>CANTUS010000015.1:31460000-34107500 GCA_947683365.1 Euphorbia pulcherrima | reverse complement strand
CTAATAAATGAAACCCTTCCAGATGTTGGGGTTTGTTGCACGTATTAGCTCTAGAATTACTATGGTTATCCGAGTAGCAGATACCATTAAACAAACTATAACTGATTTAATAAGCCATTCGCAATTTCATAGTCTGAATTAGTTTATACTTACACATGCATGGCTTAATCTTTGAGACAAGCATATGACTACTCGCAGGATCAACCAGGTGGCATTCATCCATGCCATTGACAGCCTCACAAGGCCATGGGTGCCCGTGATTTTATAAACCCAAGGCTATGATGCTGGCATTACGGTCATCATTTACAAGGGACTACGAGAACAAGAAGGAAACTAAATCTCTCTACCCGTACAACATTCGGTATCCGAGAGCACATGCGCCATCCCATGGACCATAACAACCTATAAGGCATGTGGAGCACGTAAGGGCTGTAGTGTGGTCCATCCTATTCCTGAACAAGGCATAAGATAGATGTATGTTCGACGGTGCCATCAAATTCTGCTATATGGGTGTGCAACACAGGAACTTTATGATGCCCGAGAGAGGAATAAGCCTTCTAGACATAATTGAGTGGCCTTGAGGCAAACAGTTCGATGCACGAGCATGGAGCCCACCAACCCCGACGACCGAAACACCACTTATTCACTACCATGTATAATGAGTAACAACTCCATCAAATGAACCGTGCCGCTTTTTTCATGAATGAAGCGAGCAATGCTGAGATGAGGGACGAAGACATCACCTACACTGCTATATGCGAAAGAGAGAGTAAACAAATCCCACAAATATTTGCCAGATTAAATGGGCCTCAATCCCCTCTACGTTTGGTAATAAATTACCCATACCAACCAAGAACATTGCAACTTCTCACAAACTTACATGCCACCGTTATCGGAGAAAACCTGACGTCAAACCCCTCCGCATTTTGTAATAAATTACCCATTCCAACCAACCTTTACAACCACTCAAGAACTAACATGCCACTAGGTGGCTGTCAAACTCTAGAGTGTGCAATAGGTCATAGGAATGTTGTGTCATCGGGGAAAAAATTGACAACCTCGATGAAAATATTTTCAACAAGAAAGTCTAATTTCTTTTTTTAGCGGGATACCCAGTGCACGGGGGCATGCAAGGCATATGGGGTTGGGGAGGGACTGCTAGAGCACTGGGAGGCGAGGTGTGTGTGGTGGTGAGTAGGGAATTCTAGAGTACCAGGGAGCGCGATAAGTGTTAGGGTGGGGAGGGACTTTCAGAGCACCAGGGAGCACGATAAGTGTGGGGGTGAAGAGGGACTACAAAAGCATGGTAAGTACAGGGGAGGGGAGGGAGTGTCGGAGTGCCGAGAAGCATAGTAAGTGCGGGGATGGGGAGGGACTGCTAGAGTGTGGTAAGTACGTGGGTAGGGAGGGACTACCGGAGCGCTAGGGAGTGTAGTAAGTGCAGGGGTGGGGAGGGACTGTCGGAGCCCGAGGAGTACCCGGGTGAGGAGGGACTGCTGGACCGCCGAGGGGCGCGGTAAGTGTAGGGGTGGGAGGGACTACTGGAGAGCAGGGGAGCTCGGTAAGTGTAGGGGTGGGGAGGGTCTACCAAAGCATCGGGGAGCGCGATAAGTATAGGGGTGGGGAGGTACTGCCGGAGCATTGGGGAGCACGGTAAGTGCGGGGGTGGGAAGGGGCTGTTAGAGCATTGGGGAGCTCGGTAAGTGCAGGGATGGGGAGGGAGTGTCGGAGTGCTGGGGAGTGCGTAAGTGCGGGGGTGGGGAGGGATTATCGGAGTGCCCAGGAGCACGGTAGGTGCAGGGGTGGGGAGGGACTGTCGGAGGACTAGGGAGCGCTATAAGTGTGGGGTGGGGTGGGACTGCCGGAGCACCGGGGAGCACGGTAAGTGCGGTGTGAGGAGGGACTACCGGAGTGCGGGAGAGTGCAGTAAGAGTGCGGTGGTGGGGAGGGACTGCTGAAGGGAGAGCGAGGCATGATGCTGGGGTGGGGGTGAGGACTAGGTCACCCCCTTATAGTAGTCCTTATGCTGACTTCATGCTAGGAGGGTATAACCGTTGACATGTTTGACCCACCACCACCCCCTTAAAAACATCCTTAAACTTTGCATTTTGATCTAAAATTTTGTCCACTAATTGATTGAGGTCCAATAAGTATTGTTGAGAAGTTTCGTGAATTTTCATAATGTGCGGGTATTTTTTTTAATTAAAAGTGTGAAAATTGAAAAATTCATGAAAATTAGAAACTGTTATTGAAAATTTTTAAAATTTTGTGGAAAATTCTATAACATGTGGAATGATTTATTAAAAAAATAACAACAATAATTAATTTTGGATGTTGTTTTGGCACTACGGTTAAATCACCACACACCCTCGTGTGCATTTGCGGAAAATCTCGCACCCCCGTACGCGGGGTTGCGAGGAATCCCGCACACAGTGTGCACGCTTTCAAGGAATCTCGCACTCCCATGCACATGCTTGTGAGGAATCCTATACACCCGTGTGCATGTTGCAAGAATTCTCGCACACAATGCTAGTGCTTGCGAGGAATCACGCACCCCTCGCATGCACTCGCGGGACCTCTCGAACACCGTACGCATGCTTGTGAGGAATCTCATACCCCCGCATGCTTGTGAGGAATCTCGCACCCCATGCACGCGCTTATGAGGAATTTCGCACCCCTCGCACATGCTTGTAAGGAATTTCGCACCCCCGTGCATGCGCTTACGAGAAATCCCGCAAACTATACGCTCATGCGAGGAATCCCGCACACCCATCTGTATGCTTATGAGGAATCCCACACCCCTCGTGGCGCTTGTGGGAATTCTTGCACACTATACACGTGCTTATGGGGAATCCTACACCCCTCTTATACGCTTGTGGGAATTCTCGCACACCGTACGAGCACTTTTGAGGATTGCCGCGCCCCTCTTGCGCGCTTATGGTAATTCTGGCACACCATGCGCGCGCTTGCCAGGGATCGTACACCCCTCGCATGTGCTTGCACCAATTCTCACACACCGTGCGCGCGCTTGTGAGGAACCCGCACCCCTCACGTGCACTTACGGGAATTCTTACACACCATGTGAGTGCTTGCAAGGAATCCCGCACCCTTCTCACGCACTTATGGGGATTCTCACACACCGTGAGAGCATTTGCGAGGAATCTCACACCCCTCTCACGCACTTGCTAGAGTTCTTGCACACATTACATGTGATTGCTAGGAATCTAGCACCCCTTGTGCACACTTGCGAGAATTCTCGCACCCCTCGCGTGCACTTGAAGGAATTCTCGCACACTGTGGACGCACTAGTGAGGAATCCCGCACCCCTCGTGCGCACTTATGGGGAATCAAGCACCCCCCACACTCACTTGCGGCCACTCTCGCACCCTCTCGCATGCAATCTCACACCCCGTGTGTGTCATTGCCTGGAATCCCACCTCCTCGTGTGCGCTTGCATAAAATCTTGCAACCCTCCCGCGAGCTTGCAAGAAATCTCGCACACTATGAGCACATGCGAGGAATCCTGCACACCCATGTGCTCGCTTGCTAGGAATCTCGCACCCCTCATGCATGCTTGTGGGAATTCTCGCACACCATGCACGCCCTTACGAGGAATCCCAAACCCCTCGCTTGCGCTTGTAAGAATTCTCGCACACCATGCGTGCTTGTGAGAATACCAAACCCCTCACGCTTGCTTGCGGGAATTCTCGCACAACGTGTGTGCGCTTGCAAGGAATCTTAGACCCCTCGCGCGCGCTTGCGAGAATTCTCGCACACCATGCGAGTGCTTGCGAGGAATCCCGCACCCCACGTGCGCGGTTGTAGTAATTCTCATACACCGTGCATACGCTTGCAAGGGATACCGCACCCCTTGCAAGCGCTTGCACCAATTCTCGGACACCATGATCACGCTTGTGAGGAACCCGCACCCCTCGCGCGCACTTATGGTAATTCTCGCACACCGTGTGAGCCCTAGTAAGGAATCCTGCACCACTTTTACTCACTTGTGGGGATTCTCGCAGACTGTGAGAGCACTTAAAAGAAATCCTACACCCCTCTAGTGCACTTGCTAGAATTTTGCACACTTTGAGGTCGATTGAGAGGAATCCAGCACCCCTCGAGCGCACTTGCGGGAATTCTCGCACAGCGTGCACGGGCTTGTGAGGAATCCTGCACCCCTCGCGCGCACTTATGGGGAATGAAGCACCCCCTCGCACTCACTTACGGCCACTCTCGGACCCCCTCGCGCGCAATCTCACACCCCATGTTCGCTATTGCGGGGAATCCCGCACCACCTTGTGCGCGCTCTTGTGCCCCCATGCGCGCACTCCCGTACCACCTCACACACCAACGCGCGCACTCACTCGTACACCCATGCCGTGCACCCTTGCACCTAACTGTCATTTTTTTATTCGATATTAATGAAACTCATTTTCGTGAAGATGTGTCATGAGTATATTATTGAAATTTTTTTTCTTTCTTCATTTTTTTCTATTCTAACATTAATAAAATTCATTATTGTCAAAATTTCCAATAAATGCTCAAGTAACGCAAACGCTGACGCTAACCCTAACCGATAATTTTTTTTGCTCATTATTAACTAAACTCTTTTACGTGAAGATGTGTGATGGTTATTTAAATAATAAGGTGGGAATATTGCGGGTTAAAATTTCCAATAAATTTTCAAGTATTTTTAATGCTAACCCTAACCGACAATTTTTTGTTCATAATCAAAAAAACTCTTTCACGTGAATTTCGCGGGTCAGAGTTTTTATTTACTTTTCAAGTTCCCTAACGCTAACGCTAATGCTAACCCTAATGTTGACCCTAACCCTAACCCTAATGATGACCGTGACCGTAATCCTAGTCCTAACCCTAACAGCCATTTTTTTCTTCATTATTAATAAAACTCTTTTACGTGAGGATGTGTCACGGGTATTTAATCAAACATGCGGGAATACCGCGTGTCAAAATTTCCATTAATTTTTCTAGTAAAGCTAACCCTAACCCTAACCCTGACCGCCATTTTTCTCTCTTCATTATTAATGAAACTCTTTGACGTGAACATGTGTGTCATGTGTATTTTAAATAAACATGCTGGAATATTGCGAGTTAAAGTTTCCGTTAAATTTTCAAGTAACCCTAACCCTAACCCTAATCAACATTTTTCTCTCCACATTATTAATAGTACTCTTTCATGTGAAGATGTGTATTTAAATAAACATGCGGATATTGGGGGTTAAATTTTCCAATAAATTTTCAAGTATCTCCAACCCTAACAACGTGTATTCAAGGATCATATGTATTTTTAATGAAATCCTGTATTTAGATAATTTTTGTAATACAAGAATATTATGAAAAGAAAAGCAATTGTATCATAAAACCTTGTGTGGTCTAGCGGTTGAGGTCTAGTATGACTCTTGAGGTCTCAGGTTTGAGTCATGTGTGTGGTGATTTTATTTAACATAATTATCTTTTTAAGATCAAAACTTTTGGGTATCCTTCAAATGTTTAAACAAAAAAAAGAATGAATGGGGAAATGAAAAGCACCGAAAGGAGATAAGTGCCACAACATAGCGAAGCATTGTTAGCCAATGCAATTGCTCGGGGCTCGATAATGTTTTACCACTCTAAAACTTATGCATGCACGCCTTTGTATAATCAAGCGAATCTATGTGCACTTGGGCAGAGCCGAATATTTTCGTACTTGGGCACTTGTATATATATATACTCTTAGAAGTGTGAGAGCCTCAGGTGTGTATTTTACAAAGAGAAAAAATACAAGTATAGGGATGGAGGGAGGGAGGGGGGAGGGACGAATCAGAGTGATAAAGGGCTGAATCTCAGTGAATCGTGGCAGCAAGGCCACTCTGCCACTTACAATACCCCGTCGCGTATTTAAGTCATCTGTAAAGGATTCTGCCCACAGCTTGATGGGAATTGTACTTCAAGGCGGCCAAAGCAGCTCGTCCACCATGAAGATTTGGCTAGTGACACGTGCCTTTAGGGGTCGAATGGCCCTACCAAGGGTTAGAAAACGAGCGGCAAACCCATGCATTGCTTCTGGCCTAGATTTTGACTTAGAGGCATTCAGTCATAATCCAGCGCATGGTAGCTTCACGCCTCTGGCTTTTCAACCAAGCGTAATGAACAATTGTATGAATCAACGGTTCCTCTTATACTAGGTTTAATTACCATTGCAAAACTGTCATCAGTAGGGTAAAACTAACCTGTCTCACTGTGGTCTAAACCCAACTCACGTGCCCTATTGGTGGGTGAACAATCCAACACTTAGCGAATTCTGCTTCACAATGACAGGAAGAGCTGACATCGAAGGATCAAAAAGCAACGTTGCTATGAACGCTTGGCTACCATAAGCCAGATATCCCTGTGGTAACTTTTCTGACACCTCTAGCTTCAAATTCCAAAGGTCTAAAGGATCGATAGGCCACACTTTCATGGTTTGTATTTGTACTGGAAATCAGAATCAAACAATATTTTACCCTTTTATTCTACACGAGATTTCTATTCTCGTTGAGCTCATCTTAGGACACATGTGTTATCTTTTAACAGATGTGTCACCCCAGCCAAACTCCCTACCTGACAATGTCTTCCACCCGGATCGACTGCTGAAGCGACCTTGGGTCCAAAAAGAGGGGCAATGCCCCGCCTCTGATTCATGGAATAAGTAAAATAACGTTAACAGTAGTGGTATTTCACCATCGTCATTTTTGGCTCCCACTTATCCTACACCTCTCAAGTCATTTTACAAAGTCGGACTAGAGTCAAGCTCAATAGGGTCTTCTTTCCCTACTGATTTTACCAAGCCCGTTCCCTTAGCTGTGGTTTTACTGGATAGTAGTTAGGGACAGTGGGAATCTCGTTTATCCATTCATGCGTGTCACTAATTAAATGACGAGCCATTTAGCTACTTTAAGGGAGTCATAGTTACTCCCGCCAATTACCAGTGCTTGGTTGAATTTCTTCACTTTGACATTTAGAGCACTAGGCAGAAATCACATTATGTTAGCATCCACAGAGACCATCGCAATGCTTTGTTTTCATTAAATAGTCGGATTCCCTTATTTGTACCAATTCTGAGTCGACTGTTCAACGCCCGGGTAAGGACCCTAAAGGGGTCGTTCCCAGTCTATCCCCCGGCTAGCACGTGATGACCCGCTCTTATCGTGAGAGCAGCTCGAGCAGTCCGCCGACAGCCGACGGGTTCGGGACTGGGACCCCCGGGCCTAGCCCTCAGAGCCAATCCTTTTCTCGAGGTTACAGATCCATTTTGTCAACTTCCCTTTCCTACTTTATTCCATTGGCCAGAGGCTGTTCACCTTGGAGACCTGATGCAGTTATAAGTATGACTAGGCGTGGATGGCACTTGGTCCTTTAGATTTTCAAGGGCTGCTGGGGGTGCATCAGACACCATGTAACGTGCACCGACCACCGCTCATTTGAATATTTACTACTACCACCAAGATTTGCATCGACGGCCACTCCGTCTAGGCTCATGCCCTGGGTTTTACCGCAACCATCACACCCTCCTACTCATCGATGCTTGGCACTTGCCCTGATGGCCAGGTGTAGGTCATGCGCTTGAACGCCATCCATTTTCAGGGCTAGTTAATTCGACAGGTGAGTTGTTACACACTCCTTAGCAGATTTCGACTTCCATGACCACCGTCCTACTGTCTTAATCGACCAATAACCTTTGTGGGTTCTAGGTTAGCAGCGCAGTTTGGCATCGTAACCCTGCTTCTGGTTCATCCTGCATTGCCAATTCTACTTACCGAAAATGGCCCACTTAGAGCTCTTGATTCCATGGCATGGCTCAACAAAGCAGCCGCGCCGTCCTACCTATTTAAAGTTTGAGAATAGGTCAAGGGCGTTGTGCCCTCGATGCCTCTAATCATTAGCTTTAACCAATAGGACTCGTTCTGAGCTCCAGCTATCGTGAGGGAAACTTTGGAGGGAACCATCTACTAGACAGTTAGATTAGTCCTTCGCCCCTATGCCTAAGCCAGACGAATGATTTGCATGTCAGTATCACTGCGGGCCTCAACCAGAGTTTTCTCCTGCTTCGCCCGGCTCATGCATAGTTCACCATCTTTTGGGTCCCGACAGGCATGCTCTCACTCAAACCCTTCTCAAAAGATCAAGGTTGGTTGGCAGTGTAACCCTCAAGGGGATCCCGCCAGGCAGCTTCCTTGAGCCTTGCAGGTTTACTCTCCCGTTGAATCACACACATGTCAGACTCCTTGGTCTGTGTTACAAAATAGGCCGAATGGGGAGCTTGCTGGTAGATGCCAGGAGCACACAGGTGTCAAAGCATGCCGTGACAGTGCACGCTTCTTTCAACGAGCGCTGAGATGGCATCTCAGCATCGATCCGCACCTTGAGCTGATCGACGGATCGGCTTTTGACCATTCCACATCCGAATGAGGCACATCACCGGCCCCCATCCACTTCCCTCCTAATAATTTGAAGCACTCTTTGGCTCTTTTTTTAAAGCCCTTTTCATCTTTCCTTCGCGGTACTTGTTTGCTATTGGTCTCTCCCCCGTATTTAGCCTTGGATGGAATTTCTCGCCTGATTTGGGCTACATTCCCAAACAACCTGACTCGTAGATAGTGCGTCATGGTGCGATAGGGTTCAATCACGACGGGGCTCTTAGCCTCTCCAGCACCCCCTTCTAGGGGACTTGGGCCCAGTCCGCCACTAAGGATGCTTCTCTAGAGTATAATTCGGACACCGAAAGCACCTAATTCTCAAGCTAGGCTATTCTTGATTCACTTACCGTTACTAGGGGAATCCTGGTAAGTTTCTTTCCTCTACTTATTGATATGCTTAAACTCGGTGGGTAATCCCGCTTGATCTGGGGTGGCTATGTGGGCATGCCATTGGGTACTGTTCGGGGCATAATGGGTCATAGAGGGCAGCCGAACGCACATGACATTGTGTGAGGGTCGTACAACCATTGATTGGCATGGCATCCTTGTCGCAGACCAGACATTTAGGCCAACCACAAGCCATGAGCTCACGGGAGGCCAGCATCCGCGCCAATAATACCCCTTTCGTTAGAAGGGGTTTGGGGCAGTAATTGAGTGACACATAGGTGGGCATGCTCTCCGCCAAAAGGCTTTGGGCGCAACTTGCATTCAAAGACTTGATGGTTTGCGAGATCTTGCAATTCACACCAAGTATCTCATTTTACTACATTCTTCATCGATGTGAGAGCTGAAATATCCATTACTGAGAGTCGTTTAGATTCTTAAAGTACGACGCATCCCTTTTGCACACCATTTCTAGGGCAATCGAGTTGCATGCTTTCTTGTTTGCAATTACTTGGCACGTTCGGCATAGGGGTTTTGTTAGTAGGCTATGAACGAGGGATCATGAGGGTAAGGCAATGCCTGCACACTGTGTCTCCCGCTCAAGCCATGGTAAGGGGCTGATGCTGGATGAATCCTGCGGCCTCCCCTCAAATAATTAAATTGTTCACGGGTCATTTTGTTGGGCAGGTTTTGAAATTGATCCTTCCACTGGTTCACCTACGAAAACCTTATTATAACTACTCCTTCCTCTAAATCATAAGGTTCAATGGACTTCTCGTAATGTCGCTGATGGTGAACTGCCCACATCGCCTTGATCCGAACACATTACTGGACTATTCAATCGGTAGGAGTGACAGGTGGTGTGTATAAATGGTAGTTATGTAGTCAACGCGAGCTGATGACTCGTGCTTACTAGTAATTCCTCATTGAAGAACAACAATTGCAATGATCGATCCCCATCATGATGAAATATCAAAGATTACCCGGGCCTATTGGCTACGGCTATACACTCATTGAATACATCAGTGTAGCGTGTGTGTAGCCTAGAAAATCTAAGGGCATCACAGACTTGTTATTGCCTCAAACTTCCTTGGCCTAAAAGGCCGTAGTTCCTCTAAGAAGCTGGCCGCAGAAGGATACCTGTGCATAGCTAGTTAGTAGGCTGAGGTCTCATTTGTTAATAGAATTAACCAGATAAATCGCTCCACCAACTAAGAATGGCCATGCACCACCACCCATAGAATCAAGGAAGAGCTCTCAGTCTATCAATCCTTACTATGTCTGGACCTGGTAAGTTTCCCCGTGTTGTTTCAAATTAAGCCGCACGCTCAACTCCTGGTGGTGCCCTTCTATCAATTCCTTAAAGTTTCAGCCTTGCGACCATACTCCCCTTGGAACCTAAAGACTTTGATTTGTCATAAGGTGTCGGTGGAGTCCTAAAAGCAACATCTGCCGATCCCTTATCGACATCGTTTATGGGTGAGACTAGGACGGTATCTGATCGTCTTTGAGCCCCCAACTTTCGTTCTTAATTAATGAAAATATCCTTGGCAAATGCTTTCGCAGTTGTTCATCTTTCATAAATCCAAGAATTTCACCTCTGACTATGAAATATGAATGTCCCCAACTGTCCCTGTTAATCATTGCTCCGATCCCAAAGGCCAATAGAATAGGACTGAAATCCTATGATGTTATCCCATGCTAATGTATTCAGAGCGTAGGCTTGCTTTGAGAACTCTAATTTCTTCAAAGTAACAGCGCTAGAGGCATGACCTGGCCAATTAAGGCTTGGAGCACATCGTCGGCAGAAGGAACGAGCCAACAGGTGCACATTGAAAGGCGGCCGATCGATCCAACCCAAGTTCCAACTACGAGCTTTTTAACTAAAGAACTTAAATATACACTTTTGGAGCTGGAATTACAGCTGCTGCTGACACCAGACTTGCCCTCCAATGGATCCTCGTCAAGGGATTTAGATTGTACTCATTCCAATTACTAGACTCAATGAGACCGGTATTGTTATTTATTATCACTACCTCCCCATGTTAGGATTGGGTAATTTGCGCGCCTGCCGCCTTCCTTGGATGTGGTAGCCGTTTCTTACGCTCCCTCTCCGAAATCGAACCCTAATTCTCTATCACCCATCACCACCATAGTAGGCCTCTATCCTACCTTTGAAAGTTAATAGGGTAGAAATTTAAATGATGCATCATCGGCACGATGGTCGTGCGATCCATCGAGTTATCATGAATCATCAGAGCAATAGGGAGAGCCAGTGTTGACCTTTTATCTAATAAAAGCTCTAGAATTACTACCGTTATCCAAGTAGCAGATACCATCAAATAAACTATAACTGATTTAATGAGCCATTTGCAGTTTCACAGTCTAAATTAGTTCATACTTACACATGCATGGCTTAATCTTTGAGACAAGCATACGACTACTGGCAGGATCAACCAGGTAGCATTCATCCATGCCATCGACACCCTCACAAGGCCATGGGTACCCATGATTTTAGAAACCCTAGGCTATGATGTAGGCATGACGGCCATTGTTTGCAAGGGACTACGAGAACAAGAAGGAAACTAAATCCCTCTACCCGCACAGCATTTTGCATCCGAGAGCACATGCATCGTCCCATGGGCCATAACCACCTATAAGGCATGTCTGGCATACAAGGGCCATAGTGTGGTCCATCCTCTTCCTTAACAAGGCATAAGACAGATGTATGTTCGATGGCGCCGTCAAATTCCGCTATGTGAGTATGCAACACAGGAACCTTTTCTTGCCCGAGAAAGGAATAAGGCTTCTGGACATAACTGAGTGGCCTCGAGGCGGATAGTTTGTTACACGAGCATGGAGCCCGCCAGCCTCGACGACCGAAACACCACTCATGCACCGCCCCGTACAATGAGCAATAAAACCATCAAACGAGCTGCTTTGCTTTTTTCATAAATGAAGTAAGCAATGCTGAAACATCGGATAGAGACATCACCCATACTGTTATGTGCGAAAGAGAAAGTAAACAGATCCTACAAATAGTTTCCAGAATAAATGGCCCTCAATCCCCTCTACATTTGGTAATAAATTACCCATTCCAATCGGGAACCTTGCAACTTGTCACGAACTGACATGCAACCGTTATCGGGGAAAACCCGACATCAATGCCCTCCACATTTTTTAATAAATTACCCATTCCAGCTGACCTTTACAACTACTCAAGAAATAAGATGCCACTAGGTGGGTGTCAAACTCAAGAGTGTGCAACAGGTCATAGGAAAATCAATCCCGGCGAAATTTTTTTTGATAAGAAAGTCAATTTTCTTTTTTCCTAGTGGGACTACCGGTGCACAGGGGCATGCAAGGCATGCGAGGGAGGGGAGGGACTGCCGGAGCATGGGGAGGCGTGGTGTGTGCGGGGGTGGGGTGGGACTGTCGAAGCGCCGGGAAGCACGATAAGTGCGGGGGCCTGGAGGGACTATCGGAGCATAGGGGAGCACGATAAGTGCGAGGGTGGGGAGGGACGACCGGAGCGCTGGGGAACTGGGGAAGTTCAGGGGTGGGGAGGGACTACCGGAGCACTGGGAGTGCGGTAAGTATGGGGGTGGGGAGGGATTGCCGGAGCATCAGGGAAAGTAGTAAGTACGGGGGTGGGGAGGGACTGTTGGAGTGCCAGGGAGCGCGGTAAGTGCCAAGGTGGGGAGGGACTACTAGTGCGCCTGGGGGAGGCGTAAGTATGGGGGTGGAGAGGGACTATCGGAGCACTGGGGAGCGCGGTAAGTGCGGGGGTAGGGAGGGACTACCGGAGCATCGGAGAGTGCAGTAACTATAGGGATGGGTAGGGACTGCAGAGCATTAGGGAGCGCGGTAAGTGCAGAGATAGGGAGGGACTACCGGAGAACCGGGGAGTGCGATAAGTGCGAGGTGGGGAGGGACTGCCAGAGCGCTAGGGAGTACGGTAAGAGCGCGAGGGTGGGGAGGGACTCCCAAAGAGAGAGCACGACATGATGTTAGGGTAGGGGGGGTAAGGACTAGGTCACCCCCTTACAGTAGTCCTTATGCTGACTTTAGTGCCAGGAGGAACAACCGATGACTTGTCTCATCCACCACTAACCCCTCAAAAACATCCTTAAACTTCGCATTTTGATCTAAACTTTTGCACACTAGTTGATTGAGGTCCAATAAGTATTTTTGAGAAGTTTCGTAAATTTTCACAAAGTGCGGGTTTTTTTAATTAAAAGTGTGAAAATTGAAAAATTCACGAAAATTAGAAAATGTTGTTGAAAAATTTTAAAATTTGGTGGAAAATTCTATAACATGTTGAATGATTTATCAGAAAAAAGCAAAAATAATTAATTTTGGATGTTATTTTGGCACTGCGGTTAAATTACTGAGCATCCTTGCGCGCATTTGCGGAAAATCTTGCACTGCCATGCGCGCACTTGCGAGGAATCCCGAACACAATGTCCACGCTTGCTAGGAATCTCACACTCTCTAGCGTGCGCTTACAAGGAATACCACACACCCCGTGTGCGCGTTTGTGAGGAATCCCGCACCCCTCGCGAGCGCTTGGAGAATTCTCATAAATCGTACGAGCGAGTGAGCCCTTTGGAGGAATCCCACACCCCCACGCGACCTTGCAAGGAATCTTGCACCCCATGCGAGCACTTATGAGGAATCTCACAACCCTCGCGCAGACTTGTGAGGAATCTTGGACCCCCGTGCGCACGCTTGCAAGGAATCCCGCATAGTATGCATGCATGGGAGGAATCCCAAACACCTATGTGCACGCCCCGCACTCTTCGTGAGCACTTGCGGGAATTCTCACACACCATGCGCGCATATGTGCGGAATGCTGCACCCCTCTAATGCACTTATGGGAATTATCGCACACTGTACATATGCTTGCGAGGGATCCCATAACCCTCACTGCTTGTCAGAATTCTCGCATGTCATGCGCGCGCTTGTATGGGATCCTGCATCCCTCACGTACGCTTGTAGAAATTCTCGCACATCGTGCACGGGCTTGCGAGGGATCCCACACCCCTCGCGTACGCTTGGGGGAATTCTTGCACACCGTGCAAGCGCTTGCAAGGGATCCCGCACCCCTCATGCGCACTTGTAGGAATTCTCACTCATTGTATGTGCGCTTGCAAGGGATCCCATAACCTTCGCACGCGCTTGTGAGAATTCTCGCACACCATATGCGCGCTTGTGAGAAACCTGCACCACTCGCACGCGCTTGCAGGACCTCTCGCACACCGTATGAATGCTTGTGAGGAATCCCTCACCCCCATGCTTACTTATGAAGAATCCCGCACCTCGTGCGTGCACTTATGAGGATTCCTGCAAGCCTCACGTGCGCTTGCATGGAATCTCGCACCCCCGTGGGCTCACTTGCAAGAAATTCCACACAATATGCGCGTATGTTAGGAATCCCGCACACCCGTGTGAGCACTTGTAAGAAATCCTGCACCCCTTGCACGCACTTACAGGAATTCTCGTATACCGTGCACCGCTTGCGAGGGATCTCGCACCACTCCCGCGTGCTTGTGGGAATTCTCGCACACCATGGGCATGCTTTCGGGGGATCTCGCACCCTTTGGACATGCTTTTGGGAATTCTCGCACACCGTGTGAGCACTTGCGAGGAATCCCGCAACCATCACGTACCCTTGCGGGAATTCTCGCACACCGTGTGCGCTCATGCAAGGGATCCTGCACACATCGCCCTCGCTTGCAGGAATTCTCGTACATCATGCGTGGGTTTTTGAGGAACCGGCACCCCTCACTAACACTTGCAGGAATTCTTGCACACTGTGCGAGCACTTATAACGAATCCCACGCCCCTCTCGCGCACTAGCAAGAATTCTCGGACACCGCGTGAGCCCTTGTAAGGAATCCTTGCATCCCTCTCACGCACTTGCGAGAATCCTCGCACACTTTCCATGTAATTACGAGGAATCTCACACCCCTCGTGCTCAATTAGGGGAATTCTCGCACACCTGCACCCCTTGCGTGCACTTGTAGGGAATCTTGCACCCCCTCGCACTCACTTGCGGCCACTCTCGCACCCTCTAGCGCACAATCTCGCACCTCGTGCGCGCTATTGTGGGGAATCAGTACCACCTTGTTCGTCCTGTACCACCTCGCACACAAATGCGTGCACTCACTCACACACCCCATGGCGCACACCCTTGCATTTAATCGATATTTTTTTATTCGGTATTATAAAACTCTTTTACGTGAAAATGTGTCATGGGTGTTTAAATAATAATTTTGGAATACTGCGGGTTAAAATTTCCAATAAATTTTCAAGTACCTACCGACATTTTTTTTCTTCATTATTATTAATAAAAATCTTTTTTCGTGAAGAAAAAAAAAGGTTATTATTGAAATTGTTTTTCTTTCTTCATTTTTTTCTATTTTAACATTAATAAAATTCATTATTATTAAAAATTCTCACCCAACCCCCCCTAAAAAACGTCCTTAAACTTTGCATTTTGATCTAAATATTTGCACACTAGTTGATTGATGTCCAATAAGTATTGTTGAGATGTTTCGTGAATTTTCACAATGTGCGGGTTTTTTTTTAATTAAAAGTTTGAAAATTGAAAAATTCACGAAAATTAGAAAATGTTATTGAAAAAATTTAAAATTTGGTGGAAAATTTTATAACATGTTGAGTGATTTATTAGAAAAAATAACAAAAATAATTAATTTGGATGTTTTAGCATTGCGGTTTAATCACCGCGCACCCTCACGTGCACTTGCGGAAAATCTGGCAACCCCCTACGCGCGCTCGCAAGGAATCCCGCACACAGTGTGAGCGCTTGCGAGGAATCTAGCACTCCCATCCGTGCGCTTGTGAGGAATCCCGCACACTCATGTGTGCGCTTACGAGGAATCTGGCACCCCTCATGTTCGCTTGTGAGGATTCTCGCACACCGTACGGGCACTTACGAGGAATCCCGCACCCCTGCGCTCGTTTGCGAGGAATCTTGCTCCTCATGCACGCGCTTGCAAGGAATACCGCACCCCTCGAGCGCACTTGTGTGGAATCTCGCACCCTCGTATGGGCACTTGTGAAAAATCCTGCACACTGTATGCGTATGTAAGGAATCCCGCACACCCATGTGAGTACTTGCGAGGAATCCCGCATCCTTCCCTCACGTTTGTGGAAATTCTTGCACACCGTCGGCCCGGTTGCGAGGGATCTCGCACCCCTCACACTTACTTGCTAGAATTCTTGCACACCGTGCGAGCGCTTGCAAGGAATCTCGCACGTGATTGCAGGAATTCTCGCACATTGTGTGCATGCTTGCTAGGGATCTCACGTGTGCTTGCGAGAATTCTCGCACATCGTACACACGCTTGCGAGGAACCCGAACCAATCGCACGCACTTGTAGGAATTCTCGCACACTGTAAGCACTTGTGAGGAATCCCGCACCCCTCACTTGCACTTGCGGGGAATTCTTGCACACATTGCACATGCTTGCGAGGAATCCCACTCCCCTCGCGCGCACTTGAGTGGAATCCCGCACCCCCTCGCACTCACTTGCGGCCACTCTCGCACCCCCTGGCGCCCAATCTCTTACCCTATGCTTGCTGTTGCAGGAATCCCGCACCACCTCATGCGCGCCCCTTTGCTCACACCTAACCG
Source organism: Euphorbia pulcherrima (assembly GCA_947683365.1). NCBI lineage: Eukaryota > Viridiplantae > Streptophyta > Magnoliopsida > Malpighiales > Euphorbiaceae > Euphorbia > Euphorbia pulcherrima. The sequence continues at coordinate 34,090,997 of CANTUS010000015.1, read as the reverse complement.
GCATTTTTTTATTCGGTATTAATAAAACTCTTTTACGTGAAGATGTGTCATGGATATTTAAATAATAATTTTGGAATATTGCGGGTTAAAGTATCCATAAATTTTCAAGTACCTACCGACATTTTTTTCTTCATTATTGTTAGTAAAAATCTTTTTCGTGAAGAAAAAAATGTTATTATTGAAATTTTTTTTCTTTCTTCATTTTTTTCTATTTTAACATCAATAAATTCATTATTGTTAAAATTTCCAATAAATGCTCAAGTAACGCTAACGCTAACGCTCACACTAACCCTAATCGACAATTTTTTTTGTTCATTATTAACTAAGCTCTTTTACGTGAAGATGTGTGATGGTTATTTAAATAATAAGGTGGGAATATTGCGGGTTAAAATTTTCAATAAATTTTCAAGTATTTTTAACGCTAACTCTAACCAATAATTTTTTATTCATTATTAAAAATACTCTTTCACGTGAATTTCACGGGTCAGAGTTTCCACTAACTTTTCAAGTACCCTAATTCTAACGTTAATGCTAACCCTAACGCTGACCCTTACCCTAACTCTAATGATGACCCTAACCCTAACGCTAACACTAACCCTAACCCTAACCGCTGTTTTTTTCTTCATTATTAATAAAAATCTTTTATGTGAGGATGTGTCATGGGTATTTAAACAAACATGTTGGAATACCGTGTGTTGAAATTTCCATTAAATTTTCTAGTAAGGCTCACAAACAACGCCTCGTGATGCGACAGGGTCTGGGCATGACGGGGCTCTCACCCTCTCTAGAATCCCCTTCTAGGAGACTTGGGCCCAATCCGCCATTGAGGACACTTCTCTAGACTATAATTCGGACATCAACGGTGCCCAATTCTCAAGCAGGGCTATTCCAGATTCGCTCGCTGTTACTAGGGGAATCCTGGGCTATTTTCGATTCGCTCGCTGTTACTAGGGGAATCCTAGGGTCACAATGCAATGGTGCTCTTGGGTACGCTTCAAGGCATAATGGGACATAGAGGGCATCCAAGCACACATGACATTCTACAAGCGTCGTACAACCACCGATTGGCGTTGCGTCCTTGCCACGGACCGGACATTTGGGCCAACTGCAAGCCACGAGCACATGGGAGGCCAGCATCCGCCCTAACAATACCCCTTTCGATGGAAAGGGTTTGGGGGCAACAATTGAGTGACACCCTGGCAGACGTACCCTCCGCCAAAAGGCTTTCGGCGCAACTTGTGTTCAAAGACTCGATGAATTGCGGGATCCTGCAATTCACACAAAGTATGGCATTTTGCTACATTCTTCATCGATGCGAGAATTGAGATATCCATTGCTGAGAGTCATTTAGATTCTAAAAGTACAATGCATCCCTCTTGCACACCGTTTTTGGGGCAATCGAACTGTATGCTTTCTTATTTGCAATTACTTGACACGTTCGGCACCGGGGTTTAGTTAGCAAGCTGTGAATGAGCGATCATGAGGACAAGGCAACACCTACACACCATGTCTCCCGCTCAAGCCATGGTGTGGGGCTCATGCTGGGTGAATCTTGCGGCCTCCCCTTAAATTATTAACATGTTTACGGGTCACATGCTGGGCAGGTTTTGACAATGATCCTTCCGTAGGTTCACCTACAGAAACCTTGTTATGACTTCTCCTTCCTCTAAATGATAAGGTGCAGTGGACTTCTTGCGACGTAGCAGGCAGTAAACCGACCACGTCATCGTGAGCCCAACACTTCACCGAACCATTCAATCGGTAGGAACAACTAGCGGTGTGTACAAAGGGCAAGGACGTAGTCAACGCAAGCTGATGACTCGCGCTTACTAGGAATTCCTCATTGAAGACCAACAATTTCAATAATCCATCCCCATTGTGATGAAATTTGAAAGATTACCCGTGCCTATCGGCCAAGGCTATAGACTCGTTGAATACATCACTATAGCGTGCGCGCGGCCTAGAACATCTAATGGCATCACATACTTGTTATTGCCTTAAACTTCCTTGGCCTAAAAGGCCATAGTCCCTCTAAGAAGCTGCCCATAGAAGGATACCTCTACATAGCTAGTTATCGGGCTAAGGTCTCATTTGTTAACAGAATTAACCAGACAATCGCTCCACCAACTAAGAACGACCATGGAACCTAAAGATTTTGATTTCTCATAAGGTGTAGGCGGAGTCCTAAAAGCAACATCCATCGATCCCTGGTCGCCATCATTTATGGTTGAGACTAGGATGGTATATGATCATCTTGGAGCCCCTAACTTTCATTCTTGATTAATAAAAACATCCTTGGAAAATGCTTTTGTAGTTGTGCATCTTTCATAAATCCAAGAATTTCACCTCTGACTATGAAATATGAATGCCCCCGATTATCCCTATTAATCATTAAGGCCAACAGAATAGGACTGAACTCCTATGATGTTATCCTATGCTAATGTATTCAGAGCGTTGGCTTGCTTTAAGCACTCTAATTTCTTCAAAGTAATAGCGCCGGAGGCATGACTCAACCAATTAAGGCCAGAAGTGCATCGCCAGCAGAAGGGATGAGCCGACAGGTGCACACTAAAAGGCGGACTGGTCAACCCAACCCGTGGTCCAACTAGGAGCTTTTAATTGCAATAACTTAAATATACGCTATTGGAACTAGAATTACCGCGGCTGTTGGCACTAGACTTGCCCTCCAATGAATTCTCGTTAAGGGATTTAGATTGTACTCATTCCAATTACCAGACTCAATAAGCCCAGTATTGTTATTTATTGTCACTACCTCCCCGTGTCAGGATTGGGTAAGTTGCGTGCCTCTTGCCTTCCTTGGATATGGTAGCCATTTCTCAGGCTCCCTCTCTAAAATTGAACCCTAATTCTCCATCACCCTTCACAACCATGGTAGGCCTCTATCCTACCATCAATAGTTGATAGGGCAAAAATTTGAATGTTTAGTCGCCGGCATTATGGTCCTGCGATCCGTCGAGTTATCATGAATCATCAAAGAAATGGGCAGAGCCCACGTCCTTTTATCTAATAAATGCATCCCTTTCAGAAGTAGGGGTTTATTACACGTATTAGCTCTAGAATTACTATGGTTATCTGAGTAGTAGATACCATCAAACAAACTATAGTTGATTTAATAAGCCATTCGCATTTTCACAGTCTGAATTAGTTCATACTTACACATGCATGGCTTAATCTTTGAGACAAGCATATGACTACTGGCAGGATCAACCAGGTAGCATTCATCCGTGCCATCAGCACCCTCATAAGGCCATGGGCACCCGTGATTTCAGAAATCCAAGGCTATGATGAAGGCATGACGGTCATCATTTGCAAGGGACTACGAGAACAAGAAGGAAGCTAAATCCCTCTGCCTGGATAGCATTTCGCCTTAGAGAGCACATGCGTTATCCCATGGGCCATAACAGCATATAAGGCATGTCAGGCAAACAAGGGTCGTAGTGTTGTCCATCCTAATCCTTAATACGGTATAAGATAGATGTATGTTCGACGGTGGTATAAAATTCCGCTATGTGGGTATGCAACACAGGAACCTTATCATGCCCGAGAGAGGAATAAGCCTTCTGGACACAACTGAGTGGCCTAGGGGTAAATAGTTTGATACATGAGCATGGAGCCTGATAATCTCGATAACCAAAACACCACTCATGCACCGCCGCGTACAATGAGCAACAACTCCATCAAACAAACCACGCCGTTTTTTTCATGAATGAAGCAAGTAATACTGAAACGCAGGACGGAGACATCAGCCACACCGATGAGTGCAAAAGAGAGAGTAAATAGATCCCACAAATATTTTCTAGATTAAATGGCCCTCAGTCCCCTCTACATTTGGTAATAAATTACTCATTCCAACCGAGAACATTACAACTTCCCACGAACTGACATGCCATCATTATCGGGGAAAGCCCGACATCAAACCCCTCCACATTTTGTAATAAATTACCCATTCCAACTGACCTTTACAACTACTCAAGAACTAACATGCCACTAGATGGGTGTCAAACTTGAGAGTGTGGAACAGGTCTTAGGAATGTTGTATCATCGGGGAAAAATTGACAATCCCGGTGAAAATATTTTTAAAAAGAAAGTCAATTTTCTTTTTTCCTAGCAGGACTTTTGATGCGCGGGGGCATGTGAGGCATGCGGGGGTGGGGAGGGACTACCGGAGCGCCGGGAGGCACTATGTGTGTGGGGGTGGGAAGTGACTGCCGGAGCACTAGGGAGTGCAATAAGTGCGGGGTGGGGAGGGACTGCCGGAGTGCAGGGGAGCGTGATAAGTATAAGGGAGGGGAGGGACAGTCGGAATGCCGGGGAATGTGGTAAGTGATAAGGTGGGAAGGGACTACCTGATTGCAGGGGAGAGCGGTAAGTGCGAGGGTGAGGAGGGACTATCGGAGCGCTGGGGAGCATGTTAAGTGCAGGGGTGGGGAGGGACTGTTGAAATTCCGGGGAGCGCGATAAGTACGGGGGTAGGGAGCAACATTTGGAGCATAGGGGAGCGCGATAAGTTCAGGGGTAGGGAGGGACTACCGGAGACTGTCGGAGCACCGAGGGGCATGGTAAGTACGGGGGTGGGGAGGGACTACCAGAGCGCCGGGGGGTACGGTAAGTGCAGGGTTAGGGAGGGCTGCCAGAGCGCCGGGGAGCGCGAAAAGTGCGGGGGTGGGGAGGGACTACCGGAATGTTGAGGAGCACGGTAAGTGCAGGGTGGGGGGGGACAGCCGGATCGCCAGGGAGTGTGGTAAGAGTACGGGGAATAGGAGGGGCTGCCAAAGGGAGAGCCAGAATGATGCTGGGGTAGGGTTAGGACTGGGTCACCCCCTTATAGTAGTCCTTATGCTGACTTTAGTGCTAGGAGGAAGAACCGTTGACATGTCTTACGCACCACCACCCCCTCAAAAATGTCCTTAAACTTTGCATTTTGATCTAAAAGTTTGCACACTAGTTGATTGAGGTACAATAAGTATTGTTAAGAAGTTTAGTGATTTTTCACAAAGTGTGGGTTTTTTTTAATTAAAAGTGTGAAAATTGAAAAATTCACGAAAGTTAGAAAATGTTATTGAAAACTTTTAAAATTTGGTGGAAAATTCTACAACATATTGAATGATTTATTAGAAAAAAATAATAAAAATAATTAATTTTGGATGTTGTTTTGGCAGTGCGGTTAAATCACCGTGCACCCTCGCACGCACTAGTAGAAAATCTCGCAACCCCTGTGCGCGCTTGGAAGGAATCCCGCACATAGTGTGCGTGCTTGCAATGAATCTCACACTCCCGTGCACATGCTTTCGAGGAATCCCGCACACCCGTGTGCATGCTTGGGAGGAATCTTGTACCTCTCACACGCGCTTGTGAGGAATCTTGCACCCCATACGGTCGCTTGCAGGACTTCTCGCACACCGAGGGAGCACTTTCAAGGAATCTTGCACCCACGCGCGCGCTTATGAGAAAACCCGCATGCTGGGCATGCATGCAAGGAATCTTGCACACCAGTGTACGCGCTTGCGAGAAATCTTGCACCCCTCACTTGTGTTTGCGGGAATTCTCGAACACCGTGTGCACGCTTGTGAGGAATCTCGCACTCCTCACGCTTGTGAGGAATCTCGCACTCCTCACGCTCTTACGGGAATTCTCACACACTGTGCACCCGCTTGTGAGGAATCCCGCACCCCTCACACGTACTTGTTGGAATTCTAGCCCACCATGCATGCACTTGCGAGAGATCCCGCTCCCCGTGCCCACGCTGGCAGGAATTCTTGCTCACCAGGCGCGAGCTTGCAATGGATCTCACACCCCTCGTCCGAGCTTGTGGGAATTCTTGCACATCATGCGCTCACTTGCAAGGAACTCACACCCTTGTGCGTGCTTGTGGGAATTCTCATACACCATACGCACGCTTACGAGGAACCCCCACCCCTCAGGCACCCTTGCGGGAATTCTCACACATCGTGCCAGCGCTTGCGAGGAATCCCGCACCCCTCGCGCCCACTTGCGAGGGATCCCACACCCCTCGCACGTGCTGGCGGGAATTCTTGCACACTATGCGCGTGCTTGTGAGGTACCCACACCCCTCGCACGCACTTACGGGAATTCTTGTTCATAATTCCAGTGCTTGCGAGGAATCTCACCGCGCACTTGCATGAATTCTCGTACACCTTCCATGCACTTGTGAGGAATCCAGCACCCTTTTCTCACACTTGAGAAAATTCTCGCACACTTTGCTCGCAATTGCGGGAATTCTAGCACACCGTTCACACGCTTGTGAGGAATCCCGCATCCCTCCCACGCACTTGTGGGGAATCCCACACTCACTTGCGGCCACTCTCGCACCCCCTCGCATACAATCTCACACCCCATACACGCTATTGCGAGGAATCTAGCACCACCACGTGCGTGCTCTTGCACCCCCGTGCGCGCACTCCCGTACCACCTTGCACACCAATGCATGCAATCACCCGCACACCCCATGGCGCGGACCCTTGCACCTAACCGCCATTTTTTTATTCGATATTAATAAAACTCTTTTACGTGAAGATGTGTCATGGGTATTTAAATAATAATTTTGGAATATTGCGGGTTTAAAATTGCTAATAAATTTTTAAGTACCTACCAACATTTGTTTTCTTCATTATTATTAATAAAAATCTTTTTTGTGAAGAAAAAAAAGGTTATTATTGAAAATTTTTTTCTTTCTTCATTTTTTTTCTATTTTAACATTAATAAAATTCATTGTTGTTAAAATTTCTCACCCACCACCACCCCCTCAAAAACAGCCTAAATCTTCGCATTTTGATCTAAAATTTTGCAAACTAGTTGATTGAGGTCCAATAAGTATTATTGGGAAGTTGCACGAATTTTCACGAAGTGCGGGTATTTTTTTAATTAAAAGTGTGAAAATTGAAAAATTCACAAAAAATTAGAAAATGTTATTGAAAAGTTTTAAATTTTGTTGAAAATTCTATAACATGTTGAATGATCTATTAGAAAAAAAAATAATGAAAATAATTAATTTTGGATGTTGTTTTGGCACTACGGTTGACTCACCTCGCACCTCGCGTGCACTTGCTAAAAATCTCGCATCCCCCTACACGCGCTTGCGTAGATTCCCACACACAGTGTGCGTACTTTCGAGGAATCTCGCACTCCCATGCGCTTGCTTACGAGGAATCCCACACACCCATGTGTGCGCTTATAAGGAATCCCGCACCCCTTGTGTGGGCATATGAGAATTATCGCACACCGTGCGAGCACTTCCGAGGAATCCCGCACCCCCGCGTGCGCTTGAGAGGAATCTCACACTCCCGTGTGCTCTTGGGAGGAATCCTGCAACCCTCGTGCGTCCTTGCAAGGAATCTCACACAACCGTGCATGCGATTGTGAGAAATCCCGCCTACTGTTGACGTATGCGAGGAATCCTACACACCCATGCGTGCGCTTGCAAGGAATCCCGCACCCCTCGTGCGCGCTTGCGGGAATTCTCACACACCGTGTGTGCGCTTGCAAGGAATCCCGCACCCCTCACGCGCGCTTGTAAGAATCCTGCACACCCATGCGCGCGCTTGCGAGGAATCTCATACCCTTTGCGTACTCTTGCGGGAATCCCGCACACTATGCGCGTGCTTGCGAGGGATCCTGCACCCCTCATATGCGCTTGCGGGAATTCTCGCACGCCATGCACATGCTTGCATGGAACTCGCAGCCCTCACACATACTTGCAGGAATTCTCGCACACAGTGCGAGGGCTTGCGAGGAATCCCACACCCCTCACGCACGCTTGCAGTAATTCTCGCACACCGTGGCACGCTTGTGAGGGATCTCACAGCCTTTGCGCGGTCTTGCGGGAATACTCGCACACCGTGCATGTGCTTGCGAGGAACCTGCACCCCTCAGGCGCACTTGCAAGAATTCTTGCACATCGTTTGAGAGCTTGTGAGGAATCCCACACCCCTCTCGCACACTTGCAGGAATTCTCACACACCGTGCGACCACTTGCAAGGAATCCTGCATCCCTCACTCACGCTTGCGGGAATTCTCGCACACCATTCACGCACTTGCGAGGGATCCCACACCGCTCCTGGGCTCTTGCAGGAATACTCGCACACCATGCGTGTGCTTGCGAGGAACCTGCACCCCTAGGGTGTAATTGCGAGAATTCTTGAACACCGTTTAAGTGCTTATGAGGAATCTCGTTCCCCTCTTGCGTACTTGCAGGAATTCTTGTACACTGTGTGAGTGCTTACAAGGAATCCCGCACCCCTCTCATGCACTTGCAAGAATTCACGCACACTTTGCATGCACTTGCGAGAATTCTCGCACCCCTCACATGCACTTGCGATAATTCTTGTACCCCTTGCATGCACTTGCAAGAATTTTCACACACTATGCACGCGCTTGCGAGTAATCCCACACCCCTCGTGCACACTTGTGGGGAATCCTGCACCCCCTCGCACACACATATGGCCACTCTCACACCCCCTTGCTTGGAATCTCACACCCCATGCACGCTATTACGGGGAATCCCAAACCGCTTCATGCGCGCTCTCGCACCCCTCGCGCGCGCTTGCAAGGAATCCCAGACCCCTTGTGCGCGCCTATGAGAATTCTCACACACTATGCGAGCTTACGAGGAATCCCACCCCCCTTATGCGTGCTTGGACGGGTATTCTCGCACACCCTATGTGCACTTGCAAGGAATCCCTCACCCCTGGCGTGGTCTTACGAGGGATCCTGCACCCCTCACGTGCATTTACAGCAATTCTCGCACACCGTACGCACGCTTGCATGAAAACTGCACCCCTCGATGCACTTGCGGGAATTCTCACGCACCGTGCGAGCGTTGGCAAGGAATCCCACACCCCTCTCGTGCACTTGTGGGAATTCTCACACACCGTGCAAGCACTTGTGAGGAATACCACAGCCCTCTAGCGCACTTGCGAGAATTCTCGCACACTTTGCATGCGATTGCGAGGAATGTCACACCCCCCGCACGCACTTGCTGGAATTCTCTCACCCCTCAAGCGCACTTGTGAGAATTCTTGCACCCTTCACATGCACTTGGGGGAATTCTCGCACCCCTCGCTTGCACTTGCAGGAATTCTCACACACTGTGCACGCGCTTGCAAGGAATCCCGCACCCCTCGCGTGCACTTTTGAGGAATCCTACACCCCCTCGCACACACTTGTGGCCACTCTCACATCCCCTCGCGCGCAATCTAACACCCCGTGCATGCTATTGCAGGGAATCCCGAACCACTTCGTGCGCGCTCTTGCGCCCCTGTGGGCGCACTCCTGCACCACCTCTCACACCAATGCGCGCACTTACTCGCACACCCCATGGCGCGCATCCTCGCACTTAACCAACATTTTTCTATTCGGTATTAATAAGACTCTTTTACGTGAAGATATGTCATGGGTATTTAAAGAATAATTTTGGAATATTGCGGGTTAAAATTTCCAATAAATTTTCAAGTACCTACCGACATTTTTTTTCTTCAATGTTAATAAAATTCATTATTGTTAAAAATTTTCACCCACTACCACCCCCTCAAAAATGTCCTTAAACTTCATATTTTGATCTAAAATTTTGCACACTAGTTGATTGAGGTCCAATAAGCGTTGTTGAGAAGTTTCGTGAATTTTCACAAAGTGCGGGCATACTTTTTTTACTTAAAAGTCTGAAAATTGAAATATTCACAAAAATTAGAAAATATTATTGAAAACTTTTAAAATTTTGTGGAAAATTCTATAAATAATGTGTTGAATGATTTATTACAAACAAAAAATAGCAAAAATAATTAATTTTGGATGTTGTTTTGGCATTGCAGTTAAATCACCACGCACCATCATGTACACTTGCGGAAAAATCTCGCACCCCCTTACGTGCTTGCAAGGAATCTCGCATAGAGTGTGCGCTTGTTAGGAATCTCTCACTCCTGTCTGCGTGCTTCCGAGGAATCCCGCACCCCTCGTGTGCACTTACGAGAATTCTCGCACACCATGCGAGCACTTGCGAGGAATCCCGCACCCCTTGCTCGTGCTTGCAGGACTTCTTGCCCATCGTGTGAGCATTTGTAAGGAATCTCGCACCTCCGGATGCGCTTGCAAGGAATCTCGCACCCCATTCGCGCACTTGTAAGGAATCCCGCACCCCTCGCACGCGTTTACAAGGAATCCCACACCCCTTTCACATGGTTGCAAGAAATCCCACACACTGTGCACGCATACAATGAATCCCGCACTCCCGTGTGCACGCTTGCAAGGAATCCTGCACCCCTCGTGCCCGCCTACGAGAATTCTCGCACACTGTGCGACCGCTAGCGAGGAATCCCACACCCCTCGTACGCACTTGGGTAGGGATTCTCATACACCTTATGTGCACTTACAAGGAATCCCTCACCCCTCGTATAGTCTTGCGCAGGATCCCGCACCCCTTACAAGCGCTTGCGGGAATTCTGGCACACTGTGCGCGCGTTTGCATGAAAACGGCACCCCTCACACACACTTGCAGGAATTCTCACACACCGTGCGAGTGCTTACGAGGAATTCGGCACCCCTCTTGCACAATGGTGGGAATTCTCGCACACCATGCAAGCACTTGCCAGAAATCCTGTACCCCTCTAGCGCACTTGCGAGAATTCTCGTACACTTTGTACGTGATTGCGAGGAATCTCGCACCCCTCGCACGCACTTGCAGGAATTCTCGTACCCCTCACGCGCACTTGTAGGAATTCTCGCACCCCTCGCACGCACTTGAGGGAGTTCTCGCACACCATTCATGCGCTTGCAAGGAATCCCGCACCCCTTGCTCGCACTTGTGGGGAATACCACACCCCCTCGTACTCACTTGCGGTACTCTCGCACCCCCTCGCGATCAATCTCACACCGTATGCGCGCTATTACGGGGAATCCCGCACCATATCGTGCGCGCTCTAGCGCTCCCGTGCGCGTACTCCCCGCACTACCTCACACACCAACGCGCGCACTCGCCCGTACACTCTATGACGTGCACCCTTGCACCTAATCAGTATTTTTTATTCAGTATTAATAAAACTCTTTTACTTGAAGATGTGTGTCCTGGGTATTTGAATAATAAATTTGGAATATTGCGGGTTAAAGTTTCCAATAAATTTTCAAGTACCTACCAACATTTTTTTCTTCATTATTATTAATAAAAATCTTTTTCGTGAAGGAAAAAAAATGTTATTATTGAAATTTTTTTCTTTCTTCATTTTTTTTATTTTTAACATTAATAAAATTCATTATTGTTAAAATTTCCAATAAATGCTCAAGTAACGCTAACCCTAACCGACAACTTTTTTTGTTCATTATTTTACTAAACTCTTTTATGTGAAGATATGTGATGGTTATTTAAATAATAAGGTGGGAATATTAGGGGTTAAAATTTCCAATAAATTTTTAAGTATTTCTAATGCTAACCCTAACCGACAATTTTTTATTCATTATAAATAAAACTCTTTCACGTGAATTTTGCGAGTCAGAGTTTCCATTAACTTTTCTAGTACCCTAACGCTAATGCTAATGCTAACCCTAATGCTAACGCTAACCCTAACCCTAACACTGACCCTAACCCCATCCCTAACCCTAACTGCCATTTTTTCTTCATTATTAATAAAACTCTTTTACGTAAGGATGTGTCATGGGTATTTAAATAAACATGCGGGAATACCTTGTGTCAAAATTTCCATTCAATTTTCTAGTAAAGCTAACCCTAACCCTAACCAACAGTTTTCTCTCTTCATTATTAATGAAACTCTTTTACGTGAACATGTGTCTTGTGTATTTTAAATAAACATGCGGGAATATTGCGAGTTAAAGTTTCCGTTAAATACCAATTGGCCATTGGTTAAGTGGTACATCCACTGATTTGGATGGGGATGACCAGGGATCAAACCCTGGCTCTCGCAAAACACATGCGGGAATATTGCGAGTTAAATTTTCAAGTAACCCTAACCCTAACCCTAACGGACATTTTTCTCTCCACATTATTAATAGAACTCTTTCACGTGAAGATGTGTATTTAAATAAACATGCGGATATTGCGGGTTAAATTTTCCAATAAATTTTTAAGTATCTCTAACCCTAACAATGTGTATTCAAGGATCATATGTATTTTTAATGAACTCTTGTATTTAGATAATTCTTGTAATACGAGAATACTACGAAAAGAAAAGCAATTTGTATCACAAAACCTTGTATGGTCTAGCTGTTGAGATCAAGTATGACTCTAGAGGTCTCAGGTTTGAGTCATGTGAGTGGCGATTTTGTTTAACATAAATATCTTTTTAACATCAAAACTTTTAGGTATCCTTCAAATGTTGAAACAATAGAAAGAATGAATGGGGAAACAAAAAGCACCGGAAGGAGACAAGTGCCACAACATGGCGGAGTATTATTGGCCGATGCATGTGCTCGAGGCTCAATAATGTTGTACTGCTCTACATCTTATGTATGCACACCTTTGTATAATCGAGCGAATCTATGTGCACTTGGGTAGAGCCGGGGATTTTTGTACTTGGGCACTTGTATAAATATATATGCATAGAAGTGTGAGAGCCTCGGGTGCATATTTTAGAAAGAGAAAAAAAATACAAGGGAGGGAGGGATGGGGCAGGGACGAATTGGAGCGACAAAGGGCTGAATCTCAGTGGATCGTGATAGTAAGGCCACTCTATGACTTACAATACCCCGTCACACATTTAAGTCATCTGCAAAGGATTCTGCCTGCCGCTCGAAGGGAATTGTACTTCAAGGCGGCCAATGCAGCTCGTTCATCACAAAGGCTTAGCCAGTGACAATTGCTCTTGGGGGCTGGATGGCCCCTACCGAGGGTACGCAAACGAGAGGCATATGCATGTATCACTTCTGGCTCAAATTCTTACTTAGAGGTGTTTAGTCGTAATCCAGTGCATAGTAGCTTCGCGACACTGACTTTTTAACCAATTGCGATGGCCAATGGTGTGAATCAATAGTTCCTCTTGTACTAGGTTGAATTACCATTGTGACACTCAGTAGGAGTAAAACTAACCTGTCTCATGATGGTCTAAACCCAGCCCACGTTCCCTATTGGTGGGTGAACAATCCAACGCTTGGTGAATTCTGCTTCACAATGATAGGAAGAACCGACATCGAAGGATTAAAAAGCAACATCGCTATGAACGCTTGGCTGCCATAAGCCAGTTATCCCTGTGGTAACTTTTCTGACACCTCTAGCTTCAAATTTTGAAGGTCTAAAGGACTGATAGGCCACACTTTCACGATTTCTATTCTCGTTGAGCTTTTACCCTTTTGTTCCACACACGATTTCTGTTCTTGTTGAGTTCATCTTAGGACACCTGCATTATCTTTAAATAGATGTGCCACCCCAGCCAAACTCCCCACCTAACAATGTCTTCCTCCCAGATTGGCCGCTGAAGCGACCTTGGGTCCAAAAAGAGGGGCAATGCCCCGCCTTCGATTCACGGAATAAGTAAAATAATGTTAAAAGTAGTTGCATTTCACCTTCACCATTTTTGGCTCCCACTTATCCTACACATCTCAAGTCATTTCAGAAAGTCAGACTAGAGTCAAGATCAATAGGGTCTTCTTTCCCCACTGATTCCGCCAAGCCCATTCCCTTAGCTGTGGTTTTGCTGGATAATAGACAGGGATAGCAGGAATCTCGTTAATCCATTCATGCATGTCACTAATTAGATGACGAGGCATTTGGCTTATGAGAGTCATAGTTACTCCCGCCATTTACCCGCACTTGGTTGAATTTCTTCACTTTGACATTTAGAGCACTGGGCAGAAATCACATTACGTTAGCATCCGCTGGGACTATCGTAATGCTTTGTTTTAATTAAATAGTTGGATTCCCCTTATCCGTATTAGTTTTGAGTTGACTGTTTGATGCTTGGGGAAGGACCCCAAAGGGGCCATTCCCGGTCCGTCCCTCGGCTGGCATGAGGTGACCCACTCTCGTCATCGGAGTAGCTCATGTAGTCCATCGACAGCCGACGGGTTCGGGACTGGGAACCCCAGGCCCAGCCCTCAAAGCCAATCCTTTTCCTGAGGTTATGGATCCATTTTACTGACTTCCCTTACCTACGTTATTCCATTGGCGAAAGGCTGTTCACCTTGGAGACTTGATGCAGTTATGAGTACGATTAGGCGTGGAAGGCACTCGGTCCTTCGGATTTTCAAGGGTCGCCGGGGGCGCACCGTGCGATGCTCTTCCTGCCGATGGACCCTACCTCTGACTGAGTCATTTCCAGGATAGGCGGGCTATTAAACAGAAAAGATAACTCTTCCCAAGGCCCTCGCCGATCTCTCCTTAATCCCTGAAGTTGCCATCAGCCGCCAAGACCCGGTTTGGGAATTTTAACTCGATTCCCTTTCAAAGCTCGCATGCAAACACGCTATCGGACGAGCTTCCCCCATCTCTTAGGATCGACTAACCCATTTACAAGTGTCGTTCACATGGAACCTATCCCCTCTTTAGCCTTCAAAGTTCTCATTTGAATATTTGCTACTACCACCAAGATCTACACCGACGGCCGCTTCGCTTGGGCTCACACCCTAGGTTTTACAATGACCGCCATACCCTCTTACTCATTGAGGCCTGGCTCTTGCTCGGACGATCGGGTGTAGGTCATGTTCTTGAGTGCCTGTTATACACTCCTTAGTGGATTTCAACTTCCATGACCACCGTTCTACTGTCTTAATCGACCAACACCCTCTATGGGTTCTAAATTAGCATGTAGTTTGGCACTGTAACCCTACTTCCAGTTCATCCTGCATCGCTCGTTATGCTTACCAAAAATGGCCCACTTGGAGCTATTAATTCCGTAGCATGGCTCAATGAAGCAGCCGCGCCATCATACCTATTTAAAGTTTGAGAATAGGTCAAGGGTGTTGCGCTCTCGATGCCTCTAATCATTACCTTAACCCGATAGAACTCGTTCCAATCTCTAGCTATCCTGAGGGAACTTCGAAGGGAACCAGTGACTAGACGGTTTGATTAGTCTTTCGCCCCTATACCTAAGTCAGACGAACAATTTGCACATCAGTATAGCTACGGGCCTCCGTTAGAGTTTCCTCTGGCTTCGCCCCTCTCAGGCATAGTTCACCATCTTTCGGGTCCGATAGGCATGCTCTCACTCGAACCCTTCTCAGAAGATCAAGGTTGGTCGACGGTGCAACCCTCAAGGTGATCTCACCAGTCAGTTTCCTTGCTCCTTACGGCTTTACTCGCCCGTTGACTCGCACACATGTCAGACTCCTTGGTCTGTGTTTCAAGATGGGCCGAATGGGGAGCCCACTAGTCAACGCAAGGAGCACACAGGTGCTGAAGCATGCCATGATAGCATGCACAGCTTTCCTTGATTGCTGTGACTGCATCTCCACAGGTGTTTCAAATACCGGGGCTTAGGTCACCGTCATAAACCGCATCGATTTGCACCACAAGCCGATCAGCGGATAGGCTTTTAACCATTCCACATCCGATTGAGGCGCATCGCCATCCCCTATCTGCTTCCTTCTGATAATTTCAAGCACACTTTGACTCTATTTTCAAAGTCCTTTTCATCTTTCCCTCGTGGTACTTAATCGCTATCGGTCTCTCGCTAGTATTTTGCCTTGGATGGAATGTACTGCCCGATTTAGGCTACATTCCGAAACAACCCAACTGCAGACAGAGCCTCACGGTGTGACAGGGTCCGGGCACGACGAGGCTCTCACCCTCTTCGAAGCCCCCTTTCAGGGGATTTGGGCCCAGTCCACATGTGAGCACGGGATTTTACAGTCCCTCTCGCGAGGCGATGATGACGTATATTCGAATATTAATCCTTATTAAAAATTCATTTTGAATTTTTATTAACGTTTGTATTCCGTTTCGCATGTCTAACTACGCATCCGGTGGAAGCTCAAATCGATGATTCTCACCCAAAATTACATAAAATATCTCAAATATATTAAAGTGGCTTTAAAAAGTCAAAAAGTCAGCTTTTGACCCATTTCCCCCCTGTTTTCAGCCTTTTCAGGCTATAGGCCCCATTTGGAAGTCTGTCAGCAGGGGCCTGAAGCCTCTGGCGGCATCACCATGCCTCTAGCGACGTATGGGCATTTGCGGGCAGTCTGCACCTTTTCCCTATTGACTGAGTTTTTTGCCATTTCGATGAAAACTTTGTCCAACTCGCCCAAATTCGTTTTAGCTCTATAAAAGACCACATTTAGGGTTAAAAGAGAAGACTTTTGGCTGAATTTCAGATTAAGAGCTTTAGGAAAGATAAAGGGAGGGTTTTAGTGAGAGAAGTAGAGAAAAGGTAAAAAAAGTGTTCTTGGATCATATTTTCTGTTTTTCTTCTCTTAATCTCTTAGGAAAACATTAAAATCGGTAGAAATCCTAGGTTAAAATCATTCTAATAGGATTTTTAGAGACAAACATTGCTTAATCTTCAAATCAGTACCCAATTCATCATTCGAGCTTCCCAGAGGTGTCATTTGGATCACGAAGAGGTGGATTCATGGCCCTGAGGTAAATTCCTGAGTCTTTTGAGCTCTTTGGCATTATTTATTGCTGTTTATTGTGCTGTTTGGTGTTTCGGGTTCATTTTTGGAGTTTTCGGTCATTTCCGACCTTCTAAATATGTTTCTACAGATTTTAAAACCGTCAGCAATATCACCCATACTGCTGGCAGCTCCACTATAATCATCAGCATGTGAAGCCGCCGGCGGCCTCACTCAAGCCACCGACGACATCACCATTCTGCCGGCGGTATGAGTTTTTGGGCAGCAGTCCCGTTGTTGCCCCTTTGACCTAGTTTTCTCATTTTCCGTATTTTGCATGTATAATACCACGACGGGAATCCAAAATTCTACAAAAAGGGTCCAAACCCCATAACGTGTGGCATTTACACCAATAATTTAGTTAAAATAATAATTGTGTCCGAAATGGACTTTTCCATAAAAATTCATTCAAAAAACAATTTTTTTCAAAGGGAACTTATATTCAGAAATAAAAAAATTTTGAGCTAACCTATTAGCTCGACCCCGGCCTGGAGCTCTGCCCCCGGACCCCAATAGGGGCGCTACTGCCCCTTAGACCCCACAAACGGGGGCACTGCCCCCGGTCCCCTGCGAGGGGCTGCTGCCCCTTAACCCCACTGCCTTGTGTGATACACCTCGTACAATATGCCATATCTGTGCTAACCATTTCCTGCAAGTAGATTTAGGTCAGATGAATGTTAGGCCTTCGAGTATTTTATTTATCGCATAGAAAATGTATAGGATTTGAAAAGCCTTGTAATAATTTTAATTTTTGCATTTATTTTTGGATGACTGTAATAATTTATTTATCGCTTTGAATGCTCGGGGATGCGAAAACAACAAATAAAACCAAAAACACAATAAATAGGGTGGATTAAAATCATTTAAGAAAGAATGAAATCTTTTAACTCGACCTAATGTAAAATAGATAACATCATCTGAACTCAGAATCTCTACTTGAGGTATGGTCTACAACCCGATGTGAAAATTGTACCAAAATTTCCCAATTGAGCTGAACCGGGTGGCGACTCTATTTTCGGTATGGGATTTCGATCTCGTATCCTTTAACACATAAATTGGATTTAAATTCAACATCAACCTTACGAATCCTTGTTTTCATCACGCTAAAATGAGGATCGATCCCTCGACACGCTTCACAGCGCCTTGTTATTTTTCCAGCCCCCGTGCCACGCATCTCAAGCGGTCCTCGTGGGTGGTAAAAAGGCCAACCTCTCACAGTGGCGACTCTGTTGGGGATTGATCTTTTTAAACTTAAGCTTAAATTTTTCAATAAGTTTAAAGGATTTTGATGATGTATTGAAATCATTAGCCAAATTAAAACTTCATTCTTTTTTATAGTGTTTTATCGTTAAACACGTGCATAAATAGTTCGGTAATTTTTAGGTGCCCCATCATACTTGAGAAGCTCGCAAAAGTATCACTCATACCCTGTTTGGAATTGATGATGCCTAGCGAGTGGATCATTCATTTTGACCAACACGTAAACTCCTGCGATTGCACCTATTTGTGGAGTTGTTGAGTAACATGGAATCAAGGTAAATGAGAACCTTCTACATCAACAACCCTACACCAAAGTCGTACTAGAAAGAGCCTTAGCACTTCAATCCTTTAGGAGTACTAGAACAAATAAAACATTTAGGATGCACTTCTTTCGCCATTACTGGTGAAGAGGCCAAACTCCATCCTTTCAAAGAGGCATTACATGGGAGTCATAAGGTTGGAAGAGGGACATTTTTATGTGCTATGTGCTACGTGCTCATGCATCACCCATGCATCAGCTTCAAGAGCCAAAAATTAACTTACCCTTACAGATCTCCATTTGTAGGAGAGGTTTAGCGACATCTGTAGGACTTCTTTTATACCCTTGTTGAATCATGACATATCACTATACGTGACAAAGGGTATAAACGTCCCACGAATGTTGGAGGGATAAGCCTCAACATCATCGCTAACCACATCTACATGCAGCCACACATATCATGCATCGCTTCCTAAGAATGAAAGCATGCATACCATCTATAACCATTTACAACCCATTCATGGTCTGATCCATAGCTCATGATCCTAAATAGTCTTCCTCCCAAATCCAGACCTTTATCACCAGCCATGTCTCACAACGATAACATCGCCCTGCCCAACAAACAAACCGGCCATACTCCTACCTCGACAACAGCTCACCCTCCATCTCCTGGGTCAGAAATTATTGGCGCCATCATCCAGTTTCTAAGCTCAGATCAATTTTAAAACATCATTTGAGAACTGATTCAGACAGTTGTACAGATGTCCATCAAGCAAGCCCTAGAAAACCAGAACTCCTACCAGGTCACGCGATCTCCGGGCGTGACACCTACAGCTGTGCCTATCCTGTAATAGTCATCCATCCTCCAAACCAGCGACCAGGTCATGAAATCTCTGAGCATGGCACCCAATAGGGAAACATTCTTATCAACACGGCTATCTACTTACCCCAGGCAAAGGGAAGGAGCCCAGAGTCCAGCTCTTCCATCATTCTTTGGCATCTCGCCTCTGATATTGGTCACTCCATCGTAATTTGTGCTATCTACAACCCCAACACCTCCTCAGTACGACCAGGTGATGCAGTCTCCAAGCATGACACCCGAGGTTGAGACCCTCTTACATTAGTTGATGGCAGCTAATTATAATCAGAAAGAGCAAGTTTCCAAGAACTCCGGCATGCGCTCATTGACTGGCAGTGGTAAAATAAGTGTACCCTCCTCCTGGGTTGGGATAGGCAAAAAGCCCTCTTAAAAGCCTACCTTAACTTTTGCTACCCAATCGAGTAGTAGTCTTGCAGGTAGCATAAACCCATGGATTTTACCTCTCACTACAGTATTCATCGAAGTAAGAAAGAAAGGTCTTATCAAATCTCTCCGCAAGTACAGACCCCCTACAGAAGATGAGAGGAAGAACTTTTGTGGATATCATGTCTTCCTAGGTCACCACACCAATGAATTCAAGCCCCTACTCAATGCTATATAAAGTTTGATAAGGGATAAGTAGTTTGTGGAACCCGAATCGGAGTCCGACAACCAGATAAAGACGACCAATCCCAGCTTGCATAAACAAGGAAATGGATCGCAGGAACTCATCAAGGCCATCTGTTCCTAGGGTAAAGAAAAATCATGATCCGATGACGAGGATGAGGAGTTAATCGATGAAGAGGCCAAGGAGGTTATGGCCACCATGATCAAAGCCATAACAGTTTTAGCAAAGAAGCATGGTCAAATCTAAGCAAAGAACCCAATGATCAAGGCCATGAGGCAGTTCACCGAGGTCCTCATCGAGGAGTCTAGTCAAGTGAAAGACACCTAGCCAAGTACCAAGCAAAATGAGACTCAGCTCGCTATCTACATCAACACCGAAGGCGCCTGTGGAGGATGAAAAGCCTTGATTTGTAATCTTTAGATTTCTTTATGCTTCCAGTTTGAACAATTTCATGCTTAAAACTTTCAGCTCCATGAGCAACTTCTATCTAATTTACTTGCATCACGTTTTGAACCATTTGATCCACGCATTCATATGAGCATATGCATGATGTTTTCAGTAGTCAAGATACTTCGTTTCATGATATTAATTCAAGTACAATTGGAATTTATCAAGTGACCCATTTCAAATAATTCAACTCCTACTAAAAAATGAGAGATAATAAAGTGCTTAAAGATCCCGAAAACGCTTTCACCTAGTCATGACCAAAATCGACAAGCAACAAGCAAGAAGTTTGATCTCACCTAGAATTAACTAAACAATCTCACAACTTTTACGCAAACCTGTCAAAGAAGTTCAGCTTGTTTCATGGAATGAAAAATCAAGGCATACATTTTTAACCCACCCATTTCCCACCCTCGACCCTTCTCTCACGCTTTGACCAAAACTTCCATGCTCTTTTGACATTCTTGGCGTGGGAGCAAATACGTTTGACAAACTTTGGCCTTCATCAAAACAAACACAGTCACATCATCACTGCTTTAGGGAAAGCCAAATCTTACCGCCAAGAAAATGACCAAACTTGTAGAGAGACACAATTTCACCCAGCATGAATTAACTCTACACAAGCACCTCAAGCAAACCAGCTAAATGAGCTACCATTTGCACCTTTTGAAGGCACCAGGAAAAAGCCTCCCAAACCAAATGTAACTTGGCTTATGGAAACAAGATATAGTTGAAACCCTCCGCCATCAATATAAGAGTCAAAGTCAGGCCTTGCTAGGGAGGACCATACAAACCACAGACTAAAGGAGCAATCAGAAGAGCAATCAAACCAATTGAGGCGACACTTTTTAAACACCAAAACTCCCATAAACCAAGATCCTTGCAATGTGATTAATCAAAATCGAAGTAGGATCACCTAATGTAATTTTAGAGGTTAGAATGAACTGAGTAATCCAGTGTGATGGCCGAACGGATGCTAAAAGCCTTGAAGAATCTGCAAAGGCACGAATAAATGCACAACAGCAAGTCAGGTACTTGATACCCTCACCAAGAGTCATAGACTCGGCATTAAGGCATCTGGAATCTTCCAACACTGACATCAAGTAAAAGTTCAAATAAAATTGGGAAAACCAACATGTGGTAAGAAATGGTACCGAATGAACGTGGCAATCAAAGTCAGAAGCAGGGGCGAGAGTGATTTCATCATCTAGGACAGGCTTAAGCATTATCTTATCTAAACAAAAGAAATAAATCAGAAAAAAGTGGCATAACAAAAAAATAAATGTGATAATCACCCGCCTTTCGGTCTTTTACTAATCGGGCAAAAATTAGGGTGACACCTGACGGTCGGTATTCTGCAAACTGGTCGTGCAAAAATTAGGGGATAAGTCAAAATTGCCGGCTGGATTAAAAACCCAAAAAGAGCGGTTCAGGCAAAAATTAGGGCATGAGAGAAAAACAGTGAGATGTTAACCTGAAAATCTATAAAGACTTGTCAGCACCAGGAGTTTGATTAATGGAAATGGTTACCAACTACTTATACTCTAATTAAATTCGTTCAATAAAAGTATTTTCCATACTGAAACATCTATGCTTATGATTGTATGAATGCCTGGCGACCGAAAGGGAAGGAAACATCACAAGTCAGCTTAATTGAGCTCCGAGCTCATCAATGATTCAAAAATCTGGATAGATTGAAAACATCTAGGTCTATGCAAAAGTCGGAATAAGTCTGCTGGATTGAAAACCCAAAAAGGCGGTCCAGGCAAAAATTAAGACAAGACTCGATAGATTAAAAACCCCTGGGGGCAGTTTATGCAAAAGTTAGAGTAAAAAAAGACAAGAAAAAAATAATAAAATTAAAAGAAAGCAAAAGAGAAGTCCGAATCTGTAAATCTAGAACTGAAACCGCCGGCAATGAGGGTCAAGTTGCCAGCGGCATGACACTTCTCTTGAAAATTCTAGACATGTTTCGGCCATTTTAAACCTGTGCAAAACTTGTAAAAACCTTGTACTCTGTTCCCAGGCATATTTCAAGCCCAAAATCCAAGTTTTATTCAAACGAAAGCCCGAAGGTGCACACAAGTTGTTTGAACATCCAAGCCTAAGCCCAAACAAATCAAATCCAAATCACCCAAAGTCAAAACCACAAACCGAAACACAAGTTCAAAAACAACCAAACCAAACCAAGATCACTATAAAATAGAGGTAACAAATCCAACAAGAAAAGAATAAAATCTAAGACTACCCGTCTCCGTCAGTCGGACGAGACAAAAACTCTGTGCCATCCACAAAATAATGGTTGGCAACATCTTCATCATCCTCTTCCTTCCTACCCTCGGTCAATGAAAGACTCCATGAACCCGTAGTCTCGGTGGTAGGGCATCGACCAGCTATTTTATTCTTCCCTTTTCGGCTAGCCTCAGGTTGAGGGTACGATCCAGGTTGAGCTTACTCCTCTCATGAACGGTGGCATCCAATTGTTGCTCCAATTCTCCAACCCAATGCCTGGGCCCTGTCAACATCAGATAGAGATATTGCCATAAATTCCTAAAAATAAAACAACGATAATCGCATCATTCATAACATTCATGCATGCACCTTTTACTGTTAAAACATTATGTGAACACGTAGGTACCTTAGTAAATAGAGTCTGAGAAACCAGGATATCTCTAAGGGTGTAGGCGTTCCCCGCTATCCGCTCCGCTTCCCCGCGTGTAACCTATAAAATCCAAAAAGGGAACAATCAAGGAAATTATCTCAAAAAGAAGGATCATATGACTGTTCTTAGCAAGCTTATATAGTGGTTCTAGGAGGCGCAAATTCCAGCAAGTGGGTGCTCAGAGAAATCTCCATAATCCAAAAGTCATCTCTAGGGCCTAAAAGCATGAAGGACTCCTCAAAGGCTGTCGAGAGGTGCCCTGGCACTATATCTGTGCCACTATACCCGCCTCGGTCTTATACCCCACTCAACTCAAGCCGGCTCCTCTTATTAGAAGGTGCCTGAAAACACAAAAAAGCAAAAGCAAATATAAACTTCAATGATGAATCAAAAAGAAATATGTGGAAAGGTTGCGATGTTTACCTCTGAGGTATAATATCCCTCGTGGACCGGTATCTCCTCGACAAGACCGCTGCCATTATCATCATCATCATCCTCATCATCGTCATCCTCTCCATCCCCCTCGCTACTCTAGCCCTCACTAATCACCTCACTAGGGGCCCTTGGTTCCCTTTTCTTGTTATGGAACGTGATCGTATCATCGGCATGGATATGGGGGTAAAGGGTGAGCAACTACGATGTAAAGTCACCTTAAACACCAGGGACACTCACGATCATCCAGCCATCTCACTTAATAAAGTTAGCCTTATCAGCCTCGTCAGTAATGGTCAAGTGTGGCCATCATAAGCCCATCGGGGGAGCCAGAGGCATAGGCCTAACAAGGGGCAAGACATCCCTCCACCCGCGCACTCTCTCACCAAGGTATTACTTCAGAGACAAGGGGCACTCGATCATAAATTGCCTATCGTCCACATCCTCCCTCACTTTGTGAGCAACTGCCAAGTTAGACACTTCCTCGAAAGGGTCCCTTTTCACCTACATAGACCAATCTGAACAACCAATGTAAGTACAATTAATGATATACATTTATACTAACAGTTTGTTCAAATTTTAGATAGGATCAAAAGACTGCTTACCGTGCCTATTTTCAAATGCCGCAACACATCCCTATCACCGGTCTTTCACCTACAGAATCCCCCGACGCTCCCACACTAGCGATCAGGAAAGTGAGCGTCGGCCAGAACCTCTATCAAGAAGGCCACTACAAGAAGAATCTCATGCTCAAAAGCTCATGCCTGTACCCTATACATTGATGTAAATAGCAGCGACATGGCAAGAAATCCGAGCCTTTCTACAAGGCCCGATGCCACTGACAGCATCACTCATATCACCGATGACATCAACACCTGCGGGTAGAACTTAGTTTTGCCCCAAAACTTCATCATATCGCACCAAAATCATAAAAAATGCAATTAACCAAAATTAAAGCATGAAATCAAGTCAAAACAACCCTATAGCATGCATTATAAAGTTTATACGCTCCTATTTTTGTTTTTTTAAAACATTATAACGATAGAATTTTAAGTTTATAACCAAAATCACAAAATGAAGTTATTGAGTTTTTACAGGATTACCTAGATGTTGGAGAGATGATCTTCTTTTTCCGAAATGAGGTTGGTGATAGGCGTGGTTATCTTGTAACCATACATGCTCTCGGATTCCTTTATGCCATAACCAACGAAAATAGGGTAAATTTTCAGCCCCGGGATAGAAGAATTGGGGCAAATTATCCCTAGCCTTGGCAGTTGATTTTCCTTTAAGAGCCTTAGAAATCCTCTTCATGGTTGGAATCGAAAGGAAAGCAAAGGATTTGGTTTTTGTGAAAGAAAGAAAGTAGAGAGGGGTCACGGTTTCTGTATGCACAGAATGAAAATATGCAAAATATAGTTTAATCCTCTTTTAAAACCCCCACGCAGAATTTGAGGATTGTAATTTATCTAAAATTGCCCGTCCATGCCACCGGCGGCATCACTTCAAACCGCTGGCGACATCAGTCATGCTGCCAGCAACATCGCCTTCCCTAGTTTGAATTTTGAATCCCTTTGACTAGTCAAAGATGCCACGTAGCATCCACATTGCCAGCGACATCAATTCAAATCATCGGCGGCATCAGCTAAGCTGTCTGCATCATCAAAATACCCCTCTACATCTTTTAACAAATCCGATAGTATACCGGATTAAGCCTTGACATTCCAAGACTTCTGCATCTCTTGTACTTTTTATTATTAAGTTTTTACTGTTGATCGAAGGGATAAATTTTTTTTGTTTCAAAAACTCGATCAAGCAGTAAAAATGTCGTTTAAGGATCAAGCTAAATATCCTCATTTAGGCCACACCCACACCAAACACCAACTGATGGTCCCTGATATAGTCTTCATACGTGTCATCCTTTAGGTTCACCCGTAGAATGCCAACTGAAGGTCCCTGATACGGTCTCCGTACATGTCAACCTTTGGGTTCACCCTTGGAATGCCAACTGATGGTCCCTGATACAATCTCCGTATGTGTCACCCTTTGGGTTCATCCCCTGGAATGCCAACTGAAGGTCCCTAATATAGTCTCCGCACGTGTCACCCTTTGGGTTTACCCCTTGGAATGCCAACTGAAGGTCCCTAACATAGTCTCCGTATGTGTCACCCATTGGGTTCACCCCCTAGAACGCCAACTAAAGGTCCCTGATACAGTCTCCATACGTGTCACCCTTCGGGTTAACCCCTGGAATGCCAATTAAGGGTCCCTAATACAATATCTGTACGTGTCACCCTTTGGGTTCACCCCTAGAATGCCAACTGAAGGTCCCTAATACAATCTTTGTACATGTCACCCTTTAGGTTTATCCCTGGTACGCCAACTGAAGGTCCCCGATATAGTCTCCGTATGTGTCACCCTTTGGGTTCACCCCTAGAATGCCAACTGAAGGTCCCTGATACAGTCTTCGTACATGTCACCCTTTGGGTTCACCCATGGAATGCCAACTGAAGGTCCCTGATACAGTCTCCATACGTGTCACCCTTTGTGTTCACCCCTCGAACTCCAACTGAAGGTCCCTGATACATCTCTATACGTGTCATCCTTTAGGTTCACCCCGAGAACGCCAACTGAAGGTCCCGGCATGACCCCGTACATGTTGGCCTTGGGTTCACCCCTCCGAGATCGTAGCATGACCCTACACACGACACTTTTGGTTTCAACTACCATCCGACATACCAGGACTTTTGAAACCCTTGTACTTTTAATTATTACATTTTTTACTATTGATCGAAGTGGCAAAAAAATTTTTGTTTCATAAAGTCAATCAAGCAGTAAAAAACATCATTTCAAAATCTGTCTAATCTTGTGCTCATACTACTCCTTGTAGATACAACCACAGCCACAAACCCAATATACTCGTTCACTATGCCAACCAGAGATTACGGCATGACCCTATACATACCATCTCTAGATTCATCCCCTGGAACATCATTAGAGATTACAAAATGACCCGATAGGTTTTGATCCTCAAGTTCACCCCTGGAATGCCAACTGAAGGTCCCAGCATGACCCCGTACATGTCGCCTTTAGGTTCACCCCTCCGAGATTGCAGCTTGACCCTGTGCATGCAACTATCGATTTAAACCGTTGTCCTATCATCCAAGACATCTTAAACCCTTGTACTTTTTATTATTACAATTTTACTGTTGATCGAAGGGGCAAAAATATTTTTTGTTTCACAAAATCGATCAAGCAGTAAAATTGTCATTTAAGAATTGGGCTAATCTTTTACTTGTCGCTTGTTGTAGGAACTAGACTCCACCAAATCTACAAAGCATAAGTTCGACCAAGGGGCAACCTTTCCGTGAAGCTCAAGTCCGACCAAGGGGCAATCAATCCACAAAGCATAAGTTTGACCAAGGGGAAACCTCTCTGCGAAGCTCAAGTCTAACCAAGGGGTAACTAATCCACAAAGCATAAGTCCGACTAAGGGGCAACCTCTCCGCAAAGCATAAGTCCAACCAGGGGGCAACCTCTCCGCAAAGCAAAAGTCTGACCAAGGGGCAACCAATCCACAAAGCATAAGTCTGACCAACCACGAAGCTCAAGTCCGACCAAGGGGTAACCAATCCACAAAGCATAAGTCCGACCAAGGGGCAACCAATCCATAAAGCATAAGTCCAACCAAGGGGCAACTAATCCACAAATCATAAGTCCAACCGAGGGCCAACCTCTCCACAAAGCATAAGTCCGACCAAGGGTAGGGGAGAGCAAGAAACCTAAAGAACCGAACCGAACCTAAGAATTGAATCAAACCAAACCTAACCAGGCCGGACCTAACTTATTAGGTTCAGTACTTGGTTCTAATATTTTTCTTATTTGTTATTCCGTTCGGTTCTCGGTTCTAAGGAAAAAAAACAAGAAAATCCAGGAACCAAACCTAATTAGGATAATATATAAATATATGCAAAAAAATGTAGGGAATTTCATACTAGAAGCCTAAATAATGGTGAACATTATAATTTTTTATTTATGTTTTTTCAAGTATTAATATTATAAGTATTATATAAAAACATAAAGAATTCCATATGAGAATTCAACAAATGCGAACATTTGAATGTTATTATTAATTTTAATTGATTTTCATTATTTGTTATATTTTGTAAGATACAAATAAACTCATTAATTGAATCTTGATTGAATTAGTTTTTTTACTCTATTTTACTATCAATATATCAATTTTGAGTTTAAGTTATCAAATTTCATAATAAGTAATTCAAATAATAATTACATCTTTAACATGAAAAGGAAATTTGGTTCCATACTAAACCGAACCGAACCTAAATATTTAGGTTCGGTCCGGACCGAATTAAATTAATTATGTTCAGTATTCGGTTCTTAATTTTCTTGTTATTCGATTTTCGATTTATTTGGTTCGATTTGGTTATTGGACCAAACCTGACCAATGCTCTCCCCTAACCAAGGGGCAACCAATCCGCAAAGCATAAGTCCGACCAAGGGGCAACTCAATCTACAAAAATCAAGCCTGACCAAGGGGCAACTCAACCGTAAAGCTCAAGCCCGACCAAGGGGCAAACCGATCATCCATCCGGTATCACTCCTTACCCTTGCTCTTTCGTGCAATCATACTGACCTATGGTAGCAGTGATCCCACGAGGGGCAGCCTATGAGCACGGGATTTTGCAGTCCCTCTCGTGAGATGATGATGATGTATATTTGAATTTTAATCCTCATTAAAAATTCATTTTGAATTTTTATTAACGTTTGTATTCCGTTCGGCGTGTCCAACTACGCGTCTGATGGAAGCTCAAATCGATGATTCTTATCCAAAATACCCTAAAATATCTCAAATATCTTAAAGTGGCTTTAAAAAGTCAAAAAATCAGCTTTTGACCCATTCCCCCCCCCCTTTCAGCTTTTTCAAGCTGTGTGCCCCATTTGGTAGTCTGCCAGTAGGGGCCTGAAGCCACTGGTGGCAACACCATCCTACCGACGACTTCACTCAAGCCTCCAGCGGCTTGAGCCATGCCCCCAGCGGTATGAGCCCTTGCGGGCAGCCTGTACCTTTTACCCTATTGACTGAGTTATTTGCCATTTCGGTGAAAACTTTATCCAACTCACTTACATTCGTTTCCAGCTCTGTAAAAGACCACATTTAGGGTTAGAAGAGAAGACTCTTGGGTTAAATTTGGATTGAGAGCTTTAGGAGAGATAAAGGGAGGGTTTTAGTGAGAGAAAGTAGAGAAAAGGTAAGAAAAGTGTTCTTGGATCATATTTTCTTGGTTTTTCTACTCTTAATCTCTTAGGAAAATATTAAAATCTATAGAAATCCTAGGTTAAAATCAATCTAATAGGATTTTTAGAGACAAACATTGCTTAATCTTTAAATCACTACCCAAATCATCATTCGAGCTTCCCAGAGGTGTCATTTGGATCACGAAGAGGTGGATTCATGGCCCTAGGTAAATTCCTGAGTCTCTTGAGCTCTTAGGCATTATTTCTTGCTATTTGGTGTTTCAGGTTTATTTTTGCCATTTTCGGTCATTTTTGACCTTTTGAATCTATTTCTGTAGATTTCAAAATCACCGACGGTATCACCCATACTGCTGGCAGCTCCACTGTAATCGCCGATATGTGAACCCACCGGTGGCCTCTCTCAGGCCACCGACGACATCACCATGCCACCGGAGGTATCACCCATGCCGTCGGCGGCATGAGTTTCTAGGCAGCAGCCCCGTTGTTGCCCCTTTGACCTAGTTTTCTCGTTATCTATATTTTGGTTGTATAGTACCACGACGGGAATCCAAAATTCCCCGAAAATGGTCCAAACCCTATATCGTGTGGCATTTTCACTAATAAATTGGTTAAAACAATAATCGTGTCCAAAATGGACTATGAATTTTTCAAAGGGAACTTATATTTAGAAATAAAAAAGTTTTTAAGCTAACCTAGTAGCTTGACCCCAGCCTGGGGCTATGCCCTCAGACCCGCTAGGGGCGCTGCCCCTTGGACCCCGCTAGGGGCTACCACCCCTTAACCCTATAAGGGGCGCTATTCCTTGGACCCCGCCAATGGGGGTGTTGCCCCTGGTCCCCCGCGAGGGGCTGCGGCCCCTCGACCCCAACACCGAGGACACCGTCTTATGTGATGCACCTCGTACAACATGCCTTATTTGTGCTAACCTTTTTCAGCAGGTAGATTTAGGTCAGATGAATGTTAGGCCTTCGGGTATTTTATTTATTGCATAGAAAATGTATAGGGTTTTAAAAGCCTTGTAGTAATTTAAATTTCTGCATTTATTTTTGGATGACTGTAATAATTTATTTATCGCTTTGAATGCTCGGGGACGGGAAAATAACATATAAAACTGAAAACACAATAAATAGGGTGGATTAAAATCGATTAAGAAAGAATGAAATCTTTTAACTCGGCCTAATGTTAAATAGATAACATCATCCGAACTCGGTATCTCTACTTAAGGTATGGTCTACCACACGGTGGGAAAATCGTACCAAAATTTCTTGGTTGAGCTGAATCGGGTTGCGACTCTATTTTCAGTATAGGATTTCGATCTCGTATCCTTTAACAAATAAATTGTATTTAAATGCATCCCTTCTAGAAGTCAAGGTGTATTGCATGTATTAGCTCTAGAATTACTATGGCTATCCAAGTAGCAAATCCCATCAAACAAACTGTAACTGATTCAATAAGCCATTCGCAGTTTCACAGTTTGAATTAGTTCACACTTACACATGCATGGATTAATCTTTGAGACAAGCATATGACTACTAGCAGAATCAACCAGGTATCATTCATCCGAGCCATCGACACCCTCACAAGGCCATGGGTACTTATGATATCGAAAACCCAAGGCTATGATGCAGGCATGCGATCATCATTTGTAAGGGACTACAAGAACAAGAAGGAAACTAAAACCCTCTACCTGCATAGCATTCTATATCCGAGAGCACTTGCGCCATCCCATTGGCCATAACAGCCTATAAGGCATGTCGGGCATACGAGGGCTGCAGTATGGTCCATCCTATTCCTGAACAAGGCATAAGACATATGTATATTTGACAATGCCATCAAATTCCGCTATGTGGGTATGCAACACAGGAACCTTATCATGCACAAGAGAGGAATAAGCCTTCTAGACACATCTGAGTGGCCTTGAGGCAGACAGTTTGATGCACGAGCAGGGAGCCTGCTAACCCCGATGACCGAAACACCACTCATGCACCGCTGTGTATAATGAGCAACAACTCCATCAAACGAACCATGCCGCTTTTTTCACGAATAAAGCAAGCAATGCTGAAATGCCAGACGGAGACATCACCCACACCGCTGTGTGCGAAAGTGAGAGTAAACAGAACCCACAAATATTTTCTAGATTAAATGGCCCTCAATCCCCTCTAAATTTGGTGATAAATTACCCATTCCAACTGAGAACATTGCAACTTCTCAAGAACTAACATGCCACCGTTATCGGGGAAAACCCCGACATAAAACCCCTCCATATTTTGTAATAAATTACCCATTCCAACCAACCTTTACAACTACTCAAGAACTAACATGCCACTAGGTGGGTGTCGAACTCGAGAGTGTGCAACAGGACATAGGATTGTTGTATCATCGGGGAAAACCCGATAATCCCGGCAAAAATATTTTTAACAAGAAAGTCAATTTTCTTTTTTCCTAGCGGGACTACCAGTGTGTGGGAGTGCACGAGGCGTACGGGGTGGGGTGGGACATTTGAAGCTCTAGGACGTGTGTGGGAAGGGACTGCTAGAGCACTGAGGAGCGTGATAAGTGTGGGGGTGGGGAGGGACTGCTAAAGTGTTGTGGAGTGTGGTAAGTGCTAGGGTGGGGAGGGACTGCCGAAGCATCGGGGAGTGCAGTAAGTGTGGGGGGTGGGGATAGACTGTCGGAGCACCAGGAAGCACAAAAAGTGCCGCGGTGGGGAGGGACTGCCGAAGCGCCAAGGATCACGATAAGTGCAGGGTAGGGAGGGACTGTCGAAGCTCAAGGGAGCACGGTAAGTTCGGGGGTGAGGAGGGACTATTAGAGCACCGGGGGGTGCGATAAGTGTAGGGGTGGGGAGAGATTGCAGGGGGGCTGGTGAGGGCGGTAAGTGCGGGGGTGGGTGGGATTATCAGAGCACCGGGGACAGCGGAAAGTGTAGGGGTGGGGAAGGACTGTCAGAGCGTTAGGGAGCGTAGTAAGTGCGAGGGTGAGGAGGGACTTCCGGAGCATCAGGGAGCACGGTAAGTGTGGGATTAGGGGGACTGCTGGAGCACCGAGGAGCACGGTAAGTGTGGGGTGGGGAGGGACTGCAGGAGCATCGGGGAGCGCGGTAAGAGTGTGGGGGTGGGGAGGGACTGCCGAAGGGAGAGCGTGGCATGACGCTAAGGTGGGGGTGAGGACTGGGTCAGCCCCTTATAGTAGTCCTTATCCTGACTTCAGTGCCAAGAGGAAGAACCGTTGACATGTCTCACCCACCACCACCCCCTCGAAAACCTCCTTTTCACAAAGTGCGGGTATTTTTTTAACTAAAAGTGTGAAAATTGAAAAATTAACGAAAATTAGAAAAAGTTATTGAACAATTTTCAAATATGGTGGAAAACTTCTATAACATGTTGAATGATTTATTAGAAAAAAATAACAAAAATAATTAATTTTGGATGTTGTTTTGGCATTGTGGTTAAATCACCGCGCGCACTTGTGAAAAATCTCGCACCCCCTGCGCTCGCTTGCAAGGAATCCCACACACAATATGCATGCTTTCGAGGAATCTCACACTCTCGTGCGCTCTCACGATGAATCCCGTACATTCGTGTGCACGTATGCAAGGAATCCCGCACCACTCATGCTCGCTTGTGAGAATTCTCGCACAATGTGTAAATGCTTGCAAGGAATCCCGCACCCCTCATGTTCGCATTCGGGACTTCTCGCATACTTGGGAGCTCTTGCAAGGAATCTCATACCCCTGCGCATGCTTGCAAGGAATCTTGCACCCTATGTGCATGCTTTCAAGGAATCTCGCACCCCCATTTACGCACTTGCGTCAAATCCCATACACTGTACACGCATGCAAGGAATCCCACACACCCGTAAGTGTTCTTGCGAGAAATCCCGCACCCCTTGCGTGCACCCTTGAGAGGAATCCCGCACTCCTCACGCACGCGCTTGTGAAGAATCCTGCACCCCTCGCATGCACGCTTGCAGGTATTCTTGCACACTATATGCACGCTTGCCAGGGATCCCTAACCCCTCACGCGCGCTTGTGGGAATTCTCACATACTGTGCGTACGCTTGCTAGGGATCTCGCATCCCTCGTGCGCACTTGGGGGAATTCTCGTACACTGTGTGCATGCTTGCCATGGATCCTGCTCCCCTCGCATGCGCTTGCGGGAATCCTCATACATCGTGCATGCCCTTGCAAGGAACCTTCACTCCTCGCATGCACTTGTGAGAATTCTCGCACATTATGTGAGCGCTTGCAAGCAATCTCACATCCCTTAAGCGTGCTTACGGGAATCTCACACACTGTACGCGCACTTGTGAGGGATCCCGCACCCCTCGCTCGTGCTTGCCAGAATTCTTGCACACCTTGCGCACGCTTGTGAAGAAACTGCACCCCTCGCGTGCACTTATGGGAATCCTCGTAGACCATGTAAGCGCTTGCGAGGAATCCCGCACTTCTCTCCTGCACTTGCGAGAATTCTCGCACATTTTGCGCGCGATTACGAGGAATCTTGCACCCCTCACGTGCACTTACGGGAATTCTCGCACCCCTCGCGCGCACTTATAGGAATTGTCGCACACCGTGCACGCGCTTGCAAGGAACCCTACACCCCTCACGTGCACTTGTGGAGAATCTCGCAACTCCTCGCACTCACTTGGGTCCACTCTCTCACCCCCTCGCACGCAATCTCGCACCCCGTGTGCGCTATTGTAAGGAATCCCGCACCACCTTGTGTGAGCTCTCATGCTCCCATGTGGCACTCCCGCACCACCACATACACCAATGCACACACTCACTCGCACACCCCATGGCGAGCACCGTCGTACCTAACCGGCATTTTTTTTATTCGATATTAATAAAACTCTTTTACATGAAGATGTGTCACGGGTATTTAAATAATAATTTTACAATATTGTGGGTTAAAATTTCCAATAAATTTTGAAGTACCTACCGACATTGTTTTTCTTCATTATTATTAATAAAAATCTTTTTTCGTGAACAAAAAAAAGGTTATTATCGAAATTTTTTTTCTTTCTTCATTTTTTTTCTATTTTAACATTAATAAAATTCATCATTGTTAAAATTTCTCACCCGCCGCCACCCCCTCATAAACATCCTTAAACTTTGCATTTTGATCTAAAATGTCGCACACTAGTTGATTGAGGTCCAATAAGAATTGTTGAGAAGTTTCGTGATTTTTCCCAAAGTGCGGGTTTTTTTTTAATTAAAAGTGTGAAAATTGAAAAATTCACAACAATTAGAAAATGTTATTGAAAAATTTTAAACTTTCGTGGAAAATTCTATAACATGGTGAAGAATTTATTAGAAAAAAAATAACAAAAATAATTAATTTTGGATGTTGTTTTGGCATTGCGGTTAAATCACCGCTCACCCTCGAGCGCACTTGCAGAAAATCTCACACCA
Source organism: Euphorbia pulcherrima (assembly GCA_947683365.1). Classification (NCBI taxonomy): domain Eukaryota; kingdom Viridiplantae; phylum Streptophyta; class Magnoliopsida; order Malpighiales; family Euphorbiaceae; genus Euphorbia; species Euphorbia pulcherrima. The sequence continues at coordinate 34,057,173 of CANTUS010000015.1, read as the reverse complement.
CCCTGTGCACGCTTGCGAGGAATCCCTCACATAGTGTGCACGCTTGCGAGGAATCTTGCACTACCGTGCTCGCGCTTGCAAGGAATCCCGCACCCCTCCCGCGTGCTTGTAAGAATTCTCGCACACCATGCGAGCGCTTGTAAGGAATCGCACACCCCTTGGGCACTCTTGCGGGACTTCTCACACACCGTGCAAGCGCTTGCAAGGAATCCTGTACCTTAACATGTGCTTGCGAGGAATCTCACAATCCGTGTGCATGCTTGCGAAGAATCCTGCACCCTTCGCGCGCTCTTGCAAGGAATCTCGCACCCCCGTGCACGCGCTTGCGAGAAATCTCGCACACTATACTAGCATGCGTGGGATCCCGCACACCCATATGCGCGCTTGTGAAGAATTCTGTACCCCTCGCGTGCACTTATGGGAATTCTCGCACGCGATGCGAGCTGTCACGCACTTAGCTGATTCACCGCTAATGGTACGTGTGGCCTTAGCTCAATTCTCACCCTCGAGAGAACTAAGTTAGCCAATCCGATCACAACTTTGCTAGCGATATGAAAGGAACACAAGAGATACAAGCTGAAGAAGTATAGAAAGTGTTATTAACACAAAGGAAAGCTTTAAAGTGTTACAAGAGAGCTTTTGAGCTTAAAACTCAGGATGTACAAAATGAGAGAGGGGTGGTGTATTTATAGCCTAAGCGACCTCCTCAACCGATGGTCTAGATCGATTCTCTAGAAACTTCTTTGATCCTAGGGCTAATATTCATCATTCTAGGACTTTCCTACATTAAAATATACAAAATATCTAGCCTAGGTCGGCTGGAACCTTCCAGCAACATATTCCAGACTTGTTGCAACCCTTCTGGACACTTCTCGATCTGTGGTAACACTTTTTGGAGTTTCTGCAACTATTCTGGAACTTTCTGGCTACCTTCTAGAATCTTCTGGTAACACTTCTGCGTGTTCCAGCCCTTTCCAAGCACTTATTTAAGTCTTTTAAGGCTATGTCCATGGTTATTTCGCATGGGCATATTTCCTTTGCCATGGACTTTGCCTCGTTTACCTTTCGGGGACTGACATTCTCCCCCACCAGAGTCCTTGATGCCCTCGTCAAGCTTCCCGTTCTTATAGGCCTCGATCTTCTCCTTGAACTGCCGCAAGTCTGCTTCTTTCTCCCAAGATGCCTCGCTATCCGATAAACCTCCCCACTTGACTAGGAATTCAGTATGTGCAGGAATGCCTCGTTGACGAACGAGTCTATCCGCTATAATCTTCGTAATCTCCTGGTCATACGAGGTTATCATGATGGGTGGTGCTCTTTTTGACGTGCCACGCTCAGGTTCTTCGCTATCTCCATGGTAAGGTTTGAGAAAACTTACATGGAAGACATTATGCACCTTCAATTGAGGCGGCAACTCCAGTCGGTAGGACACTTTGCCAACTTTTGCGATAATTGGAAAGGGTCCCTCATACTTGCGCACCAAACCCTTATGCACTTAGCGATACGCCTTGAATTGCGCTGCGGGCAGCTTCAACATTACTAGATCGCCTACATGAAACTCTAGTGGCCTTCGCTTTTTATCATCCGACTTCTTCATTCTTTTAGACGCCTTGTCCAAGTATATGTGAGCCACATCAAGCTTTTCATGCCATCCTTTAGCCCATTTATATGCAGCAGGACTTGTCCTTGTGTAACCTGCCGCAACGGTGTGTGGGGTTAGCTGCTGTTGGCCCATCACTATCTCAAAAGGACTTTGATTGGTAGCTTGGCTCCTCTGTAAATTGTACAAAAATTGGGCAACATCCAGTAACTTTGCCCAATCCTTCTGGTTGGCACTAACGAAGTACCAAAGATACAGCTCTAGCAAGGCATTGACATGCTCATTTTGCCCATTAGTTTGGGGATGGAAGGACGTTGAGAAGTGAAGTTTAGACCCTATGATCTTGAACATTTCCCTCCAAAATTTCCCAGTGAACCGTGGATCTCGATCACTTATGATGCTCTTCCGAAGGCCCCAATACTTTACCACATGTTTGAAGAACAAGCGTGCGGCTTCCTTGGCCGTGCAATCTCGCGGGGCAGCAATAAAGGTTCCATACTTAGAAAATTTATTGACCACTACCATGATGGAACCACACCCTTCTGATGCCGGTAAGGCGGAGATAAAATCCATCGTTACACATTCTTGTGGTCTCTCCGGTGTGGGTAGGGGTTCTAGTAATCCCATTGGTTGCCTTTGCTCAATTTTGTCTTGTTAGCATACAAGGCAAGTCTTTACATACCCCTCGATCTCATCCTCCATCCTTGGCCAATAGTATGATCTCTCGACCAATGCCATTGTTCACTGATTACCCGGATGTCCTGCCCACATCGAGTCTTGGCATTCCTTGATTATCTCCTTCCTCAAGTTACCCCATCGAGGCACGAATAAGCGGTTGCCTATGGTGTATAGGCATTCATCTTGCTTTGAAAACCGTCGTATCTTTCCTTCCTTAGTCAAAGCGTCGAGATTTTTTGCAAAGTCATCCTTCGCCATTCCTTCCTTCACTCGCTCAAGCAGATTGCTTTCCACCATGCTCACCAAAGCCAACTCTGCTTTGCGACTTAGCGCATCAGCCACAACATTAGCCTTGCCAGGCTTGTACTCCATCACATAATCAAATTCGGCAAGAAAATCTTGCCACCGAGCTTGCTTGGGAGTTAACTTCCTCTGATTCTGGAAGTAACTCGTAGCCACGTTGTCGGTCTTGATCACGAACTAACTCCCAAGCATGTAATGCCTCGATACTCGTAAGCAATGGATGATCGCCATCATCTCCTTGTCATGCACTGGATATCGCCTCTCCGTGTCATTCAGCTTGCAGCTTTCATAAGCGATGGGGTTATTCTCCTGCATAAGCACACCCCCTATCGCAAAATTCGATGCATTAGTATGGACTTCAAAGGGCTTTTCATAGTTCTGCAGCGCCAACACCGGATCACTCATCACGGCTTGCTTCAGATCATCAAAAGCTTCTTGGCAAGCATCATCCCATTTCCACGAGTTGTTCTTTTTTAGAAGATTCATCAACGGTGTTGCTCGTCGAGAATAACTCTGCATGAATCTTCGATAATAATTCACCAACCTAAGAAAAGATCGCAAACCTAAGACATTTGTCCGCGGTTCCCAATCAATAATAGCCCGCATCTTAGTATCATCCATACTGATTTTCCCCTCACAGATCCTGTGCCCTAAGAACATCACCTCCCGTTACACAAAAGAGCACTTCTCCCTTTTAACATAGAGCTCGTTTTGCCGCAAAACTTGGAACACCTGGCTCAAGTGCCGAATGTGCTCCTCAAGGGTCTCGCTATAGACAACGATGTCGTCTAGATACACCACCACGAATTTATCCAGGAACGGGTAGAATATTTTGTTCATCAAAGTGCAGAATGTCGCTGGCGCATTCGTCAGTCCGAATGGCATGACTAGGAATTCAAATGAGCCATACCTTATTACGCACGTTGTCTTTTCCTCATCCCCCGCTGCTATCCGCACCTGCCAATATCCCGACCATAAGTCCAACTTTGAAAACCATCGAGCCTTGCCTAAACGATCGAACAAGTCATCCACTAGCGGAATCGGATACTTGTTCTTGATAGTCACATTATTGAGAGCCCTATAGTCAATGCACATACGCAAACTGCCATTATGCTTCTTTTGGAACAAGACAGGAGCTCCGTATGGTGCTTTGGATGGTCGAATGAACCCTGCCTCTAGCAGCTCCTTCAATTGTTTGCGTAGCTCCTCTAGTTTGGGAGTAGCTATGCGATACGGCACCATGGCTGGAGGTTTTGCTCCAGGATCTAACTCAATTGCATGATCCACTTCCCTTCTTGGAGGAAGTTTCTTTGGCAACTCAGATGACATAACATTCTTAATTTCCTCAAGCAAACTACCGACTTGCAAAGGTATTTCAAGAGAGTCAGAGCTGTTACCTTCTTCTTTGTAGGCAACTAGGAACCTCTCCTCACCCCTCTTGACTCCTTTTGCCACTTGCATCGCGGATAACATACAAGCACCAACAGCTACACGATCTATCGCAACTCGATGCTCACTCTCGCCACATCGAAAGTTAGCATATCGATCCATAGAGAGGGTGAAAGGCAAAACCCTCTTAATAAAATCGAGACCCAAGACCATCTTGTGATCCTTTATCGGCACAACATTCAAATCCAATTTCCTAACCCATGTGCCAATCTTGATGGGAGCATTGCAAATAATTCCCATCATGGGCTGGTAAGGCTGATCAACCGTCTTGATCCACCCAATCTCCTTGGTTATCGGCAAACCCAACATCGCAGCTTTATCACTTGCTATAACATTTTGATTCGCCCCCGAATCTAACAAACACTTGATGCCTTTCCCGTGAACTTCGATATCAACATATAGCAAGTTCTTACCCGGTTGAAGCTTAGACTTTACTGTGGCCATGGTACCCTTACCGCTGGATCCCACATCCATCTTGGCCTTTACCGTATTCAGCACGCGCACCGTCCCCAAGTGAACTTGTTCTCCTTATGGTGCAGTCTCCTCTTGAGCTAAAATTATCGCATTTAGCTTACTCCGATTTGGGCACTCTCTGGCCCAGTGAGTTCCTTCGTAAAGGAATTAATCTGTTCTCCCCTTTGATTGCCACCTCGAGTGCTCACCTTATATATCCTTCCCCCTGAAGGATCTCGCAGGCTTATGTGACTTGTCTCCCCCACCTTTGCCAAAACCTCCTTTCTTTGGCTTATCTTTCTTTGTCGACAAGCTAGTGTTGTACTCGGTGAGAGATTCTTTCGTAGCTATCGTAGTGGCAAGGTCTTGGACAGCCCTTCATTTGAGCTCTTGCTCGGCCCACCATTGTAAGCCATCAAGGAAGTAAAACAAATGATCGCCATCAGGCATATCAGGAATTTCCAGCATTAGCGACGAGAAATCCCGATTGTAATCTTTCAACGCACCTGTTTGCTTTAATCCTCATAGCTTCCGCATTGCCATATCTCTCGCATTCTCTGGGTAGAATTGCCTCTTCAATTCCGCCTTGAATGCTTCCCAAGTGCCAATCTGGACCAACCCCCTCTCTCGTTCCGCATAGCGCCTTCTCTACCATAAGGAAATGTCACCCTCGAGATAAAGAGTCGAGGTGTTGATCTTGACATCATCAACAGTAATGTTAGTGGCCTCCAAGTATCTCTCCACATGCCAAAGGAAGTTGTCGATTTCCTTGGCATCCCGTTTTCCCACGAACTTCGGTGGCTCTGGGACTTTCACACGCAAGACACTAGTACTAGCACCATTAGCAATGGCTACTTTAGTCACAGCTAACCTGTTTCGTAGAGACTGCATCTTGGCATCCACCCTTTGCCGATATTCCTCCATCGATCGATTCATGGCATCGATGAGGTCATATGCTCCTTGCAACCGTTCCTCCAATGCACTAATCTGCTCGTCCTTATCCTCTAGATTGCTCTCCCGTGCGTCAAGAGTGTCAAGGACATCCCCCATGGCTAGTTCCATCTTGGCTAGCCGAGCATTGAAAGCTTTCATAGCTCTAGTAGAGACACCACCCTCCTCTCACGCAGTCTCCTTGGATTTCCCCCGGACCTTCTTCAACTGGTTAGGGCTTCCGGACGCCCACGTTCCTCTTGCTGTTTGGTCATGTTGCTAGACTCAACGTTGTTTGTCATAGCTACGAATTCCCCTTATTTGTAACCCGCTCAAATACCATATGTCACGCACTTAGCCGATTCACTGCTAATGGTACGTGTGGCCCTAGCTCGATTCTCGCCCTCGAGAGAACTAAGTTAGCCAACCCGATCACAACTTTGCTAGCAATATGAAAGGAACACAAGAGACACAAGCTGAAGAAGTATAGAAAGTGTTATTAACACAAAGGAAAGCTTTAAAGTGTTACAAGAGAGCTTTCGAGCTTAGAACTCAGTATGTACAAAATAAGAGAGGAGTGGAGTATTTATAGCCTAAGCCACCTCCTCAACCAATGGTCTAGATCGATTCTCTAGAAACTTCTTTGATCCTAGGGCTAATATTCATCGTTCTAGGACTTTCCTACATTAAAATATACAAAATATCTAGCCTAGGTCGGCTGGAACCTTCCAACTACATATTCCAGACTTGTTGCAACCCTTTTGGACACTTCTGGATCTGTGGCAACACTTTCCGGAGTTTCTGCAACTATTCTAGAACTTTCTGGCTACCTTCTAGAATCTTCTAGTAACACTTCTGCGTGTTCCAGCCCTCTCCAAGCACTTATTTAAGTCTTTTAAGGCTATGTCCATGGTTATTTCGCATGGGCATATTTCCTTTGCCATGGACTTTGCCTCGTTTACCTTTCGGGGACTGACATTCTCCCCCACCAGAGTCCTTGACGCCCTCATCAAGCTTCCCATTCCTGTAGGCCTTGATCTTCTCCTTGAACTACCACAAGTCTACTTCCTTCACCCATGCCGTCGGCAGCAAGAGTTTCTAGGCAGCAGCCCCGTTGTTGCCCCTTTTACCTAGTTTTCTCGTTATCTATATTATGCATGTATAGTACCACGACGGGAATCCAAAATTCCCCGAAAATGGTCCAAACCCTATAACTTGTGGCATTTTCACTAATAAATTGGTTAAAATAATAATCGTGTCCGAAATGGACTATGAATTTTTCAAAGTGAACTTATATTTAGAAATAAAAAAATTTTTGAGCTAACCTAGTAGCTTGACCCCAGCCTAGGGCTATGCCCTCAGACCCGCTAGGGGCGCTACCCCTTGGACCCCGCTAGGGGCTACCGCCCCTTGACCCTGTAAGGGGCGCTATCCCTTGGACCCCGCCAATAGGGGCGTTGCCCCTAGTCCCCCGCGAGGGGCTGCGGCCCCGCGACCCCACCACCGAGGACACCGTCTTGTGTGATACACCTCGTACAATATGCCTTATTTGTGCTAACCTTTTTCAGTAGGTAGATTTAGGTTAGATGAATGTTAGGCCTTTGGGTATTTTATTTATCGCATAGAAAATGTATAGGCTTTTAAAAGCCTTGTAGTAATTTAAATTTTTGCATTTATTTTTGGATGACTGTAATAATTTATTTATCGCTTTGAATGCTCGGGGACGCGAAAACAACATATAAAACTGAAAACACAATAAATGGGGTGGATTAAAACCGATTAAGAAAGAATGAAATCTTTTAACTCGGCCTAACGTTAAATAGATAACATCATCCGAACTCGGTATCTCTACTTAAGGTATGGTCTACCACCCGGTGGGAAAATCGTACCAAAATTTCTTGGTTGAGCTGAATCGGGTGGCGACTCTATTTTCAGTATAGGATTTTGATCTCGTATCCTTTAACAAATAAATTGTATTTAAATTCAACATCAACCTTACCAATCCATGTTTTCGTCATGCTAAAATGAGGATCGATCCCTCGGCACACTTCATAGCCTTGTTATTTTTCTTCCCCCCGTGCTACGTATCTCTGGTGCCCCTAAAAGAGGGACTTGGGCCCAGTCCACCGCTGAGGACACTTCTCCAGACTACAATTTGGACACCGAAGGTGCTCGATTCTTAGGCTGGGCTATTTCTGGTTCGCTCGCCATTACTAGGGGAATCCTGTGGTAAGTTTCCCTGTGTTGAGTCAAATTAAGCCGCATGCTCCACTCCTTTAAGTTTAGCCTTGTGACCATACACCCCCCAGAACCCAAAGACTTTGATTTCTCATAAGGTGCCGGCAGATTCCTAAAAGCAACATCCGCCGATCCCTGGTCGACATCATTTATGGTTGAGACTAGGGCGATATCTGATCGTCTTTGAGCCCCTAACTTTCATTCTTGTTTAATGAAAACATCCTTGGCAAATGCTTTCACAGTTGTTCGTCTTTCATAAATCTAAGAATTTCACCTCTGACTATGAAATACGAATGCCCCCGACTGTCCGTATTAATCATTACTTCAATCCCGAAGGCCAATAGCATAGGACCGAAATCCTATGATGTTATCCCATGCTAATGTATTCAGAGCGTAGGCTTTCTTTGATCACTCTAATTTCTTTAAAGTAACAGTGTTAAAGGCATGCATCGGCCAATTAAGGCCAGGAGCGCATCGCCGGCAGAAGGGATGAGATGACAGGTGCACAACGAAAGGCAGACCGATTGACCCAACCCAAGGTTCAACTATAAGCTTTTTAATTGCAATAACTTAAATATACGCTATTGGAGCTAGAATTACCATGGCTGTTGGCACCAGACTTGCCCTCCAATGGATCCTCGTTAAAGGATTTATATTGTACTCATTTCAATTACCAGACTCAATGAGTTCGATATCATTATTTATTATCACTACCTCCCCATGTCACGATTAGGTAATTTGCCCGCCTGCTGCCTTCCTTGGATGTGGTAGCCATTTCTCCAGCTCCCTCTCTGGAATTGAACCCTAATTCTCCATCAGCCATCACCACCATGGTAGGCCTCTATCTTACCATTGAAAGTTGATAGGGCATAAATTTGAATGATGCGTCGTCGACTCGATGGCCGTGCGATCCATCGAGTTATCATGAATCATCAGAGCAACGAACAGAGTCCACGTCGACCTTTTATCTAATATATGCATCCCTTCTAGAAGTCAAGGTCTATTGCATGTATTAGCTCTAGAATTACTATGGCTATCCAAGTAGTAAATCCCATCAAACAAACTGTAACTGATTCAATAAGCCATTCGCAGTTCCACAGTTTGAATTAGTTCACACTTACACATGCATGGATTAACCTTTGAGACAAGCATATGACTACTGGCAGGATCAACCAGGTATCATTCAACCGTGCCATCGACATCCTCACAAGGCCATGGGTACCTATAATATCGAAAACCCAAGGCTATGATGCAGGCAGGCGATCATTGTTTGTAAGGGACTACGAGAACAAGAAGGAAACTAAAACCCTCTACCTATACAGCATTCTGCATCTGAGTGCGCCATCCCATTGGCCAGAACAGCCTATAAGGCATGTCGGGCATACGAGGGCTGCAGTGTGGTCCATCCTATTCCTAAATAATGCATAAGACAGATGTATATTTGACGATGCCATCAAATTCCGCTATGTGGGTATGCAACACAGGAACCTTGTCATGCCCAAGAGAGGAATAAGCCTTCTAGACATAACTGAGTGGCCTTGAGGCAGACAGTTTGATGCACGAGCATGGAGCCTGCCAACCCCGATGACCGAAACACCACTCATGCACCGCCGTGTATAATAAGCAACAACTCCATCAAACGAACCGTGCCACTTTTTTCATGAATAAAGCAAGCAATACTGAAATGCCAGACGGAGACATCACCCACACCGCTGTGCGCGAAAGTGAGAGTAAATAGATCCCATAAATATTTTCTAGATTAAATGGCCCTCAATCCCCTCTAAATTTGGTAATAAATTACCCATTCCAACCGAGAACATTGCAACTTCTCAAGAACTGACATGCCACCATTATCGGGGAAAGCCCTACATCAAACCCCTCTATATTTTGTAATAAATTACCCATTCCAACCGACCTTTACAACTACTCAAGAACTAACATGCCACTAGGTGGGTGTCGAACTCGAGAGTGTGCAACAGGTCATAGGAATGTTGTATCATCGGGGAAAACCCGATAATCTGGGCAAAAATATTTTCGACAAGAAAGTCAATTTTCTTTTTTCCTAGCGGGACTACCAGTGTGCGGGAGTGCACGAGGCATACGGGGTAGGGTAGGACTTTTGAAGCTCCGGGACGTGCGTGGGAAGGGACTGCCAAAGCACCGAGGAGCGTGATGAGTGTGGGGGTGGGGAGGGACTGCTAAAGTGCCGAGGAGCGTGGTAAGTGCTAGGGTGGGGAGGGACTGCCAAAGCATCGGGGAGCGCAATAAGTGTGGGGGGTGGGGATAGACTGTCGGAGTGGGGAGGGATTGCCGAAGCGCCAAGGAGCACGATAAGTGCAGGGTGGGGAGGGACTGCCGGAGCTCAAGGGAGCGCAGTAACTGCGGGGGTGGGGAGTGACTATCGGAGCGCCGGGGGGTACGATAAGTGCAAGGCTGGGGAGAGATTGCAGGAGGGCCAGTGAGGGCGGTAAGTGCGGGGGTAGGATAGGATTATTGAAGCGCCGGGGACCACGGAAAGTGTGGGGGTGGGGAAGGACTGTCAGAGCGTCGGGGAGCGTAGTAAGTGCGGGGGTGAGGAGGGACTTCCGGAGCGTTAGGGAGCATGGTAAGTGTGGGGTTAGAGGGCCTGCTGGAGCACCGAGGAGCACGGTAAGTGTGGGGTGGGGAGGGACTGCAGGAGCGTCGGGGAGTGTGGTAAGAGTGCTGGGGTAGGGAGGGACTGCCGAAGGGAGAGCGTGACATGATGCTGGGGTCGGGGTGAGGACTGGGTCAGCCCCTTATAGTAGTCCTTATCCTAACTTCAGTGCTAAGAGGAAGAACCGTTGACATGTCTCACCCACCACCACCCCCTAAAAAATGTCCTTTTCACAAAGTGCGGGTATTTTTTTAACTAAAAGTGTGAAAATTGAAAAATTAACGATAATTAGAAAAAGTTATTGAACAATTTTCAAATATGGTGGAAAACTTCTATAACATGTTGAATGATTTATTAGAAAAAAATAACAAAAATAATTAATTTTGGATGTTGTTTTCGCATTGCGGTTAAATCACCGCACACACTTGTGAAAAATCTTGCACCCCCCTGCGTTCGCTTGCAAGGAATCCCGCACATAATATGCATGCTTGCAAGGAATCTCGCACTCCTGTGCGCTCTCTTGCGATGAATCTTACACACTCGTGTGCATGCATTCAAGGAATCCCGCACCCCTCATGCGCGCTTGCGAGAATTCTCGCATAATGTGCAAATGCTTGCAAGGAATCTCGCACCCCTCGTGCTCGCTTTTGGGACTTCTCGCATACATGCGAGCTCTTGCAAGGAATCTCATACCCCCGCGCATGCTTGCAAGGAATCTCGCACCCATGTGCATGCTTTCAAGGAATCTTGCACCCCTGTGAACGCGCTTGCATCAAATCTCGCACACTGTACACGCATGCAAGGAATCCCACACACCCATAAGTGTGCTTACGAGGAATCCTGCACCCCTTGCATGTGCCCTTGTGAGGAATCTCGCACCCCTCGCGTGCGCACTTGTGAATAATCCCACACCCCTCGCATGCGCGCTTGCAGGTGTTCTTGCACACCATGTGCGTGCTTGCAAGGGATCCCTAACCCCTTACGTACGCTTGCGGGAATTCTCGCACACCATGCAAGCGCTTATGAGGAATCTCCCTCCCCTCGCACATGCTTGCGGGAATTCTCACATACTATGCGTGTGCTTACTAGGGATCCCGCATCCCTCGCGCCCGCTTGGGGGAATTCTCGCACACCGTGTGCATGCTTGCCAGGGATCCCACACACCTCGCACGCGCTTGCGGGAATCCTCGTACATCGTGCGTGCCCTTGTGAGGAACCCTCACCCCTCGCATGTACTTGTGAGAATTCTCGCACACTATGTGAGCGCTAGCAAGGAATCTCGCACCCCTTGAGTGTGCTTATGGGAATCTCACACACTGTACGTGCACTTGTGAGGGATGCCACACCCCTCGCTCGTGCTTGCCAGAATTCTCGCACACCATGCGCGCATTTACGAAGAAAGTGCACCCCTTGCATTCACTTATGGGAATCCTCGTACCCCATGTGAGCGCTTGTGAGGAATCCCGCACCCCTCTCGCACACTTGCGGGAATTCTCTCACACCGTGCGAGCGCTTGCGAGGAATCCCACACTCCTCTCCTGCACTTGTGAGAATTCTCGCACAATTTGTGCGCGATTACGAGGAATCTTGCACCCCTCACATGCACTTATGGGAATTCTCGTACTCCTTGTATGCACTTATGGGAATTGTCGCACACCGTGCATGCGCTTGCAAGGAATCTCGTACCCCTCACGTGCACATCCCGCACCTCCTCGCACTCACTTGGGGCCACTCTCTCACCCCTCGTGTGCAATCTTGCACCCCGTGTGTGCTATTGCAAGGAATCCCGCACCACCTCGTGCGAGCTCTCATGCTCCCATGCGTGCACTCCCGTACCACCACGCACACCAATGCGCGCACTCACTCGCACACCCCATGGCGAGCACCGTCGTACCTAACCGGCATTTTTTTTATTCGATATTAATAAAACTCTTTTACATGAAGATGTGTCACGGGTATTTAAATAATAATTTTATAATATTGTGGGTTAAAATTTCCAATAAATTTTGAAGTACCTACCGACATTGTTTTTCTTCATTATTATTAATAAAAATCTTTTTTCGTGAACAAAAAAAAGGTTATTATTGAAAATTTTTTCTTTCTTCTTTTTTTTTCTATTTTAACATTAATAAAATTCATTATTGTTAAAATTTCTCACCCACCACCACCCCCTCAAAAACATCCTTAAACTTTGCATTTTGATCTAAAATGTTGCACACTAGTTGATTGAGGTCCAATAAGAATTATTGAGAAGTTTTGTGAATTTTTCCAAAGTGCGGGTTTTTTTTAATTAAAAGTGTGAAAATTGAAAAATTCACAAAAATTAGAAAATGTTATTGAAAAATTTTAAACTTTGGTGGAAAATTCTATAACATGCTGAAGGATTTGTTAGAAAAAAAATAACAAAAATAATTAATTTTGGATGTTTTTTTGGCATTGTGGTTAAATCACCGCTCACCCTCGCGCGTACTTGCGGAAAATCTCACACCCCCCTGTGCACGCTTGTGAGGAATCCCTCACATAGTGTGCACGCTTGCGAGGAATCTCGCACTCCAGTGCTCACGCTTGCGAGGAATCCCGCACCCTTCGCGCGAGCTTGGGAGAATTCTCGCACACCGTGCGAGCGCTTGCAAGGAATCCCGCACCCCTTGGGCACTCTTGCGGGACTTCTCACACACCATGCGAGCGCTTGGAAGGAATCATGTACCTCCATATGTGCTTGCGAGGAATCTCACAATCCGTGCATGCGCTTGCGAGGAATCCTGCACCCGTCGCACGCTCTTGCAAGGAATCTCGCACCCCCATGCGCGCACTTGCGAGAAATCTCGGACACTGTGCTAGCATGCGTGGGATCCCGCACACCCATGTGCGCATTTGCGAGGAATCCTGCACCCCTTGCTTGCGCTTATAGGAATTCTCGCACACGGTGCAAGCGCTTGCTAGGAAACTCGCACCCCTCGCGCGCGCTTGCTGGAATTCTTGCACACCGTGCGCTCACTTATGAGGAATCTTGCACCCCTCGCGTGCACTCGGAGGAATTCTCCCACACCATGCATGCGCTTATAAGCGTTCTTGTACCCCTCACGCGAGGTTGTGGGAATTCTCACACACCATGCGCGCGCTTGTGAGGGACCTGCACCCCTCGCGCGTGCTTGGGGGAATTCTTGCACACCATGTGTGTGCTTGCAAGGAACCCGCACCCCTCGTGTGCACTTGTGGGAATTCTCACACACCATGAGAGCGTTGGCGAGGAATCCTGCACCCCTCCCACACACTTGCAGGAATTCTCGCATACTATGTGAGCGCTTGCAAGGAATCTCGTACCCCTCTCACACACTTTGCACGCAATTGTGAGGAACTTGTACCCTTCGCACTCACTTGCGAGAATTCTCGCACCCCTCATGCGCACATGCGAGAATTCTCACACACCATGCACGCACTTACGAGGAATCCCGCACCCCTTATGCGCACTTGTAGGGAATCCCGCACCCCCTCGCAGTCACTTGAGGCCACTCTCATACCCCGTCACGCGCAATCTCGTACCCCATGTGCCCTACTGCGAGGAATCCTACACCACCTCGTGCGCACTCTCGTGCTCCCGCGAGCACTCCTGCACAACCTTACACACCAACGCGCGCACTCACTCGCACACCCCATGGCGCGCACCCTCGCACCTAACCGTCATTTTTTTATTTGGTATTAATAAAACTCTTTTACGTGAAGATGTGTCATGGGTATTTAAATAATAATTTTGAAATATTGTGGGTTAAAGTTTTCAATAAATTTTCAAGTACCTACCGACATTTTTTCTTCATTATTATTAATAAAAATCTTTTTCGTGAAGAAATTTTTTTTATTAAAATTAACATTAATAAAATTCATTATTATTAAAATTTCCAACAAATGCTCAAGTAAAGCTAACGCTAACGCTAACCCTAACTAACAATTGTTTTTGTTCATTATTAATTAAACTCTTTTACATGAAGACGTGTGATGGTTACTCAAATAATAAGGTGGGAATATTGCGGGTTAAAAATTCCAATAAATTTTCAAGTATTTTTAACGCTAACCCTAGCCAACAATTTTTTATTCATTATTAATAAAACTCTTTCACGTGAATTTTGTGGGTCAGAGTTTCCATTAACTTTTCAAGTACCCTAATGCTAACGCTAATGCTAACCCTAACGCTGACCCTGACCCTAATCTTAACGCTGACCCTAACCCTAATCCTAACCCTAACCGCCGTTTTTTTCTTCATTATTAATAAGACTCTTTTACGTGAGGATGTGTCATGGGCGCGTGTTTGTTTAAATACCCATGATACATCCATACATAAAAGAGTTTTATTAATAATGAAGAAAAAAACGGCGGTTAGGGTTAGGGTGTTAAGGTTAGCGTCAGGGTCAGCGTTAGGGTTAGCATTAGCGTTAGTGTTAGCGTTAGGGTACTTGAAAAGTTAATGGAAACTCTGACCCGCAAAATTCACGTGAAAGAGTTTTATTAATAATGAATAAAAAATTATTACCGCGTGTCGAAATTTCCATTGAATTTTCTAGTAAAGCTAACCCTAACCCTTACCCTAACCGACATTTTTCTCTCGTCATTATTAATGAAACTCTTTTACGTGAACATGTGTCGTGTGTATTTTAAATAAACATGGGGGAATATTGCGAGTAAAAGTTTTCGTTAAATTTTCAAGTAACCCTAACCCTAACCAACATTTTTCTCTCTATATTATTAATAAAACTCTTTCACGTGAAGATGTGAATTTAAATAAACATGCAGATATTACGGGTTAAATTTTCCAATAAATTTTCAAGTATCTCTAACCTTAATGACTTGTATTCAAGGATCGTATGTATTTTTAATGAATTCCCGTATTTAGATAAAATTTTTAATACAATAATATTATGAAAAGAAAAGAAATTGTATCATAAAACCTTATGTGGTCTAGTGTTTGAGATCGAGTAAGCCTCTAGAGGTCTCAGGTTCGAGTCATGTGTGTGGCGATTTTATTTAACATAAATATCTTTTTAAGATCAAAACTTTTGGGTATCCTTCAAATGTTGAAACAAAAAAAAGAATGAATGGGGAAACAAAAAGCACCGAAAGGAGACAAGTGCCACAACATAGCGAAGCATTGTTGGCCGATGCATGTGCTCGGGGCTCGGCAATGTTGTACCGTTCTACAACTTATGCATGCACACTTTTGTATAATCAAGCGAATCTATGTGCACTTTGGTAGAGCCGGGGATTTTTGTACTTGGGCACTTGTATATATATATATAGAAGTGTGAGAGCCACGGGTGTGTATTTTAGAAAGAGAAAAAATACAATTATGGGAAAGGAGGGAGAGGGAGGGATAAATTGGAGTGACAAAGGGCTGAATCTTAGTGGATCGTGGCAACAAGGCTACTCTACCACTTACAATACCCCGTCGCGTATTTAAGTCGTCTGCAAAGGATTATGCTCGCTGCTCGATGGGAATTGTACTTCAAGGCGGCTAATGCAGCTTGTCCACCGTGAAGGCTTAGCTAGCAACACGTGCCTTTTGAGGCCAAATGGCCCCTACCGAGGGTCGGCAAACGAGCGGCGAACACATGCATTGCTTCTGGCCTAGATTCTGACTTAGAGGCATTCAGTCATAATTCAGCGCACGGTAGCTTCGTGCCACTGGCTTTTCAATCAAGCACAATGACCAATTGTGCGAATCAACGGTTCCTCTCATACTAGGTTGAAATACCATTGCAACACCATCATCAGTAGGGTAAAACTAACCTGTCTCACGACGATCTAAACCCAGCTCATGTTCCCTATTGGTTAGTGAACAATCCAACACTTGGTGAATTCTGTTTCACAATGATAGGAAGAGCTAACATCGAATGATCAAAAAGCAATGTCGCTATGAACGCTTGGCTCCCACAAGCCAGTTATCCTTGTGGTAACTTTTCTGACACCTCTAGCTTCAAATTTTGAATGTTTAAAGGATTGAAAGGCCACGCTTTCGCGGTTCATATTTGCATTGGAAATCAGAATCAAACAAGCTTTTACTCTTTTGTTCCATACAAGAATTTTGTTCTCATTGAGCTCATCTTAGGACACCTGGGTTATCTTTTAACAGATGTGCCCCAGCCAAACTCACCACCGGATAATGTCTTCTACCCGGATCGGCCGCTGAAGAGACCTTCGGTCCAAAAAGAGGGGCAATGCCCTACCTCTGATTCACAGAATAAGTAAAATAATGTTAAAAGTAGTGGTATTTCACCGTCGACGTTTCCAGCTTCCACTTATCCTACACCTCTCAAGTCATTTCACAAAGTCGGACTAGAGTCAAGCTCAACCGGGTCTTCTTTCCCCGCTAATTTTGCCAAGCTCATTCCCTTGGCTGTGGTTTCATTGGATAGTAGATAGGGACAGTGGGAATCTTGTTAATCCATTCATGCGCATCACTAATTAGATGACAAGGCATTTGGCTACCTTAAGAGAGTCATAGTGTAATGAGGTTGGGATTTATCCTCGTTCGGCACTTAACAATCTTGCCACCGAGAGTTGTTAAGTAAGCCTTAGTGTGTGTCGCACAGTGGAATTGACACAATGTGCGACATTAGCGGAGTGTTAGAAGGTTTAGGGATGCACTAGGACGTCTTGAGGTTTAGGGAGAAGGCTAAGATTTGTAAATGGAAGCTTTTATAACAAAGGAAGGGTTGGTACAAGAGTGATGCTTACAATGTTTAGCATGGTTACAAAATGAGGGGGAGATGGCTATTTATAGTAGTGCCACCTCCTCAACATATGGTTGTAACTTATTTGGAATATTCTAAGCATATTCTATTAAATTATTGCCTAAAATATCCAGCTAGGTCGGTTGGAAGCTTCCTTGCATGATTTAGGAGCATTTGAGAGCTTTCTAGTCTGTCTAGGTCCTTTGGCAACACTTTCTGGAACTTTTGTTGCCTTTTCTGGTTTGTTGCAATAATTTCCAGAGTTCTGGCGATGCTTCTGGAAGCTTCTGACAAAATTAGCAACGGAATTGGGCCCTTACATTCCCCTGGGCAGATTGGACTGGCCCATAACGTGATTTTGCAGGCTGGGCTGCCATGAGGCCTATTTTCTCGCCAAATATGACCCAAACTCGCATTTCTTTGGCCCAACTTCATATTTTCTTGTACAAGTCTTTGTCTAACATGCACTAAACATCCCTCAGACATTCCCATGCGCTTTGCCACTCGAGCGAACTTGTCTTTTGCCAAAGTTTCGTGTCCTCTTTGATATTTTCCGCATGTCTTCCCATGCTTTGTCTTGCCGAAATATTCATGTGCAAATGCCCTCGCACAATGGCAGCGGCATATCGCGGGGTAAGAATGGTGCCCCGTAACATCCTCCCCCACTTGATTTTGCGGCGTCCTCATCGCCAATGGTGCTTTGTCATGTCTTTGTTGGCGGTACTCCTTAGCATCCCGCTTGTTAAAATCACCACGCTTAACCTCGTGCTGTTTCACAAGATTCATACTAGAGATTGTTTGCATCGATAGCTCTTTTCTTTCCAAGGGAATATGGATTACTTTCTTTCCATCATGCAACAATAATAATTCATGCCAAGGAACCATGATTTGGTGCTCCTAGTCGAAGAATCCCAATCCTAATATCACTTTATTGTCGTCGATGGGCAGCACGGTGAAAGTCTTGTTTTCCTTCCCATGTACCGATACGCATCGACACTTTCTTTGCTTCTCCTGTGTTTAGCTTCTCTACCGAGTTCCCAGCCTTGACAGCTCCTTCACAACCTTTTATGTTTAGACCAAGACGCTTGGCTTCGTCGACATCCATGAAGTTGTTGCTCGCTCCCGTATCTAGCAACGTGGTAGTGGATTTGCCGTTGATGTTTATTTTGGCATACAGCAGTCCTCCTTTTGGTTTAGAGGTGCCTTTTGTGGTAATTCTTGCAAAGCTTTGTAAAGTTGTGCCATTGGAGACAACTTCTCGACGCTATTTAGGAGTTGCAATGCGCTTATGCGATGGACTTCTTCCGGTTCTTTATCGCTTTTAGCGGTCATTGCATTCAATGTTTGTTTGCTTGGAGAGTCCCTTGTCCAATGTGGACCTTTGCAATGGAAGCATGGACTTGGAGGTTTAGAGCTGTACCTTTTAAATGGCTTATCGGTCTTCACTTCGGAAGATTTGGATGGGTTGCCTTCTTTGTAATGATTTTTCTTTGGTGTGCACTCCTCTCGCTCACCATCATCGGAGAAGGAGTCTTTGTTTTTACCATTCTTCGGGTTAAACACATAATCATCCATGTTTTCAACAATTGCAATGGCTTCATCAAGGGTTGAGGGATTTCCTCTATTAACTTCAGCCCTTGCGTAACCCTTAAGGCCATCTTTGAAGTGAAAGAGCGCGTCCTTGTCGAAGAGATCATCAATCTCCAACGTAAGTGTAGTAAACTCTTTGACATAGTCAAGAATACTACCAATTTGGCATAGGCGATGAAGCTTACCTCTTGCCTCCATCTCTGCATTGTGGGGGACAAAGTGCTTACGTAGCTCGGCCTTAAATTGCTCCCATGTGTTGATGGTGCAAATGCCTCTTTCTCGTTTGACATACTTCCTTCGCCACCATAGTTGTGCGGCATCTCGAAGGAATGTGGGGGCATTGGCAATCTTTACATTGTCATGGATTACTCCCATGGCATCGAAGTATTGGTCAAGGCCAAAGAGAAAATTTTCCACCATTGAAGCATTACGAGTACCATCATACATCGCCGGTTTTGGAACTTTCAGCCCATGCGTCAAGGGGCTGGATGTAACACTAGTTAAAGCGGGGCTTTCAGGACAATGGTGGGAGCGTACCTTGCGTTGAAGATCCTGAATCTCATATTGCATTGCGGCATTCTTTGCCTCTAATGCTTTGTTTTTTTCCTCCAATGCTTCCATCTTTTCGAGAATGAAAGAGCGAAGGTCATCCATGCGGCTTTGCGTCACGCTAGCGATGCCTTCATTTTCTTCGAACGATCTATCTTGGTGATCTGATATGGTTTCTAGAGTGGCTTTGAAATCAGCCATGCTCATTTCCAATAGGATTAAGTGAGACTCCGTTGCATCACCAATGTTTGGTGCTTTGGACTTGTCACGCTTTGATGTTTTTCGAACTCGTTCTTCGTCATGCCCGCGCACTTCCTCGTGCTCTTGGGCTACCACGTTCTCCACCTCATTTGCCATTTATGCAATAGCGGTCTTCATGAACACGTGCCAAGAACGTTCGCTCTGATACCACCTGTAACGAGGTTGGGGTTTGTCCTTGTTCGGCACTTAACAATCTTGCCACCGAGAGTTGTTAAGTAAGCCTTAGTGTGTGTCGCGCAGCAGAATTGACACAATGTGCGACGTTAGCGGAGTGTTAGAAGGTTTAGGGATGCACTAAGACATCTTGAGGTTTAGGGAGAAGGCTAAGATTTGTAAATGGAAGCTTTTATTACAAAGGAAGGGTTGGTACAAGAGTGATGCTTACAATGTTTAGCATGGTTACAAAATGAGGGGGAGATGGCTATTTATAGTAGTGCCACCTCCTCAACATGTGGTTACAACTTATTTGGAATATTCTAAGCATATTCTAGTAAATTATTGCCTAAAATATCCAGCTAGGTCGGTTGGAAGCTTCCTTGCATGATTTAGGAGCATTTGAGAGCTTTCTAGTCTGTCCAGGTCCTTTCGCAACACTTTCTGGAACTTTCGTTGCCTTTTCTGGTCTGTTGCAACCATTTCTGGAGTTCTGACGACGCTTTTGGAAGCTTCTGACAAAATTAGCAACGGAATTGGGCCCTTGCATTCTGCTGGGCAGATTGGACTGGCCCATAATGTGATTTTTGCGGGCTGGGCTGCCTTGAGGCCTATTTTCTCGCCAAATATGACCCAAACTCGCATTTCTTTGGCCCAACTTCATATTTTCTTGTACAAGTCTTTGTCCAACATGCTCTAAACATCCCTCGGACATTCCCATGCGCTTTGCCACTCGAGTGCGCTTGTCTTTTGCCGAAGTTGCGTGTCCTCTTTGATTTTTTCCGCATGTCTTCCCATGCTTTGTCTTGCCGAAATATTCATGTGCAAATGCCCTCGCACAAGGGCAGCGGCATATCGCGGGGTAAGAATGGCGCCCCGTAACACATAGTTACTCCTGCCATTTACCCGTGCTTGGTTGAATTTCTTCACTTTGACATTTAGAGCACCGGGTAGAATTCACATTGCGTTAGCATCCGTAGGGTCCATTGCAATGCTTTGTTTTAATTAAACAGTCGGATTCCCCTTGTTTGTACCAGTTCTAAGTCAACTATTTGACGCTCGAGGAAGGACCCCGAAGGGGCCATTCCCGATCTATCCCCCGGTAGGCACATGGTGACCCGCTCTCGCTGTGGGAATAGCTCGAGCAGTCCACCGACAACCGATGGGTTTGGGATTGGGACCCCCCAGCCAAGCCCTTAGAGCCAATCCTTTTCCTGAGGTTACGGATCCATTTTACCGACTTCCCTTGCCTACATTATTCCTTTAGCCAGAGTTGTTCACCTTGGAGACCTGATGCGGTCATGAGTATGACCGGGCATGGTTGGCACTCGGTCCTCTGGATTTTTAAGGGCCACTGGGGGCACACCAGACATTGTGCGATGTGCGGTGCTCTTCCAACCGCTGGACCCTACCATCAATTGAGTCGTTTCTAGGGTGGGCAGGCTGTTAAACATAAAGGATAACTATTCTTAAGGCCCCTGCCGACGTCTCCGAACACCATCAGTCACTAAGACCCGATTCAGGAATTTTAACCCGATTCCCTTTCGAAGCTCTCGCACTAACGCCCTATCGGATTAGCCTCCCCCATCTCTTAGGATCGACTAACCCATGTGCTAGTGCCATTCAAATAGAACCTTACCCCTCTTTGGCCTTTAAAGTTCTCATTTGAATATTTGCTACTACCATCAAAATCTGCACCGACGGTCACTCTGCCCAGGCTCACGCCCTGGGTTTTGTAGCGACTGCTGCACCCTCCTACTCATCAAGGCCTGGCTCTTGCCCCGACGGTCAAGTGTAGGTCACGCACTTGAGCGCCATCCATTTTCAGGGCTAGTTGATTCGGTAGGTGAGTTGTTACACACTTCTTAGTGGATTTTGACTTCAATGACCACAGTCCTATTGTCTTAATCGACCAACACCCTTTGTGGGTTCTAGGTTAGATGGCAGTTGGGCACCGTAACCCCACTTCCGGTTCATCCCGCATCGCTAATTCTGCTTACCAAAAATGGCCAAGTTGGAGCTCTCAATCCATGGCACAGCTCAACAAAGCAGTCGCGCCGTCCTACCTATTTAAAGTTTGAGAATAGGCCAAGGGCGTTGCACCCCTGATGCCTCTAATCATTGGCTTTACCCCGATAGAACTCGTTCCAAGCTCTGGCTATCCTAAGGGAAACTTTCAAGGGAACCAGCTACTAGACGGTTGATTAGTCTTTTACCCCTATACCCAAGTCAAATGAATGATTTGCACGTCAGTATCAATGGAGAGTGATGAGTTATAAAAGCAGGTTGATGAATTGCTGAAAAGAGGATTTATTAGGGAGAGTGTGTCTCCTTGTGTGGTTCCGCCATTTGTGGTACCCAAAAAGAATGGGAAATGGAGAATGGTGATTGATTCTAGAGTTGTTAATAAAATCACAATCAAGTATCGATCTCTAATTCTGAGGCTTGATGACATGCTTGACAGATTACATGGAGCTTCGGTGTTCTTAAGGATTGATCTTGCAAATGGTTTCTATCAAATTCGTGTTAAGGAAGGTGATGAGTGGAAAACAGCCTTCAAAACAAATGTGGGGTTGTATGAATAGTTGGTTATGCCAATGGGACTTTCTAATTCACCTTCCACTTTCATGCGACTTATGAATGAGGTACTTAAATCTTTTTCTCAACAAATTTGTGGTTGTTTATTTTGATCTTTAGTCATAGTTTACATGAGCATTGTATGCATTTGAGCCTTGTCTTTGAGGTTTTGGACAGTGAATCATTATATGCTAATGTGGAGAAGTGTCATTTTTTGTGATAGCACCATCTGTTTTTTAGGGTATGTTGTGTCTAGCGATGGGATTAGTATGGATCTGGAAAAGGTTAAAGCTATAATTGAATGGCCAATTCCTAGTAATCTGTTTCAGGCTAGAAGTTTTCATCATTTTTGTTCTTTTTATAGACGATTCATTAGAAATTTTAGCATTATAACAAGCCTAATAACAGATTACATGAAGAAAGGATTGTTTAAATGGATCCCCCAAGCCACCATTGCTTTTAGGGTAAACTTCAAAAACATACCCTGTGGTTTGATCGTTTTGCAAAAAGTGCATGTGAAAAAAAAAATTCAAAAGAGTGCCTGTGGTTTCAAATGTTTGCAAAAAGATGATTTCCAAAATTTTAAAACCACATTTTAAAGGGTAATCTTGTCCATTTTGAAGTGAGATTTTGCAGCTTAGTTAATCAAAATATATTACACCTTTATGATAAATTTTAGAATTTTTTGAGAAGTATTAATATTTTTTAAAATTAAAATTTGATTATAACTTTAAAAAATCAAAACAAAATGAAAATTTTCCGAATCTTACACAAATCTTGATATATAATTCTTAAATAATATAGTTAAAATATAGGAATGTTGAATTTATTGAAATAATTGGCGTAGCACTTTAATTACTAAACCACAGGCACCCTTTTGAAAACTTTTGAAACCATAGGCACCCTTTTGAAAAAAAAATTCCACAAACATCTTTTTTCAAATTGATCAAATCACATGGCATGTTTTTGAAATTTACCTTGGCTTTTTACACACTAAAAAATGCCATGACATAAGCTCATGTTTTATCCTTACCTAATTTCACCATACCTTTTGCTTTGGAGTATGATGCTAGTGGGGTAGGAATGGGGGCTGTTTTGAGTTAAGAAGGTAAGCCTATTGCATTTTTAGTGAAAATTGAATGAAGTTAGGAAGAAGTATTTTGCCTATGACCTTGAGTTTTATGCTTTGGTGCGTGCACTTAGACATTGGACTGCGTATTTGTTGGCAAATTCATTCATCCTTTATACTGACCACCAAGCACTTAAATACATTCAAAGCCAAGCTAAGTTGAGTAGAAGACATGCATCTTGGGTTGAATATATGCAATCGTTTGATTTTGTGGTTAAGTATAGGGATGGTCCAAGTAATGTTGTGGCTGATGCATTATCTAGGAGATTTGAGGTACTTAGTACCACACATGCTCATGTAATAGGATTTGATGATGTGAGAGCTTTGTATGAGAATGATGAGGATTTTGATCAATTTGGGAGAGAGTTAGGAAAGATAGTGCATTTAGGGATTTCACAATTCATAATAATTATCTCTTCAAGCTTGATGCTCTTTGTGTTCCTCAAAGTTCTTTAAGGGAATCAATTCTAAAGGAGGTCCATGGTGGAGGCCTAGTTGGTCACTTTAGAAGAGACAAGACCAATGAAATGGCTAGTAGAAATTTCTACTGGCCAAAGATGTGGAAAGATGTTTCAAGACTTTGTTGAGGGCTGTAACACATGCAAACAATCCAAAATGACATCACAAGCACATGGTCCATACATGCCTTTGCCGGTTCAAAATTTTCCATGGGAGGATGTAAGTATTGATTTCATAGTTATCTTGTCAAGAACAAGAAGAAACCATGACTCTATTATGGTTGTTGTTGATAGATTTTCTAGAATGGCTCATTTTGTTGCTTGTAACAAAACTAACGATGCATCTCATATTCTGAACTCGTATTTTAAAAACATTGTAAAATTCCACGGAATTCCAAGGAGTATTTGATGTGAATAAAGGAACACCAGCTATAGATCATGGAAATAATGAAGACAAGGAACTTAAGAAAAAACATCTTTTACATATTCCATTTACAAGTTCTAAGTCAAAGAGTTTTCAATCTACTTCAATTGGGCTAAACGAGGAGATTCCGATGGCAGCCATATTGTTTTCCATCAAGTAATTGATCCAACAAGAACTAGCCAAGATCCCAATGGGTTAACACATATCAAACACATGCTTGTCCAAAGCTCACTAAAGCAAACTCTAATCAGACCAATTCTTGAATCATTCTTCCATACTTCCCTCAGCATTATAAATTCTTCATCCTTGATCAAGCATGCATTATTAGAAATTATTGAAACTTTACTTAAATAATCAATCATCAAACTGATGGGCAAACCGAGGTTGCCAATTGAAGCCTTGGAAACATTTTGAGAAGCTTGCTGAAAGGAAAGGTAAAGAATTAGGATGCTTTGCTAGCACATGCAGAATTTGCTTCGAATAGTTCAAAGAGTAAGACAACAAATTTTACTCCTTTTGAATTGGTTTATGGTGCTAACCCTCTTATTCCAATCGATTTGAGCAAAGCACATCCTAGCATTCCATTTAACTTAAAGGCTACAGAGAGAGCTACTGAAATATTCAAACTTCATTCCAAATCCAAAGAACATATCGAGAGAAAGAATGATGTTTAAAAGCATCAATCCAAGCTAAAGTCAAATGTTGAATTCAAAGAAGGAGGTCTTGTGTGGGTGTACTTGAGAAAGGCCAAATTTCCATTAAAAGGAAGAACAAACTCATGCCCAAAGCTGAAGGTTCGTACAAAGTGCTAAAGAAGATAAATCCAAATGCCTACAAGATAGAGCTGCCACCATCATACAAGATTTCCAACACGTTCAATGTAAGTGATTTCTCAAAGTATGTTGAAGATTCGATGCAAGTCTCTATTAAAGGGGAAACTTCCCAAGAAGGGGAGAACGATGGAGGTCCATCCGTTCTTGCAATTTGAGATACTCTTGACATGGGCCTTTGCACATTTTTAGAAGATGAAGATGATGATTCTGATCCTAATGAAGAGCCATGCTCTTAATCCATACATAACATGAAGATCCAACTCCTTTTAAAGCCTTTTAGGCTATTCTAATCCAACATTTTTTAAGACTAACTACATGCCCAACAAAATATGCCCAAATCATGATTCATGTTCAAGAATTCTAGCTCATACACAAGAGGGATGTTTGGAAGAGTTTGATTTGATGTTTTTATGCTTTATTACCAATAAATTTGTGCTTTCATTGTTAGTTTATAGTAGGAAGTTATTTTAGCTTAAATAGCCTTTATTTCAGCTTTGTAACAGTTTGTTCTTTCCTTATTTAAAGGAGAATGAATTTGCAAATAATCAGATCATAATTGGAGTGAACTAAAGTGTTTAAAAACATTTGGGTTTTCTTAGTTTCCAAAAACTAAGAGGGTTTTGTGTGTGATCCAAAAACACTCAACTTTTTACTTTCTTTGTGTTACAATCAGTCACTTCTCTATTCTGATTTCCAGCCATTTAACCTCATTCAAAACCAACTTAAACACCACCATTTCACCATAAAATCTCTCTTGACACCCTACATAAATCCTAATTTCATGCAACACCATAAACCAGCCACAAAATAACCTTTTCTTTCATTTTTTCCTTCATAAACAGCCATCCAAACACCACCACACCATCAATGGATCTAACGTTCAAACATATTCGTTCCTTCGCTCCTTTGAGAGATAATAAAAAGAATTAGGATCCAAGTTATGAATTATTTATTTTTAACCTTTAGTTGACCTTAACGACACCAAGTCCCACGACCATAGAATTGCTTTAAAAATCATCCTGACTCTGCCCACGAGCCAGAAAATGAAACTAGCATGCTCAAGGAATCATTTTCCTCTCCTTAACTTTAGATTAAAATGAAATTTGGACTAATTGCAAATAATGTAATGTATTTTATTAAGTCAGATAAAGTTACTTCAGGTCGCTCCGTAATAGAATTGCTATAGAAATCAACTGTACCCATTCCCACAAGCATAATAATGGATCTGCCATATTAATTAGATATTCATTCTTTTGCTCCTTAGAGAGATAGTAAAAACAGAATTAGAATGCAATTCCCACAACCATAGAAATGGATTGAAAATCATCCCGACTCTGCCCACGAGGATAAAAAATGAAACTAGCATTCTCAATTAATGACTTTCCTGTCCTTAACCTGAGAATAAAATGAGATTCGAACCAATTACAAATAGTCTAATGTATTTTATTAAGTCAGATAAAGTAAACTTCTAACTTGGAACAGATTACTAGGAATTGGCCATTCAATTATAGCTTTAACCTTTTCCGGATCCATACTAATCCCATCTCTAGACACAACATACCCAAAAAAACTAATGGTGCTATCACAAAAATGACACTTCTTCACATTAGCATATAATCATTCACGGCCCAAAACCTCAAAGACACGTTTCAAATGCATACAATGCTCATGTAAACTACGACTAAAGATCAGAATATCATCAAAATAAATAACCACAAATATGTTGAGAAAAGGTTTAAGTACCTCATTCATTAGTCACATGAGAGTGAAAGGTGAATTAGAAAGTCCCATTGGCATAACCAACCATTCATACAGCCTCGCATTGGTTTTGAAGGCTATTTTCCTCTCATCTCCTTCGTTAACACGAATTTGATAGAAACCATGCGCAAGATCAATCCTTCAGAACATCGAAGCTCCATGTAATCGGTCAAGCATGTCATCAAGCCTTGGAATTGGAAATCGATACTTGATTGTGTTTTTATTAACAGCTCTAAAATCAATCTCCATTCTCCATTTCCCATTCTTTTTTGGGTACCATGAATGCTGGAACAACACAAGGAGATACACTCTCCCTAATAAATCCTCTTTTCAATAACTCATCAACCTATTTTCATTACTGATCACTCTCCTTTGGGTTCCCGAAACAAAATTTATTTCATGTTGTATGCTTCTAAGAGGGGGTAAACATGAGGGTAATGTGCTTGGAAATACTCTCTCAAACTCACTAATTAAAGATTGTACCTCATTTGGAATAATATGGTTCTATTTGGGCTCATCTTCCACATCCATCAGGACAAAACTAGGCAGCCCCTCAATGATCTCACTATTCTTATCATTGGACAATAACCCAACAACTCAAACCTCTTTCTTCTTCTTCTTTCTATTTTCGGGCGACATAGGCTTGAGCAATATCTTTTGCGCATTATGGAATAAGGTATAAGTATTGGTTGTCCCTTGATGAGGTACTCAAACCTTTTCTCAACAAAATCGTGGTTGTTTATTTTTATGATAGTCTGATCTTTAGTCGTAGTTTACATAAGCATTGTATGCATTTGAGACTTGTCTTTGAGGTTTTGGACAGTGAATCAATATATGCTAATGTTGAGAAGTGTCATTTTTATGATAGCACCATTAGTTTTTTGGGGTATATTCTGTCTAGAGATAGGATTAGTATGGATTCGGAAAAGGTTAAGGCTATTATTGAATGGCCAATTCCTAGTAATCTGTTTCAAGTTAGAAGTTTTCATGGATTTTGTTCTTTTTATAGGCGATTCATTGGAAATTTTAGCACTATAATAACCCCAATAACAGATTACATGAAGAAAGGATTTTTAAATGGACCCCCCAAGCCACCATTGCTTTTAACACACTAAAAAATGCCATGACAAAAGCACATGTTTTGTCCTTACCTAATTTCACCATACCTTTTGCATTGGAGTGCGATGCTAGTGGGGTAGGAATTCGGGTTGTTTTGAGTCAAGGTAAGCCTACTGCATTTTTTTGTGAAAAATTGAATGAAGTTAGGAAGAAGTATTTTGCCTATGAGATTGAGTTTTATGCTTTGGTGCGTGCACTTAGACATTAGAGTGCGTATTTGTTGGCAAATTCATTCATTCTGTATACTGACCACCAAGCACCTAAATACATTCAAAGCCAAGCTTAGTTGAGTAGAAGACATGCATCTTGGGTTGAATATATGCAATCATTTGATTTTGTGGTTAAGTATAAGGATGGTCCAAGTAAGGTTGTGGCTGATGCATTGTCTAGGAGATTTGAGGTTCTTAGTACCATGGATGCTCATGTGATAGGATTTGATGATGTGAGAACTTTGTATGAGAATGATGGAGATTTTGGTCAAATTTGGGAGAGAGTTGGGAAAGATGGTGCATTTAGGGATTTCATAATTCGTAATGATTTTCTTTTCAAGCTTGATGCTCTTTGTGTTCCTTAAAGTTCTTTAAGGGAAGAAATTCTGAAGGAGGTCCATGGTGGAGGCCTAGCTGGTCAATTTGGAAGACACAAGACATATGAGACGGCTAATAGAAATTTCTATTGGCCAAAGATGCGAAAAGACATTTCAAGACTTATTGAGGGCTGTAACACATGCAAACAATCCAAAATTACATCACAAGCACATGGTCCATACATGCCTTTACCGGTTCTAAATGCTCCATAGGAAGATGTGAGTATTGATTTCATAGTTGTCTTGCCAAGAACAAGAAGAAACCATGACTCTATTATGGTTGTTGATAGATTTTCTAAAATGGCTCATTTTGTTGCTTGTAACAAAACTAATGATGCATCTCATATTCTGGACTTGTATTTTGAAAACATTATAAAACTCCATAGAATCCCAAGGAGTATTGTAAGTGATAGTGATGTAAAGTTCTTGAGTCATTTCTGGAGACATTTATAGGCACGGCTTCAGACAACTTTGAAATTTAGCACGGCATTTCATCCTCAAACTGATGGGCAAACCGAGGTGGTCCATCGAAGCCTTGGTAACATTTTGAGAAGCTTGCTGATAGGAAAGGTAAAGAATTGGGATGCTTTACTAGCACATGCAGAATTTGCTTACAAGAGTTCAAAGAGTAAGACAACAAATTTTTCTCCTTTTGAATTGGTTTTATGGTGCTAACCCTCTTATTCCAATCCATTTGAGCAAAGCACATTCTAGCATTCCATCAAACTTAAAGGCTGAAGAGAGAGCTACTGAAATAATCAAACTTCATGCCAAAGCTAAAGAACACATCAAGAGAAAGAATGATGTTTACAAGCGTCAATCCAAGCTAAAGTCAAATGTTGAATTCAAAGAAGGAGATCTTGTGTGGGTGTACTTGAGAAAGGCCAGATTTCCATCAAAAAAGAAGAACAAACTCCTGCCCAAAGTTGAAGGTCCATACAAAGTGCTACAGAAGATAAATCAGAATGCCTACAAGATAGAGCTGCCACCATCATACAAGATTTCCAGCACGTTCAATGTAACTGATCTCTCAAAGTATGTTGAAGATTCGATGCAAGTCTCTATTGAAGGGGAAACTTCCCAAGAAGGGGAGAATGATGGAGGTCCATCCGTTCTTGCAATTTGAGATACTCTTGACATGGGCCTTTCCACACTTTTAGAAGATGAAGATGATGATTCTGATCCGAATGAAGAGCCATGCTTTGAATCCATACATAATATGAAGATCCAACTCCTTTTGAAGCATTTTGGGCTATTCCAAGCTATCATATTTGAAGACCAACTTCAGGGTCACAAAAATATGCCCAAGTTGTGATTTATGCTCAAGAATTCCAGCTCATACATAAGAGGATGTTTGAAGGAGTTTTATTTGTTGTTTTTATGATTTATTACCAATAAATTTGTGCTTTTATTGTCAGTTTAAACTAGGATTAAAGTAAGTAGTTATTTGGCTTTATTTCCTTTTTTTAGGTTGTAACTTCTTTGTTGTTTCCTCATTTAAAGCACAACAAAATTCAAATAATGGTAGAACATATTTTGAGTGAAAATGTGTGTTTAAACACATTTGGGTTTTATTAGTTTACAAAGACTAATGGGGTTTTGTGTGTGATCCAAAAATACTCAACTTGTTACTTTCTTTGTGTTACAAATCAGTCACTTTTCTATTCTGATTTCCAGCCATTTAACCTCATTCAAAACTAACTTAAACACCACCATTTTGCCATAAAAGCTCACTTTACACCCTACATCGATTTGAATTTCATTTTCCCCTTCATAAACAGCCATCCAAACACCACCACGCCATCAGCCTTTATGCAGACATCAGTATAGTTCTAGTACTCATCCAAGGTTATCTGATCTTAGTACCATGGCAATGTGCCATCTATCATCTTCACGATCATTTCGGGTAAACTAGGCTTACTACCTAACAAGGCTTGAGTGGGCATCGAAAAGTCTCCCCCTCTTTCTACTTGGCCTGCTCTAAGTTTTGAATGGTGGTCTTTAGCTTGGAATTAAACTTGTAGTGTTCTTTGAAGGATAAAGCTTATCCCAATCCTGGCGAACATCATCGTGTTGGGTAGCAAACCATTTAGCGGTTGTCCCAGTTAAGGTGGACGAGAACATATTGGCTAGTTGACTGTTGAACAACCCCTTCATTCTCACCACATTCTCATAATTCTCAATATGGACTAACGGCAAGCCAGTTCCCTGGTAAGAAGGAAGGGAAGGCTTGTTAAACTGGGTGGTAATAGCTCAACTCCATTTACAATCAAGGCTTTACTTGCCTCATCTCCTATAGAAAGCAACTGCTTGAGTATAGCATGGATTTCGGTAGTACCCCATTTAGACTTGGGACCAGCACTTTGATCATCTTTCTCAACTTCTTTCTTGACTTCTAGTTCTTTCTTAGGATTCTTTCCCAAACCCTTATTGGTTGCCTCTTTTAAGGCATCTTTCACGGATAGTGATGCGAATAAATGAACTCCATATATAGACCATAGAAATGATAAAGACATGGAACTTAAGATGAAAGATTCTTCATATATTCCATTTCCAAGTTCTAAGTCAAAGCGCATTCAATCTGCTTCAACTGAGCTAAACAAGGAGATTTTTATGATTAAATATTCAAGTCAACTTTCAACATTTCAAATTATATGAGCTTGAGCAAAGATGAAGAATTATTGAATTTGGTTCAAGTCTGGAAGAGTGATTCACTATTGGGTCTGATTAGAGTTTGCTTAAGTGAGCTTTGGACAAGCATGTGTGTGACACGTGTTAACCCATTGGGATCTTGGCTAGTTCTTATTGGATCAATTACTTGATAGAAGACAACTAGGGCTGCCATTATATTAGAATTCAATTTAATTTAATTTGGAGTTTATTTTATTTAATTAGATCTTTTTATTATTTTCTTATCTAGGAGTTTTAGTTTCATAGTAAGTTGGATTTAAAATTAAAATAGTATTTCTTTCCTAAAGTTAAAAAGGATTTTATTATTTGCCTTTTAGGATAATAATATCATTTTCATGGTATATAGTTAGCAGTGTTATAAATAGAGAGTTTTCTACTATGTATGACACACAAATTTGATAATAATAAAATTTAGATTTTACCTTTGCAAAAATTCAGCTTTCTTTGAGTGCGAGTGATCTGGATCTTGTTCTTGATGTATTATTTTGATTGTGATCAATTGTTGTGGCTAGACAATTAAGAATCAACCCCATAATTATTTCTTTCATCAAATTCAAAAGGTTGAGTTAGCTATATGCTAACGTGATTGTTCATTTTATTTTCTAGGATTGTCCGATTATAATTCATTTTCTAACTCATAAATTTATTTTCTTTGTGTCTCATAAATCTCAATTCATGATCCGGGAAAATTCTAGAGTTCGGATTGCGCTTTGCGTACCTGGATTCACATCAGACAGTTGGACCCGATAATTGATGGTGTTCTTAAATTGATCAGACTGAAGAAAGTTAGCGAACACAACATTCATTTCTCTCACAAGGGCCTCAGTATCGACATAGGAAGCCATATCGGTGATCTTAGGAGAGCTCGGAGTAAACATAGAACTGAGTGGATTAGACTGCTTAGAACCTGAATCAGACCACAAACATGAAATAGAACTTGCAATAATTTCACCCCTTTGATAAGAGAACTCAATAGTGTGAAGTAGACGGTCGTCACTTCTCTTCCAAGCTGAGAAAGGAACCACGGTCAGATTAGTCCATGCATGGGTTTAGGCATGGATTAGGGATGATGTGAGTAATAGATTTATATTTGGGTGTATGCATGCAAATTTGGCTACAAATGATGTAGTTAATATGCATGGCTTGACATGGACTTGTGTGCGCGGTGTGCTTTCAAAGGAAACCATTAGTTTGATGAAACAAAGCAAAATTATCCCGCAAGATTCCCATGAGAGACAAAGGGTGGACTAGACTCAAGGCATGACTTAGGTCATTGGTTCAACAAAAGTTAGACATCAGAATGAGTAGGTTTGACATGACTAAGGTGGGGTTTATGGTTGAGGTGACGAGATATTCCCTTATGCATTAGCAAAATAGGAGCGAGACACAGACTCAGGCATAACATGCACAACATCAATGAGACATCGCGACATAGGGTGTTTAGGTTTAATCTAGCCTATGGTTTAGATACAACTTAGTCAGACCAAATGGCTGACTCGGCAGACGCAATGCATGGTTGGACGTGACTTGGGTAAATGAGAGGTTGGTCGAGACATCATCTCTTAGATTTTTGGTGGTTGCTTGAGGTGAAGGGTAATTGAGATATCAGTGAGGCATCTCTAAAGGTTGACGGCATAACGATGTAGAGACAACATCGGGATATCGTTCCAAGAGGGTAACGGTAATCGAGATATCGAGGTGACATCTCTAAAGGTGGACGGCATAACAGCGTAGAGACAACATCGGGGATATTGTTCCAAAAGGCCAACTATAATCAAGATATCAAGGTGACATCTCTAAAGGTCGACGGCATAATGGCATAGACACGACATCGGGGATACTGTCTCAAGAGGGTAACGGTAATCAAGATATCAAGGTGACATCTCTAAAGGTCGACTGCATAATGGCGTGGAGACAACATCGAGGATATTGTCTCAAAAGGGGAATGAATCCTAAGGGTTACTGAGGGAAGTCATACCGAAATCTTGAGGGAAGCAATTTTAAACAAGGCTAGCATAATATGGCAAGTAGCACATAGCATTGCAGAATAATGGGTTAGTTAACAGATAGGTGGCAAATAAATTCTTCCAACCTTATACCTCCAATCTCCTTATTACTCCACGTGAAGGGTAAAATCTTGTAAAACTAATCTTGGCTCTAAACCTTGAAATCTATAGTAGACAATAAGGTGTGAACTAATCTATTGAATGTGAGTTAGGTAAATCCTAAGGGGAAGTTGCTAGGGTTTACTATATGCAGGCTCATAGTCGGGTTGTTGATGTAGAAGGTTCTCACAGCACTGGGTGCATCCCCGTCCCATAGAGGATTACAAAAATACAATATGGCTATGATTGGTGCCCACTAGGTGACCCTAGGTCCCATAGAGAATGTCAGAAGACACTTTCATAAAGTAACAGGCTGATAATAGGGCATCCTTTCCCAAAATGCAAAGTAATCTAACTACTTTACATGAACAATCTTATTAAATAAATTAATGCTAGACAATGGCTAAACACTTTCAATGTTCATCGAATCTTTTTGAAATCTTTTAAAAAACAAGATTTTTGAAAAAGAAAAGAAAAGTCCCTAGCAGAGTCACCACTGTGATCGGGCAAGGCTTTCCGAGTCGGTCGATCGGATCAAATTCGGGTCAAAGCTACTTGTGGGTCATAAATCGAGGTATTACGATCCACAGGGGTTTTTATGATTTTATGAAAATAATTTCGAAAAGATCCAAGAACCAAAAACCTTGGATTATAACTTAAAGCCGCCACCTGGATTAGCTCTTTCTAGGAATTTGGAGTAGCATCATCTCCAAGAAAACAACACTAAACCATAATACAGAAATTCGGGTCCGGACAAACCATCTATTCATTACTTAGTTGATTAAACACATGTTCCACTACCAATTATTTAATAACTATTATTGCCTATGATTGTTTTAAGAAAGGGGACGAGAAAGAGAGTTTATGATGGCGTACGGAAGCGAAAAATAGAGTAGAATGGAAAATTTGGTAATAAATGACTTCAATTTACATTGAATCTTCAATAAATCTTCATTTGAAAACATATGAAAGTTCCTTAAACTTTCAAAACTGATTAGACACCAACAAATTAAGAAAACCTTATCACACCAACTAAAGGGTTTTGCTTTTGCTTGTTTCCAAAAATAATCAAGGGTTTTGTATGTGATCCAAAAACATTCACCCATCTCAAATCAGTCCCAAATTCTATTTTTCGCTTCTGCACGCCATCAGTTAGTATTAGAGGATTTGTGATCCTAATTTTCTTTTCCCATTGTATTTTTTTGTGTCATCTTTAAAGAAAGAATAGTAAACATGTTCGGGGATCAAAATCTCATTGATGTATTTCAGAAACTAAAGTTAAAATTAGAGGCAGCCAAGGAAAAACATGAAGCTTTGAAAACACTTGTTTGCATAAGGTTAGGGATGAACCATAAATTCAAGTTTTGTCCTCAAAATATTTCTAATCCACAAAATCACAGTACACTTTCTAATCTACTAAATTCTTTGCCAATTAAACTAAAATTCATATCCCACCAAAATCCATGTCAAATGTCTTAACCAACCCAATTTCTTTAAAAAATTCTCAATGTGTCCACCAAGTGGAAACTTCTTCATCTCTTTCCAATCACACTCCACTTACCAATTTGTTCAATTCTTCCAAAAATGAACCAGCAATTGCAAGCTCATCAAAGTCCATTTTAGATGTCTTAATCAATGAAAATGCATCAGAAAATATTAAATCTATTTGTTGCGGTAAAAAAGAATTAGAAGAGATTATTAGAGACTTGGTACTACAAGGGTTTCATGATCTGAAATTTCTTCATACAAATAAAATTTAACAGTTCAAGAGCATGAAGATCTTGAGAATGAGATGCTTTTTAGAAATGAAACATCTAAATTTCAAATTGAAAAGGAATTTTGGCATATGGATATTGAGATGAAACAATTTTGTGAGAAAGAATCTCTTTGTGGTTATTTTGAAATATATAATTGTCCTTATGTTCTCAAATTACAAGATTCGAGGACGAATCTTTTGGAAGAAGGGGAGAATGATGACGAACATAATAATATGTTCTTTATTTTTTTGTGGCAAAATAGGTTGGTAAATCGAAGAAATATGTTTATGATTTCAGATGAAAATTTATGGAAAATTAGGTGTAAATTCAAAGTCATTTAAAAGCATTTTGAGTTGTTACAAGCAAGAATAATTCAAGACATGTTTGAGGCCCAATACTCTTCATTAAATCATGGTTTAAGCTCATTTTACAACAAATACAAGAGGAGAAAGTTTGAAGTATTTTAGTTATTATTTTATGCTTTAATTCCTATAAAAATTTGTAGTTTTTAATTTTTGTTTAATATTGTTTAATTAGGCAGTTTTTATTTAGCTTTTAGTGTGTTCATTTATAACTTCTTCTTAGCTTTATGTCGTTCATAACTCATAGTTAAGTGTCTTTTATTTTATCATTTTGTAACTCTTCTTTTTTTCTTATTTAAAGAAGAAAGAATTATGTAAGAGATTATCATATTATTAGATTATATGAAAAAGAATTAAAAGAATTTGCATTTTGCAACTCTTGTGGGTTTTATTAGTTTCCCAAAACTAAAGGGTTTTGTATGTGATCCAAAAACATTCAACCACATAAAATCAATCCCATTTTTCCATTCTATTCTATTTTTCGTTTCCGCACGCCATCAGTTTATTTAATGCAAGACATACCGCCTCAATGCGATCAAGGCATCACAAAAATATAATTTAAAACATATTATACATGGCATCAAATATTTACATAATATATTATAAACAATTCAGGGAACAAAATACCCGTTTAAACTTGCAAATAATTTAGTTAGGACAAAATACGAGATTTCAGGTATTCTGTCCAGAA
This sequence comes from Euphorbia pulcherrima, assembly GCA_947683365.1. NCBI lineage: Eukaryota > Viridiplantae > Streptophyta > Magnoliopsida > Malpighiales > Euphorbiaceae > Euphorbia > Euphorbia pulcherrima. The sequence goes on along the minus strand of CANTUS010000015.1, from coordinate 34,021,122 downwards.
GGAGATCACGACACCGTCATAGGTATTATGATACCGTGATTGAAAAATACAGATCAAAGTCAGCAGGATATAGCAAATGAGCATGTGGATAAAAATCTCATTGAGGTATTTCAGAAACTGAAGTTAGAATTAGAGGCAGCCAAGGCAAAGCACGAAGCTTTGAAAACACTTGTTTGCAAAGGTTATGGATCAACCATAAATTCAAGTTTTGTCCTCAAAATATTTCTAATCCTCAAAATCACAATACACTTTCTAATCTACTAAATTCTTTGCCAATTAAACTAAAATTCCTATCCCCACCAATATCCATGTCAAATGTCTTAACCAACCCAATTTCTTTAGAAAATTCTCAATGTGTCCACCAAGTGGAAACTTCTGCATCTCTTTCCAATCACACTCCACTTACCAATTTGTTCGATTCTTCTAAAAATGAACCAGCAATTGCAAGCTCACCAAAGTCCATTTTAGATCTCTTAATCAATGAAAATGCATAAGAAAATATTAAATCTATTTGTTGTGGTAAAAATGAATTAGAAGAGATTGTTAGAGACTTGGTATTACAAGGGTTTCATGATCTGAAATTTGTTCATACAAATAAAATTTAACAGTTCAGGAGCCTGAAGATCTTGAGAATGAGATGCTTTTTGGAAATGAAACATCTAAATTTCAAATTGAAAAGGAATATTGGCATGTGGATATTGAGATGAAACAATTTTGAGAGAAAGAATCTCTTTGTGGTAATTTTGAAATATATAATTGTCCTCGCGTTCTCCAATTACAAGATTCGAGGACGCATCTTTTTGAAGAATGGGAGAATAATGACAAACATAATAATATGTTCTTCATTTATTTGTGGCAAAATAGGTTGGTAAATTGAAGAAATATGTTTATGATTTCAGAAGAAGATTTATGGAAAATTAGGTGTGAATTCAAAGTCATTTAAAAGCTTTTTGAGTTGTTACAAGCAAGAATAATTCAAGACATGTTTGAGGCCCAATAATCTTCGTTAAATCATGGTTTAAGCTCATTTTACAACAAATACAAGAGGAGAACGTTTGAAGTATTTTAGTTATTATTTTATGCTTTAATTCCTATAATAATTTGAAGTTTTTAATTTTTGTTTAATATTGTTTAATTAGGCAGTTTTTACTTAGCTTTTAGTGCGTTCATTTATAACTTCTTCTTAGCTTTATGTCGTTCATAACTCATAGTTAAGTGTCTTTTATTTTATCATTTTGTAACTCTTCTTTTCTTCTTACTTAAAGGAAGAAAGAATTATGTAAGAGATTATCATATTATCAGATTATATGAAAAAGAATTAAAAGAATTTGCATTTTGCAACTCTTGTGGGTTTTATTAGTTTCCCAAAACTAAAGGGTTTTGTATGTGATCCAAAAACATTCAGCCATATCAAATCAGTCCCATTTTTCCATTCTATTCTATTTTTCGTTTCCGCACGCCATCAGTTTATCTAGTGCAAGACATACCGCCTCAATGCGATCATGACATCATAAAAATATAATTTAAAACATATTATACATGGCATCAAATATTTACATAATATATTATAAACAATTCTGGGAACAGAATACCCGTTTAAACCAGTAAATAAACTAGTTAGGAAAAAATAAGAGATTTCGTGTATTCTGTCCAAAAAGAGATCACGACACCATCATAGGTATCGTGATACTGTAATTGTAAACTACAGATCACAGTCAGCAAGATATAGCAAACAAGCAAGTGGATAAAAATCTCTTTAATGTATTTCAGAAACTGAAGTTAGAATTAGAGGCAGCCAAGGCAAAGCACGAAGCTTTGAAAACACTTGTTTGCATAGGTTATGGATCAACCATAAATTCAAGTTTTGTCCTCAAAATATTTCTAATCCACAACATCACAGTACACTTTCTAATCTACTAAATTCTTTTCCAATTAAACTAAAATTCCTATCCCCACCAAAATCCATGTCAAATGTCTTAACCAACCCAATTTCTTTAGAAAATTCTCAATGTGTCCACCAAGTGGAAACTTCTACATCTCTTTCCAATCACACTCCACTTCCCAATTTGTTCGATTCTTCAAAAAATGAACCAGCAATTGCAAGCTCCCCAAAGTCCATTTTAGATGTCTTAATCAATGAAAATGCATCAGAAAATAATAAATCTATTTGTTGTGGTAAAAATTAATCAGAAGAGATTATTAGAGACTTGGTATTACAAGGGTTTCATGATCTGAAATTTGTTCATGCAAATAAAATTTAACAGTTCAGGAGCTTGAAGATCTTGAGAATGAGATGCTTTTTGGAAATGAAACATCTAAATTTCAAATTGAAAAGGAATTTTGGCATGTGGATATTGAGAAGAAACAATTTTGTGTGAAAGAGTCTCTTTGTGGTAATTTTGAAATATATAATTGTTCTTGCGTTCTCAAATTACAAGATTTGAGGACGAATCTTTTTGAAGAATGGGAGAATGATGCTATTCAAAATAATATGTTCTTTATTTTTATGTGGCAAAATAGGTTGGTAAATCGAAGAAATATGTTTATGATTTCAGATGAAGATTTATGGAAAATTAGGTGAAAATTCAAAGTCATTTAAAAGCTTTTTGGGTTGTTACAAGCAAGAATAATTCAAGACATGTTTAAGGCCCAATAATCTTCGTTAAATCATGGTTTAAGCTCATTTTACAACAAATACAAGAGGAGAACGTTTGAAGTATTTTAGTTATTATTTTATGTTTTAATTCCTATAATAATTTGTAGTTTTTAATTTTTGTTTAATATTGTTTAATTAGGCAGTTTTTATTTAGCTTTTAGTGTGTTCATTTATAACTTCTTCTTAGCTTTATGTCATTCATAACTCATAGTTAAGTGTCTTTTATTTTATCATTTTGCAACTCTTCTTTTTTTCTTATTTAAAGAAGAAAGAATTATGTAAGAGATTACCATATTATCAGATTATATGAAAAAGAATTAAAAGAATTTACATTTTGCAACTCTTGTGGGTTTCATTAGTTTCCCAAAACTAACGGGTTTTGTATGTGATCCAAAAACATTCAGCTATATCAAATCAGTCCCATTTTTCCATTCTATTCTATTTTTCGTTCCCGCACGCCATCAGTTTATCTAATGCAAAACATACCGCCTCATGGCATCACAAAAATATAATTTAAAACATATTATACATGGCATCCAATATTCACATAATATATTATAAACAATTCTGGAAAGAGAATACCCGTTTAAACCAGTAAATAAACTAGTTAGGAAAAAATACGAGATTTCGGGTATTCTGTCCAGAAGGAGATCACGACACCGTCATAGGTATCATGATACTGTAATTGAAAACTACATATCACAGTCAGCTGGATATAGCAAACAAGCACGTGGATCAAAATCTCATTGATGTATTTCAGAAACTGAAGTTAGAATTAGAGGCAGCCAAGGCAAAGCACGAAGCTTTGAAAACACTTGTTTGCATAGGTTATGGATCAACCATAAATTCAAGTTTTGTCCTCAAAATATTTCTCATCCTAAAAATCATAGTACAGTTTCTAATCTACTAAATTCTTTGCCAATTAAACTAAAATTCCAATCCCTACCAAAATCCATGTCAAATGTCTTAACCAACCCAATTTCTTTAGAAAATTCTCAATGTGTCCACCAAGTGGAAACTTCTTCTTCTCTTTATAATCACACTCCACTTACTAATTTGTTCGATTCTTCAAAAAATGAACCAGCAATTGCAAGCTCACCAAAGTCCATTTTAGATATCTTAATCAATGAAAATGCATCAGAAAATATTAAATCTATTTATTGCGGTAAAAATGAATCAGAAGAGATTGTTACAGACTTAGTATTACAAGGGTTTCATGATCTGAAATTTCTTCATACAAATAAAATTTAACAGTTCAAGAGCTTGAAGATCTTGAGAATGAGATGGATTTTGGAAATGAAACATCTAAATTTCAAATTGAAAAGGAATTTTGGCATGTGGATATTGAGATGAAACAATTTCGAGAGAAAGAATCTCTTTGTGTTGATTTTGAAATATATAATTTTCCTTATGTTCTCAAATTGCAAGATTCGAGGACGAATCTTTTTGAAGAAGGGGAGAATGATGACAAACATAATAATATGTTCTTTATTTTTTTGTGGCAAAATAGGTTGGTAAATCGGCGAAATATGTTTATGATTTCAGATGAAGATTTATGGAAAATTAGGTGTAAATTCAAAGTCATTTAAAAGATTTTTTAGTTGTTACAAGCAAGAATAATTCAAGACGTTTTTGAGGCCCAATAATCTTCGTTAAATCATGGTTTAAGCTCATTTTACAACAAATACAAGAGGAGAACGTTTGTAGTATTTTAGTTATTATTTTATGCTTTAATTCCTATAATAATTTGTAGTTTTTAATTTCTGTTTAATATTGATTAATTAGGCAGTTTTTATTTAGCTTTTATTGTGTTCATTTGTAACTTCATCTTAGCTTTATGTCGTTCATAACTCATAGTTAAGTGTCTTTTATTTTATCATTTTGTAACTCTTCTTTTTTTTTTATTTAAAGAAGAAAGAATTATGTAAGAGATTATCATATTATCAGATTATATGAAAAAGAATTAAAAGAATTTGCATTTTGCAACTCTTGTGGGTTTTATTAGTTTCCCAAAACTAAAGGGTTTTGTATGTGATCAAAAAACATTCAGCTATATCAAATCACTCCCATTTTTCCATCCTATTGTATATTTCGTTTCCGCACGCCATCAGTTTATCTAATGCAAGACATACCGCCTCAATGCGATCATGGTATCACAAAAATATAATTTAAATCATATCATACATGGCATCAAATATTTACATAATATATTATAAACAATTCTGGGAACAGAATACCCGTTTAAACCTGTCAATGCACTAGTTAGGACAAAATATGAGATTTCGGGCATTCTGTCCAGAAGGAGATCACGACACCGTCATAGGTATCATGATACTGTTATTGAAAAATACAGATCACAGTCTGCAGGATATAGCAAACAAGCACGTGGATCAAAATCTCATTGATGTATTTCAGAAGCTGAAGTTAGAATTAGAGGCAGCCAAGGCAAAGCACGAGCTTTAAAACCACTTGTTTGCATAGGTTATGGATCAACCATAAATTCAAGTTTTGTCCTCAAAATATTTCTAATCCTCAAAATCACAGTACACTTTCTAATCTACTAAATTCTTTGCCAATTAAACTAAAATTCCTATCCCTACCAAAATCCATGTCAAATGTCTTAACCAACCCAATTTCTTTAAAAAATTCTCAATGTGTCCACCAAGTGGAAACTTCTTCATCTCTTTCCTATCACACTCCACTTAGCCTTTTGTTCGATTCTTCAAAAAATGAACCAGCTATTGCAAGCTCACTAAAGTCCATTTTAGATGTCTTAATCAATGAAAATGCATCAAAAAATATTAAATCTATTTGTTGCGGTAAAAATGAATCAGAAGAGATTGTTAGAGACGTGGTATTACAAGGGTTTCATGATCTGAAATTTGTTCATACAAATAAAATTTGACAGTTCAAAAGCTTGAAGATCTTGAGAATGAGATGCTTTTTGGAAATGAAACATCTAAATTTCAAATTGAAAAGGAATTTTGGCATGTGGATATTGAGATGAAACAATTTTGAGAGAAAGAATCTATTTGTGGTAATTTTGAAATATATAATTTTCCTGATGTTCTCAAATTACAAGATTCGAGGACGAACCTTTTTGAAGAAGGGGAGAATGATGACGAACATAATAATATGTTCTTTATTTTTTTGTGGCAAAATAGGTTGGTAAATCGAAGAAATATGTTTATGATTTCAGATGAAGATTTATGGAAAATTAGGTGTAAATTCAAAGTCATTTAAAAGCTTTTTGGGTTGTTACAAGCAAGAATAATTCAAGACATGTTTGAGGCCCAATGATCTTCGTTAAATCATGGTTTAAGCTCATTTTACAACAAATACAAGAGGAGAATGTTTGAAGTATTTTAGTTATTATTTTATGCTTTAATTCCTATAATAATTTGTAGTTTTTAATTTCTGTTTAATATTGTTTAATTAGGCAGTTTTTATTTAGCTTTTAGTGTGTTCATTTATAACTTCTTCTTAGCTTTATGTCGTTCATAACTCATAGTTAAGTGTCTTTTATTTTATCATTTTGTAACTCTTCTTTTTTTCTTATTTAAAGGAAGAAAGAATTATATAAGAGATTATCAGATTATCAGATTATATGAAAAAGAATTAAAAGAATTTGCATTTTGCAACTCTTGTGGGTTTTATTAGTTTCCCTAAACTAAAGGGTTTTGTATGTGATCCAAAAACAATCAGCCATATCAAATCAGTCCCATTTTTCCATTCTATTCTATTTTTCATTTCCGCACACCATCAATTTATCTAATGCAAGACATATCGCCTCAATGCGATCATGGCATCACAAGAATATAATTTAAAACATATTATACATGGCATCAAATATTTACATAATATATGATAAACAATTCTGGGAACATAATACTCGTTTAAACATGCAAATAAACTAGTTAGGACAAAATACGAGATTTCGGGTATTCTGTCCAGAAGGAGATCACAACACCGTCATAGGTATCATGACACTGTAATTGAAAAATACAGATCACAGTCAGCAGGATATAGCAAACAAGCATGTGGATCAAAATCTCATTGCTGCATTTCAGAAACTGAAGTTAGAATTAGAGGCAGCCAAGGCGAAGCACGAAGCTTTGAAAACACTTGTTTCCATAGGTTATGGATCAACCATAAATTCAAGTTTTGTCCTTAAAATAGTTCTAATCCTCAAAATCACAGTACACTTTCTAATCTACTAAATTCTTTGCCAATTAAACTAAAATTCCTATCCCTACCAAAATCCATGTCAAATGTCTTAACCAACCCAATTTCTTTAGAAAATTCTCAATGTGTCCACCAAGTGGAAACTTCTTCATCTCTTTCCAATCACACTCCACTTACCAATTTGTTCGATTCTTCCAAAAAAGAACCAGTAACTGCAAGCTCACCAAAGTCCATTTTAGATGTCTTAATCAATGAAAATGCATCAGAAAATATTAAATCTATTTGTTGCACTAAAAATGAATCAGAAGAGATTGTTAGAGACTTGGTATTACAAGGGTTTCATGATCCGAAATTTGTTCATACAAATAAAATTTAACAGTTCAAGAGCTTGAAGATCTTGAGAATGAGATGCTTTTTGAAATGAAACATCTAAATTTCAAATTGAAAATGAATTTTGGCATGTGGATATTGAGATGAAACAATTTTGAGAGAAAGAATCCCTTTGTGTTAATTTTGAAATATATAATTGTCCTTATGTTCTCAAATTACAAGATTCGAGGACGAATCTTTTTGAAGAAGGGGAGAATGATGACAAACATAATAATATGTTCTTTATTTTTTTTGTGGCAAAATAGGTTGGTAAATCGAAGAAATATATTTATGATTTCATATGACGATTTATCGAAAATTATGTGCAAATTCAAAGTCATTTAAAAGCTTTTTAAGTTGTTACAAGCAAGAATAATTCGAGACATGTTTGAGGCCCAATAATCTTCGTTAAATCTTGGTTTAAGCTCATTTTACAACAAATACAAGAGGAGAACGTTTGAAGTATTTTAGTTATTATTTTATGCTTTAATTCCTATAATAATTTGTAGTTTTAAATTTCTGTTTAATATTGTTTAATTAGGCAGTTTTTATTTAGCTTTTAGAGTGTTCATTTATAACTTCTTCTTAGCTTTATGTCGTTCATAACTCATAGTTAAGTGTCTTTTATTTTATCATTTTGTAACTCTTCTTTTTTTCTTATTTAAAGAAGAAAGAATTATGTAAGAGATTATCATATTATCAGATTATATGAAAAAGAATTAAAAGAACTTGCATTTTGCAACTCTTGTGGGTTTTATTAGTTTCCCAAAACTAAAGGGTTTTGTATGTGATCCAAAAACAATCAGCCATATAAAATCAGTCCCATTTTTCCATTCTATTTTATTTTTCGTTTCCGCACGGCATCAGTTCATCTAATGCAAGACATACCGCCTCAATGCGATCATGGCATCACAAGAATAAAATTTAAAACATATTATACGTGGCATCAAATATTTACATAACATATTATAAACAATTCAGGGAACAGAATACCAGTTTAAACCGGCAAACAAACTAGTTAGGACAAAATACGAGATTTCGGGTATTCTGTCCAGAAGGAGATCACAACACCGTCATAGGTATCATGATACTATTATTGAAAAATACAGATCACCGTCAGCAGGATATAGCAAACAAGCACGTGGATCAAAATCTCATTGATGTATTTCAGAAACTGAAGTTAGAATTAGAGGCAGCCAAGGCAAAGCACGAAGCTTTGATAACACTTGTTTGCATAGGTTATGGATCAACCATAAATTCAAGTTTCGTCCTCAAAATCACAGTACACTTTCTAATCTACTAAATTCTTTGCCAATTAAACAAAAATTCCAATCCCTACCAAAATCCATGTCAAATGTCTTAACCAACCCAATTTCTTCGGAAAATTCTCAATGTGTCCACCAAGTGGAAACTTCTTCATCTCTTTCCAATCACACTCCACTTACCAATTTGTTCGATTCTTCAAAAAATGATCCAGCAATTGCAAGCTCACAAAAGTCCATTTTAGATGTCTTAATCAATGAAAATGCATCAGAAAATATTAAATCTATTTGTTGCAGAAAAAATGAATCAGAGGAGATTGTTAGAGACTTGGTATTACAAGGGTTTCATGATCTCAAATTTCATCATACAAATAAAATTTAACAGTTCAAGAACTTGAAGATATTGAGAATGAGATGCTTTTTAAAATGAAACATCTAAATTTCAAATTGAAAAGGAATTTTGGCATGTGGATATTGAGATGAAACAATTTTGAGAGAAAGAATCTCTTTGTCGTAATTTTGAAATATATAATTGTCCTTCTGTTCTCAAATTACAAGATTCGTGGACGAATCTTTTTGAAGAAGGGGAGAATGATGACGAACACAATAATATGTTCTTTATTTTTTTGTGGCAAAATAGGTTGGTAAATCGGAGAAATATGTTTATGATTTCGGATGAAGATTTATGGAAAATTATGTGTAAATTCAAAGTCATTTAAAAACTTTTTAAGTTGTTACAAGCAAGAATAATTCGAGACATGTTTGAGGCCCAATAATCTTCATTAAATCATGGTTTAAGCTCATTTTACAACAAATACAAGAGGAGAACGTTTGAAGTATTTTAGTTATTATTTTATGCTTTAATTCCTATAATAATTTGTAGTTTTTAATTTCTGTTTAATATTGTTTAATTAGGCAGTTTTTATTTAGCTTTTAGTGTGTTCATTTACAAATTCTTCTTAGCTTTATGTCGTTCATAACTCATAGTTAAGTGTCTTTTATTTTATCATTTTGTAACTCTTCTTTTTTTCTTATTTAAAGGAAGAAAGAATTATGAAAGAGAATATCATATTATCAGATTATACGAAAAAGAATTAAAAGAATTTGCATTTTGCAACTCTTGTGGGTTTTATTAGTTTCCCAAAACTAAAGGGTTTTGTATGTGAACCAAAAACATTCAGCCATATCAAATCAGCCCCATTTTTTCATTCTATTCTATTTTCCGTTTCCGCACGTCATCAGTTTATCTAATGCAAGACATACCGCATCAGTGCGATCATGGCATCACTAAAATATAATTTAAAACATATTATACATGGCGTCTAATACTTACATAATATATTATGAACAATTCTGGGAACAGAATACCCGCTTATACCTGCAAATAAACTAGTTAGGACAAAATACGAGATTTCGGGTATTCTGTCCACAAGGAGATCACGACACCGACATAGGTATCATGATACTGTGATTGAAAAATACAGATCACAGTCAGCAGGATATAGCAAACAAGCACGTGGATCAAAATCTCATTGATGTATTTCAGAAACTGAAGTTAGAACTAGAGGTAGCCAAGGCAAAGCACGAAGCTTTGAAAACACTTGTTTGCATAGGTTATGGATCAACCATAAATTCAAGTTTCGTCCTCAAAATATTTCTAATCCTCAAAATCACAGTACACTTTCTAATCTACTAAATTCTTTGCCAATTAAACTAAAATTCCTATCCATACCAAAATCCATGTCAAATGTCTTAACCAACCTAATTTCTTTAGAAAATTCTGAATGTGTCCACCAAGTGGAAACTTCTTCATCTCTTTCCAATCACACTCCACTTACCAATTTGTTCGATTCTTCAAAAAATGAATTAGCAATTGCAAGCTCACCAAAGTCCATTTTAGATGTCTTAATCAATGAAAATGCATCAGAAAATATTAAATCTATTTGTTGCAGTAAAAAATGAATTAGAAGAGATTGTTAGAGACTTGGTATTTCAAGGGTTTCATGATCTGAAATTTCATCATACAAATAAAATTTAACAGTTCAAGAACTTAAAGATCTTGAGAATGAGATGCTTTTTGAAAAGAAACATCTTAATTTCAAATTGAAAAGGAATTTTGGCATGTGGATATTGAGATGAAACAATTTTGAGAGAAAGAATCTCTTTGTCGTAATTTTGAAATATATAATTGTCCTTATGTTCTCAAATTTCAAGATTCAAGGACGAATCTTTTTGATGAATGGGAGAATGATGACAAACATAATAATATGTTCTTTATTTTTTTTGTGGCAAAATAGGTTGGTAAATCGGAGAAATATGTTTATGATTTCAGATGAAGATTTATGGAAAATTAGGTGTAAATTCAAAGTCATTTAAAAGCTTTTTAAGTTGTTACAAGCAAGAATAATTTGAGACATGTTTGAGGCCCAATAATCTTCGTTAAATCATGGTTTAAGCTCATTTTACAACAAATACAAGAGGAGAACGTTTGAAGTGTTTTAGTTATTATTTTATGCTTTAATTTCTATAATAATTTGTAGTTTTTAATTTCTGTTTAATATTGTTTAATTAAGCAGTTTTTATTTAGCTTTTAGTGTGTTCATTTATAATTTCTTCTTAGCTTTATATCGTTCATAACTCATAGTTCAGTGTCTTTTATTTTATCATTTTGTAACTCTTCTTTTTTTCTTATTTAAAGGAAGAAAGAATTATGTAAGAGATTATCATATTATCAGATTATATGAAAAAGAATTAAAAGAATTTGCATTTTGCAACTCTTGTGGGTTTTATTAGTTTCCCAAAACTAAAGGGTTTTGTATGTGATCCAAAAATAATTAACCATATCAAATCAGTCCCATTTTTCCATTCTATTCTATTTTTCGTTTCCTCATGCCATCAGTTTATCTAATGCAAGACATACCGCCTCAATGCAATCATGGCATCACAAAAATATAATTTAAAACATATTGTACATGGCATCAAATATTTACATAATATATTATAAACAATTCTGGGAACAGAATACCCGTTTAAACCCGCAAATAAACGTGTTAGGACAAAATACGAGATTTCGGGTATTCTGTCCAGAAGGAGATCACGACACCGTCATAGGTATCATGATACTATGATTGAAAAATACAGATCACAGTTGGCAGGATATAGCAAACAAGCAGTTTTCAGGTTCGGTAAAATAAAATGAGAAGTTTTACAAAGCGTACCTACGTGCCTACTTTCCAATCACAACAAAAGATCTCTTACCCGCTCAACATATAATGAATTAGAAAAATTGAATTAAATAAGTTTTAGTCTCAGGTTATTACCTTGTGGAGTAAATTTCTTTTTTTTTTGGTTTTCGGAGCAATCTTGGAGAAAAGAACCTCAAAGAACCGGAATGAATGGAAAGGAACTCTTGAACGCATGTAAATAACAAAAAGATAAATTCAGCAAGTCGATTCCTCTCGTTGTTATAAATTAGAATGAATGAGAGGTAGAAAACTCGGTAGAACTTTGCTAATTCGCCAAAGAATTTTGAGAGTATTTAGATTATTTAGTTGTATGTTTTTTCTGGTGTTTAGGGCTCAATTTATAGAGTTCTTGCCACTAAAAACGGGTAAAATATCAAACCTCAACTAAAGAGGAAAAGGTATTTAATTCACAAAATATTTTTCCTGATAAGTTGATCACGGTACCCCAACTAGATCATGGTGTTGTGATTCATGGGTTTTAGAATAGGAAATTTGGATTTGAGGCGCTAAACTAAATTGGACAAGAATCGATCACAGTACCCCAATCATAGATCACGGTACCGTGATCTATCGATCATGGCACCCCAATCAATTAGGGTAAAGTGAAAAACTCACTTTTTGGCTCTTTAAATGGGATAGGAATTTTGTTCTTCAAGGCCCATTTCTGTAGATTAACTCATGAACCTAGAACGTAAGAACATCCAAGGTAAAATATAAACCTTTCATCAACTAAGGAGTCATCAAAATTTTGTGCTAACAATTAGACTGAAAATCTGAAAAGGCATTCTAGGCAAAAGTTAGGGTAAAAGTGAGCTAAGAAGAGAGTGTGTTGGCTAGAGAACCTACATAGGCTAGTTAACACCAGGGTTTGGGTCAATAGAAATGGTTATTATCATTATGTACTCAAACTTAATTCATTTAATGGAAATGTCCTTTTGCTGAATTCTTTACTTATGTGCTTGAATGAATAGATTGGGCACAAAAGACAAAATACAACAGATGAGTCGAATGCAGGGTTCCGTGCAGTCAACCCAATTCCTCAAAACAAGAAATGAAGATAATGATAAAAGGCAAAAATCCTGATAGACTGAAAAGAGCAAGGTCTATGCAATAGCGGGGATAGTATGTTAGATTTAAAACTCGAAAGGGCGGTCCAGGCAAAAATAACGACAAAATGATAAAAAAGAGTCTGATTTCGAGTCTATGCAAAAATTAAGACAAATAAAGGTAAATGACTACCGTTGATCACATCAAAATACCCGCATCATTATCATCGTCATCATAGTGCATGAATATCCTCTGCAATCTTGAACGGATTTGAGCCCTTTTGAGTCCATCAGATCTGAATCTTTTGAAACCATCCTTCGTAGAAATAATTGGTAGTGATAGCGTCCAGTTGTCCGTTATCTAGAATCTCGAACTTTGCTTTAAGCACCCTTTTATCTTCGATATACTCGACTCAGCGATGAGGAAATTAACCATCCTTGACCTCGATATCTTGACATGTAAACCCCATGTGTACACCATAGCTTCCCTCATCCTCCTCCAAGGGTATACTCACCTATTATGTATGCCAATGTAGTTCCGTAGAGTCTCTCTCCTAGCGAGGAATCAATCAATTTTTCCTAATCAAGCATCTACCATGCCTAGCATTCATCTAGCACGCAAACAGTTCAAGCAAGTCAGTCAAGCAAGAGATCAGGTCATCCAGTAGATGATCAGCCCAATTAGCTCACGCATTCATACATTCATGGATACATGCATAATATCCTATCTCTTCTATACTAAATTTTAGACGAGACAAAGCCCAGGAAATATCCTCTAGATATACGCTCAACCTCAGAGGCAATCCCCTGAGTATCCAAGGGGCATCTAAACATACTTTTTTCTCAAGCTGCATTCAAGGATAAAACATACAAAGGGCATAATAGCTAGACCAGATGGACACCTCGGCAATCTCTCCGGACTCCCAGAAATCTCCACTCAATTTATGTTTCATACTTCCATTTTTATTATTTAAGTGAAGGGGCAAAAATATTTCTGTTTCCACAAAATCAATTAAGCTATAAAAAGGCAACTTACCACGATTTCAAATGGCTCAAAATTTCCTTGGTAGGTACACCATACAGCAATCTCGATGGATAGCTGACCCAAGAATCCAAAATTCAAAACTTAGAAATCCTTTAGAAGCACCTTGATGCAGCCTTAAATCCTTTAGGGGCACCTCCATGCAGCCTTCAATCCTTCAGTGGCACCTCGATGCAGCTTCCAAACCTTCAAAGCCACCTTGATGCAGCTCTCAACTCTTTAAGGGCACCTCGATGCAACTTTTAACCCTTCAGGGGCACCGCGATGTAGTTTTCGATCCTTAAGGGGAGCCTCGGTGTAACTGTCGCAAAATCAACCTAACAATGAATTTCCCGAACTCCCGGATATTTCTAAACTCATTTTTCTCAATATTCCATTTTTATTGCTTAATTGAAGAGGCAAAAATATTTGTCTTGACAAAACCAATTAACCAATTAAAAATGCAATCTACAACGATTACTAACTTTTCAAATTCTATTCTTGTCAGGTCTGCCGGTGGCAACCCTAGGGAACAACCGGTCCAGAATTTCTCGGCTCAAAATTTTTGTATCTGACTGGTCCGTTGATGGTGCATCCCTAAACCACAGTAGACAACCAATTCAGCTTTCCAAGTTAGATAGGTCCGTTCATGGTACGTCCCCGAACCGCCAGTAGACAACCAATTCAAAATTCCCATGTCAGATAGGTCCATTGATGGTGCATCCCCAAACCACCAGTAGACAACCAATTAAGGTTTCCAAGTCAGATAGGTCCATTGATGGTGAACTACCAATAGACAGCCAATTCAGATTTCCAAGTCAGATAGGTCCATTAATGGCGTGTCCTTAAACGGCTAGTAGACAACCACATCAGATTTCCCAAGTTTGATAGGTCCGTTGATAGTGCATCCTCAAACAGCCAGTGGACAACTAGTTCAGAAAGTCTCAAATCCATTGGAACGTAAAAGGTGATACCGATTCAAGATTTTATTCTCGATAGGTCTGTTAATGGCAGCCCTAGTAGATAACTGGTTTAAGAATCCACAACTCAGGTATAACCTTCCATCCCTTATGTGAGCACAGGATTTTGCAGTCCCTCTCGCGAGACAATGATGACGTGTACCCGATTTTAATGCCTCAAAATAAAATTTCTCAAAATTATTTTTATTACCAAAATAATATTCCTCGCGAATTTTATACTTGGTAGAATCCAGTTCGACGTGGTTGATAACGCGTCCGATAGGAGCTTGAACCGATAATTTGCACCCAAATAATAAATACCCATTAAAATATAATTAAAAATAAAAAAGATGCCTTTCCACCCACTATTAAACCACTTTTGATGACTTTTTAGGCTTTTAGGCCCATTAGCTGTCGGTATGCTGGAGGCTGATGCCACCAGCGGCATCAGCCATGCCACCGACGGCATCATCATACCACCGGCGACATCAGCCATACCGCCGGCGGCATCACCATGTTGCCGGCGGCATGACCCGAAACGGTTCCCTCGACAAATAGCCTTTCGGCTACTTTCGGCGGAATTGGTCAAAAAGGCCTCAAAAAGCACCCCATTTCACTATAAAAGCACACCTTGAGCTGTATTTTAGAGGGGGAGGAATTGGAATGTTAGGATTTTAATGTGGGAATAGATTTTAGTGAGATAAGAATTAGATAAAACAAAAAAAAAGGATTCTGATCCATTTTCCCTGGTTTTTCTTCTTTGAATTCTCTGATTGTGAGTTTAAAATCAGTAAGTCTTTAAGTTAAAATCAACTTAATTGGATTTAGAAACCAAAAGCACTTAAATTTACTGCCAAATCATCATAACAAGCTCCCCGGAGGTGTTTCTTTCGATTGACGAAGAGGTGGATTCACGGGCTCGAGGTAAAAATCCTGAGTCTCATAGCTCTTTGGCATTAACATTACTGATTTGTGTTAAATTTCGTCGATTTGTATTCATTTTTGGGTTTTCGGTCATTTTTACTGCCACCGCTGCTGCCTACAAGCTGATATCGCCGGTGACATAATTAATGTCGCCGGCGGCATCAGCCATGCTGCCAGCGACATCAGTCATGTCGCCGGCGGCATCAGTTGTATCATCAGCGATATGACTTTCTAGACAACAGTTTTATTTTCATTTATTCCCGGATTAGCTTATTTTCCGAAGCTAGAACATATAATGTAATGAAGAAGTTCAAAACCTCTTGAAAATAAACCCCACCCCGTAATGTGTGGGTATTTTCACTTATAATCTGATTAAAGTAACGATTGAGCCTAAAAATTGGTTAAGAATGGAATTTCCTCAAAAACGCCGTTCAAATCTCATTTTATGGCTGTATATATTTTATTCATCGCTTCGATTGCTTGATAAACGCGAAAACAACAAAATAACTGAAAACACAAATAAATAGGATGGATTAAACCAATTAAGAAAGAATGAAGTATCTTAACTTGGCCTAATGAAAAATAGATAACATCATCCGAACTTGGAATCTCTACTTAAGGTATGGTCCAACCACCCAGTGGGAAAATCGTACAAAAAATTTCTCAATTGAGCTAAACCGGGTGGCGACTCTATTTTAAGTACGAGATTTCGATCTCGTATCTTTTGAGCATTAAAACATACAAAATCATTTTCCAATCACATCATACGTATAGATAGTTCGGTAATTTTAGGTGCCCTATTTTACCCGAGAAGCTCATAAATTATCACTCATGCCTTGTTGGAATTGAGGATGCCTAGTGGGTGGATCACTTGTTTTAACCAACACGTAAACTCCTACGATCGCACCTATTTGGGTAGTGGTTGAGTAACGTGGAATCAAGGTAAACGAGAACCTTCTACATCAATAACCATATACCAAAGTCGCGCAAGAAAAAGCCTTAGCACATCATTCCCCTTAGGATTACCCAAAATAAATAAAATAATTGGGACGCGCTTCTTTCGCCATTACCGGTGAAGAAGCTAAACTCCATCCTTCCAAAGAGGCGTTACGCGGGAGTCATAAGGTTGGAAGAGGGACGATTTGCGTACTATATATTCTGTGATCATGCACCCCCATGCATCGACTTTAAGAGCTGAAAATGAATCAACTTACTATTATCCCTTCCACACATAGAAGAGGTTTAGCAACACACGTAGGACTTCTCTTGTGCCTCCGTTGCGTCACCACATATCGCTATGTATGACGTGAGGTACAAACGTCCCACGTATGTTGGAGGGATAAGCCATCATGTTATCTCTAACCACATCTACCTGCAGCCATACACATCACACATCACTCCCAAGGAGCAAAAGGCATGCATACCATCCATACCATTCACCAACCCATTCATGGTCTGATCCGCTGCCTACCATTTCAGCTTGGAGGAGGCGCACTGATCATTGCACCCCGGCTTGGAAAAGGATAGAACACCACCTGATACGTCATCCTCTGACCCTAATTGCCACTACAGAAGTCGAAGGATTCCCACACACCGATTCCAGCGGGGAGTAAAATAAAAGAACAAGTTTAGTTAAGCCAAGATCCTTCTCGATCAGCCATGTCTTTTCCAAGAAATGAAGGGACCCCTCCTCCAGAAGAGCCCTTTGGCCCTACTTCTAGCTCAGGAATAGGATCCTAACCACCACTTAGTTTCGACTTTGCTAGTGCTATGACACAGTTCATGAACTCGAACGCTTTCCAAGCTTCTCTCCAAACTACGGTTCAGGCACCCGTTAAGCGAGCTCTCAAAGACAGGAATTCTGATCGAGTATCGGCATTTGATATTCAGGCCCCGAACGGTTCAGCACAAATGTTGACCAGTCTAGTAGAGGCAAGACCCATTGCACCTATGTTTCAATCAACCCAACCCATGGAGAGTCCATTCCAGTTTGGGCAGGCTTCAGATTTCTTATCAACTTTGACCATCCCATCAGTTGTGCCTTTTAATCCAAGACCCTTCGCTCAAAGCTCCACTCCTCCGATATTCACCCACCAAAGCCCAGTTTCTCAGCCACTACCCTCCTTCACACCTCCGTAGTTCATTGTAACTCCTAAAGGCACCACCTACCCCCAAAATCCTTTTATCAGCCAACTAACCATTCGCCCTCCGCTACCTCCAACACTCAACAACCAGGCCATGCAACCGTCGGGCGTGACACTTGAGGTACCCGCTTTTGTTCGGTAAATGATAGCTTCTCAAACTGTCAACGACTAGGTCACACATTCTTTGGGGCCTAGCTATCTCTCACAAACCTGCCAGTAACCAGGTCATGCAGCCTCTGGGTGTGACACCCGAAATCTAAGCTTACATCAACCGCCTCATCACTCATAAGAAATTTGAGAGGGACGAAGATTGGGTCCCTGATAATTTTACTATGCCAAACATGGCTCATTATGATGGCTCAGGAGCACCTGCCTCTCACATTATAATGTATGAAAGAGTAATACGCGTGAAGAAGTTAAGTGATAAGGTGCTTGCTTAAATGTTTCCCTGCACCCTTCAGGGTCTTGCCCTCGAATGGTATCACACCTCGCCGCAACATATTATCGCCGACTAGACTCTCTTATCTGAGGCATTGAAAGTGCATTATGGTTTCAATACTATGATAGAAACAACCCTCCAGCATCTTGAGAGGGCCTTCAAATGCCCAACGAAACTTTTAAGCAATACTTCAATAGGTGGATGTCGACTCAGGTCTTGATGAAGTCCAAGCTCAGCCTTAAGGAAATGATTGTCAAACTCCTCGAAGGGTCTCTCCCCCTATTTTGCAAGGAAATGGCTACTGATTACTTTCTTTCTTGCAAGGCTGTGTTTGAGATAGCTGAGAAAATTGAGCGTAAGGCAGAACGTGAGAAGGCCAAGAGAGAGGGGAAACCGTGGTTTAGGAAGAATGAAGCTCAACCCTCAGCCTTGGCGCCGGCTAAGCCTAAAGCACCAGCTGCAATTCAACCCATCACAGTCACTACGACTCCATCAATGATTGCCACAATCCAGCCTCCTCACCCCCCTTTTGTTTTGACCAACCCTTATAAGTTGCCCCTGCGGGTCATCTTCCAGCGTTTGAGGGAAGCAGGTTTCATACAGTCCTTTCAGGAATACAAGCCACCTAGACCTAAAGATAAGAATAACTTCTGTAATTATCACGTTCAGGTAGGACACCAAACCAATAATTGCAAGGCCCTACTCTTAGCAATTCAACGGTTAGTTAGCAAAGCAAAGATCGTTGAACCGAACAAGGCTCCGAGCACTATGAATAATCCTTTATCGAATTTCAAAAGTAAGGTTGGCATGGTCCAATCTAGTTTATCCAAAGCCACAGTCTTCGATCTCCTTACTCTGAGGCCGAATAGTAGTAGCTCTATCCTGGTCATTGGTTCGGGTCTACCATCTTACTCAGTTTTTGATCTTATCAATCAAGTTAACCTGAGAGTCAACTCCATTCAGGGAATGGAAATTGATCCAAACCAGCCAAAGTAAGAGAGCGGCAGGTCTAAACCATTCATGGCAAAAAGAAAGAAAGCTGAGGAGAAAACACTGTTCAGCGTAGATTCCTTTGTTTTGAAGGAGAACTATACTGATGAGGATGGGGAAATGGTTGGAGAGACCAAGGCTATAAGCACCAACTTATTCAAGTTTGATCACAATAACCTTTTTAGCATGGACAAGTATGAGCTACAAAACCCGAATTCGAACTCTAAAGAGCAACAATATCTGTTTGAAATGTGAGCCACTAAGAGCGCCTTGCTCGATGATGTCCTTAATATTACCCGGAGTGGTCATGTATATCAGCCTGAAGACCAATATCTTCGCCTAAACAAAGACCCCATTCCTGGCAGAGTTGGAACTACTGCAAGACCCCCTTCTCCACCTTCGCCTGTCCCTACTAGTCTTGAGGTTGTCCCCCTCATTACCCAGCTAAAAAACACCCAAGCCCGATACAGTATCTGGCAACTAGTAATCAACTCCGAAGGGCATCGTAAGGGTTTGATTAAATGGCTCCTTGATTTGGAAGCTAATCTGACCACCTCGGTTGTTGAGATGTATGCCACGATAGGAGAAGGCATTCCCCCGAGAAAAGGGCCTCAGATTATGTTTGACATTTTTGATCTTAAGCTCGAGGGTAGGGATCACAATAAGGCCTTATTCATCCGAATCCAAATTCTCGATAAGGTCATCCCGTGTGTCATGGTGGATGATGGCTCCGCTCTAAATTTGTGCCCTCTAAAAATCCTTCCTCATCTAGGACTATCGGAGGACATGCTCGAAAGATCCAGCATTGATATTAGAGCTTATGATGATTTGAAGCGCAGTGTAATTGGGACTTTTGAGGCAGAAGTTGCTGTCAAAGGTGTGGCGAGCAATGTGCATTTCACCGTACTTGATATTCCCATTACCTATTCTCTGTTGCTTGGCTGACCATGGCTCCATGCTTTTGGTGCAGTTCCCTCCACACTACACCAGAAAATCAAGCTAATTCATGGAGATAGAATGGTGACTATAGAGGCCGATCCCGCTTCCGTTATGGCTATTAAGGAAGCCGAAGCTAATTTAGAAAAAGGCCTTCAAATTGCCATGATTAGCAAAGTTCAAAAGCCTCCTCCCCTTTGGCACAACTACCTTCATACGGGTATGGGTAAACTAATGAAGAAATCTGGTTACAAGCCTAGCAGAGGTGGAGGAATACACGAACAGGGAATTATTGAGGCATTGGAGCCAAAAATCCTTATTCATAGAGCTAGATTGGGATATAAGCCTAGAAAAGCCTATCATCGCGTCCCTTCTTGCTACTGCCACATGGTCACTATTTGTGAGATCTAAGGCAAGAGGCCTTATAAGGGGGAGCTTGAGCCAATCAAGTACGGAGGGAAAATGTGGCCCGGCTTTGAGATATTTAAAGATGTCTATGACTTTGAGACTGGTCACATGATAGTTTCAGCTGAACCCAAGCCTACTAAGCTTGATACGCCTGTCAATGTTGTTTCTGATAAGACTAAGGGGAAAGGGAAGATGCATCCCGAGGATGAGTTTGAGGGAGGTAATGAAGAGTCTATTGATCCAGAAATTGAGAATATTGTGGCAACCGTGACAAAAGCTATGGCACTACTGATGAGGAAAGGCTGGAAGGGTACCGGGGAAGAAGATGCTATGACAACAATAGTAGGAAAACTCACCAGGGCTCTTACCAAAAAGGCTGACCTGTCTGAAGGGCCATCACTCACCATTGCCCAAAAGATCGCTCTAGAGAGCGACCTAAGTGCCATTCTGACAGACGATACAGAGGACACTTCTCCCGTTGACGTTGCTACTGAAGCCCCTCCGCCTGTAGAGGAGGATATGGACGATGTAATTTTTAATATTTCTGATGTTTTTGATGCAAACAATGCTGCTTATGAGGCTTTTAATGTAATGAATAACTCCTGTTCTGCTTACTTGTTTGATGTCTTTCCTGATGGATCCATGCATTCACATAACAATACGCATAATGTTTTTGGCATTAGTGATACATTATTAAGTGAAATAAACCTAAGTACAAATGACAATCCCAAAATGGTAACCAATTCCAAAGATTTAACTCCAGAGGAAAGAAGTGAGATCATAAAAGTGCTTAAAAATCATGTTAACACTTTTGCCTGGTCTTACGAAGACATTCCTGGGGTTGACCGACAAATCGCCAAACACAGAATCCCAACTGATCCTAAATTTTGACCTATCAAGCAGAATCTCCATCGGTTGAGACCTGAATGGGCAGAACAGGTTAAGACAGAGGTTTCAAGGTTGATCGAAGCTCGATTCATAGAAGTGGTAGAATACCCGACTTGGTTGTCCAACATCGTCCTGGTTCCAAAGAAGGATGGTAGGGTCCGAGTCTGCATGGATTTCCGAGACCTCAATAAAGCCTCGCCAAAAGACAACTTCCGTCTCCCGCACATCGATGTCCTAATTGATAGCGCCGCTAGGGCGGCTATGTATTCATTCATGGATGGGTTCTTATGGTACAATCAGATTCTAGTTAATATTGTCGATAAAGTCAAAACAGCGTTCATCACTGAATGGGGGGGGTGTATTGTTACAAGGTAATGCCGTTCGGGTTGAAAAATGCTGGGGCCACTTATTAGTGAGTTGTAACTGCCCTCCTACATGACATGATCCATAAAGAAGTGGAAGTATATATGGATGACATGATTGTAATATCCGCCACTCGAGAGGAGCACCATGCTATTCTCGATAAGTTCATGACTCGCATTGAAAAGTATAATCTTCACCTAAATCCAAAGAAATACGTATTTGGAGTTAGCTCTGGCAAGCTGTTGGGACATGTGGTTAGCTAGAAAGGGATTGAAATGGATCTAGACAAAGCTAAAGCCATCAGGGACATGCCTCCCCCTTAGACAGAGAAGGACGTCCGATCGCTTTTAGGGTCCTTGCTGTATGTTAGTCGGTGCATTGCTCGCCTCACTACTGTTTGCAAACCCATCTTTAAACTGTTAAAGAAACAGCAACCCGTGGTATGGAACGATCACTGCTAAGTAGCATTTGACAGAATCAAGGCATATCTTATCAATCCACCTGTCTTGACACCCCCCCATCCCAGGGAAACCACTCATCCTTTTATCTGGCCATTGAGGAAACTTCCGTCGGGGCCATGCTTGTCCAAGAACATGATGATAAGCACGAACATGCCATCTACTACTTGAGTAAGAAGTTGTTAAATTATGAAACCCAGTATTCGATTATAGAAAAGACCTATACTACCATGGTTTGGCTCACTAAGAAGTTGCGACATTATTTCCAATCTTATCGCGTCCAAGCCGTGGCCAAGATTGATCCAATAAAGTTTCTTTGTCAATCCCCTAACCTGGCTGGCAAATTGTCCCGGTGGCTACTTCTTCTGTCTGAGTTTGACATTGAATATGTAACCTGGAAGGTCATTAAGGGGCAGGTCATAGCTGAATTCCTGGCTAATCAACCCCTCAGCTCTGACTATATGGAAAATTTGAAGTTTCCTGATGAACAGCTCACCTCTGTTACAACCCATGACGATGTTTGGACAATGTACTTTAACGGCGCTATGAACTGTCGGGGATCAAGTCTCGGGGTCATCATCGTCACACCAGATAATGAGATAACCCATTGTCCAAACATTTAGATTTTCCTATCACCAACAATGGCGCTAAATATGAAGCTTGCCTATTCGGCCTTGAGGCTCTTCTTCAGGTTTGGGCCCGCCGAGTATCCATCATCGGAGATTCGGCTCTGGTTGTCTGTCAGGTCATTGGAGATTAGGAAATTAAAGAAGAATCTCTCCATCCTTATGTTGAGGCTATCCTTGAATTGTCTGAGAAATTTACCTCATGCTTGTACCGCCATGTCCCTTGAGATGAGAATCTAATGGCAGATGCTCTCGCCACTCTCGCGTCCATGTGGGAAGGAACCCAATAGCAGCCTATCTGCCCTTTGATTTTACTGTCCACCAAGATCCCATATCATGTTCAATCGGCTCCCCCAATCCTCGCCATTTCATCTGAACCTTGTTGGTATTCTGGCATCATCCTATTTCTTCAGACCGACCAATACCCCACGGATTCTTCTAACTCAGACCGTACCACCCTACGGCGGCTCGCTATCCAGTTTTGTATTGTGGATAATGATTTATTCAAGTGCACCAGCGATGGCCTACTTCTCCATTGCCTCATTAACTTCGAGGCTCAGAACGTAATGACCCAGGTCTATGCAGGTGACTGTGGCCCTCATATGAACGGTGTTGCTCTCACAAAGAAAATCCAGCGGCTGGGGTATTTTTTGCTCACTCTCACAGCCGATTGTATAGCCCAGGTCAAACGATGCCACCAATGCCAAGTTTACGGAGATATGTAGCATCTACCACCTACCGATCTCCATCACTTATCCACCCCTTGGCCGTTCTAGGTATGGGGGATAGATATAATTGGTGAAATCCATCCTTCCTCAACAAACGGCCATAAATTCATTATGGTAGTAGTAGATTACTTCTCAAAATGGGTGGAAGCCAAATCCTTCACCAATGTCACCGCCAAGCAGATGGACAAGTTCATAGAAAAGCACATCTTCGCTCGGTATAGGCTCCCACACCATATAGTCTCAGACAATAGAGTACAATTCAAGGAGCAATTGCTTCTCTAATTGAGAAGTATGGGATCAAGCACCATAGATCTTCTCCATACAGACCACAAGCCAATGGAGCTGTTGAGGCAACCAACAAATCAGTAAAGACGATCCTTTCTAAGATGATAGCTAGTTAGAGGGATTGGGCAGATAAGCCACATTTTTCTATCTGGGGATATCGCACCAGCATACGCACCCTGATGGGCAAAACTCTGTTCTCCCTGGTCTACGGGATGGAAGTAGTCTTGCCAGTTGAAACTTAGGTGACCTCATTAAGAGTCACTCTAGAGGCTAAATTAGAAGAATCCGAATGGACTCGGGCGAGATTTGAACAGTTTAACATGATGGACGAGCAGAGGTTAAAGGCCCTCGACAACCTCCAGATGTACCAACATCATATGGCTCGGGCATATAACAGTCGGGTAAGACATTAGAAGTTCCCCCTGAAGGCTGGTGATCTGGTCTTTAAGCAACTGAAACATTCTACCACTGATGCAAGGGGTAAATTCAGGCCAAACTGGGAAGGACCATATGTAATAAAGAAGCTGCTTAGCAAAGGGGCAGCTAAGCTTATCGACATGGATGGGAACGAGTTCGTAAATCCCATAAACCAAGACAGGCTTAAGCGTTATCATGTTTAATTCAAAAGAAACAAATCAGAAAAGTGGCACACCAAAAAATATATGCGTAATAATTACCCGCCTTTCAGTCTATTACTGATCGGGCAAAAAAATTAGGGTGATGCCCGACGACTGGTATCCTATAAACTAGCCATGCAAAAATTAGGGAATGAGACAAACCCGCTAGATCAAAAACCCAAAAAGGGCGATCTAGGCAAAAGTTAGGGTATGTGAGCAAAGAGCGAGCGTCTTCTAGAAAACCGATCTCGGCTAGTTGGCACCGGGAGTTAGATCAATGGGAATGTTAACCAAACATCATGTACTTTATTTTATCTCAATTAATGAAAAGTTTCTCTTTTGTTGAAATCTAAATGCTTAGGCTTATGTGGATCCTGTATTCATAAGATTAAGACAACTTCAGCAAGACTTGGACAGAGTTCGTTTTATTTTCATTTTAGATGCAAAAAAAAGGTCTGATAGTTCTGAAAAAAGCAAGACTCAAATTGAGCTTCCCGCATCATCGTCACAGTACCTAAAGATCCGCCGCAATGTGCTATTTGAAAAGGGCTCCTTTCCCCGCTCCGCTCGTTACCCCTAAAAATGGGCCCATGACCGCTTCCGATGGGTCGGCAAGTCTCTTATCTCAGCAAGCCATCCCCTGTAATGTGTATCAATCTCGATGGTTTCCATGTGATCATAATCTAGAATCTCAAATATAGCCTCCCTAGACCACTACTCCCGAATATGGTTGACCCACCTAGCTTTTTAAACTCCAACCTGGTTGTGGGGCAATTTGATTGGGACTCTTTGCCTCTTGCCATACTGACGGCACAGTCGGTAAGGGGTATAAAATGAAGATTTCTCCAGACCTATCAGTTGAACACATGCTCCCTAAGATTCTACAACCATATCGTAAATTCTCCACCATGGACTAACCCACTGAACCTGCGCATCAGTATACCCCCTCAAAATAGGCACCCAATCATCATATGTCAACTCGTCAAAATCAGCCCACATAAGACCTCTCTCCCTCAGATGGACGTGAAGATACTTTTTCGGGTTCCCTCATGGCACCTCCCTCAACTTCTCCATCAGCCATACCTATAATTCAAAACTCAGGTAAGGATTGGGGAAGGAAATGTGTGGAATCGGAAAGAACAAAAGGTACCTGTAATAATATGAGCTGATCTCTGATGAGTGACGGGTCAATAGAAGTAGCATCCACGTTCAGCAAAACATCGGCCAATCCCACAGCCACGGGAGAAGCCCCTGTCGACATAGGGCTGATGAGTGAAATTAGCCTAAGCGAAGCAATCGGGCTCACTCCGCATATAAACTCCGCCATGAGTAGCAATGCCACTATAAATAGCCAAGCAGCGTGGAGTCGGGGCGCTCCACGGCACCACTCTAGAACCGCTCCGAGCTGAAACCTAGGTTTATCGGGCAACTGAGACAAAAATGGGTCTATAGAATCCAAATTCCATAACCCTCGAGGAATTCCATCTATGCCAAAATGAAAGTCCAACAGTACTAGCGTAATGCTTTTAGGACACGATGTCCCTAAAATAGTGTCGAATTCTTCGAGCAAGGGGCAAAGCTCAAATGACGAAAATCCGAAAACGTGGTCCATTGGATCCTAAAAAGATAGTGCTATTTGAAGGAATTCGCGGCTTACGAGCCCACCACGACATATCGAAACCCCCAAAGCTTGAATTTTTCAAGCCTCTTCTAGTCTGCATTGCCCAGACTCTGCAAAAAACCTCGTAGCTTTTGATTGTGGGTTGCTATGATAGGAATTGACAGAATAGTCGAAATCAAATTACTAGAAAACTGATACAGCCAGCGATATGAGTGTTGCCGTCGGCGATATAAATGATGCCGCCGGCGATATAGACTTTCAGACAGCATTGTATATATTATTTTAGCTGGATAAGTTTGGGCGATATGGGTCATGCCGCTGGCAGCATGGAGTTAATTTTCCGGCGACATCAAAAGCATTTTTTCCCATTCCAGACTTGTACGAAACCTGTAAATAATCCTATAACCCATTTCCAATGCCTTTCCAAATAGCGATCCATTCTTATTCAAAATAAAAAGCCCAAAGGCACAAACCATCCAAAAATTCTGAATGTCTAAACCACAAAGAAAACAAAACCCAATAATAAAACCAAATTATTCCAATCCCAATGTATCAAGGGTACAAATAAGGAAACAAAAAAGCAAAATGAAATTGAAAAACTAGGCATGCCCGCCACTATCGGCTGGGCGAGATGAAATATCTTCGGGGCTCACAAGCCAATCATCAACATTGTACTCTTCCCTTTCCTCTATCATGGGCACAATACTAGACTCCTCGGCCGCGGCAGGCGGGCATTGGCTGGCAGACATCTTGACCCCCTACAACTAGTACTACCAGGGTACGCACGGTCCAGATTTTGCTTGCTTCTCTGTTCCTGAACGGTAGCTACCAGTTGACCCTCAAGGTCACTCACACGATGTCGTAGGTCTGCAGTCTCCTCCTCATACCTCCGCCAGGCTGCATCAGCATCTGACAAGGAAAGGGCCAAGAAATCCTACAAACTAGAGAAAACATCAATAATGCAAATCATTCATAGCATCCATGCATGCATCTTATCTTAACATAGGCATAAATAGGGAATGTACCTGAGCAAGGAGCGACTGCCCGATAAGCGTATCCCGAAGAACAAAGTTGTTCTCTGCGAGCTGCTCCACATGGCTCCGTGCCACCTAAAAAATCCAAAAGGCAAATCATTAGACACCCGCATCCAAGGCTAAATAAGAAAATAATTACCAGGCCTTATGTAAGTAGTATTTTCTGGCATGAAAATTGGAGCCTGCCGGCTTGAGCCTATATTTCTGGGGAGGAACTCACCCCGAGAGTTCATTAGTAGGAATGCGGTTTCCATCGGGTTGTCCATACGTCCCTCCACAAAGTTTATGCCCTCCGGTACACCATATTATCATGTCCTGCTCTGGTTATCCCGGCCTCTCTTCCTCGCGGGGTCCTAAAAAACACAAAAAATGCATGTCAGCAACATTCCTGGACAATTATAAATTATGCACATAAATGCAATCATACCTCGAAAGAACATTGTCCCTCTTAAGACATTGGCGTACTCCCGTCGGCTACATTCATGCCCGCCTCGTCCTCCCCCTCAGGCTCGATTTCAACATCACCTTCAAGCTCTTCGTCTTCTTCATCTTCTTCCTCCTTAATGTCCACGATGCCTTTGAGGCACCTCTTCTCCTCCTCCAGCCACTGCTCATTATGATACTCAATCGTATCATTCCTATGGATGCAGGGACACAAGGGGAGTAGAAGCTGCTGGTGCTGCTCATAAAGGCTGGGAGCGCTAGGAATCACTCGGTCGTTCCCCTCAATATAATTGGCTTTGTCGACCTCAGAAGTGATCACCAGATAGGGCCACCATAAGCCCCTGGGAGGATCAGCAGGCACGGGTCTATCGGCAACTGGAACGGACCTCCAACCCGAGATACGTTCGCCCAGATACCATTGTTGGGACAAAGGACACTCCATGACGAACCAACGGTCCTCCACCTCCCTCCTAACCCTTGTAACCTCTACCAGATTCTCCACCTGGTCGAATGGATCTAGGACGAGTTACACTAACCATCAACCAAAATAACCAACATAAAGCCATAAACGCTTTTGTTTTGTTCTAAAGTGTAAAAATAAGAACTAAGTTAAAAATCGCATACCGAGCACAACCGCGCGCTCCTCAGGACCTCCCTGTATTTTGTAATGTACTTGGCCTTCCTGCCAACACCCCCGTACCAGCGGGCGAGAAAGTGAGAGCCCCATGGCACAGTCTTCTTGAACTCGACCGGCGGGAGAATCTGGGGCTCAAAGGCCCAAGCCTGCACAAACGATAACCAATCAGTTCAAAAAGCATCAATAATAAATGAAATGCGCACAATCAAGGAAAATACTTCCAAAGAATATACCTAGAGTAGCAGATGGTAGAGGCGAAGGGCTTTCACCTTCTTCTGGGCTCCCACATCCAGCCCATGGTTCAGCTGAGCCAAGATAGCCCTCGGCCAATTCTTCCACTTAATGCCCCCCACGTCCTCTACTGTAGTTATTAGCATATAATTGATCTTGCTCCCCGAGATTGGGAAGAACAGCACGGTGAGCAAAGAAATCACGAAGGACCAGACACAAGTCTCCCTCTTATCCTCGGGCACTACATCCACCCGGGTCTAGTATTGGTGCAACTCACCATAAGACAGCTACCCAGAATCGGGCTTCAGACCAACCAGCTCCTTCATCCGCCTCACCATGGGCCTCTCAACATGGTATTTATCCATGTAAGCATCGAAGTGTATGACCTCGTCCGTCCAAGGGAGGCCTGTCATAGCTACGACATCGGAGGGTGTAATCATAGCTTCCCTAAAAGAAAAGTGAAAAGTATGGGTGGTCTTAGACCACCTCTTGGTTAAGGCTGTCACGGTTGAATGAGAGAGCTCGGGCATCATCATTGGCATAATCCGGGCCAAGTCTCCAAATCCCGTCTCATTAATGGCAAGTGCAACCTCGGGGTCCTTCTCCGAAATATGGTGCTACCACTCACCAATGGTGCCCATCCCCCCAGTATAAGTTAGTTCATATGACTGCAAAATCAAAAACAAAATAGTTATGTCCTGCATATTTTCTCATCACTGATATATGATAGAAAGCTGCTGATGTTGCTTCTATTAGAAGTGATATTGCGGGCGGCATGGATGATATTACCGGGGATATCACTTCAAACATAAGTGACATTAGACTTCCCTGGCCCCTTTTGCAAGCCTTGATGCTGCCAGCGACATCACTTATGTCGCCGGCGGCATCACTACCTACAGGCAGAACCTGTTATTTTCCAAAATCGCACCCATCGTGCCAAAACCATAAAAATCACAATCAATCGAACAATAAGCCTAGAAATGGTAAAAGTCAAGCCTGAAGCATACGATATCAGTTTATAATCAGCCTATTTCACACTTGTGACCCCTATCATGGCACAATTTCAAGCCTAAGGCCAAATCGAAATCCAACCCAAAAAGAGGAGATTTGGATTTTGTGTGATTACCTGAACATACTAGAGGTGCTTCTCCTTCTCTAGGGTCAGATTGGAGATGGGGGAATTGATCCCATAGCCATACTTCTTGGTCGTTTCCTTCAGGCCATATGCAGTAGGAATGGAAAGAATTTTTAATCCCTCGATGGAAGAATCAGGCAAGTCCTCCATATCCTTAACAGATTTGCCCCTGAAAGCCTTAGCGATTCTCTTCATGATTTGAATAACGAAAGAGAAATTAGAGAATTTGGAGAATAAGATGTGAGGGGTACAGTTTTCTGAATAAATAAGGAAGAAGGGAGTTTTACTTCCTTTTAAACTGTTGCGTGAAATTCGAAGAGTTTTAATTTATCTGAAACTGTCAAGCGATGCCGCTAGCGGCATCACTCCATGCCGCCAGTGATATAACTCATGCCGCCAGTGACATCGCCCCCTTTCAGTTCAAATTTTGACATTGCTTGACCAGTCAAAGCTGCCACGTGGCACTCATGTCGCCGGCGGCATCGATTCATACCGCCAGCGACATCATTCATGCCGCCGGAGACGTCAGCTCCTTCAATTTAGATTTTGCACAAGTCCAACCAAAGGACAATCACTACACAAAACATAAGCTCGACCGAAGGGCAATCTCTTCAAAGTGAAGATCCAACCAAGGGACAATCACTCTACAAAGCATAAGTCCGACCAAAGGGCATCCTTTCAACAAAGCTCAAGCCCGACCAAGGGGCAATTTCTCCGCAAAGTATAAGCCTGACCGAGAGGCAACCAATCTACAAACCACAAAACCCAACCAAGGGACAAGCTCCCCACAAAGCGCAAGCCCGACCAAGGGGCAACCAATCTACAAAACAAAAGTTCAACCAAGGGACAATCTCTCCACAAAACATAAGTCCGACCAAGGAACGATCACTCCACAAAGCATAAGTCCGACCAAAGGGCATCCTTTCCACAAAGCTCAAGCCCGACCAAGGGGCAATTTCTCCCTAAAGCATAAGCCCGACCGAGGGGCAACCAATCTATAAAACGCAAAACCCGACCAAGGGACAAGCTCCCCACAAAGCGCAAGCCCGACCAAGGGGCAACCAATCTACAAAATAAAAGTCCGACCAAGGGATAATCTCTCAACAAAGCATAAGTCCGACCAAGGGACGATCACTCCATAAGGCATAAGTCCGACCAAAGTGCGTCCTTTCCACAAAGCTCAAGCCTGACCAAGGGGCAATTTCTCTATAAAGCATAAGCCCGACCGAGGGGCAACCAATCTACAAAACACAAAACCTGACCAAGGGACAAGCTCCCCACAAAGCACAAGCCCGACCAAGGGGCAACCAATCTACAAAACAAAAGTTTGACCAAGGGACAATCTCTCTATAAAGCGTAAGTCCAACCAAGGGATGATCACTCCACAAAGCATAAGTCCGACCAAAGGGCGTCCTTTCCATAAAGCTCAAGCCTGACCAAGGGGCAATTTCTCCGCAAAGCATAAGTCCAACCGAGGGTCAACCAATCTACAAAACACAAAACCCAACCAAGGGACAAACTCCTCATAAATCGCAAGCCCGACCAAGGGGCAACCAATCTACAAAACAATAGTCCGACCAAGGGACAATCTCTCCACAAAGCATAACTTCGATCAAAGGATAAACTTCCCACAAAGCTCAAGCCCGACTAAGGGGCAACCTCTCTACAAAGCACAAAGTCCGACCAAGGGGCAAACCAGTCACCCAGTAGGTATCATTCCTATCCCTTGCCCCTTCATATGATCATACTAACCTGTGGCAGTAGTGATCCCTCAAGGGGCAGCCTGTGAGCACGGGATTTTACAGTCCCTCCCGCGAGACGATGATGACGTGTACCTGATTTTAATGCCTCAAAATAAAATTTCTCTTTAGAATTTTTATTACTAAAATAATATTCCTCGCGAATTTTACACTTGGTAGAATCCAGTTCGGCATGGCTGATAACGCATCCGATAGAAGCTTGAACCGATTATTTGCACCCAAATAATAAATACCCATTAAAATATTATTAAAAATAAAAAGATGCCTTTTTACCCACTATTAAACCACTTTTGACGACTTTTTAGGCTTTTGGGCCCGTTAACTGTCGGTATGTTAGAGGCTGATGCCACCGGCGGCATCAGCCATGCCATCAGCGACATCACCATACCGCCGGTGACATCAGCCATACTACCGACAGCATCACCATGTCACCGGCGGCATGACCCAAAACGGGTCCCTCCACGTACAGCCTTTCGGCCACTTTCAGCGGAATTGGTCAAAAAGGCTTAAAAAAGCACCCCATTTCACCTATAAAAGCACACCTTGAGCTGCATTTTAGAGGGGGAGGAATTGGAATGTTAGGATTTTAATGTGAGAATAGATTTTAGTGAGATAAGAATTAGATAAAATAGAAAAAAAGGATTTCGATCCATTTTTCCTGGTTTTTCTTCTTTGAATTCTCTAATTGTGAGTTTGAAATCAGTAAGTCTTTAAGTTAAAATCAACTTAATTTGATTTAGAAACCAGAAGCACTTAAATTTACTGCTAAATCATCGTAACACGCTCCTCAAAGGTGTTTCTTTCGGTTCATGAGGAGGTGGATTCACGGCCTCGAGGTAAAAATCCTGAGTCTCATAGCTTTTTGGCATTAACATTACTGATTTGTGTTAAATTTCGTCGATTTATATTCATTTTTGGGTTTTGAGTCATTTTTACTACCACCACTACTGCTTACAATCTGATATCGCTAGTGACATAATTGATGTCGCCGGCGACATCAGCCATGTCGCCAGCGACATCAGTCATGTCATCAGGGGCATCAGTTGTATCATCGACAATATGACTTTCTGGACAGCAGTTTTATTTTCATTTGTTCCCGGATTAGCTTATTTTCCGTAGCTAGAATATATAATGTAATGCAGGAGTTCAAAACCTCTTGAAAATAAACCCTACCCCATAATGTGTGGGTATTTTCACTTATAATCCGGTTAAAGTAACGATTGAGCCTAAAAATTGGTTAAGAATGGAATTTCATCAAAAACGTCATTCAAATCTCATTTTAGCCATCTGACCGGGCTTTATAATACTGTAAAAAAATACGCCATATCCGTGCTAACAATCTTCTGCAAGTAGACGTATACCAGACATTCAGGTATTTTATTTATTGCATAGAAAAATGTATAGGATTTGGAATCCTTGTAATAATTTTATTTTCCACACTTTTATGGCTGTAAATATTTTATTCATTGCTTCAATTGCTTGATAAACGCGAAAACATCAAAGTAACTGAAAACAAAAATAAATAGGATGGATTAAACCGATTAAGAAAGAATGAAGTATCTTAACTTGGCCTAATGAAAAATAGATAACATCATCCGACTCAGAATCTCTACTTAAGGTTTGGTCCAACCACCCGGTGGAAAAATCGTACCAAAAATTTCCCGGTTGAGCTGAATCGGGTGGTGACTCTATTTTAAGTACAAGATTTCGATCTCATATCTTTTGAGCATTGAAACATGCAAAATCATTTTCCAATCACATCATATGCATCTCCCCCCTTTAGTTAAAAGAGGCTGGCCCACCGGTCAGGCCTCGCTGCTGCCGCTCGAAACGTCGTCCGCTCACACCTTGCTCTTTCGTGAGAACACATTTGAGCAGTCAAATGGTAATCTCACAAGGGGCAGCCTATGTGCACGGGCTTTTCGGTCGCCTTGGAATGATGATGAATTTTTACTCTAACCTTTTATGGACCAATTATTCTATCCTTTTAGGGTTGAATCACGTTTGGAAAGTATCATTTTGATGATTTTGAACCTTTGACCACGCTTAAAAATAACTAAAAATGCATTTTAAAATGAACCGTGACCTTTCTCTCGCGCATAAAACTATTTTGCAATTTTCTCTCATACCCAATCTTTTTTCTGGAAGTCTCGTTGTTTTTATTAGATTCTAGACACTCTGAGGTTTCCAAAATATTAAGAATCACTTAAATTGGTTAACCGTGGTGAAAGTCATGTTTTTTAAAGTTTTTGTCCCCTTTTTTAGCTTTTTGGCCTTGCCGAGGCCACCACCACCGGCGGCGGTGCTGCTGTGGTAGCGGCCAACCATGCCTCCAAGCATGGTGGCCACACCGGTTGGTATGGTGGCAACTGCCATGGCAGCGGCCAGCACGCTGCTTACGCGGCCCCATGCATTTTTGCCGAGCACCTGGTTGAGCCCTTGGCCGCACTTTGGTGCACGGTAACCATGCCAGGTGCGTGGTGACCACACCAGGAAGTGTGGCCCAGCCGCGCTCCGATGCGTGGTGAACCCACCGAGAGTGCGGTGATGTAAATCAAGGAACAAGTCTAGAGCATGGAAGAAATAAAGGTATGGAGCTTAAGGGGAAGGATCCCTTACATATTCCAATTACAAGGTCTATGTCAAAGAGAACTCAAGGTACTATAAATGGACTGGTCAAAGAGATTTTCATGATGCATTATACTGATGTGGCCTTGAGCAAGAAGGAAGAATCATTAACTTTGATTCAAGTAATTGAAGAGTGATTCAAGACTTGGTCTAATTTGAATTAGCTTAAGTGAGCTTTGGACACGCATGTGTATAACACATGTTAACCCATTGGGATCTTAGTTAGTTTTTTATTGGGCCAAATGTGGAAGACCATATATGGGCCGCCTATATGAATGGAATTTTATTTCATTCAATTAGGTTCATTTATGTTTCCTTTATTTAATATTTTGTATCTCATTTCAGACTTTAATTTAGTAGAATCTCTTTCCTTATGCATTTTAGGATGTTTTGTTTCTCATTTACTTTCATATTCCAATTTGGTTGGATCTCTTTCCTTATGCTTTTGGAATTCTTTCCTAATGCTAAATAGAACTTTATTATTTGTCTTTTAGGATAATAATACCATTTTCATGGTCTATGGTTAGGAGTACTATAAATAGAATGTTTTCTACTATATATTGGACACACAGATTTGATATTAATAAAAACCAAGACTTTTCCTTTTTGAAAATTCAGCTTTCTTTGAGTGCGAGTGAGCGGGATCTTGTTCTTGAAGTATTATTTTGATTGTCATCAATTGTTGTGGCTAGGCAATTAAGAGCCAACCCCATAATAGGTTCTTTCATCCAATTTGAAAGGTTGCGTTAACTAAATGCTAGTGTGATTGTTCGTTTTATTTGCTAGGATTGGTTGTGCTATTGCTATTTATTCTATAATTATTCATTTTTCTAATTCATCAAATTTAATCTTCTTGTATCTTAAATCTCAATTCATAGTCAGGGAAATTCTTGAGTTAGATTGTGTTTCTCGTAGTCGGATTGACATCAGTTGGTAATCAGAGCATAGTTTGAGTTGAGGTTTGATTTTAGTCTAGATTTCTTCTCTTTGTCATAACTTTTTCTATAAAAATCGGATTCTTGCTATTTTAAATCCAATGGATTGTTAAGAGAATGATTTAAATTTCTGAAGAAGACTTCACATCGAAATTTGTTCTAAAACATATTGAAAAATGATTTCGAAAAATTCTGGATGTGGAATCTTTTTATTTTTTTATTTTTTTGTTTTGTTCATCGAGTTCTTCATCTATTTGCCTCTAGATTAAATAGGTTCATTGAAGTTACTTTTTTTTCCTCCTATCTTAAAAAAGCCTAAAATTCATTTTTTGTTTTATGTGATTGGTGACTTACCGTTTAATTCTAAATTTTTAGTGTTCACTTATTTGATTTTATAAATAAAAAAAGAGAAAAAAAGAGAAAAGAAAAAGCAAGTTTGTTCTATAAATCATCAAGGAGAATAAGCCGAAAAAAGTAAAAAAAAGAATTCGAGATCTGAAATATTTATTGGCAAAAATCTTACATTTATAATTCATACAAACTTAGCCAATTTTCTTGATACCCTTGTCTTTTTTATTGAATATTGTCTACCCAATCTTTTGTCGTACTTACATTTTTGGTTTTGTCTTATTATTTTGTTTCGTAGAATTCTTAGTGTCTATTGTCCTTTATTTTCGTTTGCCTTTTTTGCCTCTAGTTATTTGATATTGTTTGACTTGATTTATTGAGATCAACCAACAAAATACCAAAGAGCGTGGATCTCCTATGAGTATTCTAATTTTGTTCCTTTCTTGCTTTTACATTAAGCTTCTCTCTTTCTATCTGTCTAACTATCTCCGGCAAGGACAGGGACTCCTCTTATGAGGATGATCCAAAAGTTTTAAGGGCTATTATTGTTGGGGAAATGAAAAGAACGCAAAAATAAATGTTTGATATGGCGGAACGAATGAAGCAGTTAGAAGTTGAAGTCTAAAAGAGAAAGTCTAAACATTCCAAGAGAAGTAATCACGTTGATTATGATTTCGAGGAAGAGCAATCTGATTCATGCTCACGAAGGATCTTTAGTTGGCACCCACATCGAGATGGTAATCTAAATGCCATAACTTTCAAAATTCCTTCATTTAAAGGTAATAGTGATCCTGATGTGTATTTGGAATGGGTAAGGAAAGTTGAGTCAATTTTTTATATCCATAACTATTTTGAGGAGAAGAAGATTAAATTGGTTGTTTTCGAACTAACCGATTATGCTGCGGTATGGTGGGATCAGCTTAAACGTACTAGAAATAGGGATGGTGAGCCACAAATTAGTACATGGAATGAGATGAAACGAATCATGAAAAAACAGTTTGTTCCTTCTTATTACCATCGTGATTTACTAAGAAATTTGCAGAACTTGCGCCAAGGTTCAAAGAGTGTGAAAGATTACCATAAAGAGATGGAAATGGCGATGTGAGAGCTGATGGGGAAGAAGATGAAGATAGCATAGTGGCTCGTTTTCTTGGAGGGCTGAATAATGACATAGCTTATGCGGTAGAGCTCCAACATTATGTAACTTTTGAGGAATTGCTCCATAAAGCGGCCAAAATTGAGAAGCAGCTCCTTCGAAAGGGTAAGACACGTAGTAATTCTAATTCATCATCATGGAAGCTGAGTTACAAATGTAAGGAAAAGGTTAGTGCATCTATTACTAAGCCTAAATCTAATTTAAAAGGAGAGAAGCACACACTTGGCAAGGGTAAGACTACTAAAACTCAAAGTAGAAATCGGGACATTCAATGTTTTGAATGTCAACATCGTGGTCATGTGATGCGTGATTGCCCTAATAAGCGTACTATGATACTTAAATATGGAGAATATATGACTAAAAGTGAAACTAATTCTGATAATGAAATGCCTCCATTAGAAGATTGTAGTGATGTTGAATGTGGTGATGAATTTAACTTTATTAATCTTATTGTTAGACGTGTTCTAAGTGTCAAAGATAAAGATTCTAATGAACAAAGAGATAATATCTTTCATGCTTGTTGTCGTGAGCAAGACAAAATACGTGGTATGATTGTGGATAGTGGTAGTTGTTGTAATGTTGCTAGTACTACCATGGTTGAGAAATTGAGTCTGCCCACAACTAGGCTCCCAAACCCTTATAGACTGTAGTGGCTCAATGATAGCAATGAGATGAAAGTAACTCAATAAGTCTTGATCAATTTTGTAATTGGTAGATTTCATGACCAGGTTTTATGTGATGTGGTACCTATGCAAGCATGCCATTTACTTTTGGGTTATCCGTGGCAGTTTGATCGTGAGGCCATTCATAGTGGAAATTTGAATAAAATCACTCTAATTAAGGAAGGAAAACGTAACACCTTGTTACCCTTGATACCAACACAAGTTTATGAAGATCAACTTTATATTCAGAATTCAATATTAAGGAAGGGGTGTTGGTTAAGGAAAGAGAAAACAAGAGTGATAAAATCAGTAAGGGTGAGAAGAGAGAAGAGGTGGGAGAAAAGGCTAGTGAGTTGTGCGAGAGAGATGTGAGGAGAGAAGAAGGTAAGGGCGTTGTAAAAGCTATTAATCATACATTAAACGCCAAACTGAGGGATTTAAAGCCAGCTAAAAATAACAATTTGACAATGTTTCTTTTTTATTGTAAAGGTTTTAGCTTGTCTGTAAATAAAACCACCAATCCTCTTCCGAGTGTGGTTTCCTCTCTTTTGCAGGAATTGATGATTTATTTCCCGAAGAAATGCCGAGTGGATTGCCTCCTATTCGAGGAATTGAACATCAGATTGACTTTGTACCTGGAGCATCTATACCGAATCTACCTGCCTATAGAAATAATCTCGAGGAAATGAAGGAACTGCAAAGGTAAGTTGAGGAGCTGATGTCAAAGGGTTTGATACGCGAAGTATGAGTCCTTGTGTTGTTCTCGTCATTTTAGTTCCTAAAAGGATGGGACATGGAGGATGTGAATGAATTGTAGAGCTGTCAACAAAATAACGGTAAAATATCGACATCCTATTCCTAGACTTGATGACATGTTAGATGAGCTTAGTGGGGATGTATATCTCACTAAAACTGGCTTTAAAAGTGGTTACCATCAAATTAGGATGAAAATTGGTGATGAATGGAAAACTGCTTTTAAAATAAAACACGGTTCATATGAGTGGTTAGTTAAGCTGTTTGGGTTAACTAATGCACCTAGTACTGTTATGCGATTAATGAATCATGTTTTAAGGTAATTCATAGGCAAGTTTGTAGTTGTTTATTTTGATGAAATTCTTATCAACTCTAATACTCTATCTGAGCACCTTGACCATATTCGATCTATTTTAGAGGCACTTCGAAAAGCACAACTATATGCTAACTTCTCTAAGTGCACATTTTGTATGGAAAAGGTTGTGTTTTTGGGTTTTGTAGTTTTTGCGCAAGGAGTGCAAGTGGATGAAGAGAAAGTGAAGGCAATTCGAGATTGGCCTACGCCTAAGTCAATTATTGAGGTAAGGAGTTTTCATGGGTTGGCAAGCTTCTATCGCAGGTTTGTCAAAAATTTTAGTTCTATTACTGCTCCTTTAACTGAAGTAGTTGGAAAGATTGTTGGTTTTAAGTGGGAAAAAGAACAAGAAGATGCATTTAACTTGCTAAAATAAAAACTTACCTCTACACCTATTTTAACTTTGCCTAATTTTGATAAAACTTTCGAAATTGAATGTGATGCATGTGGTGTGGGTATTGAGGCTGTTTTAACGCAAGAGGGACGTCCAATAGCTTATTTTAGTGATAAATTGAATGGAGCAAGTTTGAATTATCCCACTTATGATAAAGAGTTGTATGCATTAGTTAGGGCTCTTGAGACTTGGCAACACTAATTATGGACTGAAGAGTTTGTTATTCATACTGATCATGAATCTTAGAAACACTGAAAAGGTCAACAAAAGCTTAATAGAGGGCATGCTAGGTGGGTTGAGTTCATAGAAACTTTTTCTTATGCGATCCAATATAAGCAAGGGAAGGAGAATGTTGTTGCTGATGCATTAAGTAAGCGTGTTAATTTGCTAAGTATGATGCATGCGTAAGTACTAGGATTTTAATTTATTAAAGATTTATATGCTAGTGATGATGACTTTGCATCTATTTTTTAGGCTTGTGAGCATGCTGCTTTTGGAAAGTTCTATCAACATGAGGGCTTTTTGTTTAAAGATAATAGACTATGTTTGCCCAAGTGTTCTTTAAGGACTTTGCTGGCTCGTGAGGCTTATGGAGGAGGTCTCATGGGACATTTTGGTGTACTTAAGACTTTAGATATGTTGTCCGAGCATTTTTATTGGCCATACATGAAGCGAGACGTGGAGAAGGTATGTGCTAATTGTGTTAATTATAGGCAAGCTAAGTCTAGAGTTATGCCTTATGGTGTACCTGTACCTAGTGAACCTTGGGTAGATATCTCGATGGATTTTGTATTAGGTTTGCCTAGGTCTAGATGAGGTAACGATTCTATATTTGTGGTGGTGTGTAGATTCTCTAAGATGTCTCATTTTATACCATGTCATAAAACTGATGATGCTTTTCATATTGCTGATTTATTCTTTAGGGAGATTGTTCATTTACATGGGATACCTAAAAGTATAGTCAGTGCTCGTGATTTTAAGTTCTTAAGTTATTTTTGGAAGACATTATAAGGAAAATTGGGGACTAAGTTATTATTTTTGACATCTTGTCATCCGCAAACTGATGGACAAACTGAAGTGGTAAATAGGACATTAGGTCAGTTACTTAGGGCTGTAATTAAAAGCAATTTAAAATCATGGGAAGAATGCATTCCATTTGTTGAATTTGCATATAATAGGGTTGTTCATTCTTCTACTAACTTCTCACCATTTGAAATTGTGTACGGTTTTAATGCAGTTACTCCTTTGGATTTAATTCCTTTACCTATTGATGAGTGGAAAAGTTTAGATGGAAAGCGTAAGGTTGACTTATCATTGTTTGATGTAGGTGATGTTGTTTTGAGGACGAATCCTTTTGAAGAGGGAGGGAATGATGCAAATCAAGGAACGAGTCTAGAGCATGGAAGAAATAAAGGTACGGAGCTTAAGGGGAAGGATCCTTTACATATTCCAATTACAAGGTCTATGTCAAAGAGAACTCAAGATACTCTAAATGGACTGGTCAAAGAGAATTTCATGATGCAATCTACTGATGTGGGCTTGAGCAAGGAGGAAGAATCATTAACTTTGATTCAAGTAATTGAAGAGTGATTCAAGACTTGGTCTAATTTGAATTCGCTTAAGTGACCTTTAGACACGCATGTGTATAACACATGTTAACCCATTGGGATCTTAGTTAGTTTTTTATTGGGCCAAATGTGGAAGACCATATATGGGTTGCCTATATGAATGGAATTTTATTTCATTCAATTAGGTTCATTTATGTTTCTTTTATTTAATATTTTGTTTCTCATTTCAGACTTTAATTTAAAAGAATCTCTTTCCTTATGCATTTTAGGATGTTTTGTTTCTCATTTAATTTTATATTTCAATTTGGTAGGATCTCTTTCCTTATGCTTTTGGAATTCTTTCCTAAAGCTAAATAGAACTTTATTATTTGCCTTTTGGGATAATAATACCATTTTCATGGTCTATGGTTAGGAGTACTATAAATAGAGAGTTTTCTACTATGTTTTGGACACACAGATTTGATATTAATAAAAACCAAGATTTTTCCTTCATGAAAATTCAGCATTCTTTGAGTGCGAGTGAGCGGGATCTTGTTCTTGAAGTATTATTTTGATTGTGATCAATTGTTGTGGCTAGGCAATTGAGAGTCAACCCCATAACAAGTTCTTTCATCCAATTTGAAAGGTTGTGCTAGCTAAATGCTAGCGTGAATGTTCGTTTTATTTGCTAGGATTGGTTGTGCTATTGCTATTTATTCTATCATTATTCATTTTTCTAATTCATAAAATTTAATCTTCTTGTGTCTTAAATCTCAATTCACGGTCAGGAAAATTCTTGAGTTCAGATTGCGTTTCTCGTAGTAGGATTCACATCACGCGGTGACCGCACCAGAGAGCACTGCCTGGTTGCGCCTTTGGCCACGGTCCGGTGCCCGATGACTGCACCATCTGGCACGGCCTGGCCGTGCACCAGCTCCATTTTTGGTCATTTTTCCATTTTACCCATTTTTTCATAATCTGAGTATTTGAGGGACTTATTGGGTTATTACAGCTAATTGAGTCTATATATCCTCCAAAATCATCTATATTAGGACTTTTGCTAATTTGAACATTTAAACCAAAATATTTAGGGTTCTTAGTTTCTAGAGAGAGAAAGCCGAATAAGGTGGTAAAATCTGAATTAATACACATTATTTTAGATTTCTAAACATTATTAAGCTCGATCTTTTTGTTTTAAACAACTAAAATAAACTTAAAACGAGTTTAAATAGGATTTAGGGACTTTTCTCACAAAATCACTAAAATCCCTTGCTAAGTTCGTCGCCATTTCTATCATTGTTCGTCACAAAATCATCAAAAAAAGATTTCCAAGTGTTGATTCGAGTCTCAAATAGTGGATTCACGGCCTAAAGGTAAAAACTCTGAGTTCCAATCTATTTCCATTAATTTTTCTCTTCGTTTTGCTGCTGTTTTGGTTGGTTTCAGGGCTTTTCCCCGATTTCTTTCCGTATTTTTGCAAAACACCGGCGAAAAGTCGGTGACCTCACCAGCGACACTCTGTCCTCATCCGTTGCTGCAGTGGCGTCGACGCGGTCACACCGTCGCCGGTGAGGTCAAATAGCTTTTCCGGCGTTTTTTGAGTTTTATTCCCTCCGATCCAAAAAATCAAAGTTATTTTGATATTTTAAGTCCAAATCTACTGAAATAATGAGGAAAACAATTTAAAATGTCAATAAATATGAGTTTTCGGGTGCAAAAATGCCGATTTGGTCCCGTTTGGCATTTTTTTGGTCTGACCACACCGATTATCATCTGACCACTCCGGCGCCGCGGTCACCGCTGCCACGGTAGTGGTCAGATGGCCATCCCAGTGGTCAGATTGGCAAAAATGCCAAAAGGTCCCTATTTTGTGTTTTTATCCTTGCTTTATAATTTTTCTTGCATTTTTTACCCCGTTTGAACTTCGAAAAATTTCCTAAAATTGTAAATAATCTGGAAACTTTTTATTTATTTTTTAATCTGCTTTAATTAATTAATTATTTATTTAATTAATTAAATAACTACTAGAATGCCTAAAATGTGATTTTAACTCTAAAAATTCATAATAAATCGTTTTCTCCCAAATAAAAATCGAATAATTAACCGAAATTATTTATGCCTTGATTATGCATATTAATGGGTGTTTTGCCATGCTACGTATCGTATCTGTGCTAATCGGTATTTGAATGTAGGTAGATTTAGGTTAGATGTATGTTAGGCCTTCGGGTATTATTTATTTTATCGCATAGAAAAATGAACAGAAATTTGTCAAAGCCTTGTAATAATTATTTATTTCTTGCTTTTATTTATTTATTTATTGCTCTCTATATGATGCGATGCGTGATAAATGGATATTACTAACCAAAAATTCTAAAATAGGGGATTTAAATCGGATAAGAACGAAAGAAACTTTTATTGAAAAATATTTGATTTGATTTATAAAATGAAGTATAGACAACATCATCTGAGCTCAGAATCTCTAATCGAGGTGCGATCTACCACCTAGTGGGAAAATCGTACCCAAAAATTCCCAGTCGAGTTAAACTGGGTGGCGGCTCTATCCTAAGGAAGAAATTCTGATCTTGTCTCTTGTAACACATAAATTGGACATAAATTCAACTTAAACACCATTTTCACAAATATTTTCCTCACGCCTAAAATGAGGATCTCTCCCTCGACATGCTTCACCGTGTCCACCCGTTATCACAATGGGTCGTCCGCTCACACCCCCTACCCCCACTATAAATTAAAATAATTGCTTCTCAAGGCGAGAAACAAAATCATTTACAAGAGAGTAGCAAGCTTGAATTCACGAATAGATCCGAGACCAGGAAAGTAAAAGCACGTTTTTTACAATTGAAAAGAACATAACATAAACGAACACTAGAAATAAGAGGATCTTCATTTCGTGCTTGACAATCAAACACGAATTTGTTCCTTCTATTCCAAAGATACCAAGCCACCGTGAACCAAAGAGAAACCGCGAAATCTTTAAATGGACCTGTGGCGAAGTATGAGTTCCAAACTTCTATAAAGCTAAATGTTGAGAATGGGATGACAACGAAAATACCTATCCAACTAATAAAACCTCTCCAAACCCTGTAGCTTCCTCGGCTAAAGAATACCAATGTTCCAAGGATTTGCATTCAGAGGAAAAATGGCAAGTGGCATCGGCAACGAAGTTACTTCCTCTTCGAAACAAAAAAGATTTTATAGGGAGACGCCCATGAAACATCAACCAACCAAAGAAACATACCTTAGGTGATATGCAAGCCTTCCACATGGCCATGTACTTCATAGTTATTGGAGATGAATGGGGCTGT
This sequence comes from Euphorbia pulcherrima, assembly GCA_947683365.1. Classification (NCBI taxonomy): domain Eukaryota; kingdom Viridiplantae; phylum Streptophyta; class Magnoliopsida; order Malpighiales; family Euphorbiaceae; genus Euphorbia; species Euphorbia pulcherrima. Next base: position 33,977,610 of record CANTUS010000015.1, on the reverse strand, counting down.
TGGTAGTAGCCTGAGCAAAATGATGTGGTGGAGTAAAGCTTATTTTTCCTAAGTCCCATAAAATAATGTCTTTCTTATTGGAAAATTGAGGTTGATGTTGCTGGTCCCGTGCCTCACTATTATGATTAGAAATGAAAATACAATTCAAAGTTGAATGCACCGTTCACGTCTTGAAATTCGCATGATTCTCTTCCAAAAAGGATGGGAGAAAGCATTAACGCTGAAAATAGACAGGCATCCTGCGTAATTGAGGCATTCTTATTATTGCAAATGGAGTATAAATCTAAGAATAACACATATAGAGAATCGTTAGCTGTCCAATTGCCATTCCAAAATGAACTTATGATGCCATCTCCAACTCGAACGCAACTATTAGAGGAAAGGAAGTTCTAAAAACCATTTTTTTGGGTAACACAAGAAATAACATTTGACCATATATGCGATAGATAGGAGTGGTTATAGTTTAAAACGTCATGCCACGAGACAAAGCCATGTCTACTAACACAAATAGAATAGCAGAGCGAGTCATGATTTGAGTCAGATGGTTTCTAAAGCCATTTAGCGAGTAGGTTACAATTCACAAACTTAAAATCCTGAATAAATAGGCCACCTAAATTTTTGGGTAATTGAATTGTCTCCCAACTAACCTTGCACAAACCGCCCACATTTGCTTCACCTCTCCAAAGAAAATTGCTTATAAGCCGAAAAATTAAGACGTTCACAGATTCAGGCATCTTCAAAATGGATAATAGATAGATGGGTAGAGTAGAGAGCAAAAACTTGTTAGGAACCACGCGACCCACATTTTGGAACTTGGCAATCAAAGGGGCCCAACTCGACGGTTGTAATCTCTTAAAAGAAAGAGGGTCGCTGATATAAGTAATAGGGAATTCTATCGTATTCTACACCCTACCTGAGAGGTACATGAGTGCAACACTGATAGAGGTCCATCCATTCTTGCAATTTGAAATACTCTTGACATGGGCCTTTGAACACTTTTAGAAGATGAAGATGATGATTCTGATCCTAATGAAGAGCCATGCTTTGAATCCATACATAACATGAAGATTCAACTCCTTTTGAAGCCTTTTGGGCTATTCCAAGCCATCATATTTGAAGACCAACTTCAGGCCTAACAAAATATGTCCAAATTATGATTTATGCTCAAGAATTCTAGCTCATCCATAAGAGGGACATTTGGAAGAGTTTTATTTGCTAATTTTTATGCATTGTTACCAATAAATTTGTGCTTTCATTGTCAGTCTAAAGTAGGAAGTTATTTTGGCTTAAATAGCCGTTATTTCAGCTTTATAACACTTTATTCTTTCCTTATTTAAAGGGGAATGAATTTGCAAATAATCATATCATATTTGGAGTGAATTAAAGTGTTTAAACACATTTGGATTTTGTTAGTTTCCAAAAACTAATAGGGTTTTGTGTGTGATCCATAAAAACTCAACTTGTTACTTTCTTTATGTTACAATCAGTCACTTTTCTATTCTAATTTCCAGCCATTTAGCCTCATTCAAAACCAACTTAAATACCACCCTTTTGCCATAAAATCTCTCTTTACACCCTACATCAATCCTAATTTCATGCAACACCATAAACCAGCCACAAAATAACCTTTTCTTTCATTTTTTTTCCGTCACAAGCAGCCATCCAAACACCACCACGCCATAAAACACCAAATCTTAAACATTGATGCCCGAGAGAGAACTCTAATTATAGTTAATGTACAAACCTGAAATCAGCTCAAAACAAAGTAGAATGCAAATAAATGTTGGAATAAGTGACGTATCCACTGGAAGAAAACAAATTGTGTCATCCACAAATTGGAGGAGTGAAATATGTTGTGGAGAATCACCAAGTTGGAAGCCCGGAAGAAGACCTTCTGTAATGCTACAATCCAATAATTGTTTAAGCCTTCCACTACTAACACAAAGATGAAAGGTGAAAGCGAATCTCCCTGTTTGAAACCCCTTCTTAAAAGAATTAGCTCAGTTGGGTGCCGATTGATGAGAACTGAAGTAGTTGAGTTTAGCTGGCAATTTGAAATCTAAGAGATCCATTTGTTTTCAAAAACCCATTTTCCATAAACAAATCGATATAGTCCCAAGAAATACTATCAACGCTTTCAAGCTTTAAAATAAAGCACGATTGACGACTAACATGAACCGAGTGAATAATCCCCGAGGCCAGAAAGGAACATTCATGAATACTCCTTCCTTTTACAAATACAAACTGGTTTCCTAAAATGACATTTGGCAAAATTCATTGAAGTCTAATTGATAGAATCTTTGCCAAAATTTTATATATACCATGAGTAAGAGCTATAGGCCAAAAGTTGCTGAGACAGCAAGAACCTAGAATTTTCGGGATCAATACGGTGTAGGAAGATTTGATTGAATTCGAAAGGTAAGAAGATGTATAAAAGCTGACAATAACCCGTATTAACCCTAGCTTTAGGTCTTCCCAAAATTCTTTATGAAAGTAGAAGTTAAACCCATTGGGACCCAAAGCTTTAGATCCACCACAAGAACAAATGCTTGACAATACCTCAGCAGCCGAGATATGTGCCACTAATTCCTCATTTTGTACAGTTGAAATAGTTGTGAAATTGAGTTTGTCTATGGAGAATGGTCAAGAACCTGGAATTTTCGGGATCAATACGGTGTAGGAAGATTTGATTGAATTTGGAAGGTAAGAAGATGCATAAAAGCTGACAATAACCCGTATTAACCCTAGCTTTAGGTCTTCCCAAAATTCTTTATAAAAGTAGAAGTTAAACCCATTGGGACCCAAAGCTTTAGATCTACCACAAGAACAAATGCTTGACCATACCTCAGCCGCCGAGATATGTGCCACTAATTCCTCATTTTGTACAGTTGAAATAGTTGTGAAATAGAGTTTGTCTATGGAGAATGGTCAAGAACCTAGAATTTTTAGGATCAATATGGTGTAGGAAGATTTGATTGAATTCGGAAGGTAAGAAGATGCATAAAAGCTGACAATAACCCGTATTGAATTCGGAAGGTAAGAAGATGCATAAAAGCTGACAATAACCCGTATTAACCCTAGCTTTAGGTCTTCCCAAAATTCTTTATAAAAGTAGAAGTTAAACCCATTGGGACCCAAAGCTTTAGATCCACCATAAGAACAAATGCTTGACCATACCTCAGCAGCCGAGATATGTGCCACTAATTCCTCATTTTGTACAATTGAAATAGTTGTGAAATCGAGTTTGTCTATGGAGAATGGTATTGATGTGTTCATCGAGAATATCTTCACTCAAAAGGACCTAATTGCCTCCGTAGTATATAGTGCATCACAGATCAAGTTCTCGTTTACTTCTAGCTAGGGGATACGATTGTTTCTATAGCAGGCTAAAGTAATACGATGAAAGAATTTAGTGTTGTCGTCCCCAAGAACTATCAAAGATACCTATGATTGTTGATGTCTTATCTTTTCAAGGGATATACGAAGTTGAAATAATTTAAAGTGGGCTAATTCCAATTCCTTATAAGCAGTATTGATAGAGGCCAAAAACTAGAACTCGGGGAGAGTGAGAGAAACTTTGCCTCAAGATCCTTAATTTTTCGATCCAAGTCACCATAATTAGGGGCATGCCATAGCTGGATAACTTTCTTCAAGTAAGTGAGTTTGAAAATTGATGTATTTGTTCGAATAGTTTGAGACAATAATATAAGACCATTTTGAGTGGATGAAAGGCATGAATTTCGGCTTGTCCCACCAGAAATTTAGTGATTAGAAAGGCTTTGGCTGAGATTATTGCGGGTTGTGGGAGGTCAATAAAATAGGCATGTGATCCTATAGTGCCTAGTCTAATAAAATCATACTAATTAAGGAAGAAAAATGTCACACCTTGTTTTACCTTTAACACCAGAACAAATTTACCGAGATCAATGTTATTTCCAAAATTCATTATGTAAGGAAGAGGTTTTGCTTAAGGAGAGAGAAAATAAGTGTGATAAAATCAGTAAGGATGAGAAGAGAGAGAGGTGAGAGAAAAGGCTAATGAGTTGAGTGAAAGAGATGTAAGGATAGAAGAAAGTAAGGGTGTTGTAAAAGCCAATGATCGTACAATATACGCCAAAATGAGAGACTTAATGCAAGCTGAAAATATCTATTTGGAAATTCTTTCATTCAATTGCAGAGGTTTTAGCTTGTCTCAAACGATATCTAATAATATTACTCTTCCTAGTTTGGTTCATTCTTTTTTGCACAAATTTGATTATCTATTACTGATTGGGCTACCTCCTATTCAAAGGATTGACCATGAGTTTTCTTATGTACTTGGAGCATCTTCCGAGGAGATGAAGGAAACCCAAAAGGAAGTTGAGAATCTAATGTCGACGAGTTTTATACGTGGAAATATGAGTGCTAGGGTTGATTCAATCAACTTAGTACCTCAAAAGGAAGGGAAATGTAGAACTTGCTTCACGGTGACACCGATTCGAGGATGAATCTTTTTTAAAGAGAGAGGGAATGATGCGAATAAACGAATGCCATATATTGAGTATAGAAATGATAAAGACATGGAACTTAAGAGGAAAGATTCTTTCATATTCCATTTCCAAGTTCTAAGTCAAAGAGTGTTCAATCTACTTCAATTGAGCTAAATGAGGAGATTTTGACGATTCAATGTTCAAGTCAACTTTCAACAATTTCAAATTATCTAATCTTGAACAGAATGAAGAATTATTAAATTTGGTTCGAGTGTGGAAGTGTGATTCAAATTTGGTCTGATTAGATTTTGCTTAAGCGACCTTTAGACAAGCATGCGTGTGACACGTGTTAACCTATTGGAATCTTGGCTAGCTCTTATTGGATCAATTACTTGTGATTTCTATTCAAGTAGGATTTCTTTTTTGATTCTTTAAATACTTCTTTTAAGAATCTGATTAGGAATTTAGTATTTTTATTTTGAGTCAAATTAGGATGTTAATTTCGTGCATTAGGGTTAGGAGTATTATATATAGATAACATTTTATGCGTTTTAACACAAGATTTGAGATATTAATAAAATTCAGATTTTTCCTTTGTGGAATTTTCATCTTTCTTTGAGTGCAAGTGATCGGGATCTTGTTCTTGAAATATTATTTTGATTGTAATCAATTGTTATGGCTAGACAATTGAGAATCAACCTCATAATAGGTTCTTTCATCCAATTTGAATGGTTGCGTTAGATATATGCTAATGTGATTGTTCATTTTATTTGCTAGGATTGGTTGTACTATTGCCATTTATTCTATTATAATCAGTTTTCTAACTCATGAATTTGTTTTCGTTGTGTGTCATAAATCTCAATTCACGGTCTGGGAAAATTCTTGAGTTCGAATTGCACTTTGCATACCCAGATTCGCATCATGTTGTGATCACCGAAAAGGGCCATGAGTCTATAATAGGACAAAAGAAAAAACTTGGTCAATGCATGAGAAAGATTCACTATTGAACCAAGGATAGTCGTGTCCTTGTAAGAGCAGACCAATAAGTTTAGACTCATTAATAAAATCATGAAAAGAATTCATTGACAAGGAAGCAACCCCGCTTGAACGTTCTGAAGCATGTAAGATCTCATTGAAATCGCCATAAATGACTAGATTAGGATGTTGATGATCTATAGGTAACAAAATGGACCACATCTAACATCTCTCTAAATAATTCATGGAGCCATAAAGTGCTAAGATATGGATGTTAGTGGAGCTCGAAGAAAGGTGGATGAGTGACCAGTGACTGGATGAGGAAATAACGAGGCCTTGTAAAAGAACTGAGTTCCATAAAATGAGTAAACCACCCAAGAGACCCTAGGAAGGAGTACAGTGGAAAGAAAAATCTTTATGTCCCCAGAATTTACTCAATGTGATTTCTGAAACCCTGACACTTTTCATTTCAAGTAGAACAAAAACTAAAGATTGAATTTTCGAAAACATAAATGGATTAAATTTTACTTGGCTCTATTGTTCGTTCCCCCACGACAACTGTAACTTAAGAAAGACATCGACATAAATAGAATAATAACCTTCAAAAGGATGCCACTAGATTAGTTCGATCTAGATTCCAAGACCTCTAAAATTTTAGCTCTCTACTTCTTCCGAAATAAGCCACGCTTTTCCCCAGTGAAGAAAACCTGTAAATTTTCATTTGGTGTTACATGTAGATGAGACAACAAAATTCAGTTCATATTCAAAATGTTCGGGCTTAATGAACTTGAAGCTTGGGTCATAAATGGTAACCCGGTCCCCTTTAGAAAGTGAAGAGTTCGCTTGTAGAATTAAAACTGTGGTAATGTTTGGTAAATCGTGTTAGTTGTCAAATTCTGTGGAGCCAAGATCAAGTGTTTAGGAGAAGATTGTAATGAGTAGGAACATGGCCTAGTAGTGATCAAATTTAGAGCTCCGCTGCTGAGAGATGTCAAGCCTTTATTGCTCATTTATGATGAATTAGATATCTGAATAATTGGGAGATGTGTGTCATTAGTTCTATGATTTTCCAGAGTTTGAGGTAATACCATGTCGATATGGTTTGGGTCAGTCACTAGTTTGATTCCCCTCTTGCATGGGCTGGGTGGTTCTCAGATTAGCTGTGGAGAAATAGGACCCAGCCCACTACTTGAGCAAATAGACTCGGAATTAGAAGAAGATAAGTCATCATCCATCAAACAATTCGGCAAGTAGTGGCTTGCCTAAAGCTTGCATAGATAGTAACATTTGAGTCACCATAGTGTAGGACAAAATTCTGATTCAATGTGTTATTCGAAGCCGATATAAGGCATAAAACCACATCTAAATGACCGAGGCAATTGAAATCAAAATCAAATTTCACAAGACTTCAAAATTTTGAGCATGAATTTCAAAAAAAGATCCACAAATAGAATATTGGGCGGTATCCCCATAAAGTCCATATACATCAGGCATTCGATTAGAGTGAAACCCGGGTCAAAAGGAAGGATCGAATAGAAAATATCATTTGAGGCTAACCAATCATTATCAAGGAATTCCAAGAGACCATCAATGGTATAAAAACAAAGAACAACATGATTACCACCCACTGGAGCAATGAGCTTAAAAACAAAGTTGCATTTCAACACCAAATTGTATAAATCTGGAATAAGTGCTAAACTCCTCACCTTAGCTATGCATGAGTAAGTGAGCCAATGAGCGGTATTAGCCAAATTTCCTACCGCAATATCACTAGGTTTTGAGGCATGGGACACCACTTTAACATAGGAGCAAAAATGTCTATGTGATTCCCGAAATATCTTACGGGTAGGGGCAGATTGCCTCAGCTTCGGTGGATAGAGTGTCTAGATCTGTAACCATGAAGTCAAATGTTTCCAATCGCTACAAAATTTTATTGGTCCCTGTGCGTATGTATTTAGGTCATAGGGGGGTGAATGATTCTTTTTGCTGAATTTACAGACATTAAAAAGTCTTGTGTAGCTTGTTTGATATGTTCCGGATGTAATGGATCTGGATGATGTAAATATGAAATAATGTAAAATATAGTAAAGAGTAAAAGAAAATCAAACACGATGATTTTATCCTAGTTCGGCCCCGCCTACACCAGTCCCCAGAGTTTCCTTCCTCTGAGCTTTGTCCACTAGTGTAATTCCATTCCAACTGGCAGGAATCAAGCCTCATAATTATCTCTGGAGATTTATTCTCCTCCAGATGTAGGATATACCACTAAAAGCACCAAATCCTAGCCGAGTCCTCTTGAGCTTGTCTCCGGATGGTGACCCCTCTTCCAGATGTAGGATATACTACTAAAAGCACTAACTCCTAGCTAAGACCTTTCTCTTTAGTAGGATATACCACTTAGATTCTACCCAAACCTAAGCTGAGTCCTACAGGGATATACCACTTAAAACAACAATCTTTAAGCTGAGTCCCAATCTCAATACTCACCCAAGTATGAGATATTACAACTGATTTTATTAAGGGTTTGGTTTTTGAATTCTTCAAGTTTATAATACACTTGAGAATCCTTACAAAACAGATTTGAAGTTTTTCTAGTTCTTGGAGGGATTTTGTTCACTAATTGAATTAGCTTGAGTTCTTTTGGTAATAGCTTGTTGTGAAATCAACCAACACCTTCTCAACTTATGAAACTTCCCTTTTATAGGCTTTGATCACAAATGTAGTCATTGTGTATCATTGAGGTAGATCTTGAATCTTCACCGTTGATCAGGTATAATGTGACGGATTTGGAGCCATTGATCAATCTGTTAGAGACATAATTTGACCCGTTAGAATTATTGTGATTGATGCAAAAAGCTGTCAGTAGTCGTTTGTTTGGCTTTTTGCGCACTGCCAAATTCTAGGTGAGATTTGTCAGCTGTGCGAGCTCCACCCGCCATCCAATTGGTCTAGGTTAAAAATGCTGGTAGCTTTTTCTCTTTCCAAGTCAGATATTTGTCCTTTTATAAAATGGGTGTAAGCTGTCATTATTTCATTCTTCAAGGTAAAAGGGACTTTAACTTCAGACCAAAGGTGGAGGAAAATATGATTTTCAAATGATTTCTCTTTGTCTTCATAATTGAATCTTCTAGATGTCTTCATACTCAACTTATCCGGATGCTCTTCAATCAGTCTTTTTTCGGATGTTGTCTTTGAGGAGTTAGAAGTTTGTTTCCTTTCCAAACTCTAACCGAATGTTTTCTATATGGACTTAGGTGTTTGAAGTCTTCAATATGTGTCCTGATGACTTATCTTGGACTCTAGTGTTTTTGTGTTCTCCAAACCTGATCCGGATATTGTTATGAATTAGTTCTTCTAGATCATTATTTCCCAACAATATCCCCCATTTTATGGAAACAAAAACCTAAGTACATTTAAGCATAAGCATAGGGAGCTAAGTATGATTCTTGATACTTAGTCATCTATGGATTTACTCCTCCATAATTCTAGCATCCTAACTCCCCCAGTATTTTTGCATATTAGCTTCAAAGTTTTTGAAGTACAATTGATAGTTGTACTTAGAAGCAATTTTTGTATAAGTATTTTTCACTATATATACTTTTGCTATTGACCATAATTAACATCAGTGAAGTTCTAGATTACAAGGTACAGATGTATATAAGTAAAAATTTTACAAAGCTAGCTATTACAAATTGTTCAATGAAAGAATAGCTATTCTATACATCATGCTTTACTTCCCAGAAGGTTCACCTTCCTTGGTTGTGCTCTTCTCCCCCTTTCTATTTGCATCAGTTTGGGGATCTTTAACTACTTAGAGTGGTTTGATGAGCTTTCAAAGCTCCGAGTAGGACTTGGCTAGATCTGGATGTAGTTCAAGAGCATATTGCCTATCTTTTGCTTCAAAGAAAGGAATAGTGCCTTAAGAAGAGTGAGATTGCACTGGTATCCAAAGAATCTTGTATCCCCAATATGCTGGGTAAGGTTCTGAATGATTGGGAAGAGAAGGCTTTCTAGAATTATAGGTGAGGTTCCGGATGAAGGAGTAGTGAGCGAGAGTTGAGACACACCAAATTTTAGTTGTTCAATCTCCTTGATGATGTCTCTACGGCAGTTATAAAGACTTGTATTGTGGTGCGGGAGTTCAGTGTTAAAATTGTCTTTCCAGGTGGTGATAAGCTTGTCAATTCCGAAAAGATGGCACTAGAAATCATCGCTCACATTTTCCATGTGTTTCCTCAAGAAAATAGCATAGCATCTCCTGAGAGGCTTGGTGTTCCTCATTAAGAAGAGTTAATCCGGATGAAACATCCTTGGAAGATTCTGTGATGGCTTGAGGGATGAATTTTTCCAAGCTTCCAAACTTGCTATCAATGTACTCTTTTAGCTCAGCTTTCAGGTCAGTAGATGATGAAGTAATTTGGCCCAATATGGTAGCACAATTATTTCCTGCTCCTGTTGTAGCTTGGGTTGATGTTCTATTAGCAGTTGTGATTATAGAGGAGAGTTGGGTTAATTCCGAAGAGATCTTGGAGAGAGAGGTTTCATCGGCATGTATAGCTGTGGGGAATAGATTGACCTTCTTCTCAATACTCTTTACTGTAGTCTTTATCTCTCCTAACTCTTTCTTAAGATCCAGATCCCTGGATTCTTCTTGCAGGAGCTTCTCCGCTGATATTAATTTTGAGCATATACTCCTGAGTGTTTGCTTGATCTCATCTTCTCTATGCCCTTCAATGGTGGCTTGCTCCAACAAACTCAAGGCCATTCTTATCTACTCAGCTCTAGTGGGCTTTGGATTTATGCTTGGCTTCTTTAATATACTATCTGAAGAGGATTCTTCTTCAGAGCTAAAGCTGCTTTTGATTTCTTCTGATTCGAAAGTTTCTTCTTCCGCACTGCTCTCCTCATCTTTCTTCTCTTCTTCTTTCTTTTCTTCCAACCCTTCCTTCGGAGTGGCCTCACCCTTTAAGTCCACTTTAGAAGTGTGCTCGGTGGATCCCAGACCATCTCCCTCCTTCAGAGCATTGTGCTCCGGGCTAGGCTCAACTACCTTAGATACACTTTAAGGTTCAGAGACACCCAAGTTGCCATGGTTTTCATCAGATGCAACAACGTTAATAGTAACAGTTACCTCTAGTTGTTGTTCTTGTTTAGTATGCTCTGTTTCAGTTCTCTCTTCTACCTCAGCTTCCATATCATCCTCCGAAAGATTGGCATTTGCCTCAATCTCCCCTCAATTTGCATTTTCAGGACTTTCTACAATAGTTGCTTCAATTTTTAGAATTAAGAGAGAATCAGGAAATGATTCCGCATGAGCTTTGAAGATGAATAAGTCTTCTTCACTATTTCCCTCTTAGAGAGCTTGTAAGTCGAAGTGAACAATTTGAATTGAAGGTGGTGAAGTGTCCGGAAGAGTGGTTTCCTTGGTTACTCCAGATGAACCTCTAGGTCCATTCTTGGTGAGTTTATTTGCCTTTAAATTATCCTTCACGACCTTCATCATTTCATTGAGTTGTGGATCCTTCGGATTTATATTTTCAGTAAGCATGGTTTGTTTGGGGATCACAACAATCTTTTCTTTTCCCTTTCCTTGCTTGTCCGTAGTGTTCTCGTCTACTTCAATAGGCTTAGGGGTTGGCTCTTGGATAACTATTCCTAAAGCAGGCTTGCACACTTCGAGTTTGGCTCTTTGTGCCCTTATAGCCTCATTGAAAGAGGATCCCTTCCGGATATATTGCCTCTTTGGAGCAGGCTCTCCATCTTTTGTCTCCTCGCTATCAGAATCATTATCCTCTTCTCAATTATGGTCTTAGCACCTTTCTTCCACCCCTTTCTAATAGCTGCAGCAGCTACAACAATGTTTTCATTTGCTACCAATTCACAAACTGGCTTCATCTTCTACACTGCGGCTTTGATAAGCCTTCCCCTCTTAGGCTTTTCTAGAGTTTTCTTCATCAATTGAGTGAGGGTTAGAGCATCTTCATTTACTACTTCAACCAGTTCTACTACAGGCTTGAGATTTATCTTCCTTTGAGCTTTGGGCTTGGTGGTTCTAGCCCTTTTTGCTTACAGAGCAGTTCCCATAGAGCTTCTGGCCTTCTGGACCCTACTTTTCTCATGTTTTTCTTTCCTTTGCCTTTGAGCCTTCTTCTCATCCTAGGTTTCTCCAAAGGTCAACTTCTTGAAGTTTTTCTCCAAAATTTCTTTCCCTTGAATAGTCTGGACTCTGGACAGATTTACCCCATTCTCATGAAGTATTTTGGTAATGAGCGCGCCATGGGTGTTCTTATGCTGCTTTATAAAGTGCATGATTAGAACATGCATGTTTAAGACTTTTCTCTCCACCCAATGTTGAAGAAAACAGTGTTGAAATAAAGATGCAGTGGTAAGTGAGCCTTTTCGGATCAAGATGAACTTTGCCAGGACCAATTGCAGCAATCTAGGGGTCCTTGGCAAATAAGTGGAGAATTTATCTCCAAAATACCATTCTAGAAGCCATAACTTAGGATCATACGTGACCTTGAGTTTGTCGCCATCATTACTCATTTTTACTCCATCATTTTTCATCTGCAAGTGAATCACAAAGAACTCCAAAGTGAGTATAATGGCTTTCCCTTGCACTTTTATCCGAAGTGCATCAAAGTAGTTATGCACAGTAAGTTTATCATAAAATTCCCTTACAATATCCGAATAGGTAAGGTGATTCATCATGAGGAAGACCTCAAGATGTTGGTCTTTTATAGGTTGTGAGTAGAGTTCAGTGCTGAATAAGAAGTTGTCGCCCAAATAGTCTGAGGGGACTACTGTATCCGGGCTTTTGAGGTTGAGAGGGATAAAATCCCCATTCTTAAGATCAATATCTTTGAAGATGTTTCTGGGAGGAGGAACGATTTGAGTTTGGGTATTTTCCATTTGAGAGTTTCAGAAAGGAATTAGGAATTTTAGGGTTCTGGAAATAAAATAGCAGAGTAACAGTAGATTAGTTGCTTGCGAGAAGATGAAGAAGGATTTTGGGGGCTTTTTATATAATCTTCATGGTGAGGGTAGAATGGTAATTCGGATGCAGTTAAAGTTAATTGGATCAATGATGTGGCATTTAAATTTGAGGAGAGAGGTAAATGGCATTTAAACTGGAGGATTAGAATGGTTTAAGTTAAAAACAGTTATGTCTTTCTGCCATGAGTGCACTCCCCAATAAACATTTGAAATTCAAAACGTGTTCAGTTACCTTTTGTGTTGTTACTACCATTTGTCACTTTTATCTGCTGAGCTGGCAATATTCCTTCTAGATCTAGATTCAAATATCTTTTCTTCATTTTCTTGATCTTTTGACCTATAGAAGATCAAAATTAACTGTTGTTTGTCTTCCGGATCTTTCTTTAAACTGGATTTCACATTCGATTGGCCTCCCTTAACTTGTTGAATTGATCTTTATTTAATGGCTTAGTAAAGATATCTGCCCTTTGCTCATTTGTTGGGATGTAGACCAAGATGACCTCCTTCATTACATGATCCCAGATGAAATAGTGTATGATATTCACATGATTCATCCTGCTATGCAACATAGGATTTTTGGACACATCAATTGCACTTTTGTCGTCATACATAACATCCACGCATCCTGCTTGAACACCATAGTCCTCTAGTTTTTGCTTGATCCATAGGAGTTGAGCAACACAACTTTTAGCAGCCATATATTCAGCTTTTGTGGTTGATAATGCTATTGAACTTTGCTTCCTGTTGTACCATGATACTAAGCATTCTCCAAGAAAAAGGCAGCCTCTGGATGTACTCTTTCTCTCAAGGGTATCTCTTCCATAGTCCACATCAGTGTAACCTTGCAATGTGAAATTTCCATTACTAAGATACCATAGGCCAACTTCAGTGGTTCTTATAAGATATCTAAGAACTTTCTTCACTACCTTAAGATGCGCATCCCTTTGATTGGCTTGACATCTTACACAGTAGCAAACTGCATAGTGTATGTCAGGTCCACTAGCTGTCAAGTATAGAAGTGATCCAATCATCCCACTATAAAGCTTCTGATCAACTTCTTCTCCTTCATAATCCTTTGAAAGGACTGTATCAGATCCCATGGGGTGGACATTGGCTTGCTCAAGTCCATTTCAAACTTCTTTAGAATCTCCTTGGTATATTTGGATTGGTTTATAAAAATCCCAACTGGACTCTGCTTAATTTGAAGACTAAGGAAGAAGTTGAGTTCTCGCATCACTGACATCTCAAATTCCTTCTGTATTTGAGAGCTGAATGCCTCACACATCCCTTCATCTGTTGCTTTAAAAATGATGTTATCCACATAGATTTGAACAAGAATGACATCACGTTTCTTCTTTTTGATGAAGAGGGTTATGTCTGCTTTACCCCGGATGTAACCCTTGGATATGAGAAATGAAGTGAGTCTCTCATACCAAGATCTTGGTGATGTAAATCAAGGAACGAGTCTAGAGTATGGAAGAAAATAAGGTACAGAGCTTAAGGGGAAGGATCCTTTACATAGTCCAGTTACAATGTCTATGTCAAAGAGAAGTCAAGATAATCTAAATGGACTAGTCAAAGAGATTTTCATGATGCAATCTACTGATGTGGGCTTGAGCAAGGAGGAAGAATCATTAACTTTGATTCAAGTAATTTAAGAGTGATTCAAGACTTGGTCTAATTTGAATTAGCTTAAGTAAGCTTTAGACACGCATGTGTATAACACATGTTAACCCATTGGGATCTTAGTTATTTTTTTTTTGGGCCAAATGTGGAAGACCATATTTGGGCTGCCTACATGAATGGAATTTTATTTCATTCAATTAGGTTCATTTATGTTTCTTTTATTTAATATTTTGTTTCTCAATTCAGACTTTAATTTAATAGAATCTCTTTCCTTATGCATTTTAGGTTGTTTTGTTTCTCATTTAGTTTAATATTCCAATTTGGTAGGGTCTCTTTCCTTATGCTTTTGCAATTCTTTCCTAAAGCTAAATAGAACTTTATTATTTGCCTTTTGGGATAATAATACCATTTTCATAGTCTACGGTTAGGAGTACTATAACTAGAGAGTTTTCTACTATGTATTGGACACATAGATATGATATTAATAAAACAACCAGATTTTCCCTTTGTGAAATTTCAGCTTTCTTTGAGTGCGAGTGACCGGGATCTTGTTCTTGAAGTATTATTTTGATTGTGATCAATTGTTGTGGCTAGGCAAATGAGAGTCACCCCATAATAGGTTCTTTCATCCAAGTCAAAAGGTTGCGTTAACTAGATGCTAGCGTGATTGTTCGTTTTATTTGCTAGGATTGGTTGTGCTATTGCCATTTATTCTATCATTATTCATTTTATAATTCATAAAATTTAATCTTCTTTGTGTCTTTCAATCTCAATTCACGGTCAAGGAAATTCTTGAGTTTCGATTGCGTTTCTCGTAGCTAGATTCACATTAGTAGGTCATCAGAGCACAGTTTGAGTTGAGGTTTGATTTCTGTCCAGATTTCTTGTTTTTGTCATAACTTTTTCTATGAAAATCAGATTGCATTGTCGAGAGTTCCTAGTTAAGAGAACGATTTAAATTTCTCAAGAAGACTTCATGTCGAAATTCATTCTAAAACATATTGAAAAATGATTTCAAAAAATTCTGAATCTGGAATCTTTTAATTTTTTAATTTTTTTTGTTTTGTTCATCAAGTTCCTCATCTATTTGCCTCTAGATTAAATAGGTTCATTGAAGTTGCGTTTTTTTTTCTCTTATCTTAAAAAAGCCTAAAATTCATTCTTTGTTTGTATGATTGATGACTTGCCGTTTAATTCTGAATTTTTTAGTGTTCACTTATTTGATTTAATAAACAAAAACAAGAGAAAAAAAAAGAAAAGGAAAAGAAAAAAAGCAAGTTTGTTGTAAAAATCATCAAGGGGAATAAGCCCAAAAAAAATTTAAAAAAAAAGAGAAAGGAAAGCATTGAAAAAAAGAATTCGAGATCTGAAATATTTATTGGCAAGAATCCTACATTTATAATTCATACAAACTTAGCCAATTTTCTTGACACCCTTGTCTCTTTTATTGAATATTGTCCACCCAATCTTTTATCCTACTTACATTTTTGTGTTTTGTCTTATTATTTTGTCTCGTAGAATTCTTATTTTCTGTTGTCCTTTATTTTCTTTTGCCATTTGTACCTCTGGTTATTCGATATTGTTTGACTTGATTTATTGATATCAATTAACATAATACCAAAGAGCGTGGATCTCCTGTGAGTATTCTGATTTTGTTATTTTCTTGCTTTTACATTAAGTTTCTCTATTTCTGTCTGTCTAACTATATCCGGCAAGGACGGGGACTGATGACCCAAAAGTTTTAAGGGCTGCTGTTGTAGGAGAAATGAAAGAATGTAGAAACAAATGTTGGATATGGCAGAACGAAGGAAGCAGTTAGAAATTGAAGGCTCAAAGAAAAAGTCTAAACATTCCAAGAGAAGTAATCACGTTGATTATGATTTCGAGGTCGAGCAATCTGATTCGGGCTCACGAAGGAGCTTTAGTAGGCGCCCATGTCAAGATGGTAATCTTAATTCCATTACATTCAAAATTCCTTCATTTAAAGGTAATAGTGATCTTGATGTGTATTTGGAATGGGTAAGGAAAGTTGAGCCGATTTTTTATATCCATAACCATTCTGAGGAGAAGAAGATTAAATTGGTTGTTTCTGAACTAACCGATTATGCTGCAATATGGTGGGATCAGCTTAAACATACTATAAATAGGGATGGTGAGCCACAAATTAATACATGGAATGAGATGAAATGAATCATGAAAAAACGGTTTGTTCCTTCTTATTACCACCGTGATTTACTAAAAAATTTGCATAATTTGCGCGAAGGGTCAAAGAGTGTGGAAGATTACCATAAAGAGATGGAAATGGCGATGATGAGAGTGATATGGAAGAAGATGAAGAGAGCATAATGGCTCATTTTCTTGGAGGGCTGAATAATGACATAGCTGATGTGGTAGAGCTCCAACATTACGTAATGTTTGAGGAATTACTCCATAAAGCAGCCAAAATTGAGAAGCAACTCCTTCAAAAGGGTAAGACACGTAGTAATTCTAATTCATCATCATGGAAACCGAGTTACAAACGTGAGGAAAATGTTAGTGCATCTATTACTAAGCCTAAATCTAATTTGAAAGGAGAGTAGCACGCACTAGGCAAGAGTAAGACTACTGAAACTCAAAGTAGAAATTGGGACATTCAATGGTTTAAATGTCAAGGTCGTGGTCATGTGATTCGTGATTACCTTAATAAGCATACTATGATACTTAAATATGGAGAATACATGACTGAAAGTGAAACTGATTCTGATAATGAAATGCCTCCATTAGAAGTTGTAGTGATGTTGAATGCGGTGATGAATTTAACTCTATTAATCTTGTTGTTAAACGTGTTCTAAGTGTCAAAAATAAAGAGTCTAATGAACAAAGAGATAATATCTTTCATGCTCGTTGTCGTGTGCAAGACAAAATATGTAGTATGATTATGGATAGTGGTAGTTATTGTAATGTTGCTAGTATTACCATGGTTGAGAAATTGAGTCTGCCCACAACTAGGCACCCAAAGCCTTATAGACTGCAGTGGCTCAATGATAGCAATGAGGTGAAAGTAACTCAATAAGTCTTGATCAATTTTGCAATTGGTAGATTTCGTGACCAGGTTTTATGTGATGTGGTACCTATGCAAACATGCCATTTACTTTTGGGTCATCCTTGGCAGTTTGATCGTGAGTCCATTCATAATGGCAAGTTGAATAAAATCACTCTAATTAAGGAAGGAAAACGTTACACCTTGTTATCCTTGACATCGACATAAGTTTACAAACATCAACTTCATATTCAAAATTCAATATCAAAGGAAGGGGTGTTGGTTAAGGAGAGAGAAAACAAGAGTGATAAAATCAGTAAGGGTGAGAAGAGAAAAGAGGTGAGAGAAAAGGCTAGTGAGTTACGCAAGAGAGATGAGAGGAGAGAAGAAGGTAAGGGCGTTGTAAAAGCTAATAATCATACATTATATACGCCAAAATCAGGAATTTAAAGCAAGCTAAAAATAATAATTTAACAATGTTTCTTTTTTATTTGTAAAGGTTTTAGCTTTTCCATAAATAAAACTACCTATCCTCTTCCTAGTGTTGTTTCCTCTCTTTTGCAAGAATTTGATGATTTATTTCCAGAAGAAATGCTGAGTGGATTACTTCCTAGTCTAGGAATTGAACATTAGATTTACTTTATACTCTAAGCATCTATACCGAATCAACCAGCCTATAGAAGTAATCCTGAGGAGATAAAGGAACTACAAAGGCAAGTCGAGGAGCTGATGTCAAAGGGTTTGATACGCGAAAGTATGAGTCCTTGTGATGTTCCCGTCATTTTATTTCCTAAAAAGGATGGGACAAGGAGGATGTGCGTGGATTGTAGAGCTATCAACTATAATGGTAAAATATCGACATCCTATTCCTAGACTTGATGACATTTTAGATGAGCTTAGTGGGGCTGTATATTTCACTAAAATTGACTTAAAAAGTGGTTACCATCAAATTAGGATGAAAACTGGTGATGAATGGAAAACTGCTTTTAAAACAAAACATGGTTTATATGAGTGGTTAGTTATGCCATTTGAGTTAACTAATGCACCTAGTATTTTTATATGATTAATGAATCATATTTTAAGGGAATTCATAGGTAAGTTTGGAGTTGTTTATTTTGATGACATTCTTATCTACTCTAATTCTCTATCTGAGCACCTTGACCATATTTGATTTGTTTTGGAGGCATTTCCAAAAGCACAACTATATGCTAACTTCTCCAAGTGCACATTTCGTACGAAAAAGTTGTGTTTTTGGGTTTTGTAGATGAAGAGAAAGTAAAGGCAATTTGAGATTGGCCTACGCCTAAGTCAATTACTGAGGTAAGGAGTTTTCATGGGTTAGCAAGCTTCCATCGCAGGTTTGTCAAAAATTTCAGTTCTATTGCTGGTCCTCTAACCGAAGTAGTCAAAAAGAATGTTGGGTTTAAGTAGGAAAAGGAACAAGAAGATGCATTTAACTTGCTAAAACAAAAACTTACCTTTGCACCTGTTTTAACTTTGCCTAATTTTGACAAAACTTTCAAAATTGAATGTGATGCATGTGGTGTGGGTATTGGGGTTGTTTTGTGCAAGAGGGATGTCCAATAGCTTATTTTAGTGAGAAATTGAATGGAGCGAGTTTGAATTATCCCACTTATTATAAAGAGTTGTATGCATTAGTTAGGGCTTTTGAGACTTGGCAACACTACTTATAGCCTAAAGAGTTTGTTATTCATACTGATCATGAATCTTTGAAACTCTTAAAAGGTCACCCAAAAGCTTAATAGAAGGCATGCTAGGTGGGTTGAGTTCATAGAAACATTTCCTTATGTGATCCAGTATAAGCAAAGGAAGGAGAATGTTGTTGCTGATGCATTAAGTAGGCGTGTTAATTTGCTAAGTATGATGCATGCTAAACTACTACGATTTGAATTTATTAAAGATTTATATGCTAGTGATGATGATTTTGCATCTATTTTTAGGCTTGTGAGCATGCTGCTTTTGGAAAGTTCTATAAACATGAGGGCTTTTTGTTTAAAGATATTGGACTATGTTTGCCTAAGTGTTCTTAAAGGACTTTCCTGGTTCATGAGGCTCATGGAGGAGGTCTCATGGGACATTTTGGTGTACTTAAGACTTTAGATATGTTGTCCGAGCATTTCTTTTGGCCACACATGAAGCGAGACATGGAGAAGGTATGTGCTAATTGTATTAATTGTAAGCAAGCTAAGTCTAGTGTTATGCCTTATGGTTTGTATACTCCTCTACCTGTACCTAGTGAACCTTGGGTATATCTCGTTGGATTTTGTATTAGGTTTTCCTAGGTCTAGAAGAGGTAATGATTCTATATTTGTGGTGGTATGTAAATTCTCTAAGATGTCTCATTTTATACCATGTCATAAAACCAATGATGCTTCTCATATTGTTGATTTATTCTTTAGGGAGATTGTTCGTTTACATGGGATACCTAAAAGTATAGTCAGTGATCATGATTCTAAGTTCTTAAGCTATTTTTGGAAAACATTATGGGGAAAATTGGGGACTAAGTTATTATTTTCAACATCTTGTCATCCCCTAACTGATGGACAAACTAAAGTGGTAAATAGGACATTAGGTCAGTTACTTAGGGCTATAAATAAGAGCAATTTAAAATCATGGGAAGAATGCATTCAATTTCTTGAATTTACATATAATAGGGTCGTTTATTCTTCTACTAACTTCTCACCGTTTGAAATTGTGTATGGTTTTAATCCACTTACTCCTTTGGATTTAATTCCTTTACCTGTTGATGAGAGGAAAAGTTTAGATGGAAAGCGTAAGGCTGATATGGCGAGGAAATTGCACGAGCAAGTGAAGCATCAAATCGAGAAGAAAAATGAACATTATGCAAACCAAGCAAACAAGCATCGTACAAAGATGGTGTTTAACCCAGGTGATTGGGTTTGGTTGCACATGCAAAAGGAAAGATTTCCAGCCCAAAGGCGAATAAAGTTACATCCAAGGGGTGATGGGCCCTTTCAAGTTGTGGAAAGAGTTGGAGACAATGCATACAAGGTTGAACTACCCAGTGAGTATAATGTGAATGCTACTTTTAATGTTTCTGACTTATCATCGTTTGATGTAGGTGATCTTAATTTGAGGACGAATCCTTTTGAAGAGGGAGGGAATGATGCAAATCAAGGAACGAGTCTAGAGCATGGAAGAAATAAAAGTACGAAGCTTAAGGGGAAGGATCCTTTACATATTCCAGTTACAAGGTCTATGTCAAAGAGAACTCAAGATACTATAAATAGACTGGTCAAAGAGATTTTCATGATGCAATCTACCGATGTGGGCTTGAGCAAGGAGGAAGAATCATTAACTTTGATTCAAGTAATTGAAGAGTGATTCAAGACTTGGTCTAATTTGAATTAGCTTAAGTGAGCTTTGGACACGCATGTGTATGACACATGTTAACGACTTGGCCAAATGTGGAACACCATATATGGGCTGCCTATATGAATGGAATTTTATTTGATTAAATTAGGTTCATTTATGTTTCTTTTATTTAATACTTTGTTTCTTAATTAAGCCTTTAATTAAATAGAATCTCATTCCTTATGCATTTTAGGATGTTTTGTTTCTCATTTAGTTTGATATTCCAATTTGGTAGGATCTCTTTCCTTATGCTTTTCGAATTCTTTCCTAAAGCTAAATAGAACTTTATTATTTGCCTTTTGGGATAATAATACCATTTTCATGGTCTATGGTTAGGAGTACTATAACTAGAGAGTTTTCTACTATGTATTGGACACTCAGATTTGATATTAATAAAACAACCAGATATTTCCTTTGTTAAATTTCAGCTTTCTTTGAGTGCGAGTGATCGAGATCTTGTTCTTGAAGTATTATTTTGATTGTGATCAATTGTTGTGGGTAGGCAATTGAGAGTCAACCCCATAACAGGTTCTTTCATCCAATTCGAAAGGTTGTGTTAACTAGATACTACCTTGATTGTTCATTTTATTTGTTAGTATTAGTTGTGCTATTGACATTTATTCTATCATTATTCGTTTCATAATTCATAAAATTTAATCTTCTTTGTGTCTTTCAATCTCAATTCACGGTTAGGAAAATTCTTGAGTTTGGAATGCATTTCTCGTCGCCGGATTCACATCACTTGGTGCTTGCTTCAATCCATAGAGGGCCTTCTTCAACTTGTACACATGCTCCGGATGCTTTGAGTCTTCAAATCCAAGTGGTTGTTTGACATATACTTCTTCTTGGATGACTCCATTTAGAAATGCAATTTTTATATCCATTTGGAATAAGGTGAATCCCGTGAATGATGCAAAAGCTTATAGTATTTGGATTGCCTCCAATCTTGCTACTAGAGCAAATGTTTCTTCAAAGTCAATCACTTCTGCTGGTTGTAGCCTTGAGCATCCAGTCTTGCTTTATTTCTCACCATAACTCCGGATTCATCTAGCTTGTTTTAGAATACCCATTTGGAGCCAATTACTAACTTTCCTTCCGTTGGGGGTACTAGATCCCAGACATCATTTCTGGTAAACTGATCCAGCTCTTCTTGCATAGCCATCATCCAACTTTCATCTCCCTCAGCATCTTGAAACTTCTTTGGTTGTATGAGTGAGACAAAAGTAGCATGACTCATCATCCAATTGAGTTGTCCTCTAGTTCTAACTGGATTTTGGATATTATCCAAAATGTCTTCCACTGGATGATTCCTTTGTGTCCTCGTTTCCCTTTGAAGATCTTCATGCAATTCTGGAGCTTACTCTACTACTGCATACAATTCCTCATCTTCTTCTTGACCATCAATAAATCAATTTTAGAGTTCAAGGGATTGTTTGGAGTATGATCTTGGTTGAAATTTGATTGGCTCATCCTCTTTCCTATACTTCATGATCTGAAAGGGATCTTGAGCCTTCAATGGATTTGCTTCATTCGGTGTTGTCTCATCCGAATCTTGGCTTTTCTTGCCTTCATGATTAGTCTCATCAAATTCTACATGTATTGACTCTACCACAGTTTATGTTCTTTTGTTATATACTCTGTAAGCTTTGCTATGTGTTGAGTAGCCAAGGAAAATTGCCTCATCAGATTTAGGATCAAATTTCCCTAGTTGCTCTTTATCATTTAGGATGTAGCATTTACATCCAAAGGCTTTGAAGTACCCAATTTTGGGTTTCCTTTCCTTCCAGATTTCATATGGGGTCTTGTCTATGGTCTTTCTAATGAGAGCTCTATCTGTTTAAAATGTAACATGCAGTGTTTATGGCCTCACCCCAAAAGTATTAGGCAGTCTATTCTCATTTGAGCCATTTAAACTATTGTTCTGTTTTTCTTTCAGCAACCCCATTCTGTTGAGGTGTATGTGGAGCAGAGAAGTTATGCTCAATGCCTTTGGATTCACAGAATTTAGCAAAATGCTTATTTTTTTAACTCTCCTCCATTACCACTCCAGATGCGTGCAATGGGTATACCGTGTTCTACTTCTATCCGGATGAATATTTTTGAGAGGTGGTCAAAGGCTTCATCTTTGCTAGTTAGCAAAGCAACCTAGGTTTAGCTAGAATGATCATCCACTATGACTATAGTGTATTCTCTTCTACCTAAACTCATTGGTTTGATTGGACCAAAGAGATCAATATGTAAGAGTTCAAGAACTCACTTGGAGGGTGTATAGGAGATGGAAGGGAAACTTTTTTAATGTAGTTTACCTAATTAACATGTAGGGCATATGTGGTCCTTATCAAAAGCAATCTTAGGCAAACCCACAACCAAATCCTTTTTGGCTAGTTTAGATAGGAGGTTCATGCTTTCCCATCACCAATCATGTGCCTTGAGCATCCACTATCAATGTTATCAACCATTTTAGGCTAAGGATAACTATCATAATAACCATTTTTAAATCTACAAATTTTAGTCATATGGTTATTTGCTCCACAAGACCTGCACCCAGCGATTGGTTTGTTCTGCTTAAGCTTCTCCTCAATCTTTTAGAGATCCTTCTTTCCATAATCTCCGGAATACCCTGCTTTGGCTAGATCCAGATAGGATTGTTTTGGTTTGGATCCGGTAGTTAACTGGAGGGGCAACTTCTACTCTGTAGTTTCTCTTTTGCTTAATAGGTTGATCATCATAGACTACTTTAGCCTTTCCCTTTTGAGCAGTTGTGTATTTTTGAGTTTGAGTTCTTCATCCCGGTGGAGCATTGTGCTTTTGTGCTTGAGGTTGCCTTTGGGATTTCTTTTGTCTTGGAGGTTTCGGATTCCTTCCTGAAGATGGATTTGGGTTCCTTCTTTTCTTTGAAGATTCTGGTCTTCTTTCGGATGCCTCCTTTATCAGAGTTAGCTCCCTATCTAGCCTAGTTAGATTGGCACTTAGTATCTGCACTTGATTTCTTAGGAAGTTTTCTTCAACCAGATCATTGTGCTTTGTGGCTCTTATTAGATTGACATCTTTTGTCATTGTTTCAGCATCTTTAGTAAGTTCCATCACTTGTCTTTGGAGGGATTTGATAGCCTATGTGTTCTTCCTCACATTGTTGATTACAATCCCTAAAGCTCTAGCAAGATCAAGGTTAGATACAGAATTTGAGTGAGAGTTTACCTCAGTACTTGTTGTCTCATATTTTGATTCTTCAATTTGCTCAGTGACTTACTTTGATGGATTTCTTCCGGATTGCTCAACTTCCGGATCAGTTAGTGTCATAAACGCACAATTTATAGTTTCTTCGTCTTTTGTTGAAGATGAGCTACTGCTTTCCTCACTATTGGTCCATGTGGACACTATTGCCTTCTTCTTATATTTCTTGTCTCTATTAAGCTTGGAACATTTGGATCTGAAATGTCTGTTGTCTCCACATTCGAAACAGGCTGATTCTTTTTTAGGATCTTTCTTGTCTTCCGGAGCTTTTCTTAGGTTATCCCTTCTAGACGAGCCTTCCTTCATTCTTTTGGAATCATACCTTCTAAAATTCCTCCTTTCTTTCTTTTTGAGGAATCTATTGAACTGTTTGGCTAGCATAGCCATTTATTCTTTGTTGTAGTGAGATTCCTTTAAATTCTTTTCTGTTCCGGAGGAC
The DNA here is from genome assembly GCA_947683365.1 of Euphorbia pulcherrima. NCBI lineage: Eukaryota > Viridiplantae > Streptophyta > Magnoliopsida > Malpighiales > Euphorbiaceae > Euphorbia > Euphorbia pulcherrima. The sequence continues at coordinate 33,953,456 of CANTUS010000015.1, read as the reverse complement.
GCTGATCCGAAGGAGTCTGCCTTGAGTGCAATTGCTTTCTTCTTTTCTTCAGGCTTCTTATCTTGTTGGTTATATCTCTCCAAGGATAACTCTTGAGTCAGAAGATTACCAATGAGTTCATCCTAACTGTAAAAGTTTAAGTCATGAGCTTCCCCAGTGGCAGTCTTTTTGTTGTCTATTCCTTGGTGAGACTCCGGAGAACTTTCTTCACCATCTCCACTTTTGTGATCTCCTTTCCAAGCCACTTCATCTCATTACTATATTTGTCTATCTAGTATTCATACTACTGATGGATTCTTTGGGCTCCATCTTGAAAGATTCGACCTTTCATTGTAGGAGATCAATTCTAGCTTCTTTGACCTTGTTTGTTCCTTCATAGGTCACTACGAGTTTTTGCCCAATTTCTGGTGCAGTCTCACATCCAGATATCCTGTTAAACTCTGCTACACTAAGAGCACAATGAAGCATGTTAATAGCATTATCGTTTTCACACAACTTTTTATAGTCATTATCATCCCATTGATTTGATGGCTTTCGGGTAGTTATACCCTCTACTTCATAAGAAGGAACATATGGACCATCTTTGATCGCCATCCATGCTATCAAGCTTTGTCTTGAATGAAATTCTTCATGTAATTTTTCCAGAACATGTAGTGTTCACTAGTGAAAAGAAGAGGACGGGTAATGGACATACCCTCCAGAAAAAGCTATGAGTTGTTAAAACTCATTTTGATTTATGAATCAAAATATGGACCTTTAGCTCCAGATTCTTAGATCTTTAGTTATGAGCACTGGCTCTGACCACTTGTTGGTCCCTATGCGTTTGCATTTAGGTCAGAGGGGGGTGAATGACCCTTTTACGGAATTTACAGACTTTAAAAAATCTTGTGTAGCGTGTTTGATATTTTTTGGATGTAATGGATCTGGATGATGCAAATATGAAATAATGTGCAATAAAGTAAAGAGTTAAAGAAAATCAAACACGATGATTTTATTCTAGTTCGGCCCCGCCTACTCAGTCCCCAGAGTTACCTTACTCTGAGCTTTGTCCACTAGTGTAATTTCTTTCCAACTGGCACGAATCAAGCCATAAAATTGTTTTCGGAGATTTATTCTCCTCTGGATGTAGGATATACCACTAGAAGCACCAACTCCTAGCTGAGTCCTCTTGAGCTTCTCTCCATATGGTAACCCTTCTTTCGAATGTAGGATATACCACTAGAAGCACCAAGTCCTAGTTGAGTCCTTTCTCTTTAGTAGGATATGCCACTTAGGTTCTACCCAAACCTAAGCTGAGTCCTACAGGGATATACCACTTAAAGCACCAATCTTTAAGATGAGTCCCAATCTCAATACTCACCCAAGTATGAGATATTACAACTGATTTTATCAAGGGTTTGGTTTTTTAATTCTTCAAGTTTATAGCTGTGTCCTATCTCTTTAGTAGGATATACCACTTAGGTTCTACCCAAACCTAAGCTGAGTCCAACAGGGATATACCACTTAAAGCACTAATCTTTAAGATGAGTCACAATCTCAATACTCACCCAAGTATAAGATATTACAACTGATTTTATCAAGGGTTTGGTTTTTTAATTCTTCAAGTTTATAACACACTTGTATGCAAGCTGTCACTATTTCATTCTTTAAGGCAAAAAGGGACTTTGACTTCAGACCAAAGGTGGAAGAAAATATGATTTTCAAATAATTTCCCTTTGTCTTGATAATTGACTCTTCCGAGTGTCTTCAGACTCAACTTATCCGGATACTCTTCAATCAGTCTTTCTCCAGATGCTGTATTTGAGGAGTTAGAAGTTTGTTTCCTTTCTAAACCCTAACCGGATGTTTTCCATATGGACTAAGGTGTTTGAATTCTTCAATATGTGTCTGGATATTGTTATGAATTAGTACTTCTGGATCATTGTTTCCCAACAAATTCAAACAGAACAATGCTTCATGCAAGGGTAATGATTCGTCAAGTGTCAAGAAACCAAAGTTAAGGTTCCTCATGTTGCGCTTCCTAGCTATGAAAAAAGTTCCAAAAACTCCGTACTTATCAAAAATCATACACAGCATTTCTGAACCACAATACGAATTCGTGAAATTTTGAAAGTAAAATCTTGGTTCGGGACCTAAGGTGATAGATTGAGAGTGTCCATAAGTATTTGATTGAGCCATAGAGATGGGGTTGCGATGCCTGTGGGAATTTGGATGATAACCTTGATAATTCATAATCAAAGGGTTGCGCTTGGAGAGGGACAAGCGATGTCTACCTAAATCTTTGGATAATTGCGCTTGGAGGGACAAATAGCCTTCTGCCTATCTCTCTCAGTATCAATGCACTTGGAGATGGCAAGCATCCTTCTACCTATCTCTTTCTAGGGTTGCGCCAAGGGAGGGGCAAGGCGACTTCTACCTAACTCTCATGGAATTATGCGCTTGGAGAGGGAAAGTGTCCTTCTACCTATCTCTCTCAAGGGTGCGCCAAGGGAGGGGCAAGGAGACTTCTACCTAGCTCTCGCAATTATGAATCACATCGTAAAAAATTACCTTGGAACATGAATGATTTGCAGTCTTGGAACACAAATGAAGTGGATGTGAACCGGTTCAAAGGGTATTGGTTGATCAGAGGAAAATAGTCGTTGAAAAGGGTAGTTTTAGTCTCGCATAATAGAACACACCAAGTGCAATAACAGTGTGACGGCGGTTGGTCCCGCAAAATATTACAATCTAGTGCAATCAGACGGGAACAAAGGAAAGAAAAATCTAGCGTCCAGAGAAATTGCGGCAAAGGTGGTCGAGTAGAGGGTATAACACGATGGCGACGATAAGAAATCTGGGCAGCGATAGGTGGTGGAGGTTCGAGGTACAAAACAAACAAGTGGTAAGAAAGTCTAACGACTAAGAAAACCATGGCGAAGAAGACTGGTGTGAGGACGCGAGACGGTAAAGAACGACGGTGATTAGAGTTCCGCCATAGTGTTAGCGGCGGCGGCGGACGGTAAAGGTTGGCGTCTGTTTAGGATTAGGCTTGAACAAAGGTTTTTGGGTTCTCGTTGAGTAAATGGTGGTATGAGTGTATGGGTCAATGTGCTCCGGGCTTGCCAGTCGAGTTATGCCAGTGTCGAAACCACCTTAGCCGTTTCTCCCTTAACTCTTTCCTTCATTACCTAGTTTTTTTCCTCGCTCTAGATTAACCTTAGTTTTCTAATTAGACTCCACCTTTTACCAAAAAAAACTATGTTCTTTATTAATAATAATTATAATTAGTATTTGTAATAATTATTCAATATTATTGTTAGTTAATAACAATAATAATAATAATAATTCAATATTATTATTATTATCATTATTATTATTCACTATTATTAGTTCAATTTAGTTCAACACTTCCAATTCACAAAACGTTCCATGCTATTTGTTTATTGAAAACATTGAATACGAGTTTAGCACATTATACAATTTTTTTCACTAAAAAGACAATAAATTATAAATGCATTTTCACTAGTTTTATTGGTAAACATGCATCTTCAGTGGTTGAATCAAGAAAACTTTGACACTAACGCCTGCCATAATAATATGAAGCACTAGTTATTCTTCATATCCCAATCCAGTCTAGCATATTCATGCACGTCTTAATTAAAGATTAATGCATCAACCTTTCCTCTGCGTATTCTATCCATCTGAATCCTGTCGTTCATGTATATACAAGTCAACAACTTAAAGTAAAAAAATCTACCAATGTTCTAATATCTTACTTTAAAAATATGGCGCCTTCTTATGGACAAAAAGGATCAGAAAGTTTTATTTGCCGAAGCAAATAAGGAATTTGTGGATTTCCTTTTCAGCCTCATGTATTTTCCTTTAGCGACTGTTATTAAGCTCTTAACAAAGAATCGAATTGATGGCTGAATTGGCAATCTTTACAATAGCATTGCATCCCTCGATGATACTTACATTAATTCGTCTCAAAATATAGATTTTATTTTGAATCCAAAACCTACTCTTGCCTATCAAAACCCTCTTATGTTGTCCAAAGATGAATTTCAAAATAGAAAGGCATACATGTGCCTGTATCAGGATGAACGCTATAGCTACTACTCAGATCGAACTAGTGAGGAACATTATGAAATTATTTATCATAAAAATGTTCCTGATCATCCTGACACAATGTGTCCTAGTTGTGGAAAAATTATGAGCTGTGAGTTGCAATTTGTGGATTCGAGTACTCCAAAGCCAAGGGTCGGCTTCCTCCTCTGGAGGTGGTGGGGTTGTTAAAGAAGTAGCTACCTATATGGTAATGGATAATTTGGAGGTGAAACCAATGTCTACTATTTCTAGTATTACTTTGATCAACTCCTTTAATATTTGTAAGATTCTATCAAGAACGGAAAAGGAAAATTGATCGGAAAGATTGATCGGAAAAACAGAGAAAGCTGTTGAGAATGAATTGGGAATTTTTCTTATTGATTCCTCAATTATTTACATTGCTTATTCTTATATACATTGCAATTAAGAGTAATTTGTTATTCCGGAGAAAAGAGAATGAAACAGAATTGCAGCTAAAATTGGTAATCAGCCTTTTTGCCAGCTCATCAATCTCCGTGCCTTTGGCCAGCTCATCAATTCTTGGGTTGTATTCCATCATCTGCCCCACACAATGAACACTGGTTCCTAATGGCGTGGCGGTGTTTGGATGGCTGTTTATGAAGGAAAACATGAAAGAAAATGTTATTTTGTGGATGGTATATGGTGTTGCACGAAATTAGGATTGATGTAGGGTGTAAAGAGAGATTTTATGGCAAAATGGTGGTGTTTAAGTTGGTTTTGAATGAGGTTAAATGGCTGGAAATTAGAATAGAAAAGTGATTGATTTGTAACACAAAGAAAGTAACAAGTTGAGTGTTTTTGGATCACACACAAAACCCTATTAGTTTTTGGAAACTAACAAAACTCAAATGTGTTTAAACACTTTAATTCACTCAAAACATGATCTGATTATTTGCAAATTCGTTCCCCTTTAAATAAGGAAAGAACAAGGTGTTATAAAAGCTGAAATAAAGGTTATTTAAGCCAAATAACTTCCTACATAAAACCTACTTTGAATTGTCACTTAAACAGCAACTTTATTGATAATTAAGCATAAAAAACAGCTAAAAAACTCCTCAAAATGTCCCTCTTGTGTATGAGCTGAAATTCTTGAGCATAAATCACAATTTGGGCATATTTTGTTGGGCCTGAAGTTAGTCTTCAAATATGATGGCTTTGAATAGCCCTAAAGGCTTCAAAAGGAGTTGGTTCTTCATGTTATGTATGGATTCAAAGCATGGCTCTTCATTAGGATTAGAATCATCATCTTCTAAAAGTGTACAAAGGCCCAAGTCAAGAGTATCTCGAATTGCATGAACGGATGGACCTCCATCATTCTCCCCTTCTTGGGAAGTTTCCCCTTCAATAGGGACTTGCATCGAATATTCAACATACTTTGAGAGATCACTTACATTGAATGTGTTGGAAATCTTGTATGATGGTGGCAGCTCTATCTTATAGGCATTCTGATTTATCTTCTTTAGCACTTTGTACGGACCTTCAGCTTTGGTCATGAGTTTGTTCTTCCTTTTTTATGGAAATCTGGCCTTTCTCAAGTACACCCACACAGGATCTCTTTCTTTGAATTCAACATTTGACTTTAGCTTGGATTAACGCTTGTAAACATCATTCTTCCTCTCGATGTGTTCTTTGGCTTTAGCATGATTATTTCAGTAGCTCCCTCTTCAGCCTTTAAGTTTGATGGAATGCTAGAATGTGCTTTGCTCAAATCGATTGGAATAAGAGGGTTAGCACCATAAACCAATTCAAAAGGAGTAAAATTTGTTGTCTTACTCTTTGAACTGTTGTAAGCAAATTCTGCATGTGCTAGCAAAGCATCCCAATTCTTTACCTTTCCTTTCAGCAAGCTTCTCAAAATGTTACCAAGGCTTTGATTGACCACCTTGGTTTGTCTATTAGTTTGAGGATGAAATGTCATTCTAAATTTCAAAGTTGTCCTAAGCCGTGCCCATAAATGTCTCCAGAAATGACTCAAGAACTTTACATCCCTATCACTTACAATACTCCTTGGAATTCCGTGGAGTTTTACAATGTTTTCAAAATACAAGTTCAGAATATGAGATGCATCATTAGTTTTGTTACAAGCAACAAAATGAGTTATTTTAGAAAATCTATCAACAACCATCATAATAGAGTCATGGTTTTTTCTTGTTCTTGGCAAGCCAACTATGAAATCAATACTCACATCCTCCCATGGAGCATTTGGAACCGGCAAAGGCATGTATGGACCATGTGCTTGTGATGTCATTTTGGATTGTTTGCATGTGTTACAGACATCAACAAGTCTTGAAACATATTTTCACATCTTTGGCCAATAGAAATTTCTACTAGACATCTCATATGTCTTGTCTCTTCTAAAGTGACCAGCTAGGCCTCCACCATGGACCTCCTTTAGAATTGCTTCCCTTAAAGAACTATGAGGAACACAAAGAGCATCAAGCTTGAAAAGATAATCATTATGAATTATGAAATCCCTAAATGCACCATCTTTCCTAACTCTCTCCCAAATCTGAACAAAATCCCCATCACTCTCATATAATGGCCTCACATCATCAAATCCTATTACATGATAATGCATGGTACTAAGAACCTCAAATCTCCTAGACAATGCATCAGCCACAACATTACTTGGACCATCCCCATACTTTACCACAAAATCAAACGATTGCATGTATTCAACCTAAGATGCATATCTTCTACTCAACTTAGCTTGGCTTTAAATGTATTTAAGTGCTTGGTGGTCAGTATAAAGAATGAATGAATTTGCCAACAAATATGCACTCCAATGTCTAAGTGCACGCACCAAAGCATAAAACTCAAGGTCATAGGCATAATACTTCTTCCTAACTTCATTCAATTTTTCACTAAAAAATGCAATAGGCTTACCTTCTTGACTCAAAACAGTCCCAATTCCTACCCCACTAGCATCGCACTCCAATTCAAAAGGTATGGTGAAATTAGGTAAGGATAAAACAGGTGCTTTTATCATGGCATTTTTTAGTGTGTTAAAAGTAATGGTGGCTTGGGGGTCCCATTTAAACAATCCTTTCTTCATGCAATATGTTATTGGGCTTGTTATGCTGCTAAAATTTCTAATGTATCGTCTATAAAAAGAACAAAATCCATGAAAACTTCTAACTTGAAACATATTACTAGGAATTTGCCATTCAATAATAGCCTTAACCTTTTTCGGATCCATACTCATCCCATCTCTAGACACAACATACCCCAAAAAACTAATGGTGCTAAAATGACACTTCTCCACATCACCATATAATGATTCACGGTCCAAAACCTCAAAGACAAGTCTCAAATGCATACAATGCTCATGTAAACTATGACTAAAGATTAGAATATCATCAAAATAAACAACCACGAATTTGTTGAGAAAAGGTTTGAGTACTTCATTCATAAGTCGCATGAAAGTGGAAGTTGAATTAGAAAGTCCCATTGGCATAACCAACCATTCATGCAGCCCCGCATTGGTTTTGAAGGCTGTTTTCCACTCATCTCCTTTCTTAACATGAATTTGATAGAAACCATTCGCGAGATCAATCCTTGAGAACAACAAAGCTCCATGTAATCGGTCAAGCATGTCATCAAGCCTTGTAATTAGAAACCGATACTTGATTGTGATTTTATTAACAGATCTAGAATCAATCACCATTCTCTATTTCCCGTTCTTTTTTGGTACTACAAATTCCGGAACAACACAAGGAGACACACTCTCCCTAATAAATCCCCTTTTCAACAACTCATCAACCTGCTTTTGTAACTCATCACTCTCCTTTGGGCTCATTCTATAGGACTGTTTGTTAGGAATTTAGGCTCCCGATACAAAGCTTATTTCGTGTTGTATGCTTCTAAGAGGGGGTAAACATGAGGGTAATGTGTTTGGAAATACTCTCTCAAACTCAATAATCAAAGATTGTACCCCATTTGGAATTGTACGATTCTGTTTGGGCTCATCTTCCACATCCATTGGGACAAAACTAGGCAGCCCCTCCATGAGCTCACTCTTCTCATCAATGGACAGTAACCCAATGACTCCAACCTCTTTCTTCTTCTTTCTATTTTCCGGTGACAAAGGCTTGAGCAATATCTTTTGCCCATTATGGAACAAGGTATAAGTATTGGCTGTCCCTTGATGATGACGGCTTTATCATACAACCATGGCCTTCCAAGTAACAAATGATAAGCAGTCATAGGAATAACATGGCAGCTCACCTCATCAACATATTTCCCTATAGAAAAAGGAATAAGGCATTTCTTAGTCACTCTTATCTCATGCGAAGAATCCAGCCAAGTCAACTTGTAAGGAGTGTCAATTGGTTTGATTTTGAGACCCAACTTATTCACCGTCTCATTAGAAACAACATTCTCGCAACCTCCACTATCAATAACAACTTCATATAGCTTGTTATTTGTTAAGCATCTAGTGTGGAACAATGATTTCCTCCTCCAATCCTCCTCACTTCTTTCTAAGTACAGAACCCTCATCGTAACTAAACATTCCCCATCCTCCATAGCTTTATATTCAAGAACCCCTTCCTCATCATCACATAAACCCGAATCTACCTCATTAGAATCAGCAAGCAACAATCCTTCCTCAGTCTCTTCTATTTCCCTTATGGTCATTATTTTCCTTATGGGGCATTCAGAAGCAAAATGACCATAACCTTGGCATTTGGAACATTTCAAGGAAGTTTTAGAGATACTTTTGGTTGGTGGTGCAGTTTGATTTACTTTGGTTGGGGTGGATGTGTTTTGGGTGTTTGATGGACTTTTTGGTGGTGGTGTGAAGGTAGTTTTTGTAGGGGCTGATTGTGAAGTGCTTGAACTTGATTTGTAAGGTGAAGAAAATTTTGATGGTGTGGAAAAGTTTTGGGAAGGTTGAGCATGAGATAAGCTAGCCTTACTTCTTAGAGCCATTGTCTTCAATTCAATAAGGGAATCATAAGGGTAAAAACTCACCATGTCTTGAATATCATGACGTAGTCCTTGGAGAAAACGCCCCATGAGCAGCTCCTTAGTTTCCTCCACTTCACATTTCATCAAAAATTCATCAAACTCCATGGTATATTGTTCCACGGATTTGGTGCCTTGTTTGAGGGTCAGCATCTTCTCAATCATCGTTTACCTATAATAGGATGGTAAAAACACAACATCCATTTCCTCCTTCATTCGGTCCCATTGAGTGATTCGAGGCCTCCCTTCTCTAGCCCTTTGCTTCTACAAATTCTCCCACCAAAGGACAGCATAACCTTTTAACCTCATGGCAGCAAGCTTCATCTTCTTTTCCTCCGATACTTCCTTTAAATCAAAAGTTTTCTTAATGGAATATATCCATTCTAAATAGGCATCGGTATCAATTTTACCATGAAATTCAGGTAATTCAATCTTGTAATTGAAAAATTCCTCTTGCCTTTCACCACGGCCGGGTGGGGGAAAATTTCGTTTTCTTCTACGAAAAGCTCTTCTTCCTCTATATCTGCCTCGGTCAAACAAGGGTGGCTATTCATCATCATCAGATTCTTCATTAAATTGCCCTTGCCTCGGTCAAACACGAGTGATTGTTAAATGGTGAATTTTGAACAATCGTTTTAAGAGCATCATTCTTGGTTTTAAGCATCTCAATCTCCAACTTCATTTTCTCAAAGTCAGCGGCTAATTCTTGTGGGCCAGTGACATGGTATATAGGCTAGGAATGAGGCAAAACTTGGCTCTGGTACCAAATGATGGTGTGGCAGTGTTTAGATGGTTGTTTGTGAAGGAAAAAATCAAAGAAAAGGTTATTTTATGGCTGGTTTTTGGTGTTGCACGAAATTAGGATTGATGTAGGGTGTAAAAAGAGATTTTATGGCAAAATGGTGGTGTTTAAGTTGGGTTTGAATGAGGTTAAATGGCTGGAAATCAGAACAGAAAAGTAATTGATTTGTAACACAAAGAAAGTAACAAGTTGAGTGTTTTTGGATCACACACAAAACCCTATTAGTTTTTGGTAACTAACACAACCCAAATGTGTTTAAACACTTTAATTCACTCAAAACATGATCTGATTATTTGCAAATCCGTTCCCCTTTATTTAAGGAAAGAACAAGGTGTTACAAAAGCTGAAATAAAGGCTAAAGAACAAGGTGTTACAAAAGCTGAAATAAAGGCTATTTAAGCCAAATAACTTCGTACATAAAACCTACTTTGAATTGTCATTTAAACAACAACTTTATTGATAATTAAGCATAAAAAACAGCTAAAAAACTCATCAACACGTCCCTCTTATGTATGAGCTAAAATTCTTGAGCATAAATCACAATTTGGGCATATTTTGTTGGGTCTGAAGTTGGTCTTCAAATATGATGGCTTGGAATAGCCCAAAAGGCTTCAAAAGGAGTTGGATCTTCATGTTATGTATAGATTCAAAGCATGGCTCTTCATTAGGATCAGAAATCATCATCTTCTAAAAGTGTGCAAAGGCCCATGTTAAGAGTATCTCGAATTGCAAGAACGGATGGACCTCCATCAGTTCCATTGTGGCTATAGTGTACCAATCCAAAACTCTTGAGACTTGGAATCATATTCACAAATGGTAGTGGCTTTGTGAATAAGTTTGCCAGTTGTTATTTTGTTGATACAAAGGTTGTTTGAATAAACCTGAATTCTACATGGTCCCGGATTATACGGCAATCTATCTCCACATGCTTGGTACGTTCATGTAAAACTGAAATCTTAGCTATTACCATCGCTGCTTGATTATCATATAACATCTAGATCGGTGTAACCAGTGGAACTTGGAAGTCATGCAAAATGAAGCTTAACCATTTCAATTCACAACTTACCGCACTCATACTTCTGTACTCTGCTTCAGCAGAGAATTTGCTGACAATGGACTATTTCTTGGTCTTCCATGAAAGAAGTGATTGACCAAGAAATACGCAGAAGCCCATGAGAGATCTCCTGGTTGTTTTACATCCTCCCTAGTCAGCATCACAGTATGCTTTGAGGATCAAGTTTGTATTGGTAGGATAAAGTATGCCACAGTTTATAATACCCTTAAGATATCTGAGAACATAGTGTGCAGCTTGTAGTTGATGCTTACATAGTGACTGCATATGTTGGCTAAGTTGTTGTGTCGCATATGATAGATCAAGCCTAGTAAATCCCATGTATAGTAACCTTCCAACTATATTCTTGTAAACCTCTAGATTCTTTAGTGTTTCTCTAGGATCTGAAAGTATGATTCCATGGTTGAAAGGGTTGTTAATTGGGTCTGTACTGTCAAGCTGTTCATCTAAAATAACATAAACTGCATATTTCATTTGTTAGAGTGTTACCCCTGAGGCATCTCTGTGGAGCTCAATGCCTAGGAAGAACTTAGCTTCCCCCATATCTTTTATAGTAAAAAGGGAGTGTAGATATTTTTTGACAACATTGATGGAGTGGGGATCATTCCCACTTATAAGGATGTCATCAACATAGATTATAATTGTTGTGAAAGTTGATCCCTTTGTTAGAGTGAACAAGTAGTAATCACTGTTGGACCTGGCAAATCCAAAATTAGTGAGCATTGTTGACAATTCTTTGTGCCAATGGCGCCCAACCTATTTTAAGCCATACAAGGACTTGATTAGCTTGCAAACCTGGCCCTACTTGGCCTTTGTATAACCCTGGCGTGGTTGCAAATAAATTTCTTCCTCCAAGTGACCATGCAAGTAAGCATTGTTCACATCTATTTGGTGAATTGGCCAGTTTTTGGTTGCTACTATAGCTATGAAAACCCTCACATTGACAACCCTAGCAACTAGACTAAAACTCTCATAGAAAATCCATACCAAACTTCTGATTGTAGCCCTTGGCCACAAGCGTGGCTTTAAATCTGTCAATTTCTCTACTTGGTTTGAATTTGATCCTATAGACCCATTTTAAGGAAATTGGTTTCTTTCCCTCTGGCAGCTCAGTGATCTCCCATGTATTGTTGGCCTCAATTGCATCAATCTCCATTTGCATTGCCTTTTGGCATTCAGGGCTTTGATTAGCTTGAGAGAAAGAAACATGCTCCTTTACTCTTGAGATCTTGGTCATGAAAGCCAAGTGGCTGTCTTTACAATTCTGGATTTCTCCAGTATTGTGCCCTTTATCTGAGAAAATTGATGTGAAATCCCTCAACCAAGATGGCCTTTTTGGAATTCTTTTGGGAGGTATCTCATTTTTGTTTAGCTCTACAGTTTTCTCTACAGTTTTGTGTTAACGGATTTCAGGACTTACTTGTTTGCCTATCCCTTGTCCTGGCACTTCTTCATTCATCTTTTCCATGTTAGATTGTTTGAAAGGGAAAACATCTTCTTAAAAGACCACATCCCTTGCAACTATGACTTCTTTACTAGTTAAGTCCATTAGTTTCCACCCCTTCTGTCCTGGTGAGTAACCTAGGAAAACTGCTTGATGTGCCCTAGGGGAAAACTTATCTTTGAACATGTGTGTATCAATGTAAAAATATTGACATCCAAAAATCCTGAAATCCCCATATTCAATTTCTATGGAGTACATGAGCTTGTATGGTGTATGCCATTTTATTACCTTGCTTGGTAGGACATTTATGGTTGTTGTTGTTGTCATTATAGATTCTCCCCAGTAATCAATCAACTAGCAAATTTGCTTGAAATAAGATTGCTCTAGCAATTTCTAATAACTGTCTGTGCCTTCTCTCCACTCTCCCATTTTGTTGGGGTGAGTGTGCACAACTTCTCTAGTGAGATATTCCATGTTTCTGAAATAAGCTATGGCAATCTTTATTGACAAATTCTGTCCCATTATCTTATCTAATGACTCTCACCATTATGTTAAATTGGTTTTTGATCATAGCAAGAAATGACTCAATTACACTATGTGTTTATGACTTTTGCTGTATGAGAAAAGTCCTTACTGCTCCACTATAATCATCTACAATAGTGCCAAAGTATTTTGCACTAGTTAAAGATGGAACATGGTATGGTCCCCACCGATCAATATGAACAAGATGAAATGGTGCCTTTGCTCTTATTAAACTATCTGGAAATGGTAGCCTACATTGTTTTGCCAGTGGGCAAACTGGACAAAAAAACTAGTTTTACAAGTTGCACTAATGTTGTTAATATGACATAACACTTTTGTAGAGACATGACCAAGTCTATTGTGCCATACATCTGGCTTATTACATGTATTTGCACTATTGAAAATTGTTGCGATCTTCACCAATACTCCTGAATCAAAAGACTTCCCAGTCAACTTGTAGAGGCCTTCAGTTTTCCAGGCAACTACCAGTGTTTCCTTGGTTACTAGGTCCTGTAAATATCAGCAATTAGGATATCATAGAGACTTGAGCTTCTTCTAATAGTAGTCCCACATATAGTAAGTTGAATCTGAATTTTGGAACAAATAATGTGTTCTTCAATTGAATCTTATCAGATAGAGTTATAGGACGTCCCAATGTGAGTGACAATTTGATTTGTGCCATCATGCAAAATGACACTATGCAGATTGTGTTCCTTTGTGAACTTTGAAAAGAAGTCAAACCTAGAGCACATATGGGATGTTGCCCCACTATCTATTATGCACTCACTGTCAATAATAGGTTTTGCTTTTATACCTGAAAAACTAGTAAAAGCTATGAAGTCTTGCTTTGGTCAGTTTGTTAGGTTATTTGTCAGTGCGTACTCCATGATTTGCTTGCCCTTTAGCATACTGTATAACCCATGCACCATCTGTTCCATATCAGGTTGTTGAGCATATGAAGGTGCTGAGTAAGTTGATTCATCACCAGAGTAATTCTGTGCGGAACAGTTGTTTGTGTTGACATTATTTGCAAGTGAATGCTTTTTTCCCCTTTTCTTCTTGTGCCTTGGGTGCCATTTTGGATAACCATGCACTTTCCAACAGTTTTCTTTTGAAATCCCCTTTGGTCTTGTTGTCAATTTCACCTGAGTAGTTTCTTGTCTTATTGGTGACATGATTCGCCATTTCTACATATTGCTTTGTGAATACCTCCCTCTGTTTCTCAACCCTTTGTAACATGCATATGCCTTGGGTAAGGTTGGGAAGGGGTCCTTGAGTAATATCTGTGATTTTGAAGATTCATAGCCATCATGCAATCCCATGAGAAATTGAATCATCTTGTCTTCATCATTTAGTTTACTGATCTTTTGATTTACATCGCAAATGCAGTTTTTGATCTCATCGCATTGATAAACTGGATGATTTCTCAATAGATCTAGCTCATCCTATAATTTCTTCAGGCGAGTATAGTAAATCATGACAGAATTATTACCTTGATGGGGCATATTGATCTCTTTCTTCAATTGAAAGAGTTTTGTACCATTACTCGCTCCAAACTTGTCCTCTAATTCTTTTCGCACACTTCTAGCACTAGTTGTGTACAAGAAAGCCTTCGAAAAATCCTTTGTCACGGAGTTTAGTATCCAAGATGTTACCAAATTGTATGTTTTGTACCAAGATTGATACTTTGTTGTGCCTTCATTCGGAGACATATCGTCTTTTAAAATCCAATCCACCTTTTCTTTCGCAATAAGAGCCCTTTGTATGGATCTGCTCCAAGGCAAGAAATTATCTCCATTGAAGACAGCTGCGACAAGGACCATATTGGTGTTATCACTTCCACTGTTTGCATTCATTGAGAGATTTCCAGAATTTCCATATTGTTCTTGTGAATGTGATTTGAAGTTGTCAATTATAAATTGCATTTTTCATATGCAATTTTGGACTTTGAAAAACTTATATGGTTGGTAAAATACAATATGTATTTGGCCAGCATTTTTGGACTTTGAAAAACTTGTATGGTTGGCAAAATACAACATGTATTTGGCCTCCTTTGTTCACATTATTTTTGTCTTTCATTTCTTATTACTTTATAGGCCTATAAATACCCTTCCAAGTTCATTTTGCAAATTAATTCTAGCAAAAATCATTTGGGAGTTTAGTGTAATATATATACTTATTGTATATATATTTGTATGTGAGGTTTGAGTGTATTTGGGTTAAGGGATTGAGTATTTTATTTTTCCATTTCTTTTGTACTACTTTTCATATTATTAGTGGATTATTTGCTTTCTCCTTTCACCAATTATTTCTCCTATTTTGTTGTTGCCATATTCACCCAAAATAAATATTTTGTTCCTCTGCGGGTCCAAATAATCTCCTAACAAATTGGTATCAGAGACAACTAATATTTATTTTGGAATTTTGAAATTTACTATAACGACAACTAAATTTGATATTGAGAAATTTGATCGCAATATGAGCTTTGCCTTATGGCAAGTTAAGATGAAAGCGATTTTGACACAAAATGAATAGTACAAGGCAATGATGGAAGAGTTACCTGAAATGGTGACAGAGGAGAAGAAACAAGATTTGGAGGACAAAGCTCTAGCCGCCATTCAGTTATGCTTGTCAAACAAGGTCCTGCGAGAAGTCATCCACGAGAAGACTGCCAAAGGCTTATGGCAGAAATTGGAGTCTCTCTATATGTCTAAAAACCTCACCAGCAAGCTTGTGGTGAAGCATCGTCTCTATATGCTTCATATGGCAAAAGGCACATCCCTTAAGGCTTACCTTGATGATTTCAGTTCCATTCTTTTGGATCTGGAAAATTTGGATATCAAATACGAAGAAGAAGATAAAGCTCTTAAGTTGTTGGGGTCTCTTCCTCCTTCGTTCAAAAATTTCCGCGAGACCCTGATCTATAGTAAAACCACTTTAACCATGGAGGAGGTTAACGATTGTTTGTTCTCTAAAGATCTTATTGTTAAAGAGCTTTCTGGTGACAGAAATAGTCCTAGAGAAGGTTTGGTCGTTCGAGGGAGATCTAGTACAAGAGATCCCAGTAGCAGCAGCAGCAACAACTGAACCAGATCTAAATCAAGATCCCGTTATAGTAATTTAACATGCAATTACTGTAAGAAGAAAGGGCACATTAAAGCTGAATGTTACAAGCTTCAGCGAAAGAATAAAGAAAAGAGTTACAGAGATGATGGTCCCGCCGAAGCCAGTGTTGCAGAAGATGAGGAAGACTGTGAAGTTTATGCCGTGTCCGACGATGGTGCAAGATTAGGACAAGGGTGGACCTTGGACTCTGCTTGCTCATTCCATATTTGTCTCCACAAAGATTGGTTCTCCTCTTATGAACCAGTAGAAAAAGGAGTTGTATTGATGGGCAACGATCATCCTTGTAAAGTTATTGGAATAGATATTATCAAAATCAAGATGCATGATGGTATTGTCAGAACACTAGCCGATGTGTGGCATGTTCTAGACATGAAGAAGAACCTGATCTCATTGTCTGCTTTAGATGACAACAATTGCAGATTTTTTAGTGGAGGTAGAGTTTTGAAGGTTTTGAAAGGTGCCCTCGTCATGATGAAAGCAATAAAAGTTAGGAGATTGTACGTGTTGCAAGGATCAACTGTAATAGGTGTTGCTGCAGTTTCGTCTTCCATGTCAGAATCCGACGTTACAAAATTATGGCATATGAGGCTTGGCCACATGAGTGAAAAAAGGTTTGGCCATGCTTAGTAAAAGGGGTCTACTTTGTGGCCAGAGTATTTCCAAGTTAGAGTTTTATGAGCACTGCATTTTCGGCAAGCATAAAAGAGTCAGCTTCAGTGGTTGTTTTCACAGAACAAAAGGTACTTTGGATTATATCCATTCTGACCTTTGGGGCCCTCCTCATGTTCCTTCAAAAGGTGGCGCTCATTACATGCTCACTTTTATTGACGACTACTCAAGGAAGGCCTGGACTTATTTTTTGAAACACAAAAATGATGTCTTTGTCACTTTCAAGCAGTAGAAAGCCTTGGTGGAAAATCAAACTGCAGGAAGATCAAACGTCTCCGAACAGATAATGGTTTGGAGTTTTGTGATATAGAATTTGACACATTCTGTAAAGATATGGGCATCTCGAGACATCTCACAGTTCTGGGTAAACCACATCAGAATGGTGTAGCTGAGAGGATGAACAGAACTCTGTTGGAGAAAGTTTGATGCATGTTGTCAAATTCTGGTTTGTCTCAAGCATTTTGGGCAGAAGCAGCTATAACTGCTGCTCATTTGGTGAATCGTTCCCCTAGTGCTTCCATTAACTGCAAGACACCTGAAGAGTTGTGGTCTGGTAAACCTGCTGATTATTCTAATCTGAGGATTTTTGGGTGTCCTGTTTATGTCCATGTGAACGATGGAAAATTGGAGCCTAAAGCTAAAAAGGGCATTTTTCTTGGCTATCCAGATGGTGTAAAGGGATACAAAGTTTGGCTTCTTGATCCCAAGTCACCAAAATCTGTAATAAGCAGAAATTTTGTGTTCGATGAGTCTGGTATACTTCATCCAAGAAAAGAGTCCCTAGTTGTAGTTGACACCAAAATACAGAATTCTGATAAGCAGGTGGAGGTTCCATTTGAGGTGGAGGAATCATTTGCTCTGTCCGAAGCCACAGAGGAGCAAATTTCAGAACAGTTGTCCGAGCTAATAGAAGTTGAAGAAACTACTACTGTAGAATAGGTGGAGCAGCCTGTTGTTGAAAGTAGGCTAGATAGAGAAAGAAGAATGCCTGTAAAGTTTGCAGATTATGTTACTTATGCCTTTGTAGCTGCACAAGAAACAGAAGGAGTTGGCGAACCTTCCACATATTCAGAGGCCATTTCTCGTAATGATTCAGCGAAATGGCTTATCGCTATGCAAGAAGAGATTGAATCTCTACACAAGAACCGCACGTGGGAGTTGGTGAAACTACCTAAGGACAAGAAGATTGTTGGTTGCAAATGGGTCTTTAAAAAGAAAAATGGCATTCTAGGCGTAGAGGATGCCAGATACAAAGCACGATTGGTCGCTAACCCCATAACAGGTTCTTTCATCCATTTTGGAATCTTATCTTAATCACTTACTATCTCTTGATAATTGTTACAAGTGTGGGACCCTGAGAAATCCTGATAAGAATTCTTGATATGGATTCTTATCTTAGTAACCGGCAGGGTCTTGGGAATCCAAGAAAAGGTGCGTGAACTCATTGTCTGACAGAGATGGTACTTTCCTAGCTTTACTTTTTTCTTTGGATGAAGAGCTAGCTATATATGATGATTTTCTTTTGGGGCTTACCTGTTGCTTGGGAGAGATAGATTTCAATCAATTATGAGGAGCAAAATCTGTTGCCGAGGTAGTAGGTGTTTCTATATTAAGAAACTAAAACATTTGCTGTTTTAAATCCTCTTTTGGAATAGAGGTTAATAAGCCTTTTAAAAGATCAGCTACCTTATTAGGTGAGACCGGAACACTTGGAGAGGATGGTGGGAAATTTAGGTTACTAATTGAATTAATTTTTTTGTTGAGAAAATTGAAGGTGGCTCAAAGAACTCGAACTTCTCCCACCATTTGATAGAGATCCTTCGTGTTAACTAAGGAACGAAAAACTCTTCAGCTGAGCAATATCCCAATTTTTTCCCTCTCTTTTTCGTGATGATAAGATCCTATTTACCAATCCAAGGAACTCTATATAAGAGTGCAAACATTAATCTAGGGTAGTCACAAAATTTGTTAGCATCAACAAATTGTTCATAGACTTCTAGAACCCTTAAAGTGAGGATAATAGGAAATAATCCCCACTTTGAAAACCATTCATGAAACCAATTAGGGAAAACCTCTTGAGGTTTGTCTAAGGAAAACTGGAAAAACCAGCTAAACTTTCTTTGATGATTTTCGTAGAATAAGGCTTGAGTCCAGGCCTGAATGTGGTCAAAGTAGTTAAAGAATTTTGGTCTTCCATAAGACAATTCTCTACAAGTGAATAAGTTTTTTTCCCATTCTTCTTGGGAAATAACCCTAGTGATTATGGACTTACTATAAGCCCATGCGTTTCCACTTCTAGAAACAGGTTCAATCTTAACCGAATTGGTTTCTAATAAGATTGTTTGATAGAAATTAAAATCTTTTGGTAAAAAAGGTGTTATTGTATAATTCTGAGTATAAAAGGAGGCAATTTCGAAAGGTTGCAAATGTGAATGCCTATCTTCAATGGGTAGCATATGCTCAAAGGTAATCGAGACACAAGAAAAAATATTTTCCTTTTTCGTTGCAGCATCAAGACAACTCTTAAAAGCATCTTGGGAATACCTATCTTCTTGGCTTTCTTTGGACGGTCTAAAAAAAAGACTCTTTAGCCTTTCCTTTTGATGAGGAACTATTACCTCATCTGGCGCTAGATCTGGAATTCATGACCTGTAAGGAATTCACGAGTTAGAAAATTAGGGAGGGAATTAGATTCACTTTTTATATACTTTATATCAAAATCAAACACAGATGATATGGCCTGTCATTGAGCAAATATTTGTTTGGAGGCAATATTCTTTACATCTTTTAATAAGATTTCTTTTGCTCTCTTACAATCTACTCTAAGTAGAAATTTCTGATTAATTAAGTCAGATTCAAATTTCTGAATACATAACACGATAGACAAAACTTCCTTTTTAACCGTAGAATAATTAATTCTTGGACCAGTCCACATACCACTAGTAAACCTAACTAAGGTTTCCCTTTTGTTCATCCTTTGTTTAAGGATTCCTCCATAACCTTTATTTGAGGCATCAATTTCTACTATTTTAAGCGCTTCTGGGTGTGGTATAGCTAGACAAGGTAAGGTTTTAACATTGAGTTTTATTTTTCGAACTACTTGAGTGCAATCATTAGTCCATTTCGGGGGGTTTTATGAAGCCTTGCGAATAAAGGCTTAGCACCATGGGCTAGATTTTTGTAAAAATCAGCCACATAATTTATACTTCCCAAAAATCGTTGTAATTGAGTTTTATCTTTAATTTCATCAGGAAATTTATCCGCAAAGTCAATTGCCCTCTCTATTGGGATGGTTGTGACATATTCTAAACAATGGCCTAAAAATCTAACTTTTGTTTGAAATAATTTTATCTTTTTTGCAGAAATAACTAAACCATTGGTCTTAACAGCTCTTAAGAAAATGTTTAAATGCTTAAAATGTTGTTCTATGTCCTTAGAAAAAATTAGGACATCATCAATATATACTATCATAAATGCCGAATAAGCATTAAAGATTTCGTTCATAATCTTCTAGAAATCAGAAGGAGCAATTTTTTTAAATCCAAAATGCATTACATTCCATTCAAAATGACCAAAAGGGACAATAAATGCCGTTTTGTATTTGTCTTCTTCTTTAATCTGAATTTGCCAATATCCAGACTTCATATCGAACTTAGAAAAAATCTTTGCCACGAAGAGTCTATTTAATAAGTCTCTTTTATTTGGAAAAGGGTACTTGATCCATCTTAAAACCTTATTTGAAGGTTCATAATTGATAACTAATCGGGGTACTCCCTGTTCTGATTCTACAACATTTTCTACAAAAAATGCTGGGCAACTCCAAGTACTATGGCTTTTTCTTATAAGCCCTTTTTCTCTAAGTCGGCAATTTCAAACTTACATATTTCTAGGTGGCGGGGACCCATACCAATAGGCCTAGTCCTTGTGGGAATCAGTCTTTCATCAAAGTCTGGCTTATAAGGCAGACTAACTATGTGCCTTTTCCTATCCCAAAAAGCAGTTGGAGCATCTGAACAAACTTCCTTAATGAGTTCTTGTTCTAA
This sequence comes from Euphorbia pulcherrima, assembly GCA_947683365.1. Taxonomy (NCBI): domain Eukaryota; kingdom Viridiplantae; phylum Streptophyta; class Magnoliopsida; order Malpighiales; family Euphorbiaceae; genus Euphorbia; species Euphorbia pulcherrima. Next base: position 33,932,700 of record CANTUS010000015.1, on the reverse strand, counting down.
GGTCTTAATCATTTCCTTCAAATGAGGATTGTTGAGCTTTTCTTCAATGGTTTTGAAAACAATCTCCTGTTTTAAGGAATCAATAAATTTTTCTTTATAAGAAATTCTTTTTTTAATGACATCGATATGTTTTATTTTTGGGTTGAGTTATAAACTCAAAAATTATATCTTTTCCTACAATATGCGTCACAATTCCCTTTTCTGACAGTTTAGATATTGGGAACAACATATGTAAAAATGGGTTCCCCATGATTACTAAGTGCGCTAAAATTTTAACAATTATATATGGTTTTTCTAAACACATCCCATTATTGCATATAGCTGCGTTACTTAAGCTGTATTCTACCGCTAATTTATCTCCATTCGCGATATGTAATTGTTCTAATGTTTTAGAGAAATATCGGGATGGTATTAATCCTTCATTAATACAATTAAGGTCTCCTACTGAATCTATAAGGGTAACTGTCTTTAAGACATACTCTTTATTTATGAGAAGAGTAATTTTAGTATGCCACTTATGAGTGATTACTCTATCCCTCTGTCAATATATTGGAGATCCTTCTTTTCAGGAATTTTCTCTTGTTCTTCTTCAGAATCAGAGTTATAATCTGATTCTTTGGATACTTCTAATAGCGAAACTCTCTCTTTACGACTTTTAATTTCCTTTTTTAAATTATTAATGTCTAATTTAAGATCGTTGATGGTGAGTTCTTTTCCTTTAGTAGCTTTAACCCTATTAATAATCTCTTTCATATTATAAGAGAAATTTATTTCTTTAATTTTTTCTTCAATTCTATTATTCTTTAAAGAATTCGAAGTAGATGCTTTATCTGTTTTATTTTTAAACATTTTTAAATAAGACCCTAAGTGGTCTCTCGTTTCTCCTAGATCTTGGATCTTCTCCATAAGATCTAATATCATATTCTCTTCTTTGGTTAAAACTAACAAACCATTAAGAGAACATAGTGATTTATAATAATCACAATTCCCATCACAGCTAGAATTAGACTTTGAACTTACTTCTGATTCATTTTCTGAAGTATAATCATTATCTTCTTTTTCTGAGCTTGTTTGGACTACTAGAATCTTTTCTAAGGTCTCTTTTACATCGTCACTAAGATTGAGCAACCTAATATGTTGTTTAACTCTACATTTATTAGAGTAACGTCATGTCTTTCCACATTTATAACAGACTATTTCTTTAGTCTGCATTTAGCTTTATTATAATGTCTCTTTGGTCTTTTATAAGACTTCTTTGGAATATAATCCTTCTTAGGATTTTTTCACAAGTCTTATGACTCTTCCTATGATAAGGTTTGGATTTCTTCGTGTTAGAATTAGAGAAAGTAGGAAATCCCACTTGTTCGCAAAAGTTTCCAAGGATTCTTTTGCCATGCAATTTTTCCTTTTGCATTTGCTTATGGATTTTTAATTCATTGCAAAGAAGCATTCCTTCTGCAACTATCTTGGAAGCAAGTTCTCCATAAGTTAACTTTGAATATGGTGTAACGTTATTAGGGTTATGATTTCTTGGGCTGATTCCATCAACATAGTACCTCAAAAGAAAGGGAAACGTAGAACTTGCTTCAGAGTGGCACCAATTCGAGGACGAATCTTTTTTAAAGAGGGAAGGGATGATGTGAATAAAGGAACACCAACTATGGAGCATGGAAATGATGAAGATAAGGAACTTAAGAAAAAAACAGCTTTTACATATGCCATTTACGAGTTCTAAGTCAAAGAGTGTTCAATATATTTCAATTGGGCTAAACAAGGAGATTTCGATGATTCATTGTCCAAGTAAAGTTTCAACAAATTCTAATAATGCATGCTTGATCAAGGATGAAGAATTTATAATGTTGAGAGAAGTATGGAAGAATGATTCAAGATTTGGTCTGCTTAGTATTAGCTTACGTGAGCTTTGGACATGCATGTGTTTGACACGTGTTAACCCATTGGGATGTTGCCTAGTTCTTATTGGATCAATTACTTGATGGAAGACAATGTGGCTGCCATCATATTAGCATTTGATTTAATTTAATTAGGTTTATTTATTATTTTTTTATTTGAGATATTTTTATTTCCTAGTTAGTTTGTGAATTCTATTCAAGTAGGATTTCTTTCCTGATTCTTTAAGGACTTCTCTTAAGAATCTGATTAGGACTTTAGTATTTTATTCTTAGTCAAATTATGATGTTAATTTCGTGCATTAGGGTTAGGAGTATTACATATAGATAGCTTTTATATATGCTAGACACAGATTTGATAATAATAAAATTCACATTTTTCCTTTGCGAAAAATTCAGCTTTCTTTGAGTGCGAGTGATCGGGATCTTGTTCTTGAAGTATTATTTTGATTGTGATCAATTGTTGTGGCTAGACAATTGAGAATCAACCCCATAACAAGTTCTTTCATCCAATTCAAAAGGTTGCGTTAACTATGTGCTAACGAGATTGTTCGTTTTATTTGGTAGGATTGGTTGTGCTATTGCCATCTATTCTATTATAATCCATTTTCTAACTCATAAATTTATTTTCTTTGTGTCTCATAAATCTCAATTAACGGTTCAGGAAAATTCTTGAGTTTGGATTGCGCTTCGCGTACCTGGATTCACATCATTCTTAGTCTCTCTTTGACTCTATCTGAGAATAAGTATGGCAGTCCACTTATAAATATTTCTTTCCAGAAATCCTGATAACTATCATCTCTAGTATAAACTGTCCTTAGAAAGACATCTTTATACCATTTGAATTTCGATAGATCGCTACACCTTAAATTCATAAGTTGGTCATTGGTTTGTTCTATGAACATAGAAGTTGACCCTAAAAAGTGAAGAATAAGGGTATAAGCCAAAGTATTAACTGCATCAGAATGTGGTTGCCCATTTTCTTCCTTAACAGAATTAAGGATTTGATTTTTTGCTTCAGTATTTAGCTGGAAATCCCACCATCCTTTAAGTTGTCCTTAAAATCCTGAAATAATAGCCTGTGGTATGGATTTATCAGATTGTGAATTGAGAATATAATGGACATTATTTTACCGAGTGGAGGTAATGGTTCTAAAACAGTTCCAGGCTAGAATAACCAAAATGGACAAATTGGTCCTATCGGTGCTGGACCTAACGAAAATGAACTTTCGAGTTTAATGATTGTTATGCCTAATGATCATGAGGTTGGTTTGGGATTATATCTTATTTCAACTCTTAAAAGATCGGAGAAATTTTGCGGATCAAATTTAAAAGTTTGGCAATATAAAATATTTTTCTATTTGACAAGCATGATACACCATGATATATTGAAAGATGACCCTCATGTTGGAGTGGTTAACGCTTCTTTTCAATTATTTATGGATGGTTGGAATCATACGGATTTTATTTGCAAAAATCTTATTTTGAATGACTTAGTCATTGACTTATATGAGGTGTGTACTATTTAATGTATTGTAAAAGAAATGTGGGATTCTTTAAATAGAAATTTTTTTGTTGCTAATCAAGTTTTGGCGAAAGCTTACGTGGTGGAGGTCATTAGAGACTCCAAAAAGGGCAAACAACATGTTAAACGTAAGTTTAAAATTGGACAAAACGGAAGCATATCCAAGAGACGAATGTTAAATGGAAAATGCTTAAATTGCAAAAAAATGGGACAAATCATTTGTTTGTAAATTGACAAAAATGGTCAATAACATTGAGGTAAACGTTATGAAAGAAATTACAAAAGATGTATATGATATCAACGTATGTGTAATTTCTGAGGTCAATATGACTGACTCAAACCCAATGGAGTGGTGGCTTGACACTGGTGCTACTCGTCACGTGTGTTGTGATAAAGTATCTTTTGCTGGATTGATTCTAATTGATAATGGGAGAACTCTTCATGGGAAATTCTGCTACTTCTAATGTCAAAGGACATGGAACGGTGATTCTGAAAATGACTTCCGGCAAAGAAGTAAAATTGTAAAATGTCTTATATGTACCTAACATGAAGAAGAATCTGGTTTCTGGGAGCCTATTAAGTGCACACGGCTTTAAGATGGTATTTAAATCTCAAAAATTTTGTTTAAGGGAGACATGTATGTGGGAAAGGGATATGAATGTAATGGAATGTTCAAATTCAATTGTATCTCTTATAAGCAAAATTTTATTAATGAGAATAACATTGTTGCTTATATTATTAAGCCTTCTAATTTATGGCATAGTATACTTGGACACGTTAATTTTGATACGTTACGACGTTTAATTAATTTGAATTATATACCCACATTTCATATCGATAAATCACATAAATGTGAAACGTGTGTTAGGACAAAATTAACAAGATCTTCATTTCAATCCGTTGAAAGAAATTCAGAATAACTCGGTCTAATACATAATGATATTTGTGACTTGAAATACGTTTTCCAAGAGGAGGCAATAAATATTTTATTACCTTTATAGATGATAGCACAAAATTTTATTATGTGTATTTGCTTAAAAGCAAAGATGAAGCTTTAGAGAAATTTGTACTCTACTCGTCACTTGTGTTGTGACAAAGAGTCTTTTGCTAGATTGACTCTTATTGATAATGGGGAGAAACTCTTCATGGGAAATTTTGCTACTTCTAATGTCAAAGGACATGAATGGTGATTCTGAAAATGACTTCCAGCAAAGAAGTAAAACTGTAAAATGTCTTGTATGTACCTAACATGAGGAAGAATTTGATTTCTAGGAGCATTTTAAGTGCACACGGCTTCAAGATGGTATTTGAATCTCAGAAATCTATTTTATCTAAGGGATACATGTATGTGGGAAAGAGATATAAATGCAATGGAATGTTTAAATTTTGTTGTAAGCAAAATTCTATTAATGAGAATAACATTGTTGCTTATATGATTGAGTCTTTTAGTTTATGGCATAGTAGACTTGGACACCTTAATTATGATACGTTACGACATTTAATTAATTTGAATTATATACCCACATTTTATATCGATAAGCCACATAAATGTGAAACATGTGTTGAGACAAAATTAACAAGATCTTCATTTCAATTCGTTGAAAGAAATTCAGAATTAATCGATCTAATACATACCGATATTTGTAACTTGAAATACGTTCAATCAAGGGGAGGAAATAAATATTTTTTTACCTTCATAGATGATAGCACAAAATATTGTTATGTATATTTGCTAAAAATTAAAGATGAGGCTTTGGAGAAATTTATACTATATAAGCAAGAAGTAGAAAACCAACTTAATAAGAAAATTAAGATGGTTAGAAGTGATAGTGGTGGTGAATATGTTGCACCATTTGGCGAGTTTTTCTCCTAAAATGGAATTATTCATGAAGTAACACCACCTTACTCTCCACAATCAAATGGTGTAGCTGAACGCAAAAATCGTACTCTAAAAGAGATGATGAATGCAATGTTAACCAGTTTTGGTTTACCACAAAACATGTGGGGTGATGCTGTTTTGTCAGCAAATTATCTTTTCAATAAGATACCACATAAGAAATAAGACAAAAACCCCTTGTGACTTATGGAATGGTAGAAAGCCTTCTTATAATTACTTGAAAATGTGGGGGTGTCTTGCAAAGGTGATTGTACTATCACCTAAATGTATGCAAATAGGTCCAAAAACGGTGGATTATATTTTCATTGGCTATGCTAGTAATAGCAAAGCATATTGGTTTCTTGTGCATGAATCTAAAACCCGGATATACACAAGAACACTTTGGTACAGTCCAAGGACGCTTCATTTTTTGAAGATCTATTTCCATGCAAGGGAAAAGGTGAAGGGTCGGGAACTAAAAGGTCTCGTGGACTTATTGTAAGTGACAGTCAAGTTGATCAACAAGGTGTTGATAACTATGACAATCTTCAATCAATAATTTAAGAAGATGATCAAAATTCTCAAGAAGAGAATAAATCGGATCACGAGGTGAAACCTAGAAGAAGTAAAAGGACAAGGATTGAAAAATCGTTTGGTCCGGATTTCTTAACGTATATGGTTGAAGCGGAACCTCAAACGTATAAAGAAGCTATAAGCTCAATTGAAAGTCCTTTATGGAAAGAAGCCATAAGGAGTGAAATTGATTCCATCTTGCAAAATCGTACATGGGAACTAGTGGACCTTCCTCCAGAAACTAAGCCACTAAGTTCTAAATGGATTTTCAAGCGTAAGCTAAAAGCTGATGGAACAATTGATAATTGCAAGGCTCATTTAGTCATAAAATGTTATAGATAAAAAGAAGGCCTTGATTACTTTGATACGTATTCTTCAGTGTTGAGAATAACTTCCATTAGGATGATATTTGCAACTGCCGCTTTGTGAAATCTTGAAGTACATCAAATGGATGTGTAAATAGGTTTTCTAAACGGAGATCTTGAAGAAGAAATCTACATGGAACAACCCGAGGGTTGTGTAGCTTCTGGTCAAGAAAGGAAAGTATGTAAGTTAGTGAAGTCTTTATATGGTTTAAAGCAAGCACCAAAATAATGGCATAAGAAATTAGATGATGTCATGATGGCAAGTGGCTATCGCATAAACGAGTCTGACAAGTGTATATATTTCAAAACTACAAATGAAGGATATGTTATTCTATGTTTGTATGTTGATGACATACTCATTGTTGGAAGCAATGACAGAATGGTAAAACGTACCAAGGATATGTTAAATTATAAATTTGACATGAAAGATATGGGACTAGTTGATGTAATTTTAGTGATCAAAGTTCAACGTTCACCTAACGATCTCATATTGACGCAGTCATACTATATGGACAAGATACGTGACAAGTTTAACAAAGGTGATATTGGTATAGCCAAAACACCTAATACATTAATCTACATTTGTCCAAGAACAAAGGTGAATGCATAGACCAAGTGGAATATGCAAGAGTTATAAGCAGTCTAATCCTTGGCATCCCGACTTCTGGCCAGCTCTTCCATCAGCCCTCTTGGATCTTGCACTCTCAAATTTCGTGATCCGGACATAATTGCAAACGGATTCTCAGTTGTGAGTTGTTATTTTCCCTCTTTTTTGTATAAATTGAACCTTTAATGTTAGGGTTTCTAATTCTGATGGCTGCTGCTTTTGCAATTTCCCCGATGATTTGTTTCAATTCTTTAATAAAATTCTTTTTCTTTTTGATTTGGACAGAATTGCAAATACATTCTCGGTTGTGAGTTCCTCTTTTCTCTCTCTTTTTCGTATATATTGAACCTTTGATGTTAGGGTTTTTGATTCTGCTACCTAGTTCTTTTGCAATGTCCCAATGCGTTTCAGAATTTTCTTTCAGATTTGATTTGCTTCCTTGGTAATGCTCTTGTTTCTTTTCATTTTCATGTTATGTTTATCTAAATGATAAGACATGATTCGCGTATAGCCCTAATCTGGTTTATGTTTCATCCAATGGTGTTTCTCAGCGAGTTGAGAATATACCTCTCAATTATGTCGTGAACCATCATGAAGGTGGGATGACCTTGACCCTTGAAAGCACAAAGGGAGATGCGATTATTGAAATTAGATTCACAAAAGAATTGGTTGAATTCCTAATTAATGCTCCCTTGGTCAAAACACAGCAAAATTTCCTTTTTTTGTTCAGAGACTATTTCCATTTAGTTTATATTTTTCTACCTTAGTGAATTCCTAATTAATGCTTTTGTTAAATGTTAATTTCTTACCATTCTTGAGCTGAAATCTCAGCCTATAAATAGGCTTAAAATTTCATAACAAGGAGAAGGAATCACCCTAATTCATTGTTTGGATCGAAAATCCCAATATTCTTAAAGTTTCCTTTGCTAAAAAAATACATCACAAAATTATTACTTTTGTTAGAAAGATCCATGGTTGGAGATTACCAGTCATTAAAATGTTATAAAACATGAGATTGACACAATGAAAAAGAGGCATCAATTACTATTTACTAATTCAAGTGAAGAAATCCCTTGTGATAAATTGAATATTTATTTGGTATTCCTGAAACAAAAAAGGACAGAAACAATAGCCCAAAAAAGATAGAGCTGTCCCTTTTTTTGGAAAAAAGTAAATATGCTCACTTCATCACTAAAACAGTCTTAAACGGTCAAAAATAGTCTTGTGGAAAAGTATTGAAGATGTTTCACTTCACCACCCTATATTCATTTAGCAAACCTAAATGTGTCTTTCATATATTCTATCACAAAATCTCTTAATTGCTCTGAAAGGTCACAATGAACATGGGTGATCCTTCAGGCCTAGGCCACCAATTGAACTTTGGCACATTTGCAAGCAAATGAGCTAAGTAGTTTTCAATGCGGCTAACATGAATGACATATACATTTCCTCCTTATTTCTTTTTATCGGCTATCATGGACTTAATTTGATGCACAATTTCAGCATATGATTTAGGAGCCCTAAACCTTCCTAATAGAATCTGTTTGAGATCATTGGAATCGGTGCATAATAGCACATGAATTAAGATATTCTCCCTTGTCATTTCGTATGACTGCTGATACTGTAGCTTTTTCTAGAATACATCACGGAGCAAGGAGCAATGTCTTTGGATCTTTCCCTATTGATGCATTAGAGTATATTGACTAATAATCTTTGGGAGGGTTGAGGTACTTTGTTGTTCTAAAATAGACCGAGTTGCCATCGATATAGTTCGTCCTTCTAGGATATGCTTTGTGTAAGTTGCAATCAAAGACCTGGAAAATATTAAACTCTTTAGGGAAAGTTATCTCAGTAAAACCAAAACTAAAAATGTGAATTCAAACTTGCCTTAAAATGGGGAAAGTTGTTGTATTTTATTGTATTTTGGAAATTCACGACACATAGAAGAGTATGTATAAAGCCAAAAAGAGTATGTGAAATTTGCAAATCCACCTTCAATTACTCAAGTTATGATTCCACAAGGTGTTGAGGCACCCAAAACCATAAAAGCAATAAATCAACCCAAAAAGAATAGAGAAAGAGACTAAATTTCAAGAACTACAGCAAACACAAAAAAAGCATCGAAAGAGAAATCCAAGATAATGGGAGCAAGATAAACTCAGGAAACCAATAATCTACGCTATAATTACAAGATCAAAGGTTTATGAGACCATACCACATTTGCCTTTCATTCTAATTGAAGTAACAGTGCCCCTTTGCCCCCAATCAACTCTTTGAGGCGGGTCGGGAAAATTTTCATCAGAGAGCTATCGAGGAGACAAAAGCAAATGACAAGAACGAGAGGCAGTGAACCATGGACGGCCTAGAACCTTTGAAAGATTTCACCTTTAAAGAATTCATATTTGAGATTAGTAGCTACTACTAATCTATTACTTAACTCAAAACAACAAACAACCAATCAAACTTAAATAAAATAAAGTAAGAAAACAAAAAGTAAAAAAACATTATTTTAATGTTTACAGTTGCAATAGTATGAAGTTGCACTTGTTGCAACTCTATATTTTTTAGAGCTGAAAATGAAGCTCAAGGGTTGAAATTGCGCTCCTTAATGAAGCTCAAAGGTTCAAATTGGGCTCATGGGTCCAACCCCACTTAAGAGGGGCAGTATATAGCCCTCATTTTTAGATTTTTGTTGGGTTATAATTCCAACATGTATTTGTACTTATTTCCGTATCATTGGGACAATTTTTTAGTCTTTTTGGCCGTTATTACTTCCTTTTCTATCTTTTTCAAGTTTTGAAGGCAATTTGGAGAAAATGACAGTCTATGGGACTATGTTTACCAATCCGCATTTGAATACAATAATCCTCAAGGCTACCTATTTACCAATCTCAGAACTTCAATGGTTCTATGGTAAGAGTATCACTTAGTCTCGCTGTTTGGCTCGATCAACCATTTGGTAAGTTTCTGTGATTATTGTTAATCTTTATTCTTGCATCTATAATTGTGCCTGGAGAGAGATATAGTAATGACAGTCTCCATCGAGACTAGAGAGAGGTAATCTTACGCCTGTTAGGAGTGCTTCACTACCTGTCAGTAAGGATTTAGGCTTTTCCAATATTTATTGCTATTCATCGACGAGCTTTTTGGCGCGAAGTCGAGAGACACGGTGAGTAAGAGGGAGCCATTGTCTTTTATTGATTTATTACCTACTTTATTTCGTTTTATCATTCCAATTCCCAAAGAGAGTACTCCTAGGTCACGTTGTGTGCCATCTATTGAAAATAACTTTATTGAATATCGTTGCTTGTGGGATCGACCTCTGCTTACTGCTAACTACTATTTTGTTTTATACAGGGATTTTTTTGTGGTCTCGACATCCATCAAAATTTGGCGCCATTGCCGGGGAGCGATTCTTTTTTACTAGTTTCTTTTCAAGGATGACCAGAGCCATAGGTCGTGGCAACAACTTTTCTACGATCCAGAAATTGAAAGATCCAATGGAGCTCGCGCTAAGCAAGCTCGTGAGCGTAGAGAGTCTAAACATCAAGTAGAAACTTCAACCTGACCCAGCGACGACACAATTAATGTAGAAGAACTATTTGACGATCTAACCGACTCAAACTTCAAGCCAGAAATAGCCATCGTGACCATGGCTAACGCAGAGCAGTTAATCCGAGACCTTACAAGGGTCCCGTTGGATCAACAACCACTCTGTATCAATTACCCGACCGAGACTTATGACAACAATTTTGAGATGAGATCTAAGGTTGTCCATAGCTTACCCAAATTTGTCGGGAGGGCCACTAAAGACCCTTATAAACATTTGCAGCTGCTCCATTTGATGGTTTCCTTTATAAAGCTGCCGAAAGTCGATCTAGACCTCGCGAAATTGAAGTCCTTCTCCTTTTCTCTTGAGGACTTAGCTAAGGACTGGTTTTGTCATTTGAAACCAAGATCTATTACATCATGGGCCGAGATATCAAGAGACTTTCTTGATAAATATTTTCCAGCATCGAGAGTTACCACTTTGAAGAGGCAGATCTGTTCTGCAATGATGAAAGACATGGAGTGTCTCTATGAGTAATATGAATGATTCCAGCACCTTTTGGAAGCTTGCCCTTTTCATGGGTCCACCGAATAGGCCTTAGTCCAAACCCTCTACAAAGGGCCACCATTCTCTTAGTGCCCTATCATAGATGGCACTAGTGGTGGCGCTCTTATCAAAAAGACCCCAACTCAATCTTGGGAACTCATCAAGACTATGGCAGAGACTTCACAACAGTTTGGAGATCATGAGGGAGATCCACTTCCAGAGTAGTCAACGAGATCAATCCTAGTGGTCTCAATGACAAGATAGAAAGGCTTGGTGAGCTTGTACACAAGATAGCTATCCAGACCGAGGTCGCGAAGGAATGTTACATTTATAAGAACACCAACCATGCCACTGAAGATTGCCCTCGCATTGGAGACCCTAAATTTGAACAAGTCAATGCCATGGGGAACTATGGTGACTATGTGAACTACGGTAATTATGGTTACTACTTTAACCATGGGAATAAACAGCTATACATTCTACCACCATAGATTAATCAGATTAGATGGAGAGATCAACTAGCACTCACGTGGGGGGATAATGACAATCAATAACCACAAGGACCACAGAATCAGCTTATTATGAGAAATCAGCAGAATGGAGTCGTACCAAGACCTCCTTAACAGATCCAGCTGCAATATAATCCCCATTTACCTCAGCAACTACAGCAGAATCCTTATGACCTTTTCACTACTCTCAATGAGGGTTCACATAATCAGTTTGAGCAAATGAACAATCAGATACATGGACAACAAGGGAACTTCTCAAAAATGGAGAAACAAATGGCCTAAATAGCTAGCTCTCTCTCCTAGATCGAGAACATGGGGAGACTGCCATCTCAAACAAAGGATAATCCGAGGGAGAATGTCAGCGTGATAACACTAAGAAGGGAAAAAGAGGTCAAGTTGACACCAACAAGAGTAGAACTACAAGATGAAATCATCGAGATTCCTAATGACACAAAGGAACCAGTGGTTTCCACTGAGACCAGACCTCCTTTTCCAAAGAGACTAGCAAAGACCAAGAAGATGAAAGAGGAGAAGGAAATCTTTGAGACCTTGAGGAAAGTCAAGATCAACATCCCATTACTCGATGTGATCAAGTAGATGCCTAAATACGCTAAATTCCTCAAGGAGCTGTGCATCAACAAGAAGAAGCAGCATGACCTAGACAAGGTCGTAATGGGGGAGAATGTCTCTATCATGATCCAAAGCAAGTTACCCCTTAAGTTGAAGGACCCGGGAATGTTTGCGATCAATTGCACCGTAGGCTAGGTTGGGATTTAAAAGGCTATGTGATCTCAGTGCATCTATAAATGCCATGCCTTCCTCTCTCTACCATCAGATATCAGCCAACCACAACATGCCTCTCAAGGAGACTAGGATTGTCTTGCAGCTTGCAGATCATTCTGTTGTCTACCCGGAGGGAATTTTGGAAGACGTATTGGTCAAGGTAACTGATTTTATTTTTCCCGGTGACTTGTATGTTCTTAATATGTGTGATGCAGATAAGAAGGGAAGCTCAGATTTTCTATGAGGGATACCATTTTTTAGTACTATGAAGACCAAAATTGATGTACGCAATGGTTCTCTCTCTATGGAGTTCAAGAGGGAAGTAGCCACTTTCAATGGTTATGATGCCATGAGGACCCTATAAGAATATTCAAACCTATGCAGCATTGATAGTCTTATCCTGTCATTCAACAGATTTTTGAGCTTAATCCCTCAGACGAGTATTTGGTCGTGCTGAACGAGGCACTTGATGCCGAGAGTCTTGATGATACTACTTTTTATAAGAAGGTGAAAGAGGCTATCCACAATCTTGATACACCTCAACCTACGATGAGACTAGGATCAAAACTCACTCCACCACCCTTTTAGAAGCTCACTCCTTCCATTGTGCAACCACTGGAGCTCGAACTTAAAAGCTTACCAAGTCACCTCAAGTATGTTGTCTTGGGGATAACGATATGCTCCTAGTGATCATTTCCAGTAAATTGAGTCCCAATGAAGAAAAGCAACTGGTCTCCTTGCTCTATCAACACAAGGAGGTAATTGGGTAGACTATAGCCGATATCAAGGGGTTAGTCCTACCACTTGCATGCACAAGATCAAGCTGGAGGAGAACTCCAAGACTTGTTGCCAACCACAAAGGAGAGACTCAATCCGCCTATGATGGAAGTTGTGAGGAAGGAGGTGATCAAGCTCATGGAGGCTAACCTTATATACCCCGTCTCTGACAGTGAGTGGTTTAGCCCAATTCAAGTTGTTCCTAAGAAGAAAGGGATCACGGTGATAACAAACAAAGCAAGAGAACTAGTCCCAACAAGAGTACAAAATGGATGGAGAGTCTGTATTGACTATCGCAAGCTGAACGCCGCAACCAAGAAGGACCATTTCCCATTGCCATTCATTGATCAAATGTTGGAGAGACTAGAAGGCAAGTCTCAATACTGTTGTCTTGATGGGATAATAGGATTCTATCAGATACTGGTGGCACCAGAAGATCAAGAGAAGACAACTTTCACTTGTGCTCACAGACGGATGCATTTTGGTCTCTGCAATGTTCCCGCTACATTCCAGAGGTGTATGGTGAGCCTCTTTTCTGATATGTTGATAGCATCATTGAAGTCTTCATGGACGATTTTACAGTGTATGGTGACTCTTTCGACACATGTCTCAATAACCTTGGTAAGATCCTTAAACATTGTATTGAGTCTGATTTAGTACTTAGCTATGAGAAGTGCCACTTCATGGTAGACCAAGGTATGATATTGGGTCATGTTGTATCTAAGAAGGGTATTGAGGTAGATAAAGCTAAAATTGATGTTGTTCAGTCGTTACCTTACCCTACTTATGTAAAAGAAGTTAGGTCTTTTCTTGAGCATGCAGGTTTTTACCGCAGGTTCATCAAGAACTTTTCAAAGATCAATGAGCCCCTATGCAGACTACTTCAGAAAGATGCTAACTTCGAGTTTAGAGATCCTTGCAAGGAAGCCTTTGACACTCTCAAGGAGAAGTTGGTCTCTGCACCTATTATTCAAGCACCCAACTGGGACCAGCCTTTCAAGATCATGTGCGATGAAAGCGATAAAGTAGTATAAGCAGTATTGGGACAACGGGTTGGCCGAGAACCTTTTGTCATTTATTATGCCTCCCGAACTCTTGATACAACTTAGAGGAACTACACCACGACTGAGAAGGAACTCTTTGCTATCATTTTTGCATTAGAAAAATTCCATTCGTACATTCTCTATTCTAAGGTCATTATGTACTCAGACCATGCTGCTTTAAGATACCTTATAAAGAAGGATGCTAAATCGAGACTGATTTGATGGATCCTTTTACTTTAAGAATTTGACATCGAGATTAGAGACAAGAAAGGGATAGAGAACCTAGTGGCCGACCATCTCAATAGGCTAACCAATTCAGAAGAACCTAAGAAAGTCCAGGATGAATTTCCAGGGGAGAGTCTCTTTACCATCACCGAGACTCTATTGTATGCAGACCTTGTCGACTTTCTTACCACTGGGAGGTTTCTAGAGGATTTCACGTGCAATGACAAGGAGAAGATGAAGAGGGAAGCTAGCAAGTACTTCTAGGATAATCCTCGTCTATGTAGACAAGGAAAGGATCTGGTTTTGAGGAGATGTGTTTATGGGGAAGAAATACCGAGACTCTTGTAAGCATGTCATTCTGCGGTTTGCGAAGGTCACGGTGGGCCAAGGAGAATAGTGCAATGCATCCTCGAGTGTTGATTTTATTGGACCTATATCTTTTTTTACTAATAAATGTTGACAACTATCTAAGGATTGGTAATCTTAGACATCGAGATCAGCTCCCGATGACTCCCATTTTGGTCATCAAGATCTTTGATGTCTGAGGTATCGATTGCATGGGTCATTTTCCTCCATCTTATGGGTTTAAGTACATCCTACTAGCAGTTGATTATGTCTCCAAGTGGATAGAGACCAAGGCGACTAGGAATGATGATGGAAAGATCGCAGCAGACTTCATCAAGGACAACATCATTTAAAGATTCGGGACACCGAGACTACTTATCAGTGATCGTAGTACACATTTTTACAATAAGACGATCTTGACATTACTGGCAAAATAGGGATTCAAGCATATGACTTCCACGGCATACCACCCGCAGACAAATGGACAAGCTAAAGTGAGGAACAAAGAGGTTAAGCTCATGTTGGAGAAAATAGTCAATCCCAATAGGAAAGACTGGAGTCTCCGTCTATTTGAAGCTCTTTGTACAGTCCGTATAGCATGTAAAGCCCTATCGGGATGTCACCTTATAGAGTTGTCCATGGGAAGGCATGTCAATTACCTATCGAGATCGAGCACAAGGTGTATTGGGAAATCAAAGAGACCAATTTCAGGCTCGACGGGGCGAAGGAGCACAGAAGGTTGGAGCTCCATGAGCTCGAGGAGATCTGTTATGATGTCTATAAAAGGAACAAAGCCTACAAGAAGACCACTAAATGCCACCATGACCTTTTCACGTCCAGGAAAACCTTTAAAGTGGGACAGAGAGTCCTTCTCTTCCAGTCTCATCTCAAATTGTTCCCTCGGAAGTTGAGGTCTTGGTGGGCTAGATCTTACGTCGTGACCAAGATATTTCCACATGGAGCAGTCGTTATACAGAGCATCGCAACTCGCAATGTTCTAAAAGTCAATGGGCATCGCCTCAAGCCCTACTGTGGAGGATTATACACTCACTTTGAGGAAATCACTCTAACAGAGACCTCTGACACCACACCATGATCTCGGTGTGGTGCGTCGAGCTCTCTGACGTTAAACAAAGCGCTCTTAGGAGGCAATCCAAGAATTTCTAACTCTTTATCTGTCTCATTTATTTTCCTTAGTTTCTTTAGCTTTTATTCATTGTATCTAGACTAGGACTTATCTCTCTCTCTGATATTTATTGTAGGCTTAGGTCTTTGTACACACACTAATAGTTAAAGTGTCATATGCAAAAAGGCTGGAGTGAAGGGACAATGGATGGGAAATTACTAATGCGCCTTGATTCATGTACTACTGGGGATGCGGTAGTCATGCGAAGATCATGGAGATTTATAGCAGTTTTGTACTTAGTCGAGGCCATGATTGCTACTAAGCCCATTATTACCCTATGAGCCTCCTCCTTGCATGCTAATCTTTCCTATTTTAACCACACCATTCACTATTACCACTCACACTTTCATTCAAACTCTCAAGCTCCCTCTTAACAAAACTCTTCTTCTTCAGCAAACTTTTCTCTTCCACCACCACTCACTCACCGAAATGGCTTCCAAACAGGAAATAACCACCACCACACCAATGGCCACTGACATCATGATCGGAAGTATCGCTTTCGACACTACTCCTTTCACCACCACCAGCACTCCTACCACTGCTCCCACCGCCACTATCCCATCGGTGGCCACTTTTTCCACCATTACTACCACCTTCGTCACCGCAGCGGACTCCACCCCTGCTTCTCCCATTGTTGCTACCACTACCTCACCTCTGTAACACCTTTTTCTATTCCTACTCCTACCGCCATGGACACTCATAAAAAGACCTCGGCAAAACGAAGTCATGGAGTTCCCACTCCCGCCACCTCTTACAGCACCATCGCTACTTTCTGTGAGACCCCTCTCGCTGTTGACCCTATCTCTATCATGTTTCCCATCACTACTAATTACGAGGAGTCCAGTGAGACTCCCGTAAAAAAGGAAAATTTGCCTTGGGGGAGGTAAAACCCTAAGATGACCTCGTCGTGATTGAATCTGGCAAGGAGAGCATTTTCACTCCTCCTCCTCCCCCTTCAAAGAGGAAGTTGTAGACCAAAAGTGCCGTCAAGAGCAGCCAGAGTTCGAAAAGGGCCAAAGAGGCCAAGGAAGAGAAAGCCCCTACTTCCGGCACAAAGAGCAAGATCCACAACTCTTTTGATCATTCGGCTCCACACGCTGCATATGCTCGCTTCAAGGGCCAGTCCCCCAAGTCCTACAAGTCTACCTGCACTAAGACCATGACTACTCTTGGCATCAATAAAGTAGTCCTTGACGCCTTTACCGCGATCTGTTGGTTGCCCCTGCTCTTCATCTGCTTCCCTTCTACCAGGAGCTTGTTTGGGAGTTTTACGTAACTCTCCAATTCAAGCAGGACTACACAAGCTACAAAGAGGAGGGGGTGATCAAGTTCCATCTCCATGGTAAATATTTCAGTTGGAGTCTCGATGACTTCAACAAGGCTTTAGGGGTGACTGGCCCCTCTGATGATATGTGCGATGCTCCTCCCTTCGGCTTCAACGCTGCCGAGACCCACCTCTCTCTCTATAACAATGATCCTTGAGTCACCACCTGGAAGTCCTATGACTTGAGTGCCATCTACATCCATGAGCTCCATCTCAGGTATGCCCACAAAATTCTTGCATTTAATTTTTCTGGTCATCATAGAATCTCCGGGACCTTGAAAGAGAAAGAAGTACACATTCTATGGTGCATGCAAAACAATAAGAAGTTCCACCTAGGAGCATGGTTGGCCAAGCAATTCTAGTACGTCCTCACCCACCCCAAGAGCCCTCTGATCCTGGGTGTCGTGATCTCGATGATGGCCCATGGCATGGACCACTTGGATCCTACCCCTTACACCAAAAGCCCCGAGTCCTTGCTCTTGGATTTGGAGACTCTTTGGACCATGTTGCTTGATGAAACGGTCAACAGGACCACAGTTATGCACCGTCCTGGTCCTCCCGAGAACAAGATTACTCATCCTATCGTCAAACCACAGCTAGACCAGCCAGCTCATGATGGCTGTACTCCTCTCATCGCCTACGCCGAGCTCCTCCGTAAGTACAATAGTCTAGAGAACCAGTACAAGACCTCCTTCAGAGCACCTTTGAGCTCAATGGTGAATCAGAACCTTCAAATCCGTTGCGATGCCCTAGAGCTTAATGTGGACTTTATCATCCAGCATGTGGGGATCTGGAAGCCCTAGCCAGACTAGTTGAGTCTGTTTCCCTCTCTCCTCCTCCACCAAGACAGTAACATTTTTTTGGCCCTCATTTTATTTTTTCTTCATTTTCTTTTTCTTCTTTTTGTTTTTCTTTTGCATTGAGGGTAATGCAAATTTAAGTGTAGGGAGGGGATTTATCCTTTCTGCTTCTTTTATGTTTTTATCTTTTTCTTGATCTTTTTGTTTTTATATTTGGTCTTTTTCTTTTTGTTTTTTCTGAATCATTGTATATATTTCATTCTACATCTTTTTATCAAGAAAAAGATTCATAAGGACTCGTGTTTTATCTTTTCTTTCCGCAATGACCTAGTTTGTTCTCTAACCTATTATTGAGAAATGAGGATACATAAGATAAGGAATACTGTGTCAATAGCTAATTAGATGATTAACAGGACTGTTTTGATTAATTGTAACTTGTCATCAAGACCTAATTTGAGTATTGGTGTTCCAAATCATTGATATCTGAAAGTCACTTTTAAGATCCTTAGTCCCGGTGAGTGTAGAAAAGTGTAACATGATTTAATTGTTTGTGTGCTTTAACCTGGACTTAGTTTGTTTTTAGTTGGTCTCTCTATATCATAAGACCTCCATTGAGACCTTACAATAATCTTATCATTGATCTTGGTGGTTTCTTTTCTGATGTGAGTTCAGCGATCAAGCGAAAGAGACTTACTTGGCTCGCAACCTTGTTTGTTTCTTTCATAAGGCCGATAGAGGAAGAGCTATCCATGGTTAAAAATTGGGTGAAGACTCTTTCGTAAGGAGAGTTAGATTAGGTGGAATTAATAGTTGAAAAGTGCTAGGGGACCAAAAGTTTAATAGCAAAGTACGTAATGGGGATGAAATGGGTTAGCAAAATATAGCAAAGGGGCTAGTAAAGCTAGCAAAAGTTAGTAAGTTAGCAAAGTTCTTAGTTTCGGAAAGTGAGGCCCATACAAAGGCTAGATGAATCTTAGGGACCCCACCAAGTGAAGATGTACTTTAATCTCAATAAAAGGTTTAGATGGAATCATCTTATGTTTACCGGGGCCTACCGGATTTCAAACTAAGGTAATTCTAAACCTTAACAAATTTTTAATCGTGTGCTTGTACTTTTTTTTATTTGGTAAATACTCCCGGGAAAAGTTTCAAGCAAGGTCCACATGCTTCCTCAAGGAGGTCTTTAGTTGGAATTTCGGTAGTTAATAAGGAGTCTCGATGCGAGTCTCAATTAAAGAAGTCAGTCTCTTTTTAGGGTTATTTGTGTAGTTTAAATTTCTCTTCTTCTTGATCTTTAATGCATACTTGAAGGCAAACATGGAATAAGTGTGGGGAGATTTGATGGGTTGTATTTCCAACATGTATTTGTGCTTATTTCCATATTATTGAGACCATGTTTTTAGTCTCTTTGGCCGCTATTACTTCCTTTTCTGTCTTTTTAGGTTTTGAAGGCAATTTGGAGAAAACATGCAATATTTTGACAAAAAGAACCTTTCACCGATACTTGATGTAGACAGTGGGAGCGATAGTTGATCCCGGTGATTCCAGAGCATTACAGAACGACCAAGACAACATTAATACTAAAGCACGAGAGATCCAGATCAGGAAGATCACCTAATTCAAGCAAATCCTATTTGAGAAGAGTCCAATTAAAGAAGGAGTTTTCTATTTCATCATAATTCCCTCTTAAGATAAAGATGAGATTTGAATTCCTTAATGGGATAAAGATTAAAAGGAAACAAATCCAAGAGATAAATGCCAAGAGTCCTAACTAGATCAAACCCTAGAAGCAAGAGGAGAGGCAGCTACTCTATATAAAGCAAGGACCGACGCATTTCAAAGATCATCACCTACCATTCGAGACATTTTCCCAGTTCTTCTAGTCTAGTTTAGTTTTTAGTTTTAGTCTTTTTATTCTGTAAATTCAAGCACTTTTAATTTCAAGCCCTTTTGATTCACTATTTTGATTCCTTGTTTCCGAATTCCTTTAAGATTTATTTCAAGTTCATTTTCAGTTTAATTGCCATTAAGTTTCATTTCGATTTCAAGCCTTTATATTCAAGCCTTTCTGCACATTTAAATTCAGTCATGTCTAGCTAAATTCTTTATGGCATGACCATGTAAGGATTAAGGCTAAGTTGAAATGGTGTGAGGACCGCATTTGAATATAGCAATCCGCAAGGCTACCTATTTACCAATCTCGGTACTTCAAGGGTTTTATGGTAAGAGTATCACTTAGTCACACTATTTGGCCTGGTCAACCATTTTGGTAAGTCTTTGTGATTATTGTTAATCTTTATTCTTGCATCTGAAATTGTGCCTGAAGAGAGACAAAGCAACGACCGTCTCCATCGAGACTAGAGAGAGGTAATCTTACGCATGTTGGGAGTGCTTCACTACCTGTCGGTAAGGATTTAGGCTTTTCTAATATTTATTGCTATTCATCGGCGAGCTCTTTGGCGCGAAGTTGAGAGACACGGTGAGTAAGAGGGAGTCGTGGTGGAAGTCCGTTCTCTATACATAGTAAGGAAGAGTTGCTAGTACTGTACGGTGCATGAGTACTAGTATAACTAAATCTAGGTCCCGGTGCAATTAATTCCTCGTCCCGTGATCACCATGATGTTCAATCTTACTCTGCTTTGGTCAAGTTATTGTCTTTTATTGATTTATTAAGCTTTATTTTGTTTTATACCAATTCCCAAAGAGAGTACTCCTAGGTCACGTTGTGTGTCATATATTGAAAATAACATTGTTGAACACCGTTCCTTGTGGGATCGACCTCTACTCGCTGTTAACTACTAGTTTATTTTGTGTAGAGATTTATTTTTGGTGGTCTCGACATCCATCAATTTTACTCTGATGGGCTCAAGGGTTCAAATTGGGCTCCTCAGTACATGAACTTCATTTAGTATTAAGGAGTAATTATATGTTGATTTTTCACTAGGATCACGTTTGTCAAACTAATTCAAGTATTTTGATAAGATCCTTCAAAAATTTATAATTACTGATTTCAGATGTTGGTTCATTTAAAATGATCATGTTTCATTGAAATTTATTTTCTCCACTTTTTATTGTGTCAATAAATGTAAACTTCGAGTGGCAAAGGCTTGGTTTAGTGGTTGAGCCTTGAAGCTGTGATTTTAGAGGTCACAGTTTCGAGTCCACATTCAGGTGGGGTGGGATAAGGTTTTCCTTTATTATTATTGTAACACCAAATGAAGCAAAATTTTTAAAAATAAAAAAATAAACGTATACTTATAGTATTTAATAATTTCAATTCCTACACTTTCTATTCGGTCAACCAATGATGTGAATTCAAACTTGCTTTATACAAATCCATAATCAGTATTGTATTGTATTATTGTATTTTGACTGCCAACTCCCAGAACAAACTTTTTAATCCCAGAACAGGCTCTTCTTCCGTATCATAAGTGTATTTTGCTCTTTTGTGCTTTATACATACTCTTCTATGAAAAGGTCGTATGGCGAATTTCCAAAATACAAAAATATGTTGATTGGGCCCTTCTTATGGTAGGATCTACTGAATTAAAAAAATAAAAAAAGGAAAAAGAGGCAGGTCGGCTTAATATTTTTCAAAAGGTGCACAATAAAATTACTATGCATAATTCGGCCATACGCATTTTGAATCTCCTATAAATAGAGGAGGTTTTGCTCATTTTAAGAGCAGACCAAAATAGAGAGACCAAAATAGAGAGCAATAGAGAAGAAACACAGATAAAATGTAATCTGTGTAGAGAGTCTTAGGAAAAGGGTTCCTAAGAGCTGGGTAAGAGAGAAAATAGTGAGGTTTTGGGAAACACTTGAGTGCCACTATTTTGTAATCTCTTGGTGTACCTGCTATTATTTTCATAGTGGAAGAATTATTCGGAGTTGGTCCCGTGGTTTTTCCCTAATTCATTTAGGGTTTCCAAGTAAAAATCTGCGTGTCTTTTATTCTGCTGATATTATCTTTTCTCGTAATCTATTATTGGGCGTAAGAAGTGGTACCAGAGCCGAAGGTTGTTTTATCAGTAAAATCCGTGGATATATTTTTCAAAAATAAATATACCACGACGACGAGAAAATTACGATAAATCCGGTGGCGCAATCCGTTCGAAAAACCGTCGCAGATACGCAATTTGAGTGAATAGTAAAATAGTAACTTGAATAATAGTATTCAAATATAATACTAATCATATTGGCCATCTTTTATGAATAGTATTATTTAAGTATACGGGAGGCATACTATACTATTCCAATATATAAGTATTATTTGGGTATACGATACTATTCACATATACAATCACTATTTATGTGAATAGTGAAATTCGTGAATAGTAAAATTTTGCCATTCTTAAATTTTCGACATGGCGAATGACGGTGTAATGATCAAATTAACGGATACAAATTATTCAATGTGGAAATCCAGAATGGAGGACTACCTCAATTGCAAAGATTTGTATGATCTAATTGAGGGTGACGACGCAAAGCCGGAGGATATGAAAGATCAGCAGTGGACAAAGTTGAAGAAGCAGACATTGGGTATAGTACGCCAATCGATAGATGCTAGCCTGTACAACCACGTGAGGAATGAAACAGATCCCAAAGTTCTCTGGAAGAAGCTAAAGGATATGTACGAGGCTAAAAATGCTCAAGGCAAAGTGTTCATGATTCGCAAAGCCATGAACTTGAAACTGACAGAGGGACGATCAATCATACAACACCTGAACGACTTTGAAGAATTCATAAGTGAGTTAGCAGTCACCGGTATGTCCTTGGATGATGAGATGCAAGCATGTCTTTTGATGGGAACTCTACTAGATAGCTGGGATACTCTTATTGTATCACTGAGTAACTCAGCTCAAATGGTGTGGTAACAATGTCTATAGTATAGAATAGCCTACTTAATGAAGAACTTCATAGAAGAGACGTTGCCAGTACCAGTTCACAAGCCCTTATCACGGAAAATAGGGGTCGAAGCAAGAGTAGAGGTCATGGGAATGGAAAATCGAAAGATAGATCCAAGTCTCGAGAGAAGAGGTCATGCTACCACTGTGGAAAGCAGGGTCATCTCAAAAGGAGCTGTCGTTTCTTTAAACAAGAGAATGCAAATCGAAGTCATGATAATGACGAAAACAAATCTGCTACAGTCACAGTAAAAGACGGAGAGGTGGCTTTAGTATCTCATGATGCAGATTGTTGTCATGTTGGAGATGCAGATACCGAGTGGATTGTATGTGTTCCAAAAAGGGAATACTTCTCAACCTATAAAGCGGGCGATTATGGTACTATTAAAATGGGAAATAATAGTGTCTCGCAAATGGTGGGAATCGGTGATATCTGCATGGGGACAAGTGTCGGATGCACATTAACATTTAAAAATGTGCGACATGTTCCAGATCTTTGGTTGAACCTATTGTCTGTTAGTGTATTGGACAAGGAAGGTTATCACAATCATACAGGCGATGGAAATTGGAAACTCACCAAAGGATCATTGGTGGTGGTGAAAGGAAGATTGTATTGCTCGCTATACAGAACGCATGCAACAATATGTACTGGTCAACTGAAAACTGTTGGAGATGATGCTTCACCAAATTTGTGGCATAGGTGACTGGCGCATGTTAGTGACAAAAGGTTGAATATACTGGCTAAGAAGTCCCTCATCCCATTAGCCAAAGGAAAAATTAACCCGTGTGATCACTATTTATTTGGGAAGCAACATTGAGTTTCATTTTAGAAAAGCTCTAGAAGGAGAAATAATAAGTTAAAGTTGGTACACTCTGACCTTTGTGGTCCCATGGATACAGAATCCATTGGAGGAAGAAGATACTTTCCTGTATTTCATGAGAATGATATCATTAGTGAAAGATCTACAAGTGATGGTGTTATCGATATTACACTAGAGAGCATTCTATCAAATGATGCCACAGAAAGAAGAATGCATCAATCAAAACACGATGGAGAAGAAGAGCCTGTTGTGAAGGATCAAGATACGATTGTAGATGAAGATACGAATGAAGAAGGTATTGAGCAGGGGGAGCAAGAGAACTCCATTCTACCAGAAGAAGAACCTCAATTAAGGAGGTCAATCAGAGAACGCCAACCATCTACAAAATACTCCAGTTCTGATTATATTTTAATCACTAATGAAGGGGAGCCTAAAAGCTTCCAAGATGTGCAATCTTATAACGATAAAGATTGTTGGATGAAGGCCATGCAGGAGGAGATAAATTCTTTGAAGAAGAATGACACGTATAAGCTGGTGAAACTTCCTAAAGGGAAGAGAACACTCAAGAAAAAATGGGTATACAAGCTGAAGAAAGATGATGGAGACCTAGTGAGATACAAAGCTTGATTGGTTGTCAAACGCTTTACTCAAAAGAAAGGTATTGACTTTGATGAGATTTTTTCACCAGTTGTGAAAATGAGCTCAATTTGAGTTATGTTAGGTCTTGTAGCCAGCTTGAACCTTGAGTTAGAATAGCTTGATGTAAAGACCGCATTCTTGCATGGGGATTTAGAAGAAGAAATTTATATGGAACAACCAGAAGTTTTCAAGGTCAAGGGAAAGGAGGACATGGTTTGTCGCTTGAAGAAAAGTTTGTATGGGTTAAAACAAGCTCCGCGACAATGGTATAAAAAGTTTGATTCCTTCATGGAGAATCAAGAATACAAAAGGAGAGAAGCTGATCCATGTGTATATGTCGAGAAATTCCCTGATGGAAAATTTATCATTCTTCTCTTATATATTGATGATATGCTAATCGTTGGACCAGATGCCAAAATGATTAGTAAGTTGAAGTGTGATTTGTCTAAGGCGTTTGACATGAAGGATTTTGGACCGGCAAGGCGAATTCTCGGAATGTAGATTACCCGAGATCAGAGGTCCTGCAGGCTATGGTTATCGCAAGAAAAATATATTGAACAAGTACTAGAAAGGTTCAATATGAAGAATGCTTAACCAGTTAGCACTCCACTTGCCGCTCATTTCAAGTTGAGTAAGAAATACTACCCTTCAGCAGAGAAAAATAAAGAAGATATGTCAAATGTTCCATATTCTTCAGCGGTCGGCAGTTTGATGTATGCAATGGTGTGTACGAGACCAGACATCGCTCATGCAGTTGGAGTTGTGAGTAGATTCCTGTCAAATCCCTAGAAGACACATTGGGAAGCAGTTAAATGGATCTTTAAATACGTGAGAGGAACTTCAAAGTTATGTTTAACCTTTGGAGGTGGAAAGTCAGCACTTGTTGGTTACACAGATGTAGATATGGCTGGTGACCTTGATGAAAGAAAATCTACATCGGGTTACTTATTTACATTCTCAGGGGGAGCTATTACATGGCAGTCACGGTTACAAAAATGTGTTTTGTTATCAACAACCGAAGCAGAGTACGTTGCGGCAGTGGAAGCAGGAAAGGAAATGCTTTAGTAAAAGCGATTCTTTACAGAATTAGGTGTGCAACAAGAAGAATACATAGTTTATTGTGATAGTCAAAGTGCATTAGACTTGAGCAAGAATATTATGTACCATGCACGGACGAAACATATTGATGTAAGGTATCATTGGCTCAGACTTGCCATTGAAGAAAAAGAGTTCAAGTTGCAGAAGATTCATACAAACAACGATGCTGCTGTTATGCTGACAAAGGTCGTACCAAAAGAAAAGTTCGACCAGTGCGTTGAAGCAACCGGGATGGAGAGTCCCACAATGTAGTCGGGGGGGGGGGGGGGGGGGGGGGAGATTTGTTGAGTGGTGTCCCTCCTTATGGTGGGACCCACTGAATTAAAAAAATAAAAAAAAAAAAAAGGAAAAAGAGGCAGGTCGGCTGAATATTTTTTAAAAAGTGCACAGTAAAATTACTGTGCATAATTCGGCCATACGCGTTTTGAATCTCCTATAAATAGAGGAGGTTTTGCTCATTTTAAGAGCAGACCAAAATAGAGAGACCAAAATAGAGAGCAATAAAGAAGAAACACAGATAAAATGTAATCTGTGTAGAGAGCCTTAGGAAAAGGGTTCCTAAGAGCTGGGTAAGAGAGAAAATAGTGAGGTTTTGGGAAACACTTGTGTGCCACTATTTTGTAATCTCTTGGGTGTACCTACTATTATTTTCATAGTGGAAGAATTATTCGGAGTTGGTCCCGTGATTTTTCCCTTATTCATTTGGGGTTTCCACGTAAAAATCTGCATGTCTTTTTATTCTGCTGCTATTATTTTTCTCGTAATCTATTATTGGACCTAACAAAATATATTATAGAAGTAATAGCTATGTTCCCAAATATACCAGAGCTAAATTAAACTAAACAAGAAAACAAACCTGGAAAGTTGGAATGGAAAACTTGGGAGTCTAAATAGAAATGGAGTTGAAATCTCAGAAATAAATATAATTTTTATTGCTATAGCTATTAATACTAGATCTTGTTGTTTGGCCGTTACCAATTTTCCATTTCCCCTTTGCCAGTCATGTGGACTACCAACGGAATCTGCAATGTCACTAATTATTCCTCATATAATATTTTTGTTAATTGTAAGTAGTTTCTCAGTACACAAGCAAAATACATGTCCAAAAAATACTTTATACTAGGAAGATTGGATGTGATTATTTTTGTTATTTATGTTATTGTTACTCTAAAAAATAGTATTCATATTTCTTAGTATACAAATATTTGTCTTTAAGCTCCGTGGGTGTCATCATAGTTAGGATGTTAGTCCTTTTTGATATTACA
This sequence comes from Euphorbia pulcherrima, assembly GCA_947683365.1. Lineage (NCBI taxonomy): Eukaryota > Viridiplantae > Streptophyta > Magnoliopsida > Malpighiales > Euphorbiaceae > Euphorbia > Euphorbia pulcherrima. Next base: position 33,906,029 of record CANTUS010000015.1, on the reverse strand, counting down.
GTCCTTGGTTCTCAATGAAAATGAAATATTATTTAAAATTAATACAATATTTCATATTATATTATTCCTTAAAAGCAAATATTGTACTTGTCAGAAATTTTGCCAACTCTGAATATTTGAAGCCACGTAAAATTACTTACTTAAAAGCATCTCGAGCAGGGGCGTATTTTAAAAATTTACTTCAAATTAGATGATATTGTAATAAATTAATATCTTTTTATAAATAATTATTTATTAATTAAACGTATAAATAAAAAAAAGTGAAGGAAAGAAAAATTAAATAAATTTGACTTAGAATGTTTTTTTATTAAAATTGTTTTAAAGGAAAAAAAAAAGGAAATTTGAGAAAGAGTAAAAAAAAGTTAAAACAAAGAGTAAAGAAAAATGAAAAAGAGAAGCGGTGATTGAGGATCAAACACAACACCTCCAGCACCTTGGTGTACATACATAACCAACTCATCCAACCTAAAATTTTATTATTGCTCCAATAATACGTTATATATTCTATAATTCTGGGGTGCCTAGGCTGCCTTTCAATGGCACCTAGGTCCGCCCCTAACCTCGAGGGGTCAATTAATTCTCATGCTACACCAAATTTTAAATATATCGTAATTAAGCATACAAATGTTTTGCACATTTTAAACACACCATTTTTTCTTGTTAGGTTTTTGTTTGAGCTTCCTTTCTAAACAGTGGGAAAAAAACTTATATTTTTATAGTATAATCTCATTTTCATGTAAATGAAGATAATTGAATTTTATTGTTGATTATTAGGCCCTTACATTAAAGGCTTTGAAGGGTTAATACGAAATTGAAAAAAGTTTCGACGGTAAAGGGAAAAGAGAGGGAGAAAAAACAAATGGGACTAAAATTGTTGCTCGGTTGAGTTGAACCTCCACGCTTAAAATCATATAGCCATTTAAAGTGTGCAAAGCTAATCTCATGCCTTAATTGATGAAAATTTTCGACGAGCAGGTAACGGGTATTTTTTTCATCTCTAAAGCATTAATGGTTATGGATATCCGAAAATCCCGAACCCATTTATGATGATTTTCCAGTGAAATCTCCGAACAATGCCTGAAATATGAACTTTATTGTAAAATTTTGTATCAAATAATGTACAATATCATGAACTTCTAAAAGATAAATAAGAATAAGTTGTAATTTTTGTTGAGTGGTGTCCCTCCTTATTGTAGGATCCACTGAATTAATTTAAAAAAAGAAAGAAAAAGATGTAATTCAAACAAAGAGGCCGGGGGCATGTTGGCAGAGTATTTTTTTAAAAAGTGCACAATAAAATTACTGTGCACAATTCGACCATACGCGTTTTAAATCTCCTATAAATAGAGGAGGTTTTGCTCATTTAAGACCAGAGCAAAAGTGAAGAAACACAAATAAAAATGTAATATGTGCAGAGAGACTTAGGAAAAGGGTTCCTAAGAGTTGGGTAAGAGAGAAAATAGTGAGGTTTTGGGAAACACTTGTGCGCCACTATTTTGTAATCTCTTGGTGTACCTACTATTAATTTATAGTGGAGAATTATTCGGAGTTTGTCCCGTGATTTTTCCCTAATTTATTTGGGGTTTCCACGTAAAAACCTGCTTGTCTTTTATTCTACTGCTATTATTTTTCTCGTAACTTATTATTGGGCCTAACAAGTGGTGTCAGAGCCGAAGGTTGTTTTATCAGTAGAATCTGTAGAAATATTTTTCAAAAATAAATATACCACGACGGCGAGAAAATTACGGGGAATCCGGTGGCGCAATCCGTTCAAAAAACCATCGCACAAACACAATTTGAGTGAATAGTAAAATAGTAACTTAAATAATACTATTCATATTTGGTCCATTTTATAAATAGTGTTCCTATAGTTATTATTTAAATTGTTTCTATTACTATTTGAGTATACGACACTATTCACATACACGGTTACTATTCATATGAATAGTAAAATTTGTGAATAGTAAAATTTTGCCATTTTTAAAGTTTCGACATGGCGAACGACGGTGTAATAATCAAATTGACGGATACGAATTATTCAATGTGGAAATCCAGAATGGAGGACTATCTCAATTGCAAAGATTTGTACGATCCAATTGAGGGTGATGACGCAAAGCCGAAGGATATGAAAGAACAGCAGTGGATAAAGTTGAAGAAGCAGACATTGGGTACAATATGCTAATGGATAGATGATAGCTTGTACAACCACGTGAGGAACGAAACAGATCCCAAAGTTCTCTGGAAGAAGCTAGAGGATATGTATGAGGCTAAAAATGCTCAAGGAAAAGTGTTCATGATTCACAAAGTCATGAACTTGAAACTGACAGAGGGACGATCAATCACACAACACCTGAACGACTTTGAAGGATTCATAAGTGAGTTAGCAGTCACCGGTATGTCCTTGGATGATGAGATGCAAGCATGTCTTTTGATGGGAACTCTACCAGATAGTTGGGATACTCTTGTCGTATCATTGAGTAACTCAGCTCCAAATGGTGTGGTAACAATGTCTATGGTAAAGAATAGTCTACTTAATAAAGAGCTTCGTAAAAGGGACGTTGCCAGTACCAGTTCACAAGCCCTTGTCATAGAGAATAGGGGCCGAAGCAAGAGTAGAGGTCGTGGAAATGAAAACTTGAAAGATAGATCCAAGTCCAGAGAGAAGAGGTCATGCTACCACTGTGGAAAGCAGGGTCATCTCAAAAGGAACTGTCGTTTCTTTAAACAAGAGAATGCAAACCAAAGTCATGATAATGGCAAAAATACATCTGCTACAATCATAATAGAAGATGGAGAGGTGGCTTTAGTATCTCATGATGCAGATTATTGTCAAGTTGGAGATGCAGATACCAAGTGGATTGTAGATTCTGGTGCCTCATACCACTGTATTCCAAAAAGGGAATACTTCTCAACCTATAAAGCGGGCGATTATGGTACTATTAAAATGGGAAATAATAGTGTTTCACAAATGGTGGGAATCGACGATATCTGTGTAAAGACAAGTGTCGGATGCACATTAACATTTAAAAATGTGCGACACATTCCAGATCTTCGATTGAACTTATTTTCTGTTAGTGTATTGGACAAGGAAGGTTATCACAATCATACAGGCGATGGAAATTGGAAGCTCACCAAAGGATCGTTAGTGGTGGCGAAAGGAAGATTGTGTTGCTCGTTATACAAAATGCATGCAATAATATGTGTGGGTTAACTGAATACAGTTGGAGATGACGCTTCAGCAAATTTGTGGCATAGGTGACTAGCGCATGTTAGTGAGAAAGGGTTGAATATACTGGCAAAGAAGTCCCTTATCCCATTAGCCAAAGGAAAAATTAACCCGTGTGATCACTGTTTATTTGGGAAGTAATATCGAATTTCATTTCAGAAAAGCTCTAGAAGGAGAAATAATAAGTTAGAGTTGGTACACTTTGACGTTTGTGGCCCCATGGATACAGAATTCATTGGAGGAAGAAGATACTTTCTTACCTTCATTGATGATTTCTCAAGAAAGACATGGATTTATTTGCTGCACGCAGAGGATCAAGTATTCAAGCACTTTCAACAATTCCGTGCGATGGTGGAAAGGGAGACTGGAGTGCCATTGAAGTGTTTGCGCACAGATAATGGTGGTGAGTATATGTCCAAGGAGTTCAAGGATTATTGTAGTCTATATGGTATCCGGCATGAAAAGACAGTTCCCGGTACACCTCAACACAATGGCATTGCTGGACGAATGAATCGCACCATTGTCGAAAGAGTTAGATCCATGCTCAAAATGGTTAGCTTACCTAAGTCATTTTGGGGAGAAGCTGTCAATACTGTTGTCTATCTTATCAAACGACTACCTTCGGCACCTTTGGATTTTGATGTTCTAGAGAGGGTCTGGATAGGTAGAAATATCTCATACTCTCACATGAGGGTATTTGGCTGCAAGGCATTTATCCATGTTCCTAAAGAGCAAATGCTAAAGCTCGATGATAAATCAGTTCCTTGCACTTTTGTCAGTTATAGAGATAAAGAGTTTAGCTACAGATTATGGGATCCGGTGAAAAAGAAAATTGTACGGAGCCGAGATGTTGTATTTCATGAGAATGACATCATCAGTGAAAGATCTATAAGTGGCGATGTTATCGATATTGCACCAGAGAGCATTCTATCAGATGATGCCACAGAAGGAAGAATGCATCAATTAGAATAAGATGGAGAAGAAGAGCCAGTTATGAGGGATCAAGATACGATTGTAGATCAAGATATGAATGAAGAAGGTATTGAGCAGGGGGAGCCAGAGAACCCCATTCTACCAAAAGACGAACCTCAATTAAGGAGGTCAATCAAAGAACTCCAACCATCTACAAAATACTCCAGTTTTGATTATATTTTAATCACTGATGAGGGGGAGCCTGAAAGCTTCCAAGATGTGCAATCTTGTAAAGATAAAGATTGTTGGATGAAGGCCATGCAGTAGGATATTAATTCTTTGAAGAGGAATGACACGTACGAGCTGGTGAAACTTCCTAAAGGGAAGAGAACACTCAAGAACAAATGGATGTACAAGCTGAAGATAGATGATGGAAATCTAGTGAGATACAAAGCTTGATTGGACGTCAAGGGATTTACTCAAAAGAAAGGTATCGACTTTGATGAGATTTTTTCACCAGTTGTGAAAATGAGTTCCATTCGAGTTGTGCTAGGTCTTGTAGCCAGCTTGAATCTTGAGTTCGAACAGCTTGATGTAAAGACCGCGTTCTTGCATGGGGATTTAGAAGAAGAAATTTATATGGAACAACCAGAAGGTTTCAAGGTTAAGGGAAAAGAGGACATGGTTTGTCGCTTGAAGTAAAGTTTGTATGGGTTAAAACAAGCTTCGCGACAATGGTATAAAAAATTTGATTCCTTCATGGTGAATCAAGGATACAGGAGGACAGAAGCTGATCCAAGTGTATATGTACAGAAATTCCTTGATGGAAAATGTATCATTCTTCTCTTATATATTGATGATATGCTAATCGTTGGACCAGATGCTAAAATGATTAGTAAGTTGAAGTGTGATTTGTCTAAGGCATTTGACATGAAGGATTTGGGACCGGCACGGCGAATTCTTGGAATGGAGATTACCCGAGATCGAAGGTCTAACAGGCTATGGTTGTCACAAGAAAAATATATTGAACGAGTACTAGAAAGGTTCAATATGAAGAATGCTAAACGAGTTAGCGCTCCACTTGCCGCTCATTTCAAGTTGAGTAAAAATCCTACCCTTCAAGAGAGAAAAATAAAGAACATATGTCAAATGTTCCATATTCTTCAGCGGTCAGCAGTTTGATGATGCAATGGTGTGTACGACACTAGACATCGCTCATGCAGTTGGATTTGTGAGTAGATTCCTGTCAAATCCCCAGAAGACATATTGGGAAGCAGTAAAATCGATCTTCAAATACCTGAGAGGAACTTCAAAGTTATGTTTGACTTTTGGAGTTGGAAAATCTGCACTTGTTGGTTACACAGATGCAGATATGACTGGTGACCTTGATGAAAGAAAATCTACATCGGGTTATTTATTTACATTCTCAGGGGGAGCTATTTCATGGCAGTCACAGTTATAAAAATGTGTTTCGTTATCGACAAGCGAAGCAGAGTACGTTGCAGCAGCGGAAGAATTGGGTGTGCAACAAGAAGAATACGTAGTTTATTGTGATAGTCAAAGTGCATTAGAATTGAGCAAGAATACTATGTACCATGCCCGGACAAAACATATTGAGGTAAGGTATCATTGGCTCAGAATTGCCATTGAAGAAAAAGAGTTCAAGTTCCAAAAGATTCATACAAACAACAATGCTGCTGATATGCTAACGAAGGTCATACCAAAAGAAAAGTTCGACCAGTGCGTTAAAGCAACCGGGATGGAGAGTCCCAAAATATAGTCGGGATGGGGAGATTCATTAAGTGGTGTCCCGCATTATTGTGGGACCCACTGAATTAATTTTTAAAAAAAGAAAGAAAAAGAAGTAATTCAAACAAAGAGGCCGGGGGCATGTCGGCAGAGTATTTTTTCAAAAAGTGCACAGTAAAATTACTGTGCACAATTCGGCCATATGCGTTTTAAATCTCCTATAAATAGAGGTGGTTTTGCTCATTTTAAGACCAGAGCAAAAGTGAAGAAAGACAGATAAAAATGTAATCTGTACAGAGTGACTTAGGAAAAGGGTTCCTAAGAGTTGGGTAAGAGAGTAAATAGTGAGATTTTGGGAAACACTTGTGTGCCACTATTTTATAATCTCTTAGTGTACCTACTATTATTTTATAGTGGAGAATTATTCGGAGTTTGTCCCGTGATTTTTCCCTAATTTATTTGAGGTTTCCACGTAAAAATATGCGTGTCTTTTATTCTACTGCTATTATTTTTCTCGTAACTTATTATTGGGCCTAACAATTTTTATTAGAAGTACTGTTTTAGTTCTTAATATATTATCAATAGTTGGTTCATATATTTGTTTTAGTCAATGTAAAACATTGTGTCACGAAATGTAATGTGTAAGCAATTCTCAATAATAAGTAGTATTTCATAGTCAGATTCACCATTAGCACATTATATTGGAGTGCATTTGAAATCATATTGACGTATGATTTGAAATAGACTAAAATGGACAACAGCTTTTATCAATTATTTAGTTCAGGAAAAGCACAAAAATGCATTAATTTATGTAAAATAATGACCAAAATGTCATAAAAAATGCTTGTACCTAATTAGATTATTTGAAAACTTATTAATCATAATAAGTTCATACTCATCACTATTCATATCATGTGATTAGGAAAGGTTTTTTTAATTTGTTTGGCTTATTTTGCATTTATCTCTCAAACCGTTCATTTTTTCGACATGCCGCTTTAGAGTTTTTTGTTCGTCTCATTTTTATCTTCAAAATGCCATCTATTGTGATATACTTTTTCAAAATAAAAATTTTGACATGATACAAATCTAATATAATTTTGTTATAAATCTAATATATTTCTGTTAATAGACTTATAACAGATTAATAAAAGATATATATCAGTTCAATGGGCATTGCAAATACAAAGAGACTTATATTATACTTATAAGGGACTTATATTAGACTTATAACACATATATATCAGATATATAGTAGATTTATAACAGTTCAGTGAGCATTGCAAATACAAAGAGACTTATATTAGAATTATAATAGAATCATATCAGAAATATATTAGAAATGTATCTAATATAATTCTGATATATGACAGATTTGGAGTAGATGTTCATGTTGAAACAAAAAAAACGCAGCAGAATTCCTATTCAATTGCTCAAAATCAATTCAAAATTGTTTTAGAGAGAAAAAATTGCAGATGGAAAGTGAAAATTGCAGATGGAACGAAGAATAACGATTATGTTTGATATATAACAAATATATATCAGAATTATATCAGAATTATATTAGATACGTATCTAATATAATTCTGATATATGACAGATTTTGTAATAGATGTTCATCCAAAGACTATGTTTAGCATTGGGATCCTCCTTTGCAAGTTGCAACCATACCCAGTATGTAAAATAATTCCACAAAAAGATAATAGAACTCAGAAAAATCATTTTAAGAAGAGAAACTACTACAAATCTTTTATACATCTACTACAAAATCTATCATATATTAGAATTTTATCAGAATTATATTAGATACGTATCTAATATATTTCTGATATAAGGAGAGATTTATTAATTCCTTAAAACAGGAAATTTCTTTCAAAACTATAGAAGAAAAACCTAAAAGTCCTCAGCTGATTGAAAGGGTTAAGACCCTTGAACAAGAGCTTATAAGAGAAATCTGCTCTGAAGTTCCTACGGCCTTCTGGGCCAGAAAAAGACATGTCATAAGTCTGCCTTATGAGCCAGACTTTGATGAGAAAATGATCCCTACTAGTGCCCGGCCCATTGCTATGGGGCCTCGCCGTTTGGAAATCTGTAAATCTGGAATAGCAGATTTAGAAAACAAAGGGCTTATTAGAAAAAGTAAAAGCCCATGGAGCTGCCCGACCTTTTATGTAGAAAATGCGGTCGAACTTGAAAGAGGGGTACCAAGATTAGTCATTAACTATAAGCCTTTAAATAAGGTTTTAAGGTGGATAAGGTATCCTCTGCCCAACAAAAGAGACTTGCTCAACAGGCTTTATGAAGCCAAAGTCTTTTCCAAATTTGATATGAAGTCTGGATATTGGCAAATCCAGATCAAAGAGGAAGACAAGTACAAATCAGCTTTCACAGTTCCATTTGGCCAGCATGAGTGGAATGTGATGCCGTTTGGGCTTAAGAATGCCCCCTCAGAGTTTCAAAAAATCATGAATGAAGCCTTTAATGCTTATTCAGCATTCATGATAGTTTACATTGACGACGTCCTTATTTTCTCCAAGGATATTAAACAACACTTCAGACCTTAACATTTTTCAAAATGCAACAAAAACCAATGGATTGGTGGTGTCTGCCAAGAAAATTAAATTATTTCAAACAAAGATAAGATTTTTAGGCCATTATTTAGAGCATGGCACAGCAATCCCTATTGAAAGGGCCATAGAATTCGCAGATAAGTTCCCTGACGAGATCAAGGATAAAACTCAGTTACAAAGGTTTTTAGGAAGCTTGTACTATGTAGCTGACTTTTATAAAAATTTGGCCCAAGATGCTAAGCCTTTATTTGCAAGGCTCCACAAAAGTCCCCCAAAATGGATTGAAGAGTGTACCCAGGCAGTTAGGAAGATAAAACTCAATGTTAAAACCCTTCCATGCCTAGCTATACCACACCCAGACGCCTTTAAAATTGTTGAAACTGATGCATCCGATAAAGGCTATGGAGGAATCCTTAAACAAAGGATTGGTGGAAAGGAAACCTTAATCAGGTTTACTAGTGGGCTTTGGACCGGCCCAAGAGTTAACTACTCTACGGTTAAGAAAGAAGTTTTATCTATAGTCTTATGCATCCAAAAGTTTGAATCTGATTTAATTAATCAGAAATTCCTTATTAGGATAGACTGCAAAAGTGCCAAAGAGATCTTACTTAAGGATGTTAAAAATATAGCATCCAAACAAATATTTGCCAGATGGCAAGCCATTTTATCTGTCTTTGATTTTGATATAGAGTTTATTAAAGGGGAATCTAATTCACTTCCAGATTTCTTAACTCGAGAGTTTCTTGTAGGACATGAGTTTCAGAAGGAATAGCACTGCTTCTGGAAAAGGGAAGGCTAAAGAGCATTTCTCTGGACCGTCAAAACATAGTCAAGAAGACCAATACTGCCCTGACACTTATAGGCGAAGCCTCCAGGCGGCTACTAAAAAGGAAAATAGATTTCCTTATGTACCTATTACATTTGAGCACATTATGCCAATTGAAGACAAACATGCTCACCTACAGCCGGATGAGATAGCATCCTTTTATACGCAGAACTATACTCTTTCACTGTATCTGCCAAAGGATTATAACTTCTACCAATCAATCTTATTGGAGACTGATTCTGTAAAGATTGAGTTGATTACAAGAAGCGGCGATGAATGGGCTTATAGCAAGTTCATTATCACTAGGGTTATTACCTAAGAAGAATGGGGGAGAAATCTTTTCTCCTGTAGAGAATTATCGTATGGAAAACCACGGTTTTTTGATTACTTTGATTACATGCAAGCCTGGACTCAGGCATTGTTTTATGAAAACCGCCAAAGGAAATTTAGTTGGTTCTTCCAATTCTCTTTAAACAAACCTCAAGAGGTTTTCCCGACCTGGTTTCATGACTGGTTCTTTAAATGGGGATTATATCCAATTATGCTCCCTCAGAGGGTTCTAGGAATTTATGAATTCTTCGTGGACTCCAACAGATTTTGTGATTATCCCAGACTCATGTTTACTATCCTATACAGAGTTCCATGGATAGGTAAATGGGATTATATCATCACTAAGAAAAAGGGAAAGAAACTGGGTTATAACTCAGACTTTGAAAATTTTATTCCTTGGTTAACTAGGAGAATTTCTGTTAAGTGGTGGGATAAATTTGAGTTCTTCGAGCCATCGGTAATATACTCAAAAGAGCTTGTTATTAAAATGATAAATCCTAATAGTCCACCAAATTCTCCAGAGGCTACTGAAACCTCAGCATCTCCTAGCAAGATAGCTGAGCTCCTCAAAGGTTTATTAACCTCTATCCCTAGAGAGGAATTAAAACAGCAAGTATTTCAACTTCTGGGAGAAAAGGATCCTCCTAAACAAGGATTTGATCCAAAAAATTTACTATCTGCTCTTCCAAAGAAGCAAGAGAGCCCGAAGAAGAAAGCGGCTAAAATAGCCTCGTCATTAAATGAAGCAAATAAAAGGGTTCCACCCCTACCGGACAATGAATTTGATGATCTATTTTTAGACTCTCAAGACCCTAGTGACCTTTAGGGCAAAATCTTAATTAAGATTCCTTACAGCAATAATGAAGATTGCTTTGGCAGAAAATCCTTATCAGGATAACTATGGACCCTACTTTATGGAGCACTAATATCAATCACACCGAAAGTATTTTGTCGGCTCCTTCACTTTTATTAAAGAAGCATCTTTCTTTTATTAAAGAAGCAGACAGCGAGCAGGTGCCTTTTCTTTTGTCGGCCATTGCAGGATTCCTTCTTACCCTCCAGCTAATGGCCAGCTAAGGGCGAACCACTTTATCTATCTATATATAGATTTCATTTTCTCAGTTTGTATCATCGAAAAATTTCAGTTGTAAATTTTAATTGTGAGTTTTAGAATTTTAGAGAGAGAAAAGCTTGTAGTGTGCTTGGTGTGAAGCTTTCTCTGGTTTTCTCGCTTTCTCAACTTGTAATTCATCTCTCCGCTTAATAATAGTAAGATTTCTCATTTTCTTTCTCAGTGATTTCAATATTTCATTTATGTACCTGCGATCCTGCCTTCTTGGTTCAGAGCCATTTGAATTTCTTTAATTTCTACAATACTTGTTTGTTGCTTTATTTGTTTAAACTTCCAGAAAATTATTCACAACTCCTTAAGTGAAACCCAAGTCGCGTATCTGCCGTTTCTGCCGTGGTTAGGCTATCGTTGGCAATAGAGTAAAGCGTTGACTGTGATCTTAAGGAAAATGGATAAATTTTTTGAACGTTTTTCAAATACTGCTTCAACCAGTAGGCCTAGCAGTTCTAGAAATTCAAAAGAAACTGCTAAGAACAAGGAGATTTTGTTAGTTGAAAATATTGAAACCAACTTGCATAACTGGAAATTACCAGCCATCTCCTCTCACCATATTTACAAGTCAAACAATAATTTTTTGTTTAAATCTGACTATGTGGTTAAAACTCTTGAAGAATCCATTTCAATAGATAATAATTTATTATCTTTTAATTTGTTATCACAAAGTCTTATTAGCAGACATCAAAAGAAATATTCCTTTATACATATAGGAATGGTACAAGTAGCGGTTAAACCTGCTACGAGACTAGGCTTAAATGTTACAACCTTATTATGTCTAAGAGATAAAAGGAATAATAAATTTACAGACTCCTTATTAGGAGCCGTAGAGTCCTCATTAAATGATGGACCCATCTACTTTACTTGCTACCCGAACTTTACAGTTCCGTTAGATTGTCCACATGTATTGGACATAGCCTCGTTAGATATTAGGACGGAAGGGTTTGATATGAAACCCGGTTCAAAGAACTTGATCCTTATTTACAGGATCCACTACAAGGTTATGAACAGCACGGTCCCTAATATCAGGGACGATGAGGGCAAATTAATAAACGCCCCAAAAGGACAAACTACTTTATTTCTTACCGATTTAAGTAAAGGTAGCCTAGTGGTCCCAAGGCCAATTTCATGGGATCAATTACAATTTCCTGACTCATAGAGAATGGAGGATGGAGTCCCTCCTAAAAAGGAGGAAAGCAACAGTCTAGAATATATTCTAGAAAATAACGACGGAAGCGTAATGATAAAGTTTGATAGATCCAGGAGCATGACTAGTAGAAGATCCTTTACCGGAATCCCAAATACTCCGTCAATTGTACCTCTTAGATCCCCGGTTTCTTTACCGACAAGACCAGAGGAAATAAATTTCGTTGAAAGAACTTCGGCTAATGTAGCCAGACCCATATATGAGAGGCCCATAAGTAATGAAAGGCCCACAAGTCCATCTATGTCTGATATGGGTTATGCACCCAAAGAATTGTCTGTTATTACTTCACTAACAGACTTCAAAAAATGGTTCAAAATGTCCTTCTCTGAAGGAAGGAAAGAACACTATCGCAAACAATATTCTGTTTATAAACAGAAAGAAGGAGAGAAAGAATTCCCTGAATTCTTAAAACAATTATTTAAACTCAAAGGAATTAAATTCCCAAAATTTAAGGATGAGCAATTCCTGAGTACGCTCGAATCATCTTATAAGACGTACATAGCTTCTAATAGAACCATAAGAAGCATTCATCCGCCTTTGGTACCAGTGTCTTATAAAATAGATACTGATAAAGTTGTGGAGTGCAGTCCTTTCTACGAAGGGACAGAAAGTTCTGTTAAACAGAATAATTTTACAAACTTGAGTCTCCACACAATTGGAGAACAGTTGTCAAGAATAGAAGACCAAGTCCAAAAGACTTATTTAAAGCCTTATCAGGCTTCAACTTCGAAACCCCGGGAGGAGGAAAGGGTTATAATCAAAATTAAATATTAAATTTACGGAACATTTTGAGGTAGTAGAAGAGATTTCCAAGAGACTAGCAGAACTAAACATAGATAGAAAACAGAAGAACATTGCTCCTTTAACCAAAGAGCAAGATTCTGACTCAGAAGCTAGTACAAGTTCAGATGAGCCTTTAAAAGGCGAAGAAGAATTAAAATCTTTATTCCAAGATTTGAGGATGGATAATATTCCACAGATAAACAAAATCTTCCACACTAAAGAGAACACAGACAAGCCTTATTATCGTAGGCCGTCCCCAATAAATCTTTAATATGAAGAATTCAGGCCATCCATGAATTCCTATGATGGCAGATCTATTGAAGAATGGAATATCGATGGGCTATCTGAGTATCAGATTAAGAATGCCATCCAGCACATGCTAATTTATGCAACTGCCAGCAGGTTACACGGAAATTCAGATAAATCCATAGCTCAGGCTATTATTGCAGGATTTTTTGGACAGTTGGTGGGACTTTCAGTTAACTACTGAAGCCAAAAACCAAATTCTAAATTCTGTTAAAGAAGAAAATGGCCAACCACAGTCAGACGCTATTAATACCTTGGCATATACCCTTATTTTGCACTTCCTAGGGTCTACCTCTATGTTTGTAGAGCAAAGCACTGAACAACTCATGAATCTGAGATGCAGAGATCTGTCAGAGTTTAAGTTGTATAAAGATGTCTTTCTCAGCGCAGTCTTTACTAGAGATGACTGCCACGAGGACTTCTGGAAAGAAAAGTTCATAAATGGGCTTCCTTATTTATTTACTGAGAGAGTCAAGGAAAGGCTCAGGATGAAGTATAACAATGTTATACCTTATCCAAAATTAACATATGGAGAGCTATCCTCAGAGATAGTGGCAGAAAGGATGTTGCTCTGTAATGAGTTGAAAATACATAAGCAGATGCAAAAGGAGAAGATGCACGACAAGAGGATCTTAGGAGACTTTTGCGAGCAAGTGGGCTTCCCTCCACTTCCTAGAGCCCATAAAAATAAGGTGAAACCTTATAAGAAAAGCTATAAACCTTATAAAAGGAACTTTAATAAGCCTTATAGGCCTCACAAGAAGGAATACCCTAAAAGGCCTTATAAAAGGCCCAAGAAGCCTTATAATAGGCCCAAAAGGCCTCTAGAATAGGTGACATGCTATAAGTGCGGGAAGCCTGGACACTATTCCAACAAGTGTAAGGCAAAGCAACAAATTAGGTCACTTAATCTTAGTGACGATGTCAAAGAGACACTGGAAAAAATCCTAGTAGTCCAAACTAGCTCAGAAAAGGAAGAAAATGATTATACTTCTGAGGAAGAATCTAACTCTGACTCACAGTCCAATTCGAGCTGTGATGGAAACTGTGATTATTACAAATCACTCTGTTCTCTAAATGGCTTATTATTCCTTACTAGAGAAGAAAACCTGATTTTGGATCTTATAGAAAAGATCCAAGACCCTGAAGAGAGGAGAGACCACTTAGAGTCTTATTTGAAACTGTTTAAAGAAAAATCTGGAGAGACATCATCTAAAATTTCTTCAAGAAATAACAATCTTGAAGAAAAGGTCAAAGAAAAGAATATCTCTTATGATATGAAAGAGATAATTAACAGGGTTAAGGCAAGCAAGAGAAAAGAGCCTACCATTAACGATCTTAAAGCAGCCGTTAATGAGCTCAAAAGAGAAGTAAAGGATCTTAAAGATAGACTTACTCTCTTAGAAGCCGCTAAACTCTCAGATTATAATACTGAATCTGAGGAGGAACCAGATAAAAGTCTAGCAAAGAAAGATCAGTCTACACAGAAGGACCTCCAATACGTAGACATGCTAGATAGAGAAGTCACTCATAACTAGCATACGAAAATAACACTTGTTATTAACAAGGAATATGTCTTAAAGACAGTAGCCCTTATAGATTCAGGGGCTGATCTCAATTGTATCAATGAGGGATTAATACCATCCCGCTACTTTTCCAAGACATTAGAGCAACTGCATACGGCTAATGGTGATAAGTTGGCAGTTAATTATAAGATCAGTAATGCAGCCGTTTGCAATAATGGGATGTGCCTAGAGATACCATTTATAATGGTCAAAGATTTATCCCATTCTGTCATTCTTGGAAACCCGTTCCTGCACATGCTATTCCCTATATCTAGATTATCTGAAAAGGGAATTGAAACACAAATAGCAGGAAAAGACATTATCTTTGAGTTTATTTCACAACCCAAAGTCAAACATTTAGATGTAATTAGGAGGAGAATCAAACATTTATATGACAGATTTTGTAGTAGATGTTCATCCAAAGACTATGTTTAGCATTGAGATCCTCCTTTGCAAGTTGCAACCATACCCAATATGTAAAATAATTCCACAAAAAGATCATAGTACTCAGAAAAATCATTTTAAGAAGAGAAACTACTACAAATCTTTTATACATCTACTACAAAATCTATCATATATTAGAATTATAACAGAATTATATCAGAATCATATTAGATACGTATCTAATATAATTCTGATATAATTCTGTTATAATTCTAGTATAAGTCTCTTTGTATTTACAATGCTCATTGAATTGTTATATATCTACTATATATCTGATATATATATATATGTTATAAGTCTAATATAAGTCCCTTATAAGTCTAATATAAGTCTCTTTGTATTTGCAATGCCCATTGAACTGATATATATATATATATATATATATATATTATTAATCTCTTATAAGTCTGTTAACAGAAATATATTAAATTTATAACAGAATTATATTATATTTGTAACAGGTCGAAAATTTTTTTTGGAAAAAGTATATCACAATGAATGACGTTTCGAAGATAAAAATGAGATGAACAAAAAACTCCAAAGCGACATGTCGAAAAAACGAACGGTTTGAGAGATAAATGCAAAATAAGCCAAAATTTTTTTAAAAAAAACCTAATCGCATGGCTGTTGATGATGAGCGTGTAAAAGTTAGTAATGGCGTATAACAGTTATTATGAAAACTTATTGTGGCTTTTAGGTTATTGGGTGAAACTTTGAAAGAAATTATTTATGAAAATTAAACCAAAAGTAACAATTTCTCTTTAGTTAAGCCTTGTACTAAAAACTAGTTTTGTTTTTTGGAAGTCAGACTTTTAAAATATATATATATATATAATAACTTAAATCTGATTTTAAACCTCGATACTTAAAATATACCATAACTCTAATACTTTAGAACTCAGTTAGAACTTTTTATTTTAGTTATAATTTTTGTAATACTTTTTGTATAATTCGACTATACTGTTAATAATAATATGTTATAAGTTCTTGTTGGCTCGATCTTAAATTTTAATTTACAGAAAGATTTCTTTGAACTTAAAATTTTTTTTTAACATAGAATAGCAAAAGGCCTTGGGAAATTTTCGGGCAAAAGATGTAAGTCCCTCTTTCAAAAAGTACCAGTTGGATGAGCTAAATAAATACAAAAGTCTTTTAATTTTAGAGAAATTTGGAAGTAAAAGAAGCAATTGAATTTTAAATGTTAAATTTTAAACAAGAGTTTTTGAGTTGAATCTTAAATTCCTTATTAAAAAATCTCTTAGTAGGTTATCTGGATAAGAGAAATCCAGGTTAGGTGTTTTCAACAAAAAATTCTTGCAACATTTAAATTTCTGAAAGGTTTAAGGCCAAATGCAATAAATTGATAATACTCCTTCATACTGATAAAATAATTTAGATATACTTGCAAAATAATTTAGAGATAAAAACAAAATTATATTAATTGACTATGACGTAAGCAATGACGACATAGCCATAATAATTCGGAAAAGATAACAGACAAAACTGATGAGTCATACTTGCAATAATACTTATCAAGACGTAAGCAATGACGTCATAGAAAGATCCGGTAGCTAATAAGTAGCCGGTATACTTCTCCTTTTTCAGCTATAAATAAGACTGATTTTCTGCCTAATATACACAACACCACAAAACTTTCAAAGTTCTATAGCTTGCAGAAATCAATCAACATCTATCATAAGCTGAAAATGTATAATTTAAATATTTTATTCATATATTCAAATAAGTATCCTCTCCTTTCTGGGTTGCACCTTGAGTGATCTATCCAGATAAGTGACGAGAAAATCTTTTGTTTATTATTAATAGAATTTTAGAAGTGAAAGATAAATTAGAAAGAAAGGAATTAGAACTAAGATGAGGAAGAATTTTGGTAGAATTTTATACTAATAGAATAAAAGAACAGACTGAAGAACTAAACTCAGAAAATTCTAGATTCAATAGATTTTGTTATATATTAAGAGACTGGATGAGAAAAACAATAGATAGATACATAAGAGAATTAGCTCTCTATAATGAAAGAATACCAATTCTAGAAAAAGAAATACAAGAACTAAATTTAGAATTAACATCTTTAGTTCTATCAGAAAGTGAAAATACATCTTTTAGAATTTAAAATGAACAGAATTCTTAGAGTTAGATAAAAGATAGAATCAATAACAGAAGAATTAATAAGAATAAGTTATAATCTTAATTTTTATCAGAATAGCTTAGAATTTTGTAATAATGAACTTATAACTTATAAAGGATGTTTTGACTTATATAATTGGCATAGAAAAAATATAAAAGAATATACCAATCAAATAATTCGACTTAGAATTATTAAAGAAAAATTAGAATCAGAAATTTGCTGTTATAATCTTGAATTAACTTCAATTATTTTATCTAAATCTGACGATTTTAATATACGTTTTTAATTGAAGCCTTAATTCGGACTCCATCCCAATCCAATATATATATATATATATATATAATGGGTAATTGAAATTTATGCGATGGATAATGAGGAATCCCAATGGGGAATTTGGTAAAAAATTTCGCCCTATCCTTGATGGTTTATGGATATGGGTAAATAAATTTTCTTGAAACTTTAAGAATATGGAGATGAGAAATGCATTATCTGATCCGATAAGACCGGTTGACAATTTTTAGGAGAAAACGAGAATTTGAATTTTTAAGGAATAAAGTTAGAAAGATATAGGGTGTAAGGATGTGAGAGAAAATTCTTTTTGAAAATGTGTACTAAATCCTAGCATTTCAAAATAAAATGGAAAGCTTTGAATATTTGCTTAAATATTCTCCAAAATTGATTTTCAACTTTAGAGTATCCTCGTCCAATTTTAAGTGTGTCGCATCATCTCACTCCCTCATTATTTATTTCTTTCTTTCTTAATTTATGTCCATCTAATTTACCTGAACTTTATTCTAACTACATTTAGATCTGACCTAAATTACATATAGGGCTATGATGGGTGAGTTTTCCTACATTCACCTCTTTCATTCATTACTGTCCTTTTATATAAATTTATCTATTAAATCACACCTTCATTTACATATGAAATTTCACTATTGTAACTACTCTTATACTTAATTACGCCACGTCAACTATAGGATCAAAATCGCTATACAAATTAATTGAAAATACAGCTAATAATTTTGTTTTTGGTACTCTATATGTAATTATTTATGACAACATTCTACATTTTAATTGCAGTACATTAAATTAAGGCTTTTTTTTCATATAGATGGTTTATTTAGTTCTTATTACTTTGTTGATTAAATTATAATATGATAATTGCTTAAACGAAAATTGATTAATAGAGTAGTTAAAAGTGAAATTTAGTATGTAAATGGTTGTGTGATTTATTAGATGTAACTTATATAAAATGACAAAATGAATGACATAGGTGAATTTAGGGGGAGAGGGAGACTATTTTTTTCGCATTCCTCATCAAAGATTTTTCATTTGTTGTTATTTTACGACAAAAAGTTATGGGCATCCACAAGAACAACAACAATATATACATTAATTATTAATACTCCAACATATTTTTTTAATGGAGGCGTTCAAATTTTATTAAAAAAAACTGAATACTCAATTTCATTATATATACGTTAGTATATATTATACCTGAAAATCGAATTTAACAAAACTAAATATAAACTATAATAAAAAATCGAAAAAAAAAAATCAAATCACACACATCATATCTTACTATTAACGTGTATACACAGAACTTATGGATAAAAAAATCAAGGTAGAAGGAAACAATTAAAGAAACAATAATTTTAAAACACAAAAAAATAGTGGTAAGGTTACTTGTGTACATTGTATGAAGCTAATTTTGAAGATAAGTTTTTTTAATTAATAATATATTATTATATATTATTAATTTTTCAATATATAATTTAATTAATTGGTGGTTTCAGTTATATCGGTTTTTTATTAATTAAAATTAAACCGATCAAATAAATCAAAATTCTATGAATTTCATAAGTGCACCCAACTTTTTAGACCAAAACTAAACCAAACAAACCGAATTACATTGGTTTGATCGGTTAAGTTCGGTTTTTTTTTAACAACCCTAGGTTTTTATATAGTTACTTTTTCTGACAAAGTAACCTAACTTGACATTTTTCAATTATAACCTTTTCGAGGTTTGTCATAATATATTACTACGTTCCTGTATTTTTTCTATATAATTTATGCCTCCTTATAATTTACTTCCATCCAACTAAAATCTTTCCATTTTATATTTTATCACTTTTTCATTCCAATAATATTTATCTTAACATATTTACCCTTATTTCCATTCTTTTTACATTTTAATTCATTTGGAAAAGTACAAATTCATCTTTTCACGAGACTAAACACGAGCAACTTAGTTCAATCTACCTATTGCAATGACTCCAAACGGAGTTCGACACCTAACAACCACCATTTAACTTTGTTTTTTTTGGTATGTAATCTCTTAGCTTGCTTTTATTTTACACCTTTTTTTTCTATATTTGTATTATTAATTAACTTATCAATAATTTGTTGTAAAATATCATATTATTTATTTTTACGATATTTGTACGATAAATAAATTAACACAAACTTCATGTACTAAATTCGATATTTATTTTATGTGCAATAAACTTCAGTTTATTTGATATATTTGATTTAAAATATTATTATTATTATTATTATTTTAGTGAAAAGAAAATAAATGAGCTCACTCACAAACAAATAAACAAAATATTCACAAACAAATAAATGAGTTTTTTTCTCGAGCATATCATGAATAAATGAGATAATGAATGCCTGAAGCTCAAATTGAAGCTTTAAGATCAAACCAACCTGGAAACTCGGCTTTAGCTCATTAAAAATCGAATGAATATATCAAAGTTTAGCTTCACTTACTTCTAGTCTAGCTCAAGCTCGACTCAAAGTTGCTAAAAAAACTTAATTAACCAGGCGTTGATTAGACTAAAACTAGGCTTGACTCGTTTACAACCCCAATGATGACTTCATTAACATGTATTTCTAATATAGTTTATTTTTTTCTTTATCATATATAGTAAACAATGTATAACTATTTAATTAGTTTTATAATTTTATTTATATCAATATTATATATTTATATACTATGTTGACTTAAAAAACAAACAAATTAGATACATAAAAATAAAAATAGCTATTATACAATGTTATTAAAATCGAACCGAGTCGATTTGTTCAACCGGAAAAATCGCGGTTGAACCACAATTGAATTGCAGTTAAATTCGATTGAATTGTAGTTGAACCACTAAACCATTGACCGTTGCCTTCACCGATTCAATATCCGGTCTGGTAACAACATTGCTATTATACATAAAATGATTTAATAATAGTTACATGTAACAAAATTTAAATTAATCTTTACTTCAGTAAAGTTCTATTAGTGTCATTATAATTAATTCAAAATTATCCTATTATTTTAAAACTTACTGAGAGGTAGAAGTAATTTTTTATTTAAGATGCCACCATTTTGTGTATAATTTGTAAATCTTCAATCAAAATCTAGTAAAAGAAAAATTATGTGAACATGTGTTTAACTTTTCTAGTTTTCATTTAGAAAATAGAAATATTAAAAATTAGGAAAAGAGAAAGAAAAGTAGAAAAAGGAAATGGAAAATATTTTCTACAACTAAACAAGGTCAAAGAGTTTGATCGAAAATAAGTTAAATGGAGAATGAAATGAAGTTAAGGGCAAATTAGTCAACACAAATATTATTTGGATGGAAAAGTGAAAAAATATAACATGAGGAGGTTATTATTGGATGGAAACAAAATACAAGAATGTTAAAATCATATTAAAAAAAATCAGGGATATAGTAGTGTATTATGATAAACCTTAGGGACGTTATAATTAAATACCCTTTAATTAATGATGCAAAATTTGTCTAATGATTATGAAAGACAAAATAACGATAATATTAACACTCTCAATAATGTATTTGGAGATGTAATTGTATCTATACGTAATGTTTTATTATTATATTCTCATTAATTTATGTGCCCAACAATTTGCCCTTAAATTAATTATAAAAAAAATTAAATTTTGATGAAATTATAAATTAATAATTAAGTAGAAAAATAATTTTATTAATGATATAATAATTAATTTAATGGTATATTAAAATTTTATTAGTTTTGACAAAAAAAACCTAAAACGATTAATTTTTAAAATCAGATAGAGCAATTGAATAAAAAATTAAAACAATGGCGATGTAACATAATTTCTTAAGCAATTGCTTTTTTATAATCACATTTATTTAACTAACGTAGTATTTAACATGGGTTATTCTCTAACCCTCTTGATTTGGGAAGAAATGTCTTTATCACTATACTATTACTAAATACACTCTAATTTGAGCGCTTATTATATTACAAATTATACATAATGCATGTATAGTATCATAATTAATATTTACATTATACATATTTTGATCATGAATTAAACTTATACCTCCTCTAGTCCTTACCCCATTTTGTTACATGCTTTTCCATTTCCTTGAAGTTCTGAGAAGAAAAAAAGATAGTTAGAACACAAGATATAACTATAAGATCTTACAATTAAGTTCCTTTTCAGAATTAAAGTTTTCAATTAATATCCTATTTTTCTTGTTATTAAGTCCCTTGTTATGTGGTTTCAAAATATCACCCCATAAAAGATATACTATTAAAATTAATAAAAGAAGAAAAAAATAAAAATAAAATAGAAATAAACAATTGAACTTAAAATGTTTTAAAATTTTTTTAAAAAGTTTATACCACAAGAAAATTAAGCAATTTATTTTTCATATTAAGGAAAAATATAGGGGTGTGAGGGGCATTGTCCAACATAGTGATTTAGGAGAGGATTTACATATAGTATTAGTAACAACAATATATGTAATCTAACATTGGACATGGAAAAGAAACTAAAAAAAATTCATGTGATTCGGATTTGAACTCTAAAATTTCCAAAAATAATTAATTCTAAAAATAATTATGCACTTTAGTATCACATTTAGTATCACTTTGCAATAAATATTAAGGATTTGGATTATCTGAAGTTGGAAGATTGTAAATGTTGGGTCCCGTATATCAATTCGATAGCAATGTGATATGTATTAACTAAAATAAATGTTGCAACAAGTATAAAAATAAATAGAGCAATAAAGAAACACAGAGATTTACGTGGAAACCCTTTGAAAGGGAAAAACCACGGGACGCCAAAAATAACTCTACTAATAAAAAATAGGAATACAACAATAAAGTCTCTCCCAAGTATACCCAAACTTGAGGTATAAAATAATTTTAGGAGAAAGTTGGAACGCCCAAAAAATTAACCCTTACACCCAAATAGTGTAGTATTTCCCAAACTACTCAACTCACTCCCCTAATTTCTCTCAAACTCTTTTTGTAGTAAATGCTCTACAAAAGAAAACTCAATTTTTGCTTGGATGAATTTGGATTATGGGAATGCCTATTTATAGGCAAAATAAGTTGCATCAACTTTCCAATTGGCAATTAATGTGTCAATTACTAACTACCATCTTCCCACCTTATTTGTTGGCAATTAATTAGCCTCCAAATTGGTTGAATTAATTAGCCTCCAAATTGGTTTGGACTTAACAATTCTCTCCCTCCAAACCAATGGGGTATGAAATAAGCTCTTACTTGGAGCTCATGCCGATCAGCTCATTGCATAGCTCAAACTTATCCCGAGGAATAACTTTTGTCAACATATCTGAGAGGTTATCTTTTGTTGGAATTTTCTCAAGATGAAAAATCCCCTTTTCCAGTTGCTCTCGTATCCAGAGATATCGGATATCAATGTGCTTTGTTCGAGAATGATACATAGTATTCTTGCTTAACCCACCTCTTAAAAGAATCTCTTCAACTAAATCATCTCTTTTCCTACTTCAACAGCTGAAATGTACTCCGCTTCGGTCGGAGAAAGTGCGACACATTTTTGTAATTTAGATTGCCAAGAAATTGCTCCCCCGGCAAATGTAAATATGTATCCCGAAGTTGACTTTCTATGATCGAGATCTCCTGCCATGTCAGCATCAACAAAGCCTTCTAAGATTGGTTTAGATCCTCCATAGCATAAGCACTTCTTTGAACTTCCCTTCAAATATCTGAGAATCCACTTTACAGCTTCCTATTGTTGTCTTCCCGGATTATCTAAGAATCTGCTTACAACTCCAACAGCATGTGCAATGTCTGGTCTTATGCAAACCATTGCATACATCAAACTCCCCACAGCAGAGGAATATGGAATCTTTCTCATGTCTTCCTTCTCTTCTTTGGTTGTAGGACAAGATTCCTTACTCAGCTTCAGATGAGCGGCAAGAGGAACGCTGACTGATTTAGCATTTAACATGTTGAAACGTTGTAGCACATGTTCAACATATTTTTCTTGTGACAGCCACAACCTGTTGTTGCTTCGATCATGAATAAACCTTATGCCCAAAATCTGTTGTGCTGGACCTAAGTCCTTCATGTCAAAGGACTTCGCTAATTGCTCTTTCAATTTACGAATTGAAGAAACATCCTGTCCCAAGATCAACATGTCATCAACGCATAACAACAATATGACGATGTTGTTATTAGAGAACCTCTTGAAGTAGACACATAGATCCGTCTTGGTCTTCTAGTAGCCATGACTGCTAATGAAAGTGTCAAACTTCTTGTACCATTGCCTGGGTGCTTGCTTCAACCCATACAGACTCTTTTGCAGCTTACAAACCATATGCTCTTTCCCTTTTACTTCGAAGCCTTCTGGTTGCACCATGTAGATTTCTTCCTCTAGGTCACCATGAAGGAAGGCAGTTTTCACATCTAACTGCTCAAGCTCAAGATTCAAACTTGCTTCCAAGCTTAGAACTGCTCGAATAGAAGTCATTTTAGCCACCGGAGAAAAGATTTCATCAAAATCAATTCCTTTCTATTGTTGGAATCCTTTCACTACTAGACGAGCTTTATACTTCACTAGCTTTCCATTGCCATCTCTTTTGAGCTTGAAAACCCATTTGTTCTTCAAGGCTTTTCACCCTATAGGAAGTTTGACTAACTCATATGTGTTATTTTTCTGCAAGGAATTCATCCCATCTTGCATTGCCTCCAGCCAAGATTCTTTATCTGCATGAGTTAGAACTTTCGAAAAATTCTCTGGCTCCCCCTCATCAGTAAGGAGAATATACTCAGAACTAGGATACTTTAATGTTCGTTGGCGATCCTTGGTGGATCTTCTAAGCTGTTGTTCAGCCTCAGCTTGCTGGGTGGGTTGCTCCCCCTACTCATCAACATCTTCTTGCTTATGATCCTCTATTAGCTCTGGAATTTCATCATTGTTCTGAACTTGTTCCTCATCTCCACCAATGGTACTATTTAGCGATGAAGGAACATGGCTAGGAATGACAACATTTACAAGTCCTGACTTGCCATTCTTCTTCAAGCTTTCGGTAGTCTCATTTTCTTGAAAGACTACATCTCTGCTTCTAATGGTCTTCTTCTTCTCTGGGTCCCACAGTTTGCACCCGAACTCTTCATCTCCATATCCAAGAAAGATACATGGACTTGCTCTGTCATCAATCTTTGACCTTTACTCATTAGGTACATGCGCAAATGCCTTACAACCGAACACTTTCAGATGAGAGTATTGAACATCTTTTCCAGTCCATACTCTTTCTAGAATATCAAATCTAGAGCAGCGAATGGTGACCTGTTGATGAGATAGCAGGCTGTGAGTGCTGCTTCTCCCGAAAACAATTTTGGCAAGTTAGCCATTTTGAGCATACATCTGACCTTCTCCATAATAGTGTGATTCATCCTTTTTGCTACACCATTGTGCTATGGGGTTCCAGGTACAGTCTTTTCATGTCGAATTCCATGTCTGGAATAGTAGTTCTCAAACTCGTGTGATGTGTATTCACCTCCATTGTCGGATTGGAGACATTTTAATTTCTTGTTTGTCTCTCTTTCGACCATAACATGGAATTTCTGGAATGACTGGAATACCTGATCTTTTATTCTCAGGAAATACATCCACAACTTCCGTGTCGCATCGTCGATGAAAGTAACAAAATACTTGTTACCTCCCAAGGTCTCATATTCAAAGGGCCCACATACATCTGAGTGCACCAAGTCAAGAACACTTGACTTTCTACTTGATGACTTGTTGAATGACACTCTATGTTGCTTGCCGAATAGGCAGTAGTCACATGGAGATAGTGGTGTGCCATTAGCCGAAGGTAGAAGCGCCTTCTTTGCTAGAATCTGCAACCCTTTCTCACTGATGTGAGCCAATCTTTTATACCACAAATCTGGTGAAGACTCTTCTTCAATAACATGCAATCCATCTTTACAAATGACTGCATTTATTTTGTACAGTGTACAACACATGACACCTTTTGCAATCACCAAGGAATTCCGTATAAGCTTCCATTTCCTACTCCCGAAGAAATTCTTGAAGCCTTCACGATCTAGGACACCACAAGATATTAAGTTGAGCCTCAAATCAAGAACATGTCTAACTTCTTTGAGGATGAGTGTGCAACTAGTGTTCGTCTTATTACAAATGTCACCAATTCCAATGATTTTGGAATGACCATTATTGCCCATCTTCACCACACCAAGGTTTTCTGCTCTGTATGTGGTGAAGAACTCCTTGTTGGGAGTGGCGTGATAAGATGCTACAGTGTCAATCACCCATTCTGTATCATCTTGACTTGAGACTTGCATACATTATTCTTCATGACTGAAGGAAAGAACAACAATCTCCTCAGTTGCTGCAGTGGTGTTCTTGTCTTCCTCCTGGTTGTTGCCATCCTTCTATTCTCTCTTCAGCTTTCGACAGTTCCTCTTCAGATGGCCTTCTAGTCCACAGTGGTAGCATTTGACTCTACCCCTAGACTTAGATCTGCCTCTGAACTTGTCTCCTCCTTTGGATTTGTCAGGATTGTTGGGACCTCGATTTTTGCTCCGACCTCTATGTTCTGTGATAAGAGCTTGGCTACTTTCGACAGTTGTAACTTTCCTCCTTGTCTCCTCGTTGAGCAAAGTGCTAACAACGTGGTTTAAGGATAATTTTCCATCTGGAGCCGAATTGATTAATAGCACTTCGAAATTCATTCAAAATTTCGGCAACAGGAGTTCCCTCCTTGTATTATATGTTGACAAGATTCCTTATCAGGAACAACTTGTTTCCAGCAATTTACCCATCATAAAGATCTTGCAGCTTCTTCCACAGTTCATGGGTAGACGTTTCTTCCGAGACATGGCTGAATACGCTGAAATCTAGCCATTGGCGAATAGTTCTAATAGCCTTTCTATTTAGCTTGCTCCAATCTGGATCTTTCATGTCTTTCAGCTTTGCGGTGTCTCCTTCGATTGCTTCATGCATATCTTTGCAGTACAATATATCCTCCATCATGAGCTTCCAAATTGACCAGTTCAAACCGTTCAATTTGATCATGGATGTTGAAGAACCTTTCATTTTAATTAACACAACCACCTTTGTGGAACCAACAGCTCTGATACCACTTATTGGGTCCCGTATATCAATTCGGTAGCAAGGTGATATGTATTAACTAAAATAGATGTTGCAACGAGTATAAAAATAAATAGAGCAATAAAGAAACACAAAGATTTATGTGGAAACCCTTTGAAAGGGAAAAACTACGAGGCGCCAAAAATAACTCCACTAATAAAAAAGGAGAATACAACAATAAAGCGTCTCTCAAGTATACCCAAACTTGAGGTATAAAATAATTTTAGGAGAAAGTTGGAATGCCCAAAAAATTAACCCTTACACCCAAATAGTGTAGTATTTCCCAAACTACTCAACTCACTCCCCTAATTTCTCTCAAATTCTTTTTGTAGTAAATGCTCTACAAAAGAAAACTCAATTTTTGCTTAGATGAATTTGGATTATGGGAATGCCTATTTATAGGCAAAATAAGTTCCATCAACTTTCCAATTGGCAATTAATGTGCCAATTACTAACTACCATCTTTCCACCTTATTTGTTGACAATTAATTTTAACCATTCATTTTTTTATAATCGTTGAGATTTAATTGCACTATAGGCCATACAAATAACCAAAACTAAATTTCAACTATTAAACCTCAATTAATAGTTGTAATTAACTGAAATATACAACTTTATTATTCTCCAGAAAATCTCGATCCAAATATTAATGCCAAATTTTTCTTTTAACATATAGTGCAACTTTAATTTCATAGGGCCTAAATCTCACCATCGGAAATGCATTTTTCTCAAAAACATCAATAATATATACTAATCAAAATTTCATAAGGGACAAGCCTCAGTAGTCATTTTGATTATTTTCATACGGCCACACCTATTTTTACAATCATCCATAGATATTTTTAACTCAGCCGGATTTTTGATTGAGTTAGTTAATGGAATTTCACTCAATCCTGTTATCATAATCAATACAATCATGCATCCAAGAATTTTTTTTTTCCATTTTTCTTAATTAATTTACCTCTCTTTAAATTTGTTTTAGGCTAATTAACAACATATTATATTTATATGCTGAACACAAATTGTAAACTTAGTAAAATCATTTGTTATCATTAAACAATTAAATGGCTGAAATTGTCATGTTGTAAACTAGATTGATTGGCTTTCAAATTTAGTAAAAAAAAATAGAACAATAATAACCTCAATAAAATGGAAATTAAGAATTAAAAAATTCTTGTACGTATCAATTTCCGTTAATACATTTATTAGCCTTACAAATATACTTAAATCAAGGATGAAATTGAAAGAGAACGCAATTTTATTCAACTCTAATATTTACAATGACAACAACTTGCAATTTATAGTGCGAATAATAGAAGCTTTAACACCTTAACAAGGAACCATTATTAACTAACTAACTGACTTGCTACCAAGCTCTAATTACAATCCATAAATTCTAACATTATAGGCCAGTTTGGGATTGTTTTCCCATACTGCTTTCTACTAGATCAACAACTGAATTGTTAGTTGAAAAGCATTTAGTTTAGTTACAAAAGTAGTTTATAGCCGTTGGACTCATTAAGGGCTTTTTAGTTATTTCACTTAACTGGATAATGTAGCCGTTGTATTTAAAGGGTGAATAGTGCTTCATCTTGTTCATTCCCTGTAATGTTGGAAAATAAATTTAACCCAAGTTATGGTTATAAGTTTGAATTATTTCTATAGAAAATGCAGTATTTTTAAGAGATTGAGTCATTTTTAGACCGAAGATCGCTGTGAGATCTGGATCTAAAAAGACAGAAAATCGAGTTTATACCTAGTGTAGGTGATAAAGCTTGGATTTGGAAGTATATGTATATATGTATATATGTATATATGTATATATGTATATATGTATATATGTATATATGTATATTATCATTTTTTATTTATATTGAGTCTAAACATGGAATGAGAGATAAGGTGTGAGTAGAAAAATGGAACACATGCTAACTTGTGAATCAATCACTTTCACATCAAAGTACATTTATTATTGCATCCATACGCGAATTTTAGAAAGAATGATACTTTTATTGAATGAGTTTAGATTGGTTACAAATGCTGGTAACAATTTTGAATAACATGTCTCCCAGTGCTAACCATCCAGTTACGGTTTTATAGATAGCGACTCTCAATTGTTTAGTCCTAATTTTTGCTTGAACCCCTCACGAAGGTCCATCAGACTTTATTATCCTTAACTTTTGCATGACCCCCCCTTTTCGGGTTTTCAAATCATAAGGTTGCCCTAATTTTGGCTCAATCCGCCCTTTTCGGGTTTTCAAATTGGCAGGCTTATTCTTTATTTGGTCTTTTTTTTACACGTGATAGCGCTTGAGTTTGTCTTGGTTGATAGGATTCACGAACTCATTGCCATCCATATCCATGATCTTGACTGCACCTTTACCAAGGACCTTTTTGATGACATATGGACCTTCCCAATTAGGACAAAATTTGCCCCTAGTATCGGTGTTAACTTTTCTCAACTGTTTGAGGACCAAGTCTCCTACTTTGAATGGTTCTTTCGGTTGTCTGACTCGGTTGTTGTAAGCCCTAGCCATACACTGTTGGTACATTT
Source organism: Euphorbia pulcherrima (assembly GCA_947683365.1). Classification (NCBI taxonomy): domain Eukaryota; kingdom Viridiplantae; phylum Streptophyta; class Magnoliopsida; order Malpighiales; family Euphorbiaceae; genus Euphorbia; species Euphorbia pulcherrima. Next base: position 33,876,852 of record CANTUS010000015.1, on the reverse strand, counting down.
GTAGGTGATCCAAAGCCTTCAATCGTGTCTTATCTATCATATTCAGCTATTCAAGTCTGGCTCGGACACAATCTGTTTCTTTCAGCTGAGGTTCTAAACTTGACCTTGATTTCTACCTGTAGAACAGCTTCCATCCCATATACCAAAGAGAACGGAGTCTGATTTGTCGAAGTACGCACACTCTTCCTATGTCACCAGACTGCAATAGGAAGTTTGTCCCAATCATGGTATATGACTACCATTTTGGACAAGATTTTCTTGATTTCCTTATTGGCTGCTTCAACCGCTCCATTAGCCTGTGGTCGGTAAGGAGATGATCTATGATGCTCTATTCCATATTTCTCAATCAAATTTGTCGTTTCTGCTTGGAACTGAACCCCATTATTGAAAACAATATGGTGAGGAATCTCGTATCGAGCAAAAAATTGGCGCTCAATGAACTTGGCCATCTCCTTGGCGGTATATTGGTGTAGGATTCTGCCTCAACCCACTTTGAGAAGTAATCGATTGCCACTACTATGTATCGGTGACCATTTGTAGAGGATGGTCGAATCTCGCCAATTATTTCTATCCCCATCGCTGAGAATGGCCAAGGAGTAGACAAATTTTGGAGTTTAGTAGGTGGTAGGTGCAAGATTTCTCTAGGAATCTAACATTTGTGACAATTCATTACTTCAGATACGCAATCGGCCATTGTAGTAGTCCAATAGTAACCCTACCACTGTATATTCTATGTTAAGGCCACCCCGTTCATATGCAGCTCACAATCACCTGAATGCATGCTCCTCATGATGTGAGTAGCTTCTTCACTGGTTAAACACTTAAGAAGTAACCCATTACTGGCTCTATTGAACAGAACACCATCAACCATACTGAATTGGACTGCCAATTTCCTTAATGTCGTACGATCTGATTCAGATGTGCCATTAGGGTAACTGCCATCTCTCAAGAACTGGACTATGTCAGAATACCACGGATCTCCTTTGATTTGTCCCACTATCATTATTGATTGGTTAAAGAAAGGCGTCTTAGTGGATTGCATAACCAATGGTCTCATCGGCCTTTCTTGAGGATTTTCCTACGTGGAAGCCAATGTTGCTAATGAATTTACCATCTGATTTTCCTCCCTCAGTACATGCTGATACAAACATTGTTTAAACTTTGCAGTCAGATCCCGAACTGCTTCAAGATAAGGATAAAGTGACTCTTCTTTGATTTCCTAATCTCCTACGACATGGCGAATTACCATAGGTGAATCACCTACTACTGATACATCGGTTGCCCCAACTGAGAGGAGCGCTTCTAACCCGAAAAGACAAGCTTTGTATTTTGCACCGTTATTGTGACCAAGAATTCTAGGCATTTGGACAATGGGATTATCTCATTATGGGGAGTGACGACGATAACACCAAGCCCAGCACCTCGTTTGTTGATTGCACCATCAAAATACATGGTCCATGAGGGTTTCGCTTCTTCTACCATAGCTAATTGTTAGGAAGTTCCAGGTTCTCCACATAATTAGAGTCAATTGGCTGTCTGACTAAGAATTTTGCCACAACACGTCCTTTGGTGACCTTCTTTATGACATATTCAATATCAATCTTTGACAATAATAGCAACCATCTTGATAACTTCCAGGCCAAAGTAGCCGATTCACACAAATACTTCATGGGGTCAATCTTTGTGACAGACTGGATTTGGTAAGGCTGAAAGTAGCGTCTCAGCTTTTTGGTTAGCCACACCATAGCGGCACAGGTTTTTTCCACTATAGTGTAGCGACTCTCGTACTCTAACAACTTCTTGCTGAGGTAATAGATTGCATGCTCTCTCTTATCCTCGTGCTCTTGGACTAACATCACACCTACTAATGTTTCCTCAATAGCCAAATATAAGGTCAAAGGTTTCCCTTGTATCGGAGGTTGAAGGACTGGTGGATTCATAAGGTAAGCCTTGACTCTATCGAAGGCCATCTGACGTTGATCATTCCATACCACTGTTTGCTGCTTTCTTAATAACTTGAATATGGGTTCGCAAACTATAGTAAGTCGAGATATGAACCTGCTAACATATTGCAAAGAACCCAAGAACGATCAGACTTCTTTCTCAGTTTTTGGTGTAGGAATTTCACGGATAGCCTTGATTTTATCAGGATCCATTTTGATATGTTGTTGATTGATGATATGCCTTAACAATTTCCTGGATGTAATTCCAAACATTCACTTTTTAGGATTCAGTCGGAGATTGTATTTCTCAATTTTGGTGAGGAACCTGTCCAAGATAGCCGGATGCTCTTCTCGGGTTAACGATTTTACTAACATGTCATCAACATAGACTTCAACTTCTTTGTTGATCATGTCGTGCAATAAGGTAGTAGCGGCTCTCTAGTATGTTGCCCCGCGTTTTTCAATCCAAATGGCAAAACTCAAAAATACTAAACTCCATATTTAGTGATGAAGGCCTTCTGGACCTTGTCGTAAATATCCATAAGAATTTGACTACCCATCCATAAAAGAATACATGGAGGCCCTAACTACACTGTCAACCAAAATATCTATGTGCAGTAACAGGAAATCATCTTTAGGTGTGGCTTTGTTGAGATCATAGTAATCAACACAAACCCGGAATCTTCCATTTTTCTTTGCTACCAGAACCACATTTGCTGCCTGAGTGGGATATTCAACCACTTCCAAGAACTTGGCTTCAATCTGTTTAGATATGTCGACTTTAACCTTTTTGGACCATTCAGTCTCAAGTAATGGAGTTTTTGCTTAACTGGTCTAAACTTGGGATCAGTTGGGATCCTATGTGCGGCTATTTCACGATTTATGCTTGGCATATCTTCATAGGTGTGAGCGGGGGGACTTTTTTTTTATGACGACGCAGCTCTTTTTGGAGAACGATTGGATTGGCACGCCCAATGTGGGACTCCCGAGTTTTTATGCAGGGAGTCGCCGTTAGAGCATGGGGCTCGTTGTATGTGTGAACATACTTGGCATTTCTAACTAAACAAAGGGATCGAAAACTCCTTTGGGGGTTAGCCTTTTTTATTATGGGAGTAGGGTCCCTATTTTATACAATATTAGAGTCACTTCCTGGATCAGCTCATTCGGGTGATTAAGAATGCATGGTTGAAAACAATATTTGACTCTCAGTTACCTTTTGTTTGCTTCTGGATGATTGGAAGGCCCGGTACTGACTAGAACCACATTTACTTCGAATTTCCTTAAGATTTCTTTAGAGATAACCTCGGGGAATTTTATAGTGAGTTTATTTGAGTGTTTAGAGGTTAACTGATAGCTTCTTAGCTAGAAGCTAGCTTAGGAAGAGATGTCTATGCCTTGGTAGAGTTGTAAGATATTTTTGGTATGGGGCTTGATACTATGGGGGATTTTTGAGGAGGGGATTGGTTGACTTTTCCATATCTTCTTATTTCTGCCGATTGCTTGCTCTGAATGGCTAGGGAACGGTTTCCTTTTATAGGAATTTTAGGAGCATCGATCAACACATGTGGAAGTGTCGATCGTCACTAGTGTGTCAGAATAGGCTTGTGTTGTCATTAGGCCTAGATTCCCTATAAGAGTCGATCGACACATATAGGTTGTGTTGATCGACACAACTTTGGTGGTGGTAGCCCCGCTAAGTCATGATTGTAGGCTTGATGAGTTATCAGAGGGAATTGACACGTGTCCCCATCGATCGTCGCAACAGGAACCATCGATCAACGCAAGTTGAAGGCCAACAAGTGTTGATCGACGCAACCTTTCATGGTGCCGTATTTTTTATTCTTTGGAGGGGTTTTCTGGATTTTAGGGTGAAACGTGATTTTCGTCAGTACCGGTTTGCCATTTCCTGAAAAGCTTTTGGACAAAATTAGGCCTGGGACGGACCATGCTCATAGGCTGCCCCTTCCATACAATAACTTGCACCATTGAGGTGAAGTTTTTGCATACACAAAGTGAGGGCGGTGAGTAAAAGAGTGCACTTGATTTTGCGGGAATTAGTTAATATTATTTGATTGACTAAATTTTTGAAAAAAATAGTTTTGCCCCTTCGATCAATTAATGCTTGATGGGTTTTAAAAAGATTTAGGAAAATCATTTGGGATCCCGCAGTGTGTCATTTGAAAGCTTTTTTGGGTCCGCCAGTATTTTTAGAAAATGATTTTCATGATGTGAAAATGCAATTTTCAAAATTAGGACTTAATTGGCACTGCAATTTTGCCTTGAAAAGACAGAAAACAATCATTTTTTAGTATACATCGATTGACACATAGGGGGTATATTGATTGACGCAACCTTTTGAATTTGGAATCTTGAATTTCAAGCGGTTACTGGCATTAAAAGATGTGCCAAGAGATGCATCGGTCTAAACATATGGGATGTGTCAATCAACGCAAGTTAGAGCCCTATAAATTTCGCAGTTTGTCTGCAAATAGAACACATTGTACATCAAATTACTCCCTTCTGCATTTTGTTCTGCAAAACAGTAGCAATGTTGGGTCTTGTAGCTCTCTCTTTTCTCCCGATTTTCATCCGTTTCTCTTCTGTTATGATGTGGATGAAAATTATAACATCCAAAGATCGGACTCTTTCCTACGTCAGTGATGGAGGTAGACATTTATGGAGAGACAGTCCGAATTCCATTTGTTGGTACGGAGGATAACTTTGAAATTTTTGTGAACTGGAGATTTCGCGGTGTGAGCAAGGGCAAGGCTATTCCTCTTATTCTCAAGCCCGAGCATCATCTTTCTCGTGTTTCGATAAGTCCCTTGACATTTCTTTACTTTTCACAATTGGCATGCTTTAGGGATTTTGTAATGATTTATGCTCTGTTGAACGTGCTATTGATTCAATGTTACTGTAAACTGTGTGTGCTTCATTTCTGTAATTTAGAGACTTTTGGGCTTAGTGTCAATCATGCTTCTAGATTTTAAGGATGCATTGATCGACGCACATAAGTGTCGATCGACACTTATGCTGTGAAATCTATTTTTTTGCACTTTCCAGGCATTCTGGAATTCTTAGTAACTTTAAAAAAAAAATTATGTGGCTTTTCGTTCGTGTATACCGCTGCCATTTGTATGAATTTTGGGAAATTCAGGATAACTGAATGACTATAAGCCTTATATTGCCTTAGTAATTCTGTATTTTGACCATAACTTAGCTAGTCTTTAACATTTGTGGGTAACGACTATAAGCGTTGCTTTAATGATGATTTTGAGTGGTCTCGCTTAATGACTATAAGCAATTGATTCTTTGTCTTAACTTAGTGGATATAAGCTTGCGAAATCTGTTTAATGACTATAAGCACGACTTAGGTAGGAGGGTGAATTTTGATGCTTAATCACTATAAGCAATTTTTTTAAAATTTGATAATTTTGTGCATATTGACTATAAGCGATCCTTTTATGGCTTTTGATAAAGCATTATTCTTGTTTTTACAGAAAGTTGATCATCGTGGTGCGGGCAACTTTTTGGACATTGTCACTTGGTGGGGAGTTCTTTCTTCTGAGGTGAAGGGTATTTCGTAGCGCATGGGTTTTAGCGCGTTTATTGAAAAGCTCATTCTGGTGAAGCTTATTCAGTTTTCACGTACGACCTTGTCACCGATCTTGAGAAGATGGTCCGATTCGACCCATGCCTTCCATTTACCATACGGGGAGTATACCATCACGGCGCTATCACGGGCTTGCATTTTGATGGGGAGATTATTCATTTCAACTATGCCATGAACATGGGAAATTATGATTCTATGCTCCTGCTGAAGTTGTTGGGGTTTACCAGTGAAAATAAGGAAATTCATGCCAATGATTTATACCTTTACTGGTCGGCTCCAAAAAATAGGGCCCCGGTTGATGCTGAAGCCCGGGGAGAAATGTGCTCGCTCCTTTATGTTGTACGCCTTGATCAACACCTTGTTCCCTGTTGGTAATTCAGCCCTTAACTTAAATATTTAAGGCTCTTTGGTCAAATTGGAAAAGTTCAAGGGAATGGCTTGGGGTAGAGCTGCGTTGGGGCAACTGTACTTGGCCCTTAACCATTGCGCGAGGAAGCACACTTTAGAGCTAGAATCCTCAAAACTCGTTCTTGAGGCAATTTAGAGTAATTTTGTTGTATATTCTTTCATGTTCTTATCACGAGCTGACTTTTGTTTTACCTTTTTGCATATTTGGGGCTTTAAGAAGGGGATTCTCCCCCGGCCGAAGATGGCCAAGGTTTAAAAAGATATTTCTTACTTCCCTCGCTTCCCTGTGTGGTTGGTTCCTTGGGGGAACCTCAATTCTTTCGATGTTAAGAAGAGGATTAAGAACATGGCGTTTGATGAGGTGAGCTTTTGTATCCTATAACGTTTTCGGGTTATACTTCTTCTCGCGATGTTCACTAATGACATGTATGCTTTCAGATCATCCATACTCCATGGGGGATGCCGCTGGTTGGAGTAGAGTTATGGCGGCTACTGGAGTTATGGTGCCGAACTGGCTAATTCTAGAAAACCCCTCTTCTATGGGGTGGTAAGTCCCTCTTCTATGGAGTGGCATCTAGGGGAGCGAATTACGCAATGCGATAAACCCTCGAAGGAGAGACTGGTGCTGCCTGAGCTCTTGAGGTGGCTGTTCTGGCTTGAGCTGGCCAAGGATCTTGATACTTTGAAGAGGGATGGTGAGACTGTGGAGCTGTATGGTGAGAAGGGCATGTAACCTAGCTTCATGACCGAGTGGTTGCTTGATTGGCCTCCCGAGGATCACGTCGCTTCTCAGGGGGTACGTCTTTGCCTTCCTATATCCGCTTCTTGTGCTTCCCAGTTACATATCTTGTATTGTTTTGTAGAGTAAAAGGGATAGGGGTCCACACACATTGGGCAATACTCCTTCCTATGTGACGGGGCACTGAGATTACTATGTCCGTATAGGGTTCCACATTTATCTGCCTGATTTGCCATTTTACTTCCCTCCCTTCAGGGCGGACGATTTGACAAGGGTAGACATGACTTTTACGCCTCCTAATGCGACCCATGTGAGTCTATTATTATCATTTGTGTCTTTATTTTGCTTGTGCTGATGTGACTTACTTCCTTTGACAGGTGCCAAGAGAAGATAGTGAGAGAGACGAACGTCTGCTCTTTGATTTTCAAAACATTATACTCGAGAACAACTTCGAAATGGCGGTAAGATCTGATGGTACCTATTTAATAAAGATGCATGGATGTGTGCTTATGTATGCATGGAACGTTTGTAGGGCAAGATTCGGCACTGCAGGTGGAAAGCGGATCATCTTAGAGTTGGTTATTGGGCACCTCCGCCAATAGGGACTTTAGGCTATGGCCAGTATGGGCAAATTCCCACATGGCCTATGAACAGCACCCAACTGGCTATGGGGCACAGGGTTACATTCTTGGTTATCCTAATTAGGCCGGCTTTGCAGGGATGACTTCGTAGTTCCCACCGACCCCGCCGTTCGTGTCCGTTCCTCCACTCGTGCAGCCACTTCAGCCGTGCCTATTCCAGGAGCCCGAGAGAGAGTCGAAGACAGCGAGGTACCGTGAGTACATCTGAAAGATCCCATTTATTTGGGCGATTTAGGAGGATTTGATAGTTAGGCGCTGGTTTTGCATATACATATTTTTTTATGGGCCCTACATGGCTATATTATCCAGTACGCTTATTGGTTGGGTTGGGCGTGCTTTTTCCCCTTCATTATTATGCTTTTTGTGGATCAGTAGGTTCTTTGGGGCCCTATTTATTTCTGATGGATGACTTCCTTTACTGCCTTGACATGATAGCTTCATTATTTTGTTGATTTATTCTAAAAATGAACCTCTTCTTGTGTAGTTGGTATTGATTTTGCGATCCATTATCACCTTTGTTGAGTAACGATCAAGTCGACATGGATAGGTTTAAAGCCGCAACTGGTGGACTACCTTCGAACCCTAGGTCTGGCTGATTGGAACTAGCTCCAGGCTAGATGCCTCTTCAACATGCGATTTTATTACAACTTTACTTTGGATGATGCATTTCTACAAACGTGTTTTGCTTTAATAATCAAGAGTTGTGTCCACTTTATGAATAGTTTTGTACCATTATGGACATCCCTTGTAGTCAGGACATCGTGGTGCTTGATTATGGTGCCACCATGGAGCAGCATGATGTGAATTTTCTCAAGCTTTTCAACCGTCGGAGGAATCGAATCATGTCTACCAACCTGAACACCCTGGATTAATTATAGGAGTGGCATTAGAGATATGTTCCTCTATCCCTACCAACCATCGAAGTTGGGTACCTGCCATAACTACACCACTCATGGGCATCTTTCTGTGTGAAACAGATAATGGGGTCTATAGTCCATGATTAGTCTCTGTGATTCGGAAAACTCTAGAGGGATCATCCCCCATGGCTGTGACTATGGCCGAAACTTTTGTTGACCCTCCATTCACCTAGGCAAAGATGCAACAGTGAAAGGAAGTAGGCTCCTTCTTTAGGTATATTAACCATTCTTTTCCTTTATCGATGTCTTGGATTTTTATTAGCAATGGCCCATTGATTTTACTTTATGGCAGACATGGCTGGTGGAATGCTTAGGAGTTGTCCGGGATCCAGTCGAGCCACCTGGTTCTTACGCCCCAAAGGCTTTCTGGAGTTGAGGGATGCAACCTGGGCGGTACAAGAATCAATCTTTGTTTAAGTGGCTATATTTCTTATAGAGATTGACTGAAAGAGACATTAAGTTAATCTGCCCCTGCTGGAAAATCGATGAAGTGACTACTCGAACTCTGTCCCAGGGTGTTTAGCTACTGGGTTTGGAATGAGTATCCTATTATTTCCCAAAATGTGTAAGGCAACAAAATGGTTGTCCTTAATTTGTGCTCCAGTATGTCCCTACTTCGTTTGCAAAACTATGGGGGGCCCTGTGGCCAAACCACGTTCGCACCAAGTGGGAGAGTCGCACAATAGTTGTCATGAATTATAAACTATCATTTAATAGGTCACTCGATGAGATATATTTAGAGTGGCTTTCTGCCATCAAGGTAGCGTCTACTAGAGCAGATAGGCTAGCAATTACTCGCCGCTACAGTCATCACGTGGTAGGTCCGAGCCACTAAGTTATGTTATGAGTTTTTAATAAACCCTTGAATTTATTTTAGTCATACATGTCTTGCTTTAATGTATGCGTGCTTCTTTTTCAGGCATCTCATTTCATATTACAACTCTTATTTTCAGCGTTCATGATTTTACAAAGATACAAATTGTGGGATGATATCTATGTTCCCGTTGACTTTTTAATGTATTTTCCTTCTAAAATTGTGGGATGATATCTATGTTCCTATTGACTTTTCAATCTCATATTGGCCTTCAAATGTAATACAACTTGAGCTTGTCCCGGTTTGTTGGGATTTATGAATTTGTTTCCGTCCATATCCATGATTTTTATGGCTCCTTTACTAAGAACTCATTTTATCACGTACAAACCCTCCTAATTTAAGCAAAATTTACCTCTGGGGTCGGTATGAGTGGCTTTGCTCTATTTTAACATGAGGTCACCGGCTTTGAGAGGTGTGTTGACCCCCTCACTCGATTATTGTATGCTCGAGCCGTCCATTATTGGTACATTCTAAAGCTATCAAGGGCCTGTAGATGCCTTTTATCGATAGTGTTAAGCATTTTGTAACAAGGTCTAGCCCACTCGTCCTTGCGTAGCTTTGGTTTGAGTCCCACATGGAGTGATTTGATTTTGATTTCTAAGAGAAGACCTGCTTCCATTCCGTATATTAGGGAGAACGGCGTTTGCCCTGTCGAGGTCTTGATGCTGGTACGATAGCCCTAGAGAGCATATGAGAAATGATTGGCCTAATCTAGATGGGTAACTACCATTTTGGATAGAATCTTTTTCACAGCTTTATTGGCTACTTCTACTGCCCCCATTGGCCTGGGGGTGATATGGTGACGAGCGATGGTGTTCGATGTTGTGTCATTATAGTAGGTCCGCGGTTGCAGCTTGGAACTATACTCCGTTGTCGTACACCACGTGATGAGGCACACCATATTGTGCAAAGATATGTCTTTGAATAAATTTTGCCATCTTCTTAGCGGTAATCCCTGTTTAGGATTCGACCTCAACCAATTTTGAAAAGTAGTCCACGGCTACTATGATGAATTTGTGGCCGTTGTTTGAGGATGGCTTAATCTCTCCTATGATGTTGATGGCCTAGGCCGAGAAAGGCCAGTGTGTAGCCAAGTGTTGCAGATCGACTGGCAGCAGGTGACTGATGTTACCATGAATTTGGCACTCATGGTACTTCTTGACTAGGCTCATGCAATCAGCTATCATGATTAGCGAAAAGTAACCCATTCATTGTATTTTCTTGGCTAGCATTACCCCGTTCATATGGGAATCACATGTTCCTGCATGTATCTCCTACATGACTTTGTCAGCTTCTTCTTTTTCCTAAGCACTTGAGAAGGATTCCGTCAGAGGATATTCGAAATAATTGCCCCCTGATGAGTTTGAACCAAACAGCCAATTTCCGCAAGATGGTTCTATCGGCGTCAGTAGCCTCTGTAGGGAAGGTACCATCTTTGAGGTATCGAGATATATCGTTGTTCTAGGGTATTTGCTCAGCAAAGATTTGTGTTACCGAGGTGAGATAGTACGGAGTGCCCATGACTTCCACTATTATCAGTTTCATGGGTTGCTATTCAGGGTTTTCCCACAAAAAGGCCAGGGTAGCTAACGAGTCTAGCATTTAATTTTCTTCTCTCAACACATGCCGGAATTTGCATTTCCCGAAGAGAGATTCCTTTCTCCAAACAGATTCAAGGTATAGGCGGAGTGACTCCTCTCTCAGCTCCCAGTCCATAATAACCTTTGCTTCTTCTGCCCCTAGTGCGAGTAGTGAACTTGGGCCGAACAAACATGCTCGTAGTCAGCGCCATTATTGGTTATTGAGAACTCTAATCTCTTGGAGAGCGGGACTAATCCTCAGTTCAGGGGATACCATTATGACAACTAAACCGGCTCCCTTGTGATTTACCACCCCGTCAAAGAACATGGTCTACCTCCGGTGTTCATTTGATATCGTAGTAGCTGTTCGTCCAGGAATTTGAGGTTCTCGATGTAGTCGAATTCCAAAGGTTGGTTGGGCAAAAATTTTGCCATGGCTCGTCCATTGATTACTTTCCTGGTAACGTATTCAATATCAAATTCTGATAGGAGAAACAACCATCGGGATAGCTTCTCAGCCAAAGAGGATGCTTGACAAAGGTATTTCATGGGGTCTACCTTTGCAACGGGTTGGATATTATAGGATTGAAAGTAATTTCTGAGCTTTTTGGTTAACCATAACATGGCAGCATAGGTTTTCTCAACTATGGTGTATCGGTTTTCGTATTCTAGGAGTTTTTTTGCTAAGGTAATTAATGGCATGTTCTTTCTTGTCTTCGTTCTCTTGTACGAGCATTTCCCCTAAGGAGGTTTCTTCAATGGCTAGGTACAGGGTGAGAGATTTACTTGGCGTAGGTGGTTTTAGCACTGGTGGGTTGGATAAGTATGGCTTGATTAAATCAAAGGCTTCTTGGCATTGTGGACTCCTGGTGACTGGTTATTGCTTCTTGAGGAATTTGAATATGGGTTTCGCAGACAGTGGTTAATTTGGCGATAAACCTACTGATGTATTGTAGCTACCCAAGGAAACTTCGGACCTCCTTTTTGGTTTTATGTGCAGGCATATCGAGGATTGCCTTTACCTTATCTAGATCAATTTCTATGCCTTATTGGCTGAAGATTCCTAGCAATTTTCCAGACGTCAGTCCAAAGACACACTTCTTTGGGTTGAGTCATAGATCGTACTTCTCTACCCAGGTGAGGAAGTGATTGAGCACAACTGGGTGCTCTTCGGGGGTTGGTGATTTTACCAGCATATCATCCACGTATACTTTGACCTCTTTGTGGATTAGGTCATGAAGTAAAGTGGTGACTGCCCTTTGGTAAGTCGCCCCTACGTTCTTGAGTCCAATTGGCATGACTTTATAGCAGTACACCCCCCATTTCGTGATGAAGGATGTTTTGAATTTATCGATGACATTCATCAATATTTAGTTGTATCATGAGAAGGCATCCATGAAGGAATACATGCCTGCTCTAGCGGCGCTGTCGATTAGTACATCCATGTGGGGTAAGGAAAAGTCATCCTTTGGTGAAGCCTTGTTGAGATCTCAGAAATCGACATAGACCCAGACCCTCTCGTCTTTCTTTGCAACGTGTACTACGTTGGCTAACCATTCTAGGTACTTACGACCTCTAGGAATTTGGCCTTGATTTGTTTGGTTATATTTTCTTTGACCTTCTCAGCCCATTCAGGCCTCAATCTTTGCATTATTTGTTTGACATGTCGGATTTTCGGGTCGATGGGAATTTTGTGTTCCGCAATGGTCCTGTCAACCCAGGCATGTCATTGTAGGGCCAAGTTAATGCCTTTACATGTGACCTGAGTACTTTTTCCAATTCCGTCTCAAGTTCAGGATTAAGGTCATTGGAAATTGATATCATTTTAGGGTCATGATGGCGTGGTGGTATTTAGATGGCTGTTTGTGAAGGAAAAAATGAGAGAAAATATTTTGTGGCTGGTTTATGGTGTTGCACGAAATTAGGATTGATGTAGGGTGTAAAGAGAGATTTTATGGCAAAATGGTGGTGTTTAAGTTGGTTTTGAATGAGGTTAAATGGCTGGAAATCAGAATAGAAAAGTGACTGATTGTAACACAAAGAAAGTAACAAGTTGAGTGTTTTTAGATCACAAACAAAACCCTATTAGTTTTTGGAAACTAACAGAACCCAAATGTGTTTAAACACTATAATTCACTCCCAATATGATCTGATTATTTACAAATTCATTCTCCTTTAAATAAGGAAAGAACAAAGTGTTACAATGCTGAAATAAAGGCTATTTAAGCCAAAATAAATTCCTACTTTAAACTGACAATGAAAGCACAAATTTACTGGTAATAAAGCATAAAAAACACCAAATAAAACTCTTCCAAACGTCACCTCTTGTGTATGAGCTGGATTTCTTTAGTATAAATCATAATTTGGGCATATTTTGTTGGGCCTGAAGTTGGTCTTCAAATTTGATGACTTGGAATTGCCCAAAAGGCTTCAAAAGGAGTTGGATCTTCATGTTATATATGGATTCAAAGCATGGCTCTTCATTAGGATCAGAATCATCATCTTCATCTTCTAAGAGTGTGTAAAAGCCCATGTCAAGAGTATCTCGAATTGCAAGAACGGATGGACCTCCATCATTCTCCCCTTCTTGGGAAGTTTCCCCTTCAATAGAGACTTGCATCGAATCTTCAACATAGTTTGAGAGATCACTTACATTGAACGTGTTGGAAATCTTGTATGATGTTGGCAGCTCTATCTTGTAGGCATTCTGATTTATCTTCTTTAGCACTTTGTACGGACCTTCAACTTTGGGCATGAGTTTGTTCTTCCTTTTTGATGGAAATCTGGCCTTTCTCAAGTACACCGATTTCCTGTGGAAGCAAAAAAGAACACGTTTCTGTTCTAATATTGTGAAAAACGAATCTGGAAAAGAAAATTGATGAATTTGAGATAGATGAATGTTTTTGGATCACATACAAAACCCTTAATTATTTTTGGAAACAAACAAAGCCCTTTAGTTTTTGGAAACAAATAAAACCCAAGATAATTGCAAATGCAAATTTCTCTAACTTTTCATTCAATTTGATAATCTGATATAATTTTTATTACAACTTTTCTTCCTTTAACTAATGACTTAGGAAGAGTTACACAGGCATAACGACACTATCAAAGTAAAAGAAGAGTTACAACTCAACAAAGACACTTTAAAACTAAGAGCTACAATGACAATGAAATAAAGACTACTTAAAAGCCAAATAAAAACTACATACTTTAAATCTATATTAAACTAATAATAATAACAATATTTTATTATGAACAAAGCACAAAAAAATAAATAATTTAACTCCTCTAAACGTGCCCCATGTTGAGCTGGAGCATGAGCAAAAATCATTCTTTAATCACATTATTTCGTAGCACCCATAAATGTTTGATAGCACCCTAGAAGCTTAATAATACCAAATGACTTTCATTTTGCACCGAATCTTCCATAAATCTGCATTTGGAACAAAGAGAATACGTTTTTGACATAGCACTTTAATTTGGCACCAATAAATAACACAAACAACATTTCTTCTGTCGTCATTCTCCCCTTCTTGGAAAAGATTTGTCCTCGAATCTTGAAGGTATAAAACATCGGGAAGAACATTTTTTCCAAAAATACTACAAATGAATCCACCCTCATTTGCATGCTTATTATCAGTATCCACATGTTTAGCCTCTTTTTCAACTTGAAAACTAGATTTTGTTCCATCTTAAAAAGACATCTCGTTCTCTAGAATTTCAATCTCTTGAATGGTCAAAATTATACCATTTGGAGCAGATTGCAAATCATCATGCTCTTAACATATCGAACCTTTCATAAGCTGTTTCAGTGCATTTTCAATGGAACACATAGATTTGTCAATTTCAAATGCATTTGGATTTGGTGAGACATTTAATATGGATTTTGGTGGGGATATGAATATTCATATATTGGGCAAAATCAGCAGATTAGAAGGTGTATAGTGATTTTGAGGTTTAGAAATATTTTGAGGATAAAACTTGAATTTATGGTTGATTCCTAACCTTTTACTCATATGTGTTTCCAAGGCATTGTTCTTGGCCTTTAGAGCATCTAACTCTGACCTCAATTTCTTGAATTCAGCAATGAGATTTTGATCTACAAACATGATTTGTATTCGTTCTTCAAGGGTGACACAAAAATTACAATGGAAAAAGAAAATTAAGATGACGAATCCTTGGCTCTGATACCAACTGATGGCGTGCAGAAGTAAAAAAGAACACGTTTCTGTTCTAATATTGTGAGAAATGAAATTGGAAAAGAAAATTGCTAAATTTGAGATGGATGATTGTTTTTGGATCACATACAAAACCCTTGATTATTTTTAGAAACAAACAAAACCCTTTAGTTTTTGGAAACTAATAAAACCCAAGATAATTGCAAATGCAAATTTCTCTAACTTTTCATTCAATTTGATAATCTGATATATTTTTTTATTACAACTTTTCTTCCTTTATATAATGACTTAGGAAGAGTTATAAAGGCATAGTGACACTATCAAAGTAAAAGAAGAGTTACAACTCAACAAAGACACTTTAAAACTAAGAGTTGCAATGACAATGAAATAAAGACTACTTAAAAGCCAAATAAAAACTACATACTTTAAATCTATATTAAAATAATAATAACAACAATATTTTATTATGAATAACGGACAAAAAATAAATAATTCAACTCCTCTAAATGTGTCCCATGTTGAGCTGGAGCATGAGCAAAAATCAGTCTTTAATCACGCTATTTTGTAGCACCCATAAATGTTTGATAGCACCCTAGAAGCTTAATAATACCAAATGACTTTCATTTTGCACCGAATCTTCCGCAAATCTGCATTTGGAACAAGAGAATACGTTTTTGACATAGCAATTTGATTTGGCACCAATAAATAACACTCACATCATTTCTTCCGTCTTCATACACCCACACAAGATCTCCTTCTTTGAATTCAACATTTGGCTTTAGCTTGGATTGACGCTTGTAAACATCATTCTTCCTCTTGATGTGTTCTTTAGCTTTAGCATGATTATTTCAGCAGCTCTCTCTTCAGCCTTTAAGTTTGATGGAATGCTAGAATGTGCTTTACTCAAATCAATTGGAATAAGAGGGTTAGCACCATAAACCAATTCAAAAGGAGTAAAATTTGTTGTCTTACTCTTTGAACTGTTGTAAGCAAATTCGGCATGTGCTAGCAAAGCATCCTAGTTCTTTACCTTTCCTTTTAGCAAGCTTCTCAAAATGTTTCTAAGGCTTTGATTGACCACCTCGGTTTGTCCATTAGTTTGAGGATGAAATGCCATGCTAAATTTAAAAGTTGTCCCAAGCCGTGCCCATAAATGTCTCCAGAAATGACTCAAGAACTTTACATCCCTATCACCTACAATACTCCTTGGAATTCCGTGGAGTTTTAAAATGTTTTCAAAATACAAGTTCAGAATATGAGATGCATCATTAGTTTTGTTAGAAGCAACAAAATGAGCCATTTTAGAAAATCTATCAACAACAACCATAATAGAGTCATGGTTTTTTCTTGTTCTTGGCAAGCCGACCATGAAATCAAAACTCACATCCTCCCATGGAGCATTTGGAACCGGCAAAGGCATGTATGGACCATGTGCTTGTGATGTCATTTTGGATTGTTTGCATGTGTTACAGCCCTCAACGAGTCTTGAAACGTCTTTCCACATCTTTGGCCAATAGAAATTTCTACTAGACATCTCATATGTCTTGTCTCTTCCAAAGTGACCAGCTAGGCCTCCACCATGGACCTCCTTTAGAATTGCTTCCCTTAAAGAACTTTGAGGAACACAAAGAGCATCAAGCTTGAAAAGATAATCATTATGAATTGTGAAATCCCTAAATGCACCATCTTTCCTAACTCTCTCCCAAATCTAACCAAAATCCTCACCATTCTCATACAATGCTCTCACATCATCAAATCCTATTACATGAGCATGCATGGTACTAAGAACCTTAAATCTCCTAGACATCAGGAACAACATTACTTGGACCAACCCTATACTTAATCACAAAATCAAACAATTACATATATTCAACCCAAGATGCATGTCTTCTACTCAACTTAGTTTGGCTTTGAGTGTATTTAAGTGCTTGGTGGTCAGTATAAAGGATGAATG
This sequence comes from Euphorbia pulcherrima, assembly GCA_947683365.1. Taxonomy (NCBI): domain Eukaryota; kingdom Viridiplantae; phylum Streptophyta; class Magnoliopsida; order Malpighiales; family Euphorbiaceae; genus Euphorbia; species Euphorbia pulcherrima. Next base: position 33,860,005 of record CANTUS010000015.1, on the reverse strand, counting down.
AATTTACCAACAATTATGAACTCTAATGTCTAAGTGCACGCACCAAAGCATAAAACTCAAGGTCATAGGCAGAATACTTCTTCCTAACTTCATTCAATTTTTCACTAAAAAATGCAATAGGCTTACCTTTTTGACTCAATTACTCAATAGTGCTAAAATTTCTAATGAATCATCTATAAAAAGAACAAAATTAGTGAAAACTTCTAACTTGAAATAGATTACTAGGAACTAGCCATTCAATTATAGGTTTAACCTTTTTCGGATCCATACTAAACCCATTGCTAGACACAACATACCCGAAAAAACTAATGCAAAAATGACACTTCTCCACATTACCATAAATGATTCACGGTCTAAAACCTCAAAGATAAGTCTCAAAGGCATACAATGCTCATGTAAACTACGTCTAAAGATTAGAATATCATCAAAATAAACCACCACAAATTTGTTGAGAAAAGGTTCGAGTACCTCATTCATAAGTCGCATGAAAGTGGAAGGTGAGTTAGAAAGTCCCATTGGCATAACCAACCATTCATATAGCCCTGCAATGGATTTGAAGGTTGTTTTCCACTCATCTCCTTCTTTAACACGAATTTGATAGAAACCATTCGCGAGATCAATCCTTGAGAACACCGAAGCTCCATGTAATCGGCCAACCATCAAGCCTTGGAATTGGAAACTGATCATTGATTGTGATCTTATTACCAGCTCTAGAATCAATCACCATTCTACATTTCCCATTCTTTTTTGGAACTACAAATGCCGGAACAACACAAGGAGATACACTCTCCCTGATAAATCCCCTTTTTAACAACTCATCAACGTGCTTTTGTAACTTATCAAGCTCTTTTGGGCTTATTCTATAGGACTGTTTGTTAGGAATTTGGGCTCCCAGAACAAAACTTATTTCATGTTGTATGCTTCTAAGAGGGCGTAAACATGAGGGTAATGTGTTTGGAAATACTCTCTCAAACTCACGAATTAAAGATTGTACCTCATTTAGAATAGTATGGTTCTGTTTGGGCTCATCTTCCACATCCATTGGGATAAAACTAGGCAGCCCCTCCATGATCTCACTCTTCTCATCATTAGACAATAACCCAACAACTCCAACCTCTTTCTTCTTCTTCTTTCTCTTTTCGGACGACAAAGGCTTGAGCAATATCTTTTGCCCATTATGGAACAAGGTATAAGTATTAGCTATCCCTTGATGATGAACATCTTTATCGTACAACCATTCCCTTTCAGGTAACAAATGACAAGCGGTCATAGGAATAACATAGCAGCTCATCTCATCAATATATTTCCTATAGAAAAAGGAACAAGACATTTCTTAGTCACTTTTATCTCATGCGTAGAATCCAGCCAAGTCAAATTGTAAGGAGTGTCGATTGGCTTAGTTTTAAGACCCAACTTATTCACCATCTCATTGGAAACAACATTCTCGCAAGCTCCACTATCAATAAGAACTTCACATAACTTGTTATTTGTTAAGCATCTAGTATGGAACAATGATTTCCTCCTCCAATCCTCCTCACTTCTTTCTAAGTTCAGAACCCTCATCATATCTAAACGTTCCTCATCCTCCATAGCTTCACGTTCAAGAACCCCTTCCTCATCATCATATAAACCAGAATCTACCTCATTAGAATCAGCAAGCAATAAACATTCCTCAATCTCTTCTATTTCCCTTACGGTCATTATCTTTTTTGTGGGGTATTCATAAGCAAAATGACTATAACCTTGGCATTTAAAACATTTTAAGGTATTTTTAGAGGTACTTTTAGTGGGCAATTTGATTGGCCTTAGTTAGGGTGGATGTGTTTTGGGTGTTTGATGGGCTTTTTGGTTGCGGTGTGAAGGTAGTTTTTGTAGGGGCTGATTGTGAAGTGCTTGAACTTGATTTGTAAGGTGAAGAAAAGTTTGATGGTTTGGAAAAGCTTCGAGAAGGTCGAGCATGAGATAAGCTAGCCTCACTTCTTAGAGCCAATTTCTTCAATTCAATAATGGAATCATAAGGGTAAAAACTCACCATGTCATGAATATCAAGACGTAGTCCTTGGAGAAAATGCCCCATGAGCAGCTCCTTGGTCTCCTCCCCTTCACATTTCAACAAAAATTCATCAGACTCCATGGTATATTGTTCCACGGATTTGGTGCCTTATTTGAGGGTCAGCATCTCCTTAATCATCTTTTGCTTGTAATAGGCTGGTAAAAATACAACATCCATTTCCTCCTTCATTTGGTCCCATTGAGTGATTCGAGGCCTTCCTTCTCTAGCCCTTTGCTTCTGCAAATTCTCCCACCAAAGGGTTGCATAACCTTTCAACCTCATGGCCGCAAGTTTCATCTTCTTTTCCTCCGGCACTTCCTTTAGTATCAAAAGCTTTCTCAATGGAATATATCCATTCTAAGTAGGCATAAGCGTCAATTTTACCTTGAAATTCAATCTTATAGTTGAAAAATTCCTCTTGTCTTTCACCGCAGTAAGCCAAAATTTTGTTCACCTCTACAAAAAGCTCTTCTTCTAAATCTGCCTCGGTGAAACACGAATGGTTATTCATAATCATCAGATTCTTAATTAAATTGCTCATCCTCATTTGGAAATAGACATGGCATAGGCTAGGAAAGAGGCAACACTTAGCTCTAGTACCAAATGATGGCGTGGTGGTGTTTGGATGGCTGTTTGTGAAGGAAAAAATGAAAGAAAAGGTTATTTTGTGACTGATGGTGTTGCACGAAATTAGGATTGATGTAGGGTGTAAAGAGAGATTTTATGGAAGAATGGTGGTGTTTAAGTTGGTTTTGAATGAGGTTAAATGGCAGGAAATCAAAATAGAAAAGTGACTGAATGTAGCACAAAGAACGTAACAAGTTGAGTGTTTTTGGATCACACACAAAACCCTATTAGTTTTTTGGAACTAACAGAACCCAAATGTGTTTAAACACTTTAATTCACTCCCAATATGATCTGATTATTTACAAATTCGTTCTCCTTTAAATAAGGAAAGAACAAAGTGTTACAAAGCTGAAATAAAGGCTATTTAAGCCAAAATAACTTCCTACTTTAAACTGACAATGAAAGCACAAATTTATTGGTAATAAAGCATAAAAAATAGCAAATAAAACTCTTCCAAACGTCGCCTTTCGTGTATGAGCTGGATTTCTTTAGCATAAATCATAATTTGGGCATATTTTGTTGGGCCTGAAGTTGGTCTTCAAATATGACGGCTTGTAATAGCCTAAAAGGCTTCAAAAGGAGTTGGATCTTCATGTTATGTATGGATTCAAAGAATGGCTCTTCATTAGGATCAGAATCATCATCTTCATCTTCTAAAAGTGTGCAAAGGCCCATGTTAAGAGTATCTCGAATTGCAAGAATGGATGGACCTCCATTAGGTCATCTTCGGTTCCCAAATTTATTTCTTTTGTAGGAGTATCATGAATACTAATAATGTTTGATGTATGATGAGATGAATGCATGTAATCAAAAGCACCACACATTAGCAAAGTCGTCCATTTTTATTGCCATTGTCAGTTTTGCAATATAAGTTATTTAACTCAAAAACATCAGAAACTGAAAGTTCATTGTCAACTTCTGGAATAGGAGCTTCCTCGTTTGGAGTTACCGTGCTACTGCTGGCGATTATGTCTCCGATCTTAGACTTCCCTTTGATCTTGAGCTGAGCTAGTTTAGAGATTATCTTGTCCATCCCTTCTTCTATCGATTCTTCTCCCTTCAACTTTGATTCGGCCTTGTTGTCCTCGAGATGGGTCTCCATTAGTTTGGCCAATCTTGCTGCCAATTCTTCGACGCTTGACTGTCGTGGCGGGCTTGTCGTCTTTTGCCTTTTAGGGGTTTCTTTCCTTTTCTCGGTCTGCCTCTCACAATTAGCCTAACGAGTGGGGTCCTTGAAATCTATTACATCGAAGAATATCTCGAAGCCAGGCACCTCTCCTCCTTCGATTTTGATTGGCTCTAGTTCGCCTTGGTATAAGACCTCCCCAGAACCAACGAAGATCTCGGACATTTTGCGTCTTCTAGACCACATCCTTTATCGACCCCTGACCCGATAACCAAGTTCGGAGTGGTTATAGGAGCCCACCGTAAATTTAAACTCGGGAGGACCCTGTTCTTGTGCCCTAAGACCAGCTCCCGGGGTTAAGCATTGATTCATGTAATTCTTCACCCATTCAGACCACTGGGTTGGTTTCTCATTCTTTCCTATGGTGGCTGTGAGGAATCTACCTACATGTTCAGGGGTGGCTCGCATGGCAGCCATAGTAGATTCTTCATTTGCTTCAAGGGTTACTACTCTCCCTTTGTAGGGGATCTTCACCTTCTGATGTTAGGTGGACGGAACACCTCCTAATGCATGGAACCACGGTTGACCAAGCAGTAGGGAAAATGTAATAGGAATGTCAATGATAGTTGTGAGGGATTCCACTTCTCCTGCCTTTACCGTTGCCTCAAAGGTTCCTAGGACAGATCTTTTTGAGTTGTCATATGCTTTAATAACTATCCCGGACCTTTTGAGCATTCCTTCGTTTAGTCCTAGGATCGGCAAGATCTTTCATGGACAGACATTAAGTGCGGAGCCATCATCTACCACGACACAAGGCATCACTCGGTCTAGGATCTCAATATTCAAGTTTAAGGCTCGATTATGGTGTTGTCCATCATTCGATAAATCCATAGCGGAAAAGATGACGTCGAGGGATTCCGCAGGGATCCCGTGTCCGATAAGAGCGCATACTTCCACTAGCGAGGCCAATGATGGCGCTTCCATTTCCATTAAGCTCTGCATGATAGCCCTTTTGTGTGCCTGGGACCCTTATAGGAGAACCCAAACATTCATTCTTACAGGCGTATTTATCAGATGTTTGACCATAAGGGTGTTGACTTCCTTCCTCGGGTTGTTTGCCGGTGGAGCTCTTGCAGGGTTAGGTTAACTTGGATCTGTGGTTGGTAAACTCTCCCACTTTAGGTGACATGGTTAATGTGTTTTGGCCAGGCTCCAGAGGTGTCTTTGGTCTCAAACACTGCAAATTCGTCGAAGTCTTCTTATAACGGAATGTCCTTTAGCCGTACAAGTTTAGTAGTATGCAGGACATGCGGTTTTGTGCCTCTTTGCTTGCAATGAATGTCTGTCAGCAAGGTAATGGAGGGATTTGCCTCAAGGAACTCATCTATTATATGCGCTTGTAGTTCATTTCCCCTGATCATGTTAACAATGTCGGACCGAGCCAACACTAACCCATCTAGTATCTCCACGATCTCTGGTCGGGGCACCGTTGTAAAGAATGGATATGTCCAGTCTGTGGGCCCATCTCTAGGGTATAGCTCCATCCTGGGCGGATCTTCCCTTGGCCCTTCATTGGATTCTTCCATGGTAAAGTCATAGAGGAACGCTTGACTTAGAATGCCCCAGAAGGAGCTATAGCAATGCGTAGTCGGATTATTCCAAGTCCGATTATACCATTCCAATGCCCTCCCTTTAAGGGTGGTGCCAAAAATTTTAGGCCAACGATGATAATGCTCGTTTCTCGAATTCATCACCTCGGTAAATATGGCGAGGTAGATCCGAGGGTGTCCACTCCCATCATATCCGAGTTCTGGTGGTAATTCGGGAAAGAGCATAGTCCTATGGGTGGCTTCCCAGGCGAATGCAGATTCTAGGCCGCATTGAGCCTTTTGTAGAACCTTTGGTTATCTTGTATGCTTGTGAATGCCATTAGGTTAATAGGAGTGCTAGACTGATGTCTCCTCTATAGTGGGGGTCTCCTGTTTTCTTATTAGATTCTCTGGAAAACCAGTCTTTCTGTCAAACTTCTAGTCCCAATTGCATTAAGTTCCGTGGGGGACTCGTCCATGATCCCTTATAGTTCTTCTCTTATTAATCGAGAATGTCGGGATTCATGGTCTAGCGATGGTTGGGCATCCGCAATACCTACTAGTGGGGGATCCCAGAAGTACATTAGCTCGAGTGCCCATAAATGAGGATCGGTGGGGATTTTCCTGACATAATCGTTTGATATCTGTGACCATTCATTATTGCCTGGATTACTAGGGTTGCCATCCTATTGCGATTCTACGGTAGTCGCATAATATGGCACTGGCCTACTTGGTATTAGCCTGGGGTATGCTATGCCTCCTAGTTCTCAGGCTGATTCACTGTCGCTTGGGACACTTTCTGATCCTAAGTGAGCAAAATCTATTTCTTCTGCAAGGTATATGGTCAATCGGGCATGCCCATTTGGCATGTGAGTGGACTCGTCATCGCTCAAGTATCCAAGGCCACCTTTAGGTAACGGATGAACAAATTGTGTCACGTGAGGTGGCTCGGGAGGGGGGGTTTAATCTCTTCATCTGAAGGACCTGCTTAGTTGGGTCTATTAGGATTTTTGTTGCTTTCTCCCACTTTGAAGTGAGGATTCCAGTGGGGTGCATATTCCTTGAACCCGTGTGGGCCTAGAATTTCCTCACATTGCGTGAGTGTGTTGATGGTGGTACGATGGATCATGTGTACCATTCCATCTTCAGGCAGGCTTATATACCTATCATAGACAAGCTCAAAGCGTATGCACTCGGGGGAAGGTGGAAGGACCCAAGAGTAAGAGCTGTCATCATTCCTAAAGAATGGTATGTGAGGAGCAAATGCCTGGATGAACTTCTGACACAGTAGTGGCCAATCCCATCATCAGTATGGTAGGATTCAGAAATACCAGACTTGGGCTTGATCTATCAGGAATGTAGGAATTAGGGTCGGTGCCCCTAGGATGCTAATGTCTTATAATTCCAAAGTTTAGAGGAACCACCTCAAGAATTTAATCCGGTCGGATTCTCCTGAAAACTTGGTTTCATTCCCTTCCCCATCGGCTATATTACTAGTCCATGTGACTTAAGTTTCGTCTTTGTAAGTCGACACCCTTTTGATCATGTACATTTCATCAAATATAAGGTTGTCATCGAAGCAAGGATCCTCATCTTGGTGATGTGGTCCCCATTCCTCTTCTTCATTGAATGAGATGGCATTAATGAATAACGCCTCATAAGGTACTAATTCAGTGTCATCTTCCTGTTGCCGGGATGTAGCTGTGCTCCTAGTGGCTGACTCTCGACTTAACACCAAGTCCAAAGAGTCGCGTCTCGAAAAGGTACGTGCTAGGCTAGCATTCACAGCGGAGAGATCCCAATAACATTTGATTGACAGCCCATTGTACCAATTGAAAACTTTGTCATCAAGGAATGTGGCCAGGAAAGCCGGGGTTGCGGTGCCACTGAGTTATTGGAATGAATTAAGGAGGCTAACTAGGTCAGGTTCTACTTTGATCCTGCCATCCTTGATACCTACAAGCCTCACAGCCTTTAAGTCTGCCAAGCATACTGTGGTATCACTTGATTGCCACCATTCGGGTGTAGGAGTTCCTTCATGCTCGATGAGATATATTGTGTGATTTTCTGAAGTAAGGGATTCTTGAAAGATTCTAATCCTGTCGCTACGGAAGCTTTTCAAAAATTAATGCTCTAGTTCTACCAAGTTCTAGAGCTGACTAGGCGATAGGGAAAGATACCAGTCCATTGTATCTTCTCTGAGGAGTATAGGAAAAGTGGTGGCCATTCCATAGGGTGGAATGTCATACTTCACTAAAAGGTCATTGAAGTGATCCAAGAATGTGACTGTGTCAGTATCTCCTTCGTATTCGAGACCTTCCATTTCTAAAGCCATAAAATTCCCAAATTCCCATGATTCTTTTGCATAGGTGTCTACCTTGTCTAATTCTGTGAGCTCCCATTCAATGTCATTTGCCCTGAAACTGGGATTGAACTGGGAGTTATCCCTTCCACTATTATCATCTTTATGGAGAAGGATAGCATTAACGGGGGATTCAAATTTCAAAAACGGGTTATTTTGAGTACTCGGCTTCCATTCGGGTTCTTCTAAGTTTCCTTCCTGAATCATTTTCTGGAGATCCCATAGTAATCGAACACACTCATTAGTTCTGTGCCCTTTTACTAGGTGATATAAGCAAAAGTTGTCCCTATCAAATTGAGATGGGGGTACAAAAGGTTTTAAACTTTGCATGACCCTAGCCTTCCTTAGTTTGGTGAATATTTGGGATAGTGATTTAGTCCATGGCGAGATCGATTGAGAGGATGTAGGAGCAATAGCGGAGGTAAGAGCCTCCGTTTTCTTTTCTTCTCTTTTGACGTACGAAGGTTTTGGCTAGTAACATTTTGGCTGATATACGATTTATTCTTGGCATAATAGGCTACCTCCTCCTGCATGATGAATTCTTCTTCATCTTATTTCTTGATTCTTTTAGCATATTCTACAACGTCACCAAAAGTGTTGAATTTTTTCATCTTCATCTCTTCTCAGAACTTCGGATTAAATCCTTCTACCAATTTGATAACCAGGGCATCCATTTTTGGGGCATCATCTACCAGTGATTGAACTATGACCCACCTACGGTAGTAAGCTTCAAAGGGCTCTTTGATACCCTGTCGGACCCTTTGGGTCTTGCAAGGTTATTTCCACCCGAACGTTGTTGGTTAATTTTCAATGGCTGCGGTACCAAGTAACTTCTAGCTTGATTTTACTTGGCTAGACATTCTCATGTACCAATCTATAGCTGGATCTCGTAATGTTGTTTAAAAAAAGTTTACCCGGTGGACTTCAGGAATACCCATGCTTATCATGATATGCAGGTATCCCTCAATTTGGGCCTCAGGGGAACCTGCGCCGTCGAATGGTGGGACATAGGGCTTGACAAAATTGGAGGGTAACAGTTTTGGTATGGCGAGTTCAAACTTCTGTGGGTTTATGTACCTGGTGCTACACGGTCCCGTTATCCGTTCTAGTTTGGGAAGCATTTCTTCAAAATCTGAGAACTTCTTTTCAATTTTTGTGACTTTATCATCTGGGCCAGAGCCCGAAACCCTGGTGGCCCTTATATAGTTTATGACGGCTTTGAACTTTTTGACAAAATAGTCAGAGAGGATCATATCCTGGACTCCATCGAGTGTCGCCTTTTAGTGAAAGACCTTTTGGTCAACCTAGTCTGCGAGTGTCGGATCATCAGAATTTGTCCCCTCAGGCGCCCTTCTTTGAGGCTGCTTCTTTTTGGGTGCCAGTAGGAATGGTACTATAGGCAGCTTTGATCTTGTGAGCTGAAATAAAGATAGATTAGCGCATGTCCCTACATATGATTCATGATCCTGCGGATATTTCTAGCATGATTTATGAGATGCATGCATACGTGTTGTCCATGATGTGTGAGTGTTGTGCGATAGTGTACTACGTTGCTTAATGTTAGGGTCACATCGCTTAATACTAGAAATGTACGCAATGGTGCGCTCTAAGAGCTGCTTTTCTAGAGTTGCATCACTTAGTATCAGGGGTGTGGCCGATGGTGTGCTCTACGAGCTGCTTTTCTTGGGTTGTATCACTTAATACCAGGGGTATGCATGATGGTGTCCTCTAGGGGCGGCTTTTCTCAGGTTGTATCGCTTAATACCAGGGGTATGCGTGAGGGTGCGCTCTAGGGGCAGCTTTTCTCGGGTTGTATCGCTTAATACCAGGGGTATGCGCGATGGTGCGCTCTAGGAGCAGCTTTTATGGGGTTGTATCGATTAATACCAGGGTATGCACAATGGTGCACTCTAGGAGCGGCTTTTCTAAGGTTGTATCGCTTAATACCAGGGGTATGCGTGATAGTCCATTTGCATGAAATGGCTATTTCATATTATTGTTGCATGCAAATTGTGGTTAGTGGTTGTGAGGTGTCGATGACGTGTGTGTCTCCCTTGGCGCCTGTGTGAGAGGCGGGGCCCACTGGGGGTTTGGTTGGATTTAGGCGTGACAAAATGTTTTTAGGTTAAGTTTGCATAATAAGCCAATTTTAATGAATAAAAGAATCGGGACCCAAATCTCGATACAATTGATAAAGTCGCCACCCAAATTGTCTACTTGGGAAAGAGTTTTGTTACGGTTCCCTCTGGGAGAGAGACTCATACCTATTGGATCATAGATTCGGGTATCGGATGAGTCACTTATTTCTCTTTTAGTTGATTCAAAATTACATTCACGGCGTAAAACCATTTTAGTTTTCATCATTAATGGAATTATCACAGAAATCCTACTTCTACACTCTTTTACACTCGTTACATGAGTTTACATATTACAATAAAGCAAAAGCAATAAATGGGGGAATAAAAATTACAACCGAGGGAAATGGGGGAAATTGCAAAGAGAACCTATACATTTGTTCTAAGTTATAAAACAAAATGAAAATGAAAATAAATTTCTCTGCAACGACAGATGTTAGCACAGTTTATAGCACACCATAAATCAGCATTTCAGCGTATTTTGTGGTGAAACACATTTTAACTTTTGTGGGTTGATTCACCAGATTGTTAGTGAAAATGATCGCATAGTAAATGGTGAGTTCGATTGATTTTTAACCAGTTAAAGATGAGTGCTGGAATCTGCCTGGGGCTGGTACCTGTACGGGTGGGTGGAACCCCTACGACTACCAGGGAGGACAGGTATAGGGAGGACCGGTACGGATATGGTGTACCCATATGGTACCTATCTGGTCCAGGTAGAAACTTTTTTTAGTTCAGTTTACAGATTAACGGATAAATAGATTGGTGACAGAAAAATAGAATAAAAATTGGGTTTTTCTTCCATATGAGTATGGCGCACCAATTTGATATCTTTGGGGATATATGATGCCAACAAGGCTCATACGGGTTATGACTAGACCCGAATTAAGAAATGGAAGGAACAGATATAATGGAAGGAACAGACAGTAATAATAATGAAATAACTAAGATGTGAGTCTCTTTGAAACTCAGGAGCTTTACCTTTGCGGCGTGAATCCACTTTGGGATGATCCCTTTATTGTTGAGAGAGCCCGGCCACAGTAGATCATGAAATATGACTATTTAGGTGAGTATTTGTGTGGACAGAATCTCCCCTAAATACTAATAAAAGAAGCTAAGAATGAATAAAATGTGGACAAAACCTCAAAGGAAGGGTTTTCTCCCTATTTTATACCACCTATACCCCCGCTATACCTTTTCTATACCTATAGAAATTGCTAGATTTTTAGTATAATTTTCATATGAGATGTGTGTATGTGTGTGTGTGTAAAATGTGAAGTGAAAGACCCTATTTATAGGGGGAAGGAGGTCTGAACGCAATAAATAGCGTTCATGACCAGCCTTTTCCCGAAATAGGAAATGATTCCCTTCCAAAAGAGCTTATTTAGGCAATAAGAGGACCTGTACGGATGGGGCCCTACCCACACAGGTCCCGACCCGTGCAGGTCCCGACCCGTATGGGTCCGTTGGTGGTTCCGTACCACCAAGCAACACCCATACGGGTCCCTAAGGGCAGACTAGGTCTCCAAACTTTGGCCAAACACAACTCTGCAGTATTAGGAACACCTCTGATGGACAACACTTAAAAGACATTGCATCATATAGCTCTCAACATAGTTTCGTGAGAAGGATCGTTAAAATCCAATGCTTACAGACTGCCCCTCATAGGATAATCGCAGATATGGATCTATATGATCTCACGATGTGAGCGAGGGTTTAGAAATTATACCTGAGGTGATGGCATGGGTGAGTTCCTTTCTTGAGGCGAACTTCTTTCCTTTGCTGATGCCTATCCCTTGTAACTCTATTAAGGAAGGTGTATCCCTTTCCTAAGGCAGAGGACTTTCCTTTTGCTACCATGCATATCCCTTTCTTGAGGCGGGTGACTTTCCTTTTACTACCGTGCATATCCCTCATTACTCTACTGGGGAACGCGTATCCCTTTCCTAAGGCGGATGACTTTCCTTTTGCTACTGTGCATATCCCTTTCTTAAGGCGGATAACTTTCCTTGACTATTGCATCCCTTTCCTAGGGCGGATGACTCTCTTGGCTACTGTATCCCTTTCTTGAGGAGGATTGACTTTCCTGGCTAATAATGGTGTATCCCTTTCCTAAGGCGGATGACTCTCCTAGCTACTATATCCCTTTCTTGAAGTAGAACGACTTTCCTGACTGATGACTTCTCTGGGGAAGATATGAGTACCCCTTTCGTAAGGTAGATGACTCTCTTGCTGGGGAATTTAGAATAACCTGAAAAGAGACATCAATCAAACACCGAGTTAGTCGTTGTCTACGTAGACACCTCTTTATTCTTAATTAACTTTCATGGAAACAAAAATATTTTTGCCCCTTCAATTAAAAATATAGATGTGTGGATGAGATAAGCTGAAAATCGCGGGTAATGTCAGGTTTGGCCCGATCACTTCAAAATGAAGTGCCCCTTAGAGAGGTACCTCTCAAATAATGCCCCTAGGAAGGCTGGACTATGATGGGATGCCCCTAAATTGACTGATTCCATTGTTAAGGGAAGGGGGGACACCCCTGGATATGATTCTGCTACTAGGAAGTGGGGGGTGCCCCTAGATTGTGGGGGGATGGCCCCAGGACCTGATTCTTCTACTGAGGAATGACCCTAGAGTGGGGCGCCCCTAGTTCTGGATGATGGGGGTATGCCCTTTGAGTGATTCCCCGGCTGAGGAGGGAAGTGATATCCTCAGAGTAAAGCCTCTTCTATTGGGGAGGCCCTTTCTTGTAAAATTTGTTTGCTGGGGAAGAACTCCTGTGTTAGGATGGGCCTGTACACAAAATTTCCTGATCAGTGATCAACTTAAAAATGGCTTACCTTGATTCTTGATTGACCTTCACAAAAATAAAATATTTTTGCCCCTTCAATTTAGGATCAAGGTGAGCCTAGGGAGTTATCCCAAATATAACTAAAATATAAGGATGAGAGGGGGTGGGGTTGGCCCTGAACTTGAACTAGATGAATTCCTGGTGCTTACTAAAATACCGATGCAAAAATTTTCCTCTAGATGGCAAGAGAGGGCCCGTACGGGTGTGCCAGACCCGTACGGGTAAGGTTCTCAAAAGTGAGGACCCGTACTGGTGGGGTGGGACCCGTATAGGTCACCAACGGGGTTTCGAAAGGCAGATGAGCCCCCTCGTTTCCCGCCTCACACCAAAACTTCTCATTTTGCATTTTTCGGCAATTTTTATCCCTAAATCAACCAAACATGTACAAAAAGATTCCAAAGACAGGTCGTTTCTCCCTTAGACTCGAGGACTTGCTCCCGGTAGATGATTCGGGGCTTTGAGAATGCCCGATTTTCCATCGAGTATGCATTTCACGGGGGAGACTCGTTCATAGGGCTTACTCTTGTCTCTGAAGAGCCACTGACCCCTTCTTCTGAGACCCATTCAAAACTCCAGGTAATTTTGCTTGATTCTCCATTTTCCAATTTTGAACTTTTGGCAATTTCTTGAATTTTGGCATGAATTAGGGTGTTTTAGACCTTGGAATAGAGCCTGATGCTTAAAACTTTAGCCTAGGATGCTTTTAGGGTAGTTTTGGATGAACTTTAGTTGAAATTAGATATTTTTGGATTTTTTGGAGATTATTCGCAGAGGGAATGTTCACAGGGGGCCCGTACGGGTCCCGGATGCTCCTTTGGGACCTATACGGGTCCTATCCTTTGGGACAGAATACTGGCTTCTTTTCTTTCTACAATCTTTTCCTAATTTCTAACTTTTCTGCTGTGTTTTAACCCTGTTAATCTATAATTCTATCTTTACAGTTCCAATACAAGCCTTGAACTTCTACAGGAAGTGGTATGATGAGATTCATGTCGCGGGGGATACGGAACTGCTGACTTGCATTGATTCCTTCGGCTTCAGCGATATTATCAGGCCCATCCCTCAGGTCCCTAAGATGTTGGCCCCTGGTGCTATTTCAGCATTGACGGAGAGATCGGAGACGACCCATACTTTCCATTTGCCTATAGGTGAGGTCACCATCACTCCCTCGGATGTGTGCGCCATGACAGGCCTAGAGTGGAGCGGGGATGTGGTCCACTTTGATGTTTATACCAACCGGTGGTATTCTCGGCCTGAGGTGAAGGCCTATATTGCTAGTTTACTTGGGCTTCATCAGGGCGGGACAAACAAGCTCAAGTATGGGGACCTGCATTCTTACTGGATTACATAGCTTAGTCTTATTAATGCTGATAGGAGGGACTAGTACACTCGATCCTACCTACTGACATTCCTTACCACCGTCTTCTTTCCCATCTTCTCGAGGAACCTCAACTATGGTTTGCTCTCTGCTGTAGAGGATCTTGCAGCTGTACCCTACAAGAACTGGTGCCAGGCTATTCTGGCATAGCTAGACTATGGACTGGACATCGGGGTCTGGGGTGACCAGTCAGATCTCAAGATTTGCCATCTGATACTACTGGTAAATCCTAAACTGATTTCTTGCTTCAACCTTTTGTCTAAACTATGCTGTAACTAATCCTTACTTTGTCTTGTAGATTTGGGCTTTCAAGCACCGGTTGATTCCTAGGCCAGGCTTGCCCGTGCAGCCTATGATGCCGTATATCATATCTAGATGGATGGGGCTTTGGCCTAATCAGCCTGTGACCACAGTGTAGTATCGAGAGTTCTTACGCCAACTACGCTTAAACTTCTTCCCTACTAAACCTGCATTTTACATTTCCATAAACCATTAGTAGAAACTATATTCACTAGGTTGTCATACTCATAGCACATTTATTTAATACAGGTTATTCGGGACCCATGGGAGAAATTGGTCACATATGGAGCTATCGAGCAGATGCTGGCCGGCGTGGAGGACCCCCGCTTTGTCTTGGAGTCACCACTCTCTTATGAGTGGTATTTTGTTGAGCGGGTTCGGGGGTGGAGGACCAGTGCCATGGTGGAGAGACCGATCCCTCCCCCGATCCTAGCGGGCATTTTCTAGCCTTATCTCATATTGAGGACCGATCAAGGGTTGTATTCGTTAGGAAGGGAGCTCGTGTGCTATCTGTAGAAGGCTCTGATGCAGAGCTTATTAATTCCTTACTCCTTCCCCCTATAATAGGATTCACCACGAGGACGAGCCACTGGAGTTTCACTGGAGCGACAGTCAGGATAATGATGATGACGATGATGAGGAGGGTGGACCGAGGGGTGACCGTGGGGGTCCATCTATAGTTTAGGTCACCAAAGGCTGGACAAGGTCTGCTACCCCTTCTTTTTGGGTATGTCTCTCTAACTTGGCCTTTGTGAATACTTCGTTGCTTTTTTTGAAATTCACTGTGATCCCAAGTCCTGATTCCTTATTGCTACAGCCTCTCGGTTCCACGCCGAAGAGATCTGCCGCTGCTGCTGCCGTCACCCCTGAGCCGCCGGTGAAGTGAGGGAGGGTATCCTCCGAGCTGTATTAGATACTTTCTTCCGGCTCATCATCCATTCGGGGAATTGATCTATCAAGAAGCTCGAGAAGTCGGTCGAGCCTATTTTTTCACCCCTTCTAACTCCCTCATGAAAGGAATCTTTTACCTATAACTCTGTCCCTTACTATAATTACTTAGGATGTCTTATCCGGATGTGAACCTTTCCTTTTAGGTGACCATTTGCGAGGCTAAGAGGATAGCTAGGGGTTATTTTTCTGTCCGAGATCTACTGTTTGCCCAATACGCACTAGCTTCAGTAAGTTTCTTTTACCTACAAAATTTCAACAAACTATGCATGATGTATGCTATGACATTTATATATGTGTACTAATCTTATGGTTTCTATTGCAGACTTTGCTGGCCATGGAGCGGAGCAAGTCCGCCCAAGATTTGGACGCTTATAAGGAGAGAGCCAGATTTCTAGAGGAGCAGTTGCAGGCAGCCACTGCTGAGGCTGATCAGTCTAGGACTGAGGCTACTCGGACAAGGGCCGAGATAAGACGCTGAGGGGTTAGCTAGCAAGGATGACTGAGGATAGGCAGACGCCGGTTCCTTCTGACGATAAGTTCGAGGATGATCTTTCTGCATATCAAGTGACTCAAAGGAGCGCACATTAGCCTGTTGAGGGAGCTGATGCGGCTAGGACTGTCGCGGGGACTTTAGAGATTAGGGACCCCACCTAGCTGGCTACCGGTACTGGTGACGTTGAGGACCATATGACCATAAACATGGATTATCTGCTGGCGGATACTTAGGACCAGACTCAGGAGGGTCGCCAAGGATAGGATCCCCCAGTAGCTTAGGTTATGATTACTTTCTGAACTCTTTGATACTTTTGCGGCTCAGCGTGGCTTGTTTTGATTATGAACTTTTGAATTGGTACTTTTGATATTTCTTTTATGCTTATGGATTTTTCTTGAACTAAGATTGTTGAGTATCGTTGCCTTGTGAATTCGTATTTGTCCAGTGATTTTGTGGTGAGGGGATCAGGTGACGTTCTAACTTTTGCATAGGCCGCTTGATGTTTGGGGACCTATCGAACATTTATTTATTATTATTTTTTCTTTTTTCTTTTTATCCTAATTTTTGCATGAGGTGTCCTTGACAACTTAGCCCAGTGGATTTTTTCTTTTTAGCTTTAACTTTTGCCTAGACCGTCCTTTCGAGTTTTCAACCTAGCAAGCTTTTCTCTATCTTTTTGCCTTAATTTTTTACCGAGACCGCCCTTTCAGGTTTTCAATCTCGCAGCCTGTCTTAATTTTTGCCTGAGTTGTCCTTGACGGCTCAATTCAGCAGACTTTTCTTTTTGCCTTAACTTTTGCCTAGACCGTACTTTCAGGTTTTCAATCCAGCAGTGATGTGAATAAAGGAACACCAGCTATAGATCATGGAAATAATGAAGACAAGGAACTTAAGAAAAAACATCTTTTCCATATTCCATTTACAAGTTCTAAGTCAAAGAGTGTTCAATCTACTTCAGTTGGGATAAATGATTAGATTCCGACGATTGATTATTTAAGTAAAGTTTCAACAAATTCTAATAATGCGTGCTTGATCAAGGATAAAGAATTTATAATGCTGAGGGAAGACTAGAAGAATGATTCAAGAATTGGTCTGATTAGAGTTTGCTTAAATGAGCTTTAGACAAGCATGTGTTTGACACGTGTTAACCCATTGGGATCTTGGCTAGTTCTTATTGGATCAATTACTTAATGGAAGACAATATGGCTACCATCATATTAGCATTTGATTTAATTTAATTAGATTTATTTATTATTTTCTTATTTAAGATATTTTATTTCCTAGTTAGTTTATGATTTCTATTCAAGTAGGATTTCTTTTCTGATTCTTTAAGGACTTCTTTTAAGAATCTGATTAGGACTTTAGTTTTTATTCTTAGTCAGATTATGATGTTAATTTCGTGCAATAGGGTTAGGAGTATTATATATAGGTAGCTTTTTGTGTATTCTAGATACAGATTTGAGATATTAATAAAATTCAGACTTTTCCTTTGTGGAATTTTCATCCTTCTTTGAGTGCGAGTGATTGGGATCTAGTTCCTGAAGTATTATTTTGATTGTGATCAATTGTTGTGGCTAGACAGTTGGGAATCAACCCCATTACAGGTTCTTTCATCCAATTCGAAAGGTTGCGTTAAATATATGCTAACATGATTATTCGTTTTATTTGCTAGAATTGGTTGTGCTATTGCCATCTATTCTATTATAATCCATTTTATAACTCATAAATTTATTTTACTTGTGTCTCATAAATATCAATTCATGGTCCAGGAAAATTCTTGAGTTCGGATTACACTTCGCGTACCTGGATTCACATCAGTTGGTAATCAGAGCACAGTTTGAGTTGAGGTTTGATTTTGTCCAGATTTCTTCTTTTTGCCATAACTTTTTCTATAAAAATCGAATTCTTGTGTTTCCAAATTCATTGAATTGTTAAGAGAATGTTTTAAATTTCCCAAGAAGACTTTACATCGAAATTCATTCTACATCCTATTCAAAAACGAATTCAAAATTCTGTATTCTGTTTCTTAAATTATCTTCATTTTTTGTTTTTGTTCATTGAGTCCAACTCTTTTTCATCTAGATTGATTGATCATGTCCTTAAGTGTCGTTTTTATTTCCTTTTTTTCTTGATAAATTTTTATTCCTTCAATGTTTTTTTTAAATTTTTTTATTTTCGCATTGTTTACCCAATTTTTTTCCTTCGTTCATATTGTGTTTTGTCTCATTATTTTTTTTTGTCTCGTAGTGTTTTAGTTTTCTGCTGTCCTATTTTTCTTTTTCCTTTTTTTGCCTCTAGTTATTTAATATCGTTTCGCTTGATTAATTGAGCTCGATCAACATAATACCAAAGAGCATGGATCACTTGTGAGTATTTCTATTTCTTGCCTTTCACATCAAGTTTTCTATTTTTTCTATCTAACCATGTGCCAAAAGGATAAGAACCCTTTTGAGGTTGATAAAAGAGAGTTAAGAAAAGCTATTGCAGGAATGAATAGATTACAGAAACAATTCTTGATAGCCTTGCTAATGGGATTTCCGTTCTCATTTCTTTTCCAATTCTTCCTCATAAGAACCACTAGTGCCTTGGTGATAGACTTGGTTGCCTCATTCATTTCATCTTCCTCCAAATTCCCACATACTTTTATAAAAACTGAGGTTTCAATTAGGCAGCCTTTCTTAAATTCGTATACATCACTGAAGATCTCAAAACCAGGGACCTTCTTGCCACTTACTTCGATAGGTTCTTCTTCACCTATGAATTCCCCTTGTTTGACTTCAACTCCTATCATGAGGCAGGACTGAGGTTTGGACTTTTTGGCATTTGGGCGGTTCCCTAAACCAAGTCTGCATGGTCATGGAAGAGGCAGAAGGGGCTCCAGCATTCCTTGTAGATTCTTTCGGAGTCCTCTACCCTTCACATAACCCTGCTTCATCATTATCTTCTCGATCTTAAGTGATATGTACCTCTTAACCAAAAACTCTGTACCTTGGTGAGCTACAACCACCCTAGATTCCTTTTCCTTGGCCTCCATAGCCGCTATGATAGATGGTTTGAAATTTAAACTTGGGAGGACCCTGTTCTTATGCCCTAAGACCAGCTCCTAGGGTTAAGCTTTGATTCATGTAATTCTTCACCCATTCAGACCACTAGGTTGGTTTATCATTCTTTCCTATGGTGGCTGTGAGGAATCTACCTACGTGTTCCTGGGTGGCTTGTATGGCAGCCACGGTAGATTCTTTATCTATTTCAAGGGTTACTATTCTCTTCTTATAGGGGATCCTTACCTTCTGATGTAAGGTGGACGGAACACCTCCTAAAGCATGGAACCATAGTAGGCCACGTAGTAGGGAAAATGTAATAGGAATGTCCAAAATGGTGAAAGTTGTGAGGTTCTCCTGCCTTTACCGTTGCCTCAAAGGTTCCTAGGACAGATCTCTTTAAGTTGTCATATGCTTTAATAACCATCCCGGACCTTTTAAGCATTCCTTCATTTAGTCTTAGGATCAGCAAGATCTTTCGTGGATCGACGTTAAGTACGGAGCCATCATCTACCATGACACAAGGCATCACTCGATCTAGGATCTCGATTTTTAAGTATAAGGCTCAGTTATGGTGTGGTCCATCGTTTGGCAGATCCATAGCAGAAAAGACAATGTCAAGGAATTTTGCGGGGATCCCGTGTCTGATTAGAGCGCATACTTCCGCTAGCGAGGCCAATGATGGCGCTTTGATTTCTATTAACCTCTGCATGATAGCCCTTCTGTGTACCTGGGACCCTCGTAGGAGATCCCAAACATTCATTCTTGTAGGTGTATTTATCAGCTGTTCGATCACAGGGGTGTTGACTTCCTTCATCGGGTTATTTACCGATGGAGCACTTGCAGGGTCAGGGTTAACTTGGATCAGTGGTTGGTAAACTCTCCCATTTTGGGTGACGTGGTTAATGAGTTCCGATCGGCCTCCGAAGGTCTCTTTGGTCTAAAACACTACAAATTCGTCCAAAATCTTCTTATAAGCATATGTCCTTTAGCCGTATAGGTTTAGTAGTATGCAGGACCTGGGGTTTTGTACGTCTTTGCTTGTAGTGAACGTCTGTCAGCAAGGCAATGGTGGGATTTGCCTAAAGGATCCCATCTATTATATGCGCTTGCGGTTCATTACCCCTGATCATGTTAACAATGTCAGAACAAGCCAACACCAACCCATCTAATATCTCCATGATCTCTGGTTGGGGCACCGTTGTAAAGAATGGATATGCCCAGACTGCGGGCCCGTCTCTTGGGTATGGCTCCATTCTGGGCGGATCTCCCCTTGGCCCTTCATTGGGTTCTTCCATGGTATAGTCATAGAGGAACGCTTGACTTAGAATGCCCCCGAAGAAGAAATAGCGATGCGTGGCTGGATTATTCCAAGTCTGATTATACTATTCCAATGACCTCTCTTAAAGGGTGGTGCCAAAAATTTTGGGCCAACAATGATAATGCTCGTTTCTCGAATTCATCACTTCAGTGAATATGGTGAGGTAGATCCGAGGGTGCCCACTTAGATTATATCCTAGTTCTAGTGGTAATTTGGGAAAGAGCATAGTCCTATGGGTGGCTTCCCAAGCGATTGCAGATTCTAGGCCGCGTTGAGCCTTTTGTAGAACCTTTGGTCATCTGTATGCTTGTGAATGCCATTAGGTTAATAGGAGTGCTGGACTGATGTCTCCTCTATCGAGGGGGTCTCCTATTTTCTTATTGGATTCTCTGGAAAACCAGTCTTTCTATCAAGCTTCTAGTCCCAATTGCATTGAGTTCCGTAGGGGTCTCGTCCATGATCCCCAACAGTTCTTCTCTTATTAGTCAATAACGTGGGGATCCATGGTCTAGCAATGGTTGGGAGTCTGCAATCCCTTTTGGTGGGGGATACCAGAAGTATATTGGCTTGGGTACCCATAATTGAGGATCGTCGGGGATTCTCCTGACATAATCGTTCGATATCTATGAGCATTCATTATCGCCTAGATTTCCAGGGTTGCCATCCTGTTGCAATTCTATGTTAGTTGTATAACATGGCACCGGCCTACTTGGGATTAGGCCAGGGTATGCTATGCTTCCTAGTTGTCGGGCTGATTCACTACCGCTTGGGACACTTTCTGATCCTAATCGAGCAAACTCTATTTCTTTTGCAAGGTATGTAGTCAATCGGGCGTGTCCACTTGGCATGTAAGCGAACTCATCATCGCTCAAGTATTCAAGGCCACCTTCGGGTAGCGGACGAGTAAATTCTATCGCATGAGGTGGCTCGGGGGGGTGTAATGTCTTCATTTGAAGGACTTGCTTAGTTGGGTCCATTAGGATTTCTGCTGCTTTCTCCCACCTTGAAGTGAGGATTCTAGTGGGGTGCATATTCCTCGAACCAGTGTGGGCCTGGCATTTCCTCACATTGCGTGAGTGTGTTGATGGTGGTGCGACGGTTCATGTGTACCATTTCATCTTCAAGAAGGTGGAAGGACCCAAGAGTAAGAGCTGTCATCGTTCCTGAAGAATGGCATGTGAGGAGCAAATGCTTAGATGAGCTTCTGACACATCAGTGGCCAATCCCATCGTCGGTACGGTAGCATTCGCAAATACCAGACTTGGGCTTGATTGACCGAGAATGTAGGAAATAGGGTCGGTGCCCCTTGGATGCTAATGTCTTATAATTCCAAAGTTTGGAGGAACCAACTCATGAATTTAATCGGGTCGAATTCTCCTAAAAACCTGGTTTCGATCACTTCGTAATCAGCTATGTTACGAGTCCACATGACCTAAGTTCTTCTTCGTAAGCCAACACCCTTTTGATCTTGTGCATTTCATCAAATATAAGGTTGTCATCGAAGCAAGGATCCTCATCTTGGTTATCTAGTCCCCATTCCTCTTCTTCATTGAGTGAGATGGCATTAATGAATAATGCCTCACATGGTACTAATTCACTGTCATCTTCCTGTCATCAGGATATAGCCATGATCTTAGTGGCTGACTCTCAGCTTAACACCAAGTTCAAAGAGTTGCGTTTCACATAGGTACGTACTAGGCTAGTATTCACAGCGGAGAGATCCTAATAACATTTAATCGGCAGCCTGTTGTACCAATTGAAAACTTTGTCATCAAGGAATGTGG
Source organism: Euphorbia pulcherrima (assembly GCA_947683365.1). Classification (NCBI taxonomy): domain Eukaryota; kingdom Viridiplantae; phylum Streptophyta; class Magnoliopsida; order Malpighiales; family Euphorbiaceae; genus Euphorbia; species Euphorbia pulcherrima. Next base: position 33,837,991 of record CANTUS010000015.1, on the reverse strand, counting down.
CCAGCAAAGCCGGGGTTGGAGTGCCACTGAGTTCTCGGAATGAATTAAGGAGCCTAACCAGGTCAAGTCCTACTTCGATCCCATCACCCTCGATACCTATAAGCCTCGCGGCCCTTCAGTCTGCCAAGCATACTGTGGTATCGCTTGATTACCACCATTCGGGTATAGGAGTTCCTTCATGCTCGATGAGATATATTGTGTGATTTTCCGAAGCAAGGGATTCTTGAAAGATTTTAATCCTATCGCTATGGAAGCTTTCCAAAAATTGATGATCTAGTTCCACCCAGTTCCATAGCTGACTAGGCGACATGGAAAGATACCAATCCATCATATCTTCTCTAAGGAGTATAGGAAAAGCGGTGGCCATTCCGTAGGGTGGAATGTCGTACTTCACTAAAAGGTCATTTGAAGTGATCCAAGAATGTGACCGCGTCAGTATCTCCTTCGTATCGGAGACCATCCATCGCTAAAGCCATGAGCTTCCCAAATTCAAGTAAGTCTTTTGCATAGGTGTCTACCCTATCTAATTCTGTGACCTCCCATTCAATGTCATTTACCCTGAAATTGGGATCGAACTGGGAGTTATCCCTTCCACTATTATCATCTTTATAGAGAAGGATAGCATTAGCGGGGGATTCAAAGTTCGAAAGCGGGTTATTTTGAGTACTCGGCTTTTATTTGGGTTCTTCTAGGTTTCCTTCCTGAATCATTTTCTGGAGATCTTGTAGTAATCGAACACACTTATTAATTTGGTGTCCTTTTACTACGTGATATGTGCAAAAGTTGTCCCTATCGGCTTGACATGCGGGTACAAAAGATTTTAAACTCTGCATGACCCTAGCCTTCCTTAGTTTGGTGAATATTTGGGATAGTGATTTAGTCCATGGCGAGATTGGTTGAGGGGATGTAGGAGCAATTGCGGAGGCACTAGCCTCCGTTTTCTTTTCTTCTCTTTTAACGTAGGAAGGTTTTGGCTGGTAAGATTTTGGTCGATATACGGTTTATTCTTGGCATCATAGGCTTCCTCCTCTTGCCTGATGCGTTCTTCTTCATCTTATTTCTCGATTCTTTTAGCATATTCCACAATGTCACTGAAAGTGTTGAATATATTCATCTTCATCTCTTCTCAAAACTTTGGATTGAATCCTTCTACCAATTTGATAACAAGGGCACCCATTTTTTTGAGCGCCGTCTACCAGTGATTAAACTACGGCCCACCTGCAGTAGTAAGCTTCAAAGGGCTCTTTGATACTCTATCGGACCGTTTTCAGGTCTTGCAAGGTTGTTTCCACCCAAATGTTGTAGGTGTAATTTTTAATGAAGGTAGTACCGAGTAACTTCTGGCTTGATTTTACTTGGCTGGACATTCTCATGTACCAATTCGTAGCTGGACCTCATAATGTTGTTTGAAAATAGTTTACTCGGTGGAATTCAGGTGTACCCATGCTCATCATGATGCACAGGTATCCCTCAATATGGGCCTTAGGGGAACCTGTGCCGTCAAATGTTTGGTCATAGGGCATGACAAAATTGGTGGGTATGGCGAGTTCAAACTTATGTGGGTCTATGTACCTAGTGCTACACAGTCCCGTTATCCATTTTAGTTTGGGAAGCATTTTTTAAAAATCTGAGAACTTCTTTTCAATTTCTATGACTTTATCATCTGGGCCAGAGCCCGAAACCCTGGTGGCCCTCATATTATTTATGACAGCATCAAAATTTTTGACAAAATACTCAGAGAGGATCATGTCCTGGACTCCCTCGAGTGTCGCCTTTTGGTGATTGGCCATTTCATCAACCTAGTCTGCGAGTGTTGAATCGTTGAAATTAGTCCCCTTAGGTGCCCTTCTTTGAGGCTGCTTCTTTTTGGGTGCCAATTGGAATGGTACTACGGGCAGCTTTGATCTTGTGAGCTGAAATAAAGATAGATGAGCGCATGTCCCTGCATATAATGCATGATCCTACGGATATTTCTAGCATGATTTATGAGATACGTGCATGCGTGTTGTCCATAATGTGTGAGTGTTGTGCGATAGTGCACTGCGGTACTTAATGTCAGGGTCACATTACTTAATACCAGAAATATGAATAATGGTGCGCTTTAGGAGCGGCTTTTCTGGGGTTGCATTGCTTAATATCAGGGGTATGCTCGATGGTGCATTCTAGGAGCGGTTTTTCTTGGGTTTTATCGCTTAATGCCAGGGGTATGAGCGATGGTGCACTCTAGGAGCAGCTTTTCTAGGGTTGTATCACTTAATACCAACCTATGCATGAGGGTACACTCTAGGGACGGCTTTTTTTGGGATGTATTGCTTAATACCAGGGGTATACGCGATGGTGCGCTCTAGGAGTGGCTATTATCGTATTGTATCGATTAATACCAGGGTATATGCGATGGTGCGCTCTAGGAGCGGCTTTTCTAAGGTTGTATCACTTAATACCAGGGATATATGCAATAGTCCATTTGCAAGAACTGGCTATTTCATGTTATGGTTGCACGCAAATCATGGTTAGTGGTTGTGAGGTGTTGATGACGTGTGGGTCTCCCTTGGTGCCTGTGTGAGAGGCGTTGCCCAGTGGGGGTTTGTTTGGATTTAGGCGTGACAAAACGTTTTTAGTTAAAGTTTGCACAATAAGCCAATTTTAATGAATAAAACAATCGAGACCCAAATCTCGATACAATTAATAGAGTCGCCACCCAAGTTGTCTACTTGGGAAAGAGTTTTATTACGGTTCCCTATTCGATCAGAGATTCGGGTATCGGATGAGTCACTTATTTCTCATTTAGTTGATTCAAAATTACATTCACCGCGTAAAACCATTTTAGTTTTCATCATTTAGGGAATTATCTTAAAAATCCTACTTCTACACTCTTTCGCACTCATTACATGCGTTTACGTATTACAATAAAGCACAAGCTATAAATGGGGGAATAAAAATTACAACCGGGGGAATGCGGGAATTGCAAAGAGAACCTATACATTTGTTCTTAGGTATAAAACAAAATGAAAATAAATTCCCCTGCATCCACAGATGTTAGAACAGTTTATAGCACACCATAAATCGGCATTTCAGCATATTTTATGGTGAAAACACATTTTAACTTTTGTGGGTTGATTTACCAGATTGTTAGTTAAACTGATCGCATGGCAAATGGTGAGTTGGATTGATTTTTAACCTGTTAAAAATGAGTTCTGAAATTTTCTTGAGGCTAGTACCCGTACGACTATCAGGGAGGACCTATACAGGGAGGACCGGTACAGGTATGGTGTACCCATACGGGTCCTATCTAGTACAGACAGAAACTTTGTTTAGTTCAGTTTATAGATTAACGAATTAATAGATTAGTGGCAGAAAAATAAAATAAAAAAGGGATTTCCTTCCGTATGAGTATGGTGCACCGATTTGATATCTTTGGGGATATATGGTGCCAACAAGGCTCATATGGGTTAGGACCAGACCCGAAATAAGAAATGGAAGGAACAGATATAATAGAAGGAATAGACAATAATAATACTGAAATAATTAAGATGTGAGTCTCTTTAAAACTCAAGAGTGTTACCTTTGCAGCGTGAATCCAATTTGAGATGATCCCTTTACTATTGAGAGAGCCCGCCAAAGAAGATAATGAAATAGGACTATTTAGGTAAGTATTCGTGTGGATAGAACCTCCCCTAAATCCTAATAAAAGAGATAGGAATGAATAAAATGTGGACAAAACCTCAAAGGAAGGGTTTTCTCCCTACTTTATACCTCTTATACCCCCGTTATACCTTTTCTATACCTATAGAAAGTGCTAGAGTTTTAGTATAATTTTCAAATGAGATGTATGTGTGTAAAATGTGAAGAGAAGGACCCTATTTATAAGGGAAAGGAGGTCTAAATGCAATAAATTGCATTCATGACCTCCCTTTTCCCGAAATAGGAAAGGATTCCCTTCCAAAAGAGCCTATTTAGGCAACAAGAGGACCCTGTATGGGTGGGGCCCATCCGTACGGGTCCTCCCCCCAGGAGTTAGAAAGGAATGACCCATACGGGTCCGCCGGTGGATCTATACCACCAGGAAGCACCCGTACAGGTTCGTAAGGGCAGACTAGGTCTCCAAACTTTGGCCAAACTCAACTCTGCAGTATTAGGAACACCTCTGATGGACAACACCTGAAAGACATTGCATCATATAGATCTTATCATAGTTTCGTGAGAAGGATCATTAAAATCCAGTGCTCATAGACTTGCCCCTCGTGGGATCATCATAGATACGGATCTGTATGATCTCACGATATAAGCAAGGGTTTAGAAATTATACCTGAGGTATTGGCATGGGTGAGTTCCTTTCTTGAGGTGAACTTCTTTCCTTTACTGATGCGTATTCCTTGTAACTCTATTGGGGAAGGTGTATCCCTTTCCTGAGGCAAATGACTTTCCTTTTGCTACCGTGTGTATCCCTTTCTTGAGGCGTATGACTTTCCTTTTGCTACCGTGCATATCCCTCGTAACTCTACTAGGGAATACGTATCCCTTTCTTGAGGTATATGACTTTCCTTTTGCTACCATGCATATCCCTTTCTTGAGGTGGACAACTTTCCTTGACTGTTGTATCCCTTTCCTAAGGCGGATGACTCTCCTGGCTACTGTATCCCTTTCTGAGGCGGATCAACTTTCCTGGCAGATAATTGTGTATCCCTTTCCTAAGGCGGATGACTCTCCAGGCTACTATATCCCTTTCTTGAGGTGGATCGACTTTCCTGGCTGATGACTTCTCTAGGGAAGATATGAGTATCAATTTCCTAAGGCGGATGACTCTCCTGTTGGGGAATTTAGATTAACCTAAAAAGAGACAATAATCAAACACCGAGTTAGCCGTAGTCTACGTAGACACCTCTTTATTCTTAATTAACTTTTGTGGAAACAAAAATATTTTTGCCCCTTCAATTAAGAATAAAGATGTATGGATGAGATAAGCTGAAAATTCTGTACGGGTGTGAGGGGACCCATACGGGTGTGAGGGGACCCGTACGGGTCCTGGGTGCTCCCTTGGGACTAGTATGGGTCCTACCCTCAGGGATAAAAAGCTGGCTTCTTTTCTTTTTATAATATTTTCCCAATTTCTAACTTTTTTATGTGTTCTGACCCTATTAATCTATAATTTTGTCTTTGCAGTTCCAATACAAGACTGTGGGAGCCTTGAACTTCTGCAGGAAGTGGTACAAGGAGATTCGTGCCGTGGGAGATATAGAATTGCTGACTCGTATTGATTCCTTTAGCTTCAGTGACATTATCAGGGCCATCCCTTAGGCCCCTAAGACGCAAGCCCCTGGTGCTGTTTTAGCTCTGACGGAGAGATGGTCGAAGATGACCTATACTTTCCATTTGCGTATAGGGGAGGTCACCATCACTCCCTCGGATGTTTGAGTCACGACGGGCCTAGAGTGGAGCGGGGACTTGGTCTACTTTGATGTTTATGCCGACCGGTGGCATTCTCAGCCTAAGGTGAAGGTCTATATTGCTAGATTACTAGGGCTTCATTCGGGCGAGATGAACAAGCTTAAGTACGGGGACCTACATTCTTACTGGATTGCACAACCGAGTCCTATTACGGCTAATAAGAGGGACCTATACGCTCGATCCTTCCTACTGACGTTCCTTACCACCGTCTTCTTCCCCGCCATCTCGAGCAACCTCAACTATGGTTTGCTCTCTACTGTGGAGGATGTTGCTGCTATGCCCTACAAGAACTGGTGCCGGACTATTCTGGTACAACTATACTGTGGACTGGATGTTGGCGTTTAGGGTGAGCAGTCAGAGCTCAAGATCTGCCATCTAATACTACTGGTAAATCCTAAACTGATTTCTTGCTTTAACCTTTTGTCTGAACTGTGCTGTAGCTAATCCTTACTTTATCTTGCAGATTTAGGCTTTCAAGCACAGGTTGATTCCTAGGCCAGGCTTGCCTATGCAGCCTGAGATGCCGCATATCATATCTAGATGGATGGGGCTTTGGCAGAATTAGCCCTTGACCACAGCGCGGTATCGAGAGTTCTTTTGCCAACTATGCTCAGATCGAGTAAACTTCTTCCCTACTAAACCTGCATTTTACATTTCAACAAACCCTTAGTAGAAACTCTATTCGCTAGGTTATGATACTCACAACATATTTGTTTCGTACAGGTTATGCGGGCCAATGTGGATGACGCCCGCTTTGTCTTGGAGTCACCACTCTCTTATGAGTGGTATTTTGATGAGCAGGTCTGGGGTTGAGGACTAGTGCTATAGTGGAGAGATTGATCCCTCCCTCGATCCCAACGGGCATTTTTTGGCCTTATCTCATATCGGGGACCGATCAATGGCTGTATTTGTAGGGTAAGGTAGCTCGCGTGCTATCTGTAAAGGGCTCTGATGCTGAGTTAGTTGATTCCTCACTCCTTCCCCCTGCAATAGGATTTACCATGAGGTCGAGCCTTTGGAGTTTCACTAGAGCGATAGTGAGGATGATGATGACGATGATGAGGAAGGTGGACCGAGGGGTGACCTTGGGGATCCATCTATAGTTTAGGTCACCAGAGGCTCGGCAAGGTCTGCTACCCCTTCTTTTCAGGTATGTCTCTAACTTGGCCTTTGTGAATTCTTCATTGCTTTTTTGAAATTGACTGTGATCCCGAGTCTTGATTCCTTATTGCTATAGCCTCCAGCTTCCACGTGGAAGAGATCTGCCGCTGCTACTGCCGTCGCCCTTGAGCCACCACCGAAGAGGTCTCGGGCTTCTAGATCTGTGAGAGAGGGCATCCTCCGAGCTAAATTAGATACTTTCTTCAGGCTCCTCGACCATTCGGTGAATCGAGCTGTCAAGAAGCTCGAGGAGTCGGTCTAGCCTATTGGTTTCACTCTTTCTAGCTACACTCATGTAAGGAATCTCTTACATTTGACTCTGTCCCTTACTGTAATTACTTAGGATGTCTTATCCTGATGTGACCCTTTCCTTTTAGGTGACCATTTGCGAGGCTAGGAGGATAGCTAGGGGTTATTTTTCTGTCCGGGATCTATTGTTTGCCCAAGAAGCAGACTTTGTTGGCCATGGAGCGGAGTAGGTCCGCCCAAGATTAGGACGCTTCTGAGGAGAGAGCTAGATTTTTAAAGGAGCAGCTACAGGCATCGATTTCTGAGGCTGATCAGGCTAGGGCTGAGGCTACTCGGGTGAGGGCCGAGATTGAGACATTGAGGGGTCAGCTAGCGAGGATGACTGAGAATGGGTAGAAGCCGGTTCCTTCTGATGATGAGTCCGAGGATCATCTTTTTACATATTGATTGACTCAGAGGAGCGCAGATCAGCATGCTGAGGGAGCTGACGTGGCTAGGACTGCCGTGGGGACTTCAGAGATTAGAGACCCCATCCAATCGGCTATCGGTGCTGGTGACACTGAGGACCATATGACCATAGAGATAGATTATCTGCTGGCAAATACTCAGGACCAGACTGAGGAGGGTCGCTCGGGACAAGATCCCCCGGTAGCTTAGGTTATGATTACTTTCTAAACTGTTTGATACTTTTGGGCCCTATGTGGCTTGTTTTGATTGTGAACTTTTGAATTGGTACTTTTGATATTTCTTTTTATGCTTATGGATTCTTATTGAACTGAGAATGTTGAGTATTGTTGCCTTGTGAACCCGTATTTTGTCCTGTGATTGTATGGTGAGGGGATTAGGTGATGCTCTAACTTTTGCATAGGCCACTCGATGTGAGGGGACCTATCGAACATTTATTTAGCATTATTTTTTCTTTTTTCTTTTTTCCTTTTGTCCTAATTTTTGCCTGAGCTGTCCTTGATGGCTTAACCCTGCAGACCTTTTTCTTTTTAGCTTTAACTTTTGCCTAGATAGCCCTTTTGGGTTTTCAACCTAGCAAGCTTTTCTATTTCGTTTTGCCTTAATTTTTGCCGAGATCGCCCTTTCAGGTTTTCAGTCCCGCAGGCTTTCTTAATTTTTGCCTGAGTTGTCCTTGACAGCTCAATTCAGCAGACTTTTCTTTTTGACTTAACTTTTGCCTAGACTGCGCTTTTGGGTTTTCAATCCAACAGGCTTTTCTAAATATTGCAAATGTGTGGTAAAGATGAATACAATGATGCATAACACGTACAGAAAAATTGATGTTCACATTTATTTCACCTAAAGACATGCATGCATTCATAAGACCAAGATTCTTAGCAAAATCATAACATGTTCATTACTGAGATTAATTTGAGTCTATAGGCATTGGTAACAATTTCCAATGGTTAACTCCTACTGTCTATTGGTCTTTTACAGATTTTCCAGAAAGCAACTGACATTTTTTTCTTGACGCCCTAACTTTTGCCTAAGCCGCCCTTTTTGGGTTTTTAGCTTAGTGGGCTTTATCTGCATTGGAGTGCCCTAATTTTTGCCTGACTGGTTTACGGGATACCGATCAGTGCGCTGCACCCTAATTTTTACCCGAGTAGTGGAGGACCACTCACTATGTGTTTTATTCTTTATTTCTTTTATTCTTTGTGCTACTTTTTTATGATTTAATTCTTTTGACCTAGACATGATAACGCTTGAGCCTATCTTGATTCACCGGATTCACGAACTCATTTCCATCCATGTCCATAAGCTTGATTCCTCCTTTGCCAAGGACTTTCTTCATGACTAATGGTCCTTCCCAATCAGGCCTAAACTTGCCGCTAGCACCAGTGTTGACCGGCGTAGCTGCTTGAGGACCAGATCACCCGCTTTAAGAGGTTGTTTTGAGTATTTGATTCTATTGTTATAAGCTCAAGCCATGCGTTGTTGGTACATCTAGAGATGGTCAAGTGCCTTGAGCCGCTTTTCATCTATCACATTTAACTGTTCATTCTTGGCTCTTGCCCAATCTGATTCTTTTAACTGCAGTTCAAGTGCCACCCTTAGAGATCTTACTTCTGTTTCAACCGGTAACATGGCTTCCATTCCATATACCAAGGAGAAAGGTGTTTGATTGGTGGGAGTCCTTACACTGGTTCTATACCCCCAAACCGTGAATGGAAGTTTATCAGCCCAATCTTTGTAGGTAGCCACTGTCTTTAACAAAATCTTTTTTATTGACTTATGATCAACTTCCCTTTGGAGCTTCTGAAGGATTTGGGCATTTTGTGCCCCAATATGTACTTTCTATCTTTTCATAACCAGAGCTAGTCCGTTGTTGGTGTTTTTATGAGTCTTCTTTCTTGATGATGTGTGCTCTTGTACTCTTTCCCCCTCGTAAAGAAAGAAGGACCAGGGCTAATTGTTATCATGTTTGCTAAGCACTTTTCACTATCTCTCTTTTGATGATAGGTTTTAACCATTGGATGTTTATACCATTGCGTTATACTTAAAGTAAACTTCATTAATGAATATGATGATATTTTAAGAATGTTATTGTTATGAGTGCATGACATCATTAGAATGAAATACTCAAGGAAAATGTGAATGATAGATGCATCAATCTATTCATGACATGTTAAAAGATACTGATGCTACAACTTATTCATGATATACCTTATAAGCAGCATTGTTTGCATCAAAAATGTTTGCAACATTAAAAATTACATCGTTTGAGTTATACTCTACATGCGGAGGGCCTTATTGATTGACAGCTGAACTGGTAGCCCTAGTGTGCAAGTTTGCTTGTGTTTCTTCGGCCACTGCTCTTGCTAAGTTCTTGACAGCCTTACTGATGGGATTTCCTTTCTCATTTCTTTTCCAATTCTTCCTTATAAGAACTGCTAGTGCCTTGGTGATAGACTTGGTTGCCTCATTCATTTCATCTTCCTCCGTATTCCCACATACTTCTATAGAAACTGAGTTTTCAATCAGGCAGCCTTTCTTAAAATCGTATACATCATTGAAGATCTCAAAACTAGGGACCTTCTTGCCACTTATGTTGACAGGTTCTTCTTCACCTATGAATTCCCCTTGTTTGACTTTAGCTCCTATCATGAGGCAGGACTGAGGTTTAGACTTTTTGGCACCTAAGCGGTTCCCTAAACTCAGTCTGAATGGCCATAAAAGAGCCAGGAGGGGCTCCAGTATTCCCTGTGATTCTTTTTGAGTCCTCTAAGCTTCATGTAACCCTGCTTCATCATTGTCTTCTTGATCTTAGGCGACATATACCTCTTAACCGAAAACTCCGTACCTTGGTGAGCTATAGCCACCCTAGATTCCATTTCCTTGGCCTCTATAGCCGCTATGACAGATGGTTCAAACTTTAAACTCAGGAGGACCTTGTTCTTGTGCCCTGAAACTAGCTCCTGGGGTTAAGCATTGATTCATATAATTCTTCACCCTTCAGACCACTAGGTTGGTTTCTCATTCTTTCCTATGGTAGCTATGAGGAATCTACCTACGTGTTCCCGGGTGGCTCGTATGGCAGCAACGGTAGATTCTTCGTCTGCTTTAAGGATTACTATTCTCCCTTTATAGGGGATCTTCACCTTCTAATGTAAGGTGGACGGAACACCTCCTAACACATGGAACCACGGTCGGCCAAGCAGTAGGGAAAATGTAATAGGAATGTCAATGATGGTGAAAGTTGTGAGGGATTCCACTTCTCCTGCCTTTACCGTCGCCTCAAAGGTTCCTAAGATGGATCTCTTTGAGTTATCATACGCTTTAATAACCATCCTAAACCTTTTGAGCATTCCTTCATTTAGTCCTAGGATCGGCAAGATCTTTAATTGACAGACATTAAGTGCAGAGCCATCATCTACCACGACATAAGGCATCACTCGGTTTAGGATCTTGATTTTCAAGTATAAGGCTCGATTATGGTGTTATCCCTCATTTGGAAGATCCATAGCGGAAAAGATGATGTCAAGGGATTTCGCAGGGATCCTGTGTCCGATTAGAGCGTATACTTCTGCTGGCAAGGCCAATGATGGCGCTTCCATTACCATTAACCTCTGCACGATAGCCCTTCTATGTGCCTGGGACCCTCGTAGGAGATCCCAAACATTCATTCCTGCAGGCATATATATCAGCTGTTTAACCATAGGGGTGTCAACTTCCTTCGTTGGGTTGTTTGCTGGTGGAGCACTTGCAGGGTTAGGGTTAACTTGGATTAGTGGTTAGTAAACTCTCCCGCTTCAAGTGATGTGGTTAATGCGTTCCAGCCGAGCTCCAGAGGTGTCTTTGGTCTCAAACACTACAAATTCGTCGAAATCTTCTTATAAGGGAATGCCCTTTAGCCGTACAGGTTTATTAGTATGCAGGACCCGGGGATTTGTGCCTCTTTGCCTGCAGTGAATGTCTATCAGCAAGGTAATGGCGGGATATGCCCGAAGGATCTCATCTATTATATGTGCTTGTGGTTCATTTCCCTTGATCATGTTAATAATGTCGGACCAAACCAACACAACCCATCTAGTATCTCTGCGATCTCTGGTTGGGGCACCGTCGTAACGAATGGATATGCCCAAGCTGTAAGCCCGTCACTAGGGTATGGCTCCATCCTGGGCGGATCTTCCCTTGGCCCTTTATTGGGTTCTTCCACGGTAAAGTGATAGAGGAATGCTTGACTTAGAATGCCCCAGAAGAAGCAATAGTGATGCGTAGCAGGATTATTCCCAGTCCGATTATACCATTCTAATGCCCTCCCATCAAGGGTGGTGCCAAAAATTTTAGGCCAATGATGATAATGCTTGTTTCTCGAGTTCATCACCTTAGTGAATATGGCGAGGTAGATCTGAGGGTGCCCACTCCCATCATATCCAAGTTCTAGTGGTAATTCAGGAAAGAGCATAGTCCTATGGGTGGCTTCCCAAGTGATTGCAGATTCTAGGCCGCATTGAGCCTTTTGTAGAACCTTTGGTCATCTTGTATGCTTATGAATGCCATTAGGTTAATAGAAGTGATGGACTGATGTCTCCTCTGCCATGGGGGTCTCCTATTTTCTTGCTGGATTCTCTGGAAAACCAGTCTTTTTATCAAGCTTCTAGTCCTAATTGCATTGAGTTCCATGGGGGGTCTCATCCATGATCCCCTGTAGTTCTTCTCTTATTAACTAAGAACATGGGGATTCAAGGTCTGGCGATGGTTGGGCATCCGCAATCCCTTCTGGTAGGGGATCCCAGAAGTATATTGGCTCAGGTGCCCATAATTGAGGATCAGCGGGATTCTCCTGACATAATCGTTTAATATCTGTAAGCATTCATTATCACCTGGATTACCAGTGTTGCCATCCTATTGCGATTCTACGGTAGTCACATAACATGGCACCGGCATACTTGGCATTAGGCTGGGGTATGCTATGTCTCCTAGTTCTCGGGCTGATTCACTGTCGCTTGGGACACTTTCCGATCCTAAGCGAGTGAACTCTGTTTCTTCTATAAGGTATGTAGTCAAACGGGCATGTCACTTAGCATGTAAGCAAACTCGTCGTCGCTCAAGTATCCGTGGCCACCTTCGGTAGCAAACGAGCAAATTATATCGCGTGAGGTGACTTGGGGGGTGTAATCTCTTCATTTAAAGGACCTGCTTAGTTGGGTCCAATAGGATTTCTACTGCTTTCTCCCACCTTGAAGTGAGGATTCCAGTGGGTGCATATTCCTCAAACCCGTATGGGCTTGGCATTTCCTCACATTGCATGAGTGCGTTGATGGTGGTGCGATGGATCGTGTGTACCATTCTATCTTCAGGCATGCTTATATACCTATCGTACACGAGCCCGAAGCATATGCACTCGGGGGAAGGTGGAAGGACCCAACAGTAAGAGTTGTCATCATTCCTAAAGAATGGCTTGTGAGGAGCAAATGCTTAGATGAACTTCTAACACATCAGTGGCCGATCCCATCGTCGGTGGGGTAGGATTCGCAAATACCAGACTTGGGCTTGATCGGCCAGGAATGTAGGAAATAGGGTCGGTTCCCCTAGGATGCTAATGTCTTATAATTCCAAAGTTTGGAGGAACCACCTCAAGAATTTATTCGGGTCGGATTCTCCTAAAAACCTAGTTTCAGTCCCTTCCCAATCAGCTATGTTACGAGTCCTTTGACCTAAGTTTGTCTTCGTAAGCCGACACCCTTTTGATCATGTGCATTTCATCAAATATAAGGTTGTCATCGAAGCAAGGATCCTCTTCTTGGTTATCTAGTCCCATTTCCTCTTCTTCATTGAGTGACATGGCATTAATGAATAACACCTCATAGGGTACTGATTCGGTGTCATCTTCATGTCGCCGGGATGTAGTCGTGCTCTTAGTGGCTGACTCTCGGCTTAACACCAAGTCCAAAGAGTTGTGTCTCACGAAGGTACGTGCTAGGCTAGCATTCATAGTGGAGAGATCCCAATAACATTTGATCGACAGCCTGTTGTACCAATTGAAAACTTTGTCATTAAGGAATGTGGCAAGCAAAGACGAGGTTACGATGCCATTGAGTTATCTGAATGAATTAAGGAGGCTAACCAGGTCAGGTCCTACTTTGATCCCATCATCCTTGATACCTATGAGCCTCACGGCCCTTAAGTATGCCAAGCATACCGTGGTATCGCTTGATTGCCACCATTCGGGTGTAGGAGTTCCTTCTTGCTCGATGAGATATATTGTGTGATTTTTCGAAGCGAGGGATTCTTGAAAGATTCTAATCCTGTCGCTATGGAAGCTTTCCAAAAATTAATGCACTAGTTCCACCCAGTTCCATAGCTGACTAGGCGACAGGGAAAGATACCAGTCCATTGCATCTTCTCTGAAGAGTATAGGAAAAGCGGTGGCCATTCCGTAGGGTGGAATATCATACTTCACTAAAAGGTCATTGAAGTGATCCAAGAATGAGACCGCGTCAGTATCTCCTTCGTATCAGAGACCTTCCATCGCTAAAGCCATGAGCATCCAAGATTCCCATAATTCTTTTGCACAGGTGTCTACCCTGTCTAATTCTGTGAGCCCCCATTCAATGTTATTTACCCTAAAACTGGGATCAAACTGGGAGTTATCCTTTCCACTGTTATCATCTTCATTTTAGAAGCGGGTTATTTTGAGTACTCGACTTCCGTTTGGATTCTTCTAGGTTTCCTTCCTGAATCATTTTCTAGAGATCCCGTAGTAATCGAACACACTCATTAGTTCTGTGTCCTTTTACTACGTGATATTCGCAAAAGTTATCCCTATCGGCTTGAGATGGGGGTTCAAAAGGTTTTAAACTCTGCATGACCCTAGCCTCCCTTAATTTGGTGAATATTTGGGACAGTGATTCAGTCCATGGCGAGATCGGTTGAGGGGATGTAGGAGCAATTGCGGCGGCAACGACCTCCATTTTCTTTTCTTCTCTTTTGACGTAGGAAGGTTTTGGCTGGTAAGATTTCGGCAGATATATGGTTTATTCTTGGCTTAATAGGCTGCCTCCTCCTGCCTGATGCGTTCTTTTTCATCGTAATTCTCGATTCTTTTAGCATATTCCACAACGTCACCGAAAGTGTCAAATTTTTTCATCTTCATCTCTTCTCGGAACTTCGGATTGAATCCTTCTACCAATTTGATAATAGGGCGTCCATTTTTGGGGCATCATCTACCAGTGATTGAACTGTAACCCACCTGCGGTAATAAGCTTTAAAGGGCTCTTTGATACCTTGTTGGACCCTTTCCAGGTCTTGCAAGGTTATTTCCACCTGAATGTTATAGGTGTAATTTTCAATGAAGGCGGTACCGAGTAACTTCTAGCTTGATTTTACTTGGCTGGACCTTCTCATGTACCAATCCATAGCTGGACCTCATAATGTTGTTTGAAAATAGTTTACCCAATGGGCTTCAGGAATACCCATGCTCATCATAATGCGCAGGTATCCCTCAATGTGGGCCTCAGGAGAACTTGTGTCGTCAAATGGTGGGATGTAGGGCATGACAAAATTGGTGGGTAATAGTTCTGGTATGGCGACTTTGAACTTCTGTGGGTCTGTGTACCTGGTGCTACACAGTCCCGTTATCTGTTTTAATTTAGGAAGCATTTCTTCAAAATTTGAGAACTTCTTTTCGATTTCTGTGACTTTATCATCTGGACCAGAACCCAAAACCCTAGCGGCCCTCATATTGTTTATGACAGCTTTGAACTTTTTGATGAAATCCTCAGAGAGGATCATGTCCTGGACTCCCTCGAGTATCACCTTTTGGTGATCGACCATTTCGTCAACCTGGTCTGTGAGTGTCGGATCGCCGGAATTTGTCCCCTCAGGCACCCTTCTTTGAGGCTGCTTCTTTTTAGGTGCTAGCAGGAATGGTACTACGGGCAGCTTTGATCTTGTGAGCTGAAATAAAGACAGATTAGCGTGTGTCCCTACATTTGATGCATGATCCTATGGATATTTCTAGCATGATTTATAAGATGTGTGCATGCGTGTTGTCCATGATGTGTGAGTGTTATGCGATAGTGCATTGCATTGCTTAATGTCAGTGTCACATTGCTTAATACCAGAAATATGCGCAATGGTGAGCTCTAGGAGCGACTTCTAGGGTTGCATCGCTTAATATCAGGGGTATGCGCAATCGTGCGCTCTAGGAGCGGCTTTTCATGGGTTGTATCACTTAATACCAGGGGTATGCGTGATGGTACACTCTAGGTGTGGCTTTTCTTGGGTTGTATCGATTAATACCAGGGGTATGCGCGATGGTGTGGTTTAGGAGCAGCTTTTCTAAGGTTGTCTCGCTTAATACTAGGTGTATGCGTGATAGTCCATTTGCCTGAAATGGCTAATTCATGTTATGGTTGCATGCAAATCTTGGTTAGCGATTGTGAGTTGTCGATGATGTGTGGGTCTCGCTTGGCGCCTGTGTGAGAGGTGGGGCCCACTGGGGGGTTTGGTTGGATTTAGGCCTGACAAAATGTTTTTAGCTAAAGTTTGCATAATAAGCCAATTTTAATGAATAAAAGAATCGAGACCCAAATCTCGATACAATTGATAGAGTTGCCACCCAAGTTGTCTATTTGGGAAACAGTTTTGCTATAGTTTCCTCTGGGCAGACTCATACCTATTGGATCAGAGATTCGAGTATCGGATGAGTCACTTATTTCTCATGTAGTTGATTCAAAATTACATTCACCGCATAAAACCGTTTTAGTTTTCATCATTTAGGGAATTATAAATGAAATCCTACTTCTACACTCTTTCACACTAGTTACATGTGCTTACGTATTGCAATAAAGCACAAGCAATAAATGGGGGAATAAAAATTACAAACGGGGGAAATGGGGGAAATTGCAAAGAGAACCTATACGTTTGTTCTAAGTTATAAAACAAAATGAAAATAAATTCCCCTGCATCCACATATGTTAGCACAGTTTATAGCACACCATAAATCAGCATTTCAATGTATTTTGTGGTGAAAACACATTTTAACTTTTGTGGGTTGATTTATCATATTATTAGTGAAAATGATTGCATGGCAAATGGTGAGTTGGATTGATTTTTAACCAGTTAAAAATGAGTTCTAGAATCTACCTGGGGCTGGTACTTGTATGGGTGGGTGGGACCCGTACGGCTACCAGGGAGGACCGGTACGAGTATGGTGTACCCGTACAGGTCCTTCCTGGTACAGGTAGAAACTTTGTTTAGTTCAGTTTATAGATAAACAGATTAACGGATTGGTGGCAGAAAAATAAAATATAAAGGGATTTCCTTCCGTATGACTATGGCGCACCGATTGGATATCTTTGGGGATATAAGGTGCCAATAAGGCTCATACGGGTTAGGACCTAACCTGAAACAAGAAATGGAAGGAACAGATATAATAGAAGGAACAGACAACAATAATAATGAAATAACTGAGATGTGAGTCTCTTTGAAACTCAGGAGCATTACATTTGCGGCGTGAATCCACTTTGAGATGATCCCTTTACTGTTGAGAGAGTCCGACCAAAGTAGATAATGAAATAAGACTATTGAGGTGAGTATTTATGTGGACAGAACCTCCCCTAAATCCTAATAAAAGAAGCTAGGAATGAATAAAATATGGATAAAACCTCAAGCGGTTTTCTCCCTATTTCATACCTCTTATACCCCCGCGAGCTTGTTTAGGCAACCCGTATGGGTGGGGCCCCACCCGTACAGGTCCCTAGGACCCGTATAGATTCCCTCTAGGCGTATGGAAGGAATGACCTGTAGGGGTCTGCCAGTGGATCCGTACCACCAAGTAGTACCCCGTACGGGTCCCTAAGGGCAGACAAGGTCTCTAAACTTTTGCTAAACTCAACTCTACAGTATTAGGAACACCTTTGATGGACAACACCCGAAAGACATTGCATCATATAGCCCTCATCCTAGTTTTATGAGAAGGATCGTTAAAATCCAGTGCTCACAGACTGCCCCTCATGGGATCATCGCAGATACGGATCTGTATAATCTCATGATATGAGCGAGCGAGGGTTTAGAAATTATACCTGAGGTGATGGCATGGGCGAGTTCCTTTCTTGAGGCAAACTTCTTTCCTTTGCTGAAGCCTCTATTTAGGAAGGTGTATCCCTTTCCTGAGGTAGATGACTTTCCTTTTTCTACCATGCATATCCCTTTCTCTAGGCGGATGACTTTCCTTTTACTACCATGCATATCCCTCATAACTCTACTGGGGAATGTGTATCCCTTTCCTGAGGCAGATGACTTTCCTTTTGCTACCGTTCATATCCCTTTCTTGAGGTGGATGACTTTCCTTGACTATTGTATCCCTTTCCTAAGGCGGATGACTCTCCTGGCTGATAATGGTATCCCTTTCCTAAGGCGGATGACTCTCCTGGCTACTATATCCCTTTCTTGAGGCGGATCGACTTTCCTAGCTGATAATGGTGTATCATTTTCCTAAGGCAGATGACTCTCATGGCTACTATATCCCTTTCTTGAGGCGGATCAACTTTAATAGCTGATGACTTCTCTGGGGAAGATATTAGTATCCCTTTCCTAAGGTGGATGACTCTCCTGCTGGGGAATTTAGAATAACATGAAAAGAGGCAACAATGAAACACCGAGTTAGTCATTGTCTACGTAGACACCTCTTTATTTTTAATTGACTTTTATGGAAAAAAATTATTTTTGGCCCTTCAATTAAGAATAAAGATGTGTGGATGAGATAAGCTGAAAATTCTGTGCGGGCAATGTCGGGTTTGGAAGTGCCTCTCAAAGAATGCCCCTAGGAAGTCTAGACTATGGGGGATGCCCCTAGACTGACTGATTCCGCTTTTGAGGGAAGGGGGATTCCCTCTGATCTGATTTCGCTACTGAGAAGTGGGGGGTGCCCCTAGATTGGTGGGGGGATGCCCTTGGGACCTGATTCTTCTGCTGGGGAATGACCCTAGAGTGGGGTGCCCCTAGGGTTCTTGATGATGGTGGTATGCCTTTTGAGTGATTCCTTGGCTGGGAAGGAAAGTTATATCCTTTTAGTAAAGCCTCTTTTGTTGGGGAGACCATTTATTGTAAAATTCGTTTGCTAGAGAAGAACTCCTGTGTTAGGATGGGCCGTTACACAAAATTTCCTGATCGGTGATCAACAAAAAAATGGCTTACCTTGATTCTTGATTGACTTTTATGAAAACAAATTATTTTTGCCCCTTCAATCAAGGATCAAGGTGAGCCTAGGGACTTATCCCAAATATAATGGAAATATAAGGTTGAGAGGGGGTGGGGTTGCCCTGAACTTGAACTGGATGAATTACTGGTGCTTGCTGAAATACCGATGCAAAAATCTGCCTCTAGATGGCAAGAGAGGGCCCGTACGGGTGGGCCAGACCCATATAGGTAAGGTTCTCAAATGTGGGGACCCGTACGGGTCCCCAACAGATGAGCCCTCTCGTATCCCGCCTCACATCAAAACTTCCCATTTTGCATTTTCCAGCAATTTTTCTCCTAAAATCAACCAAACATGTACAAAAAGATCCCAAAGACAAGTCATTTCACCCTTAGACTCGAGGACTTACCCCAGGTGAATGATTTAGGGCTTCAAGAATGCCCAGTTTCTGTTGGGTATTTATTTCACGGGGGAGACTCATTCCTGGGGCATACTCTTGTCTCTAAAGTGCCACTGATCCCTTCTCTTGAGACCCACGCTTCAAAACTCCAGCTAATTTCACTTGATTCTCCATTTTCCAATTTTGAACTTTTGGCGATTTCTTGAATTTTGGCACGAATAGGGTGTTTTAGACCTTGGAACAGAGCCTGATGCATGTAACTTTAGCCTAGGATGCTTTTAGGATAGTTTTGGATGAACTTTGGTTGAAATTGGATAATTTTTTATTTTTGGGAGATTATTCGAAGAGGGACTACTAGCAGGGGACCCGTACGGGTGAGAGAGGACACATTCAGGGTCTCGGGTGCTCCTTTGGAACCCGTACGGGTCCTATCCTCAAGGACATAATGCTGGCTTCTTTTCTTTCCATAATCTTTTCCCAATTTCTAACTTTTTTACCGTGTTCTGACCCTGTTAATCTATAATTCTATCTTTGCAGTTCCAATACAAGATTGTGGGAGCCTTAAACTTCTACAGGAAGTGGTATGAGGAGATTCATGCCATGGGGGATACGGAACTGCTGACTCACATTGATTCCTTTGGCTTCAGCGACATTATCAGGGCCACCCCTCAGGCCCCTAAGACATTGGCCCCTAATACTGTTTTAGCTTTAATGGAGAGATGGTTGGAGATGACCCATACTTTCCATTTGCCTATAGGGGAGGTCACCATCACTCCCTCGGATGTGTGCGCCATGAGAGCAGACCGGTGGCATTCTCGGCCTGAGGTAAAGGCCTATATTGCTAGATTACTGGGGCTTCGTTCGGGCGGGTTGAACAAGCTCAAGTACGGGGACGTACATTCTTACTGGATTGCATAGTTGAGTCCTGTTGCGGCTGATAGAAGGGACCAGTACGCTTGATCCTTCCTGCTGACGTTCCTTACCACTGTCTTCTTTCCTGTCTTCTCGAGCAACCTCAACTATAGTTTGCTCTCTACTATGGAGGATCTTACAGTTGTGCCCTACAAGAACTGGTACCGGGGTATTCTAGCATAGCTATACTATAGACTGGACATCAGGGTCTGGGGTGAGCAGTCAGAGCTCAAGATCCGCCATCTGATACTATTGGTAAATCCTGAACTAATTTCTTGCTTTAACCTTTTGTCTGAACTGTGCTGCAACTAATCCTAACTTTGTCTTACAGATTTAGGCTTTTGAGCACCAGTTGATTCCTAGGCTAGGCTTGCCCATACAGCCTGAGACGCCGCATATCATATCTAGATGGATGGGGCTTTGGTAGAATCAGCCCTTGACCACATCGTAGTATCGAGAGTTCTTACGCCAACTGCGCTCAGATTGGGTAAACTTCTTCCCTACTAAACCTGCATTTTACATTTAAACAAACCATTAGTAGAAATTGTATTCACTAGGTTGTGATAATCATAACGCATTTGTTTCGTACAGGTTATTCGAGACCCGTGGGAGAAATTAGTCACATATGGAACTATCGAGCAGATGCGGGCCGGCATAGATGACCGCCGCTTTGTCTTGGTGTCACCACTATCTTATGAGTGGTTTTTTGGTGAGCGGGTCTAGGGGTGGATGACCAGGGCAATGGTGGAGAAATCGATCCCTCCCCCGATCCCAACGGGAATTTTCTGGCCTCATCTCATGCCGGGGACAAATCAAGGGCTGTATTTGTTAGGTGAAGGAGCTCGCGTGCTATTTGTAGAGGGCTCTGATGCTGAGTTTGTTGATTCCTCACTCCTTCCCCCCTGCAATAGGATTCACCATAAGGACGAGCCTCTCGAGTTTCACTAGAGCGATAGTGAGGATGATGATGATGATGACGATGATGAGGAGGGTGGACCAAGGGGTGAACGTGGGGGTCCATCTATAATTTAGGTCACCAGAGGCTTGGCAAGGCCTACTACCCCTTCTTCTCAGGTATGTCTCTAACTTGGCCTTTGTGAATACTTTGTTGCTTTTTTGTAATTGATTGTGATCCCGAGTCTTGATTCGTTATTGCTACAGCCTCTCGCTTCCACGCGGAAGAGATCTGCCGCCCCTGAGCTGCCAATGAAGAGGTCTTAAGCTTCTAGATCTTTAAGGGAGGGCATCCTTTGAGCTAAATCAGATACTTTCTTCTGGCTCCTCGACCATTCGGGGAATTGAGCTGTCAAGAAGCTCAAGGAGTCAGTCCAGCCTATTGGTTTCACTCCTTCTAGCTCCACCTATGTAAGGAATCTCTTACCTTTGACTTTGTCCCTTACTATAATTGCTTAGGATGTCTTATCC
This sequence comes from Euphorbia pulcherrima, assembly GCA_947683365.1. Classification (NCBI taxonomy): domain Eukaryota; kingdom Viridiplantae; phylum Streptophyta; class Magnoliopsida; order Malpighiales; family Euphorbiaceae; genus Euphorbia; species Euphorbia pulcherrima. Next base: position 33,816,746 of record CANTUS010000015.1, on the reverse strand, counting down.
TAATGTGACCCTTTCCTTTTAGGTGACCATTTCCAAGGCTAAGAGTATAGCTAGGGGTTATTTTTCTGTACAGGATCTGCTATTTGCCCAAGACGCACTAGCTTTAGTAAGTTTCTTTTACCTGTAAAATTTCAACAAACTATGCATGATGTATGCCATGACATTTATATACGTGTACCGATCTTATGGTTTCTATTGCAGACTTTGCTGGCCGTGGAGCAGAGCAGGACCATCCAAGATTTAGAAGCTTTGAAAGAGAGAGCTCGATTTTAAAGGAGTAACTGTGGGCAACCACTGTTGAGGCTGATCAGGCTAGGGCCGAGGCTACTCAGGTGAGGGCCGAGATTGAGATGCTGAGGGGTCAGCTAGCAAGGATGACTGAGGATAGGTAAGCGCCAGTTCCTTCTGATGATGAGTCCGAGGATGATCTTTCTGCATATCGAGTGACTCAGAGGAGCGTAGATCGGCGTGCTGAGTGAGCTGATACGGCTAGGGCTGCCGCGGGGACTTTAGAGATTAGAGACCCCACCCAGCTGGCTACCGGTGCTGGAGATACTGAGGACTATATGACCATAGACATGGATTATCTGCTGGCGGATACTCAGGACCAGACTCAGGAAGGTCGCCAATGACACATTGTTGGATGTTTTGGACTCAACCTGCTTAGCCAACTGAGATACACATTGTTGGTTAAAATATGTTTTGTGACAGTAAGCTCTGACAGCAACCCAAACAAGCCCTTAATTTAAAATTAAAAATTTCATTGTTACACTTTAAATATAGTCATATGTATTAATAAAAAATAAGGGAAATTGTAACAATTGCAAGAATTTTAGATTTTTCTGTAAAAATGTTCTAAACAACATTTTTTTAAAAAAATACAAGATTTTAAATTTAAGTTTTAGAAAATACGTTCTTATATATTGTTTATATTGTGGTATAATATGTATTATACCTTCTTAAACACTACATTTCAAAAGGGAAAATGGTATAAATTTTTATTATACCAGAATAAGAAAACGGTATAATAAAAACCATATAAAAAATTAAAATTAGAAATATAAATTGTTTTTATGAATTCTTAAAAATAATGATTATAATACTTGTACTGTACTAAATTTATTATGTTAATTGCTATAATTTTTTTAAAACATAAAGGCAAAAAATTTGTATTCATATGTAAAACTTAAATTGGAGCCATTAAAAACGACATTGGAATGCGTTTAACCGGAAAGGTCTTCTCCTCGTTTATTTTCTAAGATCAAATTTAACCAAAAAATGAGTTAATTGAAAATTTTATGAATTAAGTTTGAGATTTGTTTTTATTATTTTACTAAATGAGTAGTTTTAGTAAGATATTAATATAAAAGTAAAATAAGAATTTATTAACTTTTCTTCTATATATGTAAACTAGCGTAGTAGATGTGTGATGCACGGATTGGTCATTTGTAATAAATATATCAATGATAAGTTTATTTTTTATTATATATATATATATAATATTAAATATTAAACCTAAAAAATATGTTATATCGTGTATCAAATTAAATTGCGAAAAACCTCTTTATATACAATATTTGCAGCTTTATTTCAATTTTATTATTAAATTTATTTTATTTTATTGCCATATTATTCCAATTTATATTACTATAATAATGGTATTTAATATTGGTTAATATTCATACTAATCATAAAATTATAAAATTATAAAATTAATTAAAATTAAAATCTATATATCTATATCTATATAAAAGCAAAGAAGTTCTAAGATTATTTATCCACATACCTTTCAAAAGATATATTTCAATTTTATTATTAAATTTATTTTATTTTATTACCATATTATTTTAATTTATATTAATATAATAATGGTATTTAAAAATGGTTAATACTCATACTAATCATAATAATATAAAAATATAGAATAATAATAATAATAACAACAACAATAGTAATAATAAAATATTTGATGAGTATTTAAAATTGGTTAATATTTATACAGATCATAAAAATACCAAAAAATATAAAATTCAAATAACAACAACAACAATAACAACAACAACAATAATAATAATAATATTTTATGAGGAAAAAAGAGTCACGTAATTCTTATAGAGACACATTATAAATTTCAAATATTTTCTTAAATAGGATTGTAATTTATACTTTTTGCCAATATTTGATGAGGAAAAAAGATCACACTAATTCTTAAATAAGGAGTAAGTATGTATTATAACAAAATTCAAATTTTTTCTTAAATAGGATTATAGCCAACAAAATTAAATAAAATTAAAAACAACAAATTAAATTTTAAATAAATAGATTTAGGAGATATATAAGTTGACCTAATAATTTAAAATATTACAATATAAGAGTAAGTACTATTATAAAATTCAATCTTTTTCTTGTAAGGATTATAATTTAAAATTTTCTACAGTTATCATGTGATTCCATGTCAAATATTTTATTTAAAAAAATCACATTAATTCCTAAATCTATTTTTTAACATTTAATTTGTAGTGATTTTATTAAATATTTATTGTGATAATAATGGAATATTTTTAATTGAAAAGGTAGAAATAGGAAAAAATAACACATGTTTAAAATGAAACAATCCCACAATACAAAATAAATAATACATAACACCAAATAATAGTTCTGCCAAGTTTGATAATGATTCAACAAATACTAATCTTTCTTTAAAAAGAGATACATATCAATTATTCTACTTCTTCTTAATCCTCATCTGTTTTGCTCGATTGCTCGAAAGTTGGGCATTATCTTCATCTATCAATATCGATGGTGTCAGAGTTTCATTTCTTATCTCTACAGGTGTGACAGGAGAATTGTCCTTATTTTCTGATATCGAATCATCCTAAACAAAAAATAAATAAATAAATAAAAGACCTAATTCAAATCATAGTAGATAATGAATTATTTGTACTTATAATATAAATGGTAAAAGTACCTCGAAATTGTCATTTGCATATGGAAATTGGTCAACATCGAAATTAGAATCCTATTGTAAAAAAATTTTAAAGTTAAAATATATATGAACTAAAATGAAATTAATACAACATACTAATTTGAAGTTACATATAAAATAAAATTAAACTTACACTCAATGAATTTTGGGAGAGAGAGATTATATTGTTTCAGAAGTTGTTCATCCTCCGTAAGTTTAACGACCGCGAACACTTCATCATGTGCAATAATATTGTTGCTCTTAACTGAATGTTTGAACATAATTTCTCTTCCTATAATGTTCTCCAATTTCATTGGTATAGGTGTTCCACCAAGTGCAACAGATATCTAATATAATTTCAAAAGACAAAAAGCAATAAAAGATGTTTAAAACATTATTAATAGAGAAAAACTAAAATTAACTGGAATTCAAAGAAGATATATTGTTGATATGGGAAAACTATGTACCTCAATTATTATATCCTTCAATTCATTTGCTTTTTTTTCCAATCAGTTGTTGGGCTTCACAGTCCCAAATTAGTAAAGAAATAAATCTTGTGTCATCCATTACACGAACTTGAAGCTTATATCCGTGAAACCAATTTGAAAGTTTAATTCATTATAATTTCAATATCGAAATACTTTAACTATATTGATTGAACAATTGAAAGCCAAATTTTAGATGCACAATGTTTACCTGTGGAAAGCCGAGTAATCAATACATAATGAATATCCGTCTTCAGTTGCACCCTAATGGGGTTGATATCATCCACCAAATTATGTTTCTGCTTCAACATAATGAATACTGTACTTCTCTACAATTATCTTGTTTTTTTTTGTCAAAATTCGATGAGGAAAAAGGAGTCACACTGATCCTTAAATAAGGAGTAAGTACTGTTACGAAATTCAAATTTTTTCTTAAATAGGATTATAACCAACAGAATTAAATAAAATCAAGAACAATAAATTAAATTTTAAACAAATAGATTTAGGAGATATAATAGTTGACCAAATAATTTAAAATATTCCATTATAAGAGTAAGTATCATCATAAAATTTAATTTTTTTCTTAAACAAGTTTATAATTTATACTTTTTTGCAGTTATATTGTGATTACATGTCAAATATTTGATGAAGAAAAAAGAGTCACATTAATTCTTAAATAGGATTATAATCAACAAATTTAAAATTTTAATTAGTTAGTATTTATAGTAAAAGTGTGATGTTAACTATTTTGATGAGTTTTCCTTATATAACAGTTTTGTAATATAATTCTTATCAGCAATTATGAATTATTTTACTGTGTAATTATTGTTTTAATTGGTTGTACGTTTACTTTGATTTTCTATAATAATGGTATTCAAAATTGGTTAATATCCATAATAATCATAACAATACCAAAATATAATTCTCTTGATTATAATCCTATTTAAGTAAAAATTTCATATTTTAAACTTTAATTAGCAATAATGTGACTACTTTTTACTCATCAAATATTTTATTATAACTATTGTTGTTGTTGTTATTATTATTTTAATTTTATTTCAATTTATATTTTGATATTGTTATGATTAGTATGAATATCAATCAATTTTAAATACTCATCAAATATTTTATTATTACTATTGTTGTTGTTGTTATTATTATTTTAATTTTATTTCAATTTATATTTTGATATTGTTATGATTAGTATGAATATCAACCAATTTTAAATTCTCATCAAATATCTTATTATTACTATTGTTGTTGTTGTTATTATTATTTCAATTTTATTTTGATTTTATATTTTGGTATTGTTATAATTAGTACGAATATTAACTAATTTTAAATACTCATAAAATATTTTATTTTTACTATTGTTGTTGTTATTATTATTTTAATTTATTTTATTTCAATTTTATATTTTGGTATTGTTATGATTAGTATGAATATTAACCAATTTTAAATACTATTATTATAGTAATATAAATTGAAATAATATGGTAATAAAAAATAAAATTAATAATAAAATTAAAATATTTGTTTTGAAAGGTATAGGGGTAAAGAAGTCTTTTAGGACTTATTTGCTTATATATAGATTTTATTTGAATTTTATTATTTTGGTATTGTTATATTTTGTGTTTTGAACAATTGTTTTCTGCTTTTTTTTAAATCAAATAATAATTTTTAGTGTTTGGTTTTGACTTCTTGTAACTATTTGAGATTAAAAAAATATTAATAATGCCTAACAACTAGTATCATCATCTAATAATAATCGCAACATACAATAATAGCTATGAGATGAACACTCATAAATTAATTTTGCAACCACTAAATCAAGTCTCATGGACATAACTTTTTTATATAATAATATTCACGACTTCGGATTTAAATAAAACAACTAGCATTTTAAATGATTTCTATAGTTATTTTAAGATTTTACAAAGTAACTATTATTTGCTCATCACCATAATTGGATGAGTGGCATAAAATTTTATCAAATAATGATAAAAGATAAAGTAACCGTCATTATAAATCACTGCCTTTCCTTAAACTCAAGAATCAACTCCACCCCTTTCAGCTTGGTTTGGGAAGCCACTTCCTTGCGAAATATAAAGTTTTTTGGGTGGCTACTGATTCACAACAGGTTACCAACAAGGCTGTTTCTACCCAATAGAAATATTATCCCTATGGAAGAAGCTAATTGCCCCCATTGCGAGATCACCGAATCCCAAGAGCACACTTTCATTCATTATCCTGTAAGTTTTAAAATTTGGTGTGATATGTTGAAGTGGATTGGCATCCAAACAGCAATACCTTGCGGCATCATTGATTTTCTACACTTGTGGGGAAGCTTTTTCAACAACAAACTCCACTGAGACTTTGCTACATCACTATGGCTCTACTTATGTTGGGAAATCTGGAAAAGGAGGAACAAACTCATATTTGAAGATTCAAGTAGCTCGCATGACTTCATTAGCAGGGGTATTCATTTTACTTGGATCTTATTCAAATAGATTAAATCAGATGATCCAAATGAGGCAAATTTACGGTGTTAAATTTGATCATGGATATTTAGATTTACGAGGTAAATAATATCAATTTATACATGAAGACCGGATGTATTCTAGTTATGTTATGATTGCTGAAAGTTGTATATGTTAGATATGATATATGCTCTTAAAGCAATTAGGGCGATGTATCTTAATTATGTATTGGTACGAATAATTTGTTTAATTAATAAAGGTATTTAATCTTTTGTTTATATCGATGTGTTCATATATATATTGTGACTGGTTAAAATATATTCATTGATATCTTTGTACAAAGGTCCTTGATATAATACATACCATGAAGTGAGAGATATTATAGTGCAATTATGATTATGTCTAAACTATCCATAGCCATAGTTTCATCAAGAAAGGATATTAATGAAACAATAAGGCTAGAATGTGGTCAACTCTCTTGGAAAAGGTCCAAGCAGTTAACCTCCTAAGACAGAAGGTGGTTGCCTTGAGTTAGACACAGGATATATCTGGAAGATATATTGGAGACCGTAGTAAGATAAACACTTGGTATAAATATCAATGTGTTAGTGTTTATCTTCATGCAGTAGTTTTGCGAATATCCTCATACTTAAGATATTAGTTGCCTTGTGTGGTACTATCGCTATACTTTGGGTCATACCTATTCACTCATTAATTTAGGGTCCCACGAGTGATTATGGGTATAGTGATGACAGTACCTTGGTAAGCTATGTAGTCTGAAAGAATCCATCACCCCGGATATATTAAGGAGTTGTTCCTAGCCGCTTGTTAAAGTGATGATTACTATAAACCTCTTATCAGAGTATGTGATTGATAGAAATAGTTTCTAGTCAAACATATTATGGTAAAAAAGTAATATACTTCGGTAACAAGCAAATAACTGGGATAGCTTGGAGCAACCTCGCTATTGGTGGGTTAACACTTTAATCAAACCAAATAAACCAGATAGTACTAATATCAAAGAATGGAAGAAGTTCATCGCACTGGACAACTATTGCATTAACCAGGATTAAGTCATAAGCACAAATGACGTTCCGAGTAATGGGGGATGGTGGACCCTTGCTAGAGGCGTACTCAAGTCGATTATGGTAATCGAGTTCTATTCACAGTCTAGAACATCCAGCCAATAGTTCCTATAGAACAAGGATTGGTTAAGCCTTAACAGCTCAATACTTCGGGATCCTATAAGGTCACACACATTGGACATTCATCGGACTGAGTAAAGAATTAATAGATTTATTCTATTATGAAAATATAACATAATAATAATTGGATTATTATTTGGTTAGTCCAAAGATTTATTTTGATCGTTAACTAAATTTATTAGGGTCATAAACAAATTAAAGTGCTGATCAAAATGATTAAATCATTTTGTTTTGTTAAGCTAGGAATTTATTTTGACCAGCAACTAATTTTATTAGGGTCATAAATAAATTAAAATAATAAAATTATTTTTTGGTTAAGCCAGTAATTTATTTTGGCCGGTAACTAATTTTACTAGGGTCATAAATAAATTAAATGAAATGAGGATTAAAGGGAATTTTACCATGGACCTATGAATTTATTCATAGAGTCCATATATGCAAAAGAGCCTGCTCATAGGGGCTTGCCGCAAGCTGGGCTTGTGGCACAAGCCCAAGCCCAAGCTTGCGGCCAAGGCAACCCCATTAGGGCTTGCCCTTAGACAAGCATGGGAGGCAAGCTAAGCTTGTGCTTGCCACTTAAATGGAGGTTATACCCATCCCACATTAAATCAGACCATATTTAATCCCCTCTTTGTTAATTCAAGCTATACCGATATATATTTCCAAGTAGGAGATGTGCTCTATGAGGAGTAGACACCTTGTCTAATCATTGCCAGAACATATACGGGCACAAGTTTGAAGAACCATGGATTCTCATGGACAAATAAATTTCATTCTTTTAATTCATGTAAATTGAAAGCATCTATAACCTATGTAATTTATATAATTTATTGAGTCTTTGATAAGTTTGAGTAAGTTGAGCAAGCTTATTCGAAATTATCTATATCCATTTTCTAACCTTTAAATAAAAGTCTAAGTTCATCTATTGTTCCAAACAATTTAACAAACTTTAAATCATTTCATATAGAAAAATAAAATTACATTCGTTTCTAACTTAATTATGCACTAAATAGGCAGACTCTGATACCACTGTTAGGATCTGACAGTCACTTTGAACACGTATAACAGGTACGGTGGAAACTCAAAATTTTGTCCCTTGTCCCTATGAACTCCTATTAGTTGCATATAAATTAATTAAAGCCTTAACTAAATTAATTCTCTATATAGGCTAGACGTACCATAATTCTAAATTATATCCTAGCATAAATATATTTTATTTTAAACATGTTATAACTATAAGTTATAGTCTAAGTATAAAATAAACTAAGCAAGCAAAACACCTAAGCATAATAATTATTAAGTCTTAAAACGCTTAAAGAAAAGGACTTAATAATTAAAAGAGAATTAGAAAACTTACCAGTTGAAACGTGCTTTAGCAGAACCTTCTTACACATGCCTCCAAGTATAGGATAGCCTCTATGAGTATCCACACGAACCCCACCAACCGAAACCTCACTTGACGAAGAACCGCAGAGTTTTGAATAGTTGCTAGATCACTCCAAAACCAACCCGAAAATAAAAATATTTGCTCTTGAGTTGACTTGAGAGATATCGCGTTGGAATCTCAAGTCAAGACTTGAATGAGCTTATGGTGCATTTGAGAAAGTAGAAGAATGGGGATTTGTATAGGGAGAGGGGAGAGCTCCCCTCGTTAATGTGGGATGGGTACTATTTGGGCGGCAAGCACAAGCTTAATGGGCTTGCCTTGGCCATAAGCTTGGGCTTGTGGCTCATCATCAAGCCCAGCTTGCGGCAAGCCCCTATGGACTGACCCTTTTGCATATATAGACCCTATGAATAAATTCATAGGTCCATGACAAAATTCCCTGTAATCATCCTTTCATTTATTTTATTTATGACCCTAATAAAATTAGTTACCGGCCAAAATAAATTACTGGCTTAACCAAAAAATAATTTGATTATTTTAATTTATTTATGAACCTAATAAAATTAGTTGCCGGTCAAAATAAATTCCTGGCTTAACAAAAAAAATGATTTAATTATTTTAATCAACACTTTAATTTATTTATGACCCTAATAAAATTAGTTACTAGTTAAAATAAATTCTTGGTCTAACCAAATAATAATCCAATTATTATTATGTTATATTTTCATAATAGAATAAATCTATTAATTCTTTACTCAGTCCAATGAAGGTCCAATGTGTGTGACCTTGTAGGAACCCGAAGTATTGAGCTGTTAAGGCTTAACCAATCCTTGTTCTATAGGAACTATTGGCTCGATATTCTAGACTGTGAATAGAACTCGATTACCTTAATCGACTTGAGTACGCCTTTAGTAAAGGTCCACCATCTCCCATTTCTCGAAACGTCATTTGTGCTTATGACTTAATCCTAGTTAATGCAATAGTTGTCTAGTGCGATGAACTCCTTCCAATCTTTAATATTAGTACCATCTGGTTTATTTGGTTTGATTAAAGTGTTAACCCACCAATAGCAACGTTGCTCCAAGCTATCCCAGTTATTTGCTCATTACCGAAGTATATTACTTTTTACCATAATATGTTTGTCTAGAAAATATTTCTATCAAACACATACTCTGATTAGAGGTTTATTATTAATCATCACTTTAACAAGCGGCCAGGCACAACTCCTTAAATATATCCAGAGCGATGGATTCTTTCTGACTACATAGCTTACCAACATGCTGTCATCATTTTATTGTAAGTTTGTAACAATAAAGCTACTAAATATGATGAAATCTTCTGTGTAGCGAAAAAAGTGTCATAAAATGCGAGATAAGAACGTCCAATAAGTCGTTGACTTATTTTATCATTTTATTCTAGATCAAGAAATACGATGAACTGCATAAGGGGGTGACAAGCACCATGCCTCTTGTTCATCATATTGATGTCAGCTGGCAAAGGACTTTGTGAGATAAATACTGGGTTCAATATCTTTTAGAGATGGTTGTACTCTATCCTAATTGGGGGTTGTAATGGTTTACTAGAATCCGCTTACAGTCTATGGGTGAATCCCATTGCCAACGTATGGATAGACCCAAAGGATCGTGCACTTAGAATTACTGATATGAGATTCCTTGTACATGCAATGTTACAAGACTAGATGAAGAAATGATTATTAATTAATTGACATATCAGGTCAATGTAATTGAATAATCTATATATAACTCCAAGGAATTAATTTAGTTAATGATATAATATAACGTAGTTTATATTATTCATTAAAGTTAAATTAAGTTGATTAGATATATTTGCATATGGTACTTAATTGAAAATAAAATAAATTCATATGTCAAATAATTTTTGAATGTAATTTAATCAATATAGTTTACATATTCGAATAATTTATTGACTACTTTGATTAATTAAATTAATTTGTAGTATGGAATATTATTTGATTAAATTGTGATCTTTATTTTATCTATGGGTTAATTTGTAAATTATGAAAGTTGACAATTAAATTTGTTTAAGGAATTAAACTATAGGGTTTAATTATTAAACTTAAATTTATTAGGCAAAATTCATATTAAATTAATCCCAACCCTAATTAACTAATTAGGATATAAATAGAAAAAATAAAATAAAATTAAAAAACCTAATAATTCTAAGTGTGAAATATCGGCAGCCTTGAAAAAGAGGTACTGCACGTTTCTGTGCTTTTGAAATTTGGGTTCTTGGAGTTTTTTTTATTGTTCTTCGTCTCCATGGCTAGCATCGGTTTTAGCTTGAGAGTAATTCATGCATATGAGATTAGAGAGCTTTCACTTGCGAGCTTTATGGAATCCGTCTCTTAAAGGACTTGGTAAGTTTTTATTTATTAAATAAAATCGTTTTGAAATCCTATCAATGGTTCTTGCAAAGATCCAATTCCGAATTCAAGAAAATTTTAATCGGTAATTCCGACTTTGCGGTTATATTTTCGTTGACAATTAATTCCCTTCAAAAGTAACCATAGAAAAACTCTTTTGTTGTTTGTGAGGATTGAACTCAAGACCTCTAGCTTTTAAAGCTTATACTCTACCACTAAACTCACCAATAAGGGTTGGTTCAAATGGTAAGCAACTTGGTATCGCTTAAGCAATGTCTCGAGTTCGAGTCCTAGTGAATGCAAAAAATCCTTATTGGGAGACTCACCCACCACAACCAGGTGTACTACCCGGGTCGGATCTAGACGTAGTCGGAGCAAAGCTTTAGTGAACCAGATGGGCAATAAAAAAACCATATAAAAACCCAAAATTAAAATAAAATATAATGATAAAATACTAATATATTAAATTGAAACCACTTTTAAAACATAGTTAACCAAGTATTTTTTTTATAGTCAACCAAGTATTTTATATATTATAAGTATATATGTATTTTACTATTTCAAAAATCTAATCAAGTTATTATACATGTTCGTTGTCATTAGACTGTGACATACAAGTCATCACAAAAATTATTACAAAAGTGACAACATATTATTGTCATCAATTAACATAAGAATAATATATCAATATATCATTATCAAGGTAAATTCTATACTTACTTTGTGGAAAAACAGAGTATTTATACTTGATTTTATTATCAAATAGAATAAAGCCATGTGACAATTTAAAATTATAAAAACAAAAGTAACCTATTGTAACAGGTTAAAGGATGTAATAACATGCACTTTTTATGTAAAAATAATTAACATTTTTAGGAAAATTTATAAATTTTCTAGGGCGGTTACACAAATAATTAAATAAACTTTAAAAATTTATTAATCTGTAAACTTATTAAACTATAGAACTTTTTATAAATAATATTTAGCAATAACTTGTTATTATTTTAATTTAGAAAGAAAATAAATATTTTTACGTCGCTTTTTATTTCATGAGGTGTTCATAAAAATGAAGTATTTTTTACGTAATATATTTTTAAATGTCAATAAATTTTATAAAAATTTATGTTACACTAAATTTGAGTCATCTATCACGTAAAATATGTGTAAGTGTCATAAAATTTCGTAAATTTCAAATATATTGCGTGAACTTTATTTTTTACCATTTGAATGATATATATTGTGGTAGTTAACAATCAGTTTTCACAAAGGAGAAGATATTTTTTCGTAAACTATCAACTTTACGAAAGTTTAGTGGTCTTTCATGTAAAATATATCTAAATTTCAATTCATCTTGTAAACCATACTTTTTTATCATTTCAATAATATATTTTCACAATTGGCATTCATAATTTTCCTAAGTTGAAGATTTTTTTCGTAAACTATTAACTTTAGATAAATTAATTAGTCTTTCACGTAAAATATGCCCAAGTTTCATTAAATTTAGTAAACTTAGAAAATTTTATGTGAATTTTATTTTTTTTTACTATTTGAATGTTATGTTGTGGAATATATCAATCAATTTTCATAAATTTGAAGATAATTGTAGTAAAATGTCTACGAAATTCATTGGTTTTTCACGAAAAATATATCTTAATTTCGATTCATTTCGTAAAAATCTAAAAATTTACGTAAACCCTTTATTATAATTTGAATTACATTTTTCATTTATTTTTCTCGTAAAGTTGATGATTATTTTCAAGCTTTAATTTTATAAAAATTAAATAGTCTTTTATGCAAGATTCGTATATGTTTCAATAACTTTTGTAAAATTCAAAACTTTCTAATAAATCTTTTTATCATTTCAATAATATATCTTCACAGTTTTCATTCATTTTTTACAGAGTTGAAAATTTTTTCATTAAGGGTTCACCTTACTAAATTTAAGTCGTCTATCACGTAAAATATGTATAAGTTGCAATAAATCGTAAATTTCAAATATTTTACATGAAATTTATATTTTTTTTCTACTTGAATGAGATATTGTGCAGTTAGCTATCAATTTTCACAAAGAAGAAGCTATTTTTTTCTAAACTGTCAACTTTACAAAAATTTAGTGGTCTTTCACTTAAAATATATCTCAATTTCGATTCATCTTGTAAACCATAGTTTTTATCATTTCAATAAAATGTTTTCACAGTTGGTATTCAATTTTTTGAAAAGTTGAAGATTTCTTTCGTAAACTATTAACTTTACTAAAATTAATTAGTATTTCACATAAATTATGTCTAAGTTCCATTAAATTTTGTAAACTGGGAAAATTTTATGTGAATTTAATTTTTTTACTATTTGAATATTATATGTGGAATTTATCAATCAATTTTCATAAAGTTGAACATAATTTTTGTAAAATATCAACTTTACGAAATTTAGTGGTCTTTTACGTAAAATATATTTGAATTTTGATTCATTTCGTAAAGTTCTAAAGATTTACGTGAATCCTTTATTTATCATTTGAACTTCATTTTTTATTCATTTTTCTCGTAAAGTTGGTGATTTTTTTTCAAGTGTTAATTTTGTAAAAATTAAGTAGTCTTTTATGCAAGATTTGTATATATTTCAATAACTTTTGTAAAATTCAAAACTTTCTAATAAACCTTTTTATCCTTTCAATAATATATTTTCACATTTGTCATTCATTTTTTATAGAGTTGAAGAGTTTTTTCATTAAGGGTTCACTTTACTAAATTTAACTCGTCTATCACGTAAAATATGTCTAAGTTGCAATAAATCTTAAATTTCAAATATTTTACGTGAAGTTTATATTTTTTTCTACTTGAATGAGATATTGTGGCAGTTAGCAATCAATTTTCATAAAGGAGAAGCTATTTTTTTTCTAACTGTCAACTTTACGAAAATTTAGCTGTTTTTCACTTAAAATACATCTCAATTTCGATTCATCTCGTAAACCATACTTTCTATCATTTCAATAATATATTTTCGCAGTTGGTATTCATTTTTTTGCAAAGTTGAAGATTTCTTTCATAAACAGTTAACTTTACTAAAATTAATTAGTATCTCACATAAAATATGTCTAAGTTTCATTAAATTTCGTAAACTTGGAAAATTTTATGTGAATTTGATTTTTTTTCTATTTGAAGTGGAATTTATCAATCCATTTTCATAAAGTTGAACATAATTTTCGTAAAATGTCAACTTTACGAAATTTAGTGGTCTTTTACATAAAATATATCTGAATTTTTGATTCATTTCATAAAGTTCTAAAGATTTACATGAATCCTTTATTTATCATTTGAATTTCATTTTTCTTGTAAAGTTTATCAATGTTTTCAAGCGTAAATTTTGTGAAAATTAAGAAGTCTTTTATGCAAGATTTGTACATGTTTCAATAACTTTTGTAAAATTTAAATCTTTCTAATAAACTTTTTTTATTATTTCCATAATATATTTTCACAGTTGTTATTCATTTTTAAATTTTTTTCATAAAGTGTTAACTTTACTAAATTTGAGTCGTTTATCACATAAAATACGTGTATATTTTAATATATCTTAAGTTTCAAATATTTAAGTGCATTTTATTTTTTATATTTGAATGATATATTGTTGCAGTTAACAATCAATTTCATCGAAGATATTTTTTTTTGTAAACTGTCAATTTTACAAAAATTTAGTAGTCTTTCACGTAAAATATATCTAAATTTCGATTCATTTTGTAAACCAAACATTTTATCATTTCAATAATATATTTTCGCAGTTGGTATTCATTTTTTTTTTTGCAAATTTGAAGACTTCTTTCATAAACTATTGACTTTACTAAAATTAATTGGTCTTTCACGTAAAAAATGTCTAAATTTCATTAAATTTCGTAAACTTAAAAATTTTTATGTGTTATTATTTTACTATTTGAATAGTATATTGTGGAATTTATTAATCAAGTTTTATAAACTTGAAGATAATTTTCGTAAAATGTGAACTTTATAAAATTCAGTGGCCTTTCATGTAAAATGTATCTTAATTTTGATTATTTCGTAAAATTCTAAAAATTTACGTGAACTCTTTATTTATCATTTGAATTGCATTTTTCATTCATTTTCCCTGTATAGTTGATGATTTTCTTTCAAGCGTTAATTTTACAAAAATTAAGTTGACTTTTATGCAAGATTTGTATATGTTTTAAAAACTTTGGTAAAATTTAAAACTTTTTAATAAACCTTTTTATTATTTCAATAATAAATTTTTATAGTTGTTATTTATTTTTTTTATACAATTGAAGATTTTTTCATAAAGTGTTAATTAACTTTACTAAATTTAAGTCGTCTATCATGTAAAAATATGTCTAAGTTTCAATAAATCTTAAATTTCAAATATTTTACGTGAACTTCATTTTTTTTACTTGAATGATATATTATTGCAGTGAACAATCAATTTTCATAAAGGAGAAAATACTTTTTTTATAAATTGTCAACTTTACGAAAATTTCGTGGTCTTTCACGTAAAATATATCTAAATATCGATCCGTTTTGTAAACCATACTTTTTATCATTTCAATAATATATTTTCGCACTTGGTATTCATTTTTTTGCAAAGTTGAAGATTTTTTGTGTAAATTGTTAACTTTACTAAAATTGATTAGTCTTTCACGTAAAATATGTCTAAGTTTCATTAAATTTTGCAAACTTAGAAAATTTTATGTGAATTTTGTTTTTTTTACTATTTGAATATTATATTATGGAATTTATCAATCAATTTTCATAAAGTTGAAGATAATTTTTGTAAAATGTGAACTTTACGAAATTTAATGATCTTTCACGTAAAATATATCCAAAATTCAATTATTTTCTTACAACTTAAAAAATTTATGTTAAACTCAATTTTGTACAATTTAAATACATATATTGCTACAGTTATCTTATTTTGTAAAGTACAATATTTTTTTGTAAAGCGTTAAATGTACAAAACTTAAGTAGAATTTCACATAAATTATGTGTGTGTTTCAAATAATTTCGTAAAGTTCTAAAATTTCACGTGAACCTTAATTTTTTTATAATGTTAATATTTTTTTCATTATTTGTATCAGTTTTTTATTCATTTTGTCCCACAGTTAAAGTTTGTTTTTTATTAAAAAAGTAGCCTTTCACATAAGATTTGATCATGTTTCAATAAATTTCATGATACACATTTTCATGGATCTTATGTTTTACATAATATATTTTTGCAAGTTTCATTCATTTTTTGCAAAGTTGAATAAATATTTATTGTAAAGTGTTACATTTATAAAATTTAAGTAATATTTCACCTAAAATTTGTCTACTTTTCAATCAATTTTGTGAATTATATTATATTTTTTTAAATCAAATTTTTTGAACCTAGCATGCCTGGCCCCTTTGCGCTTGCGCCTCGAACAACAAAGGCGAAGAATTTGACAAAGTATAGGATCAAATTGTAGTCTTTTCTTCCACTATGTATGCAAAGAAGCCTCTGTGAGATGTTAAAGTGGTACCTTTAAGAGAAAGATACAACCACTGATCCTTCTCTTTGAGCCGCTAGTAGAACCTTTGAAATTCAAAATTCCTTGTTGAAGGTATTCCAAAGTTTATTTAGCTTAATTCATTGCTCGGATTTTTTACATGTCATTTAGAAGACCAAAATATTTATTTCTAATATGTGTTCTTGAAGAAGGTGCAATAATTGTACCAAGTGTATATAAGAAAAACTTAGCTTGAAATTCGTTACCACTTGTTAATGTTTGTAGTTCATCATACAACTTACAGACACCATGTTGCGAGAAATTTTGACTGTTTCCAAGATATCAACATTATTTTGCCTAATAATTTTTTAACATCATCGCCTACCGTAAGCAAACCTAAAGTTTTTTTGAAACTGTAAACTGTAAACTTTAACCTCCCAGCATGAACATAGAGTTCGCATTGTTCCACATCAAATTTATGTGCACGATCCAAAATCAGTTCGCTCTTCAGCTTTTGGCTTTGAATTCAAAGAAGACCATCTAGCCCAAGTTGTTTCACAGCTTCGACCTTTGTCGATACAAGTCTTGTAAACTTGCGAATGCAACATCGACTTTCGAGGTAAACCTAAAAATTTTTGAAAATTTAGATTTGAATATGTAGATCATGTATATAATATTAGCAAAGTTACAGTGAGCTGCTTTTTTAGAACAAAACCATGCTCTAATGACTGTTCATCCTTAGAAGATCGAATACTATCTTTTTTTCCCTCACCCTTTTAAGGAGATCGTAGACTTTCACTATATTGCTCTTCTTTACAGTTGCAACATGGAATTCTCCTTGTACACTTTGTTTTCTTGTTCCTCTATTCGATAGGTAATAAACATTTCATCTAGTATATCATTTTAACGTATAATAAAATAGTTATATAATTTACTAAGTAAAAATGAGATTATTAAACTATTTACTCTTATTAAAACCAACCTTGTATATATTCAATCACCTTTTGTGTATTCTATTTTAGCATTCATCTTTTTTCTTTGGCCATCAACAATTCTTCCTAACCACTCATTTCACCATGCTACAAGAAAGAAACTATAAGTTATACAAAATTACAAAATACTCAAGCAAACAATAGTATTGAGTTATTTTATGAAAAATCTAAAAATGTATTGAGTTATGAACCATAGTAGTTAAGGGCGCAAGGCGAAAGGCTCAAAGGGTTTCGCCTCTCGCCTAGGTGTAAGGAGCCAAAAAAGTGCACGCCTCGGAGAAAAGCGCAAATAATAATAAAAAATTTAGATAAATAATATAGATATATTAAATTCACTAAAACATAAATCACAACCATCAACATATTAACTTTGCATTACTAATTGAGATTCTAATTTCTTAATTAACATTGACGTTACTAGTGGAGATATGGGACGTTGGTCTCGGTTCAAATAGAGTCTTTAGTCTCGGTTATCAACCAAGACAAAATGTTCGCAAGACCAAACGCCCACACACTTAGTCTCGGTTAAAATAACTGAGACAATAGATACTCAACTGTCTCGGTTATTCAAATAACCGAGACCAAACTAGCGGTTAAACTCTTCATTTTTACTATTGATTTGGTCTCGGTAATTTGAAAAACCGAGACTAATAACACTATTTTAAAAAATTAAAATTAAATACACGCATACATCACTAGAAGGATCTCTGGCATTATTAGACAGACTCATAACAAAAATGTAAATATATATTTCAAGACACCTATTAGAAACTATACAAAGTATAAATATTCTACTAGATTTACAGTAATTAATACTATTAACATGCTAAGAGCCAACTCACTTGAATAACATCAGTCTCTGCTTCCAATTTCCTGATCTCTTGCATCATCCCTTGCCTCTCCCTGCACATGTAACCAAGAAAAACAATAACCATTTCCCCCTAATAATTAACAATTGATCATATATAAATAATTAAGCGATCAAACTTGAGCCAACATTACAAAGAGAATATCAACCGTAATTTTTACACACTCAAGAAAATGAAGAAAATAAATACAATGACAGGAATGAGAAAGACTGTGTCTTTTTACTCTCCCCTGCTTATATTCTCAGTTTTCACACTATAATTAAAAAAGGTGTGCCAATCTTTGTCAAATAAATCATGAATGTAATCAAAACAGTTAATAGAAAACATACAGATTTTCAGTCAACCACCTCAGCTACCCTTAGCATTGGCGTTGTTGCAGCTTTTTTAAATGCTCCAGCAATTCTTCCGTTTCCCCACTCAGTGCCATTCTTAGCAAGCTCCATTAACGGTATAACAGCCCCGAGCCTACTAATACTCCCGAGTTTCTCGGGATCTCTCTTACATAATGACAGCAAAATAGTCAACGCCTCACTATCTAAAACAGAAAGAATAGTCAACGCCGCGTCAGCCTTAAAATTTCTAGAGTCGGTTACTGTTGGCATTTTCCGTACTGCCGGAATTATTCCTGGAAAGTCAATTCAGAATTTTCAGTTAAACGTTATTAATCAGTAACTACTATCTATAATCTATCCAAAAAGGTTCAAGATAGATTAAGGCCAAATCCCAGACCATGGAGACACCGGTCCAACAGAATTCTCTCAAACCATTGTATTTGTCTACATCTGGATCTAACATAAAGACATCTCTGCAGTGTTCAACTTCATATAAGGCATTGCCAGGGCTGAAATTAGCCCCAAAAAATCCAACCTAAACAATAAAACCATGACACTTCACACAATCAGTGTTGGAAAATCGAAAAATTTAAATTAACGACTACATGTCGATAAACTCTTGACTAAAACATAAACTCGTAAACTCACAACTAATAAAGCTTTATTAGTAACACACATACACACTACATATTTTAGGCATACTTACCTGCACTCATATCTCTTAATCCCTTACATTTTTGCCCACTTGTATTTGGATACAACAACTTTGCTTCTATTTATAGTGAATTATGGATCACTATATACTTCCACTTGTCATTATTGAATTCTAGCCCCTTGTTATTCTATACAAGTTTCCACCTATTGTCATTATGAATATGCCACCTATTGTCATTATGAATATGTCACATATTCTAAATGTTGCTGCCCATATGATTATGCAAACAAGTTGCATCCAATTATGAATTTTGCCACTTGCATACTTTGCCACCCATGCTATCTCCAACTTGCATATTCTATATTTTATTTCTTTTCTTAAACATTAAGTTTATATTTCTAACACTCCCCCTTAAACTTAATTTTCTGTTAAGTCATTGAACTTTAGAAATCACCATCTACTACAGAAAGGTTCACAACTGAAACCTTCAGTGGCTGCTCCTGTGGCAGTCTTCACTGGCTGCTTTACTCGCAGTCTTCTTCTAACACTACTTTACTTGCAATGTTTTACCGGGCTCATCACAGAGCTTTCACAAGCTGCATCTTCTTACAGTCTTCACTAACTACTCTTGGATCTGGCAGTCTTTCTACACCAAGATCCTGCAGTCTTCACTGAACTCTCAACAGATTCCTTCAACCGGTAATTCAACAGGGAATTTCTTTCCCAATTCTTACTGCAATCTCTAGCAGTAATTCACATAACACTGCATGTAGTGGTACTTCCTCTATTTCTCTGGCTCAACCTCAAGCTCAAAACACTGAAAATTTGTTTCAAAGCGTTCAGGGGATTTTGCAACGCTTTCTGGGGTCTTTTTCAACACTTTGTTTGTGTTGCTATATTCCGACAGATCTAGCAAGGAAACAGCAAGGGAATTTTCCTTGCAATTCGGGAAAAAACTTGTTTCTGGGCATATGGAGGCTACTGCAACGCTTTTGAATTTTTATGCAACACTTTTGGCGTATAGTGACAGTCTGCAATTTCTGGCAACGCTTAGACAGCCTTTCGCAACACTTTTCTGGGCAGCAGCAGAGTTCTGAAACTTGATCTTTTTTCACTCGGGATTTTCTGGGAAGACAAATGGACACAAAATGGCTCAAGAACGAACCTCTGCTCTGATACCATGTTGGAAAATCGAAAAATTTAAATTAACGACTACATGTCGATAAACTCTTGGCTAAAACATAAACTCGTAAACTCACAACTAATAAAGCTTTATTAGTAACACATATACACACTACATATTTTAGGCATACTTGCCTGCACTCATATCTCTTAATCCCTTACAGTTTTGCCCACTTGTATTTGGATACAACAACTTTGCCTCTATTTATAGTGAATTATGGATCACCATATACTTTCACTTGTCATTATTGAATTCTAGCCCCTTGTTATTCTATACAAGTTTTCACCTATTGTCATTATGAATATGCCACCTATTCTAAATGTTGCTGCCCATATGATTATGCAAACAAGTTGCATCCAGTTATAAATTTTGCCACTTGCATACTTTGCCACCCATGCTATCTCCAACTTGCATATTCTATATTTTATTTCTTTTCTTAAACATTAAATTTATATTTCTAACATTTTTTTAAACACAATGATGGATGTGACAAGTCCAATGTTCAATGCTACAATTACTCCAGATATGTCCACTATGCAGCAGAATGTCGAAGCCCACTGAAGCAAACAGAGGAAACAGCGAACAACATTCAAGAAGAGGACGTAATCGACACGATATTACTAACCCGTGAAGGTGAATACAGTCACGAAAACAACATATGGTATCTTGATAATGGTGCCAGTAACCATATGTCTGGAAACAAGAAAATGTTCGTAGAGCTAGACCAGTCGTTCAGTGGTAATGTTGTTTTTAGGGATTCCTTAAAAGTTCCTATTCAAGGAAAAGGAACTATTCTTATTCGTTTAAAGAATGGAGAGAACCAATTCATCAGCAATGTTTATTACGTTCCAAACATGAAAAGCAACATTTTAAGTTTGGGACAACTGTTGGAGAAAAATTACCAAATTCACATGGCGAACCGAAAGTTGGTGCTGTTAAACGAAAAGAAGGAGGTATTAGCTAGTGTGCCAATGACGAAAAATGGAATGTTCACTCTCAACATCAAACGGATGTAGCAAGATGCTTAAAAGCTTCCATGAAAGAATCGGATTGGCTTTGGCATTTGAGATTTGGGCATCTCAACTTTGGAGGGTTGAAATTGCTAAGCCAAAAGAAGATGGTGCATGGTCTTCCGCTGATTAATAAACCCCATCAGCTTTGTGAAGGATGTCTTATTGGAAAACATTTCAGAACTAGTTTTCCAAAAGAGTCCATGTCAAGAGCAAAGGCTCCCCTTGAGCTTATTCATGCCGATGTTTGCGGACCAATGACACCAGTATCATTGGGAGGCGATAAATATTTCTTGCTATTCATTGATGATTATAGCAGAAAGACGTGGGTTTATTTTCTAAAAGAGAAATCAGAAGTTTTTGAAGCATTCAAAAAGTTTAAAGCTATGGTGGAAAAAGAAAGTGGCTATTACATCAAAGCTTTAAGATCTGACAGAGGGGGAGAATTCACTTCAAATGAATTCAAAAGATTTTGTGAGCACCATGGAATCCGTCATTTCCTATCAGTCCCGAGATCACCACAACAAAATGGTGTTATGGAAAGAAAGAACCAATCGGTGATGGATATGGTGAGGAGCATGCTGAAGAGTAAAAATTTACCCAAAGAGTTATGGCCAAAAGCAGTTGGTTGTGCAATTTATATCTTGAACCGATCCCTAACGACAAGTATTTCAGATATAACACCCTAGGAAGCATGGAGTGGGAGAAAGCCTACTATCTCTCATTTTCGTGTTTTTGGGAGTGTTGCACATGTTCATGTTGCGGATGAAGAAAGGAGAAAGCTGGATCATAAAAGCAAAAAAAAATTGTTCGTGGGATACTCAGGATTTTCCAAAGGTTACAAAGATGTTTGAACCTGATACTAGAAAGACTATCCTCACTAGGGACGTGACTATTGACGAGGAAGCAATTTAGGAATGGAATAATGACAAGCAGAAGAATTACAGTTTTTATCCTTTCACCATGGATGAAAACAATGATCGAGATCTGGAGGAGCCAGGCAAAGCATCGACGTTATATAGTCCCATTCCAATTGCATCTCCAGGACACGATGATGATGAAAATCAAAGCCCAAGAGAAAGACCTAGAAAATTTCATCTTATTGAGGATCTTTATGATGCAACTAGAGAGCTCAATGAAGAATTAACTCTTTACTGCCATCTCATTGGTGGTGAGCCCATTGATGCTGAAGAGGCCATGAAAGATAAAAACTGGAGAAGAGCCATGGATGAGGAAATCCAAGCAATTGAGAAGAATGAGACATGGGAGTTGACAAAACTTCTAGCTGATAAAAAGCCCATTGGAGTCAAATGGGTGTTCAAGGAAAAGAAGGATGCAAATGGAGAAATCGTTCGACATAAATCGAGGCTAGTCGCAAAGGGATATAGTCAAAAACCCGGTATTGACTATGATGAAGTATTTGCACCAGTAGCAAGAATGGAGACTATTAGACTGGTGATCTCAGTCGCTGCCCAAAATGGATGGAAGATCCACCAAATGGATGTAAAGTCAGCATTTCTGAATGAATACTTGGAGGAAGAGATCTATGTCCAACAACCGCCTGGTTACATTGTCAAAGGTCATGAACAAAAAGTGTTGAAGCTGAAGAAGGCGTTGTACAGACTTAAGCAAGCACCGAGAGCTTGGAATAGCCGCATTGACAAATACTTTTGCGAGAATGGATTTGTAAAGTGCCCACACGAGTATGTCTCGTACGTGAAAGTGAAAGGTGGAGACATATTGCTTGTTTGCTTGTATATGGATGATCTCATATTTACTAGGAACGATCCTCAAATGTTTAGTGATTTCAAGAAGACGATGACGCGTGAATTCGAAATAACTGATATTGGCCTGATGTCATACTATCTTGGCATTGAAGTGAATCAGAATGATGATGGCATCTTTATTAGTCAAAGTGGCTTTGCTAAGGAGATAGTGAAGAAATTCAAAATGGAAAATTGCAACCCTGTCAGTACTCCGGTCGAATGCAGTTTGAAATTGACCAAGGATGAAAATGGAGTTAGAGTGAACTCCACAATTTTTTGAAGTTTGATAGGGAGTCTCATATACCTGACGTGCACAAGGCCAGATATTCTGTATTCAGATGGACTTGTAAGCAGATACATGGAAGAACCGAAGGAGTCTCGTTGGAATGCAGCGAAAAGAATACTCCGCTATGTCAAAGGTATAACTAATTTTCGATTACATTATTCAAAATCTGAAGAATTTAAATTAGTTGGATACAGCGATAGTGATTGGGCCGGAGATAAAAATGATCGGAAAAGCACAAGCGGATTTGTATTTTTTCTTGGCGAAACAGTATTCACTTGGAGTTCAAAGAACCAACCAATTGTTACATTGTCAACCTGTGAAGCTGAATATGTAGCTGCAACCTCGTGTGTATGTCATGCGATATGGCTACGTCGATTATTGAAGGAACTTCAAATGACACAACATGATCCAATCGATATTTTTGTCTATAACAAGTCAGCCATGGCGTTAGCAAAAAATCCAGTGTTTCATGATCGAAGTAAACACATTGACACGAGATTTCATTTTATCAGAGAGTGCATTGAACAAAAGGAAGTCACGTTGAAATACGTGAAAATGCAAGATCAAATTGCGGACATCTTTACGAAGCCACTAAATTATGAAGTCTTTAGCCGGCTACGAGGATTGTTGGGAATAACAAAGAATTAAGTTTAAGGGGGAGTGTTGAAATATTAAACTTAATAAGAAAAAAATGAAAATGATAAAGGAAAGGGAAGATATGGTTGGCAATTCATCATTAATTTGCAAGTTGTGTATGGGCAGCAAATATATTAATTTGGGTGGCAATTCATCATGATGGGCAAACATCAAAGTGACTTTATGGGTGGCAATTCCTCATGATGGGCTGAATTTTGTGATTCACAACCACTATTTATAGGTTTCAATTTGTTGTATCAGATGAGAGAGTGTGTACAAAAGTAAGGCAATTAGAGTGTGAGCAAAAGAAAAGAAGAGAGCAAACTTTGTAATACACAAAGCTCCAAGTTTCAATCAAAAATCCTTTTGTGTTTAAGCTTTGATTCATTTTACTTCCTCTTCCTTAATTCATTAAGTCAAATTTATCCCCAACAATCAGAATCCTAAACTAGTAATGTGAATATTAACAAATAAAAGCTAACAGATCAACAGTAACAAGAATGAAGCAATACCCAAATAAATGCTGGAAGATTTCACCTTATGACCTCATTTATTAACATAGAACAGGTTCTAATAAGGGAAAAACATTCTCATGTAAACAGAAAAGTCCCTAGTTTTATCGAAATTGAAGATTATGAAAACATTCTAACATATGCAGATCTGACATGTTTTATGAAACAATACAAGTCAACAACAAATATTTACTCATTGCAACAAACCTCTACTCTTTGTAATATAGTTATGTGCATTATAACTAGCATTATTTTTTCTTATTTCTTGTTCCTAAGATTATCCAATAACACTAGAAGTTTAGAGTATGCAACAATGATGTTTAAAGTACTCACCATGGTGAAAAGATGGGTTTCCCAGCTTCAAGGAGTAAAGTAACATGGTTTTCCATAGAAGTTAGAAGTGATCTTCTCTTTCGCTTAGTATAATTCTGCACATAAAGCAAATTGTTTCTTCAACGTCAGACTACTATAAACGAAGGTCAAACAAGGCAAAATATTCAATACGAAAAGAAGAACGATTAAGAATAGAGAGTCTGCTGCAAGGTCAAGAGCTCGCAAACAGGTGAATATTTTTTTCAATGTGCTAAGCAAGTATTCTCAAATAATCAATAAATAATTTTTTTTTTGTTGAATCTCATACCTAATTTTCTCTGAGACATTTTATCAAACAACTACGTGACTTTCAGTTTTTCTAACTCGTGTTGGGCTAGAAAACGACGGATATATGAAATTATAAAATAAATCGAAAAATCACCTGAATCTGCAAAGTGGAGTGAATGATGAAGCTCAAACTTAGAAAGAGAAGATCTAATTTCTGAGAAATGGGTGAATAGATTAGAGACTAATGAGTGATTATCTGTCTCCTCGCAATCTCGAGTTAAGAAAAACTAAATAAAAACTAACCCATGGTTAGATCGCGGTGACAATGGACAAGGAGACCGCGATTAAACTGGAGGAAGAGACAGCGACGACCATGGAAGAGGAGACGGCGGCCAGCAACTCTAGAGAAGAAAAAAACCGAATTAGGTCGAAATGTAGCTAAAATGGAAAATAAAAGAACAAGAAAAGAAAAGGTAACCCGTCACAATGAGAGGAAATGCCTAGTCGGCAGACGATGATGAACAATGAGGAGAAGAAATACTGGTGAAAAAGGAAGCAGTAGCACTGACCTAGAACCCCTGCTTGCGACTTTTTATATTTTTGAAACTAAGGGTTAATATCTAGGTTATTATAATAACCGAGATAATTGCTCCAATGGGCCAGGCTTATTGTCTCGGTTAAACAAAATAACCGAGACAAAATCAGCGGGCCAGTTCATCACACTGAATTTCGTCTCGATTATTTTAATAACCGAGACCAAACCAGAGGGACGACAGGCACTTTTCCCACTAGATATATTTAGACACAACCAATATTAAGAAGTAAAACAATTTCATAAAGTGGAAAGGTGGTCAAAGGGATGTTCGTTGTTAGATCTAAAGGGGTGCGAAAGAAACATATTAAGGTGTGGGAACAGTAAGTTGCAATGGTACTGTTTGAGGTCAAATTTAAGGAGTTAAGACCGATGGTTTGCTCATGCTCCATCAACTTAACTATCACTTTGGTGGCGGTTAAATGGAGAACTATAGCAAATATGTGTCCTAATGCACTAATTTGCGATTAAAGACTACATCACAGCTTGGAATGCATATATAGCAGTTTAAAAAAACAGTTGCTATATTGAAAGGATCATACTATATAATTCAAACCAGACAAAGTATATTTCAGAAAAATCATTGAAGTACAATATACTTTCCTGCCTTATTTTCGTAACCTATATTGGAATTCCTATGCTTAATCGGAATAAAACCCTCAATTCAACTTATAAATAAGCAGATACATGAATAATGAAAACTTAGTGCCCGTTTGTTTCCTATCTAAACAGCTACGGTTAGCAGATAGAGATCCAACATCAGCTACAATTGTATTTGGTTAAAATTGTGTAACTCCAAACTGCAATAGATAATTTTATGAACTGCAGTAACAGCAGCTCTTTGCTACTTTTCAAACTTCTACCGAGAGCTGTTGGAAAATTGGAAACAAATATTACTCTAATACCCTCTTAATTACACTTACACACAGTTCTGCTAATATTCTGCTCTCACTAGCAATAGAGGAAAGATCAAAGAAACCTGAAACTTTGAGACCTAAGCATGAGATTCATACGAGCTTACCACTCAATTGCTAGCTGCAATACCATCAATATTGGTCTTCTCTTACCTTCAATCTCAATTCTAAAATTACCAAAAAAATCCATTGCAACTTTCAATTTCATTTAAATATCATTCTAATTGATAATGAAAAAAAATTAAGAATCTTTGAGTAGGTCTTTGAAGTTTCTGTGTACAACTATTGCTATATTCTTTTTTGATATCCGTATCAAAATGATCAAAGAATTGAAATAACTCAATGCATGATTTAACATAATATTTTCAATAGATTCTAATTTACTAATTGTTTTAAATCATGTCTATTTATGTAATTTTACATTATAACAACAACATACTACATTATGACTAAAGAAAATTTCTTATAAATGCATTTTATATTTATTTAGTGATTTTTAAAAAAAAACAAAACAAATAATAATAATCTCTATTAGTGATTATCCATGCATTAGTGAAATATACAAGTAGAAGAATTTCAGTCTTATAATGTAGAGGATGTTGGTATTTTAATGTAATTGGATCAACTACTTGACCAATGCAGTCGTAATATTTCATTGAACAAGTTAGGAGAGTGCGGAGTGCACGTTTGTTTGAGTTCTATTACGATACTTAGCTTACGAGGGTCCGGGAGCTACCTTTCGCAACACTTCTATTATGAATTGTTGCAGCTGCTTGAATGGACATGTCTTTTCGCAACACTTCTGTTTTGAAGAGTTGCAACTGTTCGTATCAGGTCTATAAAACATGGCATTGTCAACACTTATAGAAAGAGTTTTTTGCAACGATTTCTGCAATTTTTGGTTTACTTTTCTTCACAACAAAAATTCATTCTAAGTTCTTGCCATTTCTGATTTTATCCGATTGATCTATTTGGTAGAACCGCCAAATAAGATTCAATCTGAAAGTGTTCGTCACGACTTCAGAATTATCCATGCATCATCTTATCATATTTCTTCAACAAAGATTGAGAGACGTTTTTTACAGACATTCAAGGGCTTCATTCTACCGAAATTCCCCAACAAAGATTGAATCTTATTTTGTCACTTGAAGCCTGAGTTTTCACCGAAAAGGTACGAATCTGATCCGTTCTCTTACAATGATTGTTTGTGTCTCTAATTTCGATTTCTCGATTTTTTGAAAAACCTCCAGATTTTGCCCTTGTTTTATTTTGATGTTTTCTCTTATTATATAAATCCGATTTGAATGATTCTTGATTCTATTGATATTTACAGAATCTAAGGAATATATGCTCAGAAGAAACCTTATTTAATTTCGTTCATTTTCAATATGAAATTTTAGTTTGAAGTTGAGTCCTGAAATCTGTTTTCAGAAAATCTCAGCTTTGTACACTGTTTAGTGTTTTGATCATAACTTTGGTTATGTAATTTGGATTTCTGTGATTTTGGTGGATTTGGAAAGCTAAGACATGTGGATAATTATGTTTAGAAGAAAATTTTTCAATTTGATGATATTTTAATGGAAAAAATGCAGGGGAAGTCAGGTCATGAAATCTGGAAAATTCAAAAAAAATATGAATGTTGATTTTATTGTGTTTTAATTGAAGTTTGATACTTTAAAATTTAGGATTTAAATTTCTTAATTATTGAAGTTATGTTGAATAATGTTTGATGGCCATTTTGTTTTTGGTTGTTTATAGCGGTATAAACGTTCTTTTTCTCAGAAAAAATCTTGATTCTCAAGTCGTTTTATATAAACGACTTGTTTAGGTTCATTTTTTGTAAAAAGAACAGCGCCATTGGAAAAACCTTAGGAGGGATTTTGTCGGTGGCCGGAATTGATTTTGAAATGATTTAAAATCTGAATTCGTTTTTCTGCAGTTTGCAAGGGATTCTAAATCCGCTGCAAAATTCGTTGTAGAATGAAAAGTTGCGATGGTTCATTTGCGACAACTGTTTTTTTGCGGTAGGTCTTGGCTTCTCATGACGGTTTGTGAGGGATTCTGATTCCATCAGAAAGTCCGTCGCAAAATGAAAAGTAAGGATGGTTAGTTTTTGTGACAACCGTTTGTGACGGTTCATGATCTATGGCGATGCTCCGTGTAGCAGTTTTGGCAACGCTTTTGTGATATATTGCGACGCTTTTAGAAGTGTTGGCAGAAACAAGGCTACTGGTTGATATGGTAACGATTTTCAGAGCATTGCCAGAATATTTTTTTTGTGTCGCAAGAAAGAATGTAAGTGGAGCAGTTTTGGCAACACTTTAGTGAAATTAAGCGTCGCCAGAAACTTGTCCTTATCCAACTTTAACCGTCATCTAATGTGGCATTGGTTTAACTTTTTGGGGTTGACATGTCAATGGTTGACTGACACGTGTCAGTCAAAAGTCAAAGTTGACGGGTCAACATAATGCCACATGGCGCGCTTCTAATGGCTTCCTTCGGTTTTGGAAGGTTAGTCGGATACAAGTTATTTTTCTTATGAGGAGTATAGTTCTTTCGCAAGTGGATGAGTGTTTCTTCTTGGGGGAGGTGCTACTTCTTGGGTGTCTAAGAAACAAACTTGTGTGAGTGATTCGACAATGGAATCTGAGTTTGTAAAGACTGAGCATAATTTAGCCGATCATATAACCAAAGGGTTAAGGAAAGATCTTGTATAAAAGTCGGTTATGGGGATGAAATTAAAGTCCATTTGAAATCTCTCATGTTAAGATACCCAATTCCTACCTAATATGACGTTAGGTGCTGAATTCAATGAGGAAAAGCTTAACATCTAGAGATTGGAACACATTGATTAAAACATCCCAAGGTGTGTGTTCAGACCTGCAAGTAAAGGAGGTTGAAGTTTAACTTCTTAATAGCCTTTTTGAAAAATTGCATACGCAGGTGCAAGAGTAGATAAGCATGAAGTTTAGCCACTTCAAGAAGCTTGGACTTGGCTTTGATATGCTTATGAAGGATAGGGACACAAGGCTAGTGAAAGATAGTGTCAAGTAAGAACATGTTAGAATGTTAACTTATGTATATATTATCTTCAAGTATTCAAGATGGATAAGCAAGGTTCAATCCATAGTGACACCTTTAGTTATTCAAATACTTGGAATGTGTAATATACTAAGATGAAATTCAATCGTCACAATATTTCATTTATGCATAAGTTTGTTATTTGTTGTGATTTTGTTTAGTTAATCATGGATTACACTAAAATGGGTGAGGATTGTTGGTATTTTAATGTAATTGGATCAACTAGTTGACCAATGCAGTCGTAATATTTCATCGAACAAGTTATGAGAGTGCGGAGTGCACGTTTGTTTGAGTTCTATTACGATACTTAGCTTACGAGGGTCCGGGAGCTACCTGTCGCAACACTTCTATTATGAACTGTTGCAGCTGCTCAAATGGACATGTATTTTCGCAACACTTATGTTCTGAAGAGTTACAACTGTTCGTATCAGGTCTATAAAACATGGCATTGTCAACACTTATAGAAAGAGTTTTTTGCAACAATTTCTGCAATTTTTGGTTCACTTTTCTTCACAACAAAATTTCATTTTAAGTTCTTGTTGTTTCTGATTTTATCCGATTCATCTATTTGGTAGTACCGCTAAATAAGATTCAATCTGAAAGTGTGAGTCACGACTTCAGAATTATCCATGCATCATTTTATCAGATTTCTTCAACAAAGATTGAGAGACGTTTTTTACAGACATTCAAGGCTTCATTCTACCGGAATTCCCCAACAGAGGACCTAAGCGACGAGATGACTAACCTAGCAGTAGTACGAGTGGTCCACTGGGAATATAGAAGATATGATGAAAAAATAGAAACACAAGCTAAAATTAATTAATTATCATACTACCATAGTTTGTTCATAATAGTTTAAAGGACCAAAGCAACGAGATGACTAAATCAACATTTCTAGAGTAAACTTGTAATGCAAATCAAGATTATTGATTTAGCATAAACAAACACAAAGCCCACCGAACAGAACATATGTCAAGGCATTAAAAGCTGGAGCATGAGAATACATACACACACGAACACACGGTATACAAGAGTAACCAGCACACAGCTAACAATTTATCCATTGAACACAGAACCTAATATAGGTGCTTCGGTTCATAGATTTTACGCAAAAACCCAAACATTAGAATTGTTTGCTACACTGACTTAAACAAATAAAACATCAGCAAACATTCACCAAGTATTTTTCTAAAGCTTTTCAATCCACAAAAGAACAAGGCAAATGAAAATATGCTAGGCTAAGCTGGAAAAAAATCTGCTGTCCCTAATACAATGTCCCCTTCTGTGTACTCCATTCAATTATTTACATGTGGCAAAATTATCCTAATCAGCTATAACGCTTCTTTAACGATAACGTTATTACAACTGTTCTTCTCAACCCACAATGGAATCCTCTGCCGATTACAGCGCACTGATCAATTCTCTTACCACTGGATATCTCCAATATTTTCATCATTCTAATTTGTTGCTTGATTACGGTTGAATCCACTAGCCAGGTCATCAGCAATTTTGAGTGGCTATCAATTTAATTACGAAATTCTTTCCTTTTAGTTGTGGGTTTATTTCTGTGGAAGATCGAAGTCTTAAGCAACGAGTCAATTTCGATAGAGGTAAATTAATTGTGTAAGTTGATTGTAGATTATAATTAGAATTGGGAGTTATAGTAATTATGCGGTGCATAGGAAGTATAGAGTTGGGTTTGTATTTTGATAAAACTTCATAATTCTGCAAGTTCCATTCAATATACACGTTACATATTCAGAGATGGACAAATCTCTTACCATTTTGGTTTATGGGTTTCAGCACAATTAAAGGAGCATGAGATGAAGATCATAAGGAAAATAGATGTCCTACAGTATGAGTACATTAGTTAAATTTGCTCGTAATAGCTATGGATTGAAGCTATGTTTCTATTTCAGCCGGAGAACCCAAATTGTAAATGTCTATGTGTGCCTAAATTATGAGCAAAATTACTCTAGAAGTTATTGTAAATATATGTGTTGACAGATGATGTTTTCTATAGGAACATGAAAAATGTCCTAAAATTTTTATTATTTAATTTGGAATAATGTATAGTTGGAGAATTAATTCTATCAAAATCTGTTGGTTGCAGAGAAGATGACTAAAGAAGCATACAAATGTGGTTGATGTAACTTAATCACTAAAATGCAAGTCATAACTTTATCAGCTCAAAATTAACAACAAAAGTATGCTTTTAATTATGGCTAGAAGAGGTCATGTAACAGTTGTACCATATCCAGCACAAGGCCATGGTTCTCCTCTTCTGATGTTGGAATACATAATGAGAGAATAGA
Organism: Euphorbia pulcherrima; assembly: GCA_947683365.1. Taxonomy (NCBI): domain Eukaryota; kingdom Viridiplantae; phylum Streptophyta; class Magnoliopsida; order Malpighiales; family Euphorbiaceae; genus Euphorbia; species Euphorbia pulcherrima. The sequence continues at coordinate 33,784,592 of CANTUS010000015.1, read as the reverse complement.
ATACATAAACAGTGTTGCAACTGCTATGCCTCACAAATTGTAAAAACTGATTGAAGCATTAATCAACAAAACACTAATGAGCAAGTAGCTAGTTTGTGTGGGTGCAGATACAATTGCTTAATGGGATATTCAAGTAGCATGCAGATGAACTGACCAACAAGGTGTAGTTCAGTTGGCTAAGCAGGCTGAGCAAGTTGGAGGAGAACAAGGTTCAAATCCCACTAAATACACTTGTTGGGAGGGGCGAGGAGCCTTAACTGTTACTAAGCCCCGAATAAGATTATCTCAATGAATACACCTGTACATATTACCAAAAACAAGCAGCAGATGAATTGGGTGATAAGCAAGCTGCTCTAGGTGCCTTTCGTAGTTGAAAATTTTGCCATGATTCAAATTTATTGACATAGGATAGGAATCATTTATTGTTGATGGTATGCCTTTTGTAGTTGAAAATTTGGCCATGATTCAAACTTATTCACATAGGATAGGAATCATTTGTTGTTGATGGTAAAAAAATGTAATTAGTGCTTCTTGAGTACGAGTCCAATATTTGTCTTGTTTTATATAAATTACAAATACTTTCAAAAATGCATATTTGTCAACAGATAACAATTACTATGCTAATAAGTGATACTTAGCTAACAAATGTGTTGAGAGTTGCAAAGATCAATATTTCTCAATGCATTGTAACAATAAAATAAAGAATATTAAAATAAGAACAATTCAGCAACAATATTAGAATACGAATTCACCAATTTCATGTTACAATAGAGAAGAAATACAACTAATGCAAGAAGCTTGATATTAGATACACTAGAGGAAAGTAAAGCTTTCAAAGCCAAATGCTAGACTCTTCATCAAGCCTCTTCAACCTTTTCCAAGTTCTCATCTTATTACACTGAATTTAATCATTTGCACAACATTCCAAAAGCAACCTCAGGCAACTCGTTCTATACATGTGAACTCATGAAGTAAGAGAGAAGACTCATATCTGTTTTATTTCTTCTCTGGAGCATTTCTTCGAACACATTTTGGGCAAGCATTAGTGTCCCCTCAAACCTGCCCTCGAGTTGTAAATTTGCACTTCTGCCTATCCCAATTGACATACATTGTAGGCAACAACACTAGGCTCAATTCCCCTCTCATCCATCTACTACAAAAACCTCTATGTATTATCAATTCGAAGAATCACCAATCGTATAGTTGTAATTAAGAGAAACATTAAACTTCCTTTTTTTGAAAATCTCAACAGCGACTTACATAAATGACAAGGTATCAAGCAGAAAACAGAAATGAGTGTGATCCAATATTTTTGAAATTGAAGATTTCATATCATCAAAATTGCTGATAGCTTGGTGAGTGAATTCAATAGTAATCCACCAACGAATATGAATGAAGAGAGTATTGGAGATATTTAGCTGTAAAAAAATTGATCAATGAAAAAAAACTCGAACCGAAATAAAGCTCACGGATAATCACAAAATTTGCCAAGAGGATCGTGGGTTGAGAAGAAGAAGAGTTGTAATCGATATCAGAGATGTATAGATAGATGTTACGTTAATGTTAAGCGTTAAAGCTGATTAGGATAATTTTGCCACATGTAAATAATTGAATGGGAGTACACACAATGGGACATTATATTAGGGACAGCAGATTTTTTTTCGGCTAAGCTATGATCTAAATGCACAAGCAGACCAAAAGATCATATTCCTACAAAAAACATCCTATCAATATCATATAATTAAGCTAAGCTACACTAAGGCCCTGTTCTTTTCAACTTATATTCAGTCCAGTTCAGTACTACATATAAATTTACACTGAAATAAGCTCAGTTCAGTTCAGTACTGCTACTTATAAGTTGAAAAGAACAGGGCCTAATTGTTTTCCATCTTAATTAGCAACCAGAGAATCCCATAACCTCATTTCAAAATAACCATTTTTAGGGACATAAAAATCACTAATTATAAATATCAACATCTATCTACTAACGGCAACAACTAACGGCTAATCGCAATAGCTAGCAGTTGTACTAAACAGGTTAGCCTGAATAAAACTCATCTAAATAGAACTTCATGGCGTCCGAATATCCATATAGTTGACCCCACCTAGCTTGGGATTTAACATTTAGTTGGTTGGTTGGTTGCATCAGCAAATGATTTTCCATCACCTTTTTGGTATGTGTGTGTACAAAAATCTTGGGGTGAGTCAGAGCTCGACCCAACTATTTTGCCTATATATTAAAACACAGATTTGTTTTGTAAGTGGAATACATTGTAGCCTTGCAATTACAATGTCAAAATGGAAGTTATATGTTTCATTTCTGATCATCACCATTTTGAAGTTTTTCTATGAGGAATCAACCAGGAAAACAAAAATGGAAGCTTGTGGGCACATTGCAAGGAAATTTGATCAGTTTTATCTTACTAGTGAAACATAACCTAAAGCTGAAATGTTCACAGTCACAATCATAAAAACGAATAAAGAATAGATAGATATGCTAACAAACCTCTTGCCTCCAAAGAGTTTATATGGCGTAGGTACAAGAAGCTTCAAGCTGTGCTCAGGTGTTACAACCTTCGGGCACCCTGGAAATTAACCAATTAAATCAAATTAGTACTATAGAATTTTCGACTTTCCTGCAGTTCCTTCATCAACCAAATTAAAAATCTGGATTCTAAAATAGAGAATCAAAGATCATAGAAACAGAGAATTTTTAGCTAGCAGAAGGAAACAGAAATCAAACTCAAACCTTTGAATACCATCGAATAATATAGATGATTAGAAGAATGAGGTTAATTTCAACTTTACCAAAAAAATCACAGGAACCTTTACAACAACTCAGTCACCTCTAGCAATTCACACAATCTTCCACCAGAAAATACCAGAAATCACTGGACTTTTACCACAGTGTTGGAGAAGAAGAAGAAGAAAGTTGATTCAATCTAAAACAAAGAAGAAGATAGTCGAAGAAAAGTTGACTAAAAAGAGCAGTTATTATATTGGGTGTTGTAGTTGTTGATTAGAGTTGAATCTCTGACAGAGAAAACAAGATAGACCCGCAGGGATTAACATGCGTACAAGAATTTCAATTCGATCGGGACAAGAAATGAGGGAAGAAGAAGGTCGAAACTGAAGGATTTGAATTAAATAAGAAATTTCAATCAAATTAGGATTGCAATTTACGATTAAAAACCTAAAGTCAAATTAGGAATTTCAAACTTAATTTTGAACTTTTCAATTGAAAACTCACCTTAATTGCAGGATAGCTACTCGACTAGCCAGAGACATGACATGACGAGAAGGAAGGCGGAATAGCAGTGGAAACCAGTGATAATCGGCAAATACCTTATTTAGGTCGTAACGAATTAGAGAAACAGGGAAGGAGGCTAGACTTCAACTTTAAGAAGTAATCATACTCTAATTTTTAATTTGATGAGAAGACTCCTTTGACGTCGGAGATTGATTTCGGAAGCGCACTTGAAAGACAAAGACAAGGTGGTTAATTAAGAATGATCTTTAACTGGTAGAGGAGGTAGCCTCTTAAATTGAGTTTAAAGGTTTAAACGGATGAGATGAATGTGTGATTATAATCAAGGCTGAGAACCACAACGTGATTATAATTTGTTTTCCAACAAAGTCACGATAGCTGGCACCCATTATCAAATATACGATAACTATAAATGACAAAGTCAACTTTGTCACGGTATTTGTTGCTAACTTTCGACGCATATATCATCATAATAAATAATATAAATATGACAATATAAAATTGTCATCCATTAATGTTATGGTGACATATATTATGCACTGTCACCTATACATTTAAAATAATGATAAAATTTAGGCGTCGTCACTTTAAATAAAAATACATGACAAAATAAAATTGCCATTTTCTTTTTTATTGATTTGTGATATGCAAGAGTCATCATAAACATATTATATATAGTGATGATTTAAGATCGTCTGATTGTGGCAATTATTATATATCGTCATAACAATACATTAAAATATATGATAAAAATTTAATAGTGTCATTATAAAATAAATTATGTGACGAATATTAAGTTGTCATAATATAATTTATCAAAAGACAAAAAAAATATGAAGTGTCATAAAAACATATTTTTATCATGACAATTGTATTGTCACCAATTGACTTTACCTTGTCATAATAAATATTTCCCTCCAAAATTTTCCTACAAATTTTTGCCTCCACATTAATAAGTGACGATATATCTTATCTCGTCACAAAATTATATTATTAGTGGTAAATTTTATATGAATAGGGACACATAATAAATTTGTCATTAAGAAGGAAAAATAATGACGAATTGTAAGTTTGTAACGATAAAGCTACTAAATATGACGAAATCTTCTGGGTAGCAAAAAAACTGTCATAAAATGCTAAATTTCTTGTAGTGACTTCTGTTTCAGATAATGATAGTGGCTCTGATTATGGAGTGAATGATGGTGATGATGATAGATTAGAAATTACTATCAAAAGAAAAACGCTTTAAAAAAATCACAAATACCCGTAGTAAAGAAGCAAATTTCAGGTCAAAGACTCCAGAGATAGAATGACGGGCAAGAATAAACAACTCAAGAGCCCCAAAAGAAGTTTTCTCGTTCTACTCATCGGAAAAACATATATATGTAGCTTCAATATATGTAAATTTGATTATTTAAAGACTATTTTCTTGTCGGAAATTTGATTTATTTTTTATTTTTATAAGCGGTGAAAGAATTGCTTAGCATTCCAGATGATGAAGTTGATTTTCACGTGTTCCTTTTTAAGATATTATAATGCTTCATGGGCACAAGGAGAGCTTAGCGGTATGTAGTTTAGGCTTTTGCTTCTAGGAGGATATATGTTTCCAGGGCTGGAAAAAGGCTACACCAGATTTGGATCCATATTTTAAAAACGGATCCAAAACCAACGAACCAGATTCATGTCCGACGTGTTGCAATCTCTGGTATGGTCTTGAGCCATACTCTAATGCTATATAATATGAAGTCAATTGGTTAGGCTAGCAAAATCTGCGGGTCTCACTTTAATTATTTAAGCGATTAGAATTATGTAAAATTATATATTAATCTTATCTCAACCATAGTTTAAACAATTTAGATTTAGTGAATTATTAACCCTACTAACAACAAATTTAAATTTCAAACATTAATTTTGATTTTAGCACCAATTTGACTTTCAATAATCTAAATCTCTAAGCACAACGGAATGTCAGAACTCTAAAAAAATTTAGCTAAAAGCATTATATTACCAAACAAAACAATAAATTGATATAATATATTCAGTTATTTACTTAAAAAAACTCTTAGAGCAAGTCCAACCATCTTTCCTATTTTTCATTTCCTAAACTTTATTTTACAGGATCTATGGTCTTTGCTCCAACCATCTTCCTTATTTTCATTCCATATATTACATTCCCTAAAAAATACATTTTATTAATATTATATCAATTCTCTTACATTATTTCTATTCTAATCAACCAACAAAACAATAAAAAAATAAAAGATAAAAATAAATAATAATTTAATATCAATCTCCTGAGATAGGGTTCCATAACCATTCCCTATATGTTAGCTCCGTGCCATGGTTATATAACCAATCAAAGATACGAATAAAAATAGATGACATCAGCCCTCAAGCCTCAGTTTCACCCCACTATACATTTCTTCTTTTGGCTTCGACGTCTTAGCCGCCACGCTACACTCTATTTCTTGGTTTCAAGTTTCAACTTTTGAAAACCGGGTTTAACTCAGTAAGATCTACATATCTTATTTTATTGTGTTCGATTTGATTTTTTCCCCATCTTTTCGTTTCAATTTAGAGATATCTGATTTTAGATTTCAAATTTTACCTGTGTTGAGATTTGTATGCTTGAAAAAGTAATGACTGATTCACATTATTAGTCCTTTGAAATGAATCTGTCAAAAACCATGCATTTCTTAATAAACTGACTGGCATTTTCATAATTATGCGATCGTTTTCTATCAGAAGCTTTCATATAATTCAAATGGATGACGATGATGATGATGCAATTGGTGAACCAATTATGTTCATCATATGGCATGAGTGGTGTCGGGAAATTTTTCTTCGGTGAGTTTTCCTTATTTTATAATTTTTTTATTTTTTTGTGGTGTTTCAGTTTTATACTTATTATGTTTAGTCCATGCCTGGGTGAATATTCATTCCATTTATAAATATTTTAAGTTTAATTTAATTTTAGCATCATTTTAACATCTCAATTATCATTCTATACATTTGTTGTAAATTAATTATGATTTTTCTATCGTACGTGCGTATGTGATACTTTGTTCCTACTTTTTAGTACTTCCTTGATATGCTTTCTCTCCATTTTTTGTACCTTATATAACTGAACATTTTGTGAAATAGCCATTGTTTGGAGGAATGGAGGAATCAATGGTGAAACCATTGTGGGGACGAAAATTGGGAATTTAGAATTAGGAGATGATTGGATGGACATGAATGAAAGTTTTACATATATCATTGACCAAGAACATGGATGATATTTCTTGTTTTTTTTTTTGTGGAAAACAATCGTTGATAGGTGAAAAAACATAGTAGAAGATTAGGCTAGGATTGAGATAAAATCATATGAAAAGCCATGTGTCATTTTGTAAGGGTGAAATTTTGAGTAAAGGTAATTTTTAATAGTCAATAAAGGAAAAATTAACGATTATGTTAGTCAACCATTAAGTTGGTGTTCCATTATGTCAATTTTTTAAGTCTATATCATTATGTTAGTAGATGCAAAGTTCATGAATTTTATTAAAACCCCCGACCGAGTTACCAAGTTGTCTTGGTTGCCTATAATTAATGCCTCGATTGTCTCGAAAGGAAAAGATGTCTTGGTTGACCCTAATTGACCTGAAATAAAAAGCGGCCCGCTTGCGCCCGTAGCGTTGTCCGCTCACACCTTCTTATCTCTCTTCTTCTTGAACTTGTCCCTCTTAGCTTTAGGACAGCTAGACTGGATATGCCCCTTCTGACCACATTCAAAACACTTGATATCTTTGCTAGGCTCTTTGCGTGGTCTTTCATCAGCACCCTTCTTGTAATGGTTGGGCTTTCCAAACTTCTGATATCTTTCTTCAGTAATCTCTTGAAGTTTCGGGTGATCAGCGTCATCTCTTCCTTCATCTTATCCGGATATTCTTCCTTAGAGGAATCATCAGCTCTTAGAACAATAGCTCTGCTAGAGCCTTCTTTCTCCTTGTGCTTGAACCTCTTAGACTTATCCTCATACTGCTTAAGAGACATTTCATGAGTCAGCAGAATTCCAATGAGCTCATCAAACCTGTAAGTCTTGAGATCATGGGCTTCTTCATTGGCACTCTTCTTCGATTCCCACTCAGAAGTAAGACTCCTTAAGATTTTCTTGACAGTTTCTTCTTTAGTGAAGTTCTTGCCCAATCTTTTCAGCTTATTAAGGTCGTTCATGAATCAGGTGTTCATGTTAGAGATCCTTTCTTTGGGTTGCATCTAGAGCATCTCATACTGTCTCATTAATATGTTGATCTTTGACTCCTTGACTTTATCAGTCCCTTCATAGGCCACTTCCAACTTCTTCCAGAACTCTTAAGCAGTTTCACACCCTGAGATTCTGTTGAACTCAGCTGTATTAAGAACACAGTGAAGATAGTTGATTGCAGTTGCATTCTCCTTGAGTATGATCGAATCATGATTATCCCATTCATGAGGATACTTCTCGACCTCAACTCCACTGTTTACCATAAAGGGAATTAATAGCCCATCAATAATGGCCAACTAGGTAAACATACTTTGAGATTGAATGAAATTCTTCATTTTGTTCTTCTAGTAAGTATATTGCTCTCCATTGAACATAGAAGGCCTGTTAACAGACATTCCTTCAGGAAGAATATAAGGTTGAGCTCTTACACTAGATTCCCCTCCATTATATGCCATGGTCTTTCTCTCAAGATTATTAGATCTTTAGATTGAGAGTCAGCTTTGATACCATTTGTTGGTCCATATGCGTATAACTCAATGAGTCAGATGAGGGGTGAATGACTCACTTGATTAAAACAATGAACTTTTTTGTGATTGGTAATACTCTGCTGAGTAGGTTAGCTGGCTGAGTAGAAAAACAGAAAAACTTCAATTACAAAGTAAAGAATACAGAGATTTATACTAGTTCAACAACCTGTGCCTACCTTTAGTCCTAAGAGAGTGTTTTGGCTTTAATCCACTAATCTCAACTGCTTTACCCTAGGCGGAGAAGCCTTTCACAGAATTTCCTAATTACAATTGAATACCCTCCTCACTGAAATCACTCACCCACTAACTAGGATACCCTTTTCTATCAGCAACTCAATAGAGTACAAACGAGAGCTAGATTAAACTTATAGAAACGTTGATCCAATTTTAATGATCGGATATTACAAATCAATTGATCTATTCTATTCTTTCTTGTGCTAAAGCAGATTCTCCCTGAGTAGCTTTCTTGAATGAATTTCTGTAAGTGCTGTGATTTTGATAGAGATTCAGCTTAGTAGAAATTCAGGTGTATTCATCAAGTTCTAACGCTTGCCTTCTTGCTCCTTTTATAGTTGAAATCAAGAATTGATGAGTGCAAAACATACTAAGAAAATATAAGTAATTTGGCTTTGGAATCACTTAATTTGGAATTGAATTGTGAAAATTATAAAGGTTTTTTCTAATTTTGTAGGAAGTTTCTGCTTGCTCCATTTGGTTGCTCCAGAAAGCCAGAGAAGGCAGAAAAACAGGCAGAGCAAGCAGAAAAGCACTCAGAGCAGGCAGAATGTGGGAGAACATAAGGGAGAATGAGTCTCAGATGATGTGGCAGAGTAAAATGACCAGAAAACCCTTTTTTGTTTCTAGAACATTGGCCAAATCTTGCTAGAGACGCCACTTGTGGTAGTGGAATTATCTTTGTAATATATTAATAGGCGACTTGGGCAAAACTTAGTTGATAAGTCTTTGATCTTCTAGAAGGTTCAGTATTTTAGTGGTGTAAAATTAATTCTGAATATTTTATGGAGGAAAGTGGCTCATCTAGATTCTTCCACTTGCCACTATAAATATGAGAACTCATTTCGTATTCTGCCCGTGTGGGCTCAAAGCCTTCATTGGTTCACCTTTCTATTCTGTATTCTTAGCTTATTTAATATAATATTTATATTTTATGCTTTATTTTATTATTAATTAAGCCAGAGCAGGTAAAGCCAGCAGACAAAACGGGTTGAATACGGTTTGATTTCTTCTCTCTTATATTTCTGGCATTCTATTAAGTTGATTGTTTTGTGTTGAGCTTAAAATCATCATAAGTTTGACCAAACTTATACATAGTATTAACTTAATGAACCGAGAGGTAAATTGCTAACATTGGTTTAAACACAAAGCACATTTCTAGAAAAAATGGTTGTTGACTATAAATGCTAGGAAATTCCTATTAAAGTTTAATAGGAAGCTTACTTTGTTCTTAATGCTTGAAGAATAACTTGCAAGTGGAGGTTCCAGGAGTTAAACTTCAAAGAAGTATAGGAAAAAAGCGGTGGCTGAACCTAAAAAACCTTAAGTAAGTGAATCTAGATCTATGTGCTATAAAATGCTAGAATAAAAAGGAAGAAGTCAAAACTATGTCAGTCTGTCTGCTGGTTATGCCTGCCCCTTTATAAATTTGTTAACAGTTTTATTTTAGAGCAACCAGAATTCTGTTTTAAGCAATTTTTTACATTTTTTAGCATTCACTTTATTATTTTCTCATTTAATCAATTGTTTAGGATTTCTAACTACTGCTTTACTTCAACTGCTTTCCTTGCTCCCTGTGGGAATGAGACTTGGTCTAGCCCTATACTACTACCACGACCTAGTACACTTGCTAGAGCTCTCACTTAGGGCGGGCAACAAGAATGTAGCCGTCAAACTTGCATTGACATCTTCTTAAATTTGACAGCTCACCTATCCATCCGTTTCTTCTTCATATCAATCCGTTGGGAGATAGAATCACACCATTGTGAGATACAAATCAATCCATTGTGAGATAGATTGAATCAAAGCTTCAATTTTGAATTATTGTTTGTTTGATGCTGGAAATTCATTAGAGAGATCCTGCGCTGATCTGCTACGTGTCATCTTCCCATTCCTTCAGGTAATCTGACGAACTTACAGAGGCACGCATTTACAGGAGATACACACTGCAACAACCTGAGTTGACTTTGTCTTCTTGCAGCTTTTCTCCGGAGAATTTTTGTCTTCAACAGCGCTGAGCTTTTTGTCTTTGTCGCGTCATTAATTCCTTTTGTCTTTTGTATGACGTCTTTCATTAATGTCTGTAAAAGTGTTAGACCAAAAAACAAGATTTCATTTTTCCTTAAATGGAAGGGTCAATGCAATTGACTAAACAAGATAACTCAATGAAGATACATACATAAGAGCACATCTGAAACAAAATCTAAATATCGAGCACTAAGTGAACAATACTTAGTCAGCGGACTAAGAACATAACTCAACCAAAACAACTGAGAGTTAAATCATAATACTAGGTTAGCGGAGAACATTAATTCTACCCTGAATTAAAATACTCAACCAAGACCATAGTTTAATTGATTTAACATCATTATTGATTTAATGAACTTAAGCTGAGCTTAATTATTATGATCAAAACTTTATGCACTATTGAGTCATCCATTGAGTTAGTCCAACCTTGTGCTAGGTTCAACAGAAAGAAATACGAATTCGCAATAGTAAGAACCCTTCTAAGGAGCCCTTATAATACCGAGCCTATACCAAAATCCCCTCTCTTTATCCTAAAACTATACCTAAGTATAGACTCCTTTTCCAAAGCCAGTTTTTAGCTAAAAAGCTCCCAATAAATCCCTAAAGACCCCAATTAGAATCCTCCAAGGTTATTATCTCCACAAAAACCTTGAGGATTCTCCAATTTAATCCAAAAAACAACGCGGTTCTAATAAGTATCGAGCCTTCTAGTCTTCCTGAAGTGAAGAAAAGGTAATTGAGGGCCAAATATTATTTTTAAGCAAACATTCGTATTCTTTTTCAATATGAAGTAAGCGGTTCATCACAGGCCTATATTCTAAGGGCTAAGGGCATAAAGGTCGTATTTCTCAACCCATCTCTTTTGTTCATTATAAATTCGACATGATAACAAAAGGTTTTCTACAATAAAAATATTTGTTATACATATTCAAATAACAAGTAATTATTTCGTCTGGAACCAGAATCTCTCTTTTATCGGTATGGGGATCCTATCAGGATCAGCTATACCACTAATTTCCCGAAAGAGCTAATCCGGGTGGTGACTCTAATATTGAATAAAATAGGGACCCTCGTCTCGCAATAAAAAGGCTAATCCTTAAAGGAGTCCCTGACCCCTTTTACAGTTGGTAATGCCACGTATGTTCACACATACAATGAGCCCCATGCTCTAGTCATGACTCCTCGCATTAAAACTCGGGAGTCTTACATTAGCCGTCTCATTCCTAATCACGCATGACAAAGACCTCACCGCTCACATTTTCTCAGAGTGAAATCTACATTACTTGGAACCATAAACCTGCATCAATAGAACCTTGCAAATACATGAGAATTCTCTTAATAGCTACTAAGTGAAATTCTCTAGGGTCAGCTTGATATCTTGTACAATAACATACAACATATTGAATGTCAGGCCTACTAGCAGTTAAGTAAAGTAGAGAACCAATAATACCTATGTAGAGCTTACTTTCTACAGGTTTACCTTCTTCATCTTTACTCAGAATAGTATCAGTGGCCATGGGTATTGGCATTGGCTTAGCTTTGTCCATGTCAAACTTCTTGAGTACTTCCTTAGTATACTTTCCTTGGCTGATAAAGAACCCATCATCACCTTGCTTGATTTATAGCCCGAGAAAGAAACTAAGCTCTCCCATTATAAACATTTCAAATTATTTCTTCATCTATTGACTGAACTCCTTGCAAAGTCTTTCATTAGTTGCTCAAAAAATGATGTCATTAACATATATTTGGACTAGCAATACATCTTAACTCTTGCGCTTGATGAATAGAGTTGTATCTACCTCTCCTCTAACATAACCTTTGCTTAGTAAAAATTTAGTCAATCTCTCATACCATGCTCTTGGAGCTTGCTTAAGTCCATAGAATGCCTTCTTCAGTTTGTACACATGCTCAAGAAACTTTGGATCTTCAAATCCTGGGGGCCAACGCACAATCTCTCATATCCAATTCCTTAATTCTCTCCCACTTCTCGGCCTTCTCAAAGACCTCAATATAGCTAGAGAACTTGTCTATGCCAAAGACCTTACGGTGTGCGGGTAAAGCACCATCCATCAATTTCACAATCATCTCAGGGAGATTGAGATTATCTTTCAAACAAAAAATCTGAGTGGCCATCCAACTTTCGAAATAGGGCTTGAAATTCTCATTGGGGGCTTGTTTTATAGCCTCCAAGTTTTGCATGGTGGTCTTAATGGTGGCATTGAACCGATATTTCTCGATGAAAGCCTCGGATAAAGACTTCATATTACTAGTTACCTCTTTGGATAATTGTACCATTCAATAGTGGGGCCTTCCAAAGTGTAACGGAACATCTTAGCAAGGATCTTGTCACTTAGCTTCCTTACTCTCATCACCTTTTGGTATGTAGTGATATGCGGTTGAGGCGGACTGGTTCCCCTATACTTTGCTATGCTAGGCATAATAAAGTTTTCAAGGGCCCAATCTTTCTCCCTTGTGGCTTGGACTAAGGTGAATGTTGTTGAGCACTTGGACCAGTACTGAGCAACTTCTGAAGCAAATCTCATAACTCCACAAACAAGGATGGAGTATCTTGTTGAGTAGTTGCACAAAAGGGTAGACCTATTGATTGGGGAAAGGTTGTCCCCTAAGGTGTGACTACAAAGTTAGGACCTTGGCTAGATCCCCCAAACTAAAAGAAGGGTGGCACAAACCCATGGCTTAGTTGACCAAACTGACCATCAATTGATAGAACTATCGGACCCACTAGCTAAAATGGTTGGCTAAACTGACTCATCTGACCAACTGAAACCCAACTGACCAAATTAACTAGACAATCCCCCAAAAACTTGAACGGGTGGAAGCTAAGACTTAGTGAATTGAGTTTGGAATAATGGGTTGTTAGCAACCCTAGATAGGGTAGGTTGCTCACTAACCACTACCTGAATTGGCAGAACCATGGTGGGCATAACTTGGGAAAATTGGCCATTTTCTCCTCGACCAAAATTGCTCTGATGGAAGACAACATCTTGTCATTCACACGGTCAATGAATTGATCACTCCCTAACAACTGTGAGATAGCATTCGCCTCCTCATCGAGACTAGCATCCTCAATCTTAACATCTACTTGGCCATTATGAGTCAAGATACGAGACATCTCTTCGAGCTGACGAGTAGTATCTGGATTAAACGGACCAAACTGACTACTTGTTGAACTACTCGAAGATGGAGACGAATTCACTCCTTAACTAAACTGGAGAAGGTAGTGCAAGAACTGGAATGCGGACCAAACGAACTTGAGAATGTTTCTAAGCTTTGATTCTAGCTGAGGTGGAAACCAAATGATCATTAATGTATGGGTTTATGTACACACGGATCTATACTATATATGTGTTTTCAATGCTGCAAAACAAAGGTTAGTGCATGCATAGGTTTCATGGCACATGAACACGGTGAGGTTAGAGGACATGAACATAAATCATAACACATATGAAGCATTTTCTTACAACCTTATTCCTCCTGCTGATTCTGAAAATATTTTCCTTTGAATACCACGAGGATAAAAAAAGGGCGACTTAAACTAATCTTACATGAAAAGGTACCTAGAGGGGTAATTCTAAAGCATTTGATAAGGGTGTAAGGATGTAACGGAAGTTGATGTAAAAACGTTCCTACTGAACTAAAGATATACTCCAAGCCTCTTAGAGGGAGGGCATGCAATATAAGAATGAGTGCCCCACCCACTAGGGCATCCTCAATTTCAAGTAGGGTATGAGTGATACCTTCGTAAGCATTGCAGAAAATTTGGCAATCCTATTTGTGCTTTAGAAGAAGAGCACTCTAGCTAGAGAGAAAGGGGGTGAGAAAATAGAGTGTAATACTTTTCCCAAATAATGAAAAGAAACGGATTGAATTAACTAAATGATTTTCGGTGCTCATCTTAATCTTTTAAACTTTTCAAAAAACCAAAAATTTCAAGTTAAAAGATTTATTCCCAGCAAAGTCGCCACTGTGAACGGACGAAAATGCCCAAAGCGCCGCGAGGCGGGGTCCACTCGAGGGGGGTTTCTTTTTTATATGGCGTGATGATAGAAAGCCTGTTTAGTTTATATGTTTATCCAATTTATGAATAAAAAAATTGAGACCCAAATCCTGATACAAAAGACAGAGTCGCCACCCAAGTTGTCTACTTGGGAAAGATGTTGGTGCGGTTCCCTTTGGGTAGGAGAATCATACCTTTTGGATAAGAGATTCGAGTATCGAATGAGCTACTTATTTTTCATTTAGTTAATTCAAAATTACATTCGTAATTGAAAACCATCTCTTTTCATTATTTGGGGAATTACTACGGAAGACCTATTTTCTACACTCTTTCACACACGTATCATGTGTTCACAATTTATGGCAATACTTAAGCAATACGGGGAATAAAATTACAATCGGGGGAAAAGGGGAATTTGCAAGGGAACCTATACATTTGTTTAAAGTTATACAATAAAATAAATAAATTCGCTTGCATCCACAATGGTTAGCACAATTACGACACCCATAGTCCTCGTTTTAATGGAGAAAATGTGATTATGTTAGCGTGGCACTTTTGCAATCGATAGAGCACGGGCGACTTGTAGGATCAAAAAGAAATAACGGGACTTCAACGTATTTTGTTGTGAAAACACATTTTCACTTTTTGTTGGTTGGTTTACCAGATTATTAATGAAATTGATCGCATGGAAAATTGTGGAGTTACGTTCATTTTACATATTTACACAAAATGGGCATTCTATATAGGGAAATGGGACCCGTACAGCTGGTGGGGACCTGTACGGCCTCTAGGGAGGGGTTGTACCGGTACTGGGGACCCGTATAGGTCTCAAATGGACCCAAACAGAATATCCAAATCACAGGTTACATTAGATCTGAAAGAAAACATATTAAAAGGTGGGATTTCCCTCCATTTGGGTATAGCACAGGTGCCAAAAAGGCCCGTACAGGTCAGGACTAGACCCAAAGTAGTTTAAATGTTAGATCAAATAAAAGGTATTAAAATGGCAGAAAAATAAATAGAAGGTGAGAGTCTCTTTGAAACTCAAGAGCGTACCTTTATGCCGTGAATCCACTTTGAAGCAATCCTAATGCCAAGAGAAAGCCTAGCCAAAGCAATAGATCCGAATGAGGATATTTTAGAGACTGTTTGGTTGGTGTTTGTAGATAGGACCTTCCCCCCAATCATAAAATGAAGCAAGAATGGTATAAAATGTGACAAAACCTATGTAGAAAGGTTTTCTCCCTATTTATCCATTCTATACCACCGTTATACCCTTACTATACTGCTGGAATTGATGTGCATATAGTCTAATTTCTGATTGCGATTGTTCTCCTCTTTTTATAGTAAAAATTCGGCCCCGACAACACTTATAGCTGATTGGTGCCAAATAAGGTATGATTGAAATCAATCAGGCCTGATTTGCCGTGATTAACACCCATACGGGTGGGGAGGACCCGTATCGATCCCTAAGGGGCGTACGACTAAGGTGGAGCCATACGGGTCAACCTAGTGACCCATACGGGTCCCTAAAGTCAGTCTAGGTCTTTAAGCTTTGGCTAAACTTGTCTAGGCAACATTAAGAACACTTCTCATGGATAACACTTGTAGAAGATTGCATTATCTAGTTGTCATCATCGTTTTGTGAGAAGGACCGTTAAAATCCAGTGCTCACAATATCGATGTCAACTGGCAAGGGAAATTGTGAGATAACTACTGGGCACGGTATCTTCAATTGACAACTGTATTCTGTCCTAATTGGTGGCTGTAATGGTTTGCTAGAATCCGCTTACAGTATATGGGTGAAACCCATTGCCAATATATGGATAGACTCAAAGGATCGTGCGCTTAAAACCACTGATTCGGGATTTCATGTACATGCAATGTTATAAGCTGTGATGAAAAAGTGATTATTAATTAATTGATATGTCAGATCAGTTTAATTAAGTAATCTTTATAACACAAGAAGAATTTAATTTTTTTAATGGTATAACATAAAGTTATTTATGGTATTCATTAAATTAAATAAAGTATAAAGTTTAATTAACATGTGGGATTAATTTGAAATAATTATAAAGTTGATAAATTATTTTGGTGGGTCAATTAATAATTAAATTAATTTCTACCCTAAACCTAATTTTAATTAGGTTATAAATAGGTTAATTAAAACAACAGACATACACGTTCTCTGCACATAATAAAACGCAGACTGTGAGTTTGAGGCTTCTTGAAATCTTTCGATCATCAATTCAGCTAGCACCGATCCCAAATCCAGAGGGGTTGGTGAACATGATCTTGGAGGGCTTTTACTCTAAAAGCCTAGCCTCAATCGATTTCATCAACTTCTACGACAGTACGTGTAAGTTCTTTACAACTTTATATCACAAAGTTTTAATTCCTATTGTATTGTTTTCGATCATAGATCCTCATGGATTTGAGACTTTCAATATGTTCCACCTTTATTGGATTGATTTTCGATGACAAATCCCTTCGGTTGAATCATTTACCGAAATGCAACCTTGATGGAAAAGAAAGCCACGTGTTGGAATTCGTTTATGAAATAGAAGCCAACCAAAAAAGCGATTTCGGGGCAGCAGTGGAGTCGTCCAAATCAGATCAAAAGAGCAGCTAGATTGAGGCCAAAAACTCGATTGATAGAAACAATAGCAAAAAGATGAAGCCGAGAACAACTACCCTATCCCGATTTCCCATAATAAATGATCCGAGTCCGAGCTGAATGTCAAAGTTAGAGGCTGGTCGAGAGCAACATCATCCAAACCTTGCGGTAAAAGGGATGGACATGCCATGAAGATCCAACGTTTCAATTCAAAACTTCGAGTTTCTGTTAGTCGTAGCCTTCTTCTTCAAAATGGTTGGGTAAATGATGTAGCATTGAAGATTTCATCGCAAGCTTCTCTAATAGATACCCTCTTTTTATTCCACAACCCATAGAAATCTGGCAATAAAGATTGTATTGATTGGTTAAAAGACCAATTATCCAGCCAAAACCAGAATGAAAATCCGATACCTACTCTCACAATACAATTAACAGAGAAATAATCCCAAAATCTTTGATTTTTGATTCAACAAGACACCACATTGATCTAAATAGGTGATAGTTTTGATGAATCCGAATTAACCATGTCCCACCAAGCGTTAAAGCCATGCCGACAAGCACAATATGTAAGCCATAGTGAATTAGTAGTCGTCAAACGTAACCTCCATGGCCATTTCAAAAGCAAACTGTAGTTAACTAGGCTGAAATCTCTCATAAAAAGACCCCCAAAACTCTTTGGTAAATTTATGGAACTCCAACTCACCTTACATAAACCCGAACTATATGAGTCTCCCCGCCACAGGAAATTCCTCATCAAATGGACTTATTTTAGTGTTAACGGATTCTGATAGCTTATAGAGAGAAAGCATATAATTACAAATTGGGTAAATTTCAAAAACATACCATGTGGTTTGAGTCATTTTCAAAAAGAGGATCATAAATTTTTTATTTTCGAAACGAGGACGGTGGATGAAAATGTTAGCAAAAATAGGATTTTTTCATGACGGCATCAAAATCGATAAGGTGGCAAGGGTTATTTTCGGTAAGATGAAATATGTCCAAAAAAATCTAGTTCAACTCCTTCCCCCACAATCGTGAGAAGTGGGTTGTTCTGCAAATTGAATTTTTAGGATTCGTCTTCATCATCAATTTGGGGAAGGAGTTGACCCAGATTTTTTTGGTCAAATTTCATCTTACCAAATATATACCCTTGCCACGTCATCGATTTTGACGGCGTCATGAAAAAATCTTATTTTTGCTAACGTTTTTAACCATAGTCCTCGTTTCGAAAACAAAAATTTTATGATCCTCTTTTTGAAAATGATTCAAACCACATAGTATGTTTTTAAATTTACCCTTACAAATTCACAACACTACAATTTTTCATCTTTCTGTTAAAACAACTCTACTCTTTCTATTTTTATGCTCATCGTCTTTCACATGAGCTATTTGATAAGTTTGGTGGAGCCCCTAGCAAAGGGACATAAAAGTTTCGCCAAATCTAATTTTTACAGGTAAAAGAGGCCAACTTCTAAACTTGCTTTCAATGCCGAAAGGGTACATGCCCTATCATCCCCCACCCTCCCTCCACTCCTAGCGGGATGAAGAATTTTTTTAATGAATTTGATATAAGAATAGTTGTGAAAATTAACCTATCAAATATGTGAAAATATAACTAAGAGTTAGGTGAAGGCTATGATTACTTTGTATTTTCAGAGTAATTGTTACGTTACATCTCATCACAATTGAATCAAAACTTGAACGGATGATGATCATGAATGGCAAAGTAATAGTTACAAAGTAACCATGGAAAATCCCCTAAAGGCTCGTTTGATTCATGAAATGACTATTTTGTAGAATATAATAAAAATGAATGAAAATGGTAAAAAATTGAGGAGTTTTTGTCTAGAATCCGTCATCGGATGAAATAACTATATTACTAGCTATGACACATCTCATGAAATAGCTATTCCTTCATTTCAAGTAGGAATAGCTATTGTATGAGATGTGTATTAGCTAAGAATGTCTATTCCATCTGATGACGGATTCTAGACAAGAACTCTACCATTTTTAACCTCCTTTCATTCATTTTTCTCCTATTTCATGGAATAACTATTCCGGGAACTAAACGCCACCTAAAAGTCAATCCCAAAACGTTTTATTAGTTAGTATATATGAACATCAAATACTAGTATAATGTTTATCATCTCTAACAAAATATGAAATTAAGAGTTCTTGGGATCAGATTTACGAAGATTTATAATTAATTTAAAGTTTCGATAAAATAATCTCAATTATTTGTGATACTTGCATAATCTGTAGGTGCATAGGCCACAAACAAATCTTTGAAGAAGCCATTTTTCCTTCTAGGATTATGCCCCATATCCTTGCAAAGTAGGTCATTATACCATATGTTGTTGCTAATACAGGCTCTTCTATGAAACCGTACCGCAACTTTCTTGATGTGATCTGCCCATAATTTGGCCTCCTTTTCCATGTCTCTTATACATGGCAATTCAAAATTTCCATCGAGATAATTTGCTAGCCATACACTTTTCAATTCCAAGTTCCCCAACCCAGAAAATGTCTCATTATGTCCAATAATCGCCAGTTGAGGTATTCGCGGGTGAAGAATTTGTCTGTCAAAATATCAACTATGAGATTCTCAATGGAAATAAAGTTATATAAATATGAAGAAATTAATGGTCAATTTGGATTACAGAACTATACATTTTTGACAGATTGGTCTAAGATTGGTCTAAAAGTAACAATGTCTACAAGTTCAATGCTTATGTGATCCATGTCGGACTGATTTGACAAAAAAGAAATGTCCAATGGGAAATACAATTGAAAAGTGTATGGCTAATAAATGTCCATCTGAAGTTGCCAATAAACATCTATTAGTGCTTTGAACTGTTAGAAGTTTTTAATAGCCTTCAACATATTGAAAACTGTTAATTTGCTCTTTAAATTTATCTAATAAATTGTCCTATCAACTCTCTAAACTTGTATAAAATAAAGGGTGTTTCTCATTGTCTGTTAGCGTTTTGGTTTATTGCTTATAAGCATTTTTTTAACTTAGAAGGAGCTCAAAAATAACAAATTAAGGTGTTTCTTGAAGCTTGTTTTTAAAAGTTGAAGTATTTGTTAAAATGACTTATAAGAAGTTTATAAGTTGTAATAAACTATATGAAATGACTAAAACCCATAGGTAAAGATGAGTTTGCTTTTTCGTGTATATTAAATGGAGGTAATATGGCAAAAACAACTTATAAGCTAGTTTGACTAGCTTATAAGCTATGAGAAATAACTCTTAATGACATTTACCGTTATCCATATGCGACACATAACAAATAAAAAGGCTGAATACTCTAGACCCCATAAACTTGGTAGTAATTGCTTATTACCTTCCTGAACTTCCATAATTTTTTATTGTCATCCTAAACTTGATTGAAAAAAACGGCTAATTTGCTCCTAGATTTGTTTAAAGTATCTAAGTAGGCCTTCCAACTTGGATAAACCAAACCAGATAACCACTTTCATCCTAAGTGTCAAATAACAAATAAAAGTTGTCAAGTAAGTAATAAGAGGTCAATTAGTGCACTTTTACAAGTTTAGGGTGAAAACTAGAACTTCTGAAAAGTCAACACGAAAGCAAGAAGAGGCATACTTGTACCCTTTTGCAAACTTTAAGGTGAAAAGTGAAGCTTTTGTAAATTTAGGGGACAAGTAGTCCAAACTTCAAGAGTAGTAGATATATGTTGCCTTTAATTAACCAAATAGTTTATTAGTTTGTGAGCTCACGTATATTACACTGGTCAAATTTTCTAAACGACTAATAAATTAGACACAAGTAAATTTTTTAATGCAACAAAATGACCATTAAGTGATGAAGTAAATTGGGGGATGAACCTGTAAAGTAGAAGAGGAGAAGTGGCCATTATCAACTCCCGGAAAACCAAAGATGAAAAAATAATTGTAATCTTCTCATCACCCTTGAATCCAGTGGCAAATATGACAAGATCTGATTTCAACGGCTGGGATTCATCGTTAATAATGATACCATCTTTACAGAACTTGAAGCTTTTGGAATCTTTTATAATGATGCTACCCTCTTCTACTTTCTCATAAAACTTTTCTGGCAGCAATGCTATATGACAAGAGGCCAGTGACTTAGAGATGTTGTATTTTGGCAGCATTCCATATTTCTTCAATGGGAATTTCCACCTTAGGTACAATTCCATCATTTTTTAGCTTCCCCATATCTAAACATATATTTAAACATATGTCAGTTATTCTCACATCCCATGGTATTGACACGCTATAAGTTCTTATGAATTTCGCAAATGGTCATCTCATCGGTTTTTTCAACATATTCGATACAGTTTTTGCAGGTACGAGATAACAAATAACAGTAATGATTATATCCATAGTTATCACGAAACAAGGTATGAAATATGGTTTAGATTTATTTATTAGTGAACTACTTCAAAGCCCATCTTATAAAATTCGAGGTCTTTGGCGAAAGATGTACATTTTAAAATTGAGGAACCCTAAGCGAAAAATGTACATTTAAAAAATATACCATATTATTATCACATTTAAAGCTTATTAATTAACTTCGTTTTATATTAAAAAAATATAAAAAGTGTAGTTGAAGTTGAAAAGTTAAATTGTGTATTGAAATGAAGTATTGCGATAGATTCTCTGGCCTCTAATGTTGTTGGAGATGTGAGATTATATCTAGTGTTATCAAAATCATACCTTACCGATTTGTTCGACCGGTTTCATTACAAATCGGTCATGGCTATGGTACGGTTTAGTTTTAAAACGATTTTTGAAAAAAAATCGAAAAAAACAGGGGTGAACTGGAAAAGCTGGAAAACTGGCAAACCGGTTCAAACCCAGTTTTTCCAAAACCCATCTAGCAACACGCATTAAAGCATTGCAAAAGACCTAAAAAGCGTTGTAATAGCGACTGGAAACCTAAATAATATATATTCTTTTCAAAAATCCCTCTGGCAGCATGTAAAAGCATTTCAAAGACCCAGAAGTGTTGCAATAGACACTGGAAAACCTAAATAATATATATTCTTTTAAAAATAAAAAACCTATAAAATAATCAGTCATACCGATAATACCGGTAATACCGCGTACCATTGACTTCATCGGTATGAGGCCTGGTCCGGTATTGATAACACTGGTTATATCTCACACTGGAATTATAAGAGAATGGTGAGTGGTATATAAGTGGAGTAGATTGGGTCTTAACACAAGTCAATTTGTTTTGTGTTAGATGAGTTCAACCCCACTTGTATGCTGATGCAGCGAAATTAAACACAAGACAAGAAATAACTCAAATCCTCACGATTCTTCTAGATTGCGAAGAAGACAACCAAATTTTGTTCAATCAAAACTGACGAATGTTTGTCAAATATGCCTATAAATATTGTCTAGAAAGACCAATCATCTTTTAAAACAATTATTAGTGTTAGGGGTATTTTAGTACTTTTATTCTCTTAATTAATATTTTCTTGTTATTGACAAACTTATCCAAAGCGACAGTTAAAAAAACGGATGGAGTAGTAATGAATAAGATAAGTGGTAAATAGAAGTTACCAAGGGTGAAAGAAAAGTGGCCAAACAACTATAGAGAAGAGTTTCACCAGGCTTATGCACCATGAGTTCCGAAAACCGAGACATGTACATCAAAGTGAGCCATAGTCCCGAGAAAAAACCACTAACAAAAAACCAATTCGCATTCCTTTGAACCATTGTGCATGGGTACTTCTTTCCTGAATTTAACTACCAAACTGATTATCTGGCAATGTTAATCAATTAACCCTGTGTATTGATAATCCATGCATGATTTGGATTCTCTCAAGTTGTGAATTGGTAAAGTTGTACATTTCAGTTAATTTCAATCATACACTGAATTTTAATGGTTCAAATTTAATTTCATTGCGGACTCTACAAACCATTAAAACTCAATCTTAACCATTAAAACTCAATGGATGGTTGAGATTGACAGAAATGTATAACTTTACAAATTCCAAACTTTAGATAATCTTAATCCATGCAAGAATTAAGGATTTAGATTCTCTAAAGTTCATTTTTGGTAACACTGTACATTTCGGTGTATCTCAGCTATTCATTGAGTTTTAATGGTTCAAATTTAGTTTTAGTGCTTTGTGAGGTCCACAGTGAAATCAAATTTGAACCATTAAAACTCAATGAATGACTAAAATGAACTGAAATGTGCAACTTTATTAAAATGAACTTTAGAGATTCCAAATCCAAAAATTATAAGCACACGTGTACGGGGTAAAATGCAATTAATGCTTGTGCGTCTTTATCACTAGTAACATAAACAACCGTCTGTAAATCTGAATTTGAATTTGAACTTTAACACAACTCTATCATCTTTGTTAGTATTATATAATGCACTACTACCTCGTTTTTTTAATCTATTTAATTGTTATTATTTTGCTTCTTTCGAAGTAATATCCCGTATTAGTATTTAGTATTAGACTTTCATCCAATGAAGAGGAAATGAACATGATTTTCCTTCCATTGGTCTCCCTCATTCACTTAGCAAGATATTGTACTCTCCCAAATTGAAAAAGCAAAAGCATTTGTCAATTCTACCTACACATCGGCTATAAGAAATTAAAACAAAAAAATTCTCTATAGATTTTAGTTTCACAAGAAGCAAAACAAGAAAAAAAGGGGTAAGCTTTAAAAAAGTAACTTATGGTTTCACTCATTTATAAAATGAGGTCTGATGAATTTTTTTATGCAAAAAAAGGTCTGTGGTTTCAAAAAATTTACAAATAAAGGATCCTCAATATTAAATTATGTCACGAAAATGGGTAATCTTATTCGTTTTTATCTGAATTTTTGCAGGATCGTCATTAAAATACAATACACATCGGTGAAATTTTTTGAATAGTGCAAATATTTTTTTAATTAAATTGTGATAACAAACTTTAAAAAATCATAAAAAATAAAAAAATTTCTGAAAATTACTCAAATCATTACGTATAATTTTTAAATAATAAGTTTAAATTATTAGAATGTTGAAATGTTAAAAATATTCAACGTAACACCATTATTCTGGATTCATAGGCCCCATTTTGCAAATTTTTTGAAACTACAGACCCCATTTTATAAAAAAGTGAAACCACGAAGATAATTTTTTTTAAATTTACCCAAAAAAAAATCCATCTCACTGCATGAGATTAGGTGGGCTTCAAATTATAAATGCCTTAAGACGGATTGTTCCATTTTAATATGAATTTTGCATTGTCCAACTTATAAAAATGATCTTAATTTTAAATTTTATTTGGGACAAATTACTGAGTGATAACATAAATATAAGGGAAAAACACTTTAAATAAAGTAATTTGATAAAAATAATTATATATAAATTTTTATTAAATTACCAAAATACCTTTTAGTAAATTGCCATAAATTTAATTAATTTTCTTTTATCTTATACACCCATGCGAGTAGGAAAGTTTTTTCTTTTTAATTTTTTTGCCTTATTTTGCACTTATCTCTCAAATCGATCATTATTTCAACATGACGCTTTGGAGTTGTTTGTTCATCTCATTTTTATCTTTGAAGCGTCATCCATTGTAATATATTTTTTTAAAAAATAATTTTGGACCTGTTATATACCTAATACATAAATTTGTTATAAGTCTTTTATAAGTCTCTTTGTATTTACAATGCTCATTAAACTTTTATATATCTACTATATATCTATTATAAGTTTAATAGAACTCCGTTTTAAGTCTAATATCTTTGTATATCTAATGCTTATTGAACTATTACATATCTAATATATATGTTATAAGTCTATTATAAGTCTGTAATAAGTCTAAAATAATTCCAGTAGAAGTCTCTTTGTATTTGCAATGCTCACTGAATTGTTATATATCTATTATATATCTGTTATAAATATAATATAAGTCTCTTTGTATTTGCAATGCTCATTGTATTTGTAATGCTCATTGAATTGTTATATATCTATTATATATCTAATATATATCTGTTATAAGTCTAATATAACCATGTTATAAGTCTAATATTAGGCTAATATAAGTCTCTTTACATTTACAATGCTCATTGGACTGTTATATATCTAGTATATATATCTAATGTATATTTGTTATAAGTCTCTTTGTATTTGAAATGTCCATGGAACTGTTATACATCTACTATATATATATATATATATATATATATATATATATAAGTCTTATATTAGACTTGTAACAGATACGTAATAGGTTTGTAACAGGTCGAAAAAAATTTGGAAAAAATATATCACAATGGATGGTGTTTTGAAGATAAAAATGAGACGAACGAAAAACTCTAACGTGCCATGTCGAATAAATGAACGGTTTGGGAGATAAATGCAAAATAAGGCAAAATAAATTTTAGAAAACATTTCCTAATAGCATACGACGGATAAAGGTAAAAGAAAAGTTAATTAAGTTTGTTGCATTTTAATAGAAAGTATTTTGGTATTTTTTCCCCTATTGGTTTATTTTGGTATTTATTTTACATAAATGGGGGAAATTGGACAACTTCTCTGAATATAAGTTTTTTGTTTCATAATTATAAAATTGTCTTCCACTATAAACTTATCTCTAATTAACATTCTACGGACAAAAAACTCTTATGTGCATCGCTGTATCTATTTTTTCTTTAATTTTTTACCTAATTTGTATTATCTCTCAGACCGTTTATTTTTTTAACATGATATTTTAGAGTTTTTTGTTCGTCTCTTTTTTTTATCATTAAAACGACATCCACTGTGATGTTTGTTTTTTCAAATATGTTTTTGAATTATTAGATATCTATTAGAAGTCCCATAGAAATCAATATAACTAGAAGAACTTGGAATCAAAACACTAGATAGATTTTTAATAGATCAGAACTTCAAAATAGATTTTAATAGATGTCTAATAGATATGTAATAGATCAATTTCAAATATAGATTTCTAATAGATGCCTAATAGATTTTGAATGGATGTTTAATAGAAATGTAATAGATCGGAACTTCAAAAAGATTTCTGATATATGTCTGATAGATTTCTAACATATATCTAATATATGTCTAACAGATATCTAATAGAATTTTACTAGATTTCATAAAGTTCAAAACAATAAAATACACACATATGCTAAAATATATATTAAATTTCCAATAAATTCTATTAGATATCTAGTAGATTTTTGTTAAATGGCTCATAGCTAAAATAATAAAGTATACGATTTATTGGATGTCTATTAGATGTTCCTTTTTATAAAATAATATTCGTAAAAGATACGAATCTATTAGACATTTATTAGATATCTAATAGATTTTCCATTTTATGAAATCATCATATACACATTTATTACATATCTATTAAATATTTGTTAGATGTCATTATCTGCCATAAAAAATGTCAAAATAGAGATCTATTATATGTCTTATATTCAAAAACATAATAGTGGATATCATTTCGAATATAGAAAATTTTGAACAAAAAACTATATAGGTATGTACAAAAAAAATAAACGGTTTCGAAAAACAAAAAAAATGAAAAGAAGAAAGGAGAATGAGAGGTGGTAGGCTTGTTATACAAAGTTAGAAGAAGTTAAAAATGTAGGAAATTTTCTGTTTTACATTTTAAATAACTTTGTTAATTTGGCTATATTTGAGTTGCATTTTCAAATATACAATCTTACGTACCGTTTGTATTGGCACATTGTAGAACAATATCAACTGCAGATTTATGGGAACCAATGACTGCAACCCTTTTTCCTTTGACGAACTTTGAAACGTCCAGATTATTTGAAGCTGAGAATTCCATTGAATGCATTACTTTACCCTCGAACACTTCTGGCCCCTCATTTTCCCCAAACTCTGGTATGTTGGGAATACCACTAATTTGTCCCATGCAAAGAATCACAAATTCAGCTTCATAATCCTGTCCAATTTGCGCAAATTTCTAAATTTCTAAATTAATGAATTGATGAAATAAATAATTCGTTTCTTAGTTAAGGAATAAGGCCATGTTCTTTTGAACTATAATTCAGACCAATTCAGTTCAGTTCACCACTTCATTTTAGTTTAGTTCAATCCACTGTAGTTCAGTTCAGTTCAGCTATGCGTAGTTATAAATTTACGTTAAAATAATTTCAGTTTAGCTCACTTCAGTTCAGTTCAGTCCAGTTCAATTTAGTTCAGCCAACTTCAGTTCAGTTCAGCTCTGAAAAGTTGAAAAGAACATGGCCTAAGGTTGAGTTATACTATTAGCATGGTTTTACAGACTAGATCAAGTTTTAAGATAAACAAAAACTGGATCAGTCAGTTTTTATCCGGTTTAATGTTTTATGTCTTGTAAGATGGTTGAATCATGCATTTGATAGAAAAAAGTGGTGAACTCAACGACTTCTTTTATCTCAAAAGTACTAGATTTATTTTAAAACTTGCGCAGTTAAGCTTACATTAAATCATAAGAAAAATCTTTACTCACGCGGATGTAGCTCAAATTCGGGACCTTTGAAAATCAAGTTCAGACTTAGCCACTAGGTTAATACCTTCACCACAAGCCGATTAGATTAATCATAAAAAAAATTTAATAAAAATTTAGGGTATGATTAAAACTTTTGATAAAATAAAATCTGAAATTTTAAAATCATATAAATAGAATGAAAATTGTATTGAATGCGTTGTAGTAACCACTTGGTTAACATTGAACTTGTGGCCACCGGGATGTGGGTGGGTAAGGATTTTTCTTTAGATTTAGTGTAAGCTCAGCTGCGCAATTTTTTTTAATTTTAAAAAAATTATATGGAATGTGTTTTACTTTGAAAATTATTTTGGTTGATAAAATTGTTCTATAAATGTATAATATTTATACGCTATAGATAAAATTAATCAATATTTAACTAATCACAGAATTAAATTTTACAATTAAAAACTAGTTCACCTGTTCAATGATATACTGCCCTGAAAAGTGAAACTTTGGATGTTGTGCACCTTGATGTGCCATTTACCATTAGAGCCAAAAGGTTTACCAATTCCACTCCAAAGTTCCCATGATTCAATTTGTTCATAACATTGGCCAACATAGTCAATGCCGACAACCCTAGAATTAAACATTATGGAAGGAAATAGTGAAGTGATGTGCATAAGAAGTAAGGTAATCCATGAGTTGATAGTGTGTGGGATGTAAATCCGATATATATGAAGGCCATACGAAATCCGAAAACTGGTAAATGTCTTTGGTATTTTGTAGACGAGTTGACTCAGTTGTGTGATTCCAAACTCCTCCGATCCTTGAATCGGCTTCGAATATTGTTGGTTTGAATCCCTTTTGAAGGCAGTATTTACAAGCAGCAAGTCCCGCTACTCCCGCTCCCACTATCGCCACCCGTTTTTCCATCTTCGTTTTGCATTAAATAAGAACAGTCGATTAGTTGTTTTTTTAAAAAAATACTCCGCAATTATGTTTACATTAAAAAATAAAAATAATTTATTTTTATTGTTTTCCAATAAAAAATTCTAATTAATTTTAGATAAACCATGATATAATAGCATAAATTACAAATTTAAGTGGTTTTACTCATTTAGATTTTTAGTTTCCTTTTCCTCGAAATAATTAGATATAATTAATTTTCATTATTGTTATTCAATTATATATTTTATTTTATAATTAGATTCCAAGAGTATTGATTATAGCGATAAAATGACTAGTTAAAAACCCAATGTTGAAAGTTTGCTCATAAGAAAAAAAGTCTTAATCATATCCATATCGGAATTATTTAAACAATTATACCCAATTTATTTAAAAAAATTATTATTGGACCATTTTTTTAATAAAAGGGCCCAATGTATATGTTTCATGTACTATTTTGCCTAGGGCCTAGAAAATGTCAGGATTGAGTCTGATCACATATTTAATCTTAACCATTGACTTCACCACGATAACACTCGATTAGTTTTTTTAGCCCTTCCAGCTAAATATTTAAATCAAAACATTAAACAACTAAAATTAGTGTAATAAAAAGTGTGGGATTGTTGGTTCACCACAATCTATGAAAATTGGAAAAAATGCCCTTTATTTCTTAAAAAAATGAAATTGGTGTAATTAGTCAATATACAACCATTAATAAAATAACCAAATTGTTTAGTTGTTTCATTGAAATTATTACGAGAAAATGACCAAAATGTTTAATGAGAGGGTGTTTAGAATCAACATTTGATTTCATTGTATGAATCATACCCACAGTTTTAAAAATCACCCCCTAATCTTATCTAAGCCCTACCTAGGCGCTATTTTGGGGCTTGTCATCTGACTTTTCATTTTTAGGGCCTTATTTTGATATTTTATAATACCATTTATAATAATCATAGTTTACCAATAAAAAGTAGTTTTGTTGGTAAAATTAAAGTACATTAAAATGTTATCGTAAAATTTTAGTTTTGAGTCTCAAACCGAGAAATAATATGCTTTATGCCACTAATAAGAAGGTCCCTAACGTTCAATTAGCACTTAGTTGTTTTTAAAACATGATCATATTATTATAATTTATTTTTTAGTTGAATTTATATTTTTATATATAATAAATATTAAAAATAAAAAATACAAATCCGCACTAGGCCCCACCCAAGCTCCGCTTAGACATTTTAAAACTCCGCCCTCCCAACTAACGCCTAACACTTTCTAAACATCGATAATAACTGCTGTTTGAAATCTAACATTTTAGAGGGAAAAAATCAATTCAATTCATTTTATATACACAAATTCATAAATTTTTTTATATATAATGAATTGAAATACTTTACAAAAGTAATATTTCCAAGCAATTCAATATGTTTTGAAACGTTGGAGCATCTTTTTCTTATATTAAAGACATATATTTTTATTGAAACAACCTTATTCGAACATAATTTTAATTAAGAATCCTCAAAATATTTAGTAATAGTTAAACTCAAGTCTTCTCCATGAGCTATAATTGTAATAATCTTTACCAGAAATATAAATTCCAGAAGTTTCATTAATTCCACCACGTCATCAATAATGAGTGTGTATAACTTTTTTCCCTGACTTGAATTAAATCCGCCATGAAAATAATTTAATTCGGATGCAACAAATTGTCACAAGAAGAAAAAAGACCGGATGGGCAATAAAGGAAGCCGGTATTACGTCCATAATAACAACCACTAAAAAATGTCCTTAATATACAAGGGGTTCCATTGGTTTCATTTTATGCAATGTTCTAAACATACAACTCTAAATTACCAGAATGTTTAGGTTTTTGTCCAAATGTTTTGATCTAATAGTTAAAACTGAAATTGTGACCTCCAGAAGTTTCAGGCTCGAGTCACACCAAAAATAGAATTTTTCTTTATATTTAATGTAAGTGCATTTGCGAAATTTTTTAAAGAAAAACGATCAAAATATAGAGAATGCAAAAGATGAATAAAAAAGTTAACTAATACCTGCCTTGCGCTTGAGCAGTCGGTAGAAATGGTTTTGTTCTTTCTTTTTGGTATAATGAAAAAAATTTGTAGCTCGGGATTATTTTGTTTGCCTTCTTTCTAGTGGTATTTATAATTAAGAATACTGAGGTTTCAAATTAGTACTAGAATTTTTTTTTTATCAACAAATTAGTACTAGAATTTAAACATAATAGTAATAAGCTAATTGAATGCACAGAACCAAATTTTCGTCCAGTAATAAATTTTGGGCTGCTGTCAATAAGACATTAGATGGGCGGCGGTAATAGCTTTGCTTTGCGTCAGTAGGTAGCCTCCTTTACCAATTAGGGTTAGTTTAAGTAGTAAGCGACTTCGTATCATTTAAACAAGGTCTCAAGTTTGAATTCTAGTGAATGCAGAAAATCTTTATTGGGAGACTCACCCATCACAGCCAGATGCGCGACCTGAGTCGGATCTGAATATAATCGAAGCAAAACTCTGATGAATCAGATGGGCAAGAAAATAGGTAGCCTCCTTTTGGCAATAGCTAACAGACTTTCCTGCAAATATGCAAGGACATCGTGCTATATTGTCATCTAGTCTATCATCTTTTTTGGCTAATTTTTGGAAGTCCCTTTCAACAAAATTTTTTTGAAGGAAATAAAGAGAATTGGATTAATTTGCAAACTATTTACTAAATTTTTCCATTTATGTCCCTTTTGGGCTAATAAAAAAAATATGGCACATTTTCCAACTATTTACAAATTTATGATACTTTTCAAACTATTTATATTACTGGGATAGATTGTCAGAATTGATTTCTAATTAGACCCACTAAGAAAAGTCAATCTCGACCAAAAAGAAATCCATTTTTAATTCAAAAAATAAATGGATACATTTTTTTTTGTTTTTTTAATAACTTTAAAAAATAATATTTGATTAATAATAAAAACACTTAGGATTATTTCAGTTTTTAAAAATAATTGTACATTAACAAATTTTTTTTGAAGGAAATAAAGAGAATTGGATTAATTTGCAAACTATTTACTAAATTTTTCCATTTATGTCCCTTTTGGGCTAATAAAAAAAATATGGCACATTTTTCAACTATTTACAAATTTATGGTACTTTTCAAACTATTTATATTACTGCAATAGATTGTCAGAATTGATTTGTAATTAGACCCACTAAGAAAAGTCAATCTCGACCAAAAAGAAATCCATTTTTAATTCAAAAAATAAATGGATACACTTTTTTTTAATAACTTTAAAAAATAATATTTGATTAATAATAAAAACACTTAGGATTATTTCAGTTTTTAAAAATAATTGTACATTATTTGAACTTCAAAATAATTGTTCACTTTATAAAAACATTTTTTTCATCATGAATGATTCATACCTAGCTTTCTACTGCGAAGGCAAAGATACATCACGGTTAACTCAAAAATCGACTGCCGCAAGCCCTAACCCTAAACATAGCTTTGCCGGGGTTGTCAAAGGCTCGCTAAAAACCGATTCAAGTAGTGTTGATTCCAAGATTTTAGACTCGGCTGAGAACAACAAGGGGGGATTTACTTCAGTTAAGATTCCTCAAGAACTCTATAATAAGCGAATTACTTTATGCACTCATTCGTTGATTGGAAGGTTGATTCTACAAAAGGAAGATAGTCCCTATAAGCTCGCATCATTGAAGGAGGCTCTTTCTTGGGTATGGGGAATCTCAGAATCATGGAGATTAATATCTCTTGGGAAGGGATACTACCACCTGATGTTAGGTTCGCAAGCAATGAAGACTAAGGTTTGGCATAGAGGGATAATTGGCCTCAAGCCCGGCACTTTTAGGGTTCAACCTTGGCAATCGGATTTTAATCCGGTGGTTCAGAAAACAACAAAGGTGTTGGTGTTGGTTCGTCTTCATGGCCTGCCCTAGGAATACTGGGACCCGTCTATCCTGGCTTGCATTGCAAAGGGGATCGGTCAATTTTCAAGGGTTGATCATAATACGATGGATGGTGACTTTGGACACTTTGCTCGCATCCTTGTTGATATTGATCTGTTAAATACGTTGCCAGAGGCTGTTGTGGTTGCCCGGCAAATATGGATCGACTTGGAATATCAAAATATCCCAAAGTTCTGTAAATCTACTCGACAATAGGTCATTCCTGGCATGACTGTAGGCATAACAAGAAGGGTAAGAATGTAGAAGGGCTGACCAAACAACTGCCTGCAAAGGGTGGAAAAGTGAGGACTGCTCACAATCGGCATTCCGAAATGGTGGTTAGCCATGATGGTCACACACCTTTAAAACATCAAGAGGTAAGTACGGTGGTGCTGGAACATATCCAACAGCAAATTCAATCTGATTTAGTTGACGAAGTTCAAATTGATAATAGCAAGAACACTGGGAGCCTGCGGTTGCTAAAGTAGATCATGCTGCAACATTAGTGCAACATACTGATGAGTCCTTACAGGAGGATTCTAATGTTAATTCTGATGAAGGAGGTCTAATCGCTAATTTACAAGGAGTTAACCTTGTGGTCGACATTAGCCCAGAAAATGCAACTTCAGTTGATAATAGAGTGGATGGTCATTTGACGGAAGTTTCTGATACAGAGAAAATTGAGTCTAGTCCGCCAGCACACTTCACTAGGAAGGGGAGATTTTGGGCTGACTATTCTGATGATGAGGATAACGCTCAGACTGTTCTAAAGGCTGAACTGCCAAAAGCTCAAGCTATGGACCGTGGTCATGGAGCGTGGGGAAGAGGACGGGGAAAGGCCAATCGTGGCACGGGGAAGCAAAATCCTAATAAAGGTCGCTAATGAAGGCCCTTTATTGGAATTGTAGAGGTATTTCAAATTTCTCTACTCAACAAAATTTAATGAATTTTTTGTAAGACTTTACGTCCTGATTATATTTGCCTTGCAGAACCTATGGTTGCCTTTGAGGCTAGTTATCTTAAATTGTTTGCTAATCATATGAGCTTTATTGCTACTAATAGTAGAGCTCTTCCCTCCCTTTGGGTTTTTGCTAATAATTTGGTTTTTCCTTTGTCTGTTTCATGTGGCGAACAATATGTGACCATGGAAGTTGTGGTTACAGGTAAACATCATGTTATGACCTTTGTGTATGGTAGTAAATCCATTTCAGAACGACGTCATTTATGGGTGATTTAACTTCTAACCTCTCGGCCAGTCTATGGATGGTTCTTGGAGATTTCAATGTGGTTCGAGGGCGCATGAGAAAATGGGTGGTAATATCAACTCTTTGGCCTGCCGAGAATTTTGTGCTGCTACGGATAGGGCAGAATTGATTGACTTACCGTTGCAGGGTTCTTAGTTTACGTGGTCTAATGGTCATAAAGGTATTCATAATATTCAGTGCCTGGTCGACTGGCTATGGTTAATTTTGAATTGATAAATTTTTGGGACAATAAAAGTTGTTGTACTTTACCGCGGCATCATTCTGATCACAGTCATCTTTTTATTGATTGCCCTATGTGCCGCGTTTCTTTCTCTCGGTTCCTCTTTTAGAGTATGTGGCTTACTCATGATAGTTTTCACAGTTTCGTCGAGCGCAATTGGGTTTCCTGTCCTAATCTTACGCCTATGTATGCTGTGACTCATAATTAAAATTTCTTCGGCATAAACTTTATGACTGGAACAAATCTATTTTTGGTAACCTATCTCTAAGCATTGCAGGCTGCCAGGAATCTCTAAAGCAGGTTCAAAAAAAATAGAGCTTTACGTCCTTTCTGATGATCTCGCTAGCCGAGAATTTCAATCATATTCTGATCTTGATGCGGTTCTTAAACAGGAAGAGATTTATCTACATGATAAAAGCATGATGTCTTGGTTGCGGGCGGGGGACCGTAATTCAAAGTTCTTTCATCGGAAGGCTAATATCGAAATTCCCTCTCTTAAAATAGATGGGCAGATTAGTATGAACTGAACTCTTATATCACAACATGTGGTACAGTTTTACATGGATCTTTTTTCTCAGTCCAATGACGTTGTTCCTAATAGAGAAAAGGTCAGTCTGGTGATCCCGACTCTTGTATCTGCTGAGGAGAATCCGGGAAGCTATTTTCCAACTTAATGATGTTTTCCAACTTAATGATGTTTGTCGTTGTGTCTAGTGGTTTTTCGATCATGGGAAATTAACCTCGGGAATCAACTCAAGGCTTATGGTTCTCACTCCCAAGGTTAAAGAATCAGACAGTATTGAGCATTTCAGACCGATTGCTTGCTCGAATTTCATTTTCAAGGTAATAAGCCAAATTATTTCTAATAGATTGGGCGTAGTGGCTGCCCGGATAATTTTCGATCAACAATTTGGCTTTGTTCAAGGGCGTAATATTAGTCATTGCATTGCGCTTGCTTCGGAAGGAATCAATGTTATTGATAAACCGGAATTCGGGGGAAGAATGGCTTTGAAAATTGACATTCGAAAGGAATTTGATACAATCGACTAGATATTTCTTAATGATGTTCTTGATTGTTTTAGTTTTTCTCAACAATTTTGCGGTTGGATTGCTGAAATTCTTCAATCATGTCGCATTTCGATTATGTTTAACGGGTAATCTATGGGCTATTATGCTTGCTCGCGTGGTGTCTGTCAAGGAGATCCACTTTCTCCAATTTTTTTTGTTTGGCTGAAGAATTTCTTAGCCGTTCATTGCATTCACTAGTTGATTTGGGAAGTTTCTCGGCCATGAGGTATTCATCCAATTCTCGTTTTCCTTCACACCTTTTTGCTAATGATATTGTAACTTTTGGGGCTGCATCTACTAAAAACTTTTGAGCAATTAAGCGTTTATTTGAGGTGTATACTCTTATTTTGGGGCAACTTGTTAATGGGAATAAATCACCAGTTTACTTTGGCTCTAAAGTTTTGTTGACACGAGCTCGGAATTTATCGACAGTACTTGGAGTTTGTAGGCTGGATGGGCCTTTCATGTACCTAGGGGTTCCGCTTTTTCAGGGCTGCCCTAGAGGTACTGACCTTTGGGGAATTGCAGACAAAATAATGGCAAAATTTTCAGGTTGGAAAGGCAACTCTTTATCAATGGTGGGTCGAGTCTGCCTTGTAAACTCTGTGATACAAAGCTCCTTTATACATTCATTCTCGGTTTATCGATGGCCCATTGCTCTTCTTAAATAAATGAAAAGGGGTATACGAAATTTTGTCTGGTCTAGTTTGGTGGATTCAAAGAAACCTCTAACGGTTCCTTGGCACATTTGCTGTAGGTCACTCAAAAGTCGTGGGTTGGGCATAAAAAATTTGAGAAATTTAAATACGAATCTCCTCGGCAAGTTACTTTGGGATATTTTAAATGGTGCATCCTATGCTACCCATTGCTTGAGAAATAATTTTATTCGAAGTACGGGTGATGTTAGAAGGTAACTTTTCTCTTTTTCTATTTGGTCATCCATAAAGAATATTTTTGGATTCATTAGAGAGCTAAATGGCTTATTGGCAATGGGGAAAGGGCAAGTTTTTTATATGACAGTTGGTTAGGCATTACTCTGTTTAACAGGCCAAAATTTGAAGGACTCGAGCTCAGCTTTAGCAGATCAGTTGCATTGTTTTTATGTAATGACACGTGGGAACTGCCGGCTGGCTTCCCTGTTAATTTTTAGCAACAGATATTCAGCTTAAAAAGACTCATCTCCGGCCTTGTTTGGACGCCTCAGTGGGTGGGTTTTTTTTTCTGTTCATAATGCTTATGCTATTTTGCAGAACTCTCCTCAAAGTATGCCATGGTATAACTTTATTTGGAAGGCTTTCTTGCCTCCTTGTAGATCGACAATTTGTTGGCATATTATCTACGGTAGAATGCCTACTAATGATGCTTTCCAAGCTAAAGGTATTTCTTCGGCCTCTTGTTGCTCGCTTTGTAGCAATTCAGTTGAGACTCTTACTCACTTGTTTTTCTTATGTCCATTTATGAGGAGCTTATGGAGTACAATAGTCAATTTTTTGTGACGGCGCATTGAGCTTAACTGTAATGTGCATGAATTCTTTGATAAAGTTAGTGAGAAGTTGTGCGGCTCTCAACTCTTTGCCGTATGGAATGTTGCGGTGCTATCTTGTTTTTGTGTCTTCTGGCGTACTAGAAACTTGGCTAGATTTGAGAATCAAGTGCCAGAGGTGGGACTTTGCTTGAGACTTTTGTGGAAAGTTATGAAGGAAGTAGAATTCTACCGTGTTGGATCCACTAAATCAATTAATGACTTTCGAGCATTGAAACAATTAAATTTCAATATTCTACCTTCTAAAAGGGAGAAAATAATACAAGTTACATGGCAACCTCCATCTTTGAACTTCATCAAAGTACATATTGATGGTTCATCAATAGGATCATCTAGACAAGCAGGATATGGAGGCATCTTTCAGAATGCTAAGGGTTTCCCTCATGGCATGAATTCAGGGTCTATTAATTCAGCATTTGCTTTTGAGGCTGAATTATTAGCAGCGATTGTTGCGATTGAAAAGGCATTTGCTCGAGGGTGGTGCAATATATGGTTGAAAACTGACTCTAGTTATGTTGTGCATGTTTTAAGGAATAAAACAAGATAAGTCCCATGGTCTTTGAGGATTCGTTGGGATGAGTCACTGTTAATTCAAAATCAAATCCAAGTGCTCATGTCGCACATTTATCGAGAAGGAAATCGGGTAGCGGATGCATTAGCTTGTTACGGTGTGACCAACGGTGAGGAATGGTGGAGCTCTCACCCGGCCTTTGTTGCGGAATTTATTAAGGAGGACTATGCCTAACGCCCATAGTACCGTTTTGTACTCTAATCTGATTTTTTTGTAGGCCGAGTTACTATATTGTTGCTCCATAGCCGATTATTCGGTTTTTTGTTAGCTATTTGCGGAACTCCTATGTAATTTTTCTTTTATTTATAAAAATCCTTGGGGAGGGTTTTTAATGGCGGTGAGAAGCTTTCTCACCTATCTTTTCCCTCTCTCGGGTAATATTAATTAAAAAAACTTCAAAACACTTGTAAAAAAGAAGAATTATCAACTAAATAAGGATGATTATGTAAAATTCTTTGTTGAGTTAGTTAGTTATAAATGACCGTTTTAGTTAGTTGAATTTGTTACAAGGATTTTATACTCTACACTAAGGTGGACTACACAATCATGTAATCATTAGCTACTATATAAGGCTATATTACCGTGCTACTTGTTAATCTTGTTGAGCTTAGTTTAGAAGATCTGAAGAAATATCAGAAGGTAAAGATCAGAACCCATAATTCAGGTTTTGAAGATATCTAAAAATCAGAAATTGTGCGCTCGGAAGATAGTTAAGCTCAAAAGACCGAGAAGACATCAGAAGCAAGACAAAAAGGTTTAGACGATTAGAAACCAAAAACCTCGGAAGACTATCTTGGCTTACCAGAGAAGAAAAACATCTCCAACTACTAAAGCTTAGATCTCAATGCATCAACTCACATAAAGACAAATACTAAAAATAAATCTCTACTTTTTATGACACAAAAAGATAGATGATTAATAAGTGTTAAAACTACAGTTATCATGTGGCTAAACAATTCTCGATTGTAGACATTTCTTGAGTATTATTATTTTATTTATAAGATTTTACGTGGTATGTTGCTGTTTTAGATGCTTTTTCAGGATTAAGTGAATCTTATAAGGGATTCGCTCGAAAATGGAATTTGGAAAAAAAGTACGAGAAGTTAGCAGCAATGGTCTTATTTTATTGCAAATTTGGCTAAGTGTTGGATGCTTGAAAAGAAGTCCAAGTCAACGCGAAGACCCTTGTAAGATAGTTGTTTGCAACGGTGACATATAGAGCCACGGTCATGACATTGCCATTTCAAAGACAGTAGGTTTTTAATAATTAAGCCACGAGCGCGACACATCAAGTCACGATCGCGACACACCATATCAAAGGCTGCACATATTTTCTTCCAAGAGGCATTTCAACCGCTATAACTACTATTTGGATAAGGCACCTTTTCATCAACTAATTACATAAAGAGATATGACTTTTCAACCTTTATATAAAGGCATTTTCAGCTAGAGCATAAGGGGGGATGATCTGAATTTCAATTGTCAGACATTAGCCATAGATAGAGAGAAAAATGAGAGAGTGAAATCTACATAGTTCTTAGGTTTCTTAAGTTATTCTCGAGAGTGTTGTTTTATAGTGTACTTGCAAAACACTTATGAATAAAATTCATTATTCTTCATCAAATACTTTGTTCTATTATCAATAATTTATTCTACCCGAAAGATTTGTGCATTTGGAAATTCAAGTAGAAGAAGGGCCACAATCGAGGATTGGCCACCCATAATAGAAGGCGGTTTGAACTTAACTCTTAAATTCTTTAATTTAGATTTTGTCTAATTGCATCTTTCCTAATTCTATTTTGATCGTATCACCTTTTGATGACGAGCACGTTGTTATGTTGATTATTTTTTTTGTGTCAATTTGAAAAGTTTTATCCCAAAATTATTCTCATTGTTTCAAATGCAGATTTATGGAAGATTCGGTGCAAACTCAAAGTCATTGGACTCCTTTCAAGCAAAGTGCTATTGAACTTAAATTTTATTCAAAAATAATTTTTTATCATAAAATCCAGTTTTATGCTCAATAAGATTTAGAGGACGTTTTTGCTGATAATAATAGGTTAGAAAATGTTTTATGTGTCTTTATTTTGCTTTATTAGAGTTTTATAGTAAGTCATAGAACATGACATTATGTGGGTATTAGTTTTACTAGCTTTTAAGTGTCTTTTGTAACCCTTAGTTTTTAAGTGTCTTAATTCTTTTTATAACTCTTTGTAGATTTAAGTTCCTTTTTGTATGTGATCCAAAAACATTCATCTGTCTCAAATTCATCAATTTTCTTTTAGAATTTATTGGAAAAGAAACGTGTTCTTTTTCGCTTCTGCACGCCATCACCTTTCCTCTCTACTTATGTAGAATAAGTTTTATGATTGAATGTATGATATGCAGTGCTTGTTATATTGAGTCGCTTTGTTGTTATGCTTGTGAATTTGAATAGAATTATTGGTACTGGTCTTGCGTCAAAAGCAGGGACTTTCTATTCGTATTCAAGTGACTACAAATTGGTGTTTATTCGTAATCTTGTTAGTGGTGTCGGTATAGTCCTACCAGGATATATTTGCCTTTATTTGCATGATTATGGTTTTATGCGAGAGCCATCCTTACTAAGCATAATATATTTGGTATTTAGGTTTGCATGCATGATACATAATTCAACTCTAGATCATAAGATAGAATAACTATGATATATTTGTACGCGTTAATAAAACATAAATATTTGTGTTGAACCAGAATAACTTGTGCCTAATTGCTTTGTGATTCTCTGCTCTTCGTTGTTTCATCTCTAGTCTATCCCCATTTCATCTACCCCATCACTATATCCGTTTTATCTGAATTTTGGTTGAACTAAGTTCATTTCTTTCCTCGTGGGATCGATAATCTTTTAAAACTACATCACAACCGTATACTTGTGGTTTCCTCTTTTCTACTTTTGAACTAGTGGCACTAACAACGCCTGTTTATTTAAAGAACTTATTTCTAGTGTGTGGAAAAGTAGCGAACAAGTTTTTGGCGCCGTTGCCGGGGAAAGCAAACCTGAATTTTTTTGCCAAAATTCTTTATTTATCAAAAATATAAAAATGTTTCAAAACGTATTTTGGGTTGAGTTTTATGAGGAGTATATGTTAGTTAATTTCGTTGAATCTAGTATTGATGATGTTGGTAAAATCGAGCCATTAGATGAACCTATAGAAGAGATGCAGGTTGAATTAGAAGAATTACCCGAAAGCCATGAAGACTTAGATAGGATAGATGAACCTATTCCGCCCTTAATAGAAAAACCACCTTTGGTAGAACTTAAGCAGTTGCCCGACCATCTTAGATTCACATTTTGGGGGGAAAACAATACTTTGCCTATTATCATTTCTAATAATTTGACTAAAGACCAAGAAGAATCTTTGAAAGATGTAGTTAGAAAGATAATTAGGAGTATTGGTTGGGAGATTTTGGATATAAGACCAGTTAGCCCTAACATTGCTATGCATTCTATTGATTTGGAGGATAGTAATAAACCAAGGATAGAAAGACAAAGGCGATAGAAATAGTTAAGTAGGAGGTTATCAAGCTTTTAGATGCATGAATTATATACCCTATTTCTGATAGTGAGTGGGTTAGTCCGGTTCAGTGTGTACCTAAAAGGGGAGTTATCACTGTGGTTCAAAATGAGAAAGGAAATTTGATACCTACTAGAACAACTACAAGCTTGAGAGTTTGTATCGACTATATAGGAAATTGAATTCTGCTACTAGAAAAGACCATTTTCCTTTGCCATATATAGATCAAATGTTAGAGAGAATAGCCGGTCATGCTTTCTATTGTTTCCTTGATGATTTCTCTGGTTATTTTTAGATTTATATAAGACCTAATGACCAAGATAAGACTACCTTTACATGTCCTTTTGGTACATTTGCTTATAGGAGAATGCCTTTGGTTTATGTAATACGCTTGCTACTTTTCAAAGATGCGTTTCTGCTACTTTTAGTGATTATATTGAGGATATTATGGAAGTCTTTATGGATGATTTTTCTGTGTTCGGTGATTCATTTGAAGCATGTCTGCATAACTTACATAAAATTTTGTCTAGATGTGAAGAGACTAATTTGGTTTTAAATTGGGAGAAGTGTCATTTTAAGTTCGATGGAGGTATAGTTTTGGGACACAAGATCAATAGAGATGGAATCCATGTTGATATTGCCTAAATGGAAGTGATCGAAAAATTGCCTCCTCCTATTAATGTTAAAGGAGTGAGATCGTTTTTAGGCCACGCCTGTTTTTATAGATGATTTATCAAAAAAATTTCAGTCATTGCAAAATCTTTGACTAGTTTATTGCTCAAATATGTTAAATTTCATTTTTCAGAAGATTGTCTTAAAGTTTTTGATACTTTGAAAAAAGCGTTAATTTCTGCCCCCATTATTATTAATCCAAATTGAGATTTACCTTTTGAATTGATGTGTGATGCTAGTGGTTATGCTATTGGATGTGTTTTAGGATAGAGAGTAGATAGAAAATTGCATGCAATCTATTATGTGAGTCATACTTTGTCTAGTGCACAACTAAACTACACAACAACTAAAAGAAATGATAGCAGTAGTTAGTATGTGATACATTTTGGTCATATTTGCTAGGTTCTAAAGTGATTGTCTCTACTGATCATGCTGCCTTGAGATATTTATTTGCTAAGAAAGATGTTAAACCTAGATTGATTAGATGGATTCTTCTGTTGCCAGAATTTGATCTTGAAATTAGAGACAAAAAGGGTATCAAAAATATTGTTGTTGACAATCTATCTAGATTAGAAGATGCTTACAAACCTTTAGGAGAGACTAGTACCATTAATGAATTATTTCTTGATGAGAATTTAATGTTATTAAAGCATGTTGAACCCCCATGGTATGCTGATATTGCTAATTATTTTGTTACTCAAACATTACCATATGATTTAGATTGGTATGCTAGGAATAGATTCATGCACAATAGTAAATCATTTATGTGGGATGATCCTTACTTGTTTAAAGTATGTGTTAATGGAGTTATTCGAAGATGTGTTGAAGATGTTAATTTTAAGTCAATTTTGAGTCAATGCCATGCCAGTGAATATGGAGGACATCATGGAGCAATGAAAACGGTCACAAGAGTTTTGCAAAGTGGATTTTATTGCCCTACATTGTTCAAAGATGCAAGGAGTTTTGTCCAATCTTGTGATAGCTGTCAAAGAATGGGAAATATTAGCCGAAGAGATGAAATGCCATTTAAGAACATCTTAGAAGT
Organism: Euphorbia pulcherrima; assembly: GCA_947683365.1. NCBI lineage: Eukaryota > Viridiplantae > Streptophyta > Magnoliopsida > Malpighiales > Euphorbiaceae > Euphorbia > Euphorbia pulcherrima. Next base: position 33,742,352 of record CANTUS010000015.1, on the reverse strand, counting down.
TGAAATATTTGATGTTTGGGGTATAGATTTCACGGGACCATTTCCAACTTCAAGGGGACATAAATTTATTTTGGTTGCAGTAGACTATGTTTCTAAATGGGTGGAAGCTAGACCATTACTTACGAATGATTCAAGTGTGGTTATTAAGTTCCTCAAACAACTATTCAGTAGATTTGGAATCCCTAGGACGATCATTAGTGATGGAGGTTCTCATTTCATAATAATACCTTTGAAAAGTTGATGCAAAGATATGTAGTACATCATTAGGTTGCAACACCTTATCATCCTCAGACTAGTGGACAAGTTGAGATATCGAATAGAGAAATCAAATGGATTTTAGAGAAAACGGTATGTACTTCTAGGAAGGACTGGGTAATTAAGTTAAATGATGCATTATAGGCATATAGGACATCTTATAAGACGCCAATTGGAATATCGCCATATCGATTAATCTATGTAAAGACTTGTCATCTGCCAGTTGAATTGGAGCACAAAGATTTATGGGCTTTGAAAAATCTAAATATGGATATGGACAAGGCTGGAGAGAAGGGGAAGTTGGATTCCAATGAACTAGATGAATTGAGGTTTATGTCTTATAATAGTGCAAGATTTACAAAAAGAAGACAAAGCAATGGCATGATTCTAAATTGAGGGAAAAACAATTCCACGTGGGAAATAAAGTATTGATGTATAATTCAAGACTCCGATTGCTTTTAGGCAAGCTTAAGTCAAGATGGTGTGGACCTTTTATTGTAAATAAAGTATTCGACAATGGAGCATTAGAGTTAAGAAATGATAAAGGGGAAGTATTTTGAGTGAATGGACAAAGATGCAAATTATATCTAGAGAACAATTTTGAAGATCGAGAGTTCGATGTTCAATTCTTGGACTTGCCCAAGAATGTCTGTGAGCATTGGATTTTAACGGTCCTTCTCACGAAGTAATGATGAGAGCTAGATAATGCAATCTTTTACATGTGTTATCCATTAGAGGTGTTCCTACTGTAGCAAAGATGAGTTTAGCTAGAGTTTGGGGACCTAGATTGCCTTTAGGGACCCATACGGGTCACACTTGGGGGTACCGGTCCATAGGTTGACCCGTATGGCCCCATGCCTGCATATAGCTTGGGGGGACCCGTACAGCTCCCCCTCCACTTGTACGGGTGCCATTCTTGCCCAAACAGGCAGAATGGATAGTGAATCATGCCATAAATGCTATAAATGCTATAAATAGAGGCTTTTTGTCTCATTTCAAGGGAGGCCGAATTAAGAAAACCACATAAACCATACATTGTCATTTCCAGCAGTTTCCATAGGTATAGTAAAGGTATAGTTGAGGTATAAGAGGTATCATTTTATCCATATTTTATTCATTTCTAGCTTCGTTCATTAGTATTGAGGGAGGTTCTACCCACAAAAATACTCACCTAAATGATCCTAAAATCATCATTTCATCATCTACTTTGGCTGGACTCTCTCTCGGTGTAGGGATCTCTTCAAAGTGGATTCACGACATAAAGGTATGCTCCTGGGTTTCAAAGAGACTCACACTCTATTTATCTTATTGTCATTTCTATTTATTTAATTTGATTTATCCTTTAATTTTGTTTTAGGTCTAGTCCTAACCCATGTGGGCCTTGTTGGTACCTTTATGTCCTTAGGGATATTAAATTGGTGCTCCATACCCATGTGGAAGGCAATCCAATTTTATTCTATTTCTTCTCCATAAATCTGCTCTTTTTAACTAAAATGAAGTTTTGTTTGGGTCCCACCAGTAGCCGTACGGGGCCCACCCCACCCATACGGGTACTGGCCCCCAGGCAGAGTCCTAGTTCCTCAATTAATCTGTAAAACGAACCAACATCACCAATTGCCATCTGATCATTTTCACTAATACTATGGTAAATTAATCCATGAAAAGTTAAAATGTGTTTTCATAACAAAATACACTGAAGACCGTTATTTCTTTTCGATCCAAGAAGCTGTCCGGGCACTACCGATCGCAAACCGCCACGCTAACATAATCACATTTTTCCTAACAAAATGCTGACTTATGATGTGCCATAAATATGCTAATCTTTGTGGATGCAGGCGAATTTATTTATTTTGTTTCATAACTTAGAACAAATATATAGATTTCCTTGCAATTCCCCCATTTTCTCCTGGTTGTAATTTTTATTCCCCCTTTTATTGCTTGTGTTTTATTATAAACTATTGAACGCATGTATCAAGTGTGAAAGAGTGTAGAAAAATAGGATTTCCGAAATAATTCCCCAAATGATGAAAAGAAAATGATTTTACGCGTTGAATTTAGTTTTGAATTAACTAAATGAAAAATAAGTGACTCATCCAATACCTGAATCTCTGATCCAAAAGGTATGAGTCTCCCACCCAATAGGAACCATACCAAAACTCTTTCCCAAATAGACAACTTGGGTGGCGACTCTATCATTTGTATTGAGATTTAGGCCTCAATTCTTTTTTTCATTAAAATTGGTTAAAATGTGTAATCTTGAACTAAATAGTTGCATCACGCTTAAAGCAACCAAACCCCCTGTTGACCCCGCCGTAAGGCGCCAAGAGAGATCCACATATCTTCGACCACGACCCATCATAGTGATGACTCTACTATGGAGCATGGAAGGAATAAAGGTATGGAGCTTAAAGTGAAGGACTCTCTACGTATTCAAATTATGAGTTCTATGACAAAGAGAACTCAAGAAGCTTTAAATGGGCTTGTCAAAGAGATCTTCGTGATTCAATCCATTGATGTGAGCTTAAGTATTATTAACTTTGATTCAAGGTGTTGAAGAGTGATTCAAGACTTGGTCTAATTTGAATTAGCTTAAGTGAGCTTTGGACACGCATGTGTTTGACACATAGTAACCCATTGGGATCTTGGTTAGGTTTTATTAGACCAGTTGTGGAAGACTATAAATAGCTGCCTATATGAATAGGATTTTATTTAATTTATTTAGGTTTGTTTATTATTTTCTTAGTTAGGGTATTTTGTGTCCTAGTTAGTTTTTGATTCCAATTAATGTAGAATTTCTTTCCTTGTGCTTTAAGGATTTCTTTCCTAAAGCTAATAGGACTCTATTATTACTTTTTAGTCAAATTAAACCACTAATTTCATGGCCTAAGGTTAGTAGCATTATAAAAAGATAACTTTTTATGTATTCTAGACACAGATTTGAAAATAATAAAATTCAGATTTTTCCTTTGCGAAAATTCAGCTTTCTTTGAGTGCGAGTGATCGGGATCTTGTTCTTGAAGTATTATTTTAATTGTGATCAATTGTTGTGGCTAGACAATTGAGAATCAACCCCATAACAGGTTCTTTTATCCAATTCAAAAGGTTGTGTTAACTAGATGCTAGCGTGATTGTTCGTTTTATTTGATAGGATTGGTTGTGTTATTGCCTTTATTCTTTAATTAACATGATTTCTAATCAATAAGTTTATTTTTTTCTTTGTGTCCTTAAATCTCAATTCACGGTTCGGGAAAATTCTTGAATTCGGTTTGAGGTTCATGTAGCCGGATTCGTATCAGTTGGTATTAGAGCATAGTTTGAGTTGAGATTTTATTTCTGTCCAGATTTCTTCTTTTTTTCATAACTTTCTCTATATAAATTGGATTCTTGCGATCTAAATCCATTGGATTGTTAAGAGAACGATTTAAATTTCTCAAGAGTACTTTACATCAAAATTTGTTTTACAACATATTCAAAAATCGGTTTGAAATTCGGTATTCTGGAATATTTTAATTTCTTTATTTTTTTTGTTCATCGAGTTCCGCATCTATTTGCCTCTAGATTGAATAGGTTTGTCGAAGTTGCATTTTTTTCTCCTATCTTAAAAAAAGCCTTAAATTCATTCTTGGTTTGTGTGATTGGTGACTTGCCGTTTTAATTTTTAATTTTTAGTGTTCCATTATTTAATTTCATAAAAAAATAGAAAAAGAAAAAGTAAAGTTTGTTCTCTAAATCATCAAGGAGAATAAACCAAAAAAAAGAGAGAAAAAAAGAAAGCATTAAAAAAAAGAGAATTCGAGATCTGAACTATTTATTGGCAAGAAACTTACTTTTTTAATTCATACAAACTTAGCCAATTTTCTTGATACATTGTCTTTTTTTATTGAATATTGTCTACCCAAAGAGAAGTTAAAGGCTCAAAGAGAAAGCCTAAAAATTCCAAGAGAAGTGATCACTCCGATGATGATTCCGAGGAAGAGCAATCTGATTCATGCTCACGAAGGAGCTATAGTAGACGCCCGCGTTAAGATAGTAATCTTAATGCCAGTAAATTTAAAATGCCTTCATTTAAAGGTACTAGTGATCCTGATGAATATTTTGAATGGGTAAGGAAAGTTGATTCAATTTTTGATATCCATAACTATTCTGAGGAGAAGAAGATTAAATTGGTTGTTTCCAAACTAACCGATTACGATGCAATATGGTGGGATCAACTTAAACGTACTAGACACAAGGATGGTGAGCCATAAATTAATACATGGAGAGAGATGAAACGTTTCATGAAAAAATGGTTTCTTCCTTCTTATTATTACCACCGTGATTTACTAAGAAATTTGCAGAACTTGAGCCAAGGGTCGAAAAGTGTGGAAGATTACCGTAAAGAGATGAAAACGGCGATAATAAGAGCTGATGTGGAAGAAGATGAAGAGAGCATAATGGCTCGTTTTCTTGGAGGGCTGAATAATGATATAGCTGATGCAGTGGATCTCCAACATTATGTAACTTTTGAGGAGTTACTCCTAAAGCAGTCAAAATTGAGAAGCAGCTCCTACGAAAGGATAAGACACGTAGTAATTCTACTTCATCATCATGGAAGTCAAGTTACAAACATGAGGAAAAGGCTAGTGCATCTGTTACTAAGCCTAAAGCTAATTTGAAGGGAGAGGAGCACGCACTTGGTAAGGGTAAGACCACTGAAACTCAAACTAAAAATTGTGATATTCAATACTTTAAATGTCAAGGTCGTGGTCATGTGATGCGTGATTGTCCTAATAAGCGTACTGTGATTCTTAAATATGGAGAATACATGACTAAAAGTGAAACTAATTCGGATGATAAAATGCCCCCATTAGAAGATTGTAGTGACGTTTTGCCTGAAGATGAGCATGTTGAAAGTAATTCTATTAATTTTGTTGTTAGACGTATTCTAAGTGTCAAAATAAAGAGTCTATCGAACAAAGAGGTAATATCTTTCATGCTCGATGTAGTGTGAAAGACAAAATATGTAGTATGATTGTGGATAGTTGTAGTTGTTGTAACGTTGCTAGTACTATGATGGTTGAGAAACTGAGCCTGCCTACAAATATGTAGTATAGACTTCAATGGCTTAATGACAGTAATGAGGTGAAAGTAACTCAACAAGTATTGGTCAATTTTGCAATTGGTGGATTTCATGACCAGGTTTTATGCGACGTGGTACCTATGCATGCATGCCATTTACTTTTGGGTCGTCCGTGGTAGTTCAATCGTGAGGCCATTCATAATGGCAAGTTGAATAAAATCACCCTAATTAAGGAAGGAAAACGTTACACCTTGTTACCCTTGACACCGACACAAGTTTACGAAGATCAACTTCATATTCAGAAATCGATATCTAAAGAAGGGATTGTGGCTAAGGAGAGAGAAAATAAGAGTGATAAAATCAGTAAGGGTGAGAATAGAGAGAGGTGAGAGAAAAGGCTAGTGAGTTGAGCGAAAGAGATGTGAGGAGAGAAGAAAGTAAGGGCATTGTAAAAGCCAACAACCATGCATTGTACGCTAAAATGAGAGATTTAAAACAACCTAAAAATAACAATTTGAAGATGTTTTTATTTTATTGCAAAGGTTTTAGCTTATCTGCAAATAAATTTAACCATCCTCTTCCTAGTTTGCTTTCCTCTCTTTTGCTGGAATTGATGATTTATTTCCCGTAGAGATACCTGAGTGGATTACCCCCTATTCAAGGAATTGAACATCAGATTGACTTTGTTCTCGGAGCATCTATACCGAATCGACCAGCCTATAGAAGTAATCCCGAGGAGATGAAGGAACTACAAAGGCAAGTTGAGGAGCTGATGTCAAAGGGTTTGATACGTGAAAGTATGAGTGCTTGTGTTGTTCCTGTCATCTTAGTAACTAAAAAGGATGGAACATGGAGGATGTGTGTGGATTGTAGATCCGTCAATAAATTAACAGTAAAATATCGACATCCTATTCCTAGGCTTGATGACATGTTAGATGAACTTAGTGGGGCTGTATATTTCACTAAAACAGATTTAAAAATTTGTTACCATCGAATTAGGATGAAAATTGGCGATGAATGGAAAACTACTTTTGAAACAAAACATGGTTTATATGAGTGGTTAGTTATGCCATTTGGATTAACTAATGCCCCTAGTGCTTTTATGCGTTTAATGAATCATGCTTTAAGGTAATTCATAGGTAAGTAAGTTTGTAGTTGTTTATTTTTGATGACATTCTTATCTACTCTAATTCTCTTTCTGAGCACCTTAACCATATTCGAACTATTTTGGAGGCGCTTCGAAAAGCAAAGCTATATGCTAACTTCTCAAAGTACGCTTTTTGTATGGAAAAGGTTGTATTTTTGGGTTTTGTAGTTTCTGCACAAGGAGTTCAAGTGGATGAAGAGAAAGTGAAGGCAATTCAAGATTGACCTACGCCTAAGTCAAATACCGAGATCAGGAGCTTTCATGGGTTGGAAAGCTTTTATCGTAGGTTTGTCAAAACCTTTAGTTCTATTGCTGCTCCTTTAACCGAAGTAGTTAAAAAGAATGTTGGTTTTAAGTGGGAAAAGGAACAAGAAGATTCATTTAACTTACTAAAATAAAAACTTACCTCTGCATCTGTTTTAACTTTCCCTAATTTTGTCAAAACTTTGGAAATTGAATGTGAGGCATGTGGTGTGGGTATTGGGGCTGTTTTGATGCAAGAGGGATGCCCTATAGCTTACTTTAGTGAAAAATTGACTGGGGCGAGTTTGAATTTTATGATAAAGAGTTGTATGCATTAGTTAGGACTCTTGAGACTTGGCAACACTACTTATGGCCTAAGGAGTTTGTTATACATACTGATCATGAATCTTTGAAACACTTAAAAGGTCAACAAAAGTTTAATAAAAGGCATGCTAGGTGGGTTGAATTCATAGAAACATTTCCTTATGTGATCAAGTATAAGCAAGGGAAGGAGAATGCTGTTGCTGATGCACTAAGTAGGCGTGTTAATTTGCTAAGTATGATTTTGAATTTATTAAAGATTTATATGCTAGTGATGATTCTTTTGCATCTATTTTTGAGGCTTGTGAGCGTGCTGCTTTTGGGAAGTTCTATAAACATGAGGGCTTTTTGTTTAAAGATAATAGAGTATGTTTGCCTAAGTGTTCTTTAAGGACTTTGCTCATGCGTGAGGCTCATGGAGGAGGTCTCATGGGATATTTTGGTGTACTTAAGACTTTAGACATGTTGTCCAAGCATTTCTTTTGGCCACACATGAAGCGCGATGTGGAGAAGGCATGCTCTAATTGTGTTAATTGTAAGCAAGCTAAGTCTAGCGTTATGCCTTATGGTTTGTATACTCCTCTACCTGTACCTAGTGAACCTTGGGTAGATATCTCGATGGATTTTGTATTAGGTTTGCCTAGGTAATGACTCTATATTTATGGTGGTATGTAGATTATCTAAGATGTCTCATTTTATACCATGTCATAAAACTGATGATGCTTCTCATATTGCAGATTTATTTCTTTAGAGAGATTGTTCGTTTACATGAGATACCTAAAAGTATAGTCAGTGATTGTGATTCTAAGTTCTTAAGCTATTTTTGGAAGACATTATGGGAAAAACTGGGAAATAAATTATTATTTTCGACATCTTGTCATCCCCAAACTGATGGACAAACCGAAGTGGTAAATAGGACCTTAGGATAGTTGCTTAGAGCTGCAGCTAAAACCAATTTCAAATCATGGAAAGAGTGCATTCCATTTGTTGAATTTGCATATAATAGGGCTGTTCATTCTTCTACTAACTTCTCACCATTTGAAATTGTGTATGGTTTTAATCCACTTACTCCTTTGGATTTAATCCCTTTACCTGTTGATGAGAGGAAAAGTTTAGATGGAAAGCGTAAGGCTGATATGGTAAGGAAAATGCATGAACAAGTGAAGCGTTAAATTGAGCAGAAAAACAAACATTATGCAAACCAAGGAAACAAGCATCAAACAAAGATGGTGTTTAACCCGGGCGATTGGGTTTGGTTGCACATGCGAAAGGAAAGATTTCCAGCTCAAAGGCGAGCAAAGTTGCATCCAAGGGGTGATGGACCCTTTTAAGTTGTTGAAAGAATTGGAGACAATGCCTATAAGCTTGATCTACTCAGTGAGTATAATGTAAGTGCTACTTTTAATGTTTTCGACTTATCGCTATTTAATGTAGGTGATAATGATTCGAGGACAAATCCTTTTGAAGAGGGAGGGAATGATACAAATCAACGTACACCGACTATGGGGCATGGAAGGAATAAAGGTAAGGAGCTTAAAGTGAAGGACTCTCTACGTATTCCAATTACGAGGTCTATGACAAAGAGAACTCAAGAAGCTTTAAATGGGCTTGTCAAAGAGATCTTCGTGATTTAATCTATTGATGTGAGCTTAAGTATTATTAACTTTGATTCAAGTTGTTGAAGAGTGATTCAAGACTTGGTCTAATTTGAATTAGCTTAAGTGAGATTTGGACACGCATGTGTTTGACACATGTTAACCCATTGGGATCTTGGTTAGTTTTTATTAGACCAGTTGTGGAAGACTATAAATAGGCTGCCTATATGAATAGGATTTTATTTAATTTATTTAGGTTTGTTTATTATTTTCTTATTTAGGGTATTTGTGTCCTAGTTAGTTTTTGATTCCAATTAATGTAGAATTTCTTTCCTTATGCTTTAAGGATTTCTTTCCTAAAGCTAATAGGAATCTATTATTGCTTTTTAGTCAAATTAAACAACTAATTTCGTGGCCTTGGGTTTGTAGCATTATGAATAGATAACTTTTTATGTATTTCAGACACAGATTTGATAATAATAAATTTCAGATTTTTCCTTTGCGAAAATTCAGCTTTCTTTGAGTGCGAGTGATCGGGATCTTGTTCTTGAAGTATTATTTTAACTGTGGTCAATTGTTGTGGGTAGACAATTGAGAATCAACCCCATAACAGGTTCTTTCATCCAATTCGAAAGGTTGCGTTAACTAGATGCTAGCGTGATTGTGTCGTTTTATTTGCTAGGATTGGTTTTGTTATTGCCTTTATTCTTTAATTAACATGATTTCTAATATATAAGTTTATTTTTTCTTTGTGTGCTTTAATCTCAATCCTCGGTCCGGGAAAATTCTTGAATTCGGTTTGCGTTTCTCGTAGCCGGATTCACATCATGGGGACCAGAATATTTTAACTTGCAAAATTTTGGTTTGTTTTTGAAAAGCTTAATTAAGAAGAGCACCGAAAATCATTTAGTTAATTCAACCCATTTTTTTTCATCATTTGGATAAATTATTACACTCTATCTTCTCACCTTCTTCTCTCTAGAATTAAATGGGCTCTTTTTCTAGCTCTAGGTTAGGGTGCTCTATTTTTCCGCGAAACTTACGAAGATGTCACCCATGGTCGCTAAAAATTGGGGAAATCCTAGTGGGTGGAGCACTCATTGTCATCTCCCTCCAAAAGAGGCTTGATGCAAACTTTCTTTACGTTCCTACACCATTCTTATCAAAAGCAATAGAATTTTACCCTCTAGGTACCTTTTTCCAATGAGATTAGATTAGGTCGCCCTTTGTTATGCTCATTGTAATTAAAGGAAAATACCCACAGAATCGGCGGCAGGAATAAGGTTGGAAGACACGTTTCGCATGTGTTGTGTTATATTCCCTTGTAATTAACCTCACCATGTATTGTTGTAAATTGTGCATGCATAACCAAACCCATGGATGTACTAATTTTTTGGTACTACCTCAATTCTAGGCAAGAATTAGCAACTTCATCCAGTACTCATCTTAGTTCACCCCGTGGCTCAATTCTCTTGGTCTATTCAGTTAGCGAACCCAAAGCTCCTCGCAACTAGTAGTGGGTCTCACCTGCTCCATCAAGAGGCCATTTCGCAAGTTTACGCAGTAAGGACTCAAGTCAGTTTCCCGACTTTGTGGTTATGCCAAAGGGAACAACCCTCCCTTATTTTATGGGTTTACACTATGGTATGACCCACGACTAAAGTGTTCATCCTATGATCCTCGATGACATCTCACCTTTGGAAACTTCTCTTGTAAAGATCTTCAAGAAGCTGAAGAAGTATGGGTTGATTGATCACCTCCAGCCGTTCGTTCCACCAAGGCCCGAGGAAAGAAGCAACTTCTGTGTATACCATGTCAGGTATGGTACCCGACAAAAGTACATGAAGATCCCCTCAAAGCTATCACTATGCTGATCGATAAAAGGAAGATTTGTGAACTCATGATGAGAGGGGAGGAAGCAGCCATGATCAACTCAGGATTAGAAGAGGATGAGGTGTGTAAATGCATTTTAGAAATCAAGAAGGTGAGGGAGGAGCCATCAATAATCGATTTAATGGCTATAAAACAATGGAATGGGAAACCTATTGGAAACTAACAGTCACTTTGAACATGCATAATAGGCATGGCGGAAATTCAAAATTTTGTCCCTTGTCCCTAGGAACTCCTATTAGTTGCATAAAAATTAATTAAAGCCTTAACTAAATAAATTCTGTACCTAGGTTAGCATGCATAGGCTAGGCTTACCATAATTCTAAATTTATATCTGAGCATAAATATATTTTATACTAAACATGTTAAAACTCTCAGTTATAACATAAGCATAAAATAAACTAAGCATCTAAAACAACCTAAGCATAATAATTATTAAGTCTTAAAACGCTCAAAGAAAAAGACCTAATAATTAAAAGAGAAAAAGAGAACTTACCAGTTGAATCGTGCTTTAGCAGAACCTTGTTACACAAGCCTCCAAATGTAGGATAGCCTCTATGAGTATCCTTACGAAACCCACCAACCGAAACCTCCCAATGAGGAAGAACTGCAGAGCTTGAAATCCAGTGCACGAATTGTTTGATGAAACCTAATATTCCAACTCCTGGATGCTTGCTTAAGTCCATAAATAGACCTTTGCAGTTTGCATACCTTTGAGCCATTCTGAGATGTAAAACCCTCAAGCTGTATCATATGCACATCTCGGTCCAAATCCCCATTCAGGAATGCTATTTTAACATCCATCTGCTAGGTCTTATAGTTATAATGAATAGCAATGGCGAGGAGTATTCTGATGGACTTAAGCATGGCTACCGATGAGAAAGTTTCATCATAGTCAATACCTTCGTGTTGACTATAACCTTTCACAACCAACCTTGCTTTATAGGTCATCACATTACCATCCATGTCAGTCTTCTTCTTGAAGACCCATTTGCACCCGATAGGTCTAACCTCTTCTGGTGCATCGACCAAATTCCAAACTTAGTATTCATACATGGAATCTATTTCTGATTTCATGGCTTTAAGCCATTTGTTAGAATCTGAGCTTTCATTACTTCATCATAGGTTCTTGGTTCATCATCCTCCATGAGATATAGTTCCCTATCATCAGTGATGATGAAACCATATCTTTCTGGACTTTATGAACATGACTTAATCTACGCACTAATTGTGTTTTGACAGGTTGTTCTTGGATCACATCTTCCTGTCAATCAGCTGATTGTCTGTTCTTCCTCTTGAACTTCTAGTTCAAGGTTGCTCCCATTGGCTTTTGCAAGTAAGTATTCCTTTTCAAGAAAATGAGCACTACTCGGACACAAATCCCTTCTGTGCTTCGGGTTAGTAAAATAAATATCCAATAGTTTCCTTTGGATATCTAATGAACAAACACTTATCAGATTTAGCGTCTAGCTTATCTGATGCTATCCTCTTTAGCATAGTAGGACAACCCCATACTCTTAGGTGACTTAGAGATGACCTTTTATTACACCATATTTCGTAAGGCGTAAAATCAACTGATTTAGAGGGCACTCTGTTTAATACATAAACTGTGCTCTCTAGTGCATATCCCCAAAAGGATTTACTAAGATCTCCTTGGCTCATCATAGATCGAACCATATCTAATAAAGTTCGATTCCTCCTTTTAGACTCTCCATTATGTTGGGGTGTATAAGGAGTGGTCCATTAGGGAACTATTCCACTTTCCTTTAGATAATCCTGAAACTCTTGACTTAAGTATTCTCCACCTCAATCAGATCAAAGTGTTTTAATATTTTTCTCAAGTTGTTTCTCTACTTCATTTCTGAATTTCTTGAAATTTTCCAAACTTTTAGATTTGGCTTCATTAAGTACAGATAACTGTATTATGAGTAATCATCAATAAAGGTTATGAAGTAGAAGTATCCTCCTAGTGCCTTTACACTCATTGGACCATATACATCTGTATGTATAAGTTCAAATGTACTCGTGGCTTGTTCACCCTTTCCTTTAAAAAGTAACTTCATCATTTTTCCTTTTAAACAAGGCTCACAATCACAATAAGACTCCAAGTCTTTTAGGCCCAAGTCTTCACAATCACAATAAGATTCCAAATGACATGTACTCTTATATTAACATCTCCTTGAACGTGTCTTAGTCCTACGGCTAGCCCCCAATTTTATGGTGGACTACCCAGTCCTGTTAAGGCAGACCCTATCTCAGATTTATAATCAATCGATGTAGATGAAAGGAACACTTTGCATAGCAATTTATAGCCAAAAAAGACCGTATTATAAATTTGAGTAAGGAAGACTTATAACTTGCCTTAACATATTTACTTTGGGATTTTATTGCTGTTAAACATCTCACCCAATCTAGGATTTATTAGATGGACATATTTATAATAATTTATATTAATTTAGGGACTTTTAGAATTAATTGATAACGTCTAACCTTAGGTCGGTTTAAGCTCTTTATTATATGTATTCTATCAACCTAGATTATATGCAAAATAGTAACCCTTTTATTTGTTATATATATATATATATATATATATATATATATATATATATATATATATATATATATATATTGCATTTCCTTTAAGCTTTTATTCAAGAATTTAATATTTACTTTGTTATAGAAACATATATAAGCACCATCTTATATACTAGAAATAAATCAGTCCATATTTATACCCCTCTTGGTTAATTCAAGCTGCACTGATATAGGTTCCCAGGTATGATAGGTGCCCTATGAGGAGTAGACACCATGTCCAATCCTTGCCAGAACATACACGAGCAGAAACTTGAAAAACCATGGATTCTCTTGGACTAATAAATTTCGTCCTTTCAATTCATGTAAATTGAAAGCATCCACAACCCACGTAATTTATATAATTTATTGAGTCTTTGATAAGTTTGAGTAAGTTAAGCAGACTTATTCAAAATTATCTATATCTATTTTCTAACCTTGAAATGAAAGGCCAAGTTCATCATCTATTGTTCCAAACAATTTAATAAGCTACAAAACATTTCATATAGAAAATAAAAAATAGTTTGCTTTTAACTTAATTATGCACTAAATCAGCAGACTCTGATACCACTGTTTTAAACTGACAGTCACTTTGAATATGCATAACAAACATGGTGAAAATTCAAAATTTTATCCCTTGTCCTTAGGAACTCGTATTAGTTGCATATAGATTAATTAAACCCTTAACAAAATAAATTATGTACCTAAGTTAGCATGCATAGGCTAGGCTTACCAAACTTTCAAATTATATCTTAGCATTAATATATTTTATACTAAGCATGTTACAACTCTAAGTTATAACCTAAGCATAAAATAAACTAAGCATGGAAAACAACCTAAGCATAATAATTATTAAGTCTTAAAATGCTTAAAGAAAAATACCTAATAATTAAAAGAGAAAAAGAGAACTTACTAGTTGAAGCGTGCTTTAGCAAAACCTTCTTACACAAACCTCCAAATGTAGGATAGCCTCTATGAGTATCCACACAAACCCCACCAACCAAACCCACCCAATGAGGAAGAACTGCAGAGCTTTGAGTAGCTGCTAGACCACTCCAAAAGCCCACCCAAAAATATGAACAAAGAAGTCCCTCTTAGTTAGTTGAGAAAACTATTTAAAGAATCTCAAATATAAAACTAGAGAGAGGAGAGAAAGATGTTGGTGTGTTGAAATAAGGAGGAGGAGGGGGCTTTATATAGGGAGACGGAGAGCTTCCTCATTTAATATGGGATGGGCAAAATACCCATCCCACCCCTATGAGCTTGCCGCCCAAGTCGGCACAAGGCAAGCCCAGGTAGCGGCAAGCCCCCATGGGTTGGCCTTCTAGCATACTTGGACCATATGAATAAATTCATAGGTCCATGGCAAAAATCTCTTTTAATCCTCCTTTTAATTTATTTATGACCCTAATAAAATTAGTTATCGGTCAAAATAAATTTCTGCCTTACCCAAAAAATGATCTAATCATTTTAATCAACACTTTAATTTATTTATGACCCTAATAAAATTAGTTACCGGTCAAAATAAATTCGTGGCTTAAATAGAAAATGATCTAATCATTTAATCAACACCTTAATTGATTTATGACCCTAATAAAATTAGTTACCGATCAAAATAAATTCTCTAGTCTAACCAGGTAATGGTCTAACCATTCCACATTTAATACTATCATAATAGAATAAGTCTATTAATTCTTTACTCAGTCCGATGAATGTTCTACGTGTGTGACCTTATAGGATCCTGAAGTATTGAGCTGTTAAGGTTTGACCAATCCTTGTTCTATAGGAACTATTGGCTTGAGGTTCTAGATCATGAATAGAACTCAATTACCTTAAACAACTGTAATATGCCTCTAGCAAGAGTCCACCATCTCCCATTACTCGGAACATCATTTGTGCCTATGACTTAATCCTAGTTAATGCAATAGTTGCCTAATGCGATGAACTCCTTGGATTCTTTAATATTAGTACCATCTAGTTTATTGGGTTCTATTAAAGTGTTAACCCACCAATGGCGAGGTTGCTCCAAGCTATCCCAATTATTTACTTGTTACCGAAGTATATTTCTCTTTACCATAATGTGTTTGACTAGAAACTATTTCTATCAATCACATACTCTGATTATAGGTTTATAGCAATCATCACTTCAACAAGTGACCAGGTACAACTCCTTAATATATCCGGAGCGATTGATTCTTTCCGACTACATAGCATACCAACGTGTTGTCATCACTACGCCCGTAATCACCCATGGCACCTTAAATTAATGAGTGAATAGGTATGACCCAAAGTATAGCGATAGTACCACACAAGTTAACTAGCATCTCAAGTATGAGGATATTCACAAAGCTACTGCGTAAAGATATACACTAACACCTTGATATATATACCAAGTGTTTATCTTATTGTGGTCTCCAATATATCTCCCAAATATGTTCATGTGTGAAACTTAAGGCATCATCTTCACTCTTATGAGGTTAACTGCTTGGACCCTTTCCAAGAAAGTTGATCACATGCTAGTCTTACTTTTCCATCAATATCCTTTCTTGATGAAACTATGACCATAAATAGTTTAGACATAATCATAATTGCACATGAAGCAGGTCTCACCAAACATAGTCCTACCTGATATCTCTTACTTCATGCTATGTTTATGTCAAGGACTTTTGTAGATAGATATCAATGAATATAATTTATCCAGTCACAATATATATGAATGCATCGATATAAACAAAAGAATAAATGCCTTTTTAATTAAGCAAATTATTTGTACCAATACATAATTAAGATATATCACCCTAATTACCTTAAGGGCATACATCATATCTAACAGAACCCGTCCATGATTATTTTTAGAGGTGGTTGACTGTTCTGATATCTCTCAAAAGAAGACCTTATGAGAAAGAGCTAGCCAACCGATTCATCTTTGGGTTATGTCCTCACCTCTGCTAGATAGCATTCTTAAGAGCATACAAGACCATTCCTGAGTGTTATGAAGCAGTTATAGAAGCGAAAAGATGTTCCAAGAAAATGGAAGCCAATTACCCATCAAAGATCGAAGTGGATAAGGCAATCGATACCCTCACTACTTCAATGTACACCATCCAATGCTTGGGGGATAAGAAGAAGAAACCTATGAAGGAAGCCTTGAGAAACCTAGCCCAAGTCACAAGAGACACCCTGGACGAGTTGTTGACAGAAGAATAGTTACAAGATCTGGACCGCAACCTGACTCACCTCCTGCTGAGTGACCCCAAAGACCATCCATCTTTGGAGGATGACAATGTAATTATGTGTAATGAAAGTGATGTAGCCTTCAAGCATCCTAATGATAATAATAATGATTTTGCTTACTTGTTTGTTATTTCGCCTGATGGCACCATGCATTCATCGGACCACACACATAACATTTTTAGCATTCATGACACTTCATTGCATGACATTAATTTGGGTACTACAGAAAATCCAAAAATGGTAACAATATGCAACGACTTGACCCCTATCAAAAAAAGTGAGATGATAAAAGTGGTCAGAAAATATTTTAACGCTTTTGCTTGGTCCTACAAAGACATGGCTGGGGTAGATTGTCAAATCGCCGAACATCGTATCCTCACTGGTCCCAAGTTCAAACCAGTCAAGCAAAAGTTGAATAGGTTACACCCAGAATGAGGCGACAAGATCAAAGCCGAAGTTGTCATGTTACTGGAGGCTAAGTTCATTGAGGTAATTGAATATCTGACATGGTTAGCAAATGTTTTCCCAGTCCCGAAAAAGGATGGAAAGGTTAGGATGTGAGTTGACTTCCACGATTTAAACAAAGCATCTCCAGAAGATGATTTCCCATTGCCTCATATCGATGTACTAATTCCGTGCAACACCATAAACCAGCCACAAAATAACCTTTTCTTTCATTTTTTCCCTCATAAACAGCCATCCAAACACCACCACGCCATCAAACACTGAATCCTAAACATTGATGCCCAAGAGAGAACTCTTATTATAGTTAATGTGCAAACCCGAAATTAGCTCAAAACACAGTAGAATACAAATAAATGTGGGAATAAGTGTCATATCCACTAGAAGAAAACAAATTGTGTCATCCACAAATTGGAGGAGTGAAATATGTTGTGGAGAATCACCAAGTTGGAAGCCCGGAAGAAGACCTTCTCTAATGCTACAATCCAATAATTGTTTAACCTTCCACTACTAGCACAAAGATGAAAGGTGAAAGCGGATCTCCCTGTTTGACACCCCTTCTTAAAAGAATTTGCTCACTTGGGTGCCCATTGATGAGAACTGAAGTAGTTGAGTTTAGCTAGCAATTTGAAAGCCAAGAGATTCATTTGTTATCAAAACCCATTTTTCCATAACCGAATCGATATATTCACAAGAAATACTATCAACGATTTCAAGCTTTAAAACAAAGTATGATTGACGACTAACATGAACCGAGTGAATAATCTCCGAGGCCAAAAAGGAACATTCATGAATACTCCTTCCTTTTACAAATACAAACTGGTTTCCCGAAATGACATTTGGCAATATTCATTGAAGTCTAATTGATAGAATCTTTGCCAAACTTTCATATATACCATGAATAAGAGCTATAGGCCGAAAGTTGCTTAGACAACTAGGAAGATTTAATTGAATTCGGATGGTAAGAAGATGCATAAAAGCTGACAATAACCCGCATTAACTCTAGCTTTAGGTCTTCCCAAAATTCTTCGTAAAAGTAGAAGTTAAACCCATTGGGACCCAAAGCTTTAGATTCGTCACAAGAACAAACGCTTGACCATACCTCAGCAGCCGAGATATGTGCCACTAATTCCTCATTTTATACAGTTGAAATAGTTGTGAAATCAAGTTTGTCTATGGAGAATGCTATTGATGTGTTCACCGAGAATAGCTTAACATAAAAGGACCTAATTGCCTCCGTAATAGATAGTGCATCATAGATCAAGTTATCGTTTACTTCTAGCGGAGGGATACGATTATTTCTGTAGCAGGCTAAAGCAATACGATGAAAGAATTTAGTGTTGTCGTCCCCAAGAACTGTCAAAGATACCTATGATTGTTGATGTCTTAGCTTTTCAAGGGATCTACGAAGTTGAAATAATTCAAAGCGGGATGAATCCAATTCCTTATATCGTCATTGATAGAGGTCGAACACTAGAACTCGAGGGGAGTGAGAGAAACTTTGCCTCAAGATCCTTAATTTTTCGATCCAAGTCACCATAATTAGAGGCATGCCACGGCTGGATAACTTTCTTGAAGTAAGTGAGTTTGAAATTGATGTATTTGTTCGAATAGTCTGAGATAATAATACAAGACCATTTTGTGTGGATGAAAGGCATGAATTTCTACTTGTCCCAACAGAAATTTAGTGATCAGAAAGGCATTGGCTAAGATTATTGTGGGTTGTGGGTGGTTTATAAAATAGGCATGTGATCATATAGTGCCTAGTCTAACAAAATCACCCTAATTATGGAAGGAAAACGTCACACCTTGTTACCTTTAACACCAAAACAAATTTATCAAGATCAACTTTATTTACAAAATTCATTATGTAAGGAAGAGGTTTTGGTTAAGGAGAGAGAAAACAAGTGTGATAAAAATTAGTAAGGGTGAGAAGAGAGAAGAGGTGAGAGAAAAGGCTAATGAGTTGAGTGAAAGAGATGTGTGGAGAGAAGAAAGTAAGGGTGTTATAAAAGCTAATGATCATACAATATACGCCAAAATGAGAGATTTAATGCAAGCTGAAAATATCTATTTGGAAATTCTTTTATTCAATTGCAAAGGTTTTAGCTTGTCTCTAACGATATCTAATAATACTACTCTTCCTAGTTTGGTTCATTCTTTTTTGCAGAAATTTGATTATCTATTGCTGATTGGGCTACCTTCTATTCGAAGGATTGACCATGAGTTTTCTTATATACTTGGAGCACCTTTCGAGGAGACGAAGGAAACCCAAAAGGAAGTTGAGAATCTGATGTCGATGAGTTTGATACGTGGAAATATGAGTGCTAGGGTTGATTCAATCAACTTAGTACCTCAAAAGGAAGGGAAATGTAGAACTTGCTTCACGGTGACACCGATTCGAGGACAAATCTTTTTTAAAGAGAGAGGAAATGATGCGAATAAATGAAAACCATTTATTGAGCATAGAAATGATAAAGACATGGAACTTAAGAGGAAATATTCTTTACATATTCCATTTCCAAGTTCTAAGTCAAAGAGCGTTCAATCTGCTTTAATTGAGCTAAACGAGGAGATTTTGATGATTGAATGTTCAAGTCAACTTTCAACAATTTATTATATGAGCTTGAGCAGAGATGAAGAATTATTAAATTTGGTTCGTGTGTGGAAGAGTATTTAAAGATTTGGTCTAATTAGATTTTGCTTAAGTAAGCTTTGGACAAGCATGTGTGTGACACGTGTTAATCCATTGGGATCTTGGCTAGTTTTTATTGGATCAATTACTTGATGGAAGACAATATGGCTACCATCATATTAGCATTTGATTTAATTTAATTAGGTTTATTTATTATTTTCTTATTTGAGATATTTTATTTCCTAGTTAGTTTGTGATTTCTATTCAAGTAGGATTTCTTTCTTGATTCTTTAAAGACTTCTTTTAAGAATCTGATTAGGAATTTAGTATTTTTATTTGGGAAAAGCACCAAAATGCACCAACTTGTGCAAAATAATAACCAAAATGCCACAAGAATATGCTTGTAACCTATTTGGAATATTTTGAAAACTTATTAACCAAAATACGCTCTACATACTCATCATGTTTGTGTTCTCTCGATGAAAAATTGAGGAGGTAATTCAGGATCTCATTCAGAAGGCCAAAGTTCGGACAGTGTGGTAGGCTCTATGTATCTTCACCATCGCTTAGTTTCTATCTCGTAAGTTATTTCCAAATTTTGCTTTTGGTTAGACAATTCCCGTTCCCTTCATTTATTGTTCATCTGCTGAATCTGTTTTGCTCAAATTCAGAGCATTATTATTGTGGAGTAATTAGAAACTAGCTTTCTATTTCATTTTATATGAAATTATATGTGCTTTGTCTTTTCATGTCCACTCTTTTGCTTTTGTGATCTGGTCATGTTAGAATTTAGATAATTTCAATGGGAAGGCTGTTTTTCAATGTTTGTTCTTAGGAAGGCTCAGGTGAGCTAGTTATGGTGAGTAAGTTAGCTTGAGATACATATTCAAATAGAATCATAAGAACTGCATTAGTGCGATTTCCATTATTTTCTTACTTTGTTTTCTAAAAGATAGAAATAGCAGTGTAGAGCTTGAGTTTCTGCATTTTTCTCATTGTTAATTCTGCTGCTTTTTTTTTGTTTTAACACTGATTTGGATGAACATCTACTACAAAATCTGTCATATATAAGAATTATATCACATTATATTAGATACATATCTAATATATTTCTGATATAATTCTGATATATATTAAACATAATCATTCGTTCCATCTGCAATTTTTACTTTTCATCTGCATTTTTTTCTCACTAAAACAATTTCAAATTGATTTTGAGCAATTGAATAGGAATTCTGCTGTGATTTTTTTGTTTCAACACAGATTTGGATGAACCTCTATTACAAATCTGTCACATACAAAAAAATATCAGAATTATATCAGATACGTATCTAATATATTTCTGATATAATTCTGTTATAATTCTAATGTAAGTCTTGCAATGCTCATTGAACTGTTATATATCTACTATATATCTGATATTTATATGTTATAAGTCTAATATAAGTCCCTTATAAGTCTAATATAAGTCTCTTTGTATTTGCAATGCCCATTGAACTGATATGAGACGAACCGAAAACTCTAAAGCGGCATGTCGAAAAAATGAACGGTTTGAGAGATAAATGAAAAATAACCCTAAAAAATTAAAAAAACCATGGGCTGTTGCGTGTAAAGTTAGTAAGAGCGTATAGAAGTTATTAACAAAACTTTTTGTGGGATTTAGGTTATTGGTCAAACTTTGACAGAAATTATTTTGGGAAATTGGGTCATAAGTGACAATTGCCCTTTTTAGTTTTTGTCAAATTAGGACGTTAATTTCGTGCATTAGGGTTAGGAGTACTATATATAGATAGCTTTTTTTATGTATTTTAACACAAGATTTGAGATATTAATAAAATTCAGATTTTTCCTTTGTGGAATTTTCATCTTTCTTTGAGTGCAAGTGATCGAGATCTTGTTCTTGAAGTATTATTTTGATTGTGATCAATTATTGCGGCTAGACAATTGAGAATCAACCCCATAACAGATCCTTTCATCCAATTCGAAAGGTTGCGTTATCTATATTCTGACGTGATTGTTTGTTTTATTTGCTAGGATTGATTATACTATTGCCATCTATTCTATTATAATCCATTTTCTAACTCATAAATTTATTTTCTTTATGTCTCATAAATCTCAATTCACGGTCCGAGAAAATTCTTGAGTTCGGATTGCGCTTTGCATATCCGGATTCACATCATGTCGTGATCACCGAAAAGGGCCATGAGTCTATAATAGGACAAGAACCCCACCAACCGAAACCTCCCAATGAGGAAGAACTGCAGAGCTTTGAGTAGCTGATAGACCACTCCAAAGCCCACCCAAAAATATGAACAAAGAAGTCCCTCTTAGTTAGTTGAGAAAACTATTTGAAGAATCTCAAATATAAAACTAGAGAGAGGAGAGAAAGATGTTGGTGTGTTGAAACAAGGAGGAGGAGGTGGCTTGATATGGGGAGAGGGAGAGCTCCCACCCCTATACTTGGGCGGCAAGCACATACTTGTCGCCCTAAGCTGCCACAAAGCAGGCCCTAATGGGCTTGCCTTGGCCGTAGGCTTGGGCTTGTGGCAAGCCCCCATGGACTGGCCTTTTAGCATACTTGGACCCTATGAATAAATTCATAGGTCTATGGAAAAAATCCCTTTTAATCCTCCTTTCTTTTAATTTATTTATGACCCTAACAAAATTAGTTACCGGTTAAAATAAATTTCTGGCTTAACTAGAAAATAATCTAATCGTTTTAATCAACACTCTAATTTATTTATGGCCCTAATAAAATAGTCACATGTCAAAATAAATTGTTACTTTAACCAGAAAATGATCTAATCATTTAATCAACACTTTAATTTATTTATGACCCTAGTAAAATTAATTACCGGTCAAAATAAATTCTCTGGTCTAACCACGTAATGGTCTAACCATTCCACTTTTAATATTCTCGTAATAGACTAAGTCTATTAATTCTTTACTCAGTCCGATGAAAGTTCTATGTGTGTGACCTTATAGGATCTTGAAGTATTGAGCTGTTAAGGTTTGACCAATCCTTGTTTAATAGGAAGTATTGGATCAAGGTTCTAGACAGTGAATAGAACTTGATTACCTTTATCGACTCTACTACGCCACTAGAAAGGGTCCACCATCCTCTATTACTCGGAACGTCATTTGTGCCTCTAACTTAATCCTGGTTAATGCAATAGTTGCCCAATGCGATGAACTCCTTCCATTATTTAATATTAATACCATATGGTTTATTGGGTTCGGTTAAAGTGTTAACCCACTAATAGGGAGGTTGCTCGAAGCAATCCTAGCTATTTACTTGTTACCAAAGTATATTGCTCTTTACCATAATGTGTTTGACTAGAAACTATTTCTATCAATCACATACTTTGATCAGAGGTTTATAACAATCATCACTTCAACAAGTGGCCAGGTACAACTCCTTAATATATCCGGAGCGATGGATTCTTTCCAACTACATAGGTTACCAACTTGATGTCATCAATACACACGTAATCACCCGTGGCACCCTAAATTAATGAGTGAATATATATATGACCCAAAGTATAGCAATAGTACCACACAAAGGTAACTAGCATCTCAAGTATGATGATATTCGCAAAGCTACCGCATAAAGATAAATGCTAAGACCTTGATATATATACCAAGTGTTTATCTTATTGCGGTCTCCAATATATCTCCCAAATTTATCCATGTGTATTGAGGCACCGCCTTCAGTCTTAGGAGATTAACTGCTTGGACCCTTTCTAAGAAAGTTGACCACATGCTAGTCTAAACTATGACTAGGTATAGTTTAGACATAATCAGAATTTCACATGAAGCAGGTCTCACCATACATAGTCCTACTATGATATCTCTTACTTCATGCTATGTTTATGTCAAGGACTTTTGTACATAGATATCAATGAATGTATTTTAACCAGTCACAATATATATGAACACATCGATATAAGCAAAATAAATGCCTTTATTAATTAAACAAATTATTCGTACCAATACATAATTAAGATATATTGCGCTCATTGCTTTAACGACATACATCATATCTAACAAACTCCCACTTGCACTAAGGCCAATTAGCCATGTGTCTCAATCTATATGCTTTCACATGCTGGTTATGTTTGACTTGCGTTAATGGCTTTGTCAGCCATCCACGAGGTTCTAACTAGTAGGGACATATTATAATATTATCATCTTAGTATCAACAATCTCCCTAATTAAATGATACTTTCTAAGTACGTATCTATTTTTCTGGTGAGACCGTGGTTCTTTTGCCTAAGCTATAGCACAATTGTTATCACAATACAAAGTAATTGGATCAACAATCTCAGGCACTACAGCGAGATCACTAATAAATCCCTTTAACATGACAGCTTCTTTTACTGTGGTTGCAACGTACTCAAACTCCATGGTTGAATACGCAGTAGTTTCTTGCCTGGAAATTTTCCAACATACTGCCCCTCCATAACTACATACACAAAACCTGACTGAGACTTAAAGTCATCCTCATTAGATTGGAAACTCGCATCAATGTAACCTCTAATTATGAGGTCACCATCTTCATATATCAAGAACTCATCTTTAGTCCTCTCAAGTACTAAAGAATTGCATTGATGGCCATCCGGTGCTTTTCACCTGGATCCGATTGATATTTACTCGTAAAGCTCAAAGCTTGAGAGACATCTGGCCTAGTACATATCATAGCATATATGATGGATCCTATTGCAAATGCATAAGGTGTATCGTTCATCCACATTCTTTCCTGATCTGTCTTTGGACACTCATCCTTAGATAGGTTAATCCCCTTTATCATCAGGATATAACCTTTCTTTGAATGCTCAAGGCTGAATCTATTCAGTACCTTGTCTATATATGTACTTTGAGAAAGACCTAACAGCCTCTTGGATCTATCTTTATAGATCTTTATATATAGTATAAGTGCGGCTTCTCCAAGGTCTTTCATGGAGAACTTTCTTGACAACCATATTTTAAAGAGAAATGTCGTTTCCTATTAGCAGAATGTCATCGACATATAGTACTAAGAAAATGACTGCACTCCCACTAACCTTCTTGTAAACACAACGTTCATTAATGTTTGGACAGA
This sequence comes from Euphorbia pulcherrima, assembly GCA_947683365.1. Lineage (NCBI taxonomy): Eukaryota > Viridiplantae > Streptophyta > Magnoliopsida > Malpighiales > Euphorbiaceae > Euphorbia > Euphorbia pulcherrima. Next base: position 33,717,839 of record CANTUS010000015.1, on the reverse strand, counting down.
AATCCAGTTCACGAATTGTCTAATCAAACCTAATATTCCAACTCCTGGATGCCTGCTTAAGTCTATAAATAGACCTTTGTAGTTTGCATACCTTCGAGCCATTCTGAGATTAAAAACCCTCAGGCTGTGTCATATACACATCTCGGTCCAAATCCCCATTCAAGAATTCTGTTTTAACATCCATCTGCCATGTCTTATAATGATAACGAGTAGCAATGGGAAGGAGTATTCTGATGGATTAAAGCATGGCTACCGGTGAGAAAGTTTCGTCATAGTCAATACCTTCGCGTTGACTTTAACCTTTTGCAGCTAACCTTGCTTTATAGGTAATCACATTACCGTCCATGTCAGTCTTCTTCTTGAAGACCCATTTGCACCCAATAGGTCTAACCTCTTCTGTACATCGACAAATTCTAAACTTGGTTTTCATACATGGAATCCATTTCTAATTTCATGGCTTTAAGCCATTTGTTAGAATCTGAGCTTTTCATTGCTTCATCATAGTTTCTCGATTCATCATCCTTCATGAGATATAGTTCCCTTTCATCAGTGATGATGAAACCATATCTTTCGGGACCTTTATAAACACGACTTGATATTAGCATTTGATTTAATTTAATTAGGTTTATTTATTATTTTCTTATTTGAGATATTTCATTTCCTAGTGAGTTTATGATTTCTATTCAAGTAGGATTTCTTTCCTGATTCTTTAAGAACTTCTTTTAAGAATCTGATTAGGACTTTAGTATTTTATTCTTAGTCAGATTATGATGTTAATTTGGTGCATTAGGGTTAGGAGTATTATATATAGATAGCTTTTTATGTATTCTAGATACAGATTTGAGATATTAATAAAATTAAGACTTTTCCTTTGTGGAATTTTCATCCTTCTTTGAGTACGAGTGATTGGGATCTTGTTCTTGAAGTATTATTTTGATTATGATCAATTGTTGTGGCTACACAATTGGGAATCAACCCCATAACAAGTTCTTTCATCCAATTCGAAAGGTTGCGTTAAATATATGCTAACGTGATTGTTCGTTTTTTTTGCTAGGATTGGTTGTGCTATTGCCTTCTATTATATTATAATCCATTTTCTAACTCATAAATTTATTTTATTTGTGTCTCATAAATCTCAATTCACGGTCCGAGAAAATTCTTGAGTTCCGATTGCGCTTCGCGTAACTGGATTCATTCCATCAGCTTTGATGGATAGATTATCTAGATTTGTAACCATGAATTCAAATGTTTCCAATCACTACGAAATTCCGTTCGTCCCTATGCATATGTATTTAGGTCATCGGGGGGTGAATACTTTTTGCGGAATTTAAAGACTTTAAAAAGTCTTGTGTAATGTGTTATATATGTTCCGGATGTAATGGATATGGATGATGCAAATATGAAATAATGTGCAATATAGTAAAGAGTTAAAGAAAATCAAACACGATGATTTTATCCTGGTTCGGCCCCGCCTACTCCAGTCCCCAGAGTTTCCTTCCTCTGAGCTTTGTCCACTAGTGTGATTCCTTTCCAACTGGCAGGAATCAAGCCTTACAATTATCTCTGGAGATTTATTCTCCTCCAGATGTAGGATATACCACTAGAAGCACCAACTCCTAGCTGAGTCCTCTTGTGCTTGTCTTCAGATGGTAACCACTCTTCTGCATGTAGGCTATACCACTAAAAGCACCAACTCTTAGCTGAGTCCTTTCTCTTTAGTAGGATATACCACTTAGATTCTACCCAAACCTCAGCTGAGTCCTACAAGGATATACCACTTAAAGAACCAATCTTTAAGCCGAGTCCCAATCTTAATACTCACCCAAGTATGGTATATTACAACTGATTTTATTAAGGGTTTGGTTTTTGAATTCTTCAAATTCATAACGCACTTGAGAATCCTTACAAAACAGATTTGAAGTTTTTCTAGTTCTTGGAGGGATTTTGTTCACTAATTGAATTAGCTTGAGTTCTCTTTATAATAGCTTCTTGTGAAATTAACTAGCACCTTCTCAACTTGTGAAGCTTCCCTTTTATAGGCTTTGATCACAAATGTAGTCGTTGTGTACCGTTGAGGTAGATCTTAAATCTTCACCATTGATCAGTGTACCATTGAGGTAGACCTTGAATCTTCACCATTGATCAGGTACATTGTGGCGCATCCAGAGCCATTTAATCAATCCGTTAGAGACATAATTTTACCTGTTTCAATTATTGGGATTGATGCAAAAAGCTGTCAGTAGCCATTTGTTTGGCTTTTTGCGCACTGCCAAATTCTAGGCAAGATTTGTCAGTTGTTTGAGCTTCACCCGCCATCCAATTGGTCTAGGCTAAAAAGGCTTGTAGCTTTTTCTCTTTCCAAATCAGATATTTGTCATTTTGTGATATACGTGCAAGCTGTCATTATTTCATTCTTCAATGCAAAAAGGGACTTTGAATTCAAACCAAAGGTGGCGGGAAATATGATTTTCAAATAATTTCCTTTTGTCTTGATAATTGAGTCTTCCAGATGTCTTCAAACTCAACTTATCCAGATGCTCTTCAATCAGTCTTTCTCCGAACATTGTCTTTGAGGAGTTAGAAGTTTGTTTCCTTTCCAAACTCTAACCGGATGGTTTCCATATGGACTTTGGTGTTTGAAGTCTTCAATGTGTCCGGATAACGTATCTTGGACTCTGGTGTTTTTGTTTTTTTCAAACCTGATCCAGATATTGTTATGAATTAGTTCTTCCAGATCATTATTTCCCAACAATCTCCCCCATTTTATGGGAACAAAAACCTGAGTACATTTAAGCATAAGCATAGGGAGCTAAGTATGATTCTTGATACTTAATCATTTACAGATTTACTCCTCTATAATTCTAGCATCCTAACTCTCCCAGTATTTAGGCATATTAGCTTCTAAGTTTTTTAAGTATAATTGATAGTTGTACTTAGAAGCAATTTTAGTATAAGTATTTTTCACTTTATATACTTTTGCTGTTGACCATAGTTAACATTAATGAAGTTTCGGATTACAAGATACAAATGTATATAAGTAAGAAATTTACAGAGCTAATTTTCAATTAAAGAATAGCCATTCTATACATCACGCTTTACTTCCCAAAAACTTCACCTTCCTTGCTTGTACTGTTCTCCCCCTTTTTGTTTGCGTGAGTTTGGGGATCTTTAACTACTTGGAGTGGTTTGGTGAGCTTCCAGAGCTCCAAGAAGGACTTGGCTAGATCTGGATGCAGTTAAGAGCATATTGCCTATCTTTTGCTTCAAAGAATGGGAATAGTGCCTTGAGAAGAGTGAAATTGCACTGGTACCCAAAGAATCCTATATCCCCATGTGCTAGATAAGTTCTGAATGATTGGGAAGAGAAGGCTTTTTGGAATTACAGGTGAGGTTCCGGATGAAGGAGTAGTGAGCGAAAGTTGAGACATACCGAATTTAAGTTGTTCAACCTCCTTAATGGTGTCTCTATGGTAGTTATGAAGACTTGTATTGAGGTGCTGGAGTTCAGTGTTAAAATTGTCTTTCCAGGTGGTGATAAACTTGTTAGTTCCGGAAAGATGGCACTGGAAATCATCGCTCACATCTTCTATGTGTTTCTCCAGGAGCTTTGGGAGCTCTTCCTCAAGAAAATTACGTAGGATCTCCTAAGAGGCCTGGTGTTCCTCATTGAGATGAGTTAATCCAGATGAAATATCCTTCGAAGATTCTGTGATGGATTGAGGGATGAATTTTTCCAAGCTTTCAAACTTGCTTTCAATGTACTCTTTTAGCTCAGGTTTAATGTCAGTAGATGATGAAATAATTTGGCCCAATATTGTAGCCCAATTATTCCTTGCTCCTATTGTAGATTGGGTTGCTATTAGGCAGTTGTGATTGCAGAGGAGAGTTGGGTTAATTCTGGAGGGATCTTGGAGAGAGAGGTTTCAGCAGCTTTTATAGCTGTAGGGAATAAATTGACCTTCTTCTCAATACTCTTTACAGTGGTCTTTATCTCTCCCAACTCTTTCTTAAGATCCGGATCTCTAGATTCTTCTTGCAGGAGCTTCTCTGCTGATATTAATTTTGAGCATATACTCTGGAGTATTTGCTTCATCTCATCTTCTCTATGCCCTTCAATGGTGGCTTGCTCCAACAAACTTAGGGCCATTCTTATCTTCTCAACTCTAGTGGGCTTTGGATTTATGGTTGGCTTCTTTAATATACTATTTGAAGAGGATTCTTCTTCAGAGCTAGAGCTGATTTCTATTTCTTATGATCCGGAAGTTTCTCCTTCCTCACTGCTTTCCTCATCTTTCTTCTATTCTAATTTCTTTTCTTCTAACCTTTCCTTCGGAGTGGCCTCGCCCTTTGAGTCCACTTTAGAAGTGTTCTCAGTGGATCCCAAACCATCTCCCTCCTCCGAAGCTTTGTGCTCCAGGCTAGGCTCAACTACCTTGGATGCACTTTAAGGTTCAGAGACACCCAAGTTGCCTTGGTTTTCATCAGATGGAACAACATTAATAGCAGCAGTTACCTCTAGTTGTCACTATTTAGTATGCTCTATTTCAGTTCTCTCTTCTACCTCAGTTTCCATATCATCCTTTGGAAGATTGGCATTTGCCTCAATTTCCCCTCCATTTGCATTTTATGGACTTTCTACAATAGTTTCTCTAATTCCTAGAATTTGGAGAGAATCAGGAAGGGAGTCTGTGTGAGCTTTGAAGATGTATAAGTCTTCTTCATGGTTTCCCTCCTGGAGAGCTTGCATGTCGGAGGGAGCAATTTGAATTGCAGGTGGTGAAGTGTCCAGAAGAGTGGTTTCCTTGGTTACTCCGGATGAACCTCCGGATCCTTTCTTGGTGAGTTAATTTGCCTTTAAATTTTTCTTCACGGACGTGAATAGAACTCGATTACCTTAAACAACTGTAATATGCCTCTAGCAAGGGTCCACCATCTCCCATTACTCGGAGCGTCATTTGTGCCTATGACTTAATCCTAGTTAACGCAATAGTTGTCCAATGCGATGAACTCCTTCCATTCTTTAATACTAGTACCATCTGGTTTATTGGGTTTGATCAAAGTATTAACCAACCAATAGCGAGGTTGCTCCAAGCTATCCCAGTTCTTTACTTGTTACCGAAGTATATTGCTCTTTACCATAATGTGTTTGACTAGAAACTATTTCTATCAATCACATACTCTGATCAGAGGTTTATAGAAATCATCACTTCTACAAGTGACCAGGTACAACTCCTTAGTATATCCAGAGCGATGGATTTTTTCCGACTACATAGCTTACCAACGTGCTGTCATCACTACACCCGTAATCACCCGTGGCACCTTAAATTAATGAGTGAATAGGTATGACCCAAAGTATAGTGATAGTACCACACAAGTTAACTAGCATCTCAAGTATGAGGGTATTCGCAAAGCTACTGCGTAAAGATAAACAGCTAAGACCTTGATATATATACCAAGTGTTTATCTTATTGCGATCTCCAATATATCTCCCAAATATATCCATGTGTTTAACTTAAGGCATCACTTCGATCTTAGGAAGTTAACTGCTTGGACCCTTTCCAAGAAAGTTGACCACATGCTAGTCTTACTTTTCCATCAATATCCTTTCTTGATAAAACTATGACTATGGCTAGTTTAGACATAATCATAATTGCACATGAAGCGGGTCTCACCAAACAAAGTCCTACTATGATATCTCTTACTTCATGCTCTATTTATACCAAGGACTTTTGTAGATAAATATCAATGAATATATTCTATCCAGTCACAATATATATGAATGCATCGATATAAACAAAAGAATAAATGCCTTTTTAACTAAACAAATTATTTGTGCTAATACATAATTAAGATATATCACCCTAATTGCCTTAAGGGCATACATCAAATCTAACATAACCCATCCACGATTGTTTTCAGAGGTGGTACTGTTCTGATATCTCTCAAAAGAAGACCTAATGAGAAAGAGCTAGCCGACTGATTCATCTTGGGTTATGTCCTCACCTCCGCAAGATAGCATTCATAAGAGCATGCAAGACCATTCTTGAGTGTTATGAAGCAGCTATAGAAGCGGAAAGATGATCCAAGAAAATGGAAGCCAATGACCCATCAAAGATCGAAGTGGACAAGGCCATCGATACCCTCACCACTTCAATGTACACCATCCAATGCTTGGGGGATAAGAAGAAGACACCCATCCAGGAAGCCTTGAGAAACCTAGCCCAAGTCACAAGAGACACCATGGACGATGTGTTAACCGAAGAACAGTAGCAAGATCTGGACTGCGACCTGACTCACCTCCTGATGAGTGACCCCGAAGACCATCCATCTTTGGAGGATGACAATGCAATTATGTGTAATGAAAATGATGTAGCCTTCGGGCATCCGAATGATAATAATAATGATTTTTCTTACTTGTTTGATGTTTTTCTTGATGGCACCATGCATTCATCCGGCCACACGCATAACTTTTTAGCATTCATGACACTTTATTGCATGACATTAATTTGGGTACTACGAAAAATCCAAAAATGGTAACAATATCCAGCGACTTGACCACTATCGAAAAAAGAGAGATGGTAAAAGTGCTTAGAAAACATGTTAAAGCTTTTGCTTGGTCCTACAAAGACATGCTTAGGGTAGATCGTCAAATTGCCGAGCATCGTATCCCCGCCAATCCCAAGTTCAAACCAATCAAGCAAAAGTTGAAGAGGTTACGCTCAGAATGAGCCAATAAGATCAAACCCGAAGTTGCTAGGTTGCTGGAGGCTAAGTTCATTGAGGCAATTGAATATCCGACATGGTTAGCAAATGTTGTCCCAGTCCCGAAAATGGATGGAAAGGTTAGGATGTGCGTCAACTTCCATGATTCAAACAAAGCATCTCCAAAAGATGATTTCCCATTGCCTCATATAGATGTACTAATCGATAGTGCCGCCAGGGCCGCAATGTATTCATTCTTAGGTGGTTTCTCTGGGTACAATCAGATCCTAACGGACGTTGTTGACAAAGTAAAGACTGCTTTCATTACAGAATGGGGGGTATACTATTATAAGGTAATGCCTTTTGGGTTAAAGAATGCATGGGCAACTTATCAAAGAGCTGTGACCGCATTACTACATGACATGATCCATAAAGAGGTTGAGGTTTATGTAGATGACATGCTAGTGAAGTCTAACACAAGGTAAGAGCATCCTGAGATTTTAGATAGGTTCTTGACAAGAATTGAGAAATACGACCTGCATTTGAACCCAAAGAAGGGCGTGTTTGGGGCGACTTCTAGAAGACTCTTGGGTCACATTATCAGCCAGAGAGCAATTGAGGTTGATCCCGACAAAGTTAGAGCTATTCAAGAAATGCCTATTCCTAGAACTAAAAGGGAAGTCAGGTCATTTCTTGGATCGCTTCAGTATGTAAGTCGATTTATTGCCAAGCTAACAACAGTTTATGAGATGATCTTTAAGTTGTCAAGAAAGAAGCAGCTGATACAGTGCCAGGTAGCCTTTTATAAGATAAAGGCTTACCCTCTGTGATGGCATGTTTGTAATGGAAAAAAGGGAAGAAAAATGTTACTTTGTGACTGGTTTAGGTGATGCATGAAAATTATGAGTAAGGTAAGGTGATATGGCTTATTTTATGAGAAAAAGAATGTGTTTAAGTTTCTTTGAATGTTTTAAAAATGTCACAAGTTGAGTGTTTTTGTATCACACACAAAACCCCATTAGTTTTTGAAAACTAATAAAACCCAAATGTGTTTAAGCACACAATTTCACTCAAAATAAGATCTGATTACTTGCAAATTCGTTGCCCCTTTAAATAAGGAAATAACAAAGAGATTAGAAGCATATTAAACGGAATTAAAGACAAATAACTTCATACTTTAATCCTATTTTAAACTAACAATGAAAACACACATTTACTGGTAATAAAGCTTAAAAAACAGCAAATATACTCCTCCAAATGTCCCTCTTGTGTATGAGCTGGAATTCTTGAGCATAAGTCATAATTTGGGCAGATTTTGTTGGGCCTGAATTTGGTCTTCAAATATGATGGCTTATAATAGACCAAAAGGCTTCAAAAGTAGTTGGATCTTCATGTTATGTATAGATTCAAAGCATGGATCTTCATTAGGATCAGAATCATCATCATCATCATCTTCTAAAAGTGTGGAAAGGGCCATGTCATGAGTATCTCAAATTGCTGGAACGGATGGACCTCCAACATCATGACTCCCCCAGTCTAGAGGCCTCCGATGCTCGATAAACCGTTGATTCTTTATTTAGCCATAGAGGAGTCACCTATGGGTGTAATGTTAGTCCAAGAACAAGATAAAAAAAGAGCGAGCATGCTATCTACTACTTGAGTAAGAAGTTGTTGGAGTATGAGACACGCGATACACAATCGTGGAAAAGACATGTACTGCAATGGTATGGTTGGCCAAGAAGTTGAGGCACCACTTCCAGTCTTACAGGATTCATGCAGTTACTAAGGTAGATCCGATGAAGTATCTTTGTCAATCCCCCATATTGGCAAAGAAACTCTCGCGTTGGCTTCTTTTACTGTCTGAATTTGATATCGAGTATGTCATGAAGAAAGTAATCAAGGGGAGAGTAGTGGCTGAATTCCTAGCAAGTCAACCTATAGAGTCTGATTAGTTAGAGAACCTGGATTTCCCCGATGAGCAGTTAGCCGTAGTGGAAGTAGAAAAAGCCGAATGGATCATGAATTTTGACGGGGCCATGAATCGAAGGTTGCTGCTCTTGGGGTCGTCATCATTAAGCCCCAAGGCACCAATAATGGAGCAGAATATGAAGCTTGTCTTTTTGGTCTTGATGCCCTATTGAAAGTGGGGGCGAAGGAAGCAAGAGTAGTTGGCGATTCCGCACTAGTGATAAAGCATGTTGTAACGGAGTGGGAAATCAAAGAAGAGTAACTCAGGCCATATGTGGAGGCAATTTGGGATTTATTAGTACAGTTCAATCCGTACTTCTTTCAACATGTACCAAGAGATGAGAATCAGATGGCCGACTCACTAGCTACCTTGGCATCTATATGGGAAGGAGAGAAAACCCAACCCATCCGCCCTTTGGTAATGGAAACCTCTTGTTCCCCATTTCATGAGAAAATTCAAGTTATGACCATTGAGGATCAAAAGGCTTCCCGGTATGACAACATTAAGAAGTTCCTAAGAGAAGGGAGATGCTTCGAAAGATTGTTGAGTTTAGATTGAATGACACTTAAGAGGTTGGCAATGAAATTCAGACTAGTAGATGAGGATCACTTTAAGAGGACAACCGAAGGTTTATTGTTGAGGTGTTTGGCAGAAGAAGAGGCACTCAAGGGATTGTGGCCCACACATGAATGGGATGGCTTTGGCAAGGAAAATTCAGAGAATGGGATACTTCTAGACCATAATGAATGCCGACTGTGTCGACAAAGTCAGGAAATGTCATCAATGCTAGATCATGGGATATACAACATTTACTCTCATCTGAACTTAATAATTTGTCTAATCCTTGGCCTTTCTCGGTGTGGGGGATATACATAATTGGCAAAATTCGGCCAACATCAACAAACAGACACCAATTCATCAGAGTCCCATTTGATTATTTTTCAAAATGGGCAGAGGGCGAATCCTACACCAGTATCATAGCCAAGAAAATGGCCAAGTTCATAGAGAGGCGTATTTTTGCTCGATATGGGATTCTGCATCATGTGGTTTCTGATAATGGGGTTCAATTTTAAGGGGCCACGACTGAATTGTTTGAGAAGTTCAACGTCGAACATCACAATTCTTCTCCGTACAGACCACAAGCCAATGGGGCAGTTGAGGCTGCCAATAAGTTAATCAAGAGAATCTTGTCCAAGACAGTGACTGCCTACACGGATTAGGCCAATAAAGTTCCATTTGCATTTTGGGGGTATAGAACCAGTGTAAGAATGCCCACGGATCATACACCTTTCTCCTTAGTATATGGAACAGAAGTCGTGTTGCTTGTCAAAACTAAAGTAAGATCTCTACGAGTGGCACTAGACGCCTAGTTGGAAGAGTCAGATTGGGTAAGGGCTAGGTATGAACAATTGAATGCGATGGATGAGAAGCGACTCAAGGCATTTGACCACCTACACATGTACCAGTAGCGCATGGCCTGAACCTACATACCTGAAGCAACCTCTCAAGGCTGGTGATCTGGTTCTCAAACGACTATGACAAGTCAACACTGATGCTAGGGGAAAGTTCAGGCCTAAATGGGAAGGACCATTTGGGATCAAGAAGGTCTTTGGCAGGGATGAATCAAGCTCATGGACATGGTTGGAAATGAGTTTGTGAATCTAGTAAATCAAGACCGGCTTAAGCTTTATCATGTCTAGGTCAAAAGAAATAATTCACAGAAAAGTACCACAACGATTAAAAGAAAAAAAATAAATCACCCAGCGAGTGGTCTTCCACTGCTCGGGAAAAAATTAGGGTGCAACCCGTTGATCGGTATTCTACAAATCGGTCCGGCAAAAATTAGGGTGCCCCAATGCAGATAAAGCCCGCTAAGTTGAAAACCCAAAAAGGGCAGCTTAGGTAAAAGTTAGGGCATCAGGTGAAAAATGTCAGTTGCTTTTCTAGAAAATATGTAAAAAGATCAATAGGCAGTAGGAGTTAACCATTGGAAATTGTTACCATTGCCTATGTACTCAAATTAATCTCATCAACGAACATGTTATGATTTGCTAAGAATCTTGGTCTTATGAATGCATGCCTATCTTTAGGTGAAATAATCACAGGTTTTTGAACATCAATTTTTTCTCTACATTTTGTGCTCTTTGTTGTTATCTTTATTGCGCGTATATTATCCAACAAAAGACAAAATAAGCCACAAAAGAAATAAGGTTTATGCAAAAGTAAAAAATGTCTGCTGAATTGAAAACCCGAAAGGTCGTTCCAGGCAAAAGTTAAGACAAAAGAAAAAGAAAGAGTTTGCTGGATTGAGCCGCCAAGGACAATTCAGGCATAAATTAAGACGAAATAAAGAAATAAGCAAATGTAAATGTTCGATAGGTCATCTCACACTGAATGGCCTATGCAAAAATTAGAACTCAATTAAAAAATGCCAGTATTTTACACTTGTTATTTTCAGACATCATTTGCATTATGCACTTCATAGTTGGGATCCCTTGAACTTGGTTCCCCTTCTATGTAGTCGCACGATAAGCACACCATCCAATAGGCTAATCTCAAACCAACCAGCCTTGGTAGTACTTGTCAGTCTAAATTGGGCCAGTTCATCGCGATCAGGAACTTACAGTGCTCAACGGTTAACTCACTTGCTCATGGTATGCTTTAAACAAGCTTCATTGTTAGTTATGCCAAGGGGCACTACGGGTGTACAAGTAGCAATATTCAGTGGTTTTAGTGCAGAAAAAGAAAGTTCAAGCATGCATAAAGTAAAGCAGAGAAAAGTATCAGTATAAATAACATCAAGGTTTACATCAAAATAAATCCATATAGGGCTAAAAATGTCAAATGTCCAAATAGAGCAATCCTAATCTAAGCTGCTGGAGGATCATCTCCCTGGGGCACATCCTGAATCTCATCCTGGGTGTCCACCAACAGATCCGCCATGTCAATCATCACATGGTCCTCAGCCCTATCAGCATCCGTAGTGGGCAGGCCAAGCACCCATACCACTGAACCTCCCGTAGCACCCCCAGCGACAGCGTTGTTCACCCTGACCTGCTGCTCCACCTCTTGCTCAATGCTAGCCACCGAAGCCACCACCAAAGCCACCTGATATGGAAATTGGTCATCCTCAAAAAAAGAATCACTCGCTTAGGTGTCTGCCTATCCTCAGTCATCTGGGCCAGCTGTCCTCACAACACCTCAACCTTGGCCCTCGCTCGAGTAGCCTCCGCTCTAGCCCTCTCTAGCTCCTCCTCCAAGTGGCCTTGCCCGGTTAGCCTCGGTAGTGGCCACTCGCAGCTGTGCCTCGAGGAACCCAGCCCACTCCTCAAAAGCATCCAAATCCTGGGCGTACTCGTCACACTCCATTGCAAACAAAGTCTATAAGAAAACCAAAAGATCAGTACACAGAATTAAATGTCATGGCATGTATCATGCGTTAGTTTGTTAAATTTTGCAGGTAAATAAAACTCACCTAGGCCAGTGCATCCTGAGCTAGTAATAAGTCCTTGACAGACATGAAGCACCAAGCAATCCTCTCTGCCTCAGCCACAGTCACCTAAAAAAGAAAATCATATCAGGATAGACATCCCAAGCAGTTATAATAAGGACAGGTTTAGAGCTGAGAATTCCTCACATGGGTAGAGCTGGAAGGGGTAAAGCGAATGGTGTGGATTGACTCCTCGAGGTCCCTAACAGTTCTCTTCCCCGAATGGTTGAGGAGACGAAAGGAAGTGTCTAGGTCTGTCACGAGGACCCCCTCTCTCATGCCCCCAAAAGAGAGAGACCGCTTCATTGGTGGCTCTAGGTCAGCAGGGTTCCGGATATTTTGAGTCCGTACGATGCAAGTAATATAAATTGCAACAAATTAAAGACAGAGTAAAGAAAATTCAAACATAAGAGATTTATACCTGTTCGGCCCTGCCTACGTCTAGTCCCCAAAGGTTCCTTCCTTTGAGCTTTTCCACTAGTGTGATTTCTTTCCAACTGGCAGAAATCAAGCCTTATAGTTTGTCTCCGAATGGTAACTCCTTCCGGATGTAGGATATACCACTAAAAGCACCAACTCCTAGCTGAGTCCTCTTGTCTTTAGCAGGAAATACCACTTAGATTTCTACCCCAAACCTAAGTTGAGTCCTACAGGGAGATCCCACTCAAAGCGCCTACTTTAAGCTGTATCCCAATCTCATAACTCACCCATGTTGGAGATCTTTACACTTTGTTTTCTCAAAGGTTTTGGTTTGGACTTTCTCAAGTTTATAATTTCACTTGGGAATCCTTACAACTGATTTAGAAATGTTTGATTCTAGGAGGAATGTGTTTTTCGATTGCTTTTAGCAGATTCTCTTGTTAATTGCTTTCTCAAACCAACCAGCACCTTCTCAACATGTGAAGCTTCCCTTTTATAGGTTTCTATCATAAATGTAACCGTTGTGGGTTGGTAAGGTGTAATTAAATCTTCACCATTGATCAGGTAAAATGTGGCACTTTCGGAGCTGTTGTTCAATACGTTACTTTGACCAGTTTGAATCCTTGGGATTGAGCCTGTAAAGTTGTCACTGATAGTTCCTTATATTTTAGTGATACACCAACTTTTATGCAAGTGCCTTTTTGGTGTGAGCTCCACACGCCTTCTTATTGGTCTAGGTGAAAAAGGTTGTTGCCTTTTTCTCTGATTGGTGTCAGTATTTTGTCCCTTTTCTGAAAAGTAAGCTGTCATTTTTATCTTGCTTTAGGGAAAAGGATCTTTGACTTGGAGACCAAAAGAAAGGAGGGAATGGAATTTTTTGAATCAGTCCCTTTGTCTAACATGTTAAAGCCTTCCGGATGTCTTCAGACTTTAATATCTCCGGATCTGTCTTCTTCCAAATGCTTGTACAATCAATTCTTCCGGATGCTATTTTGGTTTCCAAACTCTAGCCAGATGCTTCCATTTATGCTTAGGTAATTATCTTCACTTGTCTTGGACTTTGGATGTTTTGGATATGAGTCCGGATAAGTGCCTTAGGTCTTTTTATACTTAGGTATTTTGTTTACTTCAAACCTGATCCGGATTGTTTATGTTCTGGATCCTTGTTCCCAACATTGTCCCCCATTTGATGGAAACAAAAACCTAAGATATCTAAGTATAAGGAAAGGAGTTTTTATGAACTAAGTATGATTCTTGATACTTAGTTGTTTACAATTTTTACTGCCCCATAATTCTAGCATCCCTTAACACCCCCAATAGTTTTCAATTCTAGCTTCTAATATTTTTGTAGTACAATAGCAGATTGTACTTTAGAAGTAATTTTTTAAGAGAATTAGATTTTCACTATATATACTTCTGTTGTTAACGATAGTTAACATCAATGAAGCTTTTGAATTACAAGATACAGAAATATATAAGTGAATTTATCTATTACAAAATTTTTAGAAGATATAGCTAGTCTAATTCCTTTCGGATGCACCAGATGCTCCTCCTTCCTTTTCATTGCCTTTTTCCCTCTTTACACCTTTCTCCCCCTTTATGTTTCCAATTGGAGGGTTGATCACCATATATGTTCTTCCGTCCCACTTTTCCTGCCAGTCCTTGGAATAGATTGAGTAGTCCAAGTTTCCTTATCTTCTCTATTCTAAAATGTGGTCCACAATGGCCAGAGATAAATGCAGAGGGCGGAAGAGCATCTGGAGCTGTGTGTAAGATCCGGTGATGTAGGGATGCATCTTCAGCACATAATCCCTATCCTTCTCATCAAAATATGGAAAGAGTGCCTTGAGAAGTGTTATTATGCCCTTATGACCAAAGAATCCTATGTCCCTAATGTGCTGGACAAGGTCTTAGAAGATTGGAATTAATTGGCTCTCTCGATTAGATGGAGAAGAGGAGGATTCAGAGATTGATAAATTTGACAGTTCGGACTATAATTTTTCAAGGTCTTTACCCAGATCCTGGTGGATATTATGGATGCTTGAGTTAACTGTGGTCAGATCCCTTATTATGTCAATGACTTAATCATGAACATTGAACTCTCCAACAAGCTCTTGTGCAATATTTACAATTTGTGTGGCAAAGAGCTGGGGCAAATCTTTTTCCATGAACTTGGTCAACTTATTTAGAATTGCTTGCTAGTTTTCATTGAGGTGGGGGAGAGCTGACTTTTCTTCTTTCTCATCAATAAATTTTGACAAGTTTTCAAACTTGGAATCAATATACTCCGTGAGCTCTATGCACAAATCAGTGGATGAGGATGTGATTTTGTCCATGATTGTAGAGCAGCTATTTATGGCTACTGTATTAGCCTGATCTACAGATCGGTTAGCTCCTGCAATGCTGGTGTTTATTTGTTCCAAAATAGGTTTTACTTTGGCAAGAGAGACTTCTGCAACTAAGTCTGCAGTGGGAAAATCCTCCACTTTCTCTTCTATTTTCTATACACTCCTTTTTATCTCCCCTACTTGATCCTTCAAATCCGGAGGTGAGAATTGTTCAAGTAGTGCTTTCTCCACGGATTTCAGATGTTTGCATATATTCCGAAGGCTCTTTTTAATGTAGCTCTCCTCATGTTCCTCATAAGTAGCTTCTTGAAGGATCTTGAGCGCAGTAGAGATTTTCTTGGCTCTGGTTGGATTGATGTTAGAGGGTGGTATTCTGATTGGGCTCGCAAGAGGAGTTTCTGATCCGGAGCTGCTTCCGGTCTCATTAGATCCGGATGACTCTTCCTTCGAGGATTCCTTTTCTTCTTCTCTCTTCTCCTCTTCCAACAGTTCCCCCGAACTAGCCTCGCCCTGTGAGTCCACTTTAGGAGTGTTCGCATTGGGTCTTAAACTATATCCTCCCTCCGGAATGGTATCTTCCGGGTTAGACTCTTGTTCCATAAATACACTTGGAGTATGTGTATCTAAGTTGTCCTTATTATAAACTACTGTTCCAACAGCAGCAGAGGTGTCAGCATTAACATCAAATAAGATTGTGTCAGGAATTACCTCATTTTGCTATTCATCGAAATGTCTAACTCCTTGCCTACTTCCACCTCAACCCCCAAAAGATTAGTAGTGTCCTCAATCTCCCCTTCCAATGCCTTTTTAGGACTCTTAATAACTCCCCAGGTGCATTGGTAGTGTCCTCAATGCCCTCTCCATGTGCCTTTACAGGACTTTTATTAGTGGCAATTTCAGCTTCCACATTTAGAAGATTTTCCGAAAGTGGTCTGGATCTAGACAGGAATGGGAAATTATCAGCTTCCAAATCTTGGGATATAGTGGCCATGTCCACTGAATCAACAAGGATCGGTTGAACACCGGAAGAGCCCCCCGAGGTCCTTCCATTGTAAGCTTCTTATTGATCTAGTTCTTCTTGCATTGCCATCATCCAGCTTTCATCTCCTTTAGCATCTTGAAATTTCTTTGGCTCAATAAGAGAGACAAAAGCCGCATAGCTCATTATCCTGTTGAGTTGTCCTCTAGTTCTGACTGGATTTTGAACAGTGTCCAAAATGGCCGTAAATGGATGCTCTCTGGGAGCCCAGACCTTCCTTGGTAAATCTTCATGTTGGATTGGAAGTTGTTCCATTTCTGCCTTAACTTCTCCTTCATTGAAGTTCATCTCATGTGGGTTGAGATCAACCTGTTGTACTTCTGGATCAAAAGATATTCATTCATCTTCTTTTTTGTACTTCTTGATTTGGAAAGAATCAGGAACTTTGGCTTCACTCTTTTCTCCAGAGTTTTTAGCTTTCAAAATTGGATCTTCCGGAGTGGAACTTCTATTTCCTGCATGGTTAGTCTCATCAAAATCTACATGTATAGACTCTACCACAGTTTGGGTTTGTTTGTTAAAGACTCTGTAAGCCTTGCTATTGTTTTAGGATCAAATTTTCTTAGTTGCTCTCTATCATCTAGGATGTAGCACTTACATCCAAATGCCTTGAAGTACCCAATTTTGGGTTTTCTTCCCTTCCATATTTTATAGGGGGGTCTTTCTATAGTCGTTGTAATGAGAGCTCTATTTAAGAAGTAAGATGCTATGTTTACGGCCTCACCCCAAAAATATTTTGGCAAACAATTCTCATTTATCATTGTTCTAGCCATCTCAACTATGGTCCTATTTTTCTCTCTTCTACTCCATTTTGTTGAGGGGTATGAGGGGCAGAGAAGTTATGTTCTATCCCCTTGGAGTCATTAAATTCAGCAAAGTGTTTATTTTTAAACTCACCACCATTATGACTCTGGATGCGTGCAATGCTTAAGCCCTGTTCTACTTCTATTCGGATGAATGTTTTTGAGAATTGGTCAAAGGCTTTATCTTTGCTTGCTAGCAAGAGAACCCTGGTATAGGAAGAATAATCATCCACAATGACCATGGTGTATTCTCTTCTACCTAAACTCAATGGTTTGATTGGACCAAAGAGATCAATATGCAAGAGCTACAGTACTCTTTTGGAAGGAATGTAGGAGATCGAAGGGAAACTTTTCTTATGCTGTTTACCTAATTGACATGCAGTGCATAGGTGATCCTTATCAAAAGCAACGTTAGGCAAACCCGTAACCAATTCCTTTTTGGCTAATTTGGACAGGAGGTTCATGCTAACATGTCCCAACCTCCGGTGCCGTAGCCATGATTCTTCTTTAGACACCAAGCAGATATTCTTTTTCTCATTTTTAATGTTAACAGAATAGACATTGTTTACTCTAGGCGCAGAAAGAATGAGTTGATTAGACTTACTATCATAGATTGAGCAGCCTCCGGAATCAAATGTGATTTTCTTCCTTTATAACAAAGTTGGGTTACACTTAATAAGTTGAACTTCAGTCCATCAACCAGTGAGACATCTTCTATCTTTAATTCAGATCTAATGATTTGTCCTTTTTTACTTTCTCCAAAGCTTACTTTGCCTCCCTTCTTCCTGGTTAATGTGATAAAGGCCTTCTCATCACTTGTCATGTGCCTCGAGCATCCACTATCAATGTACCAAGTGTGTTGATCTACTGTGGATCTAAGGCATACCTGGAAAATAGATCAAGTGGGTTTGGGTCCCCAATTAGATTTGGGTCCTCTCAGGTTATCAACCATTTCAGGCCAAGGATTAACATCATATTAACCATTTTTAAATCTACATAATTTAGTAATATGATTGTTTCTCCCACAAAACCTGCACCCTGAAATGGGTCTGCTCTGCTCCTGATTCTTTTCGATCTTCTCAAGATCCTCCTTCCCATAGCTCTCTATATCTAGCTTCTTGTACACTTGTAGTTGGTCCGATGTATATCCAAAAGCTAGTTAGGGGTGCAAATTCTATTGCATAATTTCTTCTTTGTTTGGCAGGTTGCTGATTATATACAAAATTACCCTTTCCTTTTTGTGCAGTAGTATATCTTTGGGCTTGTGGTTGCCTGCTAACCTCCTTCACCTTTTGGTTGGAGGGCTTAGGATTTCCTTTGGCAGCTTGATGTTGATTTCTTTGTGTAGCTTGCCTTGGATTTCTCCTTCTGTGTGGGGGATCAGATCTCTATCCCAATGCCTCCTTTATTAGGGCTATTTCACTATCCAGCCCAATCAGATTGGCACTTAGCATTTGTACTTGATTCTTTAGGTAGTTCTCCTCAACTTCATCAATGTGTTTTGTTGTTCTTATCAAATTGACATCTTGTGCCATTGCTTCACCATCTTCAGTAAGCTCCATCACTTGGCTTCTTAGGGATTTGATGGCTCTTGTGTTCTTCCTCACATTCTTGATCACAATAGCTAGAGCTCTAGCAAGTTCAAGGTTAGAAATAGAATTAGAGTGAGAGTTTACCTTAGTGCTGGCTGTCTCTAATACTGATTCTTCAATTTGCACTGTATCTTCCTTAAAGGCAATTCTTTCGAATTGCTCTACTTCCGGATCAGTTAGTGCTATAAATGCATAGTTAGCAGTCTCCTCTTCTTCTGTTGAAGATGAGCTGCTGCTCTCCTCACTGTTGCTCCAAGTAGCCACCATTGCCTTCTTCTTGTGCTTCTTGGTTCTTTTAAACTTAGGGCATTTGGTTCTAAAGTGGCCTTTCTCCCCACATTCAAAGCAGGCAGCATCCTTTTCAGGACCTCTCTTTTCTTCCGGATTCTTTCTAGGCCTGTCTCTTCTAGATTTGCCTTGTTCTTCTGGATTCATACCTTCTGGAATTCCTCTTTTCTTTCTTTTGCAGGAATGTACTAAGCTGTCTGGTGAGCAAAGCCATTTGGTCTTTCTTACTTTGAGATTCCTTGAGTTGCTTTTCTTCTCCGGATGAGGCTAATCTGGTGGATTCTGCTTTAAGTGCAATGGCTTTCTTCTTCTCTTTCTCTTAGTGGCTGTATCTCTCAAAGGATAATTCTTGAGTCAAGAGATTACTAATGAGCTCATCATAACTATAGAAGTTTAACTCATGAGCTTCCTCAATGGCAGTCTTCTTGTTGTCCCATTCCTTGGTGAGACTCCGGAGCACCTTCTTTACTATCTCTACTTCAGAGATTTCCTTTCCGAGCTGTTTCATCTTATTCACTAGATTGGTATATCTAGTGTTCATGCTGCTGATTGACTCTTTTGGCTCCATCTTAAAGGATTCAAGTTTTTGCTGGAGTAGATCAAGCTTGGCTTCTCTTACTTTGTTGGTTTTATAGGTTACTTCTAGCTTCTACCAAATCTCCTGTGTAGTCTCACATCCGGATATCCTATTAAATTTTGCTGCACTGAGGGCACAATGAAGCATGTTAATAGCATTTGCATTTTCATGCAACGTTTTAAAATCATTCTCATCCTATAAACATGAGAGTTTTCGGGTAGTCATACCAGCTACTTCATGAGCAGGCTCATATGGGCCATCTTTAATGACCAACCATGCTTGCATACTTTGTACTTGAATTAAGTTCTTCATTTGGTTTTTCCAAAACGTGTAGTGTTCACTGGTGAAGAGTGGAGGATGGGTAATGGACATACCCTCGTGAAGGAGTTATGAGTTTTGAAAACTCATTTTGATATTTGAATCAAAATTTAGACCTTTAGCTCGAGATTGTTAGATCTCTAATTTTGAGCACTTGCTCTAATACCACTTGTTGGTCCTTGTGCTTATGTTAATAAGGTTAGAGGGGGGTGAATGACCTTTTTCGTGGAAATAATAGACTTTTAAAAACTCTTGTGTAGCGTGTTTGAATGTTCCGGATATTTTGGGTCCGGATGATGCAAGTAATATAAATTGCAATAAATTAAAGATAGAGTAAAGGAAATTCAAACACAAGATATTTATACTAGTTCGGCCCCGCCTACGTCCAGTCCCCAAAGGTTCCTTCCTTGGAGCTTTTCCACTAGTATTCTTTCCAACTGGCAGAAATTAAGCCTTACAGATTGTCTCCGAATGGTAAACCCTTCCGGAATTAGGATATACCAGTAGAAGCACCAACTCCCAGCTGAGTCCTCTTGTATTTGGCAAGATATACCATATAGATTTCTACCCAAACCTAAGCTGAGTCCTACAGGGAGATCCCACTCAAAGCACCTACTTTAAGCTGTATCCCAATCTCACAACTCACCCAAGTTGGAGATCTTTACACTTTGTTTTCTCAAAGGTTTTGGTTTTGACTTCCTCAAGTTTATAATTTCACTTGGGAATCCTTACAACTGATTTGGAAATGTTTGATTCTAGGAGGGATGTGTTTTCTGATTGCTTTTAACGGATTCTCTTATTAATTGCTTTCTCAAATCAACCAGCACCTTCTTAAGATGTGAAGCTTCCCTTTTATAGGCTTCTATCATAAATGTAGCCGTTGTGGGTTGGTAAGGTGTAATTAAATCTTCACCATTGATCAGGTAAAATGTGGCTCTTCCGGAGCCGTTGATCAATCCATTAGATAGAGATTTTGACCCTTTTGAATCCCAGGGATTGAGGCTGAAAAGTTGTCAGTGATCGTTTTCCTTGTATTTTAGTGATACACCAACATTTATACCAGTGCCTTTTTTGTGTGAGCTCCACGTGCCTTCTTATTGGTCTAGGTGAAAAAGGTTGTTGCCTTTTTTCTTTGTTTGGTGTCAGTCTTTTATCCTTTTTCTGAAAAGTGCTAGCTGTCATTTTTGTCTTGCTTTATGGAAAAGGATCTTTGACTTGGAGACTAAAAGAATGGAGGGAATAGAATTTTTTGAATCATTCCCTTTGTCCAAGATATTAAAGCCTTCCGGATGTCTTCACACTTTAATATCTTTGGATCTGTCTTCTTTCGGATGCTTGTCTAATCCGTTCTTTCGGATGCTATTTAGGGCGGTTCAAAGTTTGTTTCCTTTCTAAACTCTAAACGGATGCTTCCATTTTGTTTCCTTTCACTTGTCTTGGACTTTGGATGTTTTGGATATGAGTTCTGATAAATGCCTTAGGTCGTTTTATACTTAGGTGTTTTGTTTACTTCAAACCTGATCCGGATTGTTTGTGTTCCGAATCCTTCTTTCCCAACAGGGCCCACTGGCGGTTGGTTGGATTTAGGCGTGATGAAACCTTTTTAGTTTAAGTTTACACATTTCAGCCAATTTTATTGAATAAAAGAATCGAGACTCAAATCTCAATACAAATAATAGAGTGGTCACCCAAGTTGTCTACTTGGGAAAGAGTTTTGGTATGGTTCTCATTGGGTGGGAGACTCATACCTTTTGGATCAGTGATTCGGGTATCGAATGAGTCACTTATTTCTTAGTTGATTCAAAATTACATTCGCTGCGTAAAACCGTTTTGTTTTCATCATTTGAGGAATTATCAAACAAATCCTATTTTTCTACACTCTTTCACGCTCGTTCCAAGCATTTACATATTACAATAAGCACAAGCAATAATTGGGGGAATAAAAATTACAACTGAGTGAAAATGGTGGAATTGCAAAAGAACCTATACATTTGTTCTAAGTTATAAAATAAGAAATAAATTCCCTTGCATCCACAGAGATTAGCGTAGTTTATAGCACATCATAAGTCATCATTTTATTAGGAAAAATGTGATTATGTTAGCGTGGCAGTTTTGAGATTATAACGTTGACCATAAAATCAATCTTAGGACCATTTCAAAGTGTGATTATCATATTTTGACGAAAAAACGAGTGTGTCAATTATGACATAAAAATCGGTCTTTACATAAGGAAAATAAACGCGAGTTATAATTTCGTGTTGAAATTTTTAAACGATGACCTTATAATCACTCATAGGACCATTGCAAAGTGTGATTATCATATTTTGATGAAGAAACACATGTGTCAAATGAAAATTAAACATCGGTCTTTACATACGGAAAAAAAGCGAGTTATCATTTTTGGACAAAATTTTTTGATCGTTGATCTTAAAATCAATCTTGGGACCTGATGAGGGACATGATAATATGTTCTTTATTTTTTGGTGGCAAAATAAGTTGGTAAATCGAAGAAATATGTTTATTATTTCAAATGAAGATTTATGGAAAATTGGGTGTAAATTCAAAGTCATTTAAAAGCTTTTTGAGTTATTACAAGCAATAATAATTCAAGACCTGTGTGAGGCCCAATAGTACCTCGTTAAATCATGGTTTATGCTCATTTCACAACAAATACAAGAGGAGAAAGTTTGAAGTATTTTAGTTGTTATTTTATGCTTTAATTCCTATAATAATTTGTTGTTTTTAATTTCTGTTAAATATTGTTTAATTAGGCAGTTTTTTTAGCTTTTAGTGTGTTCATTTGTAACTTCTTGTTAGTTTTAAGTTTCTTTCATAACTCATAGTTAAGTGTCTATTATTTTATCCTTTTGTAACTCTTCCTAAGTCATTATTTAAAGGAAGAAAAGTTGTAATAAAAAAATATATCAGATTATCAGATTACCGATTTGGGAAAATTTTTGTGTTATAACACATTTGGGTTTTGTTAGTTTCCAAAAACTAATTGGGTTTTATTAGTTTCCAAAAACTAAAGGGTTTGGTTGTTTCCAAAAACACTCAATGGGTTTTGTATGTGATCCAAAGCATTCATCTATCTCAAATTCATCAATTTTCTTTTCCAAATTCGTTTCTAATAATATTAGAATAGAAATGTATTCTTTTTCGCTTCCGCCCGCCATCAAGACCATTTCAAAGGGTGATTATCATGTTTTGACGAAAAAATGCATGTGGCAAATGTGAAATAAACATCAGTCTTTACTTACGGGAAAAACATGAGTTATCATTTGGTACGAAATTTTTTAAACATTGACCTTAAAATCACTCTTACGAAAAATTCAAAGTGTGATTATTATGTTTTGATGAAAAAACGCATGTTTCAAATGTGACAAAAACATAAGTCTTTACTTAAGGAAAAAAAGCTAGTTATCATTTTGGGACGAAATTTTTAAAAGGTTGACCTTAAAATCACTCTTAGGACCATTTCAAAGTGTGATTATCATGTTTAGACAAAAAAAACTCATGTGTCAAATGTAACATAAACATTGGTCTTCACTTTTGGAAAGAACGCGAGTTTTCATTTCGGGACAAAACTTTTAAAACGTCAACCTTAAAATGAAGCTTAGGACCATTTCAAAATGTGTTTATCCTTTTTTCACGCAAAAATGCATGAGCCATATGTGACATAAACATCAGTCTTTACTTTCGAAAAAAATGCGTGTTATCATTTCGTGACATAATTTTTTAAACACTCACCATAAAATCACTCTTAGGATAATTTCAAAGTGTGATTATCACTTTTTTGATGAAGAAAGGCATGTGTCAAATGTGACATAAACATCGGTCTTTACTTACAAAAAAAGCGCAAGTTATCATTTCCTGATGAAATTTTTTAATCGTTGACCATAAAATCATTCTTAGGACCATTTTAAAGTGTGATTATCAAGTTTTGACAAAAAAAAACGCGTGTGTCAAATGTGACATAAACATCGATCTTTACTTAAGGAAAAAACGAGAGTTGCAATTTCGTGTTTAAATTTTTAAACTTTGACTTTAAAATAACTCTTAGGACGAAGAAATGCATGTGTCAAATGTGAATTAAACATCAATCCTTACATACGGAAAAAAACGTTTACCTTAAAATCAATCTCAAGACCATTTTAAAGTGTGATTATCATGTTCTGGCGAAAAAATGCATGTGGCAAATCTGATATGAACGTAATTCTTTACTTACGGAAAAAAACACGTTTTATCATTTCGTGATGAAATTTTTAAACAGTTACCTAAATAACTCTTAGGACTATTTCAAAGGGCGATTATTTTGTTTTGCACATCTAGAGGCTTTTAAAATTATCGAAACTGATGCTTCAGACAAAGGCTATGGAGGAATCCTTAAACAAAGGATCAATGAAAAGGAAACCTTAGTTAGGTTTACGAGCAGTCTATGGACTGGACCGAGGGTTAATTACTCTATGGTTAAAAAAGAAGTTTTGTCCATTGTTTTATGCATTCAAAAATTTGAATCTGATTTAATTAATCAGAAATTCCTTATCAGAGTATACTGTAAAAGTGCAAAAGAAATTTTGTTAAAAGATGTGAAAAATATAGCCTCTAAACAAATATTTGCTAGGTGGCAGGCTATATTATCTGTATTTGATTTTGACATAGAGTTTATAAAAGGACAATCTAATTCACTCCCAGATTTTCTAACTCATGAATTTCTTACAGGCCATGAATTCCAGGTAGAATAAACGAGGTAGTAATCCCTCGACTAAAGGAAAGGCTAAAAAGTCTTTTTCCTGACCATCTAAAGAAAGTCGAGAAGATACTTTAACTCCAGAGGCTTATAAGCGTTGTTCAGATGCTACAACAGAGTAGGAAAATATTTTTCCTTATGTCCCAATCACCTTCTTGCACATGATGCCCATTAAAGATAGGCATTCGCATCCTTTTATATGCAAAATTGTATGATAACACCCTTTCTGCTAAAGGACTTTAATTTTAATCAGACAATCCTATTAGAGATCAATTAGGTCAAGATTGAACCCATTTCCAGAAGTGGAGACGAATGGGCTTATAGTAAGTTCATTATCACGAGGATTATATCCCAAGAAGAATAGGGAAAGAACCTATTCTCTTGCAGAGAACTGCCATATGGAAAACCAAGATTTTTCGACTATTTCAATTATATTCAAGCTTGGACTCAAGCTTTATTTTATGAAAATCATCAAAGGAAATTCAGTTGGTTTTTCCAATTTTCTCTTAATAAACCGCAAGAGGCTTTCCCAAACTGGTTTCATGACTGGTTTACCAAATGGGGATTATTTCCAATTATCCTCCCTCCAAGGGTCTTAGAGATTTATGAGTAATTTGTTGATTCAAACAAATTTTGTGATTACCCTAGACTGATGTTCGCAATATTGTATAGAGTCCCATGGATTAGTAAATGGGATTTTATCATCACCAAAAAGAAAGGGAAGAAACTGGGATATTAGTCAGAAAAAGAAATTTTCGCTTCCTAGCTAACAAGAAGAATCTCCATTAAATGGTGGGACAAATTTGAGTTCTTCGAACCTCCTTCAATTTTTTCAAAGGAGTTAATAATTCGATTAGTCGACCCAAATTGATCATCAGTTTCCCCAGAGGTTTCAGATGTTTCAATCTCACCTAATAAGGTAGCTGAACTTTTAAAGGGTCTCTATTCCTAAGGAAGAATTAAAACAACAAGTACTTCAGCTCCTCAATGAGGAAACACCTTCTAGACCCGCAACAGGTTTTGATCCTCATAATCTATTATCTGTTCTTCCTAAGAAACAAGATAGCCCTAAGCGGAAAGCAGCTGACATAGCTAGTTCTTCATCGAAAGAAGCAAGCAAAGCTAGAAAATTACCATCGCTGTCAGATAATGAGTTCATAGATCTCTTCTTGGACTCTCAAGACCCTGCTAATTATTGAAGATAAGAATCCTTATCAGGATTTCTTAGGGTCCCACGCACTTATCAAAAGAAAAACAATAAGTTATAAAACCCTGAAAAGAAAAATAAAACATTTTGTTGGTTATCACTTTACTTTATTAAAGTAACTTTACCTTTATTAAAGGGAAGATTCCACCAGATAAGGTCGGTTCTTGGTCGGCCATTACTTTTCTAATCCTTATCTTCCAGTTGTAAAGAGTGCAGCAGAAAAGAGGATTCCTTTGGTTCCGCCTATATATAGTTTTCTTTGTAAATGTTTCAAGTGTACTAAATTTTTAGTATTTGTAATATCTTACAGAGAGTTTGAGTGTGTTAGTTTGAGTGTGTTCTTCAAGTGTGCTTGTACTTACAGTGTGTAATAAGCTATTCAAGCTTCTGTATAATATCAAGTAAGATTGTTTACTTAATTTATATTTTCTCAGTTTTCTTATATGATCCTGCAAGCACTTAGTTTTGGTATTAGATCCATTTAATTTCGTTAATCTGAAGTTACAAAGGCATAATGACAATAATAAAGCAAAGAAAGAGTTACAACTACATAAAAGCACTTAAAAACTAAGAGTTACAAATAAAGACTACTTAAAAGATAGTGAAACTAATGCCTACATAATGTCATGTTTTATGACTTATTATTAAAACTCTAATAAAGAAAAATAAAGACAAATAAAACATTTTCTAACCTATTATTATTAGCAAAAATGTCCTTTAAATCTTATTCAGCATAAAACTAGATTTGATGATAAATTATTAGTAAATGAAATTCAAGTTGAATAGCACTTTGCTTGAAAGGAGTTCAATGACTTTGAGTTTGCACCGAATCTTCCATAAATCTACATTTGGAGCAAAGAGAATATGTTTTTGATATAGTAATTTAATTTGGCACAAATAAATAACACACATAGCATTTTGTTAGCCGTCATTCTCCCCTTCTTCAAAAAGATTCGTCCTCGAATCTTGTAAGTCGAAAACATAAGGAAGATCGAGACATTCAACTTCAATACAAAAATAATTCCTCGAAAAACACGTTTCTTCTTAATATCCACATTTTTTACCTCTATACCAATCTGAAAATTTTTTCCCATCTCCAAAAAGCATCTCATTCTCGAGATCTTTAATCTCTTGAATGGTCAAAATTTCATTATTAGGAGCAAGTAGCAAATCTTTATTCCTTTAACATATCAAGCCTTTGACAACTTACTTTTCTGATACACTTTTCATGGGATCAACATATGAGATATTTTCGAATGCATTTTTGTTGATTAAAGTGCTTGAAATGGACATTGATGGGGTGGTGAAGGCTGGTTCATTTTTGTAAGATTTGGACAAATCCGTAGGCATAATGTGATTTGAAAGAGAAGAAAAATTTTCAACTAGGTGGATAGATTGAGAATTTTCCAAAGCATTTAAAATTGACTTTTGTGGTGGTGTGAAGGCTGATTCATTTTATGAAGAAATGGATATACCTGATAGCTGACCCTGATTTGGAATTGAAGAAAATTTTTTAGGCAAAAACTTGAATAGGTGATTTACTCCAAATTTTTTCCTTACACGTAATTCCAATTCTTCATTCTTGGCCTTAACCTCCTCAAATTCTGATCTTAGCTTCTGAAATGCAGCATAAAGATCTTGATCTACAAACATATATTTTTATTTATGTTCTTCAAGAGTGTAAAAAATGGAAAGAAAAAAACAAGGACGTATAATCCTTGGCTTGGATACCAACTGGCGGCTTGCGGAAGCGAAAAAGAATACATTTCTGTTCTAATATTGTGAGAAATGAAACTGGAAAAGAAAATTGATGAATTTGAGATAGATGAATGTTTTTAGATCACAATCAAAACCCGTTGAGTGTTTTTGGAAACAATCAAAACCCTTTAATTTTTGGATCAGTGATTCAGGTATTGGATGAGTCACTTATTTCTCATTTAGCTGATTCAAAATTACATTCACCATATAAAACTGTTTTGTTTTCATTATTTGGAGAATTATCAAAGAAATCCTATTTTTCTACACTCTTTCACACTCGTTACATGCATTTACATATTACAATAAAGCACAAGCAATAAATGGGGGAATAAAAATTACAACCGAGGGAAAATGGTGGAATTGCGAAAGAACCTATACTTTTGTTCTAAGTTATAAAACAAAATGAAATAAATTCCCTTGCATCGACAGAGATTAGCGTAGTTTATAGCACATCATAAGTCATCATTTTATTAGGAAGTATGTGATTATGTTAGCATGGCGGTTTTGCGATCAATATTGCTGAAGGCTGCTTCTATGATTAAGGAGAAATAACGAGTCTTCAACGTATTTTTATTGTAAAAACACATTTTAACTTTCGTGGGTTGATTGACCAGATTATTAGTGAAAATGATCGCATGGTAAATGGTGAGTTGGATTGATTTTTAAAAAGTTAAAAGAGGATTTCGGGATTCTACCTAGGGGCTAGTACCCGTACGAGTTGGTAGGACCCGTACGGCTACTGAGGAGGACCGATACGGGTGTGGGGGACTCGTATAAGTCCGGTCTGGTCCCAGGCAGAAACTCAGTTTAATCTAACAAGCAGGTTTATATGTGAGAAATGTAATAAAAATGGGATTTCCTTCCGTATGAGTATGGCCGCTTTAATATCCCTAAGGACATCAGGTGCCAACAAGGCTCATGTGGGTTAGGACTAGACCTAAAACAGGAATAAAGGAGTCGATATAATAGGAGGGACAAATAATAATGATAAAATAACTGAGATGTGAGTCTCATTGAAATTCAGGAGCGTACCTTTATGACGTGAATCCGCTTTGAGGTGATCCCTTCGTTGAGAGAGAGTCTAGCCAAAGTAGATGTCGAAATAGGACTATTTAGGTGAGTATTTGTGTTGACAAAACCTCCCCTAAATCCTAATAAACGAAGCTAGGAATGAATAAAATGTGGACAAAACCTCAAGGAATGGGTTTTCTCCCTATTTTATACCTCCTATACCTCAACTATACCCTTTCTATACCTATAAAAACTGCTAGAATTTGTATATTATATTTTTTCTATAGCATTTATTGTTATCTCTTGTCTGTTCATTACAAGGTGAGAAAAGGCCTCTATTTATAGGGGGAAATTGGGTCTGAATGCAATAAATCGCATTCATGACAGAATTTCTCCCACAAATATAAAGAATTTCCTGCCAAAAAGCTAGAATAGGCAACAGGACCCGTACAGGTGGGGTAGGACCCATACAAGTTGGGGGGAACCCCGTACGGGTCCCCTCTAAGGGTACGGAGGAAATGACACGTACGGGGTCTACCGGTGGATCCGTGTCACTAGGCAGCACCCGTATGGGTCCCTAAGGCCATACTAGGTCTTCAAACTTTGGCCAAACTCAACTCTACTGTAGCAGGAACACCTTTAATAGATAATACCTATAAGAGATTGCATTATCTAGCTCTCATCATCGTTTCATGAGAATGACCGTTAAAATCCAGTGCTCACAGACTACCCCTCACTGTAGATACGGATCTGTATGATCCCACGATGTGAGTTAAGGGTTTAGAAATCATACCTGGGGTGATGACATGGGTGAGTTCCTTTCTTGCGGCGAACTCCTTTCTTGGGGGTCCCTTTTCCTAAGGTGGACGACTTCCCTTGCTATTGCGTATCCCTTTCTTGAGGTGGATGGCTTTCCTTGCAAATGTGTATCCCTTTCTTGAGGTAGATGACTTTCCTTGCCAATGCGTATCGCTTTCTTGAGGCGGATGACTTTCCTTTGTTGATACGTATCCCTAGTGACTCTACTGGGGAAGGTGTGTTTATCTCTTTCTTAAGGCGGATTGACTTTCCTATCTGATGGTGCTATAGTGACTATGGAGACCAGGGCCCCTAACCTGCCTGCTACGGGTGCCGGTGGAGCTGAGGACCACATGATGATAGACATGGACTATCTGCTGCCGGATACATAGGAACAGACTTTAAGGATCACCAAGGACAAGATCCCCCGATTGCTTAGATTAGACCACTTTTTATGGCTTTCTGAACATTTGATACCTTTGGGTCCCTTGGCGCACCCATGAGAGAGATAGGTGAAAGGACCCTTTCCCTCTCCAAGCGCATTATTCCATGAGAGTTAGGTAGAAGTTGCCTCTCCCCTCCCTTGGCACAACCCTAGAAAGAGATAGGTAGAAGGATGCTTGCAGTCTCCAAGCGCATTGAACCGAGAGAGATAGGCAGAAGGCTGTTTGTCCCTCTTTAAGCGTAATCATCCGAGAGAGTTAGGTAGACATCGCTTGTCCCTCTCCAAGCGCAACCCTTTGATTATGAATCATCAAGGTTATCATCGAAATTCCCACAGACATTGCAACCGCATCCCTATGCCTCATTCAAATACTTATGGACACTCTCAGTCTATCACCCAGGGTCCCAAACTAAGAGTTTACTTTCAGAATTTCCCATATTCTCATTGTGATTAAAAAATGCTACATTTGATTTTCGACAAAAATGGAGTTTTTGAAACTTTTCTCATAGCTAGGAAGCGCAACATGAGGAACCTTAACTTTGACACTTGATGAATCATTTCCCTTGCATGAAGCCTTGTTCTATTTGAATTTGTTGGAAAATAATGATCGAGAAGAACTAATTCATAACAATATCTGGACATATATTGAAGACTTCAAACACCTAAGTCCATATGGAAACCATCTGGTTAGAGTTTGGAAAGGAAACAAACTTCTAACTCCTCAAATACAGCATCCAGAAAAAGACTGATTGATGAGCATCCAGATAAGTAGAGTCTGAAGACACCCTAAAGACTCAATTATCAAGACAAAGGGAAATTATTTGAAAATCATATTTTCGTCCACCTTTGGTCTGAAGTCAAAGTCTCTTTTTGCCTTAAAGAATCAAATAGTGACAGCTTGCACGCATTTCACAAAAGGACAAATATCTGACTTGAAAAGAGAAAAAGGTAACAACCTTTTTAACCTAGATCAATTGGATGGTGCGCGGAGCTCACACAACTAAAAAATCTTGCCTAGAATTTGGTAGTGCGCAAAAAGCCAAACAAATGACTACTAACAGCTTTTTGCATCAATCCTAACAATTCAAATGGGTCAAATTATGTCTCTGACAGATTGATCAATGGCTCCGGATGCACCACATCATACCTGATCAACGGTGAAGATTCAAGATCTACCTCAATGGTACACAATGACTATATTTATGATCAAAGCCTGTAAAAGGGAAGCTTCACAAGTTGAGAAGGTGCTGGTTGATTTCACAAGAAGATGTTACAAAGAGAACTCAAGCTAATTCAATCAGTGAACAAAATCCCTCCAAGAACTAGAAAAACATCAAATTTGTTTTGTAAGGATTCTTAAATGTGTTATAAACTTGAAGAATTAAAAAACCAAACCCCTAATAAAATCAGTTGTAATATCTCATACTTGGGTGAGTATTGAGATTGAGACTCGGCTTAAAGATTGGTGCTTTAAGTGGTATATCCCTGTAGGACTCAGCTTAAGTGGTATATCCTACTAAAGAGAAAGGACTCAGCTAGGACTTGGTACTTCTAGTGGTATATCCTACATCTGGAAGAGGGGTTACCATCCGGAGACAAGCTAAAGAGGACTCAGCTAGGAGTTGGTGCTTCTAGTGGTATATCCTATATCCGAAGGACAATAAATCTCCGAAGACAATTGTAAGGCTTGATTCCTACCAGTTGGAAAGGAATTACACTAGTGGACAAAGCTCAGAGGAAGGGAACTCTGTGGACTTGAGTAAGCGGGGGCAAACAAGGATAAAATCATCGTGTTTGATTTTCTTTAACTCTTTACTTTATTGCACATTATTTTATATTTGCATCATCCAGATCCATTACATCTGTAAAATATCAAACACGCTACACAAGACTTTTATAATCAACGTTTAAAAAATTTCTTCCCAAAATGATAACTCGCATTTTTCCGTAAGTAAAGACCAATGTTTATGTCACATTTGACACATTCATTTTTTCGTAAAAAAACATGATAATCAAATTTTGAAATGGTCCTAAGAGTGATTTTAAGGTCAGCATTTAAAAAATTCGTCATGAAATACTAACTCGTGTTTTTTCCGTAAGTAAAGACCAAAGTTTATGTCATGTTTGACACAAGCGTTTTTTCATCAAAACATGATAATCACACTTTGAAATGGTCCTAAGAGTGATTTTAAGGTCAACGTTTAAAAATTTAGTCCCAAAATGATAACTCGCATTTTTTCCGTAAGAAATGACCGATGTTTATGCCACATTTGACACAAGCATTTTTTCGTGAAACCATAATAATTGCACTTTGAAATGGTCCTAAGAGTGATTTTAAGGTCAACGTTTAAATTATTTGTCATGAAATACTCACTCGTGTTTTTTCCGTAAGTAAAGACCGAAGTTTATGTCACGTTTGACACATGCGTTTTTTCATCAAAACATGATAATCACACTTTGAAATGGTCCTAAGAGTGATTTTAAGGTAAACGGTTAAAAATTTCGTCCCAAAATGATAACTCGTGTTTTCAGCAAGTAAAGATCGACGTTTTCTGTCACATTCGGCACATGCTTTTTTTTGTGAAAATAAGATAATCATACTTTGAAATGGTCCTAAGAGTGATTTTAAGGTCATGCATTTTTCAACCAAAACATGATAATCACACATTGAAATGGTCCTGAGAGTGATTTTAAGGCCAAAGTTTAAAAATTTAGTCCCAAAATGATAACTCTCATTTTTTCCGTTAGTAAAGACCGATGTTTCTGTCACATTTGACACATGCATTTTTTTTTTGAAAACAAGATAATCGCACTTTGAAGTGGTCCTAAGAGTGATATTAAGATCAATGTTCAAAAATCTTCGTCCCAAAATGATAACTCGCGTTTTTCCGTAAGTAAAGACCGATGTTTATTCCATATTTGACACATATGTTTTTTTTATCAAAACATGATAATAACACATTGAAATGGTCCTAAGAGTGATTTTAAGGTCAACGATTAAAATTTTTGTCCCAAAATGATAACTCTCGTTTTTTCCATAAGTAAAGACCGATGTTTCGGTCACATTTGACAAATGCATTTTTCTGTGAAAACATGATAATTGCACTTTGAAATGGTTTTAAGAGTGATTTTATAATCAACGTTTAAAAAATTTCTTCCCAAAATGATAACTCGCGTTTTTTCCGTAAGTGAAGACCGATGTTTATGTCACATTTGACACATTCATTTTTTCATAAAAAAACACGATAATCAAACTTTGAAATGGTCCTAAGAGTGATTTTAAGGTCAGCATTTAAAAAATTCGTCATGAAATACTAACTCGTGTTTTTTTCGTAAGTAAAGACCGAAGTTAATGTCACGTTTGACACAAGCGTTTTTTCATCAAAACATGATAATCACACTTTGAAATGGTCCTAAGAGTGATTTTAAGGTCAACATTTAAAAATTTCGTCCCAAAAAGATAACTCGCATGTCAACGTTTAAAAATTTTCGTCCCAAAATGATAACTTTTTTTTCGGTAAGTAAAGACCGATGTTTATGTCACCATTGACACATGCGTTTTTTCATGAAATAATGATAATCACACTTTGAATTGGTCCTAAGAGTGATTTTAAGATCAACGTTTAAAAAATTCGTCATGAAATACTAACTCGTGTTATTTCCATAAGTAAAGACCGATGTTTCTGTCACGTTTGTCACATGCATTTTTTCATCAAAACATTATAATCACACTTTGAAAGGGTGCTCACTTTGAAATGGTCCTAAGAGTGATTATTAGGTCAACGTTTTAAAAATTCGTAACGAAATACAAACTTGTGTTTTTGTCGTTAGTAAAGACCGATGTTTATGTCCCGTTTGACACATGCGTTTTTTCAACAAAACGTTATAATCACACCTTGAAATGGTCTTAAGAGTGATTTTATGGTCAACGTTTAGTAAATTTTGTTCCAAAATGATAACTCGCATTTTTCCGTAAGTAAAGATCGATGTTTATGTCTCATTTGACACATGTATTTTTTTTAAGAAAACATGAAAATCACACTTTGAAATGGTCCTAAGAGTGATATTAAGGTCAGCGTTTAAAAATTTCATCCAAAAATGATAACATGCGTTTTTTCCGTGAGTAAAGACCAATGTTTATGCCACATTTCATACATTCATTTTTTTGTGAAAACATAATAATTACACTTTGAAGTCGTCCTAAGAGTGCTTTTTAGGTCAATGTTATCAAAATTTGTCCCGAAATACAAACTCGTGTTTTTACCATAAGTAAAGACCGATGTTTATATCACATTCGACACATGCATTTTTTTGTGAAAACATGATAATCACACTTTGAAATGGTCCTAAGAGTGATTTTTAAGTCAACATTTTAAAAATTCGTCATGAAATACAAACTTGTGTTTTTTCCGTAAGTAAAGACCGATGTTTATGTCAAGTTTGACACGTGCATTTTTTTTTATTAAAACATGATAATCACACCTTGAAATGGTCTTAAGAATGATTTTAAGGTCAGCGTTTAAAATTTTTGTCCCAAAATAGTAACTCGCATTTTTTTCCGTAAGTAAAGACCGACGTCTATGTCACATTTGATACATGCATTTCATTTTGTGAAAACATGATAATCACACTTTGAAATTGTCCTAAGGGTGATTTTAAGGTCAACGTGTCAAAAATTCGTCACGAAATACTTGTGTTTTTCCCATAAGTAAATTTTGATGTTTATGTCAATTTTGACACATGGATTTCTCATCAAAACATTATAATCACACTTTGAAACTGTACCAAGAGTGATTTTGAGGTCAACGTTTTAAAAATTCGACACGAAATACAAACTTCTATTTTTTCCTTAAGTAAAGACCGATGTTTATGTCACATTTGACACATGCGTTTTTTCATCAAAACGTGATAATCAGACCTTGAAATGGCCCTAAGAGTGATTTTAAGGTCAACGTTTAAAAATTTTCGTCCCAAAATGATAACGCAATTTTTTCCGTAAGTAAAGACCGATGTTTATGTCACGTTTGACACATGTGTTTTTTCGGGAAATAATGATAATCACACTTTGAATTGGTCCTAAGAGTGACTTTAAGGTCAACATTTAAAAAATTCGTCATGAAATACTAACTCGTGTTATCCCACATTAGACACATGCATTTTTTTGTGAAAACATGATAATCACACTTTGAAATGGTCCTAAGAGTGATTTTTAAGTCAACGTTTTAAAAATTTGTCATGAAACACAAACTTGTAGTTTTTCCGTAAGTAAAGACCGATGTTTATGTCACGTTTGACACATGTATTTTTTCATTAAATCATGATAATCACACCTTGAAATGGTCCTCAGAGTGATTTTAAGGTCAACGTTTAAAAATTTCATCCCAAAATAATAACTCGCGTTTTTTCCGTAAGTAAAGACCGACTTTTATATCACATTCGACACGTTCGTTTTTTCGTGAAAACATGATAATCACAATTTGAAATGGTCGTAAGAGTGATTTTTAAACGTTTGAAAAATTCGTCATGAAATAATAACTTGTGTTTTTTCCGAAAGTAAAGACCGATGTTTATGCCACATTTGACACATGCAGTTTTTCGTGAAAACATGATAATCACACACTGAAATGGTCCTTAGAGTGATTTTGAGGTCAATGTTTTGGAAATTTTCACAAAATACAAACTCGTGTTTTTTCCGTAAGTAAAGACCGATGTTTATGTCACATTTGACACCTGCGTTTTTCTATGGAAACATGATAATCTCACTTTGAAATGGTCCTGACAGTGATTTCTATTTCAACGTTTTAAAAATTCTTACGGAAAAAACACGAGTTTGTATTTCATGAAAATTTTCAAAACATTGACCTCAAAATCACTCTTAGGACCATTTCAAAGTGTGATTTTTATGTTTTGATGAAAAAACAGACATGTCAAACATGAGATAAACATCGGTCTTTACTTACGGAAATGACACGAGTTAGTATTTCCTGACGAATTTTTTAAACGTTAACCTTAAAATCACTCTTAGGACCAACTCAATGTGTGATTATCATTATTTCACGAAAAAATGCATGTGTCAAATGTGACATAAACAATGGTCTTTACTTACTGAAAAAACCGAGTTATCATTTTGGGACGAAAATTTTTAAACCTTGACCTTAAAATCACTCTTAAGACCATTTCAAGGTGTGATTGTCATGTTTTGATGAAAAAATGAATGTGTCAAACATGACATAAACATCGGACTTACTTGCGGAAAAAACACAAGTTTGTATTTTGTGACGATTTTTTGAAACGTTGACTTAAAAATCCTTCTTAGGACCATTTCAAAGTGTGATTATCGCGTTTTCACAAAAAAAGGGATCTGTCAAACGTGACCGAAACATCGGTCACAAACGGCAGAAACGCGACTTGGGTTTCACATAAGGAGTTTTGAATAATTTTCTGGAAGTTTAAACAAATAAAGAAACAAACTAATACTTTAGCAATTGAAGAATTCAAATGGTTCTGATACCAGCAAGGCAGGATCGCCGTACAGAAATGAACTATTGAAATAAGAAAGGATGAATAACCAAAATCTTACTATTATTATACTGAAGGTTGAATTACAAAAGTTGAGAAAGCAAAATGGAGAAAGCTTCACACCAAGCACACTACAGCTTCTCTCTCTAAAACTCTTAAAACTCAAAACTAAATATTTTACAACTGAAATTTTTTGATGATTTCAAACTAAGAAATGAAAAAACTATATATAGGCAGAAAAGAGGTGCGGTCTTGGCTGGCCATGAGCTGGAAGATAAGAGAGCATCTAGCAGTGGCCGACGCAGAAAAAGCACCAGCTAGCGGAATATTTCTTTAATAAAAGAAAATGCTTGCTTTAATAAAAGTGAAAGGAGCCAACAAAAATACTTTTGGCGTAATTGGTTTTAGTGCTCCATTCTGTGGGTTCCATAGCCATCCTGATAAGGATTCTTTTGTTAAAGCAATCTGCATTATTGCTGTCGAATCAATCCGGACTTTCCTGAGTTCTTAAAACAATTGTTCAAACTTAAAGGAATTAAATTCCCCAAATTTAATGATGAGGAATTTCTGAGTACCCTTGAGTCGTCTTATAAGACGTACATAGCTTCTAATAGAACAATTAGGAGTATTCACCCACCGTTGGCACCTGTATCTTATAAACTAGATACTGATAAGGTAGTGGAATGCAGTCCTTTCTATGAAGGGACAGAAAGTTCTATTAAATAGAACAATTTCACCAATTTAAGTCTCCATACAATTGGAGAACAGCTGTCCGGGATAGAAGATCAAGTCCAAAAAACTTATTTAACTAATAAGGATTTTGCCCTAGAGGTCATTAGGGTCTTGAGAGTCTAGGAACAGATCATCAAACTCATCATCTGGTAGGGGAGGAACCCTTTTAGATTTATTAGCTTCACTTGTTGATGATGAGGCTATTTCAGCAGTTTTTCTTTTAGGACTCTCTTGCTTCTTTGGAAAGGCAGATAATAGATTCTGAGGATCAAATCCTTGTTTAGGAGGATCCTTTCCGCCCAGAAGTTGAAACACTTGTTGCTTTAGTTCCTCTCTAGGGATGGAGGTTAATAAACCTTTGAGGAGTTCTGCTATCTTGCCAGGAGATGCTGAGGTTTCAGCAGCCTCAGGAGAATTTGGAGGACTGTTGGGATTTACCATTTTAATAATAAGCTCTTTGGTGTATATTGCTGGAGGCTCAAAGAACTCAAATTTATCCCACCATTTAACAGAAATTCTCCTTGTTAACTATGGAATAAAAGTTTCAAAATCTGAGTTATAACCCAGTTTCTTTCCTTTCTTTTTAGTGATGATATAATCCCACTTGCCTATCCATGGAACCCTGTATAAGATAGTAAACATGAGTCTAGGATAATCACAAAATCTGTTAGAGTCCACGAAGAATTCATAAATTCCTAGAACTCTCTAAGGGAGGATAATTGGATATAATCCCCATTTGAAGAACCATTCCTGAAAGCAGTTAGGGAAAACCTCTTGAGGTTTATTTAAAGAGAATTGGAAAAACCAACTAAATTTCCTCTAACGGTTCTCATAAAATAATTCCTGAGTCTAGGCTTGCATGTAGTCAAAGTAATCGAAAAATCTTGGTTTTCCAAAAGATAATTCTCTGCAGGAGAAAAGATTTCTCCCCCATTCCTCTTGGGTAATAACCCTAGTGATGATGAATTTGCTATAAGCCCATTCATCACCGCTCCTTGTAACCGGTTCAATTTTAACAGAATCAGTCTCCAATAAGATTGATTGATAGAAATTATAATCCTTACGCAGAAATGGTGAAAGAGTATAATTCTACGTATAAAAGGATGCTATCTCATGCGGTTGCAGGTGAGCATGTTTATCTTCAATAGGCATAATATGCTCAAAGGTAATAGGTACATAAGGAAATTTATTTTCCTTTTCAG
The DNA here is from genome assembly GCA_947683365.1 of Euphorbia pulcherrima. NCBI lineage: Eukaryota > Viridiplantae > Streptophyta > Magnoliopsida > Malpighiales > Euphorbiaceae > Euphorbia > Euphorbia pulcherrima. The sequence continues at coordinate 33,679,871 of CANTUS010000015.1, read as the reverse complement.
TGGCAGCCTGGAGACTACGCCTATAAGCGTCGGGGCAATATTGGCCCTCTTGACTCGCTTTTGATGGTCTTGAGAAATGCTCTTTAGCCTTCCCTTTTCTTGAAGGAGTGTTATTGCTTCTGAAACTCATGACCTACAAGAAACTCTCGAGTTAAGAAATCTGGAAGTGAATTAGATTCCCCTTTGATAAACTCAATATCAAAATCAAAGACTGATATAATAGCTTGCCATCTGGCAAATATTTGTTTGGATGCTATATTTTTAACATCCTTTAGTAAGATCGCTTTGGCGCTTTTACAGTCTATCCTAATAAGGAATTTTTTATTGATTAAATCAGACTCAAATTTTTGGACGCATAGGACTATAGATAAAATCTCCTTTTTAACAGTAGAGTAATTAACTCTTGGGCCAGTCCAAAGCCCACTGGTAAACCTAATTAAGGTTTCTTTTCCATTAATCCTTTGTTTAAGGATTCCTCCATAGCCTTTATCTGATGCATCAGTTTCAACAATTTTAAAGGCATCTGGATGTGGTATAGCTAGGCATGGTAAGGTCTTAACATTAAGTTTTATTTTCCTAACTGCCTTGCTGGTGTCAGAGCCATTTGAATTCTTTAATTGCTACAGTATTAGTTTGTTGCTTTATTTGTTTAAACTTCCAGAAAATTGTTCAAAACTCCTTGAGTGAAACCCAAGTCGCGTTTCTGCCGTGGATAGGCTATTGTTGGCAATAGATTAAATCGTTGACAGTGATCTTAAGGACTATGGATAGATTTTTTGATATCATTTTTGGATGAAATTTTTAAACGTTGACCTTAAAATCACTCTTAGGACCATTTTAAAGTGTGATTTTTATGTTTTGATGAAAAAACAGACGTGTCAAACATGAGATAAACACCGGTCTTCACTTATGGAAATAACAAGAGTTAGTATTTCCAGACGAATTTTTTAATCGTTGACCTTAAAATCACTCTTAGGAACAATTCAATGTGTGATTATCATTATTTCACGAAAAAACGCATGTGTCAAATGTGACATAAACATCGGTCTTTACTTGCAGAAAAAAGTGAGTTATCATTTTGGGACGAAAATTTTTAAACCTTGACCTTAAAATCACTCTTAGGACCATTTCAAGGTTTGATTATCACGTTTTGATGAAAAAACGCTTGTGTAAAATTTTCGTTAGTGGTTTTTTCTGCAAGTAAAGACCGATGTTTAAGTCACATTTGACACATGCATTTTTTCGAGAAATAATGATAATCAATCTCTGAATTGGTCCTAAGAGTGATTTTCAGGTCAACGTTTCAAAAATTTGTCATGAAATACTAACTCGTGTTATTTCCGTAAGTAAAGACCGATGTTTATCTCAAGTTTGACACATCCATTTCTTCATCAAAACATGAAAATCACAATTTGAAATGGTCCTAAAAGTGATTTTAAGGTCAACATTTAAAAATTTCGTCCAAAAATGATAACTCACATTTTTTCCGTAAGTAAAGACCGATGTTGATGCCACATTTGACACACGCATTTCTTTGATAAAACATGATAATCACACTTTGAAATAGTCCTAAGGGTGACTTTTAGGTCAATGTTTTAAAAATTTGTAACGAAATACAAACTCGTGTTTTTACCGTAAGTAAAGACCGATGTTTATCCCACATCAGACACATGCATTTTTTTGTTAAAACATGATAATCACACTTTGAAATGGTCCTAAGAGTGATTTTTAAGTCAATGTTTTAAAAATTTGTCATGAAACACAAACTTGTAGTTTTTCCGTAAGTAAAGACCGATGTTTATGTCACGTTTGACACATGTATTTTTTCATTAAAACATGATAATCACACATTGAAATGGTCCTTAGAGTGATTTTACGGTCAACGTTTAAAAATTTCATCCCAAAATAATAACTCGCGTTTTTTCCGTAAGTAAAGACTGACTATTATATCACATTCGACACATTCGTTTTTTCACGAAAACATGATAATCACAATTTGAAATGGTCGTAAGAGTGATTTTTAAGCCAACGTTCGAAAAATTTGTCATGAAATATTAACTTGTGTTTTTTCCGTAAGTAAGGACCGATGTTTATGCCACAGTTGACACATGCATTTTTTCGTGAAAAATTGATAATCACACACTTAATAAATGGTCCTTAGAGTAATTTCGAGGTCAATGTTTTGAAAATTTTCACAAAATACAAACTCGTGTTTTTTCCGTAAGTAAAGACCGATGTTTATGTCACATTTGACACATGCGTTTTTCCGTGGAAACATGATAATCTCACTTTGAAATGGTCCTGAGAGTGATTTTCATTTCAACGTTTTAAAAATTCGTCACGAAATACAAACTTGTGTTTTTTCCGTTAGTAAAGACCGATGTTTATGTCCCGTTTGACACATGCGTTTTTTCATCAAAATGTGATATTCACACCTTGAAATGGTCCTAAGAGTGATTTTAAGGCCAACGTTTTAAAACTTCGTCCCAAAATGATAACTCGCGTTTTTTCCGTAAGTAATGACCGACTTTTATGTCACATTCGACACATGAGCTTTTTTGTGAAAACTTAATACGTTGAAATAGTCCTAAGACTGATTTTAAGGTCAACATTTAATAAATTTCGTTCCAAAATGACAACTTGCGTTTTTTCCGTAAGTAAAGATCAATGTTTATGTCACATTTGACACATGCGCTTTTTCGTGAAAACATGAAAATCACACTTCGAAATGGTCCTAAGAGTGATTTTAAGGTCAGGGTTTAAAAAATTTGTAATGGAATACTAACTCGTTTTTTTTCCGTAAGTAAAGACCGATGTTTATGTCACGTTTGACACATGCGCTTTTTCATCAAAACGTGATAATCACACCTTGAAATGGTCCTAAGAGTGATTTTAAGGTCAAGGTTTAAAAATTTTCATCCCAAAATGATAACTCGATTTTTTCAGTAAGAAAAGATCGTTGTTTATGTCACATTTGACACATGCATTTTTTCGCGAAAATATGATAATCACACTTTGAAATGGTCCTAAGAGTGATTTTTAAGTCAACATTTTAAAAATTCGTCAAGAAATACAAACTTGTGTTTTTTCCATGAGTAAAGACCGATGTTTATGTCACGTTTGAAACATGCATTTTTACATTAAAACATGATAATCACACCTTGAAGTGGTCCTAAGAGTGATTTAAAGGTCAACATTTAAAAATTTCGCCCCAAAAATAATAACTCGTGATTTTTCCGTAAGTAAAGACCGATGTTTATGTCACATTTGACACATGCTTTTTTCCGTGGAAACATGATAATCTCACTTTGAAATGGTCCTGAGAGTGATTTTTATTTCAACGTTTTAAAAATTCGTCACGAAATACAAACTTGTGTTTTTTCCGTTAGTAAAGACCGATGTTTATGTCCCGCTTGACACATGCGTTTTTTCATCAAAATGTGATATTCACACCTTGAAATGGTCCTAAGAGTGATTTTCATTTTTTGTTTAGGTGTTTAGTAGCATTTCCAAATTCTTATTTTAATTTTATTTTAAATTAGAAATAGAATATTTACTAAAAGCAAATTTCAATTTTTCTTTTTGAATTTATTTTGAAATTGAAAATATTATTTAAACTCTTAAGTATTCTATTCAATTCTATAGAAAACTATATTCTCTTAATATTCGATTAATCTTTATTCTATATTTGAATATAGAATATTCTTTATATTAATATTTTTTTTTTCCATTTATTAAATATTTTTTCTAGTAAAAAAAAATTTCAATTTTTATTACTATGTCAATATTAATCGAGTGATTCGAATATTAATAATTTCTATATCAATTTCTATATTAGTTTTCTATATCATTTAATAAGTTTTATATTCTATATTATACTCTATTTTTATTATTTTATTATATTTTTTTATTATTTTATTATATTTATTATTTTATTATATTAGTATATTATTGATTAGATTATTAAGTTGATTCAATCATTAAACAATCTATATATATTGAGGTAAGATTTATATATTATTTTGAGGTCAACGTTTTAAAACTTCGTCCCAAAATGATAACTCGCGTTTTTTCCGTAAGTAATGACCGACTTTTATGTCAAATTCGACACATGAGCTTTTTTTTTGAAAACTTCATACGTTGAAATAGTCCTAAGACTGATTTTAAGGTCAACATTTAATAAATTTCGTTCCAAAATGACAACTTGCGTTTTTTCCGTAAGTAAAGATCAATGTTTATGTCACATTTGACACATGCGCTTTTTCGTGAAAACATGAAAATCACACTTCGAAATGGTCCTAAGAGTGATTTTAAGGTCAGGGTTTAAAAAATTCGTCATGGAATACTAACTCGTTTTTTTTCCGTAAGTAAAGACCGATGTTTATGTCACGTTTGACACATGCGCTTTTTCATCAAAACGTGATAATCACACCTTGAAATGGTCCTAAGAGTGATTTTAAGGTCAAGGTTTAAAAATTTTCATCCCAAAATGATAACTCGATTTTTTCAGTAAGAAAAGATCGTTGTTTATGTCACATTTGACACATGCATTTTTTCGCGAAAATATGATAATCACACTTTGAAATGGTCCTAAGAGTGATTTTTAAGTCAACATTTTAAAAATTCGTCAAGAAATACAAACTTGTGTTTTTTCCATGAGTAAAGACCGATGTTTATGTCACGTTTGAAACATGCATTTTTACATTAAAACATGATAATCACACCTTGAAGTGGTCCTAAGAGTGATTTAAAGGTCAACATTTAAAAATTTCTTCCCAAAAATAATAACTCGTGTTTTTTCCGTAAGTAAAGACCGATGTTTATGTCACATTTGACACATGCTTTTTTCCGTGGAAACATGATAATCTCACTTTGAAATGGTCCTGAGAGTGATTTTTATTTCAACGTTTTAAAAATTCGTCACGAAATACAAACTTGTGTTTTTTCCGTTAGTAAAGACCGATGTTTATGCCCCGTTTGACACATGCGTTTTTTCATCAAAATGTGATATTCACACCTTGAAATGGTCCTAAGAGTGATTTTAAGGTCAACGTTTTAAAACTTCGTCCCAAAATGATAACTCGCGTTTTTTCCGTAAGTAATGACCGACTTTTATGTCACATTCGACACATGAGCTTTTTTGTGAAAACTTAATACGTTGAAATAGTCCTAAGACTGATTTTAAGGTCAACATTTAATAAATTTCGTTCCAAAATGACAACTTGCGTTTTTCCCGTAAGTAAAGATCAATGTTTATGTCACATTTGACACATGCGCTTTTTCGTGAAAACATGAAAATCACACTTCGAAATGGTCCTAAGAGTGATTTTAAGGTCAGGGTTTAAAAAATTCGTCATGGAATACTAACTCGTTTTTTTTCCGTAAGTAAAGACCGATGTTTATGTCACGTTTGACACATGCGCTTTTTCATCAAAACGTGATAATCACACCTTGAAATGGTCCTAAGAGTGATTTTAAGGTCAAGGTTTAAAAATTTTCATCCCAAAATGATAACTCGATTTTTTCAGTAAGAAAAGATCGTTGTTTATGTCACATTTGACACATGCATTTTTTCGCGAAAATATGATAATCACACTTTGAAATGGTCCTAAGAGTGATTTTTAAGTCAACATTTTAAAAATTCGTCAAGAAATACAAACTTGTGTTTTTTGCATGAGTAAAGACCGATGTTTATGTAACGTTTGAAACATGCATTTTTACATTAAAACATAATAATCACACCTTGAAGTGGTCCTAAGAGTGATTTAAAGGTCAACATTTAAAAATTTCGTCCCAAAAATAATAACTCGTGTTTTTTCCGTAAGTAAAGACCGATGTTTATGTCACATTTGACACATGCTTTTTTCCGTGAAAACATGATTATCTCACTTTGAAATGGTCCTGAGAGTGATTTTTATTTCAACGTTTTAAAAATTCGTCACGAAATACAAACTTGTGTTTTTTCCGTTAGTAAAGACCGATGTTTATGTCCCGCTTGACACATGCGTTTTTTCATCAAAATGTGATATTCACACCTTGAAATGGTCCTAAGAGTGATTTTCATTTTTTGTTTAGGGGTTTAGTAGCATTTCCAAATTCTTATTTTAATTTTATTTTAAATTAGAAATAGAATATTTACTAAAAGCAAATTTCAATTTTTCTTTTTGAATTTATTTAGAAATTGAAAATATTATTTAAACTCTTAAGTATTCTATTCAATTCTATAGAAAACTATATTCTCTTAATATTCGATTAATCTTTATTCTATATTTGAATATAGAATATTCTTTATATTAATATTTTTTTTTCCATTTATTAAATATTTTTTCTAGTAAAAAAAAATTTCAATTTTTATTACTATGTCAATATTAATCGAGTGATTCGAATATTAATAATTTCTATATCAATTTCTATATTAGTTTTCTATATCATTTAATAAGTTTTATATTCTATATTATACTCTATTTTTATTATTTTATTATTTTTTTTATTATTTTATTATATTTATTATTTTATTATATTAGTATATTATTGATTAGATTATTAAGTTGATTCAATTATTAAACAATCTATATATATTGAGGTAAGATTTATATATTATTTTGAGGTTAACGTTTTAAAACTTCGTCCCAAAATGATAACTCGCGTTTTTTCCGTAAGTAATGACCGACTTTTATGTCAAATTCGACACATGAGCTTTTTTTTTGAAAACTTCATACGTTGAAATAGTCCTAAGACTGATTTTAAGGTCAACATTTAATAAATTTCGTTCCAAAATGACAACTTGCGTTTTTTCCGTAAGTAAAGATCAATGTTTATGTCACATTTGACACATGCGCTTTTTCGTGAAAACATGAAAATCACACTTCGAAATGGTCCTAAGAGTGATTTTAAGGTCAGGGTTTAAAAAATTCGTCATGGAATACTAACTCGTTTTTTTTCCGTAAGTAAAGACCGATGTTTATGTCACGTTTGACACATGCGCTTTTTCATCAAAACGTGATAATCACACCTTGAAATGGTCCTAAGAGTGATTTTAAGGTCAAGGTTTAAAAATTTTCATCCCAAAATGATAACTCGATTTTTTCAGTAAGAAAAGATCGTTGTTTATGTCACATTTGACACATGCATTTTTTCGCGAAAATATGATAATCACACTTTGAAATGGTCCTAAGAGTGATTTTTAAGTCAACATTTTAAAAATTCGTCAAGAAATACAAACTTGTGTTTTTTCCATGAGTAAAGACCGATGTTTATGTCACGTTTGAAACATGCATTTTTACATTAAAACATGATAATCACACCTTGAAGTGGTCCTAAGAGTGATTTAAAGGTCAACATTTAAAAATTTCGTCCCAAAAATAATAACTCGTGTTTTTTCCGTTAGTAAAGACCGATGTTTATGTCACATTTGACACATGCTTTTTTCCGTGGAAACATGATAATCTCACTTTGAAATGGTCCTGAGAGTGATTTTTATTTCAACGTTTTAAAAATTCGTCACGAAATACAAACTTGTGTTTTTTCCGTTAGTAAAGACCGATGTTTATGTCCCGTTTGACACATGCGTTTTTTCATCAAAATGTGATATTCACACCTTGAAATGGTCCTAAGAGTGATTTTAAGGTCAACGTTTTAAAACTTCGTCCCAAAATGATAACTCGCGTTTTTTCCGTAAGTAATGACCGACTTTTATGTCACATTCGACACATGAGCTTTTTTGTGAAAACTTAATACGTTGAAATAGTCCTAAGACTGATTTTAAGGTCAACATTTAATAAATTTCGTTCCAAAATGACAACTTGCGTTTTTCCCGTAAGTAAAGATCAATGTTTATGTCACATTTGACACATGCGCTTTTTCGTGAAAACATGAAAATCACACTTCGAAATGGTCCTAAGAGTGATTTTAAGGTCAGGGTTTAAAAAATTCGTCATGGAATACTAACTCGTTTTTTTTCCGTAAGTAAAGACCGATGTTTATGTCACGTTTGACACATGCGCTTTTTCATCAAAACGTGATAATCACACCTTGAAATGGTCCTAAGAGTGATTTTAAGGTCAAGGTTTAAAAATTTTCATCCCAAAATGATAACTCGATTTTTTCAGTAAGAAAAGATCGTTGTTTATGTCACATTTGACACATGCATTTTTTCGCGAAAATATGATAATCACACTTTGAAATGGTCCTAAGAGTGATTTTTAAGTCAACATTTTAAAAATTCGTCAAGAAATACAAACTTGTGTTTTTTCCATGAGTAAAGACCGATGTTTATGTAACGTTTGAAACATGCATTTTTACATTAAAACATGATAATCACACCTTGAAGTGGTCCTAAGAGTGATTTAAAGGTCAACATTTAAAAATTTCATCCCAAAAATAATAACTCGTGTTTTTTCCGTAAGTAAAGACCGATGTTTATGTCACATTTGACACATGCTTTTTTCCGTGGAAACATGATTATCTCACTTTGAAATGGTCCTGAGAGTGATTTTTATTTCAACGTTTTAAAAATTCGTCACGAAATACAAACTTGTGTTTTTTCCGTTAGTAAAGACCGATATTTATGTCCCGTTTGACACATGCGTTTTTCCATCAAAATGTGATATTCACACCTTGAAATGGTCCTAAGAGTGATTTTAAGGTCCACGTTTTAAAACTTCGTCCCAAAATGATAACTCGCGTTTTTTCCGTAAGTAATGACCGACTTTTATGTCACATTCGACACATGAGCTTTTTTGTGAAAACTTAATACGTTGAAATAGTCCTAAGACTGATTTTAAGGTCAACATTTAATAAATTTCGTTCCAAAATGACAACTTGCGTTTTTCCCGTAAGTAAAGATCAATGTTTATGTCACATTTGACACATGCGCTTTTTCGTGAAAACATGAAAATCACACTTCGAAATGGTCCTAAGAGTGATTTTAAGGTCAGGGTTTAAAAAATTCGTCATGGAATACTAACTCGTTTTTTTTCCGTAAGTAAAGACCGATGTTTATGTCACGTTTGACACATGCGCTTTTTCATCAAAACGTGATAATCACACCTTGAAATGGTCCTAAGAGTGATTTTAAGGTCAAGGTTTAAAAATTTTCATCCCAAAATGATAACTCGATTTTTTCAGTAAGAAAAGATCGTTGTTTATGTCACATTTGACACATGCATTTTTTCGCGAAAATATGATAATCACACTTTGAAATGGTCCTAAGAGTGATTTTTAAGTCAACATTTTAAAAATTCGTCAAGAAATACAAACTTGTGTTTTTTCCATGAGTAAAGACCGATGTTTATGTAACGTTTGAAACATGCATTTTTACATTAAAACATGATAATCACACCTTGAAGTGGTCCTAAGAGTGATTTAAAGGTCAACATTTAAAAATTTTGTCCCAAAAATAATAACTCGTGTTTTTTCCGTAAGTAAAGACCGATGTTTATGTCACATTTGACACATGCTTTTTTCCGTGGAAACATGATTATCTCACTTTGAAATGGTCCTGAGAGTGATTTTTATTTCAACGTTTTAAAAATTCGTCACGAAATACAAACTTGTGTTTTTTCCGTTAGTAAAGACCGATATTTATGTCCCGTTTGACACATGCGTTTTTCCATCAAAATGTGATATTCACACCTTGAAATGGTCCTAAGAGTGATTTTAAGGTCCACGTTTTAAAACTTCGTCCCAAAATGATAACTCGCGTTTTTTCCGTAAGTAATGACCGACTTTTATGTCACATTCGACACATGAGCTTTTTTGTGAAAACTTAATACGTTGAAATAGTCCTAAGACTGATTTTAAGGTCAACATTTAATAAATTTCGTTCCAAAATGACAACTTGCGTTTTTTCCGTAAGTAAAGATCAATGTTTATGTCACATTTGACACATGCGCTTTTTCGTGAAAACATGAAAATCACACTTCGAAATGGTCCTAAGAGTGATTTTAAGGTCAGGGTTTAAAAAATTCGTCATGGAATACTAACTCGTTTTTTTTCCGTAAGTAAAGACCGATGTTTATGTCACGTTTGACACATGCGCTTTTTCATCAAAACGTGATAATCACACCTTGAAATGGTCCTAAGAGTGATTTTAAGGTCAAGGTTTAAAAATTTTCATCCCAAAATGATAACTCGATTTTTTCAGTAAGAAAAGATCGTTGTTTATGTCACATTTGACACATGCATTTTTTCGCGAAAATATGATAATCACACTTTGAAATGGTCCTAAGAGTGATTTTTAAGTCAACATTTTAAAAATTCGTCAAGAAATACAAACTTGTGTTTTTTCCATGAGTAAAGACCGATGTTTATGTCACGTTTGAAACATGCATTTTTACATTAAAACATGATAATCACACCTTGAAGTGGTCCTAAGAGTGATTTAAAGGTCAACATTTAAAAATTTCGTCCCAAAAATAATAACTCGTGTTTTTTCCGTAAGTAAAGACCGATGTTTATGTCACATTTGACACATGCTTTTTTCCGTGGAAACATGATAATCTCACTTTGAAATGGTCCTGAGAGTGATTTTTATTTCAACGTTTTAAAAATTCGTCACGAAATACAAACTTGTGTTTTTTCCGTTAGTAAAGACCGATGTTTATGTCCCGTTTGACACATGCGTTTTTTCATCAAAATGTGATATTCACACCTTGAAATGGTCCTAAGAGTGATTTTAAGGTCAACGTTTTAAAACTTCGTCCCAAAATGATAACTCGCGTTTTTTCCGTAAGTAATGACCGACTTTTATGTCACATTCGACACATGAGCTTTTTTGTGAAAACTTAATACGTTGAAATAGTCCTAAGACTGATTTTAAGGTCAACATTTAATAAATTTCGTTCCAAAATGACAACTTGCGTTTTTCCCGTAAGTAAAGATCAATGTTTATGTCACATTTGACACATGCGCTTTTTCGTGAAAACATGAAAATCACACTTCGAAATGGTCCTAAGAGTGATTTTAAGGTCAGGGTTTAAAAAATTCGTCATGGAATACTAACTCGTTTTTTTTCCGTAAGTAAAGACCGATGTTTATGTCACGTTTGACACATGCGCTTTTTCATCAAAACGTGATAATCACACCTTGAAATGGTCCTAAGAGTGATTTTAAGGTCAAGGTTTAAAAATTTTCATCCCAAAATGATAACTCGATTTTTTCAGTAAGAAAAGATCGTTGTTTATGTCACATTTGACACATGCATTTTTTCGCGAAAATATGATAATCACACTTTGAAATGGTCCTAAGAGTGATTTTTAAGTCAACATTTTAAAAATTCGTCAAGAAATACAAACTTGTGTTTTTTCCATGAGTAAAGACCGATGTTTATGTAACGTTTGAAACATGCATTTTTACATTAAAACATGATAATCACACCTTGAAGTGGTCCTAAGAGTGATTTAAAGGTCAACATTTAAAAATTTCGTCCCAAAAATAATAACTCGTGTTTTTTCCGTAAGTAAAGACCGATGTTTATGTCACATTTGACACATGCTTTTTTCCGTGGAAACATGATTATCTCACTTTGAAATGGTCCTGAGAGTGATTTTTATTTCAACGTTTTAAAAATTCGTCACGAAATACAAACTTGTGTTTTTTCCGTTAGTAAAGACCGATATTTATGTCCCGTTTGACACATGCGTTTTTCCATCAAAATGTGATATTCACACCTTGAAATGGTCCTAAGAGTGATTTTAAGGTCCACGTTTTAAAACTTCGTCCCAAAATGATAACTCGCGTTTTTTCCGTAAGTAATGACCGACTTTTATGTCACATTCGACACATGAGCTTTTTTGTGAAAACTTAATACGTTGAAATAGTCCTAAGACTGATTTTAAGGTCAACATTTAATAAATTTCGTTCCAAAATGACAACTTGCGTTTTTTCCGTAAGTAAAGATCAATGTTTATGTCACATTTGACACATGCGCTTTTTCGTGAAAACATGAAAATCACACTTCGAAATGGTCCTAAGAGTGATTTTAAGGTCAGGGTTTAAAAAATTCGTCATGGAATACTAACTCGTTTTTTTTCCGTAAGTAAAGACCGATGTTTATGTCACGTTTGACACATGCGCTTTTTCATCAAAACGTGATAATCACACCTTGAAATGGTCCTAAGAGTGATTTTAAGGTCAAGGTTTAAAAATTTTCATCCCAAAATGATAACTCGATTTTTTCAGTAAGAAAAGATCGTTGTTTATGTCACATTTGACACATGCATTTTTTCGCGAAAATATGATAATCACACTTTGAAATGGTCCTAAGAGTGATTTTTAAGTCAACATTTTAAAAATTCGTCAAGAAATACAAACTTGTGTTTTTTCCATGAGTAAAGACCGATGTTTATGTCACGTTTGAAACATGCATTTTTACATTAAAACATGATAATCACACCTTGAAGTGGTCCTAAGAGTGATTTAAAGGTCAACATTTAAAAATTTCGTCCCAAAAATAATAACTCGTGTTTTTTCCGTAAGTAAAGACCGATGTTTATGTCACATTTGACACATGCTTTTTTCCGTGGAAACATGATAATCTCACTTTGAAATGGTCCTGAGAGTGATTTTTATTTCAACGTTTTAAAAATTCGTCACGAAATACAAACTTGTGTTTTTTCCGTTAGTAAAGACCGATGTTTATGTCCCGTTTGACACATGCGTTTTTTCATCAAAATGTGATATTCACACCTTGAAATGGTCCTAAGAGTGATTTTAAGGTCAACGTTTTAAAACTTCGTCCCAAAATGATAACTCGCGTTTTTTCCGTAAGTAATGACCGACTTTTATGTCACATTCGACACATGAGCTTTTTTGTGAAAACTTAATACGTTGAAATAGTCCTAAGACTGATTTTAAGGTCAACATTTAATAAATTTCGTTCCAAAATGACAACTTGCGTTTTTCCCGTAAGTAAAGATCAATGTTTATGTCACATTTGACACATGCGCTTTTTCGTGAAAACATGAAAATCACACTTCGAAATGGTCCTAAGAGTGATTTTAAGGTCAGGGTTTAAAAAATTCGTCATGGAATACTAACTCGTTTTTTTTCCGTAAGTAAAGACCGATGTTTATGTCACGTTTGACACATGCGCTTTTTCATCAAAACGTGATAATCACACCTTGAAATGGTCCTAAGAGTGATTTTAAGGTCAAGGTTTAAAAATTTTCATCCCAAAATGATAACTCGATTTTTTCAGTAAGAAAAGATCGTTGTTTATGTCACATTTGACACATGCATTTTTTCGCGAAAATATGATAATCACACTTTGAAATGGTCCTAAGAGTGATTTTTAAGTCAACATTTTAAAAATTCGTCAAGAAATACAAACTTGTGTTTTTTCCATGAGTAAAGACCGATGTTTATGTAACGTTTGAAACATGCATTTTTACATTAAAACATGATAATCACACCTTGAAGTGGTCCTAAGAGTGATTTAAAGGTCAACATTTAAAAATTTCGTCCCAAAAATAATAACTCGTGTTTTTTCCGTAAGTAAAGACCGATGTTTATGTCACATTTGACACATGCTTTTTTCCGTGGAAACATGATTATCTCACTTTGAAATGGTCCTGAGAGTGATTTTTATTTCAACGTTTTAAAAATTCGTCACGAAATACAAACTTGTGTTTTTTCCGTTAGTAAAGACCGATATTTATGTCCCGTTTGACACATGCGTTTTTCCATCAAAATGTGATATTCACACCTTGAAATGGTCCTAAGAGTGATTTTAAGGTCCACGTTTTAAAACTTCGTCCCAAAATGATAACTCGCGTTTTTTCCGTAAGTAATGACCGACTTTTATGTCACATTCGACACATGAGCTTTTTTGTGAAAACTTAATACGTTGAAATAGTCCTAAGACTGATTTTAAGGTCAACATTTAATAAATTTCGTTCCAAAATGACAACTTGCGTTTTTCCCGTAAGTAAAGATCAATGTTTATGTCACATTTGACACATGCGCTTTTTCGTGAAAACATGAAAATCACACTTCGAAATGGTCCTAAGAGTGATTTTAAGGTCAGGGTTTAAAAAATTCGTCATGGAATACTAACTCGTTTTTTTTCCGTAAGTAAAGACCGATGTTTATGTCACGTTTGACACATGCGCTTTTTCATCAAAACGTGATAATCACACCTTGAAATGGTCCTAAGAGTGATTTTAAGGTCAAGGTTTAAAAATTTTCATCCCAAAATGATAACTCGATTTTTTCAGTAAGAAAAGATCGTTGTTTATGTCACATTTGACACATGCATTTTTTCGCGAAAATATGATAATCACACTTTGAAATGGTCCTAAGAGTGATTTTTAAGTCAACATTTTAAAAATTCGTCAAGAAATACAAACTTGTGTTTTTTCCATGAGTAAAGACCGATGTTTATGTAACGTTTGAAACATGCATTTTTACATTAAAACATGATAATCACACCTTGAAGTGGTCCTAAGAGTGATTTAAAGGTCAACATTTAAAAATTTCGTCCCAAAAATAATAACTCGTGTTTTTTCCGTAAGTAAAGACCGATGTTTATGTCACATTTGACACATGCTTTTTTCCGTGGAAACATGATTATCTCACTTTGAAATGGTCCTGAGAGTGATTTTTATTTCAACGTTTTAAAAATTCGTCACGAAATACAAACTTGTGTTTTTTCCGTTAGTAAAGACCGATATTTATGTCCCGTTTGACACATGCGTTTTTCCATCAAAATGTGATATTCACACCTTGAAATGGTCCTAAGAGTGATTTTAAGGTCCACGTTTTAAAACTTCGTCCCAAAATGATAACTCGCGTTTTTTCCGTAAGTAATGACCGACTTTTATGTCACATTCGACACATGAGCTTTTTTGTGAAAACTTAATACGTTGAAATAGTCCTAAGACTGATTTTAAGGTCAACATTTAATAAATTTCGTTCCAAAATGACAACTTGCGTTTTTTCCGTAAGTAAAGATCAATGTTTATGTCACATTTGACACATGCGCTTTTTCGTGAAAACATGAAAATCACACTTCGAAATGGTCCTAAGAGTGATTTTAAGGTCAAGGTTTAAAAAATTCGTCATGGAATACTAACTCGTTTTTTTTCCGTAAGTAAAGACCGATGTTTATGTCACGTTTGACACATGCGCTTTTTCATCAAAACGTGATAATCACACCTTGAAATGGTCCTAAGAGTGATTTTAAGGTCAAGGTTTAAAAATTTTCATCCCAAAATGATAACTCGATTTTTTCAGTAAGAAAAGATCGTTGTTTATGTCACATTTGACACATGCATTTTTTCGCGAAAATATGATAATCACACTTTGAAATGGTCCTAAGAGTGATTTTTAAGTCAACATTTTAAAAATTCGTCAAGAAATACAAACTTGTGTTTTTTCCATGAGTAAAGACCGATGTTTATGTCACGTTTGAAACATGCATTTTTACATTAAAACATGATAATCACACCTTGAAGTGGTCCTAAGAGTGATTTAAAGGTCAACATTTAAAAATTTCGTCCCAAAAATAATAACTCGTGTTTTTTCCGTAAGTAAAGACCGATGTTTATGTCACATTTGACACATGCTTTTTTCCATGGAAACATGATAATCTCACTTTGAAATGGTCCTGAGAGTGATTTTTATTTCAACGTTTTAAAAATTCGTCACGAAATACAAACTTGTGTTTTTTCCGTTAGTAAAGACCGATGTTTATGTCCCGTTTGACACATGCGTTTTTTCATCAAAATGTGATATTCACACCTTGAAATGGTCCTAAGAGTGATTTTAAGGTCAACGTTTTAAAACTTCGTCCCAAAATGATAACTCGCGTTTTTTCCGTAAGTAATGACCGACTTTTATGTCACATTCGACACATGAGCTTTTTTGTGAAAACTTAATACGTTGAAATAGTCCTAAGACTGATTTTAAGGTCAACATTTAATAAATTTCGTTCCAAAATGACAACTTGCGTTTTTCCCGTAAGTAAAGATCAATGTTTATGTCACATTTGACACATGCGCTTTTTCGTGAAAACATGAAAATCACACTTCGAAATGGTCCTAAGAGTGATTTTAAGGTCAGGGTTTAAAAAATTCGTCATGGAATACTAACTCGTTTTTTTTCCGTAAGTAAAGACCGATGTTTATGTCACGTTTGACACATGCGCTTTTTCATCAAAACGTGATAATCACACCTTGAAATGGTCCTAAGAGTGATTTTAAGGTCAAGGTTTAAAAATTTTCATCCCAAAATGATAACTCGATTTTTTCAGTAAGAAAAGATCGTTGTTTATGTCACATTTGACACATGCATTTTTTCGCGAAAATATGATAATCACACTTTGAAATGGTCCTAAGAGTGATTTTTAAGTCAACATTTTAAAAATTCGTCAAGAAATACAAACTTGTGTTTTTTCCATGAGTAAAGACCGATGTTTATGTAACGTTTGAAACATGCATTTTTACATTAAAACATGATAATCACACCTTGAAGTGGTCCTAAGAGTGATTTAAAGGTCAACATTTAAAAATTTCGTCCCAAAAATAATAACTCGTGTTTTTTCCGTAAGTAAAGACCGATGTTTATGTCACATTTGACACATGCTTTTTTCCGTGGAAACATGATTATCTCACTTTGAAATGGTCCTGAGAGTGATTTTTATTTCAACGTTTTAAAAATTCGTCACGAAATACAAACTTGTGTTTTTTCCGTTAGTAAAGACCGATATTTATGTCCCGTTTGACACATGCGTTTTTCCATCAAAATGTGATATTCACACCTTGAAATGGTCCTAAGAGTGATTTTAAGGTCCACGTTTTAAAACTTCGTCCCAAAATGATAACTCGCGTTTTTTCCGTAAGTAATGACCGACTTTTATGTCACATTCGACACATGAGCTTTTTTGTGAAAACTTAATACGTTGAAATAGTCCTAAGACTGATTTTAAGGTCAACATTTAATAAATTTCGTTCCAAAATGACAACTTGCGTTTTTTCCGTAAGTAAAGATCAATGTTTATGTCACATTTGACACATGCGCTTTTTCGTGAAAACATGAAAATCACACTTCGAAATGGTCCTAAGAGTGATTTTAAGGTCAAGGTTTAAAAAATTCGTCATGGAATACTAACTCGTTTTTTTTCCGTAAGTAAAGACCGATGTTTATGTCACGTTTGACACATGCGCTTTTTCATCAAAACGTGATAATCACACCTTGAAATGGTCCTAAGAGTGATTTTAAGGTCAAGGTTTAAAAATTTTCATCCCAAAATGATAACTCGATTTTTTCAGTAAGAAAAGATCGTTGTTTATGTCACATTTGACACATGCATTTTTTCGCGAAAATATGATAATCACACTTTGAAATGGTCCTAAGAGTGATTTTTAAGTCAACATTTTAAAAATTCGTCAAGAAATACAAACTTGTGTTTTTTCCATGAGTAAAGACCGATGTTTATGTCACGTTTGAAACATGCATTTTTACATTAAAACATGATAATAACACCTTGAAGTGGTCCTAAGAGTGATTTAAAGGTCAACATTTAAAAATTTCGTCCCAAAAATAATAACTCGTGTTTTTTCCGTAAGTAAAGACCGATGTTTATGTCACATTTGACACATGCTTTTTTCTGTGGAAACAGGATAATCTCACTTTGAAATGGTCCTGAGAGTGATTTTTATTTCAACGCTTTAAAAATTCGTCACGAAATACAAACTTGTGTTTTTTCCGTTAGTAAAGACCGATGTTTATGTCCCGTTTGACACATGCGTTTTTTCATCAAAATGTGATATTCACACCTTGAAATGGTCCTAAGAGTGATTTTAAGGTCAACGTTTTAAAACTTCGTCCCAAAATGATAACTCGCGTTTTTTCCGTAAGTAATGACCGACTTTTATGTCAAATTCGACACATGAGCTTTTTTGTGAAAACTTAATACGTTGAAATAGTCCTAAGACTGATTTTAAGGTCAACATTTAATAAATTTCGTTCCAAAATGACAACTTGCGTTTTTTCCGTAAGTAAAGATCAATGTTTATGTCACATTTGACACATGCGCTTTTTCGTGAAAACATGAAAATCACACTTCGAAATGGTCCTAAGAGAGATTTTAAGGTCAGGGTTTAAAAAATTCGTCATGGAACACTAACTCGTTTTTTTTCCGTAAGTAAAGACCGATGTTTATGTCACGTTTGACACATGCGCTTTTTCATCAAAACGTGATAATCACACCTTGAAATGGTCCTAAGAGTGATTTTAAGGTCAAGGTTTAAAAATTTTCATCCCAAAATGATAACTCGATTTTTTCAGTAAGAAAAGATCGTTGTTTATGTCACATTTGACACATGCATTTTTTCGCGAAAATATGATAATCACACTTTGAAATGGTCCTAAGAGTGATTTTTAAGTCAACATTTTAAAAATTCGTCAAGAAATACAAACTTGTGTTTTTTCCATGAGTAAAGACCGATGTTTATGTCACGTTTGAAACATGCATTTTTACATTAAAACATGATAATCAAACCTTGAAGTGGTCCTAAGAGTGATTTAAAGGTCAACATTTAAAAATTTCGTCCCAAAAATAATAACTCGTGTTTTTTCCGTAAGTAAAGACCGATGTTTATGTCACATTTGACACATGCTTTTTTCCGTGGAAACATGATTATCTCACTTTGAAATGGTCCTGAGAGTGATTTTTATTTCAACGTTTTAAAAATTCGTCACGAAATACAAACTTGTGTTTTTTCCGTTAGTAAAGACCGATATTTATGTCCCGTTTGACACATGCGTTTTTCCATCAAAATGTGATATTCACACCTTGAAATGGTCCTAAGAGTGATTTTAAGGTCAACGTTTTAAAACTTCGTCCCAAAATGATAACTCGCATTTTTTCCGTAAGTAATGACCGACTTTTATGTCACATTCGACACATGAGCTTTTTTTTTGAAAACTTCATACGTTGAAATAGTCCTAAGACTGATTTTAAGGTCAACATTTAATAAATTTCGTTCCAAAATGACAACTTGCGTTTTTTCCGTAAGTAAAGATCAATGTTTATGTCACATTTGACACATGCGCTTTTTCGTGAAAACATGAAAATCACACTTCGAAATGGTCCTAAGAGTGATTTTAAGGTCAGGGTTTAAAAAATTCGTCATGGAATACTAACTCGTTTTTTTTCCGAAAGCAAAGACCGATGTTTATGTCACGTTTGACACATGCGCTTTTTCATCCAAACGTGATAATCACACCTTGAAATGGTCCTAAGAGTGATTTTAAGGTCAAGGTTTAAAAATTTTCATCCCAAAATGATAACTCGATTTTTTCAGTAAGAAAAGATCGTTGTTTATGTCACATTTGACACATGCATTTTTTCGCGAAAATATGATAATCACACTTTGAAATGGTCCTAAGAGTGATTTTTAAGTCAACATTTTAAAAATTCGTCAAGAAATACAAACTTGTGTTTTTTCCATGAGTAAAGACCGATGTTTATGTCACGTTTGAAACATGCATTTTTACATTAAAACATGATAATCACACCTTGAAGTGGTCCTAAGAGTGATTTAAAGGTCAACGTTTAAAAGTTTCGTCCCAAAAATAATAACTCGTGTTTTTTCCGTAAGTAAAGACCGATGTTTATGTCACATTTGACACATGCTTTTTTCCGTGGAAACATGATAATCTCACTTTGAAATGGTCCTGAGAGTGATTTTTATTTCAACGTTTTAAAAATTCGTCACGAAATACAAACTTGTGTTTTTTCCGTTAGTAAAGACCGATGTTTATGTCCCGTTTGACACATGCGTTTTTTCATCAAAATGTGATATTCACACCTTGAAATGGTCCTAAGAGTGATTTTAAGGTCAACGTTTTAAAACTTCGTCCCAAAATGATAACTCGCGTTTTTTCCGTAAGTAATGACCGACTTTTATGTCACATTCGACACATGAGCTTTTTTGTGAAAACTTAATACGTTGAAATAGTCCTAAGACTGATTTTAAGGTCAACATTTAATAAATTTCGTTCCAAAATGACAACTTGCGTTTTTTCCGTAAGTAAAGATCAATGTTTATGTCACATTTGACACATGCGCTTTTTCGTGAAAACATGAAAATCACACTTCGAAATGGTCCTAAGAGTGATTTTAAGGTCAGGGTTTAAAAAATTCGTCATGGAATACTAACTCGTTTTTTTTTCCGTAAGTAAAGCCGATGTTTATGTCACGTTTGACACATGCGCTTTTTCATCAAAACGTGATAATCACACCTTGAAATGGTCCTAAGAGTGATTTTAAGGTCAAGGTTTAAAAATTTTCATCCCAAAATGATAACTCGATTTTTTCAGTAAGAAAAGATCGTTGTTTATGTCACATTTGACACATGCATTTTTTTGTGAAAATATGATAATCACACTTTGAAATGGTCCTAAGAGTGATTTTTAAGTCAACATTTTAAAAATTCGTCATGAAATACAAACTTGTGTTTTTTCCATAAGTAAAGACCGACGTTTATGTCACGTTTGAAACATGCATTTTTACATTAAAACATGATAATCACACCTTGAAGTGGTCCTAAGAGTGATTTAAAGGTCAACATTTAAAAATTTCGTCCCAAAAATAATAACTCGCGTTTTTTCTGTAAATAAAGACCGATGTTTATGTCACATTTGACACATGCTTTTTTCCGTGAAAACATGATAATCTCACTTTGAAATGGTCCTGAGAGTGATTTTTATTTCAACGATTTAAAAATTCGTCACGAAATACAAACTTGTGTTTTTTCCGTTAGTAAAGACCGATGTTTATGTCCCGTTTGACACATGCGTTTTTTCATCAAAATGTGATAATCACACCTTGAAATGGTCCTAAGAGTAATTTTAAGGTCAACGTTTTAAAATTTCGTCCCAAAATGATAACTCGCGTTTTTTCCTTAAGCAATGACCAACTTTTATGTCACATTTGACACATGAGCTTTTTTGTGAAAACTTAATACGTTGAAATAGTCCTAAGAGTGAGTTTAAGGTTAACGTTTAATAAATTTTGTTCCAAAATGACAACTCGCGTTTTTTCCGTAAGTAAAGATCAATGTTTTTGTCACATTTGACACATGCGTTTTTTCATGAAAACTTGAAAATCACACTTCGAAATTCCTAAGAGTGATTTTAAGGTCAACGTTTTAAAAATTTGTCATGAAATACTAACTCGTGTTATTTCCGAAAGTAAAGACCGATGTTTATCTCAAGTTTGACTCATCCATTTCTTCATCAAAACATGAAAATCACAATTTGAAATGGTCCTAAAAGTGATTTTAAGGTCAACATTTAAAAATTTCGTCCAAAAAGGATAACTCACATTTTTTCCGTAAGTAAAGACCGATGTTTATGCCACATTTGACACATGCATTTCTTTGATAAAACATGATAATCACACTTTGAAATAGTCCTAAGGGTGATTTTTAGGTTAATGTTTTAAAAATTTGTAACGAAATACAAACTCGTGTTTTTTCCGTAAGTAAAGACCGATGTTTATCCCACATTAGACACATGCATTTTTTTTGTTAAAACATGATAATCACACTTTGAAATGGTCCTACGAGTGATTTTTTAGTCAACGTTTTAAAAATTTGTCATGAAACACAAACTTGTGGTTTTTCCGTAAGTAAAGACCGATGTTTTGCCACGTTTGACACATGTATTTTTTCATTAAAACATGATAATCACACCTTGAAATGGTCCTTAGAGTGATTTTAAGGTCAACGTTTAAAAATTTCATCCAAAGATAATAACTCACGTTTTTTCCGTAAGTAAAGACCGACTTTTATATCACATTTGACACGTGCGTTTTTTCGTGAAAACATGATAATCACAATTTGAAACGGTCGTAAGAGTGATTTTTAAGTCAACGTTTGAAAAATTCGTCATGAAATAATAACTTATGTTTTTTCCGTAAGTAAAGACCGATGTTTATGCCACATTTGACACATGCGTTTTTTCGTGAAAACATGATAATCACAAACTAAAATGGTCCGTAGAGTGATTTTTAGGTCAATGTTTTGAAAATTTTCACAAAATACAAACTCGTGTTTTTTCCGTAAGTAAAGACCGATGTTTATGTCACATTTGACACATGCGTTTTTCATGGAAACATGATAATCTCACTTTGAAATGGTCCTGAGAGTGATTTTTATTTCAACGTTTTAAAAATTCGTCACGAAATACAAACTTGTGTTTTTTCCGTTAGTAAAGACCGATGTTTATGTCCCGTTTGACACATGCGTTTTTTCATCAAAATGTGATAATCACACCTTGAAATGGTCCTAAGAGTGATTTTAAGGTCAACGTTTTAAAATTTCGTCCCAAAATGATAATTCGCATTTTTTCCGTAAGTAATTACCGACTTTTATGTCACATTCGACACATGAGCTTTTTTGTGAAAACTTAATACGTTGAAATAGTCCTAAGAGTGATTTTAAGGTCAACGTTTAATAAATTTCGTTCCAAAATGACAACTTGCATTTTTTCTGTAAGTAAAGATCAATGTTTATATCACATTTGACACATGCATTTTTTCGTGAAAACATGAAAATCACACTTCGAAATGGTCCTAAGAGTGATTTTCAGGTCAGCATTTAAAAATTTCGTCATGGAATACTAACTCTGTGTTTTTTCCGTAAGTAAAGACCGATGTTCATGTCACGTTTGACACATGCACTTTTTCATCAAAACGTGATAATCACACATTGAAATGGTCCTAAGAGTGATTTTAAGGTCAAGGTTTAAAAATTTTCCTCCCAAAATGATAACTCGATTTTTTCAATAAGAAAAGACCGATGTTTATGTCACATTTGACACATGCGTTTTTTCGTGAAAATATGATAATCACACTTTGAAATGCTCCTAAGAGTGATTTTTAAGTCAACATTTTAAAAATTCGTCATGAAATACAAACTTGTGTTTTTTCCATAAGTAAAGACCGATGTTTATGTCACGTTTGACACATGCATTTTTACATTAAAACATGATAACCACACCTTGAAGTGGTCCTAAGAGTGATTTAAAGGTCAACATTAAAAAATTTCCTCCCAAAAATAATAACTCGCGTTTTTTCCGTAAGTAAAGACCGATGTTTATGTCACATTTGACACATGCTTTTTTCCGTGAAAACATGATAATCTCACTTTGAAATGGTCCTGAGAGTGATTTTTATTTCAACGTTTTAAAAATTCGTCACGAAATACAAACTTGTGTTTTTTCCGTTAGTAAAGACCGATTTTTATGTCCCGTTTGACACATGCGTTTTTTCATCAAAATGTGATAATCACACCTTGAAATGATCCTAAGAGTGATTTTAAGGTCAACGTTTTAAAATTTCGTCCCAAAATGATAACTCGCGTTTTTTCCGTAAGCAATGACCAACTTTTATGTCACCTTTGACACATGAGCTTTTTTGTGAAAACATGATACGTTGAAATAGTCCTAAGAGTGATTTTAAGGTTAACGTTTAATAAATTTCGTTCCAAAATGACAACTCGCGTTTTTTCCTTAAGTAAAGATCAATGTTTATGTCACATTTGACACATGCGTTTTTTCATGAAAACATGAAAATCACACTTCGAAATGGTCCTAAGAGTGAGATTATGTTGTTTTCACGGAAAAACGCATGTGTCAAATGTGACATAAACTGTCTTTACTTACGGAAAAAACACGAGTTCGTATTTTGGGACAAATTCTCAAAACATTGACCTAAAAATCACTCTTAGGACTATTTCAAAGTGCGGTTATCATTATTTCACGGAAAAATGCATGTGTCAAATGTGGCATAAACATTGATCTTTACTAACGGAAAAAACGCGAGTTATCATTTTTGGACGAAATTTTTAAACGTTGACCTTAAAATCACTCTTAGGACCATTTCAAAGTGTGATTTTCATGTTTTGATGAAAAAACGGATGTCTCAAATGTGAGATAAGCATCGGTCTTTACTTACGGAAATAACACGAGTTAGTATTTCATGATGAATTTTTTAAACCTTGACCTTAAAATCACTCTTACGACCAATTCAAAGTGTGATTGTCATTATTTCACGAAAAAATGCATGTATCAAATGTGATATAAACATTGGTCTTTACTTACGAAAAAAAGCCATTATCATTTTGGGATGAAAATTTTTAAACGTTTACCTTAAAATAACTCTTTGGACCATTTCAAGGTGCGATTATCACGTTTTGATGAAAAAATGCATGTGTCAAACGTGATATAAACATCGGTCTTTACTTACGGATAAAAACAGAAGTTTGTATTACATGACTAATTTTTGAAACGTTGACCTTACCACTTCAAAGTGTAATTTTCATGTTTTGACAAAAAACGAATGTATCAAATGTGAGATAAACATCGGTCTTTATTTACGGATATAACACGAGTTAGTATTTCAGGACAAATTTTTTAAACTTTGACCTTAGAATCACTCTTAGGAACACTTCAAAGTGTGATTATCATTATTTCACGAAAAAACGCATATGTCAAATGTGACATAAACAACGGTCTTTACTTACGAAAAAAAGCGAGTTATCATTTTGGGACAAAAAATTTTAAACGTTCACCTTAAAATAACTCCTAGGTCCATCTCAAGGTGCGAATATCACGTTTTGATGAAAAAAAGCATGTGTCAAACATGATATAAACATCGGTCTTTACTTACGGAAAAAAACAGAAGTTTGTATTTCGTGACGAATTTTTGAAACGTTCACCTAAAAATCACACTCTTAGGACCATTACAAATTGTGATTATCATGTTTTCACGAAAAAACGCATGTGTCAAATGTGACATAAACATCGATCTTTATGGATAGAAAAAACACGAGTTTGTATTTTGTGATAAATTTTTAAAACATTGACCTTAAAATCACTCTTAGGACCATTTCAAGGTGTGTTTATCACGTTTTGATGAAAAAATGCATGTGACAAACGTGACATAAACATCGATCTTCGCTTACGGAAAAAAAACTAGTTTGTATTTCGTGACGAATTTTTAAAACGTTGACCTAAAAATCACTCTAAGGACCATTTCAAAGTGGGATTATCATGTTTTCATGAAAAAACGCATGTGTCAAATGTGATATAAACATCGGTCTTTACTGACGGAAAAAATACGAGTTTGTATTTCGCGACAAATTTTTAAATAATTGACCTAAACTCTTAGAACCATTTCAATGTGTCATTATCATGTTTCCACGAAAAAATGCATATGCAAATGTGGCATAAATATCGGTCTTTCCTTACGAAAAAAACGCGAGTTATCATTTTTTGACGAAATTTTTAAACGCTGCTCTCAAGACCATTTCAAGGTGTGATTATCATGTTTTCACGAAAAAACACATGTGTCAAATGTGACATAAACAACGATCGTTACTTACGGAAAAAACGCGAGTAATCAATTTGGAACGAAATTTATTAAACGTTGACCTTAAAATCACTCTTAGGACTATTTCATAGTATCATGTTTTGATAACAAAACACCTGTGTGAAATGTGACATAAACATCGGTCTTTACTTACGGAAAAGAAGCGAGTTATCATTTTAGGACAAAAATTTTAAACATTGACCTTAAAATCACTCTTAGGACCATTTCAAGGAGTGATTATCAGGTTTTGATGAAAAAACGCATGTGTCAAATGTGACATAAACCTCGGTTTTTACTATCGGAATAAACACAAGTTTGTATTTCGTGAAGAATTTCCAAACGTTGACAAAAAATCACTAAAGTGTGATTATCATGTTTTCACAAAAAAACGCATGTGTCAAGAGTGACAAAAACATCTGTCTTTACTTACGGAAAAAACACGAATTTGTATTTCGTGACAAATTTTTAAAACAATGACCTAAAAATCACTCTAAGGACCATTTCAATGTGTGATTATCATGTTTTCATGAAAAAATGCATGTGTCAAATGTGGCATAAACATCGGTCTTTACTTAAGGAAATAACACGAGTTAGTATTTCATGACGATTTTTTCAAACGTTGACCTCAAAATCACTCTTAGTACCCTTTCAAAGTGTCATTATAATGTTTTGATGAGAAATCCAATTGTCAAACGTGACTTAAACATCAAAATTTACTTTCGGAAAAAACACAAGTATTTCGTGACGAATTTTGACACGTTGACCTTAAAATCACCCTTAGGACAATTTCAAAGTGTGATTATCTTATTTCACAAAATGAAATGCATGTGTCAAATGTGACATAAACATCGGTCTTTACTTACGGTAAAAACACGAGTTTGTATTTCGGGACAAATTTTGAAAACATTGACCTAAAAAGCACTCTTAGGACTACTTCAAAGTGTAATTATCATGTTTTCAAAAAAAAAATGAATGTATCAAATGTGGCATAAACATCGGTCTTTACTCACGAAAAAAATGCGGGTTATCATTTTTGGACGAAATTTTTAAACGTTGACCTTAAAATCACTCTTAGGACCATTTCAAAGTGTGATTTTTGTGTTTTGATGAAAAAACGGATGTGTCAAACATGAGATAAACATCGGTCTTTACTTACGGAAATAATACGAGTTAGTATTTCATGACGAATTTTTCAAACGTTGACCTCAAAATCACTCTTAGTACCCTTTCAAAGTGTGATTATAATGTTTTGATGAGAAATCCATGTGTCAAACGTGACATAAACGAGTGAAGCTAATAAATCTAAAAGGGTTCCTCCCCTACCAGATGATGAGTTTGATGATCTGTTCCTAGACTCTCAAGACCCTAATGACCTCTAGGGAAAAATCCTTATTAGTTAAATAAGTTTTTTGGACTTGATCTTCTATCCTGGACAGCTGTTCTCCAATTGTATGGAGACTTAAATTGGTGAAATTGTTCTGTTTAATAGAACTTTCTGTCCCTTCATAGAATGGACTGCATTCCACTACCATATCAGTATCTAGTTTATAAGATACAGGTGCCAACGGTGGGTGAATACTCCTAATTGTTCTATTAGAAGCTATGTACGTCTTATAAGACGACTCAAGGGTACTCAGAAATATCTCATCATTAAATTTGGGGAATTTAATTCCTTTAAGTTTGAACAATTGTTTTAAGAACTCCGGAAAGTCCAGATTGATTCGACAGTAATAATGCAGATTGCTTTAACAAAAGAATCCTTATCAGGATGGCTATGGACCCTACATAATGGAGCACTAAAACCAATTACGCTGAAAGTATTTTTGTCGGCTCCTTTCACTTTTATTAAAGCAAGCATTTTCTTTTATCAAAGAAATATTCCGCCAGCTGGTGCTTTTTCTTTGTCGGCCACTGCAAGATGCTCTCTTATCTTCCAACTCATGGGCAGCCAAGACCGTACCTGTTTTCTGCCTTTATATAGTTTTCATTTCTTAGTTTGTAATCATCGAAAAATTTCATTGTAAAATATTTAGTTTTGAGTTTTAAGGGTTTTAGAGAGAGAAGCTGTAGTGTGCTAGGTGTGAAGCTTTCTCCATTTTGCTTTCTCAGATTTTGGTTATTCATGCTTTCTTAATTCAATATTTCATTTCTGTACGGCGATCCTGCCTTGCTGGTATCAGAGCCATTTGAATTCTTTAATTACTACAGTATTAGTTTGTTGCTTTATTTGTTTAAACTTCCAGAAAATTATTCAAAACTTCTTAAGCGAAACCCAAGTCGCGTTTCTGCTGTTTGTGACCGATGTTTTGGTCACGTTTGACAGATTCGTTTTTTCATGAAAACACGATAATCACACTTTGAAATGGTCCTAAGAATGATTTTTAAGTCAACGTTTCAAAAAATCATCACAAAATACAAACTTGCGTTTTTTCCGTAAGTAAAGACCGATGTTTATGTCACGTTTGACCCATGCGTTTTTTCATCAAAACATGACAATCACACCTTGAAATGGTCTTAAGAGTGATTTTAAGGTCAAGGTTTAAAATTTTTCGTCCCAAAATGATAACTCGGTTTTTTCAGTAAGTAAAGACCGATGTTTATGTCACATTTGACACATACATTTTTTCGTGAAATAATGATAATCACACATTGAATTGGTCCTAAGAGTGATTTTAAGGTCAACGTTTAAAAAATTCGTCAGGAAATACTAACTCGTGTTATTTCCGTGAGTAAAGATCGATGTTTATCTCATGTTTGACACGTCTGTTTTTTCATCAAAACATAAAAATCACACTTAGAAATGGTCCTAAGAGTGATTTTGAGGTCAATGTTTTGAAAATTTTCACGAAATACAAACTCGTGTTTTTTCCGTAAGTAAAGACCGATGTTTATGTCACATTTGACACATACGTTTTTCCGTGAAAACATGATAATCTCACTTTGAAATGGTCCTGAGGGTGATTTTTATTTCAACGTTTTAAAAAATTGTCACGAAATACAAACTTGTGTTTTTTCCGTTAGTAAAGACCGATTTTTATGTCCCGTTTGACACATGCGTTTTTTCATCAAAATGTGATAATCACACCTTGAAATGGTCCTAAGAGTGATTTTAAGGTCAACGTTTTAAAATTACGTCCCAAAATGATAACTCGCGTTTTTTCCGTAAGTAATGACCGACTTTTATGTCACATTTGACACATGAGCTTTGTTGTGAAAAATTAATACATTGAAATAGTCCTAAGAGTGATTTTAAGGTCAACGTTTAATAAATTTCGTTCCAAAATGACAACTCGCGTTTTTTCCGTAAGTAAAGATCAATGTTTATGTCACATTTGACACATGAGTTTTTTCGTGAAAACATGAAAATCACACTTTGAAATGGTCCTAAGAGTGATTTTAGGTTCAGCGTTTAAAAAATTCGTCATGGAATACTAACTCGTGTTTTTTCCGTAAGTAAAGACCGATGTTTTTGTCCAGTTCGACACATGCGATGTTTCATCAAAACATGATAATCACACTTTTAAATGGTCCTAAGAGTGATCTTAAGGTCAACATTTAAAAATTTTGTCCCAAAATAATAACTCGCGTTTTTTCCGTAAGTAAAGTCCGACGTTTATGTCACATTTGACACATGCATTTTTTTTGCGAAAACAAGATAATCACACTTTGAAATGGTCCTAACGGTGATTTTAAGGTCAACATTTAAAAAATTCGTCACGAAATACTTACTCGTGTTTTTTTTGTAAGTAAAGACCGATGTTTATGCCACGTTTAACACCTGCGCTTTTTTTTTATCAAAACGTGATAATCACGCCTTGAAATGGTCCTAAGAGCAATTTTAAGGTCAACGTTTAAAAAATTCGTCGCGGAAAACAAACTTGGGTTTTTACCGCAAGTAAAGACCGATGTTTATGTCATGTTTGACACATCTGTTTTTTCGTGAAAACATGATAATCAAACTTTGAAATGGTCCTAATAGTGAGTTTTAGGTCAACGTTTCAAAAATTCGTCATGAAATACAAACTTGTGTTTTTTCCGTAAGTAAAGACCGATGTGTATGTCATGTTTGACCCATGCATTTTTTCATCAAAACGTGATAATGGGACCTTGAAATGGTCCTAAGAGTGATTTTAAGGTCAACGTTTAAAAATTTTCGTCCCAAAATGATAACTCGCTTTTTTCCACAAGTAAAGACCGATGTTTAAGTCACATTTGACACATGCGTTTTTTGGTGAAATAATGATAATCAATCTCTGAATTGGCCTATCAAACTTTGAAATAACTCAAGTTTGTATTTCGCGACAAATTTTTAAAACATTGACCTAAAAATCACTCTTAGGACTATTTCAAAGTGTGATTATCATTATTTCATGAAAAAATGCATGTGTCAAATGTGGCATAAACATCGGTCTTTACTTACGGAAAAAACGAGAGTTATCATTTTTGGATGAAATTTTTAAACGTTGACCTTAAAATCACTCTTAGGACCACCATTACAAAGTGTGATTTTCATGTTTTGATGAAAAAATGGATGTATCAAACGTGAGATAAACATCGGTCTTTACTTACGAAAATAACACGAGTTAGTACTTAATGACGAATATTGTAAACGTTGACCTTAAAATCACTCTTAGGACCAATTCAAAGGGTAATTATCATTATTTCAGGAAAAAATGCATGTGTCAAATGTGGCATAAACATCGGTCTTTAGCTACGGAAAAAAGCGAGTTATCATTTTGGGACGAAAATTTTTAAACGTTGACATTAAAATCAATCTTAGGACCATTTCAAGGTCTCATTATCACGTTTGATGAAAAAACGCATGTGCCAAACGTGACATAAATATCGGTCTTTACTTATGGATAAAACATAAGTTTGTATTTCGTGATGAATTTTTAAAACGTTGACCAAAAATCACTCTTAGGACCATTTCAAAGTGTGATTATCATGTTTTAACAAAAAAACGCATGTGTTAAATGTGACATAAACATTGGTCTTTACTTACGGAAAAAACACGAGTTTGTATTTTGTGAAATTTTTTTAAAACATTGACCTAATATCACTCTTAGAACTATTTCAAAGTGTGATTATCATTATTTCACGAAAAAATGCATGTATCATATGTGGCATAAACATCGGTCTTTACTTACGGAAAAAACGAAAGTTGTCATTTTTGGACGAAAGTTTTATACGTTGACCTTAAAATCACTCTTACGATTATTTCAAAGTGTGATTATAATGTTTTGATGAAAAAACAGATGTGTCAAACGTGAGATAAACATCGGTCTTTACTTACGGAAATAACACGAGTTAGTATTTAATGACGAATATTTTAAATGTTGACCTTAAAATCACTTTTAGGACCAATTCAAAGTGTGATTATCATTAATTCACAAAAAAAATGCATCTGTCAAATGTGACATAAACATCGGTCTTTAGTTAGGAAAAAAGCGAGTTATCATTTTGGGACAAAAAATTTTAAACGTTGACCTTAAAATCATTCTTAGGACCATTTCAAGGTCTCATTATCACGTTTTGATGAAAAAATGCATGGGTCAAACATGACATAAACATCGGTCTTTACTTACGGAAAAAACACAAGTTTGTATTTCATGACGAATTTTTAAAACAATGACCAAAAATCACTCTTAGGACCATTTCAAAGTGTAATTATCATGTTTTCACGAAAAAACGCATGTTTCAAATGTGACATAAACATCGGTCTTTACTTGCGGTAAAAACCCAAGTTTGTTTTCCGCGACAAATTTGTAAAACATTGACCTAAAAATCACTCTTAGGACTATTTCAAAGTGTGATTATCATTATTTCACGAAAAAATGCATGTGTCAAATGTGGCATAAACATCGGTCTTTACTAACGAAAAAAACGAGAGTTATCATTTTTGGACGAAATCTCAAAATCACTCTTACGACCATTTCAAAGTGTGATTTTCATGTTTTGATGAAGAAATGGATCTGTCAAACGGGAGATAAACATCGGTGTTTACTTACGGAAATAACACAAGTTAGTATTTAATGACGAATATTTTAAACGTTGACCTTAAAATCACTCTTAGGACCAATTCAAAGTGTGATGATTATCATCATTTCACGAAAAAATGCATGTGTCAAATGTGATATAAACATTGGTCTTTACTTACGGAAAAAACCCGAGTTATCACTGTTAGGACCATTTCAAGGTCTCATTATCATGTTTTGATGAAAAAACCTATGTGTCAAACGTGACATAAACATCGGCCTTTAGTAATGGAAAAAACACAAGTTAGTATTTCGTGACGAATTTTTTAAACATTGACCTTAAAATCACTCTTAGGACCAATTCATGGTGTGATTATCATGTTTTCACGAAAAATGCATTTGTCAAATGTTACATAAACATCGGTCTTTACTTACGAAAAAAATGCTTGTTATCATTTTGGAACGAAAATTTTAAAACGTTGACCTTAATATCACTCTTAGGACCATTTGAAGGTGTGATTAGCACGTTTTGATGAAAAAACAAATGTGTCAAACATGACATAAACATCGGTCTTTACTTACGGAAAAAACACAAGTTTTGTATTTCGTGATGAATTTTTGAAACATTGACCTAAAAATCACTCTTAGGACCATTTCAAAGTGGGATTATCATGTTTTCACGAAAAAATGCATGTGTCAAATGTGACATAAACATCGGTCTTTACTGACGGAAAAACACGAGTTTGTATTTCGTGACAAATTTGTGAACAAATGACCTAAAAATCACTCTTAGGACCATTTCAAACTGAGATTATCATGTTTTCATGGAATGCATGTGTCAAATGTGACATAACGGTCTATACTTACGGGAAAAACACGAGTTTGTATTTCGTGAAAATTTTCAAAACATTGACCTAAAAATCACTCTAAGGACCATTTCAATGTGTGATTTTCATGTTTTCACGAACAAATGCATGTGTCAAATGTGGCATAAACATCGGCCTTTACATACGGAAAAAACCCGAGTTAGTATTTGATGACAAAATTTTCAAATGTTGACCTCAAAATCACTCTTAGCACCCTTTCAAAGTGTGATTATAATGTTTTGATGAAAAAACGCATGTGTCAAACGTGACATAAACATCGGTCTTTACTTATGAAAAAAACACAAGTATTTCGTGACGAATTTTTTAAATTTTGACCTTCAAATCACCCTTAGGACCATTTCAAAGTGTGATTATCTTGTTTTCATAGAAAAACGCATGTGTCAAATGTGACATAAACTCAGTCTTTACTTACGGAAAAAACGCGAGTTATTATTTTGGGACGAAATTTTTAAACATTGACCTTAAAATCCATCTTAGGACCATTTCAAGGTGTGATTATCATGTTTTAATGAGAAAATGCATGTGTCAAACGTGATATAAACATCGGTCTTAACTTACGAAAAAAACACGAGTTTGTACTTCGTTACCAATTCTTAAAACATTGACCTAAAAATCACTCTTTGGACTATTTCAAAATGTGATTATCATGTATTCACAAAAAAATGCATGTGTCAAATGTGGCATAAACATCGGCCTTTACTCACGGAATAAACCCGAGTTATCATTTTTGGACGAAATTTTTATAGGTTGACCTTAAAATCACTCTTAGGATCATTTCAAATTGTGATTCTCAAGTTTTGATGAAATAATGGATGTGTCAAACGTGAGATAAACATCGGTCTTTACTTACGAAAATAGCACGAGCTAGTATTTCATGACTAATTTTTTAAACGTTGTCCTTAAAATCACTCTTAGTACCCTTTCAAAGTGTGTTTATAATGTTTTGATGAAAAAAAGCATGTGTCAAATGTGAAATAAACATCTGTCTTTACTTACAGAAAAAACACAAGTATTTCATGACAAATTTTTAAACGTTGACCTTAAAATCACCCTTAGGACCATTTCAAAGTGTGATTATCTTGTTTTCACAAAAAAACGCATGTGTCAAATGTGACATAAATGTCGGTCTGAACTTAAGGAAAAAACGCGAGTTATTATTTTGGGACGAAATTTTTAAACGTTGACCTTAAAATCCCTCTTAGGACCATTTCAAAGTGTGACTCCCATGTTTCGATGAAAAAACGCATGAATCAAATGTGACATAAATATCGGTCTTTACTTACGGAAAAAACACGAGTTTGTATTTCGAGAAATTTTTTTAAAACATTGGCCTTAAAAATCACTCAAAGGACCATTTCAAAGTGTGAATATCATGTTTTTACGAGAAAATGCATGTGTCAAAGTGTGATTATCATGTTTTGTCCTAAGAGTGATTTTAAAGTCAAAGCTTAAAAAATTCGTCACGAAATACTAACTCGTGTTATTTCCGTAAGTAAAGACCGATATTTATGTCACATTTGATTCATGCGTTTTTTCATCGAAACATGGGAGTCACACTTTGTAATGGTCCTAAGAGGGATTTTAAGGTCAACGTTTAAAAATTTCGTCCCAAAATAATAACTCGCGTTTTTTCCTTAAGTTCAGACCGTTGTTTATGTCACATTTGACACATGCGTTTTTTGTGAAAACAAGATAATCACACTTTGAAATGGTTCTAAGGGTGATTTTAAGGTCAACGTTTAAAAAATTCCGTCCTAAAATGATAACTCGAGTTTTTTCTGTAGGTAAAGACCGATGTTAATTTCACGTTTGACACATGCCTTTTTTCATCAAAACATCATAAACACACTTTGAAAGGGTGCTAAGAGTGATTTTAAGGTCAACGTTTAAAAATTTCGTCCCAAAATGATAACTCCTTTTTTTCTGTAATTAAAGACCGATGTTTATGTCACATTCTACTTACACTTTTTTTCATGAAAACGTGATAATCACACTTTGAAATGGTCCTAAGAGTGATTTTTAAGTGAACGATTTAAAAATTCGTCATGAAATTCAAACTTGTGTTTTTTCCATATGTAAAGACCGATGTTTATGCCACATTCAACACATGCATTTTTTCATGAAAACATGATAATCTCACTTTGAAATCATCGTAAGAGTGATTTTTAGGTCAACATTTTAAAAATTCGTAACGAAATACAAACTTGTGTTTTTTCCGTTAGTAAAGATCGATGTTTATGTCACATTTGACACATGCGTTTTTGCATCAAAACGTGATAATCACACCTTGAAATGGTCCTAAGAGTGATTTTAAGGTCAAAATTTAAAAATTTCGTCCCAAAATGATAACTTGCATTTTTTCCATAAGTAAAGACCGATGTGTATGTCGCATTTGACACATGCATTGTTTCATGAAAACATAACAATCACACTTTGAATTCGTCCTAAGAGTGATTTTAAAGTAAAAGCTTAAAAAATTCGTCACGAAATACTAACTCGTGTTATTTCCGGAAGTAAAGACCGATGTTTATGTCACATTTGACACATGCATTTTTTCGTCAAAACATGATGATCACACTTTGAAATGGTCCTAACTGTGATTTTAACGTGAACGTTTTAAAATTTCGTCCCAAAATGACAACACGCGTTTTTTCTGTAAGTAAAGACCGATGTTTATGTCACATTTGACGCATGCGATTTTCTGTGAAAACATGATAAGCACACTTTGAAATGGTCTATATTCCATTCTTCAGTGGATCTGCCATCATAGGAGTTCATAGAAGGCCTAAACTCATCATATTGAAGATTTATAGTAGATGGCCGACGACAATAAGGCTTATCAGTATTTTCTTTGGCATGAAAAATCTTATTTATGTGTGGAACATCAATTATTTTTTAATCTTGAAATAAAGATTCTAATTCATCCTGGTTTTTTGAAAGTCGTTCCGTCCTCGAACTTGACTTTGAATCAGATTCTCGCTCTCTTGTAAAAACATGATAATCACACTTTGAAATGGTACTAAGAGTGATTTTTAGGTCTATGATTTAAAAATTTATCACGAAATACAAACTCGTGTTTTTTCCGTAAGTAAAGACCGATGTTTATTTCACATTTGACTCATGTGTTTTTTCGTCAAAACATGGGAGTCACACTTTGAAATGGTCCTAAGAGTGATTTTAAGGTTAACGTTTAAAAATTTCGTCCCAAAATAATAACTCGCGTTTTTTCCGTTAGTAAAGACCGACGTTTATGTCACATTTGACACATGCTTTTTTTGGTGAAAAGAAGATAATCACACTTTGAAATGGTCCTAAGGGTGATTTTAAGGTCAACGTTTAAAAAATTCGTCATGAAATACTAACTCGTGTTTTTTCTGTAAGTAAAGACCGATGTTTATGTCACATTTGACTCATGTGTTTTTTCGTCGAAATATGGGAGTCATACTTTGAAATGGTCTTAAGAGTGATTTTAAGGTCAACGTTAAAAAATTTCGTCCCAAAATAATAACTCGCGTTTTCTCCGTTAGTAAAGACAGACGTTTATGTCACATTTAACACATCCATTTTTTTTGGTGAAAATAAGATAATCACACTTTGAAATGGTCCTAAGGGTGATTTTAAGGTCAACGTTTAAAAAATTCGTCACGAAATACTAAGTCGTGTTTTTTCTGTAAGTAAAGACCGATGTTTATGTCTCGTTTGACAAATGCGATTTTCCATCAAAACATGATAATCACACTTTGAAAGGGTTCTAAGAGTGATTTTGAGGTCAACGTTTGAAAAATTTGTCATGAAATATTAACTCTTTTTTTTCCGTCAATAAAGACCGATGTTTATGCCACACTTCTTGACACATACATTTTTTCATGAAAACATGATAATCACACATTGAAATTGTCCTTAGCACTCACGTTTTTTCCGTAAGTAAGGACCGATGTCTATGCCACATTTGACACATGCGTTTTTCATCAAAACATGATACACATTGGAATGGTCCTAAGAGTGATTTTCAGGTCAACGTTTAAAAATTTTGTCCCAAATTGATAACTCTCGTTTTTTCCGCAAGTAAAGACCGATGTTTCTGTCACATTTGACACATGCTTTTTTTTTTGAAAACCTGATCATCGCACTTTGAAATGGTCCTAAGAGTGATATTAACATGGACGTTTAAAAATTTTCATCCCAAAATAATAACTCGCATTTTTTCCGTAAGCAAAGACCGATGTTTATGTTACATTTGACATATGCGTTTTTTCATTAAAACATGATAACCAGACATTGAAATGACACATGCGTTTTTTTGTGAAATAATTATAATCACACTTTGAATTGGTCCTAAGAGTGATTTTAAGGTCAACGTTTAAAAAATTCGTCATGAAATACTAACTCGTGTTATTTCCGTAAGTAAAGACCGATGTTTGAAAAATTTGTCATGAAATACTAACTTTTTTTTTCCATTAGTAAAGACCGATGTTTATGCCACACTTGACACATGCCTTTTTTAGTGAAAACAAGATAATCACACTTTCAAATGGTCCGAAACACTTAGGACCATTTCAAAGTGTGATTATCATGTTTTAATGAAAACACGCATGTGTCAAACGTGACATAAACATCGGTCTTTACTTACGGAAAAAACACGAGTTAGTATTTCATGATGAATTTTTTAAACGTTTACTTTAAAATCACTATTAGGACCATTTCAATATGTGATTATCTTGTTTTGATTAAAAAAACACATGTGTCAAATGTGGCATAAACAACGGTCTTTACTTACGGAAAAAACGAGAGTTATCATTTTAGGACGAAATTTTTAAACGTTGGCCTTAAAATCACTCTTAGGACCATTTCAATGTGTGATTAACATGTTTTGATGAAAAAAACGCATGCGTAAACCGTGACATAAACATCGGTCTTTACTTTAGAAAATAACACGAGTTAGTGTTTCGTGACTAATCGCTTAAACGTTGACCTTGAAATTATTACTCTTAGGACACATTCAAAGTGTGATTATCATGTTTTCACGAAAAAACGCACTTTACTTACAAAAAAAAGCTTGTTATCATTTTGGAACGAAATTTTTTAAACGTTGACCATAAAATCACTCTTAGGCCCATTTCAAGGTGTTATTATCACGTTTTGAAGAAAAAACGCATGTGTCAAACGTGACATAAACATCGGTCTTTACTTACGGAAAAAACACAAGTTCGTATTTCGTGACGAATTTTTGAAATGTTGACCTAAAAATCACTCTTAAGTCCATTTCAAAGTGGGATTAAACATCTGTCTTTACTTACGGAAAAAACACGAGTTAGTATTTCGTGACAAATTTTTTAAACAATGACCAAAAAATCGCTCTTATGACCATTTCAATGTGTGATTATCATGTTTTAATGAAAAAATCCATGTGTCAAACGTGACATAAACATCGGTCTTTACTTACGGAAAAACCACAAGTTTGTGTTTCATGACAAATTTTTAAAACGTTGACTTAAAAATCACTCTTAGGACCATTTCAAAGTGTGATTATCATGTTTTCATGAAAAAACGCATGTGTCAAATGTGACATAAATATCGGTCTTTACTTACGAAAATAACACGAGTTAGTATTTTGGGACTAATCTTTCAAACGTTGACCTCAAAATCACTCTTGGGACCAATTCAAAGTGTGATTATCATGTTTTCATGAAAAAACGCATGTGTCATATGTGACAAACGCTTGTTACCATTTTGGAACGAAAATTTTAAATGTTGACCTTAAAATCACTCTTAGGACCATTTCAAAGTGTGATTATCGAGTTTTGATGACAAAACGCATGTGACATAAACATCAGTCTGTACTCACGGAAAAAACACGTGTTAGTATTTCATGACGAATTTTCCAAACATTGAACTTAAAATCACTCTTAGGACCATTTCAAAGGGTGATTTTCGTGTTTTCACGAAAAACGAGAGTTATCATTTTTTGGTAAAATTCTTAAACGTTGACCATAAAATCATTCTAAGGACCATTTAAAAGTGTGAATATAATGTATTGATGAACATTTGTCAAACGAGACATAAACATCGGTCTTCAATTACGAAAAAAACACGAGTTACTATTTCATGACGAATTTTTGAAATGCTGACCATAAAATCACGCTTAGGACCATTTCAATGTGTGATTATCATGTTTTCACGAAAAAATACATGTGTCAAACGGGATATAAACATCGGTCTTCACTTTCGGAAAAAACGCGAGTTATCATTTTAGGACAAAATTTTTAAACGTTGACCTTAAAAACACTCTTATGACTATTTCAAAGTGTGATTATCTTGTTTCGACGAAAAAATGCATGAGTTCAACGTGACATAAACATCGGTCTTTACTTACGTAAAACACACGAGTTAGTATTTCGTGACGAATTTTTTAAACGTTGGCCTTAAAATCACCCTTAGGACCATTTCAAAGTGTGATTATCTTTGTTTTCACAAAAAAAAGCATGTGTCACATGTGACATAAACGTCGGAAAAAATGCGAGTTATTATTTTGGGATGAAATTTGTAAATGTTGACCTTAAAATCACTCTTAGGACCATTTCAAAGTGTGACTCCCATGTTTTGACGAAAAAAAACATGAGTCAAATGAAACATAAACATCGGTCGTTATTACGGAAAGAACACAAGTTTGTATTTCGTGACAAATTTTTAAAACATAGACCTAAAAATCACTCTTAGGACCATTTCCAAGTGTTATTATCATGTTTTTACAAGTGAGCGAGCCTAAGTCACGAAATACTAACTCGTGTTATTTTCGTAAGTAAAGACCGACGTTTTTGTCACGTTTGACACATGCATTTTTTCATCAAAACATGATAATCACACATTGAAATGGTCCTAAGAGTGATTTTAAGGTCAGCATTTAAAAAATTCGTCACGAAATACTAGCTCGTGTTTTTTCTGTAAGTAAAGACCGAAGTTTATGTCACGTTTAACACATGCGTTTTTCTCATGAAAACAAGATAATCACACAATGAAATGGTCCTAACAGTGATTTTAAGGTCAACGTTTAAAAAATTTCTTCCGAAAATGATAACTTGCGTTTTTTTTCTTAAGTAAAGACCGACGTTTTTTCGTCAAAACGTGACAATCAACACTTGAAATGGTCCTAACAGTGATTTTAAGGTCAACATTTTAAAATTTTGTAAAAAAATGATCACTCGCGTCTTTTTACATAAGTAAAGACCGATGTTTATGCCACATTTGGCACATGCATTTTTTAGTGAAAACATGACAATCACTCATTGAAATGGACCTGAGAGTGATTTTTAGGTCAATGTTTTAAAAATTTGTCACAAAATACAAACTCGTGTTTTTTCTGTAAGTAAAGACAGATGTTTATGACACATTTGACACATGCGTTTTTTCGTAAAAACATGATAATCACACTTTGAAATGGTCCTGAGAGTGATTTTTTTGTCAATGTTTTAAAAATTCTTCACAAAATACAAACTTGTGTTTTTTCCGTAAATAAAGTCCGATGTTTATGCCACGTTTGACACATGCGTTTTTTCATCAAAACGTGATAATCACACCTTGGAATGGTCCTAAGAGTGATTTTAAGGTCAACGTTTAAAAATTTTGTCCCAAAATGATAACTCGCTTCTTTTCCCTAAGTAAAGACCGATGTTTATGTTACATTTGACACATGAGTTTTGTTGTGAAAACATGATACTTTGAAATAGTCCTCAGAGTGATTTTAAGGTCAACATTTAATAATTTTCGTTCCAAATTGATAACTCGTGTTATTTGCATAAGTAAAGATCGATAATTATGTCACATTTGACTCATGCGTTTTTTCGTGAAAACATGATAATCACACCTTGAAATGGTCCTAAGAGTGATTTTAAGGTCAGCATTTAAAAATTTCGTCAAAAAATGATAACTCGCGTTTTTTAGGTAAGGAAAGATCCATGTTTATGCCACATTTAAAACATGCATTTTTTCATGAAAACATGATAATCACACACTGACATGGTCCTAAGAGTGATTTTTTGGTCAATTAATTAAAAAAATTTCACAAAATACAAACTCGTGTTTTTTCCATTAGAAAAGACCGATGTTCATGCCCCGTTTAACACATGCGATTTTCTGTGAAAACATGATAATCCCACTTTGAAATGGTCCTAAGAGTGATGTTTAGGACATCGTTTCAAAAATTGTTCACGAAATACAAACTTGTGTTTTTTCCGTAAGTAAAGTCTGAAAGGTCACATTTGACACATGCGTTTTTTCATCAAAACGTGACATTCATACCTTGAAATGATCCTACCAGTGATTTTAAGGTCAACATTTAAAAATTTTCTTTCAAAAATGATAACAAGCGTTTTTTCCGTAAGTAAAGACCGATGTTTATGTCACATTTGACAAATGCGTTTTTTCATGAAAACAAGATAATAACACTTTGATTTGATCCTAAGAGTGATTTTAAGGTCAACGTTTAAAAAATTTGTCACGAAATACTAACTCATTTTTTTCCGTTAGTAAAGACCGATGTTAATGTCCTGTTTGACACATGCGTTTTTTCATCAAAATGTGATAATCACACCTTGAAATGGTCCTAAGAGTGATTTTAATGTCAAGGTTTAAAAATTTTTGTCCCAAAATGATAACTCATTTTTTTCCGCAAGTAAAGACCGATGTTTATGTCACATTTGACACATGCGTTTTTTCATGAAATAATGATAATAAATCTCTGAATTAGTCCTAAGAGTGATTTTAAGGTCAACGTTTAAAAAATTTGTCATGCAATACTA
Organism: Euphorbia pulcherrima; assembly: GCA_947683365.1. Lineage (NCBI taxonomy): Eukaryota > Viridiplantae > Streptophyta > Magnoliopsida > Malpighiales > Euphorbiaceae > Euphorbia > Euphorbia pulcherrima. The sequence goes on along the minus strand of CANTUS010000015.1, from coordinate 33,638,830 downwards.
ACTTTTGTTATTTCTGTAACTAATGACCGATGTTTATCTCACGTTTGACACATCCGTTTCTTCATCAAAACATTACGAAATACTAACTCGTGTTATTTTTGTAAGTTAAGACCGATGAATATTTTTGACACATGCGTTTTTTAATCAGAACATGATAATCACACATTGAAATGGTCCTAAGAGTGATTTTAAGGCCGACTTTTAAAAATTTCATCCCAAATTGATAACTCTCATTTTTGCGTAAGTAAAGACCAATGTTTCGGTCACATTTGACACATACGTTTTTTTGTGATAACATATAATCGCACTTTGAAATGGTCCTAAGAGTGATTTTACGGGCAACGTTTAAAAATTTCGTCCCAAAATGGTAATCACAGATTTGACACATGCAATTTTTTGTGAAAACATGATAATCGCCCTTCGAAATGGTCCTGAGAGTGATTTTTAGGTCGACATTTTAAAAATTCGTCACGAAATACAAACTCGTGTTTTTTCCGTAAGTAAAGACCGATGTTTATGTCACGTTTGACACATGCATTTTTTCACCAACGTTTAAAAATTTCGTCCCAAAATGAAAACTCGCGTTTTTATCATAAGTAAAGACGTATTTATGTCACATTTGACATATGCATTGTTTTGTGAAAACATGGTACTTTAAAATAGTCCTAAGAGTGATTTTAAGGTCAACGTTTATTAAATTTCGTTCCAAAACGACAACTCGCGTTTTTTCGTAAGTTAGGATCGATGTTTATGTCACATTTGACACATGCGTTTTTTCATGAAAACATGATAATCATACTTTGAAATGGTCACAAGAGTGATTTTAAGGTCAGCGTTTAAACAGTTTGTCAGGAAATACGAACTCGTATTTTTTTTGTCAGTAAAGACCAATGTTTATGTCCTGTTTGACACATGCGCTTTTTCATCAAAACGTGATAATCACACTTTTAAATGGTCCTAAGAGTGATTTTACAGTCAACGTTTAAAAATTTTGTCCTAAAATGATAACTCTCGTTTTTTCCGTAAGTGAAGACCGATGTTTATGTCACATTTGACACATTACTTTTATAGTGAAAACATAATAATCACCATTTGAAAATGGTACTAAGAGTGATTTTAAGGTCAAAGTTTAAAAAATTTGTCACGAAATACTAACTCGTGTTATTTCGTAAATAAAGACCGATGTTTATGTCACGTTTAACACATGCGTTTTTTTTTCAAAACGTGATAATCACGCCTTGAAATGGTCCAAAGAGCGATTTTAAGGTTAACGCTTAAAAAATTCGTCACGAAATACTAACTCGTGTTATTTCCGTAAGTAATGACCGATGTTTATGTCAAGTTTGACACATCCATTTTTTCGTGAAAACAAGATAATCAAACTTTGAAATGGTCCTAATAGTGAGTTTTAGGTCAACGTTTCAAAAATTCGTCACAAAATTTAAACTTGTGTTTTTTCCGAAAGTAAAGACCGATGTTTATGTCAAGTTTGACACATGCGTTTTTTCATCAAAACGTGATAATCAAACCTTGAAATGGTCCTCAGAGTGATTTTAAGGTCAAGGTTTAAAAATTTTCGTCCCAAAATGATAACTCGCTTTTTTCCACAAGTAAAGACCGATGTTTAAGTCACATTTGACACATGCATTTTTTGGTGATATAATGATAATCAATCACTGAATTGGTCCTAAGAGTGATTTTAAGGTCAACGTTTAAAAAATTTGTCATGAAATACTAACTCGTGTTATTTCCGTAAGTAAAGACCGATGTTTATTTGAAGTTTCACACATCCATTTCTTCATCAAAACATGAAAATCACACTTTGAAATGGTCCTAAAAGTGATTTTAAGGTCGACGTTTAAAAATTTCGTCCAAAAATCATAACTCGTATTTTTTGCGTAAATAAAGACCGATGTTTATACCACATTTGACACAAGCATTTTTTTGATAAAACATGATAATCACACTTTGAAATAGTCCTAAGGGTGATTTTTAGGTCAATGTTTTAAAAATTAGTAACGAAATACAAACTCGTGTTTTTACCGTAAGTAAAGACCGATGTTTATGTCACATTTGATACAGGCATTTTTTTTGTGAAAACATGATAATCACACTTTGAAATGGTCCTAAGAGTGATTTTTAAGTCAACGTTTTAAAAATTTGTCATGAAACACAAACTTGTGGGTTTTCCGTAAGTAAAGACCGATGTTTATGTCACGTTTGACACATGTATTTTTTCATTAAAACATGATAATCACTCCTTGAAATGGTCCTCAGAGTGATTTTAAGGTCAACGCTAAAAAATAATAACTCGTGTTTTATCCGTAAGTAAAGTCCGACGTTTATGTCACGTTTGACATATGCTTGTTTTTGTGAAAACAAGATAATCACACTTTGAAATGGTCCTCAGGGTGATTTTAAGGTCAATGTTTAAAAAGTTCGTCACGAAATACTTACTCGTGTTTTTTCCGTAAGTAAAGACCGATGTTTATGTCACGTTTGACACATGCGTTTTTTTATCAAAACCGGATAATCACAGGTTGAAATGGTCCTAAGAGCAATTTTAAGGTCAACGTTTTAAAAATTCATCACGAAATACTAACTCGTGTTATTTCCCTAAGTAAAGACCGATGTTTATGTCACGTTTGACATATCCGTTTTTTTCGTGAAAACAAGATAATCCCCCTTTGAAATGGTCCTAAGAGTGATTTTAAGGTCAACGTTTCAAAAATTCGTCACGAAATACAAACTTGTGTTTTTTCCGTAAGTAAAGACTGATGTTTATGTCACGATTGACACATGCGTTTTTTCATCAAAATGGGATAATAAAACCTTGAAATGGTCCTAAGAGTGATTTTAAGGACAAGGTTTAAAAATTTTCGTCCCAAAATGATAAATCGCTTTTTTCCGCAAGTAAAGACCGATGTTTATGTCACATTTGACACAAGCGTTTTTTCGCGAAATAATGATAATTAATCTCTGAATTAGTCCTTAGAGTGATTTTAAGGTCAACGTTTAAAAAATTTGTCATGAAATACTAACTCGAGTTGTTTCCGTACGTAATGACCGATGTTTATCTCAGGTTTGACTTAAAAATCACTCTCAGGACCATTTCCAAGCGTGATTATCATGTTTTTATGAAAAAACACATGAGTCAAACGTGACATAAACATCGGTCTTTACTTACGGTAAAAGCACGAGTTTGTATTTCATGACAAATTTTTAAAACATTGACCTCAAAATCACTCTTAGGACTATTTCAAAGTGTGATTATCATGTTTTCACAAAAAAATGCATGTGTCAAATGTGGCATAAAAATCGGTCTTTACTTACGGAAAAAACGCAAGTTGTCATTTTTGGACTAAATTTTTGAATGTTGACCTTAAAATCACTCTTAGGATAGGGCCATTTCAAAGGGTGATTTTCATGTTTTGATGAAGAAACGGATGTGTCAAACGTGAGATAAACATCGGTCATTACTTACGGAAATAACACGAGTTAGTATTTCATGACAAATTTTTTAAACGTTGACCTTAAAATCACTCTTAGGACTAATTCAGAGATTTATTATCATTATTTCACGAAAAAACGCATTTGTCAAATGTGACATAAACATCGGTCTTTACTTGCGGAAAAAAGCGAGTTATCATTTTCAGATGAAAATTTTTAAACCTTGACCTGAAAATCACTCTTAGGACCATTTCAAGGTTTTATTATCACGTTTTGATGAAAAACGCATGTGTCAAATGTGACATAAACATCAGTCTTTACGTACGGAAAAGTAAAGACCGATGTTTATTCCACATTTGACACATGCATTTTTTCTTGAAAACATTATAATCACACTTTGAAATAGTCTTAAGAGTGATATTTAGGTCAATGTTTTAAAAATTTGTCACGAAATTCAAACTCGTATTTTTATCGTAAGTAAAGATCGATGTTTATGCCATTTTTGACACATGCATTTTTTTAATGAAAACATGATAATCACACATTGTAATGGTCCTAAGAGTGATTTTTAGGTCAATGTTTTAAAAATCTGCCACGAAATACAAACTCGTGTTTTTTTCGTAAGTAAAGACAGATGTTTACGACACTTTTGACACATGCGTATTTTCGTGAAAACATGATAATCACACATTGAAATGGTCCTAAGAGTGATTTTTAGGTCAATGTTTTAAAAATTTGTCACGAAATACAAACTCGTGTTTTTTTCGTAAGTAAAGACAGATGTTTATGACACTTTTGACACATGCGTATTTTCGTGAAAACATGATCACACTTTGAAATGGTCCTAAGAGTGATTTTTTGGTCAACGTTTTAAAAATTTGTAACAAAATACAAACTCGTGTTTTTTCCATAAGACCGATGTTTATGTCACGTTTGACACATGCATTTTTTGATTAAAACGTGATAATCACGCCTTGAAATGGTCCTAAGAGTGATTTTAAGGTCAACGTTTAAAAATTTCATCCCAAAATGATAACTCGCTTCTTTTCCATATGTAAAAACCGAATATTTATGTCACATTTGGCACATGTGTTTTGTTGTGTAAAAATGATACTTTGAAATAGTCCTCAGAGTGATTTTAAGCGAAATACAAACTTGTGTCTTTTCCGTAAGTAAAGAACGATGTTTATGTCATGTTTTACACATGCGTTTTTTCATCAAAACATGATAATCAGACCTTGAAATGGTCCTAAGAGTGGTTTTAATGTCAGCATTTCAAAAATTTTGTCCGAAAATGATAACTTGCTTTTTTCCGTGAGTAAAGACCGATGTTTATGTCACATTTGACACATGCGTTTTTTCATGAAATAATGATAATATGCGTTTTTTCATCATAACATTATAATCACACTTTGAAATGGTGCTAAGAGTGATTTTGAGGTCAACGTTTGAAAAATTCGTCCTGAAATACTAACTCGTGTTTTTTCCGTATTTAAAGACCGATGTTTATGCCACATTTGATACATGCATTTTTTCTTGAAAACATGATAATCACACGTAGAAATGGTCCTTAGAGTGATTTTTAGGTCAATGTTTTGAGAATTTGTCATGAAATGCAAACTTGTGTTTTTTCCGTAAGTAAAGACTGATGTTTATGTCACATTTGACACATGCCTTTTTCCGTGAAAACATGATAATCTCACTTAGAAATAGTCTTAAGTGTGATTTTAAGGTCAATGTTTTAAAAATTCGGCATGAAATACAAACTTGTGTTTTTTCCGTAAGTAAGGACCGATGTTTATGTCACATTTGTCACAGCGGAAAAAAGCGAGTTATCATTTTTGGACAAAAAATTTTAAACCTTGACCTAAAAATCACTCTTAGGACCATTTCAAGGTTTGATTATCACGTTTTGATGAAAAAATGCATATGTCAAATGTGACATAAACATCAGTCTTTACTTACGGAAAAAACCAAAGTTTGTATTTACAGACGAATTTTTGAAACATTGACCTAAAAATCACTCTTAGGACCATTTGAAAGTGTGATTACCATGTTTTCACGAAAAAACGGATGTGTCAAACGTGACATAAACATCGGTCTTTACTTAGGGAAATACCACGAGTTAGTATTTCGTGACGAATTTTTAAAACGTTGACCTTAAAATCACTCTTAGGATCATTTCAAGGAGTGATTATCTCGTTTTGATAAAAAAAATGCATGTGTCAAACGTGACACAAACATCGGTCTTTACTTGTGGAAAAAACACAAGTAAGTATTTCGTGACGAACTTTTTAAACGTTGACCTTAAAATCACCCTTAGGAGCATTTCAAAGTGCGATTATCTTGTTTTCACAAAAACAAGCATGTGTCAAATGTGACATAAACGTCGGTCTTTACTTACGGATAAAACACGTGTTTGTGTTTCATGATGAATTTTTAAGCGTTGACCTTAAAATCACTCTGAGGACCATTTCAAGGTGTGATTATCATGTTTTAATGAAAAAATACATGTGTCAAACATGACATAAATATCGGTCTTTACTAACGGAAAAACCACAAGTTTGTGTTTCATGATGAATTTTTAAAACGTTGACTTAAAAATCACTCTTAGGACCATTTCAAAGTGTGATTATCATGTTTTCATAAAAAACTCGTGTCAAACGTGACATAAACATCGGTCTTTACTTCCGATAAAAGCATGAGTTTGTATTTCGTAATAAATTTTTAAAAAAATTGACCTAAAAAATCACTCTTAGGACTATTTCAAAGTATGATTATAATGTTTTCACAAAAAAATACATGTTTCAAATGTGGCAAAAATATTACTTACGGGAAAAAACGCGAGTTATCATTTTTGGACGGAATTTTTAAATGTTGACCTTAAAATCACTCTTAGGATAGGGCCATTTCAAAGTGTGATTTTCATGTTTTGATGAAGAAACGGATGTGTCAAACGTGAGATAAACATCGGTCATTAGTTACGGAAATAACACGAGTTAGTATTCCATGACAAATTTTTTAAACGTTGACCTTCAAATCACTCTTAGGACTAATTCAGAGATTTATTATCATTATTTCATGAAAAAACGCATGTGTCAAATGTGACATAAACATCGGTCTTTACTTGCGGAAAAAAGCGAGTTATCATTTTGGGACGAAAATTTTTAAACCTTGACCTTAAAATCACTCTTAGGACCATTTCAAGGTTTGATTATCACGTTTTGATGAAAAAATGCATGTATTAAAGGTGACATAAACATCATGTCTTTACTTACGAAAAAAACACCAGTTTGTATTTCGTGACGAATTTTTGAAACGTTGACCTAAAAATCACTCTTAGGACCATTTCAAAGTGTGATTATCATGTTTTCATAAAAAAACGGATGTGTCAAACGTGACATAAACATCGGTCTTTGCTTTGGGAAATAACACGAGTTAGTATTTCGTGACGAATTTTAAAACGTTGACCTTAAAATCACCCTTAGGACCATTTCAAAGTGTGATTATCTTGTTTTCATAAAAACAAGCATATGTCAAATGTGACATAAACGCGACGTCCTTACTTACGGATAAAACACGAGTTATTATTTTAGGACGAAATTTTTAAACGTTGACCTTAATATCACTCTGAGGACCATTTCAAGGTGTGATTGTCATGTTTTAATGAAAAACTATATGTGTCAAACGTGACATAAACATCGGTCATTACTTACGGAAAAACCACAAGTTTGTGATTCATGATGAATTTTTGAAACGTTGACTTTAAAATCACTCTTAGGACCATTTCCAAGCGTGATTATCAAGTTTTTATGAAAAAACGCATGTGTCAGACGTGACATAAATATCGGTCTTTTCTTACATTACGTACCGAAACAACACGAGTTAGTATTTCATGACAAATTTTTTAAACGTTGACCTTAAAATCACTCTGAGGACTAATTCAGAGATTTATTATCATTATTTCACGAAAAAACGCTTGTGTCAAATGTGACATAAATATCGGTCTTTACTTGCGGAAAAAAGCAAGTTATCATTTTGGGACGAAAATTTTTAAACCTTGACCTGAAAATCACTCTTAGGACCATTTCAAGGTTTGATTATCACGTTTTGATGAAAAACGCATGTCTCAAACGTGATATAAACATCAGTCATTACTTACGAAAATAACACGAGTTAGTATTTCATGACAAATTCTTTAAACGTTGACCTTAAAATCACTCTTAGGACTAATTCAGAGATTTATTATCATTATTTCACGAAAAAACGCATGTGTCACTGGCGACATAAACATTGGTCTTTACTTACGAAAAAAAGCGAGTTATCATTTTGGGACAAAATTTTTTAAACGTCGACCTTAAAGTCACTCTTAGGACCATTTCAAAGTGTGATTTTTATGTTTTGATGAAAAAACGGATGCGTCAAACGTGAGATAAACATCGATCTTTACTTACGGAAATAACACGAGTTAGTATTTCATGACGAATTTTTTAAATGTTGACCTTAAAATCACTCTTAGGACCATTTCAAGGTGTGATTATCATTATTTCATGAAAAAACGCATGTGTCAAATGTGACATAAACATCGGTCTTTACTTACGGAAAAAAGCAAGTTATCATTTTCGGACAAAAATTTTGAAATGTTGACATTAAAATCACTCTTCGGACCATTTCAAGGTCTGATTATCATGTTTTCATGAAAAAATGCATGTGTCAAACATGACATAAACATCGTTCTTTACTTACGGAAAAGACACAAGTTTGTATTTCGTGACGAATTTTTAAAATGTTGACCAAAAAATAACTCTTAGGACCATTTCAAAGTGTGATTATCATGTTTTCACGAAAAAACACATTTGTCAAATGCGACATAAACATCGTTCTTTAACTACAGAAAAAACGCTTGTTTATCATTTCGGAACAAAAAATTTTAAACGTTGACCTTAAAATCCCTCTTAGGACTATTTCAAGGTGTGATTATCACGTTTTGATGAAAAAACGCATGTGTCAAACGTGACATAAACATCAATCTTTACTGACGGAAAAAACACAAGTTTGTATTTCGTGCCGAATTTTTGAAATGTTGACCTAAAAGTCACTCTTAGGAGCATTTCAAAGTGGGATTAAACAGTTGTCTTCTTTACTTACGGAAAAAAAATGAGTTTGTATTTCATGGCAAATTTTTTAAACTTTGACCTAAAAATCACTCTTAGGACCATTTCAATGTGTGATTATCATGTTTTAATGAAAAAATGCATGTGTCAAACGTGACATAAACATCGGTCTTTACTTGCGGAAAAGGCACAAGTTTGTGTTTTATGACGAATTTTTAAAACATTGACTTAAAAATCACTCTTAGGACCATTTCAAAGTGTGATTATCATGTTTTCACGAGAAAACGCATGTGTCAAATGTGACATATACATCGGACTTTACTTACAAGAAAACACAAGTTTGTATTTCGTGACGAATTTTTTTTACCTGAAAATCAGTCTTAGATCCATTTCAAAGTGGGATTAAACATCTGTCTTTACTTACGGAAAAAACACGAGTTTGTATTTCGTGACAAATTTTTAAAACATTGACCTAAAAATCACTCTTAGGAACAATGGTCCTAAGGGTGATTCTAAGGTCAACGTTCAAAAAATTCGTCACGAATAACTTGTGTTTTTTTCGTCGGTAAAGACCGATGTTTATGTGACGTTTGACACATGCGTTTTTTCATCAAAACATTATAATCACACTTTGAAAGGGTGCTAACAGTGATTTTGAGGTCAACGTGTGAAAAATTCGTCATCAAATACTAACTTTTGTTTTTTCCATAAGTAAAGGCCGATGTTTATGCCACATTTGACACTTGCGTTTGTTCGTGAAAACAATATCACACATTGAAATGGTCCTTAAAGTGATTTTTAGGTCAATGTTGTGAAAATTTTCACGAAATACAATTTCGTGTTTTTTCCGTAAGTAAAGACCGATGTTTATGTCACATCTGACACATACGATTTTCTGTGAAAGCATGATAATCTCACTTTGAAATGGTCCTAAGAGTGATTTTTAGGTCAACGTTTTAAAAATTGGTCACGAAATACAAACTTGTATTTTTTCCGTTAGTAGAGACTGATGTTTATGTCAGGTTTGACACATGCGTTTTTTCATCAAAACGTGATAATCACACCTCTAAATGGTCCTAAGAGTGATTTTAAGGTCAATGTTTAAAAATTTCATCCCAAAATGATAACTCGCGTCTTTTCCGTAAGTAAAGACCGATGTTTATGTCACATTTGACAAATGCGTTTTGTTGTGAAAACATGATACTTTGATATAGTCCTAAGAGTGATTTTAAGGTCAACGTTTAATAAATTTCGTTCTAAATTGATAACTCGTGTTTTTTTCGAAAGTAAAGATCGTTGTTTATATCACATTTGACAAATGTATTTTTTCATGTAAACTTGATAATCACACCTTCAAATTGTCCTAACAGTGATTTTACGGTCAGCATTTAAAAAATTTGTCAAAAAATGATAACTCGCATTTTTCCCGTAAGTAAAGACCGATGTTTATGCCACATTTGACACATGCATTTTTTCATGATAACATGATAATCACACTTTGAATTGGTCCTAAGAGTGATTTTAAGTTAACGTTTTAAAAATTCGTCATGAAATACAAACTTGTGTTTTTTTCGTAAGTAAAGACCGTTGTTTATATCACATTTGACACATGCATTTTTTAATTAAAACATGATAATCACACCTTGAAATGGTCCTAAGAGGGATTTTAAGGTCAACGTTTAAAAATTTCGTCCCAAAATAATAACTCGCGTTTTTTCCGTAAGTAAAGACCGACGTTTAGGTCACATTTGACACAAGCGTTTTTTTGTGAAAACAAGATAATCACACTTTGAAATGGTCCTAAGGGTGATTTTAAGTTCAACGTTTAAAAAATTCGTCACGAAATACTTGTGTTTTTTCCGTAAGTAAAGACCGATGTTTATGTCACGTTTGACACATGCATTTTTTATCAAAACATTATAATCACACTTTGAAAGGGTGCTAAGAGTGATTTTGAGGTCAACGTTCGAAAAATTCGTCATCAAATACTAACTCGTGTTTTTTTCGTAAGTAAAGGCCGATGTTTATGCCAGATTTAACACATGCATTTGTTCGTGAAAACTTGATAATCACACATTGAAATGGTCCTTGGAGTGCTTTTGAGGTCATTGTTTTGAAAATTTTCACGAAATGCAATTTCGTGTTTTTTCCGTAAGTTAAGACAAATGTTTATGTCACATTTGACACATGCGTTTTTCCGTGAAAACATGAACATCACACTTTGAATTGGTCCTAAGAGTGATTTTAAGGTCAGCGTTTAAAAAATTCGCCATGAAATACTAACTCGGGTTTTTTCCGTAAGTAAAGACCGATGTTTATGCCTAGTTTCACACATGCAATTTTTCATCAAAACCTGATAATCACACTTTTAAATGGTCCTAAGAGTGATTTTAAAGTCAACGTTTAAAAATTTTGTCAAAAAATGATAACTCGTTTTTTCCCATAAGTAAAGACCGATGTTTATTCCACATTTGACACACGCATTCTTTAGTGAAAACATGATAATCACACATTGAAATGGTCCTAAGAGTGATTTTTAGGTCAATGTTTTAAAAATTCGTCACGAAATACAAACTCGTGTTTTTTCCGTAAGTAAAGACAGATGTTTAATCCCACTTTGAAATGGATCTAAGACTGATATTCAGGTCAAAAAAAATTCGTCACGAAATACAAACTTGTGTTATCTTGTAAGTAAAGTCCGATGTTCAGGTTCACATTTGACAAATGCGTTTTTTCGTGAAAACATGATAATCACACTTTGAAATGGTCCTAAGAGTGATTTTTAAGTCAACGTTTTAAAAATTCGTCATAAAACACAAACTTGTGGCTTTTCCGCAAGTAAAGACCGATGTTTATGTCACGTTTGACACATGCATTTTTTCATTAAAACATGTCACACATTGAAATGGTCCTAAGAGTGATTTTTAGGTCAATGTTTAAAAAATTTGTCATCTAAACCAGTCATAATATATTCACAGTCATTGATATAACAAAAAAATGCCTTTATTAATATAACTTTGTTCGTACAAATAAAACTAACTAAGATATATTGCCCTTATTGCCTCTAGGGTGTACATTATATCTAACAATCTCCCACTTGTACTAGAGCCAATTAGCTACGTGCCGTAAGCCATAACTATCAACACGCTGGTCATGCTTAATCTGTGTCAAAGGCTTAGTCAAACCATCCGCCAGGTTCTGATCTGTGGGTACATATTCCATCTGTATATCTCTTATCATATCTTGAACTATATGATATTTTCTGTGTACATGTCCGTTTCTCTTATGAGACCATGGTTCTTTTGCCTGAGCAATAGCCCTAGTGTTATCGCAATATAATACTATTGGATCCTCACTATTAGACACCAGCCGAGATCACCAATAAATCTCTTTATTCATATAGCTTGTTTTGCCACTTCTAAAGCAGCAATGTACTCAGATTCTATGGTTGAATCGGTAGTTGTACCCTGTTTGGAACTTTTCCAAACAACCGCTCGTTTTCACGAAAAAAACGCATGTGTCAAATGTGACATGAACATCGATCTTTACTTACGGTAAAAACACGAGTTAGTATTTCATGACGAAATTTTTAAAACATTGACCTAAAAATCACGCCTAGGAATATTTAAAAGTGTGATTATCATGTTTTCACAAAAAATGCATGTGTTAAATGTGGCATAAAAATTGGTCTTTACTTACGGAAAAAACATGAGTTATCATTTTTGGACGAAATTTTTAAACGTTGACATTAAAAATCACCCTTAGGACCATTTCAAAGTGTGATTTTCATGTTTTGATGAAGAAATGGATGTGACAAACGTGAGATAAACATCGGTCATTACTTACGAAAATAACACGAGTTAGTATTTCATGACGAAATTTTTAAACGTTGACCTTAAAATCACTCTTAGGACCATTTAAAAGTGTGATTATCATGTTTTGATGAAAAATCGCATGTGTCGAACTGGATATAAACATCGGTCTTCACTTATAAAAAAACACGAGTTAGTATTTCAAGACGAATTTTTTAAACGTTGACCTTAAAATCACTCTTAGGACCATTTCGAAGTGTGATTTTCATGTTTTCACGAAAAAACGCATGTGTCAAATGTGACATAAACATTGATCTTTGCTTACGGAAATAATGCGAGTTGTCATTTTGGAACGAAATTTATTAAACGTTGACCTTAGGACTATTTCAATGCATTAAGTTTTCACAAAAAATCTCATGTGTCAAATGTGACATAAAAGACGGTCATTACTTACAAAAAAACGCGCGTTATCATTTTGGGAAGAAAATTTTAAATGTTGACCGTAAAATCACTCTTAGGACCATTACAAGGTGTGATTATCACGTTTTGTTGAAAAAACACATGTGTCAAACGGGACATAAACATCGGTCTTTACTAACCAAAAAAACAAAAGTTTGTATTTCGTGACGAATTTTTAAAATGTTGACATAAAAATCACTCTCTAGACCATTTTAAAGTGAGATTATCATGTTTTCACGGAAAAACGCATGTGTCAAATGTGACATAAACATCGGTCTTTACTTACGGAAAAAACACGAGTTTGTATTTCGTGAAAATTTTCAAAAACATTGACCTCAAAATCACTCTAAGGACAATTTCAATGTGTGATTACCATGTTTTCACGAAAAAATGCATGAGTTAAATGTGGCATAAACATCGGTTTTTACTTACGGAAAAAACATGAGTTAGTATTTTATGACGAATTTTTCAAACGTTGACCTCAAAATCACTCTTAGCACCCTTTCAAACTGTGATTATAATGTTTTGATGGAAAAAGGCATGTGTCAAACGTGACAAAAACATCGGTCTTTACTTACGAAAAAAAACAAGTAAGTAATTCGTGATGAATTTTTTAAACGTTGACCTTAAAATCACCCTTAGGACCATTTTAAAGTGTGATTATCTTGTTTTCACAAAAAAACGCTTGTGTCAAATGTGACATAAAAGTCGGTCTTTACTTACGGAAATAACGCGAGTTATTATTTTGGGACGAAATTTTTAAACGTTGACCTTTAAATCACTCTTAGGACCACTTCAAGGTGTGATTATCATGTTTTAATGAAAAAATGCATGTGTCAAACGTGACATAAACATCGGTCTTTATTTACGGAAAAAACACGAGTTTGTATTTCATGAAGAATTTTAAAACGTTGACTTAAAAATCACTCTTAGGACCATTTCAAAGTGTGATTATCATATTTTCACGAAAAAATGCATGTGTCAAATGTGACATAAACGTCGGTCTTTTCTTACTGAAAAAATCGAGTTATCATTTTGGGATGAAAAATTTTAAACCTTGACCTCAAAATCACTCTTAGGACCATTTCAAGGTGTGATTATCACATTTTGATGAAAAAGCGAATGTGTCAAACGTGACATAAACATTGGTCTTTACTTACAGAAAAAACACAAGTTTGTATTTCGTGACGAATTTTTGAAAAGTTGACCTAAAAATCACTCTTAGGACCATTTCAAAGTGTGATTATAATGTTTTCACAAAAACACGCATGTGTCAGATGTGACACAAACATCGGTCTTTTCTTACTGAAAAAAACGAGTTATCATTTTGGGATGAAAATTTTTAAACCTCGACCTTAAAATCACTCTTAGGACCATTTCAAGGTGTGATTATCACGTTTTGATCAAAAAACGCATGTGTCAAACTTGACAAAAACATCGGTCTTTACTTACGGAAAAAACACATGTTTGTATTTCGTGACGAATTTTTTAAAAGCTGACCTAAAAATCACTCTTAGGACCATTTCGATGTGTGATTATCATGTTTTCATGAAAAAATGGATGTGTCAAACGTGACATAAACATCGGTCTTTATTTACGGAGATTACACGAGTTTGTATTTCGTGAAGAATTTTTTAAACGTTGACGTTAAAATCACTCCTAGGACCATTTTAAGGTGTGATTATCTCATTTTGATAAAAAAAACGCATGTGTCAAATGTGACATAAACATCGGTCTTTACTTACGGAAAAAACAAGAGTAAGTATTTCGTGACGAATTTTTTAAGCGTTGACCTTAAAATCACCCTTAGGACGATTTCAAAGTGTGGTTATCTTATTTTCACAAAAAAAGCATGTGTCAAATGTGACATAAATGTCAGTGTTTACTTACGGAAAAAACACGAGTTATTATTTTGGGATTAAATTTTTAAATATTGACCTTAAAATCACTCTGAGGGCCATTTCAAGGTGTGATTGTCATGTTTTCATGAAAAAATACATGTGTCAAACGTGACATAAACATCGGTCTTTACTTACGGAAAAACCACAAGTTTGTGTTTCATGATGAATTTTTAAAACGTTGACTTAAAAATCACTCTTAGGACCATTTCGTAGTGTGATTATCATGTTTTCACAAAAAAACACCTGTATCAAATGTGACATAAACATGGGTCTTTACTTACGGTAAAAACACGAGTTTGTATTTTGTTACAAATTTTTAAAACATTGACCTTAAAAATCACCCTTAGGACTATTTCAAAGTGTGATTATCATGTGTTATCAAAAAAATGCATGTGTCAAATGTGGCATAAACATCGGTCTTTACTTATGCAAAAAATACGAGTTATCATTTTTGGACGAAATTTTTAAACGTCGACCTTAAAATCACTTTAAGGACCATTTCAAAGTGTGATTTTCATGTTTTGATGAAGAAATGGATGTGTGAAACTTCACATAAACATCGGTCTTTACTTACGGAAATAACACGAGTTAGTATTTGATGACAAATTTTTTAAACGTTGACCTTAAAATTACTCTTACGACCAATTCAGAGATTGATTATCATTATTTCACCAAAAAATGCATGTGTCAAATGTGACTTAAACATCGGTCTTTACTTGTGGAAAAAAGCGAGTTATCATTTTGGGACGAAAATTTTTAAACCTTGACCTTAAAATCACTCTAAAGACCATTTCAAGGTTTGATTATCACGTTTTGATGAAAAAACGCATGTGTGAAACTTGACATAAACATCGGTCTTTACTTACGGAAAAAACACAAGTTTAAATTTCGTGACGAATTTTTGAAATGTTGACCTAAAACTCACTATTAGGACCATTTCGAAGTTTGATTATCATGTTTTTGCGAAAAAACGGATGTGTCAAACGTGACATAAACATCGGTCATTACTTACGGAAATAACACGAGTTAGTATTTCGTGATGAATTTTTTTAACGTTGACCTTAAAATTGCTCTTTGGACCATTTCAAGGCGTGATTATCACGTTTTGATAAAAAAAAGCGCATGTGTCAAACGTGACATTAACATCGGTCTTTACTTACCAAAAAAACACGAGTAAGTATTTTGTGACGAATATTTTAAATGTTGACCTTAAAATCACCCTTAGGACCATTTCAAAGTGTGATTATCTTGTTTTTGCAAAAAAATGCATGTGTCAAATGTGACATAAACGTCGGTCTTTACTTGCGGAAAAAACGCGAGTTATTATTTTGGGACAAAATTTTTAAGCGTTGGCCTTAAGATCACTCTTAGGACCATTTAAAAGTGTGATTATCATGTTTTTATGAAACATCGCATGTGTCGAAAGGCAGGATCGCAGGTACATAAATGAAATATTGAAATCACTGAGAAAGAATAGGAGAAATCTTACTATTATTAAGCTGAAAGTTGAATTACAAGTTGAGAAAGCAAGAAAACTGGAGAAAGCTTCACACCAAGCACACTAGAAGCTTTTCTCTCTAAGACTCTTAAAACTTAAAACTAAATATTTTACAACTGAAATTTTTTCGATGATACAAACTGAGAAAATGAAATCTATATATAGATAGATAAAGTGGTGCGCCCTTAGCTGGCCATGAGCTGGAGGGTAAGAAGGAATCTTGCAATGGCCGACAAAGAAAAGGCACCAGCTGGCTGTCAGTTTCTTTAATATAAGAAAGATGCTTGCTTTAATAAAAGAGAAGGAGCCGACAAAATACTTTCGGTGTGATTGATATTAGTGCTCCATTAAGTGGGGTCCATGATTCTTTCTTTTCTGTCAAAGCAATCTCTATTATTGCTGAAGAAATCTTGATAAAGATTCTGCCCTAAAGGTCATTAGGGTCTTGAGAGTCCAGGAATAGATCATCAAACTCGTCATCTGGTAAGGGTGGAACCCTTTTATTTGCTTCATTTGATGACGAGGAAATTTCTGCCGCCTTCCTTTTAGGACTTTCTTGCTTTTTCGGAAGAGTAGATAATAAATTTTTTGGATAAAATCCTTGTTTGGGAGGATCCTTTTCTCCCAGAAGTTGAAATACCTATTGTTTTAATTCCTCTCTAGGGATGGAGGTTAATAAACCTTTGAGGAGCTCAGCTACCTTGTCAGGAGATACTGAGGTTTCAGTAGCCTCTGGAGAATTTGGAGGACTGTTGGGATTTATCATTTTAATAATAAGCTCTTTTGAGTATATAGCCGGTGGCTCAAAAAACTCAAATTTATCCTACCATTTAACAGAAATTCTCCTCGTTAACCAGGGAATAAAGTTTTCAAAATCTGAGTTATAACCCAGTTTCTTCCCTTTCTTCTTAGTGATGATATAATCCCACTTACCTATCCATGGAACCCTGTATAGGATAGTAAACATGAGTCTGGGATAATCACAAAATCTGTTAGAGTCCACGAAGAATTCATAAATTCCTAAAACTCTCTGAGGGAGGATAATTAGATATAATCCCCATTTAAAGAACCAGTCATGAAACCAGTTCGGGAAAACCTCTTGCGGTTTGTTCAACGAGAATTGGAAAAACCAACTAAATTTCCTCTGACGGTTCTCATAAAATAGTGCCTGAGACCAGGCTTGCATGTAGTCAAAGTAATAAAAAAACCATGGTTTTCCACATGATAATTCTCTGCAGGAGAAAAGATTTCTCCCCCATTCCTCTTGGGTAATAACCCTAGTGATAATGAACTTGCTATAAGCCCATCCATCGCCGCTTCTTGTAACCGGCTCAATTTTTACAGAATCGGTCTCCAATAAGATTGATTGGTAGAAGTTATAATCCTTTGGCAGATACGGTGAAAGTGTATAGTTCTGCGTATAAAAGGATGCTATCTCATGCGGCTGTAGGTGAGCATGCTTGTCCTTAATTGGCATTATGTGCTCAAATGTAATGGGTACATAAGGAATTCTATTTTCCTTCTCAGTAGACGCCTGGAGACTACGCCTATAAGCGTCAGGGCAGTATTGGTCTTCTTGGCTATGTTTTGATGGTCTAGAGAAATGCTCTTTAGCCTTCCCTTTTCCAGAAGCAGTGCTATTCCTTATGAAACTCATGTCCTACAAGAAACTCTCGAGTTAAGAAATCTGGAAGTGAATTAGATTCCCCTCTAATAAACTCAATATCAAAATCAAAGACAAATAAAATGGCTTGCCATCTGGCAAATATTTGTTTGGATACTATATTATTAACATCCTTAAGTAAGATCTCTTTGGCACTCTTGCAGTCTATCCTAATAAGGAACTTCTGATTAATTAAATCAGATTCAAACTTTTGGACGCATAAGACTATTGATAAAACTTCTTTCTTAACCGTAGAGTAGTTAACTCTTGGGCCGGTCCAAAGCCCACTGGTAAACCTAATTAAGGTTTCCTTTCCACCAATCCTTTGCTTAAGGATTCCTCCATAGCCTTTTATCAGATGCATCAGTTTTAACAATTTTAAAGGCGTCTGGATATGGTAGAGCTAGGCATGGTAGGGTTTTAACATTAAGTTTTTTTTTCCTAACTGCCTGAGTACATTCTTCAGTCCATTTCGGGGGAATTTTGTGGAGCCTTGCAAATAAAGGCTTAGCATCTTGGGCCAAATTTTTGTAAAAGTCAGCTATATAGTTTAAGCTTCCTAGAAACCTTTGTAACTGAGTTTTATCCTTGATCTTGTCAGGGAACTTTTCTGCCAATTCTATGGCCCTTTCAATAGGAATTAATGTGCCATGCTCTAAATAATGGCCTAAAAACCTTATCTTTGTTTGAAATAATTTAATTTTCTTGGCAGACACCACTAAGCCATTGGTTTTTGCTGCATTTTGAAAAATGTTAAGGTGTCTAAAGTGTTGTTCAATGTCCTTGAAGAAAATAAGGACGTCGTCAATGTAAACTATCATGAATGCTGAATAAGCATTAAAGATCTCATTCATGATTTTTTGAAATTCTGAGGGGGCATTCTTAAGCCCAAACGGCATCACATTCCACTCATACTGGCCAAATGGAACTGTGAAAGCTGTTTTGTATTTGTCTTCCTCCTTGATCTGGATTTGCCAATATCTAGGCTTCATATCAAATTTGGAAAAGACTTTGGCTTCATAAAGCCTGTTGAGTAAGTCTCTTTTGTTGGGCAGAGGATACCTTATCCACCTTAAAACCTTATTTAAAGGTTTATAGTTAATGACTAATCTTGGAACCCCTCTTTCAAGTTCGGCCGCATTTTCTACATAAAAGGCCGGGCAGCTCCATGGGCTTTTGCTTTTTCTATGCCCTTTGCTTTCTAAATCTGTAATTTCAGACTTACAGATTTCCAAATGGCGAGGCCTCATAGCAATGGGTCGGGCCCTGGTAGGGATCATTTTCTCGTCAAAGTCTAGCTCATAAGGCAGACTTATAACATGTCTTTCTCTGGCCCAGAAGGCCGTAAGAACTTCAGAGCAGATTTCTCTTATAAGCTCTTGTTCAAGGGTTTTAACCCTTTCAATCAGCTAAGGACTTTTAAGTTTTCTTCTATAGTTTTGAAAGAAATTTCTTGTTTTAAGGAATTAATAAATCTTTCCTTATAAGAGACTCTCCTTCTAATCATATCTAGATGTTTGACTTTGGGTTATCAAATAAACTTAAAGATGATGTTTTTTCCTGCTATTTGTGTTTCAATTCCCTTTTGTGATAACCTTGATATAGGGAACAACATGTGTAGGATTAGGTTTCCAAGAATGACTGAATGGGATAAATCTTTGACAAATGATATCTCTAGACACATCCCGTTGTTGCAAACAGCTGCATTACTAAGCTTATAATTGACTGCCAACTTATCACCATTAGCCTATGCAGTTGTTCTAGTGTCTTGGAAAAGTAGCGGGATGGTATTAATCCCTCATTAATACAATTGAGATCTGCTCCTGAATCTATAAGGGCTACTGTCTTTAAGACATATTACTTGTTAATATCAAGAGTTATTTTTGTATGCCACTTATGAGTGACTACTCTGTCTAGCATGTCTACGTATTGGAGGTCCTTTTGCGTAGACTGGTCTCTCTTTGCTAGACCTTTATCTGGTTCCTCCTCAGACTCAGAATTATAATCTGAGAGTTTAGCGGCTTCTAAGAGAGTAAGTCTATCTTTAAGATTCTTTACTTCTCTTTTGAGTTCATTAACGTCTGCTTTAAGATCGTTAATGGTAGGATCTTTTCTCTTGCTAGCCTTAACCCTGTTAATTATCTCTTTCATATCATAAGAGATATTCTTTTCTTTGACCTTTTCTTTAAGGTTGTTATTTCTTGAAGAATTTCTAGATGAGGTCTCTCCAGATTTTTCTTTAAACATTTTTAAATAAGACTCTAAGTGGTCTCTCCGTTCTTCAGGGTCTTGGATCTTTTCTATGAGATCCAAAATCATGTTTTCTTCTCTAGTAAGGACTAATAAGCCGTTTAGAGAACATAGTGATTTGTAATAATCACAGTTTCCATCACAGCTTGAATTGGACTGTGAGTTAGAGTCAGATTCTTCCTTAGAGGTGTAATTATTTTCCTCTTTTTTTGAGCTAGTTTGGACTACTATAATTTTCTCCAGCGTCTCTTTGACATCGTCACTGAGATTAAGTGACCTGATTTGCTGCTTCGCTTTACACTTGTTAGAATAGTGTTTAGGATTTCCGCATTTATAGCATGTTACCTCTTTTAGAGGCCTTTTGGGCCTATTTTAAGGCTTCTTGGGCCTTTTATAAGGCCTTTTGGGGTAATCCTTCTTGTGAGGCCTATAAGGCTTATCAAAATTCCCTTTATTAGGTTTATAGCTTTTCTTGTAAGGTTTAACCTTACTTTTATGGGCTCTAGGAAGTGGAGGGAAGCCCACTTGCTCGTAAAAGTCTCCTAAGATCCTTTTGCCGTGCAGTTTCTCCTTTTGCATCTGCTTATGAATTTTTAACTCATTACAGAGCAACATCCCTTCTGCCACTATTTCTGAGGATAGCTCTCTATATGACAGTTTCGGATAAGGTATAACATTGTTATACTTCATCCTGAGCCTTTCCTTGACTCTCTCAACAAACAAATAAGGAAGCCCATTTATGAACTTTTCCTTCCAGAAGTCCTGGTGACAGTCATCTCTAGTAAAGACTGCACTGAGAAAGACATCTTTATACCACTTGAACTCTGACAGGTCTCTGCATCTCAGGTTCATGAGTTGTTCAGTGGTTTGCTCTACAAACATAGAGGTAGACCCTAGAAAGTGCAAAATAAGTGTATATGCCAAAGTATTAACAGCGTCTGATTGTGGTTGGCCATTCTCTTCCTTAACAGAATTTAGAATTTGGTTTTTGGCTTCAGTAGTTAACTGAAAGTCCCACCAGCCTTTTAACTGTCCAGAAAATCCTGCAATAATAGCCTGAGCTATGGATTTATCTGAATTTCCGTGTATCCTGCTGGCAGTTGCATACATCAGCATGTGCTGGATGGCATTTTTAATCTGATACTCAGATAGCCCATCGATATTCCATTCTTCAATGGATCTGCCATCATAGGAGTTCATGGACGGCCTGAATTCTTCATATTGAAGATTTATTGGGGACGGCCTACGATAATAAGGCTTGTCAGTGTTCTCTTTTGTGTGGAAGATTTTGTTTATTTGTGGAATATCACCCTTTTTTAAATCTTGGGATAAAGATTTTAATTCTTCTACCTCTTTTAAAGGCTCATCTGAACTTGTACTAGCTACTGAATCAGAATCTTGCTCTTTAGTTAAAGGAGCAATGTTCTTTTGCTTTCTGTCAATATTACGCTCTGCTAGCCTCTTAGAAATCTCTTCTACTACTTCAGAGTGTTCTGCAAATTTAATATTTAATTTTTCTGTAGTAGAAGGTTTGATTATAACCCTTTCCTCCTCCCGAGGTTTCGAAGTTGAAGCTTGATAAGGCTTTAAATAAGTCTTTTGGACTTGGTCTTCTATCCTTGACAATTGTTCTCCAATTGTATGGAGACTTAAGTTGGGGAAATTGTTCTGTTTAATAGAACTTTCCGTCCCTTCGTAGAAAGGACTGCATTCTACAACCTTATCAGTATCTAGTTTATAAGATACTGGTGCCAACAGCGAATGAATTCTTTCGACTATTTTATTAGAAGCTATGTACATCTTATAAGACGACTCGAGGGTATTTAGGAACTGTTCATCATTAAATTTGGGGAATTTAATTCCTTTAAGTTTGAACAGTTGCTTTAAGAATTTAGGGAATTCTTTCTCTCCTTCTTTCTGTTTATAAACAGAATATTGCTTGTGATAGTACTCTTTCCTTCCTTCAGAGAAGGACATTTCGAACCATTTCTCGAAGTCTGTTAGTCAAGTAATAACTAACAGTTCTTTGGGTGCATAACCCATATCCGACATGGATGGACTTGTGGGCCTTTCATATATAGGCCTAGCTACATTAGCCAGTGTCCTTTCAATAAAATTTATTTCTTCTGGCCTTGCCGGTAAAGAAACCGACGATCTAGGGGGTACAACTGACGGAGTGTTTGGGATTCCGGTAAAGGATCTCCTACTAGTCATGCTTCTGGATCTATCAAACTTTATCATTACGTTTCCGTCGTTATTTTCTTGAATATATTCTAGACTGTTGCTTTCCTCCTTTTTAGGAGGGACTCCATCCTCCATTCTCCATGAGTCAGGAAATTGTAATTGATCCCATGAAATTGGCCTTGGGACCATTTCAAAGTGTGATTATCATGTTTAGACGAAAAAACGAACGTGTCAAATATGACATAAACATCGGTCTTCACTTACGGAAAAAACGTGGGTTATCATTTTTGGATGAAAGTTTTTAAATGTTGACCTTAAAATAACTCTTAAGACCATTTCGAAGTGCGCTTTATCATGTTTTGATGAAAATCGCATGTGTCAATTGTGATATAAACATCGGTCTTTACTAATGGAAAAAACACGAGTTATCATTTCGTGAATTTTTTTAAACATGACCTTAAAATCACTATTAGGACCATTTCAAAGTGTGATTATCTTGTTTTCACAAAAAAAGCATGCGCCAAATGTGACATAAACGTCGAACTTTACTTACTGAAAACGCGAGTTATCATTTTGTGACGAAATTTTTAACCGTATACCTTAAAATCACTCTTAGGACCATTTCAAAGTGTGATTATCATGTTTTGATGAAAAAACGCATGTGTCAAACGTGACATAAACTTCGGTCTTTACTTACGAAAAAAACACGAGTGAGTATTTCATGACAAATAATTTAAACGTTATCCTTAAAATAACTCTTAGGATCATTTCAAAGCGTGATTATCATGTTTTCATGAAAAAATGCATGTGTCAAATGTGGCAAAAACATCGGTCGTTTCTTACGGAAAAAATGCGAGTTATCATTTTGGGTCGAAATTTTTAAACGTTGACCTTAAAATCACTCTTAGGACCATTTAAAAGTGTGATTATCATGTTTTGATGAAAAAACGCTTGTGTCAAACGTGACATAAACTTCGGTCTTTACTTACGGAAAAAACACGAGTTAGTATTCCATGACGAATTTTTTAATTGCTGACCTTAAATTCACTCTTAGAACCATTTCAAAGTTTGATTATCATGTTTTTTTACGAAAAAATGAATGTGTCAAATGTGACATAAACATCGGTCTTTACTTATGGAAAAAACGCGAGTTATCATTTTCGGAAGAAATTTTTTAAACGTTGATTATAAAATCACTCTTAGAACCATTTTAAAGTGCAATTATCATGTTTTCACAGAAAAATGGATTTGTCAAATGTGACCGAAACATCGGTCTTTACTTACGAAAAAAACGAGAGTTATCATTTTGGGACAAAATTTTCAATCGTTGACCTTAAAATCACTCTTAGGACCATTTCAATGTGTGATTATCAAGTTTTCATGAAAAAACATATGTGTCAAATGTGGCATAAACATCGGTCTTTACTTACGGAAAAACGCGGGTTATCATTTTGGGACGAAATTTTTTGAACATTGATCTTAATATCACTCTTAGGACCACTTCAAAGTGCGATTATCATGTTTTCAAAAAAACGCATGTGTCAAATGTGACAGAAACATCGGTCTTTACATACGGAAAAAATGAGAGTTATCATTTTGGGACTAAATTTTTCAACTTTGGCCTTAAAATCACTCTCAGGACCATTTCATTGTGTGATTATCATGTTTTGGTTATGCATGACCTTAAAATCACTCTTAGGACCATTTCAAAGTAGGATTATCTTGTTTTCACAAAAAAAAGCATGTGTCAAATGTGACATAAACGTCGATCTTTACTTACTGAAAATGCGAGTTATCATTTTGGGACGAAATTTTTAACCGTATACCTTAAAATCACTCTTACGACCATTTCAAAGTGTGATTATCATGTTTTGATGAAAAAACGCATGTGTCAAACGTGACATAAACTTCGGTCTTTACTTACGGAAAAAACACGAGTGAGTATTTCATGACAAATAATTTAAATGTTGACCTTAAAATAACTCTTAGGATCATTTCAAAGTGTGATTATCATGTTTTCACGAAAAAATGCATGTGTCAAATGTGGCATAAACATCGGTCGTTTCTTACGGAAAAAATGCGAGTTATCATTTTGGTACGAAATTTTTAAACGTTGACCTTAAAATCACTCTTAGGACCATTTAAAAGTGTGATTATCATGTTTTGATGAAAAAACGCTTGTGTCAAACGTGACATAAACTTCGGTCTTTACTTACGGAAAAAACCCGAGTTAGTATTCCATGATGAATATTTTGAATGCTGACCTTAAAATCACTCTTAGGACCATTTCAAAGTTTGAGTATCATGTTCTTTTACGAAAAAATGAATGTGTCAAATGTGACATAAACATCGGTCTTTACTTACGGAAAAAACGCGAGTTATCATTTTCGGAAGAAATTTTTTAAATGTTGATTATAAAATCACTCTTAGAACCATTTCAAAGTGCAATTATCATGATTTCACAGAAAAATGAATTTCTCAAATGTGACCGAAACATCGGTCTTTACTTACGAAAAAAACGAGAGTTATCATTTTGGGACAAAATTTTTAATCGTTGACCTTAAAATCACTCTTAGGACCATTTCAATGTGTGATTATCATGTTTTGATGAAAAAACATATGTGTCAAATGTGGCATAAACATCGGTCTTTACTTACGGAAAAACACGGGTTATAATTTTGGGACGAAAATTTTTGAACATTGATCTTAATATCACTCTTAGGACCACTTCAAAGTGCGATTATCATGTTTTCAAAAAAACGCATGTGTCAAATGTGACAGAAACATCGGTCTTTACTTACGGAAAAAACGAGAGTTATCATTTTGGGTCTAAATTTTTCAACTTTGGCCTTAAAATCACTCTCAGGACCATTTCAATGTGTGATTATCATGTTTTGGTTGAAAAATGCATGACCTTAAAATCACTCTTAGGACCATTTAAAAGTGTGATTATCATGTTTTGATGAAAAAACGCTTGTGTCAAACGTGACATAAACTTCGGTCTTTACTTACGGAAAAAACACGAGTTAGTATTCCATGATGAATATTTTGAATGCTGACCTTAAAATCACTCTTAGGACCATTTCAAAGTTTGATTATCATGTTCTTTTACGAAAAAATGAATGTGTCAAATGTGACATAAACATCGGTCTTTACTTACGGAAAAAACGCGAGTTATCATTTTCGGAAGAAATTTTTTAAATGTTGATTATAAAATCACTCTTAGAACCATTTCAAAGTGCAATTATCATGATTTCACAGAAAAATGAATTTCTCAAATGTGACCGAAACATCGGTCTTTACTTACGAAAAAAACGAGAGTTATCATTTTGGGACAAAATTTTTAATCGTTGACCTTAAAATCACTCTTAGGACCATTTCAATGTGTGATTATCATGTTTTGATGAAAAAACATATGTGTCAAATGTGGCATAAACATCGGTCTTTACTTACGGAAAAACACGGGTTATAATTTTGGGACAAAAATTTTTGAACATTGATCTTAATATCACTCTTAGGACCACTTCAAAGTGCGATTATCATGTTTTCAAAAAAACGCATGTGTCAAATGTGACAGAAACATCGGTCTTTACTTACGGAAAAAACGAGAGTTATCATTTTGGGTCTAAATTTTTCAACTTTGGCCTTAAAATCACTCTCAGGACCATTTCAATGTGTGATTATCATGTTTTGGTTGAAAAATGCATGACCTTAAAATCACTCTTAGGACCATTTAAAAGTGTGATTATCATGTTTTGATGAAAAAACGCATGTGTCAAACGTGACATAAACTTCGGTCTTTACTTACGGAAAAAACACGAGTTAGTATTCCATGATGAATATTTTGAATGCTGACCTTAAAATCACTCTTAGGACCATTTCAAAGTTTGATTATCATGTTCTTTTACGAAAAAATGAATGTGTCAAATGTGGCATAAACATCGGTCGTTTCTTACGGAAAAAATGCGAGTTATCATTTTGGGATGAAATTTTTAAACGTTGACCTTAAAATCACCCTTAGGACCATTTGAAAGTGTGATTATCATGTTTTGATGAAAAAACGCTTGTGTCAAACGTGACTTAAACGTTGGTCTTTACTTACGGAAAAAACACGAGTTAGCATTTCATGACGAATTTTTTTAATGCTGACCTTAAAATCACTCTTAGGACCATTTCAAAGTTTGATTATCATGTTTTTTTACGAAAAAATGAATGTGTCAAATGTGACATAAAATCGGTCTTTACTTACGGAAAAAACACGAGTTATCATTTTGGGAAGAAATTTTTTAAACGTTGATTATAAAATCACTCTTTGGACCATTTCAAAGTGCAATTATTATGTTTTCACAAAAGATGCATTTGTCAAATGTGACCAAAACGTCGGTCTTTACTTACGGAAAAAACGAGAGTTATCATTTTGGGACAAAAATTTTAATCGTTCACCTTAAAATCACTCTTAGTACCATTTCAATGTGTGATTATCATGTTTTGATGAAAAACATATGTGTCAAATGTGGCATAAACATCGGTCTTTACTTACGGAAAAACGCGAGTTATCATTTTGGGACGAAAATTTTTGAACATTGATCTTAATATCACTCTTAGGACCACTTCAAAGTGCGATTATCATGTTTTCAAAAAAAAACGCATGTGTCAAATGTGACAGAAACATCGGTCTTTACTTACGGAAAAAACGAGAGTTATCATTTTGGGACTAAATTTTTAAACTTTGGCCTTAAAATCACTCTCAGGACCATTTCAATGTGTGATTATCATGTTTTGGTTGAAAAATACATGACCTTAAAATCACTCTCAGGACCATTTCAAAGTATGGTTATCTTGTTTTCACAAAAAAAGCATGTGCCAAATGTGACATAAACGTCGATCTTTACTTACTGAAAATGCGAGTTATCATTTTGGGACAAAATTTTTAACCGTATACCTTAAAATCACTCTTAGGACCATTTCAAAGTGTGATTATCATGTTTTGATGAAAAAACGCATGTGTCAAACGTGACATAAACTTCGGTCTTTACTTACGAAAAAAACACGAGTGAGTATTTCATGACAAATAATTTAAATGATGTCCTTAAAATCACTCTTACGACCATTTCAAAGCGTGATTATCATGTTTTCACGAGAAAATGCATGTGTCAAATGTGGCATAAACATCGATCGTTTCTTACGGAAAAAATGCGAGGTATCATTTTGGGACGAAAATTTTAAACATTGACCATAAAATCACTCTTAGGACCATTTCAAAGTGTGATTATCATGTCTTGATGGAAAAAACGCTTGTGTCAAACGTGACATAAACTTCGGTCTTTACTTACGGAAAAAACACGAGTTAGTAGTTCATGACGAATTTTTTAAATGCTGAACTTAAAATCACTCTTAGGACCATTTCAAAGTTTGATTATCATGTTTTTTTACGAAAAAATGAATGTGTCAAATTTGACATAAACATCGGTCTTTACTTACGGAAAAAACGTGAGTTAACATTTTGAGAAGAAATTTTTTAAACGTTGATTATGAAATCACTCTTAGAACCATTTCAAAGTGCAATTATCATGTTTTCACAGAAAAATGGATTTGTCAAATGTGACCGAAGCATCGATCTTTACTTACGGAAAAAACGAGAGTTATCATTTTGGGACAAAATTTTTAATTGTTGACCTTAAAGTCACTCTTAGGACCATTTCAATGTGTGATTATCATGTATTGATGAAAAAACATGTGTGTCAAATGTGGAATAAACATCGGTCTTTACTTACGGAAAAACGCGAGTTATCATTTTGGGACGAAAATTTTTGAACATTGATCTTAATATCACTCTTAGGACCACTTCAAAGTGCGATTATCATGTTTTAAAAAAAACGCATGTGTCAAATGTGACAGAAACATCGGTCTTTACTTACGGAAAAAACGAGAGTTATCATTTTGGGACTAAATTTTTAAACTTTGGCCTTAAAATCACTCTCAGGACCATTTCAATGTGTGATTATCATGTTTTGGTTGAAAAATTCATGACCTTAAAATCTCTCTTAGGACCATTTCAAAGTATGATTATCTTGTTTTCACAAAAAAAGCATGTGCCAAATGTGGCATAAACATCGGTCGTTTCTTACGGAAAAAATGCGAGTTATCATTTTGGGACGAAATTTTTAAACGTTGACCTTATAATCACTCTTAGGACCATTTCAAAGTGTGATTATCATGTTTTGATGAAAAAACGCTTGTGTCAAACGTGACATAAACTTCGGTCTTTACTTACGGAAAAAAACACTAGTATTTCATGACGAATTTTTTAAATGCTGACCTTAAAATCACTCTTAGGACCATTTCAAAGTTTGATTATCATGTTTTTTACGGAAAAAATGAATGTGTCAAATGTGACATAAACATCGGTCTTTACTTACGGAAAAAACGCTAGTTATCATTTTGGGAATTAATCAAATGCTAATATGATAGCAGCCATATTATCTTCCATCAAGTAATTGATCCAATAAGAACTAGCCAAGATTCCAATAGGTTAACACGTGTCACACGCATGCTTGTCCAAAGGTCACTTAAGCAAAATCTAATCAGACCAAATTTGAATCACACTTCCACACTCGAACCAAATTTAATAATTCTTCATTCTGCTCAAGATTAGATAATTTGAAATTGTTGAAAGTTGACTTGAACATTGAATCATCAAAATCTCCTCATTTAGCTCAATTGAAATAGATTGAACACTCTTTGACTTAGAACTTGGAAATGGAATCTGAAAGAATCTTTCCTCTTAAGTTCCATGTCTTTATCATTTCTATACTCAATATATGGCATTCATTTATTCGCATCATTCCCTCTCTCTTTAAAAAAGATTCATCCTCGAATCGGTGTCACCGTGAAGCAAGTTCTACATTTCCCTTCCTTTTGAGGTACTAAGTTGATTGAATCAACCCTAGCACTCATATTTCCACGTATAAAACTTGTCGACATTAGATTCTCAACCTCCTTTTGGGTTTCCTTCGTCTCCTCGGAAGATGCTCCAAGTACATAAGAAAACTCATGGTCAATCCTTTGAATAGGAGGTAGCCCAATCAGTAATAGATAATCAAATTTGTGCAAAAAAGAATGAACCAAACTAGGAAGAGTAATATTATTAGATATTGTTAGAGACAAGCTAAAACCTCTGCAATTGAATAAAAGAATTTCCAAATAGATATTTTCAGCTTGGATTAAATCTCTCATTTTGGCGTATATTGTACGATCATTGGCTTTTACAACACCCTTACTTTCTTCTATCCTTACATCTCTTTCACTCAACTCATTAGCCTTTTCTCTCACCTCTTCTCTCTTCTCATCCTTACTGATTTTATCACACTTATTTTCTCTCTCCTTAAGCAAAACCTCTTCCTTACATAATGAATTTTGGAAATAACATTGATCTCGGTAAATTTGTTCTGGTGTTAAAGGTAAAACAAGGTGTGACATTTTTCTTCCTTAATTAGTATGATTTTATTAGACTAGGCACTATAGGATCACATGCCTATTTTATTGACCTCCCACAACCCGCAATAATCTCAGCCAAAGCCTTTCTAATCACTAAATTTCTGGTGGGACAAGCCGAAATTCATGCCTTTCATCCACTCAAAATGGTCTTATATTATTGTCTCAAACTATTCGAACAAATACATCAATTTTCAAACTCACTTACTTGAAGAAAGTTATCCAGCTATGGCATGCCCCTAATTATGGTGACTTGGATCGAAAAATTAAGGATCTTGAGGCAAAGTTTCTCTCACTCACCTCGAGTTCTAGTGTTCGGCCTCTATCAATGCTGCTTATAAGGAATTGGACTTAGCCCACTTTAAATTATTTCAACTTCGTAGATCCCTTGAAAAGATAAGACATCAACAATCATAGGTATCTTTGATAGTTCTTGGGGACGACAACACTAAATTCTTTCATCGTATTACTTTAGCCTGCTATAGAAACAATCGTATCCCCTAGCTAGAAGTAAACGAGAACTTGATCTGTGATGCACTATATACTACGGAGGCAATTAGGTCCTTTTATATGAAGATATTCTTGATGAACACATCAATACCATTCTCCATAGACAAACCCGATTTCACAACTATTTCAATTGTACAAAATGAGGAATTAGTGGCACATATCTCAGCTGCTGAGGTATGGTCAAGCATTTGTTCTTGTGGTGGATCTAAAGCTTTGGGGGATGTGTCAAACGTGAGATAAACATCGGTCTTTACTTACGGAAATAACACGAGTTAGTATTTCATGACGAATTTTTTAAATGTTGACCTTAAAGTCACTCTTAGGACTAATTCAAAGTGTGATTATCATTATTTCACGAAAAAACGCATGTGTCAAACGTGACATAAACATCGGTCTTTACTTACGGAAAAAATCGAGTTATCATTTTGGGACGAAAATTTTTAAACGTTGACCTTAACACTCTTACGACCATTGCAAGGTCTGATTATCACGTTTTGATGAAAAAACGCATGTGTCAAACGTGACATAAACATCGGTCTTTACTTACGGAAAAAATAGAAGTTTGTATTTCGTGACGAATTTTTAAAACGTTAACCAAAAAATCACTCTTAGGACCATTTCAAAGTGTGATTATCATGTTTTCACGAAAAAACGCATGTGTCAAATGTGACAAACATTGTTCTTTAACTACGGAAAAAACGCTTGTTATCATTATGGAACAAAAATTTTTAAACGTTGGCCTTAAAATCACTCTTAGGACTATTTCAAGGTGTGATTATCACGTATTGATGAAAAAAAGCATGTGTCAATCGTGACATAAACATCGGTCTTTACTTACGGAAAAAACACAAGTTTGTATTTCTTGACGAATTTTCGAAATGTTGACCTAAAAATCACTATTAGGAGCATTTCAAAGTGGGATTAAACATCTGTCTTGACTTCCAAAAAAAACTCGAGTTTGTATTTCATGGAAATTTTTTTAAACATTGACCTAAAAATCACTCTTAGGACCATTTCAATGTGTGATTATCATATTTTAATGAAAAACTGCATGTGTCAAACGTGACATAAACATCGGTCTTTACTTACAGAAAAACCACAAGTTTGTGTTTTATGAAGACTTTTTAAAATGTTGACTTACAAATCACTCTTACGACCATTTCAAAGTGTGATTATCATGTTTTCACGAAAAAAATGCATGTGTCAAATGTGACATAAACATCGATCTTTACTTACAAAAAAGCACAAGTTTGTATTTCGTGACGAATTTTTTTGACCTAAAAATCACTCTTAGGACCATTTCAAAGTGGGATTAAACATCTGTCTTTACTTACGGAAAAAATACGAGTTTGTACTTTGTGACGAATTTTTTTTGACCTAAAAATCACTCTTAGGACCATTTCAATGTGTGATTATCATGTTTTCACTAAAACATGCATGTGTCAAATGTGGCATAAACATCGGTCTTTACTTACGGGAAAAAACGTGAGTTATCATTTTTACAAAATTTTTAAACGTTGGCCTTAAAATCACTCTTAGGACCATTTAAAAGTGTGATTATCATGTTTTCATGAAAAATCGCATGTGTGAAACTAGACATAAACATTGGTCTTTACTTACGGAAAAAACCCGAGTTAGTATTTCATGCCGAAATTTTTAAACGCTAACCTTAAAATCACTCTTAGGACCATTTCAAAGTGTGATTTTCATGTTTTCACAAAAAAAATACATGTGTCAAATGAGACATAAACATCGATCTTTACTTACGGAAAAATGCGAGTTATCATTTTGGAACAAAATTTACTAAACGTTGACCTTAAAATCACTCTTAGGACCATTTCAAGGTGTGATTATAACGTTTTGATGAAAAAACGCATGTGTCAAACGGGACATAAACATCGGTCTTTACTAACGACAAAAACACAAGTTTGTATTTCGTGACGAATTTTTAAAACGTTGACCTAATAATCACTCTTAGGACCATTTCAAAGTAAGCACGCTTTCAAAGTGTGATTATAATGTTTTGATGAAAAAACGCATGTGACAAACGTGACATAAACATCGGTCTTTACTTAGGTTAACACGAGTTAGTATTTCATGACGAATTTTTTAAACGTTGATCTTAAAATCACTCTTAGGACCAATTCAAAGTGTGATTATCATTATTTCACAAAAAAACGCATGTGTCAATGGAGACATAAACATCGGTCTTTACTTACGGAAAAAAACGAGTTATCATTTTGGGACGAAAATTTTTAAACGTTGACCTTAAAGTCACTCTTAGGACCATTTCAAAGTGTGATTTTTATGTTTTGATGAAAAAATGGATGTGTCAAACGTGAGATAAACATCGATCTTTACTTACGGAAATAACACGAGTTAGTATTTCATGACGAATTTTTTAAATGTTGACCTTAAAATCACTCTTAGGACCATTTCAAGGTGTGATTATCATCATTTCATGAAAAAACGCATGTGTCAAATGTGACAAAAACATCGGTCTTTACTTACGGAAAAAAGCGAGTTATCATTTTCGGACAAAAATTTTGAAATGTTGTCATTAAAATCACTCTTAGGACCCTTTCAAGGTCTGATTATCACGTTTTGACAAAAAAATGCATGTGTCAAACATAACTTAAACATCGGTCTTTACTTACGGAAAAGACACAAGTTTGTATTTCGTGACGAATTTTGAAAACGTTGACCAAAAAATAACTTTTAGGACCATTTCAAAGTGTGATTATCATGTTTTCACAAAAAAATGCATGTGTCAAATGTGACATAAACATCGTTCTTTAACTACGGAAAAAACGCTTGTTATCATTTTGGAACAAAAATTTTTAAACGTTGACCTTAAAATCACTCTTAGGACTATTTCAAGGTGTGATTATCATGTTTTGAAGAAAAAACGCATGTGTCAAACGTGACATAAACATCAGTCTTTACTTACGGGAAAAACACAACTTTGTATTTCGTGCCGAATTTTTGAAATGTTGACCTAAAAGTCACTCTTCGGAGCATTTCAAAGTGGGATTAAACATTTGTCTTCTTTACTTACGGAAAAAAAAAACGAGTTTGTATTTCATGACAAATTTTTTAAACATTGACCTAAAAATCACTCTTAGGACCATTTCAATGTGTGATTATCATGTTTTAATGAAAAAATGCATGTGTCAAACATGACATAAACATCGGTCTTTACTTGCGGAAAAGCCACAAGTTTGTGTTTTATGACGAATTTTTAAAACGTTGACTTAAAAATCACTCTTAGGACCATTTCAAAGTGTGATTATCATGTTTTCACGAAAAAACGCATGTGCCAAATGTGAACTAAACATCGGACTTTACTTACAAGACAACACAAGTTTGTATTTTGTGACGAATTTTTTTTGACCTGAAAATCAGTATAAGATCCATTTCATAGTGGGATTAAACATCTGTCTTTACTTACGGAAAAAACATGAGTTTGTATTTTGTGACGAATTTTTAAAACATTGACCTAAAAATCACTCTTAGGACCATTTCAATGTGTGATTATCATGTTTTCACTGAAAAATGCGTGTGTCAAATGTGGCATAAACATCGGTCTTTACTTATGGGAAAAAACGAGTTATCATTTTTTGACAAAATTTTTAAACGTTGACCTTAAAATCACTCTTAGGACCATTTAAAGGTGTGATTATCATGTTTTGATGAAAAATCGCATGTGTGAAACTAGACATAAACATCGGTCTTTACTTATAGAAAAACCCGAGTTAGTATTTCATGAAGAATTTTTTAAACGCTGACCTTAAAATAACTCTTAGGACCAATTCAAAGTGTGATTTTCATGTTTTCATGGAAAAACGCATGTGTCAAATGTGACAGAAACATCTGTCTTAACTTACGGAAAAAAAACACGAAATTGCATTTCGAGGAAATTTTCAAAACAATGACCTAAAAAGCACTCTAAGGACCATTTCAATGTGTGATTATCATGTTTTCACGAACAAATGCATGTGTTAAATCTGGCATAAACATCGGCCTTTACTTACAAAAAAAACACGAGTTAGTATTTGATGACGAATTTTTCGAACGTTGACCTCAAAATCACTCTTAGCACCCTTTCAAAGTGTGATTATAATGTTTTGATAAAAAATGCATGTGTTAAACGTGACATAAACATCGGTCTTTACTTACGGAAAAAACACAAGTATTTCGTGACGAATTTTTTAAATGTTGAACTTAAAATCACCCTTAGGACCATTTCAAAGTGTGGTTATCTTGTTTTCACAAAAAAACGCATGTGTCAAATGTGACCTAAATGTCGGTCTTTACTTACGGAAAAAACGCGAGTTATTATTTTGGGACAAAATTTTTAAACGTTGACCTTAAAATCCCTCTTAGGACCATTTCAAGGTGTGATTAACATGTTTTAATGAAATAATGTATGTGTCAACCATTTCAAGGTGTGATTATCATGTTTTAATGAAAAAATACATGTGTCAAACATGACATAAATATCGGTCTTTACTTACGGAAAACCCACAAGTTTGTGTTTCACTGTTGACTTAAAAATCACTCTTAGGACCATTTCAAATTGTGATTATCATGTTTTCATGAAAAAACGCATGTGTCAAATGTGACATCCGTTAGTAAAGACCGATGTTTATGTCCCGTTTGACACATGCGTTTTTTCATCAAAACATGATAATCACACCTTCAAATGGTCCTAAGAATGATTTCAATGTCAATGTTTAAAAAATTTTGTTCCAAAATGATAACAAGCGTTTTTTCTGTAAGTAAAGGCTGATGTTTATGTCACATTTGGCAAATGTGTTTTTTCAAGAAAACATTATAATCACACTTTGAATTGGTCCTAAGAGTGATTTCAAGGTCAACGTTTAAAAAATTCGTCACGAGATACTAACTTGTTTTTTTTCGTTAGTATAGACCGATACTTATGTCAATTTGACACATGCATTTTTTCATGAAATAATGATAATCACACTTTGAATTGGTCCTAAGAGTGATTTTAAGGTCAATGTTTAAAAAATTCATCATGAAATACTAACTCGTGTTATTTCCGTAAGTAAACACCGATGTTTATCTCACGTTTGACACATCCGTTTTTTCATCAAAACATGAAAATCACACTCAAACTGTGATTTTAAGGTCAATGTTTAAAAAATTTCGTCCAAAAATGGTAACTCGCGTTTTTTCCGGAAGTAAAGGCTGATGTTTATGCCACATTTGACACATGCATTTTATCATGAAATAATGATAATCACACTTTGAAATAGTCCGAAGATTGATTTTTAGGTCAATGTTTTAAAAATTTGTCGCTGAATACAAACTGGTGTTTTTACCGTAAGTGAAGACTGATGTTTATGTCACATTTGACATATTCATTTTTTCGTGAAAACATGATAATCACACTTTGAAATGTTCATAAGAGTGATGTTTAAGTCAACGTTTTAAAAATTCGTCATGAAATACAAATTTGTGTTTTTTCCGTAAGTAAAGACCGATGTTTATGTCACGTTTGACACATGCGTTTTTTGATCAAAACATTATAATCACACTTTGAAAGGGTGTTAAGAGTTATTTTGAGGTCAACTTTTGAAAAATTCGTCATGAAATACTAACTCATGTTTTTTCCGTAAGTAAAGACCGATGTTCATGCCACATTTGACACATGCATTTTTTCGTGAAAACATGATAATCACACATTGAAATGGTCCTTAGAGTGATTTTTAGGTCAATGTTTTGAGAATTTGTCACGAAATACAAACTCGAGTTTTTTCCATAAGTAAAGACCGATGTTTATGTCACATTTGACACATGCTTTTTTCCGTGAAAACATAATAATCTCACTTTGAAATGGTCCTAAGAGTGATTGTTTTACACATGCGTTTTTTCATGAAATAATGATAATCACACCTTGAAATGGTCCTAAGAATGATTTTAAGGTCAACATTTTAAAAAATTCGTCATGAAATACTAACTCGTGTTATTTCCGTAAGTAAAGATCGATGTTTATCTCACGTTTGACACATCCATTTTTTTATCAAAACATAAAAATCACACTTTGAAATGGTCCTAAGAGTGACTTTAAGGTCAACGTTTAAAAATTTTCGTCCCAAAATGATAACTCATTTTTTTCCGTAAGTAAAGACCGATGTATATGTCACCATTGACACATGCGTTTTTTCGTGAAATAATGATAATCACACTTTGAATTGGTCCTAAGAGTGATTTTAAGATCAACGTTTAAAAAATTCGTCATGAAATACTAACTCGTGTTATTTCCGTAAGTAAAGACCGATGTTTATGTCACGTTTGTCACATGCGTTTTTTCATCAAAACATTATAATCACACTTTCAAAGGGTGCTCACTTTGAAATGGTCCTAAGAGTGATTATTAGGTCAACGTTTTAAAAATTCGTCACGAAATACTAACTCGGGTTTTTTCCGTAAGTAAAGACCAATGTTTATGTCTAGTTTTACACATGCGATTTTTCATGAAAACATGATAATCACACTTTTAAATGGTTCTAAGAGTGATTTTAAGGCAACGTTTAAAAATTTTGTCAAAAAATGATAACTCGCGTTTTTTCCCGTAAGTAAAGACCGATGTTTTTGCCACATTTGACACATACATTTTTCAGTGAAAACATAATAATCACACATTGAAATGGTCCTGAGAGTGTTTTTTAGGTCAAAAAAATTCATCACGAAATACAAACTTGTGTTTTTTTGTAAGTAATGATCGATGTTTATGTCACATTTAACACATACATTTTTTCGTGAAAACACGATAATCACACTTTGAAATGGTCGTAAGAGTGATTTTTAAGTCAACATTTTAAAAAGTCTTCATATTTCCGTAAGTAAGACCGATGTTTATGTCACATTTGACACATGCGTTTTGTTTTGAAAACATGATACTTTGAAATAGTCCTCAGAGTGATTTTAAGGTCAACATTTAATAATTTTCGTTCCAAATTGATAACTCGCGTTATTTCCGTAAGTAAAGATCGATAATTATATCACATTTGACTCATGCGTTTTTTCGTGAAAACATGATAATCACACCTTGAAATTGTCCTAAGAGTGATTTTTAGGTCAATTAATTAAAAAAATTTCACGAAATACAAACTCGTGTTTTTTCCGTTAGAAAAGACCGATGTTTATGCCCCGTTTAACACATGCCATTTTCCGTGAAAACATGATAATCCCAATTTGAAATGGTCCTAAGAGTGATGTTTAGGTCATTGTTTCAAAAATTGTTCACGAAATGCAAACTTGTGTTTTTTCCGTAAGTAAAGTCTGATGTTTATGTCACATTTGACACATGCGTTTGTTTAAAAAATTCGTCATGAAATACTAACTCGTGTTTTTTTCTTAAGTAAAGACCGATGTTTATGTCACGTTTGACACATGTGTTTTTTCATCAAAACATGATAATCACACTTTGAATTGGTCCTAAGAGTAATAATTTTGAGGACAACTTTTAAAAGATTAGTCAGGAAATACTAACTCGTGTTATTTTCTTAAGTAAAGACTGATGTTTATGTCAAGTTTGACATATGCATTTTTTTTATCAAAACATGATAATCACACATTGAAATGGTCCTAAGAGTGATTTTGAGGCCAACGTTTCCCAAAATGATAACTCTCGTTTTTTCCGTAAGTAAAGACCGTTGTTTCTGTCACATTTGACACATGCGTTTTTTTGTGAAAACTTCATAATCACACTTTGAAATGTTCCTAAGAGTGATATTAAGATCAACGTTTAAAAAATTTCAACCCAAATAAACATCGGTGTTTACTTACGGAAAAAACACGAGTTAGTATTTCATGACGAATTTTTCAAACGTTGACCTCAACATCACTCTTAGTACCCTTTCAAAGTGTGATTATAATGTTTTGATGAAAAAACGCATATGTAAAATGTGACATAAACATCGGTCTTTACTTACGAAAAAAACACGAGTAAGTATTTCGTGACAAATTTTTTAAACATTGACCTTAAAATCACCCTTAGGACCATTTCAAAGTGTGATTATCTTGTTTTCACAACAAAACGCATGTGTCAAATGTTACATAAACATCGGTCTTTACTAGCAGAGCTTAACACAGATAGAAAGCAAAAGAATATTGCTCCTCTGACTAAAGAGCAAGATTCTGATTCTGAGGCTAGTTCTAGTTCAGAAGAGCCTTTAAAAGGCGAAGACGAATTAAAATCTTTATTTCAAGATTTAAGAATGGATAATACTCCACAAATAAATAAAATCTTCCACACTAAAGAAAGTACTGACAAGCCTTATTACCGCAGGCCGTCTCCAATAAACCTTCAGTACGAAGAGTTTAGGCCGTCTATGAACTATTATGATGACAGGTCCATTGAAGAATGGAACATTGATGGGCTATCTGAATACCAGATTAAAAATGCCATCCAACACATGCTTATGTATGCTACTGCCAGCAGAATACATGGAAATTCAGATAAATCCATAGCCCAGGCTATTATAGCAGGATTTTCTGGACAATTGAAAGGCTGGTGGGATTTTCAGTTAAACACTAAAGCTAAAAATCAAATTTTAAATTCTGTTAAAGAAGAGAATGGCCAACCACAGTCAGACGCTGTTAATACTTTGGCATATTTTACATTTTCTAGGGTCTACCTCTATGTTTGTAGAGCAAACCATTGAACAACTCATGAACCTGAGAAGCAGAGATCTTTCAGAGTTCAAGTGGTACAAAGATGTCTTTCTTAGCGCAATCTTCACCAGAGATGACTGTTATCAGGACTTCTGGAAGGAGAAGTTCGTAAATGGTCTTCCTTATTTATTCGCTGAGAGAGTCAAGGAAAGGTTAAGGATGAAGTATAATAATGTTATACCTTATCCAAAGCTGACATACGGAGAGC
Source organism: Euphorbia pulcherrima (assembly GCA_947683365.1). NCBI lineage: Eukaryota > Viridiplantae > Streptophyta > Magnoliopsida > Malpighiales > Euphorbiaceae > Euphorbia > Euphorbia pulcherrima. The sequence continues at coordinate 33,599,581 of CANTUS010000015.1, read as the reverse complement.
TATCCTCAAAGATAGTTGCAGAGGGAATGTTGCTCTGTAATGAATTAAAAATTCATAAACAAATGCAAAAAGAAAAACTACATGGCAAAAGAATCTTAGGAGACTTTTGTGAACAAGTAGGGTTACCTCCACTCCCTAGGTCACACAAAAGTAAGGTTAAACCTTACAGGAAGAATTATAAGCCTTATAAGAGGCATTCTGAAAAACCTTATAATAGGCATCCTAAAAGGTATTATCCCAAGAATCTTATAAAAGACCTAAGAAGTCTTACAATAAGCCTAAAAGGCCACTTGAAGAGGTAACGTGTCATAAATGCGGAAAACCTGGACACTACTCAAACAAGTGTAAGGTAAAACAACAAATTAGGTCACTTAATCTCAGTGATGATGTTAAAGAAACACTGGAGAAAATTCTAGTGGTTCAAACCAGTTCTGAGAAAGAAGAAAATGATTACACCTCTGAAAAGAGTCAGACTCCGATTCACAGTCTAATTCAAGCTGTGACGGAAACTACGATTACTACAAATCGCTTTGTTCTCTAAATGGCTTATTAGTCCTTACTAGAGAAGAGAATATGATTTTGGATCTTATAGAAAAGATTCAAGACCATAAAGAAAGGAGAGACCACTTAGAGTCTTATTTGAAAATGTTTAAGGAAAAATCTGGCGAAACCTCACCTAGAAACTCTTCAAGAAATAATAATAATCTAGAAGAAAAGGTTAAAGAAAAGAATATCTCTTATGATATGAAAGAGATAATCAACCGAGTCAAGGCTAGTAAAAGAAAAGAACCTACTATTAACGATCTTAAAGCAGACGTTAATGAACTTAAAAGAGAAGTAAAAAATCTTAAAGATAGAATTACTCTCTTAGAAGCTGCTAAACTATCAGATTATAGATCTGAGTCTAAGGAAGAACGAGATATAGGTCTAGGAAAGAAAGACCAGTCTACTCAGAAATACCTTCAATACGTGGACATGTTAGATAGAGTAGTAACTCATAAGTGGCACACTAAAATCACTCTTGTTATTAACAAAGAGTATGTGTTAAAAACAGTCGCCCTTATAGATTCAGGGGCTAATCTCAACTGCATAAATGAGGGATTAATACCATCCCACTACTTTTCCAAAACATTGGAACAATTGCATACGGCTGATGGTGACAAATTGGCTGTTAATTATAAACTTAGTAATGTAGCTGTTTGTAATAATGGGATGTGCCTTGAGATACCATTTATAATGGTTAAAGATTTATCCCATTCAGATATTCTAGGTAACCCGTTTCTACACATGTTGTTCCCTATATCAAGGTTATCTGAAAGGGGAATTGAAACACAAATTGCGGGAAAAAACATTATCTTTGAGTTTATATCACAACCCAAAGTTAAGCACCTAGATGTAATCAAGAGAAAAGTCTCTTGTAAAGAGAGATTTATTAGTTCCTTAAAACAGGAAATTTCTTTCAAGACTATAGAAGAAAAACTTAAGAGTCCTCAGCTGATAGAGAGGGTTAAGACCCTAGAACAAGAACTTATAAAAGAGATCTGCTCTAAAGTTCCCATGGCCTTCTGGGCTAGAAAATGACACGTTATAAGTCTGCCTTATGAGCCGGACTTTGACGAAAAAGAGATCCCTACTAAAGCACGACCCACAGCTATGGGGCCTTGCCACCTAGAGATTTGCAAGACTGAAATTACAGACTTAGAAAATAAATGGTTTATAAGGAAAAGTAAAAGCCCATGGAGCTGCCCGGCCTTTTATGTTGAGAATGCGGTCGAACTAGAAAGGGGAGTTCCAAGATTAGTCATTAACTACAAACCTTTAAATAAGGTTTTGAGGTGGATAAGATATCCTCTGCCAAATAAGAGAGATTTACTCAACAGGCTTTATGAAGCGAAAGTTTTCTCTAAATTTGACATGAAGTCTGGATATTGGCAAATCCAGATTAAAGAAGAGGATAAATACAAAACGGCATTCACAGTCCCATTCGGCCAATATGAATGGAATGTAATGCCATTTGGGCTAAAAAATGCTCCATCTGAGTTCCAAAAGATCATGAATGAGATCTTTAATGCTTATTCATCATTCATGATAGTCTACACAGACGACATCCTTATTTTCTCCAAGGATATAGAGCAGCACTTCAAACACCTAAGCATTTTCCAAACAGCAGCTAAAACCAATGGCTTAGTAGTGTCTGCTAAGAAAATTAAGTTGTTTCAGACAAAAATCAGATTTTTAGGCCATTATTTAGAACATGGCACAGCAATTCCAGTTGAGAGGGTTATAGAATTTGTGGATAAATTCCCTGACGAGATTAAGGATAAAACTCAGGTCCAAAGAATTCTAGGAAGCTTAAACTATGTAGCTGATTTTTACAAAAATTTAGCCCAAGATGCTAAGCCTTTATTTGCAAGGCTTCACAAAAACCCGTAAAAATGGACCGATGAGTGCACCTGGGCTGTTAAGAAAATAAAGCTTATTGTTAAAACATTACCATGCCTAGCTATACCACATCCGGATGCCTTTAAAATTGTATGAGACTGACGCCTCAGACAAGGCTATTGAGGAATCCTTAAACAGAGGATTAATTGAAAAGAAACCTTAATTAGGTTTACTAGTGGGCTTTGGACCGGCCCAAGAGTTAACTACACTACTGTTAAGAAGGAAGTTTTATCCATAGTCCTGTGCGTCCAAAAATTTGAGTCTGATTTAATTAATTAGAAATTCCTTATTAGGATAGACTGTAAAAGCGCGAAAGAAATTTTACTAAAAGATGTTAAAAACATAGCATCTAAACAAATATTTGCTAGATGGCAAGCCATTTTATCAGTCTTTGATTTCGATATTGAGTTTATCAAAGGAGAATCTAATTCACTCCCAGATTTCCTAACTCGAGAATTTCTTGTAGGTCATGAGTTTCAGAAGGAATAACACTCCTTCAGCAAAGGGAAAGGCTAAAGAGTCTTTTCCAGGACCAACAAAAGCAAGTCAAGAAGATCAATTATGCCCTAACGTTTATAGGCGTAGCCACCAGGCTGCTAGAGAGAAGGAAAATAAATTTCCTTATATCCCAATCACTATTGAGCATATTATGCCTATTGAAGATAAACATGCACACCTGCCGCCACATGAGATAGCATCCTTCTACACGTAGAATTATACCCTTTCACCATTTCTGCCCAAGGATTATAATTTCTATCAGTCAATCTTATTAGAAACCGATTCAGTTCGAATTGAACCGGTTACTAGGAGTGGGGATGAATGGGCATACAGTAAATTCATCATCACTAGGGTTATCACCCAGGAAGAGTGGGGGAGAAATCTGTTCTCCTGCAGAGAATTATCATATGGTAAACCAAGGTTCTTTGATTACTTTGACTATATACAGGCCTGGACTCAGGCATTATTTTATGAGAACCATCAAAGAAAGTTCAGCTGGTTTTTCCAATTCTCTTTAAATAAACCTCAAGAGGTTTTTCCTAACTGGTTCCATGACTGGTTTTCTAAATGGGGATTATTTCCAATTATCCCCCCTCAGAGAGTCTTAGGAATTTATGAATTCTTTATTGATTCTAATAAATTTAATGATTATCCCAGGCTTATGTTTACAGTTCTGTACAAAGTTCCATGGATAGGAAAGTGGGATTATATTATCACCAAAAAGAAGGGCAAAAAACTGGGTTATAACTCAGACTTCAAAAATTTTGTCCCATGGTTAACAAGGAGGATTTCAGTTAAGTGGTGAGACAAGTTTGTGTTCTTTGAACCTCCTGCTATATACTCTAAAGAACTTATCATTAAAATGATAAATCCTAATAGTCCCCCGAATTCTCCTGAACCTTCGGAAGCCTCAGCATCTCCCAGCAAAGTCGCTGAGCTTCTTAAAGGTTTATTAACCTCAATTCCAAGAGAAGAACTGAAGCAATAAGTGTTTCAGCTTCTAGGCGAAAAGGATCCTCTAAAATCAGGATTTGATCCTCAAAATTTATTATCCGCCCTACCAAAGAAACAAGAGAGTCCTAAAAGAAAAGCTGCTGAAATAGCCTCCTCATCAACAAGTGAAGCAAACAAATTAAGAAGGGTACCCCCCCTTACCTGATGATGAGTGATGACCTATTCTTAGACTCGCAAGACCCTAATGATCTCTAGGGTAAAAATCCAGATTACTTTGACGGCAAGAATCCTTATCAGGATATTAGTGGACCCCACGCACTCAAATAATGGAGCACCAAAACATGCATACACTGAAAGTATTTTGTCGGCTCCCTTTACTTTAATTAAAGTAAATCTTTTCCTTTATTCAAAGAAAGGAATCTTCTAACTGGTGCTTTCTTTTATCGGCCATACATACGTCCTCATCTGCCAGCTCATGGCCAGCTCAAGCAGCACCACTCATCCGCCTATATATAGTTTCCATTTCTTAGTTTGCAGATATCAGTTGTAATATACAATTTCATAAGTTTTTCAGTTTTACAGTCTTAGAGGGAAAAAGCTCTAGTGTGCTTGGTGTGCAGCTTTCTCCATTTTCTTGCTTTCTCAACTTTTGTAATTCAACCTTCCGCATAATAATAGTAAGATATCTTTTATTCATCCTTTGTTCATTCAATATTACATTTCTGTTCTGTGATCCTTCGTTCTTGGTATTAAAGCCATTTTAGTTTCTTCAATTGCTACAGTATTAGTTTGTTGTGCTATTTGATTGAGCTTTCTGAAATTTATTCAAACTCCTTAAGTGAAACCCAAGTCGCGTTTCTGCCGTGGATAGGCTGTTGTTGGCTGAGAGTAAATCGTTGACAGTGATCTTAAGGACTATGGATAGATTTTTTGAACGTTTTTAAAATAATACTTCAACTAGTAGGCTTAGCAGTTCTAGAAATTCAAAGGAAACTGCTAAGAATGAGGAAATATTACTCGTTGAAAATATTGAATCAAATCTCCATAATTGGAAATTACCAGCTATCTCTTCACACCATATTTGCAAATCAAACAATAACTTTTTGTTTAAATCTGATTATGTTGTTAAGACTGTTGAAGAGTCTATCTCCATAGACAATAATTTGTTGTCTTTTAATCTGTTATCACAAAGTCTTATTAATAGACACCAGAAGAAATACTCCTTTATACACATAGGGATGGTACAAGTAGCAGTTAAACCTGCTACAAGATTAGACTTAAATGTTACAGCCTTGTTATGCTTGAGGGATAAACGAAATAATAAATTCACAGACTCCTTATTAGGAGCAGTAGAGTCTTCATTAAATGATGGACCAATTTATTTTACATGTTACCCGAACTTAACAGTTCCGCTGGATTGTCCACACGTATTAGACATAGCTTCGCTGGACATAAAAACTGAAGGGTTTGATATGAAACCCGGTTTGAAGAACTTGATCCTTATTTAGAGGATCCATTATAAAGTCATGAACAGTACGATCCCTAATATCAACGACGATGCAGGCAAATTGATTAATGCCCCAAAAGGACAGACTACCTTATTTCTTACAGATCTGAGTAAAGGTAGCCTAGTGGTCCCAAGACCAATTTCATGGGATTAGTTACATTTTCCTGACTCATGGAAAATGGAAGATGGAGTTCCTCCCAAAAAAGAGGAAAGTAATTCCCTAGATTATATTCTAGAGGACAACGATGGAAGTGTAATTATAAAATTTGATTGATCTAGAAGCATGTCAAGTAGGAAATCCTTCCCCGGAATTCCAAACACTCCATCAATAATACCACCTACATCGTCGGTTACTCTACCGGCCAGGCCAGAAGAAATTAATTTTGTTGAAAGAACACCGGCTAATGTAGCCAGGCCCATTTACGAAAGGCCCATGAGCCCTTCTATGTCAGATATGGGTTATGCACCCAAAGAACTGTTAGTTATTTCCTCACTAACAGATTTTGAGAAATGGTTCGAGATGTACTTCTCTGAAAAGAGAAGAGAGCACTATAGGAATCAATATTCTGTTTATAAACAGATGGAAGGAGAAAAGGACTTCCTAGAATTCTTAAAGCAATTATTCAAGCTTAAAGAAATTAAATTCCCTAAATTTAATGATGAGCAGTTCCTTAGTACACTTGAGTCGTCTTATAAGATGTACATAGCTTTCTAATAGAACAATTAGAAGTATTCATCCACCGTTAGCACCAGTATCTTATAAACTAGATACTGATAAGGTTGTGGAATGCAGTCCTTTCTACGAAGGGACAGAAAGTTCTGTTAAATAGAACAATTTCACCAACTTAAGCCTCCATACAATTGGAGAATAGCTATCAAGGATAGAAGATCAAGTCCAAAAGACTTATTCAAAGCCCTATCAAGCTTCAACTTCAAAGCCCCGGGAGGAGGAAAGGGTTATAATTAAACCCTCCACTTCGAAAAAGCTAAATATTAAATTTGCTGAGCATTCTGAAGTAGTAGAAGAAATTTCTAAATGACTAGCAGAGCTTATCACACTTTGAAATGGTCATAAGGGTGGTTTTAAGGACAACATTTAAAAAATTCGTCACGAAATACTTAATCTTGTTTTTTCCGTAAGTAAAAACCAATGTTTATGTCACGTTTGAAACATGCATTTTTTTTATCAAAACGTGATAATCACAACTTGAAATGGTCCTAAGAGTGATTTTAAGATCAACGTTTAAAAAATTCGTCACAGAATACTAGCTCGTGTTATTTCCGTAAGTAAAGACCGATGTTTATGTCACGTTTGAAACATCTGTTTTTTTGTGAAAACATGATAATCACACTTTGAAATGGTCCAAAGAGTTATTTTTTTTGTCAATGTTTTAAGAATTCGTCACAAAATACAAACTTGTGTTTTTTCCATAAGTAAAGACTGAAGTTTATGTGACGTTTGACACTTGCATTTTTTCATCAAAATGTGTGATAATCACACTTTAAAATGGTCCTAAGAGTCATTTTAAGGTGAAGGTTTAAAATTTTTTGTCCCAAAATGATAACCCGCTTTTTTCCGTAAGTAAAGACCGATATTTATGTCAATTTGACTCATGCGTTTTTTCATGAAATAATGATAATCACACTTCGAATTGGTCCTAAGAGTGATTTTAAGGTGAACGTTTAAAAAATTCGTCATGAAATACTAACTCGTGTTATTTCCGTAAGTAAAGACCGATGTTCATCTCACGTTTGACACACCCGTTTTTTCATCAAAATATGAAAATCACACTTTGAAATGGTCCAAAAGTGATTTTAAGGTCAACGTTTAAAAATTTCGTCCAAAAATGATTACTCGCGTTTTTTCCGAAAGTAAAGACCGATGTTTATGCCACATTTGACACATGCATTTTTTGGTGAAAACATGATAATCACACTTTGAAGTAGTCCTAAGAGTGATTTTTAGGTCAATGTTTTAAAAATTTGTCATGAAATACAAACTCGTGTTTTTACCGTAAGAAAAGACCGATGTTTATCGTGACATAAATATCGGTCTTTACTTATGGAAATAACTTGAGATAGTATTTCATGATGAATTTTACAAGCATTGACCTCAGAATCACTCTTAGCACCATTTCAAAGTGTGATTATCATGTTTTCACGAAAATACGCATGTGTCAAATGTGACATAAACATCGGTCTTTACTTACAGAAAAAACCCGAGTTTGTATTTCGTGACAAATTTTTAAAATGTTGACCAAAAAATCACTCTTAGGACCATTTCAAAGTGTGACTATCATGTTTTCACGAAAAAATGCATGTGTCAAACGTGACGTAAACATCGGTCTTTACTTACCGAAAAAACATGAGTTTGTATTTCGTGGCAAATTTTTAAAACATTGACCTAAAGATCCCTCTTATGACCATTTTAATGTGTGATTATCATGTTTTCACTAAAAAATGCATGTGTGAAATGTGGCATAAACATCGATCTTTACTTAATGAAGAAAATGAGTTATCATTTTTTGACGAAATTTTTAAACGTCGACCTTAAAATCACTCTTAGGACCATTTAAAAGTGTGATTATCATGTTTTGATGAAAAAACGCATACGTAGAATGTGACATAAACATCGGTCTTTACTTACGGAAAAAAAGCGAGTTATCATTTTGGGATGAAAATTTTAAACGTTGACCTTAAAAACACTCTTAGGAGCATTTCAAAGTGTGATTATCGAGTTTTGATGAAAAAACTCATGTGTCAAATGTGACATAAACATCGTTCTTCACTTACGGAAAAAACACGAGTTAGCCTTTCATAACGAATTTTTTAAGCGCTGAAATTAAAATCACTCTTAGGACCATTCAAAGTGTGACTCCCATGTTTCAACGAAAAAGTGCACAAGTCAAATGTGACATAAACATCGGTCTTCACTTATGCATAAATTGCTTGTTATCATTTTGGAACGGAAGTTTTTAAACGTTGACCTTAAATCACTCTTCAGACCATTTCAAAGTGTGATAATCATGTTTTTACCAAAAAAACGTATGTGTCAAATGTAACATAAACATCGTCTTTACTTACGAAAAAAACGCAAGTAATCGTTTTGGGACGAAATTTCTTAAAGGTTGACCTTAAAATCACTCTTAGGACCATTTTAAAGTGTGCTTATCATGTTTTCACGAAAAAACGCATGTGTTATCGGTCTTTACTAATGGAAAAAACGCGAGTATCATTTTGGGACGGAATTTTAAAACGCTCACCTTAAAATCACTGTTAGGACCATTTCAAAGTGTGACTATCATGTTTTGACGAAAAAATGCATGTGTCAAATGTGACATAAACATTGGTCTTTACTTACGAAAATAACATGAGTAAGTATTTTGTGATGAATTTTTTAAACTTTGACCTTAAAATCACTCTTAGGGCCAATTCAAAGTGTGATTATTATATTTTCACGAAACTAATAAAACCCGATCATTTTTTGGAAACTAACAAAACCCACAAGAGTTGCAAAATGCAAATTCTCTCAATTCTTTTTCATATAATTTGATAATCTGATATATCCTTAATATCTTTTCTTTCTTCCTTCAAATAAGAAAAAAGAAAAGTTACAATTACAAGACACTTAAAGCTATGAAGTTACAAAGAAATAAAAGACACTTAAAGCTGAAGAAAGTTACATGAAAGTAATGACACTTAATTAAAAAAACTTCCTACATTAAACTAATTTCAATGAAAAATTATTAGCAAATTAATAAAGTTAAATAAAACTACAAAGCTTATTCCTAGCAAAATGTCCTAAATATATCAACTAACATAAAAGTGTTATAAATTAAAATTATCTTAGGTAAATGAGTATAATTGGTTTTCATGATGGGTAAAGGCTTCAAAGTATCAAATGAATTTCATTTTGCACCGAATTCTCAATAAATCTACATTTAAAACGAGAGAATAATTTTAGGATATAGCAGTTCATTATGGCACCAAAAAATTACGAACATATTAGAGTGCTTGTCATCAGTCTACATGCACAAAACGGTTAGCACAAATATGGCACGTATACGGGATATATCACATATAGCATGCATAATTAGTGAACCAAACAAGACTCAAACTAGCGTGATCATGGCATATTTATTGCACAATTTTATGAAGCCCGGTTGGATGGCTAAAAATGGTATTCGAGCAGGGTTTATGAGAAAATCTCATTTTATTTACATTTCAGATGCGATTGTTATTTTAACCGGATTATTAGTAAAAATGCCACATGTTATGGGGTGAGGACTGTTTTCGGGGAGTTCTGGACTCCCGTCATTGCACTAAACATCCTAGCTTCGAAAATTAAACTAGGTAAAAAATAAAATCAAAACAAATCTGCTATCGAGAATGTCATACCGTAGGCGGTATAAATGACATTTTGGGTACTATAAAGAAAGGGTCCCACAAGAAAATAGAGCCGTTGGTGATAAAGGAAGCCTATAGCGGTATCACTAATGTCGTTAGTGACATGAGTGGTACCACCGACAGCTTTGCTTGTCACCGGCGGTTTCAATTTCTTGTAGCAGCAGTAGTTAATGGTTGAAAACCGACTGAAAACCCAAAACTAAGCACAAAACAACAAATAGACACAATAAAAAAACTAAAATGAAAGCCAAAGAGCTATGAGACTCAGAAATTTTACTCGGGGCTGTGAATCTCTTCGTGATCCAAATGACACCTCCGGGGAGCTCAAAATAATGATTTGGGTAGTGAATGGGGGATTTAAGTCTCTAAATCCTATTATATTGATTTTAAACCTAAAGTCTACTGATTTTAAGTTAAATATCAAAGAGTTCAATGAAGAAAAATCAAGAAAAGATGGAGTAATTCCTCTTTTCTTACATATTCTACACCTTATCCCACTAAAACTAAAAAAAATCTCTCTAAAATTCAAGTTCTAATTGCCAACCCTTATTTCAGCTTAAAATGGGTCCTTATATAGGCTAAAATCTAGGTAGAGCTGACTTTTCTCGATTATCCGGCAGATATCGAGCAAGCATGACAAAAAGCTGTCTGCCTGCAGAAGTCAGGCCGCCGACGGCATGGATGATTCCGCCAGTGGTATCACTGAAGCTGCTAGCGGCTTCAACCTCTGCCAGGTCTGAAAAGTAGGCATGGCCTTACCTAAAAAGGTGTAAAGGTGGTCAAATCCGCCTAAAAACGTGATTAAGTGGGAATTTTGGGTAATTAGGGTTTATTTTGAATTTTTTGGGTATTTAGGACTAAATTAATTTTTGGGTGCAAATCATGGGTTCGATCTCCCACCGGACGCGTTATCGGACACGCCGAACTAAATTTTTACGAAAATAAAATTCATAAAGAAATTTTTATTGGCAATAAAAATTCAAAAAGAATTTTTAGAATGAGGAATAAAATCGAATATACATCATCATCGTCTCGCGAGGGGGACTGCATAATCCCATGCTCTCAGGCTGCCCCTCGGGGGATCACAGCTGCCACAGGTCAGTATGATCGCATGGAAAGAGCAAAGGTTTAGAAATTGTACCTGACATATGGTGTGCTAGGTTCAACAGATGATAGGGGTGGTTGAACTCAAAGGATGACATGTACGCAGACTGTATCACGACCTTCAGTTAGCGTTCGGTAAGGGTGAACCCAAAGGATGACACGTACGAAGACTGTATTAGGACCTTCAGCTGGCTTTCGGTGGTTGAACCCAAAGGATAATACATAGGGGACTGTATTAGGACCTTCAATTGGCATTCTAGGGGTGAACCTAAAGGAGGGCATGTACAAAGACTATACTGTGATCTTCAGTTGGCGTTTGGGGGTGAACCCAAAGGATGACATGTACGGAGACTATATCAGGGACTTCAGTTGGCATTCCAGGGGTGAACCCAAAGGATAACACGTACGGGGACTATATGAGGACCTTTAGTTAACATTCGGTGAGGGTGAACCCAAAGGACGACATGTATGGGGACTATACCATGATCTTCAGTTGACGTTCGGTGAGGGTGAACCCAAAGGATGGCATGTACAGAGACTCTACCATGATCTTCGGTTGGCGTTCCAAGGGTGAACCCAAAGGATGACACATGCAGGGACTGTATCAGGACCTTTAGTTGACGTTTGGTGCGGGCGGTGGCCTAGAGAATGAGGATATTTTGTTTGCCCCTTGCGGTTGTACCTGCAATGAGTGATAAGTGAAACAATTTTTAGATGAAGTTTTTACTACTTGATCGATTTTATGAAACAAAAAATATTTTTTGCCCTTCAATCAATAGTAAAAATGTGATAATTAAAAACACAAGGGTTTTTAGAAGTCCTAGAACGTCGAGGCCTTGAGCTGAGATCCCGTTGAATTATTGAAAAGGTATATGAAATAGCCCTGGAGGATTTGATGCCGCTGGCAGCTTGGTTGATACCGCTGGTGGTATGGAGTGCAACGTGGCACCTTTGACTGGTCAAAGAAATTCAAAATTGCCCATGGTGAGTGAATATCGCCGACGACATGAAGTGATACCTCCGGCGGTATGGAGTGATAGTTTCAGACTTAATTAAACTCCTCAATTTCCTCGCGAGTGTTTAATACTAATTAAACTCTCTTCACTTCCCATTTAGACGGCATAATACAACACAAACTCTTCCGTCTCCCTTTCAAACCTCATATATTCCCTTCCTTTCAATTCAAAATGTTGAAGAAAGTATTCAGACGAAAATCTACAAGCATGAGACCTGAAGATTTACCCGCTTCCTCTATCGAAGGGCTGAAAGTTTGCCTGGTTCATGTGGCGTACGGTTTGAAACAAACTGATAAGATGTATGGTTATGGAATTGTTTCTCCTATAACAAATCTAACCCCTGATAAGACCAAACACTTCTCCTTTGTCCAAGTAATCTGCAAAACCCGAATCTCTTTGTTTCATTAGTTTTTGATTTCGGCCTTAGACTCAAAATTTGCCGTGATAGAGGTTAAAAACACGAGATTGAGAGTATATAAACTAAAATTGCATGCTATAGGGTTGATTTTGAATGATTTTATGCCTTGGAATCTATTAATTGTGTTTTGGTGAATTTGGTGCGATTTGGGCGAATCTACGATTCTACTCGTAGAATTGATGCCGCTGGCAGCTTCGATCATGCCGCTAGTAGCTTCAGGCATTCCAGAAAGGCCTAAAACTCACCATATCGCTGCTACTTACATCAATATTGCCAATGACATCATCCATACCACCAGAGGTATGGCTGATGTCGTCGGCGGTATCACTACTCCAGCAGCGATATTGGCCAGTTGCAACATTAAAGAAAAAAGAACAAATACTGATCACTTATTTGTTTTTGCTTGATTCTATTTTGCAGCTACACGAGCTTACGTGCACCAAGGGTATAGGGACCATTGGTGAGTGGCGGACCCATATTAATGAGAAGGACACTACGCTTAGAGGGCTATAGATGCTACTGACTTTAGGGACCTGGCAAGAATTCTGCCTAATAGGATGCCAAAACTCTCTCACTGGGCCTTGACTACATTGACCGAAAAGTGGTCGGAGACCACTTACACTTTCCATCTTACGATCAGTGAGGTGACCATCACTCCCTATGATGTGGTGGCGATGACTGAGCTGTCTTGGAGCGAGCATGTCATCCATTTTGATGTTTACATGGAGAAATATTATCTCTAAAGGCCTGGCCCAAGGCCATTCTTGCACAGATTTACCGTGAGCTGGATGTAGGGGCTAGGAAGAAGGACAAGGTCCTTCGGTTGAGTCACTTACTCATATAGGTATGCCTTTTCCAAAAGCACTTCGCCTTTATGCTTTTACTTATTTTTGCCCACTTTCCTCTTTTGGATGTTTTGGACTGACTAGCTGTTAATTGTGCCGGCTTGGGCCTTTAAGCACCAGATTCTTTCGCCGGTGAAGTTTAAGACCAAGGTGCCGGGAGATTCACATTTTTTTGCCTGGTGGTGCAGGAGTGTTGGGGGGTTTAGTAAGTACTCCACCAGCTACAAGGCTACGCTGAGGAGCTTACAGACCAGCTCGGTATGCAACTTTTACTCTTATCCCTGTTTCACACTTAAACAAACCATTAGTTAACAAAATACATTTATGAATTTACATTGTGCTTACTTGGTTGTTTGCCTGATTGTTTGGTCAGGTTGTCCGAGACCCATTTGATGAGGTGTCCAACCTCGTGGAGGTGGCTGCGGTCCGGAAAGACGTGGACAATCAGACGTTTGTGATGGAGTACCCCTTATCTTTTGAGTGGTATTTAGGGAAGCGGATATGCGGCTGGAGAGATGTTGCCCCTTCTACTAGGCTAGTGCCTCCGGCGCCTCCCACGGGCCTCTAGTGGCCTTATCTAACTATCACTAGTAAGGTTGACAAAGCCACTTATCTGGATAGGAATGGCCGTGTCACAAAGAGTGTTCCCTAGCTCCTACGACGACCACATGCAGCACTTACTTCCTAAGTGCCCGCGTATTCATAAAGATGACACGCTTGAGTACCACGCGAAGAAGAAAAAGAGGGAGGAGCTAAGGCAGCTAGCTGGTGGCCAAGTGAGTAGTGATGAGGAGGAGGAGGAAGAAGAAGAGGGTGTCGGTGAGGGTGATCCGGAGGGGAGGATGAGACCTATGAGGATGCGCTGATGGTCCATGAGGAGGCGCCAATGGCCCACGAAGAGCATCATTCTTCTAATGTAAGACCGCACTTGTTTACATATATGTCACATCGTTTGGTTAAAATGGTTGCTTATGCTTTCCCTTTTGTGTTGTTTTTTTTATTTTTCAGGCACCTCTGAGGAAAAGAAATAGGCTTAAGACTAGCGAAGTGCATGGTCGTGGTAGGCTAGAGGATATCGGTGTAGTGCTAGGGCGCCTTTCAACAGCTTTGGGGGAGTCCTTCCTACTTTTGGGCCCGAAGGGCGATTTCAGCATAAGGAACATAACTCCCAGCGCTCATTCGATGGACTTCATGCCTCCAGATACTACGCATATAAGCTTTTCAAAAATTCAAATCCATTTCCTTTATGCATACGATTTCTCTTTCAGGATTGACCACTGACTGCCAGGTTACCCTCAGGTAAGTGGAGCGAATAGCAGGGAACATCTTTGCTCTTTGAGATATCCTGGTTTCCCAGACTTTATTTGCCAAGGTACCTGTATGTTCGAATGATGTTGTAATTCTTAAAAATGCATGTATGAATGTTATGAATGATGTGAATTGTTACTGCTTCCTTAGCAGAAGTTTATGGCAATGTCACTTTCCGATGTCAACCTGGCTCAGACAATGTATTGAGAGGAGGTAGCCCAGAACCAAGAGCTTAAGCGCTGGGTTGGTGAGCTGGAGTAGCAGTTGGATGCTACCGTTCAAGAGATGAGGAGTAAGTGCAACATGGATCGCACACTTCCAGCCAAGACCAGTCGCAGAGGAAGGAAGATGACAGCTGGTCTACATCCTACCACTGATCCTGCTGAATCAAGCAGTGTCCCGATGAACGAGGATAGAGAGGAGGATAATGATGTCGTCGGTCGATACCTTATAGATGAGTCAGAGTTCATATCACACCCGATGGATGGCGGCATGATGCCTTAGCTTTTATATTTCATTTTCTGCTTGTCTACTTGGTTTGTACCTCTATTACATTGGGGTTTGGGTGACTTTTATTTTGGTTTGTTTGGATGATTTTTGGTGTTTTTATTTTGGACTTGTTTAGGCTTAGGATTTAGATATTTGGTACCTTTGCGCCTTCGGGCTTTTGGTTTGAATAAAATTGGATTTTAGGCTTGAATTACATCTGGAAACAGATTATAGATCTTTTATAGGTTATATACAAGTCTAAATTGTTTAAAAAAGGCCTAAAATTTACTGAAAACAGTGTCATGCCACTGCTGGCTTCGCTGATATCGCCGTTTGTATGAGAAAAGTCAATCTGCTAAATAATATAGACAACACCGTCTGCAATCCATACCGCTGGTGGCTTTAACCCCAAACCGCCGTCAATTTTGCTCATACCGTCGGCGGCTTCATCCATAACGCTGGCGGCTTCAACCTCCAAAAATTCAGATTTTGACCATTTTCTAGATTTCAGCCATGGAGCTTTCTGAAAACCCTTGGGGAAGTAAACTGGAAGAAACTATAGAAATTCAAACTTTGGGGATTCTGTTATATGGCCTCGTGGCTGATTAATCCCAAGTTTCTTTGTGCGGTGTTGACTTTTTGGGATTGGATGGATCATGTGTTCCTCTTTTCCTCGTTCGAGTTATTCCCCTTGTTCGAGGAGTTTTATGCCATATTGGGTGTCCTATGCCCAAGCGCGTGCCCCTGGCAATCCCAGAGTTTCACTTTGATACTGATGGCGTGCCAAGAGGGCTGTGGAATTTGGATTCAGTAGACCCCTTTCTATCCCGACTGCCTGACCAACCAGGACTTTAGCTTAGCGCATTATTAGAGTGGTGCTGCAGGGCTCCCAGATCTCATCTTGCTTGGCCTTCTATGGTTGCATTGCTACTTATGTCTGAGTTTATGTGTTGTGTGGGGGCTATTTCACTGTTCAGGCTGATTTCGCTTATCGGACCCATGTCAGCAGGGGCTTCCCCCATGGCCGTGGGGTTAGCAGAGACCCTGCTAAATGTTGATGCTGCTTCTGTCAAACCAACTCTCATTGGTGACCACCTTATGCTACTATATGTATCTTTCTCATCAAACCTATTTACCTAATTCTTCTCACTCTTGTGTCTAACCCTTGGTGGAAGATCCGAGACGTGGTTATGGAGTCCTGGGGATCCTGTTTTCAATTGTTAGGTTTGGAGAGGATTACTTGCTATGCTCTATACTGGCTTTGCCGTCAGTACGGCAAGCGGTATAGGGTTCCGACCAGGCTACCCAAAAACCATAGCGGTGTTTACAAGGTCAAATGGGTGAGCCACATTCGGGAGAAATGGGCAGGAGAGGCTATGTTCGAGACTTTGAGCTGTGCTCATGTGGAGACCACTGAGATTGACGAGCACTACAAAGGATGGCTTACTGAGACTAAGCGCCTGTTGACTCGATCCGAGCAATCGTGGGCTCGCTTGGAGGGGGAGCCAGCTGAGCAGGGATTTGAGCCTTTTCATACGACCACCTTACGGAGGATCTCGATTATTATGATGATGGTACGGGGAGTTCGGCTTAAGATGCGCTTTTATTAGTTCTATCTTTTGCATAGGCTAGTCGTGGTGACAAACTTATCGAACTTTATTTTATTATTTGTATTTTTATTTGGTTCTAGCTTTTGCACAGACTGCCCCTAGAGGGGTCAGTCTATCGAACCTTGTCTTAATTTTTACTTGGACTACCCTTTTCGAGTTTTCAATCCAGCAGAATTATTTTGACTTTTGCATAGACCTTGCTCTTTTCAGTCTATCAAGATTATTTGTCTTTTATTTATTGTATTGCGCATTCATTTTAGAATAACATGAACTCTGCATTCTGTTTACTTGAGCTGTTTTGACCATATGGATACAAACTTTCGCGTAGACATAAGCACTCAAAATTCAGTAAAAAGATACTTTTATTGAGTGAAGCAAAACAAAGTACATGATGTTGGAAACCATTCCCATTGATTTAACTCCCAGTTCCAACCAGCCTAGATCGGTTTTCTAGAAATCACTCCCTCTTTTCTTACTTACCCTGATTTTTCCTAGATCGCCCTTTTCGCGATTTTTTTATCTAGCTGGTTGTCATATCCCCTAATTTTTGCACGACCAGTTTGCATAATACCGACCGTCGGGTGTCACCCTAATTTTTGCCCGATCGATAAAGGATCGTAAGGCAGGTGATTATTACACACACACATATATATATATTGCCTTTTCTGATTTATTTCTTTTGGTTAGATGTGGTAACGCTTAAGCATGTCTTGGTTCACGGGGTTCACAAACTCATTCTCGACCATATCCATGAGCTTGACTGCCCCTTTATTGAGCATCTTCTTGATTACATAGGGTCTTTCTCAGTTAGGCTTGAATTTACCCCTTGCATCGGTGGTGGACGGTTTTAACTGTGCAAGGACCAGATCTCCAGCCTTTAGGGGGAACTTCTGGTGTCTAACCCTGCTGTTGTAGGCTCGAGTCATGCGCTGTAGATACATTTGGAGATTATGTAGAGCCCTTAGTCTCTGTTCATCCATCATGTTTAGCTGCTCAAATCTCGCCTAAGTCCATTCAGATTCTGATGGCATGGTGGTGTTTGGATGGCTGTTTGTAAGGGAAAAGGGGAAGAAAAAGTTATTTTGTGGTTGGTTTATGGTGTTGCATGAAATTAGGATTGATGTAGGGTGTAAAGAGAGATTTTATGGCAAAATAGTGGTGTTTAAGTTGGTTTTGAATGAGGTTAAATGGCTAGAAATCAGAATAGAAAAGTGACTGATTGTAACACAAAGAAAGTAACAAGTTGAGTGTTTTTGGATCACACACAAAACCCTATTAGTTTTTAGAAACTAACAAAACTCAAATGTGTTTAAACACTTTAATTCACTCAAAACATGATCTAATTATTTGCAAATTCATTCCCCTTTAAACAAGGAAAGAACAAGGTGTTACAAAAGCTGAAATAAAGGCTATTTGAGCCAAATAACTTCCTACATAAAACCTACTTTGAATTGTCATTTAAACAACAACTTTATTGTTAATTAAGTATAAAAAAAATAGCTAAAAAACTCCTCAAAACGTCCCTCTTGTGTATGAGCTAAAATTCTTGAGCATAAATCACAATTTGGGCATATTTTGTTGGGTCTGAAGTTGGTCTTCAAATATGATGGCTTGGAATAGCCAAAAGGCTTCAAAAGGAGTTGGATCTTCATGTTATGTATGGATTCAAAGCATGGCTCTTGATTAGGATCAGTATCATCATCTTCTAAAAGTGTGTAAAGGCCCATATCAAGAGTATCTCGAATTGCAAGAACAGATGGACCTCCATCATTCTCCCCTTCTTGGGAAGTCTCCCCTTCCTTCAACATACTTTGAGAGATCACTTACATTGAACATGTTGGAAATCTTGTATGATGGTGGCAGCTCTATCTTGTAGGCATTCTGATTTATCTTCTTTAGCACTTTGTACAAACCTTTAGCTTTGGGCATGAGTTTGTTCTTACTTTTTGATGGAAATCTGGCCTTTCTCAAGTACACCCACACAAGATCTCCTTCTTTGAATTCAACATTAGACTTTAGCTTGGATTGACGGCTATAAACATCATTCTTCCTCTCGATGTGTTCTTTGGCTTTGGCATGAAGTTTGATTATGTTAGCAACTCTCTCTTCAGCCTTTAAGTTTGATGGAATGCTAGAATGTGCTTTGCTCAAATCGATTGGAATAAGAGGGTTAGCACCATAAACCAATTCAAAAGGAGTAAAATTTGTTATCTTACTCTTTGAACTGTTGTAAGCAAATTCTGCATGTGCTAGCAAAGCATCCCAATTCTTTACCTTTCTTTTAGCAAGCTTCTCAAAATGTTACCAAGGCTTCGATTGGCCACCTCAGTTTGTCCATCAATTTAAGGATTAAATGTCGTGCTAAATTTCAAAGTTGTCCTAGAAATGTCTCCAGAAATGGCTCAAGAACTTTACATCCGTATCACTTACAATAGTCCTTGGAATTCAGTGGAGTTTTACAATGTTTTCAAAATACAAGTTTAGAATATGAGATGCATCATTAGTTTTGTTACAAGCAACAAAATGAGCCATTTTAGAAAATCTATCAACAACAACCATAATAGAGTCATGGTTTTTTCTTGTTCTTGGTAAGACAACTATGAAATCAATACTCACATCCTCATATGGAGCATTTGGAACCGGCAAAGGCATGTATGGACCATGTGCTTGTGATGTCATTTTGGATTGTTTGCATGTGTTACAACCCTCAACCAGTCTTGAAATGTCTTTCCACATCTTTGGCTAATAGAAATTTCTACTAGCCATCTCATATGTCTTGTCTCTTCCAAAGTGATTAGCTAGGCCTCCACCATAGACCTCCTTTAGAATTGCTTCCCTTAAAGAACTTTGAGGAACACAAAGAGCATCAAGCTTGAAAAGATAATAATTATGAATTGTGAAATCCCTAAATGCACCATCTTTCCTAACTCTTCCCCAAATCTGACAAAAATCCCCATCACTCTCAGACAATGTTCTTACATCATCAAATCCTATTACATGAGCATGCATGGTACTAAGAACCTCAAATCTCCTAGACAATGCATCAGTCACAGCATTACTTGGACCATCCCTATACTTTACTACAAAATCAAACGATTGCACGTATTCAACCCAAGATGCATGTCTTCTACTCGACTTAGCTTGGCTTTGAATGTATTTAAGTGCTTGGTGGTCAGTATAAAAATGAATGAATTTGCCAACAAATACGCACTCCAATGTCTAAGTGCACGCACCAAAGCATAAAACTCAAGGTCATAGGCAGAATACTTCTTCCTAACTTCATTCAATTTTTCACTAAAAAATGCAATAGGCTTTACGTTCTTGACTCAAAACAGCCCCAATTCCTACCCCACTAGCATCGTACTCCAATTCAAAAGGTATGGTGAAATTAGGTAAGGATAAAATAGGTGCTTTTGTCATGGCATTTTTTAGTGTTTTAAAAGCAATGGTGGCTTGGGGGGTCCATTTAAACAATCCTTTCTTCATGCAATCTATTATTGGGCTTGTTATGGTGCTAAAATTTCTTATGAATCGTCTATAAAAAGAACAAAATCCATGAAAACTTCTAACTTGAAACAAATTACTAGGAATTGGCCATTCGATAATAGCCTTAACCTTTTCCAGATCCATACTAATCCCATCTCTAGACATAACATACCCTAAAAAACTAATGATCCTATTGCAAAAATGACAGTTCTCCACATTAGCATATAATGATTCACGGTCCAAAACCTCAAAGACAAGTCTTAAATGCATACAATGCTCATGTAAACTATGACTAACGATTAGAATATCATTAAAATAAACAACCACGAATTTGTTGAGAAAAGGTTTGAATACCTCATTCATAAGTTGCATGAAAGTGGAAGGTGAATTAGAAAGTCCCATTGGCATAACCAACCATTCATACAGCCCCGTATTGGTTTTGAAGGCTGTTTTCCACTCATCTCCTTCCTTAACACGAATTTGATAGAAACCATTCGTGAGATCAATCCTTGAGAACACCGAAGCTCCATCTAATTGGTCAAGCATGTCAAAAAGCCTCCAAATTGGAAACTGATACTTGATTGTGATTTTATTAACAGCTCTAGAATCAATCACCATTCTCCATTTCCCATTCTTTTTTGGTACTACAAATGCCGGAACAACACAAGGAGACACACTCTCCCTAATAAATCCCCTTTTCAACAACTCATCAACCTGCTTTTGTAACTCATCACTCTCCTTTGGGCTCATTCTATAGGACTATTTGTTAGGAATTTGGGCTCTAGGAACAAAACTTATTTCATGTTGTATGCTTCTAAGAGGGGGGTAAACATGAGGGTAATGTGTTTGGAAATAAACTCACTAATCAAAGATTGTACCTCATTTGGAATTGTACGATTCTGTTTGGGCTCATCTTCCACATCCATTGGGACGATACTAGGTAGCCCCTCCATGACCTCACTCTTCTTATCATTGGACAATAACCCAACGACTCCAACCTCTTTCTTCTTCTTTCTCTTTTCCGGCGACATAGGCTTGAGAAATATTGTTTGCCCATTATGGAACAAGGTATAATAAGTATTGGTTGTCCCTTGATAATGAACATCTTTATCATACAACCATGGCCTTCCAAGTAACAAATGACAAG
Organism: Euphorbia pulcherrima; assembly: GCA_947683365.1. Taxonomy (NCBI): domain Eukaryota; kingdom Viridiplantae; phylum Streptophyta; class Magnoliopsida; order Malpighiales; family Euphorbiaceae; genus Euphorbia; species Euphorbia pulcherrima. Next base: position 33,578,350 of record CANTUS010000015.1, on the reverse strand, counting down.
CAGTCATAGGAATAACATGGCAACTCACCTCCTCATCATATTTCCCTATAGAAAAAGGAACAAGGCATTTCTTAGTCACTCTCATCTCATGCGAAGAATCCAGCCAAGTCAACTTGTAAGGAGTGTCGATTAGCTCGGTTTTGAGACCCAACTTATTCACCATCTCATTAGAAACAACATTCTCGCAAGCTCCACTATCAATAACAACTTCACATAGCTTGTTATTTGGTAAGCATCTAGTGTGGACCAATGATTTCCTCCTCCAATCCTCCTCACTTCTTTCTAAGTTCAGAACCCTTATCATAACTAAACATTCCCCATCCTCTATAGCTTCACATTTAAGAACCCCTTCCTCATCATCACATAAGCCCGAATCTGCCTCATTAAAATCAGCAAGCAACAATCCTTCCTCAATCTCTTCTATTTCCCTTATGATCATTATTTTTCTTATGGGGCATTCAGAAGTAAAATGATCATAACCTTGGCATTTGAAACATTTCAAGGAAGTTTTAGAGGCACTTTTGGTTGGTGGGGCAGTTTGATTAGCTTTGGTTGGGGTGGATGTGTTTTGGGTGTTTGATGGACTTTTTGGTGGTGGTGTGAAGGTAGTTTTTATAGGGGCTGATTGTGAAGTGTTTGAACTTGATTTGTAAGGTGAAGAAAAGTTTGATAGTTTGGAAAAGTTTTGAGATTTGTAAGAAGCTAGCCTCACTTCTTAGATTAAATTTCTTCAATTCAATAAGGGAATCATAAGGGTAAAAACTCACCATGTCTTGAATATCAAGACGTAGTCCTTGGAGAAAATGCCCTATGAGCAGCTCCTCGGTTTCCTCCACTTCACATTTCATAAAAAATTCATCAAACTCCATGGTATATTGTTCCACGGATTTGGTGCCTTGTTTGAGGGTCAGCATCTTCTCAATCATCTTTTGCCTATAATGGGATGGTAAAAACATAACATCCATTTCCTCCTTCATTTGGTCCCATTGAGTGATTCGAGGTCTCCCTTCTCTAGCCCTTTGCTTCTGCGAATTCTCCCACCAAAGGGCAGTATAACCTTTCAACCTCATGCCAGCAAGCTTCATCTTCTTTTCCTTCGACACTTCCTTTAAATCAAAAGCTTTCTTAATGGATTATATCCATTCTAAATAGGCATCAACATCAATTTTACCATGAAATTCAGATTATTCAATCTTGTAATTGAAAATTCCTCTTGCCTGCCACCACCGCGGGGAGGGGGAAAATTTCGTTCACCTCTACGAAGAGCTCTTCTTCTTCTTCTAAATTTGCCTCGGTCAAACACAGGTGGTTGTTCATCATCATCAGATTCTTCATTAAATTGCTCATCCTCATTTGGATTTCAAAAATTCAATGGTGAATTTTGAACAATTGTTTCAAGAGCATCGTTCTTGGTTTTAAGCCTCTTAGTCTCCAACTTCATTTTCTCAAATTCAGCCGCAAATTCTTGTGGGTCAGTCATTACATTTTTGTCTTTGTTAGTGGCAATAGACATGGTATAGGCTAAGAAAGGGGCAACACTTGGCTGTGGTACCAAATGATGGCGTGGTGGTGTTTGGATGGCTGTTTGTAAGGGAAAAGGGGAAGAAAAAGTTATTTTATGGTTGGGTTATGGTGTTGCATGAAATTAGGATTGATGTAGGGTGTAAAGAGAGATTTTATGGCAAAATGGTAGTGTTTAAGTTGGTTTTAAATGAGGTTAAATGGCTTGAAATCAGAATAGAAAAGACTGATTGTAACAGAATCAACAACAACATCTAATCGCATTGTGTTCTCATCTTTCTCCTTGCTCAGAATACTATACCCATTTAGTACTACTTGCATCACTTCCAAGAGGGGGTTGAATTTGTCAATCATAGAGTTCCTGAAATCCCTCTCTTCGTTGAGAATTTTGCAGTTGCTTTCATAGATCTTTTGCATAATCTTCTTTAGCTTAGCAACATCAAGCTTCAATAGCTCAGCCTGTTTACCTGCAAAATTTAGGATAGGCAAAGTATTGGATACTATAGCCTCTACTAGAGAATACTGGGTAGGTATAGACTAGAAATGAGCCTTCATCTCCTCAACTGCTTGAATAAACCCTTGCACTAGCTCAACAGCCTTTGTAAGTCTCCTCAGAACCTCCTTAAATAGCTAGGATTTAGCAATTTATGCATCTATTTTTGCATCTATCCTAAGTTCTAGATATCTAGCTCTTCCCATCCTCCTTATATCTCCCAAAAGCTCAGCCTGAGGGTTGAATAATGGTAGAGGTTGAGGTTGCTAAGGTGGTTGTTGTTATTTTGGAATCTCTTCTATGATTGGAGGACCTCTGATAACTAGTCCTTCTAATAACAACTATATCCGCACATTGGTTAGAATGTGAGGTGTTTTGTTGGTCAGCGGTGGATGTGGATAGTATTTGTGTTTCAGGTAAAGGTTGGGCAGATATGGGTGTACGTGATAAGGGTGTTTCAGTAGAAAGGTTGGTGAAAAAGAATGGTTCTTCAAGGTTCTCCTCTTCCTTCTCTTCTTTAACACCTTCAATAGTGGACTCACTTACTTGAGCCTGAGATTGCTCAGTCAACTGAGCTTCCTGCTCAACTACAACAACTTCCTCCTTATCCTTTCTTCCAAATCTCCTTCATCCTCATCAATAACCACTTTCATCCTCTTCAACAATCCTCTTCTCCTCTCCCTTTTCTCCTCCTTGACTTCCTCATCAGTCAGACTGACCTGCTAGTCTGTTTCAAGAACATCAAACTCAACAGCTTGAACTTTAACTACTTCATCATCTTCCTACTCCTTGTGGTTCCTAATTCCTTCCAGGGCTCCTATCATCTCTTCCACAACTTCTAGAACATCTTTATCAGCTAGACTGGCTACTATAGATTCTATAGCTTTCTAGTATCAAACTTAGCCTTCGGTGCTGCTTCTTCAGCTCTCCTCCTAATCTCTTCTTTGATATCTTCCTGCTTTTTCATGGTTCTTTCTTTCTCAGCGGCCTCTAACTTCTCAGCTTCCTCTATATCCTGGACTACACCAGTTTGCTTTTTCACCATAAGCTTTTTCTTAGGCTGACCAACTTGAGGCATAGGAACTGATATATTTTCCTGTCCTTCAGCCTTTTCAACATCCAGTTGAGCATCCTCACTCTTCCTCTTCTACTATCTTTTGAGAGGCATCTCCTCTCTCAGCTCCTCTTTTGCCTTCTTTTCTTCTTTAACTTCCTTGGGGGTCAGCTCTCTAGGCTTCTCTTCGTTAGTTCCCTTGGTAGATGTGGTCTTTTTCGGGATAGGGGCAACTATATGAACTGAACTACCTGTGCTCCCTTTCTTAGCTTCCTTCTTGGAGTCTCTCCGGGCTACCTTCTTTCTTCCATTCTACTCAGCTACAACATCTCTTTTTTCTGCTCTGAGATTGGTAATCCTCTCAAGTTCTCTAGCAATAAAATCTTCAAGGGTTTGATCTTCCTCTTCAGGCCTAATAAGTCTTAGTGGCATAATGGCTTTAGGATCCTTCGTTCTGACTTCTCCCTTCTTCAGGTTGATGTATTTGGTATTATTAGGTTTTTCATCACACTTCAAGCCGTGAAAGTGCACATTACTCAAGATTCTGGATTCAATCACCTTCAAAGTGATTCTGCTTTTCTACCCCCATCCTTCCAAATCCAGCTCATATGCCCTGCATATCTCCATCACAACATGCCCATACACCATATGCTTATACACCTTCAAAAACCTATGCACAATCGCCAGTGGCCAGTTGATGCACATCCCTTAAGTCAGAGCATATACAAATAGTCTCTCAAACTTTTGCAGCTTCATGTAAAAGCAGTTTTGGGCAGCAACACCTTTGTAACAAGCTCATGCGTCTGATTTCCTTCCTTCATGAACATTGAGGCTATAAGTTCATCAGCTTTATAGTCAGCAGGAACTTCATAATCAAGGGGGATGTCTATGTGCTCTTCATCTTTCACAACTCACATTCTTAGCCCCCTTTCTCGCATACCCAACAATCCAGTAATCAGCTTGGAGGTTACATACACCTTCCTCCCCATCATAGTAGTCACAAATAAGTCCTTCTAACCTTCAACCATGTGAATCCCATGGAAGAATCTATTCACTACCTTCTCGTAACATCCACTGGGTATCTCAAACAACCCTCTCAGGTGGTGTTGACGCGTCCACTTCCCAAAGCGCTCATCGATTGAGAAATTGAGCATATTAACAGTTGTTGGCTCTTCTACTACGGCACCATCTCTAAAACTCCATCAAGTTGGACTATATTTGGTTCCTACTAGAATGAATAGATCTTCTCTTTTGTTGATTCCAATCGCCATCTACGTCGTATGATCCCTTGTTGTAATCCAACATGTATCTTTTTCATCCCTTACAAACAAGGATTCCTAAGAGCTGGGTTCAAACGATCTTCCTGAAGTACTCACCATAGAGTTAGCTTTGAAAGAGATAGAGAATTTGTGGATTTTGAGAAGAAGATTTACAGAGCAGAAATTTGGTAAAGTAACCTTTTTTCTTTCTGAAATCCTCCTTAAATAGCAAAAGACTCTTTGCTAAGACCTGTAAAGCTTACGTGTTTGACTCTCAATCCATGCTCATAAATTAACGGTGAGATTAAGTAGAGTTTACCATAGGATTAATGATAGCGAGATATACGGGATAACTGCAACTGAATATAGAACATTTTAAAACTTGCTACCATTTCTAATAGTTTTGAATTTGGATAGAAACTGGTGACAATTTTATGACGTGTCCAAAATTCAAGCACGAAGCAGAAACACTTAACCTAATTCATAGAAGCTCAGAGTATGCCTAATTTCTTTGGTCAGCTCTAGAATTGGTCAGCAGGAAATGAATTTCTTCAAATTGGATTGGACATTCTAATTAACTCCCTCAGAGTGTTGAATCGATCCTTTCCAGTAGGCTTTGTGAAATGTCAGCTCGTTGTTCTTCAGTAGGAATGTATGTGAGCTTGACTTTTCCTTTTAGCACATGATCCCTTCTGAAGGGATGTTTAATATTGACATGCTTGATCCTGGTATGTTGAATTGGATTAGGTCAATAGCGCTCTTGTTGTCACACACGACTTCAAGACACTTAGAATTTATACTATAATCCTCCAATTGTTGCTTGATCCATAGCAGTTGAGCTACACAACTTCCTACAGCCATGTACTCAGCCTCAGCTGTACTCAGAGCCACAAAAGTTTTCTTCATGTTATACCATATGACTAGACAATCACCAAGGAAATAACATCCTCCTGTGGTGCTTTTCCTTTAAAGTTTGTGTCATCCATAGTCAGCATCTGTGTATCCTGTTAGAGTGAAGTCTGCATTACTTGGATGCCATAAACCTATCAATAAAGCCTAGCAAATACCTAAGAATTCTCTTAACAGTAGCTAAGTGAGATTCTCTGGGGTCAGCTTGATATCTTGCACAATAACATGCAACATATTGAATGTCAGGCCTACTAGTAGTTAAGTAAAGTAGAGAACAATTAATACCTCTATAGAGCTTACTCTCTACAGGTTTACCTTTCTCATCTTTACTCAGAATTGTATTAGTGGCCATGGGTGTTGGCATTGGCTTTGCTTTATCCATGTCAAACTTCTTGAGTACTTCCTTAGCATATTTAGCTTGGCTAATGAAGATCCCATCATCACCTTGCTTGATTTGCAAACCAAGAAAGAAATTAAGCTCTCCCATCATTGACATTTCAAACTCTTTCTTCATCTACTAGCTAAACTCTTTGCATAGCTTTTCATTAGTTGCTCAAAAAATGATATCATCAACATAGATTTAGACTAGCAACACATCTTGATCCTTCTTATTGATAATCAGAGTTGTATTTGCTTTTCCTCTGACATAACCTTTACTGAGTAAAAAGTTAGTCAGTCTCTCATACCAAGCTCTTGGAGCATGTTTCAATCCATACAGAGCCTTCTTCAGCTTGAAGACATGATCTGGATACTTTGGATCTTCAAAGCCTGGGGGCTATCTGACATAGACTTCCTCTTGAATATAACCATTAAGAAATGCACTCTTAACATCCATTTGAAACAACTTGAAGTTCATATGAGATGCAAAAACACAGAGAATTCTTATGGATTCAAGTCTTGCTATTGGTGCAAAGGTTTCTCCATTGTCAATGCCTTCTTATTGATTGTAGCCTTGAGCAACCAGTCTAGCCTTATTTCTAACAATATTACTAGCTTCATCTAGCTGGTTCTTAAAAACCCATTTGGTGCCAATGATTGAATTGCCTGTGGGTTTCTCCACCAAATCTTGAACTTCATTTCTTTAAAATTGGTCTAGCTCCTCTTACATTGCAATCATCCAGTTATCATCAAACTTAGCATCTTCAAACTTCTTTGGTTCAATCAATGAGACAAATGCTGAATGACTCATCATTCTATTCAGCTGACCTCTGGTCAGAACAGGATTTTGCACACTATCAAGAATCCTCTCAACTGGGTGATCTCTCCTTGCTCTAACTTCTTTTGGTAGATCAGGATCACTGAGCTACAGTCATTGGTTGAGCATCTACATCATCACCAAAGTTGATGGATTGGTCCAAGTCAACTTTATAATCTTCCTTTTCTGGTACTGGATCAAGGATAACAATGGGCTGACTGACTGATCCGCTGATTTGTTCCTTTTCCCTTTCATCATCATTAGCTTCTCTACCTGTATTGTTAGTTTCATCGAAATCTACATACATGGACTCCTCTAAGATGCTAGTCCTCTTGACATACACTCTGTATGCCCTACTGTATGTTGAGTAACCCAGAAAGATTCCTTCATCAGCCTTAGGGTCAAATTTAGCCAGTTGGTCTTTTGTATTTAATAATAAGCATTTATAACCAAAGGCCTTGAGATGACCAACCTTGGCCTTGGGCCCCTTCCAAAGTTCATAAGGAGTTTTATTCAAAACTAGGTGAATTAAAACCCTATTTAGAATGTAACAAGCTGTGTTAACAACTTCTCCTCATAAATACTTTGGCAGATTGCTATCACTCGGAATAGAATGACCCATCTCTGCAGTAGAACGATTCTTTCTCTCAACAACCCCATTCTACTGAGGTGTATGAGGGGCAGAAAAATTATGGTCAATACCATGCTTAGAACAGAATTCCTTAAACTGCCTATTTTTGAATTCTCTTCCATGGTCACTACGGATTCAATTAATTTTAAGGTCTTTTTCATTCATGATCCCGGTAGTCAACCTAGAGAATGATTTAAATGTTTCATCTTTGCTTGCTAGCAAGACAATCCAAGTGAACCTGGTCCGATCATCTACAACCACAAGGGTGTATTTCATTCCACCTAGACTTGTTGGCACAACAGGCCCAAACAAATCCATGTGTAGAAGATAAAGGGGACAAGAAGAAAAGCTAAAGATTTAAAGGTCTTCCTAAATTGTTTCCCAAGTTGGAATGTTGAGCAGAGTCTATCTTTTAAAAGGCTAGATTGTGTAAACTCTCAACAAGTTCATTTCTAGCTAATTTAGACATATTGGTCATATTGATATGTCCTAACCTATGTGCCATAGCCATGAGTTTTCCTCCTTAGAAACTAAGCATATATCATTGGAGCCAAGGGATAAATCAAACATATAGACATTATTAATTCTAGGAGCATAAAGAATAGTTTGGTCAGAGTTACCATCATTAACTGAGCAGCCCACTAAGTCGAAAATCACTTTCCTGCCTTTGTCACATAGTTGAGTAATGCTTAATAAGTTGAACTTCAGGCCTTTCATAAGAGTCACATTGTCAATTGAAGGCTTGACTCCCATAGTGCCAGTGCCAACAATCTTTCCCTTTTTAATGTTTCCAAAACTGACACTTCCATTCCTTCTTCGCTCCAATATGATGAATTGCTTTTCATCACCTGTCATGCCTCGAGCATCCACTATCCAAATACCACATTCTTCTATCAACAGTAGATCTCAGGCTCACCTGCAAAATAGTCAAGTTTTCTTAGGTACCCATGCCTTTTTCTAGCTGGGTCCTCCCTTGTTAGGGGTGGTCATCCTTGACCAGTCATACTCATCATAGTAACCATTTTTGTGTCTACACATGACTGTAGCATGTCCTCACTTTCCACAAAAATTAAAAACGACCTTAGGATTGGGCCTACTCACTTTACTCTTTTCAAAAACCTTCTCAGAATGGTGAGAGTGGTTACTTTGAGTATTCCTGCTAGGTTGAGGAGGGACCTGACCTTTTTCAAAGCTGTTAGTTCAGTAGCTAACACATCTATTTTCTTAGTGAGCTTGCTGGTATATCCATTATGGTACTCGGCTTTTTCCATTAGGTATAGGATGTCAAGTGAGGTAGAAGAATTAACATCTTCTAGATTAATCACATCATTAAGTACTGCAGCAAGTTCATCTGAAGACAAAGGGGGTTCAGAATTTACCTCAGTCCGCTTTCCTTTGTTTCTACTATAGTCAACTGATTGAATGGCAGTGGAAGTAGATGATTGGTTAGTTGACTCTGAGTTGGGTTGGTCATCCTTAGCCATGAGACACACATTTGCGGAATCTTGTGCCTCTTCATCTGAGGATGATGACTCTTGTTTAGAGTCACTCCAGGTAGTAGCAAGAGGCTTCTTATTCTTTCTCTTCTTGAACCTGTCGTTCTTAGCTTTAGGACAGCTAGACTGGATATGCCCTTTATCACCATATTCAAAGCATTTGATATCTTTGTTATGCTCTTTGTTGAAATCGTTTTGTGGTCTATTATCTGCTCCTTTCCTGTACTTCTAGGACTTTCTGGATCTCTGGAAGTTCTTATCTTTCTTCAAGAACCTTTTAAAGTTCTTGGTTATCAGTGCTATCTCCTCCTTTCTATCCTCTAGATAATCTTCCTCAGAGGAAACTTCATCATCATTAGCTTTAAGGACAATAGCTCTGCTAGAGCTCTCTCTCTCCCCTTGTGATTATGCTTCTTGGACTCATCTTCATATTGCTTTAAGGACATCTCAAGAGTCAGTAAGGTTCCCATCAGCTCATCAAACTTTTAGGTCTTCAAATTATGAGCTTCTTCAATTGCACTCTTCTTTGCTTCCCATTTATGTGTCAAGCTTCTAAGGATCTTCTTGATAGTTTCCTCCTTAGTGAAACTCTTGCAAAGTCTTTTCAACTCATTGACAATATTCATGAATCTAGTGTTCATGTTGGAAATGTCCTCCTTGGGTTGCATCTAAAACATCTCATAATTCTTCATGAGAATGTTGATCTTTGACTCCTTGACCTTGTTAGTACCTTTATAAGTTAATTCCAACTTCCATATCTCTCTAGCAGTTTCATATCCTGAAATGCGATTAAACTCAGTAACATCAAGAGCGCAATGGAGATAGTTGATACTAGCTACATTTTCCTTCAATATGGCCAAGTCTTGATTGTCCCACTCATTAGAGTACTTATCAACGCGCACTCCGTTCTTCACAATAGTATGGACAAATGGCCCTTCAATAATAGCCATCCAAGCGTGTATGCTTTGAGACTGAATGAAATTCTTCATCATGTTCTTCCAGTAAGTATAATGCTCACCATTAAACATTGGAGGCCTGGTGACTGACATGCCTTCTGGCAGAATATAAGCTTGGGTCCTTCCATTGGATTCTCCTCCCTTGTACGCCATGGTCTTTATCTCAAGATTGTGAAATCTTTAGAAAGAGAACTGTTTTGATACGACTTATTGGTCCCTATGCGTATACTCAATGAGTAAGAGGGGGGGTGAGCGACTCGCTCAATTAACTTAATACACTTTTTCGCGATTGTATGAGCTCCGCTGAGTAGGTCAACTGGCTGAGTGAAATATGGAAAAACTTCAAAGTAAAGAACACAGAGATTTTATACAGGTTTGACAACCTGTGGTTACATCTAGTCCTAAGAGAGTGTCTTGGCTTTAATACACTAATCTCAACTCCTTTACCCTAGGCGGAGAAGCCTTTCACAAATTTCCCAATTACAAAAAGTACCTTCCAAGCTGTAATCGCTCACCCACTGAGTAGAATACCCTTCTACTAGCAATTCAACTATTTCTAACAAGAGCTGGAATCAACTTATAGAAACGTTCATCCAATCACAAAGTGATATGATATTATAATTCAAATGATCTAATCTATTCTCTCTTGCTCAAAGCAGATTCTTTGCTGAGTAGTTGCTTTCTTGTTTGAACTTCTTTAAAGCTTGCAAATTGGCAAAGTTTTAGCTTTTGAGAAATTCAGGTGTAATCACTAAGTTCTAATGCTTGCCTTCTTGCTCCTTTTATAGATGGATCAAGAATGTAGCTATTGAACTTGATTTGGCATCTTCTGAAATTGACATCTCATCTATTCACCCGTTGCTTCCTCAAATCAATCCGTCAAGAGATGGAATCATATTGTTGTGAGATAGAAATCAATCCGTTAGAGACATATTGAAATTTGAGCTTCAATTTTGAATACTTTATCGTTTGATGCCAGTCTTCCATTAGAGAGAACTCGCGCTGACTTGCTACGTGTCACTTTCCCATTCCTTCAGGTAATCTGACATTTTGCAGAGTGCACGATACTATGTTGTTGATCTGCAGATATTCCCAATTTGGCAAATGACTTTTTGCGGCTTGAATCTGGAAGACTTTGTCATTTTCTTCATTAACTAGAGTCTTGTCAAGGCATTAATTCTTTTTGTCTTTGTCTCATTAATGTCTTGCACAAAGCAAGACTATAAGCAAAGATTACATATTTCCTTAAACGGAAAAGTTAGTGCCACTTGACAGACATAAAGGGACTCAACGAAATACTATATCGTTATGCACAGCTGAAGCAAAATCTAAATATCAAGTGCTGAGTGAATAGTATTTAGTCAATGACTAAAGTACATACTCAGCCCAGAACAACTCAAAGTTAAACTAAATAACTAGGTCAGCGGAGAATTGACATTCTACCCTTGAATTCAATAACTCACATATAACCATAGATTATTTATTTTAACATCATTATTGATTTAATTAACTCAAATTGAACTTAATTATTATGATCAAAACTTAAGCACCACTGAGTCATCCACTGAGTCAGTCCAAATTTGTGCTTGGTTCAACAAACTTCAACACCAACAAACGGCAAAGAAGTGCGTCCCATTTATTATTATTTTTTTTGTTTTGGATCCTAAGGGAAATGAATATGATAGCTTTACTAACGCGGCTTGGTATAGGGTTGTTGATGTAGAAGGTTCTCGTTTACCTTGATTCTACGTTACTCAACCACTCACCAAATAGGTGCGAACACAGGAGTTCACGTGTTGGTTAAAACGAGTGATCCACCCACTAGGCATCCTCAATTCCCGTAGGGCATGAGTGATACTTTCGTGAGCTTCTCGGGTAAAAAGGGGGTACCTTAACCTAGTAATCTAGGAAAATAATCTACACGCGTAGGACAAAACGTCGTAAGAAAGAATGAAGTTTTAATTTAGCCAAAGATTTCAATACATCATCTAAATCTTTTAAACTTATTGAAAATTTTAAATTTCAAGTTTAAAGAGATGGTCCCCAGCAGATTCACCACTGTGAGCAGACGATATTTTACGGACGGCTGCGAAGCCGGGTCGAAGGACAAATCCCTCGAAAATATAAGTGTGATGAGTGATTGGAAAATGGTTTTCATATTTTAATGTTCAAAAGATATGAGATTGAAATCCCGTACTTCAATTTGAGTCGCCACTCGGTTCAGCTCAACCGGGAAATTTAGGTACGATTTTTCCACCCGGAATCTCTAGCTTTGATACCAAATATTTGTGTTATAACACATTAGGGTTTTGTTAGTTTTCAAAAACTAAAAGGTTTTGGTTGTTTCCAAAAACAATTTGTATGTGATCCAAAAATATACAACCATCACAAATCAATCCATTTTCTATTCGAATCCATATTAAATCAGTCCTAATTTTATGCTTACATGTTTTTCGCTTCCGCCCGCCATCAGTTAGTATCAGAGCCAAGGATTATACGTCCTAGTTTCTTTTTCTTCCATTTTTACACTCTTGAAGAATAGAAATAAAAAAAATGTTCATTGATGAAGATCTTTATGCTGCATTTCAAAGCTAAGATCAGAATTTGAGGAGGTTAAGGCCAAGAATGAAGCATTGGAATTATATGTCATGAAAAAATTTAGAGTAAGTCATCTATTCAAGTTTTTGCTTAAAAAGTTTTCTTCTATTCCAAATCATGCTCGGCCATCAAGTATATCAATTTCTTCACGAAATGAATCAGCCTTCACACCACCACAGAAGTCCATTTTAAATGATTTGGAAAATTCTCAATCTATCCACCTAGTTGAAAATTTTTCTTCTCTTTCAAATCACATTGTGCCTACCGATTTGTCCAATTCTCACAAAAATGAACCAGCCTTCACCACCCCACCAATGTCCATTTCTGACACCTTAATCAATGAAAATGCATTTGAAAATATCTCATCTCTTGGATCCATTGAAAGTGTATCGAAAGAGCTTGTGAAAGGCTTGATATGTGAAGGGAAGGATGATTTGCAATTTGTTCTTAAAAGTAAATTGACCATACAAGAGATTGAAGATCTCGAGAATGAGATGCTTTTTGAAAATGATACATCTCAATTTCAATTTAAAAATGAATTTTGGCATGTGAATATTGAGATGAAGCAATTTTTTGAGAAAGAATTTATTTGTGGTGATTTTAAAATATATGATTCTCATTATGTTCTGGAATTACAAGATTTGAGGATGAATCTTTTTGAAGAATGGGAGAATGATGACGAGCGAGATCTTATGATAATTATTCGTTGGTACAAAATAAAATTGTTAGTTGGACAAAATATTCGAATGGTTTCAAATGCAGATATGTGGAAGATTAGGTGTAAATTCAAAGTCATTTAAAAGCTTTTTGAGTGGTTACAAGCAAGAATAATTCAAGACCCATTTGAGGCCCAATAATACTTCGTTAAATCATGGATTAAGCTCATTTTACAACAGATACAAGAAAAGAACATATTTTAGTATTTTAGTTGTTATTTTATGGTTTAACTCCTATAATATGTTGTTTTTAATTTATGTTTAATATTGTTTAAATTAGACAGTTTTTATTTAGCTTTTAGTGTGTTAATTTGTAACTTTTGTTATAGCTTTAAGTGTCTTTCAGATCCTTATTACTTAAGTGTCTTTTCAATTTTTTTTGTAACTTTCATTCTCTTCTTATATAAAGGAAGGAAAATATGCAATAAAATTAGATTATCAATTGAATGAAAAGAATTAGAAATTTGCAATTGCAAATCATTTTGGGTTTTGTTAGTTTCCAAAAACTAATTGGGTTTTATTAGTTTACAAAAACTAAAGGGTTTTGGTTGTTTCCAAAAACAATCAAGGGTTTTGTATGTGATCCAAAAACATTCAACCATCACAAATCAATCCATTTTCTATTCGAATCCATATCAAATCAGTCCTAATTTTATTCTTACATGTTCTTCGCTTCTGCCCGCCATCATGACTGGTCCTTCCAAAAGTAATGGTTCATGAACTAGAGATCCAATGGGTTAAAGGTATGGAATGATGGCTGTTTGGTCAGAGTCTAGATAGTTTTGTTTGTCAGAGGCGGATGTGGATGGTGTTTGGGTTTCAGGTATAGGTAGGGCAGAAATGGGCGTAGGTGAGAGTGGTGCTTCAGTAGATAGGTTTGGGAAAATGAATGGTTCTTGGTTCTCCTCCTCCTTCTCTCCATTAGCACCTTCGACAATGGACTCGCTGACCTGAGTTTGAGATTCCTCAGTTGGCTGAGCTCCCTGCTCAACTACATCTTCATCTTCCTCCTTGTCCTCCAAATCACCGTCATCTTCATCTATCACTACTTTCATCCTCTCCAACAAACCTCTTTTCCTCTCCTTCCTTGCTTCTTTAGCTTCTTCAGCAGTCAAACTGACCTGCTGGTCAGAGTTAAGCACATCAAATTCAACCGCATTAACCTCCACAACTTCATCTTCTTCCTACTCCTCCTGGTTTTCAATTCCTTCCACGGCACTAATCATTTCCTCCAAAACTTTGGGAACTTCTTTCTCAGCTAAGATAGCTACTGTATGTTGCAGAATTTTCTCAGTGTTAGCCATTGCTCTAGCTGCTGCTTCTTCAGCCTTGCTTCTTATCTCAGCCTCAATCTCCTCCTACCTTTTCCTGATTCTTTCTTCCTCAGCCGCTTTCACTCTTTCAGCCTCCTCAAGATCTTGGACTATCCCAGTCCCTTTCTTTACCATCAGCTTCTTCTTGGGCTGACCTACTTGGGGTATACGAACTGATATAGCTTCCTTACATTTAGTAGTCACCTCATCTAGCTGAGCTTCATCATCCTTCCTCTTCTTCTCCCTCTTCAAGGGCATTTCTTCTCTTAACACCTCTTCAGCATGCTTCTCCTCCTCAATTTCTTCAGGAGTCAGTTCTCTGACCTTTTATTCTTTAGTTCCCTTGGTAGTCTTGTCTTTTTGGGAACAACTACTGGAACTGAGCTCGATGAGCTCCCTTTCTTATCCTTCTTGGAGTCTCTCCTGACTTCCTTCTTCACAGCCTTCTTCTCAGTCATATCCTCTCCTCTTTCTGCTCTGAGCTTGGTGATCCTCTCAAGCTCACTAGCCACTAACTTAAATCCTCATCATTGTGCTGAATAGGTTTCATCTCCATTATAGCCTTTGGATCCTTTACTCTAACTTCTCCCTTCTTCAGCTTTGTATACCTAGTGTTGTTAGGCTTCTCATTGCACCTTAATCCATAAAATTGAGCATTGCTGAGAACCCGAGACTTAATCACCTTCAGCTGAATGTTATTCTTCACTGCCCATCCTTCTAAATCAAGCTCATAAGCTCTGCAAATTTCCATCACTAGCTAACCATACACCATATGCTTAGTGACCTTAAAAAATATGTGCAATATAGCCAGCGGCCAATTAATGCTCATCCCATGGGTCAGATCATATACAAATACCCTTTCAAACTTTGAACAGCTCCTTGTAGAGCCTATCTTGGGTAGAAGAACCTTAGTAACAAGCTCATGCGCTTGCTTTCCTGCTTTAGTGAACATTGAAGCTATGAGTTCACCTGCTTTATAATCATCAGGAACCTCATAGTTAATGGGGATATCCACATGGTCTTCATCCTTTATGACTCGCAGTCTGATCCATCTCTTGCGCATCCCTAGCAGTCCAGTAATTAGTTTGGGAGTAACATAGACTTTTCTCCCCATCATGGTAGTAACAAAGAGATCTTTCTATCCTTCTACTAGGTGGATTCCATGAAAGAATCTCAGAACTACTTCCTCATAGCAGCCACTGGGTAGTTCAAAGAAACCTCTTAGGTGATGCTGGAGCGTCCACTTTCTGAATCTTTCATCACTAGAAAAGCTTAGCATATCTACAGTGGTTGGAGCCCCCACTTCATTTCCCTCCATAAAACACCATTTTGTGGGGATATATTTTGTTCCAGCGAGAATTGATAAATTTTCCCTCTTATTGATTCCAATCGCCACTTTCGCTATATGATCTTGAGTTGTAACCCAGCATGTATCCTTTTTATTTCTCACGAACAAAGGCTTCTCAGAACTAGGTTCTACTGATCTTCCTGATGAACTCGCCATTGAAATTGCTTTGTAGAAGATTAGAGAGTTTTGGGGATTTTGGAAGAAATTCGCAGAAGAGAATTTTGGTAAAGTAACCTTTCCTCTTTCTGAAATTTTCCTTAAATAGCCAAAGACTCTTCGCTAATTCCTGCAAAGCTACGTGTACAACTCATAATCCATGGTCAAAAGATTTAATAGTGAGATTGCACAGAGTATACCATAGGGTTAATGGAAGCGAGAAACACGGAATAACTGCAAATGAATATGGATTGTTTTAAAACTTGCTACAGTTTCTATCAAGTTTAAATTTGAAAGATAACCAGTGATAATTTAATGACGTGTCCAATAATCAAGCGCTAAAAAGAAATGCTTAACCTAAATTGCAGAAGCTCAGAGTGTCCCCTAATTTGGTCAGCTTCAGAATTGGTCAGAGTGAAATGTATTTCTTCAAATTGGATTGGACATTCCAATCAGCTGTCTCAGAGTGTTGAATTGATCCTTTCCATTAGGCTTTGTGAATTTGTCGGCTCACTGTTCTTCAGTAGGAATGCAGGTGAGCTTGACTTCTCCTTTTAACATATCATCCCTTATGAAGTGATGTCTAATATTGACATGCTTCATCCTGCCATGTTGAATTGGATTCTTGGATAGGTCAATTGCACTCTTGTTGCCACACATGACTTCAGGACACTTAGACTTTATACCATAATCCTCCAGTTGCTGCTTGATCCATAGTAGTTATCCTACACAACTTCCTGCAGCCATGTACTCAGCCTTAGCTATACTCATAGCCATAGAAGTTTGCTTCTTACTATACCATGTTACTAGACAATCACTAAGGAAATGAAAACCTCCTGTGGTGCTTTTCCTTTCAAGTTTGTCCCTCCCATAGTCAGCATTTTGTATTCTCTTAGAGTGAAATCTGTATTACTTGGATACCATAATTTTGCATCAGTAGAGCCTACCATATACCTGAGAATTTTCTTAACAATAGCTAAGTGAGATTCTCTGGGGTCAACTTGATATTTTGCACAATGACATACGTTATATTGAATGTTAGACCTACTAGCAGTTAAGTAAAGTCGATAACCAATAATACCTCTATAGAGCTTACTCTCTACAGGTTTACCTTCCTCATCTTTACTCAGAATAGTATCAGTAGCCATGGGTGTGACACTAGCTTGGCTTTATCCATGTCAAAATTCTTGAGTAGTTCCTTGGCATACTTAGATTGGCTGATGAAGATTCCATGCTTGATTTGCAAACCAAGAAAGAAATTGAGCTCTCCCATCATTGACATTTCAAACTCTTTCTTCATCTGCTGGCTGAATTCTTTGCATACCTTTTCATCAGTTGCCCCAAAAATGATGTCATCCACATATATTTGGACTAGCCACACATTTTGATGCCTCTTCTTGATAAACAGAGTTTTATCTGCTTTTCCTCTGACATAACCTTTGCTGATTAAAAAGTTAGTCAATCTCTCATACCAAGCTCTTGGAGCCTGTTTTAGTCCATATAGAGCCTTATTTAGCTTGAAGACATGATCTGAATACTTTGGATCTACAAAGCCTAGGGGTTTTCTGAATGGGGTTGATTATGCATGCGCAATTTACAACAATGCATGCTGAGGTTAATTACAAGGGAAAATAACAAAACACATGCGAAACGTGTCTTCGAACCTTATTCCTCCCGCTGATTCTGAAGGTATTTTCCTTTGATTACCATGAGGGTAACAAAGGGCAACCTAATCTAATCTCACTGGAAAAAGGTACCTAAAGGGTAAAATTCTGAGGCTTTTGATAAGAATGGTGTAGGGACGTAATGGAAGTTGCTGTAGTAGGTTCGTATCGCATCAAGCTCTTTTAGAGGGAGATGACAATGAGTGCATCACCCACTAAGATGTCCCCAATTTCTGGCAAGCATGGGTGACATCTTCGTAAGTTTTGCAGAAAAAATAGGGCACCCTAACCTAACACTAGAAGAAGAGCACGTTTAATTTCATAGAGAAGGAGGTGAGAAGATAGAGTGTAATAATTTTCCCAAATGATGAAAAATAAAGTGGGTCTAATTAAGTAAATGATTTTTAGTGCTCATCTAAATCTTTTAAACTTTTCAAAAACAAACCAAAATTTTGCAAGTTAAAAGATTAGTCCCCAGCAAAGTCGCCACTATGAACTCCCGTGGTCAAAGATATGTGGATCTCCCTTAGCGCCTTACGGCAGGGTCCACTAGGGTTTTGTTTGGTTTAAGCATGATGGAACCATTTAGTTCAAGTTTGCATATTTTTAACCAATTTTAATGAATAAAAGAATGGAGACCGAAATCTCGATACAAATGATAAAGTCGCCACCCAAGCACGCATTATTAGAATTTGTTGAAACTTTACTTGTACAATGAATCATCAAAATCTCCTCGTTTAGCCCAATTGAAGCATATTGAACACTCTTTGACTTAGAACTCGTAAATGGAATATGTAAAAGATGTCTTTTCTTAAGTTCTTTATCTTCATCATTTCCATGCTCTATAGTTGGTGTTCCTTTATTCACATCGTTCCCTCCCTCTTTAAAAAAGTTTCGTCCTCGAATCGGTGTCACCATGAAGCAATTTCTACTTGTCCCTTTCTTTTGAGGTACCATGCTGATGGAATCAGCCCAACAAATCATACTTCCATCTATCAAAGTCTTTGACATCAGATTCTTATCTTCCTTTTCGGTTTCCTTCGTCTCCTCGAAAGATGCTTCACATATATAATCAAACTCATGTTCAATTCCTCGAATAAGAGGCAACCCAAACAGAAATAGAACATTGAATTTCTGCAAAAAAGAGGAAAACAAACTAGGAAGAGTAATATTATTAGATATCATTAGAGACTAGCTAAAATCTTTGCAATTGAATAAAAGAACTTTCAAATAAATTATTGGCTTTTACCACGCCTTTACTTTCTTCTCTCCTCACATCTCTTTCACTAAACTCACTTGCCTTTTCTGTCGCCTCATCTCTCTTCTCACCCTTACTTATTTTATCACTCTTGTTTTCTCTCTCCTTAATTAAGGTGATTTTATTTGAGTTGCCATTACGAATAGCCGAACGATCAAACTTAGAATCATTATTGAGGTCTTTATGTCGCTTGGGATGGCAAAGCTTTTTGCGCGTGGTTATATCATCTAATGATTTCAGCATATCTGAAGCTTAAAAAATTGTTTCTGCAATCTATTCATTCCTGCAATACCGCTTCTTAACTCTTTTTGATCAACCTCAAAATAGTTCTTATCCTTGTGGCACAGGGTTAGATAGACAAAAATCGAAAAACTTGATGTGAAAAACGAGAAATAGAAATACTCACAAGTATTCCATGCTCTTTCGTATTATGTTGATTGATCTCAATGAATTAAGCCAAACAATATTAAATAACCAGAGGTAAAAAAAATAGGACAGCAGAAAACTAAAACACTATGAGACAAAAATAATGAGACAAAACAAAATATGAACGAAGGAAAAAAATTGGGTAAATGATGCGAAAACAAACAAAATATAAAAAATATAATAAAGAATAAAAAGTTATTAAGAAAAAAGGAAATAAAAATGACACTTAAAAACCTGATCAATCTAGATGAAAATGAGTTGGATTCAATAAACAAAAAAAAAAAGATAATGTAAGAAACAGAATACAAAATTTTGAATTCATTTTTGAATAAGATGTAGAACGAATTTCGACTTAAAGTTTTCTTGAGAAATTTAAATGGTTCTCTTAACAATGCAATGGATTTAGAATCGTAGGAATCTGATTTATATAGAGAAAGTTATGACAAAAAGAAGAAATCTGGACAGAAATCAAACCTCAACTCAAATTGTGCTCTGATACCACTGATGTGAATCCGGATACGCGAAGCGCAATCTGAACTCAAGAATTTTCCCAAACCATGAATTGAGATTTATGAGACACAAATAAAATAAATTTATAAGTTAGAAAATGGATTATAATAGAATAGATGGCAATAGCACAACCAATCCTAGCAAATAAAACGAACAATCACGTTAGCATATAGTTAATGCAACCTTTCGAATTGGATGAAAGAACCTATTATAGAGTTGATTCTCAATTGTCTAGCCACAACAATAGATCACAATCAAAATAATACTTCAAGAACAAGATCCCGATCACTCGCACTTAAAGAAAGCTAAATTTTTGCAAAGGAAAAATCTGAATTTTATTATTATCAAATCTGCATCTAAAATACATAAAAGCTATCTATATATAATACTCCTAACCTTAATGCACGAAATTAACATCATAATTTGACTAATAATAAAATACTAAAGTCCTAATCAGATTCTTAAGAGAAGTCCTTAAAGAATCAGGAAAGAAATCCTACTTGAATAGAATTCACAAACTAACTAGGAAATAAAATATCTCAAATATCTCAAATAATAAATAAACCTAATTAAATTAAATCAAATACTAATATGATGGCAGCCATATTGTCTTCCATCAAGTAATTGATTCAAGCCAAGATCCCAATGGGTTAACACGTATCAAACACATGCGTGTCCAAAGCTCACTTAAGCTAATACTAAGCAGACCAAATCTTGAATCATTCTTCCATACTTCTCTCAGCATTATAAATTCTTCATCCTTGATCAAGCACACATTATTAGAATTTGTTGAAACTTTACTTGGACAATGAACCATTAAAATCTCCTCGTTTAGAATAATTGAAGCATATTGAACACTCTTTGACTTAGAACTCGTAAATGGAACATGTAAAAGATGTTTTTTCTTAAGTTCTTTATCTTCATCATTTCCATGCTCTATAGTTGGTGTTCCTTTATTCACATCATATGCTTCAATTGGGCTAAACATATCCGGATCAAGTTTAAAAGAAACAAAAACTTAAACCAAGTATCTCCTAAATCCGAATGGAAGCATCCGGTCAAGATCCAGATACAAGGACATCCAATGAAGACTACAATTACCTAAGCATATACTGGAATCATTAGGTTAAAGTTGGAAAGGAAACAAACTTTAAACCTCTAAGACTAGCATCCAGAAGAAATAATTGCACAAGCGTCCAAAAGAAGACAAATCCGGAGACACTGAGTCTGAAAGTATCCGGAAGACTCAAACGTCAAGAACAAATGGGAAAAGTTTCAAAGATAACTTTTCCTTCCACCTTTTTGGTCTACAAATGATGTGAATCCGGTAAGCGAAATGCAATTCGAACTCAAGAATTTTCCCGACCGTGAATTGAGATTTAAGGACACAAAGAAAATAAACTTATAGATTAGAAATCAGGTTAAGAACAAAAGGTAATAACATAACCAATCCTAGCAAATAAAACGAACAATCAAGCTAACATATAGGTAACCCAACCTTTCGAATTGGATGAAAGAACCTGTTATGGGGTTGATTCTCAATTGCCTAGCCACTATAATTGCTCACAATCAAAATAATACTTCAAGAACAAGATCCCGATCACTGGCACTCAAAGGAAGCTAAATTTTTGCAAAGGAAAAAATCTGAATTTTATTATTATCAAATCTGTAATACATGAAAAGTTATCTATTTATAATGCTACTAACGCTAGGCCACGAAATTAGTGGTTTAATTTGACTAAAAAGCAATAATAGAGTCCTATTAGCTTTAGGAAAGAAATCCTTAAAGCATAAGGAAAGAATTCTACATTAATTGGAATCAAAAACTAACTAGGACACAAAATACCCTAAATAAGAAAATAATAAACAAACCTAAATAAATTAAATAAAATCCTATTTATATAGGCAGCCTATTTATAGCCTTCCACAACTGGCCTAATAAAAACTAACCAAGACCCCAATGGGTTAACATGAGTCAAACACATGCGTGTCCAAAGCTCACTTAAGCTAATTCAAATTAGACCAAGTCTCGAATCACTCTTCAACAACTTGAATCAAAGTTAATAATTCTTTATCCTTGCTTAAGCTTACATCAATAGATTGAATCACGAAAATCTCTTTGACAAGCCCATTTAGAGCTTCTTGAGTTCTCTTTGACATAGACCTCATAATTGGAATACGTAGAAAGTCCTTCACTTTAAGCTCCATACCTTTATTCCTTCCATACTCCATAGTCGGTGTACCTTGATTTGCATCAATAAAGTCAAAGATCCCTCCCCATTAACAAGACAAAAGAGACAGCTCACACTTTTTGGAAAAAGGACAAAAGGATTGACACCGGACAAAAAAAGGAAACAACCTTTTTCACCTAGACCAATAAGGAGGCTTGTGGAGCTCACACCAAAAAGCTAACTGGTATAAAAGTTGGTGTGACACTAAAAAACAAGAAAACAATCACTGACATCTTTTCAGCCTCAATCCCAAGGGTTCAAACGGGTTAAATTACTGTCTAACGGATTGATCAACGGCTTCGGAAGCACCACATCTTACCTGATCAACGATGAAGATTAATTACAGCCTACCAACCCACAAAGGCTACATTTATGATGGAAGCCTATAAAAGGGAAGCTTCACATGTTGAGAAGGTGCTGGTTGATTTCACAAAAAGCATATACAAGAGAACTTGCTAGAGAACAATCAGATTCACAAACCCCTCCAAGAACCAAGTCATTCAAAATTAGTTTGTAAGGATTCCTAAGTGAGTTATAAACTTAAGGAAGTCCAAAAGCCAAAACCTTTGTTAAAAACCAAAGTGTAAAAGATCTCCTACTTGGGTGAGTAGTGAGATTGGGATATAGCTTGAAGTAGGCGCTTTTAGTAGGATCTCCCTATAGGACTCAACTTAGATTTGGGGTAGAAGTCTAAGTGGTATATCCTGCTAAAGACAAAAGAACTCAGCTAGGAGTTGGTGCTTCTAGTGGTATATCCTATATCCGGAAGGGGGTACCATCCAAAGACAAACTGTAAGGCTTGATTTCTGCTAGTTGGAAAGAAATCACACTAGTGGAAAAGCTCAAAGGAAAGAACCTTTGGGGACTGGACGTAGGCGGGGCCGAACCGGTATAAATCATCGTGTTTGATTTTCTTTAACTCTTTATTTATATTTGTATAATATTGTACATTTGCATCATCTGGATCCTTAACATCTGAAAGCCATCAAATACGCTACACAAGACTTTTTAAAGTCTGTTAATTATATGAAAAAGGGTCGTTCACCCCCCTCTGACCTTATATAGATCCTCACAGGGACAAACAAGTGGCAACAGAGCAAGTGCTAAAACTAGAGATCTAACCATCTTGAGCCAAAGGTCCACATATTTTGATCTAAGAATCAAAATGAGTTTCCAAAACTCATAGCTCCTTGAGGAGGGTATGTCTATTACCCGTCCTTCACTCTTCTCTAGTGAACACTACACTTTTTGGAAAAATCGATAGAAGAATTTCATTCAGGCTCAAAGCATAATGGCATGGATGGCCATTAAAGAAGGTCCATATGAGCCTACGCATGAGGTAGATGGTTTAACCACCTGCAAGCCCTCGAGCTCATGGGATGAAAATGATTGTAAGAGATTGCGTGAAAACGTAAATGCTATTGACATGATTGATTGTGCTCTTATTGCAACATAATTTAACAGGATATCCGGATTTGAGATGCACAAGAAATTTGGCAAAAACTGGAAGTCACCTATGAAGGAACTAACAAAGTAAGAGAGGCCAAGCTTGATCCACTCCAGCAGATACTTGAAACCTTCAAGATGGAGCCAAAAGAATCTATCAACAATATGAATACGGGATACACAAATCTAGTGAATGAAATGAAGAGGCTTGGAAAAGAAATTCCTGAAGTGGATATGGTCAAGAAAGTACTCCGGGGTCTCACCAAGGAGTGGGATAACAAGAAGACTACCATTGAGGAAGCTCATGACCTAAACTTCTATAGTTATGATGACCTCATTGGCAATCTCTTGACTCAAGAGCTATCTTTGGAGAGATATAGTCAACAAGAGAAGAAGCCTGAAGAGAAGAAGAAAGCCATTGCACTTAAGGTAGAATCCACCGGATCAGCTTCATCCGGAGAAGAAGAGCAAATCACTGAGTCTCAAAGCACCAAGGAGCAACTAGCTCTATTAACTAGACAGCTAAATAGGTTCATACAAAAGAAAGAAAGGAGGAAATCCAGAAAATATGAATCTCAAAGATCAAGGGAAGGTACATCCAAAAGAGACATGCCTAGAAAGAATCCAGATGAAAAGAAGGATCTGAAAAAAGAAGCTGCATGTTTTGAATGTGGGGAGAAAGGCCACTTCAGAATAAAATGCCCTAAGCTTAAAAGAACCAAGAAGCACAAGAAGAAGGCAATGGTGGCTACCTGGAGCAACAGTGAGTAAAGTAGCAGCTCATCTTTAATAGAAGAAGAAGAGACTGCCAGCTGTACATTCATGGCACTAACTGATCTGGAAGCAGAGCAATCTGAAAAGAATGCCTCTAAGCAAGATACAGTGCAAATTGAAGAATCAGAATAAGAACAACAAATACTAAGGTAAACTCTTATTCTAATTCCGCTTCTAACTTTGAACTTGCTAAAGCTTTAGCTATTGTGATCAAAAGTGTGAAGAAGAACACCAAAGTAATCAAATCCTTAAGAAGACAAGTGTTGGAAATCGCTGAGGATAATGAAGCATTGGCACAAGATGTCAACTTAATAAGAACAACAAAGCACATTGATGAAGTTGAAGAAAACTTCCTCAGAAATCAAGTACGGATATTAAGTGCTAACTTGATGGGGTTAGATAGGGAGCTAACCCTAATGAAGAAAGCATCCGGAAGGAGATCAAATCCTCCTCCACCAAGAAGAAATCTAAGAGAATACACAAAGAAATCAGCACCAAGCTACCAAAGGAAATCCAAAGCCTTCAAATCAAAAATTGAAGGAGGTTAGTAGACAACTACAGGCTTAAAGATATACTGATGCACAAAAAGGAAAGGCTAAGGTAGTATTCAATCAGCAACCGGCCAAATAGAAGAGGAATTATACAGTAGAAGTTGCACCTCCAACCAGCTTTCGGACACACTCGGGACCATCCACAAGTGTACAAGAAGCTAGATATAGAGGGAACTATGGGAAGGAGGATCTAGAAAATATCGAAAAGAAGCAGAAGTAGAACAGACCCATCTCAGGGTGTAGGTTTTGTGGGAAAAACAACCATATTACTAAATTATGTAGATTTAAAAATGGTCATTATGATGTCAATCATTGGCCTGAGATGGTTATTAACCCGAGATGACCCAAATCTGATTGGGTACCAAAACCCACTTGATCTATTTTGCAGGTATGCCTTAGATCCACAGTACATCAACAGACTTGGTACATTGATAGTGGATGCTCAAGGCACATAACAGGTGATTAGAAGGCCTTCATCACATTAACCCGGAAGAAAGGAGGCAAAGTAAGCTTTGAAGATAATAAGAAAGGACAGATCATTAGACATGAGACCATTGGATCTGAATTAAAGATAGGAGATGTCTCACTGGTTAATGGACTGAAGTTCAACTTGCTATGTGTAGTCCAACTCTGTGACAAAGGAAGAAAAGTCACCTTTGATTCCAGAGGCTGCTCAATCTATAATAGTAAGCCAAATCAACTTATTCTTTATGCACCTAGAGTAAACAATGTCTATTCTGTTAACATTAAAAATGAGAAAAAGAATATCTGCTTGGTGTCTAAAGAAGAAGAATCATGGCTATGGCACCGGAGGTTGGGACATGTTAGCATGAACCTCCTGTCCAAGTTAGGCAAAAAGGAATTGGTTGTGGGTTTGCCTAAGGTTGCTCTTGATAAGGATATCTATGCACTGTATATCAATTAGGTAAACAGCATAGGAAAAGTTTCCCTTTCGTCTCCTACATTCCTTCCAAAAGAGTACTTGAGCTCTTACACATTAATCTCTTTGGTCCAATTAAACCATTGAGTTTAGGTAGAAGAGAATACACCATGGTCACTGTGGATGATTATTCTCGACATACTTGGGTTCTCTTGCTAGCAAGCAAAGATGAAGCCTTTGACCGATTCTCAAAAACATTCATTCGGATAGAAGTAGAACATGGCATAAGCATTGCACGCATCCAGAGTGATAATGGTGGTGAGTTCAAAAATAACCATTTTGCTGAATTTTGTGAATCCAGGGGCATTGAACATAACTTCTCTGCCCCTCACACCCCTCAACAAAATGGAATCTTTGAGAGAAAGAACAAGACCATAGTTGAAATGGCTACAACAATGCTAAATGAAAATTGTCTGCCAAAATATTTTTGGGTGAGGCCGTAAATACAACAAGCTATATTTTAAATAGAGCTCCCATTAGAAAGACCATGAAAAAGACCCCTTATGAAATCTGGAAGGGAAGAAAACCCAAAATTAGGTATTTTAAGGCATTTGGATGTAAATGCTACATCTTAAATGATAGAAAGCAACTAGAAAAATTTGATCCTAAATCTTATGAAGCAATTTTCCTTGGCTACTCAACACACAGTAAGGCGTACAGAGTCTTTAACAAACGAACCCAAACTGTGGTAGAGTCTATACATGTAGATTTTGATTAGAGTAACCATGGAGGTAAAAGAAGTTCCACTCCGAAAGATCCAATTCCGGAAGCTGAAAAATCTGGAGAAAGGAAGGAAGAATAAATTCCTAATTCATTCCAATTCAAGAAATTCAAAGAAGAAGATGAAGGAATATCCTTTGATCTAGAAGTACAACAAGTTGATCTCAACCCACAAGAGATTGACTTCACTGAAGACCAAGAAGAAGTAGTTGAGACAAAGGTGGAACAAGCTCCAATCCAGCGTGAAGGCTTATAAAGGGAAATCCAGACTCACAGAAATCATCCGGTAGAAGATATTTTAGATAATGTCCAAAATCCAGTCAGAACTAGAGGACAACTCAGTAGGATGATGAGCCATGCTGCTTTTGTCTCTCTCATTGAGCCAAAGAAATTTCAAGATGCTGTAGGAGATGAAAGCTGGATGATGGAATGCAAGAAGAACTAGATCAATTCACCGGGAATGATGTGTGGGATCTAGTCGCACCCCCAAAGGGAAAATCAATCATAGGCACCAAATAGGTATTTAGGAACAAGCTAGATGAATTCGGAGTAGTGGTAAGGAACAAAGCAAGATTGTTTGCCCAAGGCTATAGTCAACAGGAAGGGATTAATTTTGAAGAAACATTTGCCCCTGTAGCAAGATTGGAGGCAATCCAGATTTTATGTGCTTTCGCATCATTCATGGGATTCACATTGTTTCAAATGGATGTCAAAAGTGCATTTCTCAATGGAGTTATCCAGGAAGAAGTCTATGTAAAGCAGCCACCTAGATTTGAAGATTCAAAGCATCCGGATAGTGTCTATAAGTTGAAGAAGGCCCTCTATGGATTAAAGCAAGCAGCACCTAAGGCTTGGTATGAGAGACTCCACAACCTTTCTCATATCCAAGGGATATATCCGGGGCAAAGCAGATACAACCCTCTTCATTAAGAAAAAGAAGAATGATATTATTCTGGTCCAAATTTATGTGGATGATATCATATTTGGGGCAACAGATGAAAGGACGTGTGAAGCATTCAGTTCTCAAATGCAGAAAGAATTTGAGATGTCCATGATGAGAGAACTCAATTTCTTCCTTGGTCTACAAATCAAACAAAGTCTGGATGGGATTTTTATCAACCAGTCAAAGTATACCAAGGAGATCTTGAAGAAGTTTGCAATGGACAAGAGCAAGCCTATGTACACTCCAATGGGTTTAAATACAGTTCTATCCAAGGATTGTGAAGGAGAAAATGTTGATAAGAAGCTCTATAGAGGGATGATTGGTTCACTTCTGTACTTGACAGCTAGCAGACCTGACATACATTATATAGTCTATTACTGTGCAAGGTATCAAGCTAATCCTAAGGATTCTCATCTCAAGGCAGTAAAGAGAATTCTTAGATACCTCCTAGGGACCACTAAAGCTGGTTTATGGTATACTAGTAATGGAGATTTCACACTCTAAGGCTTCACTGATGCAGATTATGGCAGGGACACTCTTGAAAGGAAGAGTACATCCGGAGGTTGCCATTTCGTTGGAGATTGCCTAGTATCATGATACGGCAAGAAGCAAACTTCAGTTGCCTTATCTGCTATAGAAGTAAAATATATGGCAGCTGCAAGTTGTGTAGCTCAACTCCTTTAGATTAAGCAACAACTAGAAGATTATGGAGTTCAATTCGGATGTGTGGATGTAATGTATGACAGCAAATGCAATTGATGTGTCAAAGAATCCAGTACTCCATAGCAGAACAAAGCATGTCAACATCAGGCATCAATTCATCTGGGATCATGTGATGAAGAAGGATGTTGCATTAGTTTACATCCCAACAAATGAGCAAAGAGTAGATATCTTCACTAAACCATTGAGTAAAGATCAATTCAACAAGCTAAGGGAGTCCACTAGAATGTCAAATCTAATTTAAAGCTCTATTCCGGATGAAATATTGCCACCTCAGTAGACAAAATAGAACACATGGCAGTAAAGGCGCTGAAAAGTAACTGTCCCTTTTTGAATTTCAAACGTTTATTGGGTATTACACGCTCGGTAAATTCAACAGTTAGTTTTCAAAATAAAGCGTTCCCATTCTCCAGTTAAACTGAATTTACCTCTCTCCTAAAAATTTAATTGCCATGTCATCAATCCAGCCAAAATTAACGGCTCCAGATTACCAAAATTCCCTCACCTTGAAAACTCTATATAAACACTTCAAATTTTATCTTCTTCCTCACGCGAGCAACTTATGTACTGTTACTCTACTAAAATCAAATCACAAACCCTAAATTCCTTCAAACTCTCTCAAATGGCTACTATCATGACAAGTGAAGGACCCAAAATGTTACCCACTGAAAATGTCTTTACAGAGTCTGATCTACAATATAAAGATTTCAAACCCCTCAAACTGAAAACCAATGACTCTACTATCCCTACTGACTTTTTAGGAGATACCTTCCAGTTTGAAACCGACCCATATTCCAAGTTGATAGAAGATCATCGCTTGGGGGATTTCCTCAAGATCAAGTGCCCAACCTATCCGAAGTTAGTAGAGAATTTTATGATAATCTCAAAGCCCATTCCTTCCACAATGCTCTAAGAACTGAGGTACAAGGAAAAATTATAACTATTACTCCGGACTTCCTTGAGAAACACCTCAACATGAAGAATGATAGGATCCAGCTGAGAATCGGTGAAGATGAGCAGAAAGTCAAGTATGATTCCAAGATGTGGCTGCATCCCAACTATTTTGGGGATAAATGTTCAACATACTTTCCGGAAGTACCAAGATATCTCCAGTACGCGCTTGCAAAATTGGTGCTTATCTGGAAGGGCTCTCTCACCACAGTGTCATCCTTCCAGCACTATGTCTTACAACATTGGATGGAGAGTAGAGTGGTTAATATGCCGGTACTAATCATCCACTACCTAAGGCAGCATAGGAATTCTCATGGCGCTCTCATCACACAGATCTTAATTGCAAATGAAGTGAACTTGATCGGATTCCAGGCAGTAAATGGTAGAGAAATCCTGGAAAAGAACTTTAGGAAGCTGAGTTTTGGGGAGACTTGGAACGAGGAAAAAAGGCCAAGAAGCTATGGGATGATAAGAAGGCAAGGGCTAGAAAAGCCGTAGATTCGGTGGAAGTAGCTCCGGTTCCCAAGAAAGCAAGAACCAATAAACCAAAGGCACAGAAGGAACTGGCCTTGGTTCCGGTTGGGGAAATCAATAAGGACCTCTGTCCTTAACCCAATTGATGGCAAAATCTCCAACCAAAAAGCCAAGGGGAAAACTAATTAAAGTTATTGATAAGCTGAAGAAACCTTTATGTAAGCTGGAAGTAAGGAAAACCATTGTAGTAGCTACTGCTATAATTAAAGAAGGGTATCAGAAGGGACAGAAATGGAACTTAAGAGCTATGCTAGCAGAAGAGAATGGCTCTAATAGTAAAGAAACGAGGGATGGGGAACTTGCCCCCAAAAAGCAACTCCAGAGGAGAGGGTTGACATTTATAGAAGCCTTGAAGCCAGAGAAAGCCATAGCCAAACTTCCAATTGGAAACCTGCTTCCGGTATAACCATAAGGGAACCAACTCCCAAAACTGCCACTCCGGAAGAAACGGGAAAAGGAAAGAAAACTATCCAATCTAACAAGAGACCAATACCTGAAGACAATATCTTCCCGGAAGATCCCTAATTTGCTGAGATGATGTCAGCCGTAAAAGACAATCAGAAAATCAATCTTTTGACAAAGGAGGGACCCGGAGGCTCATCCGGTACGGCAACATCAAACAGCCCACCAGTCCTTATTTCATCAAAGGATCTGGGACTTCTCAAAGAAGCAAATTACCAGGAAGAGGATTTGTTAAATTTCCAGTCTAGATCTGGACCTCTTCCTGAAAACTTGCTTGATGTGAACCTGGAGGTAGTGGAGCTGGAAAGTCCTGAAAAGGTAGTTGAAGGGAATGGTGAGGATAATTCCACCATTCTAAGATAAGAAATGATTATGGTTGCAAGTCCTCCAAAGGCATTAGTAGGGGTGACTGAGGACATTACAAGTCATCCGGGGATTGTGGAGATTGAAGAAGGAAGTATAGATGCTGCTGATCAGAATAAATCGCCATCTATTGAGGTAATTCCCAACTCAGTATCATTTGATATTAATTCTGACATTAGTGTTGGAACAGAAGTTGAACGTAGGGATAACATTCTCCAATTGTATCTAAGGATCAGGAGTCCAACCCGGAATATAAAGCTCCGGAGAAGGGACATAGTCTGAGATCCAATGAGAATGCTCCTAGAGTAGACTCTAAAGGCGAGGCTAATCTGGAGGAATGGTTGGAAGAAGAGAAGAAGAAGAATCAGTTGAGGCCGAAACATCTAGATCTGATGAGACCGATAGCAGTTCCAAATCTGAGACCCCTCTTGCAAGCCCAATTAGAACACCTGTTACAAATGAAAATCCAACTCACGCTAAAAGGATATCCATATCACTCAAGATTCTACAAGAGGCTGCACATGAAGAACAAGAGGAGAGCTACATCAAACAAAGCCTCTAAAACATTTGTAAACATTTGAAGGCTGTGGAAAAAGTACTCCTTGAGGAATTTCAACCCCTAGATTTGAAGAGGGAACTTGAGGCGATAAAGGGGGAGGTTAAGAAGATAACGGAGAAAGTGGAGGACTTTCCCACTGCTGATCTGGTAGCAGAGGTCTCCCTTGCCAAGGTCAAACCAATTCCTGAGCAAGTAAATACAAGCATCACTGGAGCCAACAAATCAGCAGATCAAGCCAATATAGTGGACATAATAACTATGCTACCATTTTGGACAAGGTCACATCCTCTTCCACTGATCTATCAACAGAAATAAGAGAGTACATTGACACCAAGTTTGAAAGCTTGACAAAATTCATTTCGAAAGTTATTATAAAGGGTGAAGGGGAAATTGCTTCTGCACTACAGCTATTAAATGAAGAGCATCAAGCGATACAAGAAATGATCACAAACTTCCTTGATAAAGCTCTTCCAGAACTTTTAAAGAAGCAAGCGGATGATATAAGTGATGATAGTGGACACCACTCCTCGAGAACTAGTGACTTCATCAAAGCTCTCAAAGAGGCTTTCCACAAGGATCTCACTACACTCAACTCAACCATCCATAATGTCCGAAGAGATATCTGCAATGATATTGAAGCCTAAAAGTCAGGTATGGCTAATCTCTCACTTGCCTCATCCGGATCTTCCTCCTCCACCCAAGATAGCCTCGTCATCCCAGTGGTCAATGATCTAGTCAAATACATAGGCGACACTGGATTTTTTGGGTACAAGTGCATGTTGACTCTTCTTAAGTGTATGTTTCCCTATTTTGATAAAGAAGATCAAGCAAGCCCATGCACTTTGAATGATTCCAGACATGACGAAGTCCTATAAAGAGCTCTGGGCCTTTTTGAAGCCCTATTAACTCTTTCCGGCCACCGTTGAGACATCTTTGAAAAGCGCTCACAAGGGAATGTAGATTACTCCATCTACTCAAAAGCATGGCAGAAGAGTTGGGATAAGCGATCATATATGCTAATTGACCCCTAATCTGATGTAAACAATAAGGGGGAGAAGAGCACAACAAGAAAAGGAGGAGATGATATAGAAATAGATAGGTAGATAGGTAAATGTGTAGTTAGCCTTTGATCTCATGTCCAAATCTTGTAATAGCTAGCTTTGACAATTTTTCACTTATATGTACTCTATATTTGTAATCCGGAACTTCATTGATGTTAACCATTGTTAACCGCATAAGTATATATATAATGAAACACATTTACATAAAATTGCTTCTTAGTATAATCTATTATTGTACTTAAAAAATATAGAAGCCAAAAATGTAAAAATATTGGGGGAGCAGGATGCTTAGACTATGGGGGAGTAAAATTTGTAAATGACTAAGTATCATGAATCACACTTAGCTCATATAGACTCCATCCTTATGCGTTGTAGTCTTAGGTTTTTGTTTCCATCAAATGGAGAAGATTGTTGGAAAATAATGATCCGGAATCATAATTAAACATATCCGGATCAAGTTTGAAAGAAATAAAAACTTAAACCAAGTATCTCCTAAATCCAAATGGAAGCATCCGATCAAGATCTAGATACAAGGACATCCATTGAAGACTACAATTACCTAAGCATATACTGGAATCAGTAGGTTATATTTGGAAAGGAAACAAACTTTAAACCTCCAAGACTACCATCCGGAAGAACTAATTGCACAAGCATCCGGAAGAAGATAGATCCGAAGACACTGAGTTTGAAAGTATCCGGAAGACTCAAACGTCAAGACAAATGGGAAAAGTTTCAAAGATAACTTTTCCCTCCACCTTTTTGGTCTACAAAAAGATCCTTCCCC
The DNA here is from genome assembly GCA_947683365.1 of Euphorbia pulcherrima. Classification (NCBI taxonomy): domain Eukaryota; kingdom Viridiplantae; phylum Streptophyta; class Magnoliopsida; order Malpighiales; family Euphorbiaceae; genus Euphorbia; species Euphorbia pulcherrima. Next base: position 33,545,808 of record CANTUS010000015.1, on the reverse strand, counting down.
TATTAACAAGACAAAAGAGACAGCTCACACTTTTCAGTAAAAGGACAAAAGGATTGACACCGGATAGAAAAAGGAAACAACCTTTTTCACCTAGACCAAGAACGAGGCATGTGGAGCTCACACCAAAAAGCTAACTGGTATAAAAGTTGGGGTGACACTAAAAACAAGGAAAACGATCACTGACATCTTTTCAGCCTGAATCCCAAGGATTCAAACAGGTCAAATTACTATCTAACAGATTGATCAACGGCTCCGAAAGCGCCATATCTTACCTAATCAACGGTGAAGATTAATTACAGCCTACTAACCCACAATGGCTACATTTATGATGGAAGCCTATAAAAGGGAAGGAAGCTTCACATGTTGAAAAGGTGCTGGTTGATTAGACAAAAAGCATATACAACAGAACTTGCTAGTGAACAGTCAGATTCACAAATCCCTCCAATAACCAAGTCATTCAAAATATGTTTGTAAGGATTCCTAAGTGAGTTATAAACTTAAGGAAGTCCAAAAACCAAAACCTTTGTTAAAAACCAAAGTGTAAAAGATCTCCTACTTGGGTGAGTAGTGAGATTGGGATATAGGTTGAAGTAGGCGCTTTTAGTGGGATCTCCCTGTAGGACTCAGCTTAGATTCGGGGTAGAAGTCTAAGTGGTATATCCTGCTAAAGATAAAAGGACTCAGCTAGGAAATGGTGCTTCTAATGGTATATCCTACATCCGGAAGGGGGTACCATCCGGAGATAAACTTTAAGGCTTGATTTCTGCCAACTGGAAAGAAATCACACTAGTGGAAAAGCTCAAAGGAAGGAACCTTTGGGGACTGGACGTAGGCGGGGCTGAACTAGTATAAATCATTGTGTTTGATTTTCTTTGACTCTTTATTTATATTTGCATAATATTGTACATTTGCATCACCCAGATCTATAACATCAGGAAGCCATCAAACACGATACACAAGACTTTTTAAAGTCTGTTAATTCTGCGAAAAAGGGTCATTCACTCCCCTCTGACCTTATATAGACCCTCCCAAGGACCAACATTCAGATGTTGCTATATATTAGGTCATACCTAAGCACTCTATAGACTAGGTGATACGGATGATTACGAGTATAGTTGATGTCTATCATTGGTAAGCTGAGTAGTCGAGACGGAATCTATCACTCCATTATAGCAATATAAGGGAGATGTACCTTAGCCACTTCTTAGAAGTGATACACTCGTAAATCTCTTATCAGAGTATGAGTTGATAGGATGGGATCCTGATCAACACATTAAATGGTTGAGTAGTGTGCTTTGACAGCAAGACTAAATACTGGGGTAGCTATTATAACTACTAGTGGACTAACACTTAAACTGAGTCCTAGAAACCAGATGGTACTTAACAGTTGATAGAAGGTGTGAATTGTATTGATACTATTGCAAAATCGGGATTAAGTCATAATGCACATGAAGTTCCGAATATTGAGGGTCATATGCCCTTTGCTAGAGAGCCACTATGAACGATCAAAGTAATCGGAGTCCACAACGGTCTGGAGCTCCGAGCGAGTCAATTCCTATAAAGGGGATTGAGCTAGGTTAAACTTTTGATGGCTCGATATTACAGGATCCTATAAGGTCACACACTTTGAGTTACGACCGAGCTATGTAAAGAACCGTTAGACTACGTCTAATCTACAAGAGCAAGGAAATATGGTTAGACCATAATATTGGTTAGACCAATATTCATTGGTTGGTCCAATGAACCTGTTAAATAATAAGGTGGATAAAATAAATAAAGGGATTAAGAACCAAAAGACAGCACACTTAAAGAATACTGCGAATTGCCTAAATTGGCGGCGGTACGAGGAGGAGACTGCAGACCTACGGCGTCGCGTGAGTGACCTTGAGGGTTGCTAGCAGCCACCGTTCAAGAACAGAGAAGTAAGCAAAACCTGGACCGTGCGCACCCTGTTAGTACTAGTCGTAGGGGGATCAAGATGTCTGCCGGCCGACGCCTGCCTGCCGTGGCCGAGGAGTCTAGTAGTGTGTCCATGATAGAGGGAAGGGAAGAGGACGATGTTGATGACTGGCTTGTGAGTCCCGAAGACGTTTCATCTCGCCCGGCCGGTAGTGGGGGCATGGCTAGTTTTTTATTTTGCTCTCTTTTTTTATTTCCTTATTTGTACCCTTGATACATTGGCGTTGGAATAATTTGGTTTTTTTTGTGTTGGGTTTTGCTTCTTTCGTGGTCTAGACATTCAGAATTTTTGGATGGTTTGTGCCTTCGGGCTTTTAATCTTGAATAAGAATGGGTCGCTGTTTGGAAAGGCATTGGAAACGTAGTATAGGATTATTTACAGGTTTTGTACAGGTCTGAAATGGAAAAAATGCTTCTGATGTTGCCGGAAAATTCACTTCATGTTGCCGGCGGCATGACCCATATCGCCCCAAACTCATTCAGCCAAAATGATATATACAGGGTTGTCTGAAATTCCATATCGCCGGCGGCATCACCTGATATTGCCTCATCTAATCTATATCGCCGGCGGCATCATTTACATCGTCGGCGGCATCACCCATATCGCCGGTGGCATCAATTTCCTAGCAATCTGATTTTGACTATTCTGTCCATTCCTGTCATGGCAACCCATAATCAAAAGTTACAGGGTTTTCTATAGAGTCCGGGGAATGCAGACTGGAAGAGGCTTAAAAAATTCAGGCTTTGGGGGTTTCGATACATCACGGCGTGGCCCGTAAGCCGCGAATTCCTTCAAGCGGCACTATCTTTTTGGGATCCAATGGACCATATTTTCTGATTTTCATCGTTCGAGCTTTGCCCCTTGCTCGAAGAATTCCATGCTATTTTAGGGACACCGTGTCCTAAATGCGTTTCACTGGCATTGCCGGACATGCATTTTGGCATAGATGGAATTCCTCGAGGGTTATGGAATTTGGATTCTGTGGACCTATTTCTGTCTCGGTTGCCCGATAAACCTGGGTTTTAGCTCGGAACAGTTCTAGAGTGGTGCCGTGGAGTGCCCCGATCCCATCTTGCTTGGCCATTCATGGTGGCATTGCTACTCATGGTGGAGTTTATGTGCGGAGTGAGCCCGATTGCTCCACTCAGGCTGATTTCGTTCATCAGCCCTATGTTGACAGGGGCTTCTCCCGTGGCTGTGGGATTGGCCGATGTTTTACTAAACGTGGATGTTGCTTCTGTTGACTCGTCACTTATCGGAGATCAGCTCATATTATTACAGGTACCTTTTGTTCTTTCTAATCCCGCATATTTCCTTCCCCAATCCTTACCTGAGTTTTGAATTATATGTATGGCTTATGGAGAAGCTGAAGTTGAGGGAGGTGCCACGAGGGAACCCGAAAAAGTATCTTCCATCCATCTGAGGGAGACAGGGCTTATGCAGGCTGATTTCGATGAGTTGACATATGATGATTGGGTGCCTATTTTGAGGGGTTATACTGACGCGCAGGTTTAATGGGTTAGTCTATGGTGGAGAATTCAGGATGTGGTTGTAGAATCTTGGGGAGCATGTATTCAACTGATAGGTCTAGAGAAATCTTCATTTTATACCCCTTACCGGCAGTGTCGTCAGTATGGCAAGAGGCAAAGAGTCCCCCCAATCAAACTGCCCCATAACCAGATCAGAGTTTACAAAGCTAGGTGGGTCAACCATATTCGGGAGAAGTGGTCTAGGGAGGCTGTATTTGAGTTTCTGGATTATGATCAAACAGAAACCATCGAAACTGACACACACTACAGGGGATGGCTTGCTAAGATAAGAGATTTGCCGACCCGTCTTGAGGGGGAATGTGTGGAACGGGGAGAGGACCCTTTTTCTACTAGCACACCGAGGCGGATCTCTAGGTACTGTGATGATGATGCAGGAAGTTCGATTTGAGTCTTGCTTTTATCAGAACTATCAGACCCCTTTTTTCTGTTTTTTTTCTCTCTTTTTTTTGCATCCAAAATGAAAATAAAACGAACTCTGTCCAAGGCTTTCTGAAGTTGTCTTAATCTTATGAATACAGGATCCACATAAGTATAAGCATTTAGATTTCAACAAAAGAGAACTGTTATTAATTGAGATAAAATAAAGTACATGATGTTTGGTTGGCATTCCCATTGATTTAACTCCCAGTGCCAATTAGCCGAGATCGGTTTTCTAGAAGGCACTCGCTCTTTGCTCACATACCCTAACTTTTGCCTAGATTGCCCTTTTCGGGTTTTCGATCTAGCGGGTTTGTCTCATCCCCTAATTTTTGCACGGTTGGTTTGCAAGATACCAATCTTCGAGCGTCACCCTAATTTTTGCCCGATCAGTAAAAGACTGAAAGGCGGGTAATTATCACGTATATATTTTTTGGTGTGCTGCTTTTCTGATTTGTTTCTTTTGAATTAAACATGATAACACTTAAGCCTATCTTGGTTTACGGGAATTACGAACTCGTTCCCATCCATGGCTATAAGTTTAGCTGCCCCTTTGCTAGGCAGCTTCTTTATTACATATGGTCCTTCCCAGTTTGGCCTGAATTTACCCCTCGCATTAGTGGTAGAGTGTTTCAACTGCTTGAGGACCAGATCACCGGCCTTTAGGGGGAACTTTTGATGTCTTACCCGACTGTTATATGCCCGAGCCATACGTTGTTGGTACATCTAGAGGTTGTCGAGGGCCTTCAACCTCCGCTCATCCATCATGTTCAACTATTTAAATCTCGCCTGAGTCCATTCGGATTCTTCTAATTTAGCCTCTAGACCGACTCTTAATGAGGTCACCTGATTTTTAACTGGCAAGACTGCTTCCATCCCGTAGACTAGGGAGAACGGAGTTTTGCCCGTTGGGGTGCATATACTGGTGCAATATCCCCAAATAGCGAAATGTAGCTTGTCCGTCCAATCCCTGTAACCGGCTATCATCTTAGAAAGAATCATCTTTACCGATTTATTAGCTGCCTCAATAGCTCCATTGGCTTGTGGTCTGTATGGAGAAGACCTATGGTGCTCGATCCCATACTTCTCAAGTAGAGAAGCACTTGCTCCTTGAAATTCCATTGTCCGAGACTATATGGTGTGGGAGCCCTTACCGAGCAAAGATGTGCTTTTCTATAAACTTGGCCATCTACTTGGCGGTGACATTGGTGAAGGATTCGGCTTCCACCCATTTCGAAAAGTAATCTACTGCTACTACAATGAATTTGTGGCCGTTTGTTGAGGAAGGACAGATTTCACCAATTATATCTATCCCCCACGCCGAGAATGGCCAAGGGGTGGATAAGTGATGGAGCTCGGTGGGTGGCAGATGCTGCATATCTCCGTAAACCTGGCATTGGTGGCATCGTTTGACTTGGGTGATACAATCGGCTGTGAGAGTGAGCCAAAAATACCCCAGCCGCTGGATTTTCTTCGCGAGAGCAAGACCGTTCATATGAGGGCCACAGTCACCGACATAGACCCGGGTCATTACATTCTGAGCCTCAGAATCAGTGAGGCAACGGAGAAGTAGGCCGTCGCTGGTGCACTTGAATAGATCATTATCCAAAATACAAAACTGGATAGCAAGCCGCCATAGGGTGGTACAGTCCGAGTCAGAAGAATCTGTGGGGTATTGGCCAGTCTGAAGAGATAGGATGTCAGAATACCAACAAGGTTCGGATGAAATGGCGAGAACTGGAGGAGTCGATTGAACATGATATGGGATCTTGTGGACATCAAAACCAAAGGGCGGATAGGTTGCTATTGGGGTCCTTCCCACATGGACGCGAGAGTGGCGAGAGCATCTGCCATTTGATTCTCATCTCGAGGAACATGGCGGTACAAGCACGAGGTAAATTTCTCAGACAATTCGCGGACAGCCTCAACATAAGGACGGAGAGATTCTTCTTTAACTTTCCAATCTCCAATGACCTGACGGACAACTAGAGCCAAATCTCTAATGACAGATACATGGCGGGCCTGAACCTGAAGAAGAGCCTTAAGGCCGAACAGGCAAGCTTCATATTCAGCGCCGTTGTTGGTGATAGCGAATTCTAAACATTTAGACAATGGGATTATCTCATTATCTGGTGTGACGATGATGACCCCAAGACCTGCTCCCCGGTGGTTCACAGCACCGTCAAAGTAATTGTCCAATCGTCGTCAAGGGTTATAACAGAGGCTAGCTGTTCATCAGAATACTCAAAATTTTCCTTATAGTTGGAGCTGAGGGGTTGATTAGCCAGGAATTCGGCTACGGTCTGCCCCTTAATGACCTTCTAGGTTACATATTCAATGTCAAACTCAGACAGGAGAAGCAGCCATCGGGATAATTTGCCGGCTAGAGTGGGGGATTGACAAAGAAACTTCATTGGATCAATCTTAGCTACGGCTTGGACGCAATAAGATTGGAAATAATGTCGCAACTTCTTAGTGAGCCAAACCATGGTAGTACAGGTGTTTTCTACAATCAAATATTGGGTTTCATAATCTAACAACTGCTTGCTCAAATAGTAGATGGCATGTTCACGCTTATCATCATATTCCTGGACAAGCATGGCCCCGATGGAAGTTTACTCAATGGCCAGATAAAGGATGAGTGGTTTCCCTGGGATGGGGGGTGTCAAGACGGGTGGATCGATAAGATATGCCTTGATTCTGTCAAACACTACTTAGCAGTGATCGTTCCATACCACGGGTTTCTATTTCTTTAACAATTTAAAGATGGGTTCGCAAACAGTAGTGAGGCGAGCAATGAATCGACTAACAAACTGCAAGGACCCTAAAAATGATCGGACCTCCTTCTTTGTCCTAGGGGAAGGCATGTCCCTGATGGCTTTGGCTTTGTCTGGATCCATTTGAATCCCTTTCTAGCTAACCACGTGTCCTAACAGCTTATCGAAGGTAACTCTAAATACGCATTTCTTTGGATTTAGGCAAAGATTATACTTTTTAATTCGAGTCATGAACTTGTTGAGAATAGCAGGGTGCTCCTCTCGAGTGGCGAACTTCACAATCATGTTGTCCACATACACTTCCACTTCTTTGTGGATCATGTCATGTAGGAGGGCGGTTATAGCTTGCTAATAAGTGGCCCCAGCATTTTTCAACCCGAACAGCATTACTTTGTAGCAATACACCCCCTATTCAGTGATGAACGCTGTTTTGACTTTGTCAACAATATTAACCAGAATCTGATTATACCCTGAGAACCCATCCATGAATGAATACATAGCCACCCTAGTGGCGCTATCAATTAGGACATCAATATGCGGGAGAGGGAAGTTGTCTTTTAGCGAGGCTTTATTGAGGTCTCAAAAATCCACACAGACTCGGACACTACCATCCTTCTTCGGCACTGGGATGATGTTGGACAACCAAGTCGGGTATTCTACCACTTCTATGAATCCAGCTTCGATCAACCTTGAAACCTCTGCCTTAACCTATTCTGCCTATTCAGGTCTTAACCGGAGGAGCTTCTGCTTGACAGGTCAAAATTTAGGATCAGTTGGGATTCTATGTTCGGCGATTTGTCGGTCAACCCCAGGCATGTCTTCGTATGACCAGGCAAAAGCGTTAACATTATTTTTAAGCACTTTTATGATCTCACTTCTTTCCTCGGGAGTTAAATCTTTGGAAATGGTTACCATTTTGGGATTATCATCTGTACTTAGGTTTATTTCACTTAATAATGTATCACTAATGCCAAAAACATTATGCGTATTGATATGTGAATGCATGGATCCATTAGGAAAGACATCAAACAAGTAAGCAGAACGGGAGTTATTCATTGCATTAAAAGCCTCATAAGCAGCATTGTTTGCATCAAAAACATCAGAAATATTAAAAATTACATCATCCATATCCTCCTCCACAGGCGGAGGGGCTTCAGTAGCAACGTCGACGGGAGAAGTGTCATCTGTATTGTCTGTTAGAATGGCATTTAGGTCATGCTCTAGAGCAGTCTTTTGGGCAACGGCGAGTGATGGCCCTTCAGACAGGTCTACCATTTCGGTGAGAGCCCTGGCGAGCTTTTTTACTATAGCTGTCATAGCGTCTTCTTCCCCGGTACCCTTCCAGCCTTTCCTCATCAGTAGTGCCATAGCTTTTGTCACGGTTGCCATAGCATTCTCAATTTCCGGATCGATAGACTCTTCATTACTTCTCTCAGGCTCATCCTCAGGATATATCTTACCTTTCTCTTTAGCCTAATTAGAAACAACATTGACAGGTGCATCAGGCTCAGTAGGCTTGGGTTCAGCTGAAACTATCATGACCAGTCTCAAAGTCATAGACATCTTTAAAGATCTCAAAGCTGGGCCACATTTTCCCGCCATACTCGATTGGCTCAGGCTCCCCCTTATAAGGCCTCTTGCCTTGGATCTCAAAAATAGTGACCATGCGGTAATAGCAAGAAGGGACGCAGCGATAGGCTTTTCTAGGCTTATATCCCAATCCAGCTCCATGAATAAGGATCTTCGGCTCCAATGCCTCAATAATTCCCTATTCGTGTATTCCTCCACCTCTGCCAGGCTTTTAACCAGATTTCTTCATTAGTTTGCCCATACCAGTGTGAAGGTAGCTGTGCCAAAGGGGAGGAGGCTTCTGAGCTTTGCTAATCATGGCAATCTGAAGGCCCTTTTCTAGATTAGCTTCGGCTTCCATAACAGCCATAATGGAAGCAGGATCGGCCTCTATAGTCACCATTTTGTCATCATTAATTAGCTTGATTTTTTGGTGTAGTGTGGAGGGAACTACGCCCAAAGCATGGAGCCATGGTCGGCCAAGCAACAGAGAATAGGTAACAGGAATGTCAAGTACGGTGAAACGCACATTGTTTGCCACACCTTCGACAGTGACTTCTGCCTCAAAAGTCCCAATTACATTATACTTTGAATCATCATAAGCTCTAATAACCATGTTGGACCTTTTAAGCATGTCCTCTGACAGCCCCAGATGAGGAAGGATTTTTAGAGGGCATAGGTTTAGAGCGGAGCCATCATACACTTTGACGCACGGGATAACCTTATCGAGAATTTGGATTCGGATGAATAAGGCCCTATTGTGATCCCTTCCCTCGTGCGTAAGATCAAAACTATCAAACACAATCTGAGGCCCTTTTCTTGGGGGAATGCCTTCTCCTATTGTGGCACACATCTCAATGACCGAGGTGGTCGGATTAGTTTCCAGAATAAGGAGCCGTTTGATCAAACCCTTGCAATGCCTTTCAGAGTCAATTACTAGTTGCTAGATGTTGTATTGGGCTTGGGTGTTTTTCAGCTGGGTAATAAGGGGGTCAACCTCAAGATTGGTAGGGACAGGCGAAGGTGGAGAAGGGGGTCTTGCAGTAGTTCCAACTCTACCAGGAATCAAGTCTTTATTTAGGCGGAGATATCGGTCTTCCAACTGATATATGCGACCACTCCAAGTAATATTAAGGACATTATCAAGCAAGATGCTCTAAGTGGCTCGCATTTTAAACAGGTACTGTTGCTCTTCGGAGTCCGAATCCAGGTCTTATAGCTCATACTTGTCCACGCTAAAAAGGTCATGGTGATCAACCTTGAACAAGTTGGTGCTTATGGCCTTGGTCTCTCGAGCCATTTCCCCATCCTCATCAGAATAGTTCTCACTTCAAAACAAAGGAATCTACTCTGAATAGTGCTTTCCCCTCAGCTTTCTTTCTTTTTGCCACAAATGGTTTAGACCTACGGCTCTCTTGCTTTGGTTGGTCTGGATTAATTTCCATTCCCTGAATGGAGTTGACTCTCGGGTTGGCTTGATTGATAAGGTCAAAAACCGAGCAAGATGGTAGATCTGAACCGATGGCCAGGATAGAATTACTACTAACCAGCCTTCGAGCAAGAAGATTGAAGACTATGGCTTTGGATAAACCAGATTGGACCATGCCGACCTTACTTCCGAAGTTCGTAAAGGATTATTCATAGTGCTCGGAGCCTTGTCCGGTTCAGCGATCTTTGCTTTGCTAACTAACCATTGAATTGCTGAGAGTAGGGCCTTATAATTATTGGTTTGGTGTCCTACCTGAATGTGATAATTATAGAAGTTATTCTTATCTTCAGGTCTAGGTGGCTTGTATTCCTGAAGGGACTGTATGAAACCTGCTTCCCTCAAGCGCTAGAAGAAGACCGACAGGGGCAATTTATAAGGGTTGGTCAAAACAAAAGGGGGATGAGGAGGTTGGATTGGGGTAATCATTGGCGGAGCTGGGGTGACTATGAGGGGCGTAGCGGGGGTGTGAGAAATGGCTTGAATTGCAGCCAGTGTTTTTGGCTTAGCCGGCGCCAGGGTTGAGGGTTGAGCTTCATTCTTCATGAACCATGGTTTCCCCGCTCTCTCAGCCTTCTCACGCTCTGCCTCACACTCAATTTTTTCAGATTTCTCAAACACAGCCTTGTAAGAAAGAAAGGAATCTGTAGCCATTTCCTTGCGGAATAGGGGGGAGAGACCCTTCGAGGAGTTTGACAATCATTTCCTCAAGGCTGAACTTGGACTTCATCAAGACCTGAGTCGACATCCACCTATTGAAGTATTGCTTAAAGGTTTCGTTGGGCATTTGACGGACCCTCTCAAGATGTTGGAGGGTCGTCTCCATCATAGTATTGAAACCATAATGCACTTTCAACGCCTCGGATAAGAGAGTCCAATCGGCGACAATATGTTGCAGGAAGGTGTGATACCATTCGAGGGCAGGACCCCCAAAGGGAGCAGGGAAACATTTCAGCATGCACCATATCACTCAGCTTTGTCACCGCATCACTCTTTCATACATTATAATGTGAGAGGTAGGTGCTCCTGAGCCATCATAATGAGCCATATTTGGCATAGTAAAATTTTCGGGGCCCCAATCTTCGTCCCTCTCAGGTTTCTTATCAGTGATGAGGCGGTTGATGTACGCTTGGATTTTGGGCGTCACGCCCGGAGGCTGCATGACCTAGTCGTTGTTTGGTTTGTGAGAGATTGTCGGGGCTTCAGGTGTCGCGCTTGGAGAATGCGCGACCTGGTCGTTGATAGTTTGAGAAGCTATCATTTACCGAACAAATGCGGCTACATCAAGTGTCACGCCCGACGGTTGCATGACCTGGTCATTGAGTGTTGGAGGTAGCGGAGGGCGAATGGTCTGCTGGCTGGCAAAAGGATTTTAAGGGTAGGTGGTGCCTTTAGGAGTTACAATGAACTGCGGAGGTGTAAAGGAGGGTACTGGCTGAGAAATTGGGCTTTGGTGAGTGAATATCGGAGGGGTGGAGCTTTAAGCGAAGGGTCTTGGATTAAAAGGCACAACTGATGGGGTGGTCGAAGTTGAAAAGAAAGCTGAAGCCTGCCTAAACTGGAATGAACTCGCCATGAGTTGGGTTGATTGAAAGATAGGTGCAACGGGTCTTGCCCCTACCAAACTGGTCAACATCTGTGCCGAACCGTTTAGGGCCTGAATATTAGATGCCGATACTCGATCGGAATTCCTATCTAAAAGAGCTCGCTTAACGGCTGCCTGAATCATAGTTTGGATAGAAGCTTGGAAAGCATCCGAGTTCAGGAATTGCATCATAGAACTAGTAAAGTCGAAACCAGGTGGGGGTTGAGATCCTATTCCCGAGCTAGAAGTAGGGCCAAAGGGCTCTTCCGGAGGAGGGGTTCCTTCATTTCTTGGGAAAGACATGGCTAGTCAAGAAGGATTTTGGCTTAACTGAACTTGTTGTGAATCTGACTCCCCACTGGAATCGGTGTAGGGAATTCCTTTGACTTCCATAGTGACAATCGGGGTTAGAGGATGATGTATCAGGCGATGTTTTATCCTTTTCCAAGCCGGGGTATGACGATCAGTGCGCCTTCTCCTAGCTGAAACGGTAGGTAGTGGATCAGACCATGAATGGATTGGTGAATGGTATGCATGCCTTTTGTTCCTTGGGAATGATGCGTGATGCGTATGGCTGCACGTAGATGTGGTTAGAGATGACGTGATGGCTTATCCCTCCAACATATGTGGGACGTTTGTACCTCACGTCATACATAGCGATATGTGGTGATGCAACGGAAGTACAAGGAATTCCTACATGTGTTGCTAAACCTCTTCCATGGGTGGAAGTGGTAAGGGTAAGTTGATTCATTTTCGGCTCTTAGAGCCGATGCATGGGGGTGCATGATCACAGAGCACATAGCACGAGAACCGTCCCTCTTCCAACCTTATGACTCCCGCGTAATGCCTTTTTGGAAGGATGGAGTTTGGCCTCTTCACCGGTAATGGTGAAAGAAGTGTGTCCTAATTATTTTATTTATTTTGGGTAATCCTAAGGGGAATGATGTGCTTAAGGCTTTTTCTAGCGCGGCTTTGGTATAGGGTTGTTAATCTAGAAGGTTCTCATTTACCTTGATTCCACGTTACTCAACCACTACCCAAATAGGTGCGATCGTAGGAGTTTACGTGTTGGTTAAAACGAGTGATCCACCCACTAGGCATCATCAATTCCAACAGGGCATGAGTGATACTTCGTGAGCTTCTCGGGTAAAATAGGGCACCTAAAATTACTGAACTATCTACACGCTTGAGGATAAAACATTATAAAAAAGAATGAAGTTTTAATTTGGCCAATGATTTCAATACATCATCAAGATCCCCAGCAGAGTTGCCACTGTGAGAGGACGATGTTTCGTACGGCGACAGCGGGGCCGGGCCTGGTCTGGCCGGCCTCTTGGAATGAGGGGGGAGATGCGTATAATGAGATCGAAAATGATTTTGCATATTTTAATGCTCGAAAGATACGAGATCGAAATCTCGTACTTAAAAGAGAGTCGCCACCCGATTCAGCTCAACTGGGAAATTTTTGGTACGATTTTCCCACCGGGTGGTTGGACCCTACCTTAAGTAGAGATTCCGAGTTCGGATGATGTTATCTACTTTTCATTAGGCCAAGTTAAGGTACTTCATTCTTTCTTAATTGGTTTGATCCATCCTACTTATTTGTATTTTTTAGTTATTTTGTTGTTCTCACATTTATCAAGCAATTGAAACAATGAATAAAATACTTACAGCCATAAAAAAAAGTACGGAAAATTAAATTATTACAAGGTTTCCAAGTCCTATATGTTTTTTTATGCAATAAATAAAATACCTGAATATCTGATATACGTCTGCCTGCAGAAAATTGTTAGCACGGGTATGGCATATTTTATTTACAGTATCAAGAAATCGGATCGGGCGGCTAAAATGAGATTCAAACGGCATTTTCGAGGAAATTCCATTTTTAATCGGATTTTAGGCTCAATTGTTACTTTAACCGGATTATGACTGAAAATACCCACACATTACAGGATAGGGTCTATTTGCAAGAGATTTTGAACTTCCATCATTACATTATATATTCAAGCTTCGGAAAATAAGCTAATTTGGGAATAAATGAAAATAAAACTGCTGTCCATAAAGTCATATCACCGACGATACAATTGATGCCGCCAGAGACATGGCTGATGTCGCTGGCGAAATAGCCGATGCCGTCGACGACATCAATTATGTCACCAGCGATATCAGCTTGTAGGCAGTAGTGGTGGCAGCAAAAAATGACCAAAAAACCTAAAAGGGTATAAATCAACGAAATTTAACACAAATCAGTAATGTTAATGCCAAAGAGTTATGAGACTCAGGATTTTTACCTCGAGGCCGTGAATCCACCTCTTCGTGAACCAAAAGAAACACCTACGGGGAGCTTGTTACGATGATTTAGCAGTGAATTTAAGTGCTTCTGGTTTCTAAATCTAATTAAGTTGATTTTAACTTAAAGACTTGCTGATTTCAAACTCACAATCAGAGAATTCAAAGAAGAAAAACCAGGAAAAATGGATCGGAATCCTTTTTTTTTTTCTATTTTATCTAGTTCTTATCTCACTAAAATCTATTCCCACATTAAAACCCTAACCTTTTATTATTCTCCGCCTTAAAATGCAGCTCAATGTGTGCTTTTATAGGTGAAATAGGGTGTTTTTTAAGGCCTTTTTGACCAATTCAGCCGAAAGTGGCCGAAAGGCTGTCTGTGGAGGGACCAGTTTCGTGCCATGCCGCCGGTGACATGGTGATGCCACCGGCGGTATGGCTAATGATGTCGGCGGCATGGCTGGTGCCGCTGGTGGCATCAGCCTTTAGCATACCGACAGCTAACGGGACCAAAAGCCAAAAAAGTCGTGAAAAGTGGTTTAATAGTGGGTGGAAAGGCATCTTTTTGACTTTTAATAATATTTTAATGGGTATTTATTATTTGGGTACAAACCATCTATTCAAGCTCCTACCGGACGCGTTATCAGCCACCCCGAACTGGATTCTACCAAGTATAAAATTCGCGAGGAATATTATTCTGGTAATAAAAATTCTAAAGAGAACTTTTATTTTGAGGCATTAAAATCGGGTACACGTTATCATCGTCTCGCGAGAGGGATTGTGAAATCCCGTGCTCACACCAAGGCTCTTGAAAGATACGGATTTTTCATCAGGGATGATAAACAAATCTATAAAATGGAGGATGATGAACCTAAGACCTTCAAGGATGGAGTGCTCAGACTCTGATAAATGGTTAAATTCCATGAAATCAGAAATGGATTCTATGTATGTAAACCAAGTATGGAAATTGGTCGATGCACCTGATGAGGTTAGACCCAGAGGTTGCAAATGGATTTTCAAGAAGAAAACGGACATGGATGGTAATGTGATTACCTATAAGGCAAGGTTGGTGGCAAAGGGCTATAGTCAAAAAGAAGGAATTGACTATGACGAAACCTTTTCACCGGTAGCCATGCTTAAATCCATAAGGATACTCTTGGCCATTGCTACTCATTATGATTATGAGATCTGGCATATGGATGTGAAAATTGCTTTCCTGAAAGGAAACTTGGATCGGGATGTATACATGATACAACCTGAGGGTTTTACATCTCAGAATGGCTCGAAGGTATGCAAGCTGCAAAGATCCATTTATGGACTTAAGCAGGCCTCCAGGAGTTGGAATATAAGGTTTGATGATATGATCAAATAGTTAGATTTTATATCAAACGCTTATGAGCCTTGTGTATACAAAAAGGTTAGTGGGAGTGTAGTCATTTTCCTTATGCTATATGTTGATGTCATACTACTAATAGGGAATGGCATTTCTCTTCTTCAAATGGTTGAGTCATGGTTGTTAAGAAAGTTCTCCATGAAAGACCTTGGAGAAGCAGCATTTATACTAGGTATAAAGAACTATAGAGATAGATCCAAGAGGCTGCTAGGTCTTTCATAAGATACATACATAGACAAGGTATTGACTAGGTTCAACCTTGAGCAATCAAGAAAGGGTTGTCTTCCAATGTCTCATGGAATTAAACTTTCTAAATCTGAATGTCCACAAGAGGAGAGATTGTGCATGAATATAATACCCTATGCATCCGCAATAGGATCTATCATGTATGCTATGGTATGTACACGGTCAGATGTCTCACACGCATTGAGCACCACAAGCCGATTTCAATATGATCCAAGTAAGAAGCACTAGAAGGCCGTTAAGAATATCCTCAGTACTTGAGAAGGACTAAGAAAATGTTCTTGGTATATGGAGGAAGTGATCTCACAGTAAAGGGATTCACTGATGCGAGTTTTCAATCTGACAAAGATAACTGCAAGTCACAATCAGGTTACCTATTTATGTTCAATAGAGGGGCAATTGTTTGGAAGAGTTCCAAACAGGATACGACTATCGATTCAACCACTGAATCTTAGTACATTGCTACTTTAGAAGCAGCAAAACAAACTGCCTAGATAAAGAGATTTATTGGTGATCCCGGTGTGGTGTCTAATAGTGACGATCCAATAGTATTATATTATGATAACATTGGGGCTATTTCTCAGGCAAAAGAACCACGGTCTCATCAGAGAAACGGACATGTACATAAAAAATATCATATAGTTCAAGATATGATAAAGGATAAGGATATACATATGGAATATGTACCCACATATCAGAACCTGACGGATGGTTTGACCAAGCCTTTGACACAGATTAAGCATGACCAGCATGTTAATAGTTATGGTGTACGACACGTAGCTAATTGGCTCTGGTGCTAGTGGTAGATTGTTAGATATAATGTATGCCCTAAAGGCAATTAGGGATATATATATTAGGTAGTTTTATTTGTACGAACAAAGTTATATTAATAAGGCATTCATTGATGTGTTTTCAAAAGTCCATGACATAATCATAGCACGTATTGTAAGGGCATAGTAGGACTATGTTGGTGAGAATTGGTTCATGTACAATTATGATTTGTCTAAATAACCCTAGTTATAGTATCATTAAGACTGGACATTGATGATATGGATAGACTAGCATGTATCATCATACCTCTTGAATTTGATTCATAGTAGCATATCTCCAGTGTTAGAGGCTGGTACCTTGGGTTAACACATTAGGGAGATACATTGGAGTCCGCTATGAGACAACACTTGGTAATCTATATTATGTGTTGGTGTTTTAATCGTCTCATTGCAATAGCAATATGAATATCCTTAGACCTGAGATACTAGTTACCTTATTCAGATATTTCTATATTTTTGGTCATACCTAAGCACACTATAGACTACGTGATACGGATGATTATGGGTATAATTGATGTCTGTCCGCTGGTAAGCTGAGTAGTCGAGATGGAATCTATCGCTCCACTATAGCAATATAAGGGAGATATACCTTGGCCACTTGTTAGAAGTGACACACTCGTAAACCTCTGATTAGAGTATGAGTTGATAGGATGGGATCCTGATCAACGCATTAAATGGTTGAGTAGTGTGCTTTGGCAGCAAGACTAAATACTGGGGTAGCTATTATAACTACTAGTGGACTAACACTTAAACAGAGTCCTAAAAACCAGATGGTACTTAACAGTTGATAGAAGGAGTGAATTGTATTAATACTATTATAGAATCAGGATTAAGTCAAAATGCACGTGACGTTCCGAATATTGAGGTGTCATATGCCCTTTACTAAAGAGCCACTATGACCGATCAAAGTAAACGGAGTCCACAACGGTCTGGAGCTTCAAGCTAGTCAATTCCTGTAAAGGGGATTGAGCTAGGTTAAACTTTTGACGGCTCGATATTATGGGATCCTATAACGTCACACACTTTGAGTTACGACCAATCTATGTAAAGAACCGTTAGACTAGGTCTAATCTAGAAGAGCAAGGAAATATGGTTAGACCATAATATTGGTTAGACAAATATTCATTGGTTGGTCCAATGAACTTGTTAAATAATGAGGATAAAAAAATAAAGGGATTAAGAACCAAAAGACAACACAGTTAAAGAATACTGGGTATTGCTTAAATTAGTTAGTGTAAGTGGATCGGTGAGAAAATTGTTGGACAATTTTAGATTCAATCTGCGAGCGGGCCAAGGCATGTTGTGTGAGAACAACATTGCTCAAGGCCCACATTGGGGTCTTAGGAAAAGTGGGCTGCATAGCGTAGCCCACTACGCAAAAGAGCGCTACCTGCTGCGAGGCCCAACAAGGCCGCGCAATGTGTAGCCTACTGGGTTGTGCTGGTTCGTGGCCCAATAGGCACAGTAGTTGGCGTTGTGCTGAGTTGGGCTGTTGGCCTACCTGCCTGCGTAGGTCCAACCTGTACTATTGGCTATTCGGTCAATAATGTTTGGATAGGTATGGGGAGTCTGCTCCCTAAGCAAACTCCCCATTAGAGTTTAGTTCTAACTATATTATGTTAATAATAATACCAAATTGCCCTTTCTATTTTATTTCCGATTGGTTGAGGTTAGGGACATTATTGTCCTTTAAACAATTCGTAACCACTATAAATAGAGGCCTCCTCCATTATTTTTCGTCCTTAATTTCATACTCCTTCTCTTGCTCTCTATTATTCTCTTAGTTGTTCTGATTCCTAAAAGTTATTCGTCGAAAGACGTATTTACTTAGAATAGAAAACTAAGGGAATTTCTTCTAGAATTAACTAGTAGGGAAGATCTAGCTATCTTTCACTTATTTATTGGTACTCCCTTTCTAGAAGACTTTGGTCGGTGGTGCTAGTGTGGACTATTTATAGAGGGCTTCTACTTTGGAGTCTGTGCAAGTAGCTGAGGGGTCTTTCTACCAACTACAGGATTCACGCTTCAACTAGTAAGTGGTTAAATTTAGGTCCTTTTAATAATTGTTTATGACCTAGAATAATTTAAGACTAGCAATATTATCAATCATGTCATGCTTAAGAGATCTTGGACACTAGATTAAAATTTTGAATTTCTGTTGCGCATGTTTTACTTGCTAAAACCATTAATCTAGACCAACAAAAGTATCCACCACGGGGATAGTGGCGGTGGGAGTAGTGATAACAGTAGTGGGGGTGGTGGTGAAAGGAGTGGTATCGATGGTGATGGTGCCGATGAGGATGTTATTGGTCGCTAGGGTTTGGGTGGTGGTGCTTTCCTGGTTGGAAGCCATTGTGGTGAGTGAGGGTGGTGAAAAAGTGAGTTCATCAGAGAAGAGAGAGTTTGCTTTTGAGAGAGAGAGCTTGAGAGCTATTTGTGAAAGCATGACTATTAAGAGTGAGGGATTTGGTTTAAATATGCAAAAGGCGAGGCTCATAGGGTAATAATGGGTTTAGCAGCAATTATGGCCTCAACGAAATGCAAAACCACCATAAATCTCCATGATCTTCACATGACTGCCACATCACCCACTGGTACATGTATTAAGGCACGTGAGTCATTTCCTATCCATTATCCTTTCACTCCAGTCCTTTAGCGTGTGACGCTTTAACTAGTAATGTATGTACAGAGACCTATGCCTGCAATAAATGATAGAGAGAGAGACATAAGTCCTAGTCTAGATTCAGCAAATAAACACTAAAGAATCGAAGCTAAATTCAATGAAAGAGATAAAGAGTCAGAAATGCTTGGTTTGCCTCCCAAGAGCTCTTTGTTTATTGTCGATGAGCTCGATGCACCACACTGAGATCATGGTGTGGTGTTAGAGGTCTTTGTGAGAGTGATCTCCTCAGAGTGAGCTTGGAATCCTTCATAGTATGGCTTGAGGCAATGCCCATTGACTTTCAAGACTTTGTTGGTCCCGATGCTTTGTATGATGACTGCTCCATATGGGAACATCTTGGTCATGACGTAAGGTCTAGACCACCGAGACCTCAAATTTCCAAGTAATAATTTGAGCTGGGACTGAAAGGGAAGGACTCTTTGTCCCACTTGGAAAGTTTTCCTGGAAGTGAAAAGTTCATGGTGGTGTTTAGTGGTCTCCTTGTAAGCTTTGTTCCTCTCGTAGACGTCGTAGCAGATTTCCTCTAATTCATAGAGCTATAACCTCTTTGCTCTTTAGCTGCATCGACCCTAAAGTTGGTCTCTATGATAGCCCAATATGCCTTATGCTTGATCTCGATAGGTAAGTGGCATGCTTTCCCATAGACGACTCTATAAGGTGATATCCCGATGGTGGCTTTCCATGTTGTGCAGACTGCCCAGAGAGCTTGGAAGAGATGGAGACTCCAGTCTTTCTAGTTGGGATTAACTATTTTCTCCAAGATGAGCTTAACCTCTTTGTTGCTCAGGCTTATCCATTTGTCTGCGGATGGCATGATGTGGTAGTCATGTACTTGACTCCCCATTTTGCCAATAATATCGAGATCGTCTTGTTGCAAAAATGTGTATTGCGATCACTGGTAAGTAGTCTCGGTGTCCCATATCTACAGATGATATTGTTCTTGATGAAGTCTACCAAGGTCTTTCCATCATCATTCCCGGTTTCCTTGGCTTCTATCCACTTGGAGACATAATCAACTGCGAGGAGGATGAACTTGAACCCATAAGAAGGAGGAAAGGGACCCATGAAATCGATACCCCAGACATCAAAGATCTCAATAACTAAGATGAGAGTCATCGGGAGCTTAACTCGACATCCAAGATTACCAATCCTTTGACAGTTGTCGCCTGCCTTACAAAATATATAGGAGTCACGAAAGATGTGGGGTCAATAAAATCCGCACTCAAGGATGCGTTGCGCTATTCTCCTTGGCCCACCGTGACCTCCACAAACCTCAGAATTACATGCTTGCAAGAGTCTCGGTATCTCTTCCCTAAAAATACATCTCCTCAAAACCAAATCGTTTCCTCGTCTCCTAATATAAAGATCATCCCAATAATACCTGCTAGCTTCCCTCTTCATCCTTTCCTTGTCATTGCGCGTGAAATACTCTAAAAACTTCCCAGTGGTATGAAAGTTAACAAGATCTGTGTACCATCGAGTCTCGGTGATGGCAAAGAGACTCTCTCCTAGAAATTCATCCCGGAGTTCCCTCGGTTCTTCTGAATTGGTCAGCTTACTAAGATGATCGGCCACCAGGTTCTCTGTCCCCTTCTTGTCTATGATCTCGATGTCAAACTCTTGTAGCAAAAGGATCTACCAAATCAGCCTCAGTTTAGCGTCCTTCTTGGTCATAAGGTACCTTAATGCGGCATGGTCCGAGTACACAATGACCTTGGACCAGAGAAGGTAGGAACAAAATTTCTCCAGTGCAAAAATAATAGCAAGGAGCTCTTTCTCAGTCGTGGTGTAGTTCCTTTGAGATGTATCTAGAGTCCGGGAGGAATAGTAAATAATGTAAGGCTCTCGGGCAACCCGTTGTCCCAAAAATGCTCCTACTACTTTATCGCTTGCATCGCACTAGATCTTGAAGGGCTAGTCCCAATTAGGTGTTTGGATAATAGGCGCAGAGACCAGCTTCTCCTTGAGAGTGTCAAAGGCTTCCTTGCAAGGATCTCTAAACTCAAAGTTAGCGTCTTTCTAAAGTAGTCTGTATAGGGGCTCGGTGATCTTTGAAAAGTTCTTGATGAACCTGCGATAAAAACATGCATGCCCAAGAAAAGACCTAACTTCCTTTACAGAAGTAGGGTAAGGTGAGGATTGAATAACATCAATTTTAGCTTTATCTACCTTAATACCCTTCTTAGAAACAACATGACCCAATATCATACCTTCGTCTACCATGAAGTGGCACTTTTCATAGCTGAGTACTAAGTTAGACTCAATACAACGCTTAAGGATCTTACAAAGGTTATCGAGACATGCGTCGAAAGAGTCACCATACACTGTAAAATCATCCATGATGACTTCAATGATGCTCTCCACATAATCAGAAAAGATAGTCACCATACACCTCTGTAATGTAGCGGGGGCATTGTAGAGACCAAAAGGCATCCGTTTGTAAGCAAAGGTGCCAAAAGGTCACGTGAAAGTTGTCTTCTCGTAGTCTTATGGTGCTACCGGGATCTGATAGAAACCTAACATCCCATCGAGACAACAGTAGTGAGATTTACCTACTAGTCTCTCTAGCATCCGATCGATGAATGGCAATGGGAAATGGTCCTTCTTAGTCGCAGCATTGAGCTTAAGATAGTCAATACAGACTCACCATCCATTCTATAGTCTCGTCGGGACCAGTTCTCCTGCTTTGTTTGTTATCACCATGATCCCTGTCTTCTTAGGAACGACTTGAACCGGGCTAACCTACTCACTATCAAAGATGGGGTAGTTAGCCTCCATAAGCTTGATCACCTCCTTCTTCACAACTTCCATCATAGGAGGATTGAGTCTCCTTTGCGGTTGGCGACAGGTCTTAGCGTTCTCCTCTAACTTGATCTTGTACATGCAAGTGATAGGACTAATCCCCTTGATATCGACTATAGTCCACCTAATTGTCTCTTTGTGTTGCTGGAGCAAGGAGATCAACCGCTTTTCTTCATCGGGACTCAATTTACTGGAAATGATCACCGAGAGGTTATCGTTGTCCCCCAAGAAAGCACACTTGAGGTGAATTGGCAAAATTTTAAGTTCAAGTTTTGCCGGTTGAAAAATGGTAGGAGTGAGCTTCTAGAAGGGTGGTAGAGCGAGTTTTGGTCCTCAACTTGCCATAGGAGGAAGCATATCGAGACTATGTATAGCTCTTTCACTTTCTCGTCAAAATAAGTATCATCGAGACTCTTGGTGTCAAGTGCCTCGTTCAATGCGACCAAATACTCATCTGAGAGATTGAGCTCAAAATTTTGTTGAATGACAAGATAAGACTATCAATGCTGCATGGGCTTGAACCTTCTTATGGGGTCTTCATGGCATCATAAACATTAAAGGTGGTTGTTTCCCCGTTGAACTCCATAGTGAGGCAACCATTGTGTACATCAATCTTGGTCCTGGTAGTGCTCAAGAATGGTCTCCCTAGCAGCAGATCTGAGTTCCCCTTCTTATCTGCATTACACATATCAAGAACATAAAAGTTAGTGGGAAAAACAAAATCATTTACCTTGACCAATACGTCCTCCAAAATTCCCTCCGGTTAGACAACAAAGTAATCCACCAGTTGTAAGACAGTCCTAGTCTCCTTGAGAGGCATGTTATGATTGGCTGATATCTGCTGGTAGATGGAGGAAGGCATTATGTTAATAGATGCACCGAGATCACATATAGCCTTTTGAATCCTAACCTGCTCTATCGTGCAATTGATAGCGAACATTCCCTAGTCCTTCAGCCTAAGGGGTAACTTGCGTTAGATCATGACAAATATATTTTTCCCTATCATGACCTTGTTCAGGTCATGCTGCTTTTTCTTGTTGGTGGAAAGCTCCTTAAGGAACTTTGCATATTTGGGCATATGTTTGATCACATAGAGTAACGGGATGTTGATCTCAACTTTCCATAAGGTCTCGAAGATTTCCTTCTCCTCTTTCATCTTCTTAGTCTTTGTTAGTCTCTCCGAAAAAGGAGGTCAGGTCTGGGTAGAAACCACTAGTTCCTCTGTGTCATTGGGAATCTCAATGATTTCATCTTCCAGTTCTGCTCTCGGTGGTATTGACTGGAACTCTTTTTCACTCATCAACGTGATCTAGCTGACATTCTCCCTAAGATTATCCTCCGTTTGGGATGTAAGTCTTCCCATGTTTTCGATCCTAGAGAGAGAGCTAGTTATCTGGGCCATCTTCTTCTCCATGCTTGAGAAGTTCCCTTGCAGTCACTGTATCTGATCGTTCACTTTCTCAAACTGCTTATGTAAACCCTCGGCTAGAGCAACAAAAAGGTCATAAGGATTTTGTTGTGGTTGTTGAGGTGGATAAGGATTGTGTTGCGGCTGGATCTATTGAGGAGGTCTCGGTACGACCGTGTTCTACTGATTTCTTGCGATGAGTTGATTCTATGGTCCATGTGGTTGTTGATGGTCATTATTCCCCCATGCGAGTGCAGGTTGATCTCTCCATCTGATCTGATTTCTCTGCAGTGGTAGAATGTAAGGTTATCTACTCCCATGTTTATCGTAGTTCCCATAGTTCCCCATGGTGTTGACTTGTTTGAATTAGGGTCTCCAACGCATGGTCACTTGTTAGTAGCATTATTGGTCTTCTTGCAAAGATCCTATTCCTTTGTGACCTTGATATGGACAGCTATCTTATGTACAAGCTCAGCGAGCCTGTCTATCTTTTCATTGAGATCATAGGAATTGATCTCATTGACTGTCCTTGAAGTTGACCTCTCCTCACGATCGCCAAACTATTGAGAGGTCTCTACCATAGTCTTAATGAGGTCCCAAGCTTGAGTTGGGTCTTGTTGATAAGAGTCCCACCATTAGCGACATCCATGATAGCATGCTGAGAGAATGGTAGCCCTTCATAGAAAGTTTGGACTAAGGCTTGATCAGTGAACCCGTGGGGTGGGCAAGCTGCCAAATGGTGCTAGAATCGTTCATAGTACTCATGGAGACTCTCCATGTCTTTCATCTTTGCAGAATAGATTTGCCTCTTGAAGATGGTAACTCTCGATGCTGGAAAATACTTGTCAAGAAAGTCTCTTGACATCTCAGCCCATGATGTAATAGATCCTGGTTTCAAATTACAAAACCAGTCTTTGGCTCAAGAGACAAAGGAAAGGACTTCAGCTTCGCAAGTTCTTGATCAATCTTCGATGGCTTCATAGAGGAAATCGTCAAATGGAATTGCTACAAATGTTTATAAAGGTCTTTAGTGGCCCTCCCGACTAATTTAGGTAAGCTATGGACAAACCCAGATCTCATCTCGAAGTTATTATCATTAGTCTCGGTCGGGTAACTGATGCAAAGTGGTTGTCATTCCACCGGGACCCGTGTAAGGTCTCAGATTGACTGCTCTGCATTAGCCATGGTCACGATGGCTATTTCTGGTTCAAAATCTGAGTCGTTTGGATTGTCAAACAGTTCCTCTATATTGATTATGTCGTCGCTGGGTCCGGTTGAACTTTCTGCTTGATGTTTAGACTTCCTACGCTCACGAGCCTGCTTAGCGTCAGCTCTATTGGATCTTTTGATTTCTAGATCCTAGAAAAGTTCATTGCCAAGACCTGTGGCTCTTGTCATCCACAAAAAATAACTAGTCAAAAGGAATCGCTCCCCAGCAACAGCGCCAAAATTTGATGGGTGTCGAGACCACCAAGAATAAATCCCTACACAATATAAACTAGTAGTTAGTTGCAAGCAGAGGTCGACCCCACAAGAAACGGTATTCAACAATGTTATCTTTAATAGATAATGGACAGTGGGACCTAGGAGTACTCTCTTTAGGAATTTATACATTAAAACAAAATAAAACAGGTGATAAATCAATGAAATAAAGCGACTAGACCAAAGCATGGTAAAACTGAGCATCATACTGATCATTGGACAAGATATAAATTGCACCAGGACCTACGTTTAGTTATACTAGCGTTCATGCACCGTACAACACTAGCAACTCTTCCTTACTGTATATGGAGATCGGACTTCACGCCACAACCACCTTCTTACTCATCGTTACCCTCAACTTTGCGCCTAAGAGCTTGCCGATGAATAGCAATAAATATTAGAAAAGCCTAAACCCTTACCGACAGGTAGTGAAGCACTCCCAACATGCATAAGATTACCTTTCTCCAATCTCGGTGAAGACTGTCGTCACTTTATTCCTCTTTAGGCACAATTACGGATGCAAGAATTAGAATTAACAATAATCACAGAGACTTGCCAAATGGTTTATCAGACCAAATAGCGAGACTAAGCGATACTCTTACCATAAAACCCTTGAAGTACCGAGATTAGTAAATAGGTCACCTTGCGGATCTGTATTCAGTTGCGGTCCTCGCACCATTTAAACTCAACCTTGACCCTTACTTAGTCAAGTCACAAGGAAATTAGTTAGACATGACTGAATTTAAAAGTGTAGAAATATAAAGAGACTTAAAATAAATCATGCTGAAATGTAAAGACTTGAAATCGAAATGAAATTAGAAATCATTGAACTGAAGATAAACTTGCAATTAAATTAAAAGAAATTCGAAAATAAGAACTTGAATAAAAAGTTGGAATCCAAAAGTACTTGAAAATGGAAAGAGAGCAAGAACATAAACAAAAAACTAAGCAGAAACTTGGGGTATTTATAGTTAGTCGCCTCTTCTTTGCTTCCTCTTTAGTTTCATAAGGACTCTTTGCCATTATTTCCTAGAATAGGCTTTTTCTCCCTTTTAGTCTTTTATCTTTAATGGAATTAAAATCCTTATCTTTATCTTCTATAAATAGAATTAGGATAGAAATTAAGCTCTTTCTTGAATTGGACTCTTTCCAAATAGGATTTGCCCGAATTAGGTGATATTCTAGATCTGGAACTTGACGTGCTTCGGTATTGATGTTATCTTGGCCGTTTTGAAATCACCAGGACCAGCTATCACTCTTGTTTCATGCATCAGGTACTGGTGAAAGGCTCTTTTCGTTCAAATAATGCATGTTTTCTCCAAATCACCTTGAAAACCTGAAAAGATAGAATAGGAAGAAGTAATAGCGGTCAGAAAGACTAAAAAATGGTCTCAATGATATTAAAGTAAGTATAAATACATGTTGAAAATACAACCCATCATGAATATATAAAATGAACCTAACATCACCACTAGCCATGCGATCAGTTTCACTAATAATCTGGTAAATCAACCCATGAAAAGTTAAAATGTGTTTTTATAACAAAATACGTTGAAGACCCGTTATTTATTTTTGATCCTAGAAGCCGCCCCGACACTATCAATCGCAAAACCGCCACGCTAACATAATCATGTTTTCCTAACAAAACGTTGACTTTATAAGGTGTCGTGACTGTGCTAACCTTTGTGGTTGCAGGCGAATTTATTTATTTTTTGTTTTATAAATTAAAACAAATGTATAGGTTCCCTCGCAATCTCCATTTTGATCGATTGTAATTTTATTTATCTCCTTGCTTGATATATATTGTTGAACTGCGTGAATCATGTGTGAAAGAGTGTAGAATAATAGGATTTCCATAATAATTTCCTAAATAATGAAAAGAAAAGGTTTTATGTTGCGAATGTAATTTTGAATTAACTAAATAAGAAATAAGTAGCTCATCTGATACCCGAATCTCTGATACAAAAGGTATGGGTCTCCCGTCCAATGGGAACCGTACAAAACTCTTTACCAAGTAGACAACTTGGGAGGCGACTCTGTCTTTTGTATCGGAATTTGGATATCGATTCTTTTATTTATAAAATTGGTTAAATTAAGAATGTTTTTCATCACTCTTAAACAAGAGAAGGCCTCGAGTGGACCCCGCCGCAAAGCGCTCCGGGAATTTTCGTCCGCTCACACACTATTAAAAAATTTAGAAAATTATCACTGATGTGTAATGCATTTTTATTAACCAATCCACAAAAATTCAGAAAAAAGAACAAGATTACCCATTGTCGTGACATGATCTAATATTGAGAATCCTCTTTTTGTCATTTTTTTAAATCACATACCCCATTTGTAAAAGAAAATTCTCAGACCCCATTTTACAAATGATTGAGATAATAAGGTACTTTTTTTAAATTTGCCCTAGGACAAAAGTAAAGTTATTGAGAAACTAAACATAATTGATGTACTACTGATAAGATTAAGTGAACAAAGATTGATAGAGAAAAGTATCATCGTTACATACCTAATTTTTCAAGTTAAAAAATCAAATTTCTTTTGGGAAATTATCAAGATTGTTCATACCTTATTAAAATATTTATAAATTTACCATCAGGTCAAACTATTTTTAAACATGCCCTCCTTTCAATTCTATTTACATACCATGTCATCCACTTGTTTCTCCCATTTTTCTTTTGATTTTCTTTCTTATTTTTCATTTATCTCTCAAATCGTTAATTTTTTCGACATTCCGCTTTAGAGGTTTTCGTTCGTCTTATTTTTATCTTTAAAATGATACCCACTGTGACATTTTCAAGCTTTTTCAACTGGTAGACATCTGGTAGATATCTAGTAAATATCTAATATATCTAAGTTTTGACAGTTTTTTTATGGAATTATTATGTTACTTTTGCGTTATTGTTTCTTTGATTGTATCTAGTGCTGCTTTGGGTTTCAGATGAGATTTTGCTCTATTTGTTGCTCAAAATACGAATTTTGATTTGTGGTTCTTCATTTAAATTTTGCATATTTAGCTCTAAATCTTATACTGATAAAGATTCTGCGCTAATCCTTGATAATTTGAGGCAAATCGGTTGCAGAAGATCATAAAATATCAGATTATATTTATTTTAGAAATTAAGCAATTGTAGCCTTAGGCGATTGGACATCTACTGGACGTCTACCAAACATCT
Organism: Euphorbia pulcherrima; assembly: GCA_947683365.1. NCBI lineage: Eukaryota > Viridiplantae > Streptophyta > Magnoliopsida > Malpighiales > Euphorbiaceae > Euphorbia > Euphorbia pulcherrima. The sequence continues at coordinate 33,518,155 of CANTUS010000015.1, read as the reverse complement.
ACCAGATTTCTACTAGACATCTACCAGATGTCTACTAGATGTCTACTAGTTGAAAAAGTTCGAAAATGTCATAGTAGGTATCATTTCAAAGATAAAAATAAGACGAACGAAAAACTCTAGAGTGGCATGTCGAAAAAATGAACGGTTTAAAAGATAAATGCAAAATAAAGCAAAACAATTAAAGAAAGCATAAACAGTAACAACCATGGATAAAAAGGAAGGGTTTCATGTTAATTTTTTGGAGAGGTGTGTAAGTTTGTAAATAGTTTTATGTGTGTAAATATTTTTCAACTTGACCTAATTAATTTAGAATTTATGGGCATTTATATAAGAAGCCCATTTCTTTTAAAATGTTCTGATCCAATATATGGAACAATAAACATTCATCCGAAAATATTTTTGACAAAAGTCTACAAGTCCTCTCAACGAATTCCGACTTTTTTTCACAGCATGTATTGTTAGTGTGTATGTAGATTTCATGTGATTAGAACAGTTTAGTTACTAAGGCCATGCTCTTTTTAACTTTTGAAAGCTGAACTAAACTGAATTGAAGTTGACTGAACTGAACTGGACTGAACCGAACTGAAGTGAACTGAACTGGAGTGAACAGAACTGAACTGGAGTGAGTTGAACTAAACTGAACTTATTTTAGTGTAAATTTATAACTAAGCATAGCTGGACTGAACTGAACTGAACTGCAGTAGACTGAATTGAACTGAACTAAATTGATCTGAACTGAACTGAGGTGATCTGAATTACAGTCCAAGATAACATTACCTAATTCTCAAATTTATTATAAAAAATATTATAGTGCTTATTATAGTAACGAAATATTATATGTACAAAATCATTCCTAAACCCTAAAAAACTGCTGCATTTCAGTAATGTTGTTCAACTTTACCCCTTTTTTTTATAATTGATATTATAAAAAAATATCTTCTTCCTTCTAATTAAATTTATTAATTAGCGGCTGCGTCTCTAACAAATAGTAAATTAGTTATGTATTGGAGGCTTTCTCTTTGCTGGAGATTAATCCATAATGTCCACATATTCATCATGTTGTGAAGATTTAACTGTCAATTTCTCATGTTCTCCACTTGCCATAGATTTATTTCCTCCATTTTTCTCATTCTGTGTAGAATCATAATAAGATTAAAAATAAATAAAACAATTCAATTTTTTTTCTTGGAAATATATATGTAGTGACTATAATTAATAAACCAACCTTGGATGAGGTGGTGCTAATTGTAGTAGTAGATGGACTCATTGTAGTAAGTTTTCTATTCAATCCTGCAACCATAATTTTACCAATGAATTCGTTTTCATCTAATATTTAAGCCTTTGGCTCAAACAATTCAATATACTAAACTTATTATTTAACAAAAACAAAAATTGGGCACAAAATTTTTCATTGAAAAATACATGGTATAGCTGGCTCCTGACCAGGTCATATATATTGATAAACTAATTAATTAGTTGGTAAAAAAACTAATCAATGGTGCTTAGGTTTGTCCATAGTAATCTTCATGAATTCTTGGTAACCAATGGTGTATTGACGATGATTTCTTTGATACTTTATAAACTTTTTTCTTCATTGCACCTTTGCAATGTCCTTCTTTGCGTAGAGTAACTTCCCTGTAGCCGACATTACCTAGCTCTATCGAAGCGCGCTTTTGTTCCTACAGACACAATAAAAGGTAAGTTATTGAGCAAAACTCGTAATTTGTCGAACAATAAACGACTCTGGCTAGTGAATTAAAACATTGTGTAAGAATAATCATGGAGAAATTGAATACCTAGATTTTTTTTCCAACTTTCATAAATCCTTGTTCTAGGCGGATCCCTGAAGATCAGAGAACAAAAATATGTTAGAAACAAACTAATGCCACATAAAATGTTCTAAATAAGCTAGGTGGCACGGAAATCGGAAAGAAAATATTTTGGGAATTGATAAATGCACGCCGGAAATTAAAAAAATAACGTGATTTCAGATTTCCGAAAAGGAAACGGAAGCATAAAAACCTTAGTGTCTAGGTAGGAACTGACACAAAGGGTCCACAATCAATAAATTAAATTCCAAAATGGACTTACAGAAAAGGTGGGATTTTTCTCCACTTTCTTGTGTTTTTCATTTGTCTTTCTAATGTGAAGTCATGATTTTTAAATATAAATTTCAAAGGAAAAGATTAATTATTGATTATTAGGACACTCTTATTGTTCAATCATATGGAAATTGTTTTATGGGTCTATGTTTTTTTTGATACATTGGTGTATGATAATTATTTGTTGGTGCAAAATAAAGACCCGTTAGGTGTAAATTCAAAGTCATTGAATAGTTTTTTGAGTGGTTACAAGCAAGAATAACTCAAGACCAGTTTGAGGCTCAATAATACATCGTTAAATTATGGATTAAGCTCATTTTACAATAGATACAAGAAAAGAATGTTTTTTTAGTATTTTAGTTGTTATTTTATGCTTTAACTCCTATAATATGTTGTTTTTAATTTATGTGTAATATTGTTTTAATTAGGCAGTTTTTATTTAACTTTTAGTGTGTTAATTTGTAACTTTTATTTTAGCTTTAAGTGTCTTTTAGATCCTTTATTACTTAAGTGTCTTTTCATTTTATTTTTTTTTGTAACTTTCATTCTCTTCTTATATAAAGGAAGGAAAATATGTAATAAAATCAGATTATCAATTGAATGAACAGAATTAGAAATTTGCAATTGCAAATCACTTTGGGTTTTGTTAGTTTCCAAAAACTTATAGGATTTCATTAGTTTCCAAAAACTGAAGGGTTTTGGTTGTTTCCAAAACCAATCAAGAATTTTGTATGTGATTCAAAAACATTCAACCATCACAAATCAATCCATTTTCTATTTGAATCCATATCAAGTCAGTCTTAATTTTATTCTTACATGTTTTTCGCTTTCGCCCGCCATCAATTGGAGATTAGCAGAGAAAAGGCTATGATGATAGATTTGCTATTTTGATTTTTTTTCCTTTTTCTTCTTTTTTTTTCAAATAAACATGTTTTGTGTGCAAAAGATTACTATTTTGTAGTTATATGAAGTATATAAAAGCACTTTCTCATTGAAATGCTCTATTCATGGCTCTTTTCCAATCAATTTTTTGCAATATAAACTCTGATTTTCCATTATTTTGATTGGTAGGTTTTCTCTCGAGTTTGAATTAAACCCATCATTGAATTTGAAATATTGATGAAAGTTATTTTTTATATCACTTCAGTGATTACTACGGTAAATTTAAAAAACATACAATGTGGTTTCGGCCGTTTTTAAAAAGAGGATCATAAAATTTTTATTTTCAAAACGAGGACTATGGTTTCAAAAGTTAGCAAATAAAGGAAAAAAATTTATAAAATATCTCTTTTCCAATATTACAATGATATTTTAATTAATTCAACATTCCTATAATTTAATCATATTATTTATGAATTATATATAAAGATTTCAATAAATTTCAGATCTTTTTCATTTTGTTATGATTTTTTAAAATTATTATCTTTTTTTAATTAAAAAAATACTTAAACTTCTCAAAAAAATTCAACATTTATCCCTAAGGTGGATTGTATTTTTATTAACCTACCTGCAAAATTTTTAGTTCAAAATGGACAAGATTGCCCTTTTTGTGATATAATTTCTAACTGAGAATCTTCTTTTGTCATTTATTTGTTAACTTTTGAAACCTCGATCCTCGTTTCGAAATAAAAAATTTTATGATCCTCTTTTTGAAAATGGCTGAAACCACAGGGTATGTTTTTGAAATTTACCCTAAAAAAAGTGAATTTCAAGATTCTATGGCTAAAATGAGAAATTTTCCCTTCCAAGTGATTAAATAGTGTTAGATGTCATTCTTAATAACTAACCAAACATATAATAATTAAGGTAACATATAATAATAATAATAATAATAATAATAATAATAATAATAATAATAATAATTTTGTTATAATAATAATATAGCATTTCAAATATAGAATGGAAATAAATGAGAATCTTTAGAGCATCTTTAGTAGAGTTTGTACTTTAGGGTGATGTGATATGTAGAATAGAAGTTCTTATTAATGATGTGACAATTATTTTAGAAATAGACAATATGTATTTTGAAGATAGCAATATAGATAGTCTATTTCAATTTCAATTGTAATTTAAAAAATAAATAATATAGAACAAGAGAGAAACAGATACCAGAGGAAAAGAAAGATAGTCGAAAAAAATCAAGCGTTAAATCAAATTATATGCCCGCCTAAAAATTAAGTCAGCATTAAAATAATATTTAACTTGATAACACATCTTTTTATGTGGGTGTCTATATGTAGAAGGTCATATACACAATGTTTAAAATGTGAGATAATATATATTGCCATGTTTTATTGAAAATTATAAGTACATTAGTTAGTGTAGAGTTTTTTCAATCAATTATCAATTTTAGCCTGACAATAGAATTAACAGAATAAATATTCTAGTGGAGATGCTAGTAGTAAATCTATTCACTTGCTCGTGATATGGACTATCAGCTGTCCATTTGGTCATTTTAATAGAGTTTCTAATCTCCTTTACAACTTTTATCCCAAAAAAGGTAGGTCAATACAGAAGTTATTCTTTTTACTTTTTACTTTTACCAGTGTTAGATTTTCACCGCTATTGTTAGAGTCTCAATGCGTAGATTGATCCCTCTTATAAATCTGTATTTGGTCTTAAACTTTTCTCTACTCGTAGGCTGGAAAATACTTTTTTTCGCCCCTATAATTTGTATACAAAAAGAAAGAAATAAAATCATTTCCACATTAAAATGAACTATAAGTTTTTGAAAAAAAAAAACAAAAAAACTGCAATTTTTACCTTGTAAAATAATCTTGGACCAGGAATTGACAAAAATAAAGCTTTCTATTTTTCGGGAACAACATTAATCTAGATCCGATGCAATTGTAAGAAGTTAGCGACGGTGTTAATGTATTGCAATGATGTGCTTCCAGACCACGCTCACCGGAATCCACAGCCATAGTTAATAATTTCTTACTATAGTCTATCTGGACACATTACTTAATACCAATGGCTTTTCAATGCTTTAAACAAAATCATTTGATGTTGGTAACGTTTCTATTTACTTTTAATTTGTAACACTAAATCTATACATTATAAGTATTGTAAATAATAGGATAAATAGTTATAACCTCCCTCACTTTTGATCAAATACACTAGTACCTCCCTGTGTTTTGCATATATAATTTATAGCTCCTTGAGAATTGCTTTTATGATGCTATGACCTCCTTATATTTTTTATCGTCTCTTTTTATATCAAATTTCTTAATATGATATGTCTATGGACAAAAGTTAGTCATATATATCATATCTAAGTATCTTATGAATAAAAATTCCTACAAAAATATTTTTTATTGTTATTTTTTTCAAGTGATTGTTCTTTGAAAGCTATAAAAATGTCTAATAATTTGTGAAAAAAACTATTTTTATGATTGTAAACACCATGAAACTATCATAATAAGACTAGATATACCAACAAATATATGATATAAAATTAATTTTGATAGAAAAACACATAATGTAAGATGCAGGAAGGTCATAGTTGAATAAAGATAAAACGTAGGAAAGTATAAATTATTTTTTAAAATACAGAGAGGTTCTAGTGGATTTGATCAAAAGTCAGGGAGGTAATAATTATATACCTACATAATATAGCAAAAAGATAAAAAAAATAAAAGTGTAAGTGAAAACATGATAGATATAAAAGTATAATCAAGAAAAAAAAAATATAATTAATTTCTTTATTTTAGTTGTTCACATGGAACCATTACTATATCCACCCCCTTGCCCATGTCATAGTATAAATCAAAATTAGGAAAGAGAAGATGGCAAGAACATAAAAATATACTTTAATTGTCGAACCATAACGAAAAAATGATATGAATAGAAATAAGTTATAGTCGTTTTACATGTTGATTGTCAACCTACTACGCAATCTCCATTCTTTATGCGGCTTAGGACCGACAATGCGCAAAGGTAAAAATATTTTGATAAAAATACTCTTTGAAAGACTTTTAGGGTGTGTTTTCTTAATTCATTTCAAATAATTCTTTATATAAAATTTTTGAAATGTTTATGAAAAATAATTTTAAATAAATCCTTTAACAAACAGGTAATTAATAGTATTGACTATTGATGGATATGTACAGGGTGAAAAGTTATTCATGAATTTTTGTGTTGAAAAAATAAAAGTAAAATTAAATTTAAATAGATAATAATAAGAAAGAAATATGGGCGATATGAGAATGGCGGCTAGAGTTTATGAGAACTCTAAGGTTTTGGGGCAACTTGCCGTGAGGGACAAGGAACAGCTTAATCCGCAACATCCATGGCCGGATTCTGGTAGTCAACAGGAGAGGGAAGGAGTAGCGGATGGTAGGGGGAAAGGAAAAGTGGGGGATGGTGAGTCATCAAGGAGAGGGGGCTGGAAATAGATGTCTTTTAGGGATTCTCTGCTCAACTCGCATAGTGGTGGAGGTGAGGCTAGCCTGGACAGTGATATTCCATTAGAAGACAATGATATGTGGATTTCAACAAATGATGGCCTTACTTCAATAGGGTTTTCTAATAAGGTACATGCCCTAATAGCGGAAAACATGAAGCTAATAGTGTTCATTAAGGTGTTGGGGAAAGCAATTGGTTATCGGTCTCTTCATGAACAATTGTTGGAGAATGGCTGGTTTTTTCACAATGGCAGATGTGGGACATGATTTCTTTATGATAAAGTTTGGACGACGGGGAGGATTATATTAAAGCTGTAACGGATGGCCCATGGATGGTGTTCGACCATTATTTGATCGTCCAACCTTGGACGCTGGACTTTGTGCCTTCAAACTCTGCGGTGCAATTTGCTTGCCAAACTTGCCAGTTCATTATTATATGACGAGTGTCCCGAGAGCCGTAGGAGGAGTTTTCGGGGAGGTGATTAAAATTGATCGGAATATTGAAACTAGCATAAGAGGAAAATATGCTCGTATTGCGGTTAATTTGGACCTTCATAAACCACTTATCTCGAGATTGGATATAGAGGGACGTTTGCAGATGGTGGAATCTGAGGGATTGCCTACGATTTGCTTTCACTGTGGGGTATTTGGCCACTTGAAGGAACATTGTGAATTATGGAAGAAGTCATGTGAGGTAGCTAAGGAAGGCATGAATGATAAGGAGTGTGTAGAAGAGGTTGGGGAGAAGGCTCAAGGGTAGATTGAGAAACCTGGTGTGTTTGGTCCATGGATGCATGTGAGTAGATGGGGGCCATGGATTACAGGTCAGTATGTGACTGGAGGTTCGGGTAGTAGGCTGACAAAGGGTGTTAGAGTGAATCCTGGGGAACGGTTTGAAAAGAAGGAATTGGGGTCGAGGTTTAGTGTCCTGAATTATGGCATGGATATTGAACCTGAGGGGGGTAGTGATGAGGGGGTAGAAGTACAAGTTAGTTTGGGGTCAGAGGGGGTTAACGGTGAGGATATTGCCATGGAGGATAAGGAGGGGGAATCTGAGGGCTGTAAGAAGAATGGGGGGAAGGGTTCGGGTAGTAAGAAGGGGGCAAAAGCTAAGGGTGATTTGGCTGAGAAGTTTCAGGTGGTGAGTCAGGAAAGAAGGGCCATGGAAGTTGATGGGAAAGAGGATCGAGTTAGAGTTACACCAAAGAGAAAGAACCGAGTTGCAGTGAAAGATGTTACAACGAAAACTTATGGGCTAAATAGTGATAATCATTCTATTGCAGTTTTTAGGAATGATCATTCGACTAATATGATATTCAATTCTCGTGGAAGAGAGCCTTTTCCGTTACTCGTCAAAGAAAATACCTCGCTAGAGAGATCGGGTCCCGATAAAAAAAGAAAAGAGAAGCTGATTGTCATTCTTTCCAAACAAAGCAAAAATCTCAAATTCAAGAAACAAGAATTAAAAGATTTGTTGGAGGTGGAGAGCAACAACGTCTTTGATAGAAGCAATGTTGAGGCAGGCGTTGTGGTGGTTGGTAATGTGCCGATTGCCTAGTGATGTTGTGTGTTTTTTTTCTTTCCATATTATTTTTCTATGGATTGTAAAATTATTGTGTGGAATGCTCAAGGAGTAGGTGGAGATGATACAGGTAGGGTGTTGAGGAATTTGGTTGAGATGCATAGACTAGTGGTAGTTGTTCTTGTTGAGCCGAGGACTAGCGGTGCGTAGGCAAATCGTATTATCAGTAAATTACGTTTTGAATGCTCACATCGAGTTAAAGCTGTTGGTTTTTCTGGTTGAATTTGGGTGTTATGGAGGAGTTTGATTGATATTGAGATTGTCAAAAATCACTCACAATATGTTCACATGTTTGTTAGGATGGGGGACGTGGATGTAGGTTTTTTACTGTAGTTTATGGTAGCCCTCAATGGATGGGGAGGAGGGGGTTATGGGCGGGTCTTAATAGGATTAGGAGACGGATGAGTAGTAGATGGTTGATAGCGGGAGATTTTAATGCAATTTTGGCAGAATCAGAATGTGTAGGAGGTAGTAATAGGAGGTTGAGGGCGTCCAACGCGTTCATTAATTTTTTCAATAATTCAGGTCTAGTTGACTTGGGTTATATAGGCTCACAATTTACTTAGAAAAGGGGGTCTTTTGTTTGAAAGGTTAGATAGAGCTGTTACGAATGAAGCATGGGTGCGAGATTTAGAGGGTACGAAAGTCCAACACTTAGCTCATATGGGGTCTGATCACTGTCCTCTTTTAATTTTTGTAGGTGAGAGGCCAAATGGACAAGGGGTACTAAAGTCGTTTCTATTTTTTAAGATGTAGTTGAGCCATTCGTTGTTGCGTGATGTTTTCTTGACCAATTAGAAAAACAATAATCCTATTTATGATGAGCTCCAAAATATGGCATATACGTTAGGGAGGTGGAATAAGGAGGGTCTTTGGGAATGTGTTCTACAGAAAGAGAAAGTTGGAGAATAGAATTCAAGGTGTGCAATGAGCTTTGGATAGCAATAGGACACACTCACTTATGATGTTGGAGAAGGAGCTTATAGAGGAATTAGATGGGGTGTTAGCTAATGAGGATAGCCTTTGGAGACAAAAGTTGATGAGTGACTGGTTGCTTTTAGGGGATCGTAACACTAGATTTTTTCATAACTCGGTCCTGACAAGTCATAGGGGCAATCGGATAAAAGGGATAAGGCTTGATTATGGATCTTGGTGTGTTGATGAAGGGCAAATTAAGGAGAGAGCCATACATTTTTTTGACTTTTGTATTCTGAAGAGGGGGGCAGCAGTGACCCTGTTTCTTATGAGGGTGAGAAATGCCATTTTCATGGGTATTTTCCTTGAATCGATGACCTGAAAGTGGAGAAATTGGGGATGGTGGTTTCAAATGAGGAAGTTAAGGAAGCTGTTTTTCAGATGGATCCCGTGGAAGGCACCTGAGCATGATGGTTTTTAGGCTGGTTTTTATCAGAAGTTTTGGGGTCATATCGGTCAGCATGTATGTAGGTATGTTAGGAGGGTTTTTAAAATGAGGGTGGTAGAAGAATGGACGAATAGGTCACTACTTGTTCTTATTCCCAAGAAGGATAGTCCTAAATCTTTTTATGAGTATCAGCCTATTAGCTTGTGCACCGTTCTTTATAAGATAATTGCAAAGGTGATTGCAAACCGATTGAAAGGGATTATGGCTAACTTTATCCTCCCTAACTAAACAAGTTTCATCCCTGGGCGATACATTACCAATAACATTTTGATTGCGCAGGAGATTATGCATTTGATGCGCATCAGGAAGAGTAAGTCTAGGTGGATGGCAATGAAGATAGACCTTGAAAAGGCTTATGACAGGTTACGTTGGGATTTTATTAAGGATACTCTTGATGATATTGGAATTCTGTCCAGGCTATCAAGGGTCATTATGAGTTGCATTTGTGGGGGCTCTATGCAAGTTCTTTTAAATGGGTCGCCAACGGAGAACTTTCAGTTGTCTCATGGAATAACCCAAGAGGATCCAATGTCACCTTATATTTTTGTGATGTGCATGGAGCAGTTGGCATATGGTGTTTCGAGGGCAGTGAGTAGTGGATTGTGGAGGCCAATTATTCTAGGGAGAGATTGCCCCCCGATCTCGCATTTGTTTTTTACGGATGACCTATTGTTATTTGCTAAGGGATCGGAGCAGCAAGCGGATCATGTTAATGAGGTCCTTGAATAGTTTTGTAGGTTTTCAAGGGAAAAAGTTAGTATGAATAAGTCAAGCATTGTGGTGTCTTCTAATACCCCTAGAGTTCTAGGCCGAGAAATCGCTAGGAGGGTAGGGTTCTCGTTGTCCTCTTCTTTTGGTATGTATCTTGAGTGCCCTTTGCTTGATCGTCGAGGGCGGAAAGAAGACTATGGTTTCATTCTAGATAAAATTCGTGATAAGCTGAATGGGTTTAATTTGAGGGCCCTTTCATTGGCGGGGAGATTAATGTTGATTAAATAGGTGTTGTTGTCGATTCCCTACTACTCAATGCTACAAGGCTGTCGGAATCTATTTGTGGAAAAATTGAGGAGTTAGTAAGGATTTTCTTATGGGGAAGCTCAGGTAACACGAGAAAAATCCACCTTGTTAATTGGAAAGATGTTTGTAAGCCATTATATGAAGGTGGGTTAGGGTTGAGGAGACCGACTATTATGAACTCGGCATTTCTGATGAGAGTTGGGTTTCTTTTAGTTGCACACCCTACACACTATGGGCTAGAGTGTTGCTAAGAAAATCTAAATGTCAGATTTTTTGTCGGCTAGTATAGGAGTGGGGCAGCGGGTGACCATTTTTTGGATAGTGGTAATGCGTGTTAAAGAAGATGTGGTGAGTGGGCTAAAATGGTCTGTGTTACGTGGCAATGAAGTGCAATTTTGGGCCGAGTCTTGGGTTGAGGATCTTGGACCTTTGTATCAGCTTTCATCAAGTATTATGACTGAGTTATATATGAATGTTCGGGTTAGTGAGATGGTGGATGACGGGGGGAGGTGGCGTTGGGAGCTTTTTGAGCATAAGTTATCGATGACATGTTGGATATGATGTATGCCCTTAAGGTAATTAGGGCGATATATCTTAATTATGTAATAGTACGAATAATTTGTTTAATCAATAAAGGCATTTGTTCTTTTGTTTATATCAATGTATTTTTATACATATATATTATAGCTGGTTAAAATATATTCATTGATGTATGTATACAAAAGTCCTTGACATATCATAGCATGAAGTCAGAGAAATTATAGTTGGACTATATTTGGTGGAACCTACTTCATGTGCAATTATGATTATGTCTAAACTATCCCTAGTCATAGTGTCATCAAGAAAGGATATTGATGAAACGGAAAGACTAGCATGTGGTCAACTTTCTTGGAAAGGGTCCAAGCAGTTAATCTCCTAAATACTGAAGGTGGTGCCTTAAGCTTGACACATGGATATATCTGGGAGATATATTGGAGACCGCAGCAAGATAAACACTTGGTATAAATATCAATGTGTTAGTGTTTATCTTCATGCAATAAGTTTTGCGAATGTCCTCATACTTAAGATGCTAGTTGCCTTGTGTGGTACTATTGCTATACTTTGGGTCATTGCTATGCACTCATTAATTTAGGGTGCTACGGGTGATTACGGGTATAGTGATAACAACACGTTGGTAGACTGAGTAGTCGGAAAGAATCCATCGCTCCGGATATATTAAGGAGTTGTACCTGGCCACTTGTTGAAGTGATGATTGCCATAAACCTCTGATCAGAGTATGTGTTTGATAGAAATGGTTTCTAGTCAAACACACTATGGTAAAAGGCAATATACTTCGGTAACAAGTAAATAACTGGGATAGCTTGGAGCAACCTTGCTATTAGTGGGTTAACACTTTAACCGAACCCAATAAACCAGATGGTACTAATATTAAAGAATGGAAGGAATTTATCGCACTGGATAACTATTGCATTAACCGGGATTAAGTCATAAGCATAAATGACGTTCCGAGTAATGGGGGATGGTAGACCCTTGCTAGAGGCGTACTACAGTCGTTTAAGGTAATCAAGTTCTATTCACGGTCTAGAACATCGAGCCAATGGTTCCATTAGAACAAGGGTTGGTTAAGCCTTAACAGCTCAATACTTCGGGATCCTATAAGGTCACACACATTGGACCTTCATCGGACTAAGTAAAGAACTAATAGATTTATTCTATTACAAAATATAACATGAATAATAATTGGATTATTGTTTAATTGGTTAAAATTGATTAGATCAATTTTGGATAGACCAAGGAATTTATTTTGACCGATAACTAATTGATTAGAGTCATAAATAAATTATAATTGATTAGATCAATTTTGGTTGGACCAAATTATTTATTTTGACTGGTAACTAATTTATTAGAGTCAAAAATAAAAATTTATTTGAAAGGATTTATAAGGAATTTTGCATTGGTAAGTTAGAACCGAAAAATATAAAATATTTTGTATAAAGTTCGGTTGTTAAAAAAATGCACAGCCCTTATTCATGGGCTGCACAAAGGCAGCCCATGATAAGTGGCGGCTAAATTAATCAATTAATTGATTAATTAGTGGGATGGGAGTAATACTCCCATCCCACATCGATGAAAGGGGGAGCATTTTTGCTCCCCCTTGCCTATATATAGGTTATTTCCTTTCCTTTCAAATTGTACCAAGCTCAAAGCATAAATCATAAGCGAGATAATTAATCTCTCGGGTACTTGAGCAAGTTATTTTTGTGGAGCCTGAATTTATTCGGGCACCGCTAGTTTATATTTTGGGTGAGGCTTCTAGAGTGGTCTAGCAACTACTCGAGGCCTCTTAGTTCTTCCTCCTGGGGAGGTTTTGGTTGGTGGGGTTCGTGTGGATACTGATAGAGGCTATCCTACTATTGGAGGCTTGTGCAAGAAGGTCCTGCTAAAGCACGCTTCAACTGGTAAGTTTTTTTTCTTTTAATTATTAAGTCTTTTTCTTTAAGCGTTTTTAGACTTAATAATTATGCTTAGGTTATTTTACATGCTTAGTTTATTTTATGCTTAGGTTATAACTTAGAGTTATAACATGTTTAGTATAAAATAAATATACTAGGATATAATTTGGAATTATGGTATGCCTAGTCCTTTAGCATGCTAACCTAGGTAGAGAATTATTTAGTTAAGGCTTTATTTAATTTATATGCAATTAATAGGAGTTCCTGGGACAGGGACAAAATTTTGAATTTCCGTCATGCCTCTTATGCATGTTCAATTTGACTGTCAGTTCCCAACAGTGGTATCAGAGCCTGCCTATTTAGTGCATAATTAAGTTAGAAGCAAACTAAATATTATTTTCTAAATGAAATGATTTGTTTATTTAATTGTTTGGAACAATATATATAAACTTCTGTCTTTCATTTCAAGGTTAGAAATTAGTTATGAATTTTTTTGAATAAGCTTGCTCAACTTACTCAAATTATACAAGTGTCAATAATTTATTTAAATTACATGGGTTATAGATGCTCCCAATTTACATAAATTGGAAGAATAAAATTTATTAGTTCAAGAGAATCCATTGGTCTTCAAGTTTGTGCCCGTATTTGTTCTGGCTAAGGATTGGACTTGGTGTCTACTCCTCATAGGGCACCTCTCCTACCTGGGAACCTATATTGGTGCAATTTGAATTGACCAATCGGGGGATTAATATGAACTAATTTATTTCTAGTATATAAGATGGTGCTTATATGTGTTTCTATAACAAAGTAAAAAATTAAAATTATTGAATAAAAGCTTAAAGGAAATGCAATATAAATATAACAAATTAAAGCGTTAATTATTTTGCATATAATCTAGGTTGATGGAATAATTATAATAAAGAGCTGAACCCACCTAAGGTTAGACCTTATAAATTAATTCTAAAATTCCCTGAATTAATACAAGTAATTATAATTTTGTCCATCTGATAAAATCCTAGATTGGGTGAGACGTTTAACACCAATAAAATCCCAAAGTAAATATATTAAGGCAAGTTATAGTCTTCCTTACTCAAATTTATAATACGGTCTTTTTGGGCTATCAGAGTGCTACGCAAAGCGTTCCTTCTAGTCCACATTGATTGGTTGTAAAGTTTGAGATAGGGTCTGCCTTAACAGAGCTGGGGTAGTCCACCATAAAATTGGGGGCTAGGCCCAGATCTGAGACATATTCAAGGAGATGCTAATATAAGAGCACACGTCCCTTGGGATTAGGGAACTTGAATGAATTAGCAATTGCATGCGATGCAAATGGAATTGGATTCCAACTATGACTTGACTCATAAAATTGGGGGTTGTAGTAGACTAGTTATAGATGCTACCTACTAGGAAATTTAGCTGGGCTAAAATTCACGAATTCAATAGAATGGGCTATTGTAAATTTCGAAGAAAATAGTAGGAAAATGTATTTAATTAAAAGTCCTCATATTAAATACATGTACTTAAACTAATATCTAAACACTTTTCTTTTCTTATGTCTTAGGTTGAAAATGGCTTCCAATTTTAATCTCCGTATGTTACTTGACACCAAATTGAATGGCTCGAACTTTTCTGATTGGTTCCGAGCAGTGAGAATAGTTCTCAGATCTGAGGGAATTGCCTATGTCCTAAGTGAAATTTTCCCTGTAGAACCTGATGTTGAGTATCATGTGGAACATGATGCCTGGTTGAAGCACAGGAAAGATCGTGAGACTGCCATGTGTATTATGTTGGGGTCCATGAATTCTGAGCTTCAGAAACAACATGAGAACATGCCCTTGGAAGATGTGGTTCTCCATCTTGAAGAACTCTTTTCGGAGAGGGAGAGGACAGAGAGGTATGAGACCTCTACGCTCCTTTTCGGGACCAAGATGCAGGCTGGCACCTCTGCCTCTCAGCATGTACTGAAACTCTTGGGATACCTTGAGAAGCTGAATCGATTGGGATTCGAGATGAATCATGACTTGAGCATTGACCTTGTGTTGATGTCCTTGACAGATAGTTACTCAAATTTCGTAACTAACTATTACATGAACAGGATTAATTCAACTATCCCTGAATTAATTAACATGCTGAAAACAGTAGAACCTCAGATCAAGAAAGATCAGAAACCTCTACTGTTGGTTGAAAAAGGCAAGGCTTCTAAGAAAAAGAAGCAGGCACTGGGTGCCAAGAAAAGAATCAGTAAGAAGAAGAATGAAAAGAAGGCATCTAAGTATGTCTGCTTCCAATGTGGGAAACCGGGACATTGGAAGAGGGATTGCAAAGCTCCTGCTTCTGAGCATTTGAAGAAGAAGCCTACAGAGGCATCTACTTCAGGTATATTTGTAATTGAAAACTTTGCTACTTTTCCGCAAGAATCCACTTGGGTATTAGATACTGGTTGTGGTTCTCATATCTGTACTTCTGTGCAGGGACTAAGGAACTGTAGAAAACTTGCAAAAGGGGAGATGGACCTACGTGTGGGAAATGGAGCCAGAGTTGCTGCATTAGCCGTAGGGAGCTTTAGTCTTGTTTTGCCAAGTGGACTTGTTTTAGTTTTGAATAATTGTTATTACATTCCAAGTGTTACTAAGAATATTGTATCTGTTGCGTGTTTAGCAACAGAGGGATTTGAAATTTTATTTTCGAATAATAATTGTCAGATTCGTTTGAATAATATTCTTTATGGTTATGGAATGTTGAAAGGTGGCATTTATATTCTTGATACTAAAACAGAAGTTTTCAATATAAACAATGTGAAGAAAGTTAAATTAGATAATGAAAATTCCTTTTACTTATGGCATTGCCGTTTAGGCCACATAAACAAAGATCGCTTAACCAAGTTGCATAAGCGTGGAGACTTGGGCTCAATAGACTTAGAGTCTTATGGTGATTGCGAACCTTGTTTAAAAGGAAAAATGACAAAGTTACCCTTTAAAGGAAAGGGTGAACGAGCCACGAGTACATTGGAACTTATACACACTGATGTGTGTGGTCCAATGAGTGTTCAGGCACTAGGAGGATACTCCTACTTCATAACCTTTATTGATGATTACTCACGATACGGTTATTTGTACTTGATGAAGCACAAGTCTGAAAGTTTTGAAAAATTCAAACTATTCAGAGCTGAAGTAGAGAAACAGCTTGAGAAAAGTATTAAAACACTTCGATCGGATCGAGGTGGAGAATACTTAAGTCAGGAGTTTCAGGATTATCTAAAGGAAAATGGGATAGTTCCCCAGTGGACCCCTCCTTATACACCCCAACATAATGGAGTGTCAGAAAGGAGGAATCGAACTTTATTAGATATGGTCAGGTCCATGATGAGCCATGCAGTTCTTAGTAAATCCTTTTGGGGATATGCACTTGAGAGCGCGGTTTATATCTTAAACAGAGTGCCCTCTAAATCAGTTGATTTTACACCTTATGAAAGATGGTGTAACAAAAAGCCATCTCTAAATCACTTAAGAGTATGGGGTTGTCCTACTATGGTGAAGAGGATAGCGTCAGATAAGCTAAATGCCAAGGCTGACAAATGTCTGTTCATTGGATATCCAAAGGAAACAATTGGATATCTGTTTTACCAACCCGAAGCACAAAAGGTATTTGTGTCTCGGAATGCTCACTTTTTGGAAAAGGAACACTTACTTGAAAAGGTCAGTGGGAGCAATATTGAACTGGAAGTTCAACAGGAAGAAACAGACGATCAACTGATTGACCCCGTTCTAGATACACAAGAGAGTGTGATCCAAGAACAAACTATTGAAACACAATCATTGCGAAGATCAAGTCGTGTTCATAAGGGTCCCAAGAGATATGGGTTTATTATCACTAATGATAAGGAACTATATCTTATGGAGGATGATGAACCAAGGACATATGATGAGGCAATAAAAAGCTCAGATTCTGATAAATGGCAAAAGGCCATGAAATCAGAAATGGATTCCATGTACGAGAACCAAGTTTGGAATTTGGTTGATGCACCGCAAGAGGTTAGACCAATTGGGTGCAAATGGGTCTTCAAGAAGAAGACAGACATGGATGGTAATGTAATTACCTATAAAGCAAGGTTGGTTGCGAAAGGTTATAGTCAACGGGAAGGTATTGACTATGATGAAACCTTCTCACCGGTAGCCATGCTCAAATCCATAAGGATACTCCTCGCCATTGCTGCTCATTACGATTATGAGATCTGGCAGATGGATGTAAAAACAGCATTCCTCAATGGGGATTTAGACCGGGATGTGTATATGACACAACCTGAGGGTTTTACATCTCAGAATGGCTCGAAGGTATGCAAACTACAAAGATCCATTTATGGACTTAAGCAGGCATCAAGGAGTTGGAATATAAGGTTTGATCAGACAATCCGGGAACTGGATTTCTGCCCAAATGCAAATGAGCCTTGTGTTTACAAGAAGGTTAGTGGGAGTGCAGTCGTTTTTCTAGTATTGTATGTTGATGACATTCTGCTAATAGGAAATGACATTTCTCTTCTTCAAAATGTTAAAGCATGGTTGTCAAGAAAGTTCTCCATGAAAGACCTTGGTGAAGCAGCATTTATACTAGGTATAAAGATCTACAGGGATAGATCCAAGAGGCTGTTAGGTCTTTCTCAAAGTACATATATAGACAAGGTGTTAAATAGGTTCAACCTTGAGCATTCTAAGAAAGGTTATCTCCCAATGACAAAGGGGATTAACCTATCTAAAGCTGAGTGTCCGAAGATAGCTCAAGAGAGAATGCGCATGAAGGATATACCCTATGCATCCGCGATAGGATCCATCATGTATGCTATGATATGTACTAGGGCGGATGTCTCTCAGGCTTTGAGCTTTACGAGCAGATATCAGTCAGATCCAGGTGAAAAACACTGGATGGCTGTCAAGGCAATCCTTAAGTACTTGAGAAGGACTAAGGATGAGTTCTTGATTTATGGAGAAGGTGATCTCACTATCAAAGGTTACACTGACGCAAGCTTTCAATCTGACAAGGATGACTTTAAGTCTCAGTCAGGTTTTGTGTATGTGTTAAATGGAGGGGCAGTATGCTGGAAGAGTTCCAAGCAAGAAACTACTGCTGATTCAACCACGGAATCTGAATACATTGCTGCATGCGAAGCAGCAAAAGAAGCTGTCTGGTTAAAGGGATTTATTGGTGATCTCGGTGTGGTGCCTGAGGCTATTGATCCAATTACTTTATATTGTGATAACAAT
Organism: Euphorbia pulcherrima; assembly: GCA_947683365.1. Lineage (NCBI taxonomy): Eukaryota > Viridiplantae > Streptophyta > Magnoliopsida > Malpighiales > Euphorbiaceae > Euphorbia > Euphorbia pulcherrima. The sequence continues at coordinate 33,499,917 of CANTUS010000015.1, read as the reverse complement.
GGTGCCATAGCTCAGGCAAAGGAACCACGGTCTCATCAGAAAAACAGACATGTATCCAGAAAGTATCATATAATCAGGGAGATTGTTGATGCTAAGATAATAAGATTAGAATATGTACCCACTGATCAGAACCTCGCGGATGGTCTGACAAAGCCATTGACTCAAGTCAAACAAGACCAGCATGTTAAAGCATATGGATTAAAACATATGGCTAATTGGCCTTAGTGCAAGTGGGAGTTTGTTGGATATGATGTATGCCCTTAAGGTAATTAGGGCGATATATCTTAATTATGTAATAGTACGAATAATTTGTTTAATCAATAAAGGCATTTGTTCTTTTGTTTATATCAATGTATTTTTATACATATATATTATAGCTGGTTAAAATATATTCATTGATGTATGTATACAAAAGTCCTTGACATATCATAGCATGAAGTCAGAGAAATTATAGTTGGACTATATTTGGTGGAACCTACTTCATGTGCAATTATGATTATGTCTAAACTATCCCTAGTCATAGTGTCATCAAGAAAGGATATTGATGAAACGGAAAGACTAGCATGTGGTCAACTTTCTTGGAAAGGGTCCAAGCAGTTAATCTCCTAAATACTGAAGGTGGTGCCTTAAGCTTGACACATGGATATATCTGGGAGATATATTGGAGACCGCAGCAAGATAAACACTTGGTATAAATATCAATGTGTTAGTGTTTATCTTCATGCAATAAGTTTTGCGAATGTCCTCATACTTAAGATGCTAGTTGCCTTGTGTGGTACTATTGCTATACTTTGGGTCATTGCTATGCACTCATTAATTTAGGGTGCTACGGGTGATTACGGGTATAGTGATAACAACACATTGGTAGACTGAGTAGTCGGAAAGAATCCATCGCTCCGGATATATTAAGGAGTTGTACCAGGCCACTTGTTGAAGTGATGATTGCCATAAATCTCTGATCAGAGTATGTGTTTGATAGAAATGGTTTCTAGTCAAACACACTATGGTAAAAGGCAATATACTTCGGTAACAAGTAAATAACTGGGATAGCTTGGAGCAACCTTGCTATTAGTGGGTTAACACTTTAACCGAACCCAATAAACCAGATGGTACTAATATTAAAGAATGGAAGGAATTTATCGCACTGGATAACTATTGCATTAACCGGGATTAAGTCATAAGCATAAATGACGTTCCGAGTAATGGGGGATGGTAGACCCTTGCTAGAGGCGTACTACAGTCGTTTAAGGTAATCAAGTTCTATTCACGGTCTAGAACATCGAGCCAATGGTTCCATTAGAACAAGGGTTGGTTAAGCCTTAACAGCTCAATACTTCGGGATCCTATAAGGTCACACACATTGGACCTTCATCGGACTAAGTAAAGAACTAATAGATTTATTCTATTACAAAATATAACATGAATAATAATTGGATTATTGTTTAATTGGTTAAAATTGATTAGATCAATTTTGGATAGACCAAGGAATTTATTTTGACCGATAACTAATTGATTAGAGTCATAAATAAATTATAATTGATTAGATCAATTTTGGTTGGACCAAATTATTTATTTTGACTGGTAACTAATTTATTAGAGTCAAAAATAAAAATTTATTTGAAAGGATTTATAAGGAATTTTGCATTGGTAAGTTAGAACCGAAAAATATAAAATATTTTGTATAAAGTTCGGTTGTTAAAAAAATGCACAGCCCTTATTCATGGGCTGCACAAAGGCAGCCCATGATAAGTGGCGGCTAAATTAATCAATTAATTGATTAATTAGTGGGATGGGAGTACTCCCATCCCACATCGATGAAAGGGGGAGCATTTTTGCTCCCCCTTGCCTATATATAGGTTATTTCCTTTCCTTTCAAATTGTACCAAGCTCAAAGCATAAATCATAAGCGAGATAATTAATCTCTCGGGTACTTGAGCAAGTTATTTTTGTGGAGCCTGAATTTATTCGGGCACCGCTAGTTTATATTTTGGGTGAGGCTTCTAGAGTGGTCTAGCAACTACTCGAGGCCTCTTAGTTCTTCCTCCTGGGGAGGTTTTGGTTGGTGGGGTTCGTGTGGATACTGATAGAGGCTATCCTACTATTGGAGGCTTGTGCAAGAAGGTCCTGCTAAAGCACGCTTCAACTGGTAAGTTTTTTTTCTTTTAATTATTAAGTCTTTTTCTTTAAGCGTTTTTAGACTTAATAATTATGCTTAGGTTATTTTACATGCTTAGTTTATTTTATGCTTAGGTTATAACTTAGAGTTATAACATGTTTAGTATAAAATAAATATACTAGGATATAATTTGGAATTATGGTATGCCTAGTCCTTTAGCATGCTAACCTAGGTAGAGAATTATTTAGTTAAGGCTTTATTTAATTTATATGCAATTAATAGGAGTTCCTGGGACAGGGACAAAATTTTGAATTTCCGTCATGCCTCTTATGCATGTTCAATTTGACTGTCAGTTCCCAACATGACATGCTTATTACAAATTGCATCGCATAAGATACAGGTAAATGCTAATGAAGGGGATTGTTGCTATTGGGATGGGACCTCAAGTGGTAATTTTTCAATAAAGAGTGCGTATTTGCAGTTAACGAATGAAGATCATGGTGAGGAGAGAAAGGAATGGCAGGTGGTTTGGGGTGGGAGAGGACTGGAAAGAGTTAAAACCTTCCTTTGGTTATGTGTGCATGGGAAGATTTTGACTAATGCGGAAAGATTAAGAAGACACTTGGTGGAGGCTCGCTCCTAATTGTTATTTATGTAATGATTAGTGGAGGACATTGGCCATGTGCTACGAGATTGCTCTATAGCAAAGGAAGTATGAAGCGTAATGGTACCAAATGGTTGTTTAAATAATTTTTTGCAAGGGCTTGTTGAGGAGTGGCTGGTCAAAAACTTATGGACGTGGGGATGGGTAGGGAAAATTGGTGCTTGACCTTTGGAGTGTGTTGTTGGGCGTTGTGGGGATGTAGGAATAGAGCAATTTTTGAGAATGAGGGAGCTGATGATAGAAGAATAGTAGCTCAAATTTGGGGTATGGTGAGGGCTTTTGGAGATAGGGTTTTGGAGGAGGATCATGCTAAGCCGGCACGTAGGTGGTTGGAGATTTGATGGGCAACGCTGGAAAGGGGGTGGGTGAAATTGAACTCCGATGGCTCGGTTAGGGACGTGAATTTTAAAGCTTCGGTAGGGGGAGTGATTCGAGATGAAATCGGGAGATTTGTGGTGGATTTTGCGTGCAATATTGGTGTGTGTTCCATTGCTCGAGCCGAGCTTTGGGGAGTGCTTGATGGTTTGACTCTAGCTTAGGGATGTGGCTATAGAAGGGTGATGTGTGAAGTGGATAGCAAATTTGTTTGTGACTTGCTGAATAAAGGGGTGACTGCTGCAAATGACTACTATAATCTCGTGTGGGCGATTCAGGAGTTGATTGGTAGGGAATGGGAAGTGGTGGTGCGACATGTATATCAAGAAGGGAACTGATGTGCGGATCATATGACATACCTGGGGTCTTCACTACTGGTTGGGATCTATATTTTTGTAGTTCCAACTCAAAGTATGTTCGGGATTCTTATTCAAGATGCAGCAGGCGTGTGCTTACCTAGATTAGGGCTTGTCTATTGGCCTTTGTTTTTCTTTTCTTGTTCTACTAAAAAAAGTACAATTGTGAGATGTCATAAACTTTGTGTGCCATTGGCCACACAGAAAACAAGAGACTTTAATGAGGGATAAGAGACAAAGGCTTAAACACACCCATTTGCCTGATGGGTTTGTTTTGTCACTACGTTGCCATTTAGAGGTGGTCAGTCCACGTGGACGTCCAAATCTTGGACCCCACATTGACATGACGTGGAAAGCTGAATGCCACGTTGGCACCGTCGTAACATCAGTCACGAGGCTTGGTAGGCCTTTGGCGGGCAATAAAACACACTTGTCTACGTTTACTTCTAGACACCAATTTTGGAGACTGGTTTGTCACTAAATAGTGTGTCTCCCCACCCTTAATAAGGAAAAAAGTCACATGTCTTCAATTTGATGTCATCTTTTATGTTTTTTATTCATTTTCAAACACCTAGCAATTTTTATTATTATTTTATTATTTTTTAAATTTACTTTTCTACTTTTCATCATATCCCTCTTACAAAATTGCCACATGTTGAAAAATGAATAAAAGACATAAAACGAGACATTAAATTGGTGACATATTTTCCGTCAAAAAACTACTTAAATTGAATTGTTTTCGGAGAAGAGTAGTTAAATAGTGGAAAAAACTACTCTCTTAAAACAATTCAATTGAAGTAGTTTTTTACAAGTACTAAACTGAAATAGTGTCTTTTAACTAATTTTTTTTCTAGAATATTTGCGATAGTTACAATTACATTATTAAGAAGAAAAATTCAATAATGTCACCTTTATTTTACTATAGTGTAAATAGAGTTACTTTTGCCCTAATATGTTCGACATTAAAAAAAATAATGATGTTGCAAGTGAAGAGCATGTCAAACCTACTACCAGAACTAACGTGAATCACAAAATAGAACTCACGTGTCACATATGAGGACATGCAAACAATGAAAATTTAAAATTTGTGGCAGATGATAATGTGATGCTACTCTCACATTTAAGTATCTACGACAACACGTTTCTGTTCTAATATTGTAAGAAACGAAATTGGAAAAGAAAATTGATGAATTTGAGATAGATGAATGTTTTTGGATCACATACAAAATCTTTGATTGTTTTTGGAAACAAACAAAACTCTTTATTTTTTGGAAACTAATAAAACCCGATTAGTTTTTGAAAACTAACAAAACCCATAAGAGTTGCAAAATGCAAATTCTCTCAATTCATTTCATTGAAATTGATAATTTGATGTATTTTGTTATTACAACTTTTCTTCCTTTAAATAATGACTTAGGAAGAGTTACAAATGCATAATGACACTATCAAAGTAAAAGACGAGTTACAACTCAATAAAGATACTTTAAAACTAAGAGTTACAATGACAATGAGATAAAGACTACTTAAAAGCCAAATAAAAACTAAGTACTTTAAACCTGTATTAAACTAATAATAATAACAATATTTTATTATGAATAAAGCACAAAATATAAATAATTTCACTCCTCTAAACGTGTCCCATGTTGAGCTGGAGCATGAGGAAAAAATCATTCTTTAATCACATTATTTTCTAGCACCCATAAATGTTTGATAGCACCCTAGAAGCTTAATAATACCAAACGACTTTCATTTTGCACCGAATCTTCCACAAATCTGCATTTGGAATAAAGAGAATACGTTTTTGACATAGCAATTTAATTTGACACCAATGAATAACACACATAGCATTTCGTCTGCTGTCATTAACTCATTCTCAAGATCTTCAATCTCTCGAATGGTCAAAATTTTATTATTAGGAGCAGGTAGCAAATATTCATTCCTTTGACAGGTCAAGCCTTTTGACAACTTCCATTTCTAATAAACTTTCAATGGAATCAACATATGAGATATTTTCAAATGTATTTTTATTGATTAAAGTGTCTGAAATGGACATTGATAGGGTGGTGAAGGACAATTCATTTTTGTAAGATTTGGAAAAATCTGTAGGCATAATGTGATTTGAAAGAGAAGAAAAATTTTCAACTAGGTGGATATATTAAGAATTTTCCAAAGCATTTAAAATGGACTTTTGTGGTGGTGTGAAGGCTGATTCAGTTTGTGAAAAAATGGATATACTTGATGGCTGACAATGATTTGGAATAGAAGAAAATTTTTTAGGCAAAAATAGATGACTTACTCCAAATTTTTCCCTTACACGCAATTCCAATGCTTCATTCTTGGTCTTAACCTCATCAAATTTCGATCTTAGCTTTTGAAATGCAGCATAAAGATCTTGATCAACGGACATTCTTTTATTTTTGTTCTTCAAGAGTGTAAAAAATGGAAGAAGAAAAAACAAGGACGTATAATCCTTGGCTCTGAATACCAACTGATGGCGGGGGGAAGCGAAAAAGAATACGTTTCTGTTCTAATATTATGAGAATGAAATTGGAAAAGAAAATTGAGGAATTTAAGATAGATGAATGTTTTTTGATCACATACAAAACCCTTGATTGTTTTTGAAAACTAATAAAACCCGATTAGTTTTTGGAAACTAACAAAACCCATAAGAGTTGCAATATGCAAACTCTCTCAATTTTTTTCATTGAAATTGATAATCTGATTTATTTTTTTATTACAACTTTTCTTCCTTTAAATAATGACGTAGGAAGAGTTACAAATGCATAATCACACTATCAAAGTAAAAGAAGAGTTACAACTCAATAAAGACACTTTAAAATTAAGAGTTACAATGACAATGAGATAAAGACTACTTAAAAGCCAAATAAAAAGTACATACTTTAAACCTATATTAAACTAATAATAATAGCAGTATTTTACTATGAATAAAGCACAAAATATAAATAATTTAACTGCTCTAAACGTTTCCCATGTTAAGTTAAAGCATGAGCAAAAATCATTCTTTAATCACATTATTTTGTAGCACCCATAAATATTTGATAGCACCCTAGAAGCTTAATAATACCAAATGACTTTCATTTTGCACCGAATCTTCCAAAAATCTGCATTTGGAACAAAGAGAATACGTTTTTGACATAGCAATTTAATTTGGCACAATAAATAACACACACAGCATTTCGTTCGCCGTCGTCATTCTCCCCTTCTTCGAAAAGATTCGTCCTCGAATCTTGTAAGTATAAAACATCAGGAAGAACATTTTTTCCAAAAATACTACAAACATATTCTTTCTCACAAAATTGTTTCATCTAAATATCCATATGCCAAAATTCCTTTCAATTTGAAATTGAGATACTTCATTTCCAAAAAGCATCTCATTCTCAAGATCATCAAGCTCTTGAATTGTTATAATTTTATCTATAGGAATAGATTTCATATCATGATACCCTTGACACACCAAGTCTCTTACAATCTCTTCTGATGTATTTTCACCATAACAAATAGATTTTATATTTTCTGATGCATTTTCATTGATTAAGACATTTGAAATAGACGTTGGTGGGGTTGCAAATGCTGGTTCATTTTTGGAAGAATCGAAAAATTTGGTAAGTGGAGTGTGATTGGAAAGAGATGAAGAATCTTCCACTTGGTGGACACATTGAGAATTTTCCAAGGAATTTGGTTTGGCTAAGACATTTGATATGGATTTTGGTGGGGATAGGAATATTCGTTTCTTTGGCAAAGAAATGAGCCGGTTGGAATGTGTACTATGATTTTGAATACCAAAAGTATTTTGAGAAAAAAAAATGATACTATGGTTGATTCCTAACCTTTTGCGCACATGTGTTTCCAAGGCATTGTTCTTGGCCTTCAGAGCATCTAGTTTTGACCTCAATTTCTTGAATTCGGCAATGAGATTTTGATCTACAAATATGATTTGTATTCGTTCTTCAGGGATGAGACAAAAATTATGATGGAAAAAGAAAATTAGGATCACGAATCCTTGGCTTTGATACCAACTAATGGCGTGCGGAAGCGAAAAAGAACATGTTTCTGTTCTAATATTGTGAGAAACGAAATTAGAAAAGAAAATTGATGAATTTGAGATAGATGAATGTATTTGGATCACATACAAAACCCTTGATTATTTTTGGAAACAAACAATACCCTTTAGTTTTTGGAAACTAATAAACCTGATTAGTTTTTGGAAACTAACAAAACCCACAATAGTTGCAAAATGCAAATTCTCTCAATTCATTTCATTGAAATTGATAATCTGATGTATTTTGTTATTACAACTTTTCTTCCTTTATATAATGATTTAAGAAGAGTTACAAATGCATAATGAGACTATCAAAGTAAAAGAAGAGTTACAACACAATAAAGACACTTTGAAACTAAGAGTTACAATGACACTGAAATAAAGACTGCTTAAAAGCCAAATAAAAACTACGTACTTTAAACCTATATTAAACTAATAATAATAGCAATATTTTATTATGAATAAAGCACAAAATATAAATAATTTAACTCCTCTAAACGTGTCCCATGTTGAGCTGGAGCATGAGCAAAAATCATTCTTTAATCACACATTATTTTCTAGCACCCATAAATGTTTGATAGCACCCTTGAAACTTAATAATACCAAATGACTTTCATTTTGCACCAATCTTCCACAAATCTGCATTTGGAACAAAGAGAATATGTTTTTGACATAGCAATTTAATTTGGCACCAATAAAAAACACACACAGCATTTCGTCCGTCGTTAAAATGTTAAATAAATTTATTACCAATTAATTGATTTTTCTAATATGAATGAAGGTTCCAAACAAAGAATTTGTTTGAAGAAATCAATTCAATTGAACTCCATCAAGTGAATTCAATTCAATTCTTTTCATTTTCTTGGGTATTTGTTTCCAAACACACCCTAAAATAGACATGAAATGAAACGATTTGCTAAAATATTACAATTTTGAACAATGGAAAAAAATAAGAAAAACCCGAATCATTCTGCACCAAGTGAAAGATTAGTCAAAGCAAGGGTTGTTTTAGCTGACCTTCATAGAAACAGAGAGAGGGCCTGCCTTCGCCGGAGATGGTGGATGCAAGACAAAAAAGAGAGTCAAAGTGACTAGCCATGGGAACGGCGTGGCCTCTGCAATGCTTAAGTCAGCGATGGTAATAAAGAGGAGGCAAGTAAGTGAATGAGTTCTAGGGTTTAGAATGTGATACGTGGGATATGGGGGTAAGTCTTATATTTATAGTATGTAGTTACTTTGCCGTGGTAGGAGTGTGTTTCCTTTATTAGCGGTGAGGAGTCCTTATCAGGTAGGGATCCTATTTAGACGTGATTTCCTTTATAAGAGGTTTCTTCTTGTTTATTCATTTAGGAAAGGATAATCTTCCTATTTATCTATTTAGGAAGAGGAGTTATGACGTGACTCTATCTCCTATTTAGGCCGGTGAGACCGTGACTCTTCACTTGACTAGCCGGATGGTGATCCAGCTGTGAGGCCGACTGGTGACGTGGCACCTCGCTGGTCTTCCACCCGGTATATGTAAAATATTAAGTCAACAGAAGTCCACCCCGAGTGTTTTGTCAAATTCTTTAGGATTTGTTCCGACCGTGTGAGAATTCGGTCAGACTCTTCATCTTCTGTTTTGGATCCCCATCCCCGAGAAAGCACTCAGCTCCAACTCTTCATCTTTGCTGATGGTTAGCTTGTGACAGCTAATTCATCATTAACTTTTTATCGGGGAATGTGCAGATCGTGGAGGAAGTGACACGTGGATATGATCAACGGCTGAATTTGAAAAGCTGTCTTTTCGCAACTGCTTTAAATGGCGCATTTCCCCTCATTTCATAAATTTTACGCTCCATCTTCTTCTTCTTCAATATTTCTGCTCTCTCGCTTGCTCAGCGACTTCCGGTGGAATTTTAAATGAGTCCTTCTCACCATCGTCTTCTCTTTAACTCCGATGAGTCTCTGGTTTCTTCTTTTTAATTTTAAAACGTGTTCCGTGTTATGTTCGATGTGCTTTGATTTGTCCCTTTGATTTCTGGGATTTGTCTTGTTGTATACCTAGTCTTTGTCTTTTCTGTGTTTTATTTATGCTTTTGCTTCGTTGTGCTTTTAGTTTTTGCAATTTTGCGCCTCACTTTTGATTCTGGATTCTTCTTTGATTTGCGCCTGTTAGATTTTTGGGAACTTTGCATGTTTGTTTATCCACTATTCTTCATTTTAGCACCATTAGATCTTTAAATTTGTTGGAAATGAGGAAATGGTGTATGACCTCGTCATCCGGTAGTAGTTATGATGGTGAAAAATCCTGTAAATTCCGCCGCGAGTCGGCCGAACTGTTGTCTAGGTTGTGCCTCCCTTTAATTATTAATAATTATAATTACCACCTTACCCCTAGGGTTAAGCGTACCATTAGGAGAAGAATGAGTAATTCGGATGCGTCCAGTCGGGTCCGTTTGGCGGATGATGAAAGTGTCGAGCACATGAGCAATGTGAGCCTTGAAGTGGATTCTTCAAAGGTAATGGAGGATGTGGAGAACTATAGGGATGAAGAGGGTCTTCATCCGGATGAAGTGGTGGGCACGAGTGGCCAAATGGGGGGAGAAGGCTCTGCCGTAGAAGAGGAAGAGGAAGGGAGGAACATGACACCCCACGTGGATGACATGATTTCGTGCATCCATGAGGATCATATTGAGAAGGAGGCCATGATGTATCCATGGCTAAGGGATTGTCATGTCCTCCCTCCGGTGTGGATCAACGAGTGAACGCTCCTCCGTCTAGATACTTTAGCATGTATTTAGATGTCATTAGAGGTGGTTTCAGGTATCCTTTTCCAGCATCCGTCGCCAACCTGCTAGAGTTGTGGGGGTTATGTTCAGCTGAGTTTCACCCAAATGCATGGGTGGTGATGATGGGGCACCATCAAATGTGTCTTGACTATGGCCTGGCCTTTGATGCCACCTTTTTCTATAAGATTTGCTCCGTCAAGCGGAACAAGGATGACGACCATTATCAGTTTGTAAGGAAGAATGAGATGTACCGTTTCTCCAACCGACCTTCTTCTGTTCATCATTATAAGGAGTTTTGGTTTTACATCCAGGTGAATGATGCTTACCCTTCTTTCCCTACAACTTGGTCTATTGCGACCCCGCCTAAGAGGAGGACTAAGGCCAATGATATAGACCCCCGGCTACAAGTTTTTCACTCCCTGGAGCAATATAATTGGAGTTTTAATTCGGCCGCCTGGGCCTCTATTTTTGGATACCATCTTCTTACCCTTGCACCAAATGGGATAATCTATCTTCCTAGGCCAATTGCAGCAACTGGTATACTTCTTTCTTACTTGTATTTTTTATTATTTCAAGGTAAACATGTCTGATCTTGAATATGCTCATGCTCTTCTAGCAGCCAAGAAGTCACAGCTAAAGAACAATCTCACTCAAGCGGTTGCTGAGAGTGGGGTCAAGAGGAAGCCCACCGAGTTTCTAGGATCCAACAAACGGGCTGCAGTGACCCTTCTGGATACATCTTCTGCGCCAGATACGCCACTCCCATGCCCTAAGGTATATTTTGATTATTACTTATACTCTTTGTATAACATGTAGTTTGACGATTTCTTGTTGCAGGTTACCCTATCCGGTCATAAGACGGATGGAGATTCTGTATCTCCTCACCCTTCTCCCGAGCTGGCACTACTAAGTTCTTGGGTCAATCCTTTTCCAACCTTCCTTGTATGGATATTGCCGTGCAAAGTGCTTTGAAAGGCGCTTTCTCCCTTCTTGCGGACGTAGAGGGCTACAAAGGAGAGCCTACCTCCTTGCTTTCCTCTCTTTTCTTCCAGGACATCACCCGGGTATTTCTTTTATCTTATGTTATTTCTGACGCATGGATCAGTGCTAAGTGTTTTTCATTCATCTTTGGTCCATGTCTCGAGGTTCGGAGCTTATCCAAAGAGCCCATGACAAGAGTGAGATGAAGCTAAAATTGAAGGAAAAGGAGCTTACTAATATCAAGCGGAAGCTCACCTTAGCTCAAAAAAGTGCTCTTAAGCTTGAGGATGAGAGGAATGATGCCAAGAAGCTTCAAACGGAGAGCAAACGGTTGAAGGAGGAGGCGGAGGCCAAGGTGGCCACTTTGGAGAAGGCGCTTGCGGTGGCTAAAGAGGAGACGGCTAAAGCCAAGGGGATGGCTGAAATGATTACCGATCAGCTTGGTGATCATGGCTTTCTTTATGGCGAGCTGGTTTTCCAAGCTTGCCAATGGGTTCACCCGGATCTCTCTTGGTTCAATATTGACGACGTGGATTTCCCATCTTATGATGACTTGGTCGCTCACAAGGCCGCTTAGGTGGAGGCGGTCGAGGAAGGTGAAGAGGACTTGGGCCAAGAGGATCTGAGTGTTAGTGGTGTTGGTGGATCCAAGGAAGTTGAGGCGGTAGGGGAGAGAGCCACTGATGAAATTGGGATGGTTCCTGCAAAGGACCTGGATGTCTAAGCAGAAGATGTCATCCCTCCAGCCGAATGACTTTTAATTTTCTTACTTATCGTTGTTTTTGGATCTTTAATTTTGTAACATTCGTACAATTGCCCTTTGTGGCCTCTATTTGTAATATATTTGTTAATTTCTTCCTTATTCGTACGGCTGCCGATTGATTTTAATTGCGTTTTTCTTTGAATATTTATGTTATGCTTGTTTGCCTCCCCGATCCATTAGGACAAATGAATGTTTACATTCGGTCATAAGGATGGCTACTGCAAATTTTCTCTCAGTGTTTGATGAAGCTTCATTCAGACTTATAGACGAATTCTTTGATGTTTATTTTTTGCGATGAATTCTTTTGGCTTTAGATTTTCTTAAGTATAATGCACTCGGTCTCAAGGATGAATGGTTCAGCTTAAGATTATGTTGTGGCTTCTTTCATTCGATCTTTGTGACGAATGTAATGTCTTAAGCAATTTTATATAGGGTCATAAGCCTTATTTTTTGCTTAGGTCTTTTAATATGCCTAAGGGCTCAAGTATGACCTAGGTCTTACTAGATAAGCCTGCTGGCTTACGAATAGCCTAGGACTTTTTATTTGCATGATGGCTTCTAGGGCCTAGGACTTTTGTTATGCCTGCGGTCTTATAAGTTTAGCCTCGGACTTTTAATATGCCTGAGAGCTCAAGTGTGGTCTAGGACTTTTCATTATGCCTGAGGGCTTAAGTGGCCTAGGACTTTTTGTAGAGCCAGGTACACGGAGCCAATCTACCGTCGACTCTAAGGCCGGGTGAAGTGCTAAGAGAGTTTGATCATAACTTCTAAGATGCACGGATGTGTGAGAAAAATTGAATCTTTATTTATTGGAAAAATAGAAAGATTATAATGTCTGGGCTTGAAATGTGATGTCAGATAAAGGTCTGCTTAGGGAGTGCAGTCTCTTTAAAAACCTTCCCATAGAAAAAACCTAGTGGGAAAAAGTCTATGGCAAGGGAAAAAGGTGCAGAGTTGGTAGGTGGCGGGTCCTATGACCTTCCTAAGGCTAGCTATGTTCCAAGTCCTGGGGAGTTCTTTTCCATCCATTTTGCTGAGTCGATAGGTGGCGGGTCCTATAACCTGAGTGACTTTTTAAGGTCCTTCCTAGTTGGCTCCAAGCTTGCCTTTGCCTACTTTGCTTTGCGATGCTACTACGTCCTTGAGAACTAGATCACCTTCTTTGAGTCTTACTTCTTTAACCTTCTTGTCATGGTATTTGGCGATTCTAGATTTGTAAGCGGCCATCAAGATGTAAGCTCTATCTCGGAGTTCTTCTAAACTGCCCAGGTGATGCCTCATGTTGATGTCATTTTCTTCTTTCGTGTAATAGAGCACTCAGTCTGAGGGGGCGCCAATCTCTACTACTACAACTGCTTTTACCCCATGGACTAGAGAAAACGGAGTTTCTCCAGTAGCTCAGCAAGGAGTCGTTCTATACGACCAAAAGACATTGTATAACTCCTCTAGCCATGCACCTTTCTTTCCTTATAGCCGCTTCCTCAGTCCTTCTCCAAGTGTCTTGTTAGTTCTTTTCGTCTGTCCATTCGTTTGTGGGTGTGCTACAGATGTAAATCGATTTCGAATCTTCAAACCTTCACAAACTTTATGGAACTTCTCAGAGATGAACTGCGACTCGTTGTCCGAGACGATCTCATTTGGTACGCCAAAACGGATGATGATGTGATCCCAAACGAAATCGATCACTTTCTCATGAGTGATGGTACTAATGGCCTCTACTTCCACCCATTTTGAGATGTGATCAATTGCCACGATGATGAATTTCTTTTGTCTAATGGCTTCAGGCATTGGTCCAGCAATATCAATTACCCAAGTGGCGAATAGCCATCCGGTTAGTAAAGGCTTTTACATTGCTTGCAGGACGTGTGACTTCTCTACATGGATTTTGCATTGGTGACAAGACTGTACGTAATCGTTCTAGTCTGCTTCCATAGTCAGCCAGTAATATCCCAGGATCTTAGCCTTCTAGTAATAGTGGAGACCGCTTGGTGAACTTAAGAACTCTTTGATGTTCTCAAAGGCTTCCTATCAGTGCTTATCCCAACTAAATGCCTTTTCTTTTTTGATAGCCCTGTGAAATGGGAGACATCTCTTGGCCGAAAATGATATGAAGCGGCTAAGTGCGTTCACCCTTCCATTTAGCTTTTGAACTTCATTCAGCGTCTTAGGTGGCTCCATATTCATGATAGCTATCTTTTCTGGGTTTGCCTCAATTCCCCTTTAAGAGATTAGGAAACTGAGATACCGCCTCTTACTCCAAACGTGCATTTTTTCGGATTTAGTTTGAGCTGATATTACTGTAGGGTTTTAAACACGGTCCTAATGTCTTTCGCATGTTCCTCCAGGCTTCTGCTCTTGATGATCATATCGTCAACATAGACTTCCACTGTTTCTCCTATCTGGCCTTTGAACATGTCATTCACCAGGCGTTGATAGGTAGTCCAGTGTTCTTAAGGCTGAATGGCATGACCCTGTAGCACTATGTTCCTTCATGCGTTATGAAGGATGTCTTTTCCTCATCAGCCGGTTCCAAGGGAATCTGGTGATACCCTGCTTTTGCATCTAGTAAGGAGTATATGGCGTACCCGGATATCGAGTCTACCAGCTGATCAATGCTTGGGAGCGGATAGCTATCCTTCGGTGTTGCTTTATTGAGATCTGTGAAGTCTACACACATTCGCCAAGCTCCACTTGTTGTTTTCACTAGAACCACATTCGCGACCCACTTAGGATAGCGCACCACTCGACTTGTGTTAGCCTTCAAGAGCTTTAGGATTTCATCTTTGATTGCCTTCTGCCTGTCTGGTGTATGGTAGCGCTTCTTTTGTTTTACGAGGGATGCTTCTAGGTTGAGGTTTAAGCTATGTTGGATTACCTCGAGTGGTACCCCAGTCATATCTTCATTCATCCACAAGAAGGTGTGTTTTTCTTCTATCAACACTCGGCTAATGTTTGTCTTTACAGGTTCTGGGAGATCAGCGGCTATGCTTACCTACCGGTTAGGCCATACTGTCAGTGTTTTAATGAGACCGACTAGCTTAGCGTTCTCTATCTCTTCTAGTTCTATGACTATTTCATCCGTCTTTAGCGACGCTAAGTAGGTCTCTTGTGCTACTAGGGGGTTGCCTGCAACTACCGCGACTCCCCTTATGGTAGGGATCTGCCTAACCAAGTGTTTGATCAAGATCAGGGCATCTGACTAGGCTAGGAATGGACTACCCAGGATGATGTTCTAGTCGATTGGTACGTCAGCGATTATGAAGTCCAGTTTTACTCTCCACTTGGTATTGTGATTGCAAGCTCAACTTCCAGGGTGGTTTGGCCTAGTGCTGGAACCGAATGGCCACTAAGGCCAACGAGTAGGGAATGGGCCAGCAGCATGCGGTTGTGATGAACTTCTAGCTTATCAACCACTTCTTTTCTAATCAGATTGATGGAGCTGCCAGTGTCAACGATGATCCGCCTGACCGTGTATCCTTCTACTAAGGCTTCTAGTACAAAGGGATCAATATGAGGGTCCTTCATTAAGCTCTGCTTCCGAAAAGGTCTATTGAGTTCTGAGTTGTCTTCAGTATTTGATCTTTTGCATTCGAAACTATTCCCCTTCGAAGGGAGCCCTTCAAAGCCTGGTCTGCCTATGATTACCATTACAAGCCCCATTGACTTCTGTGAGGACTTGTCTTCATCACCTTCTTTGAACCGGATCTTCTTTCTTTAGTGATCCCCTTCACGAATTGTGAAAGCTTCCCTTGTTCTATTAGGGCATAGATCTCATCTGCTAGAACACGGTATTCATTTGTGTCGTGGCCTCTGGACTTGTGGAACTCGCAGTATTTGTTCTTGTCTTTTCCCAAAAATTGGTCAGGCGTACTCTTGGATATTTGATGGACTTTCTATCATCACTTTTTTGCACAGCTAGCAAGATGTCGCGCAAGGGAGAGTTCAATTCTAGTCTATATCTGTTTTGGGTGGAGGACTACTCACGGTAGTTTCCCCCCTTCTTCCTAGCCTTCCGGTCTTCAGGCCGAGTTCTTTCAGACGTCTTATGTGGCCTATCCACTTCATCTACTTCAATCAAGTTCTTTGCAATGGTGATCATTTGATCCAGCTTCTTTGGTTGCCTTTGAATGAGTGTTGCACGGAGTCTCTCATTCCTTATGCCTCTGATCATAGCTTCCCTAGCGGTGCTATAATCTAGGTCTCATATTTGTAGGCAGGCTTTGTTGAATCGCTCAATGTAAAAGCAAAGTGACTCATTCGTCCTTTGAGTGATCTCGGTGAGGGTACGAGTGGTAGTTCCTACAAGGATAGAGCCAACAAATTACTTGTAGAACTTCTGCCTTAGGTCATCCCAAGAATCTATGGACTCGGATGGTAACGAGTTAAACCAATAGGCTGTCAGACCGATTAATGTATTAGGGAATTTCCTGTAGGCGTGTGCCTCCGAGGCGTATGTTAAGTCCATCTTGTTCTTTTAAGTCCGAACATGGGTCTGAGGGTCCGTGTCCCAACTATAGTTGTCAATGAATGGTAGATTGACTCGAGAGTTAAGTTGTTCCGCGAGGATCTCTACACTAAATGGGGAGTCAGAAATTTCCAACTAGGGCTCTTGCAAAGAAACAGCATAGCCATTAAGTCCTTCCTTGAACATCTTCTAGAACTCCGGGTCATCCCAGTATATGAACTTCTTGGGCTTCGACTGTGAACCTAGTGGCGGTGGAGGAGGAAGACGAGTGGAGTGGGTCGGACCTTGATACGGATTGCCCAGGTGGAAGAAGCCTGATGGAGTAGGTCCTCGTGGGTAGTACGGTTCGTATGCAGGTTCATTCACCGTGGCCCATTCTGCTTATACTTTTGACATGCCAATCAGATCCCTCCGTGAGGGGACTTTCATGCTTCTGTCCGTAAAGGACGCATCCAAGTTGGCATTGTGTTGGGCCGGTTAGGAGCCGCCTTTTGTACTGTTGGGACTCGGATGAGGGTTGTGTGGCCCCATCGAGTGATTATTGAGATATCCACACTACTGGTCGTTGTATGGCCCTTCAGGGTGAGGACTGTGTGGTTCACCCTGATTGGTGTGGGATGATCCCCCTAGGTGGGAGCATTGCAAAGCCCAACCCAGTGGGTGACAGGATGATTGGAGTGTCTATATGATGTAGCGGTCCACTGATTGTATATCCAGCCATTCCTTCCTTCATCACTCTGAATAGATTCCTCCGCAATTGATTTTGGTCTTCGAGGGAAACCTGATAGCGTTGAGCGAAGCTTTCAAAGAACGCCATTCCAGTTGCAGAGCTTGCCGGTGGCATCACGGCGGAATCCATGGCTGGGATCGTGAAGGAGAGGGGTGCTGCTGTAGTTGGTTGGGAGTTGTTCGCCGCCCCTAAGTTATCGGCATTGTCATTGGCCATTTGATCATGGTTTTGTCTGTCGTCCATCTAGTTGGATTTTTGTGTTCGTCGGAAGACAAAATTCTTGCCAGTGCAAGTAAGTTTGTCTACGCTCATCGTACCATTGAAAGATTAGTCAAAGCAAGGTTTCTTTGAGCTAACCTTCACAGAAAGAGAGAGAGAGGGTCTGCCTTGGTGGCTGCAAGACAGAAAAGAGCTTCAAAGCGACTAGCGGTGTGAACGGCGTAGCCTCTTCGATGGTTAAGTTAGCAACGGTAATAAAGAGGAGGCTAGTAAGTGAATGAGTTCTAGGGTTTAGAATGTGATACCTTGGATATGGGGGGTAGCCCCATATTTATAGTATGTAGTAACTTTGCCGTGGTAGGAGTGTGTTTCCTTTGTTGGGGGTGAGAAGTCCTTATCAGGTAGGGATCCTATTTAGACGTGATTTCCTTTATAAGAGGTTTCTTCTTGTTTATCCGTTTAGGAAAACATAATATTCTTATTTATTTGTTTAGGAAGAGGAGTTATGGCGTGACTCTATCTCCGATTTAGGTCAATGAGACCGTGAATCTTCACTCGACTAGCCAATTGGTGATCTAATTGCAAGGTCGACTAGTGACATGGCACCTCGCTGGTCTTTCACCCAGTATCTGTAAAATACCGAGTCAACACCAAACTTTAAGGAAAATTGAATTGTCCTCGTTAATACTAACATAAGAATACCCCTTATATTTACAGTTAATTGACTTATTGTCATTAAATAAACTTTAGAGACATTGAACTCTAAATTTGTGTGATATCTGCACAATCTATCCAAAAGGGAATATACAAAATGTTTATAAAGAATGTTATGTCTTGGCAAAAATGTTCAATAATTTTATTTTTGTTTGGTTTTTTCAATTACAACTTTAAAATTTGGGTGTCAATATAGTTAGTATATCCAAGCCATAGGTCTTCTTGTTCTCATTTTCACTCGAAACAAATTGTAAAACCAAAATCAAATAAACATAATTTCACCAAATGAGAGATAGGAAAAAACTTGTCACAAAAGCAAGAGAAAAATATATTAAAAAATGAAAAATAATAACACTTCTTTAACCTATATTTTCTTAGTCTCAATCTTACACTATTAATAATCCCCATCTATAAGAACCATGTCGTATTCCATAATACTAACCAGTTTTGCAAATCTGAAAGAAGATAAATTTGGGTATCTAATATGAAAGATCAGCATGTATCTTTGACTAAAAGCATATGAAGTTCAACCCAATGATAAATCTATCAAAGGCGTGTTGTGTAGAATACCAATAACACACAATTAATAAATTTTCATAAAGCATATAGTAATAAGTAATAGTTAATAAGAAACAATCTTGGAGTGAGTACTCATTAAAATTTGAAGTATCAATTTAAATTTTAAACTATCTGTCCAATTCCTATAAAAAATAGCTTATAATATGGAAAACTTCCATCATGCACTCCACTTTTAGAAACATTCTTATTTTAATTTTACTTCAGTTTACAAAATCTAATTATTGTTTAATGGCTCACAAGTTTAATGGAAATGTAGAGATATATATGAGCTGGTTTGTCAAAGGTGTCACTTTTTGGAAACATTCTTTTAGAGCCACTTATTTATGTTGCTACCAAGTTGGGAGCTCAATATCTTTTACCTATAAAAAACTTAATCTATTCAATTTTGTCAACATATAATAATTTCATATTAGCTTATCACACAACTTAGAGGAATAACTGGAATATGTCACATGCATTGAAAAATAAAAAATAACTTATATGAAGTACTAAAGGTCTCAATTTCAAGCCACATTCAAATTGGGTTGAAAACTTTTTGTATCTAATAATGTATCCTTAAATTTTTTTTAGGGTAAACTTCAAAAGCATACCCCGTGGTTTGACCGCTTTGCACAAAGGTTTTTATGGAATTTTTTTGTTTCAAAACAGTGCATGTGATTTCAAAATAGTGCATGTGATTTCAAAAGTTAGTAAAAACATGCTTCTCAAAATTTTAAAACTACATTTAGAAGGGTATGATGCTGGGATTACTAGACCCGTACGACTAGAGAGCACCTGTATGGCCCCTGTGGGACCGTACTAGTGTATAAAGTGGACTCGTACGGATCTAGAGTAGGCCCAAACTATATGTTAAAAGTTTGAGGTAAAAAGGGAATTAAATAAGCAAAATAAAAGAGACTTATTTCCGTGTACAACAAGGTTGCACTCGTATTGTCCCTAGGGCGCCATACAGATGCTCATTGAAATCTGTACGAGTCAGCACCAGACCCAAAACAATTTATGGCAACAGCACAACAATATAAGGAAATGACAAAATAAAAGAGTAAGTGAGTCTCTTTGAAACTCAGGAACGCACCTCGACATAGTGAATCCACTTTGAAATGATTCAAATGCCAATAGGAAGCCCTGCAATTTGTTTGGTGATACATGGGCAGATTTTAGTGATTTGAGACCCTTCCCAATCCTAAATTGTAGTAGAGATTGTATAAAATGTGGACAAAACCTTTTTGCAAGGCTTTCTTGCTATTTTATCCTTATTATACCACCTCTATACCCTGACTATACTATGAAAATACTACTAGAATAGACTAACTATAAGTTCGGTGCTTGGTAAAATTGTTCTCCTACTAAAATGTGAGGCATATGTCTTTCTTTATAGGCTGAAATGCGCTCCTCAAGAGCACTTATTGCTGATTGAGTCACATATGGTATGATTGCAATCAATCAGTCTTGATTGGCACCGGTACGGGTGGTTAGGACCCGTACGGGTCCTGCTGTGGACTCGTACCAATAAGGTTTAACCGAACGGGTCTCTAAAGGTATGTCTAGGTCAAAACTTTGACAAAATGTAGCTAGGCAGCATTGGGACCACTTCAAGTAGATATCATATGTACATAAATGCATTATATATGTAATACCCCTTAATAACAGTTATTAAGGAAATGCTACAATAACTATAATCACACAATAAACAACTCTACATTACTATATAAAGTTCAATACTTAAAAATTAATCTCATTATTAAGATATAAACTTAACTTAATCCTTAATATATACAAATATAAATATAATATTTCCAAACTCCAAATTATTCTCCGAATATTTGTTAATATTACACTTTACATTTCTCACACTATTTTGTACATGTTATTATACTACAAAACTGCAAAATAATAGCAAACTTAAACAACCTCAAAAAATACTATTTGTATGCCCTTTACTACTGATCCAATTCCTCCACTTTAGTCCAAGCTACCTACGAGCTTCCGAACCTAAGTGTAGCAAAACAAACTACACGCTAAGCAATTTGCTTGGTGGTGTGCTATATAAAACACCAAACCTCCAAACGAATATAAATTTTATATTAAATAATATGAAAATAAAATTATTTTCACATATAAAACAAATTAAATATCAGCTTCTTTAAAACTCATGATAGAAAAATATCTCATATCGAAGTCACCAAATGAAACCAAATTTTTAATTCACATATATTAAAATTCAATAAACAAATATTGCCCAAAGTAATCAAGTAATGTATGGAATTTGATACGGAGGCGGCAAAGCCCGAAGCCGAAGCTCCAATATCATAAAAGAATACCGGCCGAAGCCCGAAGCAGAAGCTACTATATTGTTAACAAAATATATTTCAGAATAAGCCTTGAAGCCAAAGCTCTAATTGTTTGTACAGTACTGTACCCCCTTTATTGGCGCCAATCTACCCAGAACTATTTTCTACTTAATTACTAGGGAAATAAATCATTCAAACTTTTCTACAACAATGAATATCAGTGACATATTTCATTTGTTTATAAGAACTTCAATTCAAACTTTAAACACCAAAACAGACTCATATAAACACATCAAGTTCATCCAAATTCAGTTTCCAAAAAATCAATTTCGTCACTCAACTTGACTGATATAAACGGACCAAAAAATAGAGGAATTTAACAAAACTTTCTTCTAATCATAATTAGATAATTGTCTTATCTTTTCAACGCTACAGATATCACACAATTTCAGATTATATAACTCAAGTTATACTAAAAACATTCAGTGGTACTTAATCTGGAAATTTTCAGAAAACAGATTTTATGACCCGATTTTCAACTTAAAATTCGAACTAGTAAATGTATGAATTTCACAAAAGTTTCTTCTGAAAATAACTTTAAATGATTAAGATCCGGCTTGTAAATCATGGGAAAAACTAAAAACAAACAGTGGTCAAATTCAAATTTCAGCAAAAGCATCGAAATAAAAAAATTGTGTACACAGACATATTTAAGCTCTTCACTGGTTCTCTTCCACCTCTTGCCCTTTTTCTTTACTAGTATTAGCTTCCTCTACCATAGCCTATATAATCCTCAAGTTCGGGTTAATATTCACCTGAAACCTAACAACTGAAATCCTCTTCTTCTAGCCTTGATTCACTAAAATTGATGATGATAGATAGTTTAAAGATCAGTTTCTATCAATAATTCGAAGTCAGGCCGAAGAGAAATTGAGTTTTGACACTTAGAGGATTTTGAACAATAAGAAAATTTAACAACCTAGAGATAAGAAGCTGAAGTCGAGAGGAATTACAGAGGGTACTAGAAGTGGCTAGTAATTTGTATAGGATTTAATATTAATCTACTACAAAATTACAATCACGCCATTGTTCTATTAACTTAATATTTATAACATCATTCATCAAATAATTCACTCTTATATCATGGCTAACTCCTTAAAAGTATAATTTACACTAATTATAATTTCCACGACAAAATATAACATCATTATTTACTATGAATCAAATTTTGAAATTTCAGTTCATTACAATTCTCCTCTTATGAATTTTCGTCCTCAAAAATTACCTGAAGTAAATAAATGCGGATATTGAGTTCTTATTGTTTCTTTCGGTTCCCAAGTAGCTTCTTCAACCTTATGATTTCGCCATAATACCTTCACCAATGTAATAGACTTGATTCCACAGGTTCTTCTTCGTACGTCAGATCTAGTTCGATTTCTACGACATCCTAATTGGGTAATTCATATACACTTTGTTTACTACTACACTGAGTCCTAAAGGATTAGTCACTTCAATATTTTCTTCTAATTCTTCTACATGTAACCCCTTCTCGTGTGTTAATTCAGTATATATGTATGAATTAAATGAATTCAGGATCTATTAAAGCATAAACATCAATGTCGAAGAATGAAAATTTACCAACAATAACTTTAGTAGACTTTAGAGTTTCAAAATCCTCGAATATCATAAATTTTCCTCCTAGACTGCATATATGCTTAATACTCTCACCATCCTTTTCCTTATTTCCCCCTCATAGTAGCACCCATAATCTATTCCTTAAAATTGGACCAAAGTAGATCATCACCTAACACATCACATTATATACTAAATGGCATGTATATCCTAGTCCTAGAATTGCCTAAACCTCGCTCTGATGCCACTAAATGTAATACCCCCTTAATAACAGTTATTAAGGAAATGCTACAATAACTATAATCACCCAATAAATAACTCTACACCACTATATAAAGTTCAATACTTAAAAATTAATCTCATTATTAAGATATAAACTTAACTTAATCCTTAATATATACAAACATAAATATAATATTTCCAAACTCCAAATTATTCTCCAAATATTTCTCAATATTACACTTTACATTTCTCACACTATTTTGTACATGCCATTATACTACAAAACCGCAAAATAATAGCAAACTTAAACAACCTCAAAAAATACTATTTGTATGCCCTTTACTACTGATCCAATTCCTCCACTTTATTCAAGGTTATCTACGAGCTTCCAAACCTAAGTGTAGCAAAACAAACTACACGCTAAGCAATTTGCTTAGTGGTGTGCTATATAAAATACCAAACCTCCAAACGAATATAAAGTTTATATTAAATAATATGAAACTAAAATATTTTCACATATAAAACAAATTAAATTTAAGCTTCTTTAAAACTCACGATATAAAAATATCTCATATCGAAGTCACCAAATAAAACCAAATTTTTAATTCACATATATTAAAACTCTAAACAAATATTGCCCAAAGTAATCAAGTAATGTACGGAATTGGATATGGAGGCGGCAAAGCCCGAATCCAAAGCTCCAATATCATAACAGAATATCGGCCGAAGCCCAAAAGTGAAGCCCCTATATTTTTAATATAATATATTTCAGAATAAGCCCCGAAGCCAAAGCTCTGATTGTTTGTACAGTACTGTACTCCCTTTATTGGCGCCAATCTACTCGAAACCATTTTCTACTCAATTACTAGGGCAACAAATCATTTAAACTTTTCTACAAAACTTAGTAAATATCAGCAACATATTTCATGTGGACTTTAAACACCAAAATAGACTTTCAAGCTCATCAACATATTTCATGTGGACTCAAACCTGTGATCTCTATGATCACACTTTCAGGGTCAACCATTAGGCTAAGAACTTTGCCGCAAAAAAGATTTTTTGAATGAGCTAAGGTTTGATCATTGGTCATCCCCATCTACTCTTTGTGGATGTACCAATTGTACCAAGTCCAATTGGCTTTGTGAGAATATTAATTTATTATTATTTTGTTTAATTATATCCTCCATTACTCCAGCATAATGGTATCAAAGTCAGATTTGTAGTACGCTTTGTGGTCGTAGCATTGTCCACATAAAAAAGAAATATTATTGGTTTTCGAGTTACTTAAATAGCATGTTTAACGAGAGCAGTGAGATTCTTATTCTTGCAAAAAATAATATTATTTTCTGAGTTTTTGAGAGACCCCTACAAAAATGAATAAACAATATTTCCTACAATTACCTTCAGCTTACCCCAAGCAATTACAAAAATTGGTGCATAAAAATGAAAGCAATTCTTAGAGCCTAAGATGTTTAAGACTATTGAAAAAGGCTATGTAGTCCCAACTGAAGATGCACAACTTTCTCAGGCCGAAAAAGACATTGTTCATTAGAGTCGCATGAAAGACCAAAAGGTGCCCAATCTAATCCATCAAGGATCAACTTATGTAATGTTTGAGAAGGTGGCAAACCCACCTCCAAGCAAGTATGAGACATAATACAAGTTTCTCTTCAAGGAGATGAGAAAGTACAAAAAGTCTGACTTGAAATGCTAAAGGGAGAATTCGAGATGATGAAAATGAAGGAGACAAAAGCTACAATGAATTACTCTTCAAGATTAAAATCTGTCGCTAATCAAATGCCACAACATGGATTGAAGAATCGAGAATTGTTGAAAAACTATCACTACAACCAATGTTTGACTATGTAGTGGTGGCAACAAAAGAATCTCGAACATAAGTAAAATGACCATTGTGAGGTAGTTGGCTCATTGCAAGCACGTGAGGAGAGGCTAAATAGATAGAGAGAAGTTTGTCGAACAACTCTAGGGGGCAAAGGCAACATTTAAAGAAAAGGTTGAATGCTCTTTTATGTCCTCCAACTTACGCGTTTCCACCACTGGCTCCCAAAACTTTGAAAATGATCTACGAGCTCCCTCAACTTTAAAAAAGTACACCTCTATGAGCTTTTTTGCTTAAAAATTGTGTTTTCTTGTTTCATTTTTAGAGTTATGCCCCTAGAATCATCATACTACAAAAGACAACACATCTAACATATATTTCTTTGCTTATTTATAGGCTTTGTAGTCTACTGATATGATACAAACATTGTATGTATCTCATATGTCTACTCTTTTTTACTTGAAAATTATGTTTTCTTGTTTCATTTTTACAGCTATGCATCTAGAATTATTATATTATAAAATACAACACATCTAACATATATTTGTTATTTATGCTTTTTTTTGTTTAATCATATACTTTGTAGTCTGCTAGTATGATATAAACCTAGTATATATCTAATCTATCCACTCTTTTTTGCTTAAAAATTGTCTTTTCTTGTTTCATTTTTATAGATATGTATATGGAATTATTATGATACATAATACAAAACATCTAACATGTATTTGTTACATATATGACTTTGCTTGTTTTTGTGTAATCTAATGCTTTTGTGTAATCACATTTTTTAATGAAGTTGAGGCCGGAAAATCGAGCTCAAAAGACTAAAAATAAAAAGAAAAGAAAAGAAAAAACAAAAAGCAAAAAGCTAAAGGAAAAAAAAAATGATTGCAAGAAGGGTAAACAAGATCGACCAGAGCTCCCAATTAAGAGGGGAAGAGTTTGTCAGGTTTCCGACGCGTGCGCTGAGCTGGTTGTGTAATCATATTTTTTTATAAACGTAGTATATATCTAATATATCCTCTCTTTTTTTGCTTGAAAATTGTGTTTTCTTGTTTCATTTTTATAGTTATGCATCTAGAATCATTATACTACAAAATATAACACATCAAACATATGTAACATAACTATAATAAACTTATAACATATATATATATATATATATATATATATATATATATATATATATATATATATATATACGATCGGGCATGTGAGTATACATAGCAATGTAAGCAATATTGTGGCATTTGTCAGGAATAATATAAATACTATGATTGGACCTTACCTAACAACTTAACCTTTTGGGTAAAACGATTCCATGACATGGTATCAAAGCAGCTTAGACCTAAAGGTTGGGTTCGAATCCTGACAACTTCATTTGTTGGATTATATTACAACACATAGCGGAATGGGTCTGTTTGTACCCGCTTCAAGCCCGTGGGGCATTCTCGTACGAGGGAGTGTCAGGATTGAGCCTTACTTGACAATTTCAAACCAATCGTAGCATTTATATTATTCTTGACAGCATTTTGATTGAAAGTATATTGGAGAATTTGAAAGTTTAAATGGATTTTTATGGTAACATACATTTTAAACAACTAACACATTTAACTAAAAAATCCCTTGTGTTTACCCCACAACTCTACAGAATCTTAAAAACCACTAACCAATAATTATCCTATAATTGGCGGCGGTAGCCTTAGTGTTTGTCAGTATTGTGTTTAATTTTTCGTACAATGAGGACTTTTTAAAAAAAAATTATGAGACTAGGAAACTTATGTTACCTTTTTTTTGGTAAATGGAAACTTATGTTACCTGAAAATTAGTTAAAATAATAAAATATAGGATAAACTTAAAAAATATGCTATGTGGTTTAATTATTTTATAAAAAGGTTCATGTGGAATTTGTTTTAAATGGGTGTCTGTAGTTTCAAAAGTTAGCAAAAAATGATTCTCAAAATTTTGAAACCACGTTTGGAAGGGTAATCATGCCCATTTTGAAGTGAAATTTTGCAGCTTTGTTTACACATTAGTGATAAATTTTAAAAAATTTTGAGAGGTACAAATATTTATATTAATAAAAAAATTGATGATACATTTGAAAAATCATAACAAAATGAAAAATTTTCGAAATTTACTGAAATGTTGATAAATAATTCACTAATAATATAGTTAAAATAGAGGAATGTTGAATTTATTGAAATAACATGTGTAGCATTAACAAAAAAGCTAATTTTCAAAAATATACCATGTGGTTAGCCTGTTTTTGCTAACTTTCGAAACCACAGACACCCATTTGAAAAAATATTCCACAAGAACCTTTTTGCAAAACAGTCAAACTGCATGTCATGTTTTTTAAATTTACCCTAAAATATATTTGCATAAATAAGAATATGACCTCAAATGACTATTTCATGAATAAAAGAAAAATGAATGCAAAAAAGGTAAAAATTGGTTGAGTATTTATCTAGAATCGATCATTGATGTAATAACAATTCTTAGTAATTATACATCTCATTGAATAGTTGTTCATATTTAAAATAAAGGAATAGAGACATGTAGAGTGAGTTGTATTTTCAGCATGTATTTATACTTATTTCTATATTATAGAGACCATGTTTTTAGTCTTTTTGGCCGCTATTACTTCATTTTCTATCTTTTCAGGTTTTGAGGGTGATTTGGAGAAAACATGCAATTTTTGGACGAAAAGAGCCTTTTCACCAATACTTGAAGTAAACAGCGGGAGCGATAGCCGGTCCCGGTGATTCCAAGGCATTCTAGAATGACCAAGATGACATCGATACCGAAGCACGCAAAGTTGCACATCTGGAAGACACCCAATTCCGGCAAAATTCCATTCGGGAAGAATCCAATTCAAAAAAGAGTTTAATTTCTATCCTAATTCTACTTGTGGAAGACAAAGATAGAGATTTAATGGCTTTCGAAGATAAAGGCTAAAAGGAAGATAAAACCTATCCAAGAGATAATGACAAAGAGTCCTACTCAAACAAAAGAGGAAGCAAGGGAGAGCGGCTAGCTATAAATACTCAACAATTCTTCATTGTTTTCTAGTTCTAGTTTTAGTTCTTAGTTTTTAGTATTTATGCTCTTTACTTTCAGATACTTTTAAGTTTTTGATTTCTTGTTTTCGGATTCATTTAAGTTTTAATCGCAAGTTTATTTCCAGTTTAATTGCCATTGAATTCCATTTCAATTTCAATCTTTTTACTTTTAGCATGATTTACTTTCAATCTATTTACATTTCTGCGCGTTTAAATTCAGTCATGTCTTGCTAATTTCTTTATGAGTTGACCGGGTAGGGGTCAAGGCTGAGTTTAAATGGTGTGAGGACAACAACTGAATACAATCATCCGTAATGTGACCTATTTGCTAATCTCGGTACTTCAAGGATTTTTATGGTAAGAATATCACTTAGTCTCGCTGTTTGGCCTGATCAACCATTTGGTAAGTCTTCGTGATTATTGTTAATTCTAATTCATGCATCCGTAATTGTGCCTGAAAAGGGATAAAGTGACAACAGTCTCCGCCGATACTGGAGAAAGGTAATCTTACGCATGTTGGGAGTGCTTCACTACCTGTCGGTAAGGATTTAGGCTTTTCTAATATTTATTACTATTCATCAGCGAGCTCTTTGGAGCGAAGTCGAGAGACAATGTAAGTAAGAGGAAGGTCGTGGTGCGAAGTCCGGTCTCTAGACACAGTAAGGAAGAGTTGCTAGTATTGTACGGTGCATTAGTGCTAGTATAACTAAATCTAGGTCTCGATGCAATTAATTCCCATCCCGTGATCACCATGATGTTTAGTCTTGGTCTACTTTGGTCGAGTCATTGCCTTTTATTGATACTTGCTTTACTGACGGCGAGTGTGATTCAAATTTCTTTATCTTTTTATGTCTAATCAATTGTGAAAAGTGAAGGAGCTTTCAGATGATTTCAAACAAAGATTTATGGAAAATACGTTGCAAATTAAAAGTCATTGGCACCTTTCAAGCTCATTAGACCAACATTAAAGCTCATTTGAATAAAAAGATGGTCTTAAAGCTTTGATGAATGAAAAATATTCCATATTATTAGTGCTGGTGTTTTTTATTTTATTCTTTACTTTATGTTTCATAATGGTTTAAATTAATTACTCTTTTATGTGTGGTTAATATTTTGTAACCATCTTGTGGTTATGAGATTTAATTCAATTTCATTATGGCTTGTAACTCTCTCTTTTTCCTTATTTAAGGAAAGAAACAATATGTAATAATCAGAATATCAGATTTTATGGAATTGAGAGAAGTTGCATTTTGCAACTCTTGGGGGTTTTGTTAGTTTCCAAAAACTAATCGGGTTTTATTAGTTTCCAAATACTAAAGGGTTTTGTTTGTTTCCAAAAACAATCAAGGGTTTTGTATGTTATCCAAAAACATTCATCCATCTCAAATTCATCAATTTTCTTTTCCAATTTCATTTCTCACAATATTAGAACAAAAACGTGTTAGTATCACACATGTCGTCATTCACTTTGTTTACACATCCCAATTCCCAAAGAGAGTACTTCTAGGTCATGTTATGTGTCATCCGTTGAGAATAACATCGTTGAATACCGTTCCTTGAGGCATTGACCTCTGCTCGCTACTAACTACCAGTTCATTTTATGCAGGGATTTATATTTGCTGATCTCGACACCCATCAAATTTTGGTGCCGCTGCCGGGGAACGGTTCCTTTTGACAAGTTATTTTTTGTGGATGACAAGAGCCACAGGTCATGGCAACAAATTTTTCTACAACCCATAAATCGAAAGATCTAACAAAGCTCATGCTAAGCAGGCTCGTGGGCGTAGAGAATCCAAACATCAAGCAGAAACTTCAAACGGACCCAGCGACAACACAACTAATTTAGAAGAACTGTTTGACGATCCAAACGACTCAGATTCAGAACTTAAAACAGCCATCGTGACCATGGCTAACCAAGAATAGTCGATCAGAGACCATACACGGATCCCGATGGATCAACAATCACTTTGTATCACTTATCCGGCCGAGATTGATGACATCAACATCGAGATGAGATCTGGGTTTGTCCCTAGCTTACCCACGTTAGATATGATGCATGCTCTTAAGGCAGTAGGGCGATATTTCTTAATTATATATTTGTACGAACGATTTGTTTAATTAATAAAGGCATTTAATCTTCTATATATATCGATGTGTTCATATATATTATGACGGGTTAAAATATATTCATTGATATCTTTGTACAAAGGTCCTTAACATAATACATAGCATGAAATGAGAGATATTATAGTGGGACTAGTATAGTGAGACCTGATTCATGTGCAATTATGATTATGTCTAAATTATCCCTAGTCATAGTTTCATCAAGAAAGGATATTGATAGAGCAGTAAGACTAGCAAGTGGTCAACTCTCTTGGAAAGGTTCCAAGCAGTTAACCTCCTAAGACTGAAGGTGGTGCCTTGAGTTTGACACATGGATATATCTGGAAGATATAATGGAGACCGCAATAAGATAAACACTTGGTATATATATCAATGTGTTAGTGTTTATCTTCATGTAGTAGCTTTGCGAATATTCTCACACTTGAGATATTAGTTACCTTATGTGGTACTATTGATATACTTTGGGTAATACCTATTCACTCATTAATTTAAGGTGCCACGGGTGATTACGGGTATAGTGATGACAACACGTTGGTAAGCTATGTAGTCGGAAAGAATCCATAGCTCCGGATATATTAAGGAGTTTTTACCTGGCCGCTTGTTGAAGTGATGATTACTATAAACCTCTGATCAGATTATGTGATTGATAGAAATAGTTTCTAGTCAAACACATTATGGTAAATAGTAACATACTTTGGTAACAAGCAAATAATTGGGATAGTTTGGAGCAACCTTGCTATTGGTGGGTTAACACTTTAATCAACCCCATCAAACCAGATGGTACTAAGATTAAAGAATGGAAGGAGTTCATCGCATTGGAAAACTATTGCATCAACCAGGATTAAGACATAAGCACAAATGACGTTCCATGTAATGGGGGATGATTTAAGGTAATCGAGTTCTATTCAAGGTCTAGAACCTCGAGCCAATAGTTCCTATAGAACAAGGATTGGTTAAGCCTTAACAACTCAATACTACGAGATCCTATAAGGTCACACACATAGAACTTTCATCGGACTGAGTAAAGAATAAATAGACTTGGTCTATTATGAATATATTAAAGGAATGGTTGAATTATTACCTGGTTAGACCAGAGATTTTATTTATTTACCAGTAACTAATTTTATTAGGGTCATAAATAAATTAAAGTATTTATTAAAATGATTAGATCATTTTATGGTTAAGCCAGAAATTTATTTTGACCAGTAACTAATTTTATTAGGGTCATAAATAAATTAAATTTTTGATTAAAATGATTTAATCATTTTATGGTTAAGCAAAGAATTTTTTTTGACCGGTAACTAGTTTTACTAGGGTCATAAACTAAATTAAAAGAAAGGAGGATTAAATTTAATCTCGTATTAAATTCGCATTTAATCCCGCATTAAATCCGCATTTATTATAGGGAGCCTTTGCTCCCCCTACATAAACAGCTCTCATTCCCCTTTCTCAAATGCACCACAAGTTCATTTGAGCCTTGATTTAAGATTCCAACGCGATATCTCTCAAATCAACTCAAGATCAAATTCCTTTTATTTCAAGTGTATTTTGGAGTGGTCTAGTAGCTACTCAAAGCTCTACGGTTCTTCCTCGTTGGGAGGTTTCGGTTGGTGGGGTTCGTGTGGATACTCATAAAGGCTATCCTATACTTAGAGGCTTGTGTAAGAAGGTTCTACTAAAGCACGCTTCAACTGGTAAGTCCTCTAATTCTCTTTTAATTATTAAGTCCTTTTATTAAGCGTTTTAAGACTTAATAATTATTATGCTTAGGTTATATTGCTTGCTTAGTTTATTTTATACCTTGACTATAACTTAGAGTTATAACATGTTTAAAATAAAATATTTTTATGCTAGGATATAGTTTAGAATTATGGTACACCTAGCCTATGCATGCTAACTTAAGTAGAGAATTAATTTTGTTAAGGCTTTAATTGATTTATATGCTACTAATAGGAGTTCCTAGGGACAAGGGAATTTTGAATTTCCGCCGTGCCTGTCATGCATGTTCAAATTGACTGTCAGTTCCCTACAACTCAAATTCGCTTGAAGGGCCACTGATGACCCTTATACACATTTGCAGAAGTTCCATTTGACGGTTTGTTCCATAAAGCCATCGAAGGTCGACCTAGACCTTGCAAAATTGAGTCCTTTGCTTTTTCTCTCGAGGACTCAGCCAACGACTAGTTTTGTCACTTGAAACCAGGATCCATTACATCTTAGGAGCAGATGTCGAGAGTCTTTCCTGACAAGTATTTTCCAACATCGAGAGTTACCACCTTGAAGAGACAAATATGTTTTACCAAGATGAAAGACATGGAGAGTCTCCATGAGTGTTATGAACGATTTCAACACCTACTAGCAGCTTGCCCACCTCACGGATTCACTGATCAAGCCTTAGTCCAGACTTTCTATGAAGGGCTCCCATTCTCTAAGTGAGTTATCATGGTTGCCGCTAGTGGGGGTGCTCTTTTTTACAAGACCCCAACTCAAGCTTGGTAACTCATCAAGACTATGGCAAAAATTGTTCAACATTTTGGCGATCGTGAGGGGAGATCCACTTCAAAAGCAATAAATAGGATCAGTTCCCGTGATCTCCATGACAAGTTAGAGAGACTTGACGATAACTTTGGCCCCTCCTAATTGAAATGGCGGGTAACAGATCAGATCATGCATCGATTGTGTAATGTTATGGATGGTATGAATGACTTTTGTCTTTGGGAAATAATGCATGATATGCTTGCGAGGATGGTTGTGATATAGGGGGTGATGTCGTGATGCAAAGTCTTATCCCTCCAACATACGTGGGACATTTGTACTTTTTGTCACACATTGTGACATGTCGTGACTCAATAGAGGTACAAAAGAAGTCTTATAGATGTTGCTAAACCTCTTCCACAAGTGGAGATTGGTAAAGGTAAGTTGATTAGGATGGCTAGTCCTTAAAATCTATGCATGGAAGATGAATAAGAACGTAGCACATAGCACACAAAATGTCCCTCTTCTGACCTTATGACTCTCACGTAACGCCGTTCAAAATTGGATGGAGGTTAACTTCAACGCCAACAAATGGCAAAGAAGTGCATCCCATTTATTTTTTTATTTTTTATTGTTTTGGTTCCTAAGGGAAATAACTACGATGGCTTTTCTAATGCGGCTTGGTATAGGGTTGTTGATGTAGAAGGTTCTTGCTTACCTTGATTCCACGTTACTCAACCACTCCCCAAATAGGTGCGATTGTATGAGTTCATGTGTTGGTTGAAAAGAGTGATCCACCCACTAGTCATCCTCAATTCCAAACAGGGCATGAGTGATACTTTCGTGAGCTTCTCGGGTAAATGGGGTATCATATAAACAAAACTATCTACACGCGTAAGGATAAAACGTTATAAAAAAGAATGAAGTTTTAATTTGGCCAATGATTTCTATACATCATCTAAATCTTTTAAACTTATTGAAAATTTTAGGTTTCAAGTTTAAAGAGATAAGCCCCCAGCAGAGTCGCCATTGTGAGTGGACGACATTTTACTGATGGCTGCGAGGCCGGGCCGAAGGACCGATCCCTTGAAAATATGGGTGTGATGTGATTGGAAAATGATTTTGCATATTTTAATGTTCAAAAGATATGAGATCGAAATCCCGAACTTAAAATAGAGTCGCCACCCGGTTTAGCTCAATCGGAAAATTTAGGTACGATTTTCCCACCGGGTGGTAGACCATACCTTAAGTAGAGATTTCGAGTTCAGATGATGTTATTTATTTTACGTTGACCAAGTTAAAAATTTCATCTTTCTTATTCGGTTTTAATCCACCTTATTTATTGTGTTTTCGATTTATATATTGTGTTAGCGCATTGACAAGCATTTAAAGCGATAAACGAATTATTATAGTCATCCAAAATAAAATGTGGAAACTAATGAATAATTTATATAGCTTTCAAAATCCTACACATTTGTCTATATAATAAATTAAATACCCGAAGGCCTAACATACATCTAACCTAAATCTACTTGCATAAAATGGTTAGCACAAATACGGCACGTATACGAGATAAATCACATATAGCATCCATAATTAGTGAACCAAATAAGACTCGAGTTAGCATGATCATAGCATATTTATTATACAATTTTATGGAGCCCAGTTGGATGGCTAAAAATGGTGTTGAACGGCGTTTGTGAGAAAACCTCGTTTTATTTACATTTTAGACTCGATTGTTATTTTAATTGGATTATCAATGAAAATGCCACATGTTATGGGGTGAGGACTATTTTCGGGGAGTTCTGGACTCCCATCATTGGACCGTACATCCTAGCTTCGGAAATAAAAAGAAAATAAATCTACGGTCCAGAATGTCATACCGCCGGCGATATGAATGAAGCCGCCGGCGGCATCAATGATGCCGCTGGCGATTTCATTTACACAAGCAGACATAATAACATTTTGGGTACTATAAAGAAAGGGTCTCACAAGAAAATAGAG
The DNA here is from genome assembly GCA_947683365.1 of Euphorbia pulcherrima. Lineage (NCBI taxonomy): Eukaryota > Viridiplantae > Streptophyta > Magnoliopsida > Malpighiales > Euphorbiaceae > Euphorbia > Euphorbia pulcherrima. The sequence continues at coordinate 33,465,471 of CANTUS010000015.1, read as the reverse complement.
CCCTTGGGGATAAAGGAAGCCTCTAGCAGTATCACTGATGTTGCTGGTGACATGAGTGATACCGATGGCGGCTTCAAATGTCTCTGGTCGCTTTCACTTTCTTGTAGCAGCAGCACTTAACGGTCGAAAAACAATCAAAAACCCAAAACTAAGCATAAGACATCAAATAAACAGAACAAACAACTAAAATGGAAGCCACAGAGCTATGAGACTCAAAATTTTTACCTTGGGGCCGTGAATCCTCCTATTCGTGATCCAAATGACACCTCCGGGGAGCTCAAAATGATGATTTGGATAGTCAATGGGGGATTTAAGTCTCTAAATCCGATTATGTTAATCTTTAACCTAAAGTCTATTGATTTTAAGCTAAATATCAGAGAGTTCAATGAAGAAAAACCAAGAAAAGATGGATTGATTCCTCTTTTCTTACCTTTTCTACACCTTATCCCACTAAATCTAACTAAAACTCACTAAATCTCTTCTCAAATTCAAGTTGGGAGAGCCTAACCCTTATTTCAGCTGAAGAAAGGTCCTTATATGATGGCGTGCGAAAGCGAAAAAGAACACGTTTCTATTCTAATATTATGAGAAACAAAATTGGAAAAGAAAATTAATGGATTTGAGATAGATGAATGTTTTTGGATCATATGCAAAACCCGTTGAGTGTTTTTGGAAACAATGAAAACCCTCTTGTTTTTGGAAACTAATAAACCCAATTAGTTTTTGGAAACTAACAAAACCCAAATGTGTACACAAATATTTTCACAAAACAAGATAATCTGATTTTCTTTATTACAAATTTCATGCTCCTCTTTATAAGTAAGGAAACAAGGAGTTGCATTTTTAATAAAGACCATAAAACCAAATAAAAATAACGGCCTAATTAAAACTACGTTAAAGCATTAAAAACATCAACTTTATGCTAATTAAATCACAAAAAACATCAACTAAGTTATTCCAAAAGTTCTCCCTTATGTATGATATTTAATTTAAGCAGATAATGTTGGGCCACAAATTTTTCTTCAGTTATAAGGGATTGAACAGCTTGAACGACAAACAAAATAGTTGAACCTTGATATTTTGTTGTGCTGATGGTCTTCCTCCAAATAGAATGAATTTAAATTTGCAACGAATTTTCCACATATCGTCATTTGAAAGAATCCAAGTGCTCCTTAAGTATATGAAACTAATTAGACACCAACAAATAAAGAATTTATTATTCTATCCGTCATCATTATGTAGGCTAAAATCCGGAGGAAATTTACTTTTCTCAATTATTCGACGGGTATCGAGCAAGCATGGCAAAAAGCTATCTGCCTGCAGAAATCAGGCCGCCGACAGCATGGATGATACCGTCGGCGATATCGCTGAAGCCGCTGGCCGCTTCAACTTCTGTCGGCCATGTCCGAAAAGTAAGCGTGGCCTAGCCTAAAAAAGGAGAAAAAAGTGTCAAATCCGCCCAAAAAGGGATTAAGCGGGATTTTTGAATAATTAGGGTTATTTTTGAATTTTTAAGGGTATTTAGGACTAAATTAATTTTTGGGAGCAAATCATCGGTTCGAGCTCCCACCGGACGTGTTATCGGACACGCCGAGTTGAATTTTTCTGAAAATAAAATTCACAAAGAATTTTTTATCGGTAATATCAAAAAGAATTTTTATAGTGACGAACAAAATCGAATATACGTCATCATCGTCTAGCGAGAGGGACTGCAAAATCCCATGCTCACAGCAATTCGGATGCAGTTAAAGTTAACTAGATCAATGATGTGGCGATTAAATTTGAGGAGAGAGGTATTGGTGTTTAAACCGAAGAATTGGAATGGTTTATTTTTAAAACAGTTATGTCCTTTTACCGCGCGTGTACTCCCCAATAAACGATTGAAATTCAAAATGTCTACAGTTACCTTTTGTGTTTTTACTGCCATTTGTCACTCCTTGTCTGCTGAGCTGGCAGGGTTTCTCTCCGGATCCAGAGCCAAATAACTTTTTCTTCATTCTCTTGATCTTTTGACTTGTAGGATATCAAAATTAACTACTGCTTGTCTTCCAGATCTTTCTTTAAATTGGATTAGACATTCCAATTGACTCCCTAAGCTTGTTGAATTGATCTTTACTTAATGGCTTAGTAAATATGTTTGCCTTTTGCTCATTAGTTGGGATCTAGACTAAAGTGACCTCCTTCATTACATGATCCCGGATAAAATGGTGTCTGATATTGACATGCTTCATCCTGCTATATAGCACTGGATTCTTTGACACGTCAATTGCACTTTTGTTGTCACACATAACATCCACATATAGCTTGAACACCATAATCCTCCAATTGTTGCTTGTTCCATAAGAGTTGAGCAACACAACTTCTAGCAGCCATATATTCAGCTTCTATGGTTGATAATGCTATTGAAGTTTGCTTCTTGCTGTACCATGATACTAAGCATTCTTTAAGAAAATGGCAGCCTCCAGATGTACTTTTTCTCTCAAGGGTATCTCTACCATAGTCTGCATCAGTGTAGCCTTGCAAGGTGAAGTTTCCATTACTAGGATACCATAGGCCAACTTCTATGGTTCTGAGAAGTTATCTAAGAACTCTCCTCACTGCCTTGAGATGTGAATCCATTGGATTTGCTTGATATCTTGCACAGTAGCAAACTGTATAATGTGTGTCAGGTCTGCTAGCTATCAAGTATAGAAGTGATCCAATCATCCTTCTGTAAAGCTTCTGGCCAACTTCTTCTCCTTCGCAATCCTTTAATAGGACTGTATATGTTCCCATAGGAGTGGACATTGGCTTACTCTTGGCTATCTCAAAATTCTTTAGAATCTTCTTGGTGTATTTGGATTGGTTTATAAAAATCCCATCCGGACTCTGTTTGATCTGAAAACCAAGGAAGAAGTTGAGTTCTCCCATCATTGACATCTCAAATTCCTTCTGCGTTTGAGAGCTGAATTCTTCACACATCCTTTCATCTGTTGCTCCAAAAATGATGCCATCCTTATAGATTTGGACAAGAATGACATCACCTTTCTTCTTTTTTATAAAGAGGGTTGTGTCTGCTTTACCCCGTATGTAACCCTTGGATATGAGAACTGAGGTGAGTCTCTTATACCAGGCTCTTGGTGCATGCTTCAATCCATAGAGGGACTTTTTCAACTTGTACACATGTTTTAGATGCTTTGAATCTTCAAATCTAGGTGGTTGCTTGACATATACTTCCTCTTGAATGACTCCATTTAGAAATGCACTTTTGAAATCCATTTAGAATAGGGTGAATCCCATGAATGATGAAAAAGCACATAGTATCCGGATTGCCTCCAATCTTGCTATTGGAGCAAATGTTTCCTCAAAGTCAATCCCTTCCTGCTGGTTGTAGCCTTGAGCAACCAGTCTTGCTTTATTTCTCACCATAACTCTGGATTCATCTAGCTTGTTCCAGAATACCCATTTGGTGCCAATGATTGACTTTCCTTCCGGTGGAGGTACTAGATCTCATACATCATTTATGGTGAACTGATCCAGCTCTTCTTGCATTGCCATCATCCAACTTTCATCTCTTCCTGCACTTTGAAACTTCTTTGGTTCTATGAGTGAGACAAAAGCAGCATGACTCATCATCCGGTTGAGTTGTCCTCTGGTTCTAACTGGATTTTGGACCTTATCCAAAATAGCTTCTACTAGATGATTTCTCTGTATCCTCGTTTCCCTTTGAAGATCTTCATGCATTTCTTGAGCTTGCTCTACTACTGCATCCAATTCCTCATCTTCTTCTTGTCCATCATTGTAATCAATTTCAGCATTCAAGAGATTGTTTGGAAGATGATCTTGGTTGAAATTGATTGGCTCATCCTCTTCCTTATCCTTCTTGATCTGAAAGGGATCTTGAGCCTTCAATGGTTCTGCTTCATCCGGAGTTGTCTCATCAGGATCTTGGCTTTTCTTGCCTGCATGGTTAGTCTCATCAAAATCTACATGTATTGACTCTACCACAGTTTGTGTTCTTTTATTATATACTATATAAGCTTTGCTATGTTTTGAGTAGCTAAGGAAAATTGCTTAATCAGATTTAGGATCAAATTTTCCTAGTTGCTCTCTATCATTTAGGATATAGCATTTAGATCCAAAGGCTTTGAAGTACCAAATCTTGGGTTTCCTTCCCTTCCAGATTTCATATGGGGTCTTGTTTAAGGTCTTTCTAATCAGAGCTCTATTTAAAATGTAACATGCAGTGTTCACGGCCTTACCCTAAAAGTATTTAGGCAATCTATTCTCATTTAGCATTATTTGAGCCATCTCAACTATTGTTTTGTTTTTCCTTTCAACAACCCCATTCTATTAAGGTGTATGAGGAGCAGAGAAGTTATGCTCAATGCCCTTAGATTCACATAATTTAGCAAAATGCTTATTTTTGAATTCTCCTCCATTATCACTCTAGATACGTGCAATGTTTATGCCCTGTTCTACCTCTATCCGAATGAATATTTTTGAGAAATGGTCAAAGGCTTAATCTTTGCTAGCTAGCAAACCATCCCAATTATAATGAGAATAATCATCCACTATGACCACAGTGTATTCTCTTCTACCTAAACTCATTGATTTGATTGGACCAAAGAGATCAATATGCTCTTCAAGAACTCTCTTGGAGGCTATACAGGAGATGGAAGGGAAACTTTTTCTATGTTGTTTAACCTTAGGCAAACCCACAACCAATTCCTTTTTGGCTAATTTGGATAGGAGGTGCCATATCCCAACCTTTGGTTCCATAGCCATGATTCTTCTTCTTTAGACACCAAGCATATATTCTTTTTCTCATTTTTAATGTTAACAGAATAGACATTGTTTACTCTAGGTGCATAAAGAATGAGTTGATTTAACTTATTGTCAATGATTGAGCAGCCTCCGGAATTAAAGGTGACTTTTCTCCGTTTGTCACAGAGTTGTGCAACACTCAGCAGGTTGAACTTCAGTCCATCAACTAGTGGGACATCTTTTATTTTTAATTTAGATCCAATGGTTCCTTGCCCAATGATCTGTCCCTTTTGATTGTCTCCAAAGCTTACTTTTCCACCTCTCTTCTGAATTAATGTGATGAAGGCTTTCTCATCACCAGTCATGTGCCTTTGAATGTACTATGTTTGTTGATCTTCTATGGATCTAAGGCATACCTGCAAAATAGATCAAGTGGGTTTGGGTACCCAATAAGATTTGGATCCTCTTAGGTTATCAACAATTTTATGGCTAAGGATAAATATCATAATAACCATTTTTAAATCTACACATTTTAGTTATATTGTTATTTGCTCCACAAAACTTGCACCCCAACGACTGGTTTGTTCTGCTTGAGCTTCTCATCAATCTTTTAGAGATCCTTCTTCCCATAACCTCATGACTATCCTGCTTTAGATAGATCCGGACTCAATTATTTGGTTTGGATCCAATAGTTGGTTGGAGGAGTAACTTTTACTTCATAGTTTTTCCTTTGCTTGATGGGTTGATCATCGTAGACTACTATAGCTTTAACCTTTTGAGCAGCTGTGTATCTCTAAGTTTGAGTTGTTTGACCCAGTGGACCTCTGTGTTTTTGAGCTTGAGGCTGCTTCTAGATTTTCTTTTGTTTTGTAGGTTCCGGATTCCATCTGGATGCAAGATTCGACTTCCTTCTTTGATACGAAGATTCTGGTTTCCTTCCGGATGCGTCCTTCATTAGAGCTAGTTCCCTATCTAGCCCAGTTTCATTTGTGCTTAATATCTGCACTTGATTTCTTAGGAAGTTTTCTTCAACAAGATCAATATGCTTTGTGGTCCTTATTAGGTTGATGTCTTGTGCCATTGCTTTAGAATCTTCAGCAAGTTCCACTACTTGTCTTTTAAGGGATTTGATGGCCTTTGTATTCTTCCTCACATTTTTTATTACGATCCCTAAAGCTCTAGCAAGATCAAGGTTAGATACAAAATTTGAGTGAGAGTTTACCTCAATACTTACTATCTCAGATTCTGATTCTTCAATTTGCTCAGTGACTTGCTTTGATGAGTTTCTTTCGGATTGCTCTGCTTTCAAATCAGCTAGTGCCATAAATGCATAATTTACAGCTTCTTCTCCTTCTGATGAAGATGAGCTAATGCTTTCTTCACTATTGCTCCATATAGCCACCATTGCCTTCTTCTTATATCTCTTGTCCCTATTGAGCTTGGGACATTTGAATCTAAAATGTCCTTTGTCTCCACATTCGAAAAAGGCTGATTCTTTTTTCCGATCTTTCTTGTCTTCCGGAGCTTTTCTTAGCTTGTCCCTTCTAGAGGAGCCTTCGTTCATTCTTTTGGAATCATACCTTCTAGAATTCCTCCTTTCTTTCTTTCTTTCTTAGTAATCTGTTGAACTGTTTGGCTAGCATAGCCATTTGTTCTTTATTATGGTGAGATTCCTTTAAATGCTTCTCTATTCCGGAGGAGGTTGATTCGTTGCTTTCTTCTTTTCTTCAGGTTTCTTTTCTTGTTGGCTATATCTCTCCAAGGATAACTCTTGAGTCAGAAAGATAACCAATGATTTCATCATAACTATAAGTTTAAGTCATGACCTTCTTCAATGGCAGTCTTTTTGCTGTCCCATTCCTTGGTAAGACTCCGAAGAACTTTCTTTACCATCTCCACTTCTGTGGTCTCCTTTCTAAGCCTTTTCATATCATTTACTAGATTGGTGTATCTAGAATTCATGCTACTAATGGATTCTATGGGCTCCATCTTGAAGGATTCTAGCTTTTATTGTAGGAGATCGATCCTGGCTTCCTTGACCTTGTTTGTTCCCTTATAGGTTACTTTGAGTTTTTGCCAAATTTCTCGCGTAGTTTCACATCCAGATATTCTGTTAAATTCTGCTACACTAAGAGCACAAATAAGCATGTTAATAGCATTTACATTTTCATGCAGTTTCTTATAATCATTCTCATCCCATTGATTTGATTGCTTCCGGGTAGTAATACTATCTACTTCATAAGTAGGAACATATAGACCATCTTTGATGGTCATCCATGCTATCATGCTCTATGCTTGAATGAAATTCTTCATCCAATTTTTCCAAAATCTGTAGTGTTTACTAGTGAAGAGTGGAGGACAGGTAATGGACATACCCTCCGGAAGAAGCTGTTATTAAAACTCATTTTAATTTATGGATCAAAATATGGACCTTTAGCTCGAGATTGTTAGATCTCTAGTTGTGAGCACTATTCTCTGATATCACTTGTTGGTCCCTATACGTATGTTTATAAGGTCAGAGGGGGTGAATGACCTTTTTTGAAGAATTTACAGACTTCAGAAAGTCTTGTGTAGTGTGTTTAATATGTTTCGGATATAATGGATCCGAATGATGCAAATATTAAATAATGTGCAATAAAGTAAAGGGTTAAAGAAAATCAAACATGATGATTTTAACTTGGTTCAGCCCCGCCTACTCCAGACCCCGGAGTTTCCTTACTTTGAGCTTTGTCCACTAGTGAGATTCCTTTTCAACTGGCAGGAATCAAGCATTGCAATTTTCTCCGGACTACAGGATATACCACCAAGTTCTCTACTCTAGCTGAGTCCTTCTAAGAGTAGGATATACCACTAAGGCACCAACCTTAGCTAAGTCCTCTCGAGCTTGTCTCCGAAAACTTCTTCTCCGAAAGTAGGATATACCACTAAAAGCACCAACTCCTAGCTGAGTCCTTTCTCTTTAGTAGGATATACCACTTAAACTACCCAAGTCTAAGCTAAGTTCCACAGCAATATACCACTTAAAGCACCAACTCTAAGCTGAGTCACAATCTCAATACTCACCTAAGTATGAAATATTACAACTTATTTTATCAAGGGTTTGGTTTTTGAATTCTTCAAGTTTATAACACACTTGAGAATTCTTACAAAACAGGTTTGGAGTTTTTCTAGTTCTTAGAGGGATTATGTTCACTGATTGAATTATCTTGAGTTCTCATTGTAATAGCTTCTTGTGAAATCAACCAACACCTTCTCAATGTGTGAAGATCTCCTTTTATAGGCTTTGATCATAAATGTAGCCGTTATGTACGGCTGAGGTTGATCTTGAATCTTCACCGTTGATCAGGTATGATAAGGTGTATCCGGAGCATTGATCAATCCATTATAAACATAATTTGACCCATTTGAATTGTTGGGATTGATGCAAAAAGCTGTCAGTAGTCGTTTGTTTGGCTTTTTGCGCACTACCAAATTTTAGGAGTGCTTTGTCAGTTGTGCGAGCTCCACACGCCTTCCAATTGGTCTATGTTAAGAAGGTGGTTACCTTTTTCTCTTTCCAAATCAGATAATTGTCCTTTTGTGAAATACGTGCAAACTGTCACCTTTTCATTCTTCAAGACAAAAGGAGCTTTGACTTCAGACCAAAATGGAGGGAAACATGATTTTCAAATAATTTCCCTTTGTCTTAATAATTGAGTCTTCCAGATGTCTTCAGACTCAACTTATCTGGATGCTCTTCAATCAGTCTTTCTCCGGATGTTGTCTTTGAGGAGTTAGAAATTTGTTTCCTTTCCAAACTCTAACAGGATGCTTTCAATATAGACTTAGGTGTTTTAATTAATTCTTTAGTATGTGTCCAATTGACTTATCTTAGACTCTTGTTTTTTTGTTTTCTTCAAACCTGATCCGGATATGTTCTTGAATTAGTTCTTCCGGATCATTGTTTCCCAACAGTAAAGGTCAAGGCTGAGTTTAAATGGTGTGAGGACCGCAACTAAATACAACAATCTGCAAGGCAACCTATTTGCTAATCTCGGTACTTCAAGGTTTTTCATGGTAAGAATTTCGCTTAGTCTTGTTTTTTGGCATGATCAACCATTTGGTAAGTCTTCATGATTATTGTTAATTCTAATTCTTGCATCCATAATTGTGCCTGAAAAGGGATAAAGTGACAATCATCTCAACCGAGACTGGAGAAAGGTAATCTTACACCTGTTGGGAGTGCTTCACTACCTGTCGGTAAGGATTTAGGCTTTTCGAATATTTATTGCTATTTATTGGCGAGCTCCTTGGTGCGAAGTCGAGAGACACGATGAGTAAGAGGGAGGTCGTGGCACTATGAGCGGACGACATTTTACGGGATGGCTGCAAAGCCAGGCCAATGGACCGATCCCTTGTAAAATACGAGCGTGATGGTGATGATGAAAATGGTTTGCATATTTTAATGCCCAAAAGATAGGAGATCGAAATCCCGTACTTAAAATAGAGTCGATACCAGGTTCAGCTCAACGGGGAAATTTTGGTACAATTTTCCCACCGGGTGGTAGACCATACCTTAAGTAGAGATTCCGAGTTCGGATTATGTTATCTATTTTACATTAGGCCAAGTTAAAAGTTTCATTCTTTCTTAATCGGTTTAATCCACCCTATTTATTGTGTTTTCGATTTATATATTGGTAGCGCGTTACGAAGCATTCAAAGCAATAAATAAATTATTACAGCTATCCAACAAATAAAAGTGCGGAAATTAAAATAATAATTACAAGGCTTTCCAAATCTTATACATTTGTCTATACAATAAATAAAATACCCGAAGGCCTAACATACATCTAACCTAAGTCTACATGCACAAAACGGTTAGCATAGATAGGGCACATTGTACAAGGTATATCACGTAGCATGCATAGTTAGTAGACAAAATAAGACCCGAGTTAGCGTGAACATGGCATATTTACTTTACAATTTATGGAGCCTAGTTGGATGGCCAAAATGATGTTTGAACGATGTTTGCGAGAAAATCCTGTTTTATCCACATTTTAGACTTAATTATTATTTTAACTGGATTATTAGTGAAAATGCCACATGTTATGGGGTGAGGTCTGTTTTCGGGGAGTTCTGGACTCCCGTTGTTGCACTGTACATCCTAGCTTCAGAAATTAAACTAGGTCATAAATAAAAATGAAAATAAACAAGTTGTCCAAAACCTCATACCACCGGCAGCATGAATGAAGCCGCTAGTGGCATCAACGATACCGCTATCAATTTCATTTACATAGGCAGGTTGCATGACATTCTGGATACCATAAAGAAAGGGTCCTGCAAGAAAATAGAGCTGTTGGGGACAAATGAAGCCCTTGGCGGTATCAATGATGTCGCTGGCGACATGAATGATACTATCGGTGGCTTCAAGTGTCTCTGGCGGCTTCACTTTCTTACAGCAACAATAGTTAACAGACGAAAAGTGGCCGAAAACCCCAAAACTAAGCATAAAATAGAAAATAAACACAATAAACAAGTAAAATGAAAGCCAAATAGCTATGAGACTCAGAATTTTTACCTCGGGGTCGTGAATCCACCTCTTCGTGATCCAAATGACACCTCTGAGGAGCTTAAATGATGATTTGGGTAGTAGTTGGGTGATTTAAGGCTCTAAATCCTATTGTAGTGATTTTTAAACCTAAAATTCACCTAAATATCAAAGAGTTTAGTAAAGAAAAACCAAGAAAAGATGGATTAAATCCTCTTTTCTTACCTTTTCTATACCTTATCCCACTAGAACTAACTAAGAATGCTCAAAATCTCTTTAAGATTTCAAGTGGTGAATGTGTAGCCCTTATTTTAGCTGAAATGGCTGATTATATAGGCTAAAATCCAGTGGAAATTGACTTTAATCAATTATCCGGCGGGTATCGAGCCAATTTCTGCAAAAAAGTTGTCTGCCTGCAGAAATCAGGGTACCGGCGGCATGGATGATACCGCCGATGGAATTGTTGATGCCGCTGGCGGCATCAACCTCTGCCAGGTCTAAAAAGTAAGCATGGCCTAGCCTAAAAAGCTAGAAAAAAGGTGTTGACTCCGCCTAAAAAGGGGTTTAGGCGGGATTTTTGGGTAATTCGGGTTATTTTTTAATATTTTAGGGTATTTAGGACCAAAATAATTTTTGGGAGCAAATCATCGGTTCGAGCTTACACCGGCTGCGTTATGGGACACGCCGAACTAAATTTTTTTGAAAATAAAATTTGTAGAGAATTTTTTGATGGTAATAAAAATTTCAAAAAAGAATTTTTATCATGAGGAATAAAATCTGGTATACGTCATCATCATCTTGCCAGAGGGACTATTAAATCCCGTGCTCACAGGCTGCCCCTCAGGGGATCATTATTGCCACATAGTATGATCACACGAAAGGAGCAAGGGTTTAGGAATTATACCTTATAGGTGGTGTGCTAGGTTTGAAGGATGACATTATTCTGGCTCCGTTAGGACCTTCATCTGGTGATTGGTGACCTGAAAGCCCAAGCCCCGCTTGGCAAACCTGAAAGCCCAAGCCCTACTTAGCAACCTTGAAAGCCTAAGCCCCGCTTGGCGAACCTGAAAGCCCAAGCCCCGCTTGGCGAACCTAGAAGCCCAACCTGGTGAACTTGAAAGCCCAAGCCCCGCTTGGCAACGCTGAAAGCCCAAGCCCCTCTTGGAAAACCTGAAAGCCCAAGCCCCGCTTGGCAAACCTAAAAGCGCAGGCCCCTTTTGGCAAACCTGAAATCCCAAGCCCCGCTTGGCAAACCTGAAAACCCAAGGGCTTTGAGGTTTGCCAAGCGAGGCTTGGGCTTTCAGGTTTTCCAAGAGGGGCTTGGGCTTTCAGGGTTGCCAAGCGGGGCTTGGGCTTTCAAGTTCACAAAGTGGGGGTTGGGCTTCTAGGTTCGCCAAGCGGGGCTTGGGCTTTCAGGTTATATCTGTAAAAAGTGATAATTGAAACAAGATTAGATAGGCTTTTAAATAATGTTTTTACTCCTTGATCGATTTTGTGAAACAAAAAATATTTTTTCCCCTTCAATCAATAGTAAAAACGTGATAATTAAAAACACAGGGGTTCAAAAGTCCTGGAATGTCGAGGGCTCGATCCGGGATCCCGTTAAACTATTGAAAAGTCATCTGAAACAGCCCTAGAGAATTTGATGCCTCTGGCAGCTTTGGTCATGTCGTTGCCGATATGGACTGATGCCGTCGGCGGTATGGGGTACCACGTGGCGCCATTGACTGGTCAAAGAAATTTAAAACTGCCCCTGGTGAGAATGAGGCTGCTGGTGACTTGGGTGATGTCATCGGCGATATGAGCTGATACCGCCGGCGGTATGAAGTGGTAGTTTCTGATTCCTCAAATTTTGAGCTTGTGTTTAATACGAATTAAAACACTCTTTTTTCCTATTTCGACGGCAGTTGTTCCGAAACAATTCCACCACTTCCTTTCAAACTCTTTAAACTCCTATATCTTCTCCCTTTCACTCTCAATCATGTTGAAGAAAGTATTTGGAAGAAAATCCACAAGCATGAGACCCGAAAATCTGCCTGATTCTTATATCGAGGGGCTGAAACTTTGCCCGGTTCATGTTGCTTATGGTTTGAAGAAAATCGATGAGATGTACGGCTACAAGATTACTTCACCCATAACAAATTTGACTCCTGAGAAGAAGAAGCACCTCTGCTACGTCAAGGTAATCCTACAAAACCCGAATTTCTTTATTTTTGTTAAGTTTCGATTTCAACCTTAGGCTCAAAATTTTGCCATGATATGGATTATAAACATGAAATTGAAAGTATTGAAACTGATATTGCATGCTATAGGTTGATTTTTACTGTTTTTATGCTTCGGGTTCGATTAATTGCATTTTATGTGATTTGGGTACGATTTTGGGCAAAAACTAGATTTTACCCGCAGAAATCAAAGCCGTCGGCGGCTCACTCATGAAGCCAGAGGCTTTAGGCCTTACAAAAAGGCCTAAAAGCTTGCTATACCGTTGTCGCTTATAGCGATATCGCCGGTGGCATCATCCATACCGCTAGCGGTATGGCTGATGTCGCCGTAGGAACGTGAATAAAAAATCAAAAACTAATCTATTTATTTTTTCTGATTTTTGCAGCCTCATTGGCTTACTTGCACCGTGGGCATGGGAACTAGGTGAATGGTGGCAACATATTTAGGTTAAAGACCCTAAGCTTGCGGTCGCCATTGATGATGTGGTTTTTGGAGACTTAGCCTGTGCTATGCCTCTATTGATGCTGAAACTTTCCCATTCGGCCTTGACTGCCTTGATCGAGAAATGGTCCGAGACCACCCACACCTTCCATCTTACATTCGGCGAGGTGACCATCACTCCTTCCGACCTGTTGGTGATGATTAGGCTCCCATGGACAGATCACGTCATCCATTTTGACATGTATAGAGAAGTACAATGTTAAGATGCCCGTGACAAAGAGGGTGATGGAGCTCTTTGGCTTGAAGCCCCGTCTTGGAGCAGTTGTCATATGGAGAGCTCCAAAATCATTGGATGGGAGTTAGGGTGGTCCCTAAGATGGAGCGGGATGCCTGCGTCCGCTCTTTCATTATTTCATTGCTGACCGTGTTATTCTTCTCGATCTCCAGTAGCAAGATCAACTACGGGTTGATCTCTGTGGCCAAGGATGTTAAGACCATCAAGGAGAAGAACTGGCCTAGGGCCATTCTAGCACAGATTTACCATGGGCTAGACGCGGGTGCGAGGAAGAAGGGCAAGGTCCTTCGGCTTAGTCATTTGCTCGTACATGTATACATTTCCCAAAAGCATTTGATCATCCCCTTTTAGGCCTTATTCGATTTGTCTGCTTTTGTTCTTTTGGATGTTTTAGACTGATTAATTGTTACTTGTGCAGGTTTGGGCCTTCGAGCACCAGATTCTCCCACCGGTCAAGTTCAAGACCACTGTATCGGCTGGTTCTCATTTCCTTGCTCAGTGGTGCGGGGGTATTGGAGGACTTGGCAAGTACCCCACCAGCTACAGGGAATCACTAAAGGGCCTGTAACTGAGCTCGGTATGCAATTCTTGATTCTTGTCCCTGTTTCAAACTTAAACAAAACATTAGTAGACAAAATGCGTTTATGAATCTACATTGTGCTTACATTGATTGTTTATCTGGTTGTTTGGTCAGGTTATCCACGATCCATTTGATGAGGTGTCTGACCTCATAGATGTAGCTGCGGTCCGCAAGGATATGGATGATCAACAGTTCGTGATGGAGTGCCCTCTATCCCTTGAGTGGTACTTGGTGGAGCGGGTATGAAGCTGGAGAGATGTCCCCTCCTCTGCTAGGCCAGTGGCTCCGGCACCTCTCACTAGTCTATGGTGGCCTTACCTGGTTGTCACTACTTAGGCTGATAAAGCCGTATATCTAGAGGGGAATGGCTGAGTCATAGAGTGTGTCCCTAGTTCTTATGAGAACCACCAGTAGTGCCTACTTCCCATATGCCCGCGCATCCACCGAAACGATATGATTGAATATCATTTGGAGAAGAGGGAGGAGCAAAAAAGATGACTCAAGGGTGTCATGAGCAGCGATGAGGAAGAGGAGGAGGAAGAGGAGGAGGAAGAGGGCGCTAGTGAGGATGATCCCGAGGGGGAGGACAAGGTTGGCGAGGATGCGCCGGTGGTTCATGAGGAGCACCACTCTTCTTATGTAAGACCGTGTCTGATTACATATATATGTCAATTATTGGTCCAAACTGGTTGCTAATGCTTGCCTTTATGTTGTTTTTGTTTGTTTTATAGCCACCTCCGAGGAAGAGGAACCGACCCGAGAGCAGCGGAGTACGAGGCCGGAGCAGGCTAAAGGATATCGGTATAGTACCAGGGCGCATCTCGACTGCTTTGGAGGAGTCCTTCCTCCTTATGGGTCTGAATGGCGAGTTCAACATACGGCACATAACCCTGAGTGCTCATGCTATGGATTTTATACCTCCAAACACTACTCGTGTAAGCTTAGCGAAAATTCAATTCTGATCCTTTGTGTGATTTCTCCTCTGGGATTGACCTTTGATTGCCCCTTCTTTTTGGATTTTTCAGGTTACTCATAGGGACGCAGAGAGGATAGCCGAGAATGCCTTCGCACTTCAAGATACTTTGGTTTCCCAGGCCCTTCTCGCTAAGGTAAATGCATGTTCAAATGATGTTATAATTCTTAAAAATGCATGGATGGATGTTATGAATGATGTGTATGGGTTTAATGGTTTTGCAGGATTTCATGGCCATGACACTCTCCAATGCCCAACAGACTGAGGCCTTGAACCAGGAGCTTAGCCAACGGGTTAGTGAGCTAGAGCAGCAGCTGGATGCTACTGTGCATGAGAGGAGAAGCAAGCATAACATGGACCGTGCAACTTCAGCTGAGCCCAGTCAAAGAGGGAGGAAGGTGATAGTTGGTCGGCAACCTGCTGCTGCACCTACTGAATCTAGCAGTATCCTGATGGCGAAGGATAGAGAGGAGGACGAGGATTTTGTCAACCGCTTTCTTGTGGACGAGCCGGAGTATACATCGCACCCGAGGGATGGTGGCGGGATGTTTTAGCCTTATTTTGTTTGATTTTTACTTTTCTGCTTTGCTTGATTTGTACCTCTATTACATTGGGGTTTGAATAATTCAGCTGGTTTTGGATTTTGGATTTTTGGATGATTTCGGGTTTTTGCTTTGGCTTTGTTTAGGCTTTCGGATTTGGATGTTTTGGAATATTTGCACCTTCAGGCCTTTGCTTTGAATAAGATTTAGATTTTATGCTTGAATATGTTCTGGAAACAGATTATAGGGTTTTTACAGGTTATATACATGTTTATTTTGGCTAAAACAGGCTTGAAATTCGCTGGAAACAGCTTCATACCACCAGCGGTATGGCTGATATTGCTATATGAAAATCCAGTCTGTAAAATAATATAGACAAAGTCGCCTGCAACTCATATCATTGGCGGCTTCACCCCATACCGCCCAGCGCTCACTTCATAAAGTCAATGGCATTTCCAATATCACCTGGGACATCATAAACTCAGAAACTCAGATTCGGCCATTTTCTTAAATTCAGCCATGCCAAACCATAATCAGCAGCTACGGGGCTTCCTGGAAAGCCTGGGAAATGCAGATTGGAAGAAGCTAGAAAAATTTGGGCGATGGGGCTTTTGATATATCATGGCATGGCCCATAAGTCCCGAATTCCTTTGCGCGGCATTGACTTTCTAGGATCGGATGGATCATGTATTTTAATTTTCCGCATTCAAGTTATGCCCCCTATTTGAGGAGTTCCATGCCATATTAGGGTCCCATGCCCCAAGCGCGTGCCTTGGCAATCCAGGAGTTTCACTTTGGTATGGATGGCGTGCCAAGAGGGCTATGGAATCTGGATTCCATGGACCCGTTTCTATCCCGATTGCCTGACCAGCCCGAGTTTTAGCTTAGTGCGGTGTTGGAGTGGTGCCGAAGGGCCCCTAGATCTCATCTTGCTTTGCCTTCCACGATCGCGTTGTTACTTATGGCAGAGTTCATGTGCAGAGTGGGCCCAATTGCCCCGTTCAGGCTAATTTTGCTTATCGAACCTATGTCAGCATGGGCTTCCCCCATGGCCGTGGGGTTAGTAAAGACCCTACTAAACATAGATGCTGCTTCCATCGACCCGACTCTCATGGGTAACCATCTTACATTGCTGCAGGTATCCATTCTCCCCCACCTTATACATTATTCACTTCTTCTTTCCCTTGTCTTAAATCGGTTTACGAGTATGGTTGATAGAGAAGCTGAAGCTAAAGGAGGCACCACGGGGGAACCCGAAGACTTACCTGTCCATCTTAGGGAAAGGGGCTTATGCGAGCTGATTTCGATCAATTGACTGTTGATAGTTGGATGCCCATTTTGAGGGGGTATACTGATTCACTGATATAGTGGGTTAGCCCATGGTGGAGGATCTAAGATGTGGTTGTGGAGTCTTGGGGATCCTGTGTTCAGTTGTTAGGTTTGGAGAGGATTGCCTGCTATACCCGTACTGGCTGCACCGTCAATATGGTAAGCTACAGATGGTTCCGATAGGGCTACTCGAGAACAATAGCAGTGTCTACAAAGCCAAATGGGTGAATCATATCCGGGAGAAGTGGGCCAGGGAGGCCATATTCAAGACTCTGGACTATGCTCATGTGGAGACCATTGAGACTGATTTACACTACAAAGGATGGCTTGCGGAGATTAGACGTCTGACAACTCGATCCAAGCGATCTTGGGCCCACTTTGAGGGAGAGCGAGCTGAGCAGGGATTCAAGCCTTTTCATGTGACCACTTTGTGGAGGATATCGAGATATTACGATGATGATACGGGGAGTTCGGCTTGAGATGCGCTTTCATTAGTTCTATCTTTTACATAGGCTAGTCATGGTGACAGACCTATCGAACTTTGTTTTATTATTTGTATTTTTATTTGGTTCTAATTTTTGCATAGACTGCCCTTAGGGGCTTTCAATCTATCAAACCTTGTCTTAATTTTTGCTTGGACAGCACTTTTTAGATTTTCAATCCAGCAGACTTATTCTGACTTTTGCATAGACCTTGCTCTTTTCAGTCTATCAGAATTATTTGTCTTTTATTCATTATTATTGCGCATTGATTTGGAATAATGTGAACTCTGCAATCAGTTTACTTGAGCTGTTTTGACCGTATGGATACAAAATTCGCATAAACATAAGCATTCAAAATTCAATAAAAGAGATACTTTCATTAACTGAAGTAAAACAGAGTACATGATGTTTGGTTATCATTCCCATTGACTTAACTCCCGATGCCAACTAGCCTAGATAGGTTTTCTAGAAAGCACACTCTCTCTCTTCTCACATACCCTAATTTTTGCTTATATCGCTCTTTTCAGGTTTTCGATCTAGCAGGTTTGTCATTTCCCCTAATTTTTGCACGGCCAGTTTGTAGAATACCGACCGTCGGGTGTCACCCTAATTTGTGCCTGATCAGTGGAAGACCGAAAGGCGGGTGATTATTATATTTATTTTTATTGTGCTGCTTTTTCTAATTTATTTCTTTTGGATTAGATGTGATAACGCTTAAGCCTGTCCTGGTTTACGGGGTTCACGAACTCATTTCCGTCCATGTCTATAAGCTTAACTGCCCCTTTACTGACCATTCTTTATCACATACGATCCTTCCCAGTTAGGCCTGAATTTGCCCCTTCCATCAGTGGTGGAAGGTTTCAGCTGTTTAAGGACTAGGTCTTTGGCTTTTAAGGGAAACCTCTGGTGTCTCACCCGGCTGTTATAGGCTCAAGCCATGCATTGCTGGTACATCTGGAGATTATCTAGAGCCCTTAACCTCTGTTCATCCATCATGTTGAGTTGCTCAAATCTCGCCTAAGTCCATTCAGATTCTTCAGCTTGGATTCTAATGCAACCCTCAGTGAGCTTACTTGAGTTTCAATCGGTAAAACCACTTCCATTTCGTAGACTAGGGAGAACGGAGTTTGACCAGTCGGGGTGCGGACACTTGTTCGGTAACCCCAGACGGCAAAAGGTAGCTTGTATGCCCAATCCCTATAACCGGCTATCATCTTAGAGAGGATCTTCTTTATCGATTTATTAGCTGCCTCAATAGCACCATTGGCTTGTGGTCTGTATAGAGAAGATTGGCGGTTGCCCCTTGAAACTGCACCCTATTATCTGAGACTATATGATGCGGAAGTCCATACCAGGCAAAAATGTGCTTTTCTATAAACTTGGCCATCTTCTTAGCGGTGACATTGGTGTAGGATTCGGCCTCTACCCATTTCTAGAAATAGTCCATTGCTACCAGATGAATCTGTGCCTATTTGTTGATGAAGAACGAATTTCACCTATTATGTCTATCCCCCACACCGTGAATGGCCAAGGAGTAGACAAATGATGGAGTTCGGTGGGTGGTAAGTGTTGCATATCCCCATAAATCCGGCATTGGTGGCACTGTTTGACTTGGGCG
The DNA here is from genome assembly GCA_947683365.1 of Euphorbia pulcherrima. Lineage (NCBI taxonomy): Eukaryota > Viridiplantae > Streptophyta > Magnoliopsida > Malpighiales > Euphorbiaceae > Euphorbia > Euphorbia pulcherrima. The sequence continues at coordinate 33,446,715 of CANTUS010000015.1, read as the reverse complement.
ATGCAATCGGCCATTAGAGTGAGCCAGAAATATCTTAACCGCTGAATTTTCTTTGCTAGAGCGAGACCATTCATATGAGGGCCACAGTCACCGGCATGGACCTGATCAATCACCTTCTGAGCCTCTGATTTAGTTAAGCAATGGAGTAGTAATCCATCATTAGTGCGCTTGAATAGATCGTTGTTGATAATCCAGAATTGGACAGCGAGCCGCCATAGAGTGGTACGGTCTGAGTCAGAGGAATCCGAAGGATCTTATCCGGTTTAGAGAAATAGGACGATATCAGAGTACCAGTAGGGGTCGATTGAGATGGCGTGGACCGGCGGAACCTACTGAGCATGGTAGGGGTCCTATTTGACAACACAAACAATGGACGGATAGGCTGTTGTTGGGGTCCTTCCCATAAATAAGCCAATGTAGCAAGAGAGTCAGCCATTTGGTTCTTATCCCGAGGGACATGGCGATACAAACAAGAAGTGAACTTCTCGGATAAGCTTCGGACTGCCTCGATGTAAGGACAAAGAGAGTCATCCTTAATTTCCTAATCCCTAATAACCTGGCAGATTACAAGAGTCAAATCCCTGATAACAGATACCATGTGGGCCCCGATTTGGAGGAGGGTTTCAAGACCGAATAGACAAGCTTCATATTCAGCGCCATTATTTGTAACAGCAAACTCCAAGCATTTGGACAATAGGATGATTTCGTTATCCAGTGTGACTATAATAACTCCAAGGCCTGCTCCCTATCGGTTCACAGCACCGTCGAAGTACATAGTCCACACGCGCTCGAGGATGTTAACTGTTGCAAGCTATTAATTTGGAAAGTCCAAGTTCTTAACATAACCGGAGTTAAGAGCTTGATTAGCCAAGAATTTAGCCACGGCCTGCCCCTTAATAACCTTTCAATGTCAAACTCGGAAAGAAGTGAAAACCACCGGGAAAGCTTGCCGGCCAAAGTGGGGGATTGACAAAGATACTTCATTGGGTTAATCTTAGCCACGGCTTAGACTCGATAAGATTGGAAGTAGTGGCACAATTTCTTAATGAGCCAAACCATGGTGGTGCAAGTTTTCTCCATAATCGAGTACTGGGTTTCATAGTCTAATAGCTTCTTCCTCAAGTAGTAGATTGTGTATTCCCGTTTATCATCATGTTCTTGTACAGGCATTGCCCCTACAGAAGACTCTTTGATAGCTAAGTATAGGATCAAAGGTTTCCCTAGGATGGGCCGTTTTAACATGAGTGGGTCAACAAGGTAAGCTTTGATTCTGTCAAATGCCACTTGGCACTGATCATTCCAAACTACTGGCTGCTAATTCCTTAATAGCTTAAAGATAGGCTCACATACGGTAGTGAGACGAGCAATGAACCGACTGACATACTGTAAGGACCCCAAAAATGATCAAACTTCTTTCTCTATTTTTGGTGGAGGCATATCCCTGATGGCTTTGGCCTTGTTGAGATCCATCTCAATTCCTTTCTGATTGACTACAAGCCCCAGTAAGTTGCCTGAAGTCACCCCAAACACACACTTCTTCAGATTCAGGCGGTTGTACTTCTCAATACGAGTCAAGAATCTGTTGAGAATAGCGGGGTGCTCTTCTTGAGTAGAAGACTTCACAATCATAACATCTAAATACACCTCTACTTCTTTATGGATCATGTCGTGTAAGAGAGCAGGTACAGTGCACTAATAAGTAGCCCCGGCATTCTTTAACCCAAACGGCATTACCTTGTAGCAATAAAACCCCCTCCCCATTCGGTAATGAACGTTGTTTTAACCTTATCGATAATGTCCATCAGAATCTAATTATAACCCATCCATAAATGAGTACATGGCTGCCCTGGTGGCACTATCAATCAGGACATCGATATTAGGAGGTAGGAAGTCAGCCTTCGGCTTTGTTGAGATCCTGGAAGTCAACACAAACCTAGACAACTGAAATGATAATGGACAACCAAGTCAGGTATTCCTCAACTTTGACGAAACGAGCCTCAATTAGCCTCAAAACCTCTGTCGTAACCTGATCTACCCATTCTGGTCTTAGTCGACGGAGCTTTTGCTTGACAGGTCTAAACTTAGGATCGATTGGAATTCTATGCTCGACAATGTGAAGATCAACCCCAAGCATATCTTCGTACGACCAGGCAAAAGCGTTAACATGTCTTTTAAGCACTTTTATTATCTCAATTTTTTCTTCGGGAGTTAAGTCATTGGAAATGGTTACCATTTTAGAGTTGTCATCAGTACTTAGGTTTATTTCATTTAAAGATGTATCGCTAATGCCAAAAACATTATGCGTATGGTTATGTGAATGCATGGATCCATCAGGAAAAACATCAAACAAGTAAGCAAAATGGGAGTAATTCATTGAGTTGAAAGCCTTATAGGCGACACTGTTTGCATCAAATACATCAGAAATATGGAAAATTACATCATCCATATTATATCCTCCACAAGTAGAGGGGCTTCAGTGGTGATGTCAGCAGCAGGTGGAGCATTCTCTATAGTCTTCATCAGAATGGCATCCAGGTCATGTTCCAAAGCTGTCTTCTGGGCAGTAGTGAGTGGTGGTTCCCCAAGCAGGTTGGCTTTCTTGGTCAGGGCCCTGGCAAGCTTCTTCACGATCTCAGTCATGGGATCCTCTTCCCTGGTTCTGTCACCCTTCTAACCTTTCTTCATCAAAAATGCTATAACATTGGTTATAGCAGCCATGACGTCTTTCACTTTTAGATAAATGGGTTCTTCATCACTTCCCCCAAACTTATCTTCAGGATGCATCTTTCCCTTACCCTTAACCTTATCAGCAATGACATTGACAGGTGCAACAGGTTCAATGGGTTCGGGTTTAGTAGGGACAACCATATAGTTGGCTTCAAAGTCATAAACATCCTTGAAGATCTCAAAACCAGGCCACATCTTTCCATTATGCCCGACAGGTTCAGGTTCCCCCTTATAAGGCTTCTTGCTTGGATTTCACAGGCATTAGCTAGAAGGAACACAGCGGTAGGTTTTTCTAGGCTTATACCTTAACCATGCTTGGCGGACAAGCACCTTCGACTCTAATGCCTCGATAATTCCCTGCTCATGCATTCCACAGCATCTGCCAAGCTTATACTCAGCTTGCTCCATTAGTTTCCCCATACCAGAGTGGAGGTAACTGTGCTAAATAGGAGGCGATTTCTCAGTCTTACGAATCACAACAATATGAAGACCTTCCTCTAATTTAGCTTCGGCTTCCACAACAGCCACAACAAAAGCGAGGTCGGCCTCAATAGTCACCAACCTATTCTCATAAATGAACTTGATTTTCTGATGGAGAGAGGAGGGAACTGTGCCCAAGGCGTGAAGCCAAGGTCGGCCGAGCAACAAAGAGTAAGTCACAAGAATGTCAAGTACAGTGAACCGCACTTTGCTCGTAACACCTCCAACAGTGACTTCTGCTTCAAAGGCCCCAATCACACTGCATTTTGAATCATCATAAGCACAGATAATGGTGTTGGATTTCTCAAGCATTTCCTCTGATAGACCCAAGTGAGGAAGGACTTTTAGGGGACAGAGATTCAGGGTGGAGTCGTCATCCACCATGACACAGGGTATGGTCTTATCAAGGATCTGAATTCGGATAAATAGAGCCCTATTATGGTCCCTACCCTTGAGTGGGAGATAGAAATGGTCAAATACAATTTGCGGTCCTTTCTCCAGAGGAATAGCTTCCCTGACCCTAGCACACATTTCAACAACAGAAGTAGTTGGAGTAGCTTCCAAATCGAGTAGTCACTTAATCAAACCCCTTCGGTGCCCATCAGAATCAATAACCAATTGCCAGATGCTATAACGAGCTTAGGTGTTCTTGAGCTGAGTAATGAGAGGATCGACCTCGAGGCTTGGCGGAATAGGCAGAGGTGGAGAAGGAGGCCATGCAGTGGTTCCTACTCTTTTAGGGACCAGGTCCTTATCCAGATGGAGATAACTGTTGGGAAACAATGATCCGGATGAAAAATCTAAAATTCGGATCAAGTTTGAAAGAAACAAAAACATTGTATATAGTTCTGCCAAATCCAAATGGAATTATTCGGACAAAGATCAAGACACAAGTCATCCATTGAACAAATTAAAAACCCAAGCACAAGCGAAAATCATCCGGATAGAGCTTGGAAAGGAAACAAACTTCTGACCCTCAAAAATCAGCATCCAGAAAAATTGATTAGAGTTATCTCCGGAGGAAACATCCAGAGCATATAGGTCCAAAAGACATCCGGATGGTTAACTGATTGACTTACAAAAGCAAGTAACAAAGCAACACATATACAATCAGTTGATATAATCCCTCCAAGAACCCTTGTTTCAAAATCTATTTGTAAGGATTCCCAAATGAAACTATAAACTTGAGGAACTCCAAAATCCAACCCTTTGTTAAAAACCAAAGTGTAAGAATCTCCAACTTGGGTAATTTGAGAGATTGGGATATAGCTTGAAGTTGGTGCTTTGAGCGAGATCTCCCTGTAGGACTCAGCTTAGATTCATGGTAGAAGGCTAAGTGGTATATCCTACTAAAGATAAGAGGACTCAGCTAGGAGTTGGTGCTTCTGGTGGTATATCCTACTTCCGAAAGGGGTTACCATCCGGAGACAAATTTGTAAGGCTTGATTCCTGCCAGTTGGAAAGAAATCCACTAGTAGACAAGCTTGGAGGAAGGAAACTCCAGGGACTGGACGTAGGCGGGGCAGAACTAGTATAAAACACTTGTGTTTGATTTTCTTTCTCTTTTACTTAATTGCACACATTTGCATCATCCAGATCCATCTTTCGGATCATAATCAAACACGCTACACTAAAGACTTTTCTAAGTCTGCTAGTTCCGTGAAAAAGGGTCATTCACCCCCCTCTGCCCTTATAAATATTCTCACAGGGATCAGCAAGTGCTATCAGAGCAAGTACTCAAACTAGAGATCTAATAATCTCGAGCTAAAGGTCCATATATTTTGATTCACATATCAAAATGAGTTTCCAAAACTCACATCCCCTTCCCGAGGGTATGTCTGTTACCCGTCCTCCACTCTTCACCGGTGAACACTACACATTTTGGAAAAATCGGATGAAGAACTTCATCCAGTCACAAAGTATGCAAGCATGGTTAGTTATTAAAGATGGCCCGTATGAACCTACTTACGAAGTAGAGGGTGTGACTACCGGAAAACCATCAAGCATGTGGGATGACAATGGCTTTAAAAAATTGCGTGAAAACGCAAATGCTATTAATATGCTTCATTGTGCTCTTAGTGCAGCTGAATTCAACAGGATATCCGGATGTGAGACTACAAAAGAGATATGGGAGAAGCTGGAGGTAACCTATAAAGGAACTTCCAAAGTGAGAGAGGCCAAGCTTGATCTACTTCAACAGAACCTTGAATCCTTTAAGATGGAGCCTAAAGAATCAATCACTAACATGAACACTAGATACATAAATCTAGTGAATGAAATGAAAAGGCTCGGGAAGGAGATTCTAGAAGTAGAAATGGTCAAAAAAGTGCTCCGGAGTCTCACCAAGGAATGGGACATTAAAAAGACTACCATTGAGGAAGCTCATGACTTAAATTTTTACAGTTATGATTAACTCATTGGCAATCTTCTAACCGAAGAATTATCCTTGGAGAGATATAGCCAACAAGAAAAGAAACCTGAGGAGAGAAAGAAGGCCATTGCTCTTAAGGCAGAATCCACCGGGTCGGCCTCATCCGGAGAAGAAGAGCAAATCGATGAGTCAATGAGCACCAAAGATTAACTTGCTAGACTGACCAGAAGGCAAAATCAATTTATACAAAAGAAAGATAGAAGGAAATCAAAAAGGTATGAATCTCGGAAAATAAGAGAAGGCACCTCCGGAAGAGGTAAGCCCAGAAGGAATCTTGAAGAAAAGAAGGATCCGGAGAAAGACGCTGCCTGTTTCGAATGTGGTGAAAAATGCCACTTCAGAATAAAGTGCCCCAAACTTAAAAGAACCAAGAAGTTTAAAAAGAAGGCAATAGTTGCTACCTAGAGCAACAGTGAAGAAATCAGCAACTCATCTTCAATAGAAAGGAGAGGAGACTGCTAACTGTGCGTTTATGGCTCTAATTGAACTGGAAATAGAGCAATCCAGAAGGGATGCCTCTAAGCAAGAAATAGTGCAAATCAAAGAATCAGAATTAAATGCAGCAAACACTGAGGTAAATTCTGGTTCTAATTCTACCTCTAACTTTGATCTTGCAAAAGCTCTTTCTATAGTTATCAAGGGAGTGAAGATGAATGCGAAAGCCATCTAGTCTCTAAAAAGAGCAATACTAGAATTGGCTGAAGATGCTAAGGTAATGGCATAAGACATCAATTTGGTTAGAGCAACCAAGCATATTGATGCAGTAGAAGAAAACTTCCTGAGAAATCAAGTCTAGATTCTGAATGCAAATGTAACGGGATTGGATAGAGAAGTCAATCTATTAAAGGAAGCATCCAAAAAGAAACCTGAAACAAAGAATCCAAGAAGAGATAATCCTCCTCCTCCTCAGAATAGGATTCAAAGGAATCCAAATCAAAAGACAAATGGAGTTAGCAGGCAGCCACAAGCTCAAAGATATACTGCTGCCCAGAAAGGAAAGGCTAAGGTAGCTTACAACCAGCAACCTATCAAACAAAGAAGAAATTATAGAGCTGAAATTGCATAGCTAACCAACTTCTAGATTTATACCAAACCATCTACTAGTGTGCAAGAAGCTAGGTATAAAGGCAACTATGGAAGGGAGGATCTGGAGAAGATCAGCAAGAAGCAAAAGCATAATATGCCTATCTCAGGGTGCAGGTTTTGTGGGAAAAATAATCATATGACTAAATCATACAGATTAAAAAATGGTTATTATGATGTTTATCCTTAGCCTGAAATGGTTATTAACCCGAGAGGACCCAAATCTGATTGGATACCCAAACCCACTTGATTTGTTTTGCAGGTATGCCTTAGATCCACAGTAGATCAACACACTTGGTATATTGATAATGGATGCTTAAGGCACATGACAGGTGATGAAAAGGCCTTCATCACATTAACCCCGAAAGAAGGAAGGCAAAGTAAGCTTTGGAGACAATCAAAAGAGACAGATCATTGGTCATGGGACCATTGGATCTAGATTTAAGATTGAAGATGTCTTACTAGTTGATGGACTGAAATTTAACCTGATAAGTGTGGCCCAATTATGTGACAAAGGAAGAAAAGTCACATTTGACTCTGGAGGCTGCTCAATATATGATAGTAAGTCTGATCAACTTATTCTTTACGTACCTAGAATAAATAATGTCTATTCTGTAAACATTAAAAATGATAAGAAGAATATATGCTTGGTGTCTAAAGAAGAAGAGTCATGGCTATGGCACCGGAGGTTGGGACATGTAAGCATGAACCTCATGTCCAAATTAGCCAAAAAGGAATTAGTTGTGGGTTTGCCTAATATTGCTTTTGATAAGGATCATCTATGCACTGCATTCCAACTAGGAAAACAGCATAAGAAAAGTTTCCCTTCCATCTCATACATTCCTTTACTTGAGGTCTTATATATTGTTCTCTTTGGTCCAATTAAGCCACTGAGTTTAGGTAGAAGAGAATACACTATGGTCATCGTAGATGACTATTCTCGATATACCTGGGTTCTCCTGCTAACGAGCAAGGATGAAGCCTTTAAACAATTCTCCAAAACATTCATTCGGATAGAAGTAGAACAAGGCATACACATTGCACGCATCCAGAGTGATAATGGTGAAGAATTCAAAAATAAGCATTTTGCTGACTGGGCATTGAACATGACTTCTCCCCCCCCCCCCCCCACACTCCTCAACAGAATGGAGTAGTTGAAAGAAAGAACATGACCATTGTAGAAATGACTAGAACAATGCTTAGTGAAAATTGTTTGCCAAAATATTTCTGGGGTGAGGCCGTAAATACAGCATGCTATATCTTAAATAGAGCTCTTATTAGAATAACCATAGAAAAGACCCCATATGAAATCTGGAAGGGAAGAAAACCCAAAATAGGGTACTTCAAAGCATTCGGATGTAAATGCTACATCCTTAATGATAGAGAGCAATTAGGAAATTTTGATCCTAAATCTAATGAAGCAGTTTTCCTCGGCTACTCAACACATAGTAAGGCTTACAGAGTCTTCAATAAATGAACTCAAACAGTGGTAGAGTCTATACATGTAGATTTTGATGAGACTAACATTGTAGGAAAGAAAAGCTACACTCCAGAAGATCAAGTTCTGGAAGTTGAAAAATCTGGAGAAAAGGAGGAAGCAAGAATTCCTGATTCATTTTAAATCAAGAAGTACAAAGAGGATGATGAAGGAATATCCTTTGATCCAGAAATACAACAAGTCAATCTCAATCCATAAGGGATTGACTTTAATGAAGGAGTAGATGAAACTGAAGTGGAGCAAGTCCAAATTCAATAGGAAGGCCTAGAAAGGGAGATCTGGACCCACAGAGATCATTCCATCGAAAATATACTGGATGATGTTCAGAATCCAGTTAGAACCAGAGGTCAGCTCAACCGGATGATGAGCCATGCTGCTTTTGTCTCTTTCATAGAGCCAAAGAAATTTCAAGAAGCTGAAGGGGATGAAAGCTGGATGATGGTGATGCAGGAAGAGCTAGATCAATTCACCAGAAATGATGTATAGGATCTTGTGCCCTCTCCTAAAGGAAAATTAATTATAGGCACTAAATGGGTGTTCCGGAATAAACTTAATGAATTCGGAGTAATATTAAGAGATAAGGCAAGGCTAGTCGCTCAAGGCTACAACCAACAAGAAGGAATTGATTTCGAAGAAACTTTTGCCCCTATAGCAAGACTGGAAGCAATTCAGATCCTATGTGCTTTTGCATCATTCATGGGGTTCATATCATACCAAATGGATGTCAAAAGTGCATTTCTAAATGGCGACATTCAAGAAGAAGTATATGTCAAGCAACCACCCGGATTTGAAGACACAAAGCATTCAGATCACGTCTACAGGCTGAAGAAAGCTCTCTATAGATTAAAGCAAGCACGAAGAGCCTGGTACGAAAGATTAACCTCATTCCTTATATCCAAGGGATATAGAGGCAGGGCAGATACCACACTCATCATCAAGAAAAAGAAAAATGATATCATTTTAGTCTAGATCTATGTGGATGATATCATCTTTGGAGCCACTGATGAAAAGATGTGCAAAGAATTCAGCTCTCAAATGCAGAAGGAATTTGAGATGTCCATGATGGGAGAGCTCAATTTTTTCCTTGGTCTACAAAGTAAGCAAAGTCTAGATGGGATCTTCATCAATCAATCAAAATATACCAAGGAGATCCTGAAGAAGTTTGAAATGGACAATAGCAAACCAATGTCCACTCCAATGGGCTCAGACACAATCCTATCCAAGGACTGTGAAGGAGAAGATGTTGATCAGAAGCTCTCTAGAGGAATGATTGGCTCACTCCTATACTTAACAGCTAGCAGACCTGACATACACTATGTAGTATGCTACTATGCAAGGTATCAAGTCAATCCCAAGGATTCTCATCTTAAGGCTGTCAAAAGAATACTTAGATATCTCCTAGGAACCTCTAAAGTAGGGTTATGGTATCCTAGTAATGGAGACTTCACGCTCCAGGGGTTCACAGATGCAGACTATGGTAGAGATACTCTTAACAGAAAAAGTACATCCGGAGGATGCCATTTCCTTGGGGATTGCTTAGTCTTATGGTATAGCAAGAAGCAAACTTCAGTTGCCTTATCCACCACAGAAGTAGAGTATATGGTAGCTGAAAGTTGTGTTGCTTAACTCCTGTGGATCAAACAACAACTTAAAGATTATAGAGTGTAATCCGGATGTGTGGATGTACTGTGTGATAACAAAAGTGCTATTGATGTGTCAAAGAATCTGGTGCTTCATAGCAGGATGAAGAATGTTAACATGAGGCATCACTTCATCTGGGATCATGAAATGAAGAAGGATGTTGCATTGGTATATGCTCCAACTAATGAATAGAGAGCCGATATCTTTACTAAACCACTAAGTAAAGATCAGTTTGGAAAACTAAGAGAATCAATTGGGATGTCAAATCCAATTTAGAAAAACTCCGGAGGTCAGGTTTTAAATCAAGCCAGATTCTGAGGATAAAAACTTACTCTGGAAGACAAGAAGTAACTGGGAAGATCTATTCTGGAAGATTGCCACGTCAGCCGACAACAATGACGTATGGTAGTAAAAGCTCATAAAGGTAACTGTTACTTTTTGAATTTCAAAAGTCCATTGGTTGTTACACGCGCGGTAAATACAGCAATTAATTTAAAAATAAACCGTTCCCATTCTCCGGTTAAACTGAATTCACCTCTCTCCAAAAAAATCCAACTGACATATCATCAATCTAGTCAAAACAGCCGGAGTCTGGATTACCAATATACCCTCACTTCAGAAATTCTATATAGACCCCTCAAAATCACTTCTCTTCTTCACGCAAGCAACTTCTATATTGATACTCTGCAAAAATTCAAACCCAGAACTCTACCCTTCAAAATCTCTCTAAATTGGCAGCCACAAACACCTCCAACATCCTCGAAATCCTACCAAGCAAAAATACCTTTCAAGCATCTGACTTAAAGGATACTAATTTTGAACCCCTAAATCTCAAAACCTCCGACTCCCTCATACCCACTAATCACTTGGGTGATGATTACTTATTTAGAACCCCTCCTTTCTTTACCCAAATTAAAGATCAAAGTCTGGGTGATCTTCTAAAGATAAATTATCCAACCTACCCAAAGCTGGTGAAAGAGTTCTTCGCAAATCTCAGTGCTCACAACCATTTTGATGCCTTATGCACTGAAGTCCAGGGGAAGGTAATAATACTCACTCCTGAATTCTATGAGAAAAATCTACACATGAAGAACTCTGGAGTAATATTGAGAAAAGATGGGGATGAGACTAGAGTTGAGTATGAGTCTAAACTACAGCTCCACATGAACTACTTCGGCAATAAATTCTCAATATAATTCCCCAGAACGCCCAGATTTCTGCAGCATGCTCTGGCTAAGCTCATCCTGATAAGGAAAGGCTCATTGACTATAGTTTCTTCCCTCCAGCACTGCATTCTCCACCACTGGGTTGGCAGTGTGGAAGTAAACTGGCCAGTCTTGATCATTCACTATCTCAAGACCTATGTAAACTCACATGGTGCCTTGATCACAAGAATTCTACAAGCGGCAGACGTGGATCTGACCGGATTTGAAAGGATTTTTGGAAAGCCCATCCTAGAGAAGAATTTCCTCAATCTCCGCTTTGATGAGGAATGGGAAGAAGAAAAGGCAAAACTGAAGAGGGATGAGCAAAAGATTAAATCCCGGAAGATAGTTGATCAGGAAGAGGAGGCTCCTATTCCCAAAAGGCCCAGAACTACCAAAGCCAAGGCCAAAAAGCAAGTTGAAATGGTTCCAAAAGAGATTGATGAGGACACTCTGCCTCTCACCCAAATCCTGAGCTCCAAAAAGCCAAGACCCAAGGGCAGACTGATTAAAGCTGCAGCTAAGAAGGGACAGCTTGCTCTTGCTGCTGGTCTACCTCATATTGCTACAAAAGCAATTGAGGCCGGGAGGAGAAAAGCTAAAAGAACATTGGCTAAGATGGAAGAAGAGGTAGATGATGAGGAGATAGAGAATGAGGCTCCTCCTCAAAAGCAACTCAGGAGAAAAGGACTCACTTTTGATGAAGCCCTCGCTGCCCAAGAAAAGAAAGCCAGTGAAGGCAGGAGGCTCACTAAAATAATCCTGAATGAGGAAGCAAGGTAGTATAGGGAGAGAGCCGCTTTAGAGAAAGCAAAGTCCAGCAAAGGGAAATATGGTCCCGGCACTGCAGAAATTATGGGGCAAGATGATGAGCAATACGATGTCATTCAAGCAGCAATAAAAGAAAACACTCAAATAAATAAGGGGAGAATAACCTCAGGACCCCAGAGAATCACCTCAAGTTCCTCCAATTCTTGTAGATCCATAAGATATGGATGCATTGTCCAAAATCCTGGAAGCTAATGAATTCATTTTTGCTGAAAGAACATTAACCACTTCCGGAGAATCTGCTTGGATCCGGCACTGCCATCATAAATATCGAAAGTCTTGAAAAGGCATTAGAGAAGGTTGTTGAGGAAAATACCAACATGCCGAAGGGAGAAAAAGAAAGTCCTAAAAAGGCAATTGTAGGGGTGGTTGAGGCTAGTTCCAACCATCCAGAGGCAAGGGTAGAAGAGGAACAGAAGGATGAGGATCAGACACTACTAACTACTAAGGTAACCCCCGATCTCCTTCATCTCAATTCTAATCATGAAGAGCACAACTTAGCTACAATCTCTCACAATGTAGTTAAGGATATAGTGCCAAACTCGGATGCAATAGCTCCGGAGGAGGGAGAAAGTCTGAGTTCCAAATGGCACACTTCTAAAGTGGATCCTGTGGGTGAGGCTACTCTGGAGGAAAGGGAGATAAACAAGGGTGGAGCAGAGAAAGGAGCAGTTGGAGGCTCCAGTTCGGAAGATGATATCCCCTCCGGAAGCAGTACTAGCTCCAGAGATGAATCCAGCTCATCCGATGGTGACTCATCCGGACCCTCCAATAAAAACTTTCCCCCTCGTACAAAATCAGTGACTCTTCCTGATGAAAACTCCAAAGAATCCAAAGTCAGTGCCGCTCTTAAACTTCTTCAGGAGGCAACTCTTGAGCATCATCAAGAGGGATTCATCAAGAAGAGTCTCCTGACAATATGCACTCATCTAAAAACTGTTGAGAAGGAGTTGCTTCGGCAAAAATCTGATAAAGCAGTCCGAAAGGATTTGGGTGAGATCAAAGAAAGGTTGAAGTGCCTCCCTAAAATTGAGCAACAAGTCATGAACTTCCCAACTCCCGGAGCTCTAGCGGCGGCTTCCCTTTCTGAAATCCAGCCTCTTCTAAATGAGTTAAAGGAAAGTGCCTCCACAGCAAATTGAAATGCCAGTCAAGTCAATACTTTGGCCTTTGATAACTGTGTAATTGTCCTGGATAGAATGTCCTCATCTACCACTGATCTATCCACAAAGATTAAGGATTATATTGACTCCAAGTTTGAAAACATGACAAAATTCATGGAGGACAGAGACCTGAAACCTACTCTGCTGAGCCTAGAAACTGATCAGCTAATAACTCAGGAAATGCTTGCCAACTTCATAGACAAAACCATCCCCAAGCTAAAAGAAAAAACCTTAGATGATATGGGTGATGAGATGCAAGCTCGCAACTCCGGCATTGAGCAAATAATAAATGACTGGAAGAAGACTGTCTCCAAAGAGCTAAAGGATCAAATAGAGTCTATCCACAATATCTGGAAGGGCCTCAGTGAAGAAATCACCCTCCTTCAAGCCGAAATAAATAAATTATCTATCTCCAGATCTTCCTCGTCTCCGGCCATTCGACACAGTCAGCTTATTCCTGTCCTACACAATCTTGTTGAAGCTATAGGGGACTCAGGGTTCATGAGACAAAAAAGGTTTGACTACTCTAATCAAGGCCATGTTTCCCTATTTTGACTCCAAGGACCGAGAGCACATTCTGCCCATTCTTCCTCAAGTCTCTCAATCCTATGATCAATTCTGGAGGTCCTTCCGTCCTTATTATTTGACTCCTCCTATAGTGGATCATATTATTGATGAGCGAGCAAAAGGGAACAAAGACTACTCTATCTACTCCTCTGCCTGGCAACAATCTTGGGACAAGCATACCTATATGGTTATTGATCCCCTTGATGGAAACAAAAAGGGGGAGGAAGATCAGAGTCATCAAGGAGAAGGAAGCGGGAAAGGAAAGACGCTGCAAGTCGGGAAGAGTGGTCCATCCGGAGAGATAGTTAAGCTAGCTATATAATCTTGTAATACTTATGTAATAGCTAGATTCACTTTATATGTATTTTTGTAACTTGTAATAATGAACTTCATAATGTTAACCATTGTTAACAACAGAAGTATATATGAAGTAAAAAATTCTTGACTATCAAAACAATCGCTTCTAAAGTATAATCTGTAATTGTACTAAAATAAACTTAGAAGCAGGAATCATAAAATTATGGGGAAGTTAGGATGCTAAAATTATGGGGGAGCATTGTAAAAGACTAAGTAACAAAAAATTACAATTAGTAAATACACCCATACTTAGATGGCTTACGTTTTTGTTTCCATCAAATGGGGGAGATTGTTGGGAAATAATGATTTGATAAAAAAATCTAAAATTCGGATCAAGTTTGAAAGAAACAAAAACAATGTATATAGTTCTGCCAAATCCAAATGGAATTATCCAGACAAAGATCAAGACATAAGTCATCTATTGAACAAATTAAAAACCCAAGCACAAGGGGAAATCATTCGGACAGAGTTTGGAAAGGAAACAAACTTCTGGCCCTCAAAAATCAGCATCCGAAAAAATTGATTGAAGTTATCTCCAGAGGAAACATCTGGAGCATATAGGTCCAAAAGACATCCAGAAGACCTATATTTAAAATCTAGGGAAAGTTGTCAAATATACTTTTCCCTTTACCCTGTTGGTCTATGGAAGTCAAAGATCCTTTCCCCAAGACAAAGACAAAAATGACAGCTTGCACACTTCAGAGAAAAGTCAAAAGGGTCTGACACCAAACAGAGAAAAGTTAACTACTTTTTCTCCTAGACCAACAAAGGCGCACGTGGAGCTCACATCATAAAGCAATTGGTATGAAAGTTGGTACATCACAAAATGACAAGCAAAATGATCACTGACAACTTTTTGGCCTCAATCCCAAGATTTTAAACGGATCAAAATATAGTCTAATGGATTGATCAACGGATCCAGAAGCTCCACATCACAACCTAATCAAGGGTGAAGATTGAATAAAATTTCACCAACCACAAATGGCTACATTTATTATCAAAGCCTATAAAAGGAGCTCTTCACCAAATGACAAGGTTAACTGATTGACTTACAAAAGCAAGTAACAAATCAACACATATATAATCAGTTAATATAATCCCTCCAAGAACCCCGTATTTCAAAATCTGTTTGTAAGGATTCCTAAGTGAAACTATAAACTTGAGGAACTCCAAAATCCAACCCTTTGTTAAAAACCAAAGTATAAGAATCTCCAACTTGGGTAAGTTGAGAGATTGGGATATAGCTTGAAGTTGGTGCTTTGAGTGAGATCTCCCTGTAGGACTTAACTTAGATTCAAGGTAGAAGGCTAAGTGGTATATCCTACTAAAGATAAAAGGACTCAGCTAGGAGTTGGTGCTTCTAGTGGTATATCCTACTTCCGGAAGGGGTTACCATCCAGAGACAAATTTATAAGGCTTGATTCCTGCCAGTTGGAAAGGAATCCACTAGTGGACAAGCTCGGAGGAAGGAAACTCCGGTGATTAGATGTAGGCGGGGCCGAACCAGTATAAAACACTTGTGTTTGATTTTCTTTCTCTTTTACTTAATTGCACACATTTGCATCATCCGGATCCATCTTTCGGATCATAATCAAACACGCTATACTAAAGACTTTTCTAAGTCTACTAATTCCGCGTAAAAGGGCCATTCACCCCCCTCTGCCCTTATAAATATTCCTACAGGGACCAACAATAAAGGTCCTCAAGCTGATGCACATGGCCACTCCTAATGATGTTGAGAACATTATCAAGCAAGACACTCTGAGTGGCTTATGTTTCAAAAGGATAAGGGGGTTCATCAGGCTCTAAATCTAGGTCTAGCAATTCTTACCCATCCACACTAAAAAGTTCATTCTGGTCAACCCTGAATAGTTCATTTAGCTTTTCATCGATAGGCGAATCAACCTTAAACAGTTCAGTGCTTGCCACCTTGGCTACCTCTACTACTCCATCATCTTCATCGGAATAGTCTTCCTTCAAAACAAAGGAATCAACACTAAAAAGTGGCTTTTTCTCGGTTTTCATTCGCTTAGCCACAAACGGCTGAGTTCTGTGGTCTTCTTTCTTGGGCGGAGCCAGGTCAACATCCATATCCTAAACCAAATTAACCCCCAAATTAGCTTGACTGATTAGATCAAAGAATGAGTTGGACGGGAGACCAAAACCAATAACCAGCTCTGAATTGGCACTTGCTGGCTCACGTGTAAGGACATAAAAAACTGTGGCTTCAGGTAAGCCGGAATGGATCATGCCCACCTTGTTCCCAAAATTCGGCAAAGGGTTGTTCATGGTGCTCGAGGCTTTATCAGGTTCAGCAATCTTTCCTTCACTAATAAGATGCTGGATAGCTGAGAGCAAGGCCTTACAGTTGTTGGTTTAATGACCCACTTGGACATGGTAATTAAAGAAATTGTTATTCTCCTCGGGTTTAGGTGGTTTGTATTCTTGAAGGGACTGGATATAACCTGCTTCCCTTAAGCACTTAAAGATAACCCAAAGAGGCAGCTTGTACGGATTAGCCTAAACGAAAGGAGGACGAGGAGACTGGACTGCGACAACTACTGACGGAGCTTAAGTGATTGTCAGGGGTGCAATAGGGGCTTGAAAAACTACCTGAACTGCAGCCGAGGCTTTGGATTTAGCAGGTGCCGGAGCTGCGGGCTAAGTATCAGTGTTCTTTTTGAACTAGGTTTTTCCTGCCTTTTCTGCTTTTTTGCGCTCTACCTCGTGCTTAATTTTTCAACTTTCTCAAACATAGCCTTATAAGAGAGGAATGAATCAATAGCCATTTCTTTGTGGAAAAGAGGAAGGGAGCCCTCTAGGAGTTTAACAATCATCTCCTCAAGGCTTAGCTTAGATTTCATCAGAACTTGAGTTGACATCCACCAATTAAAGTATTGCTTGAAGGTTTTGGAAGGCAGCTGGGGGACTCCCTCAAGGTGTTGGAGCATTGTCTTCATCATGGTATTGAAGCCATAATGTACTTTCAAAGCTTCTGAGAGAAGTTTCCAATCAGCTACAGTGTGTTAAGGCAAAATATGATACCATTCAAGAGCAGGGCCCCAAAGGGAACAAGGAAACATTTTAGCAAGTACTTTATCACTTAATTTCTTTACACGCATAATTCTTTCATACATGATAATGTGAGAAGCAGGGGCACCAGACCCATCATAATGTGCCATATTTAGCATAGTAAATTATTAGGGATCCAATCTTCTCCTCGCTAGGGTTCCTTAGTAGCTATGAGATGGTTGATGTAAGCTTGAATCTCTGGTGTCACACCCGGAGGCTGCGTGACCTGGTCGTTGATCGGCTAGTAGGTGAAAACTGCGGCCTCGGGGGTCACGCCCGGAGGCTGCGTGACTTGGTCATGGTTGGTCTGAGAGGCCATCATCTGGCGAACAAAAGCAGCTACTTCAGGTGTCATGCCCAGAGGTTGCATGACCTGATCGTGGTTCAGAACTAGCGGAGATGGTGGAGGAATGTCCAAGCAAGGATGAGTAATCAATTGTTTACTGAAACTGGGGATAGGTAGTGCCCCTGGGAGTTACAACAAACTGAGGAGGAGTAAAAGATGGCAGAGGTTGGACTAGTCCGCTGGAAGAAGCTGAAAATTGATGAGTGAACATAGGAGGAATCGAGTTTTGAGCCAAAGGTCTCGGATTATAAGGAATGATCGACGAGGTTGTTGAGGTTTGCAAAAAGGTAGAAGCTTGCCCAAATTGAAACGAGCTTGCCATGGGTTGAGTTGAGGGTGTTGGGTGAAAAATAGGTGTAATGGGTCTTATCCCTACCGGACCGGCCAACATCTGTGCTGAACCGTTCTGGGCTTGGATATCGGACTCAGAGACTCGGTCGGAGTTCTTATCCTTAAGGGCTTGCTTGACGGCTGCTTGGACAGTGGTTTGGATAGAGACTTGGAATGCATTTGAGTTTAGAAACTAAGCCATAGCACCGACGAAGTCAAAACTAGGGGGTGGCTGAGACGCTGCTCCCAAGGTAGGAGTAGGGCCTAACGGATCCTCAGGCTGAGGGAGGTTTCCTTCAATGTTCGGAAAAGACTGGTTGAGAGGAATTCTGACCTAACTGAATCTGATCTGAATCTGACTCCCCATTGGAATCAGTATACGGAACCCCTTCAACTTCCGTGGTGACAACTGGTGTGAGAGAACGACGAATCAAACAGTGCTTTAGCCTTCTCCAAACTGGGGTACGACGACAACTTCGCCTCCTCATAGGTGATAAAATGGCGAGTAGCGGATTAGATCATGCATGGATTATATAATGCCATGGATGGTATGAATGACCTTTGTCTTTGGAAGTGATGCATGATATGCTCGCGAGGATGGTTGCGATATAGGGGTAATATCATGATGCGACGTCTTATCCCTTCAATATATGTGGGACATTTGTACTTTACATCACATATAGTGATAGGTTGTGACACAACAGAGTTAGAAAAGAAGTCCTACGCATGTTGCTAAACCTCTTCCACAGATGGAGATTGGTAAGGGTAAGTTGATTTTGTTTTGGCTCTTGAAGCCAATGCATGGTTGATGCATGAGCATGTAGCACATAGCACACAATACGTCCCTCTTCCAACCTTATGACTCCCGCGTAACGCCTCTTTGATAAGGATGGAGGTTAACTTCTTCACCGGAAATGGCAAAGAAGTGCGTCCCAATTATTTTTTATTATTTTGGTAATCCTAAAGGAATGAAGTGCTAAGGCTTTTTCTAGTGCGGCTTTGATATAGGGTTGTTGGTGTAGAAGGTTCTCGTTCACCTTGATTCCACGTTACTCAACCACTCCCTAAATAGGTGCGATCCTAGGAGTTCACGTGTTGGTTGAAATGAGTGACCCACCCATGAGGCATCCTCAATTCCAAACAGGGCATGAGTGATACTTTTGTGAGCTTCTCGGGTAAAATGGGGCATCCTAATATTACCGAACTATCTACACGCGTAAGTATAAAATGTTATAAAAAAAGAAGCTTTAACTTGGCCAATGATTTCCCTACTATAACTAAATCTTATAAACTTATTGAAAATTTTAAGTTTCAAGTTTAAAGAGATCAATCCCCAGCAGAGTCGCCACTGTGAGGAGACGACGTTTTATGCGACGGCTGCGAAGCCGGGCCGGTGGACCGATCCTCAAAAAATATGAGCGTGATGGTGATGATGAAAATGGTTTACATATTTTAATGTCCAAAAGATACGAGATCGAAATCTCGTACTTAAAATAGAGTCGCCACCCGGTTCAGCTCAACCGGGAAATATTGGTATGATTTTTCCATCGGGTGGTAGACCATACCTTAAGTAGAGATTCCGAGTTCGGATAATGTTATCTATTTTACATTAGGCCAAGTTAAAAGTTTCATTCTTTCTTAATCGATTTAATCCACCCTATTTATTGTGTTTTTGATTTATGTACTATTAGCGCGTTATCAAGCATCCAACAAATAAAAGTGCAGAAATCAAAATATAATTACAAGGCTTTCCATATTCTATACATTTGTCTATACAATAAATAAAATACCTGAAGGCCTAACATACATCTAACCTAAATCTACCTACACAAAATGGTTAGCACAGATACGACATATTGTATGAGGTATATCACGTAGCATGCATAGTTAGTAGACAAAACAAGACCCAAGTTAGCGTGTGAACATGGCATATTTACTTTACAATTTATGGAGCCCGGTTGGATGGCCAAAAATGGTGTTTGAACGGCGTTTGCGAGAACCCGTTTTATCCACATTTTAGACTCGATTGTTATTTTAATAGGATTATTAGTGAAATGGCCACATGTTATGGGGTGAGGTATGTTTTTGGGGAGTTCTGGACTCCCATCGTTGCATTGTACATCCTAGCTTCGGAAATTAAACTAGGTCAGAAATAAAAATGAAAATAAACAAGCTGTCCGAAACCTCATACCGCCGGTTGTATGAATGAAGCCGTCGGCGGCATCAACGATACCGTTGGCGGTTTCATTTACACAGGCAGGCTGCATGCATTCTGGATACCATAAAGAAAGGGTCATGCAAGAAAATAGAGCCGTTGGGGGCAAATGAAGCCCCTGGTGGTATCAATGATGTCGCTGGCGACATGAATGATACCGTCGGCGGCTTCAAGTGTCTCCGGCGGCTTCACTTTCTTGAAGCAGCAGTAGTTAACGACCGAAAAGCAGCCGTAAACCCCAAAACTAAGCATAAAACAGCAAATAAACACAACAAATAAGTAAAATGAAAGCCAAAGAGCTATGAGACTCAGAATTTTCACCTCAGGGTCGTGAATCCACCTCTTCGTGATCCAAATGACACCTCCAGGGAGCTCAAATGATGATTTGGGTAGTAGTTGGGTGATTTAAGTCTCTAAATCCTATTGTAGTGATTTCTAAACCTAAAATTCACCTAAATGTCAGAGAGTTCAGTTAAGAAAAACCTAGAAAAGATGGATTAAATCTTCTTTTCTTACCTTTTATATACCGTATCCCACTAGAACTAACTAAGAATGCTCAAAATCTCCTCAAGATTTCAAGTGGTGAATGTGTAACCCTTATTTCAGCTGAAATGGCTGCTTATATAGGCTAAAATCCGGTGAAAATTGACTTTGATCCAATTTCTGCAAAAAGTTGTCTACCTGCAGAAATCAGGCCGCCGGCGGAATCGCTGATGTCGCTAGTGCATCAACCTCTGCCAGGTCTGAAAAGTAAGCATGGCCTAGCCTAAAAAGCTGGAAAAAGGTTTTGACTCCGCCTAAAAAGGGGTTTATTTGGGTAATTAAGGTTATTTTTGAATATTTTAGGGTATTTTGGACCAAATTAATTTTTGCGTGGAAATCATCAGTTCGAGCTACCACCGGACACGTTATCGGACGAGCCAAACTGAATTTTTACAAAAATAAAATTCGTAGAGAATTTTTTAGCGGTAATAAAAATTCCAAAAAAAGAATTTTTATCATGAGGAATAAAATCAGGTATACGTCATCATTGTCTCGCGAGAGAGACTGTAAAATCCCGTGCTCACAGGCGCGAAGTCCGGTCTCCATACACAGTAAGGAAGAGTTGCTTACTAGCTCCCGGTGCATGAGTTCTAGTATAACTAAATATAGGTCCCGGTGCAATTAATTCCTCGTCCCGTGATCACCACGATGTTCAGTCTTGCTCTGCTTTGGTCGAGTCATTCCTTTTATTGATTTATTACTTGCTTTACTTCGTTTACACATCCCAATTTCCAAAGAGAGTACTTCTAGGTCACGTTGTATGTTATCTGTTGAGAATAACATCGTTGAATACTGTTTCTTGTGGGATCGACCTCTGCTCGCCACTAACTACCAGTTTATTTGTGCAGGGATTTATTTTTTGTGGTCTCGACACCCATCATATAATAACTAAGAATAACTATTCAAATGATTCTAGATAAATACTCTATCATTTTTAATATTTTCTTATTCGTGTTTCTTTTATTACATGAAATAGCTATTCTACGAACCAAATTTGACCTAAATGTATGTTGGTATTTCGATTGAGTCTTCTGTATGTATAGCATAGTCAAGATTGGCACAGCAAAGTGGATGTAGACAGTATCACAGTAATGCGAGAAATGTCCCGGAGTATCAAATATGTATAGGCGGTTGACCTCCGAAAAGTGTCAGGTGCTTTAATACTTTAGGTAAAAGCACTATATTTTCTCTACTTAAAATAGAATGTACCACCAAGGTTCACAAAAGGAATTCAATCTGTTACAATATCAATCAAAGGCTCAAAATTAACACATTAAAAAAATGGTGTACATTTAACAAATAATTAGAAATAGAGCGTCAAACATGGAAATCCACAAACTTAAAAAGCAAAAAAAAAGGCGAATTAGGTGGGAAGGTTAATAAAAAGGTACAGAATATTGTCCAAACTGGAATGACCGCCTCCTCCTTTATTCTTCTATTTCTGTTTAGTAATTCAGAATGGGAGAGGAGGGGGCTGCTAATTAATTAATTAGAACAACAAACCAGGCCATTTGAAAAGAGATTAAGGGAGCCATTCTTCTTCCTCCTCAAGGCTGTCTTCTTTTCTTTTCTCATATTCTTCTTCCTTCATCAACATGGCTGAGCTTTCACTTGAACAAATTAAAAATGAGAATGTTGATCTTGTAATTACCTAACTTTCTTTTCTTTTTTTTATTTTATTCTTTCTTATCGAGAGTATTAGCCTTTTTTTAAGAAAGTAAAAAGACAGGAATAAGAGAGCAATGATAACATTACATCCTCAATAATCTATCGCTTACATAGCTCACCAACACACAGGATGAACCACCACGAGGGACGCCGCCCTTCCCCACTCTTCTAAACCCCCTCCATAGTATTAGCCTTAAGTTGAACATTTGCATGAACAAATTTTTACAGCCATATTGTATGAATTGTGAAGTCTTTCCTTTTCTCAAATTTTGAGTCACGTCACATTTTCGAACGATGTGTTGAGTATTGATGAGCATATGACATTTGAAAATTTATATAAGTGGCCCTATAGCTAGCATGAGACAAAGACTTAATTAGTTGATTGGTTGATTTAATAGATTAAAAATATGAACTTTAGGGTTAATGTAACCTAAGAAAAAAATGTATATGTGAAATTCACAAAGCATCATCTTTAATTCAAAAAACCACCTCGTCTTCTACCGCCTTAATATATTCAATCTGTTTTCTAAAAGAAAAGTAAAATATTAATTAATATTGCAGGAGAAGATCCCAATTGAAGAAGTATTTGAGCAGTTGAAATGTACAAGAGAGGGGTTGACAACGGAAGAAGGAGAAAAGAGGCTAGCAATCTTTGGACCCAATAAGCTAGAAGAGAAAAAAGAGAGCAAGATTCTCAAGTTCTTAGGGTTCATGTGGAATCCTCTTTCATGGGTCATGGAAGTCGCTGCTATTATGGCCATTGTTTTGGCTAATGGAGGTGGCAAACCTCCTGATTGGCAAGATTTTCTTGGTATTGTTGTTTTGCTTATCATCAACTCCACCATTAGCTTCATCGAAGAAAACAATGCCGGGAATGCTGCTGCTTCTCTTATGGCTAGCCTTGCTCCTAAATCTAAGGTCTTTTATTTTCTTTCTTTATTGCTATCCTCTGAATATGATTAAAATGCCCTTAGTCGGAAAGAAATAAAAATTTTGCAACAACAGAATTCAATGCTAGTCGCAAGTGCACATTCGCCCTAAGAGCTAAGCTCAAAAAGCTAATCCAGTGGGTTAGAGGGTCCATTAGGTATATAAACACACAACTCTTGGCTTATCAAGGTAACACGGAACTTTTCGTAGGTGGCTTGGATGTCTAATTGTCGAGGCCGATAATGATAGTATCTTGTACCTGAACCGGTGGCTCACTTTTTCTAAATAATGGGGAAGAGGACCGAAACATGACGTCCTTGTTGGTCACGATTGGCTTCTCCTGGCCATCATTCTATGTCGGCTCTTATTCCAATTGTTGTAAGCCAAATTGGAGACCAAGCCCAAAAGACTAGTACAATGAGTTACAGAGCCCATTTGGTATATAAACCCACAAGTTCTCTTCGTTTATCATAAGATTTGGGACTTTCCATTAGTAATTTTTGACGTAACATGGATGTTCATTTTTTAATGGACATCTAAGTCTGACTTGAAAAATCTTTAAGGGTATACATTAGTCTTTTCTATGAGCGTTGTTACGTAATTTTCGGCGGTGAATAACAACTTGTTAGAGTACAATACTTAATACTATACTAAACAGGAAGAACAAATCATGTTTTAAGAATGTGTTATTGTTGTTTAATTAACATGTATACTAGACTATACAGATAGAACACATCATGTTTTAACAATTTGCTCATGTTGTTTGATTAATTTTAATATATAGGTACTTAGGGATGGAAAATGGTCAGAACAAGATGCATCAATGTTGGTTCCAGGAGATATGATTAACATAAAGTTGGGTGATATCGTCCCTGCTGATGCTCGTTTATTGGAAGGCGATCCACTTAAGATTGATCAATCCGCCTTGACAGGAGAGTCCCTTCCAGTTACCAAGCAACCTGGAGACGAGGTTTTCTCTGGCTCCACCTGTAAACAAGGCGAAATCGAGGCTGTTGTGATAGGCACTGGTGTGCATACCTTTTTCGGAAAGGCTGCTCACCTTGTTGACAACACCAACAATGTTGGTCATTTTCAGCAGGTATACAGACTTGTTCCTAACTTGTTGGGGGCCTATTGAGGAGATAAGAAATTTAGGCCCTTTTATACGTGAGTGAGTCTGTTCTTAATATTTTTAGACTAGTGGCCAAAGAATTCTATAAAGTTTCAATTTTTCTTTTTTGTTTGTTTTTATTTTCTTCAATTTCGAATATTATAATAAAATTCTTACATTTTGAAGAGGTTATGAATTGAACGTAAAATATTTAACCAATTTTTTCAAAGAGAAATGCCATTTGATCTAAATTCAATTAATATTTATATTTTACGTACTACAAATTAAGAAGCAAAAAAAATTTATTTTGGCCCCTTTCTGTTGTAAACCCCTGGGCGGTCGCCCATGTATGTTTCATTTTTCATGTATATATGATGAATTCTGGTTTTGAATTTTGGTGTCGATTATTTATCAGGTGTTAACTGCCATTGGTAACTTCTGTATTTGCTCGATAGCGATCGGTATGGTGATTGAAATTGTGATTATGTACCCAATCCAACACAGGAAGTATAGAGAAGGTATAGATAACTTATTGGTACTGCTAATTGGAGGTATTCCGATTGCCATGCCCACGGTCTTGTCAGTCACAATGGCAATTGGGTCTCATCGACTTTCGCAACAAGGCGCCATTACCAAGAGAATGACTGCCATTGAAGAAATGGCCGGAATGGATGTCCTTTGTAGTGACAAAACCGGGACACTCACCCTTAACAAGCTTACTGTTGACAAAAGCCTCATCGAGGTTGCTTTTTACACATGTTATGGACTGATATATCAAGATTCAAGTTTGTTTTTTATGCAAGTTGTTTTTGTGGTTGCAGGTATTCGGGCATGATATTAACAAGGATGATGTTGTTCTACTTGCCGCCAGGGCTTCTCGAGTTGAAAACCAAGATGCAATCGATGCTTCGATTGTTAATATGTTAGGTGACCCGAAAGAGGTATGATGCATTTTATCTGTTTCTTAGTTTAATATTCCCTTGAGAGAATTCATAATTTTAATGTCAAATTTTAAGAGAAATCATCAATTCAGAATAAGATTTTTAATTAATTCATTTTGGTTGAGCTTTTTAATATTACTTTTACATTGTCATCACTTATACAGTTGATTGTAACATAATAAGATAACAAGAAAAATTAATATATTTTAATTTACATTTTAATCCATATAAATATGTTAACAATCAATTGAATTCCTTAATGTGAATGACACTTCTAAACAAAGAAAATAAATTGACAAATCAGTAGTTCAATTGAATACTATCAAAGAAATATTCAATTTCAATTCTCTTCTTTTTTTTCTCTGAAATGTCAAACTGAACTTTTACCTTTTTGTGAACCATATAGGCAAGAGCCGGACTTACTGAGGTACATTTCTTACCTTTCAACCCAGTGGAGAAACGCACTGCAATCACTTATATCGATAGCTCTGGCGATTGGCATAGATGTAGTAAAGGCGCACCCGAGCAGGTTTCTCTTCTTTATTATCCTTGTTTTATTCAGAAAGCAAACATTTTTGGCGGGTTTTTATAGGTTCCAACAGATGACATTTGTCCCAATTTACGGTTAGTGGGACAAAGTCGTCTATCAGGAGTCCAAATATCAGGCTCCCTATAAAATTTCGTCCTTTTAGCTAGAATAAATTTTTATTTCATACTAATTATTGCCTTACAGATTATAGATCTATGTGATCTTAAAGGAGAGATGAGGAAAAAGGCACATAAAGTCATCGATAGTTTCGCGGATCGTGGTCTTCGTTCACTTGGTGTTGCTCGTCAGGTAGACTAGTCTACATTTGTGCTCTAACCTCATATATCTTTTATTTAACATATTGAAAATGTTGTTTAGAATCTATAGCATATAATAAGTTGAACTCTATGGTGTTTATTTTTTTTATAGACGATCCCAGAGAAGACTAAAGAGAATCCTGGAGGGCAATGGGAGTTTGTAGGACTCTTGCCTCTATTTGACCCACCAAGGCATGATAGTGCAGAGACTATTCGTCGCGCCCTTGACCTCGGTGTCAATGTTAAGATGATCACAGGTGATCAACTCGCTATTGGCAAAGAAACGGGTCGAAGGCTCGGAATGGGCACAAACATGTATCCATCATCTTCGCTTCTCGGTGATAGCTTGGATGCAGCAACTGCTGGCATTCCTGTGGATGAACTCATTGAAAGGGCTGACGGCTTTGCTGGAGTCTTTCCTGGTAAACTTACATCCATTACTTGAACAAAATCAATTGAATTTTCAATAAAAATAATAGACACTGGTGATTCCACGTTCAAACTAATAGATAAATTAAGTATCAATACCATAAAAACTATTAATTGGACACCATTTAATTATCACCTTAAAAAAATAGAAATTAATAAGAAATTCTAATATGTAATTAAATAATGGTATTATTAGTGATTTTTAATTTGGGAGTTTACACTTATACTATTATAATATCTTTTAAACTAAGTGCACATGCGTATTAGACACCACAGTAAAAAGTTTCTGATTCACTACTGTATGTAGAGCACAAGTACGAGATTGTAAAGAAGCTGCAAGAGCGAAAGCACATATGTGGGATGACAGGTGACGGTGTGAACGATGCGCCTGCCTTGAAAAAGGCAGACATCGGTATAGCTGTGGCGGATGCGACCGATGCTGCAAGAAGTGCTTCAGACATTGTTTTGACAGAACCCGGATTAAGTGTAATTATCAGTGCTGTCCTAACAAGCAGAGCCATCTTCCAGAGAATGAAGAACTACACTATCTACGCAGTTTCGATCACAATACGTATAGTGTTCGGGTTCATGTTGGTCACGCTTATTTGGAGATTCGATTTCTCGCCATTCATGGTGTTGGTTATTGCCATTCTAAACGACGGCACCATTATGACCATCTCACAAGATCGAGTCAAGCCGTCTCCAATGCCCGACTCGTGGAAATTAAACGAAATTTTCGCCACGGGAGTTGTTCTTGGATCATACCAGGCTATCATGACAGTAGTATTCTTCTATCTTGTTCATGACACTGACTTCTTCCCGGTAAGTAAACATTACCCTACCACAGGTCCGTTGCTAACTTTTTTGGGGCCTATGGGCGAGATAAGAATTTGGGGCCCTTTTTACACACAGCCTCGTTGCTAGCATTCAGAGACATTGGGCAAAAAAAATTAGATTGTCGTAAAAAGACCTTCAATTTTTAAAATTATAATAAAATATTAACATTTTAAAGATAAAAAATTTATTATGGGACCTGGGCAGTCGCTGCCCTGCCCGACCGAGTAAAAATTATTGAAGATAACTAAAACAATATGTACTATTATACATTTTTAGAAAAAATTCGGGGTGAGGGAAATCCGAGACAACCAAGATGAACTTACAGCAGCTCTTTATCTTCAAGTAAGCATTATAAGTCAAGCCCTTATCTTTGTGACCCGATCGAGGAGTTGGTCCTATGTGGAACGTCCGGGATTCATGCTTATGGTGGCCTTTGTTATTGCACAATTGGTAAATAAATAAATACTAGTTTATTTTGTTTCTATTAATACAATTAAGTGTTGTATTCATATGTATGATATTGATAAAAAAAAAAATTGTGTGTAAATTAAGGTGGCAACACTAATAGCTGTGTATGCAAGCTGGAGCTTTGCAAGAATAAGAGGTATAGGTTGGGGATGGGCAGGTATTATATGGATTTACAGCCTTATTACCTATGTCCCTCTTGATCTTCTAAAGTTTTTGATTCGTTACGCATTGAGCGGAAGGGCTTGGGATAACATTATTGAAAACAAGGTTCGTTTTTGAGAACCGAAACAATGATCTAAGAATTGTTTTTTTCTTAGAGAAGTTACACATGACCAGTGTTGTGGACCTTTATCAATGAAATATTAATAGATAAGCAACATAACCATAAAGAAAAAAAATGTGTTGTTAGAAAAATAAATAGTGCTTATGTATTGGTATTTTGTTGTAAGGATCCATGAGGAACGGTCCGTTATAAAATTTCGGTCTTTTTATGTATAAGGAGTTCATTGTGGTTAAATATGGTGCTTAGACGGCTTTCACAACCTATAAAGATTATGGAAAGGCAGAGAGAGAAGCTCAATGGGCAATGACACAACGTACACTGCATGGTCTCCCCGGGGCTGATGGTGTGACAATTGACAAGGCTACACATAGGGAATTGAATGAGCTTGCAGAGCAGGCTAAGAAGCGCGCTGAGATTGCCAGGTCATCATTCTCATTTTTCGAGTTTTTATACCGTGCACCAGGTATTTTGTACCAAATAAAAAGTTGTTACATGTCAATCAGTGAGTGAGAAAGGTACAGAGTACATGGTGCTCATAATTTCCCTCATTCCCGTTCTCAGACTAATACTTGTATTTTCAACATCATCGGATGATCGACATGTCATCAGTTTTTCTAATGTGTCAATCATCTAACGGTGTGAACTACGTGTTCCCTCTAATTCTTCCTTACACTCTCTCGCGCCTTTTTTAATTAATCTGCAGGCTTAGAGAGCTTCACACACTGAAGGGCCATGTTGAGTCAGTGGTACAAGCTAAGGGTCTAGACATTGACACCATTCAACAACACTACACAGTCTAATTCAGATTGTTTAACAAGATTTGTCATATTCATTCTACAACAACAACAAATGCTTCCTCTATATTTTCCCTTCAATAAGTATTATTGATTGATAATCATAATTTTATTCTTTTTTTAATTCCTCTGCATTTGCATTTACTTTTTCTTAAAGTTTTTAATGTAAACAAGCTAATTATATCACCCACAATTTAGCTAAGCCTAGTAATTAGAGTTTGAACCGCTTTCTCTCGTTTTGTATTGTCCATCTTTTGATTGAGTAATATATTTTTCACCGGTTCTGAAATTAATAATTCTTTTACTGAAATTAGTTCCTCTGTTGAAATGTTTTAGTTAACTCCATTGTACTCAAATTTATAAAAATTATATTGATTCCATTATATTTAGGGTATTCAATTTGAGATTTAAGAAAATTACTTGTATGGTGTATTTCCACTTGAATGTATATTTCAAATAATAAAAAATGAGTAAAGTACCGGATATTCAAGCTGAAAATGAGAAATTTTTATGTCTGTCGAAAAAAGTAGTTTATAAAAGGGAGGCTGCTCGGACTAAATAAATTGGTAGTCAGCCAACATTCAGTCTATTCTATACCTTAAGGTTACGTGTGGAATCAATTTCTCGAGTGGACCGAATTGAATTGAATTCTTTAATAAAATTTAATTAAATTCATTTTCTCACGTTAAATTTTTTGTTTAAAACTTCTTATACATAAAGAATTCAATTTATTTTCAAAGAATTTGTTCTAAGTTATTTTCAAAATTGTTCTTCTTCTATAACAAGTGTTCTCAAATGTTTAATTAAAAAATAAAGTCATTTAACTGCCCAAATGGCCGCTAAGGATCCGGAAACGTGAAAATATGTATAGAGTCCCGATTTCGTAAAAAATCGAGAAATTTTTAAAAAAATATGGAAGATCCGGAAAATAAAGAAAATAAATTTGGTGCAATAAATTTTCAGAAAATGTTTGTGGAAAGTCCCGGAAATGTGAAAATACGTTTCATGGCCCGGTTTTGTAAAAAAATCAAAAATTCTCAAAAAAAATTATGGAATATCCGAAAAATAAAGAAAATAAATGTGGTGCAAGAAATTTTTAGAAAATGTTCCTGAAAGACCCCGGAAATATGAAAATACATTTCGGGACCCAGTTTCATAAAAAATTGAAAAAACTCCCAAAAAAATTATGGAATATTCGGAAAATAAAGAAAATATAGTGCAAGAAATTTTCAGAAAATATTTTTAGAATGGCCCAGAAATGTGAAAATACGTATCGGAACCCGGTTTCGTAAAAAATCGAAAATTCCCAAAAAATTATGGAATATCCGGAAAAATGCATGTGAAGGATAATATGGTAAAAATAATATACAAAAGCTTAGCTCAAATGAATTCTATCAAAATTATGCAACTTTTGGCAAGATTTATATTTCTTACATTCACAAGAATTCAAATCTTGCATTATTTGAATTCTATCGATATATTTTTTGTTCTACACAAGGGAATTTAACAAAATGAACTGAATTGAATTCCCTTAAAAGTGAGCTTTCCAAACACACCCTAATAGTAATCATGGTATCAAATTCGCGAAGCAATATTTTCATGGTATGACCAGTTTACTAGTGGTATATCAGATTATAAATATTTTATATTATAATTGTTGCCCGCCTGAAGTGAGCTCTCTAGCAAGTGTACTTGATCGAGTTAGTAGTATAGGGTAAGACTAAGTGTCATTCCTACATGGAGCAAGGAAAGTAATTAAAGCAAGTAGTAAATAAGTTGTTCAAAGGTTTGATATATTAAAGAAGACAGTTGAAAAGTAAATAATTGCAATAAACAGAAAAGAGTTGCTCTGAATGATTGCTGCGTACAATATTATAAGGGAGCAGACATTATCAGCGAGCATATAGACATGTGATAACTTTCCTCTTTCATTTGAGCATGTTAAAACTAAAGGATCTAGGTTATCTTTCGTCTAATTTTACTAAACGTGGTTTCCCTTTGTCTAGTTCCTTTAAAGCTTCACTATGTGGTTTTCCTTTGCAAGTTACATTTTAAGCATTAGTAATCATGCAAGCATTCTATCAAGTAAAAACTTCCTAACACAACTAGTCACCTCTCATATTTCTTAAATGTGTTTTGCATTTTATTCCGTGTTACATTTCTCCTTTCGGTTCATCTTGTTACACTAAGCATAAGTTTGGCCTTACTTAAGTTTATCTAAGCTCAATACTAAACAATCCACATAAAATGATGCTAAAACGAAAGAGAGAAAGAAATCAAACCCTGTTTAACCTATTGTGCTCATTGTTCGTAGGGGTGTGCAGAACTGAACCGAAACCGAAATCCAAGCCATGAATAAAAATAACCGAATTGAATTGAACCGAATTTGTTTCGGTTCGGTTTCAGTTTTTAAAATTCTATAAAAATTGGGTTTCGGTTCGGTTTCAGTTTTTGTAACAAAAACCAAAATAAAATCGAACCAAACCGAATAAATTAATAAATATAGTTTTTTTAAATACATTTATATTATATCTAATATCTTAATTATATTGACGATGTGCAACACAATAATTAATAAACAGTAACTTTAAAAATCTAAGATTAGAATTCATTTAGTAATTCCTTATATATGCATGATATACCACTTGAACTAATATCTTTATGTATGAATATTTATATTTGTTGTTATAAATATCAATTCTAAAGTCTAATTACCATCAAATTTAAGTCATGTCAAGATAAAATTAACTTTAAATCTCTCTCGTGTAGCCACAAAATGAAAAAAATAAATAACAAGTTATTTTATAAATTATAGAGTTTGAGAAATTCGGTTATAACTGAACCGAATCGAATTCGAACCGAAATATATTCAGGTCGATTTACACCGAACCGAACTATATTCAGTTCGATTTCAACTCCTATTATTTTACTAATTTGGATTTTGGTTTGGTCGGTTCGATCCGGTTTTTGAACCAAATCGATATTTGCTCACCTCTAATTGTTCATGCTTCATCATGCTTAGTTGATAAGAAAGTAAAGGATAAAAGATGAATAAAATATAAAAGGAAATATTATATTAAAGAAACCGTAGATGGAACATAGAGAGTAAAGTGAGACAATGTAGGCTTTTAACCAACCAAAGCTACTTGCAAAATAAGAGAAGTTCTCCTATTTATAGTAGCAAATGGACCATTTTAAAAAATGACGTCCTTGACAAACCAAATAAATTTTTCCATCCTTCTATGGGTATTATGTCAACTTCACTTCCAAAATATTAAATTAATTCGGTTTGGGCCTCTTCTCCCTTAGTTAGGCCGAAATCATGACTGTTTCGCCCAATTTTCTGCGTACTCTGGGTTTCTGTAGCAACTATTAGAAGCAAGCACGAGCAATCTGCAACATCAGAAAAACCTTTATAATTTCCATAGTTCAACTCTAAATTAAGTGATTCCAAAGCCAAATTGCATGTATTTTCTTGGTACATTTTACTCTTATTAATAATTATGAGAATGTATGATGGCGTGCGGAAGCAAAAAAGAACACGTTTCTGTTTTAATATTGTGAGAAACGAAATTGAAAAAGAAAATTGATGAATTTGAAATAGATGAATGTTTTTGGATCACATACAAAATCCGTTGAATATTTTTGGAAACAATCAAAACCCTTTAATTTTTAGAAACTAATAAAATCAAGTAATTTTTAGAAACTAACAAAACCCAAAAAATTACAAAATACAAATTCTTCCAATTCTATTTCATATAATCTGCTTTTTCATTTTGAGAGCAACATTCACTTATAAATAAAATAAACTAAATCTCATAATTACAAAACCTTAAATACACATAAGTGTACTAATTAATGTAAAAATTATTATGAAACGTAAAGTATACAATAAAAGTAGAAAAGAAAACAACAAATAAAAGATGGAGGGTTTTTTTTCATCAACTATTTCTATGAACGTGCACAACATCTAAATTAATTAATGTGTGCTAAATGTCAAATATAATAAGTAATTAATTTTTAAGTAGGGTAAAGGCTTGAAAGCACTAAATTAACTTTATTTTATACCGAATTCTTCATAAATTTGTATTTAAAAGAATGTAAATAATTCTTTACATTATCAATTTAATATGGCACTAAAAAATAATGAACATAAAAATTCATCCGTCGCCGTCGTAATTGAAATTAATTAATAATGGGATGATTAAGATAAATCTGTATAGTTGTTTGGATCAAGCCTTTAGTATATATTAATCTTTTTATTTTTATGTTTAAATCAAAATCAAAATAGATATACCAATCTCTATGGCTTATTGGTATAAGCATTTTGTGGTATTAATGTTATACTTAGAATCCAAAATCACATCCATGGCATAAATGCTTTATACTATCCATTTTTACATTGAACAAAATATATGCATCAAAATAAAAGCTACTAACTTTTTAATTGTTATCAATTTAGACATCTTTTTATAAAAAAATACATGCTGCCATTATTTTTATTTACAAATATATATTCTTATCATTTCCCAAAATCAATTTTACTTTATTATGAGTATGAAGTTGACATATAAACATAATTTTTGTAATATTTTAATTTATCTACCAAAAGAATACTATTTCACTAATGGCTAGGAAATTGCCACGTAACCTATAAGTCAATTCCCGCCAAAAGTAGGTTTCGCCGCCCATCTGTAGCAAATTCACCGCTTCACTTCTCTTCACTTGATCGGTTCCATTTCTGTGTTAACTCTTGTTTTGGGAATGGCGTCCAGTAACCTAACGGAGTACGAAAGGAAAAGGCTTGAAAATATTCGCTGGAATGACGAAATGATGGCCGCCCTCAAGATCCATTCCAAAGCCTCCCAACTATCTGCCGCAACTAAACGGCAAAGGTCCTTTCCCTTTCTCTCTATTAAATGTTTCCCAAATTTGTTTTCCTATATAATTTCCTTATCATTTGGGTCATGTATTCTTTTCTGGTCTTTTCCTTTTCAAGGATCCGGAGTTGGATTAGACTTTGTTTAGAGGCTTTACAATTTATGTCTGAATTCAAGTTCTGAACAATATTTAGTTAATGCTGAGACATCTTCCTTTACTACCCATGTATTTGGTTCTAATCGCCTAATGTATTTTACCATTTAAAAGTTGTCCCTTTCTAACTTAGTAAAAGTGTACCGGCAGTAAGGATGACTTACCAGTCAACTTTTCCACTATCACCCAAAAAACCAAACTCTGCCTTACGTAAAGTTGCCAGAGTACATTAACCTCTGGATTTGAAATCACTGCTTATACACCTAGTATTGGCCATAATTTACAAGAACATTCTGTAGTCTTAGTAAGAGGGGGAATGGTTAAGGATTTACCCGGTGTGAGATATCACATTGTTCGAGGAACCCTAGATGCTGTCGGAGTAAAGGATCGTCAACAATGGCGTTCTAGTGCGTTGTAGATTCTTATTACAAAGGAGTAATCTTTGGTTTGACTCTTAATTTTGGGGTTTTTGTACCGCGTATCGGGTATAATACCTTTGCCACTCTCTGTTTGACACGTAGCCACTTTTTATTATTATATTATAAAAAGTGGCTACATGTCAATCAGTGGTCGGTGGGAAGGGTAATAAATGCCCAATATCCCATATAATTCCTCCTTCCTTTTGTGTCACGTCTTAGACTGCTATTGGTTTGATTTTTCAACTTGTGCCATGTGTCAATATGCTATTGGTACTTTTCAGCAGTTTGATACTTGGCGCATGTGTATAGTGCCTGCTCCATATCATTTGGTTCAGATGCGATTAGGGGTAAATTGGTGCACTTGGACAAGGGAAATGGAGACCTTTTGAAAGGTCAGGGTCAGCAAGGGTGTCTGATGTTTTTAGCCTTAAACATACTTTAAATTGTAATAAAATTCAGTTTGCTTGTTCTGGTATTTCTACGTATGAAGAGTAAAATCACATATTATCATTCAATGATTTGTGTGTGTATTTTTGCTGGTAAAATCTTTTGATGGATTCTCATATTATGTTCTCCTGTTTGAGTTTCTCTATTTTTTGCACAAATAATACATTTTTATTCAATTCCGCTTATTGGGTTTGCTGATGTTTATTTTGAATGGCAGAGTGGAAGCATTTAAGTCCTTTAAAGTCAGTCCAGAGAAGAAGAAACCTAAATCAAACTCCCCTGTTGTCATTAGGAGGTCACTACGTAAGCAAGGAATACCGCCTGATTCAACAGGTTTAAATGAGGATTTGGCTGAGCCTGCTAATAAAACTCCGATACCAAGCAGCTATGCTGAGAAACCCCCGCCCCCTAAGAGCGGTCCATTTAAAATGAGTGATGCTTACTGTGGTACTGATTCTGATCGAACATTAATTGACACAATTTTGTCTCTTGAGAAGAAGACCCTGGGAAAATATGTTGTTCCAATTAAGAAGGAAGAGGAAAATTGTGTTGACATGAAATTGAAAGCGGAAAATATAGCGCGAGTTTTGCCAGGAAGAATAATGGTAGTGAAATTTTTGCCTTGTAATGATGTGAGGATGATTGCAGCGGGGAATAAGTTGGGAAATGTTGCATTTTGGAAGTTGGATAATGTAAGTGAGGATAAGGAAGATGGAATATACTTGTATCATCCACACACTGCTCCAGTTTCCGGGATTTTGTTTCACCAATCATCTTTGTCCAAGGTATTTCTTCATTCTTGATTCATTACGCTGAAAATGTAGACTTTAGCCTGTTCTAGGATGTCTTATAATGACTTTTTTGGCATTGCCTCATTCAGTACATTCTTTTTGCAATTGCACAGTTGGTACCTTGTATACCGAAATCTTGCACATTTTAGGGTTGATCTATAGAAATCATGTAGATTTGGGACTTACCATAATTGTCAAGAAGCTAGGCGCAACCTATGCGCCTAGGGGGCCAGGCGCACCTAAAGGAGAGGTGCAAGGCGAGGCGTGCGCCTAAGGTACTCTAGGCGTAAAGTGAACTTGTCCCAAAAAAAACGTACTGCCCCCTGAACTTTTAAAGTGACCCCATAGCTCCCTCAACTTTCAAAAAGTGCACCACTTTACTCCTTGAATGCCACGTGTCAGCTTCTGATTGGAGAGAAAATACATCTTTTAAAAGACAAACCAACCAAAAGCTAACACGTGGTGTTCAGGGTGCACTTTTTAAAAGTTGAGGGATCTACGGGGTCACTTAAAAAGTTCATGGGGGAAGTAGGTTTTTCTGGAACAAATTCATGTCCGTAGAGATGCATTAAGCCAAAAAAAACTATCTAGCTTTGGAGATTAATGTCCCACTTGTAATATTCAAATTTGTTTCTTTTAATTTTCTAATTGTTTGATTGGCATTGCAACTTCAACTGATATAATGTTGTTAAAATAAAGTACAGGTTTTTACCAGTAGCTATGATGGGTTTCTTCGTTTGTTGAATGCGGAGAGAAAAGCATTTGATCTTGCATATTCGAGTGATGATGCTATATTTTCTCTATCCCAACGGCCCAGCGACATGAATGGATTGTATATAGGCGAGGGTGCTGGTGATTTATAGATGTTGGATGAGAGGACTGGAACAATGGACGTTGCACGAAAAAAGAATCAAATCCATAGATTTCAATTCACAAAATCCAAACATTATGGCAACTAGTTCAACTGATGGGACTGCTTGTATCTGGGATTTAAGACTTTTAAATGCACAAAAACCCAATTGTTTGAATACCGTAAAACATAATAGAGCTGTGCACTCTGCTTACTTTTCGCCCTCTGGAGCCTTCCTTGCAACAACAAGGTATATATCTCTTTTCTTTTCTACATTCTAATCAGTGTTGTTGAAGGCGCCTCGCCATGCCTCAGCCGTGCCTTGGGGACTCTTTTTTTTTCAGGGTTTCAACTTACTTTATTTCATCTATTTTTAAGAGTTTTAATAATAATTCAAGTCTAAATATTCGTTATTCAAGGCTAGATAATATGTAAATTTTACACATTTGTGTATTATCTAACAATTCTTATATTTCTTTTGTTGGTACTGTTATTGCATTTAACCTCACTTTTCAAGCAAATATTTTTTGCACCTAGCCCCCTTTTGCCTGGGCTGCGCCTAGGGCATTGACAACTAAGATTATAATCTTACTTTTGTTCTTTAATTATTTTCCATGTAATAAGTTGCTAAAATCATCATTGGCTATGAGAAATTTAATGTTTGTATTCCTGGTAATTTATTCGCTTATTATTATTTTTTTGTTTACAGTGCTGATGACGCAGTGGGTATATTTGAGTGTGCCAATTTTGAGGACAAGTCTCTAATATACCATGACAATCAGACTGGCAGATGGATTTCTTCTTTCAAGTACGGTCTTTTCTAAATTCTTCCATTTGTCACATGTGCTTAGGGCTGTAAACGAGCCGAACTGCTCGTGAACTACTCGGCGCTCGGCTCGGTCAAAGCTCGTTCGAGCTCGGTTCGTTAATAAATGAGCTTGTTCGTGAACAAAATTTCAGGCTCGTTATCGTAAACGAATCAAGCTTGAATAAGGGGATACTCGGTTCGAAAGCTCGTGAACATGCTCGATAAGAGGGTCGCGAACTAGTTCGCCAACAGGCTCGTTATTAGGCTCGTGAACAGGCTCGTTAACATATTTGAAAACTTTATACATTATATTTATGAAATAGATAGATTATGAATAAGTATAAAATAGTGTATGTGTAGATGGATATAGAAATGTACAAAGAAAAATATAAAAATATAAAATAAATAGTAAAGGAAAAATATGTATAAAAGTGATATATAAAATATAGATTAAAAAAAAGAGAAAAGATGGATATAAAAAGCCAGACAATTCGGATCCAATTCAATCCCTACTATATATATTTATCAATCGCTATATGCTCAATAAAATTCTAATCTCATTTTCCTCTTAAAAAACGCAGCCTCCAATACAACACTCCTCTTCCTCTTCTTAGATCCTTCATCTCCGATTCTTCATCTTACGAATTCTATCTTTTTTATACGTTGAGCTCTCGATTTAAACAAAGCTCGAGATAGGCTCGAAGCTCAGCTCGAGCTCGGTTTGACCAAACTCGAGCTCGGCTCGGGCTCGGTTTGACCAAGCTCGAGCTCGGTTCGTGTTCGTTAAAATTTAAATGAATAGAGCTTGAACAATCAGTGTTCGAGTTCGGCTCGGTTCGTTTATAGCCCTACATGTACTAAGTCGTCCTGAATTCACAAAAGTTCCATTTTCCACCATAAATTTGACAAAAGTACAAAAGTTTGTTCCTTATTACTGATTTCTCAAATTTTAACTTGTTATGGACATAGGTGGTTACTTGGTTATGTTTATCCAAGTTGAGGACCATTAGGAAACTTTTGACACGTTAAAGGAGTAAGTTATTGTACTTTTGCCAAGTTTAAGGGCCTAATTAAAGCTGTTGCAAGCTTAGGGTGACACATGACAAAAAGAGTGAAGTTTAACTTTATTCAATGGCTTCATACTTATTTTCCGCTTTAAGTTGAAGTTAAGGGTGTGATTAGAAACATTTCTTTTGAAGTAATTCAAATATTTTCAAATAATTTTATGTACAAAAATTTTGAATCTTGTATTAATACATCTCTAGGTATCTGAACTTGTTAGAAAAAACCTATTGCCCCCTGAACTTTCAAAGTGATCCCGTAGCTCCCTCAACTTCTAAAAAGTGCATAATTTTGCTCCTTGACTGCCACGTGTTAGCTTCTGATTAGATATAAAACTGAAATATTCGAAAAGTCAAACCAACCAGAAGCTGGTATGTGGCTTTCAGGGGTAAAGTGGTGCACTTTTTGAAAGTTGAGGGACCTACAGTGTCACTTTGAAAGTTAAAGGGGTAGTAGGGTTTCTGGTATAAGTTCAGGTACCTGGAGATGCATAAGGCCTATGTAAAATGATTTGAAATGAATTGAATTCCTTAGAATAAAATGTTTTCAAACGGAGGGTAAATGCTTATGGCCGCCAAAGCTTCAAGTATTGTAGATGGCAAAACTGCTGCGAAATATTGAAAAACGAATATATTATAATGTTGTTTTGTTTGAATGGATGGGGTTGGGATGACTCGTATATGTACATCGGCAATATGAAGATCCATCTTAACCCTTGAAAGTCCTTTCATTTCTGCTATTCCTTGCAGATTCGACATTCATTCTTTCTATACCGGAATGCTCGCCGGAGCCACTGCTGGTGGCCAGATTTACATGTGGACATCAACCTAAATTCTTTTCTTTTCTTATCATTATATTATTTTTCGGTGTTTTTTAAGTGTTGTCTTCTTTTATAGATAATTTGTGTTCTTCATTGGACTAAATTAGGAGCTTCTACCGCTCTTTGTAGTTTCCTTCTTATAGTCTGGTAGAAGGTAGAACCACTTTTTTTTGAACCTTTGTGGCATAATCCATTTACCCATTTGGTCCCTATATGCAACTTATTACCTTCTTGGTTCCTCGAGTGCATATTACGCACTTATATCAATAGAGATTCTACAATGCAGAGCCCAAAAATGTAACAAATTGCATATTGTAGGGGCTTAACGGGTAATGGTTGTATAGCACATGGACCAAATGGGTGATATGAATTATAGAGGGACCACATGGGTAAATGAGCTATACCACATGGACCTAAAATGCCACTCTTTCCGGTATGGAATGCCTGGTGTATGTATATCAATTCTTAATCTTCTACGAATGAGATTAGGTGGTTTTGACTTGAATTTGGATATCTAATGGAAGTGTTCATGTTGATGGCTTAAGCTTTTATTGATGCCTAAATGGATGCAATCGATTCGGTGGTTATTTAAAGCAAATGGATACGGTGGGTGTCAATTGAATGAAAAGGGTATTTTGTAATATGAATTCGAATAAAAAATTTGATAGATTATATGGGGAATTTTGTAAATAGAATTATACGGGCATTTATAAAAAATTTACCTTGTTTATAAATAGAAATTGCTATCCATGTTATGATGCATAGCTGGTCCAAAACCGTGTTTCCTCAATAGCCTAATTTTGTAGAATGCCCGAATTCAATAGGGATCTGCTCCCATAGGGATAGAGATTTTTTATAAGATCCCCGAGGGCATGGATATGAGGAAGTTTTCATCCCTGAAAACTTAATGGATATGGATATGGGGAATGTGTATCTAAACCCAAAAATCCTTGGATCTGATCTCAATAATTATCTATTGAATATCTTCAAATAATATCCGAAATATGAAATTAATGGTAATATTTTATATTAATATTCATTATGTGATATTATTGGTGGCATTCTTGACATGAAATATGAAGTGCTAACAACAATCTCAATAACAGTTTCACATTCATTAGTAAATTATATGATGTAGATACTAGTATTTCATTAATCATATCCTCATTTTATGAACATGTATTTCATATTTATCTTCTTTTATTTAGTAGTGAAAATCCTTGTTCTTAAATAAGCTTTGCAATTATTATCTTTACAAATTATGTTTATCAATTCTTAAATTTAGTCTTCTGAAAAATACTATTTTTTTATTGTTTGAAACTTTATGAAATATTACATAGCATTGATTCTAAATGGGCATTGAAGAATACCCGATGGATAATGGGGAATGGAGAAATTTTTTTATTCAAAACCTTAATGGATATAGAGATATTATTTTACCTGAAACCTTAATAAATATAGATATGAAGAATGCAATACCCAATTCAATAAGACCCATTGACAACCCTATTTGTACTCGCCCTAATTCTATTCAATTATTAAATAGTTTCATTTATTTGGCAATTTAAATTATCAATTTCACTGTTATTTTCCAAATTTACTCTTGTATTAAATAAAATATTACTCCATTCATTTACTTTTATAAGTATTTTTAACCAAATCATCAATACCTATAAAAAATATACTACACTTTAAAAATGCTAATTAGTCCTTAATCTTTTATACTAAAATCTCCATCATCAAAATTACCAACCAATCATCAATACATAATCTCTCCTAATTAATACAAGGACAAATTAGAGAAAAATTGATTAAAAAATGCATTATTAATCCAAAATAACATAAAAATAGAACTAATGAAAAGTCTAATAAGATTATAAAAATAGATAC
The DNA here is from genome assembly GCA_947683365.1 of Euphorbia pulcherrima. Lineage (NCBI taxonomy): Eukaryota > Viridiplantae > Streptophyta > Magnoliopsida > Malpighiales > Euphorbiaceae > Euphorbia > Euphorbia pulcherrima. The sequence goes on along the minus strand of CANTUS010000015.1, from coordinate 33,405,801 downwards.
AGGGAATACTAAGAAAAAAAGATAATTTATGAAAGATAAATTAACCATTTTAGCATTTTTTTTCAGTTTCAATGAAATGCTCCACTACTTGACCCAAAAATCTTTTCGAGAGTATTGGAATCTAGATATTTAATCTTAAGTAACATTGTCCTATCCTAATCTTTTTTCTTCATGGAGGAATTTGGCAATTTATGTAGAGTGATGCATCAGTATTCAGCTATTCAGTGCACTGAGAAATTTAACCTAAAATTGTTCCTAGTATAATGGCTAAAAATTAGAAGCATAATCTGCTCTCAGATTATTCATACTTGAAAAGTTGGTTTAATGGAAACAAGTACAGATCAATCACTTCCACAACTGAAAATAACTAACAAACAATGCTCATCTTATTTTGACTTCCTCGAGACCCAGTATGATTGTTGTTGCTGATATAATTTTGTTTGAAAAATTGCCCCATTGATTTGGGTCATGGAAAAATCTGCAATGCCACCAATAAAAAATAAATAGGCAATTCACAGTCGGGAAACATTACTGCAAATTTGGACTAAAGGCCTTTTACGACTCTCGTGCTATCACATAATGCTCTGTGGTATGCTAAAACGTTCCGAAATATATTGTAAATGGAATAGGATGAGATGTGATTATTAAGAGCCAATTTGAAGCTTTTTTAATACCATGTGAAGCAAATGGGTAACAGACGGAAAAAAAGGGCAAACCTACAAATAAATCTACTAAAACCAATGTTTTAAAAAGTGCTAGGCATTCATCGGACAGCCAGAGCTTCCGCGTCTCGCAAGGTCTAGAAGGATTTGTAATTGTTTATTTTTTTTGTATTTATTAATACATAAAAATATATATTCAACTAAAAAATAAATTATAACATAATAAAATATATAAAAAATAGTTTAGTATATGAAAACATTATTAATCAGTTTTTACATAAAAACACAATAATAATCAAACAACATAAAATCAAATATTATAACTTTTTGTTTTTTTTATTTTCATATATTAAAAATCATTTTAAAAATATATTTTTTTAATTTCGAAAATAGCTGCCTTGACAGCCTAGGCGGGAAAATGTCGGTGTTCTGCCTAGATAAAACCGACCAGCTTATAAAACCGCAGCGGTGCTCTTAAAAGTCCTGCATAGGCGCCGCCTAGGCCGAATTTTAAAACAGCCTGAAATTTCATTAGACAATGATTTAGCTTACCTCTAGATGTATATCAGATTTTCAATCCAAAGCCGCTCAACCAAAATTGCCCCTATGATTACTGAAAACTACCTATGTTTTTGTTTCATCCAGTCAACAAAATTGTCTATGATTAAAGGCCAAGCTTCATTTTCATCATAATTGTCAAAATTAGGAAACTGGATCTGCAAAAATGAAGGGTCTCACATTTAGAATTCTCATGCAAGTCAATCTAATCATTTTCGTTAGACATATACTTGCATCAATAATTCACATTGTTATCACAACATGCATAGTAAGCAAAAACCTCAAATCTTTCGAAAATCATAACTAGATACTAGACAATTGAAACCTCATATTGATTATTCATTCACTTAAGTAGAAGATAGAAGCTTAAGTACACACTTCCAAGCCTTCTCAAATAGTCGAAAAACTGACACCTTTTAACTGCAGTTTTGCATTTCACCCATATATGTAGTGTAAGCAAATCACCAGTCTAATAGAGTAAACGGTAAACTACAAAAAAAACCCTGTGATTCACCTACTGGCTGAATTTTCTGTATCAAACAAAGACTATGTTTAAAACGAGGATTTCAGCTAACACTGTTAGAACAACTGACGTGGCAAGGTGCGATTTTATCTAATTCTTTTCTTTTTTTATCTGTTTAATTAATTAAAATTGGAATAAATATTATATTTCTGTCTTTTATTTCTTTTGCCACTAACTATTCTTGCTGTTATTATCCCTTCTCTCCCTCTCCACTTTTCACTCTGCCCTCCATCTCCATCGTCAGAATTCAACAAATATGATATCTAGGTGCACAATTTACAATCAAAACTGTATAGAAATCTTATTAAGAACCAAGAGTTGCGGAATCCATTATCAAATCAACATAAATTATAATTGTCATTAATTTAGAAATAAAAAGGCCGAAATATGCTTTACAAAATACAAAAAAATAATATAAATTTCAATTCATGATACAGAAGATGTAGGTTTCAATGGGTTTCAACTTACAATATCCATGTTTCCTCAAATTTTAACAAAATCTGGGTATGCATCTCAATGATTCTTTGACACACAATATTGACGGCGGTTACAATCAGATTTTATCATAATTTTTGGAATTCAACAGTTTATGAGTTTTTATGGGACTCAAGACATATTTATAGTGGACGTCTTTGAATTTAATTTGCAATGGCAGCAAATTGCTGTAGCAAGGTTGATTGAGCATGAACCTTCTCTAACTCTATGCAAGTGAGTATCTACCTAGGTGAGAGAAAATAAGTAGAATTTTACTGATAAGTAGAGTCTCACAATTGCTGAGATTTTTAAATCAACTATCAACAGAAGCTTGTTGAATATTTTAACCAAACATAATCATCTTATACGGGAAGAAACTTTTAAAGGCATGAGAAGTTATCAAGATATGATGGTTTATGAAGATGAATGGATACAAATACAACGGTGAATACAACCATTTGGTATACAAAGAACTTTAAAACGTAAACACACCCTAGAAACAAAACAACATAGGAAAGAAACTATCATATTCGCAAGTATAATGGGGAGTTTATAGGTAGTTTTCAAGATACAAGAGGTTTTCTGGATATGACGGTTTATGCAGATGAAAGGTATGGGCATGAATGAGTTGTAGTCGGTTCGGATTGAAATGAAAGTATTGAATAATTGGCTTTTATTATTTCTAAAAGGCATGTTCAATAAGCAACAAATAAACTGTAATTCAAATCATTATCAAGAAACACAACCATAACAAGTATGTTATATGATTACCACTAAAAGTAGTGATATTTCTTTTTATCAAGTCATATATATGTTGGGTCGTGATAGTTGGTACTGTATACTCATGATATTTTTAATATTTGATCGTGTTCATTTCATATGATGGGTCTTATTTGGTCATGTTATTATTTTTAAAAGGGATGGGGACAGGGAATACATTGCCTGCCTTAATAGGCCCCACTTATAGCCCTAAGATTTTTTTGACCCTAATATGATTAAATCATGCCATAGTAGTTTTGACTTGATTTTAAATACACACATCACTTTCAGGCCAGGTGCTATAAATCCAACACCAGTTGAGAATAAAACAAGACAGCAAAACAAAAAAGCTAAAAAAAAGATAGAAACAAACAAGACAGTTCTGAGGAATGAAAGCAGAAATAAAAATCACATACCTCCTTGCAAAAACGAAGAAAATTTGTCCATTGGTCCAAATTTATCACCTTGTAATCACTTTGGATCTGTTATAATATAACTTATCAAGATCAAGATAACAAAAATCTTTTAACAAGTTATAGCAGAGAAATTATCATGTACCTTTAAATACTCTATTAGCGAATCGACCATATATTGAAATTGTGGACGAAGCACAATATCTAACAATTCACAAATGCTCTCAATGTCCACACTTTTTTGCTTCTCTTCTAACATTATTAGGACAGAAAATAACTCGCGTATTATGGTAAAAGTTAATACAATCAGTAATGAAACCTATGGAAATTGAATTCAATAAACAGCCCATGTTTTGGGACTCACCTGTAAGGCAATATCGAAATGCAAAAGAATAGAAAGCCATGAAGCTTTCCCCTGTCCCCACCTTTTCAGGGATACATGTTAAATATCAGTTTTTAGTAGGCAGTGCCTTACATAAGATTTAAGTAACAGTTTCATAATTAAAAGTACAAAACCTCTTTCTCCAAATCTGCAAGTGATTTCTTCAATTTGCTAAGAGAATGAGCTTGAAGAGACTTCAAGCCTGTCCTCCACTCTTCCTGATATAGGAGTTGAATGATCATGAAATGTCAGCGAAATAGGGAATAAGATTCGTGAAAGAAAACTTCACAATTTTAATTTGCTAGATATGCCACTACAAATGCATTCGTTAATATAACATAAAGTGAGTGTCATGGAACCGTTTGACCTAAAAGCTTAAGATGATAAGCAAGGGCCAATCGTAGTATCTATGTTATTCCTGACACTCCCCGCATGCAAAGCCCCCGGGCTTGAAGGGGGGACAACACAGGCGTACTCTACCATGTGTTGAACTTCAATTCAACAAATGGAACTGCCAAGATTCGAACCCTCAACCTCTAGGTTCAAGTACCTATGATACCATGTCATGGATCCGTTTAGCTTAAGCTGATAGGTAAGGCCCAATCAAAGCATTTATATTGTTCCCAACAGTGAGTGCATTTACAACAACAACAACAACAATGTTACCGCAATGCCTAACAAGGCTTTGGCACAAGTCGGGTAAGGGGGTCAGGTGTATGCAGCCTTGCCCCTGCTTGGCCCTGTAATTACAGAGAGGTTGTTTCCCGTTTAACCTGTGACTTCACAATAAAAGAAGCTCAGACAGTTTAATGAGTCATTTTGCTTTAGTCCATTATAATCTAAAGCCAAAGAATAGCATGCAGTGAGTGCATTTAATTCTATAAAAAAATCAAAATACGATATAAACAAACTAGGGACCTTTTCGTCCTTCTATATTCATTGTTGGATGCACTATATATTTAATATGCTCTTAATTTGGTACATTACCCCACAATAACACAATTTAACTGCAATTTGATCATGTTACTTACCTGGGTAAAATAACCTTGCTGTTTAGCATTCATTTTCCTTGAAACACAGAGAGAACACCAAAGATTAGGTAGAGATCCAGAAGTAATACTTTGTGCAACTCATGTGAACACTAAAATGGCATATGTACCATGCAAGCATCAGGATACGGATATCAGTATATTCCAGTTTCAAATCTGAACACAAAGCCTCAATTCCTTCCGGACTGTTGACAAACATAGGAGCATTAAATGTAAAGTGTCAATTATAAAGTTAAATATATGTATCATAAATCAATGACAGACCCTTTTCTATACAACAGTAGGCAACGAGGGTAAGTATTCTAAAACCAGTAAGCCTCTCATTAACACCGGAAATCAAACATTGTTGAAGTCTCTTTTATCCATCAAGTGACAATTCATTAATTTCTGAAAATATACCACTAAACCTCGAAATGCTAAGGTACTATATGAAAATGTCAATTAGCATATCTTCCTATATGTGAACATCAAAAGGAATCCTCCAGAAACAAAAGCAATAAGATGCAATACAGTTTCCAAAAATTTACAGCAAAACAAAAAAAAAACAACATAAGATCAATAGTGAATTATTTATATAAATACTCAATCAAGTCCAATTTAGAGGCAAACTTACTCAATCATCTCCGAAGATCTGTTTGCATATGAATCAAATAAGCTATCTATCTGTTTGAACTCCTTTAATTTGACCTTACCTGAGATACAGTACATCTCACATTATATACCGTCATAAACTAGGCAGACAGTGTATGGTAAAAATACAGAACAAAAAATAAATATAGAGTATAGAATAGATAAAACTGAAAATATAACCACAAATTTAGGATCTTCCTATAGCAAAAAATACACCAAATAACTGCGTCATGTGTTTTTATACAAGTATAAACTTCAGCGTATGAGGCATCATCATAGACGTAGTTATTTTTAAATTTCACTACGTCGCCAACCAGCAAAAAGCTACTAAAAATGCTTTCCTGTGAGAATACCGCTACCTATGGCTAGAAGAACTTAGTCTATAAGATGCAATGGCATTGTTCCTTGTTCAAACCACAATAACAAAATATAAATAGAAAAAAAAACAAAATTAGGACACCAAGAGGAGATCAATCAAGGAAAAGCATAGCTAACACAATCGCAATACTAGATGTTTACATCTAATAAGCATGCGTAAAAACATGCACATTAACACCAACTGAAAGTATTTTGCAGCCTTTAAGTCAATCAAAATTGCATTCATAATTTCATGCTATGTTATTAATTCCTTTCCCAACTTACAACAATGTCCTGCACTTCATTTATAACCACAATAACCAAATAGCCCATACGATTTCCAATTTCCATAAATCAACAAATTGATTGCTTTACTGAAGGATAATAAAGAAAAAATCAATAATATCAGCTGAATTTATAATTCATTTAGGAAACAAATGGGCTTTGTGGTTTACATTTACAAGATAAGTGCTCCATGGACCAGTTGATAATTGATTGATTCTAATCCATATCTTTATTAGATTTTTCTAGGGGGTTTAAGCTTTTAGACAAATTACAAAAAATAGTTAACATCTATATTTGCTGAACAAATTTCTATATGTCAACTACCAAATGTGCAATTGCAAAAGGTCAACACCAAAAGGCCATAAGCTGGATATGCCTGAATCCAAAAAGGTCCACTGGTCACATCTATTTGTTATTTACGGAGTACTTATGGACTTAAAATAAGTCAAAAAGTTTAAAGTTAAAAAGTAGGTATTTCCTACTTTTATATTTTTAACTTATAAGTTAAAAATAAGCCATGAGAAACACCTCACAAGACTACTAATAAGTTAAAAACTCCTTATAAGGAGCTTCTATAAGCCATGAGAAACACCCCCTTGACATTCTAAAAGCCAAGTGAATTTTTACCAGAATCCAAACATAACATGAAGCTTATAGCTAGCAAAAAGATATCAAAGATAAACTAACTGAACCAAACCAATCTAATTATATATGTAGTATGAAACCAGAGGAACAACTATACAGCTAAAGATAAATTCAAATGTCGAGTCTATATTGCAATTAAAACATATATTATAGTAATAAGTGGTGAACAATTAACAGAACATCTGGCCAATAATTGAGAATAATCAAAATATTTTCAAGAGTGAAACCAATGCGCTAATAATCTGAGAAGTAGCAAAAATATATTACTTTCGAAGAACACACTCTGAAAATTTGAGGGGATGGCGCGATTTTAACATATATCAAATCATCCAATCGTTTTCCTTTCGAAGAACTATCGAATTCGAATACAATTAATCAATCTTCAATATCATATTTTCCCAAAAAAACTCACGTTGAGCATCGGAATTTTCTATATTGCTAAAATCTTAGAGAAATCTCTCACCTTAAATTTCCCGGGGAACCAAACAACTTAAGAAAGCAAAACAGAAAGTAAACATAAGTATACCAGGACGAGAGTCGGAGGATGGTGTGACGGAGCAAGAGGAGGAGTCGAGTGGGGCCAGTTTTCTCTTGTAAGCGCGAGGCATGTTCAGCTTTTTCGTGAGACGAGGACGATGAACTATGACCGTGCGATTTGATGACTGCAGACTTTGATGAGTCAACAAACCAAAACCCTAAGGCTTTGTTTGGCTCATAGTTCATTAAAATATGGTATGGTATGGTATAGTATGGTATAGTTTTATAAAAGTTTTTGTTTAGATAGATGGTATGGTATTGTATGGTTTTCTAAAGTTTTTAGTTTATTTTGAAGGAGAACCATGATGAACCATTAAATTGGTGGTTCTGTTTTTATAGTTATTTGAATCATGAAATAACCATGGAGAACCATACTAAAAAGATATTTAATTAGAACCATATTATACTATAATGAACCATAAAAAAATCATGAGCCAAACATGACCTAAATTTTGATGGTAAGAGAATGGTTTTTCTTTTTTTTTTTTTATCAAAAATGGTTTTTCGTTTTAGGAGAAAAGGATACTGGCGTTTCGTAATTCAATTGGGAAAAGTTGGATACATTGTTTTTTGTTTTTTTAAATTTTTTCACAATAGTGATGCTACATGAAATTTTTTAATCAATTCAATATTTTTATAATTTAATTTTATTATTAGAGATTTTTTTTCTATTTTTTATAATTTTTTAAAGTTTATCATCATATTTTAATTAAAAAGTTATTTACACTATTAAAAAATTTCAAAAATTATAACTATTATGTATTACATTTTTATTAACTAATATACAAAATTTTGAATAAAAATGATCAAGATTACCTATTGGTCCCTGTTAGGAGGTGATAAAGGAGTCAAGGGGGGTGATTGACTCCTTTATTATTTGATGTGAAATAATAGACATTTTAATCAATAGAATTAATATGAGTTAGTTGATCTCAGTCTATTGATGAAAGAAGTTCGATTTTAGATTAGTTATTTACTTGAGCAGATTATATAAACGAAATTAAATGTTGTAAGTAAATAATGATAAAGTAAGAAAATCAAACAAACAAATTTTATACTACTCCGGCTCTGCCTACATCCAGTCTCTGGAGTTTCCTCTTTCGAGCTTAAATCCACTATTAGTCTCTCATTGTGAGCGGATACAATATAGAATCTCTCTTTTGGTTTCATCATGAAGGTTTCAAGTTTCTGTTGTAGGAGATCAATCCTGGCTTCCCTGACCTTGTTGGTTCCTTCACAGGTCACTTCAAGCTTCTGTCATATCTCTTGTGCAGTTTCGCATCCGGATATCCTGTTAAATTCTGCTGCACTAAGAGAACAATGAAGCATGTTAATAGCATTTGTGTTTTCAGGCAATCTCTTATGATCATTTTCGTCCCATTGATTAAAGGGTTTCCTGGTGGTGATACCCTCAACTTCATAAGTGGGAGTATATGGACCATCTTTGATGGACATCCATGCTAACATGCTTTGGGCCTAAATGAAGTCTTCATCCAGTTTTTTTAGAGCGTGTAGTGTTCACCAATGAAGAGTCCCTCCGGAAGAAGCTGTGAGTTATTAAAACTCATTTTGATTCTTGAATAAAAAATGGACCTTTAGCTCGAGATTGTTAGATCTCTGATTGTAAGCACTTGCTCTGATACCATTTGTTGGTCATGTGCATATGTATTTAAGGTCAGAGGGGGTGAATGACCTTTTTTACGGAATATTTAGACTTTAAAAAGCCTTGTGTAGCGTGTTTGATTTTAGTCCGGAGTTAATGGATCCGGATGATGCAAATATGAAATATAATGCAATAAAGTAAAAAAGTTAAAGAAAATCAAACACAAGGATTTTATACTGGTTCGGCCCGGCCTACGTCCAGTCCCCGGAGTATCCTCCTTCGAGCTTAAGTCCACTAGAGGAATTCATTTCACGGGCAGGAATTCAAGCCTTTACAGTTGTCACCGGAAATTTATTCTCCTCCGGATGTAGGATATATTACCAAACTAATCCCTAGCCTGCCTGAGTCCTTTTGCGTTGTCTCCGGAAGATGACCTTTCTTCTAGAAGTAGGATATACCACCAAAAGCACTAACTTCTGGCTGAGTCCTCTCTCTTTAGCAGGATATACCACTTAAACTACCCAAGTCTAAGCTGAGTCCTACAGGGATATACCACTCAAACTCTCTAGTTCAAGCTGAGTCCTATTCTCACTACTCACCCAAGTAGGAGATCTTTTACACTTTGTTTTATCAAAGGTTTGAGTTTTTGGATTCTTCAAGTTTATAGTGTCACTTGAAAATCCTTACAAACAGATTGGAGTGTTTGGTTCTTGGAGGGATTATGTTTACTGATAGAATAGCTTGAATTCTCAATGTAATAGCTTGTGTGAAATCAACCAGCATCTTCTCAACTTGTGAAGCTCCCCTTTTATAGGCTTTGATTATAAATGTAGCCGTTGTGTACCGTTAGAATAGTATTGGATCTTCACTGTTGATCAGATATGAGATGGCGCTTCCAGAGCAGTTGATTAGTCCGTTAGACTCATTGATTGGCCCGTTTGAATTATTGGGATTGGCGAGACAAAGGTGTCAGTCGCCGTTTATTTAGCATTTTGTGTACGGCCAAATTTTAGGTAGCTTTGTCAGTTGTTTGAGCTCTACGCGCCATACAATTGGTCTAGGTTAAAAAGGTTGTTGCCTTTTTCTCTCTCCATGTTAGTCCTTTTGTCCTTTTATAATTTGTGTGCCACTTTTTCTCTCTCCAAAGTAAAAAGGAGGTTGTTGACTTCAGACCAATGTTGGAGGGAATTTGAGTATTTAAAAATTCCCTTTGTCTTGAGAATTGAGTCTTCCGGATGTCTTCAGACTCAATCTTATTCTGGATGCTATTCAATGATGATCTGTTTCGGATGCAATCTTCAAGGGGTTAGAAGTTTGTTTCCTTTCCAAACTTTAACCGGATGCTCTCTTTTTGGACTTAGGGATTTGTGGTCTTTAATATCTTGTCTTGGACTTAGGCATTTTGTTTTCTTCAAACATATTGTCCGGATGGTTGGTTTGAGTTGACTTCTTTCCGATAATTGTTTCCCAACATACTCTTCTACATCATCCTTGTCTTTGGGCTCATCATCCCTTGTTACAACAGCTATTTCACTTTTCTTAGCCTTAAGCTTCCTCAGAGCCTTTTGTGTTTTCTAGGGGAACCATCGAGCATTCTGTTTTGTAGCTTCTTTCATTACCCCATGTTCCTTGGTGCCCTCTTTTCTTAGGGGGATGAGGGTTAGCCTGTTCCCATCTTCTTCTGACTCACCGCTGGATGATCTTACCAGCTTTTTTCTTAGCTGCTTCTTTAAATATTCTCCTTTCCAGCTTCCTCATTTCTCTCCTAGAGAACTCAACATGCTCTTCCTTGATGGCTGCTACTTGTGAGGCTTGTTGCTGAGCTAGATCAAGCATTGTGATAGGTCTGTTGGTCTAGTTTAACGGGTTTAACATGTAAAACACACAACGAAAATTCAAAAATTTAATCTAAAGTCCAAGGATCTCCTAAGCATGGCATGATTGACAATAATACTAGTCTAAAATTATTCTAGGTCATTAACACTTATTAAAAGGACCTAATAATAATTTAACCACTTACCAGTTGAACTGTGAATCCCGTAGTCGGCAGAAAGACCCCTCAGCTACGTGCATAGACTCCAAAGTAGCAATGGGGGAGAAAGATCGTGAGAAGCATGAGTAGGAGGAAAGAGAAAGAGATCAGAGGGTTGCTGAATTTTCATACAATTTATCCAAGGATTTGGAGCGCATTCAGAGAGAATATCATGAGGCAAGGAAGAAGGAAGGCAAGGAAATCGCGCTGCCCAAAGAGAAGAAGTCAAGATGGGATCAGCAGTTCTATGAGGAAAGAAGAGCCAATCTTGGAGGACCACCTTTGCCGAAGTAGAATAGAATCTTTTGTAATCTTTGGAGCATATTGTAAAACTTAGTATAGATTAGCTCTTTGTTATCTGTACTCAGCTATTCATCTATAAAAAGTTTACTTATTCTGTTCTAAGTTAAGATCTTCTTAACTTCTTATATTTTTCGCCATATATATATGTGTGATCTTTTTGTAGAAATATATGAGAAGTGTTGAGGAATGCTGAACTCAAAAGATTCCAGGATTATGGGGGAGTTAACATTCACTCTGAGCAAATTGAAGATGCTGAACAAAGACATATCAAACATAAGTATAAGGCAACTCTGATTCAGATATCTTATTGATTTAATTCTCGCTTAGTTAATTGCCATTGATCAAAATGGGGGAGATTGTTGAACCAAGCACATGGTTAGACTGACTAAGTGGATGACTTAGTAGTGCTTAAGTTTTGCTCATAACAATTAAGCTCAGTTTGGGTTAATTAAATCAATAATGATGTTAAAATAAATAGTCTATGGTTGTAAGGGAGCTAGTAAATTCTAGGGTAGAATTTCGTGTCTCCGCTGACCTAGTTATTTAGTTTAACTCTGAGTTGTTCTGGGCTGAGTTACTTTAGTCGATGACTAAGTAATATTCACTCAGCGCTTGATATTTAGATTTTGTTTTAGCTATGTACTTTATGATACATTTTTTCGCTAAGTTATTTTATGTCTGTCAAAGCTGCTGACTTTACCGTGTAACGTAAAAAGGGATCTTTGCTTTTAGTGTTGTTTTTTTACAGAATATTAATAAGACAAAGACAAAAAGAATTAATGCCTTGACAAGACCGAGTTTTATGAAGAAAATGACAAAGTCTTCCATATTCAATCTGCAAAAAGTCATTTGCCAATTTGGGCAATTATGCAGATCTACCAACCTAGTATCACGCACTCTGCCAAATGTCAGATTACCAGAGAGAATGGGAAGATGACACATAGCAAGTCAGCGCGAGTTCTGTCTAACGGAAGACTGACATCAAACGACAAAGGATTCAAATTGAAGTTCGAATCTCAATCTAACGGATTGATTTTCTATCTCACAATAGTGCAATTCTATCTCTTAACGGATTGATTTGAAGAAGCAACAAGTGAATAGATGAGTTGTTAATTTCAGAAGATGCCAAAGTAAGTTCAACGGTTCCTCTCTCAATCTATCTATAAAAGGAGCAAGAAAGCAAGCGTTAGAACTTGGTGATTACACCTGAATTTCTCAAAAGCTAAAACTCTGCCAAATTTACAAGCTTTAAAGAAGTTCAAGCAAGAAAGCACTCTTCAGCGAGAATCTGCTTTAGAACAAGAGAGAATAGAATATATCATAATCTTGTAATATCTGATTATTGTAACTGGATCAACGTTCTTATAAGTTGAATCCATCTCATGTTTAGACTCTTAGTGAGTTACTAATAGAAGAGGGTATTCTACTCAGCGGGTGAGCGATTGCAGTTTGGAGGGTACTTACTGTAATTAGGGACTTTGTGAAAGGTTCTCCGCTTAGGGTAAAGGAGTGGAGATTAGTGGATTAAAGCTGAGACACTCTCTCGGGGACTAGATGTAAGCACAGGTTGCCGAACCAGTATAAAAATCTCAATGTTCTTTACTTTGAAGCATTTTCCAGAATTTTGCTCAGCCAGCTAACCTCACGCAGCGGAGCCTTAAATTATCACGAAAAAGTTTTATAAGTTTTTGAGTGAGTCATTCACCCCCCCTCTAACTCATTGAGTGTACGCATAGGGACCAACAGTAATAAAACACGCAACTCCACAGACAAGGACGAGCTATCTGTCTGAGCAATCGCACCAAAGAGTAAACTCGTTGTTAGCATGGATCTGTTCCAGCCTGATGAGGAGTTACGCCTATTCCGAAATTCAAAAATCCACATTCTAGGAAAGCTTTGATTTAACATTTTCAACTGAAAAATCATAAAGTCAAAATTTGGTCAAACATGGGTAATCATCCCACCGGGTAAACGCCTATTGACAGTAAAAAAAATCAAATCTTACTGAGATCTAGCAAGAGTTTGTGGGATTCAAAGCAGATCTTGTTAGATAGGTAATTAGCTCGCCGGCAAATTGCCTAGGTAATTAGGCCGCCAACTAATTACCACTCCTCTATAAATAGAGGACTTCCCCTCTCATTTTCAACAGACGAAGAAGTGGTAAAAAAATCCACTCATGCCAAAATCATTTTGGGAGTCCTAAAAGCCCCGAAACTCTGTCAAAACACTTCCAAACCTGAGATTTATCACTGATATTCGGTATAAACTCATTAACCTGTCTTTTTAGATTAGGGTCTCACAGTGATCTTCGGTTTAAAAACAACTCAATCTCTCAAAAACCCCGCATTTTCTTTAGGAATAATCCAAGATTATAGTCATAACTTGGGTTAAACCTATTTTCCAATAAAATCACAATCTTTGACAACTTCGGTCCTGCACTAGCTCTCAAGTCATCCTAGGCAGACGAAAAGGTAAATTGAGGGTAATTGGCTCTAAGCCCACCTTTATATTCATAAATCCATTTATATCATTTTTATTACATATTTGCATCCCATTTGTCTGGTTAAGTGAGCCAATGAGGCCACTTAAACTATAATATGTGTAAATAAGCGCGCACGTACGGATAAAACATCCAGGATGTAAGGAAACTCTCTTCAAGTTTTCGGGCCAAAACCCAAGTGCTGCCGTTGCTCTGCCAAAATTTCGGTAGAAAATATCAATTTATTATGCCGTTATAATGCCTGTTTTATTTCTTGAATAAAGCCGTTGTAATGCAGAAATTACCAGATAAAACATAATTCCAAAATTAATCCAAACAATTTGAACAATATGAGTAACTATTGTGTCCGAACTCAGAATATCATTCTCTATTCGGTATAAAAAACCATTTTGGATCGGTATACCATAATTCCCGATGGAGCTGAACCGGGTGGCGACTCTATTTTATTTTTAAATAAAGTAAAATGCTTTATTTTTAGAATATTTCCTTTTATTAAAATGTGTAAATATATTTCTCAACATAATCACATTTTTTGCTTATGAAAAGCCACGTTTTTCACACTCAATAAGTTTACGTGAAAAATAATAAAAAAATTAACTTTCTCTTAATAAAACCAAAAATTTTATTAAAAGAATGACATTGCGGTTTCCTTAAACAGCACCGATCACACCCCTTGCACCGCACCCCGCGTGTATTCCTCCCAATTAAAACCTCGCCCGCTCACAGTGGTGAATCTGCTGGGGAAATTTTATTTTATTTATAAAAACCCGATTTTTACAAAAACCTTTTTTTGACACAGTAATTAAAATATCGTTCAAATTAAATCTTGGAATTATGGAATATGTGATAATTTCAGCATTACACAAATTTTGGATTGCATAGCATCTGCATTCTTCACCCTTAAACCAATTTAGGTGTCTTTTGGTGAAGTATCTCCAAGTTCGCTTAGGGCTTAAGGGGTATGGACCTGATCATACCCCTTGCATAACATACGAGGGGCCTTGCTCGCTTAAGGGCAAGACTACCCGAGTATATTATATGTGGAAAAGATTTCTTTGGTTCACTTAGGGCTACTGGGACTCGGTACACAAAGGCGCAAGGTACCCAATCACACCCAATCCTGAGACCGAAACCTACATATAGGTAAACCATAGAAACTTTCCCATAGGTTTACCCAAAAACCTGGAGTGCAAGCGAGCAGACTTCGCTAAGTCCCCCGTTGGCTTTAAAGCAAAGTAACCCATTGGAGTTAAAAGGGCGGTAGGCACGATCTAACCATTTGCTAAATGTGCAGGTTTATTAAATATAAATAAACTAAAAACGGACATCATAAGCATCATGGTTGTATGAAAACTAACCACATCTTAACCATTTGCTTTATGCAGCCAGCCATTAACGTGTGCCATGCAATTTCATTTCCTTAGTTATAGGAACCCAAAATAAACTGAGACCAGTGAGTCCACCTAGGCTCAATTCATGAACCAGAATAAACCAAGACCAGTCAGCCTACCTAGGCTCAACCCACAAGCCGAGATGCACAAACCCCCGAGTGACTAGCGAGTCAACTCACCTTTGACCAATGAGTCAACTCACCCATAACCATAGAGTCAACCCCCGAGTGACCTGCGAGTTAACTCACCTTTAACCAACGAGTCAACTCACCCTTGACCATAGAGTCAACCCCCGAGTGACCAGCGAGTCAACTCACCTTTGACAAGCGAGCCAACTCACCCTTGACCATAGAGTCAACCCCCGAGTGACTAGCGAGTCAACTCACCTTTGACCAGCGAGTCAACCTTTAAGAGACCAGTGAGTCAATTCACCACTGACCATCAAGTCAAACCAGATTTGATTCAAACCCCTGGTCTTTGGACTGCATGTTTGTGGTATTCCATGAATATTATGGACGGCCTTGCCAATTATTCCATGAATAGTTGGCATGCACCCAACTCCTTGCTATTTGTATATATCCGTCCATTCATTTATTCACTCATTCATTTATTCATTCACTCATTCATTCCGACAAATGAAGGTAAGTAAGGCTTAGAGCCACACCCGATAAACTTACTAATGCTTGATCTCTTGTATTTTTCGGTTGGAAGCGAGAGAGAAGGAGGTTAAGACATATCACAAGTAGCCCGAAGGTCAGACCCCCGCCACCAATCGAATCTCTAGCCAAAATTTTCTCTAATCCAGAACCCGAAACCGCGATGGTAGATGATGATGCTGTTAGATAGTCTCTCAGAAGGATTCTAGACGCTTTGGAGTTCCATGATGTTTGGGAAAGGCTGAGCCCTTCTAATTCTCAAAAAGCCCAAGAATAAGAAGCGGAGATAGCAACACTGAAGGAAAAGATGGCAGACATGGAAAAGCTATCCCCAATGAAAGACAAGTCTGTTGTTCCCTCCATCGAGCAATATGTAGACATCGACCGATTCTCGCCAAAGGAATCCGAAGCCCTCCAGGCTAACTTTGTGATGCCTTCTCCATATACGGGCACTAGGTCCCCTCATGCGCATGTTGAGAGTTATCTCTGGATCATGACTAGCATGAACATCCCTAAGTTTCATATAGTCAATCTGTTTCAAGCCACTCTGTATAGGCCGGCTTCTGAATGGTATATGAGGATGCCAACGAACGTGAAATCTAACCGGAAAAAGCTATGTTCTGCATTTATGGAGAACTATGCTTTCAATCTAAAGGTCAAAACTACTTTGCAAGATCTCAAAAGGGTCAAACAACGTCCGAACGAGTCCTTTGAGGAATATTACTTGAGATGGATGCTGTTTGCATACTTGTGAGTGGGCACCCGACCAAGAGGCTTAATAGTAAAGCTCGTCAAAGGATCCAGCTAGAGGTACCGAGATGACATGAAAATGAAAACGTTCGATACCTTTAATGATGTGGAATACTATGCAAAAAAGGGTGGAGAAGTATGAGGAAGAAGATCGAATGAAGAAGCAAGAACAACAGGCTTACACTAAGCCTAGATATTTTGAAAAAGGTGGATCTTCCAAACAAGGCAGCTCCGAGTCCTTAAAACCTCCGTTCAAAGTTGTAGCAACCACTCATGTGCAAACTCATCAATCCATCTCCCCGTGGGTGGAGTCATTATCATAGATATTCACCAAACTGAGGAAGTCCGACTAACTTCAGAGTATCAAACCATTCATTCCACCTGAAGCGACAGACAAATATAACTTTTGTGCCTATCATGTAACCAAGGGGAATCACACTAATGAATGCAACCGGGTACTGAAAGATTTACAGCAGATGATAGCTAATGGGAGAATGAAAGAGCCCTAGAAGAAACCGAGAACACAGACTAATCCCCTGCCAAACTTTGAAGCCACGGTAAACGCCATCAATGTTCATATGGAGGCTAACGAGCACGGTATCGACATGACGGATAATTTTCGACATGACCAAGGATGGGGGGATAATATGATTTTAGACAATACGGACATGAAGAATTCCTCTGGTTTATGCATGAATAAGAGATCGTTATGATGGGTTTTGCACCTCGATTCCCCCGATTCTTAGAAGGTCCAGCTATGGATTGGTACAATGCAATGCCAATGGAAGGTCGTTGGAACTAGTACTATATGGAGAGATCTTTCCTACATTACTTCATGGCTTCTCAACTTCACCCGGACACGCTTTTCTGGTTGTTGGCACCTCAAGTAGACCAACACAATGCTGGTTGGTAGGATGCTCCTCCTGCTCAGCCCCCCTATGTATACTCCCCCAGATTACATGAGTCCCAACTACATTGGGACAAATCTATTCAAATTTGGAAATTTTCTAGGATGGCATGCTTGAGAGATCAAGAGCTATATGATCCCAAACAAGCCTGGAGTAATCACGAGGACCGGTGAAGGTATGTCAGCATGAACCTAGATGAAATAATGCAAGACCCATTCGCTGAACTCCATACAGATGCGGCATCAGAAATGAACCAAAGGAACCAAGTGAGCAGCGAGTAGCGAGACCCATTTAAAGGAATCCATGTGGAAATTACGGCATATGGTTCCCACATAGAGTAGACATTTGCCATCATGCAAGGCATGATCCTCGACTTTCGTATAACTATCAAAGGGGTCGAGGCCGGAGTAAATGCAGTAGGGAATGCAATAGAAGATCCTGAGGAAGACCCTGAAGAAGACCCTGAGGAAGATTCTGAAGAAGAACCTGGTCAAAGGAGTCCTTGAATTCTTCTACTTCTGAAGAAGAACCGATGAATGAGCCCTAACCTTTCGATGATTCAGATGAAGAAGTAGAAGAATTCAAGGACTCCAACGAGTCAGATCATGAAGATGAAAGTGAAGTGGATAATTTGGGGTACGAACCTGAGATCTTTACAGACGATGAGCTAAACCACTTATTAGGGGATTTTAAGTACGAGGCTCCCTTTCCTAAAGGCATGATAGTCGACTATGATGGTGCTGAGAGCTATGCCTCGTCTTTGGAGCACGATTCCCCAGGTGCCTTTTGGTCTACAGCAAGCGATGATTCTGGAGACTTTACAGACTTTGACTCAGATAATGAGCACCTCATTAATATGATTTGGGGCAAGGGGCAAGAACCTTCTCAGGAATACATCATGGAGAGGATCCGTATCGAAAATGAATTAGCTTAGGCTAGTTATCACATTTAAAACCTGCATCTAGGCAAAGTCTACCCCATATATTATAAGGGGACTAGAAGGCCTTGTGCCCATGTTTATGAATTTGTGCAGATGATGAGCAATGGGCACATTCACTACGCTCATTGGCTAGAACAATTCAAGGTAATGCTCAGGGGCAAGGCCATAACATGGTACGAGGGACTCACACTCTATCAAAGATCATTCTGGAATGTCCTTGCCAAGAAGTTTATCAGGTATTACACTTGGGTAGATCCACCAAGGGATCCTACTCCTGAGAGGGGTTTGGACGACCAACTCCTGCCAAACTAGCAGTGGGAAATCAATGAAGAATGCCCCTCACACATGCTAGAGTGCGACATGAAAATTGTTAACTTGCCCCAAAGCGACAATGATCAGGATGCAACTAATAGAGCCTCCTCATCCATTCACATGATTAGGCGAGACTCCAACCCCATTCAATGCTAAATCCTATAGGAGAAGCCCGTTATCCTGCAGAAACAGCGTGAAAAGGTCCCCTTTATGTAGTGGCTTTTTGCCACCAAAGCACCATCTTCCTTGAACAAACCAATTGACTT
Organism: Euphorbia pulcherrima; assembly: GCA_947683365.1. NCBI lineage: Eukaryota > Viridiplantae > Streptophyta > Magnoliopsida > Malpighiales > Euphorbiaceae > Euphorbia > Euphorbia pulcherrima. Next base: position 33,386,866 of record CANTUS010000015.1, on the reverse strand, counting down.
GAGGGAAATACCACTTGATGAAGATTTTGACGAGTTTGAAGTCTTCGAAACAACACACTCGCCGACCCAGGTTGTCAGTCCTATCACTAGAGGAGGGAAAATCACTAGGTCAACAGCCCTCACTGTGCCAAGAACGGAGTCTCCAACACCTCCTACTTTTGTTAAATCCTCAAAATAAATAGAAAGCCCGATCGTGGACCAGTTAAAAGACACCACCACCAAGATGAGCATCTGGGACCTTCTCTTTGGCTCTTAAGATCATAGGCTCGCCATTGTGAAAAAGTTGATGGAGATCGAAACATCTCCCCTAGCATCACCGGACAAGTTTGCGCGCTACTTAATACTAAGACTAGCACTTTTATCCCTGACATTGTTTTCTCAACCTCAGATTTGCCCAATGAGGGCATTCGCCATAATAAAGTTCTCTACTTGAAGGCAAGTGTTTTTGGGCGCATCATGCCATGTGTAATGGTTTATGATGGCTCATCTCTGAATGTCTGTCCTAAGGATATCTTGCCAATCCTAGGGTTAATCGAGAGGGACTTGAAGAAGTCCACGACGGTCATTAAGGCCTATGACAATTCCAAAATAACTATCATTGGTACGTTTGAAGCCGAAGTCACCATCAGAGAGATCTCTTCTATTTTGGTTTTTATAGTTATAGATATCCCGGTAACTTTCTCTACGCTGTTCGGACGACCATGGTTCCATGCTCTAGGATGGGTTCCATCCACTGTTCACTAGAAAGTCAAAATTCCATTCTAGGGAAAGATCGTCACTCTAGAGGCTAATGAAGCATCAGTAGTGGCAGCTCTAAAAATGGAAGAAAGCCATATGAAAGGGTTTACCATAACCACAATTAGTCAAGGATTAAACGAGCAACTAAAAGTGCATTGGGGCCCTTGGATTCAAAGTTACATGCAGAAACACCATACTCCCAGAAAAGGACTAGGTGCCCTTGAGTAGGGAATGCCAACCTTCAATATAGGGGCAGATGAATGGAAACCTGTAGGACTCGGCTATACCGGCACCAAAAGAATCACCAGCAAGGCAATCTTTTAGAAGAAATTAGAGCAATCCTACAATGGAACCCCCAAACCTATTACTCATCAAGGGAGGATAGTTTCAGGATTTGAAATTTTCTCAGATGTAGTCGATTATGGCAAGCACAGTAAAAGCTATGTGGCCTGTGTGATAAAGAAAGCAAATCATCAGCCAGATGCTAGGGCAATTCTCAATCAGACCAAGCTCGATGAACATGTGCATCCAAAGAAGATCAAGAAGCTGAGCAAAGAAGAGGAAATCCTTGACACTCTAACCAAACATTTCCATGCATAACTCAAGATAGTGGAGGAAGCAACGAGCAAGGGAGGTTGCTTGAGCCCGGCCGTCATGGACATGGTCAAGGTCATGAAGGGCAAAGCAAAAGTAGAAGAGGAAGACGATAAGGACATCCTGCTGAATCCAGCTGCCATAGAAGAATCATCCGCTGCAAAGTCAGACACTACCGATCAAGATGAGTCTTTTGTTTCCATTTCTAATATGTTTGAAATGAATAATGTATTTTATGATGATAATAAGATGAAGAACTTTGCTTATTTGGATTGTGTTTCTGATTGCAATTCCATACATCCATTCCAGCATTGATCTAGCATCTTTAACATTAATAATGATATTACAAAAGAAATTAACTTAAATACGGAGGATGATCCAAAAATGGTATACATTTCCAATTAACTGCCCGTCGAGCAAGAGAGAGAATTGGTAAAGGTACTAAAAAATCACGTTTTAGCCTTTGCTTAGTCTCACGAGGACATGCTAGGACTTGATCGGCACATTGCCGAGCACAAGATTCCTACGGACACGAAGATTCGTCTAGTAAAGAAAAAGATGAGGAGAATGCATCCAAAATGGGTGGAAAAGGTCAAGGCAAAAGTAGCCAAATAGATCAAGGCTAATTTTGTAGAAGTCGCCAAATATCCCACTTGGCTATCCAATGTAGTTCCTGTGCCCAAGAAAAAATGGCGACATCAGAGTTTGTATCGACTTTAGGGATCTAAATAGGGCTACCCCTAAGGATGATTTTTCGTTACCGCACATTGACATTCTGGTAGACAGTGCGGCAGGGGCTACCATGTATTCCTTCATGGCTGGGTTCTCTAGATACCACCAGATTCTCCTGAACATAATAGATAAGTTTAAAGCTGCATTTATCTTAGAATGGGGAACGTATTATTTCAGAGTAATGCCTTTTGGACTCAAGAACGCAAGGCCAACCTACTAGCCAGCGGTCACAACGATACTACATGATTTGATCCACAAAGAAGTTGAGGTCTACGTAGATGACATGCTTATGAAATCTGCTATGCCAGAAGAGCATCTAGCAGTGTTAGAGCGATTCCTTATGAGAATTGAGAAATACAGTCTCCGTCTCAACCTGAGGAAGTGTATATTCGGTGTCATGTCAAGCAAATTACCGGGAATGTAGTTAGCAAAAGGGGCATAGAGATGGATCCTGATAAGGCCAATGCCATTAGTGAAATGCCTGTATTAAAGACTGAAAAAGAAGTAAGGAGTTTCTTAGGCTCCATACAATACATCAGCCGATTTATAGCACGATTGAGTACTACATGCAAGCCTATCTTTAAGCTCTTGAGAAAGCAGCAACCAATAGATTAGAACGATCAATGTCAGGAAGCCTTCGACTGGATCAAGTCTTATCTAATGAACCCTCCTGTGCTGAAGCCACCAATTCTCGGAGGGCCACTAATTCTCTACTTAGCGATAAAAGAAACATCTATAGGAGCTATGTTGGTTCAGGAGCACGAAGATAAGAAAGAACATGTAATTTATTATCTTAGCAAGAAATTGCTAGAATATGAGACTCGATACACCATCGTGGAAAATCTTGCATTGCCATGGTCTGGCTCACCAAGAAACTCAGACATTACTTTTAATCCTACCGAATCCAAGCAGTTGCAAAGGTGGATCCAATGAAGTATTGATGCCAGGCTCCCTCGCTAACCGGGAAACTAGCAAGGTGGCTCTTATTGTTGTCAGAATTCAATATCGTACGTCACTAAAAAGACCATCAAGGGGAGAGTAGTGGCTGAGTTCCTAGCAAATCAGCCGCTTGAGGGAGAGCCAGAAAACCTAGAGTTCCCCGATGAATGTTTTACAGCAATAATGAAAAATCCCTGAAAATGGACTGTGTTCTTCGATGGTGCCGTTAACAAGTGAGGAGCTGGCTTGGGAGTATTCATCATTATGCTAGATGGAACGCTCATACCCTTGTTAAAGCGATTAAAATTCCTCATCACGAATAACGGAGCAAAATACGAAGCCTATCTATTCGTAATGTCTGCTCTAGCCACTCTTAGAGCAGATAAAGTAAAATTATTAGCGATTCGGCTTTGGTCATCAAACATGTTATGAGAGACTGGGAAATGAAGGAGGAATCCCTCAGACCTTACTTAGAGGCTATATGGAGGAAAGCCGTAATGTTCAGTGAATGCGAATTTTGTTACATACCCCGAGAAGAGAACCAGATGGCAGATGCGTTGGCCACTTTAGCCTCCATGTGGGAATGGCCCCAGAAGCAGCCAGTCAAACCTCTTTTATTATGGAGACAAACCGATCTCCGTACTACGTCCGTGCGATAGAAGGTGCCATGGACAAGGAATAACACTAGTACTCTTACATTGTCAAATTCCTGGAAAATGGTGGATTCCCGGCCAAAGCTACGAATTCCGACAGGAATACACTTAGGAAGCTGTTTGTGCAGTTCTACTTGACTAAGGGAGATCTGCTCAAAAGGTCATCTGACGGTTTGCTGTTAAAATGTTTGACTCAACAAGAAGTAGAGAAGGTGATGAAAGAAGTACATTCAGGAGACTGCGGTCCACATATGAACGGCATCGTGATGGTAAAGAAAATTCAAAGGATGGGATACTTTTAGCTAAGCATGCTAGCTGATTGTATTCAAGAGGCAAAGACTTGCCATGCCTGTCAGATATACGGAGATGTGAGCCACTTGCCCCAAACAGCATTATAGAATTTAATGATGCCTTGGCCATTCTCAGCCTGGGGCATCAATATCATTTGCAAGATAAGACCATCTTTGACCAATGGCCATCGTTTCATTATAGTGGCAGTCGATTACTTTTCCAAATGGGTTGAACCAGACTAAGAAAATGGCTCAATTTATTCAGTGACATATCTTTGCCAGATATGGCATCCCTCATCATATAGTGAGTGACAATGGTGTACAGTTCCAAGGAGAAACAACTAATCTTATTGAGAATCAGGGGATTGAGCATCATCGCTTTTCACCCTATCGCCCTCAAGCCAATGGAGCTGTAGAAGCAGCTAATAAGGCAGTTAAGAAGATCCTCTCCAAAATGATCGTAAATTATCAAGATTGGGCCGATCATTTGCCTTATGCTTTATGGGGGTACAGAACCAGTGTCAAGACTCCTACAGTTCAAACTCCTTTTTCTCTCGTCTATGGAATGGAGGCAGTGTTGCCCGTTGAAATGGAGATCAAATCTTTACACGTAGCCCTTGAAGCGAGACTTGTTGAAGATGAATGGGCAAAGGCGAGGCATGAAAAGTTGTGTTTGATCGATGAGAAACAATTAACTATATTAGAGAATCTACAATTATACCAACAGCGCATGGCTAGAGCTTACAATCATAAAGTCAAATGGTAGGATCAACCCCTGAGGGTAGGTGATCTAGTCTTAAAACAATCTTGTAAGACGCACACGGATGCTCGAGGGAAGTTCCAACCAAACTGGGAAGGACCATACATAGTAAAGAAGACTCTCAGTAAAGGGGCAGTCAAAATCTCAGACCTGTACGACAAGTTGAAGCACTATCTCGTGTAAGAAAAAAAAGAAAAAAATGAATGAATGTCTGTCAAGAGATAGTAAGGGCTCTTGAGCAAAAACAAAGACCCTAAAAGAGTGAGGTGATGGAGGTCTATCCGTTCTAGCAATTTGAGATACTCTTGACATGGGCATTTGCACACTTTCAGAAGATGATGATGATGATTCTGATCCTAATGAAGATCCATGCTTTGAATCCATACATAACATGAAGATCCAACTACTTTTGAAGCCATTTGGGCTATTCTAAGCCATCATATTTGAAGACCAACTTCAGGCCCAACAAAATATGCCCAAATGATGAGGGACGTTTGGAGGAGTTTATTTGCTTTTTTTAAGCTTTATTACCAATAAATATGTGTTTTCATTGTCAGTTTAAAATAGGATTAAAGTATGGAGTTATTTGTCTTTAATTCCTTTTAATATGCTTGTAACCTCTTAGTTGTTTTCTTATTTAAAGGGGCAACAAACTTGCAAGTAATCAGATCATATTTTGAGTGAAATTGTGTGTTTAAACACATTTGGGTTTTATTAGTTTCCAAAAACTAATGGGGTTTTGTGTGCGATCCAAAAACACTCAACTTATTACATTTTCCTTTATTTTACAACCAACCATTTTCTCTTCTGAAATTCCACCTTTTAACACATTCAAAGAAACTTAAACACTTTCCTTTTCTCACAAAATAAGCCATTTCACCTTACCTTACTCATAATTTCCGTGCATTTTTCTTTCTATTTTCCCTTACAAACAGCCATCCAAACACCACCACGCCATCATGAGGCCTTGGGTAAAATCCATTTGGAACATTTCTTGGGAATAAATACCATTTATCCCTCCTATTTAAATAATATCTTTTATGATAACATACATATTCATGTTAAAAATACTGCATGAGTGCATTAAATGGAAACTGCGAATTATTTAATAAAACACGCATTCAAATAACATTTTTGTCTTTATTTTACATAAAAGTGCATTACAAACAGGAAATGGAAATGACAAAGGCAAACAATGAGCCTAAAGCCTTTATTCTCCCATGGAAACGAAAGACACATGATGACAAGCTCAATGATCTACAAGGAAGCTACAAAGTCTCTTAGTCTCGGTAAGCCTCTCCTCGAGGGTGGCAAGCCCGTGGGTACTCGTGACCTAGATATGATAAGCGTTAGTAGGATGTATGTCAAAAGGCATAGAGTAATTCACTACTACCCGAGTACAATTTCCCCACCTCACGTCATGGCGATAGACCCAAGTATAAGAAAGTTCAGAGCCAAAAAGGGTGCACAAGGACATCAGAAACCCCTGCGGATGACCAAACTGCCTGCACAAGCGACTAGGAGAGTAGGTGATAATCTCCGAAAGACCAACGAGGACTACTCCATCTCTAGCAACATCAGTAGCCACATGCATGATTCCCCACCAAGGGCAAACCCAACAAATATCCTCAGCAGCTCGACTCCCCATAAACTCAACCTACTCCTCGATAGTGAAGTCTATGTGAGAACGGTCACCGATGCAAACTAAGGAGCTCTATGCCCAGTAGGCCTTCGATTGATAATCCATGCTCGTAGGAACAGACAATACGGAAAGCTTGTCCCAAAGCCAGAGCTACAAAAAAGAAATAGAAAAATAAAAAAAGAAATAAAAAGTAAAAAAAAGAAAGAAATGGCTTGCTGGATCAAAAACCTGAAAAGACAATCCAGGCAAAAATTAAGGCAAGCCTGATGAATTGAAAACCTGAAAGGGCTATTCATGCCAAAAGAAAGGGCTGGAATAAAATTTACCTGAAGGAGGAGTCTGCTACCCCTAGTAGTAGCTTCAGTTCCATTTCGAGAAGAACGCACAAAGATCAGTGTCTCGGCCAAACTCACTATCATGGGAGATTTTCCCTCTAACATCTAATCGACGAGGGTGAACAAGGCAAAGCTGCAACCGTGGTTGGAGCCTCACAAAGAAAGACTCCCAGCAAAAGTAAACAAATAAGTGGAAGCCAGATTGTATCGTTAAGAGAAAGATTCCTAACTATGTCGAAAGCCACGTCCACCCTCAACCCTCGTTGCAAATCAACCGACGTCTATCGAATCATTGCAACTATAAACAGTTCATCAATGGGTCAGGAAACTCAGGACGATGCATCAGAATGGCTAGAGGCATATCAGCTAAAGATCTCAGGAGTCCACAGAATTTCTCATACAAGGGGCATAGCTCATGAACTCCAAAACAGAAAACATTATCAATAGGATCCCAAAACCTGACGGCGGCCTGCATCACACTGTCCTTAACAATAATGCAACAGTATTCCTTCATATACGACAAACCGCAGACTCTAAGATGGTCTCAATCGTTGGAGTTCTTCAGATAAATATTCAGATCTGCACGAAAATGGATGTAGTTCTCCATGGCAAAATTTTGAGGAGTAGTAATTCGCTATAAGTAGTTTATGAGGCAATCTGTCAATATCTGGAAGATTACCCCAATAAACTCGATTATCAATAAAAGAAGAAAAGCATAAAGCGTAGGAATAATGCAAAATTCTGCCATGAATAAAAAATGTGTTCATACAAGAAAAGGCTCCGTAAATGGCCTAAATAAAAGAAAACCACAAAAAGAAAACCTATCCACTGTCTGCCGCTTGAACCCGGGTGGCTAGGATTGAAGGACGACGGAGGAGGAGGATAACCACCATGTGGAAAGAACCCAGGAAGGCTGCCATGTTCCTGCTGAGGCTGTTGCTACTGGTCATCCACTTGGACCATCCCCAACTGAGCTCGGAGTTATTAGATCTCTAGCTGCAACATTTTAGCCTAGATTATTCATATGCATTTCATAACATGCCATGCATCATCATTGAAACAATAAAATAATAAACATACCTCCATGTCAAAATTTTGGTTCATCATGAATCGATGCTATCCTTGGATGTATCCCCAATCGGAGATGCTATCGGCAATAGGCACCTACAAAAATAGAAATTGAAACAAGTCAGAATTATCATGATCTAAGAAAGAGATGAAAAGGAGAAAAGAAAAAAAACAGAAAAACTCATATGAGTAGCGCCAGCCGGGTGGAAAGTCACCGGGTGCTCAGGGTCCAGGTAAGGTTGGATCACTAGCATGTAAGTACTCAGGTCAGGACGGTACATCAGGAACATGGATGGGTGATAATGGAATCCTCGATGTCCCCCATCATCATCGGACCCTAAGGGGGAACCGATGAAGCTGAAGAACTCCCAACATGGGTGGAAGTGGACGCATGCCTCTTCCTACCTTGGTGATCCTATAGAAACGTCAAAATAAAGGCGAATTAGTTCAATTAAGCACAAAAATCAGAAAATGATGAGGAAATCCGAGTCAAAGAAAAAGAGATACCGTCATCCGGACAGCCCCAGGTGAACTTGATCTAAATTCGCCGCTAGGGGCGAAAGTGGAAGGAGCACCACCCTTGGTAGGGTTGTGGACGTCTGGCTAGGGCTCGATAGGAACAGGGTCTATCTCTAGCCATCCAAGCAGCTGTGAATGGTAAAACTCCTCATACCCCTTGGGTCACTCCAAGAAAGCGCTAGATATACCATTAGAGGCCAGTCTTGCAAAGTCCGGTGAACTGCGAGGCCAAAAGATCCATCGAGGCACGTTAGGAGGGATAGAATGCATCCTAGGAGGAAGATGCCAACCTTGGAAACACTCCCCAAGATACCACTCTAAGGAGAAAGGAGTCTCTAAAATAAACTGGGTGTTCACATACTCCCCAGCCAACCTCATAACATCCGACCAATGAAGTTCATGCCCCCAGGCTGAGTCTTAATCTGAGGGAAGAAAAAGAAGCCATGTGTCGATACAATGATTGTAGCAGATATAGCCAAGAGGAAGAAAGTCAAAAAAAAGAAAAAAAACTATGAGGTATACTTGCTCCGAAGTCAGAGTACGAAGACGGATAGAAAAATAAGGAGACTCAATCTCCCAGCCATGAGGGCAAAACGGATAGCTACTATTCCGCACCAGCTTTGTCCTTAGAAGAATCCCCATCTCGAAAAATGAGATCTGCAAAAAGTTGAAAAAGAAAAAACTTAGAACATCAAAAGCAAGCGAAAATGCTCATAAAGGAAGAAAAGGGAGTTAGACCCTTACATAGACAATCTGAAGACAGGATTTGAACTTGCCAATCATGTTCCTCACGCACTGATCAATGGCCCAACATAGCTCGACCCTAGGCGTACTCATCAAAGAGGGTGGGATTGATCAACAAAGTAGGCAAAATGTGAAGGTTCACGATTGAACCCCCTGTGGGAAAACACAACCAGGACAAAAGTAGCGGCCATGAAGGCTCTAGCCTCGCACGCAGAAGATAAGTGCCTTCTATCCCCGGTAGTCTAAAAGGTCATGAGTTTCTCACAAGAAACTCACCCAGGCTTATCCCCAGAATAGCCAATTAAAGCCTCAATGGTCTACATGTTGAAATTGTCATAAGTAAAGCAAGCTTTAAAATCACGTTACCGTAGAAGGGAAGGCCTGTGATGGCGCAGTAATCCAGCGGAGTGATAGTGTACTCCCCACAGCGAAAATGAAAAGTGTAGGTAATATCGAACCATCTGCTCAAGATATGGGTAGAAGTACCAGCCGGGATGTATGGATACTTACGGGACTTCACCTACTTGCAATGCGTCACCATCCTCCCTAAGGACGTCTCGTCAATGATGGCCTTAGCGCCGGGAGAAAGTACCTTGTACCACTTGTAAAAATGGGAAATACTGCCACCCTCATGGCGAGTAACCTGCAAAAAATAATGCATGTACACTAATCACACACCAATCTTTGATAAATCACACGATTATCGAAAGTCATTGCATCTAATAATAAATTCATGACATAATTTAAAATTAAAAGCACAAAAATAAACAAATGACATGAAAATAATAATAAGTAAATAGAAAATACGATAACAACGGTAAAGCTTATCAAAATGCGAGAACGATGATCGTAAGGCTTCAATGCAGGCGGAATAAAATCCCCAGGAGCGATTGCATGATATTCCAAGTCAGAGGAAGCCCATATAATGCCTCGGTAGGCACTTCAGAAAGTTCCACTTGTTGGCCATCAACAATCACCTGCGCGTGGTCACTTGGACGGTCGGTAAATCCAAGCGGATATCATACAGCTTGTACCACATCGAGACCCCGCAAATTCGGAGTAGAAGGGGTAGAAAAGGAAGGAAAGTCAAGGAAATCAGTGCCAAAAATAGCAAGAAAGCAGAAATTTGCTAAAAGAGCAAGCAAAAATCACGAGAATGGAAGAGAAGATTTTTCAGTGTGAAGAAAAAATGAAGGCCAAGATTAGCCGGCAAGCAATTAGCCGCAGGACTAATTACATGCGTAATTAGGGGGCGGGCTAATCGCCTAGCCAGCTGTCATGCGTTTACACGTTGAACGCTTAAATACGTAACGGCTATAAAAGTTATCGTTATAAAAGTTACGTATATTTTAACTTTTTTTGTATTTTTGCATATTTACCCATTTTCTGCATTGTTTATAAAACGAAGGGACCTAAAAAAAGTTGTTTTTACACAGTCATTCATGCCTAAAAATATTTATTTCGACCCCCGGTCAATTTTTTATACAATTCATTAATAAATTTTTAATCAAAGGGACAAAACATATTTTGTTTCAAAATTTGTAGATTAAAAATATTTTAACTCATTGCATTCCACACACACACACTATTTTGTTTGTTTCGCATACGACAAAATTTCTAGCACAAAATTTATGTATGCGAGAGGCAAACTGTTAGCACGGGTCCGTTCCATTCCGATGAGGAATTATGCCTATTTAGTTCAGTGATCAGATAAAAGAGCCAAAAAGGACCGAATTGTCATCCAAAATCCGAAATTCAAAAATCCACTTTCTAGGGAAGCTTCGAGTTAGCCTTTCCTATTGAAAAATCAAAAAGTCAAAATTTGGTCAAACATGGGTAATCATCCAGCCGGGTATTCATCCTTGAAAGCTTTTGGACCTTTGTGACTTCAAAGATGCGGGTCGAATGAACTTGGAAGCAATGACTTTGAATTTGCAACGTATCTTCTATAAATCTTCATTTAAAATTTTGAGAAGATTTCTTAGACTTGACAATTTGATTTGGCACCAAAAAATTAAAAAAACATAGCTCTGTGCTCGCCATCATTCTCCCCTTCTTTGAAAAGATTCGTCCTCGAACCTTGTAAGTATAAAACATCGGGAAGAACATTTTTTCCAAAAATACTACAAATGAATCTACCCTCATTTACATGCTTATTATCAGTATCCACATGTTTAGCCTCTTTTTCAACTTGAAAACTAGATTCCGTTCCATCTCCAAAGAGCATCTCGTTCTCGAGAATTTCAATCTCTTGAATGGTCAAAATTTTACCATTAGGAGCAGATTGCAAATCATCATGCTCTTGACATATCAAAACTTTCACAAGCTCTTCCGGTGCATTTTCAATGGAACACATAGATTGGTCATTTTCAAATGCATTTGGATTTGGTGAGACATTTGATATGGATTTTGGTAGGGATATGAATATTTTTTTATTCGGCAAAATCAGCAGATTAGAAGGTGTACAATGATTTTGAGGTTTAGAAACACATGTGCGCAAAAGGTTAGGAATCAACCATAATATCATTTTTTGTCCTCAAAACACTTATGTATTCAAAATCATAGCACATATTCCAACCGGCTCATTTCTTCACCAAAGAAACGAATATTCATATCCCCTCTAAAATCCATGTCAAATGTCTTAACCAAACCAAATTCCTTGGAAAGTTCTCAATGTGTTCACCAAGTGGAAAATTCTTCATCTCTTTCCAATCACAGTACACTTACCAATTTGTTCGATTCTTCCAAAAATAAACCATCATTTGCAACCCCACCAAAGTCCATTTCAGATGTTTCAATCAATAAAAACGCATCAAAAAATATTAAATCTATTTGTTGCGGTAAAAATGAATCAGAAGAGATTGTAAGAGACTTGGTATTACAAGGGTTTCATGATCTGAAATTTGTTCATACAAATAAAATTATAACAATTCAAGATCTTGAAGATCTTGAAAATGAGATGCTTTTTGGAAATGAAACATCTCAATTTCAAATTGAAAAGGAATTTTGGCATGTGGATATTTAGATGAAACAATTTTGTGAGAAAGAATTTATTTGTGGTAATTTTCAAATATATGATTCTTCTTATATTCTAGAATTACAAGATTCGAGGACGAATCTTTTTGCAGAAGGGGAGAATGATGGCGAGCACAAAACTATGTTTGTTATTTTTTGGTGCCAAATTGATTTGCATTATCCGAAAATTATTCTCATTATTTCAAACGCAGATTTATGGAAGATTCGGTGCAAACTCAAAGTCATTGGATCCCTTTCAAGCAAAGTGCTATTCAACTTTAATTCCATGTACTAATAATATTTATAATTCCATCTAGTTTAATGCATAATTATATTTTCTGATTATATTATGTTAGAAAATGTTTTGTGTCTTTATTTTTAATAGTTATAGCTGCTAATAATAGTTCATTAAGATTGAATTAGAGTTGAGAGTTTTATTGCTTTAATTGTATTCAAATTCTTGTAACTTTCTTCTAGCTTTAAGTGTCTTTTATAACTCTTATGTGAGAGTCTTTTTTTTAATCTTTTTGTAACTCTTCTTTTTTTCTTATTTAAAGGAAGAAAGAATTATGTAATAGATCATATTATCAGATTATAATTTGGAGAAAAAGTATTTGTGTTTTAGCATATTTGGGTTTTGTTAGTTTCCAAAAACTAATCGGGTTTTGTTTGTTCCCAAAAACAAACAAGGATTTTGTATGTGATCCAAAAACATTCAACCATCTCAAATCAATCCATTTTCTTTTCTAATTTAGTTTCCTAGCCGTTCGATGCATTCGCTGGTTGATTTGGGAAGTTTCTCGGCCATGAGGTATTCATCCAATTCTCGTTTTCCTTCACACCTTTTTGCTAATGATATTGTAATTTTTGGGGCTGCATCTACTGAAAACTTTCGAGCAATTAAGCGTTTATTTGATGAGTATGCTCTTATTTTTGGGCAACTTGTTAATTGGAATAAATCACCAGTTTACTTTGGCTCTAAAGTGTTGTTGACATGAGCTCGAAATTTATCAGCATTACTTGGAGTTTGTAGGCTGGATGCGCCTTTCATGTACGTAGGGGTTCCACTTTTTTGGGGCTGCCCTAGACGTACTGACCTTTGGGGAATTACAGACAAAATAATGGCAAAATTTTCAGGTTGGAAAGGTAACTCTTTATCAATGGTGGGTCGGGTCTGCCTTCTAAACTCGGTGATACAAAGCTCCTTTATACATTCATTCTCGGTTTATCGATGGCCCATTACTCTTCTTAAACAAATGGAAAGGGGTATATGAAATTTTGTCTGGTCTAGTTTGGTGGATACAAAGAAACCTATAACGGTTCCTTGGCATATTTGTTGTAGGTCAGTCACTCAAAAATTTGAGAAATTTAGATGCCAATCTCCTCGACAAGTTAGGTTGGGATATTTTAAATGGTGCATCCTATGCTACTCATTGCCTGAGAAATAATTTTATTCGAAGTACGGGTGATGCTAGAAGGCAACCTTTCTCTTTTTCTATCTGGTCATCCATAAAGAATATTTTTGGATTCATTAGAGAGCATTCTAAATGGCTTATTAGCAATGGGGAAAGGGCAAGTTTTTTGTATGATAATTGGTTAGGCATTACTCTGTTTAATAGGCCAAAATTTGAAGGACTCGAGCGCAGCCTCAGCGGATCAGTTGCATTGTTTTTATATAATGACACGTGGGAACTCCCGGCTGAATTCCCTGTTAATTTTCAGCAGCAGATATTCAGCTTAAAAATACTCATCTTTGGCCCTGTTTGGACCCCCTCAGTGGATGGGTTTTTTTTTCATAATGCTTCTGCTATTTTACTGAACTCTCCTCAAAGTATGCCATGGTATAACTTTATTTGGAAGGCTTTCTTGCCTCCTTCCAGATCGACAATTTGTTGTCTTATTATCTACGGTAGAATGCCTACTAGTGATGCTTTCCAAGCTAAAGGTATTTCATCGGCCTCTTGTTGCTCGCTTTGTAGTAATTCAGTTGAGACTCTTACTCACTTGTTTTTCTTATGTCCATTTGCGAGGACTTATGGAGTGCTATAAGTAATTTTTTTGGACGGCGCATTGAGCTTAGCTGTAATGTGCGTGAATTCTTTGATAAAGTTAGTGAGAAGTAGTGCGGCTCTCAACTCTTTGCCGTATGGAATGTTGCTGTGCTGTCTTGTGTTTGGGTCATCTGGCGTACTAGAAACTTGGCTAGATTTGAGAATCAAGTGCCGGAGGTGGGACTTTGCTTGAGACTTTTGTGGAAATTTATTAAGTAGAATTCTACCGTGTTGGATCCACTAAATCAATTAATGACTTCCGAACATTGAAACAATTAAATTTCCATATTCTACCTTCTAAAAGCGAGAAAATAATACAAGTTACATGGCAACCTCCATCTTTGAACTTCATCAAAGTACATATTGATGGTTCATCAACAGGATCACCTGGACAAGCAGGATATGGAGGCGTCTTCCGGAATGCTAGGGGTTTCCCTCATGGCGTGAATTTAGGGTCTATTAATTCAACATTTGCTTTTGAGGCTGAATTATTAGCAGCGAGTGTTGCGATTGATAAGGCATTTGCTCAAGGGTGGTGAATCTATAGTTGGAAACTGACTCTAGTTATGTTGTGTTTTAAGGAATAAAACAAGACAAGTCCCATGGTCTTTTGAGGATTCGTTGGGAGGAGTCGCTATTAATTCAAAATCAAAAGTGCTCATGTCGCACATTTATCGAGAAGGAAATCGGGTAGCAGATGCATTAGCTCGCTACGGTGTGACCAGCGGTGAGGAATGGAGGAGCTCTCACCCGGCCTTTGCTGCGGAATTTATTGAGGAGGACTATGCCCAACGCCCACAGTAACATTTCGTACGCTAATCTGATTATTTTGTAGGTGAATTTACTATATTGTTGCTCAATAGCCGATTATTCGGTTTTTCGTTAGCTATTTGCGGAACTCCTATGTAATTTTTCTTTTATGTATAAAAATCCTTGGGGAGGGTTTTTAACGGCGGTGAGAACCTTTCTCACCTACCTTTTCCATCTCTCGTAGGGTTGAAAGTGGGGCGGGGATTCCCCAAATCCGATGGGGATCTGCCTCGATGGGGATTTTTCAATCCCCGAATCCTTAATGGGGATAGGGATGGGGGCTATGTCCCCAAACCCGATAAATCCCCGAACCCGATAAGAAAAACTAATTTTTATTTTTTTATACATACTATCAATAATCTTATAAAAGATCTTGATTAAGCTTAAAAGTAGATTGTAAATTATAATATTATAACATTTACAATTATTAATTTCTATATATTAATATTAAAAAGTCACAATTTACTTGAAAAATAATATTCAACACCATTTCATTAATCATCTAATCGATGTTACAATTGAATTGATACTAATTATATTGTATTGGTTTTAGTTTTGTTTAATTATTTTCACTAATTATATAACTTGTATCAATTTTTTTGACGTATCAATATGAAGTAATTTTAGTTTATGTAATTTGGCAAAAAAATTAGCATATTTTTATATAATGGGGAATTGGGGATTCCCCGATGGGGAATGGGGAATCCCTGATTTGAAAACGGGGAAACAATTTTCCCCGAATTCTTAATGGGGATGTGGGATGGGGAAATTTTTTTCCCCAAAACCTTAATGGGGATGGGAAATGCATTCCCCGCCCCGATAAGCCCCACTTTCTACCCTACTCTCTCGGGTAAGAATAATTAAAAAAAACTTCAAAACACTTGTAAAAAAGAAAAATTATCAACTAAATAAGGATGATGATGTAAAATTCTTTGTTGAGTTAGTTATAAATGACCATTTTAGTTAGTTGAATTTGTTACAAGTATTTTATACTCTACACTAAGGTGTACTACACAATCATGTAATCATTAGCTACTATATAAGGCTGTATTAGCGTGTTACTTGTTAATCTTGTTGAACTTAGTTCAGAAGATCTGAAGAAATCTCAGAAGTTAAAGATTAGAACCCATAATTCAAGTTTTGAAGAAAACTAAAAATCAGAACTTGTGCACTCGAAAGATAGTTAAGCTCAGAAGACCGAGAAGACATCAGAAGCAAGACAAAAAAGGTTTAGACGATCAGAAACCAAAAACCTCGGAAGACTATCTTGGCTTACAAGAGAAGAAAAACATCTCCAACTACCAAAGCTTCGATCTCAATGCATCAACTCATGTAAAGACCAATACTAAAAATAAATCTCTACTTTTCATGACACAAAAAGATAGATGATTGATAAGTGTTAAAATTACACTTATCATGTGGCTAAACTGATATGAATCCGGGTACGCGAAGCGCAATCTGAACTCAAGAATTTTCCCGGACCGTGAATTGAGATTTATGAGACACAAAGAAAATAAATTAATGAGTTAGAAAACGGATTATAATAGAATAGACGGCAATAGCACAACCAATCCTAGCAAATAAAACGAACAATCACATTAGCATATAGTTAACGCAACCTTTCGAATTGGATGAAAGAACCTGTTATGGGGTTGATTCTCAATTGTCTAGCCACAACAACAATTGATCACAATCAAAATAATACTTCAAGGACAAGATCCCGATCACTCGTACTCAAAGAAAGCTGAATTTCCGCAAAGGAAAAATCTGAATTTTATTATTATCAAATATGTGTCTAGAATACATAAAAAACTATCTATATATATAATACTCCTAACCCTAATGCACGAAATTAACATCATAATTTGGCTAAGAATAAAATACTAACGTCCTAATCAGATTCTTAAAAGAAGTCCTTAAAGAATCAGGAGATAAATCCTACTTGAATAGAAATCACAAACTAACTAGGAAATAAAATATCTCAAATAAGAAAATAATAAATAAACCTAATTAAATTAAATGAAATCATAATATGATGGCAGCCATATTGTCTTCCATCAAGTAATTGATCCAATAAGAACTAGCCAAGATCCCAATGGGTTAACACGTTTTACGCACATGCTTGTCCAAACCTCACTTAAGCAAACTCTAATCAGACCAAATCTTAAATCATTCTTCCATACTTCCCTCAGCATTATAAATTCTGCATCCTTGATTAAGCACACATTATTAGAATTTGTTGAAACTTTCCTTAGATAATCAATTGTCGGAATCTCCTTGTTTAGCCCAATTGAAGCAGATTGAACACTCTTTGACTTAGAACATGTAAATGGAATATGTAAAAGATGTTTTCTTAAGTTCCTTGTCTTCATTATTTCCATGATCTATAGTTGGTGTTCCTTTATTCACATCATTCCCTCTCTCTTTAAAAAAGATTCGTCAAGCAAGTTCTACGTGTCCCTTCCTTTTGAGGTACCATGTCGATGGAATCAGCCCAAGAAATCATACTTCCATCTATCAAAGTCTTTAACATTAGATTCTATCAAAGTTCTCAATTGTAGACATTTCTTGAGTATTATTGATCTATTTATAAGAATTCACGTGGTATGTTGTTGTTTTAAATGCTTTTTCAAGATTAAGTGAATCTTATAAGGAATTCACTTTTAAATGGAATTTGGACAAATAGTACGAGAAGTTAGCAGCAATGGACTTATTTTATTGCCAATTTGGATAAGTGTTGGATGCTTGGAAAGAAGTCAAAGTCAACACGAAGACCCTTGTAAAATAGTTGTTTACGACCGCGAGATAGACAACCACGATAATGACATTGCCATTTCGAAGACAGTAGGTTTCCAATAATTAAGCCACGAGCGCGACACATCAAGTCATGATCGCGACACGCCATATCAAAGGCTGCGCAGATTTTCTTCCAAGAGGCATATCAACCGCTATAACTACTATTTGGATAAGGCACCTTTCCATCAATTAATTACATGAAGAGATGTGACTTTTCAACCTCTATATAAAGGCAATTACAGCTAGGGCATAAGGGAATATCTACCGGAGGGGCAGCAATGTAAGTGATAATAAATACAGAAGTTGCGGTCAATAAAGTAGGGGGGATAATCTGAATTTCAATTGTCAGACATTAGCCATAGAGAGAAAGAAAAATGAGAGAGTGAAATCTACATAGTTCTTAGGTTTCTTAAGTTATTCTCGAGAGTGTTGTCTTATAGTGTACTTGCAAAACACTTATGAATATAATTCATTATCCTTCATCAAATACTTTCTTCTATTATCAATAATTTGTTCTACCAGAAAGATTGTGCATTTGGAAATTCAAGTAGAAGAAGAGCCAGAATCGACAATTGACCACCCATAATAGAAGGCGGTTTGAACTTACTTAACTCTTCAA
Organism: Euphorbia pulcherrima; assembly: GCA_947683365.1. Taxonomy (NCBI): domain Eukaryota; kingdom Viridiplantae; phylum Streptophyta; class Magnoliopsida; order Malpighiales; family Euphorbiaceae; genus Euphorbia; species Euphorbia pulcherrima. The sequence continues at coordinate 33,368,561 of CANTUS010000015.1, read as the reverse complement.
TTCTTTAATTTAGATTTTGTCTAATTGCATCTTTCCTAATTCTATTTTGACCGTATCACCTTTTAATGACGAACACGTTGTTATGTTGATTATTTTTTGGTGTCAATTTGAAAAGTTTTATCCCAAAATTATTCTCATTGTTTCAAATGCAAATTTATGGAAGATTCGGTGCAAAGTCAAAGTCATTAGACTCCTTTCAAGCAAAGTGCTATTCAACTTAAATTTCATTCACTAATAATTTTTATCATCAAATCCAGTTTTATGCTCAATAAGATTTAGAGGACATTTTTGCTAATATTAATAGGTTAGAAAATGTTTTATTTGTCTTTATTTTGCTTTATTAGAGTTTTAATAATAAGTTATAAAACATGACATTATGTAGGCATTAGTTTTACTAGCTTTCAAGTGTCTTTTGTAGCCCTTAGTTTTTAAGTGTCTTAATTCTTTTTGTAACTCTTTTTAGATTTAAGTTCCTTTTAGTATGTGATCCAAAAACATTCATCCAAATTCATGAATTTTATTTTTCAATTTCGTTTCTCACAATATTGGAATAGAAACGTGTTCTTTTTCGCTTCCGCACGCCATCACCTTTCCTCTCTACATGTGCTTAATAAGTTTTATGATCGAATGTATGATATGCAATGCTTGTTATATTGAGTCGCTTTGTTGTTATGCGTGTGAATTTGTATAGAATTAGTGGCACTAGTCTTGCATCAAAAGCTGGGACATTCTATTGATATTCAAGTGACTACAAATCGGTGTTTATTTGTAATCTTGTTAGTGGAGTCGGTATAGTCCTACCCGGATATATTTGCCTCTATTTGCATGATTATGGTTTTATGCGAGAGCCATCCCTACTAAGTATAACATATTTGGTATTTGGGTTTGCACACATGATACATGATTCAACTCTAGATCATAAGATAGAATAACTATGATATTTTTGTACGTGTTGATATATTTATGTTGAACCGGAATAACTTTGTGCCTAATTGCTTTGTGATTCTCTACTCTTTGTTATTTCATCTCTAGTCTATCCCCATTTCACCTACACATCACTTTATTCGTTTTATCTGAATTTTGGTTGAATTAAGTTCATTTCTTTCCTCGTGGGCATCGATAATCATTTAAAACTACATCGCAACCGTATACTTATGGTTTCCTCTTTTCTACTTTTGAACTAGCGGCACTAACAACGCGTTTATTCAAAGAACTTATTTCTAGTGTGTGGAAAAGTAGCGAACAAGTTTTTGGCGCCGTTGCTAGGGAAAGCAAACTTGAATTTTTTGCCAAAATTCTTTATTTATCAAAAATAGAAAAATGTTTCAAAACGTATTTTGGGATGAGTTTTGTGAGGAGTATATGATAGTTAATTTCATTGAATCTAGTATTGATGATGTTGGTAAAATTGAGTCATTAGATGAACCTATAGAAGAGATGCAGGTTGAATTAGAAGAATCAGCCGAAAGCCATGAAGACTTAGATAGGATAGATGAACCTATTTCGCCCTTAATAGGAAAACCACCTTTGGTAGAACTAAAGCAGTTGCCCGACCATCTTAGATACACATTTTTTAGAGAAAACAATACTTTGCCTATTATCATTTCTAATAAGTTGACTAAAGACCAAGAAGAATCTTTGAAAGATGTAGTTAGAATGAGAATTAGGTGTATTGGTTGGGAGATTTCGGATATAAGAGGAATTAGCCCTAACATTGCTATGCATTTATTGATTTGGAGGATAGTAGTAAACCAAGGATAGAAAGACAAAGGCGATTGAACCCTCATATGAAAGAAAAAGTTAAGAAGGAGGTTATCAAGCTTTTAGATGCAGGAATTATATATACCCTATTTCTGATAGTGAGTGGGTTAGTCCGGTTTAGTGTGTACCTAAAAAGACTATGGTTCAAAATGAGAAAGGAAATTTGATACCTACTAGAACAACTAAAAGATGGAGAGTTTGTATGGACTATAGGAAATTGAATTCTGCTACTAGAAAAGACCATTTTCCTTTGCCATTTATAGATTAAATGTTTGAGAGACTAGCCGATCATGCTTTCTATTGTTTCCTTGCTGGTTTCTCTGGTTATTTTGAAATTTATATAGGACCTAATGACCAAGATAAGACTACCTTTACATGTCCTTTTGGTACATTTTCTTATAGGAGAATGCCCTTTGGTTTATATAATATGCCTGCTACTTTTCAAAGATGTGTTTCTGCTATTTTTAGTGATTATATTGAGGATATTATGGAAGTCTTTATGGATGATTTTTCTGTGTTCCATGATTCATTTGAAGCATGCCTGCATAACTTAGATAAAATTTTGTCTAGATGTGAAGACACTAATTTGGTTTTGAATTGGGAGAAGTGTCATTTTAAGGTCGTTAGAGGTACAGTTTTGGGACACAAGATCAACAGAGATGGAATTCATGTTGATATTGCCTAAGCGGAAGTGATCGAAAAACTGCCACCTCCTGTTAATGTTAAAGGAGTGAGATCATTTTTAGGCCACGCCGATTATTATAGATGATTTATCAAAAAAATTCAGTCATTGCAAAACCTTTGACTAATTTATTGGTCAAATGTGTGAAATTTCATTTTTCAGCAGATTGTCTTAAAGTTTTTGATAATTTGAAAAAAGCGTTAATTTATGCCCCCATTATTATTAAGCCAAATTGAGTTTTCCTTTTTGAATTGATGTGTGATGCTAGTGGTTATGCTATTGGGTGTGTTTCAGGATAGAGCGTAGATAAAAAATTGCATGCAATCTATTATGCCAGTCATACTTTGTCTAGTGCACAACTAAATTACACAACAACAGAAAAAAGAAATGATAGCAGTAGTTTATGCATGTGATAAATTTTGGTCATATTTCCTAGGTTCGAAAGTGATTGTCTATACTGATCATGCTGCCTTGAGATATTTATTTGCTAAGAAAGATGTCAAACCTAGATTGATTAGATGGATTCTTCTGTTACAAGAATTTGATCTTGAAATTAGAGATAAAAAGGGTATCAAAAATATTGTTGTTGACCATCTATCTAGATTAGAAGATGCTAACGGACCTTTAGGAGAGACTAGTACCACTAATGAATTATTTCTTGATGAGAATTTAATGTTATTGAAGCATGTTAAACCCCCACGGTATGCTGATTTAGATTGGTATGCTAGTAAGAGATTTATGCATAATAGTAAATCATTTATGTGGGATGATCCTTTAAAGTATGTGTTGATGGAGTTATTCAAAGATGTGTTGAAGATGTTAATTTTCAGTCAATTTTGAGTCATTGCCGTGCCAGTGAATATGGAGGACATCATGGACCAATGAAAAAGGCCGTAAAAGTTTTGCAAAGTGGATTTTACTGCCCTTCATTGTTCAAAGATGCAAGGAGTTTTGTCCAATCTTGTGATAACTGTCAAAGAACTGGAAATATTAGCCGAAGAGATGAAATGCCATCAAAGAACATCTTAGAAGTTGAAATATTTGATGTTTGGGGTGTAGATTTCACGGGGACCATTTCCAACTTCAAGGGGACACAAATTTATTTTGGCTGTAGTAGACTATGTTTCTAAATGGGTGGAAGCTAGAGCATTACCTACGAATGATTCGAGTGTGGTTATTAAGTTCCTCAAACAACTATTCAGTAGATTTTGAATCCCTAGGACGATCTTTAGTGATCGAGGTTCTCATTTCATAATAATACCTTTGAAAAGTTGATGCAAAGATACGGAGTACTTCATAAGGTTGCAACACCTTATCATCCTCAGACTAGTGGACAAGTTGAGATATCGAATAGAGAAATCAAATGGATTTTAGAGAAAACGGTATGTACTTCTTGGAAGGACTGGGCAATTAAGTTAAATGATGCATTATGGGCATATAGGATAGCTTATAAGACGCCGATTGGAATATTGCCATAACGATTAATCTACGTAAAGACTTGTTATCTGCTAAATGAACTGGAGCACAAAGCTTTATGGGCTTTGAAAAATCTAAATATGGATATGGACGAGGCTGGAGAGAAGAGGAAGTTGGATTTGAATGAACTAGATGAATTGAGGTTTGTCTTATCATAGCGCCAAGATTTACAAAAAGAAGACAAAGCAATGGCATGATTCTAAATTTAGGGAAAAGCAATTCCAAGTGGGAAATAAAGTATTGTTGTATAATTCAAGACTCCGATTGTTTCCAGGCAAGTTTAAGTCAAGATGGTGTGGACCCTTTATTGTAAATAAAGTATTCAACAATGGAGCATTAGAGTTAAGAAATGATAAAGGGGAAGTATTTCGAGTGAATGGACAAAGATGCAAATTATATTGAGAGAATAGTTTTGAAGATTGAGACTTCGATGTTCAATTCTTGGACTCACCCAATATTGCCTGTGAGCATTGGTTTTAATGGTCCTTCTCACAAAGCGATGATGAGAGCTAGATAATGCAATCTTTTACATGTATTATCCATTAGAGGTGTTCCTAATGTAGCAGAGATGAGTTTAGCGAGAGTTTGGGGACATAGATTGCCTTTAGGGACCCACGAGTCACACCTTGGGGTTACGGTTCCATGGGTTGACCCGTACGGCACCATGACTCCATACAACTTGGAGGGACCCGTATGGGTCCCCCTCCACCCGTACGGGTGCCATTCTTACCCAAATAGGCAGAATGGATAGTGAATCATGCCATAATTGGTTGTGATCTGCAATTAATTCGATTTATTGCGTTCAGACTCGCATAAATGTTATAAATAGAGGCTTTTTGCCTCATTTCAAGGTAAGCCGAATTACGAAAACCACATAAACCATACATTGTCATTTCCAGCAGTTTCCGTAGGTATAGCAAGGGTATAGATGAGGTATAGGAGGTATAAAATAGGGAGAAAACCCATTCGTGTTGTCCACATTTTATTCATTTCTAGCTTTATTGTTGACGAGCGAGATTCTATGATAATTATTTACTGGTGCAAAATAAAATTGGTAATTGGACGAAATATTTGAATAGTTTCAAATGCAGATATGTGGAAGATTATATGTAAATTCAAAGTCATTTAAAAGCTTTTTGAGTGCTTACAAGCAAGAATAATTCAAGAGCCGTTTGAGGCCCAATAATACTTCGTTAAATCATGGATTAAGCTCATTTTACAACAGATACAAGAAAAGATCCTTTTTTTGTATTTTAGTTGTTATTTTATGCTTTAACTCCTATAATATGTTGTTTTTAATTTATGTTTAATATTGTTTTAGTTAGACAATTTTTATTTAGCTTTTAGTGTGTTAATTTGTAACTTTTATTTTAGCTTTAAGTGTCTTTTAGATCCTTTATTACTTAGGTGTCTTTTCATTTTATTTCTCTTGTAACTTTCATTCTCTTCTTATATAAAGGAAGGAAAATATGTAATGAAATCAGATTATCAATTGATTTGCAATTGCAAATCATTTTGGGTTTTGTTAGTTTCCAAAATCTAATTGGGTTTTATTAGTTTCCAAAAACTAAAGGGTTTTGGTTGTTGCCAAAACAATCAAGGGTTTTATATGTGATCAAAAAAATTCAACCATCACAAATCAATCTATTTTCTATTCGAATCCATATCAAATAAGTCCTAATTTTATTCTTACATCTTTTTCGCTTCCGCCCTCCATCATTCGTTCATTAGTATTGGGGGAGGTTCTGTCCACAAAAATACTCACCTAAACGATCCTAAAATCATCATTTCATCATCTACTTTGGCTAGACTCTCTCTCGGTGTAAGGATCGCTTCAAAGTGGATTCACATCGTAAAGGTATGCTCTTGAGTTTAAAAGAGACTCACACTCTATTTATCTTATTGTCATTTCTATTTATTTAATTTGATTTATCCTTTAATTTTGTTTTAGGACTAGTCCTGACCCATGTGGGCCTTATTGGTACGTTTATGTCCTTAGGGATATTAAATTGGTGCGCCATACCCATGTGGAAGGAAATCCAATTTTATTCTATTCCTTCTCCATAAATCTGCTCTTTTTTTAACTAAAATGACGTTCAGTTTGGGTCAAGATAGGACCCGCATGGGTCCCCCATACCCATTCGGGTCCCACCAATAGCCATATGGGTCCCACCCTACCCGTACGGGCACTAGCCTCCAAGCAGAATCCTAGTTCCTCAATTAATCTATAGAACAAACCAACACCACCAATTGCCATCTAATCATTTTCACTAATAATCCGATAAATTAATCCATAAAAAGTTAAAGTGTGTTTTCATAACAAAATATGTTGGAGACCTGCTGTTATTTCTTTTTGATCCTAGAAGCCGTCCAGGTACAATCGATCGCAAAACCGCCGCGCTAACATAATCACATTTTTCCTAACAAAATGCTGACTTATGATGTGCTATAAACTGTGCTAATCTTTGTGGATGCAGACGAATTTATTTATTTTGTTTCACAACTTAGAACAAATGTATAGATTCCCTTGCAATTCCCCCATTTTCTCTCGATTGTAATTTTTATTGCCCCTTTATTGCTTGTGTTTTATTGTAAACTATTGAACGCATGTATCGAGTGTGAAAGAGTGTAGAAAAATAGCATTTTCGTAATAATTCTCCAAATGATGAAAAGAAAACGGTTTGACGCGGTGAATTTAATTTTGAATTAACTAAATGGGAAATAAGTGACTCATCCGATACCCAAATGTCTGATCCAAAACCCAACGGGAACCATACACAAACTCTTTCCCAAATAGACAACTTGGGTTGCGACTCTATCATTTGTATTGAGATTTAAGACTCGATTCTTTTTTTATTAAAATTGGTTAAAATGTGCAATCTTGAACTAAATGGTTGCATCACACTTAAACCAACCAAACCCCCAGTAGACACCGCCGCAAGGCACCAAGGGAGATCTACATATCTTCAACCACGACCCATCATAGTGACGACTCTGCAAGGGACCATAATCTTTTAACTTGCAAAATTTTGGTTTGTTTTTAAAAAGCTTGAAAGATTAAGATGAGCACCGAAAATCATTTAATTCAACCCATTTTTTTTCATAATTTGGAAAAAATTATTACACTCTATCTTCTCACCTCCTTCTCTCTAGAATTAAATGCGCTCTTCTTCTAGCTCTAGGTTAGGGTGCCCTATTTTTTACCGCAAAACTTATAAAGATGTCACCCATGCTCGCCAAAAATTGGGGACATCCTAGCGGGTGGAGCACTCATTGTCATCTCCCTCCAAAAGAGGCTTGATGCAATGGGAACCTACTACATCAACTTTCGTTACATCCCTACACCATTCTTATCGAAAGCCATAGAATTTTACCCTCTAGGTACCTCTTTCCAATGAGATTAGATTAGGTCGCCCTTTGTTATCCTCATGGTAATTAAAGGAAAATACACTCAGAATCGGCTGGAGGAATAAGGTTGGAAGACATGTTTCGCATGTGTTGTCTTGTATTCCCTTGTAATTAACCTTACCATGCATTGTTGTAAATTGCGCATGCATAACCAAGCCCATGGATGTACTAATCTTTTGGTTACTACCTCAATTCAAGACAAGAATTGGCAACTTCATCCAGTACTCATCTCAGTTCACTCCATGGCTCAATTCAGTAGGTCTATTCAGCCAGCGAACCCAACGCTCCTCGCAGCTAGTAGTGGGTCTCACCTGCTCCATCAAGAGGCCATTTTACAAGTTACGCAGTAAGGACTTAAGTCAGTTTCCTATCTTTATGGTTATGCCTAAGGGGACAACCCTCCCTTATTTCATGGGTTTACACTATGGTATGACCCACGACCAAAGAATTCATTGTATGATCCTCGATGACATCTCACCTTAGAAACTTCTCTTGTAAAGATCTTCAATAAGCTGAAGAAGTATGGGTTAATTGATCACCTTCATCCATTCATTCCACCAAGGCCCGAGGAAAGAAGCAACTTCTGTGTATACAATGTCAGCTCCGGTCACCCTATGAAAGTACGTGAAGATCTCCTCAAAGCTATCACTATGCTGATCGATAAAAGGAAGATTTGTGAACTCATGATGAGAGGGGAGGAAGCAGCCACGATCAACTCGGGATTAGAAGAGGATGAGGTGTGTAAACACATTTTAGAAATCAAGAAGGTGAGGGAGGAGCCGTCAATAATGGATTTAATGGCTATAAAACAATGGAATGGGGAACTTGTTGGGAACTGACAGTGTCTTTGAACATGCATAATAGGCATGGCGGAAATTCAAAATTTTTTCCCTTGTCCCTAGGAACTCCTATTAGTTGCATAAAAATTAATTAATGCCTTAACTAAATAAATTCTGTATGTAGGCTAGCATGCATAGGCTAGGCTTACCATAATTCTAAATTATATCCGAGCATAAATATATTTTTTACTAAGCATGTTACAACTCTAAGTTATAACCTAAGCATAAAAATAAACTAAGCATGCAAAACAACCTAAGCATAGTAATTATTAAGTCTTAAAAAGCTTAAAGAAAAAGACCTAATAATTAAAAAAGAAAAAGAGAACTTACCAGTTGAAATGTGCTTTAGCAGAACCTTCTTACACAAGCCTCCAAATGTAGGATAGCCTCTATGAGTATCCACACGAACCCCACCAACCAAAACCTCCCAATGAGGAAGAACTGCAGAGCTTTGAGTAGCTGCTAGACCACTCCAAAGTCCACCCTAAAATATGAACAAAGAAGTCCCTCTTAGTTAGTTGAGAAAACTATTTGAAGAATCTCAAATATAAAACTAGAGAGAGGAGAGAAAGATGTTGGTGTTTTGAAACAAGGAGGAGGAGGGGGCTTTATATAGGGAGAGGGAGAGCTCCCACCCCTATACCCATCCCACCCCTATACATGGGCGGCAAGCACATGCTTGTCGCCCAAGCTGCCACAAAGCAAGCCCTAATGAGCTTGCCTTGGCCGTAGGCTTGGGCTTGCGGCAAGCCCCCATGGGCTGGCATTTTAGCATACTTGGACCCTATGAATAAATTCATAGGTCCATGGAAAAAATCTCTTTTAATCCTCATTTCTTTTAATTTATTTATGACCCTAATAAAATTAGTTACCGTTCAAAATAAATTTCTGGCTTAACTAAAAAATGATCTAATCATTTTAATCAACACTCTAATTTATTTATGACCCTAATAATATTAGTTATAGGTCAAAATAAATTCTTACTTTAACAAGAAAATGATCTAATCATTTAATCAACACTTTAATTTATTTATGACCCTCATAAAATTAGTTACCGGTTAAAATAAATTCTCTGATCTAACCAGGTAATGGTCTAACCATTCCACTTTTAATATTCTTGTAATAGACTAAGTCTATTAATTCTTTACTCGGTCCGATGAAAGTTCTATGTGTGTGACCTTATAGGATCCCGAAGTATTGAGCTGTTAAGGTTTGACCAATCCTTGTTCAATAGGAACTATTGGCTCGAGGTTCTAGACCGTGAATAGAACTCGATTACCTTAATCGACTGTACTACGCCATTGGAAAGGGTCCACCATCCTCTATTACTCGGAACGTCATTTGTGCCTCTGACTTAATCTTGGTTAATGCAATAGTTGCCCAATGCGATGAACTCCTTCCATTATTTAATATTAGTACCATATGGTTATTGTGTTCGGTTAAAGTGTTAACCCACCAATAGGGAGGTTGCTCGAAGCTATCCTAGTTATTTACTTGTTACCAAAGTATATTGCTCTTTACCATAATGTGTTTGACTAGAAACTATTTCTATCAATCACATACTTTGATCAGAGGTTTATAGCAATCATCACTTCAACAAGTGGCCAGGTACAACTCCTTAATATATCCGGAGCAATGGATTCTTTCCGACTACATAGGTTACCAACGTGATGTCATCAATATACACTAAATCACCCGTGGCACCCTAAATTAATGAGTGAATAGGTATGACCCAAAGTATAGCAATAGTACCACACAAAGGTAACTAGCATCTCAAGTATGATGATATTCGCAAAGCTACTGCATAAAGATAAACGCTAAGACCTTGATATATATACCAAGTGTTTATCTTATTGTGGTCTCCAATATATCTCCCAAATTTATCCATGTGTCAAGCTTAAGGCAACGCCTTTAGTCTTAGGAGATTAACTGCTTGGACCCTTTTGTTATGATTTGCTAAGAATCTTGGTCTTATGAATGCATGCCTGTCTTTAGGCGAAATAATCGCAGGTTTGTGAACATCAGTTTTTTCTCTACATTTTGTGCTCTTTGTTGTTATCTAGACTGTGCGTATATTATCCAACAAAAGACAAAAATACCGATAAGCCACAAAAGAAATAAGGTTTATGCAAAAGTCAAAAATGTCTGCTGAATTGGAAACCCGAAAGGGCGGTCTAGGCAAAAGTTAAGACAAAAGAAAAAGAAAGAAAGAGTCTCTGGATTGAGCCACCAAGGATAATTCAGGCATAAATTAAGACGAAATAAAGAAATAAGCAAAGATAAATGTTCGATAGGTCATCTCACACTGAATGGCCTATGCAAAAATTAGAACTCAATTAAAAAACGCCAGTATTTTACACTTGTTATTTTCAGACATCATTTGCATTATGCTTTTCATAGTTGGGATCCCTTGAACTTGGTTCCCCCTCTGTGTAGTCGCACGATAAGCACACCATCCGATAGGCTAATCTTAAACCAACCAGCCTTGGTAATACTTGTCAGTCTAAATTGGGCCAGTTCATCGCAATCAGGAACTTAGAGTGCTCAACGGTTAACTCACTTGCTCATGGTATGCTTTAAACAGGCTTTATTATTAGTTATGCCAAGGGGCAGTACGGGTCTACAAGCAGCAATATTCAGTGGTTTCAGTGCAGAAAAAGAAAGTTCAAGCATGCATAAAGTAAAGCAAAGAAAAGTATCAGTATAAACAACAACAAGGTTTACATCAAAATAAAGCCATGCAGGGCTAAAAGTGTTAAATGTCTGAATAGAGCGATCCTAATCTAAGCTGCTGAAGGATCATCTCCCTAGGGCACATCCTGAATCTCATCTTGGGTGTCCGCTAACAGATCCTCCATGTCAATCATCACATGGTCCTCAGCCCTATCAGCATCAGCAGTGGGCAGGCCAAGCACCCATACCCCTGAACCTCCCACAGCACCCCCGACTACAGTGTTGGTCACCTCGACCTGCTACTCCATCTCCTACTCAGCGCCAGCCACCGGAGCCACCCGATATGCAAATTGGTCATCCTCAGAAAAAGAATCAGATGGCTCAGGTGTCTACTTTTCCTCAGTCATCTAGGCCAGCTGTCCTCACAACATCTCAACCTTGGCATCGCTCGAGTAGTCTCCGCTCTAGCCCTCTCCAACTCCTCCTTTAGTGGCCTAACCTGGTTAGCCTTGGTAGTGGCCACTCGCAGCTGTGCCTATAGGAACCCAGCCCGCTCCTCAAAAGTGACCAAATCCCGTGCGTACTTATCATGCTCCATTGCAAACAAAGTCTACGAGAAAACCAAAAGATTAGTACACAGATGTAAATGTTATGGCATGTATCATGCATTAGTTTGTTTAATTTTGCAGGTAAATAAAACTCACCTAGGCCAGTACATCCTGAGCTATTAATAAGTCCCTGACAGACATGAAGCCCCAAGCAATCCTCTCTGCCTCAGCCACAATCACTTGAAAAATAAAATCATATCAGGATAGACATCCCAAGCAGTTATCATAAGGACAGGTTTAGAGCTAAGAATTCCTCACATGGGTAGAGCTGGAAGGGGTAAAAGCAAATGGTGTGGATTTACTCCTCGAGGTCCCTAACAGCTCTCTTCCCCGAATGGTCGAGGAGACGGAAGGAAGTGTCTAGGTCTGCCCGGAGCACCCCTTCTCTCACGCCCCCAAAAGCGAGAGCCCGCTTTGTTGGTGGCTCTAGGTCAGCAAGGGCAGCAACAGCAAGCCTCTTCCATGTGGAGACAAGAAGCTACAACAATATGCAGTTACACTTAAGTTAATGGTCAATTTCAGAAAGTAACAATGTAATTCACAAAGGTCGAGTTAGGAAAATACCTGAGAGGAAGGAGTAGTAGACTTAATCGGGCCCTCAATGCTCCGAATAACAAAGGGGCCCCTTGGTCACCCCTCGGCCCATCCTTATTGTGAGAACTGGATTTTAATAGTCCTTCTCACGAAACAATGATGAGAGCTAGATAATGTAATCTTTTACAAGTGTTATCCATCAGAAGTGTTCCTACTGCTACAGAATTGAGTTTTAGCCAAGTTTGGAGACCTAGTCTGCCCTTAGGGACCCTGTATGGGTGCTGCCTGATGGTACAGATCCACCGATGGACCTGTATAGGTCATTTCCCCCATATGCCTAGAGGGGACCTATACAAGTCTAGTACTTGCCTATTCAGGCTTTATGGAAGGTAATCCATACCTATTTCGGGAGAAATCACTTCACGAATACAATTAATTGCATTCAGACCTAATTCCCCTATAAATAGAGGGCTTTTCACTTCTTTTCAATAGACACAATATAGAAGAGACATTATATACAAAGTCTAGCAGTTTTTATAGGTATAAAAAGGGTATAGTTGAGGTATAGGAGATATAAAATAGAGAGAAAACCCATCCCTTGAGGTTTGTCTACATTTTATTCATTACTAGCTTCATTTATTAGGATTTAGGAGAGGCTCTGTCCACACAAATACTCGCCTAAATAGTCGTAAAATCTCCATTTCAATATCTACTTTGGCTGAACTCTCTCTCAGCAAAGGGATCGCCTCAAAGTGGATTCACGTCGTAAAGGTACGCTTCTGAGTTTCAAAGAGACTCATATCTCATTTATATTATTGCTATTTCTCTGTATTCTACCCCATCTATGCAAAATCTTTAAAATCAATTGAATCAAGGTTCTGTCCAGACCAGACAGGACCCATACGGGCTCCCTATGCCCATACGGGCTCCCCATGCCCATACGGGTCCCCTCCAACACCCGTACGGGTCCCACCCATCTGTACGGGTACTGACCCCTAGGCAGAACCCAAAGTTCTCTTTTAACTGGTAAAAATCAATCCAACTCACCATTTACCATGCAATCAATTTCACTAATAATCCGATAAATCAACCCACAAAAGTTAAAATGTGTTTTCATAAAAAAAATACATTGAAGACTCGTTATTTCTCTCCGATCCTAGAAGCTGCCCGGGCACTATCGATCACAAAACCGCCACGCTAACATAATCACATCTTTCCTAATAAAATGATGACTTATGACAAGTTATAAAATGTTCTAATTTATGTGGATGCAGGGGAATTTATTTCATTTTATTTTATAACTTAGAACAAGTGTATAGGTTCTTTTGCAATTCCCCCATTTTCCCCGGTTGTAATTTTTATTCCGCTATTTATTGCTTGTGCTTTATTATACACATATAACGAGTGTGAAAGAGTGTAGAAAAATAGGATTTCTGTGATAATTCCCCAAATGATGAAAATAAATCGGTTTTACGTGGTGAATGTAATTTTGAATCAACTAAATGAGAAATAAGTGACTCATCCGATACCTAAATCTCTGATCCAAAAGGTATGAGTCTCCCATCCAATAGGAACCATACCAAAACTCTTTCCCAAGTAGAAAACTTGGGTGGCGACTCTATCATTTGTATCGAGATTTTGGTCTCAATTCTTGTATTCATTAAAATTGGCTAAAATGTGCAAACTTGAACTAAATGGTTTCATCATGCCTAAATCCAACCAACCCCCATTAGGCCCTGCCTCTCACCTGGGCACCAAGGGAGACCCACACGTCATCGACACCTCATCATTTGGGAAAATTATCACATTCTATAATTGTGAGGTGTCGATGATGTGTGGGTCTCCCTTGGCGCCTTTGGTCAGAGTCGGGGCATACTGGTCCCTGTGCTTATGTTAATAAGGTTAGGGGGGTGAATGGCCTTTTTCGCGGAAATAATAAACTTTTAAAAAGACATGTGTAGTGTGTTTTAATGTTCCGGATATTTTATGTCCGGATGATGCAAGTAATATAAATTGCAATAAATTAAAGACAGAGTAAAGAAAATTTAAACACAAGAGATTTATACCGGTTCGGCCCTGCCTACGTCCAATCCCCATAGGTTCCTTCCTTTGAGCTTTTCTACTAGTGTGATTTCTTTCCAACTAGCTGAAATCAAGCCTTACAATTTGTCTCCGGATGGTAACCCCTTTCGGATGTAGGATATACCACTAGAAGCACAAACTCCTAGCTAAGTTCTCTTGTCTTTAGCAGGATATACCACTTAGATTTCTACCCAAACCTAAGCTGAGTCCTACAGGGAGATCCCACTCAAAGCATCTACTTTAAGCTGTATACCAATCTCACAACTCATCCATGTTGGAGATCTTTACACTTTGTTTTCTCAAAGGTTTTGGTTTGGACTTTCTCAAGTTTATAATTTCACTTGGGAATCCTTACAACTGATTTAGAAATGTTTGATTCTAGGAGGAATGTGTTTTTCAATTGCTTTTAGTAGATTCTCTTGTTAACTGCTTTCTCAAATCAACCAGCACCTTCTCAACATGTGAAGCTTCCCTTTTATAGGCTTCTATCATAAATGTAGCCGTTATGGGTTGGTAAGGTGTAATTAAATCTTCACCATTGATCAGGTAAAATGTGGCACTTCTGGAGCCGTTGATCAATACATTAGATAGAGATTTTGACCCGTTTGAATCCTTGGGATTGAGGCTGTAAAGTTGTTGGTGATAGTTTTCATTATATTTTAGTGATACACCAACTTTTATGCCAGTGCCTTTTTGGTGTGAGCTCCACGCGCCTTCTTATTGGTCTAGGTGAAAAAGGTTGTTGCCTTTTTCTCTGTCTGGTGTCAGTCTTTTGTCCCTTTTCTGAAAAGCGCTAGCTGTCATTTTTGTCTTGCTTTAGGGAAAAGGATCTTTGAGTTAGAGACCAAAAGAATGGAGGGAATGGAATTTTTTGAATTATTGTCTTTGTCCAAGATATTAAAGCCTTTCGGATGTCTTCACACTTTAATATCTCCGGATCTGTCTTCTTTCGAATGCTTGTCCAATCCGTTCTTCCGAATGCTGTTTAGGGTGGTTCAAAATTTGTTTCCTTTCCAAACTCTAAACGGATGCTTCCATTTTGTTTCCTTTCGCTTGTCTTGGACTTTGGTTGTTTTGGATATGAGTCCAGATAAGTGCCTTAGGTTTTTTATACTTAGGTATTTTATTTACTTCAAACCTAATCCGGATTGTTTGTGTTCCTGATCCTTGTTTCCCAACAATCTCCCCCATTTGATGGAAACAAAAACCTATTCAATGAAGCTTTTGAATTACAAGATACAGAAATATATAAGTCAATCTATCTATTACAAAATTTTTACAAGATATGCTAGTCTAATTACTTCCGGATGCACCAGATGCTCCTCCTTCCTTTTCATTGCCTTTTTCCCTCTTTACACCTTTCTCCCCCTTTATGTTTCCAGTTGGGGGGTTGATCACCATATATGTATTTTCATCCCACTTTTCCTGCCAGGTCTTGGACTAGATTGAGTAGTCCAAGTTTCCTTGCCTACTCTATTCTAAAATGTGGTCCACAATGGCCAAAGATAAATGCAGAGGGCGGAAGAGCATCTAGAGCTGTATGTAAGATCCGGTGATGTAGGGATGCATCTTCAGCACATAATCCCTATCCTTCTCATCAAAATATGGAAAGAGTGCCTTGAGAAGAGTTATTATGCCCTTATGACCAAAGAATCCTGTGTCCCCAATGTGCTGGACAAGGTCTGGGAAGATTGGAATTAATTGGCTCTCTGGAATAGATGGAGAAGAGGAGGATTCAGAGATTGATAAATTTGACAGTTTGGACTGTAATTTTTCAAGGTCTTTGCCCAGATCCTGGTGGATATTGTGGATGCTTGAGTTAACTGTGGTCAGATCCCTTATTCTTTTAATGATTGAATCATGGCCATTGAACTCTTCAACAAGCTTTTGTGCAATATTTGCAATTTGTGTGGCAAAGAGCTTGGGCGAATCTTTTTCCATGAACTTGGTCAGCTTATATAGAATTGCTTGCTAGTTTTCATTGAGGTGGGGGAGAGCTGAATTTTCTTCTTTCTCAGTAATGAATTCTGGCAAGTTTTCAAACTTGGAATCGGTATACTCCTTGAGCTCTATGCACAAATCAGTGGATGAGGATGTGATTTTGTCCATGATTGTAGCGCAGTTATTTATGGCTACTGTATTAGCCTGATCTACAAATCGGTTAGCTCCTACAATGCTGGTGTTTATTTGTTCCAGAATAGGTTTTACTTTGGCAAGAGAGACTTCTGCAACTAAGTCTGCAGTGGGAAAATCCACCACTTTCTCTTCTGTTTTCTATACACTCCTTTTTATCTCCCCTACTTGATCCTTTAAATTCGAAGGTGAGAATTGTTGAAGTAGTACTTTCTCCACGGATTTCAGATGTTTGCATATATTCCGAAGGCTCTTTTTAATGTAGCTCTCCTCATGTTCCTCATGAGTAGCTTCTTGAAGGATCTTGAGCGCAGTAGAGATTTTCTTAGCTCTGGTTGGATTGATGTTAGAGGGTGGTATTCTGATTGGGCTCGTAAGAGGAGTTTCTAATCCGGAGCTGCTTCCGATCTCATTAGATTCGGATGACTCTTCCTTCGAGGATTCCTTTTCTTCTTCTCTCTTCTCCTCTTCCAACCGTTCCCCCGGAATAGCCTCACCCTTTGAGTCCACTCTAGGAGTGTTCTCATTGGGTCTAAGACTATGTCCCTCCTCTAGAATGGTGTCTTCCGGGTTGGTCTCTTGTTCCTTAGATACACTTGGAGTATGTGTATCTAAGTTGTCCTCATTATAAACTACTGTTTCAATAGCAGCAGAGGTGTCAGCATTAACATCAAATGAGATTGTGTCAAGAATTACCTTATTTTGCTATTGATTCGAAATGTCTGACTCCTTGCCTACTTCCACCTCAACCCCCAAAAGATTAGTAGTGTCCTCAATCTCCCCTTCAAATGCCTTTTTAGGACTTTTAATGTCTCCCCAGGTGCATTGGTAGTGTCCTCAATGCCCTCTCCATGTGCCTTTACATGGCTTTTATTAGTGGCAATTTCAGCTTCCACATTCAGAAGATTTTTTGGAAGTGGTCTGGATTTAGGCTGGAATGGGAAATTATCAGCTTTCGGATCTTGGGATATAGTGGCCATGTCCACTGAATCAACAAGGATTGGTTGAACACAGGAAGAGCCTCCGGGTCCTTCCGTTGTAAGCTTCTTGTTGATCTCTACATTTTACTTTATGGCTTGTCTTATCTCTTCAAACTGAGGATCATTCGGATTGACTTCCTCAGTGATTTCGGGTACATTTTTCCCTTTCATGATTCTGACCTTAGCCAATTTATCTTCCTCAGCCCTCTTTCTTGCCTCCTTATCGATTACAATCCCTACAAGCTTCTTGGCTTTCTTTTTCTCAGCTTTCTAGGCTTTAATTGCCTCATCAAAGGAACACCCCTTCCGGGTGAATTACTTTTTGGGCATGGGAGCTTCATCCTCAGTTTCCACATACTCTACTTCAACAGCTGTTTTAACAGATTTCCTCTTCTTATCTGCTGCTTTTATTAATCTCCCTCTTGGCTTGGGCTTTTCCGGGCTCTTTCTCAATAATTGAGTGAGGGTTTGAGCATCCTCATCAATCTCCTCTACCGAAACCAAAGCAAGTTGCTTTTGTGCCTTTGTTTGGTGGTTCTGGCCTTTTTAGGAACCGGAGCCTCTTCAACTGGATCAACTGCCTTCCTGGTCTTGCTCCTATTCTCATACCTCAATTTCTTTGCTTTCTCTCGATTCCATTTCTCTCCGAAGCTCAATTTTTTGAAATTTTTCTCCAGGATTTCTTTTCCATTGACTGCTTAGAATCTTGAGACATTTACTTCATTTATGATTTGAATTCGGGTGATAAGGGCACCGTGAGAATTTCTATGCTGCTTTAGGTAGTGGATGATCAGCACCGGCATGTTCACTACCCTGCTTTCTACCCGGTGCTGCAGTACGCAATGCTGGAAAGGATGATACCGTGGTAAGAGAGCCCTTCCTGATCAAAACTAAGCGCATGTTGAAGGAATCTAGGTGCTTCTGAAAAATAGGTAGAAAATTTGTCCCCAAAATAGTTAGGATGCAGCCATATCTTGGGTTCGTACTTCACTTGCTCTTCATCCCCGTCGATTCTCAGTTGGACCCCATCATTTTTCATATTCAGGAACTTTTCAAAAAATTCTGGCATAATCGAGATCACCTTTCCCTAAACTTCAGTTCTTAGAGCGTCGTGGAAGGAGTGGGCTCCGAGATTGGAATAGAATTCCCTCACTAAATCCGGATAGGTTGGGCATTTGATCTTGAGGAAATCGCCTAAGTGTTGATCTTCTATGAGTTTGGAGTAAGGGTATGTTTCAAACAGGAAATTATCTCCCAAGTAGTCCGTGGGAACTACAGAGTCTAATGGCTTAAAATTTATAGGTGTGAAGTATTTATCGTTAAGAGCAAATTCTTCAATGATGTTCTTTTGGGGAAGCATTTTGATTCCTTCGCTGGTCATTATGGCTGCCATTTTAGACTTTAGAAGAATTTAGGGTTTGAGTTTTGAAAATTGCAGAGTAATAGTAGATGATTGTTGCTCGCGTTAAGATGAAAGGGATTTTGGAGGGATTTTATAGGATTTCCAAAGTGGGGTGTTTTGGTAATCCGGACGCTGTTAGTTTGGCTGGATTGATGACATGGTAGGTGAGTTTTAAGAGAGAGGTAAATTCCATTACACCGGAGAATGGGAAGAGTTTATTTTGAATTCCAGCTATTGAATTTACCGCGCGTGTAACTCCCAATAGAAGTTTGAAATTAAAAAATGGACAGTTACTTTTCAGTGCCTTTACTGCCATCTGTCCTTTCTGTTTACTGATGTGGCAATATTCCTTTCGGATTCCTTGTCTTATCAAGGAACCATAGTAACTTTGGACTGTCTTTCGGAATTTCTTCAAATTGGATTACACATTCCAGTTGACTCCCTTAGCTTGCCAAATCAATCTTTACTCAATGGCTTAGTAAAGATATCTGCTCTTTGCTCATTGGTTGGAATGTAAACCAATGCAACATCCTTCTTCATTACATGATCCCGGATAAAGTGATGCCTTATGTTGACGTAGTTTATCCTGTAATGGAGTACTGGATTCTTTGACACATCAATGGCACTTTTGTTGTCACACATTACATCCATACCCCCATATTTGACTCCATAATCTTCTAGTTGTTCCTTGATCCAAAGGAGTTGAACTTCACAACTTCCAGCTGCCATATATTCTACTTTTGTGGTTGATAAAGCAACTAAAGTTTGCTTCTTGCTGTGCCATGATACTAAGCAATCTCCAAGGAAATGGAAACCTCCAGATGTACTCTTCCTGTCAAGAGTGTCTCTGCCATAATCTACATCAGTGAAGCCTTGAAGTGTGAAATCTCCATTACTAGGATACCATAACCCAACTTCAGTGGTTCCTAGGAGGTATCTAAGAATCCACTTTACTGCCTTTTAGATGAGAGTCCTTAGGATGGGATTGATATCTTGCACAATAGTAGACTACATAGTGTATGTCAGGCCTACTAGCAGTCAAGTATAGAAGTGATCCAATCATTCCTCTATATAGCTTCTGATCAACATCTTTCCCTTCACAATCCTTGGATAGGACTGTATCTGATCCCATTGGAGTAGACAATGGCTTGCTCTTATCCATTTCAAACTTCTTCAAGATCTCCTTGGTATACTTAGATTGATTAATGAAAATCCCATCCGGACTTGGCTTTATTTGCAAACTAAGGAAGAAATTTAGTTCTCGCATCATGGACATCTCAAATTCCTTCTACATCTGAGAGCTGAATTCCTTACACAACTTCTCATCTGTTGCCCTAAATATGATGTCATCCACATATATTTGGACTAGAATGATTCATCCTTCTTTTTTTTGATGAAAAAAGTTGTATCTACTTTGTCCCGGATATATCCCTTAGATATGAGAAATGTAGTGAGTCTCTCATACCAAGCTCTAGGTGCTTGCTTTAATCCGTAGAGGGCCTTCTTCAGCTTATACACATAATCCAGATGCTTCGAGTCTTCAAATCTAGGTGGCTGCTTTAGATAGACTTCTTCCTGGATAACACCATTGAGAAATGCACTTTTGACATCCATTTGGAACAATGTGAATCCCATGAATGATGCAAAAGCACATAGAATCCGAATTGCCTCCAGTCTTCCTATTGGGGTAAATGTTTCTTCAAAGTCAATCCCTTCCTGTTGATTGTAGCCTTGGGCAACCAATCTTGCCTTGTTTCTCACCACTACTCCTGATTAATCCAGCTTGTTCCGGAATACCCATTTGGTGCCAATAATTGACTTTCCTTTTGGAGGTACCACTAGATCCCACACATCATTCTTGGTAAATTGATCTAGTTCTTCTTGCATTGCCATCATCCAGCTTTCATCTCCTCTCAGCACCTTGAAATTTCTTTGGCTCGATAAGAGAGACAAAAGCCGCATGGCTCATCATCCTATTGAGTTGTCCTCTAGTTCTGACTGGATTTTGAACAGTGTCCAAAATGGCCGTAAATGGATGATCTTTGCGAGTCCGGACCTCCCTTGGTAAATCTTCATGTTGGATTGGAAGTTGTTCCACTTCTGCCTCAACTTCTCCTTCATTGAAGTTTATCTCATGTGGGTTCAGATCAACCTGTTGTACTTCTGGATCAAAAGATATTCATTCATCTTCTTCTTTATACTTCTTGATTTGGAAAGAATTAGGAACTTTAGCTTCACTTTTTTCTCTAGAGTTTTCAGCTTTCGAAATTGGATCTTCTAGAGTGGAACTTCTTTTTCCTGCATGGTTAGTCTCATCAAAATCTACATGTATAGACTCCACCACAGTTTGGGTTCGTTTGTTAAAGACTCTGTAAGCCTTGCTATTGTTTTACTATCAAATTTTCTTAGTTGCTCTCTATCATTAAGGATGTAGCACTTACATCCAAATGCCTTGAAGTACCCAATTTTGGGTTTTCTTCCCTTCCTGATTTCATAGGGGGGTCTTTCTATAGTCTTTATATTGAGAGCTCTATTCAAGATGTAAGATGCTGTGTTTACGGCCTCACCCCAGAAATATTTTGGCAAACAATTCTCATTTAGCATGGTTCTAGCCATCTCAACTATGGTCCTATTTTTTCTCTCATCTACTCCATTATGTTGAGGAGTATGAGGGGCAGAGAATTTATGTTCTATCCCCTTGGAGTCATAAAATTCAGCAAAGTGCTTATTTTTGAACTCACCACCATTATCACTCCGGATGCGTGCAATGCTTATGCCTTATTCTACTTCTATCCGGATGAATGTTTTTGAGAATTGGTCAAAGGCTTCATCTTTGCTTGCTAGCAAAAGAACCTTGGTATAGCGAGAATAATCATCCACAATGACCATGGTGTATTCTCTTCTACCTAAACTCAATTGTTTGATTGGACCAAAGAGATTAATATGCAAGAGCTCTAGTACTCTTTTGGAAGGAATGTAGGAGATGGAAGGGAAACTTTTCTTATGTTGTTTACCTAATTGACATGTACTGCATAGGTGATCCTTATCAAAAGCAACCTTAGGCAAACCCACAACCAATTCCTTTTTGGCTAATTTGGACAGGAGGTTCATGTTAACATGTCCCAACCTCCGGTGCCATAGCCATGATTCTTCTTCTTTAGACACCAAACAGATATTCTTTTTCTCATTTTAATGTTAACAAAATAGACATTTATAAAAAATGAGTTGATTAGACTTACTATCATAGATTAAGCAGCCTCCGAAAGCAAATATGACTTTTCTTCCCTTATCACAAAGTTGGGCTACACTTAGTAAGTTGAACTTCAGTCTATCAACCAGTGAGACATCTTCTATCTTTAATTCAGATCTAATGATTCCATGTCCAATGATCTGTCCTTTTTTATTGTCTCCAAATCTTACTTTGCCTCCCGTCTTCCTGGTTAATGTGATGAAGACCTTCTCATCACTTGTCATGTGCCTCGAGCATCCACTATCAATGTACCAAGTGTGTTGATCTATTGTGGATCTAAGGCATACCTGCAAAACAGATCAAGTGGGTTTGGGTACCAGATCAGATTTGGGTCCTCTCGGGTTATCAATCATTTCAAACCAAGGATTAACATCATATTAACCATTTTTAAATCTACATAATTTAGTAATATGATTGTTTCTCGCACACAACCTGCACCCTAAAATGGGTCTGCTTTGCTTTGCTCCTACTTCTTTTCGATCTTCTCAAGATCCTCCTTCCGATAGTTCTCTATATCCAGCTTCTTGTACACTTGTAGTTGATCCGGTGTATATCTAGAAGCTGGTTGGGGGTGCAACTTCTATTGTATAATTTCTTCTTTGTTGGCAGGTTGCTGATTATATACAACCTTACCCTTTCATTTTTGTGCAGCAGTATATCTTTGGGCTTGTGGTTGCCTGCTAACCTCCTTCAACTTCTGGTTGGAGGGCTTAGGATTTCCTTTGGCAGCTTGATGTTGATTTCTTTATGTAGCTTGCCATGGATTTCTCCTTCTCTGTGGGGGATCAGATCTCCATCCCGATGCCTCCTTTATCAGGGCTATTTCTCTATCCAGCCCAATCAGATTAGCACTTAGCATTTGCACTTGATTCTTCTGGTAGTTCTCCTCAACTTCATCAATGTGTTTTGTTGTTCTTATTGAATTGACATCTTGTGCCAATGCTTCACCATCTTCAGCAAGCTCCATTAGTTGTCTTCTTAGGGATTTGATGGCTCTTGTGTTCTTCCTCACAATCTTGATCACAATAGCTAGAGCTCAAGCAAGTTTAAGGTTAGAAATAGAATTAGAGTGAGAGTTTACCTTAGTACTGGCTGTCTCTAATTCTGATTCTTCAATTTGCACTATGTCTTGCTTAGAGGCAATTCTTCTAGATTGCTCTACTTCCGGATCAGTTAGTGCTATAAATGCACAGTTAGTAGTCTCCTCTTCTTCTATTGAAGATGAGCTGCTGCTCTCCTCACTGTTGCTCCAAGTGGCCACCATTGCCTTCTTCTTGTGTTTCTGGGTTCTTTTAAGCTTAGGGCATTTGGTTCTGAAGTGGCCTTTCTCCCCATATTCAAAGCAGACAGCATCCTTTTTCGGATCTCTCTTTTCTTCCAGATTCTTTCTAGGCCTGTCTCTTCTAGATGTGCCTTCCCTTATTCTTCTGGATTCATACCTTCTGGAATTCCTCTTTTCTTTCTTTTGCCGGAATCTACCAAGCTGTCTGGTGAGTAAAGCCATTTGCTCTTTGTTACTTTGACATTCCTTCAGTTGCTTTTCTTCTTCGGATGAGGCTGATCCGGTGGATTCTGCTTTAAGGGCAATGGCTTTCTTTTTCTCTTTTGGCTTCTTCTCTTGTTAGCTGTATCTCTCAAAGGATAATTCTTGAGTCAAGAGATTACCAATGAGCTCATCATAACTATAGAAGTTTAAGTCATGAGCTTCCTCATTGGTAGTCTTCTTGTTGTCCAATTCCTTGGTAAGACTCCGGAGAACCTTCTTTACTATTTCTACTTTAGAGATTTCCTTTCCGAGCCTTTTCATCTCATTAACTAGATTGGTATATGTAGTGTTCATGCTGCTGATTGACTCTTTTGGCTCCATCTTGATGGATTCAAGTTTTTGCTAGAGTAGATCAAGCTTGGCTTCTCTTACTTTGTTGGTTTCTTCATAGGTTACTTCTTACTTCTGCCAAATCTCCTGTGTAGTCTCACACCCGGATATCCTATTAAATTCTACTACACTAAGGGCACAATGAAGCATGTTAATAGCATTTGCATTTTCACGCAACTTTTTAAAATCATTCTCATCCCATAAACTTGAGGGCTTTCGGGTAGTCATACCCTCTACTTCATGAGTAGGCTCATATGGGCCATCTTTAATGACCAACCATGCTTACATGCTTTGTACTTGAATGAAGTTCTTCATCTGGTTTTTCCAGAACGAGTAGTGTTCACCGGTGAAGACTGAAGGATGGGTAATGGAATACCCTCGGGAAGGAGTTGTGAGTTTTAGAAACTCATTTTGATATTTGAATCAAAATTTAGACCTTAACCTCGAGATTGTTAGATCTCTAGTTTTGAGCACTTGCTCTGATACCACTTGTTGGTCCCTGTGCTTATGTTAATAAGGTCAGAGGGGGGGGGGGTGAATGACCTTTTTCGTGGAAATAATATACTTTTAAAAAGTCTTATGTAGCGTGTTTGAATGTTCCGAATATTTTGGGTCTGAATGATGCAAGTAATATAAATTGCAATAAATTAAAGATAGTGTAAAGAAAATTCAAACACAAGAGATTTATACTAGTTCAGCCCCGCCTACGTCTAGTGCCCAGAGGTTCCTTCCTTTGAGCTTTTCCACTAGTGTGATTTCTTTCCAACTGGCAGAAATCAAGCCCTACAGTTTATCTCCGGATGGTAAACCCTTTCGTATGTAGGATATACCACTAGAAGCACCAACTCCTAGCTGAGTCCTCTTGTCTTTAGCAAGATATACCACAAAGATTTCTACCCAAACCTAAGCTGATTCCTACAGGGAGATCCCACTCAAAGCACTTACTTTAAGCTGTATCCCAATCTCACAACTCACCCAAGTTGGAGATCTTTACACTTTGTTTTCTCAAAGGTTTTGGTTTGGACTTCCTCAAGTTTATAATTTCACTTGGGAATCCTTACAACTGATTTGGAAATGTTTGATTCTAGGAGGGATGTGTTTTTTGATTGCTTTTAACGGATTCTCTTGTTAATTGCTTTCTCAAATCAACCAACACCTTCTTAAGATGTGAAGCTTTCCTTTTATAGGCTTCTATCATAAATGTAGCCGTTGTGGGTTGGTAAGGTGTAATTAAATCTTCACCATTGATCAGGTAAAATGTGGCACTTCAGTAGCCGTTGATCAATCCGTTAGATAGAGATTTTGACCCTTTTGAATCCCTGGGATTGAGGCTGAAAAGTTGTCAGTGATCATTTTCCTTGTATTTTAGTGATACACCAACATTTATACCTGTGCCTTTTTTGTGCGAGCTCCACACGCCTTCTTATTGGTTAAGGTGAAAAAGGTTGTTGCCTTTTTTCCCTATCTGGTGTCAGTCTTTTGTCCTTTTTCTGAAAAGTGCTAGCTGTCATTTTTATCTTGCTTAGGGAACAGGATCTTTGACGTGGAGACCAAAAGAATGAAGGGAATGGAATTTTTTGAATCATTCCCTTTGTCCAAGATATTAAAGCCTTTCGGATGTTTCACACTTCAATATCTCCGGATCTGTCTTCTTTCGAATGCTTGTCTAATCCATTCTTCTGGATGCTGTTTAGGGCGGTTCAAAGTGTGTTTCCTTTCCAAACTCTAAACGGATGCTTCCATTTTGTTTCCTTTCACTTGTCTTGGACTTTGGATGTTTTGGATATGAGTCTGGATAAGTGCCTTAGGTCTTTTTATACTTAGGTGTTTTGTTTACTTCAAACCTGATCCGGATTATTTGTGTTCCGAATCCTTATTTTCCAACAGGGCCCACTGGGGGGTTGGTTGGATTTAGGCGTGATGAAACCTTTTCAGTTCAAGTTTGCACATTTCAGCCAATTTTAATCAATAAAAGAATCGAGACTCAAATCTCGATACAAATGATAGAGTGGCCACTCTAGTTGTCTATTTGGGGAAGAGTTTTGGTACGGTTCTCATTGGGCGGGAGACTCATACCCCTTTGGATCAGTGATTCGGGTATCAGATGAGTTACTTATTTCTCATTTAGTTGATTCAAAATTACATTCACTGCGAAAAACCGTTTTGTTTTCATCAACTGAGGAATTATCAAAGAAATCCTATTTTTCTACACTCTTTTACACTCATTACATGCATTTACATATTACAATAAAGCACAAGTAATAAATGGGGGAATAAAAACTACAACCGAGGGAAAATGGTGGAATTGTGAAAGAACCTATACATTTGTTCTAAGTCATAAAATAAAATGAAATAAATTCCCTTGCATCCACAGAGAATAGCGTAGTTTATAGCACATCATAAGTCATCATTTTATTAGGAAAAATGTGATTATGTTGGCGTGGCGGTTTTGCGATTATAACATTGACCATAAAATCAATCTTAGGACCATTTCAAAGTGTGATTATCATATTTTGATGAAAAAACGAGCATGTCAAATGTGACATAAAAATCGGTCTTTACATGAGGAAAAAAAAGCGAGTTATAATTTCGTGTTGAAAATTTTAAACGTTGACCTTATAATCACTCTTAGGACCATTGCAAAGTGTGATTATCATATTTTGATAAAGAAACACATGTGTCAAATGTGAATTAAACATCAGTCTTTACATAGGGAAAAAGCGAGTTATCATTTTTGGACAAAATTTTTTGAACGTTGATCTTAAAATCAATCTTGAGGCCCGATGACGGACATGATAATATAATTATAAATTGAAGAAATATGTTTATTGTTTCAAATGAAGATTCATGGAAAATTGGGTGTAAATTCAAAGTCATTTAAAAGCTTTTGGAGTTGTTACAAGCAAGAATAATTCAAGACCTGTTTGAGGCCCAATAATACTTTGTTAAATCATGGTTTACGCTTATTTCACAAAAAATACAAGAGGAGAACGTTTGATGTATTTTAGTTATTATTTTATGGTTTAATTCCTATAATTATTTGTTGTTTTATGGTCAACCAATTGCAATATCTGACAAATGAACCGAAAGGTCAACCCACTGTTTGTGTGGATTAAAAGGTCCGGGGCAATAGTTTGGCTGGAAATGTCATAACAATTAAATAACTGGTTCATTCATTCTCATATAAGTGTGACTGTTTATTGAATTTGTAATTTGTGTATATATGTGATTTGCTAAATTCATAGATTGTTTATATTCACTGAGTTGTGTCTCATATAAAGAGCTAAATTTTTCAGAGGTGATAAAGTTTGTAGAAGCTCATTATCTATAGATATCATGGATGAAAGATTGGTTGGTTGTGTTCCATCTCACTCCCTCTCCTCACAAAATAAACATATAGAATAGAAGGTGGTCGGGTTTTGTTTTGCTTTGTATAAGATTATTTTGTAAAAAGATATAATGTTACAAGTGATTATATATATAAATGAAGTATAAGTACAAAAAAAATTATATGTTGTGATTACGATTTTGGTGATTTAGTATAAGGTATAGGTTTTTTTAGTTGGTATCAGAGCAGGGATATGATCATAGGGGCATCATATGCATACATATATAGAAGTTAATACATTTTAGGATTGTGCATTTTATCACCTTTACACAGGGCTGATGAAAATGTTATCCCGATGAGAGAGGAACCAGCCAAAACGCCACCCATAGGATCACATGTGTCCATAAAATGTACGTTAAGTGGTATAAGAGCCTCCAACATTTTCTCAAAGGAATAGTATGTTTGATAAATAGAAGAAGAATGGTACAGTAGAATATAAAGGAATTCTTTTAAGTGAATTGATTTTTATAAATCAAGTGTACAAAATTGTTCAATTTAATTGATAGAATAGTACTAGTTGCTCATCTGATTAGTTGAAATATTAGAGACTTTTTATGTGATATTAAGTTTGAATTGGTTGATGAAGCAACGTGCAGTACCTATTGTTTCACCAAAGAAGTTGATTTAGAGTCGTCAAGTCAGTCATGAGTTGTTTTTCAAGTTGAACGTAAGGTAGTGCCTACTTGTTTGATTCTTGAAATAAGGGTTTTATAAGAACTAGTGTGTCGTATTGAGGTGCTTTAGTATTATTTGTTAATAAGAAGGATGGTACTATTTGCATTGATTACATGCAGTTAAATTGAGTCACTGTGAAAAATAAATATTCTTTATTGGTGATTTATTTAATCAATTACAAGGAGTCATGGTATTTTATAAGATTAATTTGAGAGATAAGATAGACGGAAACCTGATATTAAACTCTATAAAACCTCTAGAAGTTCTAGAAAACGTATAGGAGGAAAAAGAATAGCAAAAGAAGAGATAGGGAAGTAGAAGGAACCAGGTTATTAGTTGAACTTGTTATCCAATTTTCTTGATATTAGAAATAGAATTATGGTTCAAAACATAAAAGAGAATTGTTCTTATATGTCTGAAGAAGCTATCTGTAAAATATTTGTTAACTTTTAGATGAGTTAATAGGCAGTATGATTTATGGTGGTGAAAGTGTTCAAAATAACATGATCAGTGAGTTAGGGTAAAGTTTAAAATTGATCTGGGAATGTTTTACTATTTAGAATACTCTAAAATTTTGATATATTGTTCAAGATTATGTCCTCTATGCATAGCAAAAAGAATTATGTCGTTTGAGGTTGTATAGAAAAAGTTGTAATCGTTTTACTAGGCATTGTACATGTGAAATAGGGTTGTACATGTGAAATGGGACAGATTCAGGAAGTGAAAGAAAAATTCAGTATAAATTGTATGCTAATCAGATGGTTATGAAATTTAAGTATGTTATAGTCATGTGTGTTACAAAGAAAACGAGACAAGAACCAAATCATTTGGTTTAGTATTGTAAGAGATATGAATTTTTGAAGTCATTAAGGTAATGAATCTGGATTAAGTATAGTTTTGAAAGAATTAAAAAATTCACTATAGGATTAAGTATAGTTATGTTATCACCTTGGAAAGGCATCTTAAGATTCATAAAGAAGGGAAAGTTAAGTACATAGTATATAGGACCTTATGAAATTCTTGAGAAAGTTAGTCTATTTACTTATAGATCGGCATTACCACAAGAATAAGCTCAAATGCACAATGTTTTTTATGCTAGCATGTTAAGGAAGTATCCGTAAGATCCTACATGTGTACTTCAAGAATTAGAAATTTCACATAATTTGAGTTATGTAGAGGAGCCAGTGGAGATTATATGATATAAAACCATATAACTACGAACAAAAGAAATACCATTCATCAAAGTACATTGGAGATGTCATTTAGTGGAAGAAGCTACTTGGGAAACAGAAGAACGAATGAGAAAGGACTATCCTTATTTATTTTTTTGATACAAGTATTTAAATTTCGAGGTCGAAATTTTTTGAGTGGGGGAGAATTGTGACATCCCAGTACATACATTATAATTGCATTTGTAAATATCCATTACATGTCATGAAATTAGATTATTTAATATTGTACATGTTATAATTATAAGAAATTGATTAGTTAAAAAAATAGTTACTTGATGATAGAAAATACCATATTTTAATGTTTAGATACCAAATTATAGAACTATAGAATTTTAAGAAATAAGTATAGTAATGTTATAGATATAAAGTGATTTAATAGATAAAATATCAGTATTGTTTATTAGTATTATTATTTTAGTATTGAGGACAAATATAAGGGTATAGTTATAGTTTATAAATGTATATAGTTATAAATATATTAGTTACACATGATATTTTTTTTTATAAATAGTTATTATTATTATTATTATTATTAATGTAATAATTGTATGTTAAAAGGGGTATAGTTGGAGTATACAGTAAGTGTAGATATATATGAGAAAAGAGATAGGATTAAGATGAAAACTCTCATCCTTACAAATTCTCACACACACAGAAGAGAGAGAGAGAGAGAGAGAGAGAGAGAGAGAGAGAGAGAGAGAGAGAGAGAGAGAGAGAGAGAGAGTTAGAGAAGAAGTGACGAGATGAGAAGAACAAAGAGAGAGGAAGAACTAGGTATGAGGTCGAACTTGTGATTCGATTTTTATGACGTTAGAAACAGAATTAGGAGATATGATAAACTAGAGATTTGTTCATCTATTTCTTAGGAAGCTCTCTGAAAATTTTGGGGATGTTTTGATTAGTAGATTAATAGCTTTGATTTTTATAAGATGAAGTGTTCAGAATTAGATGATCAAAGAGATGAGGTGAGTTTTGAAATTAATCTGGGATTGTTATACTGCTTATAAAATTCTGAATTTTTGATATGTTATTCCCTTATGTGTATAGTTTAAGTAGGAAAAAGAATTAGGTCAATTCATGTTGTTTATAGAAAGTTATGGTCGTTTTACTAAGGTGCTATCCAGGTAGAACTGGTTGAAACAGGGTGTTGAAGGAAAATTCACTATAAATCATAAAAGGCTTTGAAAATTTTAAAGTTTTTGTATGCTATGTAATTTTGTATTAGGAATTGAACAAAAGAAGAATCATAGCAATTGAGTTAGTGAGTTGAAAGTTATGAATTTTGAAGTGAAGTGAGGTCACAAGGATACTGGTTCTAAGTGCAGGAAAAACAGGACAGAACTAGAGTTCAAAACATCAAATTCGTAATAAATGGAAAAGTAGTCAGAAAATTATGAATTTTTGATAAAGTTATGTGTTAAGAGTAAAATGAAACTGGAATCAGGTCAGTTGGTTGATTACTTTGAGAGATATGATTGGTTATAGTCAGTAAGGTCATGGAGATAGTAATTCTATTCTAGTTTATGCCAATCTTTATATATATACTAAAGGAAATAAGATGTATATGTTTATATTTTGTATGAATTTATTTATGTTATAGGAGCTCAAAATAGAGAAGAGATTCCAGAGGAATGTCCAAGTCGTTTCCGAGAGAATCAGCTCGGATAATCTGCGAGTATAAACATGATATGAATTTATCGGTGAAATGTGTTGATGTGTTAATTGTATGAATATGTGAATTGTGGCGATAAGTGAATATTTGTGAACGATTAATGTGAATTATTGGATAAGTATAAGTGAGTATAAACATGATATGAATTTATGGGTGAAATGTGTTGGTGTAGTAATTGTATGAATATGTGGATTGTGGCGATAAGCGAATATTTGTGAACAGTTAATGTGAATTATTGGATAAGTATAAGTGAGTATAAACATGATATGAATTTATGGGTGAAATATGTTGATGTGTTAATTGTATGAATATGTGAATTGTTGCGATAAGTGAATATTTGGGAACGATTAATGTGAATTATTGGATAAGTATAAGTGAGTATAATCATGATATGAATTTATGGGTGAAATGTGTTGATGTGTTAATTTTATGAATATGTGGATTGTGGCGATAAGCGAATATTTGTGAACGGTTAATGTGAATTATTGGATAAGTATAAGTGAGTATAAACATGATATGAATTTATGGGTGAAATGTGTTGATGTGTTAATTTTATGAATATGTGGATTGTGGCGATAAGCGAATATTTGTGAACGGTTAATGTGAATTATTGGATAAGTATAAGTGAGTATAAACATGATATGAATTTATGGGTGAAATGTGTTGATGTGTTAATTGTATGAATATGTGAATTGTGGCGATAAGTGAATATTTATGAACGGTTAATGTGAATTATTGGATAAGTATAAGTGAGTATAAACATGATATGAATTTATGGGTGAAATGTGTTGATGTGTTAATTGTATGAATATGTGAATTGTGGCGATAAGTGAATATTTGTGAACGGTTAATGTGAATTATTGGATAAGTATAAGTGAGTATAAACATGATATGAATTTATGGGTGAAATGTGTTGATGGGTTAGTTGTATGAATATGTGAATTGTGACGATAAGTGAATATTTGTGAACGCTTAATGTGAATTATTGGATAAGTATAAAGGAGTATAAACATGATATGAATTTATGGGTGAAATGTGTTGATGTGTTAATTGTATGAATATGTGAATTATGGGGATAAGTGAATATTTGTGAACGGTTAATGTGAATTATTGGATAAGTATAAGTGAGTATAAACATGATATGAATTTATGGGTGAAATGTGTTGATGTGTTAATTGTATGAATATGTGAATTGTGGCGATAAGTGAATATTTGTGAACGGTTAATGTGAATTATTGGATAAGTATAAGTGAGTATATACATTAAATGAATTTATGGGTGAAATGTGTTGATGTGTTAATTATATGAATTAGTGAATTGTGGCGATAAGTGAATATTTGTGAACTGTTAATGTGAATTATTGGATAAGTATAAGTGAGTATATACATGAAATGAATTTGTGATTGTGAATTGTGCTGATATGTGACTATATATATGAGTGGAACTTGATATATATGAAGTTTGTTGACATTATTTGAGTGTGAAATGAATTGTATTGGAAATGTATTGTTATGTGAAATGTGTTGATGTGAATTTTGTGAAAACATAATAATCACACTTTGAAATGGTTCTAAGAGTGATTTTCATGTCACTGTTTAAAAAAGTCGTCACGAAATCTTAACTCATGATTTTTCCGAAAGTATAGATCGATGTTTATGTCACGTTTGACAGATGCGTTTATTCATCAAAACATGATAATCACAATTTGAAATGGTACTAAGAGTTAGTTTAAGGTCAATGTTAAAAAATTTCGTTCCAAAACGATAATTGGTGTTCTTTCCGTGACTGAAGACCGTTGTTTATGTCAGATTTGACACATGCTTTTTTTCATCTAAACAAGATAATCACACTTTAAAATAGTCCTAAGAGTGATTTCAAGGTCAACGTTTAAAAAAATTCATCCCAAATTATAATTGTCGTGTTTTCCGAAGGAAAAGACAGACGTTTATGTCACATTTGACACTTGCTTTTTTTTCGTGAAAACATGATAATCACACTTTGAAATGCATTTTTTCATCAAAACAAGATAATCACACTTTAAAATAGTCCTAAGAGTGATTTCAAGGTCAACGTTTAAAAAAATTCATCCCAAATTATAATTCTCGTGTTTTCCGAAAGTAAAGACAGATGTTTATGTCACATTTGACACTTGCATTTTTTCGTGAAAACATGATAATCACACTTTGAAATGGTCCTAAGAGTGGTTTCAAGGTCAACGTTTACAAAATTTCCGCCCAAAACGATAACTCTCATTTTTTCCGTCAGTAAAGACCGTTGTTTATGTCACACTTGACACATGCGTTTTTTCGTGGAAACATTATAATTACACTTTGAAATGGTCCTAAGAGTGATTTTAAGGTCAACATTTTAAAAATTTTCATGAAATACTAACTCGTGTTTTTTCCTTAAGCAAAGACCGACGTTTATGTCATGTTTGACTCATACGTTTTTCCATCAAAACATGATAATCACACATTAAAATGGTCCTAAGAGTGATTTTAAGGCCAACGTTTAAAAAATTCGCCACAGATTTCAAAGTGGGATTATCATGTTTTCACAAAAAAACGCATGTGTCAAATGTGACAAACGTCGGTCTTTACTGACGGAAAAAACACGAGTTTGTATTTCGTGACAAATTTTTAAATACTTGACCTAAAAATCACTCTTAGGACCATTTCAATGTGTGATTATCATGTTTTCACGAAAAAATGCGTGTGTCAAATATGGCATAAACATCGTTCTTTACTTACGGAAAAAACGTGAGTTATCAATTTGGAATGAAATTTATTAAACGATGACCTTAAAATCACCCTGAGGACTATTTCAAAGTATCATTTTTACACAACAAAACGCATGTGTCAAATGTGACATAAACATTCGGTTTTTACTTATGGAAAAGAAGCGAGTTATCATTTTGGGACGAAATTTTTAAACGTTGACCTTAAAATCACTCTTAGGACCATTTCAAGGCGTGATTATCACGTTTTAATAAAAAAAATGCATGTGTCAAACGTGACATAAACATCGGTCTTTACTTACGGAAAAAACACGAGTTTGTATTTCGTTACAAATTTTTAAAATGTTGACCAAAAAATCACTCTCAGGACCATTTCGAAGTGTGATTATCATGTTTTCACGAAAATACGCATGTGTCAAAAGTTACATAAATATCTGTCTTTACTTACGAAAAAAACACGAGTTTGTATTTCATGACAAATTTTTAAAACATTGACCTAAAAATCACTCTTAGGACCATTTCAATGTGTGATTATCATGTTTTCATTAAAAAAATGCATGTGTCAAAAATGGCATAAACATCGATCTTTACTTACGGTAAAAACACGAGTTTGAATTTCGTGACAAAATTTTAAAACATTGACCTAAAAATCACTCTTAGGACTATTTCAAAGTGTGATTATCATGTTTTCACGAAAAAATGCATGTGTCAAATGTGGCACAAACATCGGTCTTTACTTTTCCGTAAGTAAAGACTGATGTTTATGTCACCCTTGACACATGCGTTTTTTCATCAAAACGTGATAATCAAACCTTGAAATGGTCCTAAGAGTGATTTTCAGGTCAAGGTTTAAAAATTTTCGTCCGAAAATGATAACTCGCTTTTTTCCGCAAGTAAAGACCGATGTTTATGTCACATTTGGCACATGCTTTTTTTGTGAAATAATGATAATAAATCTCTGAATTAGTCCTAAGAGTGATTTTAAGGTCAACGTTTAAAAAATTTGTCATGAAATACTAACTCGTGTTATTTCCGTAAGTAATGACCGATGTTTATCTCACGTTTGACACATCCGTTTCTTCATCAAAACCTGAAAATCACCCTTTGAAATGGCCCTATCCTAAGAGTGATTTTAAGGTCAACATTCAAAAATTTAGTCCAAAAAAGATAACTCGCGTTTTTTCCGTAAGTAAAGACCGATTTTTATGCCACATTTGACACATGCATTTTTTTGTGAAAACATGATAATCACACTTTGAAATAGTCCTAAGAGTGATTTTGAGGTCAATGTTTTAAAAATTTGTCATGAAATACAAACTCGTGCTTTTACCGTAAGTAAAGACCGATGTTTATGTCACGTTTGCCACATGCGTTTTTTCATAAAAACATGATAATCACGCTTGGAAATGGTCCTAAGAGTGATTTTTAAGTCAACGTTTCAAAAATTCATCATGAATCACAAACTTGTGGTTTTTCCGTAAGTAAAGACCGATGTTTATGTCACGTTTGACACATGTAGTTTTTCATTAAAACATGATAATCACACCTTGAAATGGTCCTCAGAGTGATATTAAGGTCAACATTTAAAAATTTTGTCCTAAAATAATAACTCGTGTTTTATCCGTAAGTAAAGACCGACGGTTATGTCACATTTGACACATGCTTGTTTTTGTGAAAACAAGATAATCACACTTTGAAATGGTCCTAAGGGTGATTTTAAGGTCAACATTTAAAAATTCATCACGAAATACTTGTGTTTTTTCCGTAACTAAAGACCGATGTTTATGTCACGTTTGACACATGCGTTTTTTTATCAAAACGAGATAATCACACCTTTAAATGGTCCTAAGAGTGATTTTAAGGTCAACGTTTTAAAAATTCGTCATGAAATACTAACTCGTGTTATTTCCCCAAGTAAAGACCGATGTTTATGTCACGTTTGACACATCCTTTTTTTCGTGAAAACATGATAATCACACTTTGAAATGGTCCTAAGAGTGATTTTTAGGTCAACGTTTCAAAAATTCGTCACGAAATACAAACTGGTGTTTTTCCGTAAGTAAAGACTGATGTTTATGTCACATTTGATACATGCGTTTTTTCATCAAAACGTGATAATAAAACCTTGAAATGGTCCTAAGAGTGATTTTAAGGTCAAGGTTTAAAAATTTTCGTCCCAAAATGATAAATCGTTTTTTTCCGCAAGTAAAGACCGATGTTTATGTCACATTTGACACATGCATTTTTCCATGAAATAATGATAATAAATCACTCTCGGTCTTTACTTACGGAAAAAACACAAGTGTATATTTCGTGACAAATTTTTAAAACATTGACCTAAAGATCACTCTTATGACCATTTCAATGTGTGATTATCATGTTTTCACTAAAAAATTCATGTGTCAAATGTGGCGTAAACATCGGTCTTTACTTGATGAAAAAAAGCGAGTTATCATTTTTTGACAAATTTTTTAAACGTCGACCTTAAGTTCACTCTTAGGACCATTTAAAAGTGTGATTATCATGTTTTGATGAAAAAAACGCATGTGTCAAATGGAGCATAAACATCGGTCTTGACTTGCGTAAAAAATACAAGTCAGTATTTCATGACGAATTTTTTAAATGTTGACCTTAAAATCACTCTTAGGACCATTTTCAAAGTGTGATTATATTGTTTTCACAATAAAATGCATGCGTCAAATATGACATAAACGTCGGTCTTTACTTACGGAAAAAAAGCGAGTTATCATTTTATGACGAAATTTTTAAATGTTGACCTTAAAATAACACTTAGGACCATTTCAAAGTGTGATTATCATGTTTTGATGAAAATATGCATGTGTCAAACATGACATAAACATCGGTCTTTACGTACGGAAAAAACATGAGTTAGTATTTCATGACGAATTTTTTAAACGTTGACTTTAAAATCACTATTAGGACCATTTCAAAGTGTGATTATCTTGTTTTGATGAAAAAACGCATGTGTGAAATGTGGCATAAACATCGATCTTTACTTACGGAAAAAACGCCGAAATTTTTGAAACGTTGATCTTAATATCACTCTTAAGACCATTTCAAAGTGCAATTATCATGTTTTGACAAAAAAAATGCATGTGTCAAATGTGTCAGAAACAACGGTCTTTACTTACGGAAAAAACGAGAGTTATCATTTTGGGATGAAATTTTTTAAAGTTGGCCTTAAAATCACTCTTAGGACCATTTCAATGTCTGATTAACATGTTTTGATGAAAAAACGCATGTGTGAAACGTGACATAAACATCGGTCTTTACTTTAGAAAATAACACGAGTTAGCGTTTCGTGACTAATCTCTTAAACGTTGACCTTAAAATTATTACTCTTAGGACACATTCAAAGTGTGATTATCATGTTTTCACGAAAAAATGCACGTGTCAAATGTGGCATAAACGTCGGTCTTTACTTACGGAAAAAACGCGAGTTATCATTTTGGGATGAAAATTTTAAACGTTGACCTTAAAAACACTTTTACGCACTTTCAAAGTGTGATTATCATGTTTTGATAAAAAACCGCTTGTGTCAAACGTGACATGAACATCGGTCTTTACTTACGGAAAAAACACGAGTTAGTATTTCATGATGAATTTTTTAAACGGTGACCTTAAAATCACTCTTAGGACCATTTCAAAGTGTGATTATCTTGTTTTCACAAAAAAACACATGTGTCAAACGTGACTTAAACGTCGGTCTTTACTTACGGAAAAAATGCGAGTTATCATTTTGGGACGAAATTTTTAAACGTTGGCCTTAAAATAACTCTTAGGACCATTTCAAAGTGTGATTACCATGTCTTGATGAAAAAACGCCCTAAAATCACTCTTAGGACCATTTCAAACTGTGATTATCATGTTTTGATGAAAAAATGCATGTATCAAACGTGACATAAACATCGGTCTTTACTTACGGAAAAAACACGAGTTAGTAATTCATGACGAATTTTTTAAACGTTGTCCTTAAAATCACTCTTAGGACTATTGCAATATGTGATTATCTTGTTTTGATGAAAAAATGCATGTGTGAAATGTGGCATAAACATCGGTCTTTACTTACAGAAAAAACGCGAGTTATCATTTTGGGACGAAATTTTTACACGATAATCACACATTGAGATGGTCATAAGAGTGATCTTTAGGTCAATGTTTTAAAAATTCGTCACGAAATACAAACTTGTGTTTTTTCCGTAAGTGAAGACCGATGTTTATGTCACATTTGACACATGCATTTTTTCGTCAAAACGCGATAATCACACCTTGAAATGGTCCTAAGAGTTATTTTAAGGTCAACGTTTAATAAATTTAGCTCCAAAATGATAACTCGCATTTTTTTCGTAAGTAAAGATCGATGTTTATGTCACATTTGATACATGCATGTTTTTGTGAAAACATGAAAATCACACATTGAAATGGTCCGAAGAGTGATTTTAAGGTCAGCGTTTAAAAAATTCGTCACGAAATACTAACTCATGTTTTTTCCATAAGTAAAGACCGATGTTTGTGTTCTGTTTGACACATGCCTTTTTCATCAAAACATGATAATCACACTTTTAAATGGTCCTAAGACTGATTTTAAGGTCAACGTTTAAAATTTTCGTCAATAAATGATAGCTCGCATTTTTTCCGTATGTAAAGACCGATGTTTATGCCACATTTGACACATGCATTTTTTGTGAAAACACGATAATCACACATTGAGATGCTCATAAGAGTGATCTTTAGGTCAATGTTTTAAAAATTTGTCACGAAATACAAACTCGTGTTTTTTCCGTAAGTAAAGACCGATGTTTATGTCACGTTTGACACATACGTTTTTTCGTGAAAACATGATAACACCTTGAAATGGTCCTAAGAGTGATTTTAAGGTCAACCTTTAAAAAATTTCGTCCCAAAATGATTACTCGCGTTTTTTCGTAAGTAAAGACCGATGTTTATGTCACATTTGACACATGCATTTTTTCGTAAAAACATGATAATCACACTTTGAAATGGTCTGAAGAGTGATTTATGGTCAACGTTTAAAAACTTCCGTTCCAAAATTATAACAAGCGTTTTATGCGTAGGTAAAGACTGATGTTTATGTCACGTTTGAGTCATGCGTTTTTTTGTTGAAACATAGGAGTCACACTTTGAAATAGTCCTAAGAGTGATATTAAGGTCAACATTTAAAAAATTCCTTATGAAATACTAACTCGTGTTTTTTTCGTAAGCAAAGACCGTTGTTTATGTCACGTTTGACACATGCGTTTTTTCATCAAAATTATAACAAGGGTTTTATGCATAGGTAAAGACCGATGTTTATGTCACATTTGACTCATGCGTTTTTTTGTTGAAACATAGGAGTCACACTTTGAAATAGTCCTAAGAGTGATATTAAGGTCAACATTTAAAAAATTCGTTGTGAAATACTAACTCTTGTTTTTTCCGTAAGCAAAGACCGTTGTTTATGTCACGTTTGACACATGCGTTTTTTCATCAAAACTCGATAATTAGACTTTGAAATGGTCCTAAGTGTGTTTTTAAGGTCAACATTTAAAATTTTCGTCCCAAAATGATAACTCGCTTTTTTTCCGTAAGTAAAGACCGATGTTTATGTCACATTCTACTTATGCATTTTTTCATGAAAACATGATAATCACACTTTGAAATGGTCCTAAGAGTGATTTTTATGTCAACATTTTAAAAATTCGTCATGAAATACAAACTTGTGTTTTTTCCGTAAGTAAAGACCGATGTTTAAGCCACATTTGACACATGCATTTCTTTTGTCAAAACATGATAATCACACATTGAAATGGTCCTTAGAGTGATTTTTAGGTCAATGTTTTGAAAACTTGTCACGAAATACAAACTCATGTTTTTTCCGTAAGTAAAGACCGATGTTTATGTCACATTTGACACATGCATTTTTCATGAAAACTTGATTATCTCACTTTGAAATGGTCCTAAGAGTGATTTTTAGGTCAACGTTTTGAAAATTCGTCACGAAATACAAACTCGTGTTTTTTTGGATAGTAAAGACCGATATTTGTCACGTTTGACACATGCGTTTTTTCGTCAAAACATGATAATCACACCTTGAAATGATCCTAAGAGTGATTTTATAGTCAACGTTTAAAAAATTCGTCCTAAAATGATAACTCGCGTTTTTTCCATAAGTAAAGGTTTATGTCACATTTGACACATGCATTTTTTCGTGAAAACATAATAATCACACTTTGAATTAGTCCTAAGAGTGATTTTAAAGTCAACGTTTAAAAAATTCGTCAGGAAATACTAACTCATGTTATTTCCGTAAATACAGACCAATGTTTATGTCACATTTGACACATGTGTTTTTTCGTCAAAACATTATAATCACACTTTGAAATGGTCCTAACAGTGATTTGAAGGTGAACGTTTTTAAATTTCATCCCAAAATGATAACTCGTGTTTTTTCCGTAAGTAAAGACCGATGTTTATGTCACTTTTGACACACTTTTAAAGGGTGCTAGGAGTGATTTTGAGGTCAACGTTTGAAAAATTCGTCATGAAATACTAACTCGTGTTATTTCCGTAAGTAAAGACCGATGTTTATGCCATATTTGACACATGCATTTTTTCGTGAAAACATGATAATCACACATTGAAATGTTCCTTAGAGTGATCTTTAGGTCAATGTTTTAAAAATTTCTAACGAAATACAAACTTGTGTTTTTCTCGTAAGTGATGACCGATGTTTATGTCTAGTTTGACACAAGCGATTTTAAGGTCAAAGTTTAAAAACTTTGACAAAAAATGATAACTCGCGTTTTTTTCCTTAAGTAAAGACCGATGTTTATGCCACATTTGGTGTGCATTGTTTAGTAAAAACATGATAATCACACATCGAAATGGTCCTAAGAGTGATTTTTAGGTCAACGTTTTAAAATTTGTCACGAAATACAAACTCGTGTTTTTTAGGTAAGTAAAGACAGATGTTCAATCCCACTTTGAAATGGTCCTAAGAGTGATTTTTAGGTCAACATTTCAAAAATTCGTCACGAAATCCGAACTTGTGTTTTTTCCGTAAGTAAAGACCGTTGTTTATGTCATGTTTGACACACGCGTTTTTTCATCAAAACATGATAAATCACACCTAAAAATCGTCCTAAGAGTGAATTTCAGGTCAAAGTTTCAAATTTTTTGTTCCAAAATGATAACAAGCGTTTTTTCCGTAATTAAAGGCCGATGTTTATGTCACATTTGACACATGCATTTTTTTCGGAAAAACATGATTGTCACACTTTGAAATGGTCCTAAGAGTGTTTTTTTTGTCAACGTTTAAAAATTTCGTCCAAAAATGATAACTCGCATTTTTTCCGTAAGTAAAGACCGATGTGTATGCCACATTTGACACATGCATTTTTTCGTGAAAACATAATAATCTCACTTTGAATTGGTCCTAAGGGTGATTTTAAGGTCAAAGTTTAAAAAATTCGCCACGAAATACTAACTCGAGTTTTTTCTGTAAGTAAAGACCGATGTTTATGTCAAGTTTGACATATGCAATTTTTCCTCAAAACATGATAATCACACTTTGAAAGGGTTCTAAGAGTGATTTTGAGCTCAAAGTTTGAAAAATTCGTCATGAAATACTAACTTGTGTTTTTTCCGTAAGTAAAGACCGATGTTTACGTCACATTTGACAAATGCATATTTTCATGAAAACATGATAATCACACAATGAAATGGTCCTAAGAGTGATTTTAAAGTCAGCGTCTATAAAATTCGTCACGAAATACTAACTCGTATTTTTTCCGTAAGTAAAGACCGATGTTTATGTTCCGTTTGACACGTGTTTTTACATCAAAACTTGATAATCACACTTTTAAATGGTCCTAAGAGTGACTTTAAAGTCAACGTTTAAAAATTTCGTCAAAAAATGATAACTCGCATTTTTTCCGTAAGTAAAGACTGATGTTTATGCCACATTTGATACGTGAATTTTTCAGGGAAAACATGATAATCACACTTTGAAATGGTCGTAAGAGTGATTTTTGGGTCAATGTTTTAAAAATTTGTCATGAAATGCAAACTCGTGTTTTTTCCGTAACTAAAGACCGATGTTTATGTCACATTTGACACATGCGTTTTTTCATCAAAAAGATCACACCTTGAAATGGTCCTAAGAGTGATTTTAAGGTCAACATTTAAAACTTTCGTTCGAAAATGATAACTCACGTTTTTTCAGTAATTAAAGACTGATTTTATGTCACATTTGATACATGCATTTTTTCATGAAAACATAATAATCTCACATTGAATGGGTCCTAAGGGTGATTTTAAGTTCAAAGTTTAAAAAATTCGTCACGAAATACTAACTCGTGTTATTTCCGTAAGTAAAGACCGATGTTTATGTCACATTTGACACATGCGTTTTTTCATCAAAACATGATAATCACACTTTGAATGGTCCTAAGAGTGATTTTAAGGTCAACATTCAATAAATTTCGTTCCAAAATGATAACTCGCGTTTATTCCGTAAGTAAAGATCGATGTTTATGTCACATTTGACACATACATTTTTTCGTGAAAATATGATAATCACACTTTGAAATGGTCCTAAGGGTGATTTTATGGTCAGCGTTTAAAAAATTCGTAGTGAAATTACTAACTTGTATTTTATCGGTAAGTAAAGACCGATGTTTATGTCCAGTTTGACACATACGATTTTTCATCAAAACATGATAATCACAATTTTAAATGGTCCTAAGAGTGATTTTAAGGTCAACATATAAACATTTTGTCAAAAAATGATAACTCGCATTTTTTTACATAAGTAAAGACCGATGTTTATGCCACATTTGACACATGCATTTTTTAGTGAAAACATGACAATCACACATTGAAATGGTCCTCAGAGTGATTTTTAGGTCAATGTTTCAAAAATTTGTCACAAAATACAAACTCGTGTTTTTTCTGTAAGTAAAGACAGATGTTTATGACACTTTTGACACATGCGTTTTTTCGTGAAAACATGATAATCACACTTTGAAATGGTCCTGAGAGTGATTTTTTTTTCAATGTTTTAAAAATTCTTCACGAAATACAATCTTGTGTTTTTTCCGTAAGTAAAGTCCGATGTTTATGTCACGTTTGACACATGCATTTCTTTTATCGAAATGTGATAATCAAACCTTGAAATGGTTCTAAGAGTGATTTTACGGTCAAGGTGATAACTCACTTTTTTCCGTAAGTAAAGACCGATGTTTATGTCACATTTGACACAAGCATTTTTTTCGTGAAATAATGATATTCACACTTTGAATTGGTCCTAAGAGTGATTTTAAGGTCAACGTTTAAAAAATTTGTCATGAAATACTAACTCGTGTTATTTCTGTAAGTAAAGACCGATGTTTATCTCACGTTTGACACATCCACTTTTTCATCAAACATGAAAATCACACTTTGAAATGGTCCTAAGAGTGATTTTAAGGTCAACGTTTAAAAATTTCGTCCAAAAATGATAACTCGCGTTTTTTCCGGAAGTAAAGACCGATGTTTATACCACATTTGACACAAGCATTTTCACGAAATAATAATAATCACACTTTGAAATAGTCCTAAGATTGAATTTTAGGTCATTGTTTTTAAAATTTGTCGCTGAATATAAACTCGTGTTTTTACCATAAGTGAAGACTGATGTTTATGTCACATTTGACACATGCATTTTTTCGTGAACATGATAATCACACTTTGAAATGTTCATAAGAGTCATTTTTAAGTCAACGTTTTAAAAATTCATCATGAAATACAAATTTGTGTTTTTTCCGTAAGTAAAGACCGATGTTTATGTTTGACACATGCGTTTTTCAGTGAAAACATGAAAATCACACTTTTAAATGGTCCTAAGAGTGATTTTAAGGTCAGCTTTTAAAAAATTCATCATGAAATACTAACTCGGGTTTTTTCCGTAAGTAAAAACCGATGTTTATCTCAAGTTTGACACATCCGTTTCTTCATCAAAACATGAAAATCACAATTTGAAATGGTCCTAAGAGTGAGTTTAAGGTCAACAATTAAAAATTTCGTCCAAAAATGATAACTCGCATTTTTTCCGTAAGTAAAGACCGATGTTTATGCCACATTTGACACATTCATTTTTTTGATAAAACATGATAATCACACTTTGAAATGGTCCTAAGAGTGATTTTTAAGTCAACGTTTTAAAAATTTGTAACGAAATACAAACTCGTGGTTTTACCGTAAGTAAAGACCGATGTTTATGTCACATTTGACACATGCGTTTTTTTGTGAAAATATGATAATCACACTTTGAAATGGTCCTAAGAGTGATTTTTAAGTCAACATTTCAAAAATTTGTCATCAAACACAAACTTGTGGTTTTTCCGTAAGTAAAGACCGATGTTTATGTCACGTTTGACACATATATTTTTTGGTTAAAACATGATAATCACACCTTGAAATGGTCCTCAGAGTGATTTTAAGGTCAACGTTTAAAAATTTCATCCCAAAATAATAACTCATGTTTTTTCCATAAGTAAACACCGACATTTATTTCACATTTCACACATGCTTTTTTTTTTGTGAAAATAAGATAATCACACTTTGAAATCATCCTAAGGGTTATTTTAAGGTCAACGTTTAAAAAATTCGTCATGAAATACTTACACTTATTTTTTCCGTTAGTAAAGACCGATGTTTATGTCACTTTCAAAAAATGCGTTTATTTTTATCAAAACGGGAAATCACACCTTGAAATGGTCCTAAGAGTGATTTTAAGGTCAACGTTTAAAAAATTCGTCACGAAATACTAACTCGTGTTATTTCCGTAAGTAAAGACCGATGTTTATGTCACGTTTGACACATCCGTTTTTTCGTGAAAACATGATAATCACACTTTGATATGGTCCTAAGAGTGATTTTTAGGTCAACGTTTCAAAAATTATTCACGAAATACAAACTTGTGTTTTTTCCGTAAGTAAAGATTGATGTTTATGTCACATTTGACACAAGCGTTTTTTCATCAAAACGTGATAATCAAACCT
The DNA here is from genome assembly GCA_947683365.1 of Euphorbia pulcherrima. Taxonomy (NCBI): domain Eukaryota; kingdom Viridiplantae; phylum Streptophyta; class Magnoliopsida; order Malpighiales; family Euphorbiaceae; genus Euphorbia; species Euphorbia pulcherrima. The sequence goes on along the minus strand of CANTUS010000015.1, from coordinate 33,324,090 downwards.
TGAAATGGTCCTAAGAGTGATTTTAAGGTCAAGGTTTAAAAATTTTCGTCCCAAAATGATACTCGCTTTTTTCCGCAAGTAAAGACCGATGTTTAAGTCACGTTTGACACATCCATTTTTTCATGAAAACATGATAATCACACTTTGAAATGGTCCTAAGAGTGATTTTAAGGTCAACGTTTAAAAAATTTGTCATGAAATACTAACTCGTGTTATTTCTGTAAGTAAAGACGGATGTTTATCTCACGTTTGACACATCCGCTTTTTCATCAAACATGAAAATCACACTTTGAAATGGTCCTAAGAGTGATTTTAAGGTCAACGTTTAAAAATTTCGTCCAAAAATGATAACTCGCGTTTTTTCTGGAAGTAAAGACCGATGTTTATACCACATTTGACACAAGCATTTTCGCGAAATAATAATAATCACACTTTGAAATAGTCCTAAGATTGAATTTTAGGTCAATGTTTTAAAAATTTGTCGCTGAATATAAACTCGTGTTTTTACCGTAAGTGAAGACTGATGTTTATGTCACATTTGACACATGCATTTTTTCGCGAACATGATAATCACACTTTGAAATGTTCATAAGAGTCATTTTTAAGTCAACGTTTTAAAAATTCATCATGAAATACAAATTTGTGTTTTTTCCGTAAGTAAAGACCGATGTTTATGTTTGACACATGCGTTTTTCAGTGAAAACATGAAAATCACACTTTTAAATGGTCCTAAGAGTGATTTTAAGGTCAGCTTTTAAAAAATTCATCATGAAATACTAACTCGGGTTTTTTCCGTAAGTAAAAACCGATGTTTATCTCAAGTTTGACACATCCGTTTCTTCATCAAAACATGAAAATCACAATTTGAAATGGTCCTAAGAGTGATTTTAAGGTCAACAATTAAAAATTTCGTCCAAAAATGATAACTCGCATTTTTTCCGTAAGTAAAGACCGATGTTTATGCCACATTTGACACATTCATTTTTTTGATAAAACATGATAATCACACTTTGAAATGGTCCTAAGAGTGATTTTTAAGTCAACGTTTTAAAAATTTGTAACGAAATACAAACTCGTGGTTTTACCGTAAGTAAAGACCGATGTTTATGTCACATTTGACACATGCGTTTTTTTGTGAAAATATGATAATCACACTTTGAAATGGTCCTAAGAGTGATTTTTAAGTCAACATTTCAAAAATTTGTCATCAAACACAAACTTGTGGTTTTTCCATAAGTAAAGACCGATGTTTATGTCACGTTTGACACATATATTTTTTGGTTAAAACATGATAATCACACCTTGAAATGGTCCTCAGAGTGATTTTAAGGTCAACGTTTAAAAATTTCATCCCAAAATAATAACCCATGTTTTTTCCATAAGTAAACACCGACATTTATTTCACATTTCACACATGCTTTTTTTTTTGTGAAAATAAGATAATCACACTTTGAAATCGTCCTAAGGGTTATTTTAAGGTCAACGTTTAAAAAATTCGTCATGAAATACTTACTCTTATTTTTTCCGTTAGTAAAGACCGATGTTTATGTCACATTCAACAAATGTGTTTATTTTTATCAAAACGGGAAATCACACCTTGAAATGGTCCTAAGAGTGATTTTAAGGTCAACGTTTAAAAAATTCGTCACGAAATACTAACTCGTGTTATTTCCGTAAGTAAAGACCGATGTTTATGTCACGTTTGACACATCCGTTTTTTCGTGAAAACATGATAATCACACTTTGATATGGTCCTAAGAGTGATTTTTAGGTCAACGTTTCAAAAATTATTCACGAAATACAAACTTGTGTTTTTTCCGTAAGTAAAGATTGATGTTTATGTCACATTTGACACAAGCGTTTTTTCATCAAAACGTGATAATCAAACCTTGAAATGGTCCTAAGAGTGATTTTAAGGTCAAGGTTTAAAATTTTTTGTCCCAAAATGATAACTCGCTTTTTTCCGCAAGTAAAGACCGATGTTTAAGTCACGTTTGACACATCCATTTTTTCATGAAAACATGATAATCACACTTTGAAATGGTCCTAAGATTGATTTTTAGGTCAACGTTTCAAAAATTCATCACGAAATACAAACTTGTGTTTTTTCCGTAAGTAAAGACCGATGTTTATGTCACGTTTGACACAAGCGTTTTTTCATCAAAACGTGATAATCAAACCTTGAAATGGTCCTAAGAGTGATTTTAAGGTCAAGGTTTAAAAATTTTCGTCCAAAAATGATAACTCGCATTTTTTCCATAAGTAAGGACCGATGTTTATGCCACATTTGACACATGCATTTTTTTGATAAAACATGATAATCACACTTTGAAATAGTCCTAAGGGTGATTTTTAGGTCAATGTTTTAAAAATTTGTAACGAAATACAAACTCGTGTTTGTTGTTGGCCGTTTTCTTCTTTGACTGAGTTTAGAATTTAATCTTTAGCTTCAGTATTTAACTGAAAATCCCACCATCCTTTTAACTGACCTGAAAATCTCGCTGTAATAGCTTGCGCTATGGATTTATTAGAGTTGCCATGTATTCTGCTAGCAGTGGCATACATAAGCATATGCTGGATGGCATTTTTTATGTGGTATTCAGATAATCCGTCAATGTTCCATTCTACAATGGATCTGCCATCATAAGAATTCATGGATGGCCTGAATTCTTCGTACTGAAGATTTATTGGAGATGGCATACGGTAATAAGGCTTATCTATATTTTCCTTGGTATGGAAAATCTTGTTTATTTGGGGAATATTATCCATTTTTAAATCTTGGAATAAAGATTTTAATTCATCTTCGCCTTTTAAAAGTTGTTCGAATCAGAATTTGACTCTGAATCAAAATCTTGTTCTTTTGTTAGAGGAGCAATATTCTTTTGTTTTCTATCTATGCTGAGCTCCACTAATCTTTTAGAAATTTCTTCCACAACTTTAGAATGCTCTGTAAATTTAATGTCTAATTTTTCTGAAGTAGATGGTTTAATTATAACCCTTTCTTCCTCTCGGGGTTTTGAAGTTGAAGCCTGATAAGGCTTAGAGTAAGTCTTTTGGACTTGATTTTCAATTCTTGATAGCTACTCTCCAATAGTGTGGAGGCTTACGCTAGTGAAATTATTCTGTTTAACAGAACTTTCTGATCCTTCATTAAAAGGACTATACTCAACAACCTTGTCTGTATCTAGTTTATAAGATACTGCTGCCAATGGATAAAAACCCAGTGGACTTATGAGTGCACTCAAGCTGTAAGAAAAATAAAGCTCAATGTTAAATCATTGTCATGCTTAGCTAAACCACATCTAGATGCCTTTAAAATTGTCGAGACAGACGCCTCAGACAAAGGCTACGGAGGAATCCTTAAATAAAGGATTGACGATAAAGAAATCTTAGTCAGGTTTACAAGGGGTCTTTGGACTACAGTAAAAAAAGAAGTATTATCCATTGTTTTGTGCGTCCAAAAATTGAATCTGATTCAATTAATCAGAAATTTCTTATTAGAATAGATTGTAAAAGCGCTAAAGAAATTTTACTTAAAGATGTTAAAAATATAGCCTCTAAACAAATATTTGCCCAATGGCAAGCAATTTTATCAGTATTTGACTTTGATATTGAGTTTATAAAGGGAGAATCTAATTCACTCCCAGATTTTCTAACTCGCGAATTCCTTACAGGACAGGAGAAGTAACACTCCCTCGTCCAAAGGAAAGGCTAAAGAGTCTTTTCCTGAACCAACCAAAGCAAGTCAAGAAGATACATTACATCCAGACGCTTATAAGCGCTGCCTTGAAGCTACTACAGAGAAGGAAAATGTTTTTCCTTATATTCCAATTACTTTTGAACACATAATGCCCATCGAAGATAGGCATTCACATCTACCACCTTTTGAAGTAGCATCCTTTTATACGCAGAACTATACCCTAACACCATTTCTGCCAAAGGATTATAATTTGTACCAGAGGATCTTATTAGAGCTAATTCAGTCAAGATCGAACCCGTCACTAGAAGCGGGAGAGAATGGGCTTATAGTAAGTTCATCATTACCAAGATTATATCCCCAGAAGAGTGGGGAAGGAACCTGTTTGCTTGCAGGGAGTTATCTTACGGCAAACCTAGATTCTTTGACTATTTTGATTATATGCAAGCCTGGACTCAGGCTCTATACTATGAAAATTGTCAGAGAAAGTTTAGTTGGTTCTTTCAATTTTCTCTTAATAAACCTCAAGAGATTTTTCCTAACTGGTTCCAAGATTGGTTTTCAAAATGGGGATTATTTCCAATCATCCTCCCTCAAAGGGTATCAGGAATTTATGAATTCTTTGTCGATTTAAACAAGTTCTGCGATTACCCCAGATTTATGTTCACAGTTCTATACAAAGTCCCATGGATTGGTAAATGGGATTATATCATCACCAAGAAAAAGGGTAAAAAGCTGGGTTATAACTCAGACTATGAAAATTTTGTTCCATGGCTAACTAGGAGAATTTCCACAAAATGGTGGGACAAATTCAAGTTCTTTGAGCATCCCTCAGTATACTCTAAAGAGCTTGTTATTCGTATGGTGGATCCTAACTGTCCACCAGTTTCTCCTGAAGCCTTTGAAACCTCAGCATCTCCTAATAAGGTTGCTGAGCTACTAAAAGGTTTATTAACCTCTATCCCTAAGGAGGAGCTAAAATAGCAAGTGTTTCAACTTTTAGGTGAAGAGGCACCTCCTAAAACCGGATTTGATCCTCATAATTTGCTATCTGCTCTTTCCAAAAAACAAGAGAGTCCAAAAAGAAAAGCAGCTGACATAGCTTCTTCATCAGGTAATGAAGCAAGCAAAGCTAGAAGAATACCCCCACTACCAGATGATGAATTTGATGACCTTTTCTTAGACTCCCAAGACCCTAATGACATCTAAGGGTAAAAATCCTTATCAGGATTACAGTAAAGATAAGAATCCTTATCAGGATTATTCTGGACCCCACGCACTCAGCAATAATGGAGCACCAATACCACCGAAAGAAGTAAAGTTTTGTCGGTTCTCTTTTCCTTTATTAAAGAAAGGAATCTGCAAGTTTTTGCATTTTCTTTTGTCGGCCACAGTTTGATGCTTTCTTATCCGCCAGCTCACAGCCAGCTAGAGGAGCACCTTCACTTGGCCTATATATATATATATATATATATATATATATATATATATATATATATATATATATATATATATATATGTTTATTTTTCAGTTTTACATATAAGTTTTTCAATTTACAATTTTGTGTAATATCTTAGAGTGAGAAAGTGAGTTTTCAGTTTTCAATTTGTGCTTGTTTGGAGTGAAGCTTTCTGTCTTTTGTAATTCAACCTTTTGTATAATTCAAGTAAGATTTCTCTTCTGTTCATCTTTTAATTTAGTATTTTATTTTGTTTCTGCGATCCTTAACCTTTGGTATTAGAGCAGTCAGAGAGTAAAGTCCTGTCGCCTTGTAAGACAGGTATCAATCCATGGAGGGTTCTCACTGTATGACATAGTGACAAAACACAGGCTCTTACCTCTAGGAAATCCCAACGGCTAGGGCCCGAACTGGGTTGTGTTGTCGAGAAGCACACGTAAAAGGCTGCCTCTGAGATATCTTAGGTTGTCACGGTCCTCGGGGTAAGAGCCTGTGTTTTGTCACTGTGTCTCATAGTGAAAACCCTACATGGATTGATACCTGTCTTACAGGGCGATAGAACTTTACTCTCTGACTGCTCTAATACCAAAGGTTGTCACGATCCTCGGACTATATGTACTTAATGGTATCAGAGCCATTTAATTTCGTTAATCTGCTGTTATATTAGTCTGTTGCTTTACTTGTTTAAGCTTTCTGGAATTTATTCAAAACTTCTTAGTGAAACCCAAGTCGCGTTTCTACCATTTGTGCCGTGGTTAGGCTTTTGTTGGAAAGAGTAATTCGTTGACAGTGATCTAAGAACAATGGATAAATTTTTTGAATGCTTTTCAAATAACGCTTCAACTAGTAGACCTAGCAGTTCTCGAAATTCGAAGGAAACTGCCAAAAATAAGGAGATCTTACTTGTTGAAAATATTGAATCTAACCTCCATAACTGGAAGTTGCCTGCTATCTCCTCACACCACATTTATAAATCTAATAACAATTTCCTATTTAAATCTGATTATGTGGTCAAAACGGTTGAAGAATCTATTTCTATAGACAATAATTTATTGTCCTTTAATCTTCTATCTCAAAGCCTTATTACTAGCACCAAAAGGAATATTCCTTTATACATATAGGAATGGTACAGGTAGCAGTTAAACCTGCTATAAGGTTAGGCTTAAATGTTACAGCCTTATTATGTTTAAGAGATAAATGAAATAACAAATTTACCGACTCCTTATTAGGAGCAGTAGAATCATCATTAAATGATGGACCAATCTACTTCACATGTTACCCGAACTTAGCAGTTCCCTTAGATTGCCCACATGTGTTAGACATAGCCTCACTGGACATTAAGACAGATGGGTTTGATATGAAGCCCGGTTCAAAGAATTTAATCCTTATTTACAGGATCCATTACAAAGTTATGAACAGCACAGTCCCTAATATTAGGGATGATGCCGGAAAATTAATCAATGCTCCAATAAGGCAAACTACCTTATTTTTAACAGATCTGAGGAAAGGTAGTCTTGTGGTCCCTAGACCTATCACATGGGATCAACTACATTTTCCAGAGTCTTGGAAAATGGAAGATGGAGTTCCTCCTAAAAAGGAAGAAAGCAATAATCTAGATTATATTCTAGAAGATAATGATGGAAGTGTTATAATAAAATTTGATAGATCTAGAAGCATATCTAGCAGGAGATCCTTCGCTGGAATTCCTAACACTCGGTCGTTCATACCACCAAGATCGTCGGTTATTTTACCTGCTAGACAAGAAGAAACAAATTTTGTGGAAAGGACCCCAGCTAATGTAGCTAGGCCCATTTATGAGAAGCCTATATAAGTCCATCCATGTCAGATATGGGTTATATGCCCAAAGAATTGTTAGTTACTATTTCTTCACTAACAGATTTTGAAAAATGGTTTGAAATATCTTTCTTTGAAAAGAGGAAAGAACACTATAAAAAACAATAGGAGAAAAGGACTTTCCAGAGTTCTTAAAACAACTATTTAAGCTTAAAGGATAAAAATTTCCCAAATTCAATGATAATCAGTTCCTAAGCACTCTTGAATCGTCTTATAAGACATATATAGCTTCTAATAAAACAATTAGAAGTATTCATCCTCCATTGGCAGCAGTATCTTATAAACTAGATATAGACAAGGTTGTTGAGTATAGTCCTTTTTATGAAGGATCAGAAAGTTCTGTTAAACAGAATAATTTCACTAACCTCAGCCTCCACACTATTGGAGAGTAGCTATCAAGAATAGAAAATCAAGTCCAAAAGACTTACTCTAAGCCTTATCAGGCTTCAACTTCAAGGCGAAGATGAATTAAAATCTTTATTCCAAGATTTAAAAATGGATAATATTCTCCAAATAAACAAGATTTTCCATACCAAGGAAAATACAGATAAGCCTTATTACCGTAGGCCATCTCCAATAAATCTTCAGTGCGAATAATTCAGGCCATCCATGAATTCTTATGATGGCAGATCCAATGAAAAACGGAACATTAACGGATTATCTGAATACCAAATAAAGAATGCTATCCAGCATATGCTTATGTATGCCACTGCTAGCAGAATACATGGCAACTCTGATAAATCCATGGCGCAAGCTATTATAGCGGGATTTTCAGGTCAGTTAAAAGCATGGTGGGATTTTCAGTTAAATACTAATGCTAAAAATCAAATTCTAAACTCCGTCAAAGAAGAAAATGACCAACAATAGTCTGATGATGTTAATACTCTAGCCTATACCCTTATTTTACATTTCTTAGGGTCCACTTCAATGTTTGTTGAACAAACCACTGAATAGCTCATGAACCTAAGATGCAGGGATCTTTCAGAGTTTAAGTGGTATAAGGATGTCTTTCTAAGCGCTGTTTCACCAGGGATGACTGTTATCAAGACTTCTGGAAGGAGAAGTTTTATAAGAGATAAACGAAATAACAAATTTACCGACTCCTTATTAGGAGCAGTAGAATCATCATTAAATGATGGACCAATCTACTTCACATATTACCCGAACTTAACAGTTCCCTTAGAGGATGAATACTTCTAATTGTTTTATTAGAAGCTATATATGTCTTTTAAGACGATTCAAGAGTGCTTAGGAACTGATTATCATTGAATTTGGGAAATTTTTTTCCTTTAACCTTAAATAGTTGTTTTAAGAACTCTGGAAAGTCCTTTTCTCCTTCTCTCTGTTGATAAAGGGTTATAATTAAACCATCTACTTCAGAAAAAATAGACATTAAATTTACAGAGCGTTCTGAAGTTGTGGAAGAAATTTCTAATAGATTGGCGGAGCTCAGCATAGATATAAGTTTTTCAATTTACAATTTTGTGTAATATCTTAGAGTGAGAAAGTGAGTTATCAGTTTTCAGTTTGTGCTTGTTTGGAGTGAAGCTTTCTGTCTTTTGTAATTCAACCTTCTGTATAATTCAAGTAAGATTTCTCTTCTGTTCATCTTTTAATTCAGTATTTTATTTCGTTTTTTCGTGAAAACATGATAATCACACTTCGAAATGGTCCTAAGAGTGATTTTTAGGTCAACGTTTCAAAAATTCGTCACGAAATACAAACTTGCGTTTTTTCCGTAAGTAAAGACCGATGTTTATGTCACGTTTGACACAAGCATTTTTTCATCAAAACATGATAATCAAACCTTGAAATGGTCTTAAGAGTGATTTTAAGGTCAAGGTTTAAAATTTTTCGTAAGTGCTTTTTTCCGCAAGTAAAGACCGATGTTTAAGTCACATTTGACACATGCATTTTTTCGTGAAATAATGATAATCAATCTCTGAATTGATCCTAAGAGTGATTTTAAGGTCAAAGTTTAAAAAATTTGTCATGAAATACTAACTCGTGTTATTTTCGTAAGTAAAGACCGATGTTTATCTCAAGTTTGACACATCCATTTCTTCATCAAAACATGAAAATCACAATTTGAAATGGTCCTAAAAGTAATTTTAAGGTCAACGTTTAAAAATTTCGTCCAAAAATGATAACTCGCATTTTTTCCGTAAGTTTTATAAGGTTTATAGGCATCACAAGAAGGATTATCCTAAGAAGTCTTATAGGAGACCCAAGATGCCCCTATAACAAGCCTAAAAGGCCACTTAAAGAGGTAACATGCTACAAATGTGGAAAGCCTGGACACTATTCCAATAAGTGTAAGGCAAAACAACAAATCAGGTCACTTAATCTCAGCGATGATGTTAAAGAGACACTAGAGAAAATCCTAGTGGTTCAAACTAGCTCAGAAAAAGAGGAAAATGATTACACCTCTGAGGAAGAATCGGACTCTGACTCACAGTCTAATTCAAGCTGTGACGGAAACTGCGATTATTATAAATCGCTTTGTTCTCTAAACGGCTTATTAGTCCTCACTAGAGAAGAGAACATGATTTTGGATCTCATAGAAAAGATCCAAGACCCTGAAGAGAGGAGAGACCACTTAGAGTCTTATTTGAAAATGTTTAAAGAAAAATCTGGAGAAACCTCATCCAGAAATTCTTCAAGAAATAACAACCTTGAAGAAAAGGTTAAAGAAAAGAATATCTCTTATGATATGAAAGAGATAATTAACAGGGTTAAGGCTAGTAAGAGAAAAGACCCTACTATTAACGATCTTAAGGAAGGCGTTAATGAACTCAAAAGAGAAGTAAAAAATCTTAAAGATAGACTTACTCTCTTAGAAGCTGCTAAACTCTCAGATTATAATTCTGAATCTGAGGAAGAACAAGATAAAGGTCTAGAAAAGAAAGACCAGTCTACGCAAAAGGACCTCCAATACGTAGACATGCTAGATAGAGTAGTCACTCATAAGTGGCATACTAAAATAACTCTTGTTATTAACAAGGAATATGTCTTAAAGACAGTAGCCCTGATAGACTCAGGGGCTGATCTTAATTGCATCAATGAGGGATTAATACCATCCCGCTACTTCTCCAAAACTTTGGAACAACTGCATACGGCTAATGGCGACAAGCTGGCTGTCAATTACAAGCTTAGTAATGCAGCTGTTTGCAATAATTGGATGTGCCTAGAGATACCATTTATAATGGTCAAAGATTTATCCCATTCAGTCATTCTTCGAAACCCGTTCTTGCATATGCTGTTCCCTATGTCAAGATTATCTAAAAAGGAATTGAAACACAAATAGCGGGAAAAGACATCATCTTTGGGTTTATTTCACAACCCAAAGTCAAACATCTAGATGTAATCAGAAGGAGAGTCTCTTATAAAGAGAGATTTATTAATTCCTTAAAACAGGAAATTTCTTTCAAAACTATAGAGGAAAAACTTAAAAGTCCTCAGCAGATAGAGAGGGTTAAAACCCTAGAACAGGAGCTTATAAGAGAAATTTGCTCTGAAGTTCTTACGGCTTTGTGGGCTAGAAAACTACATGTTATAAGTCTGCCTTATGAGCCAGACTTTGATGAAAAAATGATCCCTACAAAAGCTCGGCCCATTGCTATGGGGCCTTGCCATTTAGAGATCTGCAAATCTGAAATTACAGATTTAGGAAACAAATGGCTTATTAGAAAGAGTAAAAGCCCATGGAGCTGCCCGGCCTTTTATGTAGAAAATGCGGCCGAACTTGAAAGAGGAGTACCAAGATTAGTCATTAACTATAAACCTTTAAATAAGGTTTTAAGGTGGATAAGGTATCCTCTGCCAAATAAAAGAGACTTACTCAACGGGCTTTATGAAGCTAAAGGCTTTTCCAAATTTGACATGAAGTCTGGATATTGGCAAATCCAGATCAAGGAAGAAGACAAATACAAAACAGCCTTCACAGTTCCATTCGGCCAATATGAGTGGAATGTGATGACATTTTGGCTCAAAAATGCCCCCTTAGAATTCCAAAAAATCATGAATGAGATCTTTGATGCTTATACAACATTCATGATAGTCTACATAGACGACGTCCTTATTTTCTCCAAGCACTTCAAACACCTTAGTATTTTCCAAACAGCAGCCAAAAGTAATGGCTTAGTAGTGTGTCTGCTAAGAAAATTAATTATTTCAAACAACGATAAGATTTTTAGGCCATTATTTAGAGCATGGCACAGCAATTCCAGTTGAAAGGGCTATAGAATTCACAGATAAATTCCCTGACGAAATTAGGGATAAAACTTAGTTACAAAGATTTCTAGGAAGCTTCAACTATATAGCTGACTTTTACAAAAATTTGGCCCAAGATGCTAAGCCTTTATTTGCAAGGCTCCACAAAAACCCCCCCGAAATGGACCGAAGAGTTCACCTAGGCAGTTAGGAAAATAAAACTTAATGTTAAAACACTACCATGCCTAGCTATACCACATTCAGATGCCTTTAAAATTGTTGAAACCGACGCATCAGATAAAGGCTATGGAGGAATCCTTAAACAAAGGATTAATGGAAAAGAAACCTTAATTAGGTTTACCCGTGGGCTTTGGACCGGCCCAAGAGTTAATTACTCTACTATTAAAAAGGAGGTTTTATCTATAGTCCTGTGTGTAGAAAAATTTGAGTCTGATTTAATTAATCAGAAATTCCTTATTAGGATAGACTGTAAAACCGCCAAAGAGATCTTACTAAAGGATGTTAAAAATATAGCATCCAAACAAATATTTGCCAGATGGCAAGCTATTTTATCGGTCTTTGATTTTGATATTGAGTTTATCAAAGGGTAATCTAATTCACTTCCAGATTTCTTAACTCGAGAGTTTCTTGTAGGTCATGAGTTTCAGAATGAATAACACTCCTTCAGCAAAAGGGAAGGCTAAAGAGCATTTCTCAGGACCATCAAAAGATAGTCAAGAGGACCAATATTGCCCCGATGCTTATAGGCGTAGTCTCCAGGCAACCACTGAGAAGGAAAATAAATTTCCTTATGTACCTATTACCTTTGAGCACATTATGCCTGTTGAAGATAAACATGCTCACCTGCAGCCACATGAGATAGGATCCTTTTATATGCAGAATTATACACTTTCACCATTTCTGCCTAAGGATTATAATTTCTATTAGTCAATCTTATTAGAGACTGATTCGGTTAAAATTGAACCGGTTACAAGGAGTGGAGATGAATGGGCTTACAGCAAATTCATCATCTCTAGGGTTATTACCCAAGAAGAATGGGGGAGAAATATGTTCTCCTGTAGGGAATTATCATATGAAAAACCCCGATTTTTTGATTACTTTGACTACATGCAGGCTTGGACTCAAGCGTTATTTTATGTGAACCGTCAGAGGAAATTCAGCTGGTTTTTCCAATTCTCTTTAAACAAACCTCAAGAGGTTTTCCCTAACTGGTTCCATGTCTAGTTTTTTAAATGGGGATTATTTCCAATTATCCTCCCTCAAAGAGTACTAGGTATTTATGAATTCTTCGTAGACTCTAATAGATTTTGTGATTATCCCAGACTCATGTTTACTATCTTATACAGAGTTCCGTGGATAGGCAAGTGGGATTATATTATCACAAAAAAGAAAGGCAAGAAACTGGGTTACAACTCAGATTTTGAAATTTTTTTTCCCTGGTTAACAAGGAGAATTTCTGTTAAATGGTGGGATAAATTTGAGTTCTTTGAGCCCCCTGCAATATACTCCAAAGAGCTTATTATTAAAATGGTAAATCCCAATAGTCCTCAAAATTCTCTTGAGGCTTCTGAAACCTCAGCAACTCCTGGCAAGATTGCTGAGCTTCTTAAAGGTTTATTAACCTCCATTCCTAGAGAAGAGCTGAAGCAACAAGTGTTTCAACTTCTTGGGGAAAAGGATCCTCCTAAACAAGGATTTGATCCTCAGAATTTATTATCTGCCTTACCAAAGAAACAAGAGAGTCCTAAAAGGAAAGCTGCTGAAATAACCTCGTCATCAACAAGTGAAGCTAATAAAGCTAAAAGGGTACCTCCCCTACCAGATGATGAGTTTGATGATCTATTCCTAGACTCTCAAGACCCTAATAACCTCTAGGGCAAAATCCTTATCAGGATTACTTTTACAGCAATAATGCAGATTGCTTTGACAGAAAGAATCCTCATCAGGATGGCTATAGACCCAACATAATGCACCACTAAAACTAATTACGCCGAAAGTATTTTTGTCGGCTCCTTTTGCTTTTATTAAAGTAAGCATTTTCTTTTATTAAAGAAAGATTCCGCCAGCTGGTGCTTTTTCTTTGTTGGCCATTGCAAGATGCTCTCTTATCCTCCAGCTCATGGCCAGCCAAGACCGCACCTTATATCTGCCTATATATAGATTTCATTTCTTAGATTGTAATCATCGTAAAACAATCAGTTGTAAAATATTTATTTTTGAGTTTTAAGAGTTTTTAGAGAGAGAAGCTCTAGTGTGCTTGGTGTGAAGCTTTCTCCATTTTCTTGCTTTCTCAACTTATGCAATTCAACCTCCAGCATAATAATAGTAAGAATTCTTATATTCTTCCTTTGTTTATTCAATATTTCATTCCTGTACTGCGATCCTCAGTTCTTGGTTTCTAAACGACTAGCAGAGCTTAACCTAGACAGAAAGCAAAAGAATATTGCTCCTTTAACTAAAGAGCAGGATTCTGATTCTAAAGCTAGTTCTAGTTCAGAAGAGCCTTTAAAAGGCGAGGAAGAATTGAAATCTTTATTCCAAGATTTAAGGATGGATAATATTCCACAGATAAACAAAATCTTCCACACTAAAGAAAACACTGACAAGCCTTATTATCGCAGGCCGTCCCCAATAAATCTTTAATATGAAGAATTCAGGCCATCCATGAACTCTTATGATGGCAGGTCCATTGAAGAATGGAACATTGACGGGCTATATGAGTATCAGATAAAAAATGCCATCCAGCACATGTTGATGTATGCTACTACCAGCAGGATACATGGAAATTCAGATAAATCCATAGCCCAGGCTATAGCAGGATTTTCTGGGCAGTTAAAAGGCTGGTGGGATTTTCAGTTAAATACTGAAGCCAAAAACCAAATTCTAAATTCTGTTAAAGAAGAGAATGGCCAACCACAGTCAGACGTTGTTAATACTTTGGCATATACCCTTATTTTGCACTTTCTAGGGTGTACCTCTATGTTTGTAGAGCAAACCACTGAACAACTCATGAACCTGAGATGCAGAGATCAGTCGGAGTTTAAGTGGTACAAAGATGTCTTTCTCAGCGCAGTCTTTACTAGAGATGACTGTCACCCAGACTTCTAGAAGGAAAAGTTCATAAATGGGCTTCCATATTTATTTGCTGAGAGAGTCAAGGAAAGGCTCAGGATGAAGTATAAAAATGTTATACCTTATCCAAAGCTGACATACGGAGAGCTATCCTCAGAGATAGTGGCAGAAGGAATGTTGCTCGGTAATGAATTAAAAATTCATAAACAGATGCAAAAGGAAAAGCTGCATGGCAAAAGGATCTTAGGAGACTTTTGAGAGCAAGTAGGTTTTCCTCCACTTCCTAGATCACATAAAAATAAGGTTAAACCTTATAAGAAAAGCTATAAACCATATAAAAGGAATTTTGATAAGCCTTATAGGCATCACAAGAAGGATTATCCTAAGAAGTCTTAGAGGAGACCCAAGAAGCCCTATAACAAGCCTAAAAGGCCACGTGAAGAGGTAACATGCTATAAATGTGGAAAGCCTGGACACTATTCCAATAAGTGTAAGGCAAAACAACAAATCAGGTCACTTAATCTCAGCGACGATGTTAAAGAGACACTAGAGAAAATCCTAGTGGTTCAAACTAGCTCAGAAAAAGAGGAAAATGATTACACCTCTGAGGAAGAATCGGACTCTGACTCACAGTCTAATTCAAGCTGTGACGGAAACTGCGATTATTATAAATCGCTTTGTTCTCTAAATGGCTTATTAGTCCTCACTAGAGAAGAGATGATTTTGGATCTCATAGAAAAGATCCAAGACCCTGAAGAGAGGAGAGACCACTTAGAGTCTTATTTGAAAATGTTTAAAGAAAAATCTGGAGAAACCTCATCCAGAAATTCTTCAAGAAATAACAACCTTGAAGAAAAGGTTAAAGAAAAGAATATCTCTTATGATATGAAAGAGATAATTAACAGGGTTAAGGCTAGTAAGAGAAAAGAACCTACTATTAACGATCTTAAGGCAGACGTTAATGAACTCAAAAGAGAAGTAAAAAATCTTGAAGATAGACTTACTCTCTTAGAAGCTGCTAAACTCTCAGATTATAATTCTGAATCTGAGGAAGAACAAGATAAAGGTCTAGAAAAGAAAGACCAGTCTACGCAAAAGGACCTCCAATACGTAGACATGCTAGATAGGGTAGTCACTCATAAGTGGCATACTAAAATAACTCTTGCTATTAACAAGGAATATGTCTTAAAGACAGTAGCCCTTATAGACTCAGGGGCTGATCTTAATTGCATCAGTGAGGGATTAATACCATCCCGCTACTTCTCCAAAACTTTGGAACAACTACATACGCCTAATGGCGACAAGCTAGCTGTCAATTATAAGCTTAGTAATGTAGCTGTTTGCAATAATGGGATGTGCCTAGAGATACCATTTATAATGGTCAAAGATTTATCCCATTCAGTCATTCTTGGAAACCCGTTCCTGCACGTGTTGTTCCCTATATCAAGATTATCTGAAAAGGGAATTGAAACACAAATAGCGGGAAAAGACATCATCTTTGGGTTTATTTCACAACCCAAAGTCAAACATCTAGATGTAATCAGAAGGAGAGTCTCTTATAAAGAGAGATTTATTAATTCCTTAAAACAGGAAATTTCTTTCAAACCTATAGAGGAAAAACTTAAAAGTCCTCAGCTGATAGAGAGGGTTAAAACCCTAGAACAGGAGCTTATAAGAGAAATTTGCTCTGAAGTTCCTACGGCTTTCTAGGCCAGAAAATGACTTGTTATAAGTCTGCCTTATAAGCCAGACTTTGATGAAAAAATGATCCCTATAAAAGCCTGGCCCATTGCTATGGGGCCTCACCATTTAGAGATCTGCAAATCTGAAATTTCAGATATAGAAAACAAAGGGCTTATTAGAAAGAGTAAAAGCCCATGGAGCTGCCCGACCTTTTATATAGAAAATGCGGTCGAACTTGAAAGGGGAGTACCAAGATTAGTCATTAACTATAAACCTTTAAATAAGGTTTTAAGGTGGATAAGGTATCCTCTGCCAAATGAAAGAGACTTACTCAACAGGCTTTATGAAGGCTAAAGTCTTTTCCAAATTTGACATGAAGTCTGGATATTGGCAAATCCAGATCAAGGAAGAAGACAAATACAAAACAGCCTTCACAGTTCCATTCGGCCAATATGAGTGGAATGTGATGCCATTTGGGCTCAAAAATGCCCCCTTAGAATTCCAAAAAATCATGAATGAGATCTTTAATGCTTATTCAGTATTCATGATAGTCTACATAGACGACGTCCTTATTTTCTCCAAGCACTTCAAACAAAGATAAGATTTTTAGGCCATTATTTAGAGCATGGCACAGAAATTCCAATTGAAAGGGCTATAGAATTCGCAAATAAATTCCCTGACGAAATTAGGGATAAAACTCAGTTACAAAGATTTCTAGGGAGCTTGAACTATATAGCTGACTTTTACAAAAGTTTGGCCCAAGATGCTAAGCCTTTATTTGCAAGGCTCCACAACCCCCCCCCCCCCCCGAAATGGACCGAACAGTGCACCCAGGCAGTTGGGAAAATAAAACTCAATGTTAAAACCCTACCTAACTGCCTGGGTGCACTCTTCGGTCCATTTCGGGGGGGTTTTTGTGGAGCCTTGCAAATAAAGGCTTAGCCTCTTGGGCCAAATTTTTGTAAAAGTCAGCTATATAGTTCAATGTTAAAACCCTACCATGCCTAGCTATACCACATCCAGATGCTTTTAAAATTGTTGAAACCGACGCATCAGATAAAGGCTATGGAGGAATCCTTAAACAAAGGATTAATGGAAAAGAAACCTTAATTAGGTTTACTAGTGGGCTTTGAACCGGCCCAAGAGTTAATTACTCTACTGTTAAAAAGGAGGTTTTATCTATAGTCCTGTGTGTCGAAAAATTTGAGTCTGATTTAATTAATCAGAAATCCCTTAATAGGATAGACTGTAAAACCGCCAAAGAGATCTTACTAAAGGATGTTAAAAATATAGCGTCCAAACAAATATTTGCCAGATGGCAAGCTATTTTATCAGTCTTTGATTTTGATATTGAGTTTATCAAAGGGTAATCTAATTCACTTCCAGATCTCTTAACTCGAGAGTTTCTTGTAGGTCATGAGTTTCAGAAGGAATAACACTCCTTCAGCAAAAGGGAAGGCTAAAGAGCATTTCTCAGGACCATCAAAAGCAAGTCAAGAGGACCAATATTGCCCCGACGCTAATAGGCGTAGTCTCCAGGCAACCACTGAGAAGGAAAATAAATTTCCTTATGTACCTATTACCTTTGAGCACATTATGCCTGTTGAAGATAAACATGCTCACCTGCAGCCACATGAGATAGGATCCTTTTATACGCAGAATTATACACTTTCACCATTTCTGCCTAAGGATTATAATTTCTATTAGTCAATCTTATTAGAGACTGATTCGGTTAAAATTGAACCGGTTACAAGAAGTGGAGACGAATGGGCTTACAGCAAATTCAGCATCTCTAGGGTTATTACCCAAGAAGAATGGGGGAGAAATCTGTTCTCCTGTAGGGAATTATCGTACGAAAAACCCCGATTTTTTGATTACTTTGACTACATGTAGGCCTGGACTCAGGCGTTATTTTATGAGAACCGTCAGAGGAAATTCAGCTGGTTTTTCCAATTCTCTTTAAACAAACCTCAAGAGGTTTTCCCTAACTGGTTCCATGACTGGTTTTTTAAATGGGGATTATTTCCAATTATCCTCCCTCAAAGAGTACTAGGAATTTATGAATTCTTCGTAGACTCTAATAGATTTTGTGATTATCCCAGACTCATGTTTACTATCTTATACAGAGTTCCATGGATAGGCAAGTGGGACTATATTATCACAAAAAAGAAAGGCAAGAAACTGGGTTACAACTCAGATTTTGAAATTTTTTTTCCCTGGTTAACAAGGAGAATTTCTGTTAAATGGTGGGATAAATTTGAGTTCTTTGAGCCCCCTGCAATATACTCCAAAGAGCTTATTATTAAAATGGTAAATCCCAACAGTCCTCAAAATTCTCCTGAGGCTTCTGAAACCTTAGCATCTCCTGGCAAGATTGCTGAGCTTCTTAAAGGTTTATTAACCTCCATTCCTAGAGAAGAGCTGAAGCAACAAGTGTTTCAACTTCTTGGGGAAAAGGATCCTCCTAAACAAGGATTTGATCCTCAGAATTTATTATCTGCCTTACCAAAGAAACAAGAGAGTCCTAAAAGGAAAGCTGCTGAAATAGCCTCGTCATCAACAAGTGAAGCTAATAAAGCTAAAAGGGTACCTCCCCTACCAGATGATGAGTTTGATGATCTATTCCTAGACTCTCAAGACCCTAATGACCTCTAGGGCAAAATCCTTATCAGGATTACTTTTACAGCAATAATGCAGATTGCTTTGACAGAAAGAATCCTTATCAGGATGGCTATGGACCCCACTTAATGGAGCTCTAAAACCAATTACGCCGAAAGTATTTTTGTCATCTCCTTTCGCTTTATTAAAGCAAGCATTTTCTTTTATTAAAGAAAGATTCCGGCAGCTGGTGCTTTTTCTTTGTCGGCCACTGCAAGATGCTCTCTTATCCTCCAACTCATGGCCAGCCAAGACCGCACCTTATATCTGCCTATATATAGATTTCTTTTCTTAGTTTGTAATCATAGAAAAACAATCAGTTGTAAAATATTTAGTTTTGAGTTTTAAGAGTTTTTAGAGAGAGAAGCTCTAGTGTGCTTGGTGTGAAGCTTTCTCCATTTTCTTGCTTTCTCAACTTTTGCAACTCAACCTTCAGCATAATAATAGTAAGATTTCTTGTATTCTTCCTTTGTTTATTCAATATTTCATTCCTGTACTGCGATCCTCAGTTCTTGGTATCAGAGCCATTTGAATTCTTTAATTGCTATAGTATTAGTTTGTTGCTTTATTTGTTTAAACTTCCAGAAATATATTCAAAACTCCTTAAGTGAAACCTAAGTCGCGTTTCTGCTGTTTGTGGATACGCTGTAGTTGGCAATAGAGTAAATCGTTGACAGTGATCTTAAGGACTATGGATAGGTTTTTTGAACGTTTTTCAAATACTGCTTCAACTAGTAGGCCCAGCAGTTCTAGAAGCTCAAAGGAAATTGCTAAGAACAAGGAGATTTTATTAGTTGAAAATATTGAATCAAACCTTCATAACTGGAAATTACCAGCTATCTCTTCACACCATATTTACAAATCAAACAATAATTTCTTGTTTAAATCTGACTATGTTGTAAAGACTGTTGTAGAGTCTATTTCCATAGACAATAATTTGTTGTCTTTTAATTTGTTATCACAAAGTCTTATTAATAGACACCAGAAGAAATATTCCTTTATACACATAGGAATGGTTCAAGTAGCGGTTAAACCTGCTACAAGACTAGGCTTAAATATTACAGCCTTGTTATGCTTAAGGGATAAACGGAATAATAAATTTACAGACTCCTTATTAGAAGCAGTAGAATCCTCATTAAATGATGGACCCATTTATTTTACATGCTACCCGAACTTAACAGTTCCGCTAGATTATCCACACGTATTAGACATAGCCTCGTTGGACATAAAGACTGAAGGGTTTGATATGAAACCCAGTTCAAAGAACTTGGTCCTTATTTACAGGATCCATTATAAAGTTATGAATAGTATAGTCCCTAATATCAGGGATGATGCGGACAAATTGATTAACGCCCCAAAAGGACAGACTACCTTATTTCTTATGATTTGAGTAAAGGTAGCCTAGTGGTCCCAAGACCAATTTCATGGGATCAATTACATTTTCCTGACTCATGGAAAATGGAGGATGGAGTCCCTCCTAAAAAGGAGGAAAACAATACGCTAGATTATATTCTAGAAGATAACGATGGGAGCGTGATAATTAAGTTTGACCGATCCAGAAGCATGTCAAGTAGAAAATCCTTTGCTAGAATCCCAAACCCCCCTAAATTGTACCACCTAGATCGTCTGTTACCTTACTGGCCAGAATAGAAGAGGTTAATTTTGTGGAAAGAACACCGGCTAATATAGTCAGGCCCATTTACAAAAGGCCCACAAGCCCTTCTATGTCTGACACGGGTTATGCACCTAAAGAGCTCTTAGTTATTTCTTCACTAACAGAATTTGAAAAATGGTTCGAGGTGTCTTTCTCTGAAAAGAGGAAAGAACACTATCGCAAGCAATATTCTATTTATAAACAGAAGGAAGGAGAAAAGGACTTCCCTGAATTCTTAAAACAGTTATTCAAACTTAAAGGAATTAAATTCCCCAAATTTAATGATGAGCAGTTCCTGAGTACACTCGAGTCGTCTTATAAGACGTACATAGCTTGTAATAGGACAATTAGAAGTATTCATCCACCATTGGCACCAGTATCTTATAAATTAGATACTAATAAGGTTGTAGAATGCAGTCCTTTCTACAAAGGGATAGAAAGTTCAATTAAACAGAATAATTTCACCAATACAATTGGAGAACAGTTGTCAAGGATAGAAGATCAAGTCCAAAAGACTTATTTAAAGCCTTATCAGGCTTCAACTTCAAAACCCCGGGAGGAGGAAAGGGTTATAATTAAACCCCCTACTTCAGAAAAGCAAAATATCAAATTTGCAGAACACTCTGAAGTAGTAAAAGAAATTTCTAAACGACTAGCAGAGCTTAACCTAGACAGAAAGCAAAAGAATATTGCTCCTTTAACTAAAGAGCAGGATTCTTATTCTGAAGCTAGTTCTAGTTCAGAAGAGCTTTTAAAAGGCGAGGAAGAATTGAAATCTTTATTCCAAGATTTAAGATGGATAATATTCCACAGATAAACAAAATCTTCCACACTAAAGAAAACACTAACAAGCCTTATTATCGCAGGCTGTCCCCAATAAATCTTCAATATGAAGAATTCAGGCCATCCATGAACTCTTATGATGGCAGGTCCATTGAAGAATGGAACATTGACGGGCTATTTGAGTATCAGATTAAAAATGCCATCCAGCACATGTTGATGTATGCTACTGCCAGCAAGATACATGGAAATTCAGATAAATCCATAGCCCAGGCTATTATAGCAGGATTTTCTGGGCAGTTAAGAGGCTGGTGGGACTTTCAGTTTAATACTGAAGCCAAAAACCAAATTCTAAATTCTGTTAAAGAAGAGAATGGCCAACCACAGTCAGACGCTGTTAATACCATGTTTTAATGAAAAAATGCATGTGTCAAACGTGACATAAACATCAGTCTTTACTTACGGAAAAAACACAAGTTTGTATTTCATGACGAATTTTTAAAACGTTGACTTAAAAATCACTCTTACCACCATTTCAAAGTCTGATTATCATGTTTTCACGAAAAAATGCATGTGTCAAATGTGATATAAACATCGGTCTTTACTTACGGTAAAAACACGAATTTGTATTTCGTGACAAATTTTTAAAACATTGACCTAAAAATCACTCTTAGGACTATTTAAAAGTGTGATTATCATGTGTTTCACGAAAAAATGCTTGTGTCAAATGTGGCATAAACATCGGTCTTTACTTACGGAAAAAACGCGGGTTATCTTTTTTGGACGAAATTTTTAAACGTTGACCTTAAAATCACTCTTAGGACCATTTCAAAGTGTGATTTTTATGTTTTGATGAAAAAACAGACGTGTCAAACATGAGATGAACATCAGTCTTCACTTACGGAAATAACAAGAGTTAGTATTTCCTGACGAATTTTTTAAATGTTGACCTTAAAATTACTCTTAGGACCAATTCAATGTGTGATAATCATTATTTCACGAAAAACACACATGTGTCAAGTGTGACATAAACATCGGTCTTTACTTGCGGAAAAAAGCGAGTTATCATTTTGGGACGAAAATTTTTAAACCTTGACCTTAAAATCACTCTTAGGACCATTTCAAGGTTTGATTATCACGTTTTGATGAAAAAAGGCTTGTGTAAAACGTGACATAAACATCGGTCTTTACTTACGGAAAAAACACAAGTTTGTATTTCGTGACGAATTTTTGAAGCGTTGACCTAAAAATCACTCTTAGGACCATTTCAAAGTGTGATTATCATGTTTTCACGAAAAAAAAGATATGTCAAATGTGACATAAACATCGGTCTTTATTTACGGAAATAACACGAGTTAGTATTTCGTGAAGAATTTTTTAAATGTTGACCTTAAAATCACTCTTAGGACCATTTTAAGGTGTGATTATCTCGTTTTGATAAAAAAAATGCATGCATGTGTCAAATGTGGCATAAACATCGGTCTTTACTTACGGAAAAAATGAGAGTTGTCATTTTTGGACGAAATTTTTAAACGTTGACCTTAAAATCACTCTTACGACCATTTCAAAGTGTGATTATCATGATTTGATGAAAAAATGGGTGCGTCAAACGTGAGATAAACATCGGTCTTTACTTACAGAAATAACACGAGTTGGTCTTTAATGACGAATATTTTAAACCTTGACCTTAAAATCACCCTTAGGACCAATTCAAAACGTGATTATCATCATTTCAGGAAATAATGCATGTGTCAAATGTGACATAAACATTGGTCTTTAGTTACGGAAAAAAGCGAGTTATCATTTTGGGACGAAAATTTTTAAACGTTGACCTTAAAATCAATCTTAGGACCATTTCAAGGTCTCATTATCACGTTTGGATGAAAAATCGCATGTGTCAAACGTGACATAAACATCGATCTTTACTTACGGAAAAAACATAAGTATGTATTCCATGACGAATTTTTAAAACGTTGACCAAAAATCACTCTTAGAACCATTTCAAAGTGTGATTATCATGTTTTCACGAAAAAACGCATGTGTTAAATGTGACATAAACATCAGTTTTTACTTACGGAAAAAACACGAGTTTGTATTTTGTGAAATTTTTTTAAAACATCGACCTAAAAATCACTCTTAGGACTATTTGAAAGTGTGATTATCATTATTTCATGAAACAATGCATGTGTCAAATGTGGCGTAAACATCGGTCTTTTCTTATGGGAAAAATGAGAGTTGTCATTTTTGGACGAAAATTTGAAGCGTTGACCTTAAAATCACTCTTACGACCATTTCAAAGTGTGATTATAATGTTTTGATGAAAAAACGGATGTGTCAAACGTGAGATAAACATCGGTCTTTACTTACGAAAATAACACGAGTTAGTATTTAATGACAAATATTTTAAACGTTGACCTTAAAATCACTCTTAGGACCAATTCAAAGTGTGATTATCATTATTTCACGAAAAAATGCATGTGTCAAATGTGACATAAACATGGGTCTTTAGTTAGGGAAAAAGCGAGTTATCATTTTGGGACAAAAATTTTTAAACGTTGACCGTAAAATCACTCTTAGGACCAGTTCAAAGGACTTATTATCGCGTTTTGATGAAAAAACGCATGGGCCAAACGTGACATAAACATCAGTCTTTACTTATGAAAAAAACACAAGTTTGTATTTCATGACGAATTTTTAAAACAGTGACCAAAAATCACTCTTAGGACCATTTCAAACTGTGATTGTCAAGTTTTCACGAAAAAACCCATGTGTCAAATGTGACATAAACATCGGTCTTCACTCACGAAAAAAACACAAGCTATTGTTTTGGAACGAAATTTTTAAACATTGACCTTAAAAACACTCTTACATGTGTCAAATGTGACATAAAAATCGGTCTTTACTTAAGGAAAAAACACGAGTTAGTATTTCGTGACAAATTTTAAAACGTTGGCCTTAAAACCACCCTTAGAACCATTTCAAAGTGTGAGAATCATGTTTTCACAAAAAAACACATGTGTCAAATGTGACATAAACATCGGTCTTTACTTACGGAAAAACGCGAGTTACTGTTTTGAGACAAAAAAATTTAAACGTTGACCATTTTACTTACGGAAAAAACATAAGTTTGTATTCCGTGACGAATTTTTAAAACGTTGACCAAAAATCACTCTTAGAACCATTTCAAAGTGTGATTATCATGTTTTCACGAAAAAACGCATGTGTTAAATGTGACATAAACATCGGTTTTCACTTACGGAAAAAACACGAGTTTGTATTTTGTGAAATTTTTTTAAAACATTGACCTAAAAATCACTCTTAGGACTATTTGAAAGTGTGATTATCATTATTTCATGAAACAACGCATGTGTCAAATGTGGCGTAGACATCGGTCGTTCCTTACGGGGAAAAACGAGAGTTGTCATTTTTGGACGAAAGTTTTAAACGTTGACCTTAAAATCACTCTTACGACCATTTCAAAGTGTGATTATAATGTTTTGATGAAAAAACGGATGTGTCAAACGTGAGATAAACATCGGTCTTTACTTGCGGAAATAACACGAGTTAGTATTTAATGACGAATATTTTAAACGTTGACCTTAAAATCACTCTTAGGACCAATTCAAAGTGTGATTATCATTATTTCACGAAAAAATGCATGTGTCAAATGTGACATAAACATGGGTCTTTAGTTAGGGAAAAAGCGAGTAATCATTTTAGGACGAAAATTTTTAAACGTTGACCGTAAAAGCACTCTTAGGACCATTTCAAAGGTCTTATTATCGCGTTTTGATGAAAAAACGCATGGGTCAAACGTGACATAAACATCAGACTTTACTTATGAAAAAAACACATGTTTGTATTTCATGACGAATTTTTAAAACAGTGACCAAAAATCACTCTTAGGACCATTTCAAACTGTGATTGTCATGTTTTCACGAAAAAACCCATGTGTCAAATGTGACATAAACATCGGTCTTCACTCACGAAAAAACACGAGCTATTGTTTTGGAACGAAATTTTTAAACATTGACCTTAAAATCACTCTTACATGTGTCAAATGTGACATAAAAATCTGTCTTTACTTAAGGAAAAAACACGAGTTAGTATTTCGTGACAAATTTTAAAACGTTGGCCTTAAAACCACCCTTAGAACCATTTCAAAGTGTGAGAATCATGTTTTCACAAAAAAACGCATGTGTCAAATGTGCCATAAACATCGGTCTTTACTTACGGAAAAACGCGAGTTATTATTTTGGGACAAAAAAATTTAAACGTTGACCATTTTACTTACGGAAAAAACATAAGTTTGTATTCCGTGACGAATTTTTAAAACGTTGACCAAAAATCACTCTTAGAACCATTTCAAAGTGTGATTATCATGTTTTCACGAAAAAACGCATGTGTTAAATGTGACATAAACATCGGTTTTTACTTACGGAAAAAACACGAGTTTGTATTTTGTGAAATTTTTTTAAAACATTGACCTAAAAATCACTCTTAGGACTATTCGAAAGTGTGATTATCATTATTTCACGAAACAATGCATGTGTCAAATGTGGCGTAAACATCGGTCTTTTCTTACGGGAAAAACGAGAGTTGTCATTTTTGGACGAAAGTTTTAAACGTTGACCTTAAAATCACTCTTACGACCATTTCAAAGTGTGATTATAATGTTTTGATGAAAAAACGGATGTGTCAAACGTGAGATAAACATCGGTCTTTACTTGCGGAAATAACACGAGTTAGTATTTAATGACGAATATTTTAAACGTTGTCCTTAAAATCACTCTTAGGACCAATTCAAAGTGTGATTATCATTATTTCACGAAAAAATGCATGTGTCAAATGTGACATAAACATGGGTCTTTAGTTAGGGAAAAAGCGAGTTATCATTTTGGGACGAAAATTTTTAAACGTTGACCGTAAAATCACTCTTAGGACCATTTCAAAGGTCTTATTATCGCGTTTTGATGAAAAAACGCATGGGTCAAATGTGACATAAACATCAGACTTTACTTATGAAAAAAACACAAGTTTGTATTTCATGACGAATTTTTAAAACAGTGACCAAAAATCACTCTTAGGACCATTTCAAACTGTGATTGTCATGTTTTCACGAAAAAACCCATGTGTCAAATGTGACATAAACATCGGTCTTCACTCACGAAAAAACACGAGCTATTGTTTTGGAACGAAATTTTTAAACATTGACCTTAAAATCACTTTTACATGTGTCAAATGTGACATAAAAATCGGTCTTTACTTAAGGAAAAAACACGAGTTAGTATTTCGTGACAAATTTTAAAACGTTGGCCTTAAAACCACCCTTAGAACCATTTCAAAGTGTGAGAATCATGTTTTCACAAAAAAACGCATGTGTCAAATGTGCCATAAACATCGGTCTTTACTTACGGAAAAATGCGAGTTATTATTTTGGGACAAAAAAATTTAAACGTTGACCATTTTACTTACGGAAAAAACATAAGTTTGTATTCCGTGACGAATTTTTAAAACGTTGACCAAAAATCACTCTTAGAACCATTTCAAAGTGTGATTATCATGTTTTCACGAAAAAACGCATGTGTTAAATGTGACATAAACATCGGTTTTTACTTACGGAAAAAACACGAGCTTGTATTTTGTGAAATTTTTTTAAAACATTGACCTAAAAATCACTCTTAGGACTATTCGAAAGTGTGATTATCATTATTTCACGAAACAATGCATGTGTCAAATGTGGCGTAAACATCGGTCTTTTCTTACGGGAAAAACGAGAGTTGTCATATTTGGACGAAAGTTTTAAACGTTGACCTCAAAATCACTCTTACGACCATTTCAAAGTGTGATTATAATGTTTTGATGAAAAAACGGATGTGTCAAACGTGAGATAAACATCGGTCTTTACTTACGGAAATAACACGAGTTAGTATTTAATGACGAATATTTTAAACGTTGACCTTAAAATCACTCTTAGGACCAATTCAAAGTGTGATTATCATTATTTCACGAAAAAATGCATGTGTCAAATGTGACATAAACATGGGTCTTTAGTTAGGGAAAAAGCGAGTTATCATTTTGGGACGAAAATTTTTAAACGTTGACCGTAAAATCACTCTTAGGACCATTTCAAAGGTCTTATTATCGCGTTTTGATGAAAAAACGCAAGGGTCAAACGTGATAAACATCAGACTTTACTTATGAAAAAAACACAAGTTTGTATTTCATGACGAATTTTTAAAACAGTGACCAAAAATCACTCTTAGGACCATTTCAAACTGTGATTGTCATGTTTTCACGAAAAAACCCATGTGTCAAATGTGACATAAACATCGGTCTTCACTCACGAAAAAAACACGAGCTATTGTTTTGGAATGAAATTTTTAAACATTGACCTTAAAATCACTCTTACATGTGTCAAATGTGACATAAAAATCGGTCTTTACTTAAGGGAAAAACTCGAGTTAGTATTTCGTGACAAATTTTAAAACGTTGGCCTTAAAACCACCCTTAGAACCATTTCAAAGTGTGAGAATCATGTTTTCACAAAAAAACGCATGTGTCAAATGTGACATAAACATCGGTCTTTACTTATGGAAAAACGCGAGTTATTGTTTTGAGACAAAAAAATTTAAACGTTGACCATTTTACTTACGGAAAAAACATAAGTTTGTATTCCGTGACGAATTTTTAAAACGTTGACCAAAAATCACTCTTAGAACCATTTCAAAGTGTGATTATCATGTTTTCACGAAAAAACGCATGTGTTAAATGTGACATAAACATCGGTTTTTACTTACGGAAAAAACACGAGTTTGTATTTGCTGAAATTTTTTTAAAACATTGACCTAAAAATCACTCTTAGGACTATTTGAAAGTGTGATTATCATTATTTCACGAAAAAATGCATGTGTCAAATGTGGCATAAACATCGGTCTTTTCTTACGGGAAAACCGAGAGTTGTCATTTTTGGACGAAAGTTTTAAACGTTGACCTTAAAATCACTCTTACGACCATTTCAAAGTGTGATTATAATGTTTTGATGAAAAAACGGATGTGTCAAACGTGAGATAAACATCGGCCTTTACTTACGGAAATAACACGAGTTAGTATTTAATGACGAATATTTGAAACGTTGACCTTAAAATCACTCTTAGGACCAATTCAAAGGGTGATTATCATTATTTCACGAAAAAATGCATGTGTCAAATGTGACATAAACATGGTCTTTAGTTAGGGAAAAAGCGAGTTATCATTTTGGGACGAAAATTTTTAAACGTTGACCATAAAATCACTCTTAGGACCATTTCAAGGTCTCATTATCGCGTTTTGATGAAAAAACGCATGGGTCAAACGTGACATAAACATCGGTCTTTACTTATGAAAAAAACACAAGTTTGTATTTCATGACGAATTTTTAAAACAGTGACCAAAAATCACTCTTAGGACCATTTCAAACTGTGATTGTCATGTTTTCACGAAAAATCCCATGTGTCAAATGTGACACAAACATCGGTCTTCACTCACGAAAAAAGCAGGAGTTATTATTTTGGAACGAAATTTTTAAACATTGACCTTAAAATCACTCTTACATGTGTCAAATGTGACATACAAATCGGTCTTTACTTAAGGAAAAAACACGAGTTAGTATTTCATGACAAATATTAAAACGTTGGCCTTAAAACCACCCTTAGAACCATTTCAAAGTGTGAGAATCATGTTTTCACAAAAAAACGCATGTGTCAAATGTGACATAAACATCGGTCTTTACTTACGGAAAAATGCGAGTTATTATTTTGGGACAAAAAAATTTAAACGTTGACCATTTTACTTACGGAAAAAACATAAGTTTGTATTCCGTGACGAATTTTTAAAACGTTGACCAAAAATCACTCTTAGAACCATTTCAAAGTGTGATTATCATGTTTTCACGAAAAAACGCATGTGTTAAATGTGACATAAACATCGGTTTTTACTTACGGAAAAAACACGAGTTTGTATTTTGTGAAATTTTTTTAAAACATTGACCTAAAAATCACTCTTAGGACTATTCGAAAGTGTGATTATCATTATTTCACGAAACAATGCATGTGTCAAATGTGGCATAAACATCGGTCTTTTCTTACGGGAAAACCGAGAGTTGTCATTTTTGGACGAAAGTTTTAAACGTTGACCTTAAAATCACTCTTACGACCATTTCAAAGTGTGATTATAATGTTTTGATGAAAAAACGGATGTGTCAAACGTGAGATAAACATCGGCCTTTACTTACGGAAATAACACGAGTTAGTATTTAATGACGAATATTTGAAACGTTGACCTTAAAATCACTCTTAGGACCAATTCAAAGGGTGATTATCATTATTTCACGAAAAAATGCATGTGTCAAATGTGACATAAACATGGTCTTTAGTTAGGGAAAAAGCGAGTTATCATTTTGGGACGAAAATTTTTAAACGTTGACCATAAAATCACTCTTAGGACCATTTCAAGGTCTCATTATCGCGTTTTGATGAAAAAACGCATGGGTCAAACGTGACATAAACATCGGTCTTTACTTATGAAAAAAACACAAGTTTGTATTTCATGACGAATTTTTAAAACAGTGACCAAAAATCACTCTTAGGACCATTTCAAACTGTGATTGTCATGTTTTCACGAAAAATCCCATGTGTCAAATGTGACACAAACATCGGTCTTCACTCACGAAAAAAGCAGGAGTTATTATTTTGGAACGAAATTTTTAAACATTGACCTTAAAATCACTCTTACATGTGTCAAATGTGACATACAAATCGGTCTTTACTTAAGGAAAAAACACGAGTTAGTATTTCATGACAAATATTAAAACGTTGGCCTTAAAACCACCCTTAGAACCATTTCAAAGTGTGAGAATCATGTTTTCACAAAAAAACGCATGTGTCAAATGTGACATAAACATCGGTCTTTACTTACGGAAAAATGCGAGTTATTATTTTGGGACAAAAAAATTTAAACGTTGACCATTTTACTTACGGAAAAAACATAAGTTTGTATTCCGTGACGAATTTTTAAAACGTTGACCAAAAATCACTCTTAGAACCATTTCAAAGTGTGATTATCATGTTTTCACGAAAAAACGCATGTGTTAAATGTGACATAAACATCGGTTTTTACTTACGGAAAAAACACGAGTTTGTATTTTGTGAAATTTTTTTAAAACATTGACCTAAAAATCACTCTTAGGACTATTCGAAAGTGTGATTATCATTATTTCACGAAACAATGCATGTGTCAAATGTGGCGTAAACATCGGTCTTTTCTTACGGGAAAAACGAGAGTTGTCATTTTTGGACGAAAGTTTTAAACGTTGACCTTAAAATCACTCTTACGACCATTTCAAAGTGTGATTATAATGTTTTGATGAAAAAACGGATGTGTCAAACGTGAGATAAACATCGGTCTTTACTTACGGAAATAACACGAGTTAGTATTTAATGACGAATATTTTAAACGTTGACCTTTAAATCACTCTTAGGACCAATTCAAAGTGTGATTATCATTATTTCACGAAAAAATGCATGTGTCAAATGTGACATAAACATGGGTCTTTAGTTAGGGAAAAAGCGAGTTATCATTTTGGGACAAAAATTTTTAAACGTTGACCGTAAAATCACTCTTAGGACCATTTCAAAGGTCTTATTATCGCGTTTTGATGAAAAAACGCAAGGGTCAAACGTGACATAAACATCAGACTTTACTTATGAAAAAAACACAAGTTTGTATTTCATGACGAATTTTTAAAACAGTGACCAAAAATCACTCTTAGGACCATTTCAAACTGTGATTGTCATGTTTTCACGAAAAAACCCATGTGTCAAATGTGACATAAACATCGGTCTTCACTCACGAAAAAAACACGAGCTATTGTTTTGGAACGAAATTTTTAAACATTGACCTTAAAATCACTTTTACATGTGTCAAATGTGACATAAAAATCGGTCTTTACTTAAGGGAAAAACTCGAGTTAGTATTTCGTGACAAATTTTAAAACGTTGGCCTTAAAACCACCCTTAGAACCATTTCAAAGTGTGAGAATCATGTTTTCACAAAAAAACGCAAGTGTCAAATGTGACATAAACATCGGTCTTTACTTATGGAAAAACGCGAGTTATTGTTTTGAGACAAAAAAATTTAAACGTTGACCATTTTACTTACGGAAAAAACATAAGTTTGTATTCCGTGACGAATTTTTAAAACGTTGACCAAAAATCACTCTTAGAACCATTTCAAAGTGTGATTATCATGTTTTCACGAAAAAACGCATGTGTTAAATGTGACATAAACATCGGTTTTTACTTACGGAAAAAACACGAGTTTGTATTTGCTGAAATTTTTTTAAAACATTGACCTAAAAATCACTCTTAGCACTATTTGAAAGTGTGATTATCATTATTTCACGAAAAAATGCATGTGTCAAATGTGGCATAAACATCGGTCTTTTCTTACGGGAAAACCGAGAGTTGTCATTTTTGGACGAAAGTTTTAAACGTTGACTTTAAAATCACTCTTACGACCATTTCAAAGTGTGATTATAATGTTTTGATGAAAAAACGGATGTGTCAAACGTGAGATAAACATCGGCCTTCACTTACGGAAATAACACGAGTTAGTATTTAATGACGAATATTTTAAACGTTGACCTTAAAATCACTCTTAGGACCAATTCAAAGGGTGATTATCATTATTTCACGAAAAAATGCATGTGTCAAATGTGACATAAACATGGTCTTTAGTTAGGGAAAAAGCGAGTTATCATTTTGGGACGAAAATTTTTAAACGTTGACCATAAAATCACTCTTAGGACCATTTCAAGGTCTCATTATCGCGTTTTGATGAAAAAACGCATGGGTCAAACGTGACATAAACATCGGTCTTTACTTATGAAAAAAACACAAGTTTGTATTTAATGACGAATTTTTAAAACAGTGACCAAAAATCACTCTTAGGACCATTTCAAACTGTGATTGTCATGTTTTCACGAAAAATCCCATGTGTCAAATGTGACACAAACATCGGTCTTCACTCACGAAAAAAGCAGGAGTTATTATTTTGGAATGAAATTTTTAAACATTGACCTTAAAATCACTCTTACATGTGTCAAATGTGACATACAAATCGGTCTTTACTTAAGGAAAAAACACGAGTTAGTATTTCGTGACAAATATTAAAACGTTGGCCTTAAAACCACCCTTAGAACCATTTCAAAGTGTGAGAATCATGTTTTCACAAAAAAACGCATGTGTCAAATGTGACATAAACATCGGTCTTTACTTACGGAAAAATGCGAGTTATTATTTTGGGACAAAAAAATTTAAACGTTGACCATTTTACTTACGGAAAAAACATAAGTTTGTATTCCGTGACGAATTTTTAAAACGTTGACCAAAAATCACTCTTAGAACCATTTCAAAGTGTGATTATCATCTTTTCACGAAAAAACGCATGTGTTAAATGTGACATAAACATCGGTTTTTACTTACGGAAAAAACACGAGTTTGTATTTTGTGAAATTTTTTTAAAACATTGACCTAAAAATCACTCTTAGGACTATTCGAAAGTGTGATTATCATTATTTCACGAAACAATGCATGTGTCAAATGTGGCGTAAACATCGGTCTTTTCTTACGGGAAAAATGAGAGTTGTCATTTTTGGACGAAAGTTTTAAACGTTGACCTTAAAATCACTCTTACGACCATTTCAAAGTGTGATTATAATGTTTTGATGAAAAAACGGATGTGTCAAACGTGAGATAAACATCGGTCTTTACTTACGGAAATAACACGAGTTAGTATTTAATGACGAATATTTTAAACGTTGACCTTAAAATCACTCTTAGGACCAATTCAAAGTGTGATTATCATTATTTCACGAAAAAATGCATGAGTCAAATGTGACATAAACATGGGTCTTTAGTTAGGGAAAAAGCGAGTTATCATTTTGGGACGAAAATTTTTAAACGTTGACCGTAAAATCACTCTTAAGACCATTTCAAAGGTCTTATTATCGCGTTTTGATGAAAAAACGCAAGGGTCAAACGTGACATAAACATCAGACTTTACTTATGAAAAAAACACAAGTTTGTATTTCATGACGAATTTTTAAAACAGTGACCAAAAATCACTCTTAGGACCATTTCAAACTGTGATTGTCATGTTTTCACGAAAAAACCCATGTGTCAAATGTGACATAAACATCGGTCTTCACTCACGAAAAAAACACGAGCTATTGTTTTGGAACGAAATTTTTAAACATTGACCTTAAAATCACTCTTACATGTGTCAAATGTGACATAAAAATCGGTCTTTACTTAAGGGAAAAACTCGAGTTAGTATTTCGTGACAAATTTTAAAACGTTGGCCTTAAAACCACCCTTAGAACCATTTCAAAGTGTGAGAATCATGTTTTCACAAAAAAACGCATGTGTCAAATGTGACATAAACATCGGTCTTTACTTATGGAAAAACGCGAGTTATTGTTTTGAGACAAAAAAATTTAAACGTTGACCATTTTACTTACGGAAAAAACATAAGTTTGTATTCCGTGACGAATTTTTAAAACGTTGACCAAAAATCACACTTAGAACCATTTCAAAGTGTGATTATCATGTTTTGACGAAAAAACGCATGTGTTAAATGTGACATAAACATCGGTTTTTACTTACGGAAAAAACACGAGTTTGTATTTGCTGAAATTTTTTTAAAACATTGACCTAAAAATCACTCTTAGGACTATTTGAAAGTGTGATTATCATTATTTCACGAAAAAATGCATGTGTCAAATGTGGCATAAACATCGGTCTTTTCTTACGGGAAAACCGAGAGTTGTCATTTTTGGACGAAAGTTTTAAACGTTGACCTTAAAATCACTCTTACGACCATTTCAAAGTGTGATTATAATGTTTTGATGAAAAAACGGATGTGTCAAACGTGAGATAAACATCGGCCTTTACTTACGGAAATAACACGAGTTAGTATTTAATGACGAATATTTTAAACGTTGACCTTAAAATCACTCTTAGGACCAATTCAAAGAGTGATTATCATTATTTCATGAAAAAATGCATGTGTCAAGTGTGACATAAACATGGGTCATTAGTTAGGGAGAAAGGAAGTTATCATTTTGGGACGAAAATTTTTAAACATTGACCGTAAATTCACTCTTAGGACCATTTCAAGGTCTCATTATCGCGTTTTGATGAAAAAACGCAAGGGTCAAACGTGACATAAACATCGGTCTTTACTTATGAAAAAAACACAAGTTTGTATTTCATGACGAATTTTTAAAACAGTGACCAAAAATCACTCTTAGGACCATTTCAAACTGTGATTGTCATGTTTTCACGAAAAAACCCATGTGTCAAGTGTGACATAAACATCGGTCTTCACTCACGAAAAAAGCAGGAGTTATTATTTTGGAACGAAATTTTTAAACATTGACCTTAGAATCACTCTTACATGTGTCAAAATGTGTCATAAAAATCGGTCTTTACTTAAGGAAAAAACACGAGTTAGTATTTCGTGACAAATTTTAAAACGTTGACCTTAAAATCACCCTTAGAACCATTTCAAAGTGTGAGAATCATGTTTTCACAAAAAAATGCATGTGTCAAATGTGACATAAACATCGGTCTTTACTTACGGAAAAATGCGAGTTATTATTTTGAGACAAAAAATTTTAAACGTTGACCATTTTACTTACGGAAAAAACATAAGTTTGTATTCCGTGACGAATTTTTAAAATGTTGACCAAAAATCACTCTTAGAAGCATTTCAAAGTGTGATTATCATGTTTTCACGAAAAAACGCATGTGTTAAATGTGATATAAACATCGGTTTTTACTTACGGAAAAAACATGAGTTTGTATTTTGTGAAAATTTTTTAAAACATTGACCTAAAAATCACTCTTAGGACTATTTGAAAGTGTGATTATCATTATTTCACGAAAAAATGCATGTGTCAAATGTGGCGTAAACATCGGTCTTTTCTTACGGGAAAAACGAGAGTTGTCATTTTTGGACAAAAGTTTTAAACGTTGACCTTAAAATCACTCTTACAACCATTTCAAAGTGTGATTATAATGTTTTGATGAAAAAACAGATGTGTCAAACGTGAGATAAACATCGGTCTTTACTTACGGAAATAACACGAGTTAGTATTTAATGACGAATATTTTAAACGTTGACCTTAAAATCACTCTTAGGACCAATTCAAAGTGTGATTATCATTATTTCATGAAAAAATGCATGTGTCAAGTGTGACATAAACATGGGTCTTTGGTTAGGGAAAAAGGAAGTTATCATTTTAGGACGAAAATTTTTAAACGTTGACCGTAAAATCACTCTTAGGACCATTTCAAGGTCTCATTATCGCGTTTTGATGAAAAAACACATGGGTCAAACATGACATAAACATCGGTCTTTACTTACGAAAAAAACACAAGTTTGTATTTCATGAAGAATTTTTAAAACAGTGACCAAAAATCACTCTTAGGACCATTTCAAACTGTGATTGTCATGTTTTCACAAAAAAACCCATGTGTCAAATGTGACATAAACATCGGTCTTCACTCACGAAAAAAGCACGAGTTATTATTTTGGAACGATATTTTTAAACATTGACCTTAGAATCACTCTTACATGTGTCAAATGTGACATAAAAATCGGTCTTTACTTTAGGAAAAAACACGAGTTAGTATTTTGTGACAAATTTTAAAACGTTGACCTTAAAATCACCCTCAGAACCATTTCAAAGTGTGAGAATCATGTTTTCACCAAAAAACGCATATGTCAAATGTGACATAAACATCGGTCTTTACTTGCGGAAAAACGCGAGTTATTGTTTTGAGACAAAAAATTTTAATCGTTGACCATCAAACCACTCTTAGGACATTTCACCGAAAATCGCATGTGCCAAATCTGACATAAACATCGGTTTTTACGTACGGAAAAAATGCGAGTTATTATTTTGGGATTAAACTTTTTAACGTTGGCCTTAAAATCACTCTTAGGACCATTTCAAAGTGTGATTATCATGTTTTTACCAAAAAATGCATGTGTCAAATATGACATAAACATCTGTCTTTATTTACGGAAAAAACGCGAATTATCATATTGGGACGAAATTTTTTGAACATTGACCTTGAAATCACTCTTAGGACCATTTCAAAGTGATCATGTTTTAATGAAAAAATGTATGTGTCAAACATGACATAAACATTGGTCTTAACTCAAGGAAAAAACACGAGTTATCGTTTTGGAACGAAATTTTGAAACATTGACCATAAAATCCCTCTTAGTACCATTTCAAATTGTGATTATCATGTTTTGATGAAGAAATGCATGATAGATAAAGTGGTGCGCCCTTAGCTGGCCATGAGCTAGAGGGTAAGGAGGAATCTGGTAATGGCCTACAAAGACAAGGCACCAGCTGGCTGTCAGATTCTTTAATAAAAGAAAGATGCTTGCTTTAATAAAAGTGAAGGAGCCGACAAAATACTTTCGGTGTGATTGATATTAGTGCTCCAAAAAGTGGGGTCCATAGTTATCCTGATAAGGATTCTTTATTCTTTGTCAAAGCAATTTCTATTATTGCTGAAGAAATCCTGATAAGGATTCTGCCCTAAAGGTCATTAGGGTCTTGGGAGTCCAAAAATAGATCATCAAATTCATCATCTGGTAGGGGTGGAACCCTTTTGTTTGCTTCATTTGATGACGAGGCTATTTCAGCTGCCTTCCTCTTCGAACTCTCTTGCTTCTTTGGAAAAGCAGATAATAAACTTTTTGGATCAAATCCTTGTTGAGGAGGATCCTTTTCTCCCAGAAGTTGAAATACCTGTTGTTTTAATTCTTCTCTGGGATAGAGGTTAGGAGCTCAGCTATTTTACCAGGAGATGCTGAGGTTCCTGCAGTCTCAGGAGAATTAGGTGAACTGTTGGGATTTGTCATTTTTATGATAAGCTCTTTAGAGTATATTGCTGGTGGCTCAAAGAACTCAAATTTATCCCACCATTTAACTGAGATTTTCCTTGTTAACCAGGGAATAAAGTTTTCAAAATCTGAGTTATACCCCAGTTTCTTTCCCTTTTTCTTAGTGATGATATAATCCCATTTACGTATCCATGGAACCCTGTATAGGATGGTAAACATGAGTCTGGGATAGTCACAAAATCAGTTAGAGTCTACAAAGAATTCATAAATTCCTAAAACTCTCTGTGGGAGGATAATTGGGTATAATCCCCATTTGAAGAACCAGTCATGAAACCAGTTCGGGAAAACCTCTTGAGGTTTGTTCAACGAGAATTGGAAAAACCAACTAAATTTCTTTTGGCTGTTTTCATAAAACAATGCCTGAGTCCAGGCTTGCATGTAATCAAAATAATAAAAAAAACCATGGTTTTCCATACGATAATTCTCTACAGGAGAAAAGATTTCTCCCCAATTCTTCTTGGGTAATAACCCTTGTAATAATGAACTTGCTATAAGCCCATTCATCGCCGCTTCTTGTAACCGGCTCAATTTTTATCGAATCAGTCTCCAATAAGATTGTTTGGCAGAAGTTATAATCCTTTGGCAGATACGGTGAAAGTGTATAGTTCTGCGTATAAAAGGATGCTATCTCATGCGGCTTTAGGTGAGCATGTTTGTGCTCAATTGGCATAATGTGCTCAAAAGTAATGGGTACATAAGGAAATCTATTTTCCTTTTCAGTAGCCGCCTGGAGACTATGCCTATAAGCGTCAGGGCAGTATTGGTCTTCTTGGCTATGTTTTGATGGTCCGGTGAAATGCTCTTTAGCCTTCCCTTTTCCAAAAGCAATGCTATTCCTTCTGAAACTCATGTCCTACAAGAAACTCTCGAGTTAAGAAATCTGGCAGTGAATTAGATTCCTCTTTAATAAACTCAATATCAAAATCGAAGACAGATAAAATGGCTTGCCATCTGGCAAATATCTGTTTGGATGCTATATTCTTAACATCCTTAAGCAAGATCTCTTTGGCACTCTTGCAGTCTATCCTAATAAGGAATTTCTGATTAATCAAATCAGATTCAAACTTTTGGACACATAAGACTATTGAATAAACTTCTTTCTTAACAGTAGAGTAGTTAACTCTTGGGCTGGTCCAAAGCCCACTAGTAAACCTAATTAAGGTTTCCTTTCCATTTATCCTCTGCTTAAGGATTCCTCCATAGCCTTTATCAGATGCATCAGTTTCAAAAATTTTAAAGGCATCTGGATGTGGGATAGCTAGGCATGGTTGGGTTTTAATGTTAAGTTTTATTTTTCTAACTGCCTGGGTACACTCTTCAGCCCATTTTGGGGGACTTTTGTGGAGCCTTGCAAATAAAGACTTAGCATCTTGGGCCAAATTTTTATAAAAGTCAGCTACATAATTTAAGCTTCCTAGGAACCTTTGTAACTGGGTTTTATCTTTGATCTCATCGGGGAACTTGTCTGCGAATTCTATGGCCCTTTCAATAGGAATTACTGTGCCATGCTCTAAATAATGGCCTAAAAATCTTATCTTGGTTTGAAATAATTTAATTTTCTTGGCAGACACCACTAAGCCATTGGTTTTTGCTGCATTTTGAAAAATGTTAAGGTGTCAGAAGTGTTGTTCAATGTCCTTGGAGAAAATAAGGACGTCGTCAATGTAAACTATCATGAATGCTGAATGAGCATTAAAGATTTCGTTCATGATTTTTTGAAATTCTGAGGAGGCATTCTTAAGCCCAAACGGCATCACATTCCACTGATACTGGCCAAATGGAACTGTGAAAGCTGTTTTGTATTTGTCTTCCTCCTTGATCTGGATTTGCCAATATCCAGACTTCATATCAAATTTGGAACAGACTTTGGCTTCATAAAGCCTGTTGAGCAAATCTCTCTTGTTGGGCAGAGGATACCTTATCCACCTTAAAACCTTATTTAAAGGCTTATAGTTAATGACTAGTCTTGGTACCCCTCTTCCAAGTTTGGCCGCATTTTCTACATAAAAGGCCGGGCAGCTCCATGGGCTTTTACTCTTTCTAATAAGCCCTTTGTTTTCTATATCTGTTATTTTAGATTTACAGATCTCCAAATGGTGAGGCCCCATAGCAATGGGCCGGGCCCTAGTAGGGATCATTCTCTCATCAAAGTCTGGCTAATAAGGCAGACTTATAACATGTTTTTTTCTGGCCCAGAAGGCCGTAGGAACTTCAGAGCAGATTTCTCTTATAAGTTCTTGTTCAAGGGTCTTAACCCTTTCAATCAGCTGAGGATTTTTAAGTTTTTCTTCTATGGTTTTGAAAGAAATTTCCTGTTTTAAGGATTTAATATATCTCTCTATATAAGAGACTCTTCTCCTGATTACATCTAAATGTTTGACTTTGGGTTGTGAAATAAACTCAAAGATAATGTCTTTTCCTGCTATTTTTGTTTCAATTCCCTTTTCAGATAATCTAGATATAGGGAACAGCATGTGTAGGAACGGGTTTCCAAGAATGACAGAATGGGATAAATCTTTGACCATTGTAAATGGTATCTCTAGGCACATCCCATTATTACAAATGACTGCATTACTAAGCTTATAATTGACAGCTAACTTGTCACCATTAGCCGTATGCAGTTGTTCTAATGTCTTGGAAAAATAGCGGGATGGTATTAATCCCTCATTGATACAATTGAGATCAGCCCCTGAATATATAAGGGCTACTGTCTTTAAGACATATTCCTTGTTAATAACAAGTGTTATTTTCGTATGCCACTTATGAGT
Organism: Euphorbia pulcherrima; assembly: GCA_947683365.1. Classification (NCBI taxonomy): domain Eukaryota; kingdom Viridiplantae; phylum Streptophyta; class Magnoliopsida; order Malpighiales; family Euphorbiaceae; genus Euphorbia; species Euphorbia pulcherrima. The sequence goes on along the minus strand of CANTUS010000015.1, from coordinate 33,284,202 downwards.
GACTACTCTATCTAGCATGTCTACGTATTGGAGGTCCTTCTGTGTAGACTGATCTTTCTTTGCTAGACTTTTATCTGGTTCCTCCTCAGATTCAGTATTATAATCTGAGAGTTTAGCGGCTTCTAAGAGAGTAAGTCTATCTTTAAGATCCTTTACTTCTCTTTTGAGCTCATTAACGTCTGCTTTAAGATCGCTAATGGTAGGCTCTTTTCTCTTGCTAGCCTTAACCTTGTAAATAATCTCTTTCATATCATAAGAGATGTTCTTCTCTTTGACCTTTTCTTCAAGATTGTAATTTCTTGAAGAATTTCTGGATGATGTCTCTCCAGATTTTTCTTTAAACATTTTCAAATAAGACTCTAAGTGGTCTCTTCTCTCTTCAGGGTCTTGGATCTTTTCTATGAGATCCAAAATCAAGTTTTCTTCTCTAGTGAGGACTAATAAGCCATTTAGAGAACAGAGTGATTTGTAATAATCACAGTTTCCATCACAACTTGAATTGGACTGTGAGTCAGAGTTAGATTCTTCCTCAGAGGTGTAATCATTTTCCTCTTTCTCTGAGCTAGTTTGGACTACTAGAATTTTCTCCAGTGTCTCTTTGACATCGTCACTGAGATTAAGTGACCTGATCTACTGCTTAGCCTTACATTTGTAGGAATAGTGTCCAGGCTTCCTGCACTTATAGCATGTTACCTCTTCTAGAGGTCTTTTAGGCCTATTATAAGGCTTCTTGGGCCTTTTATAAGGCCTTTTAGGGTAATCCTTCTTGTGAGGCCTATAAGGCTTATCAAAATTCCTTTTATAAGGTTTATAGGTTTTCCTATAAGGTTTAACCTTATTTTTATGGGCTCTAGGAAGCGGAGGAAAGCCCACTTGTTCGCAAAAGTCTCCTAAGATCCTCTTGTTGTGCAGCTTCTCCTTTTGCATCTGCTTATGAATTTTCAACTCATTACAGAGCAACATCCCTTCTGCCACTATCTCGGAGGATAGCTCTCCATATTTCAGTTTTGGATAAGGTATAACATTGTTATACTTCATCCTGAGCCTTTCCTAGACTCTCTCAGCAAATAAATAAGGAAGCCCATTTATGAACTTTTCCTTCCAGAAGTCCTGGTGGCAGTCATCTCTAGTAAAGACTACACTGAGAAAGACATCTTTATACCACTTAAACTCTGATAAATCTCTGCATCTCAGGTTCATGAGTTGCTCAGTGGTTTGCTCTACAAACATAGAGGTAGACCCTAGGAAGTGCAAAATAAGGGTGTACGCCAATGTATTGACAGCGTCTGACTGTGGTTGGCCATTTTCTTCTTTAACAGAATTCATAATTTGGTTTTTTGCTTCAGTGGTTAACTGAAAGTCCCACCAGCCTTTTAGCTGTTTGGAAAATCCTACAATAATAGCCTGAGCTATGGATTTATCCAAATTTTCGTGTATCCTACTGGCAGTTGCATACATTAGCATGTGCTAGATGGCATTCTTAATCTGATATTCAGATAGCCCATCGATATTCCATTCTTTAATGGATCTGCCATCATAGGAATTCATGGATGGCTTGAATTCTTCATATTGGAGATTAATTGGGGACGGCCTACGATAATAAGGCTTGTCTGTGTTCTCTTTTGTGTGAAAGATTTTGTTTATCTGTGGAATATTATCCATTCTTAAATCTTGGAATAAAGATTTTAACTCTTCTTCGCCTTTTATAGGCTCATCTGAACTTGTACTAGCATCTGAGTCAGAATCTTGCTCTTTTGTTAAAGGAGCAATGTTCTTTTGTCTTCTATCTATGTTAAGTTCTGCTAGTCTCTTGGAAATCTCTTCTACTACCTCAGAATGTTCCGTAAATTTAATATTTAATATTTTTAAAGTAGAGGGTTTGATTATAACCCTTTCCTCCTCCCGGGGTTTCGAAGTTGAAGCCTGATAAGGCTTTAAATAAGTCTTTTGGACTTGGTCTTCTATTCTTGACAATTGCTCTTCAATTGTATGGAGGCTTAAGTTTGTAAAATTGTTCTGTTTAACAGAACTTTCTGTCCCTTCGTAGAAAGGACTGCATTCTACAACTTTATCAGTATCTATTTTATAAGACACTGGTGCCAAAGGTGGATGAATGCTTCTTATTGTTCTATTAGAAGCTATGTATGTCTTATAAGACGATTCGAGCGTACTCAAGAATTGCTATTCATTAAATTTTTGGTAATTTAATTCCTTTGAGTTTAAATAATTGTTTTAAGAATTCAGGGAATTCTTTCTCTCCTTCTTTCTATTTATAAACAGAATATTGTTTGCGATAGTGCTCTTTCCTTCCTTCAGAGAAGGACATTTCGAACCACTTTTCGAAGTCTGTTAGTGAAGTAATAACTAACAATTCTTTAGGTGCATAACCCATATCAGACATGGATGGACTTGTGGGCCTTTCATTACTTGTGGGCCTGTCATAATGGGCCTGGCAACATTGGCCGGCGTTCTTTCAACAAAATTTATTTCTTCTGGCCTTGCCAGTAAAGAAACCGAAGACCTTGGGGGTACAACTGACGGAGTGTTTGGGATTCCGGTAAAAGATCTCCTACTAGTCATGCTCCTGGATCTATCAAACTTTATCATTATGCTCCTGTCATTATTCTCTAGAATATATTCTGGACTGTTGCTTTCCTCCTTTTTAGGAGGGACTCCATCCTCCATTCTCCATGAGTCAGGAAATTGTAATTGATCCCATGAAATTGGCCTAGGGACCACTAAGCTACCTTTACTTAAATCGGTAAGAAATAAGGTAGTTTGACCTTTTGGGGCATTAATTAATTTGCCCGCATCATCCCTGATATTAGGGACCGTACTGTTCATAACTTTGTAATGGATCCTGTAAATAAGGATCAAATTCTTTGAACCGGGTTTCATATCAAACCCTTCCGTTTTAATATCTAATGAGGCTATGTCCAATACATGTGGACAGTCTAACGGAACTGTTAAGTTCGGGTAGCAAGTAAAGTAGATGAGTCCATCATTTAATGAGGACTCAACTGCTCCTAATAAGGAGTCTGTAAATTTATTATTCCTTTTATCTCTTAGACATAATAAGGCTGTAACGTTCAAGCCTAGTCTCGTAGCAGGTTTAACCGCTACTTGTACCATTCCTATATGTATAAAGGAATATTTCTTTTGATGTCTGCTAATAAGACTTCGTGATAACAAATTAAAAGATAATAAATTATTATCTATTGAAATGGATTCTTCAACAGTTTTAACCACATAGTCAGATTTAAACAAAAAATTATTGTTTGACTTGTAAATATGGTGAGAGGAGATGGCTGGTAATTTCCAGTTATGCAAGTTGGTTTCAATATTTTCAACTAACAAAATCTCCTTGTTCTTAGCAGTTTCCTTTGAGTTTCTAGAACTGCTAGGCCTACTGGTTGAAGCATTATTTGAAAAACGTTCAAAAAATCTATCCATTATCCTTAAGATCACTGTCAACGATTTACTCTATTGCCAACAACAGCCTAACCACGGCAGATACGCGACTTGGGTTTCACTTAAAGAGTTATGAATAATTTTCTGGAAGTTTAAACAAATAAAGCAACAAACAAGTACTGTAGCAATCAAAGAAATTCAAATGGCTTTGATACCAAGAAGGCAGGATCGCAGGTACATAAATGAAATATTGAAATCACTAAGAAAGAATAGGAGAAATCTTACTATTATTAAGCGGAGAGTTCAATTACAAATTGAGAAAGCAAGAAAACTGGTGAAAGCTTCACACCAAGCACACTAGAAGCTTCTCTCTCTAAAACTCACCACTAAAATTTACAATTAAAACCCACAACTCAAATGTGACATAAACATCGGTCTTCACTCTCGAAAAAAACATGAGTTATTATTTTGGAACGAAATTTTTAAACATTGACCTTAAAATCACTCTTACATGTGTCAAATGTGACATAAAAATCGGTTTTACTTAAGGAAAAAACACGAGTTAGTATTTCGTGACAAATTTTAAAACATTGACCTTAAAATCACCCTTAGAACCATTTCAAAGTGTGATTATCATGTTTTCACAAAAAAACGCATGTGTCGAACGTGACATAAACATCGGTCTTTACATATGGAAAAAAACGAGTTATCATTTTGGGACAAAATTTTTATACGTTTACCTTAAAATCAATCTTAGGACCATGTCAAAGTGTGATTATCATGTTTTAATGAAAAAACGCATGTGTCAAACGTGACATAAACATCGGTCTATACTTATGGAAAAAACACGAGTTCAGTTTTCGTGACGCATTTTTTAAACAATGACCTTAAAATCACTCTTAGGACAATTTCAAAGTGTGATTATTGTGTTTCTATGAAAAAAATGCGTGTGTCAAACGTGACATAAACGTCGGTCTTTACTTACGGAAAAAATACGAGTTAGTATTTCGTGAAAAAATTTATAACGTTGACCTTAAAATCACTCTTAGGACCATTTCAAAGTGTGATTATCATGTTTTCCCGAAAAAATGCTTGTGTCAAATGTGACATAAACATCTGTCTTTACATACGGAAAAAACACGAGTTATCATTTTGGGACAAAATTTTTAAACGTTTACCTTAAAATCACTCTTAGGACCATTTCAAAGTGTGATTATCGAGTCTTAATGAAAAAAGGCATTCGTCAAACGTGACATAAGCATCGATCTATACTCACAGAAAAAACACGAGTTTAGATTTCATGACGAATTTTTTAAACAATGACCTTAAAATCACTCTTAGGACCATTTCAAAGTGTGATTATCATGTTTTCTCAAAAAAATGCATGTGTCAAATGTGACATAAGCATCGGTCTTTACTTACGAAAAAAACGCGAATTAGTATTTCATGAAAAATTTTAAAACGTTGACCTTAAAATCACTCTTAGGACTATTTCAAAGTGTGATTATCATGTTTTGATGAAAAAACGCATGTGTCAAATGTGACATAAAAATCGGTCTTTACTTAAGGAAAAAACACGAGTTAGTATTTCGTGACAAATTTTAAAATGTTGACCTTAAAATCACCCTTAAGACCATTTCAAAGTGTGAGTATCATGTTTTCACGAAAAAATGCATGTGTCAAATGTGACATAAACATCGGTCTTTACTTACGGAAAAATGTGAGTTATTGTTTTGAGAAAAAATTTTCTAAACGTTAACCATGAAACCACTCTTAGGACATTTTACCGAAAATCGCATGTGTCAAATCTGACATAAACATCTGTTTTTACATACGGAAAAAACGCGAGTTATCATTTTGGGATTAAATTTTTAAACGTTGGCCTTAAAATCACTCTTAGGACCATTTCAAAGTGTGATTATCATGTTTTTACCAAAAAATGCATGTGTCAAATATGACATTAACATCTGTCTTTACTTACGGAAAAAACGCGAATTATCATTTTGGGACGAAATTTTTTAAATGTTGACCTTGAAATTTCGTCAAAACATGATAGTCACACTTTGAAATGGTCCTAACAGTGATTTTAAGGTGAGCGTTTTAAAATTCAGTCCCAAAATGATACTCGCATTTTTTCCGTTAGTAAAGACCGATGACACATGCGTTTTTTCGTGAAAACATGGTAAGCACACTTTGAAATGGTCCTAAGAGTGATTTTAAGGTCAACCTTTAAAAAATTTCGTCCCAAAATGTTTACTTGCGATTTTTTCGTAAGAAAAGACGATGTTTATGTTACATTAGACACATGCATTTTTTTTGGTAAAACCATGATTATCACACTTTGAAATGGTCTGAAGAGTGATTTAAGGTCATCGTTTAAAAACTTCCGTTCCAAAATGATAACAAGCAATTTATGCGTAAGTGAAGACCGATGTTTATGTCACATTTGACTTGTGCATTTTTTCGTTATAACATGGGAGTCACAATTTGAATGGTCCTAAGAGTTATTTAAATATGCGTTTTTCATCAAAACTCAATAATCACACTTTGAAATGCTCCTAAGAGTGTTTTTAAGGTCAACGTTTAAAATTTTCATCCCAAAATGATAACTCGCTTTTTTTTCGTAAGTAAAGACCGATGTTTATGTCACATTCTACTTATGTGTTTTTTCATCAAAACATGATAATCACACTTTTAAATGGTCCTAAGAGTGATTTTAAGGTCGACGTTTAAAATTTTTGTCAAAACATGAAAATTTTTAAACCTTGACCTTAAAATCACTCTTAAGACCATTTCAAGGTGTGATTATCATGTTTTGATAAAAAAAATGCATGTGTCAAACGTGACATAAACATTGGCCTTTACTTACGGAAAAAACACAAGTTTGTATTTCATGATGATTTTTTGAAACGTTGACCTAAAAATCATTCCTAGGACCATTTCAAAGTGTGATTATCGTGTTTTCACGAAAAAATGGATGTGTCAAACGTGACCGAAACATCGGTCTTTACTTACTGAAATAAAATGAGTTAGTATTTCGTGACGAATTTTTTAAACGTTGACCTTAACATCACTCTTAGGACCATTTCAAGGTGTGATTAACACGTTTTGAAAAAAAAATGCATGTGTCAAACGTGACATAAACACCGGTCTTTACTTACAGAAAAAACACGAGTAAGTATTTCGTGAAGAATTTTTTAAACATTGACCTTAAAATCACCCTTAGGACCATTTGTCAATGTTTTAAAAATTCGTCACGAAATAAAAACTTGTGTTTTTTCCGTAAGTAAAGACTGATGTTTATGACACATTTGACACATGCTTTTTTTCATCAAAACGTGATAATGAGATCTTGAAATGGTCCTAAGAGTGATTTTATGGTCAACCTTTAAAAATTTTCGTCCCAAAATGATAACTCGCTTTTTTCTGTAAGTAAAGACTGATGTTAACGTCACATTTGACACATGCGTTTTTTCGTGAAAACATGATAACCACACATTGAAATGGTCCTATGAGAGATTTTTAAGTCAACGTTTCAAAAAATCGTCATGAAATACTAACTCGTGTTATTTCCGTAAGTAAAGAGCGATGTTTATCTCACATTTGACACATCCGTTTTTTCATCAAAACATGATAATCACACTTTAAAATGTATCTAAGAGTGATTTTAAGTTCAACATTTAAAAATTTCGTCCAAAAATGATAACTCACTTTTTTTCCGTAAGTAAAGACCGATGTTTATGCCACATTTGACACATGTATTTTTTTGTGAAAACATGATCATCACACTTTGAAATAGACCTAAGAGTATTTTTAGGTCAATGTTTTAAGAATTTGTCACGAAATTCAAACTCGTGTTTTTTCCGTAAGTAAATACAGATGTTTAATCCCACTTTGAAATGGTCCTAAGTGTGATTTTTATGTCAAGGTTTCAAAAATTTATCACGAAATACAAACTCGTGTTTTTTCCATAAGTAAAGATTGATGTTTATGCCACATTTGACACATGCGCGTTTTTTCCGTAAGTAGAGACCGATGTTTATGCCACATTTGACACATGCATTTTTTCGTGAAAACATGATAATCACACTTTGAAATAGTCCTAAGACTGATTTTTAGGTCAATGTTTCAAAAATTTGTCATGAAATTCAAACTCGTGTTTTTACCATAAGTAAAGATTGATGTTTATGCCACATTTGACACATGCATTTTTTTAATGAAAACATGATAATCACACATTGAAATGGTCCTAAGAGTGATTTTTAGGTCAATGTTTTAAAAATTTGTCACGAAATACAAACTCGTGTTTTTTCCGTAAGTAAAGACAGATATTTATGACACTCTTGACACATGTGTTTTTTCATGAAAACATGATAATCACACTTTTAAATGGTCCTGAGAGTGATTTTATGGTCAAAGTTTTAAAATTCGTCACGAAATTCAAACTTGGGTTTTTTCCGTAAGTAAAAACAGATATTTTTAGGTCAATGTTTTAAAAATTTGTCACGAAATACAAACCCGTGTTTTTTCCGTAAGTAAAGACAGATATTTATGACACTCTTGACCCATGTGTTTTTTTTTGAAAACATGATAATCACACTTTTAAATGGTCCTGAGAGTGATTTTATCGTCAACGTTTCAAAAATTCCTCACGAAATTCAAACTTGGGTTTTTTCCGTAAGTAAAATCAGATGTTTATGTCACATTTGACACATGCGTTTTTTCATCAAAACGTGATAATCACACCTTGAAATGGTCCTAAGAGAGATTTTTAGGTCAACGTTTGAAAATTTCATCCCAAAATGATAACACGCTTCTTTACCGTAAGTAAAGACCGAATGTTTATGTCACATTTGACACATGCATTTTGTTGTGAAAACATGATACTTTGAAATAGTCCTCAGAGTGAATTTTTGGTCAAAGTTTTAAAAATTCGTCACGAAATACATACTTTTGTTTTTTCCGTAAGTAAAGACCAATGTTCATGTCACATTCGACACGTGCCTTTTTTCAACAAAACGTGATAATCACACATTGAAATGGTCATAAGAGTGATTTTAAGGCCAACGTTTAAATTTTTTTTCCAAAATGATAACAATGGTTTTTTCCGTAAGTAAAGACCGATGTTTATGTCACATTTGACAAATTCGTTTTTTTTGTGAAAACATGATAATCACACTTTGAATTGGTCCTAAGAGTGATTTTAAGGTCAACGTTTAAAAAAATTCGTCATGAAATACTAACTCGTGTTATTTCTGTTAGTAAAGACCGATGTTTATTTCACGTTTGACACATGCGTTTTTTCATCAAAATGTGATAATCTCACCTTGAAATGGTCCTACGAGTGATTTTAAGGTCAACGTTTAAAAAATTCATCACGAAATACTAACTTGTGTTATTTCCGTAACTAAAGACCGATGTTTATGTCACATTTGACACATTTGTTTTTTCATGAAAACATGATAATCACACTTTGAGATGGTCCTAAATCACACTTTGAATTGGTCCTAAGAGTAATAATTTTAAGGTCAACGTTTAAAAGATTAGTCATGAAATACTAACTCGTGTTATTTTCTTAAGTAAAGACCGATGTTTATGTGAAGTTCTACTTATGCGTTTTTTCGTGAAAACATGATAATCACACTTTGAAATGGTCCTAAGACCTATTTTTAAGTCAACGTTTTAAAAATTCGTCATGAAACACAAACTTGTGTTTTTTTTCCGTAAGTAACGACCGATGTTTATGCCACATTTGACACGTGCATTGTTTTCATGAAACATGATAATCACAAATTGAAATAGTCCATAGAGTGATTTTTAGGTCAATGTTTTGAAAATTTATCACGAAATACTAACTGGTGTTTTTTACGTAAGTCAAGACTGATGTTTATGTTCCGTTTGACACATGCGTTTTTTTTTATCAAAACATGATAATCACACTTTTAAATGGTCCTAAGAGTGAATTTAAGGTCGACGTTTAAAAATTTCGTCAAAAAATGATAACTCGCTTTTTTTCATTAAGTATAGACCGATGTTTATGCCACATTTGACATATGAATTTTTTAGTGAAAACATGATAATCACAAATTGAAATGGTCATAAGAGTGATCTTTAGGTCAATGTTTTAAAAATTTGTCACGAAATATACACTCGTGTTTTTTTCCGTAAGTAAAGACCGATATTTATGTCACATTTGACACATGCGTTTTTTCGTGAAAACATGATAGTCACACTTTGAAATGGTCCTAAGAGTGATTTTTTGGTCAACGTTTTAAAAATTTGTCACAAAATACAAACTCGTGTTTTTTCCGTAAGTAAAGACCGATGTTAATGTCACATTTGACACGTGTGTATTTTCGTGAAAACATGATAATCACACTTTGAAATGGTCCTAAGAGTGATTTTTTTGTCAACATTTTAAAAATTCGTCACGAAATACAAACTTTTGTTTTTTCCATAAGTAAAGACCGATGTTTATGTCACATTTGACACGTGTGTTTTTTCATGAAAACATGATAATCACACTTTGAAATGGTCCTAAGAATTATTTTTTGGTCAACGTTTTAAAAATTCGTCACAAAATACAAACTTGTGTTTTTTCGTAAGTAAAGACCGATGTTTATGTCACGTTTGACCCATGCGTTTTTTCATCAAAACGAGATAATGAGACCTTGAAATGGTCCTAAGAGTGATTTTCATGTCAACGTTTAAAAATTTTCGTCCCAAAATGATAACTCGCTTTTTTCTGTAAGTAAAGACCGATGTTTTTGTCACATTTGACACATACAATTTTTTGTGAAATAATGACAATCACACTTTGAATTGGTCCTAAGAGTGGTTTTAAGGTCAACATTAAAAAATTCGTCATGAAATACTAACTCGTGTTATTTCCGTAAGTAAAGACCGATGTTTATCTCACGTTTGACACATCCGTTTTTTTATCAAAACATGAAAATCACACTTTGAAATGGTCCTAAGAGTGATTTTAAGTACAACGTTTAAAAATTTCGTCCAAAAATGATAACTCGCGTTTTTTTCGTAAGTAAAGACCGATGTTTATGCCACATTTGACACATGCATTTTTTTGTGAAAATATGATAATCACACTTTGAAATAGTCCTAAGAGTGATTTTTAGGTCAATGTTTTAAGAATTTGTCACGAAATTCAAACTCGTGTTTTTTCCCTAAGTAAAGACTGATGTTTATGCCACATTTGACACATGCATTTTTTCGTGAAAACATGATAATCACACTTTGAAATAGTCCGAAGAGTGATTTTTAGGTCAATGTTTTAAAAATTTGTCACGAAATTCAAACTTGTATTTTTACTGTAAGTAAAGATCGATGTTTATGCCATATTTGACACATGTATTTTTTTTAATGAAAACATGATAATCACACATTGAAATGGTCCTAAGAGTAATTTTTAGGTCAATGTTTTAAAAATTTGTCACGAAATACAAACTCGTGTTTTTTCCGTAAGTAAAGACAGATGTTTATGACACTTTTGACACATGAGTTTTTTCGTGGAAACATGATAATCACACTTTGAAATGGTCCTGAGAGTGATTTTATGGTCAACGTTTCAAAAATTCCTCACGAAATTCAAACTTGTGTTTTTTCCGTAAGTAGAGACCGATGTTTATGTCACGTTTGACACATGCGTTTTTTCATCAAAACGTGATAATCACACCTTGAAATGGTCCTAAGAGTGATTTTAGGTCAACGTTTGAAAATTTCGTCCCAAAATGATAACACGCTTCTTTTCCGTAAGTAAAGACCGAATGTTTATGTCACATTTGACACATGCATTTTGTTGTGAAAACATGATACTTTGAAGTAGTCCTCAGAGTGATTTTAAGGTCAAAGTTTAATAAATTTCGTTCCAAATTGATAACTCGCGTTTTTTTTCGTAAGTAAAGATTGATGTTTTGTCACATTTGACACATGCGTTTTTTCGTGAAAACATGATAATCACACCTTCAAATGGTCCTAAGAGTGATTTCAAGGTCAGCGTTTAAAAATTTCGTCAAAAAATGATAACTCACGTTTTTTCCGTAAGCAAAGACCGATGTTTATGTCACATTTGACACATGCGTTTTTTCGTGAAAACATGATATTCACACCTTGAAATGGTCCTAAGAGTGATTTTAAGGTCAACGTTTAAAAAATTCGTCATAAAATACTAACTTGTGTTTATCACGTTTAAAAAATTCGTCACGGAAAAGAAGCGAGTTATCATTTTGGGACGAAACTTTTAACCGTTGACATTAAAATCCCTCTTAGGACCATTTCAAGGTGTGATTATCACGTTTTGATGAAAAAACTTATGTGTCAAATGTGACATAAACATCGATCTTTACTTATGGAAAAAACACGAGTTTGTATTTCATGACGAATTTTTAAAACATTGACCAAAAAATCACTCTTAGGACCATTTCAAACTGTGATTATCATATTTTCACGAAAAAACGCATGTGTCAAATGTGACATAAACATCGGTTTTCACTTACGGAAAAAACACGAGCTTGTATTTCGTGACAAATTTTTAAAACATTGACCTAAAGATCACTCTTATGACCATTTGAATGTGTGATTATCATGTTTTCACCGAAAAATGCATGTGTCAAACGTGGCATAAACATCGGTCTTTACTTACGAAAAAAAACGAGTTATCGTTTTTTGATGAAATTTTTAAACGTTGACCTTAAAATCACTCTTAGAACCATTTAAAAGTGCAATTATCATGTTTTGATGAAAAAACGCATGTGTCCAACATAACATAAACATCGGTCTTTACTTACAGAAAAAACACGAGTTAGAATTTCGTGATGAATTTTTTAAACGCGGACTCTTAGGACCATTTCAATGTGCGATTTTCATGTTTTCACGAAAAAACGCATGTGTCAAATGTGACATAAACATCGATCTTTACTTACGGAAAAAATGCGAGTTATCATTTTGAAACGAAACTTATTAAACGTTGACCTTAAAATCACTCTTAGGACCATTTCAAGGTGTGATTATCACGCTTTGATGAAAAAACCCATGTATCAAACGTGACATAAACATCGGTCTTTACTAACGGAAAAAACACAAGTTTGTATTTCGAGGCAAATTTTTAAAATGTTGACCTAAAAATCACTCTTAAGACCATTTCAAAGTGTTATTATCATGTTTTCACGGAAAAAACGCATGTCTCAATTGTGACATAAACATCGTTCTTTACTTACGGAAAAAACACGAGTTTGTATTTCGAGACAAATTTTATAATGTTGACCTAAAAATCACTCTTAGGACCATTTCAAAGTGTTATTATCATGTTTTCACGGAAAAAAACGCATGTGTCAATTGTGAGATAAACATCGGTCTTTGCTTACGGAAAAAACACGAGTTTGTATTTCGCGACAAATTTTTAAAATGTTGACCAAAAAATCACTCTTAGGACCATTTCAAAGTGTAGCTATCATGTTTTCACAAAAAAAGCATGTGTCAAATGTGACACAAACATCGTACTTTACTTACGGAAAAAACATGAGTTTGTATTTCATGACAAATTTTTAAAACATTGACCTAAAAATCGCTCTAAGGACCATTTCAATGTGTGATTATCATGTTTTCATGAATAAATGCATGTGTCAAATGTGGCATAAACATCGGTCTTTACTTACGGAAAAAAAACAAGTTAGTATTTCATGACGAATTTTTCAAAAGTTGACCTGAAAATCACTCATAGGACCATTTCAAAGTGTGATTATCAAGTTTTCACGAAAAAACGCAAGTGTCAAATGTGACAAAAACATCAGTCTTTACTTACGAAAAAAACACGAGTTTGCATTTCGTGACAAATTTTTAAAACATTGACCTAAAGATCACTCTTATGACCATTTCAATGTGTGATTATCATGTTTTCACTAAAAAATGCATGTGTCAAATGTGGCATAAACATCGGTCTTTACTTCATGAAAGAAGCGAGTTATCATTTTCTGGCGAAATTTTTAAACGTCGACCTTAAAATCACTCTTAGGACCATTTAAAAGTGTGATTATCATGTTTTGATGAAAAAACGCATGTGTCAAACGGAACATAAACATCGGTCTTTACTTACGGAAAAAACACAAGTTAGTATTTTGGGACGAATTTTTAGAACGTTGACCTGAAAATAACTCTTAGGACCATTTCAATGTGTGATTTTCATGTTTTCACGAAAAAAAGCATGTGTCAAATGTGACATAAACATCGGTCTTTACTTACGGTAAAAGCATGAGTTTGTATTTCGTAATAAATTTTAAAAACGTTGACCTAAAAATCACTCTAAGGACCATTTCAATGTGTGATTATCATGTTTTCGTGGAAAAATGCATGTATCAAATGTCGCATAAACATCGGTCTTTACTTATGGAAAAAACACGAGTTAGTATTTCATGACGAATTTTTCAAACATTGACCTCAAAATCACTCCTAGAACCCATTCAAAGTTGATTATCATGTTTTGATGGAAAATTGCTTGTGTCAAACGTGACATTAAACATCGGTCTTTACTTACGGAAAAAACACGAGTTAGTATTTCATGACGAATTCTTTAAATGTTGACCTTAAAATCACCCTTAGGACCATTTCAAAGTGTGATTATCTTGTTTTCACAAAAAAACACATGTGTCAAATGTGACATAAATGTCGGTCTTTTTTAACGGAAAAAACGTGAGTTATTATTTTGGGACGAGATTTTTAAACTTTGACCTTAAAATCACTCTTAGGACCATTTCAATGTGTGACCACCATGTTTCGACGAAAAAATGCATGAGTCAAATGTGACACAAACATCGGTCTTTACTTACGGAAAAAACACGGGTTAGTATTTCGTGACGAATCTTTTAAACCTTGACCTTAAAATCACCCTTAGGATCATTTCAAAGTGTGATTATCTCGTTATCACAAAACAAAGCATGTGTCAAATGTGACATAAACGTCAGTCTTTACTAACGGAAAAAATGCGAGTTATTATTTTGGGACGAAATTTTTAAACGTTGAACTTAAAATCACTCTTAGGACCATTTCAAAGTGTTACTCCCATGTTTCGATGAAAAAACGCATGAGTCAAATGTGACATAAATATCGGTCTTTACTTATGGAAAAAACACGAGTTTGTATTTCATGACAAATTTTTAAAAGGATGAAGGATCTCAGAAACAAACTGAAAATCCAAGGATGAAGGATCGTAGAAACAAAATGAAAATACTGATTTGAAAGAAGAATAAAAGAGAAATCTTACTGGAATTATACAGAAGGATGAAATACAAGAAAGCAAGAAAAGCTTCACACCAAACAAACTGAAACTGAAAACTCACACTTTCTCTCTCTAAGATATATTACAGATAAAACTTATATAACTTGTATCTCTACAAAACTGAAAAACAAACATATATATAGGCCAAGAGAAGATGCTCCTAAAGCTGGCAGTGAGCTTCAAAATGTGGCCGACAAAAGAAGCGCACTAGCTGGCAGATTCCTTTCTTTTAATAAAGGAAAAGATTTACTTTAATAAAGTAAAGAGAACCGACAAAACTTTGTTTCTTTCGGCGCATATGGTGCTCCATTATTTCTGAGTGCATGGGGCCCAAACTAATCCCGATAAGGATTCTTATTGTTGCAGTAATTCTGATAAGGATTCTTACCCTAGAGGTCATTAGGGTCTTGAGAGTCTAAGAAGAGGTCATCAAACTCATCATCAGGCAAGGGAGGTACTCTCCTGGCTTTGTTTGCTTCATTAGTTGATGAAGAAGCTATGTCAGCAGCATTTCTTTTAGGACTCTCTTATTTTTTGGGAAGAACAGACAATAAATTTTGAGGATCAAATCCTGATTTAGGAGGATCCTTTTAACCTAAGAGTTGAAATACTTGCTGTTTAAGCTCTTCCTTTGGGATGGAGGTTAATAAACTTTTTAGTAGCTCAGCTACCTTATTAGGAGATGCTAAGGTTTTAGAGGCTTCTGGAGAAACTGGTGGACAATTTGGATCTTCCATTTTAATAACAAGTTCCTTGGAGTATACTGAGGGATGCTCAAAGAACTCAAACTTGTCCCTCCATTTTGTGGAAATTCTCCTAGTTAGCCATGGTACAAAGTTTTCATAGTCTGAGTTATAACCCAGCTTTTTGCCCCTTTTCTTGGTGATAATATAATCCCACTTGCCAATCCATGGAACTTTATACAAGACTGTAAACATAAGTCTTGGGTATTCACAAAACTTGTTTGAATCGACAAAGAATTCATAAATTCCTGATACTCTTTGAGGGAGGATAATCGGAAATAATCCCCATTTTGAAAACCAATCGTGGAACCAATTCAGAAAAACCTCTTGAGGTTTATTAAGAGAGAATTAAATAAACCAGCTAAACTTTCTTTGACAGTTCTCATAGAATAAAGCCCGAGTTCAGGCTTGCATATAGTCAAAATAGTCAAAGAATCTAGGTTTCCCGTAAGATAACTCCCTGCAAGCAAACAAGTTCCTACCCCATTCTTCTTGGGATATAATTCTAGTAATGATGAACTTACTATAAGCCCATTCCTCCCCACTTCTAGAAATGGGTTCGATCCTGACTGAATCGGTCTCTAATAAGTTTGATTGGTAGAAATTATAATCCTTCGGCAGAAATGGTGTTAAGGTATAGTTCTGTGTGTAGAAGAATGCTATTTCAAAGGGTGGTAGATGTGAATGCCTATCTTCGATGGGCATTATGTGCTCGGAAGTAATTGGAATATAGGAAACTTGTTCTCCTTTTCTGTAGCTGCTTCAAGGCTGTGCTTATAAGCGTCTGGGAGTAATGAATCTCCTAGACTTGCTTTGGTTGGGCCAGGAAAAGACTCTTTAGCCTTTCCTTTGGATGAGGGAGTGTTACCTCTCCTATTTTACCTGAAACTCATGACCTGTAAGAAATTCACGAGTTAGAAAATCTGGGAGTGAATTAGATTCTCCTTTAATAAACTCTATGTCAAAGTCAAATACAGATAAAATAGCCTGCCATCGGGCAAATATTTGTTTGGAGGCTATATTTTTAACATCTTTGAGTAAAATTTCTTTGGCACTTTTACAATCTATCCTGATAAGGAATTTCTGATTAATTAAATCAGATTCAAATTTTGGGATGCACAGGACAATGGATAATACTTCCTTTTTGACTGTACAGTAATTAACTCTTGGCCCAGTCCGTAGTCCGCTAGTAAACCTAACTAAGGTTTCTTTTCCATTAATCCTTTGTTTAAGGATTCCTCCATAGCCTTTGTCTGAGGCGTCAGTCTCAACAATTTTAAAGGCATCTGGATGTGGTATAGCTAAGCATGGCAATGTCTTAACATTGAGCTTGATTTTTCTCACAGCTTGAGTGCACTCATAAGTCCACTTCGGGGGGTTTTTTATGAAGCCTTGCGAATAAAGGCTTAGCATCATGGGCTAAATTTTTATAAAAATCAGCTGCATAATTTAAACTTCCTAAAAATCGTTGGAGATGAGTTTTGTCTTTAATTTCATCAGGGAATTTTTCTGCAAACTTAATGGCTCTTTTAATTGGGATAGCTGTGCCATGTTCTAAATAATGGCCTAGAAATCTGATTTTTGTTTGAAATAATTTAATCTTCTTGGCAGACACAACTAAGCCGTTAGCTTTAACTGTTGTTTGAAAAATGCTTAGGTGTTTAAAATGTTGATCTATGTCCTTTGAGAAAATTAGGACATTGTCTATATAGACTATCATAAATGCTGAATAAGCATTGATGATTTCATTCATAATCTTTTGAAATTCAGAGGGAGCATTTTTTAACCCAAATGGCATTACATTCCACTCGTAATGACCGAATGGGACTGTGAATGCCGTTTTGTATTTATCCTCTTCTTTTATCTGGATTTGCCACTATCCAGATTTCATGTCAAACTTAGAGAATATTTTTGCTTCGAAAAGCCTATTAAGCAAATCTCTCTTGTTTGGCAGAGGATATCTAATCCATCTCAAAACCTTATTTAAAGGTTTATAATTGATGACTAATCTGGGCACTCCTCTTTCTAGTTCAGCGGCATTTTCGACATAAAATGCTGGACAGCTCCATGGGCTTTGGCTTTTTCTTATAAGCCCTTTCTTTTCTAAGTCTGTAATTTCAGACTTGTAGATTTCTAAGTGGCGAGGCCTCATAGCTATGGGCCGGGCTCTAGTAGGAATCATCCTTTCATCAATGTCTGGCTCATAAGGCAGACTTATAACATGCTTCTTTCTAGCCCAAAAGGCAGTAGGAACTTCAGAGCAAATTTCTTTAATAAGTTCTTGTTCTAGGGTTTTAACCCTTTCTTTAATCTGAGGATTATTGAGTTTTTCCTCTATGGTTTTAAATGCAATTTCCTGTTTTAAGGAATTGATAAATTTCTCTTTATAAGAGGCTCTTCTTTTAATAACATCTAGGTGTTTTACTTTTGGTTGCGATATAAACTCAAAGATAATTTCTTTGCCCGCAATTTGTGTCTCAATCCCCCTTTCAGATAGCCTTGATATGGGAAATAACATGTGTAAGAACGGGTTACCCAGAATAACCGAATGGGATAAATCTTTAACCATTATAAATGGAATTTCTAAGCACATCCCATTGTTGCAGACAACTATATTGCTAAGTTTATAATTAACAGCTAATTTGTCTCCGTTAGCTGTATGCAGTTGTTCCAAAGTTTTGGAAAATTATCGGGATGGTATTAATCCCTCCTTTATGCAGTTAAGATCAGCCCCTGAATCTATAAGGGCGACTGTCTTTAAGACATACTCTTCGTTTATAACAAGAGTGATTTTGGTATGCCACTTGTGAGTGACTACCCTGTCTAACATGTCCACATATTGAAGATCCTTTTAGGTGGACTAGTCTTTCTTTTCTTGACCCTTATCTTGTTCTTCCTCAGACTCATAATTATAATCTGATAATTTAGAGGCTTCTAAGAGAGTAATTCTGTCTTTAAGGCTTTTGACTTCTCTTTTTAGTTCATTAACGTCTGCTTTAAGATCGTTAATAGTTGGCTCTTTTCTTTTACTGGCTTTAACTCTGTTAATTATCTCTTTCATGTGATAAGAGATATTTTTCTCCTTAACCTTTTCTTCAAGGTTATTTCTTGAGGAGTTTCTAGCCAAAGTTTCACCTGTTTTTTCTTTAAACATTTTTAAATAAGACTCTAAGTGGTCTCTTCGTTCTTTTACGTCTTGGATCTTTTCTATAAGATCTAATATCATATTTTCTTATCTAGTTAAGACTAATAAGCCATTAAGAGAGCACAAGGATTTATAATAATCACAATTCCATCACAGCTGGAATTAGACTGTGATTCTGAATCTGACCCTTCTTTTGAGGTGTAATCATTTTCCTTCTTTTCAGAACTGTTCTACACTACTAAAATTTTTTCTAGCATTTCCTTTACATCGTCACTAAGATTAAGTGACCTTATGTGCTGTTTCAATTTACACTTATTTGAGTAATGTCCAAGTTTTCCACACTTGTAGAATGTTACTTCTTCAAGTGGCCTTTTAGGCTTAGTGTAAGATTTTTTAGGTCTTATAAAACTTCTTGGGATAGTCCCTTTTAGGATGCCTATTATAAGGCTTATCAGGATACCTTCTATAAGGCTTATGGCTTCTCTTATAAGGTTTAACCTATTTTTTTATGTGACCTTGGGAGTGGAGGAAAACCTACTTGTTCGCAAAAGTCTCCAAGGATTATGTAGTTTTTCCTTTTGCATTTGCTTATGAATTTTTAATTCATTACAAAGCAACATTCCCTCAGCAACTATCTCAGAAGATAGCTCTCCATAAGTTAGCTTTGGATAAGGTATAACATTATTATACTTCATCATAAGCCTTTCTTTGACTCTTTCAGCGAATAAATAAGGTAGACCGTTAATAAACTTTTCCTTCCAGAAATCTTGGTAACAGTCATCCCTGGTGAAGACCGCGCTGAGAAAGACATCCTTATACCACTTAAACTTTGAGAGATCTCTACATCTCAAGTTCATGAGCTGTTCAGCGGTCTGTTCAACAAACATATAAGTGGACCCTAAGAAATGTAAAATAAGGGTATAGGCCAGAGTATTAACAGCATCAGACTGTTTTTGGCCATTTTCTTCCTTAACAAAGTTTAGAATTTGATTTTTAGCTTCAGTATTTAACTGAAAATCCCACCATCCTTTTAACTGTCCTGAAAATCCTGCTATAATAGCTTGTGCTATAGATTTATCAGAATTTCCATGTATTCTACTGGTCGTAGCGTTGAGCATATGTTGGATGGCATTCCTTATCTGGAATTCAGATAATCCGTCAATGTTTCATTCTTCAATGGATCTGCCATCATATGAATTCATGGATGGCCTAAATTCTTCGTACTGAAGATTTATTGGAGATGGCCTACGGTAATAAGGCTTATCTGTATTTTCCTTGGTATGGAAAATCTTATTTATCTATGGAAAATTATCCATTTTTAAATCTTGGAATAAAGATTCTATTTCATCTTCGCCTTTTAAAGGCTGTTCCGAATCAGAACTTAACTCTGAATCAAAATCTTGTTCTTTTGTTAGAGGAGCGATACTTTTCTGTTTCCTATCTATATTAAGCTCCGCTAATCTTCTAGAAATTTCTTCTACAACTTCAGAGTGCTCTGTAAATTTAATGTTTAATTTTTTTGAAGTGGAGGGTTTAATTATAACCCTTTCTTCCTCCCGAGGTTTTGAAGTTGAAGCCTGATAAGGCTTAGAATAAGTCTTTTGGACTTGATCTTTAATTCTTGATAGTTGTTCTCCAATAGTGTGGACGCTAAGGTTAGTGAAATTATTCTGTTTAAGAGAACTTTCTGACCCTTCATAAAAAGGACTACATTCAACAACCTTGTTTGTATCTAGTTTATAAGATAATGCTGCCAATGGAGGATGAATACTTCTAATGGTTTTATTAGAAGCTATGTATGTCTTATAAAACGATTCAAGTGTACTAAGGAATTGATCATCGTTGAACTTAGGAAATTTTATTCCTTTAAGCTTAAATATTTGTTTTAAGAATTCTGGAAAGTCCTTTTCTCATTCTCTCTGTTGATAAACAGAGTATTGCCTTTTATAGTGTTCTTTTCTCTTTTCAAAGAAACATATTTCAAACCATTTTTCAAAATCTGTTAGTGAAGAAATAACTAACAATTCTTTGGGTGTATAACCCATATCAGACATGGATGGACTCATGGGCTTTTCGTAAATGGGCCTAGCTACATTAGCTGGGGTCCTTTCCACAAAATTTATTTCCTCTTCTCTAGCCGGTAAAGTAACCGACGATCTTAGTGGTAAGAACGACGGAGTGTTAGGAATTCCGGCGAAGGATCTCCTGCTAGATACACTTCTTGATCTGTCAAATTTTATTATTACACTTCCATCATTATCCTCTAGAATATAATCTAGATTATTGCTTTCTTCCTTTTTAGGAGGAACTCCATCTTCCATTTTCCAAGATTCTGGAAAATGTAGTTGATCCTATGTGATAGGTTTAGGGACCACAAGACTACCTATGCTTAGATCTATTAAAAATAAGGTTGTTTGCCCTTTTGAAGCATTAATTAATTTTTCAGCATCATCCCTGATATTAGGGACTATGCTGTTCATAACTTTGTAATGGATCCTGTAAATAAGGACTAAATTCTTTGAACCGGGTTTCATATCAAACCCATCTGTCTTAATGTCCAGTGAGGCTATATCCAACACGTGTAGGCAATCTAAGGGAACTATTAAGTTCGGATAACATGTGAAGTAAATGGGTCCGTCATTTAATGATGATTCTACTGCTCCTAATAAGGAGTCGGTAAACTTGTTATTCCGTTTATCTCTTAAACACAATAAGGCTGTTACATTTAAGCCTAACCTTGTAGCAAGTTTAACTGCTACCTGTACCATTCCTACATGTATAAAGGAATATTTCTTTTGATGTCTACTAATAAGACTTTGAGATAGATGATTAAAAGACAATAAATTATTGTCTATGGAAATAGACTCTTCAACTGCTTTGACCACATAATTGGATTTAAACAATAATTTGTTATTGGATTTATATATGTGGTGTGAAGAGATAGCAGGCAACTTCCAGTTAGGAGGTTAGATTCAATATTTTGAACAAGTAAGATTTCCTTATTTTTGGCAATTTCCTTCGAATTTCGAGAACTGCAAGGTCTACTAGTTGAAGCGTTATTTTAAAAGCGTTCAAAAAATATATCCATTGTTCTTAAGATCACTGTCAATGAATTACTCTTTGCCAACAAAAGCCTAACCACGGCACAAACGGCAGAAACGCGACTTGGGTTTCACTTAAGAAGTTTTTAATAATTTCTGGAAAGCTTAAACAAGTAAAGCAACAAACTAATATAATAGCATATCAATAAAATTAAATGGCTCTGATACCAAGGATGAAGGATCGCAGAAACAAACTGAAAAGAAAAAACACAAGTTTGTATTCCGTGACAAATTTTTAAAACATAGACCTAAAAATCACTCTAAGAACCATTTCAAACTGTGATTATCATGTTTTTACGAGAAAATGCATGTGTCAAATGTGGCATAAACATCGGTCTTTAATTACGGAAAAAACGCGAGTTATCATTTTGGGACGAAATTTTTAAACGTTGACCTTAAAATCACTCTTAGGACCATTTCAAGGCATGATTGTCACGTTTTGATGAAAAAATGCATGTGTCAAACGTGACATAAACATCGATCTTTACTTATGGAAAAAACACAAGTTTGTATTTCGGGACGAATTTTTAAAACCTTGACCAAAAAATCACTCTTAGGACCATTTCAAAGTGTGATTATCATATTTTCACGAAAAAATGCATGTGTCAAATGTGTCATAAACATAGGTCTTTACTTACGGAAAAAACACGAGTTTGTATTTTGTGACAAATTTTTAAAACATTGACCTAAAGATCACTTTTATGACCATTTAAATGTGTGATTATCATGTTTTCACCAAAAAATGCATGTGTCAAATGTGGCATAAACATCGGTCTTTACTTACAGAAAAAACGCGAGTTATCATTTTTTGACGAAATTTTTAAACGTTGAACTTAAAATCACTCTTAGGACCATTTAAAAGTGCAATTATCATGTTTTGATGAAAAAACGCATGTGTCCAATGGAACGTAAACATCGGTTTTTACTTACGAAAAAAACACGAGTTAGTATTTTGTGACGAATTTTTTAAACGCGGACTCTCAGGACCATTTCAATGTGTGATTTTCATGCTTTCCCGAAAAAACGCATGTGTCAAATGTGACATAAACATCGATCTTTACTTACGGAAAAAAACGCGAGTTATCATTTTGGAACGAAATTTATTAAATGTTGACCTTAAAATCACTCTCGGGACCATTTCAAGGTGTGATTATCACGCTTTGATGAAAAAACCCATGTATCAAACGGGACATAAACATCGGTCTTTATTAACGGAAAAAACACAAGTTTGTATTTCGAGACAAATTTTTAAAACGTTGACCTAAAAATCACTCTTAGGACCATTTCAAAGTGTTATTATCATGTTTTCACGAAAAAACGCATGTGTCGATTGTTACATAAACATCGGTCTTTACTTACGGAGAAAACACGAGTTTGTATTTCGTGACAAATTTTTAAATCGTTGACCAAAAAATCAGTCTTAGGACCATTTCAAAGTGTGACTATCATGTTTTCACGAAAAAAAGCATGTGTCAAATGTGACACAAACATCGGACTTTACTTACGGAAAAAACATAAGTTTGTATTTCGTGACAAATTTTTAAAACATTGACCTAAAAATCACTCTAAGGACCATTTCAATTGTGATTATCATGTTTTTATGAATAAATGCATGTGTCAAATGTGGCACAAACATTGGTCTTTACTTACGGAAAAAAAATGAGTTAGTATTTCATGACGAATTTTTCAAACGTTGACATCAAAATCACTCTTAGGACCATTTCAAAGTGTGATTATCATGTTTTCACGAAAAAACGCATGTGTCAAATGTGATATAAACATCGGTCTTTACTTACGGAAAAAACACGAGTTTGTATTTCGTGACGAATTTTTAAAACATTGACCTAAAGATCACTCTTATGACCATTTCAATGTGTGATTATCATGTTTTCACAAAAAAAAGGCATGTGTCAAATTTGGCATAAACATCGGTCTTTACTTAATGAACAAAGCGAGTTATCATTTTCTGACAAAATTTTTAAACGTTGACCTTAAAATCACTCTTAGGACCATTTAAAAGTGTGATTATCATGTTTTGATGTAAAAACATATGTGTCAAATGGAACATAAACATCGGTCTTTACTTACGGAAAAAACACTAGTTAGTATTTCGGGACGAATTTTTTGAACTTTGACCTGAAAATCACTCTTAGGACCATTTCAATGTGTGATTTTCATGTTTTCATGAAAAAAGGCATGTGTCAAATGTGACATAAACATCAGTCTTTACTTACGGAAAAAACACGAGTTTGTATTTCGTGATAAATTTTAAAAACATTGACCTAAAAATCACTCTAAGGACCATTTCAATGTGTGATTATCATATTTTCATGAAAAAATGCATGTATCAAATGTGGCATGAACATCGGTCTTTACTTACGGAAAAAACACGAGTTAGTATTTGATGATGAATTTTTCAAACGTTGACCTCAAAATCACTCTTAGAACCCATTCAAAGTGTGATTATCATGTTTTGATGGAAAATTGCATGTGTCAAACATGACATAAACAACGTCTTTACTTACGGAAAAAATACGAGTTAGTATTTTGTGACGAATTTTTTAAACGTTGGCCTTAAAATCACCCTTAGGACCATTTCAAAGTGTGATTATCTTGTTTTCACAAAAAAAAGCATGTGTCAAATGTGACATAACGTCTTTTTTAACGAAAAAAATGCGAGTTATTATTTTGGGACGAAATGTTTAAACGTTGACCTTATTGAAAAATTCGTCATGAAATACTAACTCGTGTTATTTCCCTAAGTAAAGACCGATGTTTATGCCACATTTGACACATGCATTTTTTCATGAAAACATGATAATCAGACATTGAAATGGTCCTTAAAGTGATTTTTAGGTCAATGTTTTAAAAATTTGTCACGAAATCCAAATTCGTGTTTTTTTCGTAAGTAAAGACAAATGTTTATGTCACACTTGACACATGCGTTTTTTTGTGAAAACATGATAATCACACTTTAGTGATTTTTTGTCAATGTTTGGAAATTCTTCACGAAATACAAACTTGTGTTTATTCCGTTAGTAAAAACCGATGTTTATGTCACGTTTGACACATGCTTTTTCTCATCAAAACCTGATAATCACTCCTTGAAATGGTCCTAAGAGTGATTTTAGGGTCAACGTTTAATAATTTTGTCCTAAAATGATAACTCGCTTCTTTTCCGCAAGTAAAGACCGATGTTTATGTTGCATTTGACACAGGCGTTTTGTTATGGAAATATGATACTATGAAATAGTCCTAAGAGTGATTTTAAGGTCAATGTTTAATAAATTTCGTTCCAAATTGATAACTCACGTTTTTTCCATAAGTAACGATTGTTGTTTATGTCATATTTGACACATGTGTTTTTTCGTGAAAACATGATAATCACACCTTGAAATGGTCCTAAGAGTGATTTTAAGGTCAGCGTTCAAAAATTTCGTCAAAAAATGAGAACTCGCGTTTTTTTCGTAAGGAAACACAGATGTTTATGCCACATTTGACATATGCATTTTTTTGTGAAAACAAGATAATCA
This sequence comes from Euphorbia pulcherrima, assembly GCA_947683365.1. Classification (NCBI taxonomy): domain Eukaryota; kingdom Viridiplantae; phylum Streptophyta; class Magnoliopsida; order Malpighiales; family Euphorbiaceae; genus Euphorbia; species Euphorbia pulcherrima. The sequence goes on along the minus strand of CANTUS010000015.1, from coordinate 33,258,982 downwards.
CACATTGAAATGGTTCTAAGAGTGATTTTTAGGTCAATTATTTAAAAATTTGTTGCGAAATACAAACTCGTATTTTTTCCGTCAGTGAAGACCGATGTTTATGTCACATTTCACGCATGCGTTTTTTCGTGAAAACATGATAATCCCACTTTGAAATGGTCCTTAGAGTGATTTACCGGTCAACGTTTCAAAAAGTCATCGCGAAATACAAACTAGTGTTTTTTCCGTAAGTAAAGACCGATGTTTATGTCACGTTTGTCACATGCGGTTTTTCATCAAAACGTGATAATCACACCTTGAAATGGTCCTAAGAGTGATTTTAAGGTCAATGTTTTAAAAATTTATCATGAAATACAAACTCGTGTTTTTTCTATCCGTAAAGATCGATGTTTATGTCACATTTGACACATGCGTTTTTTCATGAAAACATGATAATCACACTTTGTAATGGTCCTAAGAGTGATTTTCAGGTCAACGTTTCAAAAATTCGTCACGAAATACAAACTTCTATTTTTTTCCGTAAGTAAAGACCGATGTTTATATCACGTTTTGACACATGCTTTTTTTCATCAAAACCTGATAATCGCACCTTGAGATGGACCTAGGAGTTATTTTAAGGTGAACGTTTAAAATTTTTTGTCCCAAAATGATAACTCGGTTTTTTTCGTAAGTAAAGACCGATGTTTATGTCACATTTGACACATGCGTTTTTTTGTGAAATAATGATAATCACACTTTGAATTGGTCCTAAGAGTGATTCTAAGGTCAAAGTTTCAAAAATTCGTCAAGAAATACAAACTAGTGTTTTTTCCGTAAGTAAAGACCGATGTATATGTCACGTTTGACACATTCGTTTTTTCATCAAAACATGAATATCACACTTTGAAGTGGTCCTAAGAGTGATTTTAAGGTCAACGTATGAAAATTTCGTCCAAAAATTATAACTCGCACTTTTTCCGTAAGTAAAGACCTATGGTTGTGCCACATTTGACACATGCATTTTATTGTGAAAACATGATAATCACTGTAAGGAACATTTCAAAGGGTGATTATCACGTTTTGACGAAGAAACACATTTATCAAATGTTAAACAAACATCAGTCTTTACATTCGAAAAAAACACGAGTTATCATATTGGGACAAAAAATTTTAAAGGATAAAACGCAAGTTTATATTTCGTGACGAATTTTTAATACGTTGACCTAAAAATTACTCTTAGGACTATTTCAAAGTGCGATTATCACGTTTTCATGAAAAAATGAACGTGTCAAACGTGACATAAACATCGATCTTCACTTACGGAAAAAACACAAGTTTGTATTTCGTGATGAATTTTTAAAACATTGACTAAAAAATCACTGTTAGGACCATTTCAAAGTGTGATTATCATGTTTTCACAAAAAAACGGACGTGTCGAACGTGACATAAACATCGGTCTTTACTTACAGAAAAAACACGAGTTTGTATTTCGTGACAAATTTTTAAAACATTGACCTAAAGATCACTCTTATGACCATTTCAATGTGTGATTATCATGTTTTCACTAAAAATGCATGTATCAATTATGGCATAAACATCGGTCTTTACTTACGAAAAATAAGCGAGTTATAATTTTTTGACGAAATTTTTAAACGTTGACCTTAAAATCACTCTTAGGACCATTTAAAAGTGTGATTATCATGTTTTGATGAAAAAACGCATGTGTCAAACGGAACATAAATATATTGGTCTTTACTTATGGAAAAAACACGAGTTTGTATTTCGTGACAAATTTTAAAAACATTGACCTAAAAATCACTCTAAGGACCATTTCAATGTGTGATTATCATGTTTTCATGAAAAAATGCATGTGTCAAATGTGGCATAAACATCGGTCTTTACTTACGAAAAAAACACAAGTTAGTATTTCAGGACAAATTTTTCAAACGTTAACCTCAAAATCACTCTTAGAACCCTTTCAAAGTGTGATTATCATGTTTTGAAGGAAAATTGCATGTGTCAAACGTGACATAAACATTGGTCTTGACTTACGGAAATAACACGAGCTAGTATTTCATGACTAATTTTTAAACGTTGATCTTAAAATCACTCTTAGGACCAATTCAAAGTGTGATTATCATTATTTCACGAAAAAACACATGTGTCAAATGTGACATAAACATCGGTCTTTACTTACGGAAAAAAGCAAGTTATCATTTTGGAACAAAATTTACCACACGTTGACCTTAAAATCACTCTTAGGACTCTTTCAAAGTTTTATGTTTTCTCAAAAAAATGCATGTGTCAATTGTGACATAAAAGTCGGTCTTTACTAACGGAAAAAACGCGAGTTCTCATTTTGGGTCGAAATTTTTAAACGTTGACCTTAAAATCACTATTAGGACCATTTCAATGTGTGATTATCACGTTTAGAAGAAAAAACGCATGTGTCAAACGGGACATAAACATCGGTCTTTACTAATGGAAAAAACACAAGTTTGTATTTCGTGACGAATTTTTAAAATGTTGACCTAAAAATCACTCTTAGGACCATTTCAAAGTGAGATTATCATATTTTCATGGAGAAACGCTTGTGTCAAATGTGACATAAACATCGGTCTTTACTTACGGAAAAAAAAACGAGTTTGTATGTTGTGAAAATTTTCAAAACATTGACCTAAAAATCACTTTAAGGACCATTTCAATGTCTGATTATCATGTTTTCACTAACAAATGCATGTGTTAAATGTGGCATAAATATCGGCCTTTACTTACGGAAAAAACACGAGTTAGTATTTAATGACGAATTTTTCAAACGTTGACCTCAAAATCACTCTTAGCACCCTTTCAAAGTGTGATTATAATGTTTTGATGAAAAAAAGCATGTGTCAAACGTAAAATAAACATCGGTCTTTGCTTACGGAAAAAACACAAGTATTTCGTGACAAATTTTTTAAACGTTGTCCTTAAAATCACCCTTAAGACCATTTGAAAGTGTGATTATCTTGTTTTCACAAAAAAAATGCATGTGTCAAATGTGACATAAACGTCGGTCTGGATTGAAGGAAAAAACGCGAGTTATTATTTTGGGACGAAATTTTAAACGTTGACCTTAAAATCCCTCTTAGGACCTTTTCAAAGTGTGACTCCCATGTTTCGATGAAAAAACGCATGAGTTAAATGTGACATAAATATCGATCTTTACTTCCGGAAAAAACGTGACAAATTTTTAAAACATAGCCCTTAAAATCACTCAAAGACCATTTCAAAGTGTGATTATCATGTTTTTACGAGAAAATGGACGTGTCAAATGTGACATAAACATCGGTCTTTACTTTTGGAAAAAACGCGAGTTATCATTTTGGGACGAAATTTTTAAACGTTGACCTTAAAATCACTCTTGGGACCATTTCAAGGAGCGATTATCACGTTTTCTTGAAAAAATGCATGTGTCAAACGTGACATAAACATCGGTCTTTACTAACGGAAAAAACACAAGTTTGTATTTCGTTATGAATTTTTAAAATGTTGACCTAAAAATCACTCTAAGGACTATTTCAAATTGAGATAATCATCTTTTCACAAAAAAACGCATGTGTCAAATGTGACCTTCCCAACAGGAAATTACCAGCTATCTCTTCACACCATATTTACAAAATCAAACAATAATTTCTTGTTTAAATCTGATTATGTTGTCAAGACTGTTGAAGAGCCTATCTCCATAGACAATAATTTGTTGTTTTGCCTTACACTTACTAGAATAGTGTCCAGGCTTTCCACGTTTGTAGCATGTTACCTCCTCAAGTGGCCTTTTAGGCTTGTTATAGGGCTTCTTGGGTCTTTTATTAGACCTTTTAGGATAATCCTTCTTGTGATGCTTATAAGGCTTATCAAAATTCCTTTTATAAGGTTTATAGCTTTTCTTATAAGGTTTAACCTTATTTTTATGTGATCTAGGAAGTGGAGGAAAACCTACTTGCTCGCAAAAGTCTCCTAAGATCCTTTTGCCATGTAGCTTTTCCTTTTGCATCTTTTTATGAATTTTTAATTCATTACAGAGCAACATTCCTTCTGCCACTATCTCTGAGGATAGTTCTCCGTATGTCGGCTTCGGATAAGGTATAACATTATTATATTTCATCCTGAGCCTTTCCTTGACTCTCTCAGTAAATAAATAAGGAAGCCCATTTATGAACTTTTCCTTCCAGAAGTCCTGGTGACAGTCATCTCTGGTAAAGACTGCGCTGAGAAAGACATCTTTGTACCACTTGAACTCCGACAGATCTCTGCATCTCAGGTTCATGAGTTGTTCAGTGGTTTGCTCTACAAACATAGAGGTAGACCCTAGAAAGTGTAAAATAAGGGTATATGCTAAAGTATTAACAGCGTCTGACTGTGGTTGGCCATTCTCTTCTTTAACCGAATTTAAAATTTGATTTTTGGCTTTAGTATTTAACTGAAAATCCCACCAGCCTTTTAACTGCCCAGAAAATCCTGCTTTAATAGCTTGGGCTATGGATTTATCTAATTTCCATGTATCCTGCTGGCAGTAGCATACATCAACATGTGTTGGATGGCATTTTTAATCTGATACTTAGATAGCCCATCAATGTTCCATTCTTCAATGGACCTGCCATCATAAGAGTTCATGGATGGTCTAAATTCTTCATATTGAAGGTTTATTGGAGACGGCCTGCGGTAATAAGGCTTGTCAGTACTTTCTTTAGTGTGGAAGATTTTATTTATTTGGGGAATATTATCCATCCTTAAATCTTGGAATAAAGATTTCAATTCTTCCTCGCCTTTTAAAGGCTCTTCCGAGCTGGAACTAGCTTCAGAATCAGAATCCTGCTCTCTAGTTAAAGGAGCAATATTCTTTTGCTTTCTGTCTATATTAAGTGGCTTGGTGCGAAGCTTTCTCCAATTTTTGCTTTCTCAACCTTTGTAATTCAACCTTCAGCATAATAATAGTAAGATTTTGTTTGTTCATCTTTTGTTAATTCAATATTTCATACCTGCAATTGCGATCCTGCATTCTTGGCCTCAAAGCCATTTGAATTCCTTAATTGCTACAGTATTAGTTTGTTGCTTTATTTGTTTAAACTTCCAGAAATATATTCAAAACTCCTTAAGTGAAACCCAAGTCGCGTTTCTGCTGTTTGTTCTGTGGATAGGCTGTTGTTGGCAATAGAGTAAATCGTTGAAAGTGATCTAAAGGACTATGGATAGATTTTTTGAACGTTTTTCAAACACTGCTTCAACTAGTAGGCCTAGCAGTTCTAGAAGCTCAAAGGAAATTGCTAAGAATAAGGAAATGTTATTAGTTGAAAATATTGAATGCAACCTTCACAACTGGAAATTACCAGCTATCTCTTCACACCATATTTACAAATCAAACAATAATTTCTTATTTAAATCTGATTATGTTGTTAAGACCGTTGAAGAGTCTATCTCCATAGACAATAATTTGTTGTCTTTTAATTTGTTATCACAAAGTCTTATTAATAGACACCAAAGGAAATATTCCTTTATACACATAGGGATGGTGCAAGTAGCCGTTAAACCTGCTACAAGACTAGGCTTAAATGTTACAGCCTTGTTATGCTTAAGGGATAAATGGAATAATAAATTTACAGACTCCTTATTAGGAGCAGTAGAATCCTCATTAAATGATGGACCCATTTATTTTACATGCTACCCGAACTTAACAGTTCCGCTAGATTGTCCACACGTATTAGACATAGCCTTGTTGGACATAAAGACTGAAGGGTTTGATATGAAACCCGGTTCAAAGAACTTGATCCTTATTTACAGGATCCATTATAAAGTCATGAACAGTACAGTCCCTAATATCAGGGACGATGCAGGCAAACTGATTAATGCCCCAAAAGGGCAGACTACCTTATTTCTTACAGATTTGAGTAAAGGTAGCTTAGTGGTCCCTAGACCAATTTCATGGGATCAGTTACAATTTCCTAACTCATGGAAATTGGAAGATTGAGTCCCTCCTAAAAAGAAGAAAGTAATACACTAGATTATATTCTAGAAGATAACGATGGGAGCGTAATAATTAAATTTGATCGGTCCAGAAGCATGTCAAGTAGAAAATCTTTTGCTGGAATCCCAAACACCCCATCAATTGTACCACCTAGATCGTCGGTTACCTTACCGGCCAGACCAGAAGAGGTTAATTTTGTAGAAAGAACATCGGCTAATATAGCTAGGCCCATTTACGAAAGGCCCACAAGCCCTTCTATGTCAAACATGGGTTATGGACCCAAAGAACTGTTAGTTATTTCTTCACTAACAGATTTTGAAAAATGGTTTGAGATGTCTTTCTCTAAAAAGAGGAAGGACCACTATCGCAAGTAATATTCTGTTCATAAACAAAAGGAAGGAGAAAAGGACTTCCCTGAATTCTTAAAACAATTGTTCAAATTTAAAGGAATTAGATTTCCCAAATTTAAGGATGAGCAGTTCCTAAGTACACTTGAATCGTCTTATAAGATGTACATAGCTTCTAATAGGACTATTAGAAGTATTCATCCACCGTTGGCTCCAGTATCTTGTAAACTAGATACTGATAAGATCGTAGAATGCAGTCCTTTCTACGAAGGGACAGAAAGTTCTATTAAACAGAACAATTTCACCAACTTAAGCCTCCATACAATTGGAGAACAGCTATCCAGGATAGAAGATCAAGTCCAAAAGACTTATTTAAAGCCTTATCAAGCTTCAACTTCAAAGCCCCAGGAGGAGGAAAGGGTTATAATTAAACCCCCTACTTCAGAAAAGCTAAATATCAAATTTGCAGAACACTCTGAAGTAGTAGAAGAAATTTCTAAGCGACTAGCAGAACTTAATATAGACAGAAATCAAAAGAATATTGATGCTTTAACTAAAGAGCAGGATTCTGATTCTGAAGCTAGTTCCAGCTCGGAAGAGCCTTTAAAAGGCGAGGAAGAATTGAAATCTTTATTCCAAGATTTAAGGATGGATAATATTCCCCAAATAAATAAAATCTTCCACACTAAGGAAAGTACTGACAAGCCTTATTACCGCAGGCCGTCTCCAATAAACCTTCAATATGAAGAATTTAGACCATCCATGAACTCTTATGATGGCAGGTCCATTGAAGAATGGAATATTGATGGGCTATCTGAGTATCAGATTAAAAATGCCATCCAACACATGTTGATGTATGCTACTGCCAGTAGGATACATGGAAATTCAGATAAATCCATAGCCCAGGCTATTATAGCAGGATTTTCTGGGCAGTTAAAAGGCTGGTAGGATTTTCAGTTAAATACTGAAGCCAAAAATCAAATTTTAAATTCGGTTAAAGAAGAGAATGGCCAACCACAGTCAGATGCTGTTAATACTTTGGCATATACCCTTATTTTACACTTTCTAGGGTCTACCTCTATGTTTGTAGAGCAAACCACTGAACAACTCATGAACCTGAGATGCAGAGATCTGTCGGAGTTCAAGTGGTACAAAGATGTCTTTCTCAGCGCAGTCTTTACCAGAGATGACTGTCACCAGGACTTCTGGAAGGAAAAGTTCATAAATGGGCTTCCTTATTTATTTGCTGAGAGAGTCAAGGAAAGGCTCAGGATGAAATATAATAATGTTATACCTTATCCAAAGCTGACATATGGAGAACTATCCTCAAAGATAGTGGCAGAAGGAATGTTGCTCTGTAATGAATTAAAAATTCATAAATAGATGCAAAAGGAAAAGCTGCATGGCAAAAGGATCTTAGGAGACTTTTGCGAGCAAGTAGGCTTTCCTCCACTTCCTAGATCACATAAAAATAAGGTTAAACCTTATAAGAAAAGCTATAAACCTTATAAAAGGAATTTTGATATGCCTTATAAGCATCACAAGAAGGATTATCCTAAAAGGTCTTATAAAAGACCCAAGAAGCCCTATAACAAGCCTAAAAGGCCACTTGAGGAGGTAACATGCTACAAATGTGGAAAGCCTGGACACTATTCTAATAAGTGTAAGGCAAAACAACAAATTAGGTCACTTAATCTCAGTGACGATGTCAAAGAAACACTAGAGAAAATTCTAGTGGTCTAAACTAGCTCAGTAAAGGAGGAAAATGATTACACCTCTGAGGAAGAATCAGACTCTAGCTCACAGTCTAATTCAAGCTGTGACGAAAACTGCAATTATTATAAATCGCTTTGTTCTCTAAATGGCTTATTAGTCCTAACTAGGGAAGAGAACATGATTTTGGATCTCATAGAGAAGATCCAAGACCCTGAATAGAGAAGAGACCACCTAGAGTCTTATTTGAAAATGTTTAAAGAAAAATCTGGTGAGACCTCATCTAGGAATTCTTCAAGAAATAACAATCTTGAAGAAAAGGTTAAAGAAAAGAATATCTCTTATGATATGAAAGAGATAATCAATAGGGTCAAGGCTAGTAAAAGAAAAGAACCTACTATTAACGATCTTAAAGTAGACGTTAATGAACTCAAAAGAGAAGTAAATAATCTTAAAGATAGACTTACTCTCTTAGAAGCTGTTAAACTCTCAGATTATGAATCTGGAGAAAAACAAGATAAAGGTCTAGGAAAGAAAGACTAGTCTACACAGAAAGACCTCCAATACGTAGACATGCTAGACAGAGTAGTCACTCATAAGTGGCATACTAAAATAACTCTTGTTATTAACAAGGAATATGTCTTAAAGACAGTAGCCCTCATAGACTCAGGGCTGATCTTAATTGCATCAATGAGGAATTAATACCATCCCGTTACTTTTCCAAAACATTATAACAACTGCACACTGCCAATGGTGATAAGCTGGCTGTTAATTATAAGCTTAGTAATGCAGCTGTTTGCAATAATGGTATGTGCCTAGAGATACCATTTATAATGGTTAAAGATTTGACCCATTCAGTTATTCTGGGAAACCCGTTTCTGCACATGTTATTCCCCATATCAAGGTTATCTGAAAGGGGAATTGAAACACAGATAGCGGGAAAAGACATCATCTTTGAGTTTATTTCACAACCCAAAGTCAAGCACTTAGACGTAATCAAAAGGAGAGTCTCTTATAAAGAGAGATTTATTAGTTCCTTAAAACAGGAAATTTCTTTCAAGACTATAGAAGAGAAACTTAAAAGTCCTCAGCTGATAGAAAGGGTTAAAACCCTAGAGCAGGAACTTAAAAGAGACATCTGCTCCGAAGTTCCCACGGCCTTCTGGGCCAGAAAACGACATGTTATAAGTCTGCTTTATGAGCCAGACTTTGACGAAAAAATGATCCCTACTAAAGCCCGGCCCATTGCGATGGGGCCTCACCATCTAGAGATCTGCAAATCTAAAATTACAGATTTAGAAAACAAAGGGCTTATAAGAAAGAGCAAAAGCCCATGGAGCTGCCCGGCCTTTTATGTAGAAAATGCGGCCGAACTTGAAAGGGGAGTGCCAAGATTAGTCATTAACTACAAACCTTTAAATAAGGTTTTAAGATGGATAAGATATCCTCTGCTAAATAAAAGAGACTTACTCAACAGGCTTTATGAAGCTAAAGGTTTTTCCAAATTTGACATGAAGTCTGGATATTGGCAAATCCAGATTAAAGAAGAGGACAAATACAAAACAGCCTTCACAGTCCCATTTGTCTAATATGAATGGAACGTGATGCCATTTGGGCTAAAAAAACGCCCCCTCTGATTTCCAACAAATTATGAATGAAATCTTTAATGCTTATTCAGCGTTCATGATAGTTTTCATAGACGACGTCCTTATTTTTTCCAAGGACATAGATCAGCACTTCAAACACCTTAACATTTTTCAAACAGCAGCCAAAACCATTGGCTTAGTGGTGTCTGCCAAGAAAATTAAATTATTTCAAACAAAGATTAGATTTTTAGGACATTATTTAGAACATGGCACAACAATTCCAATCGAAAAGGGCTATAGAATTCGCAGACAAATTCCCTGACGAAATTAAGGATAATTCTCAGTTACAAAGATTTCTAGGAAGTTTGAACTATGTAGCTGACTTTTACAAAAATTTAGCCTAAGATGTTAAGCCTTTATTTGCAAGGCTCCACAAAAACCCCCCAAAATGGACCGAGGAGTGCACCCAGGCAGTTAGGAAAATAAAACTTAATGTTAAAACTTTACCATGCCTAGCTATACCACATCCGGATGCCTTCAAAATTATTGAGACTGACGCCTCAGATAAAGGCTACGGAGGAATCCTTAAACAAAGGATCAATGGAAAAGAAACCTTAATTAGGTTTACCAGTGGGCTTTGGACCGGCCCAAGAGTTAATTACTCTACTGTTAAGAAGGAAGTTTTATCAATAGTCCTATGCGTCCAAAAATTTGAGTCTGATTTAATTAATCAGAAATTCCTTATTAGGATAGACTGTAAAAGTGCCAAAGAAATTTTACTAAAGGATGTTAAAAATATAGCATCCAAACAAATATTTTCCAGATGGCAGGCTATTTTATTAGTTTTTGATTTTGATATTGAGTTTATCAAAGGAGAATCTAATTCACTTCCAGATTTCCTAACTCGAGAATTTCTTGTAGGTCATGAGTTTCAGAAGGAATAACACTCCTTTAGCAAAAGGAAAGGCTAAAGAGTCTTTCTCAGGACCATCAAAATCAAGTCAAGAGGATCAATATTGCCCCGACGCTTAAAGGCGTAGTCTCCAGGCAGCCACTGAGAAGGAAAATAAATTTCCTTATATACCTATTACCTTTGAGCATATCATGCCTATTGAAGATAAACATGCTCACCTACAGCCACACGAGATAGCATCGCTTTATACGCAGAATTATACCCTTTCACCATTTCTGCCTAAGGATTATAATTTCTATCAATCAATCTTATTAGGGACTAATTCTGTTAAAATTGAACCAGTTACAAGGAGTGGAGATGAATGGGCATATAGCAAGTTCATCATCACTAGGGTTATTACCCAAGAGGAATGGGGGAGAAATCTGTTCTCCTGTAGAGAATTATCATATGGAAAACCAAGGTTTTTTGATTACTTTGACTATATGCAGGCCTGGACTCAGTCATTATTTTATGAAAACCGTCAAAGAAAATTCAGCTGGTTTTTGCAATTCTCTTTAAACAAACCTCAAGAGGTTTTCCCTAATTGGTTCCATGACTGGTTTTTTAAATGGGGATTACATCCAATTATCCTCCCTCAAAGAGTACTAGGAATTTATGAATTCTTCGTTGACTCTAATAAATTTTGTGATTATCCCAGACTCATGTTTACTATCTTATACAGAGTTCCATGGATCGGCAAGTGGGATTATATTATCACTAAGAAGAAAGGCAAAAAACCGAGTTATAACTCAGATTTGGAAAATTTTATTCCCCGGTTAACAAGGAGAATTTTTGTTAAATGGTGGGATAAATTCGAGTTCTTTGAGCCCCCTGCTATATACTCCAAAGAACTTATTATTAAAATGGTTAATGCCAACAGTCCTCTAAATTCTCCTGAGGCTTCTGAAACCTCAGCATCTCCTGGCAAGATCGCTGAGCTTCTTAAAGGTTTACTAACCTCCATTCCTAGAGAGAACTGAAGCAACAAGTGTTTTAGTTTCTGGGCAAAAAGGATCCTCCTAAAACGGGATTTGATCCTCAGAATTTGTTATCTGCCTTACCAAAGAAGCAAGAGAGTCCTAAAAGAAAAGCTGCTGAAATAGCCTCATCATCAACAAGTGAAGCTAATAAAGCAAGAAGGGTACCTCCCCTACCAGATGATGGATTTGATTATTTGTTTCTAGACTCTCAAGACCCTAATGATCTCTAGGGCAAAATCCTTATCAGGATTACTTCAACAGCAATAATGCAGATTGCTTTGACAGAAAAAATCCTTATTAGGATAATAATGGACCCCACTTAGTGGAGCACGAAAACCAATTGCACCTAAAGTAATTTTGTCGGCTCCTTCCACTTTAACTAAAGTAAGCATTTTCTTTTATTAAAGAAAGATTCCGCCAGCTGGTGCTTTCTTTTTGTCAGCCACTGCAAGATGCTCTCTTATCCTCCAGCTCATGGCCAGCCAAGACCGCACCTCATATCTGCCTATATATAGTTTTCATTTCTCAGTTTGTAATCATCGAAAAAGAATCAGTTGTAAAATATTTAGTTTTGAGTTTTAAGAGTTTTAGAGAGAGAAGCTGTAGTGTGCTTGGTGTGAAGCTTTCTCCAATTTTTGCTTTCTCAACCTTTGTAATTCAACCTTCAGTATAATGGTAGTAAGATTTCGTTTGTTCATCTTTTGTTAATTCAATATTTCATACCTGCTAGGACCATTTCAAGGAGTGATTACCACATTTTCATGAAAAAATGCATGTGTGACATAAACATCGGTCTTTACTAACGAAAAAAACACAAGTTTGTATTTCATTTCGAATTTTTAAAACGTTGACCTAAAAATCACTCTTAGGACTATTTCAAATTGAGATAATCATCTTTTAACAAAAACACGCATGTGTCAAATGTGACCTTCAAATCCCTCTTAGGAACATTTCAAGGTGCGATTATCATGTTTTAATGAAAAAATGCATCTGTCAAACAAGATATAAACATCGATCTTTACTTATGAAAAAAACACAAGTTTGTATTTCATGACGAATACCATTTGAAAGTGTGATTATCATATTTCCAAGAAAAAACGAATGTGTCAAACGTGACATAAACATCGGTCTTTACTTACGGTAAAAACATAAGTTTGTATTTCGTAGAAAATTTTTAAGACATTGACCTAAAAATAACTCTTAGGACTATTTCAAAGTATGATTATCATGTTTTTACAAAAAAATGCACGTGTCAAATGTGGCATAAACATCAGTCTTTACTTACGGAAAAAACCCGAGTTATCATTTTTCGACGAAATTTTTAAACGTTGACCTTAAAATCACTCTTAGGACCATTTCAAAGTGTGATTTTCATGTTTTGATGAAAAAACTGATGTGTCAAATGTGAGATAAACATCGGTCTTTACTTACGGAAATAACACGAGTTAGTATTTCATGACTAATTTTTTAAACGTTGAGCTTAAAATCACTCTTAGGACCAATTCAAAGTGTGATTCACGAAAAAACGCATGTGTCAAATGTGACATAAACATCGGTCTTTACTTATGGAAAAAAGCGAGTTGTCATTTAGGGACAAAAAATTTTAAACGTTGACCTTAAAATCACTCTTAGTACCATTTCAAGATCGGATTGTCAAGTTTTGATGCGAAAACGCATGTGTCAAACGTGACATAAACATCAGTCTTTACTTACGGAAAAAACATAAGTTTGTATTTCGTGAAGGACTTTTAAAACATTGACGAAAAAATCACTCTAAGGACCATTTCAAAGTGTGGCTATCATGTTTTCACGAAAAAACGCATGTGTCATATGTGACATAAACGTCGGTCTTTACTTACGGAAAAAAGACAAGTTTGTATTTCGCGACGAATTTTCAAAACGTAGACTAAAAAATCACTCTTAGGACCATTTCAAAGTGTGATTAAAATGTTTTCATGAAAAAATGGATGTGTCAAACGTGACATAAACAACAGTCTTTACTTACGGAAATAGCACGAGTTAGTATTTCGTGACGAATTTTTTAAACATTGACTTTAAAATCACTCTTAGGACCATTTCAAGGTGTGATTATCACGTTTTGATGAAAAAACGCATGTGTCAAACATGACATAAACCGCAGTCTTTAGTAACGGAAAAAACACGAGTTAGTATTTCATGACGAATTTTTCAAACATGACATAAACAGTGGTCTTTACTTACGTAAATAACATGAGTTAGTATTTCGTGACGAATTTTTTAAACGTTGACCTTAAAATCACTCTTAGGACCATTTCAAGGTGTGATTATCACGTTTAGTTGAAAAAACGCATGTGTCAAACGGGACATAAATATCGGTCTTTACTAACGGAAAAAACACAAGTTTGTATTTCGTGACGAATTTTTCAAACGTTGACCTCAAAATCACTCTTAGCACCCTTTCAAGGTGTGACTATCCTGTTTTCACAAAAAAACGCATGTGTCAAATGTGACATAAACATCGGTCTTTATTGACGGAAAAAACATGAGTTTGTATTTCGTGACAAATTTTAAAATAATTGACCAAAAAATCATACTTAGGACCATTTCAATGTGTGATTATCATGTTTTCACAAAAAATTCATGTGTCAAATATGGCTTAAACATCGGTCTTTCCTTACGAAAAAAACTCGGGTTATCATTTTTTGACAAAATTTTTAACGCTAACCTTTAAATCAGTCTTAAGACCATTTCAAGGTGTGATTATCATGTTTTCACGAAAAAACGCACGTGTCAAATGTGACATAAACATGGATCTTTACTTACGAAAAAAATACGAGTTATAAATTTGGAACAAAATTTATTAAATGTTGACCTTAAAATCACTCTGAGGACTATTTCAGGGTATCATGTTTTCACAACAAGACACATGTGTCAAATGTGACATAAACATCGGTCTTTACTTATGGAAAAGAAGGGAGATATCATTTTGGGATGAAAGTTTTAAACGTTGACCTTAAAATCACTCTTAGGACCATTTCAAGGTGTGATTATCACGTTTTGATGAAAAAAGGCATGTGTCAAACGTGACATAAACATCGGTCATTACTTACGGAAATAACACAAGTTTGTATTCCGCGACAAACTTTTAAAACATTAACCTAAAAATAACTCTTAGGACTATTTCAAAGTGTGATTATCATTATTTCATGTTTTTACAAGTGAGCGAGCCTAAGTCACGATATACTAACTCGTGTTATTTTCGTAAGTAAAGACCGACGTTTATGTCACGTTTGACACATGCATTTTTTCATCAAAACATGATAATCACACATTGAAACGGTCCTAAGAGTTATTTTAAGGTCAACGTTTAAAAAATTTCTTCCGAAAATGATAACTCGCGTTTTTTCCTTAAGTAAAGACCGATATTTATGCCACATTTGACACATGTATTTTTTCATCAAAACATGATAATCACACTTTGAAATGGTCCTAGGAGTAATTTTAAGGTCAGCGTTTAAAAAATTCGTCACGAAATACTAACTCGTGTTTTTTTCTTAAGTAAAGACCGATGTTTATGTCACGTTTGACACATGCGTTTTTTCATCAAAACATGATAATCACAGTTTGAATTGGTCCTAAGAGGCATAATTTTAAGGTCAACGTTTAAAAGATTAGTCAAGAAACACTAACTCGTGTTATTTTCTTAAGTAAAGACCGATGTTTTTGTCAAGTTTGACATATGCGTTTTTTTTATCAAAACATGATAATCACACATTGAAATGGTCCTAAGAGTGATTTTAGGGCCAATGTTTCCTAAAATGATAACTCTCGTTTTTTCCGTAAGTAAAGACCGTTGTTTCTGTCACATTTGACACATGCGATTTTTTGTGAAAACTTCATAATCGCACTTTGAAATGTTCCTAAGAGTGATATTAAGATCAACGTTTAAAGTGTGATTATCATGTTTTCATAAAAAAACGCATTTGTCAAATGTGACACAAGCATGTCTTTACTTACGGGAAAAACGCTTGTTATCATTTTGGAACAAAAAATTTCAAATGTTGACCTTAAAATCACTCTTAGACCATTTCAAGGTGTGATTATCATGTTTTCACAGAAAAATGCTTGTGTCAAATGGGACATAAACATGGATCTTTACTTACGGAAAAAGCGCGAGTTATCAATTTGGAATGAAATTTATTAAACGTTGACCTTAAAATCACTCTGAGGACTATTTCGAAGTATCATGTTTTCACAACAAGACGCATGTGTCAAATGTGGCATAAACATCGGTCTTTACTTACGGTAAAAAGTGAGTTATCATTTTGGGACAAAAAATTTTAAACGTTGACCTTAAAATCACTCTTAGGACCATTTCAAGGTCTGATTATCAAGTTTTGATGAAAAAACGCATGTGTCAAACATGACATAAACATCGGTCTTTACTTACGAAAAACACAAGTTTGTATTTCGTGGCGAATTTTTAAAACGTTAAACCAAAAAACACTCTCAGGACCATTTCAAAGTGTGATTATCATGTTTTCATGAAAAAATGCATGTGTCAAATGTGACATAAACATCGGTCTTTAATTACGGAAAAAATGCTTGTTATCATTTTGGAACAAAGTTTTTTAAACGTTTTGATGAAAACACGCATGGGTCAAACATGACATGAACATCGGTCTTTACTTACGAAAAAAACACAAGTTTGTATTTCGTGACGAATTTTTAAAACGTTAAACCAAAAAACACTCTCAGGACCATTTCAAAGTGTGATTATCATGTTTTCGTGAAAAAACAGATGTGTCAAACGTGACATAAACAGTGGTCTTTACTTACGGAAATAACATGAGTTGTATTTCATGACGAATTTTTTAAACGTTGACCTTAAAATCACTCTTAGGACCATTTCAAGGTGTGATTGTCACGTTTAGTTGAAAAAAACGCATGTGTCGAACGCGACACAAATATCGGTCTTTACTAACGGAAAAAACACAAGTTTGTATTTCGTGACAAATTTTTCAAACGTTGACCTCAAAATCACTCTTAGCACCCTTTCAAGGTGTGACTATCCTGTTTTCACAAAAAAACGCATGTGTCAAATGTGACATAAACATCGGTCTTTATTGACGAAAAAAACATGAGTTTGTATTTCGTGACAAATTTTAAAATAATTGACCTAAAAATCACACTTAGGACCATTTCAATGTGTGATTATCATGTTTTCACAAAAAAATTCATGTGTCAAATGTTGCTTAAACATCGGTCTTTCCTTACGAAAAAAACGCAGGTTATCATTATTTGACAAAATTTTTAACGCTAACCTTTAAATCACTCTTAGGACCATTTCAAGGTGTGATTATCATGTTTTCACAAAAAAACGCACGTGTCAAATGTGACTTAAACATGGATCTTTACTTACGGAAAAAACACGAGTTTTAAATTTGGAACAAAATTTATTAAACGTTGACCTTAAAATCACTCTGAGGACTATTTCAGGGTATCATATTTTCACAACAAGACACATGTATCAAATGTGACATAAACATCGGTCTTTACTTATGGAAAAGAAGCGAGTTATCATTTTGGGATGAAAGTTTTAAACGTTGACCTTAAAATCACTCTTAGGACCAATTCAAGGTGTGATTATCACGTTTTGATGAAAAAAGGCATGTATCAAACGTGACATAAACGTCGGTCATTACTTACGGAAATAACACAAGTTTGTATTCTGCGACAAACTTTTAAAACATTGTCCTAAAAATAACTCTTAGGACTATTTCAAAGTGTGATTATCATTATTTCATGTTTTTACAAGTGAGCGAGCCTAAGTCACGAAATATTAACTCGTGTTATTTTCGTAAGTAAAGACCGACGTTTATGTCACGTTTGACACATGCATTTTTTCATCAAAACTTGATAATCACACATTGAAATGGTCCTAAGAGTGATTTTAAGGTCAGCATTTAAAAAATTAGTCTTGAAATACTAGCTTGTGTTTTTTCCGTAAGTAAAGACCGAAGTTTATGTCACGTTTAACACATGCGTTTTTTTCATGAAAACAAGATAATCACACATTGAAATGGTCCTAAGAGTGATTTTAAGGTCAACGTTTAAAAAATTTCTTCCGAAAATGATAACTCGCGTTTTTTCCTTCAGTAAAGACCGATATTTATTCCACATTTGACACATGCATTTTTTCATCAAAACATGATAATCACACTTTGAAATGGTCTTAGGAGTAATTTTAAGGTCAGCGTTTAAAAAATTCGTCACGAAATACTAACTCGTGTTTTTTTCTTAAGTAAAGACCGATATTTATGTCACGTTTGACACATGCATTTTTTCATCAAAACATGATAATCACACTTTGAATTGGTTCTAAGAGGCATAATTTTAAGGTCAACGTTTAAAAGATTAGTCAAGAAATACTAACTTGTGTTATTTTCTTAAGTAAAGACCGATGTTTATGTCAAGTTTGACATATGCGTTTTTTTATCAAAACATGATAATCACACATTGAAATGGTCCTAAGAGTGATTTTAGGGCCAACGTTTCCCAAAATGATAACTCTCGTTTTTTCCGTAAGTAAAGACCGTTGTTTCTGTCACATTTGACACATGCTTTTTTTTTGTGAAAACTTCATAATCGTACTTTGAAATGTTCCTAAGAGTGATATTAAGATCAACGTTTAAAGTGCGATTATCATGTTTTCACAAAAAAACGCATTTGTCAAATGTGACACAAGCATGTCTTTTCTTACGGGAAAAACGCTTGTTATCATTTTGGAACAAAAAATTTTAAACGTTGACCTTAAAATCACTGTTAGGACCATTTCAAGGTGTGATTATCATGTTTTCACATAAAAATGCTTGTGTCAAATGGGACATAAACATGGATCTTTACTTGCGGAAAAAACGCGAGTTATCCATTTGGAATGAAATTTATCAAACGTTGACCTTAAAATCACTCTGAGGACTATTTCGAAGTATCATGTTTTCACACAAGACGCATGTGTCAAATGTGGCATAAACATCGGTCTTTACTAACGGAAAAAAGTGAGTTATCATTTTGGGACAAAAAATTTTAAACGTTGACCTTAAAATCACTCTTAGGACCATTTCAAGGTCTGATTATCAAGTTTTGATGAAAAAATGCATGTGTCAAACATGACATAAACATCGGTCTTTACTTACGAAAAACACAAGTTTGTATTTCGTGGCGAATTTTTAAAACTTTAAACCCAAAAACACTCTCAGGACCATTTCAAAGTATGATTATCATGTTTTCATGAAAAAACGCATGTGTCAAATGTGACATAAACATCGGTCTTTAATTACGGAAAAAAATGCTTCTTATCATTTTGGAACGAAATTTTTAAACGTTTTGATGAAAACACGCATGTGTCAAACATGACATAAACATCGGTCTTCACTTACGAAAAAAACACAAGTTTTTATTTCGTGACGAATTTTTAAAACGTTAAACCAAAAAACGCTCTCCGGACCATTTCAAAGTGTGATTATCATGTTTTCGTGAAAAAACGGATGTGTCAAATGTGACAAAAACAGTGGTCTTTACTTACGTAAATAACACGAGTTAGTATTTCGTGACGAAGTTTTTAAACGTTGACCTTAAAATCACTCTTAGGACCATTTCAAGGTGTGATTATCAAGTTTAGTTGAAAAAAATGCACGCGTTGAACGGGACATAAATATCGGTCTTTACTAACGGAAAAAACACAAGTTTGTATTTCGTGACGAATTTTTCAAACGTTGACCTCAAAATCACTCTTAGCACCCTTTAAAGTGTGACTATCCTGTTTTCACAAAAAAATGCATGTGTCAAATGTGACATAAACATCGGTCTTTATTGACGGAAAAAACATGAGTTTGTATTTCATGACAAATTTTAAAATAATTGACCTAAAAATCACACTTAGGACCATTTCAATGTGTGATTATCATGTTTTCACAAAAAAATTCATGTGTCAAATGTGGCTTAAACATCGGTCTTTCCTTACGAAAAAAACGCGGGTTATCATTTTTTGACAAAATTTTTAACGCTAACCTATAAATCACTCTTAGGACCATTTCAAGGTGTGATTATCATGTTTTCACAAAAAAACGCACGTGTCAAATGTGACATAAACATGGATCTTTACTTACGGAAAAAATACGAGTTATAAATTTGGAACAAAATTTATTAAATGTTGACCTTAAAATCACTCTGAGCACTATTTCAGGGTATCATGTTTTCACAACAAGACACATGTATCAAATGTGACATAAACATCGGTCTTTACTTATGGAAAAGAAGCGAGTTATCATTTTGGGATGAAAGTTTTAAACGTTGTCCTTAAAATCACTCTTAGGACCATTTCAAGGTGTGATTATCACGTTTTGATGAAAAAAGGCATCTGTCAAACGTGACATAAACATCGGTCATTACTTACGGAAATAACACAAGTTTGTATTCTGCGACAAACTTTTAAAACATTGACCTAAAAATAACTCTTAGGACTATTTCAAAGTGTGATTATCATTATTTCATGTTTTTACAAGTGAGCGAGCCTAAGTCACAAAATACTAACTCGTGTTATTTTCGTAAGTAAAGACAGACGTTTATGTCACGTTTGACACATGCATTTTTTCATCAAAACATGATAATCACACATTGAAATGGTCTTAAGAGTGATTTTAAGGTCAGCATTTAAAAAATTCGTCATGAAATACTAGCTCGTGTTTTTTCCGTAAGTGAAGACCGTAGTTTATGTCACGTTTAACACATGCATTTTTTTCACGAAAACAAGATAATCACACATTGAAATGGTCCTAAGAGTGATTTTAAGGTCAACGTTTAAAAAATTTCTTCCGAAAATGATAGCTCGCGTTTTTTCCTTAAGTAAAGACCGATATTTATGCCACATTTGACACATGCATTTTTTCATCAAAACATGATAATCACACTTTGAAATGGTCCTAGGAGTAATTTTAAGGTCAGCGTTTAAAAAATTCATCATGAAATACTAACTCGGGTTTTTTTCTTAAGTAAAGACCGATGTTTATGTCACATTTGACACATGCGTTTTTTCATCAAAACATGATAATCAAACTTTGAATTGGTCCTAAGAGTAATAATTTTAAGGTCAACGTTTAAAAGATTAGTCAAGAAATACTAACTCGTGTTATTTTCTTAAGTAAAGACCGATGTTTATGTCAAGTTTGACATATGCATTTTTTTTATCAAAACATGATAATCACACATTGAAATGGTCCTAAGAGTGATTTTAGGGCCAATGTTTCCCAAAATGATAACTCTCGTTTTTTCCGTAAGTAAAGACCGTTGTTTCTGTCACATTTGACACATGCTTTTTTTTGTGAAAACTTCATAATCGCACTTTGAAATGTTCCTAAGAGTGATATTAAGATCAACGTTTAAAGTGCGATTATCATGTTTTCACAAAAAAATGCATTTGTCGAATGTGACACAAGCATGTCTTTACATACGGGAACAACGCTTGTTATCATTTTGGAACAAAAAATTTTAAACGTTGACCTTAAAATCACTCTTAGGACCATTTCAAGGTGTGATTATCATGTTTTCACAGAAAAATGCTTGTGTCAAATGGGACATAAACATGGATCTTTACTTGCGGAAAAAACGCGAGTTATCAATTTGGAATGAAATTTATTAAACGTTGACCTTAAAATCACTCTGAGGACTATTTCGAAGTATCATGTTTTCACAACAAGACGCATGTGTCAAATGTGACATAAACATCGGTCTTTACTTACGGAAAAAAGTGAGTTATCATTTTGGGACAAAAATTTTTAAACGTTGACCTTAAAATCACTCTTAGGACCATTTCAAGGTCTGATTATCAAGTTTTGATGAAAAAACGCATGTGTCAAACATGACATAAACATCGGTCTTTACTTACGAAAAACACAAGTTTGTATTTCGTGGCGAATTTTTAAAACGTTAAACCCAAAAACACTCTCAGGACCATTTCAAAGTGTGATTATCATGTTTTCAAGAAATAACGCATGTGTCAAATGTGACATAAACATCAGTCTTTAATTACGGAAAAAATGCTTGTTATCATTTTGGAACGAAATATTTTAAACGTTTTGATGAAAACACGCATGTGTCAAACATGACATAAACATCGGTCTTTACTTACGAAAAAAACACAAGTTTGTATTTCGTGACGAATTTTTAAATGTTAAACCAAAAAACACTCTCAGGACCATTTCAAAGTGTGATTATCATGTTTTCGTGAAAAAACGGATGTGTCAAACGTGACATAAACAGTGGTCTTTACTTACGGAAATAACACGAGTTAGTATTTCGTGACGAATTTTTTAAACGTTGACCTTAAAATCACTCTTAGGACCATTTCAAGGTGTGATTATCACGTTTAGTTGAAAAAAACGCATGTGTCGAATAGGACATAAATATCGGTCTTTACTAACGGAGAAAACACAAGTTTGTATTTCGTGACGAATTTTTCAAACGTTGTCCTCAAAATCACTCTTAGCACCCTTTCAAGGTGTGACTATCCTGTTTTCACAAAAAAACGCATGTGTCAAATGTGACATAAACATCGGTCTTTATTGACGGAAAAAACATGAGTTTGTATTTCGTGACAAATTTTAAAATAATTGACCTAAAAATCACACTTAGGACAATTTCAATGTCTGATTATCATGTTTTCACAAAAAAATTCATGTGTCATACGTGGCTTAAACATCGGTCTTTCCTTATGAAAAAAACGCGGGTTATCATTTTTTGACAAAATTTTTAACGCTAACCTTTAAATCACTCTTAGGACCATTTCAAGGTGTGATTATAATGTTTTCACAAAAAAGCGCACGTGTCAAATGTGACATAAACTTGGATCTTTACTTACGGAAAAAATACGAGTTATAAATTTGGAACAAAATTTATTAAACGTTGACCTTAAAATCACTCTGAGGACTATTTCAGGGTATCATGTTTTCACAACAAGACACATGTATCAAATGTGACATAAACATCGGTCTTTACTTATGGAAAAGAAGCGAGTTATCATTTTGGGATGAAAGTTTTAAACGTTGACCTTAAAATCACTCTTAGGACCATTTCAAGGTGTGATTATCACGTTTTGATAAAAAAAGGCATGTGTCAAACGTGACATAAACATCGGTCATTACTTACGGAAATAACACAAGTTTGTATTCTGCGACAAACTTTTAAAACATTGACCTAAAAATAACTCTTAGGACTATTTCAAAGTGTGATTATCATTATTTCATGTTTTTACAAGTGAGCGAGCCTAAGTCACGAAATACTAACTCGTGTTATTTTCGTAAGTAAAGACCGACGTTTATGTCACGTTTGACACATGCATTTTTTCATCAAAACATGATAATCACACATTGAAATGGTCTTAAGAGTGATTTTAAGGTCAGCATTTAAAAAATTCGTCATGAAATACTTGCTCGTGTTTTTTCTGTAAGTGAAGACCGAAGTTTATGTCACGTTTAACACATGCATTTTTTTCATGAAAACAAGATAATCACACATTGAAATGGTCCTAAGAGTGATTTTAAGGTCAACGTTTAAAAAATTTCTTCCGAAAATGATAGCTCGCGTTTTTTCCTTAAGTAAAGACCGATATTTATGCCACATTTGACACATGCATTTTTTCATCAAAACATGATAATCACACTTTGAAATGGTCCTAGGAGTAATTTTAAGGTCAGCGTTTAAAAAATTCGTCATGAAATACTAACTCGGGTTTTTTTCTTAAGTAAAGACCGATGTTTATGTCACGTTTGACACATGCGTTTTTTCATCAAAACATGATAATCACACTTTGAATTGGTCCTAAGAGTAATAATTTTAAGGTCAACGTTTAAAAGATTAGTCACGAAATACTAACTCGTGTTATTTTCTTAAGTAAAGACCGATGTTTATGTCAAGTTTGACATATACGTTTTTTTTATCAAAACATGATAATCACACATTGAAATGGTCCTAAGAGTGATTTTAGGGCCAACGTTTCCCAAAATGATAACTCTCGTTTTCTCCGTAAGTAAAGACCGTTGTTTCTGTCACATTTGACACATGCGTTTTTTTGTGAAAACTTCATAATCGCACTTTGAAATGTTCCTAAGAGTGATATTAAGATCAACATTTAAAAAATTTCAACCCAAATAAACATCGGTGTTTACTTACGGAAAAAACATGAGTTAGTATTTCATGACGAATTTTTCAAATGTTGACCTCAAAATCACTCTTAGCACCCTTTCAAAGTGTGATTATAATGTTTTGATGAAAAAACGCATATGTTAAACGTGACATAGACATCGGTCTTTACTTACGGAAAAAACACGAGTAAGTATTTCGTGACGAATTTTTTAAACATTGACCTTAAAATCACCCTTAGGACCATTTCAAAGTGTGATTATCTTGTTTTCACAACAAAATGCATGTGTCAAATGTGACATAAACGTCGGTCTTTACTAGCAGGGCTTAACATTGATAGAAAGCAAAAGAATATTGCTCCTCTAACTAAAGAGCAAGATTCTGATTCTGAGGCTAGTTCCAGTTCAGAAGAGCCTTTAAAAGGCGAAGACGAATTAAAATCTTTATTTCAAGATTTAAGAATGGATAATACTCCACAAATAAATAAAATCTTCCACACTAAAGCAAGTACTGACAAGCCTTATTACCGCAGGCCGTCTCCAATAAACCTTTAGTATGAAGAGTTTAGGCCGTCTATGAACTCTTACGATGGCAGGTCCATTGAAGAATGGAACATTGATGGGCTATCTGAATACCAGATTAAAAATGCCATCCAACACATGTTTATGTATGCTACTGCCAGCAGAATACATGGAAATTCAGATAAATCCATAGCCCAGGATATTATAGCAGGATTTTCTGGACAATTGAAAGGCTGGTGGGATTTTCGGTTAAACACTATAGCCAAAAATCAAATTTTAAATTATGTTAAAGAAGAGAATGGCCAACCACAGTCAGGCGCTGTTAATACTTTGGCATACACCCTTATTTTACATTTTCTAGGGTCTACCTCTATGTTTGTAGAGCAAACCATTGAACAACTCTTGAACCTGAGATGCAGAGATCTTTCAGAGTTCAAGTGGTACAAAGATGTCTTTCTTAGTGCAGTCTTTACCAGAGATGACTGTTATCAGGACTTTTGGAAGGAGAAGTTCGTAAATGCTCTTCATTATTTATTCGCTGAGAGAGTCAAGGAAAGGTTAAGGATGAAGTATAATAATGTTATACCTTATCCAAAGCTGACATACGGAGAGCTATCCTCAAAGATAGTTGCAGAGGGAATGTTGCACTGTAATGAATTAAAAATTCATAAACAGATGCAAAAAGAAAAACTACATGGCAAAAGAATCTTAGGAGACTTTTGTGAACAAGTAGGGTTTCTTCCACTCCCTAGGTCACACAAAAGAAAGGTTAAACCTTACAGGAAGAATTATAAGCCTTATAAGAGGCATTCTGAAAAACCTTATAATAGGCATCCTAAAAGGGATTATCCCAAGAAGTCTTATAAAAGACCTAAGAAGTCTTACAATATGCCTAAAAGGCCACTTGAAGAGGTAACGTGTCATAAATGCGGTAAACCTGGACACTACTCAAACAAGTGTAAGGCAAAACGACAAATTAGGTCACTTAATCTTAGTGATGATGTTAAAGAAACACTGGAGAAAATTCTAGTGGTTCAAACCAGTTCTGTGAAAGAAGAAAATGATTACACCTCTGAAGAAGAGTCAGACTCCGATTCACAGTCTAATTCAAGCTATGACGGAAACTGCGATTATTACAAATCACTTTGTTCTCTAAATGGCTTATTAGTCCTAACTAGAGAAGAGAATATGATTTTGGATCTTATAGAAAAGATTCAAGACCATGAAGAAAGGAGAGACCACTTAGAGTCTTATTTGAAAATGTTTAAGGAAAAATCTGGCGAAACCTCACCTAGAAACTCTTCAAGAAATAATAATAATCTAGAAGAAAAGGTTAAAGAAAAGAATATCTCTTATGATATGAAAGAGATAATCAACCGAGTCAAGGCTAGTAAAAGAAAAGAACCTACTATTAACGATTTTAAAGCAGACGTTAATGAACTTAAAAGAGAAGTAAAAAATCTTAAAGATAGAATTACTCTCTTAGAAGCTGCTAAACTATCAGATTATAGATCTGAGTCTGAGGAAGAACGAGATAAAGGTCTAGGAAAGAAAGACCAGTCTACTCAAAAAGACCTTCAATACGTAGACATGTTAGATAGAGTAGTAACTCATAAGTGGCACACTAAAATCACTCTTGTTATTGACAAAGAGTATGTGTTAAAAACAGTCGCCCTTATAGATTCAGGGGCTGATCTCAACTGCATAAATGAGGGATTAATACCATCCCGCTACTTTTCCAAAACATTGGAACAATTGCATACGGCTAATCGTGACAAATTGGCTGTTAATTATAAACTTAGTAATGCAGGTGTTTGTAATAATGGGATGTGCCTTGAGATACCATTTATAATGGTTAAAGATTTATCCCATTCAGTTATTCTAGGTAACCCGTTTCTACACATGTTGTTCCCTATATCAAGGTTATCTGAAAGGGGAATTGAAACACAAATTGCGGGAAAAAACATTATCTTTGAGTTTATATCACAACCCAAAGTTAAGCACCTAGATGTAATCAAGAGAAAAGTCTCTTGTAAAGAGAGATTTATTAGTTCCTTAAAACAGGAAATTTCTTTCAAGACTATAGAAGAAAAACTTAAGAGTCCTCAGCTGATAGAGAGGCTTAAGACCCTAGAATAGGAACTTATAAAAGAGATTTGCTCTGAAGTTCCCACGGCCTTCTGGGCTAGAAAACGACACGTTATAAGTCTGCCTTATAAGCCAGACTTTGACGAAAAAGAGATCCCTACTAAAGCCCGGCCCATAGCTATGGGGCCTCGCCACCTAGAGATTTGCAAGACTGAAATTGCAGACTTAGAAAATAAAGGGCTTATAAGGAAAAGTAAAAGCCCATAGAGCTGCCCGGCCTTTTATGTTGAGAATGCGGCCGAACTAGGAAGGGGAGTTCCAAGATTAGTCATTAACTACAAACCTTTAAATAAGGTTTTGAGGTGGATAAGATATCCTCTGCCAAATAAGAGAGATTTACTCAACAGGCTTTATGAAGCGAAAGTTTTCTCTAAATTTGACATGAAGTCTGGATATTGGCAAATCCAGATTAAAGAAGAGGATAAATACAAAACGGCATTCACAGTCCCATTCGGCCAATATGAATGGAATGTAATGCCATTTGGGCTAAAAAATGCTCCCTCTAAGTTCCAAAAGATCATGAATGAGATCTTTAATGCTTATTCAGCATTCATGATAGTCTACATAGACGACGTCCTTATTTTCTCCAAGGATATGGAGCAGCACTTCAAACACCTAAGCATTTTCCAAACAGCAGCTAAAACCAATGGCTTAGTAGTGTCTGCTAAGAAAATTAAGTTGTTTCAGACAAAAATCAGATTTTTAGGCCATTATTTAGAACATGGCACATCAATTCCAATTGAGAGGGCTATAGAATTTGCGGATAAATTCCCTGACGAGATTAAGGATAAAACTCAGCTCCAAAGATTTCTAGGAAGCTTAAACTATGTAGCTGATTTTTACAAAAATTTAGCCCAAGATGCTAAGCCTTTATTTGCAAGGCTTCACAAAACCCCTCAAAATGGACCGATGAGTGCACCCAGGCTGTTAAGAAAATAAAGTTTAATGTTAAAACATTACCATGCCTAGCTATACCACATCCGGTTGCCTTTAAAATTGTTTGAGACTGACGCCTCAGACAAGGGCTACGGAGGAATCCTTAAACAGAGGATTAATGGAAAAGAAACCTTGGACCGGCCCAACAGTTAACTACTCTATTGTGGAGAAGGAAGTTTATTCTATAGTCCTGTGCTTCCAAAAATTTGAGTCTGATTTAATTAATTAGAAATTCCTTATTAGGATAGACTGTAAAAGCGCCAAAGAAATTTTACTAAAAGATGTTAAAAACATAGCATCTAAACAAATATTTGCTAGATGGCAAGCCATTTTATCAGTCTTTTATTTTGATATTGAGTTTATCAAAGGAGAATCTAATTCACTCCCAGATTTCCTAACTCGAGAATTTCTTGTAGGTCATGTGTTTCAGAAGTAATAACACTCCTTCAGCAGAGGCAAAGGCTAAAGAGTCTTTTCCAAGACCAACAAAAGCAAGTCAAGAAGATCAATTATGCCCTGACTTCCTGGGTGATAACCCTAGTGATGATAAATTCACTGTACGCCCATTCATCCCCTCTCCTAGTACCGGTTCAATTCGAACTGAATCAGTTTCTAATAAGATTGACTGATAGAAATTATAATCCTTGGCCAGAAATGGTGAAAGGGTATAATTCAACATGTAGAAGGATGCTATCTCATGTGGCGGCAGGTGTGCATGTTTATCTTCAATAGGCATAATATGCTCAAAAGTGATTAGGATATAAGGAAATTTATTTTCCTTCTCTGTAGCTGCCTGGAGGCTACGCCTACAATGGGGGAGAAATCTGTTCTCCTGCAGAGAATTATCATATGGTAAACCAAGATTCTTTGATTACTTTGACTATATGCAGGCCTGGACTCAGGCATTATTTTATGAGAACCGTCAAAGAAAGTTCAGCTGGTTTTTCCAATTCTCTTTAAATAAACCTCAAGAGGTTTTTCCTAACTGGTTCCATGACTGGTTTTCTAAGTGGGGATTATTTCCTATTATCCTCCCTCAAATAGTACTAGGAATTTATGAATTCTTCGTTGATTCTAATAAATTTTGTGATTATCCCGGGCTTATGTTTACAGTCCTGTACAAAGTTTCATGGATAGGAAAGTGGGATTATATTATCACCAAAAAGAAGGGCAAAAAACTGGGTTATAACTCAGATTTTGAAAATTTTGTTCCATGGTTGACAAGGAGGATTTCTGTCAAATGGTGGGATAAGTTTGAGTTCTTTGTGCACCCTGCAATATACTCCAAAGAACTTATTATTAAAATGGTAAATCCCAATAGTCCTCCAAATTCTTCTGAAGCTTCTGAAGCCTCAGCATCTCCCAGCAAAGACGCTGAGCTTCTTAAAGGTTTATTAACCTCAATTCCAAGAGAAGAACTAAAGCAACAAGTGTTTTAGCTTCTAGGCGAAAAGGATCCTCCTAAGCCAGGGTTTCATCCTCTGAATCTATTATCTACCCTACCAAAGAAACAAGAGAGTCCTAAAATAAAAGCTGCTGAAATAGCCTCCTCATCAACAAGTGAAGCTAATAAAGCAAGAAGGGTACCTCCCTTACCTCATGATGAGTTTGATGATCTGTTCCTAGACTCTCAAGACCCTAATGACCTCTAGGGCAAAATCCTTATCAGGATTACTTCAATAGTAAGAATCCAGATTGCTTTGACAGTAAGAATCCCTATCAGGATAATAATGGACCCCACGCACTCATATAATGGAGCACTAAACCCAATTGCGTCGAAAGTAATTTTGTCGGATCCCTTTACTTTAATTAAAGTAAAAAAAATTTCTTCATTTAAAAGAAAGATTCTGCCTACTGGTGCTTTCCATTTGTCGGCCACAGAAAGATGCTCTCTTATCCTCCAGCTCATGGCCAGCCAAGAAAGCACCTCCTATCCGCCTATATATAGTTTTCATTTCTTAGTTTGTTAGCATCAGAAAATAATCAGTTGTAAAAATATTAAGTTTTAGAATTTTAGAAAGAGAAGCTCTAGTGTGCTTGGCGTGAAGCTTTCTCTATTTTCCTGCTTTCTCAACTTTTGTAATTCAACCTTCTGCATAATAATAGTAAGTGATTTTTTGGTCAGCGTTTTTAAAACTAGTTATGAAATACAAACTTGTGTTTTTTCCATAAGTAAAGATCGAAGTTTATGTCACATTTGACACATGCTTTTTTTCATCAAAACGTGATAATTACACCTTGAAATGGTCCTAAGAGTGATTTTAAGGTCAACGTTTAAAAATTTTGTCCCAAAATGATAACTCACGTTTTTCCCGTAAGTGAAGACCGACTTTTATGACATTGTCCCTGCACAGACAGCCTTTCGGCCACTTTCGGCGGAATTAGTCAAAAAGGTCTCGAAAACCACCCCAATTTGCCTATAAGAACACACCTGAGGCTGAAATTAGGAAATGGGGAGGCTGCAATTAGAAGAAAGAAGGCTGAAATTGAAAGAGAGAATAGATTTTAGTGAGATAAGAATTAGAAAAGGTAGGAAAAAGGATTCTAATCCATTTTTCCTGGTTTTTCTTCTTTGAACTCTGTGATTGTGGGCTTAAAATCAGTGGATCTTTAAGTTAAAATCAACTTGATAGGATTTAGAGACCTAAAAACTCTCAAATTGACTACTAAATCATCGTTACAAGCTCCCAGGAGGTGTTTCTTTTTAGTTCACAAAGAGTTGGATCCACGACCTCGAGGTGAAAATTCTGAGTCTCATAGCTCTTTGGCATTAATATTACTTATTTGTGCTGATTCCTGTTGATTTGTGTTCTAGGTTTTCGATCATTCTTGAATGCTGCACGCTGCTGTGCAAGAAATTCAGGTCATCGAAGACATGCGATGTCGCCGACGGTATCACCCATGTCGCTAGAGACATCACTGATACTGCCGGTGGCATCACATTCCCCAAAGACCTCACTTTTTTATGGGACCCTTTCTTTATGGCATCTAGAAAGCCATGCAACCTACCTACATATTGATTTCACTAGTGACATCAATGATGTCGCCGGCGACATCATCCATGCCACCAGCGACATCAATGATGTCACCGGCGGTGACATCATCCAATGATGTTGCCGGCGGCATCAGCCAGGTCACCAGCGACATCAACCATGTCGCCGGCAACACCAGTCGTGTCTTGGGCATCATGACATTCTGGACAGCTATTTTATGTTATTTATTTCCGACCTAGTTTTTTTTCCAAAACTAGGATATACAGTGCAATGATGGAGGTCCAAAAACCTTCCGAAAACAGACCCACCCCATAACATGTGGCATTTTCACTAATAATCCGGTTAAAACAACGATCGAACCTAAAATTTGGTTAAAATCGGAATTTCTCTCAAATGTCGTTCAAATCTCATTTTAGCCATCCAACCGGGCTTTATAATATTGTAAATATAACATGCCATATCTGTGCTAACCATCTTCTGCAGGTAGATGTATATCAGACATTTGGGTATTTCATTTATTGCATTGAAAAATGTACAGGACTTGGAAGCCTTGTAATAATTTTATTTTTCGCACTTATTTTTGAACGGCTGTAAATATTTTATTCATCGGTTCAATTGCTTGATAAACGTGAAAATAAAAAAATAACTGAAAATTCAAATAAATAGGATGGATTAAACTGATTAAGAAAGAATGAAGTATCTTAACTTGGCCTAATGAAAAATAGATAACATCATCCGAACTCGGAATCTCTACTTAAGGTATGGGCCAACCACCCGGTGGGAAAATCGTACCAAAAATTTCCCGATTGAGCTAAATCGGGTGGCGACTCTGTTTTAAGTACGGGATTTCGAGCTCGTATCTCTTGAGCATTAAAATGTGCAAAACCATTTTCCAATCACATCACTTGCATCCCCCGTCATTTTTACAGGCCAGTCCACCGGTATGGCTCCGCAGCTGCCGCGTAAAACGTCGTCCGCTCACAGTGGTGACTCTGCTAGGGAATTATCTCTTTAAACTTGAACTTTCTTTTCAAAAAGTTTAAAGGATTTTGATGATGTATCGAAATCATTGGCCAAATTAAAACTTCATTCTTTTTTTTATAACGTTTTATCCTCATACATGTAGATAGTTTGGTAATTCTAGGTGCCCCATTTTACCCAAGAAGCTCACAAAAGTATCGCTCATGCCTGTAGGAATTGAGGATGGCTAGTGGGGGGATCACTCATTTTAACCAACATGTACTCCTGTGATCACATCTATTTGGAAGTGGTTGAGTAACGTGGAATCAAGGTAAACGAGAACCTTCTACATCAACAACCCTATACCAAAGTCGCACTAGAAAAAGCCTTAGCACATCATTCCTTTAGGATCACCAGAACAAATAAAATAATTGGGACGCGCTTCTTTCGCCATTACCGATGAAGAAGCCAAAACTCCATCCTTCAAAAGAGGCATTATGCGGGAGTCATAAGGTTGGAAGAGGGATGATTTGCGTGCTATGTGCTCCATAATCATGCACCCCCATGCATTAGCTTCAAGAGCCAAAAATGAATCAACTTACCCTTACTACTTCCGTTCGTGGAAGAAGTTTAGCAACATATGTAGGACTTCTCTCGTGCCTTTATTGCATCACCATATATCACTATGGTGGCATGAGATACAAATGTCCCACATATGTTGGAGGGATAAGCCATCACATCATCTCTAACCACATCTACGTACAACCATACATATCACGCACCGCTTCCAGAAACAAAAATCATATATACCATCCATACCATTTACAACCCATTTATGGCCTGACCCATGGTTCATGATCCTAAACAGTCTTCCTCACAAATCCAAACCTTCACCGTGTCTCTTCCATGCAATGACAACTCTGCCTCACCCAGAGGACAGACTAGTCTTCCCCCCACCTCAGGAGCAGCAGTTCACCCTTCGTCTCTAGGGTCAAAGTTCACCACCGCTATCATTCAGTTTCTGAACTCGGATCAATTTTGAATTGTCATTCAAGAACTAGTATGAGTATCCGTCAAGAAAGCCCGAGGAAGTCAGAACCTTGACCAGGTCATGCGAACTCCGGGCATGACACCCGATAGTAATACACTCTAGCAAACACCGCCAACCGCTTACCTCGGACAAAGGGAAAGAGCCCAGAGTCCAATTATTCCATCATTCTTTAACACCCTGCCTCCAACATTGGTCACTCCATCATAGTTTAAGATCCCTGCTACTCCGATGCCTCCTCAGTACGACCAGGTCATGCAACAGAAAGTTAAAGACTTCTCACGTCAATTGGTGACAGTATGCTGCAATCAGAAAGAGGGGAGGGTCCAACCAAAGGGGAATCAAGTCTTTCAAAACACTGACTCACTCATACCCCTACCTCAAATCATGGTGGACTGAGAGACCTCTTAGAAACTGGCACCAGCTACCACTATGCAGCCAAATGATGGTCTTAAGTGTAGCACAAATCTGTGGAAATTGCCTCTTAATGTAATCTTCACCGAATTAAGGGAAGCTGGCATTCTCAAACCTCTTCACAAATACAATCCTCCCACAAGAGAAGAAGGAAAAGGCTTTTGTTGATATCACATGTTGTCCGGTTACCACACTAATCAATGCAAAGCTTTGGTTCGTACCATCCAACGTCTGGTGAAGCATAAGAAGATTATCGACCCTAAAAGAGCATCCAACCCCTTACCAGAGTTTGGCGACCAGACCCGGATGATTAATCTTGGCTTTCCTAAACAAGGGAATGCACTGCAAGATCTCATCAAGGCCATCTACTCTAATGGTAAGGGAAAGTCTCACTCCGACAGCAAGGACGAAGAGTCTTGATTTGCAATCCTTAGAATTTAGACTTTTTAGGTACCAAACTTTGAGCTCCATAAGCAACTTCCATTTTTCTTACTTATGTCATGTCTCTATCATTTGATCCATGCATTCATATGAGCATACACACGATGCTTCCAGTATTCAACATATTTTACTGAATAAAATTAAGCTAAGTACAGATGTAGGCTCTTATATGGTAATCAAATCCAATAATTTATTTCCTGTCAAACACATGTGAGATAATAAAGTGCTTAAAGACCACGATAATGCTTTTGCTCGGTCCCTAGATCAATAATCAGATTGTTGAACACCACGGGTCTCTTCCAGAATTAACTCAGCAGCCTTGCAACGGTACACCTTCAAGCTGCCAAGAAAGTATCAACTGGTCCCCTGAAATGGAAAATCGAGGCATACACCCACCGACAACTGATGAAGCCCAACCTCCATCAAAATAAACATCGTAGCCGAATGTCAGACCAGTGTCAGCACTAAGGAAATGACTAAATTTGCTGAAAAACACATCTTCACCCAACACAAATTAACCCGCATCAAACCCCTTGAGCAACAAAGGTCAGGGGGCAACCACCACATAGAGCATAAAGTGTGAGAGCAAGCACCTTCACCCTACGAGCACAAAGATGAACACACAACCGACACAACCAGCTTGCCAAATAAATCGATAAAACAAACTACCACATTATCTTTCAAAGGCACCAAGTAAAAGGGCCCTAAACCAAATATCACTTGGTCAAAAACCCTCCATCACCAGTACAAGTGGCAAATTTGGGCCTAAACAGAAAGGGCACTGCAAACAGTAGACTGAAGGAGCACTCAGAACATCAGTCAAAAGGGCAATCGAACCAACCAAAAAGGCTCTATGTAAGCGCCTAAACCCCCACAAACTATACTCCTTGCAATGTGGACTACCAGAATCGAAACAAGGTTACCCGACATAACTTTGAAGGTAAGAATGAATCGGGTAATCTAGGTGAAAATTGAATGGACACTAAAGAGCCTTGGAGAATCTGCAAAGGCACGACCAAGCACACAAGAGCAAATCAGATACCTACACCCTCGCCAAGAGTCATAGACTCGATACAGAAGCGTCTGAGACCTTCCGATACCGATGTTAATAAAAAGTTCAGATCAAGTTGAGAAGCCTATCATATGATCGAATATAGTACCAATAAGCTGGGCAATTAAAGTCTTGACCATAGACAAGACCAAGTTCATTGATCTAGTCAATCAGGACAGGCTTAAGCATTATCAGGTCTAAATAAAAGAAATAAATCAGAGAAGGCGCACACCAATATATATATATATATATATATATATATATATATATATATATATATATATAATAATCGCCCGCCTTTTGTTCTTCTACTGATCGGACAAAAATTCAGGTGACACCCGACAGTTGGTATCCTGCAAAACGACCTTACAAAAATTAGGGGATAAGTCAATATCGCCCACTCAATTGATAACTCAAAAACGGCGGTCTAGACAAAAATTAGGGCACGAGAGAAAAACAGTGAGATGTTAACTTGAAAACCTGTAAAGGCTGGTTAACATAAGGGGTTCCATTAATGAAAATGATTGCCAACCTCTTATACTCAAATTAGATTCACTCAATAAAAGTCTCTCGTACTGAAACCTCTGTGTTTGTGATTGTATGAATCTCTGGCGACTAAGTGATGGAAACATCACAAGTAAGCTTAATTGAAGATGCTCCGAGCTCATAAAAAAATCCGGATAGACTGAAAACATCTAGGTCTATGGAAAGTCGGAATAGGTCTGCAAGGTTGAAAACCCAAAAGGGCAGTCTATGCAAAGGTCAGAGTCATGATGGATCCCAAATTTCTCCAGTTCCCTCCAATCTGCGTTCCCCAGGCTCCACAGGAAGCCCCATAGCTGTTAAGTATGGCTTGCCGTAGCAGAATTTGAAGAAATGGCCGAATTTGAGTTGCTAAATACCTCTAGCGATATGAGCAATACCACCAGAGACATGGATTATTTTGGGCAATATCAGTTGATGCCGCCGACGACATCGATTGCTTTGGGCAATATCAGTTGATGCCGCTAGCGATAGGGGTATAGGCAGTTTTGAGGTGATGCACCTGGCGATATGGATAATGCCGCCAGTGGTATGGAGTTAATTTTTCGGGCGGCATCATAAGCAATATCATCGTTTCAAACCTGTACAAAACCTATAAACAATCATGTAATCCATTTTCAATACCTGTTCAATTGTAATTCATTTTATTTAAAGTAAAAAAGCCCAAGGGCACAAACCATTCAAAAATCCCGAATATCTAGCCTACCAAAGCAAAACCAAACAACAAATCTAAATTATTCCAACCCCAATGTATCAAGGGTACATACCAAAATCTAAACACCAAAATGAAAATATAAAGCTAGGCATGCCCGCCACTGCCGGCCGGGCGGGATGAAACATCCTCGGGGCTCACTAGCCAATCACCAACCTCATCCTCATCTTCCTCCCTGCCTTCTGTCATAGGCACACTGGTTGACTCCTCAGTCACTATGGGTGGGTGTCGTTAGGCTGACATCTTTACTCTTCTATAACTAGTGCCACTGGGGTGCACACGATCCAAGTTTTGGTTGCTCCTTCGCTCCTGAGCAGTAGCCTCCAGCTGACCTTCCAGGTCACGCACATACGCCGGAGGTCTGCAGTCTCCTCCTCGTATCTCTGCCGGGCTGCATCGGCATTAAATAAGGAAAGGGCCAAGAAATCCCGCAAGCCAAGGAAGACAACAATAATGCACTTTATTCATAGCATCCATACATGCATCTTATCTTAGTTTGACATAAATAGGGAATGTACCTGAACAAGAAGCGATTTCTCGATAAGCGTGTCCTAGAGAGCAAAATTGTTCTCTGCAAGCTACTCCACATGGCTCTGTGCCACCTGTAAAATCCAAAAGGCAAGTCATTAATCACCCAGATCCAAGGGTGAACAAGAAAACAATTATCAGGCCTCACATAAGTGGCACCCTTTGGCATAAAGATCGGAACATGCCGGCTCGAGCCTACGTTCTTAGGGTGGAACTCGCCCCGAGAATTCATCAGTAGGAACTGGGTCTCCAATGGGTTGACCAAACACCCCTCCATGAAATTTATACCCTCTGGTACACCATAATACTGTGTCCCACTTTGGTTATCCCTTCCTCTCTTCCTCGCAGGTTCTTGAAAAACACAAAAGACACACATAAGTGACATTCCTAAACTCAAACGATTGCAAATCATGCACATAAATGCAATCATACCTCAAAAGAGCGCTGCCCCCCTTAGGACATTGGCGCACTCCCGCCAGCGGCATCCGTGCCTGCCTCATCCTCCCCCTCGGGCTCAATCCCAACGTCACCTTCAATCTCCTCCTCTTCCTCCTCATCTTCCTCCTCCTCGACATCCACAATACCTTTGAGGCACCTTTTCTCCTCCTCCAACCTTTGCTCATTATGATACTCAATCATATCATTCCGATGGATGCGAGGACACAAGGGGAGTAGTAGCTGCTGATGTTGCTCATAGAAGCCCAAAACACTCGGAATGACCCCGACCATCCCCCTCGATATATTCGGCTTGGTTAGCCGCGGATATAATCACTAGATAGGGCCACCATAAGCCCCTAGGAGGATCAGCAGGCACCGATCTGTCGGTGATCAGGACAAACCTCCAGCCTCGGACATGCTCCCCTAAGTACCACTGCTGGGATGATGGATACTCCATGACGAACCGACAGTCGTCCACCTCCCTCCTAACCCTCGCAACCTTCGGTAGGTTCTCTACCCCGTCAAATGGGTCTAGGACAAGCTACACCAAAAGCCAACCAAAACAACCGATGTAAGTATAATGTAAATTCTTAAACGCGTTTTATTTACTAATGTTTTGTCCTAAATGTGAAACAAGAACTAAATCAAAAGAGTGCATACCAAGCTCAGTCGTACACTCCTCAGGGCCTCCCTGTACTTGGTAGCATACTTGGCCTTACCGCCAATACCCCCGGACCAGTGGGCAAGAAAATGGGAGCCCGACGGCACGGTCTTCTTGAACTCGATCGGCGGGAGGATTTGATGCTCAAAAGCCTAAGCCTGCACAAGTAACAATTAACCAGTTCAAAAAGCATCCATAATAAATGAGAAGTACACAATCAAGAAAATTGGTTTCGAAAAGATATACCTAGAGAAGCAGATGGCAGCGGCGAAGGGCCTTCACCTTCTTCCGGGCTCCCACATCCAGCCCATGGTACAGCTGGGCCAAGATGACCCTCGGCCAATTCTTCCTCCTAGTGGCCGCGACGTCCTCCACAGTAGATATCAACCCGTAATTGATCTTGCTCCCCGAGATCAGAAAAAATAGCACGGTGAGCAAGGAAATCATAAAGGAGCGAACACAAGCGTCTCTCTCATCCTCAACCACCACATCTACCTTAGTTCAGTGTTGGTGAAACTCACCATAAGATAGCCACCCCAAGACGGGCTTCAAACCAAATAGCTCCATCACTTTCCTTACCACGGGCCTCTTGATGTGGAATTTGTCCATATAACCATCGAAGTGAATGATCTCGTCCGTCAGGGAAAGCCCTGTCATAGCTACGACATCGGAAGGCATGATTGTCACTTCCCCAAATGAGAAGTGAAAGGTATGGGTGGTTACAGACCACCTCTCAGTGAGGGCTATCACGGCCGAATGGGAGAGCTTGGGCATCAACATTAGCATGATGTGAGCCAAGTCCCTAAATCCCGTCTCGTTTATCGCTAGTGCAAGTTCAGGATCCTTCTTAGAAATATGGTGCCACCACTCGTCGATGGTGCCCATACCTTCGGTATAAGTCAGTTCATGCAGCTGCAAAAATTAGAAGCAAAATAAATAAGTTCCTATTTATTTTCTCATCACTGGAACCTGATGGAAAGCTGCTGATGTCGCTTCTACTAGAAGCGATGTCACCGGCGACATGGATTATGTCACTGGCAACATCACTTTAATAAAAAATTGACACCACGCCTCCCTAGGCCTTTTGGCAAGGCCTGATGCCACTGGCGACATCACGCATGTTGTCGGCGACATCACTACCTGCGGGTAGAACATGTTTTCCCCAAAATAGCACCCATCATGCCAAAACCACAAAAAATCACAATCAATCAAACAATAACCCTAAAAATAGTGAAAATTGAACCTAAAGCATGCAATATAGTTTGTAATCAATCTAATTCACGCTTATAAACTCCTATCATGGCACAATTTTGAGCCTAAGGTCGAATTGAAACTCAACCCAAGAAGAAGAAATTCGGGTTTTCCAGGACTACCTGGACATAGCAGAGGTGCTTTTCCTTCTCTAAGGTTAGATTAGTGATGGGTGAATTAATCCCGTACCCATACATCTTGGCTGTCTCCTTCAAGCCATAGGCAGCAGGAACTGAGAGAATTTTCAGCCCCTCGATGAAGGAATCAGGCAGATTCTCCCTAGCCTTAGCAGATTTTCCCCTGAAAGCCTTGGTAATTCTCCTCATGATTGGAATGACGGAGAAAATTGAAAGATTTGGAGAAGGGAACAAAGGGGGTACGGATTTGCAGAATGTGGAAGGGAGAGGAGTTTTGCTACCTTTTAAACTGCTGTAAGGAATTCGAGGAGTTTTAATTTATCTAAAACTGCCAATCTATACCGCCGGCGGCATCACTCCATACCGCCAGCGACATCACCTATGCCACCGACGACATCACCTCCCTCAATTTGAATTTTGAATTTGTTTGACCAGTCAAGCCTCCCACATGGCATTCATGTTGCCGGCGGCATCACTCCATTCCGCCAGCGACATCAGTAATGCCACCGGCGACATCATCTCCTTCAATTCAAATTTTGAAACTGTTTGACCTGCCATATGGCACTCATGCTGCCGGCGGCATCATTCTATACCACCAATGACATCATCCATATCGCCGGCAATATCAGCTATCTCCATGCCTTTTTAGCCAATCTCGGCCTCTAGCCCTGACATTCTAGAACTTGCACAAAGCCATTATTACAAGCCCAATACGCTTATTTTGTACACTACCCAGAGATTATGGCATGACCTTGTATATGTTGCCTTTGGGTTCACCCCTAGAACGCCAACTGAAGGTCCTTGATACAGTCTCTACACGTATCACCCTTTGGGTTCACCCTAGAATGCCAACCGAAGGTCCCTGATATAGTCTCTACACGTATCACTCTTTGGGTTCACCTTAAAATGCCAACTGAAGGCCCCGGTATGCCCTGTACATGTTGCCCTTGGGTTCATCCCTCCAAAATCGTAACATGACCCAGAACTACACTCCACAATCCACGAAGCATAACCCCGACTAAGGGGCAACCACTCTACCAAGCACAAGTCTAACCAAGGACAAACTCCTCACAAAGCTCAAGTCCGACCAAAGCATAATCTCTCTACAAAGCATAAGCCCGACTAAGAGACAACCACCCCACAAAGCATAAGTCCGACCAGGGGCAACCAATCCACAAAGCTCAAGTCCGACCAAGGGATAACCAATCCACAAAGCATAAGTCTGACCAAAGGACAAAATCTTCGCAAAGCATAAGCCCGACCAAGGGGCAATCACTACTCAAAACATAAGCCTGACCAAGGGGAAATCTCTCCACAAAGCATAAGTCTGACCAAGGGACAATCTCTCCATAAAGTATAAGCCCGACCAAGGGGCAATCTCTCCACAAAACACAAGTCCGACCAAAGAACAAACTCCTCACAAAGCTCAAGTCTGACCAAAGGACAATCTCTCTACAAAGCATACGTCCGACCAAGGGACAACCACCCCGTAAAGCATAAGTCCGACCAAGGGGCAACCAATCCACAAAGCTCAAGTCCGACTAAGGGACAACCAATCCATAAAGCATAAGTCTGACCAAAGCACAAAATCTCTATAAAGCATAAGCCCGACCAAGGGGCAATCACTACTAGAAACATAAGCTCAACCAAGGGGCAATCTCTCCACAAAGCATAAGTCTGACCAAGGGACAATCTCTACACAAAGCATAAGCCTGACCAAGGGGCAATCTCTCCACAAAACACAAGTCCGACCAAAGGGCAACCACTACACAAAGCACAAGTCCGACC
This sequence comes from Euphorbia pulcherrima, assembly GCA_947683365.1. Classification (NCBI taxonomy): domain Eukaryota; kingdom Viridiplantae; phylum Streptophyta; class Magnoliopsida; order Malpighiales; family Euphorbiaceae; genus Euphorbia; species Euphorbia pulcherrima. The sequence continues at coordinate 33,218,683 of CANTUS010000015.1, read as the reverse complement.
AAAGGACAATCTCTCTACAAAGCATAAGTCCGACCAAGGGACAACCACCCCATAAAGCATATGTCCGACCAAGGGACAATCTCTCCATGAAGCATAAGTCCGACCAAGAAGCAATCTCTCTACAAAGCATAAGTCTGATCAAAGGGCAACCAATCTACAAAGCATAAGTCCGACCAAAGGATAACCACTCCACAAAGCATAAGTTCGACTAAAGGACAACCACTCCACAAAGCACAAGTCCGACCAAAGGACAAACTTCTCACAAAGCTCAAGTCCGACTAAAGGACAATCTCTCTACAAAGCTTAAGTTCAACCAAGGGACAACCACCCCACAAAGTAGAAGTCTGACCAAGGGGCAACCAATCCACAAAGCTGAAGTCCAACCAAGGGATAACCGATCCACAAAGTATAAGTCTGCCAAAGGACAAAATCTCCATAAAGCATAAGCCTGACAAAGGGGCAATCACTACTCAAAACATAAGCCCGACCAAGGGGCAATCTCTCCACAAAACACAAGTCCGACCAACGGACAATCTCTCCACAAAGCGTAAGCCAGACCAAGGGGCAATCTCTCCACAAAACACAAGTCTGACCAAAGGATGAACCTCTCCATAAAACACAAGCTTGTCCAAGGGGCAATCTCTCCGCAAAGCCCAAGTTCGACCAAAGGACAAACCTCTCCCATAAAGCACAAGTCTGACCAAAGGATGAATCTCCCACAAAGCACAAGTCTGACTAAAGGACAAACCTCTCCGCAAAGCATAAGCCCGACCAAGGGGCAATCTCTCTGCAAAGCGCAAGCCCGACCAAAGGGCAATCACTCCTTAAAGCATAAGCCCGACCGAGGGGCAATCTCAACGCAAAGCCTAAGTTCGACCAAAGGATGAACCTCTCAACATAAGTCTGACCAAAGGGTGAACCTCTCCACAAAACACAAGCCCGACGAAGGGGTAATCTCTCCGTGAAGCCCAAGTCCGACCAAAGGATGAAAGGCTCCACAAAATACAACTCCGACCAAAGGATGAATCTCCCTGCAAAGCACAAGTCTGACCAAAGTACAAACCTCTCCGCGAAGCATAAGCCCGACCAAGCGGCTACCAATCCATAAAGCATAAGCTCGACTAAGGGGCAACCAATCCACAAAGCAAAGGTCTGACCAAAGGATAATTTCCCTACAAAGCATAAGTCTGACCAAAGGACAATCTCTCTACGAAGCATAAGTCCGACCAAGGTACAATCTCTCCACGAAACATAAGTCCGACCAAAGGGCAAACAATTTACAAGGCACAAGTCCCACCAACTAGCAAACCAGTCATCCATCAGGCACCATTCCTATCCCTTGCTCTTTTTGTGCGATCATACTTACATGTGGCAGCAGTGATCCCCCGAGGGGCAGCCTCTAAGCACGGGATTTTGTAGTCCCTCTCGCGAGACCATGATGACGTATACCCAATTTTAATAGCTCAAAATAAAAGTTCTCTTTAGAATTTTTATTACCAATATAATATTCCCTATGAATTTTATACTTGGTAGAATCCAGTTCGGCGTGGCAAAATAACGTGTTCGGTAGGAGCTTGAACCGATGATTTACACCCAAATTAAAATATACCCATTAAAATATAATTAAAATTCAAAAAGATGCCTTTTGACCCACTTTTACCCACTTTTGACCGCTTTTTACGACTCTTTAGGCTCTTGCCTGTTGGTTTGCCGAAGGCTGATGCCACCAGTGGCATTAGCCATGTCGCTGGCGGCATCAGTCGTACCGCCGGCAGCATCACCATATCGCCAGCGGCATGGCCTAAAAGGGGTCCCTACACAGATAGCCTTTCGGCCACTTTCGGTGGAATTAGTCAAAAAGGTCTCGAAAACCACCCCAATTTGCTTATAAAAACACACCTGAGGCTGAAATTGGGAAATGGGGAGGTGGCAATTAGAAGAAAGAAGGCTGAAATTGAGAGAGAGAATAGATTTTAGTGAGATAAGAATTAGAAAAGGTAGGAAAAAAGGATTCTAATGCATTTTTCCTGGTTTTTCTTCTTTGAACTCTCTGATTGTGAGCTTAAAATCAGTGGGTCTTTAAGTTAAAATCAACTTGATAGGATTTAGAGACCTAAAAACTCTTAAATTGACTACTAAATCATCATTTTTAGTTCACGAAGAGTTGGTTCCACAACCCCGAGGTGAAAATTCTGAGTCTCATAGCTCTTTGGCATTAATATTACTGATTTGTGCTGATTCTTGTTGATTTGTGTTCATTTTTGAGTTTTCGGTCATTCTTGACTGCTGCCCGCTGCTGCTGCAAGAAATTAAGGTCGCCGAAGACATGTGATGTTGCCGACGGTATCACCCATATTGCTAGAGACATCACTGATACCACCGGTGGCATCACATTCCCCAGAGACCTCACTTTCTTGTGGGACCCTTTCTTTATGGCATCTAAAAAGCAATACAGCCTGCCTACATATTGATGTCACTGGTGACATCAATGATGTTGCTAGCGGCATCATCCAATGATGTCGCTGGCGGCATCAGCCATGTCACCAGCGACATCAATCATATCGTCGGCGACATCAGCCATGTCTTGGACGGCATGACCTTCTGAATAGCTATTTTATGTCATTTATTTCAGACCTAGTTTATTTTCCAAAACTAGGATATACAGTGCATTGATGGAGGTCCAAAAACCTTTCAAAAATAGACCCCACCCCATAACTTGTGGCATTTTCACCAATAATCCGGTTAAAACAATGATCAAACCTAAAATTTGGTTAAAAATGAAATTTCTCGCAAACGCCATTCAAATCTCATTTTAGCCATCCAATCGGGCTTTATAATATTGTAAATAAAACATGCCATATCCGTGCTAACCATCTTCTATAGGTAGATGTATATCAGACTTTTGGGTATTTCATTTATTGCATAGAAAAATGTACAGGACTTAGAAGTCGTGTAATAATTTTATTTTTCGCACTTATTTTTGAACGGCTGTAAATATTTTATTCGTCGCTTCAATTGCTTGATTAATGCGAAAATAACAAAATAACTGAAAACACAAATAAATAGGATGGATTAAACTGATTAAGAAAGAATGAAGTATCTTCACACTTGGCCTAATGAAAAATAGATAATATCATCCAAACTCGGAATCTCTACTTAAGGTATAGTCCAACCATCCGGTGGGAAAATCGTACCAAAAATTTCCCTATAGAGTTGAACCAGGTGGTGACTCTGTTTTAAGTACGGGATTCTGATCTTGTATCTCTTAATCATTAAAATGTGCAAAACCATTTTCCAATCACATCACTCGCATCCCCCGTCATTTTTAGATGCCGGTCCACCGGCATAGCTCCCGCAGCTGCCATGTAAAACGTCGTCCGTTCACTCCTTCTATGATTTGGGTTTGTAAAAAAAATATCCAATAGTTTCCTTTAGATATCTAATGAACAGACACTTGTCAGACTTAACATCTAGCATATCTGATGTTATCCTCTTTACCGTAGCAGGACAGCCCCATACTCTTAGGTAACTTAGAGATGGTCTTTTATTATACTATCTTTCGTAAGGTGTACAGTCAACTGATTTAGAGGGCACTCTATTTAATAAATAAACTGCGCTTTCTAGTTCATATCCCCAAAAGGATTTACTGAGATCTGCTTGGTTAATCATGGACCGAACCATATATAATAAGGTCTTATTCCTCCTTTCAGACACTCCATTATGTTGGGGTGTATAAGGAGGGGTCCACTGGGGAACTATCCCATTTTCCTTTAGATAATCCTTAAACTCTTGACTTAAGTATTCTCCACCACAATCAGATTGAAGTCCTTTAATACTTTTCTCAAGCTGTTTCTATACTTCATTTTTGAATATTTTGAACTTCTCAAAACTTTTAGACTTGTACTTTATTAAGTACAGATAACCATATTGTGAATAATCATCAATAAAGGTTAGGAAGTAGGAGTATCCTCCTAGAGCCTTAACACCTGTTGAACCACACACATCTGTATATATAATTTCCAATGCACTAGTGGCTCGTTCACCCTTTCCCTTAAAGGGTAACTTTGTCATTTTTCCTTTTAAACAAGGTTTGCAATCACCATAAGACTCTATGTCTATTAGGCCTAAGTCTCCACGCTTGTATAACTTAGTTAAGCGATCTTTGTTTATATGGCCTAAAAAACAGTGTCATAAGTAGGAAGATTTCTCATTATCTAATTTTCTCTTAGCATCGTTTATATTTAAGAATATGATTTTGTAATTACGAAATATCATTTGTCATATTGCAATAAAATATCATTCATAACTTTGATTATACCTTTTATCAAATTGGAATATAATTCCATCTACTATGAAGCAGGAAATAATATTTTATAATGACAATTGAATTTTGCCCTTCTAAAAATTTTAGAAAATGGAAATTTCAAGTTCCTACATCAATAGCAGCCATCAAGCTCTAATGATTTTCCGTAGGTACAACTCTCCTTTTTGCCAAAACTCTACTTCTCAACAATATCTATACTTCCATATGGATATACGATTCTAATTAGGTATTCCATACCAATTTAGAATTTCCTTGAGATGTAGGAATTCTCAATATTAAACATCTTGAAGTAGAAGCTCCAAGTCTCATCTTCTCATGCTATGAGACTTTAGCCATTTTGATCTTATTTCCAATATCCCATATTGAAATGAAGATCTTGTTTCCAATATTTCATATTGAAAACCATCATTTTGTATCCTAGACAAAATTATTAATATTCCTTTTAGTTTTCTCTTCACTCTGCTCTATCATGCTTCAAAATTAGACACCACGTGTCCCTTTACTTCTTTTAATAGATGAACCTTTAGACTTATGATTAATTGGACCTACCAATTTCTATCAAAATATTTTGGTTCAAATTTTCCACCATGGAAAATCCTTTCTCAAAGATGTGAAGACATAAACTTTCAAGTCCATGATTTCATGATGCCCTTATAGCTTAGGTAGCATGGATCCTAACATCTTATTTGATGTTTATCCTTGTCTCCTGCCAGCAACTTACATAAGGTAACAATGATGTTAACAACCTCCAAGGTGTTGTACCCTAGTTTCCTTTATGTATTTGATGCATATCTGTCTCAAGCAGAATTGCCTGCATCATGTTGTTTAGATTCAGGATTATACAATGTACACGCCAAGCCCAAGGCTTTGAGGATTGTCCTCACATTTCTAAACAAAACCTTAAAGCTTGAGCCAATCAAAATTAGTTATCAAGACGAACGTTTATATTTAAATAAAATTTCAACCAAGATGTAAGAAAAGAAAAATAATGTTTAGACTTTAGTATATAGTATATGTATTTAATGTGAAGACTTTTAATTAAATACTTTATCCTACCAATATTCAAAATTTACAATAGCACATTCTATTTAATTCGGGAGGTTTAGCCTAGCTAAATTTCCAAGTATGTTGCATCTATAACTAGTTAAATACGACCACCAATTTTATGAGTTAAGCCATATTAGTAAGTTGTAATTGGAATCCCATTCCATTTGCAGCATATGCAATAGCTAATTTTTTCAAGTTCCCTAATTCCAATGGATGTGTGCTCTTATATTTGATAAAAATGAATAACAACAGTTATGGTGAATAAAATGTTATAGTTCTTATTACTTATAATCGATATTACATCAAAGGGTATTTATAGTGTACAATAACTTTGTGGAAAGGAAACAAATAAATGTTCATAAATATAATTAATTGCAAATAATCTTCCTAATTATCATTATTCATAATTGTTGATATTATGCCTAATTTCGGCTAATTAAGAATAATCTAATATAGTAATAATCCAATAACAATATAGGAATATTATAAACCCTCCCCCTCAAGTTGATGAGTGAATATCATAAACTCCTAACTTGTGTCGTAAGGTTAAGAATAGATCCTTCCCGAATGACTTTATAAAAATGTTTGCATGTTGGTGACCCGCTGGTATGTATGAAGGATTAAAATTTTGAATTTTTGAATTCTCTGCTATGGTAAGTGTGATTGGTGAAGTATGATTGGCATGTCAATAGCCATAGTTGGTAAGATTACTTGTGAATCAAACTGAGATGTGAAAGAAGAATTGATTAAGGCATCAAAAGTTAACAAACCTATTGCATTTGTAAAAACATTACTATGAGAATGGTTGAGTCAAATAAGCCATGATGTTGATATAAACAATCGACAATCTTTATGAACATGGGTGAGTCAGAAAGCCATGATGTTGCTATAGGCAATTGACGATCTTCAAGAGTAAGATCATAGCTGAGTCAAATAAGCCATGATGTTGAAATAGACAATTGGTCATAAGAGTAAGAACATGGTCAAGTCAAATAAGCCATGATAATGATATGTATTATAACCTAGATATCATGACAAAAAAAACATTCATGGGATGAAAAGATATGAGCGGAAGACTGAAATTTTGAGTCACCGGAAATGATGCTCTGATACCATGATAAAAATGAATAAGAACAGTTATGGTGAATGAAATGTTATAGTTCTTATTACTTATAATCGATATTACATCAAAGGGTATTTATAGTGTACAATAACTGTGTGGAAAGTAAATAAATAAATGTACATAAATATAAGTAATTGCAAATAATCTTCCTAATTATCATTATTCATAATTGCTAATATTATGCCTAATTTAGACTAATTAAGAATAACCTAATATAGTAATAATCCAATAACAATATAGGAATATTCCTAACACTCCCCCTCAAGTTGGTGAGTGAATATCATGAACTCTTAACTTGCCGCAATGTTAAGAATAGATCCTTCCTGAATGACTTTGTAAAAATGTCTGCATGTTAGTGACACACTGGTATGTATGAAGGATTGAAATTTTAAATTTTTGAATTCTCTGCTATGGTAGGTGTGATTGGTGAAGTATGATTTGGCATGTCAATAGCCATAATTGGCAAGATTACTTGTGAATCAAACTGAGATGTGAAAGAAGAATTGATTGGGGCATCAGAAGTTAACAAACCTATTACGTTTGTAAAAGCATTATTGTGAGCATGGCTGAGTCAAATAAGCCATGATGTTGATATAAACAATCGATGATCTTTATGAACATGGCTGAGTAAAAAAGCCATGATGTTGCTATAGATAATCCACGATCTTCAAGAGTAAGATCACAGCTGAGTCAAATAAGCCATGATGTTGAAATAGACAATTGGTCATAAGAGTAAGAACATGGTCAAGTCAAATAAGCCATGATGTTGATATGTATTATAACCTTGATATCATGACAAAAAAACATTCATGGGATGAAAAGATATGAGCGAAAGACTGAAATTTTGAGCCACCGGAAACGATGCTCTAATACCATGATAAAAATGAATAAGAACAGTTATGGTGAATGAAATGTTATAGCTCTTATTACTTATAATCGATATTACATGAAAGGGTATTTATAGTGTACAATAACTATGTGGAAAGGAAATAAATAAATGTATATAAATATAATTAATTGCAAATAATCTTCCTAATTATCATTATTCACAATTGTTGATTATGCCTAATTTAGACTAATTAAGAATAATCTAATATAGTAATAATCCAATAACAATATAGGAATATTCTCAACAATATTAGCATCTTCTTGAACGTGTCTCAGTCCTGCAGCTAGCCCCTAATTTTATGGTAGACTATCCATTCCTGTTAAGGCAGACCCTATCTCAATTTTTATAACAGGTCGATGTAGACAAAAGGAACGATTTGCACAACACTTTAAAGCCGAAAAAGATCGTATCATAAATTTGAGTAAGGAAAACTTTATAACTTGCCTTAATATATTTACTTCGTGATTTTATTGGTGTTAAACATTTCACCCAATCTGGAATTTATTAGATGGACATATTTATAATAATTTATATTAAATCAGGGAATTTTAGAATGAATTTATCAGGTTTAACCTTACGTGGGTTCAAGCTCTTTATTATAATTATTCCATCAATATAGATTATATGCAAAATAATTAACACTTTTATTAGTTATATTTAAATTACATTTCCTTTAAACTTTTATTCAATAATTTAATATTTACTTTGTTATAGAAACATATATAAGAAACATTTTATATACTATAAATAAATCAATTCATATTTAATCCCCTCTTTGTTAACTCAAGCTGCATCGATATATATTCCCAGGTAGGAGAGGTTCTCTACGAGGAGTATACACCATGTCCAATCTTTGCCAAAACATATACGGGCACAAGCTTGAAGAAACTTGGATTCTCTTGGACTAATAAATTTCGTTCTTTTAATTCATATAAATTGAAAGCATCTATAACCCATGTAATCTATATAATTTACTGAGTCTTTGATAAGTTTGAGTAAGTTGAGCATGCTTATTCGAAATTATCTATATCCATTTTCTAACTTTTGAAATAAAAGTTTAAGTTCATCTATTGATCCAAATAATTTAATAAACTTTAAATTATTTCATATAGAAAATAAAATTCAGTTTGCTTTTAACTTAATGATGCACTAAATAGGCAGGCTCATGATACTACTGTTGGGAACTGATAGTCAATTTGAACTTGCATAACAGGCACGGCGGAAATTCAAAATTTTGTACCTTGTCCCTAGGAACTCCTATTAGTAGCATATAAATTAATTATAGTCTTAACTAAATTAATTCTCTACTTAAGTTAGCATGCATAGGCTAGGTGTACCATAATTCTAAATTATATCCTAGAATAAAAATATTTTATTTTAAACATGTTATAACTCTAGTTATAGTCAAGGTATAAAATAAATTAAGCATGCAAAATAACCTAAGCATAATAATTATTAAGTCTTAAAATGCTTAATAAAAGGACTTAATAATTAAAAGAGAATTAGAGGACTTACCAGTTGAAGTGTGCTTTAGCATAACATTCTTACACAATAGCCTCTATGAGTATCCACACGAACCCCACCAACCAAAACCTCCCAATGAGGAAGAACTCTTGAGTTTTGAGTAGCTGCGAGACCACTCCACAACCCACCCGAAATATTTCCCAAATGGACTTCTTAATTTTATCTTTTAAGTTGACATTGAGAAAACGTGTTAGAATCCCAAGTTAGAGCTCATAGAAAGATATGGGGCAAGAAATGAAGAAGATGGGCTAGCTTTATATAGGGGAAGCAAAGGGTTCCCGAATTTAATGCGGATTTAATTCGGGATTAAATGCGGATTACATACGAATGTAATATGTGATTAAATTTAATCCTTCTTTCTTTTAATTTATTTTATGACCCTAATAAAATTAGTTATTCGTCAAAATAAATTCTTGGATTAACCATAAAATGATTTAATCATTTTAATCAATACTTTAATTTATTTATGACCCTGAAAAAATTAGTTACTGATCAAATTAAATTCCTAGCTTAACCATAAAATGATCTAATCATTTTAATCAACACTTTAATTTATTTCTGGTAAAAATATATTCCTAGCTTAACCATTAAATGATCTAATCCTTTTACTAAACACTTTAATTTATTTATGACCCTAATAAAATTAGTTACTAGTCAATAAATAAAATCTCTTGTCTAACCAGGTAATAGTTCAACCATCCCTTTAATATTTTCGTAATAGATCAAGTCTATTAATTCTTTATTCCGTCCGATGAAAGTTCAATGTGTGTGACCTTATAGGATCCCGTAGTATTGAGCTGTTAAGGTTTGACCAATCTTTGTTCTATAGGAACTATTGGCTCAAGGTTCTAAACCGTAAATAGAACTCGATTACCTTAAACAACTGTAGTATGCCTTTAGCAAGGGTCCACCATCCCCCATTACTTAGAACGTCATTTGTGCTTATGACTTAATCCTGGTTAATGCAATAGTTGTCCAATGCGATGAACTCCTTCCATTCTTTAATCTTAGTATCATCTGCTTTGTTGGGTTTGATTAAAGTGTTAACCCACTAATAGCGAGGTTGCTCCAAGCTATCCCAGTTATTTGCTTGTTACCGAAGTATATTACTTTGTACTATAACATGTTTGACTACAAACTATTTCTATCAATCACATACTCTGATCAGAGGTTTACAATAATCATCACTTCAACAAGAGGCCATGTAAAAACTCCTTAATATATCCGGAGCGATGGATTCTTTCTGACTACATAGCTTACCAACATGTTGTCATCATTACACCCATAATCACCCATGGCACCCCAAATTAATGAGTGAATAGGTATGACCTAAAGTATAGCAATAGTACCACACAAGGTAACTAATATCTCAAGTATGAGGATATTCGCAAAGCTACTGCATGAAGATAAACATTAGCACATTGATATATATATATTATATATATACCAAGTGTTTATCTTACTGCGGTCTCCAATATATCTTCCAGGTATATCCATGTGTCAAACTCAAGGCACCACCTTCAATCTTAGGAGGTTAACTGCTTGGACCCTTTCTAAGAGAGTTGACCATATGCTAGTCTTACTGCTCCATCAATATCCTTTCTTGATAAAACTATGACTAGGGATAGTTTAGACATAATCATAATTGCATACGAAGCAGGTCTCACTACACATAGTCCTACTATAATATCTCTCACTTCATGCTATGTATTATGTCAAGGACCTTTTTACAAAGATATCAATGAACATATTTTAACCAGTCACAATATATATGAACACGTCTATATAAGCAAAAGATTAAATGCATTTATTAATTAAACAAATTATTCATGCCAATACATAATTAAGATATATCGCCCTAATTTTTTTAAGGGCATACATCATATCTAACAAAAAGCCTAATACAAAGAAGGAAAGTAGGAAGGAGGTCAAGAAAGACTCCAAGAAAGAAACCAAGAGAGCTAGCTTAGATAGCTCTCACCCAATGGACATCCCTATTCCCAAAAGATCAAGATATTTAAAGGGAACAAAGGATGTGAAGCCTAGTCCGCTGACTGCTAAGGAACTTGAGGAAGAAAAGATGGCTGAAGCTGAATTGAAGAAAGATGCTCCCTTGGTCAGGTATAGAAAAAGTAAAGCTGATGATGTAGGTCTAGAGTTGGAGAAGGCTGAAGGACATGTAGCTTTATCAGAACATGTGCCTATAGTTAGTCAGCCAAGGAAGAAGTTTATGGCAAAGAAGCTAACTAGTGTAGTCCAGAATCTAGAAGAGGCTGAGATAGTAAAAGCTGTTGAGGTAGAGAGGATAAAAAGAGGCAAGAGGACCTTGATGAAGAAATCAAAAGAAGGGCTGAGGAGTCAGCTGCTAAGTCTAAAGCTGATTTGGAGAAAGCTTATGAGAAGGCAACTACAAGCTTTCCTTAAAAATCCATTCCAGAAGTAGTGGATGAGATGATTTGTTCTTTAGATTGAATAGAAAGTGAGGAAGAGCTCGAGGATGAAGCTGAAGTCAAGACAGTTAACTCAGTTGAATTTGCTATAAATGAGAGAGAAGAAGAAGCCTAGTAGTTTGTTGATTTTACTATTGAGGAGGCTAAAGAGGAAAGGAGAGAGAAGAGGAGGAGGATTTTCAAGAAGATGAATGGGGTGATAGATGAAGATGAGGGTGATTTGGAGGACAAGGAGGAAGAAGAAGTAAAAGTAGTTGAGTAAGGAGCTCAGCTAGCTAAGCAATCATCTTTAGCTTAGGCCAGTGAGCAAATTGTTGAAGGTGAGGTAGAGAAGGAGGGTGAGAAGAAACATAAAGAATCATTTCTTTTCCCTAACCTTTCTATAGAACCACCTATTTCATCTACACCCATTTCCATGCAACCACATACGACTTCTAAAATTCAACCACCATCCACCTCAAACTCTGACCAACCAAACATCTCAACTTCTAGCCAAACTGACCAACCTTAAATCATTCCATTGCTTTCCCCAGTTGGGTCTCCTGTTCATGAACCATTTTTACTAGAAGGGCCAACTCCTAAAGTTCTAACCATTGAGGAGATCCACACTAATCAACCGCAACCACAACCACCTCAACCTCAACCCCAATTCAACCCTCGAACTAGGCTACTTGGAGAGATAAGGAGATTGGGAAGAGAGAAGTATCCAACACATAGGACATAGGAGGAAATTGATGCTGCAATAGCCAAATCAATACTGTCTGAAGAAGTGTTAAGGAGACTTACCAGGGCTGGTGAGCTAGAGCAAGGATTTTTAAAAGCTGTGGAGGAAATGAAGGAACATATGAAGTCATTCCCTGCTGCATTTTTGTTAACCAAAGCTATTATGTCACATGTGTCGCCTATTCTTAATATTGCAGGTAGGAAGGCTGACTATCTAAAGTTGGAAGTTGCAGAGCTCAAAGAAAAAATTTAGAAAATCTATTAGAGCAATAATAAAGTCCTTAATGATGAGAGGGACTTAAGAAATTTCTTGATTGATAAGTTCAATCCAGTGTTGCTGGGATTGCAAGATGTGCTCAATGGATATAACATCTTGAGTAAGGAGAATGATTCAAACAGTACCAAGCTGGATATTTTAATTGGTTCAGTTGATGCGCTGATAAGGGCTTTTAAGCAAAATCAAGGCAACTCCAATGACCTAAAGCAGTTGAAGAATGAGTTATTGGATGGAGTTAAGGCCTCTAAAGAAGGGATTATGGGTGCATTAAAGAGATTAAACATATATGATGCTCTTAATAGTGACATTGTTATGTCAGAAGCTAAACAAGAACTATCGATGCACAAGAAACTTGGTCACATTCATGATTAAATAATGATATTCATGTTGATGTCTATAATGATGGTCAAGATTTAGACCAGATACATAAGCATGTCTAATCTCATAGTCGAAGCACTCCAATGCTTTAGAGGATGCTGCGTAAAACTAGTCAACCCAGAGCTTTATCTAGTCTGACTCAAATTTCTAGGGAATGACTTAATGCCCAACTCAGAGTGAATCAGTCCCAATCATGCGCCTTAGTTGCACCCTTCTCTTGCTTAAGGGAACATGACTTCATTTCTCAAACAGTTTATGAATCCCTGGTCAAGAACTTCTCATCAAACATTTTTGGTGATCTGACTACATTTAATATGGCTCTCAACTCGTTTGATCTTCAAGCTGAAGCCATTTTAGATTCAATGGCAATGGGGGAGAAGGATCGCGAGAAGCGTGAGCAAGCGCAGAAAGAGAGTGAAGTAAGGATCACTAAATTCAACTTTATGTTGTCCCAGGATCTGCAGTATCTCGAGAAAGAGCACTCTGAGCTAAGGAAGAAGATGGGCAAAGATCCCATGCCACCAAAGCAAAAGAAGTCCAGAATAGGATGAAGAGGCATTTCAAAATACAGATGCTAACTTGTAAGGATCTATTTTGCCTGATAAATTCTGATTAGAATAGAATTCAATGTAATATTTAGAGCTTATTGTAACACTTAGTATAGGTTAACTTTCTGTTGATTTTTACTCAAGTTATTCATATGTAGAGGTTACCTATTCTATTCTAAGTTAAGAACTTCTTAACTTCTTCTATTTTCTGCTATATATGTGTTGCTGACCTTACAGAAAAATATGAGAAGTATTGAGGAATGTTGACCTATGATAAGTCAAGGATTATAGGGGAGTTAGCATACACTCTGAGCACAAATAGATGCTAAACCATGAGGGAGAAATCATTCATTCTGAGGTAACTTTGATCTAAATATCTTATTGATTTAATTTCTCACTCATATAATTGCCATTGATCAAAATGGGGGAGATTGTTGAACCCAACACAAGATAGATTGACTTAGTGGATGACTTAGTAGTGCTTAAGGTTTTGATCATAACAATTAAGTTTAGAGTGAGTTAATTAAATCAATAATGATGTTAAAATAAATAGTCTATGGTTATATGTGAGTATTTGAATTTGAGGGTAGAATTTCAAGTCTCCACTAACCTAGCTATTTTGTTTTAACTCTGAGCTGATTTGGGCTGAGCTGTGTACTTAGTTCGCTGACTAAGCATTGTTCACTTAGTACTCGATATTTAGATTTTTTTAGTTGTGCTTATTGTTTATATTTTCGCTGAGTTACTTTCACTATTCAATAACGCTGACCATTCCGTTTAGGGAAAATGGAATCTTGCTTTTTGTCATGCTACTTTTACAAACATTAATGAAAGGTGTCATACAAAAGACAAAAAGAATTAATGCTACAATAGAGGCAAATCAGCAAGCGATAAAGAAGACAAAACTCTTCAGAATAAAAGGAGTAACCAATCAAAGCCAAATCAGGATGAAGGAGCATAAATTCCATGTCTATGTGTGACTCTGCAAGATTGTCAGATTACCAGAAGGAATGGGAAGATGACACGTAGCAAGTCAGCCCAAGTTCTCTCTAATGGAAGACTGGAATCAAATGACAAATATTCAAATTTGAAGCTATAATTCAATCTGTTTGTTAACAAATTGATTTCTATCTTAGAACGGTGTGATTCTATCTCCCAACAAATTAATTTGAAGAAGCAACGGGTTGATAGCTAAGCTGGCAAATTTCATAAGATGCCAAGGCAAGTTCAACGGCTACATTCTTAATTGCATCTATAAAAGGAGCAAGAAGGAAAGTGTTAGAACTTGGTGAATACACCTGAATTTCCATTAAGCTTAAACTCTATCAAATTCCAAGGTTTATAGAAATTCAATCAAGAAAGCACTACACAGCAAGAATCGCCTTTGCGACAAGAGAGAATAGAATAGATCAATAGAAATGTAATATTTGATTATTGTAACTGGATCAACGTTTCTATAAGTTGAATATAGCTCTTGTTTTAGGACTCTATTGAGTTGCTGGTAGAAGAGGGTATTCTACTCAGCGAGTGAGCGATTACAATGATGAGGGTACTCAGTTGTAATTGGGACACTCTGTGAAAGGCTTCTCCACCTGGGGTAAAGGAGTTGAGATTAGTACATTAAAGCCAAGACACTCTCTTAGGACTGAATGTAAGAAAATGTTTCCGAAATAGTATAAAATCTCTATGTTCTTTACTTTGAGTTGAAGTGATTCTTAGTTTTTGTCTAAGCCATTGACCTGCTCAGCGAGGATTCTTTAATCACGAAAAAGTTATCTATTTTAATATAGCGAGTCATTCACCCCCCTCTAACTCACTGAGTGTATGTATAGGGACCGACACTATCCATATTTGGCGGAGAGGGAGGACCAGGGTCCCCTGTGGGAGGGCACAAGCAATTAGATGGAGTCCGAGGCAAGAACTTATGCGGACTTTATGTAGGCCTTGATGCTTTTCCAGATACTCTCTCTATGCCTCAGGTATTATCTCACACCTATGATTTATTTGACTCATTGCTTTTTGAATGACAATCTTCTTCTTGTAATTAGGTCTCTCTCACAGGAAAGGTTGAGCTTATAGTAGCACCACTACACTTGTTCCTGAGGTGAAGGTGGCTCCGCCTACTGGCTAGGCTAGGATAGTGGAGGTGTGAGCAAGGGCTTTTCAGTCACCTTAGAATGATGATGACTTTTTGATCTGACCTGATATGGACCAATTATTATATTCTTTTAGGGTGGAATCACATTTGACAAGTACCTTTTTTATGATTTTGGACCTTTGACTGCGCTTAAAAATCATTTAAATGAATTAAAAAAAATGAGCCATAATCTTTCTCTCACTCATAGTAAACTGTTTTGCAATTTTCTCATAAACTTGATCTGGAAGTCTCTCCTTTTTCCTAGATTCTAAGCTCTTTGAGGTTTCTAGAAGGTTAAGAATCACTTAAATTGAATAACCATAGCAAAAGTTATGAATTTTTTTAATTTTAATGAGCTTTTAATCCCTAATATCCAAATATCTTGGTCTCTCCCCTCACCGGCTGGAGCTGCCGCCACCATCACCGGCGGAGACCGCTCTAGTGGCAGTGGTGACCACGACAACAGTTGTGGTCATCTTGGCACAGACTGTTTCAGTCCGTGTCACTTTTTTTGCTCTCTCTTTTCACGGTTAGGCCACGAAATTTCCCCGAAAATTAACCCAAAGTTGGTGTATTGTTGAGTGTGAAAGTATTTAAGCCTAGTTTGGAGAGAGAATAAAGGAGCTTTCTCACATTTTGGAATTAAAAAAACTTGTACTCAAAAACACTACCCAAATCTTCAAAATCATGAAAAAAGATTTCACCAAGGGTTGACTCGAGTCTGAAAGAGCAGATTCACGGCCTAGAGGTAACCAATTTGAGTTCCTTTATTTATTTGTTTATTCCTTTATTGTGTTTTTGGTTGTTGATTTGGTTTTTTGGGGTCTTTTACCCATTGTTCTTCGGTTCTTTCTACAAGGCTGAAAAATCGCCGAAAATCGCTACTAGAGTAGCTGTCACCTCGACAACTCTAGCCACCACCGCCACTCCTACGACGGTGAAGGCTAGAGTAGTAGTGGTGACCTCCACCCTTGTGGAGGTCTCAATGATTTTTCAACTTTCAGGTTCTTTTCCCCCTGATCTGTAAATTTAACATCATTTTGAGTGTTTTAAGTCCAAATCTACTAAAATAAAGTTGATTTCGACTTAAGATCTTAATGATTTTGAGTTTATGAGTGTAAAAGTACCTGAATTCAAGTTAAAAATGAGCTTAAATCGGTGTTGCTAGAGGAGGAACCACCCCCGCTCCGGCAGCCACCGCCGTAGTAGTGGCGGGGACGGCCACCCCTTCAACAACGGTGATTTTAGTCCGTTTTAGCTCATTTTTTGTTCATTTTTCAATTGTTTTTCGTGCTTTTTCGTGTTTTCCCTATGTTTCTGATTTGTAAAATTTTTCCTAACAATCTAAAATTATTTTTATTATTTTTAATATGGTAAATTGATTATTTAATTGATGAAATAATTCAACTTGGCCTAAAATGGATTTTTGTCACCTAAAAAACCCATTATTAAGTTGGTTATGCTTGATAAAAATTTTGATATTTGCCCAAAAAATATTTGTGCATTATTTGTGGTTATTATTGAATGATTTATCGTGTTTCAAGATGAGTTTGAGGTGGTAAGTTCGGTTGAGGGCTCATTTCACCCCCCTTCATATTTTATCCGCTTATTTGCTTTCTTGCATTAGAAAAATGTATAGGAATTTGTAAAGCCATGTAATAATTGATTTACTTGCTTTATTTTATTGCTTTTGCATGATGCATCGTGTGATGTATGGATAATTATTAACCAGAAATTCTAAACTAGGAGGATTTAAATTGCATAAAAAAAGAACTTTTATTGAAAAATAAATTATTTAATTTATAAAATGAAGAATAGACAACATCATCCGAACTCAGAATCTCTAATTGAGGTACGGTCTACCACACAGTGAAAAAATCGTACCCAAAAATTCCCAATTGAGCTAAACTGGGTGGCGACTCTACCTTAAGGACGAAATTCTGATCTCGCCTCCTCTAGCAACTAAATTGGACTTAAATATCAACATCAACATCACTTTCGATAAATGTTTTCATCACGCCTCTAAAATGAGGACTCCCCTCTCGCTCGCTTGGCAGCACTTATCATTTTTTTCCAGGCCTTCAGGGTCGAAAAAAGTTCACCCGCTCATAGCGGCGACTCGGCTGGAGATGTTCCTTTTAACTTAAAATTTGAAAAACTCTTTTCTTTTTCAAAATTTCGTAAAGGATTTGATGATGTTTCAAAATCTTTTTTTAAATCAAAACTTCTTTATTTCTTATGCCTTTTTTATCCACCGTATAGCTAGAATACTAGTTTAGGTTAGGGTGCCTTTTTTCACCACGTGAATCTCACTTGTATCACTCATGCCCGCCAAGAATTGGGGATACTTTGTGGGTGGATCACTCTTTTAAACCAGCACGTAAACTCCCGCGATAGCACTCATTTGAGGAGTGGTTAAGCTACGTAGAATCAAGGTAAACGAGAGCCTTCTACGTCATCACCAGTTTGAGACAACGAACCACATTAGATAAACCATAGCAACTTCCCCTTAGGAAATCACCAAAACATACATGTTTTAGAATTAGGTTGCATACTCTCTTACCGTTCGTTAGCATTAGAGTTTAGCTCTAGATTTTTGAACAACATTGCGTGGGAGTCATAAGGTTGGAAGAGGTTTCGCTTATTGTGTGTTATTTATGTATTGATCATTCATGCAAAATCCATGCATAGGCCACCAGTGGCTGACTTTTATATTATTCTTTCACTTACCTCTACTCTCCCCTCGCTTGAAGGGGTAATTTAACAAAATGCCTAAGATCATTTGGGTCCCGAGGAACCATACTTAGTTCACTAAGGAATAGCGAGGGATTCACGTGTCTCATGTATTTTAGGGATAAGCTTCGCATCATAAGCCCTTTTGTTCTCCCTCTCTCTAAACCACCCTGTATATAGACATGCATCAATTTGAATAAATGTACAACCCATTCATTTCATTCATGGTTTGACTTGGGTTGATCAGCTTCCAATTTTAGAGTTAGATCGAGGTGTCCTCACCGATCATCGTCTACTTCACCATTCTGTGGGTCCAAATTCAGTTTCAGAATTTGTTTTTTCTGCTATGTCTTATTTGCCACCAGTTGATAGGGTTCTATCTAAGGGAACTCCTCCTACTCTCCCTCCACTTGATCAAGGTCAGCCTACATTTAGTATCGAGAGCGCTAGTGCTATGGCAATGTTTCTCCGATCTGATTAGTTTCAAGATGTAATTTAGGGGTAGGTCCAAGGTTTGGTCAACGAAATTTTGAAAGAGAAAAGAAGTGTTCAAAGGATTCCAAGGATTGGCATTCAAGCTCAGGGATAGTTATAGGTCGCTTAGAATTGTCTAGTCCAGGTTCCATCAATTCAAGTTCAACCTACACAACCACCGCAGTCAGCTCAGCCCAATTCAGCCTTCGCCGAGCCTATTTCAGTTTGGTTAGGATGTCGCACGATCTCAGCCTCTCATGTTTACCTATCCAACTCAAGCTTCAAATCCCACCACCAAGCCTAATTTTCTTGCCGTTGTAGGTTAGCTTCAATTGACCTCAATAACCCCTTATCAGATTCAGCCAGCTCGGTTAATTTTACTAGTCCAGTCCTAATCGGGGTGTGAGCACTGGATTTTAACCGTCATTCTCACAAAATGATGATTAGAGCTAGATAATGCAATCTTTTATAGGTGTTATTCATCAAAGGTGTTCCTACTATAGCAAAGATGAGTTTTAGCCAATGTTGGAGACCTAGTCTACCCTTAGGGACTTGTACGGGGTCACACCTAATGGTATAGGTCCATAGGTTGGCCTATAAGGGTCAAAACCCCCCACATGCCTAGGAGGGACTCATACGGGTCCTACCCAGACCCTTATAGGTCCCCCTCCACCCGTCCGGGTCCCATTCTTGCTTGAACAGACAGAATAGATAGTAAATCATGCCATAATTAGTTGTAATCTATAATTATTTTGATTAATTGCATTCAGACGTACAGAAATGCTAAAAATAGAGGCTTTTTACCTCATTTCAAGAGGAGCCAATTAGAAAAGAAATTAGATACTATAGTTTATGAATTTTCAACCATTTTACAAGTATAGCAAGGGTGTAGTTGAGGTATAGGAGGTATAAAATAGAGGGAAAACCCATTCCTTGAGGTTTTGTCCACATTTTATTCATTCCTAACTTCATTCATTAGGATTTGGGGGAGTTTCTATCCATAAAAACATTCACCTAAACAGTCCTAAATCCATCATTTAATCATTTAATTTGGCTAGACCCTCTCTTGGCATAGGTATCGCTTAAAAGTGGATTCACGGCATAAAGGTACGCTCTTGAGTTTCAAAGAGACTCACACTTTTTTTTATTTTATTGTCATTTTCATTGACTCAATTTGATCTATCCTTTGATCTTGTTGTCTTGACCCATATGGGCCATGTTGGCACCTTCATACCTCTATGGTCGTAAAACTGGTGCACCAAACCCATATGGAAGGAAATCCCACTTTATTCTATTCATTCTTTTATAAATCTGCTTGTTTCTAAACCAAAATGAGGCTTTTACTGGGTCCCAATAGGATCTGTATGGGTCCCCAATACCCGTACGAGTCCCCCAGCAGCAGTACGGGTGTCCCCCACCCGTATAGGTCCTGGCCCCCAAGGTAGATTGTCATTTCTCTTTTAATCCTATAAAATGAATCCAAAATCACCATTTGCCATGCGATCATTTTCACTAATAATCTAGAAAATCGACCCACAAAAAGTTAAAATGTGTTTTAATAACAAAATACGCTGAAGACCCTATTATTTCTTTTTGATTCTAGAAGTCGCCTAGGCACTGTCAATTGTAAGACCGCCATGGTAACATAATCACGTTTTTCTTAACAAAATGTTGACTTATGCGATATTGTAACATGCTGTGAGCAGACGACGTTTCACGCGGCGGCAGCGGGGCCGGGCCAGTGGGCCGGCCTCTTTGGAGTGACAGGGGATGCGTGTGATGTGAATAGAAAATGTTTTCGCACATTTTAATGTTCAAAAGATACGAGATCGAACTCTTGTACTTAAAATAGAGTCGCCACCTGGTTTAGCTCAACGGGAAATTTTTTGTACGATTTTCCCACCGGGTGGTTGGACCATATCTTAAGTAGAGATTCCGAGTTTGGATGGTGTTATTTATTTTTCATTAGGCCAAATTAAGATACTTCATTCTCTCTTAATCGGTTTAATCCATCCTATTTATTTGTATTTTTTTTTCACGTTCATCAAGCAATTGAAGCGACGAATAAAATATTTACAGCCGTTCAAAAATAAGTACAAAAAATAAAGTTATTATAAAGCTTTCAAATCCTATACATTTTTCTATACGATAAATAAAATACCTAAATGTCCGATTTACATCTGCCTGCAGAGGATGGTTAGCACAGATATGACATATTTTATTTACTATATTATAAAGCTCGATTGGATGGCTAAAATGAGATTCAAACGGTGATTGTGGGAATTCTGTTTTTAACCAAATTTTAGATTTGATCTTTGCTTTAACTGGATTATGAATAAAAAATGTCATACGTCATATGGTGGGATCTATTTTCGGAAGGTTTTAGACCTCCCATGTTATATTGTAAATCCTAATTTTGGACAGTATCTAATCTAGGAACAAACGAAACACAAAACTGATGTCCAAAAAGCCATGCCACCGACGAGGAAACTGATGTCGCCGGTGACATGGTTGATGACGCTGGCAACATGGCTGATGCCGCCGGCGACATTAATTGTGTTGCTGGCGACATCAGCATGCAGGCAGGCTACAAGGCTTTCTGATTACCATAAAGAAAAGATCCCACAAGAAAATGAGGTCTATGGGGAATATGATTTCACCAACGGTATCAGTTATGTCTCTGGCGACATGGCTGATATCACCGATGACATCACATGTCTCTGGCGACTTCAATTCCTCGCAATACCAGGGATAATAGTAAAAAAATGACTAAAAACCTGAAAATGAATATAAATTAACAAAAATCAACACAAATCAGTAATATTAATGCCAAATAGCTATGAGACTCAGGATTTTTACCTCAAGGCCGTGAATCCACCTCTTCATGGACCGAAAAAAATGCCTCTAGGGAGCTTGTTACAACGATTTAGTAGTAAATTCAAGTGTTTCGGGTTTCTAAATCCAATTTAGTTGATTTTTAACTACAGGATTTACTAATTTTAAGCTCACAATCAGAGAATTCAAAGAAGAAAAACCAGGAAAAATGGATCGGAATCTTTTTTTTGCCTTATCTAATTCTTATCTCACTAAAATCTATTTTCTCCTTCTAACATTAAAATTCTAACATTGGATGGTTCCTCCCCCAAATTACAGCTCAAGGTGTGCTTTTATAGGTGAAATGGAGTGTTTTTCGAGGCCTTTTTTACCAATTCCACCGAAAGTGACCAAAAGGCTGTCTATGTAGGGACCCATTTTGGGTCATGCCGTCGGTGACATGGCAATGCCATCGGTGGTATGGATGATGCCGCCGGCGATATGGCTGATGCCATTGGTGGCATCAGCCTCCAGCATACCGATAGGTAGCGGGCCTAGGAGCCTAAAAAGTCATCAAAAGTGGTTTAATAGTGGGTGGAAAGGCATTTTTTTGATTTTTAATAATATTTTAATGGGTATTTATTATTTGGGTGTAAATTATCGGTTCAAGCTCCTACCGAACGCGTTATCGGCCACGCCGAACTGGATTCTACTAAGTGTAAAATTTACGAGGAATATTATTTTGGTAATAAAAATTCTAAAGAGAACTTTTATTTTGAGGCATTAAAATCGGGTACATGACATCATCGTCTTGCGAGAGGGACTGCAAAATCCCATGCTCACAGGCTGACCCTTGGGGGATCAGTACTGCCACAGGTCAGTATGATCACATGAAAGAGCAAGGGATAGGAATGATACCTGATGGGTGATTGGTTTGCCCCTTAGTCAGACTTGTACTTTATGGATAGGATTATCTTTTGGTCGGACTTGTGCTTTGCGAAAAGGATGCCCCTTGGTCGGACTTGATCCTTTGTAGGTTGGTTGTCCCTTAGTCGGACTTGAGCTTTGTGGAGAGTTTGTGCTTTGGTTGGATTTGTGCTTTGTGGAAAGGATGCCCTTTGGTCAGACTTGATCCTTTATAGATTGGCTGCCCCTTGGTCGGGTCTACACTTTATGGAGGGTTTGCCCTTTGGTTGGACTCGAGCTTTGTGGAGAGTTTGTCCTTTGGTCGGACTTGAGCTTTGTGGGGAGATTGTCCTTTCATCGGACCTGATCCTTTGTAGATTGGTTATACCTTGGTCGGACTTGAGCTTTATGGAGAGATTGTCCCTTGGTCGGACTTGTGCTTTGTGGAGAGATTGTCCTTTGGTCGGACTTGTGCTTTGTGGAGAGATTACCCTTGGTCGGACTTTTGTTTTGTAGATTGGTTGCCCCTTGGTCGGGCTTGTGCTTTATGGATAGGCTACCCTTTGGTCAGACTTGATCCTTTGTAGATTGGTTATCCCTTGGTCGGACTTGAGCTTTATGGAGAGATTGTCCCTTGGTCAGACTTGTGCTTTGTAGAGAGATTGTCCTTTGGTCAGACTTGTGCTTTATGGAGAGATTGTCCCTTAGTCAGAATTTTGTTTTGTAGACTGGTTGCCCCTTGGTCGGGCTTGCGCTTTGTGGATAGGTTGCCCTTTAGTCGGACTTGATCCTTCATAGATTGGTTGTCCCTTGGTCGGACTTGACCTTTGTGGAGAGTTTGTCCCTTAGTCGGACTTGTGCTTTGTGAAGAGATTGTCCTTCAGTCGGACTTGTGCTTTGGGAAGAGATTGTCCTTTGTTCGTACTTTTACTTTACAGAGATATTGTCCTTCGATCGGACTTGTGCTTTGTGAAGTGATTGTCCTTTGGTCGGACTTGTGCTTTGTGGAGAGATGGTCCTTTGGTCAGACTTGCTCAAAATTTTAATTAGAGGGGACGATGTCACCGGCCGCATGGTGATGTTGCTGGCAGTATGGAATGATGCCACCGCCGGCATGATGGCCACGTGGCAACTTTGACTGGTCAAACAGTTTCAAAATTTGAATTGAAGGGTGCGATGTCGCCGGCTGCATGAGTGATGTCGCTGGCGGTATGGCGTGATGCCGCTGGCGGCATGAGTGGACAGTTTTAGATAAATTAAAACTCCTTAAATTCCGTGTGGCAGTTTAAAAGGAAGTAAACTCCTCTTCCTCACATACAGACACTGTAGCCCACTTCTCATAATCTCCAAATTTTCTGATTTCTTTTTCATCATTCTAACCATGAAGAGAATCGCCAAGGCTTTCAAGGGCAAATCTGCTAAGGCTAGGGAGAATCTGCCTAGTTCCTCTGTTGAAGGGTTGAAAATTCTCTCTATTCCTCTGCTTATGGCCTGAAGGAGATGGCCAAGATGTATGGCTATAGGATTAATTCTCCTATCACCAATCTGACCCCAGAGAAGGAGAAGCACCTCTGCTATGTACAGGTAATCCTGAAAAACCCGAATCTCCTCTTTTTGGGTTGGGTTTTGATTTGGCCTTAGGCTTTGAAATCGTGCCATGATAGGAGTCATAAGTGTGAAATAGACTGATTATAAACTGATATTGCATGCTTTAGGTTTGATTTTTACCGTTTTCAGGCTTATTGTTTGATTGATTGTGATTTTTGTGGTTTTGGCACAATGTGTGTGATTTTAGGGGAAAATAGGTTCTACCCGCAGGTAGTGATGTCACCGGTAGCATGAGTGATGTCGCTGGCGGTATCAGTCCTTCCTAAAAGGCCTAAGGAAGTCTGATGTCGCTTCTATTTAAAGCGATGTCATCGGCGACATTATCCATACCGCCGGCGGTATGGAGTGATGCCGCAGGCGACATCACTTCTAGCAGAAGTGACATCAGCAGCTTTCTATCAGGTTCAACTGATGAGAAAATACGCCGAACTTATTTGTTTTGTTTCTGATTTTGCAGCCATATGAACTGACTTATGCTGGGGGGATGGGCACTATTGGTGAGTGGTGGCACCATATTTCGGAGAAGGACCCTGAGCTTGCACTCGCCATTATTGAGACAGGATTTGGAGACCTGGCCCAGATTAAGCCAATGCTGATGCCCAAGCTCCCTCATTCAGCCATGACAGCCCTAACCGAGAGGTGGTCTGAGACCACTCATACTTTTCACTTTTCTTTTAGGGAAGCAATGATTACACCCTCCGATGTTGTTGCTATGATCGGGCTTCCTTGGACTGATGAGGTCATTCACTTCGATGCTTATATGGATAAATGCCATGTCAAGAGGCCCATGGTGAGGCGGGTGAAGGAGCTGTTTAGTTTGAAGCCCATTTCAGGGCGGCTGTCTTATGGTGAGTTGCACCAATACTAGACCCGGGTAGATGTGGTGCCTGAGGATGAGAGAGAGGCTTGTATCTAGTTTCTCATGATTTCTTTGCTCACTGTGCTGTTCTTCCTAATCTCGGGGAGCAATATCAATTACGTGCTAATAACTGCTGTGGAGGACGTGGTAGGCATTAGGAGGAAGAATTGGCCAAGGGCCATGTTGGCACAAATTTATTATGGGCTGGTTGTGGGAGCCCGGAAGAAGGTGAAAGCTCTCTGACTCTACCATCTGCTACTCCAGGTATATCTCTTTGGAAGTATTTTACTTGATTGTATATGTCTCATTTATTGTTGATGCTTTTTGAACTGATTGGGTGTTATTTGTTCAAGCTTGGGCCTTTGACCACTAGATTCTCCCATCGGTCGAGTTTAAGAAGGCCATGCTATTGGGCTCTCACTTTCTCGCCTGCTGGTGTGGGGGTGTTGGCGGGAAGGCCAAGTACCCCACCAAATATAGAGAGGTCCTAAGGAGCGCGCGGTTGAGCTTAGTATGCGATTTTAACTTAGTCATTATTTTTACACTTTAGAACAAAACAAAAGCATTTATGAACTCATATTAGTTGTTTTGGTTGATTGTTGGTGTAGCTTATCCTGGATCCATTCGATGGGGTGCAGAACCTGATAGAGGTTGCGAGGGTTAGGAGGGAGGTGGACGACCATCGGTTCGTCATGGAGGGTCCTTTGTCCCAGCAGTGGTATCTGGGTGAGCGAGTCCGGTGCTAGAGTTCCACCCCGATTACCGATAGATCGGTGCCAGCTGATCCTCCTAAGGGCTTATAGTGGCCCCATTTGGTAATCACCTCCGAGGCCAACAAGGTCGATTATATTGAGGGGAACAGCCGAGTGATCCGTAGCATCCCTGGCCTTTATAAGCAGCACCAGCAGCGTCTACTTCGCTTGTGTCCTCGCATTTATAGGAATGATATGATTGAGTATCATAATGAACAATGGCTGGAGGAGGAGAAAAGGCACCTCAAAGGCATCGTGGATGTCGAGGAGGAAGAAGACGAAGAAGATGAAGAGCTTGAAGACGATGTTAGGATCGAGCAGGGAGGATGAGGCAGGCGCGGACATAGCCAGCGGGAGTGTGCCAATATCCCAAGGGGGGCTGCATTCTTTTGAGGTATTATTGTATTTATGTGCCTGATTTTAAAATTGTTTAGGAATGTTGCTGATGTGTGTCTTTCGTGTTTTTCAGGAACCCGCGAGGAAAAGAGGCCAGGATAACTAGAGTGGGACATGGTACTATAGTGTGCTGAAGGGCATAAACTTTTTGGAGGGATGTTTGGTCAACCTGATGGAAACCACAATCCTGCTGATGAATTCTCCAGGTGAGTTCCTCCCTAGGAACATAAGCTCGAGCCGGCATGCTCCCATCTTTATGCTAGAAGACACCACTTACGTAAGGCCTGATAATTGTTTCCTTATTTACCCTTGGGTGCGGGTGTCTAATGATTTACCTTTTGGATTTTTCAGGTGGCACAGAGCCATGTGGAGCAGCTCACAGAGAACAACTTTGCTCTCTGGGACATGCTTATCGACAGTCGCTCCTTGTTCAGGTACCTTCCCTATTTATGCCTATCTTAAAATAAGATAAGGTGCATGTATGGATGCTATGAATGATATGCATTATTGATGTTTTCTCTAGTTTGCAGGATTTCTAGGCCCTTCCCTTATCAAATGCCGATACAGCCTGGCAAAGATATAAGGAGGAGACTGCAGGACTCTGGCATCGTGTGAGTGACCTTGAGGGTTAGCTAGATCGTGTGCACCCCGATAGCACCAGTCGCAGGGGATGAAGATGTCTGCCGGTCGATGCCAGTTTATCACGACCGAGGAGTCTAGCAGTGTGCCCATGATAGAGGGAAGGGAGGAAGGTGAGGACGATGTTGGTGATTGGCTTGTAAGCCCTGATGACATTTCATCCCGCCTGGCCAGCAGTGGCGGGCATGCTTAGTTTTATATTTTTGTTTTGCTTTTTAGTTCTTTGTTTGTACCCTTGATACATTGGGGATAGAATAATTTGGATTTATTGTTGGGTTTTGTTTTTGTGGTCTAGACATTCAGAATTTTTTGGATGGTTTGTGCCTTCGGGCTTTTCACTTCAAATAAAATTGATTGCATTCGGACAGGTGTTGTAAATGGGTTATAGGATTATTTATAGGTTTCATACATGTCTGTAATGAGAAAAAGGTTCTGATGTCGCCGGAGAATTAATTTCATGCCGCCGGCGGCTTGACCCATATCGCCCAAATTCAACCAGCTAAAATAATATATACAGGGCTGTTTGAAAGCGCATATCATCGGCAACATCAGTTGATATCGCCCAATTCGATCCATATTACCGGCGACATCATTTACATCCCCGGCGGCATCACTCATATCGCCGGCGGTATCACTTCTCCAGCAATCTAATTTCGACCATTCTATCAATTCCTGTCATGGCAACCCACAATCAAAAGCTATGGGTTTTTCTATAAAGTCTGGGAAATACGGACTGGAAGAAGCTTGAAAAATTCAGGCTTTGGGGGTTTCGATATGTCACGGCATGGCCCGTAAGCCGCGAGTTCCTTTGAGCGGCACTATCTTTTTGGGATCCAATGCACTACATTTTCTGATTTTCATCGTTCGAGGTTTGCCCCTTGCTCGAAGAATTCCACGCTATTTTGGGGACACCGTGTCCTAAACGCGTTACGCTGGCGCTGCCGGACTTTCATTTTAGCGCAGATGGAATTCCTTGAGGGTTATGGAATTTGGATTCTGTAGACCCATTTCTGTCTTAGTTGCTCGACAAACCTGGGTTTCAGCTTAGAGCGGTTCTAGAGTGGTGCTGTGGAGTGCCCCGATCCCACTTTGCATGGCCATTCATGGTGGCATTGCTACTCATGGCGTAGTTTATGTGTGGAGTGAGCCCGATTGCTCCGCCCAGGCTGATTTCACTCATCTGCCCAATGTTGACAGGGGCTTCTCCCATGGCTGTGGGATTGGCTGATGTTTTGGTGAACGTGGATGCTGCTTTCGTTAACCCATCAGTTACCGGAGATCAACTCATATTATTACAGGTACCTTTTGTTCTTTCCGACTCCGTACATTTCTTTCCCCAACCCTTACCTGAGTTTTGAATTATAGGTATGGCTGATGGAGAAACTGAGGTTAAGGGAGGCACCACGAGGGAACCCAAAAAAGTGTCTTCCCGTCCATTTAAGGGAGAGAGGGCTTATGTGGGCTGATTTCAACGAGCTCACATACGATGATTGGGTGCCTATTTTGAGGGGGTATACTAATGTGTAGGTTCAGTGGGTTAGTCCATGGTGGAGAATTTAGGATGTGGTTGTAGAATCCTGGGGAGCCTATGTTCAATTGCTAGGTCTGGAGAAATCTTCATTTTATACCCCTTACCGGCCATGCTGTCAGTATGGCAAGAGATAAAGAGTCCCAATCAAACTACCCCACAACTAGATTGGAGTTTACAAAGCTAGGTGGGTCAACCATATTCGGGAGAAGTGGTCCAGGGAGGCTGTATTTGAGATTCTGGATTATGATCACGTGGAAACTGTCGAGACCGACACACATTACAGGTGATGGCTTGCTGGCTGACCCTTCAGAAGCAGTCATGGGCCCGCATTAAGGGGGAACGTGCAGAGCAGGGGGAGGATCCCTTTTCTACTACCACATCGAAATAGATCTCTAGGTACTGTAATGATGATGCGGGAAGCTCAATTTGAGACTTTCTTTTGTTAGAACTATCAGACCTCTTTTATTATTAAATTTTTTTTCGCATCTGATATGGAATAAAATGAACTCTGTCCAAAGCTTGCTGAAGTTGTCTTAATCCCATGAATACAAGATTCACATAAGCATAAGCATTTATATTTCAATAAAAAAGAAACTTTCATTAATTGAGATAAAATAAAGTACATGATGTTTGGTTGACATCCCATTGATTTAACTCCCGGTGCCAACTAGCCAAGATCGGTTTTCTAGAAGGCACTCGCTCTTTGCTCACATTCCCCAACTTTTACCTAGATCGCCCTATTCAGGTTTTTGATCTAGCGGGTTTGTCTCATCCCCTAGGTTTTGCACAGCTGGTTTGCAGGATACCAATCATCGGGCGTCACCCTAATTTTTGCCCGATTAGTAAAAGACTGAAAGGCAGGTAATTATCAAGTATATATCTTTTTGGTGTGCCCCTTTTCTTACTTGTTTCTTTTGAATTAGACATGATTACACTTAAGCCTATCTTGGTTCACGGGGTTCATAAACTCGTTCCCATCCATGTCCATAAGCTTAGCTGCCCCTTTGCTAAGCAGCTTCTTTATTACATATAGTCCTCCCCAGTTTGGCGTAAATTTATCCCTTACATTAGTGGTAGAATGTTTCAGTTATTTAAGGACCAGATCACCAGCCTTCAGGGGGAATTTTTGATGTCTTACCCGACTGTTATATGCCTGAGCCATACGTTGTTGGTACATCTGAAGTTTATCGAGGGCCTTTAACCTCTGCTCATCCATCATGTTCAATTGTTCAAATCTCGCCCAGGTCCATTCAGATTCTTCTAATTTAGCCTTTAGAGCGACTCTTAAGGAGGTTACCTGAGTTTCAACTGGCAAGACTACTTCCATCCCATAGACCAAGGAGAACGGAGTTTGGCCCGTCGGGGTGCAAATACTGGTGCGATATCCCTAAATAGAAAAATATAGCTTATCTACCCAATCCCTGTAACCGGCTATCATCTTTAAGAGAATCATCTTTACCGATTTATTAGTTGCCTCAACAGCCCCATTGGCTTGTGGTCTGTATGGGGAAGATCTATGGTGCTCGATCCCGTATTTCTCAATTAGAGAAGCAGTTGCTCCTTGAAATTGTACCCCATTGTCCGAGACTATATGGTGTAGGAGCCCATACCAAGCAAAGATGTGCTGCTCTATAAACTTGGCCATCTGCTTGGCGGTGACATTGGTGAAGGATTCGGCTTCCACCCATTTTGAGAAGTAATCTACTACTACTACAATGAATTTATTGTTGTTTGTTGAAGAAGGATGGATTTCACCAATTATGTCTATCCCCCATGCCAAGAATGGCCAAGGGGTGGATAAATGATGGAGTTCAATAGGTGGTATATGCTGCATATCTCCGTAAACCTGGCATTGGTGGCATCGTTTGACCTGGGTAACACAATTGGTTGTGAGAGTGAGCCAAAAATACCCCAGCCACTGGATTTTCTTTGTGAGAGCAAGATCGTTCATATGAGGGCCACAGTCACCATCATGGATCTGGGTCATTACGTTCTGAGCCTCGGAGTCAGTGAGGCAATAAAGAAGTAGGCCGTCGTTGGTGCGCTTGAATAGATCATTATCCACAATATGAAAATGGATAGTAAGCTACTATAGGGTGGTACGGTCCGAGTTAGAAGAATCCGTAGGGTATTGGTCGGTCTGAAGAAATAGGACAATGTCAGAATATCAACAAGGTTCGGATGAAATGGCGAGGATTTGAGGAGCCGATTGAACATGATATGGGATCTTGGTGGACAGCAAAATCAAAGGGCGGATAGGCTACTACTGGGGTCCTTCCCATATGGATGCGGGAGTGGCGAGAGCATCAGCCATTTGATTCTCGTCCAGAGGGACATGGCAGTACAAGCACGAGGTAAATTTCTCAGACAATTCACAAACAACATCCATATAAGGACGGAGAGATTCTTCTTTAATTTCCCAATCTCCAATAACCTGAAGGATAAATAGAGCCGAATCTCTAATGATGCATACACGGTGGGCCCAAACCTAAAGAAGAGCCTCAAGGCCGAACAGACAAGCTTCATATTCAGCGCCATTGTTGGTGATAGCAAATTCTAAGTGTTTGGACAATGGGATTATCTCATTATCTGGAGTGACGATGATGACCCCGAGACCTGCTCCCTAGTGGTTCACAGTGCCGTCAAAGTACATTGTCCAAACATCATCAAGGGTTGTAATAGAGGCGAGCTATTCATCAGAAAACTCTCAATTTTCCTTATAGTCAGAGCTGAGGGGTTGATTAGCTAGGAATTTAGCTACGGCCCACTCCTTAATGACCTTTTGGGTTACATATTCAATGTCAAACTCAGACAGGAAAAGTAGCCATAGGGACAATTTGCCGGCTAAAGTAGGGGATTGACAAAGAAACTTCATTGGATCAATCTTGGCCACGGCTTGGACGCGATAAGATTGGAAATAATATCGCAACTTCTTAGCGAGCTGAACCATGGTAGCGCAGGTCTTTTCTACAATTGAATACCAGGTTTCATAATCTAACAACTTCTTGCTCAAGTAGTAGATGTCATGTTCATGCTTATCATCATGTTCTTGGACAAGCATAGCCCCGACGAAAGTTTCCTCGATGGCCAGATAAAGGATGAGTGGTTTCCCTAGGATGGGGGGTATCAAGACGGGTGGATCGACAAGATACACCTTGGTTTTATCAAACACTACTTGGCAGTGATCGTTCCATACCACGGGTTGTTGTTTCCTTAATAGCTTAAAGATGGGTTCGCAAACAGTTGTGAGGCGAGCAATGAACACTAACATACTACAAGGACCCTAAAAACGATCAAAACTTCTTCTTTAACTTAGCAGGAGGCATGTCCCTGATGGCTTTGGCTTTGTCTGAATCCATTTCAATCCCTTTCTGGCTAACCATGTGTCCTAATAGCTTGCTAGAGGTAACTCCAAATATGCATTTCTTTGGATTCAGGCGGAGGTTATACTTTTCAATACGAGTCATGAACTTGTCAAGAATAGCAGGGTGCTCCTCTCGAGTAGCGGACTTCACAATCATATCATCCATTCACACTTCCACTTCTTTATGGATCATGTCATTAGGAGGGCGGTTATAGATCGCTGATAAGTGGCCCCAGCATTTTTCAACCCGAACAGCATTACCTTGTAGCAATGCACCCCCCATTCAGTGATAAACGTTGTTTTGAATTTGTTGACAATATTCACCAGAATCTGATTGTACGCTGAGGACCCGTCCATGAATGAATACATAGCCGCCCTAGCGGTGCTATCAATTAGGACATCGATATGTGGGAGTGGGAAGTCATCCTTTGGTGGGGCTTTATTGAGATCTCGAAAATTCACACAGACCCGGACCCTAACATCCTTCTTTGGAACTAGGATGACGTTGGAAAACCAAGTCGGGTATTCTACCACTTCAATGAATCGAGCTTCAATCAACCTTTAAACCTCTGCCTTAACCTGTTTTGCCTATTCTGGTCTCAACCAGCAGAGTTTCTGCTTGAGAGGCCGAAATTTAGGATCAGTTGGGATTCTATGTTCAGTAATTTGTCGGTCAACCCCAGGCATGTCTTCGTACGACCAGGCAAAAGCGTTAACATGATTTTTAAGCACTTTTATGATCTAAATTTTTTCCTCGAGAGTTAAATCTTTGGAAATGGTCACCATTTTGAGATTGTCATCTGTACTTAGGTTTATTTCACTTAATAATGTATCACTAATGCAAAAAACATTATGCGTATTGCTATGTGAATGCATGGATCCATCAAGCAAGACATCAAACAAGTAAGCAGAACGGGAGTTATCAGCATTGTTTGAATCAAAAACATCAGATATATTAAAAACTACATCGTCCATATCCTTCTTCATAGGTGGAGGGGCTTCAACAACAGGAGGAGCATCCTCTGTATTGTTTGTCAGAATGGCACTCAAGTCATGCTCCAGGGTGGTTTTTTGGGCAATGGTGAGTGATGGCCCTTCAGATAGGTTGGCCTTTTTGGCTAGAGCCCTGGCAAATTTTCCTACTATCGTTGTCATAGTGTCTTCTTCCCTGGTGCCCTTCCAACTTCTCTTCATCAGTAGTGCCGCAGCTTTTATCACGGTTGCCATAACATTCTTAATTTTTGGATCGATAGACTCTTCATTACTTCCCTCAGGCTCATCCTCGGGATGCATCTTACCTTTCCCCTTAACCTTATTAGAAACAACATTGACAGGTGTATCAGGCTCAGTAGGCTTGGATTCAGCTGAAACTATCATGTGACCAGTCTTAAAGTCATAGACATCTTTAAAGATCTCAAAGCCGGGCCACATTTTCCCACCATACTCGATTGGCTCAGGCTCTCCCTTATAAGGTCTCTTGCCTTGGATCTCACAAACAGTGACCATGTGGCAATAGCAAAAGGGGATGCAGTGATAGGCTTTTCTAGGCTTATATCCCAATCCAGCGCAATGGGTGAGGAGTTTCGGCTCTAATGCCTCAATAATTCCTTGTTCGTGTATCCCTCCACCTCTGCCAAACTTATAACTAGATTTATTCATTAATTTACCCATACCCGTATGAAGGTAGCTGTGCTAAAGGGGAGGAGACTTTTGATCTTTGCTAATCATGGCAATCTGAAGGCCCTTTTCTAAACTAGCTTTTGCTTCCTTAACAGCCATAACAGAAGCGAGATCAGCCTCTATAGTCGCCATTCTATCTTTATAGATTAGCTTGATTTTCTGGTGCAGTGTGGAGGGAACAGCGCCCAAAGCATGAAGCTATGGTCTGTCAAACAACATGGAATAGGTAACAGGAATATCAAGTACAGTGAAGCTTACATTGCTTGCCACACCTTCGATAGTGACTTCTGCCTCAAAGGTCCCAATTACAAACCGTGCTAGATTTTTCAAGCATGTCCTCTAACAGTCCTAGATGAGGAAGGATTTTTAGGGGGCACAGATTTAGAGCAGAGCCATCATCCACCATGAAGCACGGGATAACCTTATTGAGAATTTGGATTCAGATGAATAAGGCCCTGTTGTGATCCCTACCCTCGAGCGTAAGATCAAAATGGTCGAACACAACTTGAGGCCCTTTTCTCGGGGGGATGCCTTCTCCTATCGTGGTGCACATCTCAAAGACTGAGGTGGTTGGATTAGCTTCCAAATCAAGGAGCTGTTTGATCAAGCCCTTACGATGCCCTTCGGAGTCGATTACCAGTTGCCAGATGCTATATCGGGCTTGGGTGTCTTTTAACTAGGTAATGAGGGGATCAACCTCAAGACTGCTAGGGATAGGCGGAGGTGGAGAAGGGGGTCTTGTAGTAGTTCCAACTCTGCCAGGAACCGGGTCTTTGCTTAAGCGGAGATATTGGTCTTTAGGCTGATATACACGACCCCTCTAAGTAATATTAAGGACATCATCGAGCAAGACACTCTTAGTGGCTCATGTTTCAAACAGATACTATTGCTCCTCGGAGTCCGAATCTGGGTTTTACAGCTCATACTTATCTATGCTAAAGAGGTCATTTTAATCAACCTTGAATAAGTCGGTGCTTACGGCCTTAGTCTCTCGAGCCATTTCCCCATCTTCATCAGAATAGTTCTCCTTTGAAATAAAGGAATCTATGCTGAACAGTGTTTTCTTCTCAGCTTTCATTCTTTTTGCCATGAATGGTTTAGACCTGCGCCTCTCTTGCTTTGGCTGGTTTGGATCAATTTCCATCCCCTAGATAGATTTGACTCTTGGGTTGGCTTGATTGATAAGATCAAAAACTGAGTAAGATGGGAGACCCAAACCGATAACCAGGATAGCATTACTACTATCCGGTCTCTGAGCAAGAAGATTAAAGATTGGAGCTTCAGATAAACCAGACTGGACCATGCCAACCTTACTCCTGAAATTTGGCAAAGGATTATTCATAGTGCTTGGAGCTTTGTCTGGTTCAGCGATCTTTGCTTCACTAACCAAGCGTTGAATTGCTGAGAGCAGGGCCTTTGTAATTGTTGGTTTGGTGTCCTACCTGAATGTGATAGTTATAGAAGTTGTTTTTATCTTCAGGTCTAGGTGGCTTGTATTCCTGAAGGGACTGTATGATACCTCCTTCTCTCAAATGCTGGAAGATGACCCACAGGGGCAACTTATAAGGGTTAGTCAAAACAAAGGGGGTGAGGAGGCTGGATTGTGGCAACTATTGATGGAGCCGGAGTGATCATGAGGGGTGCAGTGGGGGTATGAGAAATGGTTTGAATTGCAGCCGGTGTTTTAGGCTTTGCCGGTGTGAGGGCTGAGGGTTGAGCTTCATTCTTTATGAACCACGGTTTCCCCTCTCTTTCAACCTTCTCACGCTCTGCCTCATGCTCAATTTTCTCAGCTTTATCGAACATAGCCTTGTAAGAAAGAAAGGAATCAGTAGCCATTTCCTTGTGAAATAGGGGGAGAGACCCTTCGAGGAGTTTGACAATCATTTCCTCAAGGCTTAGTTTGGGTTTCATTAAGACCTGATTTGACATCCATCGATTGAAGTATTGCTTAAAAGTTTCATTGGGCATTTGGCGGACCTTCTCAAGATGCTGGAGGTTTGTTTCCATCATAGTATTAAAACCATAATGAACTTTCAATGCCTCAAATAAGAGATTCTAGTCGGTGACAATATGTTGCGGCAAGGTGTGATACCATTCGAAGGCAGGACCCCAAAGGGAGTAGGGAAACATTTCATACATTATAATGTGAGAGGCAGGTGCTCCAGAACCATCATAATGAGCCATGTTCGACATAGTGAAATTATCAGGGACCCAATATTCTTCCCTTTCAGATTTCTTATCAGTGATGAGGCGGTTGATGTAGGCTTGGATCTCGGGTGTCATGCCCGGAGGCTGCATGACCTGGTCGCTAACCGGTTTGTGAGAGATAGCCGGGGCTTCAGGTTTCATGCCCAGAGAATGCGCGACCTGGTCATTGACAGTTTAAGAAGCTATCATTTGCCGAACAAAATCGGCTACCTCGGGTGTCACGCCTGGTGGTTGCATGACTTGGTCATTGAGTGTTAGAGGTAGCAGAGGGCGAATGGTCAGTTGGCTGGCAAAAGGATTTTAGGGGTAGGTGGTGCCTTTAGGAGTTACAATGAACTGCAGAGGTGTGAAAGAGGGTAGTGGCTAAGAAACTGGGCTCTGGTGAGTAAATACCAGAGAAGTAGAGCTTTGAGCGAAGGGTCTTGGATTAAAAGGCACAACTGATGGAACGGTCAAAGTTGATAAGAAAGCTGAAGCCTGCCCAAATTAGAATGGGCTTGCCATAGGCTGGGTTAATTGAAACATAGGTGCAACGGGTCTCGTCCCAACCAAACTGGTCAACATCTGTGCCGAACCGTTCTGGGCCTAAATATTAGATGCTGATACTCGATCAGAATTCATGTCTTTGAGAGCTCTCTTAACGGCTGCCTGAACAGTAGTTTGGATATAAGCTTGAAAGCATCCGAGTTCAGGAATTGTACTATAGCACTGGCAAGGTTGAAACTAGGTGGCGGTTGGGATCCTATTCCCGAGTTAAAAGTAGGGCCAAAGGGCTCTTCTGAAGGAGGGGTCCCTTCATTTCTTGGAAAAGACATGGCTGGTTGATAAGGATTCTGGCTTAACTAAACTTTTTCTGAATCTGACTCCCCCCTGGAATCTGTGTGTGCAATTCCTTTAACTTTCATGGTGACAATTGGGGTGAGAGGATGATGTATCAAGCGGTGTTCTATTCTTTTCCAAGCCGGGGTGTGACAATTAGTACGCCACCTCCAAGTGAAAATGGTAAGCAGCGGATCAGACTGTGAATGGATTTTTGAATGGTATGCATGGTATGCATGCCTTTTGTTCCTTGTGAGCGATGCATGATGCATATGGCTGCACATAGATGTGGTTAGAGATGATGCGATGGCTTAGTCCTCTGACACATATAGGACATTTGTATCTCACGCTACCATAGTGATATGTGGTGATGCAATAGAGGCACAAGAGAAGTCCTACGTGTGTTGCTAAACTTCTTCCGTGGGCGGGAGTAGTAAGGGTAAGTTGATTCAATTCTACTCTTGAAGCAATGCATGGGGGTGCATGATCACAGAGCACATACCACGCAAATCGTCCCTCTTCCAACCTTATGACTCCCGCGTAACGCCTCTTTGGAAGGATGGAGTTTTGGCCTCTTCACCGGTAATGGCAAAAGAAGCACGTCCTAATTATTTTATTTGTTCTAGTTAGTCCTAACGAAATGAAGTGCTAGGGATTTTTCTAACGTGGCTTTGGTATAGGGTCGTTGATGTAGAAGGTTCCCGTTTACCTTGATTCCACATCACTCAACCACTTTCCAAATAGGTGCAATCGTAGGAGTTCACGTGTTGGTTAAAACGAGTGATCCACCAACTAGGCATCCTTAATTCCAAGAGGGCGTGAGTGATACTTCGTGAGCTTCTCAGGTAAAATGGGGCACCTAAAAATTACCGAACTATCTACACGAGTAAGGATAACACGTCTTAAGAAAAGGAACGAAATTTTAATTTGGCCAATGATTTCAATACATCATCAAAATCATTTAAACTTTATAGAAAGAAAGTACAAGTTTAAAGAGATAAATCCCCAGCAGAGTCACCACTGTGAGCGGACGACGTTTCACATGGTAGCAGCAGGGCCGGGCCGGTGGGCTGGCCTCTTTGGAGTGACGGGGGATGCATGTGATGTGATAAGAAAATGTTTTCGCACATTCTAATGTTCAAAAGATATGAGATCGAAATCCCGTACTTAAAATAGAGTCACCACCCGGTTCAGCTCAACCGGGAAATTTTTGGTACGATTTTCCCACCGGGTGGTTGGACCAAACCTTAAGTAGAGATTCCGAGTTCGGATGATGTTATCTATTTTTCATTAGGCCGAATTAAGATACTTCATTCTTTCTTAATCGGTTTAATCCATCCTATTTATTTGTATTTTCAGTTTTTTTCGTGTTTATCAAGCAATTGAAGCGACGAATAAAATATTTACAGCCATTCAAAAATAAGTGCAGAAAATAAAGTTATTACAAAGCTTTCAAATCCTGTACATTTTTCTATACGATAAATAAAATACCTGAATGTCTGATTTACATCTGCGTGCAGAGGATGGTTAGCACAGATATGAGATATTTTATTTACTATATTATAAAGCTCGATTGGATGGCTAAAACGAGATTCAAACGATGTTTGTGGGAATTCCATTTTAACCAAATTTTAGATTCGATCTTTGCTTTAACCGGATTATAAATAAAAAATGCCACACGTCATATGGCGGGCTCTATTTTTGGAAGGTTTTAGACCTCCCTTGTTACATTGTACATCCTAATTTTGGACAGTAACTAATCTAGGAACAAACAAAACACAAAACTGTTATCCAGAAAGCCATGCCGCCGACGAGGAAACTGATGCCGCCGGCGACATGGTTGATGTCACTGGCGAGATGGCTGATGCTGCCGGTGACATTAATTGTGTTGCTAGCGACATCAACATGCAGGCAGGCTACAAGGCTTTCTAAGTACCATAAAGAAAGGGTCCCATAAGAAAATGAGGTCTCTGGGGAATATGATGCCACTGACGGTATCAGTGATGTCTCTAGCGACATGGCTAATACCATTGGTGACATCACATGTCTCCGACGACTTCAATTCCTTACAGCAGTAGGGATAATAGTAAAAAAATGACCGAAAACCCGAAAATGAATACAAATTAATAAAAATCAACACAAATCAGTAATATTAATGCCAAATAGCTTTGAAACTCGGGATTTTTACCTCGAGGCCATGAATCCACCTCTTTATGGACTAAAAAGAAATGCCTCCAGGGATCTTGTTATGATGATTTAGTAGTAAATTCGAGTGTTTCAAGTTTCTAAATCCAATTAAGTTGATTTTTAACTACAGGATTTACTGATTTTAAGCTCACAATCAGAGAATTCAAAGAAAAACCAGGAAAAATGGATCGGAATCCTTTTTTCTACCTTATCTAATTCTTGTCTCACTAAAATCTATTTTATCCTTATAACATTAAAATTCTAACATTAGATGGTTCCTCCCCCAAATTGCAGCTCAAGGTGTGCTTTTATAGGTGAAATGGGGTGTTTTTCGAGGCCTTTTTGACCAATTCCGCCGAAAGTGGCCGAAAGGCTGTCTGTATAGGGATTCATTTTGGGCCATGCTGCCGGCGACATGGTGATGCCGCTGGTGGTATGGACGATGCCACCGGCGACATGGCAATATCGCCAGCGGCATGGCTGATGCCGTTGGTGGCATTAGCCTCCAACATACTGACAGGTAGCGGGCCTAGGAGCCTAAAAAGTCATCAAAAGTGGTTTAATAGTGGGTGGAAAGGCATCTTTTTGATTTTTAATAATATTTTAATGGGTATTTATTATTTGGGTGCAAATCATCGGTTCAAGCTCCTACCGGATGCGTTATCGGCCACGCCAAACTGGATTCTACCAAGTATAAAATTTGCAAGAAATATTATTTTGGTAATAAAAATTCTAAAGAGAACTTTTATTTTGAGGCATTAAAATCGGGTACACATCATCATCGTCTCACGAGAGGGACTGCAAAATCCCGTGCTCACACCTGTTCTAATCTTTGTGGATGCAAGCAAATTTATTTATTCTATTTTATAACTTAGAACAAATATATGGGTTCCCTTGCAATTTCCCCATTTCCCCTTGTTGTAATTTTTATCCCCCCCTTTATTGCTGGTGCTTTATTATGAATTGTTGAATGCATGAACCAAGTGTGAAAGAGTGTAGAAAAATAGGATTTTCGTAATAATTCCCAAGTGATGAAAAGAAAACGGTTTTATGCGGCAAATGTAATTTTGAATTAACTAAATGAGAAATAAGTGACTCATCCGATACCCGAATCTCTGATCCAAAAGGTATGAGTCTCCCACCCAATGGGAACCATACAGAAACTCTTTCCTAAGTAGACAACTTAGGTGGTGACTTTATCATTTATATCAAGATATGGATCTCGATTCTTTTATTCATTAAAATTGGTTAAAATATGCAAACTTGAACTAACTGGTTCCATCATGCTTAAATCTAAACAAACCCCCAGTGGACCCCACCACAAGGCACCAAGGGAGATCCACATATCTTAGACCACCAAGAGTTCACAGTGGTGACTCTGCTAGGGACATAATCTTTTAACTTGCAAAATTTTGGTTTTTTTTAAAAGCTTAAAAGACTAAGATGAGCACCGAAAATCATTTACTTAATTCAACCCATTTTCTTTTTCATCATTTGGGAAAATTATTACACTCTATCTTCTCACCTCCTTCTCTCTAGTGCTAGGTTA
The DNA here is from genome assembly GCA_947683365.1 of Euphorbia pulcherrima. NCBI lineage: Eukaryota > Viridiplantae > Streptophyta > Magnoliopsida > Malpighiales > Euphorbiaceae > Euphorbia > Euphorbia pulcherrima. Next base: position 33,178,741 of record CANTUS010000015.1, on the reverse strand, counting down.
GGATGCCCTATTTTTTCTGCAAAAGTTACGAAGGTGTCGCTTATGCCCGCCGGGAATTGGGGACACCCTAGTGGGTGGAGCACTCATTATCACATCCCTCCAAAAGAGGCTTGGTGCGATGGGAACCTACTACATCAACTTCCATTACATCCCTACACCGTTCTCATTGAGAGACTTAGAATTTTATCCTCTATGTACCTTTTTCCAATGAGATTAGAATAGGCCGCCCTTTATTATCCTCGTGGTAATCAAAGGAAAATACCTTCATAATTGGTGGGAGGAATAAGGTTGGAGGACACATTTCGCATGTGTTATGTTGTATTCCCTTGTAATTAAATTCACCATGGATTGTTGTATATCGCTCCTGCATAACCAAACCCATGCATGTACTAATCTTTTAGTTACCACCTCAGTTTAAGCCAAAGAATTGGAAACTTCATCCAGTCCTCATCTCAGTTCACCCCATGGCTCAATTTGGTAAGTCTACTCGTCCAGCAAACCCAACGCTCCTCGCAGCTAGTAGTGGGTCCTACTTCCTCCATTAAGAGGCAATTCTATAAGTTCACCATAGCGGTAACCAAAGGCAGTTTCCCTATTTTGTGGTTATGCCTAAGGGGATTATCCTTCCTTTTTTTAGGGGTTTACCCTACGACATGACTCACGATCAGAGAGTTCACCCTTCAACTCTTGGAGACATCTCACCTTGGGAAACCCCTCTTGTAAGATTTTCAAGAAATTGAACAAGTAAATGGGAGTTTTTATGTGTACCATGTTAGTCCCGGTCACCCAATAAAAGAGTGTGAGGATCTTCTCAAAGCTATCACTATATTGATCGATGAAAGGAAAATTTGTGAACTCAGGATGAGAGGGGAGGAAGTGGCCATAATTAACTCTTGACTAGAAGAAGATGAGATGTGGAAGCACATCATAGAAGTCAAGAAGATTAGGGAAGAGCCATCAATAACGGATTTGATGGCCATCAAGCAATGGAATGGGGAGCCCATCTATGATTATTCCTAGAGGTGGATGATTGTCTTGATAACTCTCAAGAGATGACCATATGAGAAAGAGTTAGCCAACTGATTCACGTTTGGGTTATGTTCTCACTCCATAAGATAGCATTTGTGAAAGCATACAAGACTATTCCTGAGTGTTATGAAGTAGCTATAGAAGCGGAAAGATGTTCCAAGAAGATGGAAGCCAACAACCCGTCGAAGGTCGAAGTAGATGAAGCCATCGATACCCTCACTACTTCAATGGACACCATCTTATGCTTAGGGGATAAGAAGAAGATGCCTATCCAAGAAACCTTGAGGAACCTGGCCTAATTCATAAGAGACACCATGAATGATGTGCTGACCAAAGAACAGTTGCAAGATCTGGATCGCGACCTGACTCACCTCCTGATGAGTGACCATGAAGACCCTCCGCTTGTGGAGGATGACAATACAATTATATGTAATGAAAATGATGTAGCTTTCAGGCATTCTAATGATAATGATTTTGCTTACTTGCTTGATGTTTCACGTGACGGTACTACGCATTCATCGGACCATACGCATAACATTTTTAGCATTCATGATACTTCATTGCACGACATTAATTTAGGTACTACGGAAAATCCAAAAATGATAACAATATCCAATGAATTAACCCCCTATCAAAAAAGGAGAGATGATAAAAGTGCTTACAAAACATGTTAACGCTTTTTCTTGCTCTTACAAAGACATGTCTGGTGTAGACCGTCAAATCATCGAGCATCGTATCCCTACTGATCCAAAGTTCACACCAGTCAAGCAAAATTTGAGGAGGTTATGTCCGGAATGGGCCTACAAGATCAAAGCAGAAGTTGCCAAGTTACTAGAGGCTAAGTTCATTAAGGTAATTGAATATCTGATGTGGTTAGCAAATGTGGTTCTTGTTCCAAAAAGGGAAGGAAAGGTTAGGATGTGTGTTGACTTCCGATATTTGAACAAGGCATCACCAAAAGATGATTTCCCGTTGCCCTATATTGATGTGCTAATAGACAGTGCCGCCAGAGCCGCGATGTATTCATTCTTAGATGGTTTCTCCGGGTACAATTAGATCCTAATGGATATCATTGACAAGGTTAAGATAACTTTCATTACAAAATGAGGAGTGTATTGTTACAAGGTAATGCCTTTTGGCCTAAAGAATGCAGGGGAAACATATCAGAGGGCTGTAACAGTCCTATTGCATGACATGATCCATAAAGAGGTTGATGTTTATATGGATGACATGTTGGTAAAGTCTAATATGAGGGAAGAGCATCCGGAGATCTTACACAGATTCCTGATAAGTATTGAGAAATATAACCTCCATTTGAACCCAAAGAAGTGTGTGTTCAGGGTTACATCAAGGAAACTCTTGGGCCACATCGTAAGTTAGAGAGGAATTAAGGTTGACCCCAATAAAATCAGAGCTATTCAAGAAATGCCTATTCCCAAAACCGAAAGGGAAGTCAGGTCATTTCTGGGATCGCTTCAATAAGTGAGTCAATTCATTGCCAAGCTAACAAAAGTTTGCCAACTAATCTTTAAGTTATTAAGGAAGAAGCAGCCGATAGAGTGGAATGAGCAATGCTAAATTACCTTTAATAAGATAAAGGCTTACCTCATGAGTCCCCCGGTCTTGAAGCCTCAAATGCTCGGAAAACCATTGATTCTCTATTTGGCCATAGAGGAGTCATCTATGGGTGCTGTGAGCACTAGATTTTAGTGATCCACCTCACAAAACAATGATGAGAGCTATATATTACATTCTTTTACGGGTATTATCCATTAGAGGTGTTCCTACTGTTGTAGAGTAGAGTTTGGCCAATATTAGGAGACCTCGTCTACCCCTAGGGACCCGTACGGGTGTTGCTTAGTGGTACAGATCCACTGGCAGTACCCATACGGGTATCAACTTCCATACGGCTGGAGGGGACCCATATGAGTCCCTAGTACCCATATGGGTTATGACCCACTCGTACGGGTCCAGTTATTGCCTGAATAGGCTCGCTTGGAAGGTAAGCCTTACCTATTTAAAAAATGGCAGGTTATAAATGTTGGTTAATGCATTTAGACCCCATTTTCTGTATAAATAGGTCCTTTCCCCTTCATTTCACAACAGACACACAACTCTTAAGCATAAAAACTATAGAGAAATTATAGTTCTAAAGGTATAAAAAAGGTATAGTGGGGGTATAGGAAGTATAAAATAGGGAGAAAACCCATTCCTTAAGGTTTCATCCACATTTTATTAATTCCTGACTTCATTCTGTGCATTTTTGCCAAGCTCTCTCAACAGTAAAGGAATCGCCTCAAAGTGGATTCACACTGTAAAGGTAACGCTCCTGAGTTTCATAGAAACTTACACCTCTTTTATTTCATTATTATTCTCTGCTTCTGTCATTTCTATTTCTTATTATTCTAGGTCTAGTCCTAGCCCTTATAAGTATTGTTGGCACCATACATCCCTAGGGATATTATATCGGCGCGCCAAACTCATAAGGAGGGAAATCCCACTTGGTTGTACTGTTATTTCTACTATTGGTATTTTATTTGTTATATTTGCCTTATTTTTCTTTTAGATCCGATCCCGATTAATATGAGCCTTATTGGTACCTAATATCCCATTTTAGTGGTTATGTTGGTATGCCATACTCATATAAAGGGAAATCCCATTTCTTCTTCTCTCGTCCTTTTTGTTGTTTCTGTCTCAGCCTTCCTAGGCCCAGTACGGGTCCCCTATACACGTATGGGTCCCACATTGGTCGTATGGTTATAGGCCCTAGAGGTAGAATCCATGTTTTCTTTATTTTCCTATTTCTGCATAGCAAATGGTGATTTTGGGTATAGGCCCCAAAGGCAGAATCTAGGTTTTCTTTATTTTCCTATTTTCTTTACAGAATGAACCTGAAATCACCATTTGCCATGTAGTCACTTTCACTAATTATATGGTAAATCAACTCACATAAATAAATCAAGTTCTTTTCAATAGAATGATTGTTTATGGTGTGCTATAAGCTGTGCTAACGTCTGTGGATGCAGGGGAATTTATCTTTATTTTGTTTTGTAACTTAGAACAAATGTATAGGTTCTCTTTGCAATTCCCCCATTTTTCCCCTGGTTGTAATTTTTATCCCCCATTTATTGCTTTTGCTTTATTGTAATAAGTAAATGCATGTAACGAGTGTGAAAGAGTGTAGAAATAGGATTTCTATGATAATTCCCTAAATGATAAAAACTGAAATGGTTTTACGCGGTGAATGTAATTTTGAATCAACTAAATGAGAAATAAGTGACTCATCCAATACCCGAATCTCTAATCCAATAGGTATGAGTCTCCCGCCTAAAGGGAACCGTACCAAAAATCTTTCCCAAGAAGACAACTTGGGTAGCGACTCTATCAATTGTATCTAGATTTGGGTGTCGATTCTTTTATTCATTAAAATTGGCTTATTGTGCAAACTTTAACTAAAAAATGTTTTGTCATGCCCAAATCCAACCAAACCCCCAGTGGGCCCCGGCTTTCTCAAAAAGGAGCCAAGGGAGACCCACAATGTCATCAACACCTCATAGTGGCGACTCTGCTGGGGATATAATCTTTTAACTTACAAAATGTTGGTTTGTTTTATAAGCTTAAAAGATTACGATGAGCTCCGAAAATCATTTACTTGATTCAACCCATTATTGTTTTCATCATTTGGGAAAATTATCATACTCTATCTTCTCATCTACTTCTCTCTTTAGTTAGATGCGCTCTTCTTCTAGCGCTAGGATAGGGTGGCCTATTATTTCTGCAACACTCATGAAAGTGTTACCCATGCCCGCCAGGAATTGGGGAGACTCTAGTGGGTGGAGCACTCAATGCTATCTCCCTCCAAAAGAGGCTCGGTACGATTGGAACCTTTTACATCAAACTTTCAATATGTCCCTATACCATTCTTATCAAAAGCCATAGAATTTTATCCTCTAGGGTACCCTTTTTTAGTGAGATTAGACTAAGGAAGAATGGCCTCAGACTCAGCGGGAGAAATAAGGACGAAATCGATCGCTTCTCATGTATTGTGTTACCTACTCTTGTGATTAACCCCACCATGCATCGCTGTAATTTATGCATGCATATCACATCCCATGCATGTACTGATCTCTTTGTTATCACCTCAGCCAAAACCAAACCTCAAAGGGAAAGAGCTTAGAAATGATCTCAAGTCCATTTGACTCGCATTCTGATTTCTCCAGTACAGCCAAGGGTTGATCCATGTCAGTCTCCAAGTATTTTGTCCAGTAGTCAGTTTAATCTGGTTGATCTTTCTGCTTATCATCCTAAGGAGATGTCTTGCATTCTGACTCCAGATGGCTAGATAGATGTTGAGGTTGAGGATGTTGCCACTTGAGAGGAGGCAAATGCATTAAGGACCGAGTTTAGGTCAAAGATCACAAATGCCATCTCTCAATACTTGGGAAGTGACTAGTTCTTGGACCGAATGAATGAAAAGATGTTGACCGGCATCAGGGCAATCATAATCGACGAAAGAAGGGAAAATGCTCCTATTAGTGCTCCAATACTGAATACAGTGGCCAGCGCGCGAGTATCAGGAATCACTCATAATCCATTTACTCAGTTTCGATTGCCGCCAGTACAGACTCAAAGGGATGCTTTCGGTCCGTTTAGTCAGTTAGGTTTTGTGGGTCCGCTCAAATTGGCTAGCTTATTATTCTAAATAGTAGGCACAGTGGCCCCTCTAGTCATTAGTCAATTTGCTCAGTCTAGTCAGGGACTCATACCATCACCATTTGGGGCTTCTGGTCTGATACCAAATTTTATGGTCACGCCCAAAGGGATGACCTTTCCTCAATCAGCGGGTCTACCCTTATGTGCGATTACCCAATTAGAAGGGTCATCTCTATCTATGGAATTGTGTGACTTGCTTTAGAATTTGCTTGCTGCTAATCTTGGATTCCAACCATCCATCCAAGTAACTAGAGAGGAAGATTGGTTCTCTAAAAATTTTAGTATGCCTAGCATAGCGAAGTATAAGGGAACCGGTCCACTGCAATCTCATATCACCACCTATTAGAGGATTATGAGGATTAGGAAGTCAAGTGATAAGGTCCTAGCTAAAATGTTCCCCTATACTCTGGAAGGTCCTGCTATTGAATGGTATAACAGTATGTCAGACGAGGTGACCAAAGATTGGAAGGCTTTATCAGAGGCTTTTATCGAGCAGTATGGTTTCAATGCTACCATTAAAACTACCATACAAAATTTAGAGGCTATCAAACAGGCCCCCAATGAGAAGTTCAAACCTTACTTTGAAACATGGATGGCCACTCAAGTTCTGTTGAAAGATAGGCTAAGTCTCCTGGATATGATCGTGAAGTTAATGGATGGTGCCCTACCCTGATTATTGTAAGATCCTTGGCATGGATAAATTCTCTAGCTACATTGAAGTCTTTGAGAAAAGTGGGAAAGAATTGAGGAATTGGAGAAGGTAGTATACCGGCCAAACCTTGGTTCAAGAACGGCGACTCGACCTCAGCCTAGGCTTCTAAACCAAGGTCTAGCTCAGATCCCAACACCACAGCCGTACAAGAAGAAGTTACTGCGGTTTATGTCTTTGAAGATGATATTTCCCCTTAGAAGGGGTCCCTACCTACCATCTTCACCAAGCTAAGGGCACCGGGCCTCCTTCAAAGCATCAAAGATAAGGATCAGTTCTGTGCCTATCACATTTGTAAGGGTCATCGCACAGGTGCTTGTAGAGACTTGTTGGAGGCCATCCGTGGCCTGATTAAGGATAAGAAAATCCAAGAACCCGAACTTAAACCAAGTACCTTGAATAACCCCCTACCAAAATTTGAGAGGCAAGTTTTGGTTATTGAGCCGGGGCTCCCCTCCCATCATGTCTTCGATATCATCATACAAGTTAACCCCATCATTCACTCGGTGGTAGCCGTACCCCATGAATCTGTCCCAATTGATATTGATGCATATGAGTTAGGAGATGCTTATGACGAGGGAGCTATGCTAGTCTTACCCAAACCAATTGACATTGATGCTTATGACCTTGAAGAGCCAGCGCTATTGGTTGAAACTCCAGAGGGGAGAAGCTATATGAAAGATGGGGTCTTGCATATGACCTATAGTGGAAGGGTGGCTCCTGCTGCCCTCCCGAAAAAGAGAAGGGGCAGAGAAGCTGACATCCAAATCCTCCCGAATGCTAGCACGGTACCTACTTTTGTGCCTGCCACTGAGACCCAGGTTTTGATGGATATAGATTCGAAAGTTACTCGCCTCATCCAATAATTACAAGTTACCCCAGCCAAGTACAGCATTTGGCAACTTCTCATTGATTCTGAGGATCACCGCAGGGGTTTGATAGAAAAGTTATTAAGCATGGGAGCTACACCTACCACCTCTCTCGTGGAAGTATTCTCAGTTGTAGGGGGTTCCTCCCAGCCACATGGAACCCATCTTATTTTACCCATCAGATCTTTTGGATGAAGGAAATAAACTCAATAAGACACTTTTCATTAAGTTACAGATCTTTGATCGTTCTATTTCGTGCATCATGGTGGATGATGGTTCCGCTCTCAACCTTTGCCCTTCCAAAATTCTCCCTCACGTAGGATTGGATGAATCGATGCTTGAAAAATCTAATACCATCATAAGGGCCTATGATGATACGAATAAGAGTGTGGTTGGGGTCTTTGAAGCTGAGGTCATAGTCGGGGAAGTAGCGTCCAAGGTCTTATTCACTGTACTGGACATCCCTGTCTCTTACTCACTATTGTTGGGTCATCCTTGGCTCTATGCACTAGGGTCAGTTCCTTCTATGGTCCATTAAAAGATTAAACTCATTCATAATGGCAAGTTAGTAACCATCAAAGCCGACGAACCATCAGTTATAGCGGCTATGGAAATAGAAGAGAAGGAGTCTAGGGAGGCTATAGCTCATTGAAATAAGGTTAAGAGGCCGATGTCTCTTAAAGTTGAGAGAATCTTCAAGGCATGTCTGAACCTATCATACCTCTTCCTTGGCCATTCATATTTGGTTGAGGATATCGTCCAGGTGCTAGGAAATCCAAGATACATCCCTATCTTATGGTAGGAGCTGGAGTAAAAAAGAAAGCATTTTCAGGGGAGGACGAATCCGTTGATGTTAGGGGCAAAAGGGTCCCTGGTTTCTAGATCTATAATGATGTGTTTGATTTGAAGAAGGGATCCATGGTCGAAGCCTCACTTTCTATGGAAATATGTAGTAGTACTGAGAGGGAGGAGATGGGTAAAGTAGTTGAATCCATCACCAAGGCTCTAGCGGTACTCATGAAGAAGAATTGGAAGGGGGATGACAAAGGAAATCCCATAAGTAAGGCTGCTAAGTAATTGGCAAAGGCAGTAGCTGAAGAAATTCAAGCCAACCTACGCGCCGCCGCCTCAGCTGAACTCGGTCAACAAGGCCTTCCACCTGTGGAGGATGACTCAAATGATGTGATTTTTAATATTGCCAACATTTTTTATACAAACAATGCCGCTTATAAGGCATATCATGAGTAGTTGTAGCATGAGTTTCCTTATTATGTCATGAATAAATTGATGCTTTTCCATTCACATTCCGTAAGAGCATTTCATTTTAAAGACTTCATAAACTCATAACAACGAAGTTCTTAAGGCAATGATAAGATTTTATTGATAAAATTGACTTTGAGTATATCACAATGACACAAAGATCCAATGGTTAAAACTTATCTCAAAAAGAGAGATAAAAAGTGCTTAGCAAACATGATAGCAATAGGCCTTGGTTCATCTTTCTTCATGACGGGGGGGAAGGACACAAAGATATCCATCATCAAAGAAAGAAGACCCAGAGGAATCCAACAAAAACCAAAAAATGGCTAAGTTCATAGAGGTATATTTTTGCTCGATGCGGGATTCTGCATCATGTCAACTCCGACAATGAGGTTTAGTTCCAAGGGGCAACTAGTGAGTTACTTGAGAAGTTTAATGTTGAGCATCACAGAGATTCCCCATACAGGGCACAAGCTAACGGGGCAGTAGAAGCTGCTAACAAGTCAATTAAGAAAATCTTATCCAAGATAGTAGCCACTTACAGGGATTGGGCTGACAAACTTCCATTTATAGTTTGGGGGTACAAAACCAATGTGAGGATGCCTACTGGCCAGACACCTTTCTCTTTAGTATATCGCATAAAAGTAGTATTACCTATTGAAATAAAAGTAAGATCATTACGTGTAGTACTCAAAGCTCAGTTAAACGAGTCAGATTGGGCAAAGGTTAGATATGAAAAGTTGAACATGATAGATGAAAAGTGACTCAAAGCACTCGACCACTTACAGATGTACCAACAACGCATGGCTCGCGCTTACAATAATAGAGTTAGATACCCAAAACAACCTCTCAAGGTGGGTGATCTAGTTCTCAAGCAGTTGTGCTAGGTCAACATTAATGTTAGGGGCAAGTTTGGGCCTAACTGGGAAGGACCGTTCGTAGTTAAGAAAGTCCTTGGCAACGGAGGAATCAAGCTTATGGATATGGATGGAAATGAATTCTTGAATACAGTAAATCAAGATAGGCTCAAGCCTATCATGTTTAGGTTAAAAGAAATAAATCACAAAAAAGTAGCTCAAAGAATAAAATAAATAAAACACTCGACAAGTGGTCCTCTACTACTTGGGCAAAAATTAGGGTGTAACCCGCTGATCGATATTCTGCAAATCGGTGGCAAAAGTTAGGGAACTTTAAATAAAGCCCGCTAAGTTGAAAACCTGAAAAGGGTGGCTTAGGCAAGAGTTATAGCATCGAGATAAAACACATCAATTTCTTTCTAGAAAATCTGCAAAAGACCAGTAGGCAGTAGGGGTTAGCCATTGGAAATTGTTACCATTGCCTATGTAATCAAATTAATCTCATCAATAAACATGTTATAAATTGCGAAGAATCTTGGTCTTATGAATGCATGCATGTCTTTAGATGAAATAATCGCAGGTATGTAAACATCAATTTTTCAGTATCATGTCATGCATCTTTGTTAAAATTCTTTGTACTATGTGCACCATTCAGTAAAAGAAAAAAAATACCGATGGGTCATGAAAGAAATTAGACCCATGCAAAATTCAGAAAAGCCTGCTGGGTTGAAAACTCGAAAGGGCAGGCTAGGCAAGTGGGCCAGGCAAAAATTAAAGCAAAAGCCTGTTGGATTGAAAACCCGAAAGGGCGGTCTAAACAAAAATTAGGGCAAAGGAAAAAAGTCCGCTGGGCCAAGCCATCAAGGATAGCCCAGGCAAAAATTAGGACAAAAAAAAATGTTCGGTAGGTCATCTCACATTGAATGGCATAGGTAAAAATTTGAACACCACCTAATCCCTTCGCTATAGAATCATCGGGAAGAAAGTAACATGGGTTTGCAATGGCGATATTCAATGGTCTCGGTTCGAAAAAGTTCACATGCATAAAAGTTAAAAGTCAAATGTAGTAGTTCAAAGTTCACATTCAAAACAAGCCACGCAGGGCTCCAAAATATCAAAAAGCTACCCAAGTAATCAAATATAAAATGCCGGGGGATCCCATCCCTGGCCACCCTCCTGAACCTGATTCTGGGTATCCGCTAGTAGGTCATCCACATCTATGGTCATATGCTCCTCGGGCACATCAGCACCAGCGGTTGGCTGAACAGAGTACTTGATCCCTAATGCCTCCACACCTATGGTATCATACTCACCCTTAGCAGGCCGAGCTCCTTCCCTCTGAGTCACTCGGTATGCAGAAAGATAATCCTCGGACTCAATATCAAAAGGGGGCGGTATATGCCTATCCTCGATCATCATCACCAGCTGGCCCCTCAACATCTCTATCTCGGCCCTCGCCCGAGCAGTCTCAGCCCTAGCCTGATCAGCCTCAGCAGTGGCCACCCTCAGCTGCTCTTCCAAGAATCTAGTCCTCTCCTCTGTAGCATCCAAGTCCCGGGCGGATCTATTAAGCTCCTTGGCTAGCAGGGTATGCATTAGAATCACGAGATTAGTATACATATATATCCTAGCATGCATCATGCATAGTTTGATAAATTTTACAGGTAAAACTTACCGAGGCTAGTTCATCATGCGCCTATAGTAGGTCTCTCACCAAAAAGTACCCCTTGGCAATCCTCTCTGCCTCAGCAATAGTCACCTAGAAACAAAGGGTCACATCAGGACAGAACATTCCAGGCAATCACCATAATGGACAAGGGTAAAAGTGAGAAACTCCTTACGTGGTAGAACTGGAAGGAGTGAAACCAATAGGCTGGACTGACTCCTCGAGCTCCTTGACGGCTCATTTCCCTAAATGGCCATGGAGTTAGAAGAAGGTATCCAGCTCAGCTCGGAGGATCCCCTCTCTCACGAATCCAGAAGCACGAGACCGCTTCTTCGGTGGCTCAGGGGCAATAGCAGCAATGGTGGCAGGTCTCTTCCGTATAGGAGCAGGAGGCTCTAACAATAAGACATCATACTCAGAATACTAGGCAATTACTAGAAATCATATAGTATTCACAAAGCCTTGAGTTAAGAAAATACCTGAGAAGAAGGGGTAGCAGACCTAGTCAAGCCCCTAGTACCCTGAGCCATGAATGGGCCCCTTTGGTCACCCCCCGGCCCATCCTTATCATCATCACCCCCATCATCATCCTCATCATCACTCTAGTGAAACTCAAAGGGGACATCCTCATGATGAATCCTCTCATAAGGAGGGAGAAGCAAGAAATTGATGAAGTCTCTATAAGAACCCACCTTAGATAGCACTCGGGCCCCCTCGCCTAATAGATAAAGTCCCTAATCGGTCCCTGGCATGATGTGAAGCCAGAATATGCCCACTGGGACCGGGGGAGGAATTGGTCTATCCACCACTACGCTAGTCCTCCACTCTCAAACCTGCTTGCTAAAGTACCACTTGTAGGAGAGTGGTGACTCCAAGATGAAGCAGCGGTCATCAACACCAGCTTGCATCCACTCAATGGCCCCATATGTAGGTAATCTCTCCCACGAGTCTTGGATAACCTGCACGATATAAGTGCACTATGAGTATCACAACCTAATAAACATAGTTTCTATTAATGGCTTGTTGAAATGTAAAATGCAGGTTTAATAGGGAAGAAGTTTACCCGATCAGAGCACAGCTGGCACAGGAACTCTCTATACTGAGCTATACTTAGGGGCTGGTCCTGCCAGAATCCCATCCATCGGGAGATGATATGCGGAGTCTCGGGCTACATAGGTAATCCCGGCCTAGGGATGAACTGGTGCTTAAAAGCCTAAATCTGAAAAGCAAAATAAAGGACTAGTCGCACACATTTCGAATGAAAAGATAAAGCACTAAAGATCAGCTTTCAGAATTACCAGCAAGATCACGTGGCAGATCTTGAGCTCAGACTGCCGGCCCCAACCTCCAACATCCAATCTATAGTACAGCTGCGCTAGGATAGCCTGGCACCAGTTCTTGTCATGTACATTAGCAAGATCCTCTACAGCAGCAAGCAAACTTTAGTTAAGGTTGCCGGAATAGACTGGGAAGAAGATAGTAGTGAGGAACGTCAGTAGGAAGGACCTAGCATACTGATCCCTCCTATCAGCCACAACAGGCCTCGACTTCCCAATCTAGTAAGAGTGTAGATCCCCGTACTTGTGCTTGTTTGCCCTGCCCGAATGAAGCCCAAGTAATCCAGCTATATAGGCCTTGGCCTCAAGCCTAAAGTGCCACCTATCAGTGAACACATCAAAGTGGACGATCACCCCACTCCACTCCAGCCCCGTCATAGCACAGACATTGAAAGGAGTGATAGTGACCTCCCTAATTGGCAGGTGGAAGGTATGAGTTATCTCTGACCACCTCTCCGTTAGAGCAGAAACAGCCCCCGGAGCCAGCGCCTTTAGAGCCTGTAGAATGGCCCTAATGATGTTGTAAAAGCCAAAGGATTCGATGCGGGCCCACAGCTCGGTATCCCCTGCAATGCACATCTCCTCGTACCATTTCCTATAGAAGCTCAGAGTTCCCTCAGTCTCATACTAAAACTATATAGACAGAATTATAGTTCAACATGGTTAGAATACAGCAAATGTATCAGAAATCAGAAATCCTAGCAGAAAATCAAGGAAATCGACATTCTATCCCCAGAATCAAGACCCGTACGGGCAATCCCCACCCTTATGGGTACAACATTTGTTCCCGTATCAAGATTGGGACCCTGTACGGGTCCCCCCTCACCCGTATGGGTCCCCTGCAAATAGTAGCTCCATAAAAAAATTTCCTAAAAATCCAAAATCATCTAAATTCAATGAAAGCTCATCCAAAGCTATCCTAAAAGCATCCTAGGCTAAAGTTACATGCATTAGGCTCTATCTCAAGGTCTAAAATGCCCTAGATTGTGCCAAATTTTGAAGAATTTTTGAAAGTTCAAAAATGGAAAATGGGGAATTAAGTGAAATTACCTGTGCTCTAGAAGCGTGAGTCTCAGGGGAAGGGATTAGAGGCACTTCAAAAGCCGGTGTGAGCCCGAGAAAGGAATCCCCTTCACGAAAAGTGTACCCTATAGAAATTGGACATTCTTAGAGCCCTAAATCACCCACCGAGGGTAAATCTTTGAGCCTAAGGGAGAAATGGCCAGTTTATGGGATCTTTTTATACATTTTGGTTGGATTAGGATGAGAATCACTTAGAAGTGCAAAAAGGGAAGTTTTGTGTGAGGTGGGATGTAAGGGTCTGATTAGTTTTTAAAACCCCTTGACTGGGACTCGTATGGGTCTCGCCCATCCATACAGGTGTTAGTCCCCCAAAATCCCATCCGTACGGGTCCCACTGACCTGTATGGTTCTTTATTACCATTTAAGGGTAGATCTCTATCTCAACAAGTACCAATGACTCATCTAGTCCGAGTCCGAGGCCTGCCCCACTCTCTCTCAACTTTATCTTAAATCAACTAGGGGAAAAGACCCTTAGTCAATTCAAAATGATTACTAATGAAAACAGTTCTTTTTGCAGGTTTACACAAATACAGGGAAACCCAGTAACAGGGAACTTTTCAAAGGACTTTGCTCCATTCCCCAGTAGCAGAACCGGTCAAGGGGCATTATCTAAGTATCCTAAGGGCATTCCCCTGAGGGCACTTCCCAGCAATAGGGACCAGATCCAAGAGCATCCCCCCATTCACTAGTAGAGGGATCGGATCTAGGGGCCTCCCCTTATTTCCCAGCAGTGGAATCAGTAGATCCAAGGGCATCCCCCCATTCTCCAGTAAAGGAATTAAATCTAAGGGCATCCCCCCCATTTCTTAACAATGAAATCAGATCTAGGGGCATCCCCCATTCCCTAATAGCAGAATTAGTCAATGCAGGGGCATCCCTCCTTAGTCCATCCCTCCTAGAGGCATTCTTTGGGAGGCACCCTTCTAAGGGGCACTTCATTCTAGAGCAATTGGGACAAACCCGAGATTTCTCACACTTAGTTTACAATTTATTCAGAGGCCGACCCCCCATCCATACATCTTTATTCTTAATTGAAAGGGCAAAAATATTTTTGTTTCCACAAAAGTCAATTAAGAATAAGGATATGTCAGCTTAGACAATGATTAACTTGGTGTTTGATTATTGTCTCTTTTCACAGGTTATGCAAAATCATCATTGAGGAAAGTCGATCTTCCTAAGGAAAGGGATACGAGGAGAAGTCATCCGCCTTAGGAAAGGGATACATCATTTAGGAAAGTAAATCTACCTTAGGAAAGGGATACAAGGAGAAGTCATCCACCTTAGGAAAGGGATACATCATTCAGGAAAGTTGATCCGCCTTAGGAAAGGGATACAAGGAGAAGTCATCCGCCTTAGAAAATGGATACATCATTTAGGAAAGCAGTTCGCCTCACGAAAGGAATGCCTAGGAGAGTCTATTCACCTTAGGAAAGGGATACATCATCAAGGAGAAGTCATCCACCTTAGGAAAGGGATACACCAGTCAAGAGAAGTCCTCTGCCTTAGAAAAGGGATACATCATTCAAGAAAGTCAATCCGCCTTAAGAAAGCGATATGCACTTCTTCCACAGTGAAGTTGTTAGTTATAGGAGAGCTATTCACCTCAGGAAAACAACACAAAGGGAAAGAGTTCACCCCAAGAAAAGGTACTTATTTAGATCACCATCACCAACTCAGGTATACTCTCCAAACCCTCGCTCATATCATGAGATCGTACAGATCCCTATCTGCAAAGATCCCACGAGGGGCGGTCTGTGAGCACTAGATTTCAGCGATCCACCTCATGAAACAATGATAAGAGCTATATACTACATTCTTTTATAGGTATTATCCATTAGAGTGTTCCTACTGCTACAGAGCAGAGTTTGGCCAATATTAGGAGACCTAGTCTACCCCTAAGGACCTGTACGGGTGTTGCCTAGTGGTTCAGATCCACTAGCGGTACCTATACGGGTATCAACTTCCATACAGCTGGAAGGGACCCGTATGGGTAGGGCCCCACCTGTACAGGTCTAGTTATTGCTTGTTTAGGCTCGCTTGGAAGGTAAGCCTAACCTATTTCGGAAACGGCAGGTTATGAATGCTGGTTAATGCATTCAGACCCCATTTTCCCTATAAATAGGGCCTTTCCCCTTCATTTCACAACAGACACACAACTATTAAGCATAAAAACTATAGAGAAATTATACTTCTAAAGGTATAGAAAAGGTATAGTGGGGGTATAGGAAGTATAAAATAGGAACAAAACCTATTCCTTGAGGTTTCATCCACATTTTATTAATTCCTGACCTCATTCCATGCACTTTGGCCAAGCTCTCTCAATAGTAAAGGGATCACCTCAAAGTGGATTCACACCATAAAGGTAACACTCCTGAGTTTCATAGAAACTTACACCTCTTTTATTTCACTATTATTCTCTACTTCTGTCATTTCTATTTCTACTATTATTCTAGGTCTAGTTGTAGCCCTTATAAGTATCGTTAGCACCATACATCCCTAGGGATATTATATCGGCGCGCCAAACTCATAAGGAGGGAAATCCCGCTTGGTTATACTATTATTTCTACTATTAGTATTATTATTTGTTATATTTGCCTTATTTTTCTTTTAGGTCTGGTCCCGATTAATATGAGCCTTGTTGGTACCTATTCTGCCATTTTAGTGGTTATCTTGGTACACCATACTCATATAAAGGGAAATCTCATTTCTTCCTCTCTTGTCCTTTTTGTTGTTTCTGTCTCGGCCTTCCCAGGCCCATACGGGTCCCCTAGACCCATATAGGTCCCCCCTATACCCGTACGGGTACCCCATTGGTTGTATGGGTATAAGCCCCAGAGGTAGAATCTAGGTTTTCTTTATTTTCTTATTTTCATTACAGAATGAACCTGAAATCACCATTTGCCATGCAATCATTTTCACTTATAATCCAGTAAAGCAACTCACATAAATAAATCAAGTTCTTTTCAATAGAATGATTGTTTATGGTGTGCTATAAGCTATGCTAAAGTCTGTGGATGCAGGGAAATTTATCTTTATTTTGTTTTATAACTTAGAATAAATGTATAGGTTCTCTTTGCAATTCCCCCATTTTTCCCTCGGTTGTAATTTTTATCCCCCATTTATTGCTTATGCTTTATTGTAATATGTAAACACATGTAACGAGTGTGAAAGAGTGTAGAAATAGGATTTCAGTGATAATTCCCTAAATGATAAAAACTAAAACAGTTTTACGTGGTGAATGTAATTTTGAATCAACTAAATGAGAAATAAGTAAGTCATCTGATACCCGAATCTCTGATCCAATAGGTATGAGTCTCCTGCCCTGAGGGAACCATACCAAAACTCTTTCCTAAGTAGACAACTTGGGTGGTGACTCTATCAATTGTATCGAGATTTAGGTCTCGATTCTTTTATTCATTGAAATTGGCTTATTGTGCAAACTTTTACTAAAAAATGTTTTGTCACGCCTAAATCCAACCAAACCCCAGTGGGCCCTACCTCTCTTACAAAGGCACCAAGGGAGACCCACATGTCATTGATACGTAACAGGTGTAATGCTAGCCAAGAGCAAGATGATAAGAGCGAGCATGCTATCTACTACTTGAGTAAGAAGTTGTTGGAGTATGAAATGTGATACACAATCATGGAAAAGACATGCACTGCAATGGTACGGTTGAAAAAAAAAGTTAAGGCACTACTTTGAGTCTTACAAGATTCAGGCAGCTGCTAGGGCAGATCCGATGAAGTATCTTTGTAAATCCCTCACATTGGCAGGGAAACTCTCATGTTGGCTTCTTTTGCTATTTAAATTTGATATCGAGTATGTCGCAAAGAAAGTAATCAAGGGGAGAGCGGTGGCTTAATTCCTAGCAGGCCAACCAATAGAATCTGATTATATGGCGAATATGAATTTTCCTAATGAGTAGTTAGAACCAGTAGAAGGAGAGAAGGCCGAATGGATTATGAGAATCGAACGGGTGCTAGTCTTGGGGTGATTAACATTACACCTCAACGTGAGGTTATCCCATTAAGTAAATGCGTGGAGTTCCTAGTCACCAATAATGGAGCCGAATATGAAGCTTGTCTCTTTGGTCTTGATGCCCTATTAAAAGTAGGGAAAAAGGAAGCAAAAGTAATGGGTGATTTTGCGCTAGTGATAAAGCATGTTGTAGGGGAGTGGGAAATCAAAGAAGAGTCGCTCAAGCCATACGTGGAAGCAGTTTAGGATCTATCAGTATAGTTCAGTCAATGCTTCTTTCAACATGTACCGAGGCTTGGCCTTTATGTGGAAGGGAAAAGAGACCCAACCCATCCGTTCGTTAGTAATAGAAACGTCTCACTCCCCATTTCATGAAAAGATTTGAGTGACTATAGAGGAGCGAAAGGCTTGCTGGTATGATGAAATTAAAAGGTTTCTAATGGAAGGAGGATGTTTTGAAGGGTTATCAAGTTCAGATCATATGACTGTCAAGAGGTTGGTGATACAATTTATACTAGTAAATGAGGATCTCTTTAAGAGGACAACCAAAGGTTTATTGTTGAGATGTTTGACAGAAGAAGAGGTAGAAAAGGTAATGACCTAGGTACACTTAAGGGATTGTGGCCCGCACATGAATGGGATGTCTTGGGCTAGGAAAATTCAGAGAATAGGATACTTCTAGACCATTATGAATGCCGATTATGTTGACAAAGTCAGGTAATGTCATGAATGCCAAATTCATGGGGATATACAACATTTACCCATGTCCGAACTTCACAATTTTTCTACTCCTTGGCCTTTCTCGATGTGGGGGATAGATATAATTGGCAAAATTCGGCCATCATCAACCAACAGACACCAATTCATCATAGTTGTAGTTGATTATTTTTCAAAATGGGTAAAGGTTGAATACTACACTAGTATCACCGCTAAGAAAATGGTTAAGTTCATAGAGAGGCATATTTTTTATCGATATTGGATTCCACACCATATGGTTTCCCATAATGGGGTCCATTTTCAAGGGGCCATGATTGAATTATTTAAGAAGTTCAACGTCGAGCATTACAGATCTTCTCCGTATAGACCATAGGCCAATGGGGTAGTTGAGGTTGCCAATAAGTTGATCAAGAGAATTTTGTCCAAGATAGTGACTACCTACAGGGATTGGGCTGTAAAACTTCCATTTGTAGTGTGGGGGTACAGAACTAATATAAGAACACCCACGGACTAGACACCTTTCTCTTTGGTATATGGAATGGAAGCCTTGTTGCTCGTCGAAACTGAAGTAAGATCTCTATGAGTGGCACTCAAAGTATAGTTGAAAGAGTCAGATTGGGCAAGGGCTAGGTATGAACAGTTGAACGCGATAGATTAGAAATGGCTCAAGGCACTTGACCACCTACAGATGTACCAGTAGTGCATGGCTTGAGCTTACAATAATAGAGTCAGATACCTGAAGCAACCTCTCAAGGTGGGTGATCTGGTTCTCAAACAACTACGTCAAGTCAACACAGATGTTAGGGGAAAGTTCAGGCCTAATTGGGAAGGACCGTTCGTGATCAAGAAGATCCTTAGAAAGGGAGGAATCAAACTTATGGATGTGGATGGAATTGAATTTATGAATCCAGTAAATCAAGATAGGCATAAGCGTTATCATGTCTAGGTCAAAAGAAATAAATCATAGAAAAGCAGCATAATGAATAAAAGAGATAAAAAAATCACTCAGTGAGTGGTCTTCTACTGCTCGGGCAAAAATTAGGGTGCATCCCGCTAATCGATACTCTACAAATTGGTCAGGCAAAAAATAGGGTACCCCAATGCAAAATTAAAGCCGCTAAGTTGAAAACCCGAAAAGGGCGACTTAGGAAAAAGTTAGGGAATTTAGAGAAAAATGTCAAGTACTTTCTGGAATATCTGTAACAAGACTAGTAGACAGTAGGGGTTAACCGTTGGAAATTGTTACCCTTGCCTATGTACTCAAATTAATCTCATCAATGAACATGTTATGATTTGCTAAGAATCTTGATCTTATGAATGCATGCATGTCTTTTGGTGAAATAATTGCAAGTATGTGATCATCGGTTTTTCTCTATATTTTGTGCTCTTTGTTGTTATCATTACTAACTACACATGTGTATTATTCAATAAAAGACAGAAAAATACCGATAGGCCACAAAGGAAATCAGGCCTATGTAAAAGTCGGAAAAAGTCTGCTGGATTGAGCCGCCAAGGATAATCCAGGAAAAAGTTATGACAAAAGAAAAGAAAGAAAAAGTCCGCTGCGTTGAGCCGTTAAGGAAAATTCAGGCAAAAGTTACGACAAAAGAAATGGAAATGAAAATAAATGTTTGATGGGTCATCTCACAATGAATTGCCTATGCAAACATTAGAACTCAATTCCAAAGCGCCAATTTGTTATTACACTTGCTTTTATTTGTCAAACATCATTTGTAATTACAATGTTTCACAACTGGGATCCCTTGAACTGAGTTCTCCCATAGTGAAGTCACACAATAGCACGTGTCCCCAGAAGTGCAAGTTCCAATCAACCAGCCTTGGTAACACTTATTAGTCTAAATTGGGTCAGTTCATCATGATCCGAAACTTCTAGGGTTCAATGGTTAACTTGCTTGTTCATTGCCTGCTCTAAGTAGTCCTCATTGGTTACCCTGTCAGGTTGTATCAGTTTTCGCCATTCACAACCACCATCGAGGTTTTGTGATGTCAGTTTTTTAGTAAGTTATGCCAAGGGGTAGCTTGAGTCTATAGGTAGGGATATTCAATGGTCCCGGTGCAGAAAAGAAAGTTCAGCATGCATAAAATAAAATAGTCTATAAATAGCATCCAAGTTTACATCAAAATGAGCCACACAGGGCTAAAAATGTCAAGTATCCAAAAAGAAAGTAAAAGCAATCCTAATCTAAGCTGCTGGAGGATCCTGTCCTTGGGATACACTATGAGTCTCATCCTGAGTGTCTGCCAACAAGTCAGCCATATTAATCATCACTTGATCCTCCGCCCTGGCACTGACAGCAGGAAAGTTAGGGACCCTGATCTCTAAACCCCCGGCACCACCCTCAACTACATCACCAGCCACCTCAATCTGCTGCTCAACCTCTTGCTCAGCTTCACCACTCTAGGTCACCTCCGGTGCCACTTTGTATGCAGATCGATCATCCACAAAAGAAGTATCAGATGGCTTAGGTGTTCATCTACCCTCAGTCATCCGGGCCAGTTGTCGCCACTGCACCTCAGCCTCAGCTCTTGTACGAGCAGTCTCCACCTTGGCTCTCTCTAGCTCCTTCTCTAGCTCCCTAACCCGATCAGCCTTAGTAGTGTCTGCTCGCAGTTGCTCCTCTAGGAATCTATCCCCCTTCTTAGAAGCATCCAAATCCTGGGTAGCCTTGTCACACTCCATAGCCAATATAGTCTGTAAGGAAACCAAAAATCAGTATACAAATGTAAATTTTATGGCATTGATGATGCATTAGTTTGTCAAATTTTACAGGTAAATAAAGCTTACCAAGGCCAAAGCATCCTGAGCTAACAACAAGTCCCGAACGGAGAAGAAGCCCCTTGCAATCCTCTGCTCCTCAGCCATGGTCACCTAAAAAGGAAAATCATATCATAACAGGACGGGCTAAGCAGTTATCATAAAAACAAGGTTAGAGCTGGGATTTCCATACATGAGTAAAGCTGCAAGAAGTGAAGTGAATGGTATGGACCAACTCCTCAAGCTCCTTAACAGCTCTCTTCCCTGAATGGTCGAGGAGTCAGAAGGAATTGTCCAAATCCATTCGAAGGACCCCCTCTCTCACACCCCCAACAGTGCGAGACTACTTCGTTGGCGACTCTAGGTGAGCAGGGACAATAGTAGTAGGTCTCTTCTATGTGGAAGTGGGAGACTACAATAATAAATAGTTACACTCAGGTTCACAGTCAATTTTAGAAAGTAACAAAGAATTCATAAAGGTAGAGTTAAGAAAATACCTGAGAGGAAGGGGTAGCAGACCTAGCTGGGCCGTCGCTACTTTGAACCACGACGGGACCCTTGCAATCATCCCTCAATCCATCCTCTTCATCATCATCATTATCATCACTATCATCATCACCCAGTGGAACTCAAAGAATAGGCCGTCTTAGTGGATCCTCTCGTAGGGAGGAAGGAGCGAAGAGTCGATGAACACAGCATAGAAGACCTCCTCAGACATCACTCGGGCCCCCTCACCTAATAGATACAGCTCCTGGTCCATTACAGGCATCAAGTGTGGCTAGTAGACCCTCACCAAAATCGGGGGAGGGATCGGCCTCTCCACCACCGCGCTCGTCCTCCAGCCATGGATCCTCTAACCGAAGTACCACTCTAGGGAGAGAGGGGACTCTAGCATGAAATGACAATCATCCACACCAGCCCGCATCTGCTCGATGTTATCATGGATGCCATCCCCTCCCATGGGCCACGAATATGATGTACAAAGTAAATGCACTATAAGTGTCCTAACTTTGTGAATATAGTTTCCGCTAATGGTTTATTGAAATGTAAAGTACAGATTTGATGCAAGAAAATTTTACCCAATCCGAGTATAGCTGGCGGAGGTACTCCTTGTACTCCGCTATATTCCAGACCTTTTGCTACCAGGGTCCTATCCACCTCAAGATGATGTGAGGCATCTCAGGATGTCTAGGCAAGCCAGGCCTAGGGATGAACTGATGCTCAAAAGCCCAAATCTGAAGATGTATCAAAGCTAGTTGCAAAGTAGTTCAAACGACAGGCTAAAGCACAAAGTTCAGAGGTTACCAGAAGAATCAAGTGACTGATCTTGAGCTTGAACTTCTGGCCTTGAACACCAACATCTAGCCCATAGTACAACTATGTTAGGATGGCCGGACACCAGTTCTTGCCTAGCACGGTAGCGAGGTCCTCAACAGCTGATAGCAGCCCATAATTGAGGTAGATGGAGTAGACAGGAAAGAAAATGGTGGTGAGGAAGGTCAATAAGAAGGACCAAGCGTACTGATCCCTCTTCCCCTCAGCAATAGTGCCCGGCTACCCGATCTAGTAATCATGAAACTCTCCATACTTAAGCTTATCCATCCCTCCAAGATAAAGCCTAAGTAGTCTCTCCACATAGGCCCTCACCTTAGTCTAAGAATGCCAGCAGTCGACATAGACATCAAAATGAATGACTTCTCCACCCTAGCTCAATCCAGTCAATGTGCATACATTAGAGGTAGTCACTGTAACCTCCCCGATAGGCAGATGGAAAGTATGGGTCATCTCCGACCACCTCTCTACCAGAGCTGAGATAGCACCCGAAGCCAGCATCTTTAGAGCCTAACAGATGGCCCTAATAATGTTGGTGAACCCAAATGAGATGATGTGGGCTATCAGCTCGGTATCCCTCATAGTACAGATCTCCTCATACCACTTTTTATAGAAGCTCAAGGCTCCTATAGTGTTGTACTAAAACTGCAAGGGCAAAACAAAAGTTAAATAGGGTTAGAATATAATAGAGCAGTAAAAAAATAGAAGAATGTGGCCTAAAATGAAGTTTAGGACTTTTTATCCCAAGAAGAGGGACCCGTACGGGTCCACCCCACCCTTATGGGTCCAATTTGGACACCCGTACCAAAAAAGGGACCCATACAGGTCCTCCCTCACACGTACGGGTCCCCGGCGAGCAGTAGCATCACCAAAAATTCCCAAATAATCCAAAATTCAACTAAAATTCAACCAAACCTCATTTAAAACTATCCTAAAAGCATCCTAGGCTAAAGTTACATGCATTAGGCTCTAATCTAGGCTCTAAAACACCTTATTTCAGTCCAAAATCGAAGAAATTCAAAAATCACAAAAACAAAAAAAATGGAAAATTGAGCGATTTACTTGGTGTTTCAAGGCATGAGTCATAGGAGAAGGAATCAACAGCACACCAGAGGTAGGTGTGAGCCTAGGGAACGAGTCTTGATCCCAAAAGGCATACCCAATGGAAACCAGGCATTCTCAAAGCTCTAAATAACCCACCCGAGGAAAATCCTCATGCCTAAGGGAGAAACGACCGGCCTTGGGAACCTTTTTTACATCGTTGGTCAGTTTTTGAGCAAAAATCGCTGGAAATCAGAATATAGGAGAGTTTGGTATGAAGCGGGAAGTGGAAAGGATCGACAATTTTTTTAAACCCATCACATCGCTACCCATACAGGTTGCCCCACATCTATATAGGTCCCACCTTCATAAGCCACCACCCATAAGGGTCTTGCCCCACTGTACAGGTCCCCTTTTACGACTGAGGGCAATTTTTGAACTAGAGCTAGACTTCACAAAACAACAGGGGCACATCAAGTCCAAACTAGGGGCAAACGCCCCTTCTCTCGAGCTCCTTATTTAAGTTAAATGAGAGGCAAAACCCCTAGCTCACCTTGATCCTTGATTGAAGGAGAAAATTTTTGTTTTCACAAAATCAATCAAGTATCAAGGTAATCTATTTCAAAATAGTTACTAACATGGACAATTTTGTGTGCAAGAAATTTCCTTAATAAAATGAGTCATCCAAAACAAGCATTTCCCAACAAGGAAACCTGCCTAGCGGCACCCAACCTAGGGGCATTCCCCAGCAATGGAACCAATTAAGGGGCATCCCCCTGGTCATCAAGCACCCTAGGGGCACGCACCCAAGGGGCATTCCCTCAAGAGACACCCTCCAAGGGGCATTCCAACCTTTAGATGGGCCAAACTCGACATTTCCAAACACAATTTTCAGTTCATTCAGGGGGCCAACCCCATCCACACATCTTCATTCTTGATTGAAGGGGCAAAAATTTTTGTTCACCACAAAGTCAATCAGGAATTAAGACGTTTAGTTCCCGATAGTAACTAATGCAATGTTTTTATTATTGACAAGTAACTCAAAATCCCTAGGAGAGTCATCCACCTTAAGAAAGGGATACACCATCAGCCAGGAGAGTCATTCGCCTAGGGAAAGGGATACACCATCAACCAGGAGAGTTAACTGCCTTAGGAAAGGGATACACCATCAGCAAGGAGAGTTATCCACCTTAGGAAAAGGATACACTAGTAGTAGGAAATTCATCTGCCTTAGGAAAGGGATACACCAACAACAAGAGAGTCATCCGCCTTAGGAAAGGGATACACCGTCAGTATAAAGGAAAGCCATCCGCCAAGGAAAGGAGTTCGCCTCAAGAAAGGAACCCACCTATATCATCACCTTAGGTATGATTTCTAAACCCTCGCTCATATCATGAGATCATACATATCTGTATCTATAGTGAACCCACGAGGAGCAGTCTATGAGCACTAGTTTTTAACGATCCTTCTCATGAAATGATGATGAAAGCTAGATAATGCAATCTTTTACAGGTGTTATCCAATAGAGGTGTTCCTACTGTAGCAAAGATGAGTTTTAGCCAAAGTTGGAGACCTAGTCTGCCCTTAGGGACCTGGTGGTATAGGTCCACAGGTTGGCCCGAACGGGTCAAAACCCCTAACACGCTTCGGAGGGACTTGTATGGGTCCCACCAAGACCCCTATAGGTCCCCCTCCACCTGTACGGGGTCCCATTCGTGCATGGATAGGTAGAATGGATAGTAAATCATGCCACAATTGGTTGTAATCTATAATTAATTTAATTTATTGTGTTCAGACTGGCAGAAATGCTATAAATAAAGGCTTTTTGGCTCATTTCAAGAGAAGCCAATTAGAAAAGAAGTGAGATACTATAGTTTATGATTTTACAGCCATTTTACAAGTATTAGCAAGGGTATAGTTGAGATATAGGAGGTATAAAATAGTGGGAAAACCCATTCCTTGAGGTTTTGTTCACATTTTACTCATTCCTCACTTCGTTCATTAGGATTTGGGGAGGTTCTATCCACACAAACACTAAACTTCCTAAATCCATCATTTCATCATCTACTTTAGCTAGACTCTCTCTCGGTATAGGGATCGCTTCAAAGTGGATTCATGGCGTAAAGGTATGCTCTTGAGTTTCAAAGAGACTCACACTCTATTTATTTTATTGTAATTTTTATTTACTTAATTTGATATATCCTTTCATCTTGTTTTGGGTCTGGTCCTGACCCATATGGGCCTTGTTGGCACCTTCGTACCTCTACGATAGTAAAACTGGTGCGCCATACCCATATGGAAGGAAATCCCACTTTATTTTATTCATACTTATGTAAATCTGCTTGTTTCTAAACCAAACTGAGGTTATGTCTGGGTCCCAACAGGACCAGTATGGGTCACCAATACCCATACGAGTCCCTTCAGTAGCTGTATAGATGTCCCCCCACCCATATAGGTCCTGGCCCCAAGGCAGATTGTCATTTCTATTTTAATCATGTAAAATGAATCCAACATCACCATTTGCCATGCGATCATTTTCACTAATAATCTGGTAAATCAACTTACAAAAAGTTAAATTGTGTTTTCATAACAAAATACGCTAAAGACCTGTTATTTCCTTTCTATCCTAGAAGCTACCCCAGCATGCTAACATAATCACATTTTTCCTAACAAAATATTGACTTATGATGTGTCATAACCTGTGCTAATATTTGTGGATGTAGGCGAAGTTATTTATTTGGTTTTATGACTTACAACAAATGTATAGGTTTACCTTGCAATTTCCCCATTTGCCCTTAGTTTTAATTTTTATTCCCCCTTTATTGCTGGTGTTTTGTTATGAATTTTTGAATGCATGAACTGAGTGTGAAAGAGTGTAGATAAATAAGATTTCTGTAATAATTCCCCAAATGATGAAAAGAAAATGGTTTTACGCGGCGAATGTAATTTTGAATTAACTATATGAGAAATGTGTGTCTCATCCGATACCCGAATCTCTGATCTAGAAGGATTGAG
The DNA here is from genome assembly GCA_947683365.1 of Euphorbia pulcherrima. Lineage (NCBI taxonomy): Eukaryota > Viridiplantae > Streptophyta > Magnoliopsida > Malpighiales > Euphorbiaceae > Euphorbia > Euphorbia pulcherrima. The sequence goes on along the minus strand of CANTUS010000015.1, from coordinate 33,152,358 downwards.
TCTCCCACCCAATGGTAACCATATCAAAACTCTTTCTCAAGTAGACAACTTAGGTGGCGACTCTATCATTTGTATCGATATTTGGGTCTCGATTCTTTTATTCATTAAAATTGGTTAAAATGTGCTAACTTGAACTAAATGGTTCCATCATGCTTAAATCTAAACAAACCCCCAGTGGACCCCGCCACAAGGCCCCAAGGGAGATCCACATATCTTCGACCACTGAGAGTTCACACGCGTCTATTCCAACTGGACTAGAATTTAGCTCAACTACAATCAGTTTTTGCTCCTTCGAGTTTTGCTTTACCAACCCAAGGCCCGAGACTAGCCTCTCAAAGTCCGATCTTCCCTTCCTCCTCGGTTGGCCTTACACATCACAGGACTGCACATTCTAGCAGATTCATGTCATCTCTAATATCTCCAATGTCCTTTTCTTCTACTCCTACTCGATTTGTTATTTCTCCGAAGGGAACCACTTGCCCACAAAACCCCTTCAATTCTAATCTACGCGTTAGTTCTCAAGTTGAAACCTCATTGCTTAATTCACCAATCCAGTTTGGCATAGCCCCTCCATTCTACGACCAAGTCATACAACCTCCGGGCATGACCCCTTAAGTTGCATCACTCTCGTGCCAATTAGCGACTCTTTTATCCAGCTACTAGGTCGTGCAATCTCTAAGCATGACAACGATTCCTCAAACTAGCGACCAGGTCATGCAATTTTCGGGCATGACACCTAAAATGGAGGTCTTATTGTACAAGATCTTGCACTTTCATACCAAGGTAGGTGAAGGAATCAGTAAATCATATGTTATCCCATCTCGGGCTAAAATGAAAGAGCGACTTACGCAAGTAAAGAAGTAGGATCACATTCCGGCAATTAAGTTTGGGTTATTGATCAGGCACCCATACCAAAGGAAACTAAAGAAAAGCATGACACATATCCGTGGAAAGCATCATTGAGGAGCATATACACGAAGTTAAGAAAAGACGGTAAGATTAGACCATTACACCAATAGAGACCTCCCACAGCCGATGCGAGGGATAGGTTTTGTGAATATCATGTCTAACCAAGTCACTGTACCGATAAATGTCAGACTTTGATTCAAGACATCGACTATTTGGTAAAGGAAGGAAAGATAGTTGAGCCTGAAAGAGCATCTAACCCTATGGATTCCCTCGTGCTTTCAAGCTCACCAAAAGGAAGTAATGGACAGCATGAGCTCATCAAGGCCATCTGTTCCAAGGGCAAGGGGGTAGTGTTATCTAATAAGGAAGCCAAAGTTGAGAAGGTCGAGCACAAAAAGGAAAAGACAAGTTAGTTAGGCCAGATGATGGCATGCTTTGGTTTGAGAGCGACGATTTTGAATCTTATAGAGTTATTCTCACACCAGCCAGGGGGAAGGCTCCCACCGCTCGAGCCATTATGTAAGAAGAAGTCTTATCTGTTCAAAAACCCCAATGTTGGAATGCTTTTATGTCCCCCTGGGAACTACCGTTGATTGTTATCTTTGCCGAATTAAGGGAGACCGATCAACTTAATTCTGTTCATGAAAATCATTATCCTATGCCCAAAGAAGATGGGAACCTCTGCAAGTATCATGTTCAGAGAGGGTATACAACTGATTAATGTTTGAATTTGGCTTCCACTATCTCGCGCATGCTGGAAGAAGGAAAGATAGAGCAGCCAACTAGAAAATCAAGCACTATAAAAGCTAACAAGAATCTCATGAGGTCTCTAGCGAATAATGGAGACAACCTATCAGCCAAAAAAGTGAAAGTTATGGGTCTTAACCCGGATGACATACCGATGGAAGCCACCGAGGATGCCTAATCTACTAGCACCGCAACTCATGACCCTCCGTCTGTGGAGGATGACTATCCTATAATGTAATTTTGTTTTTTTGGTAATTAGGAGTGAGCAATCCGGCCTTTAAGGCATTTTAATTTAATGAAAGACTCTTGTTTTGCTTATCTGCTCAATGTCTCGACCAAGGGGCCCATGCATTCATTTTATCATAAGCATAATGTGTTTAGTATTCATGATGTTTCTCTAAATGAAATAAATTTGAGTACAGGTGATAACCTAGAATGGTAACCATTTCAAATGACCTAATCTTTGAAAGAAAAAGAGAGATAATAAAAGTGCTTAAAGATTGTGATAACGGTTTTGCCTGGTCATGCCCTGACATGCCTAGGGTTGATTGTTAGATGGTCAAGCATCATATTCCAGTGCCTAAATAGAGAAAGAAGCTCAGTCTCTTCTTAGTTTCAATATGTCAATCGGTTCATCGCTATAATCTTTGATTGATAGCCTGTAGTGTGCAAGCCCATCTTCAAATTACCAAAGAAGCATCAGCCTATAGTGTGAGAAGGAAGATTGCCAGATCATCTTTGATAGAATTAAGGCTTACCTTTTTCACCCACCCATTCTCCAACAATAACCTTTTGATCCTCAACAATACCTAATATCTTCCAATTACCAACACCTTCCAGTTTCTCTCCTCATTGGCCATTCTTGGTGTGGGGGATAAATATGATTAGCAAAAAATCAGCCTTCATCAACCAATAGACACCCCTTAATCATCGTAGGGGCAGATTACCTCTCAAAATGGGGGAAAGCTAAGTCTTACACCAACATTACCACCGAGAAGATGGCCAAGTTCATCAAGAAATGCAACTTTGCTCATTATGGCCTACCTCATCACATCTAAGACGATAGGTCTCAGTTCTAAGGGGCAATAGCCAATTTGATCAAGAAATACGCAATTGAGCATCACAGGGTTTCGCCTCACTAACTATGAGCTAATAGGGCAACCGAGTCGCAACCCAGCTTATCAAGAAGTTTCTTCCCAAGACTACCGCAAGATATAGAGATTGAGCTGATAAAGCTCCATTCACTCTTTAAAGATGTCAAACAAGTGTCAGAATTCCTATGAATCCGATGCCTTTCTCTTTGGTTTATGCTATGGAAGCCGTGATCCCATGCAAAACTGAGATAAAGTCCTTGAGAGTCGCACTAAATCCAAGTCAAAGGGACCCCCATGGGCTAAGGCATAATTCAAATAGTTTGAACAACCTTCAGATGTACTAGTAGCGCATAGTGAGGCTGAATAACAACCGAGTCAAGCATTAGGAGTATCCGTCAAAGGCTGATGATCTGATTTTGAAATAAGTAAAGCCTAAGCTGACCCAAGGGGGAAGTTCAAACTAAATTGGGAAGGACCTTAAGTAATCAAAAAGGTACTCGATACCAAGGGGATGAAGATTATGGATGGCAACGAGTTCATAAACCCTATCAATCAGGATCGAATGAAGTGTTATCATATCAAAGTCAAAAGAATCAAATCCAGAAAAGCGGCACACAAAAAAAAATAAAATCAATCACCCGTTGAGTGGTCTTCTACTGCTTGGGCAAAAACTAGGGTGTAACCTACTGTTTAGTATTCTGCAAACCATTCAGGCAAAAGATAGGGTGCAATATAACCCACTAGACTAAAAATCCAAAAAGGACAGTCTAGGCGAAAGTTAGGGTAAAGTGAACAATGAGAGAATCATTAGCTAGAAAACCTGTATAGGCTAGTTAACACCATAATTTAGGTCAATAGAAATGGTTATCATCATCATGCACTCAAACTTAATTCATTTAATGAAAACGTCATTTTACTAAATTCTTTATGTTTGTGATTGAATAAATAGATTGGGCCCAAAAGGCGAAATGTTGCAAGTAAGCCAAACACAAGGTTCTATGCAGTCAACCTAATTCGTCAAAAGAAAAGAAAGACGATAAAAGATATAAAAGTCCTGATAGACTGAAAAGAAGTGAGGTCTATGCAAAAGTCGGGAATAAGTCTGATGGATCGAAAACCCAAAAAGGGCGGTCCAGGCAAAAATCAAGATAAAAATAATGAATAAGTCTAATAGGCCTATCATAATGTTCGGGTCTATGCAAAAATTAAGACAATTAAAAATATAGGTAAATGGCTACCATCAATCACATCGAGATACCTGCATCATTGTCATTATCATCATATTGCCTGAATATCCTCTGCAATCTGATGGACTCGAAATGACTCAAATTTGTCCTTTACATGTGTCCACTTTAATACTGGCCACGATCGAGCATCTCAAGTCCACAAGGTCTGAATCTTCTGGAGCCATACTTGGTAGAATTCATCGGTAGTGATAGCTTCCAGCTGCTCACAATCTAGAATCTTGAACTTTGCTTCATGCTCTTGCTTGTCTTCTATATGCTCATTCCAACTAGTGTTACACAACTGACTCGCCTCCTTTGACAACTTGAGTGATAGGGTGTGTAGAAGGTGACCATCCTCAACCTCAGTATCTAGACGTGAAAACCTCATGCTTGCACCGTAACTTCTCTAATCCTCCACCATGGGGCATACTCACTTGATCTGTGTGACAGTGCAGCTCTGTATAGTCTCTATCCTAGCAAGAAGTCAAATCAAGCAAGTAAGTCAAGCAAGTGATCAAGTAATCAAGAAGAAGATCAGCCTAAGCAACTCATGCATTCATACATACTTGCATAATATTGATAAATATCATGCACATTATTCTATACAGAATTCTATAGGAAATAAAGCGCAGAAAAATATTCTCGAGCTATAAGCACAACCTCATAAATGAACACCCGCATATCTAAGGGGCATCTCAACATATTTTTCTTAAGCTGCATTCAAGGATAAAACATCCTAGGGGCATAATAGCTAGACCAATGTACACCTCGACAATCTCTCTAGACTCCCAGAAATATCAACTCAATTTATGTTTCACACTTCCGTTTTTATTGCTTAATTGAAGGGGCAAAAATATTTTTGTTTCCGTAAAATCAATTAAGTAATAAAAATGCAACGTACAATGATTTCTAATGCCTCAAAATTTCCTTGATAGGTTCATCGTACAACAATCCTGATGGACGAGCGATCCAAGGATCCAAAATTCAAAACTTATAAATCCTTCAGGGGGCACTGCGATGTAACTTTTGATCCTTCAAGAGCATTGTGATGTAGCTTTTGATCCTTCAGGGGCACCTCGAGGCAGCTTTTAATCCTTTAGGGGCACCACAATGCAACTTTTGATCCTCTAGGGGTGCTTCGACGTAGCTTTCAAACAATAACTTTCCTGGACTCCTAGATATTTCTAAACTCGTTTTTTCTCGATATTCCATTTTTATTGCTTAATTGAAGGTGCAAACATTTTTTTGTGTCAACAAAATCAATTAAACAATTAAAAATGCAATTTACAACAACTACTAACTCCTCAAAATCTTATATAGGTCCGTTAATGGTGCGTCGCCAAATTGCCAGTAGACAACGATTCAAATTTCCCTTCTTGATAGGTCCGTTGATGGTGCATCCCCAAACTGCTAGTAGACAACCGATTCAGATCTTCCTTCTCAATAGGTCTATTGATACTGCATCCCCAAACTGCAAGTAGACAATCGATTCAGATTTTCCTTCTTTATAGCTCCGTTGATGGTGCATCCCCAAACCGCCAGCAGACAACTGATTTAAAAATTCTAAGCCCAATAGGTCTATTAATGGTGCATCACCAAACCGCTTGTACGCAACTGATTCAGATCTTCCTTCTTGATAGGTCCATTGATTGCGTGTCCCCAAACCGCCAGTAGACAACTGATTCAGATTTCTTTCTCAATAGGTCCGTTAATGGTGCATCCCCAAACCGATAGTAGACAACCAATTTAGAATTTCCAAGCTAGATTTTCCTTCTCAATAGGTCCATTGATGGTGCATCCCCAAACCGCCAGTAGATAATGGGTTCAGAAAGTCTCAAATATGTTGGAACGTAGAAGGTAATACCGATTCAAGATTTTATTCTCGATAGGTCTTTTGATGGTAATCCTAGAAGGCAACCTATTCGAGAATTCACAACTCAGGTGTAACCTTATATCTGTTGCTCTTTAGTGAGATCACAATTGACCCGCCAAGTGGTAATCTCCCGAGGGGCAGCCTATAGGCACGGGCTTTTCGGTCGCCTTGCATTGATGATGACTTTTTGCTCTAACCTTTTATGGACTAGTTATTCTATTCATTTAGGGTCGAATCACATTTGTCAAGTACCTTTTTTATTATTTTTAACCTTTGACCGCGCTTAAAAATCATTAAAATGCATTAAAAAATGAGTCGAAATCTTTCTCTCGCGTGCAGTAAACTATTTTGCAATATTCTCTTAAACCTGATCATTTTCTGGAAGTCTCATCTTTTTTCCTAGATTTTAGACTCTCTGAGGTTTCCATAATGTTGTTAAGAATCGCTTAAATGGGATAACCGTAGCAAAAATTATGAATTTTTGAAGTTTACTGAGCTTTTAATCCCTAATATCCAAATATCTTGGCCTCCCCCCTGGCCAACCGGAGCCACTGCCGGTGGCAGCGGCGATCGCTCTGGTGGTGGTGGTGACCGCCGCTACAGACTGTTTCAGTCCGTGTCACTTTTTCTTCTCTCTCCTCACGATTGGGCCATGAAATTTCACCAAAAACTCATCCAAAGTTCGTGTATTTTTTAGTGTGGAAGTATTTAAGCCTTGTTTGGAAAGAGAATAAAGGAGCTTTCTCACATTTTGGAATTGAAAAAATCACTTTTGAGAGAAAATGAAAAACAAGAGAGAGAAAGTGATGAACTAGTGAGAGAAAGCACAAGAAAGGCTTAGAATATGTTCTAATCTTGATTCTTTGTTGTTCTTTGGCTTAATCTCTTAGATTTAAACTAAAATCGGTTAGAAATCTTAGGTTAAAAATTGATTAAATAGGTTTTTAGTGATTTTTCCTCAAAAACACTACTCAAATCTTCAAAATCATAAAAAAGGATCCCACCAATGGCTGGTTCGAGTCTCAAAGAGCAGATTTATGGCCTAGAGGTAACAAATCTGAGTTTATTTATTTATTCATCTATTGTGTTTTTGGTTGTTGATTTGGTGTTTTTTGGGGTCTTTTACCCATTGTTCTTCAATTCTTTAATTCGCCGGAAACCGCTACAAGAGTAGTCGTCACCTCCACAACTCTAGCCGCCACCACCACCCCTACGGCAGTGTAGGCTAGAGTAGTAGCAGTGACCTCTACCCTTGTGGGGGTCTCAATAATTTTTCAACTTTGGGTTCTTTTCCCCCCAATCTGTAAATTTAACATTGTTTTGAGTGTTTTAAGTCCAAATCTACTGAAATAAAGCTGATTTTGACTTAAGATCTTAATGATTTTGAGTTTATGGGTTTAAAAATACCCGAATTCATGTTAAAAATGAGTTTAAATCAGTGTTTCTAGAGTGGGAACCGCCCCTGCCCTGCCACTGGTCCAGCGGCCACCACCACACCGGTGGCGGCCATCGCCCTACCGGTTGAGATCACCATCGGAGCAGTGGCAGGGACGACCACCCCTCCAACAACAGTGATTTCAGTCCGTTTTAGCTCATTTTCAATTCATTTTTCAATCGTTTTTTGTGCTTTTGATGTTTTCCACGTGTTTCTGATTTGCAAAATTTTCCTAACTATTTGAAATTATTTTTATTATTTTTAATATGGTAAATTGATTATTTATTCAAATTGGCCTAAAAATGGAGTTTTTTCACCTAAAAAATCCATATTAAATTTGTTATGCTTGATTAAAATTTGATATTTTCCCGGAAAATATTTGTGCATTATTTGTGAGTGATATATCTTGTTTTGAGCCAGGTTCGAGGTGGTAAGTTCGGTTGAGGGCTCATTTCACCCCTCAGTATTTTATCAGTTTATTTACTTTCCCGCATTAGAAAAATGTATAGGAATTTGTAAAGCCATGTAATAATTAATTTACTGGCTTTATTTTATCGCTTTTGTATGATACGTTGTGCGATGTATGTATATTAACCGGAAACTCTAAACTAAGAGGATTTAAATCGCATAAGAACAAAAGAACTTTTACTGAAAAAATAAATGATTTCATTTATGAAATGAAGAATAGACAGCATCATCCGAGTTTAGAATCTCTAATTAATACCCAAAAATTCCCAATTGAGCTTAATTGGGTGGCAACTCTACCTGAAGGACAAGATTCTGATCTCGCCTCATCTAACAACTAAATTGAACTTAAATATCAACATCAACATCACTTTCAATAATTGTTTTCATCACGCCTTTAAAATGAGGACTCTCCTTCAGCTCGCTTCGTCGCGCTTATCATTTTTTTCCCGCCCTCAAGGGTTAGAAAAAGTTTGTTCGCTCACAAGAGGGTCATATCTAGATGGCCTTGGTCACTGCCTTATGATGGGGATTGGTAGACAAGTGACCCAGGGATTTCCTTCCTCCGTTCAACAATTGGAGTTTGTACCAACTAATACTAGTCATGTAAGACTTTCATCTTTTGTCGGTAATCATCTTTCATATGGATGCTAAATGTTAATCCTAACTTTGATTGTAGGTGCCCCGTTCTACGGTGAGGTAGTTGGCTTGGAGCCATTAATCCCTGAGCAATCTTCTATTAACTTAGAGAGTATTGATGAAGGTAGAGCATCTAAACCTGTATATGTAAATTTTTATGCATGATGAATGAGCAATTATATGATAAATGATACATGATGCATGATTTTTGCAATTTATGTAGACATCTTCGGTGGAGATGATCGAGGGATAGGCAAGAGTTGAGGAGTAGACCAGGCAGGCTATTGATAGGGGGTCAAATCTGGGTTGGAGATCATTTCACACTTTTATAGGTAATATGTATCAAACTTAAACTAGTTTCATGATAACTGAATGTTGATAAATACTTTCTTATAGGTCTGGATCCTGGAAAAATGGGCTCTGATAGATCTGCCGCAGGGAAGTATCAAGAAATATAAACTTTCCAACTTTTTGGAACGTGCTTTTTCAACATCAGGTCACCATATGCTACCATTAGCTGAGCTTATACTGAGAACCAGATTTGTTGGTCTTCGCGTGGTGGAGGATTTTGGAAATATAATTTGATGGAGTGTTGTTGCTTGAATTACAGATGGTGACTTCATATTTTTCATCTAGATTATGCAACCAGTATGGGCAGGTGCAGAGGATTCCTACTAGATTTTTCATGACTAGGCCTATTGTTTACCAATTTAGCTGGCCTGAGGTTATCGCAAATAGGTGGGTGAAAAGCGCGAGATATGGCAAACTAAAGCACGAAGTTGAGAGGATTGTGATGACTAATGAACTGTATAGGGGTTGGACATATAAGATTTAGACCTTGCCTACTTGAGAGAGATGATTGGCGGCTAGTACTAACTAACACCATTATTTGAGAGGCTGAAGACCCATCCTTCTTAAGGTGAAGAAGAGACGCTAGTCAGATGATAAAATTTGATGTGTTTTGTTCATGCTAGACTTTTGGTATGATACTTCCTTTTTCAGTTCTAATTTTTGCATAGGGAGGTGTAGTGTACTCTGAACCTATCAAACTGCATATGTCCTAATTTTTTACCTAGACCACCCTTTTGGGTTTTCAATCTAGCATACTTATTTTTTGAGTTTTGCGTAGACCTTAATATTTTCAGTCTATCAGATACTTTGTCTTTTTGGAAATATTTCTTTCTTTTTATATTTATATATTTTTTTATCGAGTCTAAGCATAAAATAAGATTAAGAAAAAAATGGAACATATACTAACTTGTGAGTCTATCACTCACGCCAAAACATTCATTATAACACACATATAAGAATTTAGCAAGAATGACACTTTTATTCAATGACTTTAAATTGATTACAACTGTTGGTAATAATCACAACTGAAATGTCTCCCATTGCTAACTATCCAATTAAAGCTTTATAGATAGTAATTCCCAACTGTTTAGTCTTTATTTTTGCTTGAACCCCTCGCACATGTCCAACAGACTTTATTTAGCCTTAATTTTTGCATGACGCGCCCATTTTGGGTTTTCAAATCATCAGGCTGCTCTAATTTTTGCCCAATCTACCCTTTTCGGGTTTTCAAATTGGTAGGCCTATTCTGTATTTTATCATTTTATTTTTTTTATTTATACGTGATAGCGTTTGAGCTTGTCTTGGTTGATAAGATCCACTAACTCGTTATCACCCATATCCATGATTTTGATTGCTCCCTTGGTAAGGACCTTCTTGATAACATACAGACCTTCCCAATTATGATGAAATTTTCCCCTACCATTAGTGTTGATATTTCTTAACTGCTTGAGGACCAAGTCCCTCACTTTGAGTGGCTCTTTCAGCTGTTTGACCCGGTTGTTGTAGGCTCTGGCCATATGCTGTTGGTACATTTGCATATGGTCTAAAGCTTTCAATCACGTCTCATCTATCATGTTTAGCTGGCTCGGACCTAATCTGTTTCTTTCAACTGAGGTTCTAAAGCAACCTTGAGTGACTGGACTTCAATCTTAATCGATAAAACTACTTCCATCCCATATACCAAAGAGAATGGAGTTTGATTCGTTGGGGTGCACACACTTGTTTTATGCCCTCAAACTATGAAAGGAAGTTTGTCTACCCAGTCTTGGTACATGACAACTATGTTGGACAAAATTGTCTTAATTGCTTTGTTGGTTGCTTCAACTACCCATTTGCTTGCGGTTGGAAAGGAGATGATCTATGGTTCTTAATCCCATGTTTCTTAATTAAATTTGTCATTTATCCTTGGAATTGAACTCCATTATCAGAAAGAATGTGGTAGGGAACTACATATAGGGCAAAAATTTGGCGCTTAATGAACTTGGCCATCTTCTAAGTGGTAATATTGGTGTAGGATTCGGCCTTAGCCCACTTCAAGAAGTAATCAATCACTATGACTATGTATCAGTGACCATTCATTAAAGACAGTCGAATCTGGCCAATTATATCTATCCCTCACGATGAGAATGGCCAAGGAGTAGGCAACTTTTGGAGTTTAATAGGTGGTAGATGAACTGTTACTCATGGCACTTCTTCACCTCAGATACATAATCAGCCTTCATCATGGACCAAAAGTAACCTTGTCGCTGTATTTTCTTAGCTAAGGCTACCTCATCCATGTGTGGTCCACAACCACCTGAACACAAAATTCTCATAACACGGGTAGCTTCCTCTTTGGTCAAGCACTTAAGGAGCAACCCATTATATCTCTTATGAACAGAACACCATCAACAAGACTAAACTGAACAGCCAAATTTTTTAGTGTAGCATGACTTAGCTGAGATGCATTTTTAGGATACTGGTCATCTTTCATTGCAAAACCAAGGGTTTCATCGGTCTTTCTTAAGGATTTTCCCACATGGAGGCCAATGTCGCTAGTGAGTCTGCCATTTGATTTTCTTCCCTTAGCACATGCTAATACAAACATTGCCTGAACTTTACTGAGAGATCCCAAACTGCTTCAAGGTAAGTACAAAGCGATGCTTCCTTGATTTCCCAATCGCCTATGCCTTGACGTATAACCAAAGCTGAATCACCTAATACTAATATGTTCGTTGCCCCTACTGAGAGGAGTGATTCTAACCTGAATAGACAAGCTTCAGATTCTGCCCCATTATTGGTGACTGAGAATTCTAAGCATTTGGAAAATGGGATTATCTCGTTATGAGGGGTGATGATGATAATACCAAGCCCAACACCTCATTTGTTGACTACACCATCAAAATACATGGTCCATTGGGGTCTTGCTTCTTCTACCATGGCTAATTGCTCATTAGGGAACTCTAAATTTTCCATGTAGCTAGACTCTGTCGGTTGACCAGCTAGGAATTCAGCCACGGTACGATCTTTAATGACTTTCCTCGTAACATACTCAATGTCGAACTCAGATAGGAGCAACAACCATCTTAATAACTTTTCAGCTAGAGTTAGTGAATCACACAAGTACTACTTCATAGGATCGATCTTCGCAACAGCTTAGATTTGGTTAGATTGAAAGTAGTGTCTCAACTTCTTAGTGAGCCACACCATAGTAACATATGTCTTTTCTACTATGGTATAGCAGCTTTCGTATTCCAACAGCTTCTTATTAAGGTGGTAGGTCACATGCTCTTTCTTGTCTTCGTGTTCTTGTACCAACATTGCCCAAACTGATGTTTCTTCTGCGGCTAGATACAAAGTTAGAGGCTTCCCTTGTATCGGAGGTTGAAGCACTGGTGGATTTACAAGGTAAGCCTTTACTTTATCAAAGGCGGTTTGACATTGATAATTTCATATCACCGCCTATTGATTTCTTAACATTTTGAAGATGGGCTCACAAACTATAGTAAGTCAAGAGATGAACCTACTGACATATTGCAAGGAACCATAGAACACCCCCTTCTCGGTTTTTGGTGTGGCATTTTGTGGATAGCCTTGATCTTATCAGAATCCACCTTAATAGCTCACTGTCTGACAATGTGTCCTAGCAATTTTTTAGATGTAACCCCATACACACATTTTCTTAGGATTCAATCGTAAATTGTATTTCTTAATTCTAGTGAGGAACTTGTCCAAGATAGCAGGATACTCCTTTTGAGTTATTGATGTCATCACTATATACCTCAACTTCTTTGTGAATCATGTTGTGTAGTAAGGATATAGCGGCTTGCTGGTATATTGCCCCTGCGTTCTTCAACCCAAATGACATAATTTGGAAGCAATAAACACCCCATTCAGTGATGAAGGTTGTCTTGACTTTGTCGAAGATACCCATGAGATCTGATTATAGCTCGGAAATCCATCCATAAAAGATTACATGGTGGCCCTAGCTGAGCTATCAACTAGAAGATATGTGGTAATGGGAAATCATCTTTAGGTGCGGCTTTGTTAAGATCTCAATTGTTTATACAAATCCGGACCCTTCCATCTTTCTTTATTACTGGAACCACATTTGCTACCCAAGTCGAATACTCAACCACTTCCAAGAACTTGGCTTAATTTTCTTGGAGATGTCAGACTTAACCTTTTTGACCCATTCAAGTCTTAGGCAATGAAGTTTTTGTTTGACAGGTTTATACTTAGGATCTGTCAGAATTCGATGCTCGGCTATTTCACGATCAATGCCAGGCATATCTTCATAGGACAAGGTAAACGCTACCATAATTTTTATTATTTTTTACAATTTTTTATTATTTCACTTTTCTCGATGGGAGGAAAGTCATTTGAAATATATACCAATTTTGGATTGTTAGTTGTACTCAAGTTAATTTCATGCATAGAAGTATCATGTATGCTAAACACATTGTATGAATGATCAAATGAATGCAAAGTGGCGTTAGGCGTGACATCAAGGAAGTAAGAAAAATGATTCTTTTTCATTAATGAATTGGCCTTATTGACATTATTGTTCACATTAAAACATTGGAAATTGAAACTAAAGCATCATCATCTTCTTCGGTAGGAAGCGGGAGATTAGGGGCATCAAGCTTAATGGTCCTTTTTATCCCTTTCTTCTTCCGTAGGCTCCTTCTTTCTTGTTTTATCCCCATTTGTTATCCATTTGATGATCATTTCTTTATGGGGAAGTGGAGGTTCAGGTGGGTTATCATTAGTTGTAAGGGAAGCAAGATCCTTAGTGACGGATTTGACAGCCTCCTTTTCTTTTTCAACGGTCGGGGACTTTTCCATCTCTACTTTGAACTCAGTAGGCTAATCTTTTTGACCCAAGTTACCGGCATAGAACTAGCCTAAACAAAATCAAAAGAAAAGCTGGAATCAACAGCAAGAATCACCTTCCCTTTTTTATCCTTCCAGTCTACATGCTTTCCAAACCGAAGTAGAGGGTTGTTTATGGTGCTAGGGCCCAATGGAGGTTCCTTTATTTTCCCTCCCTTAATTAGGGTCTTTATGGCATTCAAACAGCTCTGCAATCATTGGTATAATAGCCTAGTGTCACATGATAACTACAAAAATTTTGACGATCTGCGAGCTTGGGAGGAGTATAAGGGACAAGATTATCCAATAACTTAATCTTCCTCAACTTGCTGAAGAGAAAGGATAGAGAATCCTTCCAAGGAGAAATCTTGTTCTCTCCTTGAGGCTTCTGGACTACGGCTGCATCAATATCAATAAAGGAAGCTGCTTGTGTTTGCTTAGACTTAGGAACAACTGGTCTTTCTATCTTCTTGTCCTTCTTGCAAACATTAGTATAGTTCTCATCTAAGGTCACCTGATCTTGGTACCACGGCAAGGCCCCATATCTCATCTTTGCAATAATCTCAGGTAGACTAGACTTACTACCCAATAAGGCTTGAGTGGACAACCAAAGCTTATAGTAAGATTGAAAAGTCTCCCCTCTTTTTGCTTGACTTGTTCTAATTCTGAATGGTGGTCTCTAGTATGGAACTTATAGTGCTCTTTGAAGGATTCGAAAAGTTTTCCCCAATCATGGTGAAATTTGTTAGTTTGAGTGGCATACCATTCGGTAGTGGCTCCAGTTAGAGTACACGAGAACATCTAAGCTAATGGACTATCAGATAACCCCTTCATCCTCATCACATTATTATAATTCTCCATATGAACTAAAGGTCGGCCTGTCCCCTTGTAAGGAGGAAGGGAAGGCATGCTAAAACTGGGTCGTAATAGTTTTACACCATTGCTATTGATAGTCTTAGTCCCAATGCCCTCGAGCAAATGATGCAATAAAGCCTGAACAACATCGGAATTATCATGAGCCTTTTCCTCCTCTTCCCCGGGTGCTTTCTCATCCTTCTTACTCAAAATTTCTTTCAAAGCATCTTATATGGACACTTGAACTTGCTCATCAATAGTGCTCCTAAACTGATCTGATCTCAAGAAATCGGCCATAGCAGCATTGACCTCTTGTGCAATGTCACCGGAAGGGGGAACCATTTCACTTATCACAGAAGAACTTAAACTGAACTCGAAATTGCATTGCTCGAATTGCTCAAAACCCGATTCGGATACCAAACTCGAAACTAATTCTAAGATAATTCTACCCCTTCAGTAACTGAATTCAATAGTACAAATTAGGCGATCATCACCCTACTTCCAAGCTATGAGAGAGCCAAGGTCAGATTAGCCACGCATGGGTTTGTGCATGGATAAATAAACGGAATTTAGAACCTGCTTAAAGTGAATGCATGCAAATATGGCTGCCAAGTAATAATTAATGTTATATGATGCGACTTAGACCAAACACGTGTGTGCGGTGTGTTCATAAAATAAAATATGTTAGTCACATAGAAAACAAGGCTTCCCATAAGATTCCCATGAGAAATAAGGATGACACGGCTTTAGGATGGACCTTATTATAGACATAATTCGGGTTTTGACTCGGTGCATGACATTGGTTTAGACAAATATGATATGTGAAATATCGGTGGGATATCGAGATATGGGCAAAGATTTGTTAGACTCGATGCAAGGTTATCTAGGGTAATGCATGATGGAACGTATTCCTAAGATGTACTGGTGAAAATGAGACATGGATGGGATATCTCTATACATGGGCGAAATGTGCTTAGGTCAGACATCGGTGGGATATCTTTATTCATGGGTAAAACGAGTTTAGGCGAGACCTCGATGGGATATCTCGGTGCATGGGTAAAACAAACTTAGGCAAGACATATGTGAGATACCTCTATGCATGGGTAAAACGAGCTTAGGTGAGACATCAGTGAGATATCTCTATGCATGGGTAAAATGAGTTTAGATGAGACATCGATGGAATATCTCTAGAGATATATAGCATAAAGACATAAGTATATGCATGATAAACATCAAGGTTTAGGCAAGACATCAGTATGATATCTCTAAGGGGGATAATGGTTGAAGTGAGACACTGTTGTGGTGCCTCTTAGGGTGATGACATGCAGGTAACCAATTCATGGATAAAATTTAAGCAAGGTGTCAATGTGATATCTCTAAGAAGGGTAATGGCATGCAAAAGAAAGATGGACGATCGAGACATCAAAGTGACGTCTCTAAAAATGGATACCATACCGGCGTATCATGGATACGGGGACTAAAAGGTGATATCGGTGGGATACCTCAAAGGGTTTGCATGAACCTAGTGACTACTATATGAGACATCTCATGGAAAGACTTGGGGAAATAAAAATAACTTAGTATGTGAGATAGTCTCAATAATAATCACAAGATAACATGTAGCAGATGGCGTGTCATGGCAACATTTAGCATTGCAACATTTAGCATGGCAACAAAGATGGCACAAAAATTAAGGTTAGATAATACATAGGTGGCAATCAATTATCCAACCTTGTACCTCTCATCTCCTTGTTACTCCATGCACAAAAGGGTAAGGCTCCTAAATATATGCTTGGCTCTAAAAACTTTCAAATCCATACGAGAAACAAAGCACGACCTAAACTATTAATTGTGATAGGGTAGTCCTAAGAGGAAGCTGATATGCTACTACATGCAAGCTTATAGTTGGATTGTTTATGAAGAAGGCTCCTATGACATTACTACATCCCAACTCCCGTGAAGAACATTGGTGATATTGTCATGAGTGGTTACCTGTTAGGCGACCCTATGTCTCGTTAAGAATCATTGGTGAAGCTTCGCTAAAGTAACACGGTCAATAATAAGGGTGATCCTGCTATAAAATGCAAAAGAATCTAACTACTGTAATGAATATGATGCATTAAAATAAACAAATTTGGGTTAATTTAGCTAAACAAATTTTTGGTATTCGTCAAATCTTTTAGACATATTTTAAAGAAAAACAAAAAAAAGGACTTCCCCAGCAGAATCGCCACTGTGAACGAACGATGCTTTGGGCGCGGGCGCGCCGCTTTTTATTTTGGATCAATTAGGGTCAATCGAGGCAACTTTTACTTTTGGGACAATTGAGGCATTAATTATAGGCAACCGAGGAAACTTGGTAACTCGGTCTGGGGTTTTAATAAAATGAATAGAATTGGTAGAAAAAAATATAAAACAAACTTTGTAAACAAACTTTATAAAATAATGTCAAAAAGATTCATGTACCTAAGTCCATGATTTAAAATATAAAGTTGCCACCTAGATCAGCTCTACAAAGAAATTCCGGCATAGCATTATTTCCAAGAACAAAACTATACCTTAATTCAGAGATTCAAGTCCGGACAAATTACTTATCCACTTTCTTTAGCCAATTTAAATTGAAATACCTAAATTGTATATTAAATGTCAAACATATTACCTAGATTCATTTTAAGAAATAAGGTGAGAAATAGAGATATTCTAATCAAAACACACCACCTCAATGTGGTCACCACATCACATTTTATCAATTACCACATGCTTATAATACAGAAAATCAATAAAATACAAATCAGTTTAGGTTCCGGGCAATTATCCAGCAGAATGATGGTTAGAATAGAAAATATATATTCTGCCCCAAACAATAGCGGTATCAGCATTAAGGATCATGGTACTGTTCTTCCATCATAATGGTACAGTGATAGGAAAAAATCATAGAAATTCAAAATTCTAGAATCACAGAAACAACATCTATTTTCAGGAAGTTGCAGGAAATTAAATAGAGGGAAATAGGGAAGTGAACCAGGGGTTGCAAGCTATTCCTTCGAACAAAATCACCATAAAAGAGCTCTTACCCGCTCAAACATAAAATAATGAAATGATAAAAATTGAAATAAAAAGTGAAGTAAAAATAAAAATGATATTGATATTGAATTTAAATGTGAAATATAGATTGATTATGATTATAACAAAGTTATAAATAGAATATAAATTGAGATTTGATTAAAAATGAAATTGGATTCAAGATTTAGTCTCAAATTATACCTTTTTGTTTTGGACCCGTTGTTAGGTTCAAAGCAGGATGAGAATAGCCTCGAGGAGAGCAAGAACGAAACCAGATGAAAATATAATGAAAAGTGTTAAAATCGAATAAAAGTTCGGTGTAGAATAAAAAGAAGAACAATTAAGTTCTTTTCATTATTCTAAACTTTGCTAAAACTCGAATAATAACAAAAAATGATGAAGAAAATATTCTTGAATGATTTATGAATAGTAAATGATCAATAAAGAATAAGTAGAAGAATAACGTGATTCTTCTCTTTATTCTAAACTTACTAAAACTCGGATTTGATTTGGACAAAACTTTGATAGGAACTTTTCTAGAGCTAATTTCGCGGAACGTATTTGATAGATATTGATTGTATTTTTAGAAAACTGATTTGGACCTCTATTTATAGGTGAAAATAACAGGTAAAATCGGGTAGGCTAATTAATTCTCCAACTAAATGGGAGAATTGAATTTAATTTGGAATGATATCCTGCCTAAAAATTGATACCGGTACTGTTATTAGGATAGCGGTACCGTTATTAGGTGAATTTTAAATAGGAAATTTGAATTGGGGCCATGAAAATTGTTCAGGAAAGAAGTAACAGCGGTATCGCTATCATCAATAGCGGTGCTGGTGTCCGTAAGGGCCATAACCCTGTTATTAAGGGAGGTAAGGTTTGCACCCTAAGGGAAGAAAGGGTTGTACCCCTATCATTGATAGCGGTACCCCTATTGATTATAGGGGTACCCCTGATGACAGGATTTCAGCATTTTTCAAAAGGGGTAAAAAGGGACTGAATGCTCTTTTTCAAGGCTAATTTCCATAAATAGACTTCAAACCTAACATAACAGGGTACACTAAAGTACTATGACAATCTTTCATCATTGACTAAGGGCATCACAAAATTCTGTGCTCACATGTATAGTCCCTAAACCCTCGCTCATATTGTGAGATCATACAGATCTCAATCTATAGTGATTCCACGAGGGGCAGCCTGTGAGCACTAGATAATGCAATCTTCTATAGGTGTTGTCAATAAGAGGTGTTCCTAATTCTTCCTAGGCAAGTTTAGCTAAAGCTTAAAGACCTAGGCTGACTTTAAGGACTCGTATGGGTCGCACAAGGAGGTACGGGTCCACATGTTGACCCATATGGCTCTACATTAGCCATACGCCCCCTAAGGATTGGTATGGGTCCTATCCAGGACCCGTACATGTTTCAATCATGGTAAATCAGGCCTGATTGATTTCAATCATACCTTATATGGCACTAATTAGCCATAAGTGATGTCGGGCCCGAATTTCTGCTATAAAAAGAGGCCTTTGCCTAACATTTTAAAAGGAACGATTAAGAAAAGAAATTAGACTATAGGCAATACATTTCTAGCAATATAGTAAGGGTATAGTGGGGGCATAAAAGGGAGAAAATAGGGAGAAAACCTTTCTACTAAGGTTTTGTCCACATTTTATACCATTGGGGGGAGGTTTTATCCACAAAACACCAACCAACAAGCCCTTAAAACATCCTCATTCGATTTCATTGCTTTTACTAGGCTCTCTCTCGGCATTGGAATCGCTTCAAAGTGGATTCACGGCATAGAGGTATGTTCCTGAGTTTCAAAGAAACTCACCTTCTATTTATTTTTTTACCATTTTAATACCTTCTGTTTGATCTTTTATTTAAACTGTTTTGAGTCTGGTCCTGACCGGTACGGGCCTTGTTGGCACCCGTACGCCCCCTATGGAGGGAATCCCACCTCTAATAATATGTTTTCTTTAAATCTGTTTTAACCTAGAAAAAGCGGTTTCCATTCAAGTCCAAACAGGGTCTGTATGGCTCCCCCATATCGATACGGCTCCTCTCCATTGATCATATGGGTCCCTTATACCCGTATGGGTCCTGTAACCCCAAACAGAATGTCATTTTTAAGTAAATATGTAAAATGAACCTAACTCCACCATTTGTCATGCAATCAATTTCATTAATAATTTGGTAAATCATCCAACGAAAAGTTAAAATGTGTTTTCATAACAAAATACATTGAAGACCCATTATTTCTTTTCGATCCTAGAAGTCATCCGGGCACTACCGATTGCAAAATTGCCACACTAACATAATAATGTTTTCTCCAACAAAACGCTAACTTTTATGGGTGTCGTAATTGTGTTAACCATTGTTGATGTAGAGGAATTTATTTATCTTGTTTTATAACTTAGAACATATGTGTAGGTTCCTTTGCAATTCCCCCTATTCCCCGGTTGTAATTTTATCCCCTTTGTTTGAATATATTATATATCGTTAAAATGCATGAAACGTGTGTGAAAGAGTGTAGAAGATAGGCTTTCCGTAATAATTCCCCAAATAATGGAAAGAGATGATTTTACATTGCTAATGTAATTTTAAATTAACTAAATGAGACATAAGTAGCTCATCCGATACCCGAATCTCTAATCTAAAAGGTATGAATCTCCCGCACAAAGGGAACCTAACCAACATCTTTTCCAAGTAGATAACTTTAGTGGCAACTGATTCTTTTGTATTGAGATTTCGATCCTGATTCTTTTATTCATGAAATTGGATAAATATATAAACTAAATTAGTTTTCACCATCACGACATATCTAAAGAAACCCCCCTCAAGTGGACCCCGCCTCGCGGCGCTTTTCGGGAACATTTAATTTTTTTCGTCCGTTCAGAGGACATATTTATCTTTATTCTTCCATCTTACAGCTCTGGGTTGCTTCAGAGCTAGTCAGAGCACCTTCCTTCTCACTTTATTTATCTTTTAAATTTATTTTGCTTTTGAACGCCTAGTCTTTGATCTTTTTGTTGTCCTCAAAACTTTACTTTTGAGAATCCTTCTATCAAACTAGGTTCAACAATAACAATAAAAGAGAATGAGAAATAATAATTATCATAGATTTCTATTGATTGATTTTTGAAATGATACAGTGGAGATCTATTTATAGGAAGATTTTCAAGACATAGAAGTAATTACAAGCATAATTATTGTAATGAAATATTCATAAATATGGAATATGACTAATTACAAGATTAATTACTATAATGAAATATTCCTAAATATGAAATAGGAAAACTTGGTGTTCACACCAAGTGCTTGGATATCAAACAATTTAACAAAATGCATGTTTTTATTGTTTAATTGTAACTTATTGTCTTCTTGTAAATTGTTTTCTACTTGACTCAATTATTTTTAGATTTATGGCTCATTCTGTATGAACCCCAAAGCAATTGGTTTGTGTTAACGCTGAGACTAGAGGCTTATGCAAAGTGGGATGGAACACTATTATTTTGCCGAAAGATTTAGGAGGCCTTTATGTTAGGGATTTCAGCCTTGTTAATTACAGTTTACTTCTGAATGGTTATGGAAATTGTGTATGGATAATCATCAATCTATTTGGTACGTGGTATGTGCTTGACAATATGGTTTTGGGTCATGGGTGGAAGTTGAAAATGCTGACATACGGATGCTTTCTCCTATTTGGAAAGGTGTGGTTGCTGCATGTATTTCGGCTAATAATTTTTGGTCCATATTCAAACGTAATACTCGTGTGGTAGTTGGAAATGGCTACAACTCATCCTTTTAGCACGATAATTGGACTTTTGATCACCCCCTTAACTCCCTATTCCTAGATTTATACCAGCTATGTAACAAAAAATTTTGTACGCTGAATCAAGGTTGTAAATTTCTGTTTGGTGTGGACGCTTTTAGGCGACCCTTTTGGAAGTGAAGTTTACAAATTTCAGCAAAGGACCGTTGTAGGCAATTAATGGTTTAGATTTCTGAAGCTTGTCCATTCCTGTTTGATGGCAATCAATTTAGCTTGAATAATGGGGCCCATCGGAATTATGTTTTTCTAGAGGTGGCAGATTGCTTTATCTGGGTAGGTGAGTTACACAATCGATATATACTAGGTCATTTTGTTGGATTTACTATCGCAAACCTAGGTGGAGCATCCCATGTATGAATTTCAAGCTGATTTGGGAGTTGAATCTTATGCTAATAATCTATTTCTTTGGATGGCTCATGTTCCATGAGTGCTTACCCACATGTTCCTTTTTAGCTCGTCATGGTTGTAGGGCTGTAGATGACGTTGGTTATCCTTTTTGTAGGGAGTGTGAGTCGGTGCAACATGTGCTTTTCTTTTGCCATGACAGTTTGACAATTTGGCACCAATTATTTTGGTTTTTTGGGGTTTCGATCACTATACCATCTTCGAGTTGGGAATTCCTGGAATTATGGCACTCACACTTTACTTCAGGTTCCTATCGTGACTTTGTATCTTCTTTACGGTTCATGATTGCATGGTCATTATGGAAATGACGTAACAAGTTTGTCTTCGAGGGAGTTGTAGACTCGGATGACATATTAGCTTCGAGAATTTATTTTTGTTGGTTCTTGTTTGCTAGCAGGAATCGTAGATTGAGCTTTGTAGCTTCAAATGTATTTACATTTCCGCAATAATTCATCTCTTGTACTTAATTCTGTTGATCACAGCTTGTGATTGACATATGCTACTGAATGAATTAGTGCCCAGGTTTAGCCACTCTGGCTTTACTTGGGTATTTTCCTTCAAAAAAAAGGGTCCAATCTACATCACTTATATTCCACTTTTTTCCCTTGTTTATTTCTAACGTGGGATTCTTTACACGTCTTCAACAAGGGTCTGACTGACTTTATAATGAAAATTGACTGATAATGAGATTTCTTCTTAAGTATAATTGAAGAATGATTAATAATGTGACTTTTTACTAAACTATTTAGTAACCAATATATTAGTTAGGACTAATTTCAACAACCAAATTTCTCCCACTTTCAATTTAAAAAAACTCATTAATTTCCATTAAACAACTTTGAAAAAGCACTATTTTAAACTGTTCAATGAAAGATACAAACTTTCTTTACTGATTTTATAATACAAAAATTTGTATTGTTTTTATAAAGATATTTGTGGAGAAAAATTTAATATTTTTTTGTTGGCCGTGATATGATGACACAGAAGTCAAGGGGGTTTATTGACTCATAATCTGATTAGTACTTGGTCAATTATTTCGGAGGATGATGTATAAACTTATCGTTGGGATTTCGAGATAACGAATATTGAGACTCGACTTAGTTTACTAATAATCGTGAAATATGTAAATATTTACTGTTAAGTTAATTCCGAGATAAAGTCTAAGCTATCATATATATATATATATATATATATATATATATATATATATATATATATATAGAGAGAGAGAGAGAGAGAGAGAGAGAGAGAGAGAGAGAGAGAGAGAGAGAGAGAGAGAGAGAGAGAGAGATATGATGAGTAAAATGGACAGCAACATATAAATTAGAATCTTTTAAGCATATATCAAATATGGCATAAAGCAAGGATACTAAGACTAATACTTATGTAAATAAAGATAAATGAGTAAAAGATGAGAAAATCAAACACAAGACGTTTTATCCAGGTTTAACCTCCTGCCTACATCCAGTTTCCAGAGTACCCTCCTCTAAACTCTAATCCACTAATGTTTAAACTCCACAACTGAATCCTTTACACCTAAGAGTACCATTCTCCTAAAGTCTCTGAATTACAAATCTATGAGTACCGTACTCTTGGATTCTTCTAAGCTCAACTCCCAACCCTCAAGATGAACTTAGGCTTAAGATCTTGGTTACAACCCTACCAAGTCTTTTACAGAATGAAATGGTTGATGGTTTTGAGATCTTGGATATTTGTTCTAAGAGTCTCTTACAACCGATATAAAATTTTATATTCTTATGAGCTTTCTTATGGGTTTACAAACAAATAAGTGATTCTTGTTTGCTTGAAGATTGCACTGAAAATTAAAATGCTTGTGTACTGATGGAAAGCTCTATCTTTTCTTTGATGGTGGTAGAGCTCTATACAAGATATATACTCATCTTCTTCTTGGCTTGTGATCGTTTATACTTTTCTCTTGAAGGGACAATCCTGACAATTATCTTTCTACAGCTCTTTCCTTCTATGTCATTGGATCTTCCGTTAGACTTTTCTTTCTTCATGTTAAATAGATTAACAGTGGTAAACTCTACCAACTCGTGCAAGTTTTAGTCCCTTCTTTCTTTCTTTTAGACCTACTAGTTGGTGTGCATCAGATGACAGGTAGCTTAAAGTTGTCCTTGTCTCTAAGTTGGCAACTCACTTTTTGGTTAATTATTCCTTTTTTTGATTATTAGGTATCCGGTCTTTTTAGATCACATGGCTAAAGATTTATTGTTCCCAATAGTTATAACATAAGATCTAATGACAACCTGATAGCACGCTACATAGCCTTCTGCCTCGCTTAAAGTGCATCAACGCCATTTGAACCTTTAGTATTCACAAAATGACCGACTCATTCAAAGGATCATAGCCAAAACTGTAACACCATCTCGACGACTGATAAAGTCGTTAACAGACATAAAGAGCAAAGCCCTAAAGAACTTATCCAATAGTAGGGGGGATTTCGATAACTCAATAATTATCATAGGGTGCGTGTCAACCATGTGTACCCACAAGATGGAGTAAGCATTTAACTAAATGACCGCGAACTAAGAAGTTCCTCGAAGCTGCCTTAGCTAAGCCGTCCCAATGCTAGCTGATCACAGACTTAGCGTTTCAAGACAACTTTTACATTAATGACTAATCCTTATTCATGAATACCACTTGTAAAAGGGAAATGACGCATTTGCTTGCCACACAAGCACAAAGATATCAATCCTAAATAAGATATAACCCCTTAAATAGGAAGTCGTGTTTTAAATTACATAAATGAAAAATAAGAGAAACTAAGAGAAATTGAGGAATTGCTTTTTTTTTCTATTTTTGTGTGTTATTCCAAGAGCTTTACATTGCTTTTATAGTAGAATACAAAGACATATGCAAGGTAAATAATCATTACATAAGGAAAGATATTAAAAAGAAATACTGAGGCTTCCATATTTATTACCTCAAATCCAATTGATTGGAAGTTGATGACTAACAAATTTAATTCCAAATCATTCATTCTTTCCTTTCTAGCAAAATTTCATTCCAAATTAATGCATTCTTTCCTTTCTAACACTCCTCCTCAATTTTAGTAGTGGGGTCTCCAATCCACAACTTATCTAGCACTTCATTAAACACCTTTCCATTTATAGCGTTTGTCAGAATATCTACTAATTGGTCTTTGGATCTTATGAAGGGTAGTTTTATAATTCCTGCTTCGATATTTTCTTTGATAATGATCAACCTCTACATGTTTTGTTCGATCATGTTGCACCGGATTTTCAGAGATTCGGATGGCCGCTTGGTTATCACACATTATCTCACAAGTCTCTTATGGTGGAAAACCAATTTCGGTTAGTAGCTTTTGTAGCCACAAGATCTCCATTAGCCCTCGAGCTATTCCTCAAAATTCTACCTCTGCACTTAACAACGTAACTACTTTTTGCTTCTTACTTCTCCATATGACTAAATTACCTCCTAGAAAAGTGAAATAGCCTAAGGTTGATCTTCTATCTACTCGATTTCCTGCCAATCAGCATTAGTGTACCCTTGAATATTTAGATGACCATGTGCCCTATACAAAACTCCACATCCGGTTGTTCCTTTGAGATACCTTACGATCCTCCATATAGCTTTCATGGGATTTATTTGTGGTCGGTGCGTGAATTGGCTTACTACTCCAATAGCATATAAAATATCTAGTCGGGTATGTGATAGGTAGATCAATTTTCCTACTAATCGTTGGTATCTCTCTTTGTTAGCTAATTCTGCTCCATCTTCTATCTTAAGGCCATGATTTACCACTATAGGCATGTCAACTGGTTTGCAGTCAAGCGTCCCCTTTTTAGCTAGCAGATCCAATATATACTTTATCTAACATATGAAGATTCCTTATTTAGATCTTAGTACTTCGATCCCAAGAAAGTACTTCAATCTTCCCAAGTATTTCATTTAGAATTCTTTGAACAAGCTTTGTCAAAGCTTGGCAATTTCTTTCACATCATCACCTTTAATGATCATATCATCAATATAGATAATCAAATAGGTTACAAGTTTACCCATTCATTTAAGGAAAAGGGTATGGTCGTGTGAACCCATACTTTTTCATTGCTACTATGAATCTCCCAAACCAAGCTCCAGGTGATTGCTTTAGCCCATAAAGAGATTTCTTCAGCCTACATACTTCCCCTTTCTTGAATTCCTTTTGAAAACCTGGTGGGGCTTGCAAATAGACTTCTTCCTTCAAGTCTCTTTGTAAAAAGGCATTCTTGACATCAAATTGATGAGGTGACCATTCTTTATTTGCTGCTATTGAGA
Source organism: Euphorbia pulcherrima (assembly GCA_947683365.1). Taxonomy (NCBI): domain Eukaryota; kingdom Viridiplantae; phylum Streptophyta; class Magnoliopsida; order Malpighiales; family Euphorbiaceae; genus Euphorbia; species Euphorbia pulcherrima. The sequence continues at coordinate 33,126,303 of CANTUS010000015.1, read as the reverse complement.
ACGGCACCCTAATTGTATCAATTTTTACAATCGGTGAGAAAGTTTCTGAGTAGTCGATGCCATAGGTCTAAGTATATCCCTTTGCTACCAACCGTGCTTTGTATCTCTCAACTGAGCCATCTGGTTTATGTTTCACAGTAAAGATCCAACAACAACTTACTTGTTATTTCCTATGGGTAGAGTATATTTCTCCTATGTATTGCTTCTTTCGAGAACATTCATCTCATCCATCATTGCATTAGTCCACTTGTTTGATGCCAAAGCATATTCAACCGTGGTTGGAATCTCTTCCTTACACAAAGCTATAATGTTAGCAATTGGATATCTTGATCTCCTAACTTCTTTCTTTGGGGAATACCTGTCAGGAGGAAATCCTCTGTTATGCCTTAGAGGTAGTGCAAATACTTCCTCCCTCTCTATCTCTTGTTCTGCCACATGTTCTCCCATAACTCTATATTCACCATGATTAGTCAAAATAGAAATGGGATAAGTTTTAGAGTCTCTTACCTCAGATACCAGTTGGGATGATTACTTTCTGAGACACTAAGCTCCTTAGATTGTACAAAAGTGTCCAAAGTATGCCCAATAGTATTATCCTTTTTTATCTCCATTTCTTCTTAAATTATAGTTTTAGGAAGCAACCTAAGTGAGTCTATATCTCTGCTCTCCCCTTGGCCACTGAGTTAGGTCTGGTAAAAATACTCAGTTTTAAGGAAATCGTAGTTAATTGTGGTGTACATATGATGTGTCTTAGGATTATAACATTTATACCCTTTTTTATTAATTCCATATCCGACAAAAGCATGTTTTTCTGTACATGGTTCAAGTTTGGTTCGCTCTATTTTGGGAATATGCACAAAAACTGAACAGCCAAAAGTTCTTGGTTGAAGGGTTAAAGGTGGGGGTATTTCGATAAATTAGCTAGGGTTTGTACTGGTGTTTGTAGGTTGAGAGTTTTGGTTGGAAGTCTATTGAGTAAATATGTGGTTGTGGCTAATGCTTCAGGCTAAAAACTTTTAGGGACTTTGGATTCAATGACAAATGCTCGGGGTCATTTGTAGCAATATTCTATTTTTCCTTTCAGCTACACCTTTTTGTTCAGGGGTATATGGACAAAAAGTCTGATGAACTAACCCATATTTTTGGAAAAATTGTTTCATATGTGTATTGACAAATTCCCCCCCCCCCATTATCAGATCGTAGTATTTGAATGGTTCTTTTGAATTGGGTTTAGATCATTGTGTAAAAGTGGATAAATTTCCCTACGACTTCTGATTTATTTTTCAAGAAAAACACTCATGACATATGAGTACAATCATCAACAAAAAGGAGAAAATATCTAAATCCATGGCCACCCACAATAGGTGATGGACCCCATACATTTGAGTGAACTAAGTCAAATGGTGATGCAACTCCGGTGTTATTCGGTCTAAAGGTTTTTTGGTGACTTTTAGATTCTCTACATGATATCATAGTAGAGGAAGGCCTGACAACCAGTGATCCTAGGTCTGTATTAAAGTCCTGATGGAGTTAGGCTAACAGAGAAGACTAGACCCATTGATGACCTTGAGCCTCAAAGTAGATAAGCCGAGGAATGTTTGGCAACTGGCAACTGGCAACTGGCAACTGGCAACTGGCAACTAGCAACTGGCAACTGGTCCAGACCCAGTTGCACTTGGAGGGGGAGTGTTGGAGATATCCCATATGGGAAACAAACATTGACAAAGAGTGGTATATAACTGGAGTAGATTGGGCCTTAACATATGTTTCACAATGTAATTTATTACTGGAATTAAAAAGCTTGGGGAATAGAAGATGCAAATAACCCGCGGATGGATGTCCCAATGTCTGGTGCCAAAGCCAAGCTTCCCTATCTACAGTTCCATGGGCAAGCATAACAATATTGTGCTGGGCAACTTCATCCACGTAGTACAATCCTTGGTGTTCAGTGCCACATCTAATAATTTTTCCCGTCCTAATATCCTGCAGTACACAGAAAGTCGGGTGCATAAGTAAAATGCAATTGAGCTCTTGTGTAACATGACTAATCGATAACAATTTATGTGATAGTGACGGGACATAGAGACAATTTGATAATTTCAAAGTTAGTGATATATTAATTGACCCAGCTCCATTTACAGGTATTATTTCCCCATTTGTCGCCATAACATGTGTTTTTGAGGGCTTGGTTTGAACTTTGATATCATTGAAATCAAAAGTCATAGTGTCTACAACACCATAATTGAAAATCCATGAAAAACTTTTTGGTTTATGAAAGTTTTCTTGGCCGCCGTTGCATTTTCCGGCTTGGCCTAATTTTTGTTGACCTTATGCTGCCATTGCTATTGTTTTCTTGCTAGAAAGTATTAGTCCCCCGCCTAGTATATGCTAAGCACTCCTTATGATCCTAAGACAGAAATACGCTCTGATACCATATTTTAAATTATAGAAATAAAAAAATAAGAGAAATGGAGGAATTGCTTTTTTATTTTGGTGTGTTATTCCAAGAGTTTTGCGCTGGCTTTTATAGTATAATACAAATATATATAAGGTAAATAATCATTACAAATATATATTAAAAAGAAATAATGGTGCTTCAATGAGCCTTCCATATTTGTTACCTCAAATCCAAGTGATTTGATTGGAAATCGATAAGTAACAAGTCTCATTTCAAATCAATTCATTCTTTCCTTTCTAGCAAAATTTCATTCTAAATTACTGCATTCTTTCCTTTCTAACAAGTCGTGCATTAATATTGATTTCTAATCAATATCTAATTAGGACTTATGTGGCTTATATATAGCCCCCTAAGCCAGCAAATTGGGTACATTATTCTCAACTCTCAGACACCAAAGAGTCTCCCAACAAACACCCTGATTCTAATCTCTGTTGATTCTTGCTGATTTAGTTATAGATCCCAACAAGAAATATTTTAAATTTTGACAAGAACCATTTTCTTTTTGGAAAAACAATAATCAATTTATGAAAAGAAAGTAAACACCTATTATCAATATATCATTACAAGCCTCAAACACTATGTTTAGGCAGGGTTGTATGTGCAATACTCTTTGGTTTCCAATGGGTAGTTCACAAATAGGCTCAAGTAGATTTTCTTGTGCCAATCTAACATCGATATCATGACATAGATTTTCAATATCATGTCAACCATTAGGTTCAGACTTCACAATTCAAAGATCTAGAGAAGGACACATTAGGCTTCGGCTTATCCATATTTCATATGGTGCACTTTCAGTAGCCCCAGTTAGAGTGTGATATTGCAAACCAGCAGTCAAATGAGATATATCCTCAATTTGAATCTCGGGAGAATTTTCAAAAAAGGTATTAATATGCTTTCATTCTTGGTTATACCAAAAAAACCTTGATATTATAACCTATGTATTTCTCTACTTTATTCTCAAAGTCCTTGACTTAATCAAGGTCCGTTGATCTAATCTCACTAGCTATGCTAATAAAATCCATCCCCAAGAATAATCGAGAAATGTGTCTATTTCCAGCTATACCGCTTTTAGACTTATATACACTCCCATTGCGTTTTGGGTCGCCGGCGGCATCGCCCAAAACGGGCCCCTACATAGACAACTTTTTTGCCACTTTCGATGGAATTAGTCAAAAAGGTCTTGAAGACCACCCTATTTTACCTATAAAAACACACCTTAGGCTAAAAATAAGGGGGAGGCAGAAATTAGGAAGAGAATTGATGGGAAAATTTAATGTTCGAATGAGAAAATAAATTTTAGTGAGATAAGAATTTGATAAGGCAGGAAAAAGGAATACGATCCATTTTTCCTAGTTTTTCTTCTTTGAACTCTCTAATTGTGAGCTTAAAATCAGTAGGTATTTTCATTAAAATCAACTTAATAGGATTTAGAGACTTAGAACTCTTAAATTTTACTACTAAATCATCATTACAAGCTCCCAGAAGTGTTTCTTTTTGGTTCACGAAGAGGTGGATTCACGATCCCGAGGTAAAAATTCTAAGTCTCAAAGCTCTTTGGCATTAATATTACTGATTTGTGCTGATTATTGTTGATTCTTGTTCATTTTTGGGTTTTCGATCATTTTTTACTGCTACTCGCTGCTGCTCCAAGAAATTAAGGTCGCCGGAGACATGTGATGTCACCAACGGTATCACCCATGTCGCTAGAGACATCACTGATATCGCCGGTGGCATCACATTTCCCAGAGACCTCACTTTCTTATAGGACCCTTTCTTTATGGTACCCAGATAGCCATGTAGCCTGCCTATATATTGATGTCACCAGCAACATCAATGATGTCGTCAGCGGCATCAGCCATGCCACCAGTGACATCATTGATGTCGCCGGTGACATTAGCCAATGATGTCGGCGGCGGCATTAGCCATGTCACCAGTGATATCAACCATGTCGCCAGCGGCATAAGCCATGTCTTTGGTGGCAAGACCTTCTAGACAGCTGTTTTATTTCATTTATTTTTGACCTAGTTTATTTTCCAAAACTAGGGTATACATAGCAACGACGGAGGTCCAAAACCTTCTGAAAACAAACCCCACCCCTTAACATGCGGCATTTTCACTAATAATCCGGTTAAAATAACAATCAAATCTAAAATTTGGTTAAAAATGGAATTTCCCCGCAAATGTCGTTCAAATCTCATTTTAGCCATCCAACCAAGCTTTATAATACTGTAAACAAAGTATACCAAATCTGCGCTAACTCAGGTCTTGTTTGGTTTGCTAACTATACATGATTCGTGACATATCTCGTACGACGTGCCGCATCTGTACTAATCGTCTTTTGTAGGTAGACGTAAGTTAGACCTTCGAGTATTTCATTTATCACATAGAAAAATGTATAGGATTTAGAAGCCTTGTAATAATTTTATTTTCCGCACTTATTTTTGGATAACTATAATAACTTATTCATTGCTTCAATTGCTTGACAAATGCGAAAACAACACAATAACCAAAAACACAAATAAGTAGGATGGATTAAATCGATTAAAAAAAGAATGAAGTATCTTAACTTGACCTAATGAAAAATAGATAACATCATCCGAATTCGGAATCTCTACTTAAGGTATGGTCCAACCACCCGGTGGGAAAATCAGACCAAAAATTTCCTAGTTGACCTGAACCTGGTGGCGATTCTGTTTTAAGTACGGGATTTCGATCTCATATCTTTTAAGCATTAAAATATGCAAAACCATTTTTCAATCACATCACTCGCATCCCCCGTCAATTTTAAGAGGCCGGCCCATTGGCCCGGCTTCGCAGGCGCCGCGTAAAACGTCATCCACTCACAGTGGCGACTCTGCTAGGGAATGATCTCTTGAACTTATCTTTTCATAAAGTTTAAAAGATTTTGATGATGTATTGAAATCATTGGCCAAATTAAAACTTCATTCTTTTTTTATAACATTTTATCCTTACGCGTGTAGATAGTTCAGTAATTTTTAGGTGCCCCATTTTACCCGTGAAGCTCATGAAAGTATCACTTATACCCTGTTGGAATTGAGGATACCTAGTGGGTGGATTACTCATTTTAACCAACACATAAACTCCTGTAATCACACCTATTTGGGGAGTGGTTGAGTAGTGTGGAATCAAGGTAAATGAGAACCTTCTACATCAACAACCCTATACCAAAGCAGTGCTAGAAAAATCCTTAGCACATCATTCCTTTAGGATCACCAAAACAAATAAAATAATTGGGATGCATTTCTTTTGCCATTATCGGTGAAGAAGCCAAACTCCATCCTTCCAAAGAGCCATTACGTGGGAGTCATAAGGTTGGAAGAGGGACGATTTGCATGCTATGATCGTGCACCCCATGCATCGGCTTCAAGAGCCACAAATGAATCAACTTACCCTTACTACTTCCGCCCATGGAAGAAGTTTAGCAACATATATGGGACTTCTCTTATGCCTCCGTTACATCACCACATATCACTATGTATGACGTAAGATATAAACGTCCCACGTATATTAGAGGGATAAGCCATCGCATCATCTCTAACCACATCTACGTGCAGCCATACATATTACGTACCACTTCCAAAAATAAAAGCATACCACCCATACCATTTGCAACCCATTCATGGTCTGACCCATGGTTCGTGATGCTAAACAGTCTTCCTCCCAAATCTGAACCTTCACATGTCTCTTCCTTGTGATGACAACTCTGCCTCTCCTAGAGAACAGACTGGTCCTTCCCCTGCCTCAAAAATAGTAGTTCACCCTCAGTTTCTTGGGTCAGAGATCCCACCGCTATCATCTAGTTTCTGAACTCGGATCAATTCCGATACATTATTCGGGAACTGGTACAGATATCCATCAAGAAAGCCCTAGAAAGTCAAAACTTTGACAAGGTCATGCGATCTCCACCCATGACACCCGATAGTAATACACTTTGGCAATCACCGCCAACCACTTACCCAGGACAAAGGGAAGGAGCCCAAAGTCTAATTCTTCCATCATTCTTTGACATCCTTCCTCCAACTTTGGTAGTTCCATCACAGTTCAAGATCCCCACTCCCCCGATGCCTCATCAGTACGACCAGATCATGCAACATAAGTTGAAGCCTTATCGGGTCAATTGGTGATAGCAGGCTGCAATCAGAAAGAGGGGAACCAGGTCTTCCAAAACACTGACTCACTCATACCTCCACCTTAAATCATGGTGGACCAAGAGACCTCTCAAAAATTACCACCAGCTGCTACTATTCAGCCAAACAACGGTCTTAAGTGTAGCACAAATCCATGGAAACCGCCACTTAATGTAATCTTCACTGAATTGAGGGAAGCTGGCCTTCTCAAACCCCTTCGCGAATATAATCCTCCCACGAGAGAAGAAGGAAAAGGCTTTTGTGGGTATCGCATGCTATCATGTCACCACACCAATCAATGTAAAACTTTGGTTCGCACCATCCAACGTCTGGTAAAGGATAAGAAGATTATCGACCCTGAAAGAGCATCCAACCCCTTACCAGAGTTTGGCGACCAGACACGGACGATCGATCCCGCCTTTCCTAAACAAGGGAATACACCGCAAGATCTTATCAAGGCCATCTACTCCAATGGTAAGGGAAAGTCTCGCTCCGACAGTAAGGACGAAGAGTCAATCGATGAAGAAGCCAAGGAGGTTATGACCACCATGATCAAAGCCATGATGATCTTAGCAAAGAAACATGGTCAAAACGAAACAAAGAACCAGGTAATCAAGGCCAAGAGGCAGTTCATTGAGTTCCAAACTGGGAGCCAAGTCAAGTGAGAGGCACCTCGTCCAAGTACCAAGCACAATGAGACTCAGCTCGCCACCGACATCAACACCAAAGACCTCTGCCTATGGAGGATGAAAAGCCTTGATTTGCAGTCCTTAGAGTTTAGACTTTTTATTTACCAAACTTTGGGCTCCATAAGCAACTACCATTTTCCTTATGTCATTTGATCCACGCATTCATATGAGCATATACATGATGCTTCCATTACTCAGGATATTTTACTGTATGAAATTAATTTGAGTACAGATGAAGGCCCTTATGTGGTAATCAAACCCAATAATTTAACCCCTATCAAACACATGTGAGATAATAAAGTGCTTAAAGATCGTGATAATGCTTTTGCTTGGTCCCTAGATCAATAGTCAGATTGTTGAATGCCATGGGTCTCTTCCAAAAGTAGCTCAGCAACCCCACAATGGTACACCTTCAAGCTACCAAGGAAGTATCAACTGGCCCCCTGATATGCAAAATTGTGGAATACACCCATCGACGACTGATGAAACCTAACCTCCATCAAATAAACACCGTAGCCGAATCTTAGAGGCAATGTCACTGCCAAGGAAATGACCAAATTCGTAGTGAAACACATCTTCACCCAACACAAATTAACCCGCATTAAACCCCTTGACCAACAAAGGTTAGGGGACAACCACCTCCTAGAGCATCAAGTATAAGGGCAAGCACCTTCATCCCACGAGCCACAAAGATAAGTGCACAACGAAAGTCACGATCAGCTTGCCAAGAAAACCATTTTACCTTTCAAAGGCACTAAGTAAAATGCCCCCAAACCAAATATCACTTGGTCAAAACCCTCTACCACCGGTACAAGGGGCAAATTCAGGCCTAAATAGGAAGGGTTGTACAAACTAAAAACTAAAGGAGCAATTAGAATAACAATCAAAACGGCAATCGAATAATTTAAAAAGGCTCTATGTAACCGCCAAAACTCCCACAAACTAAACTCCTTGCAATGTGGCCAATCAGAATCAAAGCAACGTTACCCGACGTAACTTTGAAGGTCAGAATGAATCAGGTAATCTATGCAAAAACCGAATGGACACTAAGAACCCTAGAGAATCTACAAAGGCACAACTGTGCACACAAGAGCAAATCAGATACCCAACACCCTCACCAAGAGTCATAGACCTGACACAGAAGTCTCTGAGACCTTCGGATATTAATGTTAATAAAAAGTTCAGACCAAATTGAGAAGGCTGGCATGTGGTTAAAGATGGTACGAAATAAGCGAGCTATTAAAGTCATGAGCACAGATAAGAGTGAGTTCATCAATCTAGTCAACCAGGATAGGCTTAAGCATTATTAGGTCTAAATAAAAGAAATAAATCAGAAAAATGGCACAACAAAAAAATATATATGATAATCACCCGCCTTTCAGTCTTTTACTGATCGGACAAAAATTAGGGTGACACCCGATAATCGGTATCTTGCAAACCGGCTGTACAAAAATTAGGGGATGAGTCAAACCCGCTAGACTGAAAACCCGAAAAGGGCGATTTAGAAAAAATTAAGGCACGAGAGAAAAATGGGGAGATGTTAACTTGAAAACTTGTAAAGACTGGTTAACACCAGGGGTTCCATTAATGGAAATGATTGCCAACATCTTGTACTCAAATGAGATTCACTCGATAAAAGTGTCTTTTGTACTGAAACCTCTGTATTTGTGATTGTATGAAAGTCTGGCGACCAAGTGATTGACACATCACAAGTAAGCTTAACCGAGGATGCTCTGAGCTCTTCGAAAAAAATCTAGATAGACTAAAAACATCTAGGTCTATGCAAAGTCAGAATAAGTCTGCTAGGTTAAAAACCCAAAAGGGCAATCTATGCAAATGTTAGAGTCATAATGAACCCCCGAATTTCTCTAGTTCCCTCCTATATGTGTTCCCCAGGCTCCGCAGGAAACCCCATAGCTGTTACGTGTGGCTTGCTATAGCAGAATTTAAAGAAATGGCCAAATCTGTGTTTCTGGGAAGTTGATGCCGCCAGAATATCAGCCATACCGTCGGCAACATAGATTGTTTTAGGCGATATCAGTTGATGCCGCTAGCAATATGGGTATAGGTGGTGTTGAGGCGATGCTTCTGGCGATATGAATCATGCCGCTAGCGGCATGAAGTTAATTTTCTGGGTGACATCAGAAGCAATCTCATCACTTCAGACCTGTATAAAACCTGTAAAAAATCCTGTACTCCATTTCCAATGCCTTTTCAAATGCAACCCATTTTTATTCAAAGTAAAAAAAGCCCGAAGGCACAAACCATTCAAATATTCTGGACATCTAGCCTACCAAACCAAAACCATACAACAAATCCCAATTATTCAAACCCCAATGTATCTAGGGACAAGCCAAAATCCGAAATAAAAAAGCAAAATGAAAGTATAAATCTAGGCATGCCTGCCACAATTGGGCGGATGAGATGAAACATCCTCGGGGCTTACTAGACAATCACCAACCTTATCCTCATCTTCCTCCCTACCTTCTATCATAGGCATGCTACTTGACTCCTCAGTCACTATAGGTGGACACCGATGGGCTGACATCTTTACTCCTCTGTGAATGGTGCTACCGGGGTGCACACGATTCAAGTTTTGCTTGCTCCTCCGCTCCTGAGCAGTAGCCTCCAGTTGACCCTCAAGGTCGCTCATACAACATCAGAGTTCTGTAGTCTCCTACTCGTATCTCTGTCGGGCCGCATCGGCATCTGATAGGGAAGGGGCCAAGAAATCCTGCAAACCAGGGAAAACATCAACAATGCACTTCATTCATAGCATCCATACATGCATCTTATCTTATTTTTAGCATGTCATAATGGGGAATGTACCTGAACAAGCAACGATTGCCTAATAAGCGTGTCCTGAAGAGCGAAGTTGTTCTCCACTAGTTGCTTCACATAACTCTGCACCACCTAAAAAATACAAAAAGGCAAATCAATAAGCACCCGAATCTAAGGGTGAGCAAGGAGGCAATTATCATGTTCTCAAGCCTTACGTAAGTGGTGCCCTCTGGCATAAAGATCAGAGCATGCCGGCTCGAGCCTATGTTCCTAGGAAGGAACTCACCCCGAGAATTCATCAGCAGGAACTAGGTTTCCATCAGGTTGACTAGATGCCCCTCTACAAAGTTTATACCCTCTGATACACCATAATACCGCGTCCCACTCTGGTTATCCTAGACTCTCTTCCTCATAGGTTCCTGAAAAAACACAAAAAAACACACATAAGTGACATTCCTAAACCCGAATGATTACAAATCATGCAAGTAAATGCAATCATACCTTGAAAGAGCGCTGCCCCCCTTGGGACATTGGCACACTCCCACCAGCAACATCTGCGCCTGCCTCATCCTCTCCCTCAGGCTCGATCCCAACATCACCTTCAATCCCCTCCTCTTCCTCCTCTTCCTCCTCCTCCTCGACATCCACAATACCTTTGAGGCCCCTTTTCTCCTCCTCCAGCCTTTGCCCATTATGATGCTCAATCATATCATTCCTATGGATGTGAGGATATAGGGGGATCAGTCGCTGCTGATGCTGCTTGTAGGAGCCTGGAACACTCAGAATAACCCGACCGTCCCCCTCGATATATTCGGCTTGGTCAGCCGCGGATGTAATCACCAGATGGGGCCACCATAAGCCCCTGGGAGGATCGGCAGGCACCGGTCTGTCGGTGATAAGGACAAACCTCCAACCTCGGACACGCTCCCTCAAGTACCACTGTTGGGACAAAGGGCACACTGCGATAAATCGATGGTCGTCCACCTCCCTCCTAACCCTTGCAACCTCCAGTAGGTTCTCTAACCCGTCAAACGGCTCTAGGACAAGCTGTACTGATAACCAACCAAAACAATTGATGTAAGTATAATGTAAATTCGTAAATGTGTTTAGTTCTAAATGTGAAACAGGGACTAAATCAAAAGATCGCATACCAAGCTCAATCCTACACTCCTCAAAACCTCCCTATACTTGGTAGGATACTTGGCCTTCCCACCAATACCACCACACTAACGGGCAAGGAAATGGGAACCCGGCTGCACGACCTTCTTGATCTCAACCGGCAGAAGGATCTGATGCTCAAAAGCCTAGGCCTATACAAGTAACAATTGGTAAGCTCAAAAACATCATCAGTAAATGAGATATGCATAATCAAGTAAAAATGCTTCCAAGAAGATATACTTGGAGTAGTAGATGATAGAGGCAAAGGGCCTTTATCTTCTTTCGAGCTCCCACATCCAGCCCATGGTACATCTGCGCTAGGATGGCACGCAGCCAATTCTTCTTCCAAGCTCCACGGCGGATATCAACCCGTAGTTGATCTTGCTCCCCGAGATCAGAAAAAATAGCATGGTGAGCAAGAAAATCATGAAGGAGTGGACGTAAGTGTGTCTCTCATCCTCAAGCACCATATCTACCCTAGTCCAGTGTTGGTGCAACTCACCAGAACTGATAACTAGAATAGAGTTACTACTTTCCAACTCCCAAGTAAGGAGATCAAAGATTGTGGCTGCAGACAAGCCAGACTAGACCATTCCTACCTTGCTCCCAAAGTTCGATAGAGGGTTGCTAATGGTGCTCAGGGTCTTATCAGATTCAGCAATCTTTCCTTCACTAACCAAACGCTGAATAGCCGAGAGTAAGGCCTTGCATTTGTTGGTTTGGTGTACCACCTGAATGTGGTAATTACAAAAATTCTTCTCATCTTTGGGTTTAGGCGATTTGTACTCTTAAAGAGACTGGATGTAACCTGCTTCCCTTAAACGCTGAAAGATAACCCAAAGAGGCAACTTGTATAGATTAGCCAAAACAAAAGAAGGGCGAGGAGGCCGGACTGCAGCAACTATCGGTGGAACTTGAGTGATGGTCGTTGGTGCAGCAGGGGTTTGAGAAACCGCATGAACTGCAGCCGGGGCTTTGGGCTTAGTAGGTGCCGGAGCTGAGGGCTGAGCATCATTATTCTTTCTTAACTAGGGTTTCCCCACCTTTTCTACCTTTTTGCGCTCTACCTCATGCTCAATTTTCTCAGCTTTTTCAAACACAACATTATAGGGGTGGAATGAATCAGTAGCCATCTCTTTACGGAATAGAGGGAGAGTGCCTTCCAGGAGTTTAACAATCATCTCCTCGAGGCTTAGCTTAGATTTCGTTGAAGTCGACATCCACCATTTGAAATACTGCTTAAAGGTTTCATTGGGCATTTGGCAAACTCCCACGTGGTGTTAGAGGGTTGTTTCCATCATAGTTTTGAAACCATAACGCACTTTCAGAGCCTCAGAAAGAAGTTTCCAATCAGTGACAATGTTATGGGCAAAGTATGATATCATTCAAGAGTAGGGCCCCAAAGGGAACAAGGAAACATTTCAGTAAGTAGTTTATCACTTAATTTCTTCACACATATAACTCTTTCATACATAATAATATGGGAAGCATGTGCACCAGAACCATCATAATGTGCCATATTTTGCATAGTAAAATTATTAGGGACTTAATCTTCATTCCTCTCGGGTTCCTTGGCAGCTATAAGATGGTTAATGTAGGCTTGAATTTCTGGCATCATGCCTGGAGGCTGCTTGACCTGGTCATTGATCGGTTAAGAGAGAGTTGCGCCCTCAGGTGTCACGCCCGAAGAATGCACGACCTGGTCATTGATCTGAGAGGCCATCATTTGACAAATGATAGCAGCTATTTCAGATATCACGCCGTGAGGCTGTATGACCTGGTCATTGACTGGTGGAGATGGTGGAGGATGAGGGACCACCTGGCTGCTAAAAGGGTTCTGAGGGTAGGTAGTACCCTTGGGAGTTACGACAAACTAAGGAGGAGTAAAAGATGGCAAAGGTTGGACTAGCCCATTGGAAGAAGCTGAAAATTGAGGAGCAAATACTGAAGGAATCGAGCTCTGAGCAAAGGTTCTCGGATTGAAAGGAACTATCAACAAAATTGTCAAGGTTGGCAAGAAAGCCAAAGTTTGCCCGAACTGAAATGGGCTTGCCATGGGCTGAGTTAACTAAACATTGGTGCTATAGGTCTTGTCCCTACTGGACCAGTCATCATCTACATTGAACCATTCTGGGCTTGCATATCGTACTCTGAGACCCAATCGGAATTCCTATCTTCGATGGCTTGCTTAACAGCTGCCTGGACAGTGGTTTGGATGGAGGCTTGGAATGCATCCAAATTCAGAAATTGAGCCATAGCACTGGCAAAATCGAAACCCGGAGGGGTCTAAGATGCTTCTCTCGAGGTGGGAGTAGGGCCGACTTGCTCCTCGGGAGGAGGATGGTTTCCATCATTACTCGGAAAAGAAATAGCTGACTGAAAGAAATCTTGACCCAATTAAACCTGATCTGAATCTGACTCCCTGCTGCGGTATACGAAACCCCCTAGACTTCCGTGGTGACAATTGGGGTGAGAGAACGATGAATCAGATGATTTTTTGGCCTTTTCCAAATCGGGGTGCGACGTTAATTCCGCCTCCTGCTAGCTGAAATTGTAGGGAATGGATCAGATCATGCATGGAATATGTGATGCCATGGATGGGATGAATGGTCTTTATTTAATAACCAATGCTTGGTATGTATGGCTGCATGTAGATGTACTTAGCGATGATGCGGTGGCTTATCCCTTCAACATCCGTAGGATATTCGTACCCATCGTCATGCATAGTGATATATCGTGACTCAACGGGGGTACAAAAGAAGTCCTTCAGATGTTGCTAAACCTCTTCTATGAATGGAGATCGGTAAGGGTAAGTTAAACTTTGGCTCTTAGAGCATGATGCATGGGTGATGCATAAGTATGTAGCATATATCACACAAAAATGTCCCTTTTTTGCCCTTATGACTCCCGCACAATGCCTTTTTGGAAGGATGGAGGTTAGCCTCCTTATCGAAAATGGTGAAAGAAGTTCATCCTAATTTATTTTCATTGTTTTGGTAGTCCTAAAGTATTGAAGTGCTAAGGCTTTTCTAGCACAGCTTTGGTATGGTTGTTGATGTAGAAGGTTCTCATTTACCTTGATTTCACGTTACTCAACCACTCCCCTAATAGGTGCGATCGCAGGAGTTTATGTGTTAGTTAAAATGAGTGATCCACCCACTAGGCACCCTCAATTCCAAAGAGGGCATGAGTGATACTTTCGGGAGCTTCTCGGGTAAAATGGGGCACCTAATATTACCGAACTATCTACACGCGTAAGGATAAAATGTCATGAAAAAGAATGAAGTTTTAATTTGGCTAATAATTTCAATACATCATCAAAATCGTTTAAACTCATTAAAAATTTTAAGTTCAAGTTTAAAGAGATCAATCCCCAGCAGAGTCGCCACTATGAGCAGATGACCTTTTTCCCACAAGGACTGTGTGAGATTTGAAGCACGAGGTGAAAATAACAAGCATTGTGAAGTCAGCCGAGGGACTGATCCTCATTTTAGCATAATAAAAAGATGGATTGATAAAGTTAATGTTGATGTTGAATTAATGTCCAATTTGCATGTTAAGGGATATGAGACTTGAAATCCCATATTTTAAAATAGAGTCGCCACTTGGTTAAGCTCCACTGGGAATTTGGGTACGATATTCCCACTGGGTGGTTAGACCATACCTTAAAATGGAGATTCCAAGTTCGGATGATGTTATCTATTTTACATTAGGCTAAGTTAAAAGTTTCATTCTTTGTTATTCGGTTTTAATCGACCCTATTTATGTGTTTTTGATTTATATATTGCTAGCGTGTCATTAAGCATTCAAAGCGGTAAATAAATAAATATTACAGTTATCCAATAATAAATGCGGAAAATAAAATAATAATTACATAACTTTCCAAATCTTATACATTTTTCTATGCAATGAATAAAATATCCAAAGGCTTAGCATTCATCTAACCTAAATATACCTGCACAAAACAGTTAGCCCAGATACGGCACGTTGCACGGGGTATATCACATAATGTACATAGTTAGTGGACAAAACAAGACCCGAGTTAGTGTGAACATGACATATTTTATTTACAATTTATGGATCCCAATTGGATGACTAAAAATGTGATTTAGTCGGCGTTTGCGGGAAAATTCTGTTACATCCATATTTTAGACTCGATTGTTATGATTATTAGTGAAATTGACACATGGTATGGGGTTGGGTCTGTTTTTAGAAGGTTCTGGACCTTCATCATTGCACTGTACATCCTAGCTTCAGAAATTTAAACTAAGTTGAAAAAAAATGAAAAACGAAACTGCTGTCCAGAAGGCCATGCCGCCGGAAGTATGACTGAGGCCGCTGGCAGTATCAGTTATACAAGCAGGCTACATGACTTTCTGGATACCATAAAGAAAGGGTCCTATAAGAAAATGGGGCCACAGGGGTAAGTGAGGCCACTAGGGGTATCAACGATGCCGCTGGCGACTTGGTTGATACCGCCGATGGCTTTAGTTTCCTGCAACAGCTGTTTTTGGTCGGAAAGCGACCAAAAACCCAAAACTAAGCACAAACAGCAACTAAAACACAACAAATGAGTAAAATGGAAGCCAAAGAGCTATGAGACTCAGAAGTTTTAGCTCGGGGCCATGAATCCACCTCTTCATGATCTGCATGACACCTCTGGGGAGCTCAAATGATGATTTTGGGAAGTAAGGGGTGATTTAGTCTCTAAATCCTAATTTTTGTGATTTCTAAACTTAAAATACACTTAAGTATCAGAGAGTTCAGTAGACAAAAACCAAGAAAAGATGAATTGAATCCTATTTTCTTACCTTTTCTAAACTTTATCCCACTAAAGCTAGCTAGAATGCTCAAAATTTACTTGAAATCTTGAGTTAGGGGAGAGCGGAACCCTTGAAATGGCTGAGGAATGGCCTTTATATAGGCTAAAATCTATTCTGCAGAAGGAAGTGATGCTACCGACGGAATAGATGATACCGCCGGTGGTATGGGTGCGGCCGCCGGCGGCCTTGCCTTCCTGACAGGTCTGAAAACCTAGCACGATTCATGCCCGAAATCGAGGAAAAGGAGAGGAAATCCGGTAAAAGGTGATCTTGACGGAAAAACTTAGATATTAGGCTTTTTTTTTATTTTTAATGGGTATTTTGGACTAAATTATTTTTGGGGTGAAAATCATCAGTCTGATCTACCATCAGACGCGTTACTAGACACGCCGAACTGAATTTTTCCGAAAATAAAATTCATACAGAATTTTATATTGGTAATAAAAATTCCAAAAAAAGAAATTTCATCATGAGGAATAAAATCTGGTATACATTATCATCGTCTCGAGAGAGGGACTGTAAAATCCCGTGCTCACACTGTTGGTAAATCTGTCGGTGGTCAAGTGACTCAAGTCGCTTCTTTTTAACTTTGATGTGAAACGAATAGGAGATCATGTTATTATGGAGGCTTGAGATCATTGTGTGAGGTGAAAGGTCTCTTCTCTTTTTAACAAAAAGAGAAAGTATTTTTAGGGGATATTTTTGGTGGAAATGTAGGACCAAGGGGATTGGAGGTACCTAAATTGATAAGAAATGCCCATTTACTAGAAGGATGGGTGTTTCTTATGAAGGTTTTGGAAGAACATTGGGGCATTCCTCACTTTCAAGGTTTTGGAAGAGCATTGGGGGCTTTCCTGACTTTTGAAGGTTTTGGTAGAGTATTGGGGCTTCTTACTATGATTTTAGATTGGTGTGGGCTTTGATCTTCTTCTCCAATGATGGTACGTTCCCCTTGTTTTCTCCTTGGAGTTCTTGGTCTTCTTTCTTAAAGATGTGCACCCATTTCCCCCTCGAGAAGGAGGATGTAACAAGACCTACGTCTATCATGTTTGCTAAGCACTTTTTATCTCACTTTTTGGTGGTAAGATTTAACCAATGGAATTTTATGCCATTGAGACGTACTCAAACTCAACTTCATTGATAAATATGGTGATATTTTAAAGAATGTTGTTTTTATGAGTGCATGATCTTGTTTAAAATGAAATACTCAAACAAAATGTGAGTTAAAAATGCATCAATTTATTTATGATATGCCTTATAAGGGGCATTGTTTGCATAAAAAATGTTTGCAACATTAAAAATTACGTCATTTGATTCATCCTCCATAGGTGGAGGGTCTTGTTTATCAACCTTGGCAACACTTGTAGCTGAAGTAGTAGTCTCAGCTTGCAGGTTCTCACGAGCTTTTTTGCCCACTGCCCTTGTTAAGTTTTTTATGGCCTTTCTTATAGGATTGCCCTTCTCATCTCCCTTCCAATTCTTCTTCGTAAGTACATCCAGGGCTTTGGTGATAGAGTCAACTGGCTCACTCATCTCATCTCCATCAGCACTCCCATGTACTTCCATAGAAATTGAGGACACGATCAGGCAACCATTCTTGAAGTTATACACATCATTGAAGATCTGAAAACCAAGGACCTCCATCCCCCGTATCTTGACAGGTTCCTCCTCCCTTGTGAAAACCTTCTTCTTAACCTTAACCCTTATCATCAGGCAAGAATGGGGTTTGGACTTCTCAGCACTAGGCCGATTTCCCAAACCAAGTCGATATGGCCATGACACAGGTATGATGGGCTCCACCATGCACTGAAGATTCTTCCCACACCCTTTTCCTCTCATATAACCTTATTTCATTATGATTTCTCAATTTTAAAGGGTATGTACCCCTAACTATCCACTTTGTATCCTACTGGGCTACAACCACTCTTAACTCTTTCTCCTTGGCTTCCATAGCTGCTACAACTGATGGTTCATCTGCCATAATGGTCACAAGCTTTCCATTGTGGATGAGCTTGACTTTCTGGTGGACCGTGGAAAGGATGACCCCTAATACATGAAGTCAAGGGCGGCCAAGCAATAATGAGTAAGTGATAGTAATATCAAGGACGGTGAACAAAACTTTAGATTCACCTCCCCAACTACAACTTTGGCCTTGAAAACCCCAATCACACTTCTCTTCGTATCATCATATGCTATTATAACAATATTGGATTTCTCCAACATAGACTCATCTAGTCCTAAGTGAGGAAGGATCTTGGAAGGACAGAGGTTGAGGGAAGAACCATCATCCACCAAAATACATGGGATAGAACGATCAAAGATTTGCAACATGATGAAAAGTGCCTTGTTATGCTTGTTCCCTTTAGCTAGGAGGTCGGATGGATAAAACATGACAGGTTTAACATGGATAGAAGGAGATCACCCAATGACTGAAAACACCTCAACTAAGGAAGTGGATGGCATGGCTTCCACATTCATCAATTTCTCAATCAAACCCCTGCGATGATCTTCAAAGTCGATGAGAAGTTATCAAATACTGTACTTAGCTTAGGTAGCTTGCAACTGATGTATAAGGGAGTTAACCTTCGAATCAACCTTCTCACTACTAGGTGGAATCTGCGTTTCAACAACAGGTGTAGCGGTTGGCACTGGCCTGTACTTATAATGACTTAGATATCAACATCTTTGCCCCTTATCCTTCTTAGAAGGATGTTCGAAGCCAGCCTCCTCCTAAGGGTAACATGCAACACCCCATTCTTCATATAACTTCTCCCCTTAGAGGTTTCTACTAACAAAGCCAGTCCTTCGATGTCATCTTCTTCCAACCTAAGCACCAATGTCAATTGGCTCAGGTTGAACCAATATGGTTTCCTCATTATACATTTCCTCTAACTCATAGGCATCAATGTCAATACGGGTAGGCTCATCAGGTAGAGCCACTAATGAATGAACTATAGGATTGGCTTGCATGATTATATTGAAGATAGGATTGGAGGGTAGTCCTGACTCAACAGCTGCAACTTAATTCTTGAAATTCAGCAAGGGATTATTCATGGTGCTTGGGTTGAGTTCGGGTTCATGGATCTTTTTATCTCTAATTAGGCCATGGATAGCCTCAAGTAAGTCTCTACAAGCGTTGTTACGATGACCTTTGCTAACATGATAAGCACAAAATGATCCCTCTCTTCAAGCTAGGGCAGAACGTAAGGATTGACACTCTGAAGTGTTGGGAACTGACAATCACTTTGAGCATGCATAACAGGCATGGCAGAAATTCAAAATTTTGTCCCTTGTCCTTAGGAACTCCTATTAGTTGTATATAAATTATTTAAAGCCTTAACTAAATTAATTCTCTACTTAGGTTAGCATGCATAGGCTAGGCGTACCATAATTCTAAATTTATTTTAAACATGTTATAACTCTAAGTTATAGTCAAGGCATAAAATAAACTAAGCATGCAATATAACCTAAGTATAATAATTATTAAGTCTTAAAACGCTTAAAGAAAAGGACTTAATAATTAAAAGAGAATTAGAAGACTTACCAGTTGAAGTGTGCCTTAGCAGAACCTTCTTACACAAGCCTCCAAGTATAGGATAGCCTCTATGAGTATCCACATGAACCCCACCAACCGAAACCTCCTAACAAGGAAGGACCGCAGAGCTTTGAGTGGCTGCTAGACCACTCCAAAACCCACCTGAAATAAAAATAATTTGCTCTTGAGTTGACTTGAGAGATATCTCGTTGGAATCTCAAGTCAAGACTCGAATGAGCTTATGTTGCATTTAAGAAAGGGGAATGGGAGCTCTTTATATAGGGGGAGCAAAGGCTCCCGGTAATAAATGCAGATTTAATGCATGATTAACTGTGGATTTAATGCAGGATTAGATGCGGATTAAATGTGAATTTAATATGAGATTAAATTTAATCCTCCTTTATTTTAATTTATTTTATGACTCTAATAAAATTAGTTACCGGTCAAAATAAATTCTTGGCTTAACCATAAAATGATTTAATCATTTTAATCAACACTTTAATTTTTTTATGACTTTAATAAAATTAGTTACTGGTTAAAATAAATTCTTCGCTTACCTATAAAATGATCTAATCATTTTAATCAACACTTTAATTTATTCATGAGTATAATAAAATTAGTTACTGGTCAATAAATAAAATCTCTGGTCTAACCAGGTAATAGTTCAACCATCCCTTTAATATTTTTGTAATAGACCAAGTCTATTAATTCTTTACTCAGTCTGACGAAAGTCCAATGTGTGTGACCTTATAGGATCCCGAAGTGTTCAGCTATTAAGTTTTAACCAATCCTTGTTCTATGAGAACTATTAGCTCGAGGTTCTAGATCATGAATAGAACTCGATTACCTTAAACGACTATGGTACGCCTCTAGCAAGGGTCCACCATCCCCCATTACTCGGAACATCATTTGTGCTTATGACTAAATCCTAGTTTATGCAATAGTTGTCCAATGCAATGAACTCCTTCCATTCTTCAATCTTTGTACCATTTGGTTTGTTGGGCTTGATTAAAGTGTTAACCCACCAATAGCGAGGTTGCTCCAAGCTATCACGGTTATTTGCTTGTTACTGAAGTATATTACTTTTTACCATAACGTGTTTAACTAGAAACTATTTTTATCAGTCACATACTCTGATAAGAGGTTTATAGTGCTCATCACTTCAACAAGCGGCCAGGTAAAATCTCCTTTATATATCCAGAGTAATGGATTCTTTCTTACTATATAGCTTAACAACGTGTTGTCATTACTATACCCGTAATCACCCATGGCACCCTAAATTAATGAGTGAATAGGTATGACCCAAAGTATAGTAATAGTACCATACAAGGTAACTAATATCTCAAGTATGATGATATTTGCAAAGCTACTGCATGAAGATAAACACTAATACATTGATATATATACCAAGTGTTTATCCTACTGTGGTTTCCAATATATCTTCCAGATATATCCATGTGTCAAACTCAAGGTACCACCTTCAGTCTTAGGAGGTTAACTGCTTGGATCCCTTCCAAGAGAGTTGACCACATGCTAGTCTTCCATCAATATCCTTTCTTGATGAAACTGTGACTAGGGATAGTTTAGACATAATCATAATTGCACATGAAGTAGGTCTCACTACACATAGTCCCACTATAATATCTCTCACTTCATGCTATGTATTATGTCAAGGACCTTTGTACAAAGATATCAATGAATATGTTTTAACCAGTCACAGTATATATGAACACATTGATATAAACAAAAGATTAAATGCCTTTATTAATTAAACAGATCATTCGTACCAGTAAATAATTAAGATATATCACCCTAATTGCCTTAAGGGACTACACCATATCTAGAAGGTCAAGTGCCCTCAACATGCTAAAGATGGCAGGCAAGGGTACCTTCCAAGGTGAGATACCATCCTCAATGGTATGGATCGCAGCAACATCTTCTTGCATAGCTACGGTTTTGGGATATGAACTAGACCTTGACTTGGCTCGAGTTGATGAGTCATTATTTTTGAACCAAGGTTTGGCCAGCATACTCACCTTCTCCAATTCCTCGACCCTCTCCCATTTCTCGGCCTTCTCAAAGACCTCAACATAGCTAGAGAAACTATCCATACCAAGAACCTTATGATATGCAGGCAAAGTACCATCCATCAACTTCATAATCATCTCGTTGAGACTAAGACGATCCTTCAACAAGATTTGGGTGGCCATCCACCTCTCGAAATGAGGTTTGAACTTCTCATTGTGGGTATCCTTGATAGCCTCCAAGTTCTGCATGGTGGTCTTAATAGTGGCATTGAAACCATACTACTCAATGAAAGCCTCGAATAAGGCCTTCCAATTCCTAGTCACCTCATCGAACAATGTGTTGTACCACTTGATAGCAGGACCCTTCAAAGTGCAAGGGAACATCATAACAAGGACTTTGTCACTTAGCTTCCTTATCCTCATTACCCTCTGATAGGTAGTGATGTGCAATTGAGGTGGACCAGTTCCCTCATACTTCACTATGCTAGGCATACTAAAGTTTTTGGGGACCCAATCCTCCTCCCTAGTGGCTTGAATAGACAGTGCTAGTGGTTGAACACTCAAATTGGTAGCAAGTAACTTTTGTAACAAATCACACTACTTCACAGACAAGGATGAGCTATCTGGCTGAGCAATCGCACCCAAGGGTAAACCTGCCAATTGAGGAAAGGTTGTTCCCTTATGCGTGACTACAAAGTTAGGGGTTGGACCAGACGCCCCAAACTGAAATATTGGTGGCACAAACCCTTGGCTAGTCTGAGAAAATTGACTGACAACTGGGAGAACTATCGTACCTACTGACTGAAATGATGACTAACTAAACTAAATGGACCAACTGAATCCAACTAACCAAACTAACTGGAAGACCCTCATTGAACTTGAAGAGGTGGCAACTGAGACTGAGTGAATGGATTGTGAGAAACCCTTGAAACGGGAAGCTGCTTACTAACCACTGCCTAGACTGTTGGAGCTCTAATTGGTGTACCCAGAGAGACATTAGACATCCTCTTCTTTGCTAAGATCACCCTAATGGAAGTCATCATCTTGTTATTCATACGGTCAAGGAACTGATCGCTCCCCAAATACTGTGAGAAAGCATTTGCAATCTCTGGCCTAATATCGGTCCTTGACGCATTTGCCTCTTCATCAAGACTAGCATCCTCAACCTCAACATCTAATTGGCCATCATGAGTCAAATACAAGACATCTCTTCAGCTGGTGATTAGTATCAGGATCAAATGGACCAAATTGACTGCTTGATGCACTACTCAGAGATGGAGGTGGAGTTTCAACCCTTAACTAAACTAGATGAGGTGGAGGTAGAACTGGAATGCGAACCAAATGGACTTATGATCATTGCCAAGCTTTGACTCTAGCTAAGGTAGTAACCAAAAATCAATACATTCATGGGTTTGGTTATGCATGAGTGATGTACAACAATGTATGGTGAGGTTAATTACAAGAGAATACAACACAACACATGCGAAGCATTTTCTTACAACCTTATTCCTCCCGCCGATTCTGAAGGTATTTTCCTTTGATTACCACGAGGATAACAAAGGGTGACCTAATCTAATCTCACATGAAAAAGGTACCTAGAAGGTAAAATTCTAAGTCTTTCGATAAGAACGGTGTAGGGACATGACATAAGTTGATGCAGTAGATTCCCATTGCATCAAGCCTCTTTTGGAGGGAGATGACAATGAATGCTCCACCCACTAGGGCGTCCCTAATTCCTGGCGGGCATAGGTGACACCTTTAAAAGCTTCACAAAAAAATTGGGCACCTTAACCTAGCGCTAGAAGAAGAACATATCTAGCTAGAGAGAAGGAGGTGAGAAGATAAAGTGTAATAATTTTCCCAAATGATGAAAAAGAAAATGGGTTGAATTAAGTAAATGATTTTCGATGCCCATCTTAATCTTTTAAGCTTTTCAAAAAACAAACCAAAAGTTTACAAGTTAAAAGATTATGTCCCCAGCAGAGTCGCCACTGTGATGTGTCGTGGTCAAAAATATGTGGATTTCCCTTGATCCCTTGCAGCGGTGTCCACTAGGGGTTTGTTTGATTTAAACATGATGGAACCATTTAGTTCAAGTTTTCATATTTTAACCAATTTTAAAGAATAAAAGAATTGAGACCTAAATCTTGATACAAATGATAGAGTTACCACCCAAGTTGTGTACTTGGGAAAGAGTTTTGGTACGATTCCCATTGGGCGGGAGACTCATACCTTTTGGATTAGAGATTCGGGTATCGAATGAGTCACTTATTTCTTATTTAGTTAATTTAAAATTACATTCGCTGCAAAAAATCATTTTCTTTTCATTATTTAGGGAATTATTACGGAAATCTTATTTTTCTACACTCTTTCACACTCGATACATGCATTCAACAATTATAATAAAGCACAAATAATAAAGGGGTGAATAAAAATTACAACCGGGCAAAAAGGGGGAATCACGAGGGAACGTATACATTTTCTGTATGTTATAAAGCAAAATAAATCCATTCACCTGCATCCATAAAGATTAGCATAGTTTACGGCACATCATAAGTTAGCATTTTGTTAGGAAAAATGTGATTATGTTAGTGTGGCGGTTTTGCATTTGATAGTGCTTAGGTGGCTTCTAGGATCAAATAGAAATAACGGGTCTTTAACGTATTTTGTTATGAAAATGCATTTTAACTTTTCATGGGTATATTTACCAGATTATTAATGAAACTGATCGGATGGCAAATGGTGGAGTTAGGTTCATTTTACAGATTAATGGGGAAAAATGGCATTCTGCCTAAGGGATAGCACCCGTACGAATGGGGGGCACCCGTACGGGTACTAGGGGGACCCGCACGGGTATGGGGGGACCCGTACAGGTCCTATTTGGACCAAAATAGAACCTTATTTCTAAATTATAAAAAGTAGATTTATAGAAGAAAAGAACTAAACAAAAAAGGGATTTCCTTCCATATGGGTATGGCGCACCAATTTTGTGTCCCTAGGGACATAAGGGTGCCAATAAGGCCCATATCGGTTAGGACCAGACCCAAAACAGATCAAAGAATAAATCAAGGTGAATAAATGAAAATGACAATAGAATAAATAGAAAGTGAGTATCTTTAAAACTCAGGAGTGTATCTTTATGCCGTGAATCCACTTTAAAGCAATTCCGATGCTGAGAGAGAGAGAGTTTAGTCAAAGTAGATGATGAAATGATGGATTTAAGACAATTTAGGAAAGTGTTTGTGTGGATAGAACCTTTCCCCAATTTTAAATATGAAGCTAGAAAGGAATAAAATGTGGGCAAAATCAATGTAGAATGAAATCCCCCCCCTATTTTATAACTTCTATACCCTTTCTATACCTATGAAAATTGCTGGAAAAATGCTATATGAATTGCCTATAATGATTCTAACTTGGCTCCTAATTGTCTCCTCTTGAAAGTGAGGAAAAATGCCTTTATTTATAGGAAAGAATCATGTCTGAACATAATAAATAGGACTTATTATTGATTTTCTCCGGATATGGTAAGGTGGCAATCAAAGTTGTTTGATTACTCACAATGGGGACCTATACGGGTCCCTCCAAGGTGTGTGGAAGTGTGAGGCCATACGGGTTAACCCATGGACCCGTACCCCCTAGGTATGACCCGTACGGATCCCAAAAGGCAGTTCAGGTCTCCAAACTTTGGCTAAACTCATCTCTGCTATAGTAGGAACACCTCTGATGGACAACACCTATAAAACATTACATTATATAGCTCTAATCATTGCTTCATGAGAAGGACCTTAAAAATCCAGTGCTTACAATAGTCATCTATGGCCTGAAATGGTTATTAACCTGAGAGGACCTAAATCTGATTGGGTACCTAAACCCATTTGATTTGTTTTGTAGGTATGCCTGAAGTCCACTAAAGATCAACAAACATGGTACATTGATAGTGGATGCTCAAGGCACATGACTAGTGATGAAAAGGCCTTCATCACACTAACCCGGAAAAAGGGTGGAAAAGTAAGCTTTGGAGACAATAAAAAAGGATAGATCATTAGACATGAAACCATTGGACATGAATTAAAGATAGAGGATGTCTCTCTAGTTGATGGGCTGAAGTTCAACTTACTCAGTGTTGCTCAACTCTATGACAAAGGGAGAAAGGTCATCTTTGACTACAGGATGCTCAATCATTGATATTTAGTCCAAACAACTTATTGTTCATGCATATAGAGTAAATAATGTTTATTCTGTTAACATTAAAAATGAGAAAAAGAATAATATATGCTTGGAGTATAAAGAAGAGGAATCATGGCTATGGCACTAGAGATTGGGACATGTTAGCATGAACCTCCTGTCCAAACTAGACAAAAAGGAACTAGTTGAGGGGTTGCCTAAGGTTGCTTTTAATAAGGATCAAATATGCACTACATGTCAACTAGGTAAACAAACTAGAAAATGTTTCCCTTCCATCCCTTACATCCCAATCGGAAGAGTTCTTGAACTACTTCATGTTGATCTTTTTGGTCTGTTTAAACCCATGAGTTTAGGTAGAAGTGAATACACCATGGTCATTGTGGATGACTATTCTCGTTATACCTGGGTTGCCTTGCTAGCTAGCAAGGATGAAGCCTTTGAACACTTCTCTAAAATATTCATTAGAATAAAAGTAATACAGGGCATAAGAATTGCACGCATCTAGAGTGATAATGAAGGAGAATTCAAAAATAAGCATTTTGCTGAATTCCGTGAATCCAAGGGCATTAAGCACAACTTCTCTACTCCTCATACACCTCAATAAAATAGAGTTGTAGAAAGGTGTGAGCAGATGACATTTTGGACGGCTACAAAGCGGGCCAGAGGACCGACCTCTTAAACATATATGAGTGTGGAGTGATGTGATGGAAAATGGGTTTTGCATATTTTAATGCTTGAACTAGAGCTAGACTTCACAAAACAACAGGGGCACATCAAGTCCAAACTAGGGGCAAACGCCCCTTCTCTCGAGCTCCTTATTTAAGTTAAATGAGAGGCAAAACCCCTAGCTCACCTTGATCCTTGATTGAAGGAGAAAATTTTTGTTTTCACAAAATCAATCAAGTATCAAGGTAATCTATTTCAAAATAGTTACTAACATGGACAATTTTGTGTGCAAGAAATTTCCTCAATAAATGAGTCATCCAAAACAAGCAATTCCTAACAAGGAAACCTGCCTAGCGGCACCCAACCTAGGGGCATTCCCCAGCAATGGAACCAATTAAGGGGCATCCCCCCGGTCATCAAGCACCCTAGGGGCACCCACCCAAGGGGCATTCCCTCAAGAGACACCCTCCAAGGGGCATTCCAACCCAAAATAGATGGGCCAAACTCGACATTTCCAAACACAATTTTCAGTTCATTCAGGGGGCCAACCCCATCCACACATCTTCATTCTTGATTGAAGGGGCAAAAATTTTTGTTCACCACAAAGTCAATCAAGAATTAAGACGTGTAGTTCCGGATAGTAACTAATGCAATGTTTTTATTATTGACAAGTAACTCAAAATCCCAAGTAGGAGAGTCATCCACCTTAAGAAAGGGATACACCATCAGCCAGGAGAGTCATTCGCCTAGGGAAAGGGATACACCATCAACCAGGAGAGTTATCTGCCTTAGGAAAGGGATACACCATCAGCAAGGAGAGTTATCCACCTTAGGAAAAGGATACACTAGTAGTAGGAAATTCATCTGCCTTAGGAAAGGGATACACCAACAACAAGAGAGTCATCCGCCTTAGGAAAGGGATACACCATCAGTATAAAGGAAAGCCATCCGCCAAGGAAAGGAGTTCGCCTCAAGAAAGGAACCCACCTATATCATCACCTTAGGTATGATTTCTAAACCCTCGCTCATATCATGAGATCATACGTATCTATATCTATAGTGAACCCACGAGGAGCAGTCTGTGAGCACTGGTTTTTAACGATCCTTCTCATGAAATGATGATGAAAGCTAGATAATGCAATCTTTTACAGGTGTTATCCAATAGAGGTGTTCCTACTGTAGCAAAGATGAGTTTTAGCCAAAGTTGGAGACCTAGTCTGCCCTTAGGGACCTGGTGGTATAGGTCCACAGGTTGGCCCGAACGGGTCAAAACCCCCTACACGCTTGGGAGGGACCTTGTATGGGTCCCACCAAGACCCCTATGGGTCCCCCTCCACCTGTATGGGGTCCCATTCATGCATGGATAGGTAGAATGGATAGTAAATCATGCCACAATTGGTTGTAATCTACAATTAATTTAATTTATTGTGTTCAGACGGGCAGAAATGCTATAAATAAAGGCTTTTTGGCTCATTTCAAGAGGAGCCAATTAGAAAAGAAGTGAGATACTATAGTTTATGATTTTACAGCCATTTTACAAGTATTAGTAAGGGTATAATTGAGATATATGAGGTATAAAATAGTGGGAAAACCCATTCCTTGAGGTTTTGTTCACATTTTACTCATTCCTCACTTCATTCATTAGGATTTGGGGAGGTTCTATCCACACAAACACTCAACTTCCTAAATCCATCATTTCATCATCTACTTTAGCTAGACTCTCTCTCGGTATAGGGATCGCTTCAAAGTGGATTCATGGCGTAAAGGTATGCTCTTGAGTTTCAAAGAGACTCACACTCTATTTATTTTATTGTAATTTTTATTTACTTAATTTGATATATCCTTTCATCTTGTTTTGGGTCTGGTCCTGACCCATATGGGCCTTGTTGGAACCTTCATACCTCTACGATAGTAAAACTGGTGCGCCATACCCACATGGAAGGAAATCCCACTTTATTTTATTCATACTTATGTAAATCTGCTTGTTTCTAAACCAAACTGAGGTTATGTCTGGGTCTCAACAGGACCCGTATGGGTCACCAATACCCATACGAGTCCCTTCAGTAGCTATATAGGTGTCCCCCCACCCATACAGGTCCTGGCCCCAAGGCAGATTGTCATTTCTGTTTTAATCGTGTAAAATGAATCCAACATCACCATTTGCCATGCGATCATTTTCACTAATAATCCGGTAAATCAACTTACAAAAAGTTAAATTGTGTTTTCATAACAAAATACGCTAAAGACCTGTTATTTCCTTTCGATCCTAGAAGCTACCCCAGCATGCTAACATAATCACATTTTTCCTAACAAAATGTTGACTTATGATGAGTCATAACCTGTGCTAATATTTGTGGATGTAGGCGAAGTTATTTATTTGGTTTTATGACTTAGAACAAATGTATAGGTTTACCTTGCAATTTCCCCATTTTCCTTTAGTTTTAATTTTTATTCCCCCTTTATTGCTGGTGTTTTATTATGAATTTTTGAATGCATGAACCGAGTGTGAAAGAGTGTAGATAAATAAGATTTCTGTAATAATTCCCCAAATGATGAAAAGAAAATGGTTTTACGCGGCGAATGTAATTTTGAATTAACTATATGAGAAATGTGTGTCTCATCCGATACCCGAATCTCTAATCTAGAAGGATTTAGTCTCCCAGCCAATGGTAACCGTATCAAAACTCTTTCTCAAGTAGACAACTTAGGTGGTGACTCTATCATTTGTATCGATATTTGGGTCTCAATTCTTTTATTCATTAAAATTGGTTAAAATGTGCTAACTTGAACTAAATGGTTCCATCATGCTTAAATCTAAACAAACCCCCAGTGGACCCCGCCACAAGGCGCCAAGGGAGATCCACATATCTTCGACCACTGAGAGTTCACACGCGTCTATTCCAACTGGACCAGAATTTAGCTCAACTACAATCAGTTTTTGCTCCTTCGAGTTTTGCTTTACCAACCCGAGGCCCGAGACTAGCCTCTCAAAGTTCGATCTTCCCTTCCTCCTCGGTTGGCCTTACACATCACAGGACCGCACATTCTAGCAGATTCATGTCATCTCTAATGGCTCCAATGTCCTTTTCTTCTACTCCTACTCGATTTGTTATTTCTCCGGAGGGAACCACTTGCCCACAAAACCCCTTCAATTCTAATCTACGCGTTAGTTCTCAAGTTGAAACCTCATTGCTTAATTCACCATTCCAGTTTGGTATAGCCCCTCCATTCTATGACCAAGTCATACAACCTCTGGCCATGACCCCTTAAGTTGCGACGCTCTCGTGCCAATTAGCGACTCTTTTATCTAGCTACTAGGTCATGCAATCTCTAAGCATGACAACGATTCCTCAAACTAACGACCAGGTCATGCAATTTTCGGGCATGACACCTAAAATGGAGGTCTTATTGTACAAGATCTTGCACTTTCATACCAAGGTAGGTGAAGGAATCAGTAAATCATATGCTATCCCATCTCGGGCTAAAATGAAAGAGCGACTTACGCAAGTAAAGAAGTAGGATCACATTCCGGCAATTAAGTTTGGGTAATTGATCAGGCACCCATACCAAAGGAAACTAAAGAAAAGCATGACACATATCCGTGGAAAGCATCATTGAGGAGCATATACAAGAAGTTAAGAAAAGATGGTAAGATTAGACCATTACACCAATAGAGACCTCCCACAGCTAATGAGAGGAATAGGTTTTGTGAATATCATGTCTAACCAAGTCACCGTACTGATAAATGTCAGACTTTGATTCAAGACATCGACTATTTGGTAAAGGAAGGAAAGATAGTTGAGCCTGAAAGAGCATCTAACCCTATGGATTCCCTCGTGCTTTCTAGCTCACCAAAAGGAAGTAATGGACAGCATGAGCTCATCAAGGCCATCTGTTCCAAGGGCAAGGGGGTAGTGTTATCTAATAAGGAAGCCAAAGTTGAGAAGGTCGAGCACAAAAAGGAAAAGACAAGTTAGTTAGGCCAGATGATGGCATGCTTTGGTTTGAGAGCGACGACTTTGAATCTTATAGAGTTATTCTCACACCAGCCAGGGGGAAGGCTCCCACCGCTCGAGCCATTGTGTAAGAAGAAGTCTTATCTGTTCAAAAACCCCAATGTTGGAATGCTTTTATGTCCCCCTGGGAACTACCGTTGATTGTTATCTTTGCTTAATTAAGGGAGACCGATCAACTTAATTCTGTTCATGAAAATCATTATCCTATGCCCAAAGAAGATGGTAACCTCTGCAAGTATCATGTTTAGAGAGGGCTGATTAATGTTTGAATTTGGCTTCCACTATCTCGCGCATGCTCGAAGAAGGAAAGATAGAGCAGCCGACTAGAAAATCAAGCACTATAAAAGCTAACAAGAATCTCATGAGGTCTCTAGCAAATAATAGAGACAACCTATCAGCCAAAAAAGTGAAAGTTATGGGTCTCAACCTGGATGACATACCGATGGAAGCCACCGAGGATGCCTAATCTACTAGCACCGCAACACATGACCCTCCGTCTGTGGAGCATGACTATCCTATAATGTAATTTTGTTTTTTTGGTAATTAGGAGTGAACAATCCTGCCTTTAAGGCATTTTAATTTAATGAAAGACTCCTGTTTTGCTTATCCATGCATTCATTTTATCATAAGCATAATGTGTTTAGTATTCATGACGTTTCTCTAAATGAAATAAATTTGAGTACAGGTGATAACCTAGAATGGTAACCATTTCTAATGACCTAATCTTTGAAAGAAAAAGAGAGATAATAAAAGTGCTTAAAGATTGTGATAACGGTTTTGCCTGGTCATGCCCTGACATGCCTAGGGTTGATCGTTAGATGGTCAAGCATCACATTCCAATGCCTAAAATAGAGAAAGAAGCTCAGTCTCTTCTTAGTTTCAATATGTTAATCGGTTCACCGCTATAATCTTTGATTGATAGCCTGTAGTGTGCAAGCCCATCTTCAAATTACCAAAGAAGCATCAGCCTATAGTGTGAGAAGGAAGATTGCCAGATCATCTTTGATAGAATTAAGGCTTACCTTTTTCACCTACCCATTCTCCAACAATAACCTTTTGATCCTCAACAATACCCAATATCTTCCAATTACCAACACCTTCCAGTTTCTCTCCTCATTGGCCATTCTCGGTGTGGGGGATAAATATGATTAGCAAAAAATTAGCCTTCATCAACCAATAGACACCCCTTCATCATCGTAGGGGCAGATTACCTCTCAAAATGGGGGAAAGCTAAGTCTTACACCAACACTACCACCGAGAAGATGGCCAAGTTCATCAAGAAATGCATCTTTGCTCATTATGGCCTACCTCATCACATCTAAGATGATAGGTCTCAGTTCTAAGGGGCAATAGCCAATTTGATCAAGAAATACGCAATTGAGCATCACAGGGTATCGCCTCACTAACTACGAGCTAATAGGGCAACTGAGTCGCAACCCAGCTTATCAAGAATTTTCTTCCCAAGACTACCGCAAGATATAGAGATTGAGCTGATAAAGCTCCATTCACTCTTTAAAGATGTCAAACAAGTGTCAGAATTCCTATGAATCTGATGCCTTTCTCTTTGGTTTATGCTATGGAAGCCGTGATCCCATGTAAAACTGAGATAAAGTCCTTGAGAGTCGCACTAAATCCAAGTCAAAGGGACCCCCATGGGCTAAGGCATAATTCAAGTAGTTTGAACAATCTTCAGATGTACTAGTAGCGCATAGTGAGGCTGAACAACAACCGAGTCAAGAATTAGGAGTATCTGTCAAAGGCTGATGATCTGATTTTGAAACAAGTAAAGCCTAAGCTGACCCAAGGGGGAAGTTCAGACTAAATTGGGAAGGACCTTAAGTAATCAAAAAGGTACTCAATACCAAGGGGATGAAGATTATGGATGGCAACAAGTTCATAAACCCTATCAATTAGGATCGGTTGAAGTGTTATCATATCAATGTCAAAAGAATCAAATCCAGAAAAGCGGTACACAAAAAAAAATAAAATCAATCACCCGTTGAGTGGTCTTCTACTGCTTGGGCAAAAACTAGGGTGTAACCTACTGTTTATTATTCTGCAAACCATTCAGGCAAAAGATAGGGTGCAATATAACCCACTAGACTAAAAATCCAAAAAGGATAGACTAGGCGAAAGTTAGGGTAAAGTGAACAATGAGAGAATCATTAGCTAGAAAACCTGTATAGGCTAGTTAACACCATAATTTAGGTCAATAGAAATGGTTATCATCATCATGCACTCAAACTTAATTCATTTAATGAAAACGTCATTTTACTAAATTCTTTATGTTTGTGATTGAATAAATAGATTGGGCCCAAAAGGCGAAATGTTGCAAGTAAGCCAAACACAAGGTTCTATGCAGTCAACCCAATTCGTCAAAAGAAAAGAAAGACGATAAAAGATATAAAAGTCCTGATAGACTGAAAAGAAGTGAGGTCTATGCAAAAGTCGGGAATAAGTCTGATGGATCGAAAACCCAAAAAGGGCGGTCCAGGCAAAAATCAAGATAAAAATAATGAATAAGTCTAATAGGCCTATCATAATGTTCGGGTCTATGCAAAAATTAAGACAATTAAAAATATAGGTAAATGGCTACCATCAATCACATCGAGATACCTGCATCATTGTCATCATCATCATATTGCCTGAATATCCTCTGCAATCTGATGGACTCGATAGGACTCAAATTTGTCCTTTACATGTGTCCACTTTAATACTGGCCACGATCGAGCATCTCGAGTCCACAAGGTCTGAATCTTCCGGAGCCATACTTGGTAGAATTCATCGGTAGTGATAGCTTCCAGCTGCTCACAATCTAGAATCTTGAACTTTGCTTCATGCTCTTGCTTGTCTTCTATATGCTCATTCCAACTAGTGTTACACAACTAACTTGCCTCCTTTGACAACTTGAGTGATAGGGTGTGTAGAAGGTGACCATCCTCAACCTCAGTATCTAGACGTGAAAACCTCATGCTTGCACCGTAACTTCTCTAATCCTCCACCATGGGGCATACTCACTTGATCTGTGTGACAGTGCAGCTCTGTATAGTCTCTATCCTAGCAAGAAGTCAAATCAAGCAAGTAAGTCAAGCAAGCGATCAAGTAATCAAGAAGAAGATCAGCCTAAGCAACTCATGCATTCATACATACATGCATAATATTGATAAATATCATGCACATTATTCTTTACAGAATTCTACAGGAAATAAAGCGCAGAAAAATATTCTCGAGCTATAAGCACAACCTCAGAAATGAACACCCGCATATCCAAGGGGCATCTCAACATATTTTTCTTAAGCTGCATTCAAGGATAAAACATCCTAGGGGCATAATAGCTAGACCAATGTACACCTCGACAATCTCTATAGACTCCCAGAAATATCAACTCAATTTATGTTTCACACTTCCGTTTTTATTGCTTAATTGAAGGGGCAAAAATATTTTTGTTTCCATAAAATCAATTAAGTTATAAAAATGCAACGTACAATGATTTCTAATGCCTCAAAATTTCCTTGATAGGTTCATCGTACAACAATCCTGATGGACGACCGATCCAAGGATCCAAAATTCAAAACTTATAAATCCTTCAGGGGCACTGCGATGTAACTTTTGATCCTTCAGGAGCATTGTGATGTAGCTTTTGATCCTTCAGGGGCGCCTCGAGGCAGCTTTTAATCCTTTAGGGGCACCACAATGCAACTTTTGATCCTCTAGGGGTGCTTCGATGTAGCTTTCAAATAATAACTTTCCCAGACTCCTAGCTATTTCTAAACTCGTTTTTTCTCGATATTCCATTTTTATTGCTTAATTGAAGGTGCAAACATTTTTTGTGTCAACAAAATCAATTAAACAATTAAAAATGCAATTTACAACAACTACTAACTCCTCAAAATCTTACATAGGTCCGTTAATGGTGCGTTGCCAAATTGCCAGTAGACAACGATTCAAATTTCCCTTCTTGATAGGTCCGTTGATGGTGCAACCCCAAACTGCCAGTAGATAACCGATTTAGATCTTCCTTCTCAATAGGTCTATTGATAGTGCATCCCCAAACTGCAAGTAGACAATCGATTCAGATTTTCCTTCTTTATAGCTCCGTTGATGGTGCATCCCCAAACCGCCAGTAGACAACTGATTTAAAACTTCTAAGCCCAATAGGTCCGTTAATGGTGCGTCACCAAACTGCCAGTACGCAACTGATTCAGATCTTCCTTCTTGATAGGTCCATTGATTGCGTGTCCCCAAATCTCCCGAGGGGCAGCCTGTAGGCACGGGCTTTTCAGTCGCCTTGCATTGATGATGACTTTTTGCTCTAACCTTTTACGGACCAGTTATTCTGTTCATTTAGGGTCGAATCACATTTGTCAAGTACCTTTTTTTTTATTATTTTTGACCTTTGACCGCGCTTAAAAATCATTAAAATGCATTAAAAAATGAGTCGAAATCTTTCTCTCGCGTGCAGTAAACTATTTTGCAATATTCTCTTAAACCTGATCATTTTCTGGAAGTCTCATCTTTTTTCCTAGATTATAGACTCTCTGAGGTTTCCATATGTTAAAAATCGCTTAAATGGGATAACCGTAGCAAAAATTATGAATTTTTGAAGTTTACTGAGCTTTTAATCCCTAATATCCAAATATCTTGGCCTCCCCCTTGGCCAACTGGAGCCACTGCCGGTGGCAGCGGCGATCGCTCTGGTGGTGGTGGTGACCGCCGCTAGTGCGGCGGCCACCACCACTATGGTGGAGGTCACCTTGGCATAGACTGTTTCAGTCCATGTCACTTTTTCTTCTCTCTCCTCACGATTGGGCCGTGAAATTTCACCAAAAACTCATCCAAAGTTCGTGTATTTTTTAATGTGGAAGTATTTAAGCCTTGTTTGGAAAGAGAATAAAGGAGCTTTCTCACATTTTGGAATTGAAAAAATCACTTTTGAGAGAAAATGAAAAACAAGAGAGAGAAAGTGATGAACTAGTGAGAGAAAGCACAAGAAAGGCTTAGAATATGTTCTAATCTTGATTCTTTGTTGTTCTTTGGCTTAATCTCTTAGATTTAAACTAAAATCGGTTAGAAATCTTAGGTTAAAAATTGATTAAATAGGTTTTTAGTGATTTTTCCTCAAAAACACTACTCAAATCTTCAAAATCATAAAAAAGGGTCCCACCAATGGCTGATTCGAGTCTCAAAGGGCAGATTTATGGCCTATAGGTAACAAATCTGAGTTTATTTATTTATTCATCTATTGTGTTTTTGGTTGTTGATTTGGTGTTTTTTGGGGTCTTTTACCCATTGTTCTTTAATTCTTTAATTCGCCGGAAACCGCTACAAGAGTAGTTGTCACCTCCACAGCTCTAGCCGCCACCGCCACCCCTACGGCAGTGTAGGCTAGAGTAGTAGCAGTGACCTCTACCCTTGTGGGGGTCTCAATAATTTTTCAACTTTGGGTTCTTTTCCCCCCAATCTATAAATTTAACATCATTTTGAGTGTTTTAAGTCTAAATCTACTGAAATAAAGTTGATTTTGACTTAAGATCTTAATGATTTTGAGTTTATGGGTTTAAAAATACTCGAATTCACGTTAAAAACGAGTTTAAATTAGTGTTTCTAGAGTGGGAACCGCCCCTGCCCCTGCCACTGGTCCAGCGGCCATCGCCACACCAGTGGCGGCCATCGCCCTACCGGTTGAGATCACCATCAGAGTAGTGGCAGGGACGACCACCCCTCCAACAACAGTGACTTCAGTCCGTTTTAGCTCATTTTCAATTCATTTTTCAATCGTTTTTCGTGCTTTTGATGTTTTCCACGTGTTTCTGATTTGCAAAATTTTCCTAACTATTTGAAATTATTTTTATTATTTTTAATATGGTAAATTGATTATTTATTCAAATTGGCCTAAAAATGGAGTTTTTTCACCAAAAAAATCCATATTAAATTTGTTATGCTTGATTAAAATTTGATATTTTCCCGGAAAATATTTGTGCATTATTTGTGAGTGATATATCATGTTTTGAGCCGGGTTCGAGGTGGTAAGTTCGGTTGAGGGCTCATTTCACCCCTCAATATTTTATCAGTTTATTTACTTTCCCGCATTAGAAAAATGTATAGGAATTTGTAAAGCCATGTAATAATTAATTTACTGGCTTTATTTTATCGCTTTTGTATGATACGTTGTGCGATGTATGTATATTAACCGGAAACTCTAAACTAGGAGGATTTAAATCGCATAAGAACAAAAGAACTTTTACTAAAAAAATAAATGATTTCATTTTTAAAATGAAGAATAGACAGCATCATCCGAGTTCAGAATCTCTAATTAATACCCAAAAATTCCCAATTGAGCTTAATTGGGTGGCAACTCTACCTGAAGGACAAGATTCTGATCTCGCCTCATCTAACAACTAAATTGAACTTAAATATCAACATCAACATCACTTTCAATAAATGTTTTCATCACGCCTTTAAAATGAGGACTCTCCTTCAGCTCGCTTCATCGCGCTTATCATTTTTTTCCCGCCCTCAAGGGTTAGAAAAAGTTTGTTTGCTCACAGGAGGGTCATATCTAGATGGCCTTGGTCACTGCCTTATGATGGGGATTGGTAGACAAGTGACCCAGGGATTTCCTTCCTCCGTTCATCAATTGGAGTTTGTACCAACTAATACTAGTCATGTAAGACTTTCATCTTTTGTCGGTAATCATCTTTCATATGGATGCTAAATGCTAATCCTAACTTTGATTGTAGGTGCCCCGTGCTACGGTGAGGTAGTTGGCTTGGAGCCATTAATCCCTGAGCAATCTTCTGTTGACTTAGAGAGTATCGATGAAGGTAGAGCATCTAAACCTGTATGTGTAAATTTTTATGCATGATGAATGAGCAATTATATGATAAATGATACATGATGCATGATTTTTGCGATTTATATAGACATCTTCGGTGGAGATGATCAAGGGATAGGCAAGAGTTGAGGAGTAGACCAGGCAGGCTATTGATAGGGGGTCAAATCTGAATTGGAGATCATTTCACACTTTTATAGGTAATATGTATCAAACTTAAACTAGTTTCATGATAACTGAATGTTGATAAATACTTTCTTATAGGTCTGGATCCTAGAAAAATGGGCTCTGATAGATCTGCCACAGGGAAGTATCAAGAAATATAAACTTTCCAACTTTTTGGAACGTGCTTTTTCAACATCAGGTCACCATATGCTACCATTAGCTGAGCTTATACTGAGAACTAGATTTGTTGGTCTTCGCGTGGTGGAGGATTTTGGAAATATAATTTGATGGAGTGTTGTTGCTTGAATTACAGATGGTGACTTCATATTTTTCATCTAGATTATGCAACCAGTACGGGCAGGTGCAGACGATTCCTACTAGATTTTTCACGACTAGGCCTATTGTTTACCAATTTGGCTGGCCTGAGGTTATCGCAAATAGGTGGGTGAAAAGCGCGAGATATGACAAACTAAAGCACGAAGCTGAGAGGATTGTGATGACTAATGAACTATATAGGGGTTGGACATATAAGATTTAGACCTTGCCTACTTGGGATAGATGATTGGCAGCTGGTACTAACTAACACCATTATTTGAGAGGCTGAAGACCCATCCTTCTTAAGGTGAAGAAGAGACGCTAGTCAGATGATAAAATTTGATGTGTTTTGTTCATGCTAGACTTTTGGTATGATACTTCCTTTTTCAGTTCTAATTTTTGCATAGGGAGGTGTAGTGTACTCTGAACCTATCAAACTGCATATGTCCTAATTTTTTGCCTAGACCATCCTTTTGGGTTTTCAATCTAGCATACTTATTTTTTGAGTTTTGCGTAGACCTTAATATTTTCAGTCTATCAGATACTTTGTCTTTTTGGAAATATTTCTTTCTTTTTTTAATTATATATTTTTTTATCGAGTCTAAGCATAAAATAAGATTAAGAACAAAATGGAACATATACTAACTTGTGAGTCTATCACTTTCACGCCAAAACATTCATTATAACACACATATAAGAATTTAGCAAGAATGACACTTTTATTCAATGACTTTAAATTGATTACAACTGTTGGTAATAATCACAACTGAAATGTCTCCCATTGCTAACTATCCAATTATAGTTTTATAGATAGCAATTCCCAACTGTTTAGTCTTTATTTTTGCTTGAACCCCTCGCACATGTCCAACAGACTTTATTTAGCCTTAATTTTTGCATGACGTGCCCATTTTGGGTTTTCAAATCATTAGGCTGCTCTAATATTTGCCCAATCTACCCTTTTCGAGTTTTCAAATTGGTAGGCCTATTCTGTATTTTATCATTTTATTTTTTTTATTTATATGTGATAGCGTTTGAGCTTGTCTTGGTTGATAAGATCCACTAACTCGTTATCACCCATATCCATGATTTTGATTGCTCCCTTGGTAAGGACCTTCTTGATAACATACAGACCTTCCCAATTATGATGAAATTTTCCCCTACCATTAGTGTTGATATTTCTTAACTGCTTGAGGACCAAGTCCCTCACTTTGAGTGGATCTTTCAGCTGTTTGACCCGGTTGTTGTAGGCTCTGGCCATACGCTGTTGGTACATTTGCATATGGTCTAAAGCTTTCAATCACGTCTCATCTATCATGTTTAGCTGGCTCGGACCTAAACTGTTTCTTTCAACTGAGGTTCTAAAGCAACCTTGAGTGACTGGACTTCAGTCTTAATCGATAAAACTACTTCCATCCCATATACCAAAGAGAATGGAGTTTGATTCATTGAAGATGGGCTCACAAACTATAGTAAGTCAAGAGATGAACCTACTGACATATTGCAAGGAACCATAGAACACCCCCTTCTCGGTTTTTGGTGTGGCATTTTGTGGATAGCCTTGATCTTATCGGAATCCACCTCAATAGCTCACTGTCTGACAATGTGTCCTAGCAATTTTTTAGATGTAACCCCAAACACACATTTCTTAGGATTCAATCGTAAATTGTATTTCTTAATTCTAGTGAGGAACTTGTCCATGATAGCAGGATGCTCCTTTCGAGTTATTGATGTCATCAATATAAACCTCAACTTCTTTGTGAATCATGTTGTGTAGTAAGGTTATAGCGGCTTGCTGGTATGTTGGCCCTGCGTTCTTCAACTCAAATGACATAATTTGGAAGTAATAAACACCCCATTCAGTGATGAAGGTTGTCTTGACTTTGTCGAAGATACCCATGAGATCTGATTATAGCTTGGAAATCCATCCATAAAAAATTACATGGTGGCCCTAGCTGTGCTATCAACTAGAAGATCAATATGTGGTAATGGGAAATCATCTTTAGGTGCGGCTTTGTTAAGATCTCGATTGTTGACACAAATCCGGACCCTTCCATCTTTCTTTATTACTGGAACCACATTTGCTACCCAAGTCGGATACTCAACCACTTCCAAGAACTTGGCTTAATTTTCTTGGAGATGTCAGACTTAACCTTTTTGACCCATTCAGGTCTTAGGCAATGAAGTTTTTGTTTGACAGGTTTATACTTAGGATCTGTTAGAATTCGATGCTCGGCTATTTCACGATCAATGCCAGGCATATCTTCATAGGACAAGGTGAACGCTACCATAATTTTTATTATTTTTTACAATTTTTATTATTTCACTTTTCTCGATGGGAGGAAAGTCATTTGAAATATATACCAATTTTGTATTGTTAGTTGTACTCAAGTTAATTTCATGCATAGAAGTATCATGTATGCTAAACACATTGTATGAATGATCAAATGAATGCAAAGTGTCGTTAGGCGTGACATCAAGGAAGTAAGCAAAATGATTCTTTTTCATTAATGAATTGGCCTTATAGACATTATTGTTCACATTAAAACATTGGAAATTGAAACTAAAGCATCATCATCTTCTTCGGTAGGAAGCGGGAGATTAGGGGCATCAAGCTTAATGGTCCTTTTTATCCCTTTCTTCTTCCGTAGGCTCCTTCTTTCTTGTTTTATCCCCATTTGTTATCCATTTGACAATCATTTCTTTATGGGGAAGTGGAGGTTCAGGTGGGTTATCATTAGTTGTAAGGGAAGCAAGATCCTTAGTGACGGATTTGACAGCCTCCTTTTCTTTTTCAACGGTTGGGGACTTTTCCATCTCTACGTTGAACTCAGTAGGCTAATCTTTTTGACCCAAGTTACTAACCGGCATAGAACTAGCCTAAACAAAATCAGAAGAAAAGCCGGAATCAACAGCAAGAATCACCTTCCCTTTTTTATCCTTCCAGTCTACATGCTTTCCAAACCGAAGTAGAGGGTTGTTTATGGTGCTAGGGCCCAACGGAGGTTCCTTTATTTTCCCTCCCTTAAATAGGGTCTTTGTGGCATTCAAACAGCTCTGCAATCATTGGTATAATAGCCTAGTGTCACATGATAACTACAAAAATTTTGACGATCTGCGAGCTTGGGAGGAGTATAAGGGACAAGATTATCCAATAACTTAATCTTCCTCAACTTGCCGAAGAGAAAGGATAGAGAATACTTCCAAGGAGAAATCTTGTTCTCTCCTTGAGGCTTCTGGACTACGGCTGCATCAATATCAATAAAGGTAGCTGCTTGTGTTTGCTTAGACTTAGGAACAACTGGTCTTTCTATCTTCTTGTCCTTCTTGCAAACATTAGTATAGTTCTCATCTAAGGTCACTTGATCTTGGTACCACGGCAAGGCCCCATATCTCATCTTTGCAATAATCTCAGGTAGACTAGACTTACTACCCAATAAGGCTTGAGTGGACAACCAAAGCTTATAGTAAGATTGAAATGTCTCCCCTCTTTTTGCTTGACTTGTTCCTAATTCTGAATGGTGGTCTCTAGTATGGAACTTATAGTGCTCTTTGAAGGATTCGAAAAGTTTTCCCCAATCATGGTGAAATTTGTTAGTTTGAGTGGCATACCATTCGGTAGTGGCTCCAGTTATAGTACACGAGAACATCTAAGCTAATGGACTATCAGATAACCCCTTCATCCTCATCACATTATTATAATTCTCCATATGAACTAAAGGTCGGCTTGTCTCCTTGTAAGGAGGAAGGGTAGGCATGCTAAAACTGGGTGGTAATAGTTCTACACCATTGCTATTGATAGTCTTAGTCCCAATGCCCTCGAGCAAATGATGCAATAAAGCCTGAACAACATCGGAATTATCATGAGCCTTTTCCTCCTCTTCCTCGGGTGCTTTCTCATCCTTCTTACCCAAAATTTCTTTCAAAGCATCTTATATGGACACTTGAATTTGCTCATCGATAGTGCTCCTAAACTGATCTGATCTCAAGAAATCGGCCATAGCAGCATTGACCTCTTGTGCAATGTCACCGGAAGGGGGAACCATTTCACTGATCACAGAAGAACTTAAACTGAACTCGAAATTGCATTGCTCGAATTGCTCAAAACCCGATTCGGATACCAAACTCGAAACTAATTCTAAGATAATTCTATCCCTTCAGTAACTAAATTCAATAGTACATATTAGGCGATCATCACCCTACTTCCAAGCTATGAGAGAGCCAAGGTCAGAATAGCCACGCATGGGTTTGTGCATGGATAAATAAACGGAATGTAGAACCTGCTTAAAGTGAATGCATGCAAATATGGCTGCCAAGTAATAATTAATGTTATATGATGCGACTTAGACCAAACACGTGTGTGCGGTGTGTTCATAAAATAAAATATGTTAGTCACATAGAAAACAAGGCTTCCCATAAGATTCCCATGAGAAATAAGGATGACACGGCTTTAGGATGGACCTTATTATGGACATAATTCGGGTTTTGACTCGGTGCATGACATTGGTTTAGACAAATATGATATGTGAAATGTCGGTGGGATATCGAGACATGGGCAAAGATTTGTTAGACTCGATGCAAGGTTGTCTAGGGTAATGCATGATGGAACGTATTCCTAAGATGTACTGGTGAAAATGAGACATGGATGGGATATCTCTATACATGGGCGAAATGTGCTTTGGTCAGACATCGGTGGGATATCTTTATTCATGGGTAAAATGAGTTTAGGCGAGACCTCGATGGGATATCTCAGTGCATGGGTAAAACAAACTTAGGCAAGACATATGTGAGATACCTCTATGCATGGGTAAAACGAGCTTAGGTGAGACATCAGTGAGATATCTCTATGCATGGGTAAAATGAGTTTAGATGAGACATTGATGGAATATCTCTAGAGATAGATAGCATAAAGACATAAGTAAATGCATGATAAACATCAAGGTTTAGGCAAGACATCAGTATGATATCTCTAGGGGGGATAATGGTTGAAGTGAGACACTGTTGTGGTGCCTCTTAGGGTGATGACATGCAGGTAACCAATTCATGGATAAAATTTAAGCAAGGTGTCAATGTGATATCTCTAAGAAGGGTAATGGCATGCAAAAGAAAGATGGACGATCGAGACATCAAAGTGACGTCTCTAAAACTGGATACCATACCGGCGTATCATGGATACGGGGACTAAAAGGTGATATCGGTGGGATACCATCTCAAAGGGTTTGCATGAACCTAGCGACTACTATATGAGACATCTCATGGAAAGACTTGGGGAAATAAAACTAACTTAGTATGTGAGATAGTCTCAATAATAATCACAAGATAACATGTACCAGATGGCGTGTCATGGCAACATTTAACATTGCAACATTTAGCATGGCAACAAAGACGGCACAAAAATTAA
Source organism: Euphorbia pulcherrima (assembly GCA_947683365.1). Taxonomy (NCBI): domain Eukaryota; kingdom Viridiplantae; phylum Streptophyta; class Magnoliopsida; order Malpighiales; family Euphorbiaceae; genus Euphorbia; species Euphorbia pulcherrima. The sequence goes on along the minus strand of CANTUS010000015.1, from coordinate 33,083,107 downwards.
GGTTAGATAATACATAGGTGGCAATCATTTATCCAACCTTGTACCTCTCATCTCCTTGTTACTCCATGCACAAAAGGGTAAGGCTCCTAAATATATGCTTGGCTCTAAAAACTTTGAAATCCATACGAGAAACAAAGCACGACCTAAACTATTAAATGTGATAGGGTAGTCCTAAGAGGAAGCTGATATGCTACTACATGCAAGCTTATAGTTGGATTGTTTATAAAGAAGGCTCCCATGACATTACTACATCCCAACTCCCGTGAAGAATATTGGTGATATTGTCATGAGTGGTTACCTGTTAGGCGACCCTATGTCATTAAGAATCATTGGTGAAGCTTCGCTAAAGTAACACGGTCAATAATAAGGGTGATCCTGCTATAAAATGCAAAAGAATCTAACTACTGTAATGAATATGATGCATTAAAATAAACAAATTTGGGTTAATTTAGCTAAACAAATTTTTGGTATTCGTCAAATCTTTTAGACATATTTTAAAGAAAAACAAAAAAAAGGACTTCCCCGGCATAATCGCCACTGTGAACGAACGATGCTTTGGGCGCGGGCGCGCCGCTTTTTATTTTGGATCAATTAGGGTCTATCGAGGCAACTTTTACTTTTGGGACAATCGAGGCATTAATTATAGGCAACCGAGGAAACTTGGTAACTCGGTCGGGGGTTTTAATAAAATGAATAGAATTGGTAGAAAAAAATATAAAACAAACTTTATAAACAAACTTTATAAAATAATGTCAAAAAGATTCATGTACCTAAGTCCATGATTTAAAATATAAAGTTGCCACCTAGATCAGCTCTACAAAGAAATTCCGGCATAGCATTATTTCCAAGAACAAAACTATACCTTAATTCCGAGATTCAAGTCCGGACGAATTACTTATTCACTTTCTTTAGCCAATTTAAATTGAAATACCTAAATTGTATATTAAATGTGAACATATTACCTAGATTCATTTTAAGAAATAAGGTGAGAAATAGAGATATTCTAATCAAAACACACCACCTCAATGTGGTCACCACATCACATTTTATCAATTACCACATGCTTATAATACAGAAAATCAATAAAATACAAATCAGTTTAGGTTCCGGGCAATTATCCAGCAGAATGATGGTTAGAATAGAAAATATATATTCTGCCCCAAACAATAGCGGTATCAGCATTAAGGATCATGGTACTGTTCTTCCATCATAATGGTACAGTGATAGAAAAAAATCATAGAAATTCAAAATTCCAGAATCACAGAAACAACATCTATTTTCAGGAAATTGCAGGAAATTAAATAGAGGGAAATAGAGAAGTGTACTAGGGGTTGCAAGTATTCCTTCGAACAAAATCACCATAAAAGAGCTCTTACCCGCTCAAACATACAATAATGAAATGACAAAAATTGAAATAAAAAGTGAAATAAAAATAAAAATGATATTGATATTGAATTTAAATGTGAAATATAGATTGATTATGATTATAACCAAAGTTATAAATAGAATATAAATTGAAATTTGATTAAAAATGAAATTGGATTCAAGATTTAGTCTCAAATTATACCTTTTGTTTTGGACCCGTTGTTAGGTTCAAAGCAGGATGAGAATAGCCTCGAGGAGAGCAAGAACAAAACCAGATGAAAATATAATGAAAAGTGTTAAAATCGAATAAAAGTTCGGTGAAGATAAAAAGAAGAACAATTAAGTTCTTTTCATTATTCTAAACTTTGCTAAAACTCGAATAATAACAAAAAATGATGAAGAAAATATTCTTGAATGATTTATGAATGGATCTGAGTAAATGATCAATAAAGAATAAGTAGAAGAATAACGTGATTCTTCTCTTTATTCTAAACTTACTAAAACTCGGATTTGATTTGGACAAAACTTTGATAGGAACTTTTCTAGAGCTAATTTCGCGGAACGTATTTGATAGATATTGATTGTGTTTTTAGAAAACTGATTTTGACCTCTATTTATAGGTGAAAATAATAGGTAAAATCGGGTAGGCTAATTAATTCTCCAACTAAATGGGAGAATTGAATTTAATTTGGAATGATATCCTGCCTAAAAATTGATACCGCTACTGTTATTAAGATAGCGGTACCGTTATTAGGTGAATTTTAAATAGGAAATTTGAATTGGGGCCATGAAAATTGTTCAGGAAAGAAGTGACAGCGGTATCGCTATCATCAATAGCGGTGCCGGTGTCCGTAAGGGCCATAACCCTATTATTAAGGGAGGTAAGGTTTGCACCCTAAGGGAAGTAAGGGTTGTACCCCTATCATTGATAGCGGTACCCCTATTGATTATAGGGGTACCCCTGATGACAGGATTTCAGCATTTTTCAAAAGGGGTAAAAAGGGACTGAATGCTCTTTTTCAAGGCTAATTTCCATAAATAGACTTCAACCTAACATAACAGGGTAAAGTAAAGAACTATGACAATATTTCATCATTGACTAAGGGCATCACAAAATTCTGTGCTCACATGTATAGTCCCTAAACCCTCGCTCATATTGTGAGATCATACAGATCTCAATCTGTAGTGATTCCACGAGGGGCAGCCTGTGAGCACTAGATAATGCAATCTTCTATAGGTGTTGTCAATAAGAGGTGTTCCTAATGCTTCCTAGGCAAGCTTAGCCAAAGCTTAAAGACCTAGACTAACTTTAAGGACTCGTATGGGTTGCACAAGGAGGTACGGGTCCACATGTTGACCCATATGGCTCTACATTAGCCATACGCCCCCTAAGGATTGGTATGGGTCCTATCCAGGACCCGTACATGTTTCAATCATGGTAAATCAGGCCTGATTGATTTCAATCATACCTTATTTGGCACTAATTAGCCATAAGTGATGTCGGGCCCGAATTTCTGCTATAAAAAGAGGCCTTTGCCTCACATTTTAAAAGGAACGATTAAGAAAAGAAATTAGACTATAGGCAATACATTTCCAGCAATATAGTAAGGGTATAGTGGGGGCATAAAAGGGAGAAAATAGGGAGAAACCCTTTCTACTAAGGTTTTGTCCACATTTTATACCATTGGGGGGAGGTTTTATCCATAAAACACCAACCAACAAGCCCTTAAAACATCCTCATTCGATTTTATTGCTTTTGCTAGGCTCTCTCTCAGCATTGGAATCGCTTCAAAGTGGATTCACGACATAGAGGTATGTTCCTGAGTTTCAAAGAAACTCACCTTCTATTTATTTTTTTACCATTTTAATACCTTCTGTTTGATCTTTTATTTAAACTGTTTTGAGTCTGGTCCTGACCGGTACGGGCCTTGTTGGCACCCGTACGCCTCCTATGGAGGGAAATCCCACCTCTAATAATATGTTTTCTTTAAATCTGTTTTAACCTAGAAAAAGTGGTTTCCATTCAGGTCCAAACAGGGTCTGTATGGCTCCCCCATATCGATACGGCTCCTCTCCATTGATCATATGGGTCCCTTATACCCGTATGGGTCCTGTAACCCCAAACAGAATGTCATTTTTAAGTAAATATGTAAAATGAACCTAACTCCACCATTTGTCATGCAATCAATTTCATTAATAATTTGGTAAATCATCCAACAAAAAGTTAAAATGTGTTTTCATAACAAAATACATTGAAGACCCATTATTTCTTTTCGATCCTAGAAGTCATCCGGGCACTACCGATTGCAAAATTGCCACACTAACATAATAATGTTTTCTCCAACAAAACGCTAACTTTTATGGGTGTCATAATTGTGTTAACCATTGTTGATGTAGAGGAATTTATTTATCTTGTTTTATAACTTAGAACATATGTATAGGTTCCTTTGCAATTCCCCCTATTCCCCGGTTGTAATTTTATCCCGTTTGTTTGAATATATTATATATCGTTGAAATGCATGAAACGTGTGTGAAAGAGTGTAGAAGATAGGCTTTCCAAAATAATTCCCCAAATAATGGAAAGAGATGATTTTACATTGCTAATGTAATTTTAAATTAACTAAATGAGACATAAGTAGCTCATCCGATACCCGAATCTCTAATCTAAAAGGTATGAATCTCCCGCACAAATGGAACCTAACCAACATCTTTTCCAAGTAGATAACTTTGGTGGCAACTGATTCTTTTGTATCGAGATTTCGATCCTGATTCTTTTATTCATGAAATTGGATAAATATATAAACTAAATTAGTTTTCACCATCACGACATATCTAAAGAAACCCCCCTCAAGTGGACCCCGCCTTGCGGTGCTTTTTGGGAACATTTAATTTTTTTGGTCCGTTCAGAGGACATATTTATCTTTATTCTTCCATCTTACAGCTCTGGGTTGCTTCAGAGCTAGTCAGAGCACCTTCCTTCTCACTTTATTTATCTTTTAAATTTATTTTGCTTCTGAACGCCTAGTCTTTGATCTTTTTGTTATCCTCAAAACTTTACTTTTGAGAATCCTTCTATCAAACTAGGTTCAACAATAACAATAAAAGAGAATGAGAAATAATAATTATCATAGATTTCTATTGATTGATTTTTGAAATGATACAGTGGAGATCTATTTATAGGAAGATTTTCAAGACATAGAAGTAATTACAAGCATAATTATTATAATGAAATATTCATAAATATGGAATATGACTAATTACAAGATTAATTACTATAATGAAATATTCCTAAATATGAAATGGGAAAACTTGGTGTTCACACCAAGTGCTTGGATATCAAACAATTTAACAAAATGCATGTTTTTATTGTTTAATTGTAACTTAATGTCTTCTTGTAAATTGTTTTCTACTTGACTCAATTATTTTTAGATTTATGGCTCATTCTGTTTGAACCCCAAAGCAATTGGTTTGTGTTAACGCTGAGACTAGAGGCTTATGCAAAGTGGGATGGAACACTATTATTTTGCCGAAAGATTTAGGAGGCCTTTATGTTAGGGATTTCAGCCTTGTTAATTACAGTTTACTTCTGAATGGTTATGGAAATTGTGTATGGATAATCATCAATCTATTTGGTACGTGGTATGTGCTTGACGATATGGTTTTGGGTCATGGGTGGAAGTTGAAAATGCTGACATACGGATGCTTTCTCCTATTTGGAAAGGTGTGGTTGCTGCATGTATTTCGGCTAATAATTTTTGGTCCATATTCAAACGTAATACTCGTGTGGTAGTTGGAAATGGCTACAACTCGTCCTTTTAGCACGATAATTGGACTTCTGATCACCCCCTTAACTCCCTATTCCTAGATTTATACCCGCTATGTAACAAAAAATTTTGTATGGTGAATCAAGGTTGTAAATTTCTGTTTGGTGTGGACGCTTTTAGGCGACCCTTTTGGAAGTGAAGTTTACAAATTTCAGCAAAGGACCGTTGTAGGCAATTAATGGTTTAGATTTTTGAAGCTTGTCCATTCCTGTTTGATGGCAATCAATTTAGCTTGAATAATGGGGCCAATCGGAATTATGTTTTTCTAGAGGTGGCAGATTGCTTTATCTGGGTAGGTGAGTTACACAATCGATATATACTAGGTCATTTTGTTGGATTTACTATCGCACACCTAGGTGGAGCGTCCTAAGTATGAATTTCAAGCTGATTTGGGAGTTGAATCTTATGCTAATAATCTATTTCTTTGGGTGGCTCATGTTCCATGAGTGCTTATCCACATGTTCCTTTTTAGATCGTCATGGTTGTAGGGCTATAGATGACGTTGGTTATCCTTTTTGTAGGGAGTGTGAGTCGGTGCAACATATGCTTTTCTTTTGCCATGACAGTTTGACAATTTGGCACCAATTATTTTGGTTTTTTGGGTTTCGATCACTATACCATCTTCGAGTTGGGAATTCCTGGAATTATGGCACTCACACTTTACTTCGGGTTCCTATCGCGACTTTGTATCTTCTTTACGGTTCATGATTGAATGGTCATTATGGAAACGACGTAACAAGTTTGTCTTCGAGGAGTTGTAGACTCGGATGACATATTAGCTTCGAGAATTTATTTTTGTTGGTTCTTGTTTGCTAGCAGGAATCGTAGATTGAGCTTTGTAGCTTCAAATGTATTTACATTTCCGCAATAATTCATCTCTTGTACTTAATTCTGTTGATCAGAGCTTGTGATTGACATATGCTACTGAATGAATTAGTGCCCAGGTTTAACCACTCTGGCTTTACTTGGGTATTTTCCTTCAAAAAAAAGGGTCCAATCTACATCACTTATATTCCACTTTTTTCCCTTGTTTATTTCTAATGTGGGATTCTTTACACGTCTCCAACAAGGGTCTGACTGACTTTATAATGAAAATTGACTGATAATGAGATTTCTTCTTAAGTATAATTGTAGAATGATTAATAATGTGACTTTTTACTAAACTATTTAGTAACCAATATATTAGTTAGGACTAATTTCAACAACCAAATTTCTCCCACTTTCAATTTAAAAAAACTCATTAATTTCCATTAAACAACTTTGAAAAAGCACTATTTTAAACTGTTCAATGAAAGATACAAACTTTCTTTACTGATTTTATCATACAAAAATTTGTATTGTTTTTATAAAGATATTTATGGAGAAAAATTGAATATTTTTTTGTTGGCCGTGATAGGATGACACAGAAGTCAAGGGGGTTTATTGACTCATAATCTGATTAGTACTTGGTCAATTATTTCGGAGGATGATATATAAACTTATCGTTGGGATTTCGAGATAACGAATATTGAGACTCGACTTAGTTTATATATATATAGAGAGAGAAAGAGAGAGAGAGAGAGAGAGAGAGAGAGAGAGAGAGAGAGATATGATGAGTAAAATGGACAGCAACATATAAATTAGAATCTTTTAAAGCATATATCAAATATGGCATAAAGCAAGGATACTAAGACTAATACTTATGTAAATAAAGATAAATGAGTAAAAGATGAGAAAATTAAACACAAGACGTTTTATCCAGGTTCAACCTCCTGCCTACATCCAGTTTCTAGAGTACCCTCCTCCAAACTCTAATCCACTAATGTTTAAACTCCATAGCTTAATCCTTTACACCTAAGAGTACCATTCTCCTAAAGTCTCTGAATCACAAATCTATGAGTACCGTACTCTTGGATTCTTCTAAGCTCAACTCCCAACCCTCAAGATGAACTTAGGCTTAAGATCTTGGTTACAACCCTACCAAGTCTTTTACAGAATGAAATGGTTGATGGTTTTGAGATCTTGGATATTTGTTCTAAGAGTCTCTTACAACCGATATAAAATTTTATGTTCTTATGAGCTTTCTTATGGGTTTACAAACAAATAAGTGATTCTTGTTTGCTTGAAGATTGCACTGAAAATTAAAATGCTTGTGTACTGATGGAAAGCTCTATCTTTTCTTCGATGGTGGTAGAGCTCTATACAAGATATATACTCATCTTCTTCTTGGCTTGTGATCGTTTATACTTTTCTCTTGAAGGTACAATCCTGACAATTATCTTTCTACAACTCTTTCCTTCTATGTCATTGGATCTTCCGTTAGACTTTTCTTTCTTCATGTTAAATAGATTAACGGTGGTAAACTCTACCAACTCGTGCAAGTTTTAGTCCCTTCTTTCTTTCTTTTAGACCTACTAGTTGGTGTGCATCAGATGACAGGTAGCTTAAAGTTGTCCTTGTCTCTAAGTTGTCAACTCACTTTTTGGTTAATTATTCCTTTTTTTGATTATTAGGTATCCCGTCTTTTTAGATCACATGGCTAAAGATTTATTGTTCCCAATAGTTATAACATAAGATCTAACGACAACCTGATAGCACGCTACATAGCCTTCTGCCTCGCTTAAAGTGCACCAACGCCATTTGAACCTCTAGTATTCACAAAATGACCGGCTCATTCAAAGGATCATAGCCAAAACTGTAACACCATCTCGACGACTGATAAAGTCGTTAACAGACATAAAGAGCAAAGCCCTAAAGAACCTATCCAATAGTAGGGGGGATTTTGATAACTCAATAATTATCATAGGGTGCATGTCGACCATGTGTCCCCACAAGATGGAGTAAGCATTTAACTAAATGACCGCGAACTAATAAGTTCCTCAAAGCTGCCTTAGCTAAGCCGTCCCAATGCTAGCTGATCACAGACTTAGCGTTTCAAGACAACTTTTACATTAATGACTAATCCTTATTCATGAATACCACTTGTAAAAGGGAAATGTCGCATTTGCTTGCCACACAAGCACAAAGATATCAATCCTAAATAAGATATAACCCCTTAAATAGGAAGTCGTGTTTTAAATTACATAAATGAAAAATAAGAGAAACTAAGAGAAATTGAGGAATTACTTTTTTTTTTTCTATTTTTGTGTGTTATTCCAAGAGCTTTACATTGCTTTATAGTAGAATACAAAGACATATGCAAGGTAAATAATCATTACATAAGGAAAGATATTAAAAAGAAATACTGAGGCTTCCATATTTATTACCTCAAATCCAATTGATTGGAAGTTGATGACTAACAAATTTCATTCCAAATCAATTCATTCTTTCCTTTCTAGCAAAATTTCATTCCAAATTAATGCATTCTTTCCTTTCTAAGACTCCTCCTCAATTTTAGTAGTGGGGTCTCCAATCCACAACTTATCTAGCACTTCATTAAACACCTTTCCATTTATAGCCTTTGTCAGAATATCTACTAATTGGTCTTTGGATCTTATGAAGGGTAGTTTTATAATTCCTGCTTCGATCTTTTCTTTGATAATGATCAACCTCTACATGTTTTGTTCGATCATGTTGCACCGGATTTTCAGAGATTCGGATGGCCGCTTGGTTATCACACATTATCTCGCAAGTCTCTTATGGTGGAAAACCAATTTCGGTTAGTAGCTTTTGTAGCCACAAGATCTCCATTAGCCCTCGAGCTATTCCTCAAAATTCTACCTCTGCACTTAACAACGCAACTACCTTTTGCTTCTTACTTCTCCATATGACTAAATTACCTCCTAGAAAAGTGAAATAGCCTAAGGTTGATCTTCTATCTACTTGATTTCCTGCCAATCAGCATTAGTGTACCCTTGAATATTTAGATGACCATGTGCCCTATACAAAACTCCACATCCGGTTGTTCCTTTGAGATACCTTACGATCCTCCATATAGCTTTCATGGGATTTATTTGTGGTCAGTGCGTGAATTGGCTTACTACTCTAATAGTATATAAAATATCTAGTCGGGTATGTGATAGGTAAATCAATTTTCCTACTAATCGTTGGTATCTCTCTTTGTTAGCTAATTCTGCTCCATCTTCTATCTTAAGGCCATGATTTACCACTATAGGCATGTCAACTGGTTTGCAGTCAAGCATCCCCTTTTTAGCTAGCAGATCCAATATATACTTTTTCTAACATATGAAGATTCCTTATTTAGATCTTAGTACTTCGATCCCAAGAAAGTACTTCAATCTTCCCAAGTATTTCATTTAGAATTCTTTGAACAAGCTTTGTCAAAGCTTGGCAATTTCTTTCACATCATCACCTTTAATGATCATATCATCAATATAGATAATTAAATAGGTTACAAGTTTACCCATTCGTTTAAGGAAAAGGGTATGGTCGTGTGAACCCATACTTTTTCATTGCTACTATGAATCTCCCAAACCAAGCTCCAGGTGATTGCTTTAGCCCATAAAGAGATTTCTTCAGCCTACATACTTCCCCTTTCTTGAATTCCTTTTGAAAACCTGGTGGAGCTTGCAAATAGACTTCTTCCTTCAAGTCTCCTTGTAAAAAGGCATTCTTGACATCAAATTGATGAGGTGACCATTCTTTATTTGCTGCTATTGAGAACGGTACCCTAATTGTATCAATTTTTACAATCGGTGACAAAGTTTCTGAGTAGTCGATGCTATAGGTCTGAGTATATCCCTTTGCTACCAACCGTGCTTTGTATCTCTCAACTGAGCCATCTAGTTTATGTTTCACAGTAAAGATCCAACAGCAACTTACTTGTTATTTCCTATGGGTAGAGTATATTTCTCCTATGTATTGCTTCTTTCGAGAACATTCATCTCATCCATCATTGTATTAGTCCACTTGTTTGATGCCAAAGCATATTCGACCGTGGTTGGAATCTCTTCATTACACAAAGCTGTAATGTTAGCAATTGGATATCTTGATCTCCTAACTTCTTTCTTTGGGGAATACCTGTTAGGAGGAACTCCTCTATTATGCCTTGGAGGTAGTGCAAATACTTCCTCCCTCTCTATCTCTTGTTCTGCCACATGTTCTCCCATAACTCTATATTCACCATGATTAGTCAAAATAGAAATGGGATAAGTTTTAGAGTCTCTTACCTCAGATACCAGTTGGGATGATTACTTTATGAGACACTAAGCTCCTTAGATTGTACAGAAGTGTCCAAAGTATGCCCAATAGTATTATCCTTTTTTTATCTCCATTTCTTCTTAAATTATAGTTTTAGGAAGCAACCTAAGTGAGTCTATATCTCTGCTCTCCCCTTGGCCACTGAGTTGGGTCTGGTAAAAATACTCAGTTTTAAGGAAATCGTAGTTCATTGTGGTGTACATATGATGTGTCTTAGGATTATAACATTTGTACCCTTTTTTATTAATTCCATATCCGACAAAAGCATGTTTTTCTGCACATGGTTCAAGTTTGGTTCGCTCTATTTTGGGAATATGCACAAAAGCTGAACAGCCAAAAGTTCTTGGTTGAAGGGTTAAAGGTGGGGGTATTTCGGTAAATTTGGCTAGGGTTTGTACTGGTGTTTGTAGGTTGAGAGTTTTGGTTGGAAGTCTATTGAGTAAATATGTGGTTGTGGCTAATGCTTCAGGCTAAAAACTTTTAGGGACTTTGGATTCAATGACAAATGCTCGGGGTCATTTGTAGTAATATTCTATTTTTCCTTTCAGCTACACCTTTTTATTCAGGGGTATATGGACAAAAAGTCTGATGAACTAAACCATATTTTTGGAAAAATTGTTTCATATGTGTATTGACAAATTCCCCCCCCCCCCCATTATCAGATCGTAGTATTTGAATGGTTCTTTTGAATTGGGTTTAGATCATTGTGTAAAAGTGGATAAATTTCCCAACGACTTCTGATTTATTTTTCAAGAAAAACACTCATGACATATGAGTACAATCATCAACAAAAAGGAGAAAATATCTAAATCCATGGCCACCCACAATAGGTGATGGACCCTATACATTTGAGTGAACTAAGTCAAATGGTGATGCAACTCTGGTGTTATTCGGTCTAAAGGTTTTTCGGTGACTTTTAGATTCTCTACATGATATCATAGTAGAGGAAGGCCTGACAACCAGTGATCCTAGGTCTGTATTAAAGTCCTGATGGAGTTAGGCTAATGGAGAAGACTAGACCCATTGATGACCTTGAGCCTCAAAGTAGATAAGCCGAGGAATGTTTGGCAACTGGCAACTGGCAACTGGCAACTGGCAACTGGCAACTGGTCTAGACCCAGTTGCACTTGGAGGGGGAGTGTTGGAGATATCCCATATGGGAAACAAACATTGACAAAGAGTGGTATATAACTGGAGTAGATTGGGCCTTAACATATGTTTCACAATGTAATTTATTACTGGAATTAAAAAGCTTGGGGAATAGAAGATGCAAATAACCCGTGGATGGATGTCCTAATATCTGGTGCCAAAGCCAAGCTTCCCTATCTACAGTTCCATGGGCAAGCATAACAATATTGTGCTGGGCAACTTCATCCACGTAGTACAATCCTTGGTGTTCAGTGCCACGTCTAATAATTTTTCCCGTCCTGATATCCTGCAGTACACAGAAAGTCGGGTGCATAAGTAAAATGCAATTGAGCTCTTGTGTAACATGACTAATCGATAACAATTTATCTGATAGTGACGGGACATAGAGACAATTTGATAATTTCAAAGTTAGTGATATATTAATTGACCCAGCTCCATTTACAGGTATTATTTCCCCATTTGTCGCCATAACATGTGTTTTGAGGGCTTGGTTTGAACTTTGATATCATTGAAATCAAAAGTCATAGTGTCTACAACACCATAATTGAAAATCCATGAAAAACTTTTTGGTTTGTGAAAGTTTTCTTGGCCGCCGTTGCATTTTCCGGCTTGGCCTAATTTTTGTTGACCTTATGCTGCCATTGCTATTGTTTTCTTGCTAGAAAGTACTAGTCCCTCGCCTAGTATATGATAAGCACTCCTTATGATCCTAAGACAGAAATACGCTCTGATACCATATTTTAAATTATAGAAATAAAAAAATAAGAGAAAAGGAGGAATTGCTTTTTTATTTTGGTGTGTTATTCCAAGAGTTTTGCGCTGGCTTTTATAGTATAATACAAATATATATATATAAGGTAAATAATCATTACAAATATATATTAAAAAGAAATAATGGTGCTTCAATGAGCCTTCCATATTTGGTACCTCAAATCCAAGTGATTTGATTGGAAATCGATGAGTAACAAATCTCATTTCAAATCAATTCATTCTTTCCTTTCTAGCAAAATTTCATTCTAAATCAATGCATTCTTTCCTTTCTAACAAGTCGTGCATTAATATTGATTTCTAATCAATATCTAATTAGGACTTACGTGGCTTATATATAGCCCCCTAAGCCAGCAAATTGGGTACATTATTCTCAACTCTTGGACACCAAAGAGTCTCCCAACAAACACCCTGATTCTAATCTTTGTTGATTCTTGCTGATTTAGTTATAGATCCCAACAAGAAATATTTTAAATTTTGACAAGAACCATTTTCTTTTTGGAAAAAAAATAATCAATTTATGAAAAAAAGTAAACACCTATTATCAATATGTCATTACAAGCCTCAAACACTATGTTTAGGCAGGGTTGTATGTGCAATACTCTTTGGTTTCCAATGGGTAGTTCACAAATAGGCTCAAGTAGATTTTCTTGTGCCAATCTAACATCGATATCATGACATAGATTTTCAATATCATGTCAACCATTAGATTCAGACTTCACAATTCAAAGATCTAGAGAAGGACACATTAGGCTTCGACTTATCCATATTTCATATGGTGCTCTTTCAGTAGCCCCAGTTAGAGTGTGATATTGCAAACCAGCAGTCAAATGAGATATATCCTCAATTTGAATCTCGGGAGAATTTTCAAAAAAGGTATTAATATGCTTGCATTCTTGGTTATACCAAAAAAACCTTGATATTATAACCTATGTATTTCTCTACTTTATTCTCAAAGTCCTTGACTTAATCAAGGTCCATTGATCTAATCTCACTAGCTATGCTAATAAAATCCATCCCCAAGAATAATTGAGAAATGTGTCTATTTCCAGCTATACCGCTTTTAGAGTTATATACACTCCCATTGCGTTTTGGGTCGCCGGCGGCATCGCCCAAAATGGGCCCCTGCATAGACAACTTTTTTGCCATTTTCGATGGAATTAGTCAAAAAGGTCTTGAAGACCACCCTATTTTACCTTTAAAAACACACCTTAGGCTAAAAATAAGGGGGAGGCAGAAATTAGGAAGAGAATTGATGGGAAAATTTAATGTTCGAATGAGAAAATAAATTTTAGTGAGATAAGAATTTGATAAGGCAGGAAAAAGGATTACGATCCATTTTTCCTAGTTTTTCTTCTTTGAACTCTCTAATATCAGTAGGTATTTTCGTTAAAATCAACTTAATAGGATTTAGAGACTTAGAACTCTTAAATTTTACTACTAAATCATCATTACAAGCTCCCAGAAGTGTTTCTTTTTGGTTCACGAAGAGGTGGATTCACGATCCCGAGGTAAAAATTCTAAGTCTCAAAGCTCTTTGGCATTAATATTACTGATGGTATCACCCATGTCGCTAGAGACATCACTGATATCGCCGGTGGCATCACATTTCCCAGAGACCTCACTTTCTTGTAGGACCCTTTCTTTATGGTACCCAGATAGCCATGTAGCCTGCCTATATATTGATGTCACCAGCAACATCAATGATGTCGCCAGCGGCATCAGCCATGCCACCAGTGACATCATTGATGTCGCCGGTGGCATTAGCCAATGATGTCGTCGGCGGCATTAGCCATGTCACCAGCGATATCAACCATGTCGCCATCGGCATAAGCCATGTCTTTGGTGGCATGACCTTCTAGACAGCTGTTTTATTTCATTTATTTTTGACCTAGTTTATTTTCCAAAACTAGGGTATACAGAGCAACGACGGAGGTCCAAAACCTTCTGAAAACAAACCCCACCCCTTAACATGCGGCATTTTCACTAATAATCCGGTTAAAATAACGATCGAATCTAAAATTTGGTTAAAAATGGAATTTCTCCGCAAACGTCGTTCAAATCTCATTTTAGCCATCCAACCAAGCTTTATAATACTGTAAATAAAGTATACCAAATCTGCGCTAACTCAGGTCTTGTTTGGTTTGCTAACTATACAAGATTCATGACATATCTCGTACGACGTGCCGCATCTGTACTAATCATCTTTTGTAGATAGACGTATGTTAGACCTTCGAGTATTTCATTTATCACATAGAAAAATGTATAGGATTTAGAAGCCTTGTAATAATTTTATTTTCCGCACTTATTTTTGGATAACTATAATAACTTATTCATTGCTTCAATTGCTTGATAAACGCGAAAACAACACAATAACCGAAAACACAAATAAATAGGATGGATTAAACCGATTAAAAAAAGAATGAAGTATCTTAACTTGACCTAATAAAAATAGATAACATCATCCGAATTTGAAATCTCTACTTAAGGTATGGTCCAACCACCTGGTGGGAAAATCAGACCAAAAATTTCCTAGTTGAGCTAAACCCGGTGGCGACTCTGTTTTAAGTACGGGATTTCGATCTCGTATCTTTTAAGTATTAAAATATGCAAAACCGTTTTTCAATCACATCACTCGCATCCCCCGTCATTTTTAAGAGGCCGGCCCATTGGCCCGGCTTCGCAGGCGCCGCGTAAAACGTCATCCACTCACAGTGGCGACTCTGCTAGGGAATGATCTCTTGAACTTATCTTTTTATAAAGTTTAAAAGATTTTGATGATGTATTGAAATCATTGGCCAAATTAAAACTTCATTCTTTTTTTATAACATTTTATCCTTATGCGTGTAGATAGTTCAGTAATTTTTAGGTGCCCCATTTTACCCGTGAAGCTCATGAAAGTATCACTTATACCCTGTTGGAATTGAGGATACCTAGTGGGTCGATCACTCATTTTAACCAACACGTGAACTCCTGCAATCACACCTATTTGGGGAGTGGTTGAGTAGTGTGGAATCAAGGTAAATGAGAACCTTCTACATCAACAACCCTATACCAAAGCGGTGCTAGAAAAATCCTTAGCACATCATTCCTTTAGGATCACCAAAACAAATAAAATAATTGGGATGCATTTCTTTTGCCATTATCGGTGAAGAAGCCAAACTCCATCCTTCCAAAGAGCCATTACGTGGGAGTCATAAGGTTGGAAGAGGGACGATTTGCATGCTATGATCATGCACCCCCATGCATCGGCTTCAAGAGCCACAAATGAATCAACTTACCCTTACTACTTCCGCCCGTGGAAGAAGTTTAGCAACATATATGGGACTTCTCTTATGCCTCTGTTACGTCACCACATATCACTATATATGAAGTAAGATATAAACGTCCCATGTATATAAGAGGGATAAGCCATCGCATCATCTCTAACCACATCTACGTGCAGCTATACATATTACATACCACTTCCAAAAATAAAAGCATACCACCCATACCATTTGCAACCCATTCATGGTCTGACCCATGGTTCGTGATGCTAAACAGTCTTCCTCCTAAATATGAACCTTCACATGTCTCTTCCTTGTGATGACAACTCTGCCTCGCCTAGAGAACAGACTGGTCCTTCCCCTGCCTCAAAAATAGTAGTTCACCCTCAGTCTCTTAGGTCAGAGATCCCACCGCTATCATCCAGTTTCTGAACTCGGATCAATTCCGATACATCATTCGGGAACTGGTATAGATATCCATCAAGAAAGCCCTAGAAAGTCAAAACTTTGACCAGGTCATGCGTCTCCACCCATGACACCCGATAGTAATACACTTTGGCAATCACCGCCAACCACTTACCCAGGACAAAGGGAAGGAGCCCAAAGTCTAATTCTTCCATCATTCTTTGACATCCTTCCTCCAACTTTGGTCATTCCATCACAGTTCAAGATCCCCACTACCCCGATGCCTCATCAGTATGACCAGATCATGCAACATAAGTTGAAGCCTTATCGGGTCGGTTGGTGACAGCAGGCTGCAATCAGAAAGAGGGGAACCAGGTCTTCCAAAACACTGACTCACTCATACCCCCACCTTAAATCATGGTGGACCAAGAGACCTCTCAAAAATTACCACCAGCTGCCACTATTCAGCCAAACAACAGTCTTAAGTGTAGCACAAATCCATGCCACTTAATGTAATCTTCACTGAATTGAGGGAAGCTGGCCTTCTCAAACCCCTTCGCGAATACAATCCTCCCTCGAGAGAAGAAGGAAAAGGCTTTTGTGGGTATCACATGCTATCATGTCACCACACCAATCAATGTAAAACTTTGGTTCGCACCATCCAACGTCTGGTAAAGGATAAGAAGATTATCGACCCTGAAAGAGCATCCAACCCCTTACCAGAGTTTGGCGACTAGACACAGAAGATCGATCCCGGCTTTCCTAAACAAGGGGATGCGCCGCAAGATCTTATCAAGGCCATCTACTCCAATGGTAAGGGAAAGTCTCGCTCCGACAGTAAGGACGAAGAGTCAATCGATGAAGAAGCCAAGGAGGTTATGACCACCATGATCAAAGCCCTGATGATCTTAGCAAAGAAACATGGTCAAAACGAAACAAAGAACCAGGTAATCAAGGCCAAGAGGCAGTTCATCGAGTTCCAAACTGGGAGCCAAGTCAAGTGAGAGGCACCTCGTCCAAGTACCAAGCACAATGAGACTCAGCTCGCCACCGACATCAACACCAAAGACCTCTGCCTATGGAGGATGAAAAGCCTTGATTTGCAGTCCTTAAAGTTTAGACTTTTTATTTACCAAACTTTGGGCTCCATAAGCAACTACCATTTTCCTTATGTCATTTGATCCACGCATTCATATGAGCATATGCATGATGCTTCCAGTACTCAGGATATTTTACTGTATGAAATTAATTTGAGTACAGATGAAGGCCCTTATGTGGTAATCAAACCCAATAATTTAACACCTATCAAACACATGTGAGATAATAAAGTGCTTAAAGATCGTGATAATCCTTTTGCTTGGTCCCTAGATCAATAGTCAGATTGTTGAATGCCATGGGTCTCTTCCAGAAGTAGCTCAGCAACCCCACAATGGTACACCTTCAAGCTACCAAGGAAGTATCAACTGGCCCCCTGAAATGGAAAATCGTGGCATACACCCATCAACGACTGATGAAACCTAACCTCCATCAAATAAACACCGTAGCCGAATCTCAGAGGCAATGTCACCGCCAAGGAAATGACCAAATTCGTAGCGAAACACATCTTCACCCAACATAAATTAACCCGCATTAAACCCCTTGACCAACAAAGGTCAGGGGATAAACACCTCCTAGAGCATCAAGTATAAGGGCAAGCACCTTCATCCCACGAGCCACAAAGATAAGTGCACAACGAAAGTCGCGATCAGCTTGCCAAGAAAACCATTTTACCTTTCAAAGGCACCAAGTAAAATGCCCCCAAACCAAATATCACTTGGTCAAAACCCTCTACCACCGGTACAAGGGGCAAATTCAGGCCTAAATAGGAAGGGTTGTACAAACTAAAAACTAAAGGAGCAATCAGAATAACAATTAAAACGGCAATCGAATAATTTAAAAAGGCTCTATGTAACCACCAAAACTCCCACAAACTAAACTCCTTGCAATGTGGCCAATCAGAATCAAAGCAAGGTTACCCGACGTAACTTTGAAGGTCAGAATGAATCAGGTAATCTATGCAAAAACCGAATGGACACTAAGAACCTTAGAGAATCTGCAAAGGCACAACTGAGCACACAAGAGCAAATCAGATACCCAACACCCTCACCAAGAGTCATAGACCTGACACAGAAGTCTCTGAGACCTTTGGATATTAATGTTAATAAAAAGTTCAGACCAAATTGAGAAAGCTGTCATGTGGTTGAAGATGGTACAAAATAAGTAGAGCTATTAAAGTCATGAGCACAGATAAGAGTGAGTTCATCAATCTAGTCAACCAAGATAGGCTTAAGCATTATTAGGTCTAAATAAAAGAAATAAATCAGAAAAACGGCACAACAAAAAAATATATATGATAATCACCCGCCTTTTAGTCTTTTACTAATCGGACAAAAATTAGGGTGACACCCGATGATTGGTATCTTGCAAACCGGCTATACAAAAATTAGGGGATGAGTCAAACCCGCTAGAATGAAAACCCGAAAAGGGCGGTTTAGACAAAAATTAAGGCACGAGAGAAAAATGGTGAGATGTTAACTTGAAAACCTGTAAAGGCTGGTTAACACCAGGGGTTCCATTAATGGAAATGATTGCCAACATCTTGTACTCAAATTAGATTCACTCGATAAAAGTGTCTTTTGCACTGAAACCTCTATATTTGTGATTGTATGAAAGTCTGGAGACCAAGTGATGGATACATCGCAAGTAAGCTTAATCGAGGATGCTCTGAGCTCTTCGAAAAAAATCTGGATAGACTAAAAACATCTAGGTCTATGCAAAAGTCGGAATATGTCTGCTAGGTTGAAAACCCAAAAGGGCAATCTATGCAAATGTTAGAGTCATAATGAAGCCCCGAATTTCTCTAGTTCCTTCCAATCTGTGTTCCCCAGGCTCCACAGGAAACCCCATAGCTGTTACATGTGGCTTGCTATAGCAGAATTTAAAGAAATGGCCAAATCTGTGTTTCTGGGAAGTTGATGCCGCCGGCAATTTCAGCCATACCGTCGACAACATAGATTGTTTTGGGCGATATCAGTTGATGCCGCTAGCAATATGGGTATAGGTGGTTTTGAGGTGATGCTTCTGGCAATATGAATCATGCCGCTAGCGGCATGAAGTTAATTTTCTGGGTGACATCAGAAGCAATCTCATCACTTCAGACCTGTACAAAACCTGTAAACAATCCTGTACTCCATTTCCAATGCCTTTTCAAACTGTAACCCATTTTTATTCAAAGTAAAAAAAGCCCGAAGGCACAAACCATTCAAATATTCTGGACATCTAGCCTACCAAACCAAAACCATACAACAAATCCCAATTATTCAAACCCTAATGTATCGAGGGACAAGCCAAAATCCGAAATAAAAAAGCAAAATGAAAGTATAAATCTAGGCATGCCCGCCACAATTGGGCGGATGAGATGAAACATCCTCGGGGCTTACTAGCCAATCACCAACCTCATCCTCATCTTCCTCCCTACCTTCTATCATAGGCATGCTACTTGACTCCTCAGTCCCTATAGGTGGACACCGATGGGCTAACATCTTTACTCCTCTGTGAATGGTGCTACCGGGGTACACACGATTCAAGTTTTGCTTGCTCCTCTGCTCCTGAGTAGTAGCCTCCAGCTGACCCTCAAGGTCGCTTATGCAATGTCAGAGTTCTGTAGTCTCCTACTTGTATCTCTGTGGGGCCGCACCGGCATCTGATAGGGAAGGGGCCAAGAAATCCTGCAAACCAGGGAAAACATCAACAATGCACTTCATTCATAGCATCCATACATGCATCTTATCTTATTTTTAGCATGTCATAATGGGAAATGTACCTGAACAAGCAATGATTGGCCAATAAGCGTGTCCTGAAGAGTGAAGTTGTTCTCCACTAGTTGCTTCACAAAACTTTGCACCACCTAAAAAATACAAAAAGGCAAATCAATAAGCACCCGCATCTAAGGGTGAGCAAGGAGGCAATTATCATGTTCTCAAGCCTTATGTAAGTGGTGCCCTCTGGCATAAAGATCAGAGCATGCCGGCTCGAGCCTATGTTCCTAGGAAGGAACTTACCCCGAGAATTCATCAGCAGGAACTGGGTTTCCATCGGGTTGACTAGATGCCCCTCCACAAAGTTTATACCCTCTAATACACCATAATACCGCGTCCCACTCTGGTTATCCTGGACTCTCTTCCTCATAGGTTCCTGAAAAAACACAAAAAAACACACATAAGCGACATTCCTAAACCCAAATGATTACAAATCATGCACGTAAATGCAATCATACCTTGAAAGAGCACTGCCCCCCTTGGGACATTGGCGTACTCCCACCAGTTACATCTGCGCCTGCCTCAACCCCTCCCTCAGGCTCGATCCCAACATCACCTTCAATCTCCTCCTCTTCCTCCTCTTCTTCCTCCTCCTCGACATCCACAATACCTTTGAGGCTCCTTTTCTCCTCCTCCATCCTTTGCCCATTATGATGCTCAATCATATCATTCCTATGGATGTGAGGACATAGGGGGAGCAGTCGCTGCTGATGCTGCTTGTAGGAGCCTGGAACACTCAGAATAACCCGACCATCCCCCTCGATATATTCAGCTTGGTCAACCGCAGATGTAATCACCAGATGGGGCCAACATAAGCCCCTGGGAGGATCGGCAGGCACCGGTCTGTCGGTGATAAGCACAAACCTCCAACCTCGGACACGCTCCCTCAAGTACCACTGTTGGGACAAAGGGCACTCTGCGATAAACCGACGGTCGTCCACCTCCCTCCTAACCCTTGCAACCTCCAGTAGGTTCTCTAACCCGTCAAATGGCTCTAGGACAAGCTGCACTGACAACCAACCAAAATAATTGATGTAAGTATAATGTAAATTCATATATGCATTTAGTTCTAAGTGTGAAACAGGGACTAAATCAAAAGATCGCATACCAAGCTCAATCCTACACTCCTCAAAACCTTCCTATACTTGGTAGGATACTTGGCCTTCCCACCAATACCACCACACTAACGGGCAAGGAAATGGGAACCCGGCTGCATGACCTTCTTGAACTCAACCAGCAGAAGGATCTGATGCTCAAAAGCCTAGGCCTATACAAGTAACAATTGGTAAGCTCAAAAACATCCTCAGTAAATGAGATATGCATAACCAAGTAAAAATGCTTCCAAGAAGATATACCTGGAGTAGTAGATGATAGAGGCGAAGGGCCTTTATCTTCTTCTGAGCTCCCACATCCAGCCCATGGTACATCTGCGCTAGGATGGCACGCAGCCAATTCTTCTTTCGAGCTCCATGGCGGATATCAACCCGTAGTTGATCTTGCTCCCCGAGATCGAAAAAAATAGCATGGTGAGCAAGAAAATCATGAAGGAGCGGACGCAAGTGTGTCTCTTATCCTCAAGCACCATATCTACCCCTAGTCCAGTGTTGGTGCAACTCACCAGAACCGATAACTAGAATAGAGTTACTACTTCCCAACTCCCGAGTAAGGAGATCGAAGATTGTGGCTACAGACAAGCCAAACTAGACCATTCCTACCTTGCTCCCAAAGTTCGATAGAGGGTTGCTAATGGTGCTCAGTGTCTTATCAGATTCAACAATCTTTCCTTCACTAACCAAACGCTGAATAGCCGAGAGTAAGGCCTTGCATTTGTTGGTTTGGTGTCCCACCTGAATGTGGTAATTACAAAAATTCTTCTTATCTTTGGGTTTAGGCGATTTGTACTCTTAAAGGGACTGGATGTAACCTGCTTCCCATAAACGCTGAAAGATAACCCAAAGAGGCAACTTGTATAGATTAGCCAAAATAAAAGAAGGGCGAGGAGGCCGGACAGCAGCAACTATCGGTGGAACTTGAGTGATGGTCGTGGGTGCAGCAGGGGTTTGAGAAACCGCATGAACTGCAGCCGGGGCTTTGGGCTTAGCAGGTGCTGGAGCTGAGGGCTGAGCATCATTATTCTTTGTGAACTAGAGTTTCCCCACCTTTTCTACCTTTTTACGCTCTGCCTCATGCTCAATTTTCTCAGCTTTTTCAAACACAACATTATAGGGGTGGAATGAATCAGTAGCCATCTCTTTACGAAATAGAGGGAGAGTGCCTTCCAGGAGTTTAACAATCATCTCCTCGAGGCTTAGCTTAGATTTCATTGAAGTCGACATCCACCATTTGAAATACTGCTAAAAGGTTTCATTGGGCATTTGGCAAACTCCCTCGTGGTGTTAGAGGGTTGTTTCCATCATAGTTTTGAAACCATAACGCACTTTCAGAGCCTCAGAAAGAAGTTTCCAATCAGTGACAATGTTATGGGCAAAGTATGATATCATTCAAGAGTAGGGCCCCAAAGGGAACAAGGAAACATTTCAGTAAGTAGTTTATCACTTAATTTCTTCACACATATAACTCTTTCATACATAATAATATGGGAAGCATGTGCACCAGAACCATCATAATGTGCCATATTTTGCATAGTAAAATTATTAGGGACTTAATCTTCATTCCTCTCGGGTTCCTTGGGAGCTATAAGATGGTTGATGTAGGCTTGAATTTCTAGCATCATGCCTGGAGGCTGCTTGACCCGGTCATTGATCGGTTTAGAGAGAGTTGCGCCCTCGGGTGTCACGCCCGGAGAATGCACGACCTGGTCATTGATCTGAGAGGCCATCATTTGACAAATGATAGTAGCTATTTCAGGTATCACGCCCTGAGGCTGCATGACCTGGTCATTGACTGGTGGAGATGGTGGAGGATGAGGGACCACCTGGCTTCTCGGATTGAAAGGAACTATCGACAAAATTGTCAAGGTTGGCAAGAAAGCCAAAGTTTGCCCGAACTGAAATGGGCCTGCCATGGGCTAAGTTAACTAAAACACTGGTGCTATAGGTCTTGTCCCTACTGGACCAGTCATCATCTATATTGAACCGTTTTGGGCTTGCATATCATACTCCGAGACCCAATCGGAATTCCTATCTTCGATGGCTTGCTTAACAGCTGCCTGGACAGTGGTTTGGATGGAGGCTTGGAATGTATCCAAATTCAAAAATTGAGCCATAGCACTGGCAAAATCAAAACCTGGAGGGGTCTAAGATGCTTCTCTCGAGGTGGGAGTAGGGCCGACTTGCTCCTCGGGAGGAGGATGGTTTCCATCATTACTCGAAAAAGAAATAGCTGACTGAAAGAAATCTTGACCCAACTAAACTTGATCTGAATCTGACTCCCTGCTGCGGTATACGAAACCCCCTTAACTTTTGTGGTGATAACTGGGGTGAGAGAACGATGAATCAGATGATTTTTTGGCCTTTTCCAAATCGGGGTGCGACGTTAATTCCGCCTCCTGCTAGCTGAAATTGTAGGGAATGGATCAGATCATGCATGGAATATGTGATGCCATGGATTGGATGAATGGTCTTTATTTAATAACCAATGCTTGGTATGTATGGCTGCATGTAGATGTAGTTAGCGATGATGCGGTGGCTTATCCCTTTAACATCCGTAGGATTTTCGTACCCGTCGTCATGCATAATGATATATTGTGACTCAACGGGGGTACAAAAGAAGTCCTTCAGATGTTGCTAAACCTCTTCTATGAATGGAGATCGGTAAGGGTAAGTTAAACTTTGGCTCTTAGAGCACGATACATGGGTGATGCATGAGTATGTAGCACATAGCACACAAAAATGTCCCTTTTCAGCAATTATGACTCCCGCACAATGCCTTTTTGGAAGGATGGAGGTTAGCCTCCTTATCGAAAATGGCGAAAGAAGTTCATCCTAATTTATTTTCATTGTTTTGGTAGTCCTAAAGTATTGAAGTACTAAGGCTTTTCTAGCATGGCTTTGGTATGGTTGTTGATGTAGAAGGTTCTCGTTTACCTTGATTTCACGTTACTCAATCACTCACATAATAGGTGCGATCGCAGGAGTTTATGTGTTGGTTAAAATGAGTGATCCACCCACTAGGCACCCTCAATTCCAAAGAGGGCATGAGTGATACTTTCGGGAGCTTCTCGGGTAAAATGGGGCACCTAATATTACCGAACTATCTACACACGTAAGGATAAAACATCATGAAAAAGAATGAAGTTTTAATTTGGCTAATAATTTCAATACATCATCAAAATTGTTTAAACTTATTGAAAATTTTAAGTTCAAGTTTAAAGAGATCAATCCCCAGCAGAGTCGCCACTATGAGCTGATGACCTTTTTCCCACAAGGACTGTGTGAGATTTGTAGCACGAGGTGAAAATAACAAGCATTGTGAAGTCAGCCGAGGGACTGATCCTCATTTTAGCATAATAAAAAGATGGATTGATAAAGTTAATGTTGATGTTGAATTAAAGTCCAATTTGCATGTTAAGGGATATGAGACTTGAAATCCCATATTTTAAAATAGAGTCGCCACCTGGTTAAGCTCCACTGGGAATTTGGGTATGATATTCCCACTGGGTGGTTAGACCATACCTTAAAATGGAGATTCCAAGTTCGGATGATGTTATCTATTTTACAATAGGCTAAGTTAAAAGTTTCATTCTTTGTTATTCGATTTTAATCGACCTTATTTATGTGTTTTTGATTTATATTTTGCTAGCGTGTCATTAAGCATTCAAAGCGGTAAATAAATAATTATTACAGTTATCCAATAATAAATGCGGAAAATAAAATAATAATTACATATCTTTCCAAATCTTATACATTTTTCTATGCAATGAATAAAATACCCAAAGGCTTAGCATTCATCTAACCTAAATATACCTGCACAAAACAGTTAGCCCAGATACGGCACGTTGCACGGGGTATATCACATAATGTACATAGTTAGTGGACAAAACAAGACCCGAGTTAGTGTGAACATGACATATTTTTTGTACAATTTATGGATCCTAATTGGATGACTAAAAATGTGATTTAGTCGGCGTTTGCGGTAAAATTCTGTTACATCCATATTTTAGACTCGATTGTTATAATTATTAGTGAAAATGCCACATGGTATGGGGTTGGGTCTGTTTTTAGACGGTTCTGGACCTTCATCATTGCACTGTACATCCTAGCTTCGGAAATTTAAACTAAGTTGAAAAAAAATGAAAAACGAAACTGCTGTCCAAAAGGCCATGCCGCCGGAAGTATGACCGAGGCTGCTGGCAGTATCAGTTATACAGGCAGGCTACATGACTTTCTGGATACCATAAAGAAAGGGTCCTATAAGAAAATGGGGCCACAGGGGTAAGTGAGGCCACTAGGGGTATCAACAATGCCGCTGGCGACTTGGTTGATACCGCCGATGGCTTTAGTTTCCTGCAACAGCTGTTTTTGGTCGGAAAGCGACCAAAAACCCGAAACTAAGCACAAACAGCAACTAAAACACAACAAATGAGTAAAATGGAAGCCAAAGAGCTACAAGACTCAGAATTTTTAGCTCGGGCCGTGAATCCACCTCTTCGTGATCTGTATAACACCTCTGGGGAGCTCAAATGATGATTTTGGGAAGTAAGGGGTGATTTAGTCTCTAAATCCTAATTTTTCTGATTTCTAAACTTAAAATACACTTAAGTATCGGAGAGTTCAGTAAAAAAAAATGAAGAAAATATGAATTGAATCCTATTTTCTTACCTTTTCTAAACTTTATCCCACTAAAGCTAGCTAGAATGCTCAAAATTTACTTGAAATCTTGATTTGGGGGAGAGTGGAACCCTTGAAATTGCTGAGGAATGGCCTTTATATAGGCTAAAATCTGTTCTGTAGAAGGAAGTGATGCTACCGACGGAATAGATGATACCACCGGTGGTATGGGTGAGGCCACCGGCGGCCTTACCTTCCTGACAGGTCTGAAAACCTAGCACGATTCATGCCCGAAATCTAGGAAAAGGAGAGGAAATCCGGCAAAAGGTGATCTTGACGGAAAAACTTAGATATTAGGCTTTTTTTATTTTTAATGGGTATTTTGGACTAAATTATTTTTGGGGTGAAAATCATCAGTCTGATCTACCATCAGACGCGTTACTGGACACGCCGAACTGAATTTTTCCGAAAATAAAATTCATACAGAATTTTATATTGGTAATAAAAATTCCAAAAAAGAAATTTCATCATGAGGAATAAAATCTGGTATACATTATCATCGTCTCAAGAGAGGGACTGTAAAATCCCGTGCTTACACTGTTGGTAAATCTGTAGGTGGTCAAGTGACTCAAGTCGATTCTTTTTAACTTTGATGTGAAACGAATAGGAGATCATGTTATTATGGAGGCTTGAGATCATTGTGTGAGGTGAAAGGTCTCTTCTCTTTTTAACAAATAGAGAAAGTATTTTTAGGGGATATTTTTGGTGGAAATGTAGGACCAAGGGGATTGGAGGTACCTAAATTGATAAGAAATGCCCATTTACTAGAAGGATGGGTGTTTCTTATGAAGGTTTTGGAAGAACATTGGGGCATTCCTCACTTTCAAGGTTTTGGAAGAGCATTGGGGGCTTTCCTGACTTTTGAAGGTTTTGGAAGAGTATTGGGGCTTCTTACTTTGATTTTAGATTGGTGTGGGCTTCGATCTTCTTCTCCAATGATGGTACGTTCCCCTTGTTTTCTCCTTGGAGTTCTTGGTCTTCTTTCTTAAAGATGTGCACCCATTTCCCCCTCGTGAAGGAGGATGTAACAAGACCTACGTCTATCATGTTTGCTAAGAACTTTTTATCTCACTTTTTGGTGATAAGATTTAACCATTGGAATTCTATGCCATTGAGACGTACTCAAACTCAACTTCATTGATAAATATGGTGCTATTTTAAAGAATGTTGTTTTTATGAGTGCATGATCTTTTTTAAAATGAAATACTCAAACAAAATGTGAGTTAAAAATGCATCAATTTATTCATGATATACCTTATAAGGGGCATTGTTTGCATAAAAAATGTTTGCAACATTAAAAATTACATCATTTGATTCATCCTCCATAGGTGGAGGGTCTTGTTTATCAACCTTGGCAACACTTGTAGCTGAAGTAGTAGTCTCAGCTTGTAGGTTCTCACGAGCTTTTTTGCCCACTGCCCTTGTTAAGTTTTTTATGGCCTTTCTTATAGGATTGCCCTTCTCATCTCCCTTCCAATTCTTCTTCATAAGTACATCCAGGGCTTTGGTGATAGAGTCAATTGGCTCACTCATCTCATCTCCTTCAGCACTCCCACGTACTTCCATAGAAATTGAGGACATGATCAGGCAACCATTCTTGAAGTTATACACATCATTGAAGATCTAAAAACCAAGGACCTCCATCCCCCGTATCTTGACAGGTTCCTCCTCCCTTGTGAAAACCTTCTTCTTAACCTCAACCCTTATCATCAGGCAAGAATGGGGTTTGGACTTCTCAGCACTGGGCCGATTTCCCAAACCAAGTCGATATGGCCATGACACAGGTATGATGGGCTCCACCATGCACTGAAGAATCTTCCCACACCCTTTTCCTCTTATATAACCCTATTTCATTATGATTTCTCAATTTTAAAGGGTATGTACCCCTAACTGTCCACTTTGTATGCTACTGGGCTACAACCACTCTTAACTCTTTCTCCTTGGCTTCCATAGCTGCTACAACTGATGGTTCATCTGCCATAATGGTCATAAGCTTTCCATTGTGGATGAGCTTGACTTTTTGGTGGACCGTGGAAAGGATGACCCCTAATACATTAAGTGAAGGGCGGCTAAGCAATAATGAGTAAGTGATAGTAATATCAAGGACGGTGAACAAAACTTTGGATTTCACCTCCCTAACTACAACTTTGGCCTTGAAAACCCCAATCACACTTCTCTTCGTATCATCATATGCTATTATAACAATATTGGATTTCTCCAACATAGACTCATCTAGTCCTAAGTGAGGAAGGATCTTGGTAGGACAGAGGTTGAGGGAAGAACCATCATCCACCAAAATACATGGGATAGAATGATCAAAGATTTGCAACATGATGAAAAGTGCCTTGTTATGCTTGTTCCCTTTAGCTAGGAGGTCGGATGGATAAAACATGACAGGTTTAACATGGATAGAAGGAGATCACCCAATGACTGAAAACACCTCAACTAAGGAAGTGGATGGCATGGCTTCCACATTCATCAATTTCTCAATCAAACCCCTGCGATGATCTTCAAAGTCGATGAGAAGTTATCAAATACTGTACTTAGCTTAGGTAGCTTGCAACTGATGTATAAGGGAGTTAACCTTCGAATCGACCTTCTCACTACTAGGTGGAATCTGAGTTTTAACAACAGGTGTAGCGGTTGGCACTGGCCTGTACTTATAATGACTTAGATATCAACATCTCTACCCCTTATCCTTCTTAGAAGGATGTTCGAAGCTAGCCTCCTCCTACGGGTAACATGCAACACCCCATTCTTCATATAACTTCTCCCCTTGGAGGTTTCTACTAACAAAGCCAGTCCTTCGATGTCATCTTCTTCCAACCTAAGCATCAATGTCAATTGGCTCGGGTTGAACCAATATGGTTTCCGCATTATACATTTCCTCTAACTCATAGGCATCAATGTCGATAGGGGTAGGCTCATCAGGTAGAGCCACTAATGAATGAACTATAGGATTGGCTTGCATGATCATATTGAAGATAGGATTGGAGGGTAGTCCTGACTCAACAGCTGCAACTTACTTCTTGAAATTCAGCAAGGGATTATTCATGGTGCTTGGGTTGAGTTCGGGTTCATGGATCTTTTTATCTCTAATTAGGCCATGGATAGCCTCAAGTAAGTCTCTACAAGCATTGTTGCGATGACCTTTGCTAACATGATAAGCACAAAATGATCCCTCTCTTCAAGCTAGGGCGGAACGTAAGGATTGACACTCTGAAGTGTTGGGAACTGACAATCACTTTGAGCATGCATAACAGGCATGGCAGAAATTCAAAATTTTTTCCCTTGTCCTTAGGAACTCCTATTAGTTGTAAATAAATTATTTAAAGCCTTAACTAAATTAATTCTCTACTTAGGTTAGAATGCGTAGGATAGGCGTACCATAATTCTAAATTTATTTTAAACATGTTATAACTCTAAGTTATAGTCAAGGTATAAAATAAACTAAGCATGCAATATAACCTAAGTATAATAATTATTAAGTCTTAAAACGCTTAAAGAAAAGGACTTAATAATTAAAAGAGAATTAGAAGACTTACCAGTTGAAGTGTGCCTTAGCAGAACCTTCTTACACAAGCCTCCAAGTATAGGATAGCCTCTATGAGTATCCACACGAACCCCACCAACCGAAACCTCCTAATAAGGAAGAACCACAGAGCTTTGAGTGGCTGCTAGACCACTCTAAAACTCACCTGAAATAAAAATAATTTGCTCTTGAGTTGACTTGAGAGATATCTCGTTGGAATCTCAAGTCAAGACTCGAATGAGCTTATGTTGCATTTAAGAAAGGGGAATGGGAGCTCTTTATATAGGGGGAGCAAAGGCTCCCGGTAATAAATGCAGATTTAATGCGTGATTAACTGCGGATTTAATGCGGGATTAGATGCGGATTAAATGTGAATTTAATATGAGATTAAATTTAATCCTCCTTTATTTTAATTTATTTTATGACTCTAATAAAAGTAGTTACCGGTCAAAATAAATTCTTGGCTTAACCATAAAATGATTTAATCATTTTAATCAATACTTTAATTTTTTTATGACTTTAATAAAATTAGTTACTGGTTAAAATAAATTCTTCGCTTACCTATAAAATGATCTAATCATTTTAATCAACACTTTAATTTATTTATGAGCCTAATAAAATTAGTTACTGGTCAATAAATAAAATCTCTGGTCTAACCAAGTAATAGTTCAACCATCCCTTTAATATTTTTGTAATAGACCAAGTCTATTAATTCTTTACTCAGTCTGATGAAAGTCCAATGTGTGTGACCTTATAGGATCCCGAAGTGTTGAGCTATTAAGTTTTAACCAATCCTTGTTCTATGAGAACTATTAGCTCGAGGTTCTAGACCATGAATAGAACTCGATTACCTTAAACGACTATGGTACGCCTCTAGCAAGGGTCCACCATCCCCCATTACTCGGAACATCATTTGTGCTTATGACTAAATCCTGGTTTATGCAATAGTTGTCCAATGCAATGAACTCCTTCCATTCTTCAATCTTTGTACATCTGGTTTGTTGGGCTTGATTAAAGTGTTAACCCACCAATAGCGAGGTTGCTCCAAGCTATCACGGTTATTTGCTTGATACTGAAGTATATTACTTTTTACCATAACGTGTTAAACTAGAAACTATTTTTATCAGTCACATACTCTGATAAGAGGTTTATAGTGATCATCACTTCAATAAGCGGCCAGGTAAAAACTCCTTAATATATCCAGAGTAATGGATTCTTTCTGACTATATAGCTTAACAACGTATTGTCATCACTATACCCGTAATCACCCATGGCACCCTAAATTAATGAGTGAATAGGTATGACCCAAAGTATAGTAATAGTACCATACAAGGTAACTAATATCTCAAGTATGAAGATATTTGCAAAGCTACTGCATGAAGATAAACACTAATACATTGATATATATACCAAGTGTTTATCCTACTGTGGTTTCCAATATATCTTCCAGATATATCCATGTGTCAAACTCAAGGTACCACCTTCAATCTTAGGAGGTTAATTGCTTGGACCCCTTCAAGAGAGTTGACCACATGCTAGTCTTCCATCAATATCCTTTCTTGATGAAACTGTGACTAGGGATAGTTTAGACATAATCATAATTGCACATGAAGTAGGTCTCACTACACATAGTCCCACTATAATATCTCTCACTTCATGCTATGTATTATGTCAAGGACCTTTGTACAAAGATATCAATGAATATGTTTTAACCAGTCACAGTATATATGAACACATTGATATAAACAAAAGATTAAATGCCTTTATTAATTAAACAGATCATTCGTACCAGTAAATAATTAAGATATATCACCCTAATTGCCTTAAGGGACTACACCATATCTAACATGAAGAAGGACAAGTGCCCTCAACATGCTAAAGATGGCAGGCAAGGGTACCTTCCAAGGAGAGATACCATCCACAATGGTACGGACCGCAGCAACATCTTCTTGCATAGCTACGGTTTTGGGATATGAACTAGACCTTGACTTGGCCCGGGTTGATGAGTCATTATTTTTGAACCAAGGTTTGGCCAGCATACTCACCTTCTCCAATTCTTCGACCCTCTCCCATTTCTCGGCCTTCTCAAAGACCTCAACATAGCTAGAGAAACTATCCATACCAAGAACCTTATGATATGCGGGCAAAGTACCACCCATCAACTTCATAATCATCTCGTTGAGACTAAGACGATCCTTCAATAAGATTTGGGTGGCCATCCACCTCTCGAAATAAGGTTTGAACTTCTCATTGTGGGTATCCTTGATAGCCTCCAAGTTCTGCATGGTGGTCTTAATAGTGGCATTAAAACCATACTACTCAATGAAATCCTCGAATAAGGCCTTCCAATTCCTAGTCACCTCATCGAACAATGTGTTGTACCACTTGAGAGCAAGACCCTTCAAAGTGCAAGGGAACATCATAATAAGGACTTTGTCACTTAGCTTCCTTATCCTCATTACCCTCTGATAGGTAGTGATGTGCAATTGAGGTGGACCAGTTCCCTCATACTTCACTATGCTAGGCATACAAAAGTTTTTGGGGACCCAATCCTCCTTCCTAGTGGCTTGAATAGACAGTGCTAGTGGTTGAACACTCAAATTGGTAGCAAGTAACTTTTGTAAAAAATCACACTACTCCACAGACAAGGATGAGCTATCTGGCTGAGCAATCACACCCAAGGGTAAACCTGCCAATTGAGGAAAGGTTGTTCCCTTATGCGTGACTACAAAGTTAGGGGTTGGACCAGATACCCCAAACTGAAATATTGGTGGCACAAACCCTTGGCTAGTCTGAGAAAATTGACTGACAACTGGGAGAACTATCGTACCCACTGACTGAAATGACTGACTAACTAAACCAAACGGACCAACTGAATCCAACTAACCAAACTGACTGGAAGACCCTCATTGAACTTGAAGAGGTGGCAACTGAGACTGAGTGAATGGATTATGAGAAACCTTTGAAAGGGGAAGCTGCTTACTAACCACTGCCTAGACTGTTGGAGCTCTGATTGGTGTACCCTGAGAGACATTAGACATCCTCTTCTTTGCTAAGATCACCCTAATGGAAGTCATCATCTTGTTATTCATACGGTCGAGGAACTGATCGCTCCCCAAATACTGTGAGAAAGCATTTGCAATCTCTGGCCTAATATCGGTCCTTGACGCATTTGCCTCTTCATCAAGACTAGCATCCTCAACCTCAACATCTAATTGGCCATCGTGAGTCAAAATACAAGACATCTCTTCAAGCTGGTGATTAGTATCAGGATCAAATGGACCAAATTGACTGCTTGATGCACTACTCAGAGATGGAGGTGGAGTTTCAACCCTTAACTAAACTAGAGGAGGTGGAGGTAGAACTGGATTGCGAACCAAATAGACTTGTGATCATTGCCAAGCTTTGACTCTAGCTAAGGTAGTAACCAAAAATCAATACATGCATGGGTTTGGTTATGCATGAGTGATGTACAACAATGTATGGTGAGGTTAATTACAAGAGAATACAACACAACACATGCAAAGCATTTTCTTACAACCTTATTCCTCTCGCCGATTCTGAAGGTATTTTTCTTTGATTACCACGAGGATAACAAAGGGTGACCTAATCTATTCTCACATGAAAAAGGTACCTAGAAGGTAAAATTCTAAGGCTTTCTCGATAAGAACGGTGTAGGGACATGACATAAGTTGATGTAGTAGATTTCCATTGCATCAAGCCTCTTTTGGAGGGAGATGACAATGAATGCTCCACCCACTAGGGCGTCCCTAATTCCTGGTGGGCATAGGAGACACCTTTATAAGCTTCACAAAAAAATTGGGCACCTTAACCTAGCGCTAGAAGAAGAACGCATCTAGCTAGAGAGAAGGAGGTGAGAAGATAAAGTGTAATAATTTTCCCAAATGATGAAAAAGAAAACGGGTTGAATTAAGTAAATGATTTTTGATGCCCATCTTAATCTTTTAAGCTTTTTAAAAAACAAACCAAAATTTTACAAGTTAAAAGATTATGTCCCCAGCAGAGTCGCCACTGTGATGTGTCGTGGTCGAAAATATGTGGATTTCCCTTTATCCCTTGCAGCGGTGTCCACTAGGGGTTTGTTTGATTTAAACATGATGGAACCATTTAGTTCAAGTTTTCATATTTTAACCAATTTCAAAGAATAAAAGAATTGAGACCTAAATCTTGATACAAATGATAGAGTTGCCACCCAAGTTGTGTACTTGGGAAAGAGTTTTGGTACGATTCCCATTGGGCGGGAGACTCATACCTTTTGGATTAGAGATTCGGGTATCGAATGAGTCACTTATTTCTTATTTAGTTAATTTAAAATTACATTCGCTGCAAAAAATCATTTTCTTTTCATCATTTAGGGAATCATTACGGAAATCTTATTTTTCTACACTCTTTCACACTCGATACATGCATTCAACAATTATAATAAAGCAGAAATAATAAAGGGGTGAATAAAAGTTACAACCGGGCAAAAAGGGGGAATTACGAGGGAACGTATACATTTTCTGTATGTTATAAAACAAAATTAATCCATTCACCTGCATCCATAAAGATTAGCATAGTTTACGGCACATCATAAGTCAGCATTTTGTTAGGAAAAATGTGATTATGTTAGTATGGCGGTTTTGCATTTGATAGTGCTTGGGTGGCTTCTAGGATCAAACAGAAACAATGGGTCTTCAACGTATTTTGTTATGAAAATGCATTTTAACTTTTTATGGGTATATTTACCAGATTATTAATGAAACTGATCGGATGGCAAATGGTGGAGTTAGGTTCATTTTACAGATTAATGGGGAAAAATGGCATTCTGCCTGAGGGATAGCACCCGTACGAATGGGGGGCACCCGTACGGGTACTAGGGGGACCCGTACGGGTATGGGGGGACCCGTATAGGTCCTATTTGGACCAAAATAGAACCTTATTTCTAAATTATAAAAAGTAGATTTATAGAAGAAAAGAACTAAATAAAAAATGGATTTCCTTCCATATGGGTATGGCGCACCAATTTTGTGTCCCTAGGGACATAAGGGTGCCAATAAGGCCCATATGGGTTAGGACCAGACCCAAAATAGATCAAAGAATAAATCAAGGTGAATAAATGAAAATGACAATAGAATAAATAGAAATTGAGTATCTTTAAAACTCAGGAGTGTATCTTTATACCGTGAATCCACTTTGAAGCAATTCTGATGCTGAGAGAGAGAGAGAGTTTAGCCAAAGTAGATGATGAAATGATGGATTTAAGACAATTTAGGAAAGTGTTTGTGTGGACAGAACCTTTTCCCAATTTTAAATATGAAGCTAGAAAGGAATAAAATGTAGGCAAAATCAATGTAGAATGAAATCCCCCCATATTTTATAACTTCTATACCCTTTCTATACCTATGAAAATTGCTGGAAAAATGCTATATGAATTGCCTATAATGATTCTAACTTGGCTCCTAATTGTCTCCTCTTGAAAGTGAGGAAAAATGCCTCTATTTATAGGAAAGAATCATGTCTGAACACAATAAATAGGACTTATTATTGATTTTCTCTGGATATGGTAAGGTGGCAATCAAAGTTGTTTGATTACTCACAATGGGGACCCGTACGGGTCCCTCCAAGGTGTGTGGAAGTGTGAGGCCATACGGGTTAACCCATGGACCCGTACCCCCTAGGTATGACCCGTACGGATCCCTAAAGGCAGTCCAGGTCTCCAAACTTTGGCTAAACTCATCTCTGCTATAGTAGGAACACCTCTGATGGACAACACTTGTAAAAGATTACATTATATAGCTCTAATCATTGCTTCATGAGAAGGACCTTAAAAATCCAGTGCTTACAATAGTCATCTATGGCCTGAAATGGTTATTAACCTGAGAGGACCCAAATCTGATTGGGTAGCTAAACCCATTTGATTTGTTTTGTAGGTATGCCTGAAGTCCACTAAAGATCAACAAACATGGTACATTGATAGTGGATGCTCAAGGCACATGACTAGTGAGGAAAAGGCCTTCATCACACTAACCCGGAAAAAGGGTGGAAAAGTAAGCTTTGGAGATAATAAAAAAGGACAGATCATTAGACATGAAACCATTGGATATGAATTAAAGATAGAGGATGTCTCTCTAGTTGATGGACTGAAGTTCAACTTACTCAGTGTTGCTCAACTCTATGACAAAGGGAGAAAGGTCATCTTTGACTACAGGATGCTCAATCATTGATATTTAGTCCAAACAACTTATTGTTCATGCATCTAGAGTAAATAATGTTTATTCTGTTAACATTAAAAATGAGAAAAAGAATAATATATGCTTGGAGTATAAAGAAGAGGAATCATGGCTATGGCACTAGAGATTGGGACATGTTAGCATGAACCTCCTGTCCAAACTAGACAAAAAGGAACTAGTTGAGGGGTTGCCTAAGGTTGCTTTTAATAAGGATCAAATATGCACTACATGTCAACTAGGTAAACAAACTAGAAAATGTTTCCCTTCCATCCCTTACATCCCAATCGGAAGAGTTCTTGAACTACTTCATGTTGACCTTTTGGTCTGTTTAAACCCATGAGTTTAGGTAGAAGAGAATACACCATGGTTATTGTGGATGTCTATTCTTGTTATACCTTGCCTTGCTAGCTAGCAAGGATGAAGCCTTTGAACACTTCTCTAAAATATTCATTAGAATAAAAGTAATACAGGGCATAAGAATTGCACGCATCCAGATTGATAATGAAGGAGAATACAAAAATAAGCATTTTGCTGAATTCCGTGAATCCAAGGGCATTAAGCACAACTTCTCTACTCCTCATACACCTCAATAATATAGAGTTGTAGAAAGGTGAGAGCAGATGACATTTTGGACGGCTACGAAGTGGGCCAGAGGACCGACCTCTTAAACATATATGGGTGTGGAGTGATGTGATGGAAAATGGGTTTTGCATATTTTAATGCTTAAAAGATACGAGATCGAAATCTAGTATTGAAGACAGAGTCACCACCCGGTTCAGCTCAACCGGGAAATTTAGATACGATTTTCCCCTGGGTGGTAGACCATACGTTAAGTAGAGATTCCGAGTTCGGATGATACTATCTATTTTACATTGGCCAATTTAAAAGTATCATTCTTTCTTATTCGATTTTAATCCAACCTATTTTTGTATTTTCGATTTATATATTGTGTTAGCGCGTTATTTAGCAAGCATTCAAAAGCAATAAATTATTACAGTCATCCCAAATAAAGTGTAGAAATTACAGAATAATTACATGACTTTCCAAAATCCTATACATTTGTCTAAACAATAAATAAAATACCCAAGGCCTAAAAAACTTCTATCCTAAATCTACCTGCACAAAATGGTTAGGACAAATATGGCACATATACGGGATATATCACATATAGCATGGATAATTAGTGAATCAAACAAGACTCGAGTTAGATTGTTAGCGTGATTATTAAATAATTTTATGGAGCCCGGTTGGATGGCTAAAAATGGTGTTTGAAAGGCGTTTGTGAGAAAATCTCATTTTATTAACATTTTTAGACTCGATTGTTATTTTAACCGGTTTATTAGTGAAAATGCCACAGGTTATGGGTTGAGAACTGTTTTTGGGGCAATCTATATTACTCGTCATTGTACAGTTCATCCTAGCTTCAAAAATTGAATTAGGTCAAAAATAAACAAAAATAAATCTGCTGTCTAAAATGTCATACCACCGGCGGTATGAGCGAAGCCGCCGGCGGAATCATTGATGTCGCTGGCGATTTCACTCACACAAGCCTATAGACTGACATTTTGGGTACCATAAAGAAATGATCCTACAAGAAAATAAAGCCATTGGTGATAAAGGAAGCCTCTACCGGTATCATTAATGTCACTGGTGACATGAACGATATTGTAGCCGGCTTCACTAGTGACCGGTAGTTTCAGTTTCTTGTAGTAGCAATAGTTAACGGTCGAAAAATGACCGAAAACCCAAAACTAAGCACAAAACAATAAGTAGTCATAACAAATAATGCCAAAGAGCTATGAGACTTAGAATTTTACCTTGGGGCCGTGAATCCACCTCTTCGTGATCCAAATAACACCTCCGGGGAGCTTGAAATGATGATTTGGGTAGTGAACAAAAGATTTAAGTCTCTAAAACCTATTAGATTGATTTTAAACCTAACATCTACTAATTTTAAGTTAATTTCTAAGAGAGTTCAACAAAGAAAAACTAAGAAAAGATGGAGTAATTCCTCTTTTCTTACCTTTTCTTCACCTTATCTCGCTAAAATCTCCCTAAAATTCAAGTTTAGAGTCGCCAACCCTTGAAAATGTCTGCAAAGTAGGCAAAAATCTAGAAAGAGCTGACTTTTCTCGATTATCCGGTGGGTATTGAGCAAAGGATGGCAAAACGTTTTCTGCCTGCAAAAGTCAGACCGCCAACGGCATGGATAATATCTCTGGCAGTATCAATGAAGCCGATGACAGCTTCAGGCTCTGCCAGATCTGAAAAGCAAGGCATGGCCTAGCCTAAAAAGGTGATTAGTAGTCAAATCCATCCAAAAAGTGATTTTAGCAGGATTTTAATATAATTAGGGTTATTTTTTTTAATTTTTTAGGGTATTCTAGACTAAATTAATTATTGGGTCCAAATTATCGGTTCAAGCACCCACCAGACGCACTCTGAGACTCGCCGGACCGAATTTTTCTAAAAATGAAAATTCATATAGAATTTTTTATCGGTAATAAAAATTCATAAAGAATTTTTATATTAAGGATAAAAATACAAATATACGTCATCATCGTCTCGCGAGAGGGACTGCAAAATCCCATGCTCACAGGTTGCCCCTTGGAAGATCACTGCTGCCATAGGTCAGTGTGATCTCACAAAAAGAGCAAGGGTTTAGAAATTGTACCTGATAGATGGTGTGATAGGTTCAAAGGATGATGGGTACACTGACCATCACGTCCTTTTATTGATTCCGAAAGGGCGCTGATTCAAAGGATGACGTTCACACTAACTACATCACGGCCCTCGATCGACATTTAGTAGGCGAGAACCCAAAGGATGATGTGTACACTGACTATACTAAGACTTTCCGTTGACATTCTATAGGGGAGAACCCAAAGGATGAAGCATACACTGACTGCATCATAACCTTCAGTTGGCTTTCTATGGGGGAGAACCCAAAGGATGACATGTACACTGACTATATCACGGCCTTCAGTTGATGTTCATGTTGGAGAACCCAAAGGATGACGCATACACTAACTACATCACGACCTTCAATTGGCTTTCATGGGGGAGAACCTGAAGGATGACATGTACACTGACTATATCACGACCTTCAGTTGACATTCAGTGAGGGAGAACCCAAAGGATGATGCATGCACTGACTGCATCATGACCTTTAATTGGCATTCGGTGAGGGAGAACCCAAAGGATGACATGTACACTGACTATATCATGACCTTCAGTTAGCATTCGGAGAGGGAGAACCCAAAGGATGACACATACACTGACTATATCACGACCTTCAGTTGACGTTCGGAGTGAGAGAACCCAAAGGATGACATGTAAACTAACTATATCATGACCTTCAGTTGACATTCAGAATGAGAGAACCGAAAGGATAACATGTACACTAACTATATCACGACCTTCAATTGACGTTCAGAGTGAGAGAACCCAAAGGATGACATGTACACTGACTATATCACGACCTTTAGTTAATGTTCAGAGTGAGAGAACCCAAAGGATGACATGTACACTGACTATATCATGACCTTTAGTTGACATTCAATGGTGGGCGATGGCCTAAAGAATGAGGATATTTAGTTTGCCCCTTACGATTGTACCTGCAATAAGAGCTGAGTAAAATAAGATTAGATAGGTTTTAAATGATGTTTTTACTAATTGATTGATTTGTGAAAATAAATATATTTTTTCCCTTCGATCAACTGTAAAAATGTGAGAGTGATGATGGGTCGTGCCAAGATTTGTTTAATTGTTGAAAAAACTTCTGAAACAGCCCTGGAAGATTTGATACCACCAGCGGCTTGGCTAAAGCCGCCAGTGACATGAGGTGCCATATGGCATCTTTATTTGTAAAAGAAATTCAAAAACTGCCCCTAGTGAAAGTGAAGCTGTCGGCGGCTTGAATGATATCGCTAGCGACATGAGGTGATACCGTCAACGGTATGGAGTGGCAGTTTCAGATTCAATTAAACTCCTCGATTTTTCGCGCGGGTGTTTAATATGAATTGAAACTCCTTATTTCGCTATTTCGAATGGCAGAAGCTGAAAATCTCTCCCTGTCTCCACCAACTTCATATATTTTCCCCCTCTTCGATTTCCCATGTTGAAGAAAGTATTTAAATGTAAACCTGCTGGTATAAAGCCTGACGATATGCCCGATTCTTCCATGGAAGGACTAAAAATCTACGCGGTTCATGTGGCATACGACTTATAGGATTCCAACATGATGTATGGGTATGGGATTGCTGCTCCTATAGGTAATCTAACCCCCGAGAAGAAGAAATGCATCTCCTTTGTCCAGGTAATCTTGCAAAACTTGAATCTTTTCATTTCATTTATTTTGATTTCGGTCTGAGACTCAAAATATGCCATGATATGGGTTAAGAATATGAAATTAAGGGTATATAAACTGAAATTGCATGCTATAGTTGCTTGATTTTATGCCCTAGAATTGATTTATTGCGTTTTTATTGATTTTGGTTCAATTTTGGGCGAATCTGCGAATATGCCTGCAGAAAGTGATGCCGCCGGTGGCATCATCCATGTGCCAGCTGCTTTAGGCCTTCCCAAAATAGCCCAAGCCTTGCCATGTCACTACTGATCCTAGTGATATCGCCAATGACATCATCCATACCATCGGTGGTATGGATGATGTTACTGCTAATATCCCTACTTCAGCAGAGATATCGACAAGGTTCCAACAACTAAGAACATGGAGAAACATCGATAACTTATCTATTTTCTTTTTTATTTTGTTTCTGCAGCCGTAGGGGCTTACTTGTATCAGGGGAATGGGGACTATTGGTGAGTGGCGGACGCATATCGATGCAAAAGACCCTACACTTCGAACCGCCATGGACGCCATGGGTTTTGGGGACTTGGTAAGGATTTTGCCCATGAGGATGCCAGAGCTTTCCCTCTCGGCCTTAACTGCCTTGATTAATAAGTGGTTGGACACCACACATACATTTTACCTTACAATTGGTGAGTTAACCATCATTGCTTTAGATGTGGTGGCAATGATCGGGATTTCGTGGACTGAGAAGATCATCCACTTCGATGTCTACATGGAGAAGTGTTACCTCTAAAAGCCGGTGGTAAGGAGAGTGACAGAGCAATTTGGCTTGAAGCCCACCGCGGGACAGTTATCTTATAGGGAGCTTCAAGAGTATTGGATGGGAGTCGGTGTGGTCCTCGAGACTTAGTGAGATGCTTATGTCCACTCTTTCGTGATTTATTTGTTGTCTACGTTGTTCTTTCCAGTCACTAGCAACAAGATCAACTATGGGCTGATTTCTATCGTCAAGGATGTTAAGACAATCAAGGAAAAGGATCGCCCCAAGACTATACTTGCCCAGATATACCGCGAACTAGACGTGGGGGCTAGGAAAAAAGACAAGGTCCTTCGGCTGAGCCACATACTCCTACATGTTTGCCTTTTCAAGAGTACTTAATTATTTCCTTCATGTCTTTTCTCATTTTTACCCATTTCCCTTTTTTTGGATGTCTTGGACTAATTAGTTGTTAACTGTGTAGGCTTAGGTCTTTGAGCACCAGATTCTTCCCCCGGTGAAATTCAAGATGAAAGTGTCTGCAAGTTCGCACTTTCTTGCTAGATCGTGTGGGAGTGTTGGGGGGTATAACAGATATACCACCTACTACAGAGAGATGCTGAGGAGCTTGCAGATTAGCTTATTATGCGACTTTAGCTCTTATCCCTATTTCATACTAAATAAACCATTAGTCAACAAAATACGTTTATGAATTTAAATTGTGCTTACACTGATTGTGCGCGGCTAGAGAGATGTTATGCCCCCTCGCTAGACATGTGCCTCCGGTACATCTTGTAGGCCTTTGGTGGCCTTACTTGACTATTACTGTTGAGGCTGATAAAGCCAATTTTCTAGATGGGAATGGTCATGTGGAGGAGAGCGTCACTGATCCTTACAATGGCCACATGTCTCGCTTGCTCCTTATGTGCCCGCACATCAATGCCTATGACTCTAACTTCTTTTCATGTGAAGAAGGATGAATCAAAATGACTAGCTAGTGGCTATATGAGTAGTGATGGGGAGGAGGAAGAACAGGGTGCTGGTGAGGGTGGCCTTATGGGAGATGATGAGGCAGTCGAGGAGGTGTCGATGGCCCATGAGGAGGTGCCGATGGCCCACGAGGAGCATTATTCCTCTAATGTAAGACCGTGCTTGTTCACATATTTCTTATTATTTGGTCCAAGATGGTTGCTCACGTTACTT
The DNA here is from genome assembly GCA_947683365.1 of Euphorbia pulcherrima. NCBI lineage: Eukaryota > Viridiplantae > Streptophyta > Magnoliopsida > Malpighiales > Euphorbiaceae > Euphorbia > Euphorbia pulcherrima. The sequence continues at coordinate 33,041,508 of CANTUS010000015.1, read as the reverse complement.
CTTTTGTTTTTGTGTTTGTGTTTTTTAGGTACCTCCCAGGAAAAGGACTAGGCCTGAGACTAGTGAAGTGCATGGCCGAGGTAGGCTCAAGGATAGCGACATAGTGGAAGGGTGCCTCTCGACAGCTTTGGATGAACCCTTCCTACTTTTGGGTCTGAATGGCAACTTTCAGATGAGGGAAATAAAGCTGAGTGCTCACTTGATGGACTTCATGCCTCCGCACACTTCACATGTAAGCCTTATGAACATACAAATTTTACTCCCTATATGCATGTGACCTCTTTGTTGGGATCATTCATTGATCATTTCTTTGGATTTTTTAGGTTTCTCGCAAAGAGTCAAAGCGGTTGACAGGGAACGCCTGTGCTCTCAAGGACACCCTTATCTCCTAAACCTTATTTGCTAAGGTATATTTCCTAAATGAAATGCTAAAATTTAATACAGATGATGTATAAAGGTTACGAATGGCATGGATTGTTATTATCATTATCTCTCGCAAGAATTCATGGCACTATCGCTTTCCGATGCCAACCAAGCCCAGGCGAGATATCAAGAGGAGGTAGCTACGAATCAAGAGCTTAAGCGCTGGGTTGGTGAGATGGAGCAACAATTGGATTCCACCATGCATGAGAGGAGGAGCAAGGACAACCTAGACCGAAGGGGAAGAAGGTGGTAGTTGGTTGGCATCCTATCACTGAGCTTGCCGATTCAAGTAGTGTCTCGATGACCGAGGGGAGAGAGGAAGATAAGGATATTGGCCAATATCTTATGGATGACACAAAGTTCTCATCTCACCTAACCGATGGTGGGGGGCTGTTTTAGCTTTATTGCATTTTAGCTTGACCGTTTAATTTTAGCTTGTTTTGGTTTTGATGTACCCTTGATACATTGGGGTTTGGAATATTTCATTTTGTTTTGGTTTGTGGATTGCTTAGGCTTAGGATTTGGTACATTTGTGCCTTCGGGCTTTTGGTTTGAATAAAATGGATTTTCGTTATGAACTGCATTCAGAAATAGATTATAGGATTTTTACAGGTTATGAATAGGTCTGAACTGGCCAAAATAGGCCTGAAATTCACAGGAAATACTGTCATATAGCCAATGGCTTCACTAATATCGCCATCTATATGAAAAATCTGATATGCTAAATAATATAGACAAAATCATCTACAACTCATATCGCCAGAGATATCACCTCCATATCGCCGTTGACTTCATTGATACCGCCGACGGCTTCATCCAAATCGCCAGCAGCTTCACTTTCAAAATTGTAGATTTCAGCCATTTTCAGATTTTAGTCATGGAGAGCCATAATTAGCAGCTAATGAGCTTTATAAAAACCCTGAGGGAAGCAGATTGGAAGAATTTGCAGAAGTTCAGGCTATGGGGATTTTCCTACGTGACTTCGTGGCCAATTAGCCCTGAGTTTCTTTGTACAACATTGACTTTTTGGGACCAGATGTATCACGTGTTCTGCTTCTCTTCTTTTGAGTTGTGCCCCTTGTTCGAGGAGTTTTACGCCATATTGAGGATACCATGCCCCAAGCGCGAGCCCTTGGCGATTCCAGAATTTTACTTCGGTGTAGATGGTATGCCAAAAGGGCTGTGGAATTTGGACTCAGTAGACCCCTTTCTATCCCGACTACCTGACCAATCAGGATTTTAGCTTAGCATGGTATTGGAGTGGTGCCGAGGGGCCCCCCAATCTCATCTTGCTTGGCCCTCCATCGTTGCACTGTTACTCATGTCCAAATTTATGTGCGGTGTGGGGGCTCTCACACCATTTAGGTTGATTTTGCTTATTGGGCCTCTGTCGGCAGGGGCTTCCCCCATCTCCTTGAGGTTAGAGGGGACACTGCTAAGTACGAATGCAACTTCTATCGACCCGACTCTTATCGGTGATCACCTTACACTGCTACATGTATCCTTTCTCATGAACCTTAGTATTCACTTCGTCTTGCTCTCGTTTGAAAACCGACTTACACGTGTGGCTGATAGAGTAGCTGAGGCTAAAATAAGAGCCACAGAGGAACTTGAAGGAATACTTGCCATCCATCTCAAGGAAAGAGGGCTCGTGTGGGGGGGATTTTGATCAGTTGTGGGCTAATAGTTGGGTGTCGATCATGAGGGGATATGATGACTCACTAATACAGTTGATTAGCCCTCGATGGAAGATCCAATACGTGATTGTGGAGTCCTGGGAATCTTGTGTTAATCTATTAGGTCTGCAAAGGATTACTTTGTACACCCCATACCGATTTCGCCGTTAGTACGGTCAGCGACAAAGGGTTCCGGCCAGTCTACCTGAAAATCATAGCGATGTCTACAAGGTCAAATGAGTGAGCTATATTTGGGAGAAATGGGCAAGGGAGGCTATCTTCGAGACTCTAGATTATGATCATGTGGAGACCACTGAGACTGATGAGCACTACAGGGGATGGCTTGCTGAGGCCAAATGCCTATCGACTCGAGCTGAGTTATTGTAGGCCCGCTTGGAGGGGGAGCAAGTTGAGTAGGGAATCAAGCCTTTTCACATGACCACTTTGCAAAGGATCTCGAGGTATTATAATGATGATGCAGGGAGTTCGATTTGAGATGCGCTTTCATCAGTTTTATCTTTTGCATAGGCTAGTCGTGGTGATGGACCTATTGAACTTTATTTTATTATTTTATTTGGCTCTGACTTTTGCATAGACTACCCCTAGGGGTTTTTAATCTATCAAACCTTGTCTTAACTTTTTCCTAGACCACCCTTTTCGAGTTTTCAATCCAGTGGACTTATTCTGACTTTTGCATACACCTTGCTCTTTTCAATTTAAAGGAATTATTTGTCTTTTACTTATTATTATTATTTTTATTACGCATTGATCAAAATAATGTGAACTCTGCATTCTGTTTACTTGAGCTGTTTTGACCGTATGGATACAAACATTCAAATAAGTATAAGCATTTGGGATTCAGCAAAATATACTTTTATTAAATGAACCAAAACAAAGTACATGATGTTGGTAACCATTCCCGTTGATTTAACTCCCGGTGCCAACTAGCCTAGATCGATTTTCTAGGAAGCACTCTGTCTTTTCTCGTTTACCTTGATTTTTGCCTCGATCACCCCTTTCGGGTTTTTGGTCTAGCGGGTTGTCATATCCCCTAACTTTTGCATGGGCAGTTTGCAGAATACCGACCATCGGAAATCACCCTAATTTTTGCCCGATTGGTTAAGGACAGAAGGCGGGTAATTTTATTATTTCTTTTTTTGTGTTGATTTCCTGATTTATTTATTTTAGTTAGATGTGGTAATGCTTAAGCATGTCCTAGTTCACTGGGTTCATGAATTCATTGCCATCCATGTCCATAATCTTGACTGCCCCTTTACTGAGCATCTTCTTGATCACATATGGTCCTTCCTAATTAGGTCTGAACTTGACCCTCACATCGGTGGTGGTAGGTTTCAACTCCTTAAGGACTAGATCTCCGGCCTTTAGCGAGAAGTTCTGGTGTCTAACCCTGCTATTGTAAGCTTGAGCTATGTACTGTTGATACATTTGGAGATTATCTAGAGCCTTTAGCCTTTGTTCATCCATCATCTTCTGCTGCTCAAACCTCGCCTTAGTCCATTCAGATTCTTTTAGTTTAGCTTCTAGCGCAACCCTCAGTAAGCTTACTTGAGTTTCAATTGGCAAAACTGCCTCCATTCCATAGACTAGGGAGAACGGAGTTTGACTGATTGGGGTTTGGATACTTGTGTGATAGCCCCAGATGGCAAAAGGTAGCTTGTCAGCCCAATCTCTATAGCCGGCTATCATCTTAGAGAGGATCTTCTTCACTAATTCATTGGCTACCTGAACAGTGCCATTAGCTTGTGGTCTGCATGAAGAAGATCTGTGGTGTTCAATCCCATATTTTTCAATCAATTCAGTAGTTGCCCCTTGGAACTGTACCCCATTATCTGAGACTATATGGTGCGGCAGTCCATACCGAGCAAAAATGTGCTTTTCAATGAATTTGGCCATCTTCTTTATGGTGACATTGGTGTAGGATTCGGCCTACATCCATTTAGATAAATAGCCCACTGCTACCACAATGAATATATGCCTGTTTGTTGATGAAGGGTAAATTTCATTGATTATGTCTATCCCCCACACCGAGAATGGCCAAGGAGTAGATAACTGATGGAGCTCGGTGGGTGGTAAGTGCTGCATATCCCCATAAATCTGGCATTGGTTGCACCATTTGACTTGGGTGATACAATCGGCCATTAAAGTGAGCCAAAAATATCTCAATCGCTGTATCTTCTTTTCGAGAGCGAGACCATTCATCTAGGGGCCACAGTCACCGGCATGGACCTGATCAATCACCTGCTGAGCCTCTGCCTCAGTTAAACAACAAAATAGTAAACCTTCACTAGTGCGCTTAAAGAGATCATTATCAAATATCCAAAATTAGACTATGAGTCACCTTAGGGTGGTGCGGTTTGAGTTAGAGGAATCCGGCGGATACTGGCCATGTTGAAGAAATAGGACGATGTCAGAGTACCAATAGGATTTGGTTGAAAAGGCGAGGACCTGCTGAACCTACTGAGCATGGTAAGGGATCTTAGTTAACAATAAAACCAATGGACTGATAGGTTGTTGTTAAGGTCCTTCCCACAAGGAAGCTAGGGTGGTAAGAGAGTCAGCCATTTGGTTCTCATCCTAGGGTACATGGTGATGCAAACAAGAATTAACCTTCTCAGATAAGCCTCAGACATCATCAACGTAAGGGTAAAGAGATTCTTCCTTGATTTCCCAATCCCCAATAACCTGAGGGATGACAAGAGCTGAATCCCCAACTATAGACACCATCAAGGCCCCGATCTGTAGCAAAGCTTCAAGACCGAACAGAGAAGGTTCATATTCAGCGCCATTGTTGGTAACAGCAAAATCCAAGCATTAAGATAATGAAATGATTTCGTTATCTGGGGTGACTATGATTACTCCACGGCCTACTCCCCTTTTGTTCACAGCATCATCAAAGTACATAGTTCAAACACACTCAAGGATAGTGATAGCGGCGAGCTCTTCGTCGGGAAAGTCCAAGTTTTTGGTATAGTCGGAGTCAAGAGGTTGATTAGCCAAGAATTGTGCTACGGCCCGCCCCTTGATAACCTTGCACATCACATATTCAATGTTGAACTCAGAGAGAAGTAAAAACCACTGAGAGAGTTTGTCGGCCAGAGTGGGGGATTGACAAAGGTATTTCATAAGTCAATCTTAGCCACGACTTAGACTTGGTAGGATTGAAAGTAGTGGCACAGTTTCTTAATGAGCCAAACTATGGTAGTGCAAATTTTCTCCACAATTAAGTATCGGGTCTCATAATCCAACAACTTCTTGCTTAAGTAGTAGATCGCGTGTTCTCATTTATCATTATGTTCTTGAACAAGCATTGCCCCGATAGAAGACTCTTTGCTAGCTAAGTACATGATCAAAGGTTTCACTAGGGTAGGCGGTTTTAGAATGGGTGGGTCAATAAGGTTGCTGCTTCCTTAATAGCTTGAAGATGGGCTCGCACATGCTAGTGAGACGGGAAATGAATCGATAAACATACTGGAAGGAGCCTAGAAACGATCGAACTTCTCTCTCTATTTTTGGTGGAGGCATATCCTTGATCACCTTGGCCCTATCAGGATCCAGTTTGATTCCTTTCTAGCTGACCACATGTCATAGTAACTTGCTTAAAGTAACCCCAAACACACACTTCTTCGGATTTAGGCAGAGATTATACTTCTTAACACGAGTCATAAATCTGTTGAGAATAGCGAGGTGTTCTTCTCGGGTAGTAGACTTTATGTTCATATCATCTACATATACCTCTACCTCTTTATGGATCATGTCATGCAAGAGAGCAGTTACGACGTGTTGATAAGTAGGTCCAACAATTTTCAACCCAAACGACATCACTTTGTAACAATAAACCCCCCATTCGGTAATGAATGTTGTCTTAACCTTATCGATGATGTTCACCAAGATCTGATTATAACCCGAGAATCCATCCATCAATGAGTACATGGTTGCCCTGGTGGCACTGTCAATCAGGACATCAATGTGAGGAAGGAGGAAGTCATCCTTAGGTGAAGCTTTATTGAGATCCTGGAAGTCAACACAAACTCAGACCCTACCATCCTTTTTCAGAACTGGAAGGATGATGGACAACCATGTCGGGGGTGAGGTGTCGATGATGTGTGGGTCTCCCTTGGTGCCTTGGTGGGAGGTGGGGCCCATTAGGATTGGTTAGATTTAGGCGTGTTGAAACTATTTAGTTCAAGTTTGCACATTTTAGCCAATTTTAATGAATAAAAGAATCAAGACCCAAATCTTGATACAAATGATAGAGTCGCCACCCAAATTGTCTACTTAGGAAAGAGTTTTGGTATGGTTCCCATTGGGCGGTAGACTCATACCTTTTTTATCAGAGATTCGGGTGTTGGATGAGTCACTTATTTCTCATTAAGTTAATTCAAAACTACATTCGCCGCGTAAAACCGTTTCGTTTTCATCATTTGGGGAATTATCACAGAAAGTCTATTTTCTACGCTCTTTCATACATGATACATGTGTTCAATAGTTTATGATAAAACACAAAATAATAAATGGGGGGAATGAAAATTACAACCTGGGGAAATGGGGGAATTGCAAGTGAACCTATACATTTGTTCTAAATTATAAAACAAAATAAATAAATTTGCCTACATCCATAATGATTAGCATAGTTTATGGCACATCATAATTTAGCATTTTATTGGGAAAAATAAGATTATGTTAACGTGGCAGTTTGTGATCAATAGTGCCCAAACGACTTCTAGGAATGGAGAGAAATAATGAGTCTTTAACGTATTTTATTGTAAAAACACATTTTAACTTTTGTGGGTTGATTTATCGGATTATTAGTGAAAGTGATCTCATGGAAATGGTGAGTTGATTGATTTTAACCAGTTTAAAAGGGAATTTTGGGTTCTGCCTAGGGGCCAACACTCATACGGGTGAGGTGGGACCCGTACGGCTACTGAGGAGGACCAGTACAGGTATTGGGGACCCATACGGGTCCTGTCTGGTCCCGGTCAGAAACTCTGTTTAATTTAACAAGCAGATTTATAGAGGAGAAATGAAATAGAAAAGGGATTTCCTTCCGAATGAGTATGGCGCACCAATTTAATATCCCTTAGGATATAAGGTGCCAATAAGGCTCGTATGGGTAAGGAATAGACCCAAAATATGAATAAAAGAGCATATGTAATAGAAGAGACAGAGAATAATGATAAAATGACTGAGATGTGAGTCTCTTTGAAACTCAGGAGCGTACCTTTACGTGGTGAATCCACTTTAGAGCGATTTCGATGCTGAATGGAAACTTTGTCAAAGTAGATGATGAAATGATGGATTTAGGACTGTTTAGGTGAGTGTTTGTGTGGATAGAACCTCCCCCAATCCTAAATATGAAGCTAGAAAGGAATAAAATGTGGACAAAACCAATGTGGAATGGTTTTTCCCCTATTTTATAACTTCTATACCTCTTCTATACCCTTCTTATAACCTCAAAAACTTGCTAGAACCATATTCTTATCTTGGAATTTTATTCTAATATTTTTCTTCTATGAAATGTGAAGAAATGCCTCTTATTTATAAGGGGGAAATTAGGTCCGAATGCATTAAATGGTTGATTTTATGCGTTTTATGGCTAATTTTATTCGTTCATGGCTCATTTTATTCATTTATGGCAGATTTGGGGCATTGAAACTGACTATTTGGGCCTCTGGGGATGGGTACAGATGGACTTGACCTGTACGGGTCCAGTTAATACCAAATTGGGCAATTCTGGAAGTTTTCAAACTAGTACGGATTAGTTGGACCCGTACAGGTCTGGAGGACCCGTACGGGGTCTGACCGATCAACCCATATGGATCCGGGTTCGTATGGATCTATACGGATTGGTACGGGTTTGGGTTGACCTGTACGATCCATATAGACCGGTCCCACCGGTTTTACTTAAAACTTCCCAAAAATGCCCAAAACTGTCTGAAATCAACCAATTTTGACCATTTTTGACCTTTTAGGGACTTAGCACTAGTTTTCTGAGGTTTAGGTTTGACAAAGCTTGACCAAACAACATTAAAAACCCCTCCAAGTAGATAACACCTATAGAAGAATGCATTATCTAGCTCTCATCATCGTTTTGTGAGAAGGACCGTTAAAATCTAGTGTTCACATAGGGTATACCACAACTTTGACAAAATGAGCCTCGATTAACCTCAAAACCTCCGCTTTCACTTGCTCTACCTATTTTGGTCTCAACCAACGGAGCTTCTGTTTGATGGGTGTGAATTTAGGATCGGTTGGGATTCTATGCTCGGCAGTGTGATGATCAACCCGAGGCATGTCTTCATACGACCAGGCGAAAGTGTTAACATGTCTTTTAAGCACTTTTATTATCTCACTATTTTCTTTGGGAGTTAAGTCATTGGAAATGGCTACCATTTTGGGGTTGTCATCAGTACTTAGATTTATTTCATTTAAAGAAGTATCGCTAATACCAAAAACATTATGCATATGGTTATGTGAATGCAAGGATCCATCAGGTAAAACATCAAACAAGTAAGTGAAATGAGAGTCATTCACTGAATAGAAAGCCTTATAGGTGATATTGTTTGCATCAAATACATCAAAAATATTAAAGATTACACCATCCAAGTTTTCATCCTCCACATGAGGAGGGACTTCAGTGGCGATGTCACCAGCAGGTAGGGCATCCTCTATAGTCTTCATCATAATGGCATTTAGGTCACATTCTAGAGCTATCTTCTGTTCGATAGTGAGTGGTGGTTCTTGTGAGGTGTTAATGACGTATGGGTCTCCCTTGGCGTCTGTGTGAGAGAGGCGGGCCCCATTGGGGGTTGGTTGATTAATAGAGGCGTGATGAAACAATTTAGTTCAAGTTTACACATTTTAACCAATTTTATTGAATAAAAGAATAGAGCCCCAAATCTCGATACAAAAGATAGAATCACCACCCAAGTTGTATACTTAGGAAAGAGTTTTAGTACGGTTACCTCTGGGCAGGAGACTCATACCTATGGGATAAGAGATTTGGGTATCGAATGAGTCACTTATTTCTCATTTAGTCAATTCGAAATTACATTAACTGCATAGAACTGTTTGTTTTTTTCATCATTTGAGAAATTATCACAGAAAGCTCATTTTCTACACTTTTTTATATATAATGCATGAGTTCAATAGTTTTTAATAAAACACAAGCAATAAAATGGGGAATAAAATTACAACCGGGGGAAAATTAGGGAATTACAAAGGACCCTATACATTTGTTCTAAGTTATAAAACAAACATGAATAAATTTGCCTGCATCTACAAAGATTAGTGTTGTCCATAGCACATAACAAATCAGCATTTTATTGTGAAAAATGTGATTATGTTGTAAAGCCATATTTTAACATTTATGGGTTGATTTACCGGATTATTAGTGAAAATGATCGCATGGCAAATGGTGAGTTGGATTGATTTTAACTGATTAAAAGATGAATTCTAGATTCTGCCTGGGGGGCTGGTACCCCGTATGGATGGGTGGGAGCCGTACAGCTGCCGGGGAGGACCGATATAGGTATGGGGGACCCGTATGGGTCCTGTTTAGTTTGATAGAACCTTTTTTCAATTTACTTTAACAGATTAATGTAGGAGAAATGAGATAAAAATGGGATTTCCTTTTATACAAGTATGGCATACCAGTACAACCACTATAATGGTATATTAGGTACCAAAAAGGCTCGTATTAATTAGGATCAGACCTAAAAGTATTTTATCAAATAGACATAAAAGAAGAGGCAAGGAATAATAGTAAAATAACTGAGATGTGAGTCTCTTTGAAACTTGTGAGTGTACCTTTACGTGATGAATCTACTTTGGAGCGATTCTAATGCTGAATGGAAACTTTGTCAAACTATAACCTCGAGAACTTGTTGAATATGATTTTTCTATATCATATTTCTAATATTTGTTATGTTGTGCATTGTTATGAAATGAGGAAAATGACCCCCTATTTATAGGGGAAAATAGGTCTGAACGCATTAAATGGCTGATTTAATTCATTTATGGCAAATTATGTTTGCATATGGCAAATATATTCGCACATGGCAAAGTATATTCGCATATGGCAAACATATTCGCATATGGCAAATTATATTTGCATATGGCAAGCATATTCGTATAAGGCAAATTATATTTGCATATGTCAAAGTATATTCGCACATGGCAAATTATATTTGCATATGGCAAAGTATATTTGCATATGGCAAAGTATATTTGTATATGGCAAATTATATTTTCACATGGCAAATATGTTAGCATATGGAAAATTATATTTGCATATGGCAAAGTATATTCGCATATGGAAAATTATATTTACTATATCGAATTATATTCTTTTATGGCATATTTGGGCATTAAAACTGATTGTTTGGGCGTCTGGGGGATCGGTACGGGTGGCTTAGACCCATATGGGTCCCCTTGGCACCTAATTGGGTAATTCAATAAGTTTTTGGACCAGTACGGATGGGATGGACCCATACGGGTCTAAGGAACCCGTATGGGTCCAACTGATCCACCCGTACGAATTCGGGTCGACCCGTATGAACTGTTATAGATTCGGGTCGACCTGTACCGATCCATATGGATCGGTCTAATCAGTTTTGCCCGAAACTTCCCAAAACTACCAAAAATTACCCGAAATTGATCGGTTTTGATCGGTTTTGACCATTTTAGACCTTTTAGGGCTTATGCACTAGTTTTCCAAGGCTTAGGTTTGACAAAGTTTGACCAATCAACATTGAAACCATTCCAAGTAGACAACCCCTTTAGAAGAATGCATTATCTAGCACTCGTCATCATTTCTTGAGAAGGACTGTTGAAATCTAGTGCTCACTAACTACCCCTCGTGGGATCACTACAGATACGGATCTGTATGATCTCACGATGTGAGTGAGGGATTAGAAATTATACCTGAGGTGATGATATGGGTGAGTTCTTTCCTTAAGGCTAACTCCTTCCCTTGGTGTACCTTCCTTGAGGCAGATCGCTTTCCCTTGCTGATGCACATCCCTTTCTTGAGGTAGATGACTTTCCTTTGCCAATGCATATCTCCTTCTTGAGGTGGATGACTTTCCTTTACTGATGCGTATCCCTTTCTTAAGGTGGATGACTTTCCTTTGATGATGCATATTCCTTTCTTGAGGCAGATGACTTTCCTTTGATGATGTGTATCCCTAGTGACTCTACTGGGGAAGACATGGATCTACTATCTTGGTTGATGTTGGTGTATCCCTTTCTTAAGGCGGATGACTCTCCTGACAGATGGTGTATCCCTTTCCTGAGGTGGACAATTTTCCTTGTTGATGTATATCCTTAGTGACTTTGCTGGGGAAGATATGTGTATCTCTTTTCTGAGATGGATTACTTTCGTTGCTGATGTATCCCTTTCTTGAGGCGGATGACTCTCCTAGTTGATCATTTTGAATAACCTGTCAAAAGACAGCAATAGAACGCTAAGTTAGTCATTGTCTAAGCTGACACATCTTTATTCTTGATTGACTTTGTGATGAACAAAAATTTTTACCCCTTCAATTATGAATAAAGATGTGTGGATGGTGGGTCAGCCCCTGAATAAACTATAAACTAAGTGTGAGAAATGTCAGGTTTGGCCTGATCGCTTTGGAATGAAGTGCCCCTTGGAAGGGTACTTCTCAAAGAATGCCCCAAGGAGGGCTAGATGATGGGGGGATGCCCCTAGATTGACTGATTTCGCTACTAGGGATTAGGGGGATGCCCCTAGATCTGATTCTACTATTGGGAAATGGGGGGGGATACCCTTAGATCTGATTCCATTATTGGGAAATAGGGAGATGTCCCTGGATCTAATTCCGGTGCTAGGAAATGGGGGGATGCCCCTGGATCTAATTCCACTATTGGGAAATGGAGGGATGCCCCTGGATTAACTGATTCCACTGCTAGAGATTGGGGGGATGCCTTTGGATCTAATTTTATAGCTGGGAAATGGGGGGGTGCCCCTAGATTGACCCTGTTGGTAGGGAGTATAGTAATGCTCTTTTGGTGACTTTTAGTCTGCTGGGGAAATCTCTTTTTGTAAGATTCACTTGTTGGAGAAGATTCCTATACCCGGGCGAATCTGCACAAAAATAATCCCTGTTAGTAAACGTTTGGAAATGACTTATCTTGATTCTTGATTGAATATGTTAAAAATAAAAATATTTTTCCCCATCAATTTAGGATCAAGGTGAGTAAGAGGTTTTACCCCAAGTTTAACTGAAAGAATGGGGTTTAAGAAATGTGGGGTTTGCCCCACTCTGTATCTGATGTTGGTGTCCCTTCCTCGAGGTGGACGACCCTCCTTTGTGATCTTTTCTTAAGGTGAGCATCCTTCCTTTGTGTTCCTTTATCCAGGCAAATCCCTTTCCTTTGCTGTATGCATCCCTTTCTTAAGGCGAACGGCTTTCCTCTGCTTTGTGTATCTCTGGTGACTTCTTTAGGGAAGATATATGTATCCCTTTCTTAAGGAGGATGACTGTTCCTCATATCTCTTTCTTAAGGCGGATGACTTTCTGACTAATGATATATCCCTTTTCTAAGGCGGATGACTTCTCCCCGTATCCCTTTCTTAAGGCGGATCGACTTTCCTAACTAATAATATATCCTTTTCCTAAGGCGGATGACTTCTCCTTATATCCCTTTCTTAAGGTGGATCGACTTTCCTGACTAATGATATGTACCTTTCCTAAGGCGGATGACTTCTCCTTGTATCCCTTTCTTAAGGCGGATCGACTTTCCTGACTGATGATATATCCCTTTCCTAAGGCAGATGACTTCCCTCGTATCCCTTTCTTAAGGTGGATCGACTTTCCTAACTGATGGTGATGTATCCCTTTCCTAAGGCGGACATCGTTCCTACTGGTATATCCCTTTCCTAAGGCGGATGACTTTCCTAACTGATGATATATCTCTTTCCTAATACGGATGACCTCTCCTCGTATCCCTTTCTTAAGGCGGATTGACTTTTCTGACTGATGGTGATGTATCTCGTTCCTAAGGTAGATGACTCTCCTACTGGTGCATCCCTTTCCTAAGGTGGATGACTTTCCTACTAGGGGATTCAAATAACTATTTTGAGCTGGAATGCTCCTTGGGGGGTGTCCCTAGGGTAGCTAACTGCCGAGGAGATTTCCCTTGAATGGCTAGTCCATTTGGTTTGCTGGGGAGAAATTTCTTGTGGGCAATTTTAATTATTTCGCGGAAGGTATTCTTGGGAAATCCTAGCTGCTGGGGAGTATCCTTGGAAACCATGTCGAGGAATCTTGACTAGTTGGGGGGTGTCCTTTAGATACTACTTTGATTGGGGGAATGGTTCTTTTAACCATTCGATCAATGGGGATAGAGATTAGCATCTTGTTGGGATAGGGGGGATGCCCCTTGAATGTTCTGTCTGCTGGGGAATAAACTATCATAATGTGGACTCTCTATTGGAGAAAATGTGCGCCTTTAGTTGGCATTCAGGTTTCATCTTGTCTAACCTGCAGGGAAAAAACAAGTTTTATCAGAATATGACCTGAGATGTATCAGGGTTCTACCCCTAATTAACTATAAAGATTGAGTGAAGAGATGTTGGGTTGGTCCTAATTTTGGTATGCCCCTGGAGCGGCCTGACTACTAGGGAAAATAGCCTATAAGTGGCTTAACTACTTGGAAGCAAGTCTCCTAGACGACTTGGATTATTAGGGGGCCCCTTAAAAGAGAAACTTAGCTATTGGGAGGTGCCCCTTAAAAGAGAAACTTAGCTACTGGAGGGTGCCCCTGGAAATTGCCTTAGGTATCTTGACAGGTTGGGGGGGATGCCCCTCGAATGGTTTGCTTATTGGGGAGATGATCCCTTCGACGGTCTGGTTGTTGGGAATGGTTCTTGGGAAGATGCCTCTTGGCTCATCGTATGACACCTTTATTGGGTATGTCCTTTGAATGATGCCTCTTAGGTGGTGTGATTAGGGGAATTCCTTCTCTTCCCATGGACACTTCTCTTTGGGTTCCTGCCTACGATAAAGAAACTGGTCAGTAGAACTTTGAGATACGTGAGTCAAGACTTGCCCTGATTAAAAGAAAAGATTGAGTTTAATGATGTTGGGTTGGTCCCAACTTGAACCAGGATGCCCCTAGTATGCCCCTTCTACTTGATGGCACTGCTGGGGAGTGTCCCTTAGGGTGTATGATGATGAGGGGATGCCCCTTGATGGTGCTCATTTGGTGAGCGCCCCTAGGGTGGGTGTCCCTAGGGTGTATAATGATGGGGGGATGCCCCTCGACTGGTTCCACTGCTAGGGAATAGAGGGATGCCCCTTGATTGACTTCCTTGCTAGGGCAGTGTCTTCCTAGATGATTCTTCTGTTGGGGATTTCTTCTAGGATAACATTTCCTTAGTTCGGGCAAGAATCTCTTGTCTTATAGGGATCCTTCCCTTGAATGGACCTGCACATGAAAAAGTGTTCACATTAGTAGTTGTTCTAAAATGGCTTACCTTGATTCTTGATTGACTTTGTGGAAACAAAAATTTTTGCCCCTTCATTCAAGGATCAAGGTGAGCTAGGGGTTTTGCCCCTCATATAATTGTCATAGAGGTTTAAGAGAAGTGGGGTTGGCCCCAATTTCAATTGGATTTGTCCCAGCTATTTGCGGAATCCCGTTCCCGCTTGAAAAATTACACCAAGGTGTGTGGAGTGGACTAGTACGGTTGGTGCGGGACCTGTATGGGTGGCATTTTGCCAAGGTGGGACACACAGGTCCCTTCTTCAGGGACAGAATGTCTAAAACTGGGTTTTCTGCAACCTTTTTTCGATGGATGGGGGGCTTTAGTAGCATCAGATATTGAATACAGCAGAGTATAGAGAGTTCCTTTGTCAGCTATGCTCTAATCAGGTAAATTTCTTTTATGCTGAACCTATATCTCACATTTCAACCAACCATTAGTAGAAACTATATTTACGAAGTTGTGATACTTATAATGCCTTTGCTTTATACAGGTCGTTCGAGACCCATGGGGGCAGATGGTCATACATGGAGACATCAAGGGGATACGAGTAAGCATGGATGATAGTCGCTTCGTGCTGGAGTCCGCGCTCTCCCTAGAGTGGTACTTTGGCAAGAGGGTCTGAGACTGGAGGACTAGTTCTATTTTGGAGAGGCCGATCCTTCCCCCTATCCCAGTGGGAGTCTTCTGACCATATCCAATGCCTGAGATGGAGGGGGCCCGAGTTATATCGGTGGGGGGCTCTTATGCTGAGCTCATTGACTCTTTGCTTCTTCCTCCTTGTGAGAGGATCCATTTTGAGGACATCCCCCTCGAGTTCCACTAGAGCGATAGCTGAGGCAGAGAGGATCGCTAGGGGTTTCTTCTTCGTCTGGGACCTAATGCTAGCTTAGGATGTACTAGCCTCCGTAAGTTTCTTTTACCTACAAAATATAACAAACTATGCATGCCATGACATTTATATACGTGTTTATGATTTCCATTATAGAATCTATTGGCCATGGAGCGTGGTAGGTCTGCTCAGGACCTGGAGGCTGCCAAGGAGAGGGCTAGATTCTTGGAAGAGCAGCTGTGGGACCGCGACTGCTGAGGTTGATTAGGCTAGGGCTGAGACTGCTCGAGCGAGGGCCAAGATTGAGATGTTGCAGGGTCAGCTAGCATGGATGACTAAGGACAGATAAACAAAAAAGGCATCTGATTCTGTGTCTGAGGAGGGCCTTTCTACTTACTAGGTGGCGCCTACAGTGACTTAAAGAGTTGGAGTTGAGTGAGAGGTGGATCACCAAATTGGGGTAGCTGATACTGTCAGGGCTGACATAGGGATTTCAGAGACTAGGGCCCCGGATCAGCCAGCTGCTGGTGGTTATGGAGTTAAGGATCACATAATGATAGACATGGACTATCTGCTGGCAGATACACAAGACCAGACTCCAAAGAATTGATAGGGACAGGATCCTCTAGTAGCCCAGATTACCTTTTGAACATTTGACGCTTTCGGGCCCTGCGTGGCATGCTTTGCTATGAACTTGGATTGATGCATATTGAACCTTTCTTTCTCTAAATGGTGTTCTAATTTTGCATAGGCCATTCGGTGTGAGATGACCTATCAAACTTTTATTTGTCCTAATTTTTGCCTGAACTGTCCTTGACGGCTTAGCTCAACGGACTCTTCTTTACTTTGCTTTAACTTTTGCCTGGACCACCCTTTCGGGTTTTCAATCCAACAACCTTTTTCTTACTTGTCTGAGTCTTTGATTGATCCTTTACCTTGAGGATATTGTTGTCTTGTCCTTCTTTGATAAAGGCTTAATTTGCTAGTGAATTTGACTAGTAACCAAACTTTTGAAGCTTTAGATAATTGAGAGACTAGCCCGATTGAGACCGATGAGTATTACCAAGATTTTGGATGAGATCTCTATGCTTGTTGTGGACTCCTACAAGTTTGTATGGATGCCTATACTTCTTCAAACTGGCGACTTGATTGGATGAGATTCATTCTTCGCACATTAGGGGAATGTGCCTATGAGGTGTCCAAACTGTAACATGGTGCAAGCTGGATGATGCTAGTGGAAACACTTAGCACTTTGGATGATGTATGCTATCGAGTAGCCTTATAGTGGGAAAGCAAAACTTGACGGTTCCCAACTGTGAAACATTGCTATTACAAATGATGCTTGAAGAACAAGAGCAAGTAAAAACTACCGAAGTTTTGAATTGAGTTCTAACTTTTGCATAGACAGCTTGATGTGATGCGATCTATCAAACAGATTTTATATTTTTCTTTTTTGTCTTAACTTTTGCCTGAACTGTCCTTGGGGGCTCTGTTCAGCAGACTTTTTCCTACTTTTGCATAAGCCTTACTTTTTTTCTTCTTTTTTTTTCTTTTTTGTGGCTTATCAGTATTTTGTCTTTTGTTGAATGATACGTGTAGTACAGAGAATAACAAAGAGTACAAAATGTAGAGGAGAAACTGATGTTCACATACTTGTGATCATTTCACTTTAAAGACATGCATGCATTCATAAGACGTAGATTCTTAGCAAATCATATCATGTTTATCGATGAAATTAAATTTGAGTGCATAGGCAATGGCATTACTTTCCAATGGTTAACCCTTACCCGCTTTCTAGTCCTTTTATAGATTTTCCAGAAAGCAACTGATGTTTTTCTTTTGATGTCCTAACTTTTGCCTAAGCTGCACTTTTCGGGGTTTTCAACTTAGCGGGCTTTATTTGGAGTACCCTAACTTTTACCTGACCGGTTTGTAGAATACCGATCAGCAGGTTGCACCCTACTTTTTACCCAAGCAGTGGAGGACCACTTGTCGGGTGATTTTATTTCTTTTATTCATTGTGCTGCTTTTTTGTGATTTATTTCTTTTAACCTAAACACGATAGAGCTTAAGCCTGCCTTGATTCTTGGATCCACGAACTCATTTCCATCCATGTCCATAAGCTTGATTCCTCCTTCGCCAGAGACTTTCTTAACCTTGAATGGTCCTTCCCTATTAGGCCTGAATTTGCCCCTAGTATTAGTGTTAACTGGGCATAGCTGTTTGAGAACCAGATCACTTGCCTTGAGGGGTTGCTGTGGTAAGCTTGGGATTATTTAGTGTTGGAATGAACATGTTCTTCTCTTTTGTGAAAGAAGGAGGTCATGTTACTAGGGAGCTTTGGATCATTATGTAAGGTGAGGGGTCTTCTTTCTTTTGAACAAACACAGAAAGCATTTTTAGAGGGATATCTTAATGGGAATATAGGTCCAAGGGAGGCATCTACATTGATAAGAAATGCCCATTTGTTGGATGTGAGGGTTTACCCTTTTGAAGGTTTTGGAAGAGCGTTGGAATTAGGCTTGCATTAATTTTACCTTCAATGGTGCTTTTGATGTGTAGTTTGTCCTCCTCCCTTTTTTTGATGTGTATCTTCTCCCCTTTATGGAAAAGATGAGCTATGACCCAAGGCTATCATGTTTACTATGCACTTTTTATTATCTCTCTTTTTTTAGTGGTAAGTTTTAACCATTAGAACCTTATGCCATTGCGATATACTCAAATTCAATTTCTTTAATAAACATGATGCAATTTTTAAGAATGTTGATTTTATGAGTGCATGATATCTTTAAGAGTGAAATGCTCAAACATAATGTGAATGCATCAATTATTCGTGACATGCTTAATAAGTGGCATCATTTTGCATCAAAACACTAGCAATGTTAAAAGGTTACCTCATCCTTGAAGTCATCCCCCAGATGTGGGGGGTCTTTATTTTCGATCTTGGTAGGATCCAGAAAGTGAATCGGTAGTCTTCCAATTCAAAGCTTCTACTTGTCTTGGCACTAATCTTCTTCGTGGTTTGGATTAAAGGAGAAGATTGTCGAGCACTAGTAGTCACACCAAAGGGTAAACCTGTTGGATGATGGAAGGTTGTCCCCTTAGACGAGGCTATGCGGTTAGGACCCTGGCTAGATCCCCAAACTGAAACATTAACACCACAAATCCTTGGCTAGGCTAAATAGACCGGCCGACAGCTAGTGAAACCACCGTATCCCCTGAATCATACGGACCAACTGAACCCCACTGTCCAAACTGACTGGATGATGGATCACTGAGAGACAGAGGTGGCGATTCATTCCTTACCTAACCTGAAATTAGTCGAACCAAAATTGGAATGCGGACCAAATGAAGTTAAGATTGTTGCAAAGCTTTGGCTCTTACTCGGGTGGGAACCAAACAATAAATACATGCATGGGTCCGATTATGGTATGAGGCATGTATAATAATGCATGGTGAAGTTAAGATTCAAAGATAGAGTGTAATAATTTTCCCAAATGATGCAAAAGAAAATGGGTTGAATCATGTAAACGATTTTCGGTGCTCACTTAATCTTTCAAGCTTTCAAAACAAACCAAAATTTTACAAATTAAAAGATTATTTTCCCTAGCAGAGATTCCACTATAAGGTGTCAATGACGTGTGGGTCTCCCTTGGCGCCTGTGTGAGAGAGGCAGGGCCCACTGGGGGTTGGTTGATTAATTTAGGCGTGATGAAACAATTTAGTTCAAGTTTGCACATCTTAACCAATTTCAATGAATAAAAGAATCAGGATACAAATCTTGATACAAATGATAGAGTCGCCACCCAAGTTGTCTACTTGGGAAAGAGTTTTGGTACGGTTTCGTATGGACGGGAGACTCATACCTATGGGATCATAGATTCGAGTATCGAATGAGTCACTTATTTCTCATTTAGTTAATTCAAAATTACATTCACCTCATAAAACTGTTTGTTTTTTTAATCATTTGGGGAATCATCACAGAAAGCTCATTTTCTACACTTTTTTTATATATAATGCATGAGTTCAATAGTTTATAATAAAACTCAAGCAATAAAATAGGAAATAAAATTACAACCGGGGGAAAATGGGGGAATTGCAAAGGAACCTATACAGTTGTTCTAAGTTATAAAACAAATATGAATAAATTCTCCTCCATCCAAAAAGATTAGCGCAGTCTATAGTACATAATAAATCAGCATTTTATTGAGAAAAATGTGATTATATTGTAAAGCCATATTTTAACTTTTGTGGGTTGATTTACCGGATTATTAGTGAAAATGATTACATGGCAAAATGGTGAGTTGGATTGATTTTAAATGATTAAAAGATGAATTCTGGATTCTGCCTGAGGGCGGGTACCCGTAAGGGTGGGTGGGACCCATACGGCTATCAAGGAGGACCAGTACGGGTATGGGGGACCCATATGAGTCCTGTCTGGTCAGACAAAACCTTTGTTCGATTTACTTTAATAGATTAATGGAGGAGAAATGAGATAAAAATGGGATTTCCTTTTGTACGAGTATGGCATACTAGTACAACCACTATAATGGTATATTAGATACCAACAAGGCTCGTATTAATCAGGACCATACCTAAATGTATTTTATCAAATAGACATACTAGAAGAGGCGGAGAATAATAGTAAAATAACTGAGTTGTGAGTCTCTTTGAAACTCAGGAGCGTACCTTTATGTGATGAATCTACTTTGGAGCGATTCCAATGCTGAATGGAAACTTTTTCAAACTATAAACTCAAGAACTTGTTGAATATGATTTTTCTGTATCATATTTCTAATATTTTTGTGTTGTGTGTTTTTATGAAATGAGGGAAATGGCCTCCTATTTATAGGGAAAATAGGTCCGAACGCATTAAATGACAGATTTAATTCATTTATGGCAAATTATATTTGCATATGGCAAATATAATCGCATATGGCAAATTATATTTGCATATGGCAAGTATATTCGCATAAGGCAAATTATATTTGCATATGGCAAATTATCTTTGCATATGGCAAAGTATATTCGCATATGGAAAATTATATTTACTATATCGAATTATATTCTTTTATGGCAGATTTGGGGATTAAAACTGACTATTTGGGCGTCTGGGGTCCGATACCCGTGGCCTGGACACTTACGGGTCCCGTTAGTACCTAATTGGGTAATTCGGGAAGTTTTTGAACCGGTGTGGATAGGATGGAGCTGTATGGATCCGGGTCGACCTGTAAGGATCAGTACGGATTGGTCTGACCGATTTCACCCGAAACTTCCCAGAACTGCCCGAAATTGCCCAAAACTGACCAATTTTGACTAGTTTTGATCGGTTTTGACCATTTTAGACCTTTTAGGGCTTCAACACTAGTTTTCTGAGGGTTAGGTTTGATAAAGTTTGACCAATCACATTGAAACCAATCCAAGTAGACAATACTTATAGAAGAATGCATTATCTAGCTCTCATCATCGTTTCGTGAGAAGGATTGTCGAAATCCAATGCTCATAGTTCCTTTGATAGATTGGCTTTCTTAGTCAGGACTCTGGTGAGCTTCTTCACTACCTCAATCATGGAGTCCTCTTCCCTAGTCCTCTCACCCTTCCAACCTTTCTTCATCAGAAATGCAATAGCTTTAGTCATAACAACCACGACGTCCTCAACAGCTTGGTCTATAGGTTCTTCATCACTTCCCCTAGCCTCCTCCTCAGGATACATCTTCCCCTTTCTCTTAACCTTATTAGCAATGATGTTCATAGGCACAGTGGGTTCGATGGTGGGTGTAACCACGATTTTAGGTTCAGTAGAAATGACCATACAGCCGGCTTTAAAGTCATAAACATCTTTGAAGATCTCAAAACCAGGCCACATCTTTCGATTATGCTCAACAAGCTCAGATTCCTCTTTATAAGGTTTCTTGCCTTGACTTTTGTAGACAGTCACCATGCAACAGTAGCTAGAGGCAACACAGTGGTATACCTTCTTAGGCTTATACCCTAACCCTGCGAGGCAGACCAACACCTTCGGTTCCAAGGCCTCGATAATCCCCTATTCATACATTCCACAACCCCTTCTAAGCTTAAACCCAGCTTGCTTCATCAGTTTCCCTACACCAGGATGGAGATAACTGTGCCAATCGGGAGTCAATTTCTCAATTTTGCAAATCACAGCGACGTGGTACCTAGAGCAATCATTAGTGACTAAGGAACTCATTTTTGTAATAATCAGTTTGAAAGGTTACTTAACAAATATGGAGTAACTCATAGAATTGCCACTCCTTAACACCCACAAGCAAGTGGGCAAGCTGAAATTTCCACTAGAGAAATCAAAAGAATCCTGGAGAAAACTGTTAACAATGCTAGAGAAGATTGGGCAAATAAACTTGATAATGCTTTGTGGGCCTATAGAACTACCGATAAGACCCCTATAGGAATGTTTCCATTTAGATTGCTCTATAGAAAGGCTTGCCATCTACATGTTGAATTGGAATTTAAAGCATTATGGGCACTCACATTGTTAAATTTTGACAGGAATGCAGTTGGAGAACAAAGGAGGTTGCAGCTCAATGAATTGGAGGAATTTAGATTATTTAACTATGAGAATGCCATGAACTATAAGGAAAAGACATGATCAAAGAATTCAAAACAAAGACTTTCAACCAGGGCAGCAAGTACTCTTATTCAACTTAAGGTTGAAATTATTTCCTGGATAATTGAAATCAAGGTGGACAGGCTCATATGTTGTTCAACAAGTTTTCCGCCATGGAGCTGTAGAAATTGTAAGCACTACGGGGCAATCATTGAAAGTGAATGGGCAAAGACTGAAACCTTACCTCTCGACTCACACATCAAGGGTTGTTGTGGAAACACAACAACTGCAGCCACCTTAAGCAGCAACTATTAACCTGGTGTCCGCTCCAAACACCAATTGGAGCAACCATCGAGCACAAGATGAATCTCTCAACTTTGTAAATACTTGTTTCTTCCCTTTGTTTATCGTATTTTTTCTATTTTTCTTTTTACAGGTCCATATTGATTGAGTAAGGGAAGGCAACACCAAGTAACCATTCATTTATCTTCTTGTTGTTTCTTTTACTTAGACCATTCATTTTATTCAAACTTGGTCATTTTTCAAACTAAGGAAGAGGTGGTAAACTTGGCAGTTTTTAAAATAGGGGGGGTGAATTTTTTAAGAGAAAATCATTTTGGGGCGTGATCACTATGAGTAATTGCTCTATGATCACCTCATCAATTTTTCTCTCTCATTAATTTTTTACCAAGAAGGAGATAAGTGAAAATTGGATTTTTGCATGCCAAAAGTGACGTGTCACAAGATTAGAGAGAGTAGGTGATGAGTTGTTTTGAACTTAAAAGTAACTATACTTTTCCATCATTACATTCTACTTTTTTGTTCCCTAGACTCATGCATGCATTGTGATTAGGAAATTTTTTTCTCCCTTTTATCTTTCCAACACAAATTCATTTAACTTGATTTTTCTCTCACCTTATTTCAAAATGACGGTTTGAAAAAGGAGTTTTAACTTTCAAAATTCTTCAAACCCTTTCAAACCATTCCCTTCTCTCTCCCATTTTCACTCACCATTCATCTTATTTCTCTTCTGATTCTTCGCCATTTTCAAACCCTCAACCATGGCTTACACTCGACAACAAAGGGCATCTTCAGGTACTCCGGTGAAATCCTTAACGCCGATCCTCATTGAAGACTCATCCAAACCAAATACCCACCTAATTTTGAAAAAAATGAAGGAATTTAAGGAAGTTTATGAAAAGGGTCACTTTTTATTTTTTAAGGATGATATGTTTAAGCCATCGAGATCTTTCAACTGGGGATCCCTCAAGGACCTGAGATTGGCCGATGAGATTTCTGTCATGCTTAAAGAGCCTGGATTAGAGGTATTTGCGATAAATGAAGAACAGGCCTACAAGGAACTCACTCTTGAGTTTCTCTGTACTCTTTCAGAAAAAGAAGAAGACTTGAAAAGCAATGATCTGAATAAGTATGTTGTTTGCCTCTTCAGAAGAAAAAGGGGAATGTCCCTTGATGATCTTAATAAGTTTATTGGAGTTCCGGAAGATACACTTCTAATGGATGACTCCTAGAATGCTCATCAGAGAATCCCGAAGGATTTTGATGAAGACTAGTATTGGTTTGAGCTTACTAGAAGATCCTACGAGAAGTAAAAGTGCTCTACCAACCTGCCAGACTACAAGCACAAAATTGTCTACAAGTTTCTAGCAAGCAATCTTTTTGGTTGCAATAATCAATCTACAGTGAATGAGGATGATCTCTTTGTTCTCTACTACATGGAAAAGGGTGAGAGGATTAGTGTGTGGAGCTTCTTCATAGATTACATTCTTGGTCTTCCAAACTAAGGGACTAAGCATATTCTAGTGGGCTCTTATGTCACAAAAATCACCAAGAATATGTGTTGGTCACTATGCATACACTCAATGAGTCAGAGGGGGGTGTGAATGACTTGCTCAAATAAATTAGTAAACTTTTTTGCGATTGTATGAGCTCCACTGAGTAAGTCAGCTGGCTAAGTGAAATCAGGAAAAACTTCAAAGTAAAGGACATAAAGATTTTTATACTAGTTCGGCAACCTATGCTTACATCCAGTCCCAAGAGAGTGTCTTGGCTTTAATTCACTAATCTGAACTCCTTTATCCTAGGCGGAGAAGCCTTTCACAAATTCCCCAATTACAGAAAGTACCCTCCAAACTGTAATCACTTACCCGCTGAGTAAGATACCCTCTTCTACTAGTAACTCAACTATTTCTAAACAAGAGCTGGAGTTAACTTATAGAAACATTGATCCAGTTACAATTGATCTGATATTACAATTCAAATGATCTAATTTATTCTCTCTTATTGTAAAACAGATTCTCGCTGAGTAGTGCTTTTCTTGCTTGAACTTCTTTAAAGCTTGTAATTTGGCAAAGTTCTAGCTTCTTAGAAATTCAGGTGTAATCACCAAGTTATAACGCTTGCCTTCTTGCTCCTTTTATGGTTGAAACTAAAAAATTATCCATTGAACTTGTCTTGGCATCTTCTGAAATTAACAGCTCATCTATTCACCCATTGCTTCTTCAAATCATTCCGTTGGGAGATAGAATCACACTATTGTGAGATAGAAAATCAATTCATTAGAGACAGATTGAAATTCGAGCTTCAATTTGTATTCTTTATCATTTAATCCCAATCTTCCATTAGAGAGAACTCGCGTTGACTTGCCATGTGTCTTCTTCCCATACCTTCTGGTAATCTGACATATTATAGAGTGCGTGATACAAAGTTATAGATCTGCAGATATTCCCGATTTGGTAAATGAATTTTTGCAGCTTGATCATGGAAGACTTTATCATTTTCTTCATTAATTGGAGTCTTGTCAAGGCATTAATTCTTTTTGTCTTTGTCTCATTAATGTCCTTCAAAAAGCAACACTAAAAGCAAAGATTCCATGTTTCCTTAAATAGAAAAGTCAGTGCCACTTGACAGACATAAAGTAACTCAGCAAAATGAATAAAATGATATGCATAGTAGAAACAAAATCTAAATACCAAGTGTTTGAGTGAATAGTATTTAGTCAGCGACTGAAATACCTACTCAGCCCAGAACTACTCAGAGTAAAACTAAATAGCTAGGTCAGCAGAGACTTGAAATTCTACCCTTGAATTTACTAACTCTCATACTACCATAGACTATTTAATTTAACATCATTATTGATTTAATTAACCCATTCTTAACTTAATTGGTATGATCAAAACTTAAGCACTATTGAGTCATCCACTGAGTTACTCCAAACTTGTGTTTAGTTCAACAATCTCCCCCATTTTGATCAATAGCAATTAACTAAGCGAGAATTAAATCAATGACATATTTAGATCAGAGTAAACTTACAAACATGCTTGATATAACTTTGTTTAGCATCTTCATTTTACTCAGAGTGAGTGCTAACTCCCCCTGTAATTCTTTATTTCTTCTTAGGTCAGCATTCCTTAATACTTCTCATATTTCTGCAAGATATATACATACATATATATATATATATATATATATATATATATATATATATACACACACATACAAACACATACACAGGTGGTCTCGTCTCTTTTCATAAAATTACTGATCCCATCTAGATCTCTTTTCCTTGGGCGGCACGATCTCCTTACCTTTCCTCTTTCACATCTCAGTATATTCTCTTTGAATGCAATCTAGATCCTTGGACAAGTTGTATGAAAAATTAGCTACCCTCTGATCTCTCTCTCTCTCCCCTCTTGCTCACACTTCTCGCGATCCTTCTCCCCCATTGCCATTGCATCCAAAATGACTTGGGTTTGACAATCAAATGAGCTCAAAGAATCTTTAAAAGTCTTGAGCTGGCCATAGATGGTCATAGAAAAGTTCTACACTAATAGCTCATAGATTTCTTGAGAGACATCATCTTTTTCTCTTAGAAAAGCGAAGAGACCCACCAGAGCGGAGACTGAGATTGATTGACCGGGTACTAAGCATAAGTCCTTCCTTGGAGATTAGGGTGAGACTGACCAGAGCCTTGGCTTGAGTATTTTCCCTCAAAATTTACTCTAGCATGGGAGTGCTTCTGATGTGAGTAGTGACTTCTTCATGAATCTGATCAATTGCTTGACCATCACTGATGACATCAGCATGAAGATTCTTAATTTGATCATGAATGTGGCTAAGTTTCTGATGAGGCAAAGGTTCA
Source organism: Euphorbia pulcherrima (assembly GCA_947683365.1). Lineage (NCBI taxonomy): Eukaryota > Viridiplantae > Streptophyta > Magnoliopsida > Malpighiales > Euphorbiaceae > Euphorbia > Euphorbia pulcherrima. The sequence continues at coordinate 33,015,300 of CANTUS010000015.1, read as the reverse complement.
TGTTCAACATTTGCCATGATAATGTTGCTATTTAGAGCATCAGATATGTTCAGTCTCTTTGATGCTTTTAGCACTTCTCCCTCTGAGTCCTTGACACCCTTCAACACTTGCTCCTTCACATGCTTTAGCTTAGTAACCTGGCCTTTGTATGAGCACGGGCTTTTCGGTGGCCCTTGGAACGATGATGACTTGTTGCTCTAACCTTATATAGTCTAGTTTTTCTATTCTTGGAAGGTCGAATCACATTTGGCAAGTAAAGTTTTTATGATTTCGGACCTTTGGCGGCTCTTAAATATCATTGGCATGCATTTAGGATTAGCCTTTTCCTTTTGCTCGTGCGCAGTAATTTGTTTCACAGTTTTCTATAAGGTTTGAAAACTTTCAATGAGTCTCGTTTATATCATTGGATTCTTGACTCTCCAAGATTTCCGGAATGTTAAGAATCGCCTTAATCGGATAACTGTAGTGGAAGATATAGGCATTGAAAGTTGAAACCCTAAACCCTAATTACCCAAAACCCTACCAAAACCCTAATTAACCTAAACCAAACCCTAACCCTAACTACCTAAACCCTAGGAAGCCCCTTTAGCCCCCTTTTGCTGCCACCACCACTGGTGGTGGTGGCAGCCTGCCCTTCAGCGACGGTGGCCACCACTCTTGTGGCAGCCACCACTGGCCTTTGTGGCGGTGAACGCCACCATTATGGCCACCCCCGCCATTATGCTGCTGTCATGGCAGTGACCGCTGCCCCTATGGTGGTCACCACCATGACGGTGGTGGTGGGTGTGGCGCGACCTTTTTTAGGCCATGCCACCTCAATCTCTCTCTCCTCTTGCGATTCAGCCATATATTTTTCCTGAAAATTCGCCTAAGTCAGTGGATTTTTATGTGTGAGAGTATTTAAACCAATCCAAGAGAGAGGTTAGTGGACTTTTTCTCTAGATTTATAATTTAGAAATCACTTTTAAGAGAAAAATGAAGAACAAGAGAGAGAAAAATCAAGCACTAGAGAGAGAAAGCTTAAGAAAAACATAGAATCCTGGTTTAATCTCCTCTAATCTCGATTCTTAGTTGTTCTTAGGCTTGATATCGTAGCTTAAACACTAAAATCAGTTAGAAATCTTAGGTTAAAATGGATTAAATAGGGTTTTAGAGACTTTTCCTCAAATACCACCCAAATAACCCGTCACTATTTTCGTCGCTATTTTCGTTGCCATTCCGTCAGAAAATCATCAAAAGGTTGCCAAACGTTCAATTCAAGTCCCCGGAGTTAGATTCATGACCTAGAGGTAACAAAACTGAGTTAGATTGCCAATGCTTTGTCAGCATTTCTCCGGTTCGATCAATTCAGAGATGCAATTTAGGGGTAGATCCAAGATTCGGTCCGCACAGTTTTAGAAGAGAAAAGAAGTGTCCAAAGGATTCCGATGATTGGCATTCAAGCTCGGAGACAACTAGAGATCGCTCAAAGTGGGTTAGTTCAAGTTCCATCATTTCAGGCTCAGTCTTCTGTTCAACCAATTCAACCGATTTAGTGTATGCAATAGCCTACTCAGCCTCCGCCTATCCCATTTCAGTCTCCCATGCTTACTTATCCAACCCAAGCTCCAGACCATACCTTCAAGCCTGGTTTTCGCACCAGTATAAGCCAGCTTTCGCTAACCCCAATAACCCCAAATCAGTTTTAGCTCGCTCGGTCAATTTCTCCTATCGAGTCCCGACCCAATCTATTCCAACAAGATTAGAATCTATCTCGACCTTAAATGCCTCCAAAGTCCTTTATTCCTACTCCTCCTCAGTTTATTGTTGCTCTGAGGAGGGCTGCTTATCCTCAAAACCACTTCAATACCAATCTGTAAGTTAACTCTCCAGTTGAGCCCTCATCTATTGCTTCACCATTCCAGTTTGGCGCACCTCATCCCTCTAGCGACTAGGTCATGCAACCACCGGGCATGACACCTGAAATTAAAGCTCTCACGCATCAGTTAGCACCCCATTCATCCAGCTACCAGGTCGTGCAATCCCCAAGCATGACGCTCGAAATGGAGGCTCTATTGCATAAGTTCCTACTCTTTAGATCTGAAGAGAGTCGAAAAGAAAAGCTCAAAGAGTGTGAAGGACCTCGTGCTGTCCCATCGTGGGCCGAGGTCAAGGAGAAGCTTTCGCAAGCCAGCAAGTTAAATCTCGGATTGTTGCCTCAGGATCGGATGATTGCTTAGGCACCAATTGTAGTAGCTCCCAAAGCTAACCTAGGGAATGTTACAAGTCCATGGAAATTACCCCTTTGTATAATCTTAGCCACCTTAAGGGAGCTCGGTCTTCTCAGAACCCTTCACGAGCATAGGCCCCCTAAGGAGGAGGAGAAGTATAACTTTTATGCGTATCATGTCGAAAGAGGCCACCGCACTAATGGATGTCAGAGATTGATTCAAGATATCCACCATTTAGTGAGGGAAGGAAAGATAGTTAAGCCCGAAAAAGCACTTAACCGTTAGGATTCACCCCCGCTTTTTGGATCACTAAAGGAAGTTAGGGGTCCGCAAGATATCATTAGAGCCATCTTTTCCAAAGGCAAGAATCCCGCGAGGCCTATAGTGAATGAAGGAGATAAGTCATTAGTCAAGCATATGAAAGTTCCAAATCTTGACTTGGACAACGCCCTAATGAAACCTACCGAAAGTTCTTAATCTACTAGCATCGCAACTCAAGACCCTCCACCTGTGGAGGATGCTTATCTATCTGTTATGTAATTTTCTTTTTTCTAGTATCTAGACGTGAACAATTCTGCCTTTAAGGCACTTTAATTTAATGAAAGACTCTCTCTTTTTGCTTATCTATTTGATGTTTTGCCCAATGGGTCCATGCATTCATTTCATCACAAGAATAATGTGTTCAGTATTCATGACGTTTCTTTAACTGAAATAAGTTTGAGTACAGATGATAATCTAAAATGGTAACCAATTTCTAATGACCTAACCTTTGAAAGAAAATGAGAGATAACGAGTGCTTAAAGATCATGATAACACTTTCGCCTAGTCATACCTAGACACCTAGGGTTCGTCATCGGATTTCCAAGCATCTCATCTCCATGCCTAAAAGAGCAAAAGAAGCTCAGCCCTTCCTTGGATAGATCTAATATGGCAATCGGTCCATCGCTGGCCTCATAACTATATGTAAACTATCGAAGAAGTGTCAGCCGATTATGGAGAAAGAACATCGCTGGATTATCTTCAACAGGATTATGGCTTATCTTTTCTTCGCCCACCCATTCTCAACATTCCCACCCCCAATACAACATTGACTTTTCACCCTATCCATTCCCTTACACCCTTAAACCTTCCCAGTTTCTCTCCTCCTTGGCCATTCTCGATGAGGAGGATGCATATGATCGGCAAGATTCGACCCTTATTAGCATAGGGGGAAGTCGACCCTTTTCACCGACATTACCATCGAGAAGATGGCCATCCTTGAGAAACGCATCCTTTCTTAGTGTAGCCTACCCCATCACATCATCCTAGTAATTAGGGTTTTAATTTTGAGGGGCACCCCCTGATCAATCAAAAATTTGGGTCTGAGCCCCGCAGATCTTCACCATACTACCCACGAGATAGTGGGACAACTAAAACTGAGAGTTGTATTGTAAGCAACGTCAAAGAGAGCCCCCTGGACCAAGGGGTAGCCTGAGCAGATTAAGCAGTCTTCAGAAATATCAAAAGCGCATAGCGAGGCTAAACAACAACCGCGTCAAGCATTGAATATCCGTCAAAGGCCAACAATTTAATTCCAAAGCAGGCAAAGCCAACCAGCACTGACCCAAGGGGGAAGTTCTGACTGAATTGGGAAAGACCTTATATAATCAAAAAGATACTCAGTTCAAGGGGCATGAAGATCCTAGATGGTAACAAATTTGCCACCCCTATCAATCAAATCAGGTTGAAGCATTATCATATCTAATCAAAAGAACCAAATCCAGAAAAGTGACATATAAAAAGCATATATAAATTAATCACCTAATGAGTACTGCTCAAGAAAAAATTAGGGTGTATCCCACTGATCAGTATTCTACAAATCGATTAGGCCAAAGTTAGGGTGCAAAATGACCTACTAGGCTAAAAACCCGAGAAGGGCGGCCTAGGCAAAAGTCAGGGTAAAGGGAGCTAAGAGAGTATGTTGGCTAGAAGATCATAGGCTAGTTAGCACCAGAGTTTGGGTGAATAGAAATGATTATCATCATCTTGTACTCAAACTTAATTCAACTAATGGAAATGTCATTTTACTGAATCCTTTATGTTTGTGCTTGAATGAATATATATATTGGGGCCTAAAGGTGAAATGTTGCTAATAAGTCGAACGTAGGGTTCTATGCAGTTAACCCAATTTCTCAAAAGAAATGAAAATAAAGATAAAACGCAAAAATCCTGATAGACTGAAAAGAATCACGGCCTACGCAAAAGCAGGGATGTTCAGCTAGATTGAAAACCCGAAAAGGGCGGTTCAGGCAAAAATTAGGACATGAAAGCAAAAATAAGCTAGTATGATAGGCCCAACACAATGTTCGGGTCTATACAAAAATTAAGACAACCAAACCAAAGATCAATGACTGCCATTGACCACATCGAGATATCTGCACCATCGCCACCAGCATCAGAATGCATGGATATGTCTGTCGGTCTAATAGATTTGAAGGACTCAAATTCGTCCTCCGCCCGTGTCCGTTCAATTCTTGACCGCAACTGAACATCTTGATTCCACAATATCCTAATCTTCTGAAGCCATCCTTGGTAGAATTCATTGGTAGTGATAGCACCCGGTCAGTCGTTATCCAGAATCTTGAACTCTACTCAGTGCACCCCCCTTGTCTCCATCATGCCTGATCCAGCAATCAATTTATAGTCAAATCGTCGTGGCTTCCCTAGTTCTCCACCAGGAGCATTCTCACCTAATCTGCGCAACATCCTTAATCCTCCTCTAGGGGCATTCTTGTCTTATCTGTACCGTAAAGCAACTCCACGTATCCTCACTTTTCAAGCAAGTCGATCTTTCCCCGAATTGAGCAAAGTCGATCAAGCAAGTTAATCAGTCAGCTTAAAGATGACCAGTCCGAGTAGCTCATGCATTCATACATTCATGTATAATGTTCATGTCTATTATTCTATGCTCAATTCCACAGGAAACAAAGTAAGGAAAAATATGCTCGGGTTATGCGCTCGACCTCCAACCAAGAGCCTGTTTCAAGGGGCATCTCAGAATTGTCTTCTATCCTACATTTGAAGATAGAATTTCTTCCAGGGGCACATCAGCTAGTCTTAATGCTCAACTTTGGCAGTTTCTCCAGCCTCCTAGAAATCTTAACTCTTATTTCTTTTTCTTCCGTTTTTATTGCTTAATTGAAGGGGCAAAAATATTTTTGTTCCACAAAATCAATTAAGCAATAAAAACACGATTTATATGGTTTACTAATGCTTTAAAGTCTTCTTGACAGGCACACTATGGGGCAATTCAGAAGGACGACCAACCCGATGGATCCTAAAATCAGAAACTCAGAAGTTTCTCCTAGGGCCACCCCGATGCAAATACCTAGGGGCACTGTAATGCAAACACCCAGGGGCATATCAGCCAGACTCGGTGCTCGGGTTTGACAATCTCTCCCCACTCCTGGAAATCTCAACTTTATTTCGGTTTCATTCTTCCATTTTTGTGTTGCTTAATTGAAGGGGCAAAAATTTTTATCCTAGCAAAATCAATTAAGCAACAAAAGCACAACTCATGTCTCTCTCTAATATCTCCAAATATCTGTGGCAGGCAAAACGAGTTTAGTCCAACGGTCTCCTCAGGCATTTTTCAGTAAATCCCAGTCTAACCTTGTTAGAAGTCCTTGGCACCTTCCTGTTAAGTTCTTGGTATGCATTCCAGTCCAAGGATATCGTTTATTATTCTCGGCATGCGATTCAAGATAAGCAAATCCCAGTCCAACCTCATTAGAAGTCCTTGGCACCTTCTAGTTAAGTTCTTGGTGTGCGTTCCAGACTAGGGATCTTGTTTGATATTCTCGGCATGTGATTCAAGCCAAGCATATCCTAGTCCGACCTCGTTAGAAGTTCTCGACACCTTCCAGTTAAGTTCTTGGTGTGTGTTCCAGTCCAGGGATCTCATTTGATATTCTTGGCATGCGATTCAAGCCAAGCATATCCCAGTCCGACCTCATTAGAAGTTCTCGGCACCTTCAAGTTAAGTTCTTGGTGTGCGTTCCAGTCCAAGGATCTTGTTTGATATGTTCGGCATGCAATTCAAGCCAAGCATATCCTAGTCCGACCTTGTTAGAAGCTCTCGGCACCTTCTAGTTCAGTTCTTGGTTTACGTTCCAATTTGAGGATCTCATTTGATATTCTCAGCATGCGATTCAAGCCAAGCATGTCCCAGTCCAATCTCGTTAGAAGTTTTTGGCACCTTCCAGTTAAGTTCTTGGTGTGCATTCTAGTCTAGGGATCTCATTTGATATTCCCAGCATGCGATTCAAGCCAAGCAAATCCTAGTCCGGTCTCGTTAGAAGTTCTCGGCATCCCTCAAAAGCCCAAGCTCATGCTTGGCAAACCTCAAAATCCCAAGCTCTTGCTTGGCAAACCTCAAAAGCCCACGCTCATGCTTGGTAAAACCTCAAAAGCCCAAGCTCATGCTTGGCAAACCTCAAAAGCCCAAGCCTGTGCTTGGCAAAACCTAAAAAGCCTAAGCCCGTGCTTGGCAAACCTCAAAAGCATAGACTTATGCTTGGAAAAACTTCAAAAGCCCAAGCCCGTGCTTGGCAAAACCCTAAAAAGCCCAGGCTTGTGCTTGGAAAAACATCAAAAGCCCAAGCTCATGCTTGGCAAACCTCAAAACCCCAAGGTCGTGCTTGGCAAAACCTTAAAAGCCCAGGCTCATGCTTGGCAAAACCCTAAAAAGCCCAAGCTCGTGCTTGGCAAACCTCAAAAGCCCAGGCTCATGATTGGCAAAACCTTAAAAACCCAAGCCCGTGCCTGGCAAAACCCTAAAAAGCCCAAGCTCGTGCTTGGCAAACCTCAAAAGCCCAAGCTCTTGCTTGGCAAAACCTTAAAAGCCCAAGCCTGTGCTTGGCAAAACCCTAAAAAGCCTAAGCTCGTGCTTGGCAAACCTAAAAAACCCAAGCCCATGCTTGGTAAACCTTAAAAGCCCAAGCCCATGCTTGCCAAAACCCTTTAAAAGCCTAAGCCTGTGCTTGGCAAACCTCAAAATCCCTAGCCCATGCTTGGTAAAGCTTGAAATCCCAAGCTCGCGCTTGGCAAACCTCAAGTCTCTCTTAACAGGTATACCGAATCAAAATCCAAGTCAATTTTGTTATTGATAGGTCTATTTATGGCAATCCCAAAAGACAATCGGTTTAAGAATCCATGTGTTAGGTATAACCCTCTATCCCTTCCCCTTTCGTGAGATCACACTTGGCTTGCCAAGTGGTAATCTCCCGAGGGGCAGCGTGTGAGCACTGGCTTTTCGGTGACCCTTCAAATGATGATGACTTATTACTTCGACCTTGTACAGTCTAGTTGTACTATTCTTGAAAGGTTGAATCACATTTGGCAAGTACATTTTTATGATTTTGGACCTTTGGCGGTGCTTAAATATCATTCGCATGCATTTAGGATTAGCCGTTTTCTTTCGCTCAAGTGCAGTAATTTGTTTCACAATTTTCTATAAGATATGAAAACTTTTTAGCAAGTCTTGTTTATGTCTTTGGACTCTTGACTCTTTGAGCGTTCCGGAATATCAAGAATCGCCTTAATCGGATATCCGTAGGGGAAGATATAGGCGTTGAAAGTTGAAACCCTAATCTGCCCTAATTACCCAAAACCCTACCTAAACCTAATTACCCAAAACCCTACCTAAACCCTAATTAACCTAAACCAAACCCTAACCCTAATTACCTATACCCTAGGAAGCCCCTTTAGCTTTTTGCTACCACCACTCTTTTGGCAGCCACCGCTGCCGTGGTGGCATTCACCGCCACCCTTTATGGCGGTGAACACCACCAGGGTGGCCACCCCCATTGTGGCCGCCCCCTGCCATTATGGTAGCCACCACTGCCACTGTAGTGGCGGTGGAGGCTGCTGTCAAGGCGGTCACCGCCGTGACGGTGGTGGTGGGTGTGGCACGGCCTGTTTCCTCGATCTCTCTCTCCTCTTGTGATTTAGCCACGTATTTTTCCCAAAAATTCACCTAAGTGGGTGGATTTTTGTATGTGAGAGTATTTAAACCAATCGAAGAGAGAGCTTAGTGGACTTTTTCTCAAGATTTATAATTTAGAAATCACTTTTAAGAGAAAAATGAAGGACAAGAGAGAGAAAAATCTAGAACTAGAGAGAGAAAGCTTAAGAAAATTGTAGAATCTGGGTTTAATCTCCTCTAATCTCGATTCTTAGTTGTTCTTAGGCTTGATCTCGTAGCTTAAACACTAAATCAGTTAGAAATCATAGGTTAAAATGGATTAAATAGGGTTTTAGAGACTTTTCCTCAAATGCTTTCGGTGCTATTTTTGTCGCCATTCCGTCAAAAAATCATCAAAAGCTTGTCAAACATCTAATTTGAGTCTCTCGAGTTAGATTCACGGCCTAGAGGCAACAAAACTGAGTCCCCTTGATCTTTTACTTCATTTATTGTCTATTGTTGCTGTGCTTGCTGCTTTTGGTGTTGTTTCTTGGTTTTTTCCTTGGTGTTCTTAGAAAACCGTCGGAAACTAATCCGACCTCTATAGGGATAGCCTTCACCTCTACTCCTATAGCCTTGGCCGCTAATGTTACACCAGTGAAGGCTATAGCTATGGAGGTGAACTCCACCCATATAGAGGTCCCGTTATTTCTTACGATTTTTGGGTATTTACTTACCCAAATCCATAAAATCAACATTATTTTAGTGTTTTAAGTCTAGATCTATTGAAATATAGTTGATCACGACTTAAAACTTCAATGATTTCGAGTTTATGGATGCAAAAACATCGGTATCCCCCCTAAAAATGGTTTGGCGCAGCTAAGGCTGTAGTGACAGCCTTGACCGCCGCCACCATATCCTTCACAGCTGCCACTATAGCGACCAAGGCTATAGCAGTGGCGGTCAAGGTTGTCACCAAAGCCCTTTGCCCCTAAAAGCTATTTTTAGCCGTTTTTTGACGTTTTCTTGCGATTTTTACCCCGATTTCAACCCGAAAAATTTCTAAAAATTATGACTAATCTGAAACTATTTTTATTTAATTTTATTCTGTTTTTAGATTATTTTTTTATTTGATTAAATATGCATTTTAATGGCTTAAAAATTGTGTTTTTACTAAATAAATCTAAATAAATCGTTTTCCACCAACTAAAAATTCCAAAAATATTCTGAATATATTAAATCTAATTTTAGGATGTTTAGTTAATTTATTTCACCCTTCTTAGGTTGTTAGATAATTAATTAACACCCGAAAATTATGTTTTTATCCCCGAAAAATCCAAAAATACGTTTTCTTCATGCTATGTGTTTATTTTCTACATTTATTTATTCATGCTTTGTTTATGATTATTCCCATATATCTCTTGTCTTGTTTGGAGCCGGGTCTGAGTCAGTAAGCATGGTTAAAACTCGGTTTTGTCCGTTTATTTATTTATCGATTTATTTATTTTCTCGCATTAGAAAAATGTATAGGTATTCATAAAGCCTTGTAATAATTTTATTTTCTTGCTTTGTTTATTTATCGCTTTCTGTGTGATGTATAGCATATAAATCGGAAACACCAAACAATAATCGAATTAAATCGCATAACAACTAAGGTCACGTTTATTAAAATATAATCGGCTTGATTTAAAAATTGAAAAGTAAGCAACATCATCCGAACCTAGAATCTCTGTTATAACGTATGGTCTAACCACTCGGTGGGAATATCATGCCCAAATTCCCGATGGAGCTTAATCGGGTGGCAACTCTATCATAAAATATGGGATTCTAAGTCTCGTATCCCTTAACACATTAATTGGGCTAAATTACAACTTCAACATCGCTTTCATTATCCATTTTCATCACGCTAAAATAAGGATCATCCCTTAGCACGCTTCACAGCGCTCATCATTTCTCCGCCCCACGCCAAAGAGCATTAAAGCTTACCTTACGAGCGGGGGATCGGGGGTCATCAGCTCGCCCTTGGTTAATCTTAAATGTAATAATCAGAGCATTAATAGCATCAACAATAGCATTTAAGCACATTGTGTTTTCGCCGTTCTCCTTGCTCTGAATGTTGTAGCCACTCATAACTGCATGTATTGCCTCCAAGAAGGGATTGAATTTATCTATCATTGAATCTCTAAAATCCCTCTCTTCATTCAAAACTCTACAGTTGTTCTCATAGATCTTTTTCATTTTCTTTGAAAGTTTAGCAACATCAAACTTCATCAGGTCAACCTGTTTACCTCTAAAATGTAGAATAGGCAAAGTATTGGACACTATAGCCTTTACCGCAGAGTACTGTGTAGGTACAGACTTGAAATGAGCTTCCATCTCCTCAATAGCTTGTATAAACCCTTGCACTGGCTTAATAACCTTTGCAAGTCTCATCAGGACCTCCTCAGATAGCAAAGATATAGCAATTTTAGCATCTACTTCAGCATCTATCCTAAGTCTTGTTAATCTTGCTCTTCCCATCCTCCTTATATCTCCCAAGAGCTCAGCCTAGGGGTTGAATTGTGGCGGAGGTTGTGGTTGTTGAGGTGGTTGTTGTGGTTTTAGAATCTCCTCTATGATTGGAGGATCATTGATAACTGGTTCTTCCAAGAGTAAAGGTTCTCACACAGGAGATCCAATGGGGGATAGTAAAAGAATGATGGATGTTTGGTCAAAGTGTGAGGTGTTTGGTTGGTCAGAGGTGGATGTGGATGGTATTTGGGCTTCAGGTAAAGGTTGGGCAGATATGGGTGTAGGTGAGAATGGTGTTTCAGTAGATAGGTTTTGGAAAAAGAATGGCTCTTGGTTCTCCTCCTCCTTCTCTTCTTCAGGACCTTCAATAGTGGACTCACTGACCTGAGCCTGAGATTGCTTAGTCAGCTGAGCTCTCTACTCAACTACAACTACTTCCTCCTCATCCTTATCCTCCAAATCTCCTTCATCCTCATCAATAACCACTTTCATTTTCTTCATCAATCATCTTCTCCTTTCCTTCCTTTCTTCCTTGGCTTCCTCAACAGTCAAACTGACTTGCTAGTCTGATTCAAGCACATCAAACTTAAATACCTGCACTTCCACCACTTCATCTTCTTCCTGCTCCTCCAGGTTTGCAATCCCTTCTAGGGCTCCTATCATCTCATCCATCACTTCTGGTACAGATTTATCAGCAAGACTAGCTATAACAGTTTTAACAATTTTCTTAGTCTTAGCCTTAGTCTTAGGTTTAGCTTCCTCAGCCTTTCTCCTTATCTCTTCTTCTAGATCCTCCTGCCTCTTCCTGATTCTCTCCTTTTTAGCTGCTTTCAACTTCACAGCCTCTTCTTCATTCTGGACTATGCCAGTTTGCCTTTTCACCATCAGCTTCTTCTTGGACTGACCTACTTGAGGCACAAGAACTGATATAGCTTCCTGTCCTTTAGTAGTTACTGCATCCAGCTGAGCTTCCTCACTCTTCCTCTTCTTCTATCTATTCAGAGGCATCTCCTCTCTCAATTCCTCCTCAGCTTTCTTTTCTTCTTCAATCTCCTTAGGATTAAGCTCTCTGGGCTTCTCTTCCTTAGTTCCCTTAGATGATCTGGTATTTTTAGGTATAGGGGCAGCTATAGGATTAGATCTCATTGAGCTCCCCTTCTTCACATCTTTCTTAGAGTCTCTCCTGACCTCCTTCTTGCTTTCCTTCTTCTCAACAACATCTTCTCCTAGTTCTGCTCTGAGCTTGGTAATCCTCTCAAGCTTGCTAGCCACAAAGGCATTCAAGGTTTGATCCTCCACTTCTGGCCTAATTAGTCTTAATAGCATTATAGCCCTTGGATCTTTGGTTCTGACCTCCCCCTTCTTCAGCTTAATATACTTGGTATAATTGGGCTTCTCATTACATCTTAATCCATGGAAATACACATTACTCAGAATCCTGGATTCAATCACCTTTTGAGTGATTCTGCTCTTCTATGCCCATCCTTCCAAGTCTAGCTCGTATGCCCTATATATCTCCATCACAATATGCCCATACACCATATTCTTAGACACCTTCAAAAACCTATGCACAATTGCCAATGACCAATTGATGCACATCCCATGAGTCAGAGCATAGACAAATACTCTCTCGTACTTTGAGTAGCTTCCTGTTGAAGCTATCTTGGGCAAAAGTACGTTCACAACCAGCTCATGGGCCTTCTTCCCTTCGTTAATGAACATTGAAGCTATGAGTTCACCAGCCTTATAGTTAGTAGGAACTTTATAGTCAATGGGGATGTCCATATGGTCTTCATCCTTCACCACACGCAACCTTAGCCCTCTCTATCGCATACCCAACAACCCAACTATCAATTTAGGGGTAACATACACCTTCCTTCCCATCATAGTTGTGACAAACAGGTTCTTCTAACCTTCAACTAGGTGAATGCCATGAAAGAATCTCATCACCACCTGCTTATAGCACCCACTAGGTAACTTGAAAAACCCTCTCAAGTGATGTTGGCGCGTCCATTTTCCAAATCTCTCATCACTAGAGAAACTGAGCATATCAACAGTTATTAGCTTCTCAACTATAGCTCCTTGTCCGAAACACCATCCAGTTAGAATATATTTGGTTCCAGCTGGGATGAATAGATCTTCCCTTTTACTGATTCTAATCGCCATTTGTGCAGTACGATCTCCTATTGTAATCCAGCATGTATCCTTATCATCTCTAATGAATAAAGAATTCTCATAACTGGGTTATGATAATCTTCCAATGTACTCGCCAATGAAATTGGTTTGAAAAAGATTAGAGAATTTAGGGATTTTCAGAAAAAGATAGTAGAAAGGAAATTTGGTAAAGTAACCTTTCCTCTTTCTGAATCTCTACTTAAATAGCCAAAGACTCTTCGCTAAGACCAAAGCTACATGTATGACTCATAATCCATGGCCATATTGGAACGATGGGATTGAACAAAGTTTACCATTAGATTAATGAAAATGAAACACACATGATAACTGCAACTGAATATGAACGTTTCATAACTTGCTATCGCTGGTTTAAATTTAAAAAGAAATCGGTGGCAATTTTATAACGTGTCCAAAATTCAAACGCGAAGAAGAAATACTTAACCTAATTCACAGAAGCTCAGAGTATGCCCTAATATCTTTGGTCAGCTTTAGAATTGGTCAGCGGTAAATGAATTTCTTCAAATTGGATTGGACATTCCGATCAGCTCTCTGAGAGTGTTGAATTGGTCCTTTCTAATAGGCTTTGTGAATATGTCAGCTCATTATTCGTTAGTAGGAATGTATGTGAGCTTGACTTCAGCTTTTAGCACATGATCCCTTATGAAGTGATGTCTAATGTTGACATGCTTCATCCTGCTATGTTGAATTGGATTCTTGGATAGGTCTATTGCGCTCTTGTTGTCACACATGACTTCAAGACACTTAGACTTTATACCATAATCCTCTGATTGCTGCTTAATCTATAGCAGTTATGCTACACAACTTCCTACAATCATGTACTTAGGCTCAGCTGTACTCAAAGCCACAGAAGTCTGCTTCCTGCTATACCTTGTTACTAGACAATCTCCAAGGAAATGACATCCTCTTGTGGTGCTTTTACTTTCAATTTTGTCTCTTCTATAGTCAGCATCTGTGTATCCTCTCAGGGTGAAATCTGCATTACTTGGATACCATAAACCTATATCAATAGATCCTAGAAAATACCTGAGAATTCTCTTAATAGCAGCTAAGTGAGATTCTTTGGGTCAGCTTGATATCTTGCAAAATAACATATAGCATATTGAATGTCATGACTACTAGCAGTTGAGTAAAGTAGAGAACCAATGATACCTCTGTAGAGCTCACTCTTTACAGGTTTACCTTCCTCATCTTTACTCAGAATTGTATCAGTGGCCATGGGTGTTGACATTGGCTTGGCTTTATCCATGTCAAACTTCTTGAGTACTTCCTTGCCATACTTAGCTTGGCTGATGAAGATCCCATCATCACCTTGCTTGATTTGCAAACCAAGAAAGAAATTAAGCTCTCCCATCATTGACATTTCAAACTCTTTCTTTATCTACTAGCTGAATTCTTTGCAAAGCTTTTCATCAGTTGCTCCAAAAATGATGTTATTAACATAGATTTGGACTAGCAACACATCTTGATGCTTCTTCTTGATAAATAGAGTTGTATCTGCTTTTCCTCTAACATAACCTTTGCTGAGTAAAAAGTTAGTCAGTCTCTCATACCAAGCTCTTGGAACCTGTTTTAGTCAATACAAAGCCTTCTTCAGCTTGAAGATATGTTCTGGATACTTTGGATCTTCAAAGCTAGAGGGCTGTCTAATATAGACTTCTTTTTGAGTATAACCATTAATAAATGCACTCTTAACATCCATGTGAAATAGTTTGAAGTTCATATGAGATGCAAGAGCATAGAGAATTCTTATGGCTTCAAGTCTTGCTACTGGTGCAAAGGTTTCTCTATACTTAATGCCTTCTTGTTGATTGTAGCCTTGAGCAATGAGTCTGTCCTTATTTTTGACAGCATTGCCAGCTTCATGTAGCTTGCTCTTGGAAACCCTTTTGGTGCCAATGATTGACTTGCCTCTGGGTTTCTCCACCAAATCCCAAACTTTATTCCTTCTGAATTGGTCTAGCTCTTCTTTCATTACAATCATCCAGTTGTCATCAAACTCAACATCTTCAAACTTCTTTGATTCAATCAATGAGACAATTGCTGAATGACTCATCATTCTATTCAGAGACCTCTAGTCAGCACTGGATTTTGCACACTATCAAGGATCTTCTCAACATCGTGATCTCTCCTTACTCTTACTTCCTTTGGTAGATCAGGATCAGCTCACTGAGCTACAGTCATTGGTTGAGCATCTACATCATCACCAAAGTTGATGGATTGGTCCAAGTAAACTTCAAAATCTTCTTTTTCTGACACTAGATCAGGAATAACAATGGGCTGACTGATTGATTCTCTTACTTGTTCCTTTTCTCTCTCATCATCACTGGCTTCTTTACCTGCACTTTTAGTTTCATTTTAATCTACATACATGGACTCCTCTAAGATGCCAGTCCTCTTAACATACACTATGTATGCCCTACTGTGTATTGAGTAACCCAGAAAGATACCTTCATCATCCTTGAAGTCAAATTTAGCCAGTTGGTCTTTTGTGTTTAATACGAAGCATATACAACCAAAGACCTTGAGATGACCAATCTTGGGCTTACCCCCCTTCCAAAGTTCATAAGGAGTTTTATTCAAAACTAGGCAAAATAAAACCCTATTTAGAATGTAACAATCTGTGTTAATAGCTTCTCCCTATAATTACTTTGGCAGATTATTATCCCTCAGCATAGAATGACCCATCTCTGAAATATTGCAATTCTTTCTCTCAACAACCCCATTCTGCTGAGGTGTGTAATGGGTAGAAAAATAGTAGTCAATACCATGCTTAGAATAGAATTCCTTAAACTGCCTGTTTTTGAATTCTCTTCCATGGTCACTACGGATTCTATTAATTTTAAAGTCTTTTTCATTCATGATCTGGGTAGCCAACCTAGAGAATGATTCAAATGTTTCATCTTTGCTTGCAAGCAAGATAATCCAAGTGAACCTGGTCAGATCATCTACAACCACAAGGGTGTACTCCATCCCACCTAGACTTGTTGGCACAATAGGCCCAAACAAATCCATGTGTACAAGATCAAGGGGATGAGAAGAAGATATATCAGCTATGGATTTAAAGGTCTTCCTAAATTGTTTCCCAAGTTAGCATGCTGAGCAAAGTCTATCATTATCAAAGGCTAGATTGGGTAAACCCTCAACAAGTTCATTTCTGGGTAATTTGGACAGATTGATCATATTGATATGTCCTAACCTTCTGTACCATAGCCATGAGTTTTCCTCCTTAGAAACTAAGCATATATCATTGGAGCAAGGGGATAAATCAATCATATAAACATTATTAATTCTAGGAGCATAAAGGATAGTTTGATCAAAATTACCATCAATGACTGAGCAGCCTGCGGAGTCAAAAATAACTTTCCTGCCTTTGACACATAGCTGAGCAATGCTTAGCAAGTTGAACTTTAGGCCTTTCACAAGAGACACATTATCAATTACAGGCTTGACTCCCAATGTGCCATTGCCAACAATCTTTCCCTCTTTGTTGTCTCCAAAACTGACACTTCTATTCCTTCTTCGCTCCAATGTGATGAATTGATTTTCATCACCTGTCATATGCCTCTAGTATCCACTATCCAAATACCACATTCTTCTATCATCAATGGATCTCAGGCTCACCTATAAAATAATCAAGTTTTCTTAGGTACCCATGCCTTTTTCTGGCTGGGTCCTCCCTTGTTAGTGGTGGTCATCCTTGACCAATCATACTCATCATAGTAACCATTTTTGTGCCTACACATGACTATTAAATGTCTTGACTTTCCACTAAAATTACAAATGGCCTTAGGATTGGGCCTGCTCACTTAAATCTTTTGAGAAACCTTCTTAGAGTGGTGAGTGTGGTTACTCTGAGTATTCCTTCTAGGTTAAGGAGGGACCCATACCTTTTTCAAAGCTATTAATTCAGCAGCTAGCTCATCTAATTTCTTAGTGAGTTCGCTATTATATCCATAATGGTACTCAGCTTTTACCATAAGGTATAAGATGTCAAGTGGGGTAGAAGAGTTGACATCTTCCAGATCATCACACCTCCTCTATAGTACTTTGATGTATTTGGTTGACTTCTTAGTCACATTAATAACATCATTAAGTACTGTAGCAAGTTCATCTGAAGACAAAGGGGGTTCAGAATTTACCTCAGTTTGTTTTCCTTTGTCTCTGCTCTAGTCAGCTGATTGATTGGCAGCGGAAGTAGATGGTTGGTTAGCTGACTCTGTGTTAGGTTGATCATTCTTAGCCATGAGACACACATTTACTGAATCTTGTGCCTCTTCATCTAAGGATGATGACTCTATTTTAGAGTCACTCCAGGTAGCAGCAAAGGCCTTCTTATCCTTTCTCTTCTTGAACCTGTTCTTCTTAGCCTTTGGACAGCTAGACTGGATATACCCCTTCTCACCATAATCAATGCATTTGATGTCTTTGTTATGCTCTTTGTTGAACTCCTTTCATGGTCTATAATTTGCTCCCTTCTTTTTCTTTTTAGTCTTTCTGAACTTTTAGAAGTTCTTGTCTTTCCCCAAGAGCCTTTTGAATTGGTCATTAGTGGTATTTCTTCTTTTCTGTCCTCTGGGTATTCTTCCTCAGGGGAATCTTCTTCATCGTTAGCTCTAAGAACAACATCTATACTAGAGCTTTCTCTCTCCTTGTGCCTGTGGTTCTTAGACTCATCTTCATATTGCCTTAAGGACATCTCATGAGTCAGCAAGGTTCCTATCAGCTCATTAAACTTGTAAGTCTTCAGATCATGAGCTTCTTCAATAGCACTCTTCTTTGCTTCCCATTCCTGAGTCAAGCTTCTAAGAATCTTCTTAACAATTTCTTCCTCAATGAAGCTTTTCCCAAGTCTTTTCAGCTCATTGACAATATTCATGAATCTGGTATTCATGTTGAAAATATCCTCCTTGGGTCACATCTAAAACATCTCATAATTCTTCATGAGAATGTTGATCTTGGACTCTTTCACGTTGTTAGTACCTTCATAGGTTACTCCCAACTTCTTTCATATCTCTTTAGCAGTTTCACGTCCTAAAATTCGATTAAACTCAGTTATATCAAGAGCACAATGGAGATAGTTGATAGCAGTTGCAGTTTCCTTCAATCTGATCAGGTCCTGACTGCCCCACTTGTTAGAGTACTTATATACTTTCACTTCATTCTTAACGATGGTAGGAACAAATGGCCATTCAACAATAGCTATTCAAGCATGCATGCTTAGAGATCGGATGAAATTCTTCATCCTGTTTTTCTAATAAGTATAATGCTCGCCATTAAAAATTAAAGGCTTGGTGACATATATGCCTTCTAGCAGAATATACGATTGGACCCTTCCACTGGATTCTCCTCCTTTGTACGCCATGGTCTTAATCTCAAGATTATGAAATCTTTGAAATGAGAACTGCTATGATACCACTTGTTGGTCCCTATACGTACACTCAAAGAGTCAGAGGGGGGTGAATGATTCACTTAAATAAATTAGTAAAAATTTTCGCAATCGTATGAGGTTCGCAAAGTAAGTCAGCTAACTGAGTGAAATCAGAAAAAACTTCAAAGTAAAGGACACAGATTTTTATACTAGTTCGACAACCTGTGCTTACATCTAGTCCCAAGAGAGTGTCTTGGCTTTAATTCACTAATCTCAACTCCTTTACCCTAGGCTGAGAAGCCTTTCACAAATTCCCCAATTATAGAAAGTACCCTCCAAACTATAATCGCTCACCCACTGAGTAAGATACCCTCTTCTACTAACAACTCAACTATTTCTAAACAAGAGCTAGTCTCAACTTATAGAAACGATGATCCGGTTACAATTGATCTGATATTACAATTCAAATGATCTAATCTATTCTCTCTTGTTGTAAAGCAGATTCTCACTAAGTAGTGCTTTTCTTGCTTGAACTTCTTCAAAGCTTGTAATTTGGCAGAGTTCTAGCTTCTTAGAAATTCAGGTGTAATCGCCAAGTTCTAATTCTTGCCTTCTTACCCCTTTTATAGTTGAAACTAAGAAAGTAGCCATTGAACTTGTCTTGGCATCTTCTGAAATTGACAGATCATCTATTCACCCATTGCTTCTTCAAATCAATCTGTTGGGAGATAGTATCACACCATTGTAAGACATAAATCAATCCATTAGAGACAGATTGAAATTAGATCTTCAATTTGAATTCTTTGTCATTTGATGCGAGTCTTTCGTTAGAGAGAACTCATGCTGACTTGCCACGTGTCTTCTTCCCATACCTTCTGGTAATCTGACATGTTGTTGAGTGCGCGATACAAAGTTATTGATCTGCAGATATTTCCAACTTGACAAATGACTTTTTGCAGCTTGATCATGGAAGACTTTGTCATTTTCTTCATTAATTGGAGTCTTGTCAAGGCATTAATTCTTTTTGTCTTTGTCTCATTAATTTCCTGCAAAAAGCAACACTAAAAGCAAAGGTTCTATATTACCTTAAATGGAAAAGTCAATGCCACCTGACAGACATAACGTAACTCGGTAAAATGAATAAAACGATATGCACAGCTGAAACAAAATTGAAATGCCAAGTGTTTGAGTGAATAGTGTTTAGTCAGCGACTCAAATACCTACTCAGCTTAGACTACTCAGAGTTAAACTAAAAAGCTAGGCAGCGGAGACTTGAAATTCTACCTTGAATTTACTAACTCCCATACTACCATAGACTATTTAATTTAACATCATTATTGATTTAATTAACCCATTCTTAACTTAATTGTTATAATCAAAACTTAATCACTACTGAGTCATCCACTGAGTCAGTCCAAACTTGTGCTTGGTTCAAAAATGTGCTGACTTCCTTTTCTGCCTATGGTCTCACACCATATCCCTAGCCAATGGAGTTCAATAACATGAACAAGTTTAGAATTTGTAAGACCTTCAACAAGAAATGGTATTTGTGGCATGAGGCAAATGCTTTGTAAGAGAAGAAAGAGAAGAGAAAGGCTGTGAAAGCCAAAACTCCCACTCTTGCTTCAAAAAAGAGAAAGATCACCACCCAAAATGTCTATTTCAAAGCTAGGGAAGTAGTTTACTGATGAGGAGAAGATGGTATTTTTTGGATAGGTGTGCTGGAATGACTATGACAACTCTCTTACCTATCATTGATGAGCTAGTTGAATGGAAGATGGAAGCCGAGAGGAGATTGATTAGATTCCAAAATGAAATGATAAGCATCGGATTTGTGAAAGATGCTGCTAGGCTCCAACTTCATGTGATTTTAGTCACTGCAACTAATGAAGACCCTATGGAAAGTAAACAACAACAAGCAGAGGAGGTAGCCCAGCATCCCCCAAAGGCCTTTGAGTAAATTCCCTCTACTCTCTTGATTTCAATTTTTATTTGGGCCACATATAAGGTACATTTTACACTTGCTCTCTTGCTTTAATTTTGGATGTTTGTATTCTTTGAGGACAAAGCATTGAGTAAGTGTCGGGGAGAGGTAACTTTGCATGATCACTGCCTTATAATAATTGTTTATGACAACTGCCTTAAAATTGTTGGCTATTAATAAGTTTACTTTGGTCAAATTACTACTTATGATCACTCCCCTACTTAAGTCATTTGTTTGACTTTGAGTATTATTTTAACTATTTTTTATGTTCTATTTTGTGCTTTTAATCATGTTGTTTTGTAAATAGGTTCACTTCTCTTTTGAATTTTGTTATCTCTTTAACTATTTCAAAAAGTGTTTTCTGTTTTGGCAATTAGCATGAGAGACTAATCTTTTGGAAATTAGTAATTTAGGTAAAATACTTAGGGTTTGGTTAATAATGGTAAAACTACAATTAGCATGTTAACAAGATTGATTAACCAAGTTAGACATAATTTGAAACTGGTTTTCAATAAATGAGACTAGGATTATCAACTTAAATAAACCCATTGTTTAGTGAGGATTTGAGCCTAAATTTTTCTTGATTCATCATTCACTAAAATCAATTTCTTTATTTGTTCTTGAAACAATCTGAAATCTTTTCCTTAATACAAATGTGCCTAAATTTTCAAAATCATTCTTACTTAATCAAATTCTGAAATCATTTCTCTCTTAAAATAAATTATTTTAATTCTTTGTTGAGAGGGCTTGCATAGACAACTTAAGGCTAGAACTTGATTTGGGAGAATATATAGTACTTATTGAGACCACATTATTGATCACTGCATGAGATGATTAAGGCATTAGGACTACACCTCTTTTTACCTAAAGCCCCTTTCAGCCTTAACCTTTTCTTTCATACACACAACAATTAAAACCCCACAACCTTTTTCTTTTTACTTTCCCTTTAAATTTCACCTTTGATTTTACCAAGAATTTTTTGAAACAGCAAATTTGAACTACTATTTGGTGTTAACTTATTTTCCAAATTATTCTCAAAGGGAAAACTTCAGTGAGGTTTCTTCATGATTCTATTCCATCCATGTGCTTCATTATTACAAAATGAAAAAAAGAGAAGAAAAAGAAGAAGAAAAATAAAAAGAAGTCTGATAAAAAGTAAGCTAAATTTTCCTTATTATCTCATTTGAATTCTTGCTATGCTTATTTACTCAATCCTTTGTACTGGAATGATTGCCCTCACTTTCTTTTTGATCGCTCCACTCTTGCATTGATTTCCTTGAGATCTGAACATCATTTTCCAATACAAGTAGTGACCATGCATCTTGCTGTACAATCATCAATGTTTACTTGGTAGAATCCATTTACACACAAAAAGCCTTTCACTACACACCCCCAACCCTGAGCTACATTATAACCCAATTAAAGAACTTTTGATTATGTTGTGATCAATATTTTAAGTGGTGGAGATGAGAACGATAATCAAGCCTATGGACTTAACGAATGCTATGTGTAGCTGATGAGTGATTCCCCAAAACTCACCCTAAATATTTTATGTGGATTGAGTGACATCTTTGGTGAGAAAAGTTAATTTTATCTTGGGAATAGTTATTGATAAATTAGATTTGAATTGTTATCTTAACCTGTTTTTAAGATTGAGTTGCATGCTAAGTGTGGGGGTGTTCATCATTAACCTTAAACTTTGTATTTTGAGTAGATTATTGAATCTTCCCAAAGATAGAATTGATTGTTGATTGTCACCTTTGTTTTTGTTCTATTCTCTTTTCTTCTCTCGTTAACTTGTTAAGAAAATCTATTTTATATCCATGTGTTTTTGCTTGAGGACAAGCAATTGTCTAAGTGTGGGGTACTTTGATAAGTGTAATTTGTATCATGTAAATAATAGCCATATAGCCTTGAAATCTTCTTATTTATATTATAAATGTGTGATTTATTGTGCTTTTATTGATTATTTTAGAGCATTAGTTGATTTTGCTGAGGTTGCTACCAAGGATCAGGAAACTGGGCATTATGAGCACGAAAATGGACCGGAAGAAGGAGATGCTGCCATAACCCACAAAGATGATGACAAATGACCAAGGACCCATCTTCTAAAAGGACATTGCGTGTGGAGAAGTGGAAAAGCAGGTGGATAGCGTTGGATGGCATCTTTTCAAGCGGTGCACTTTGGATTATTCAACCCCAACTTTTGCAACTTGCAATTTTACTCTTCTCAAGACAATTAATTTCTAGAAGCATTATTTTGATTGGCTGATTTTCATTTTTTAATATTTTGTTAAGCATGAGGTGGCATATCTAGAACCTTCTCCTTGTGCTATAAATTTGGACAAAGTCTCACTTTGAGACATGATCTCATATCATACTTATTTTGATTGTCGGATAAGCCTTCCCATTGGCTATCCTTCACTGTAAAAAAATTACTTATTATATATTAAGATGGTTATTATTTCCAGAAACTCGTTGAGCTTTATTCATACCTTTATAAGCAACTAATCTCCCATTGGTAGGAATTTTCGGTGAGTAGCAGAACAATGGTATGATTTATGTCTTCTCTTGTTTTAGCATCATTTATTATGGATTGTTTGGTATTGAACCTAACTCTCATAAGAATGGGCTAACTTACGCATAGTGATTTGAAAATATGAGAAGTGACTTGATCACAGACCAAATACTAAATACACATCTAAAAAATCTGAAAAGTGATTAGATTGTGCTAGGGGTTTCACATCTGTTGAATGCTTGCATAGATCTTAATGCTTGAAGTGTAACTACAAAGGGGAATCCATGTAGCCAAGCTTTACAGAACTAGATAAAGGGGTGGCCACGGCTAATGACTAAAAGATGAAAGAAACCTAGATCCTTATGTTCTAAACATGTTAAAATAAGGGGGAGAAATGATAACATAATCTGCGTGATCACTGGGAATGCTCGCCACGTTATAATTCTAGTCATAGTAATCATTTACAGCAATCACTCTTACTTTCCTGCTTTTATTTTGCTTTATAGCTTTCCCATTAAAATCAACTTCTTTCACATTAAATGCAAACTCACTGATATACATATTAATTTAAAGTGTTTCCCTTGCTCCCTGTGGAATACAACCTTGTGCTTACCACTAACTACTGATCACGGCCTAGTGTACTTGCTACATCACATTCATTTAGCATACAACAATCATCCACCATGATACAGGGTATGGTCTTATCAAGTAGCTTGATTTCGAAGCCTTATTGTGGTCCCTACCTTTAATTGGAAGATCAAACTCATCGAATACAATCTATAGCCCCTTCTTCAAAGGAATAGCCTTCATGACCCTGGCACACTTTTTAATAACAAAGTTGGTCGGAGTGGCTTCTAAATCGACTAGTCTCTTAATCAAATCCCGTTGATGCCTATCTGAATCAATGACTAGCTACCATATGCTTTAACAAGCTTAGGTGTTCTTGAGTTGGGTGATAAGGGGATTGACCTCGAGGCTTGTCAGAAGAGGCAGAGGAGGAGAAGGAGGTCTTGCAGTGGTGCCTACCCTCTTGAGAATTGGGTCCTTATTCGTAGGGAGATAATGATCCTCGGGTTGGTATATGCAGCCACTCCTAGTGATATTGAGGACATTATCAAGCAGGACACTCTGAGTGGCTCGCGTCTTGAAAGGATAGGGGGTTCATCAAACTCTGAAACTAGGTCTAGTGGCTCATACCCATCCACATTGAATGGTTCATCCTAATTGACTTTAAATAGTTCATTCGGCTTCACGACCAAAGGCGCATCAACCTTAAACAATTTGATGCTAACTGCCTTGGTTTCTTCGATTACTCCATCATCTTCGTCAAAATAATCTCCCTTTGAAACAAAGGTATCGACACTAAAAAGTGGCTCTTTCATGGTTCTCATCCTTTTGACCATGATGGGCTGGGATCTGCGGCTCTCCTTGTTAGGTGGAGTTGGGTCTACTTCCATACCCTAAACTGAATTAACCTCTGGATTAGCTCGGTTGATCAGATTGAAGACTGAATTGGGCAAAAGACCAAAATCGATGATTAGAACTGAGTCGTTATTCCCTTGCTCCTAGTAAGTAGCTCAAAGATTATAGCTTCAGGTAAGCCGAAATGGATCATGCCCACCTTGTTCCCAAAATTTGGTAGGGGATTGTTCATGGTGATTAGGACCTTACCTGGTTCAGTAATCTTTCCTTCACTTACCAAACATTGGTTGGCTGAAAGCAAGGTTTTACAGTTGTTGGTTTGATGGCCCACTTGAACGTGATAATTACAAAAATTGTTCTTATCTAAGGTTTGGGCGGTTTATAGTCATGGAGGGATTGGATATAATGGGCGTCCCTCAAGTGATTAAAGATAACCCTAAGTTGCAGCTTGTATGGGTTGGCCAAGATAAAAGATGGATGAGGTGGTTGGACTGTAGTAACTACTGGCGGGGTTTGAGTGACTGTCGAGACTATAGCAGTGGCTTGATTGATTGCCTAAACTATAGCCGGGGCCTTGGGTTTAGCAGGAGTTGGAGCTATAGCCTGAGTATCATTGTTCTTTCTAAACCAGGGCTTCCCTGCCATTTGTGCTCGCTCACGCTCAATTTCGCGCTCGATCTTCTCGATTTTCTCATAAATGGCCTAATAAGATAGGAAGTAGTCGGTCGCCATTTCCTTTCAAAGAACAAGAAGTGACCCTTCTAAGAGATTAACGATCTCTCCTTAAGCCTGAGCTTGGACTTCATCAGAACTTAGGTTGACATCTATCGGTTGAAATACTGCTTGAAGGTTTCATTAGGCAACTGGCGAATTCCCTCAAGGTGTTGGAGGGTTGTTTCCATCATGGTATAGAAGTTGTAGTGCACTTTCAAAGCTTCAGAGAGAAGCTTCCAATTAGTGACATTGTGGTGGGGCAAGGTGTGATACCATTCAAGAGCAAGGCCTTGAAGGGAATAGGGGAACATCTCGGCGAGTATCTTATCACTCAACTTCTTTACTCACATTATATACTCGTATATAATGATGTGAGAGGTAGGGGCTCCTAACCCATTATAATGTGTTATGTTGGGCATGGTGAAATTATTGGGGACCCAATCTTTACGTTGCTCGAGTTACTTAGCAGCCATTAATCGAACGATGTAGGCTTGAATCTCTTGTGTCACGCCCAAAGGTTGCTTTACCTAGTCGTTGATTGGTTGATGAGTGAGAGCTTCGACCTCAGGTGTGTCACGCTCGGAGATTGCGTGACCTGGTCATTGGTTCGAAAGGCCATCATCTAACATATAAAAGCTACTACTTTGGGTGTCACGCCCGGAGGTTGCATGACCTAGTTGCTGTTCAGGACTGGTGGAGATGGTGGAGGTATGTTTAAGCAGGGATGAGTATTCAGTTAGCTACTGAAAGGATTTTGGGGGGTAATTTATTCCCCTTGGTGTTATGATGAATTGGGAGGTTGAAAGATGGAGGAGGTTGGGCTAGTCCACTAGAAGAAGTAGGATACTACTAGGTAAACACAGGAGGAACTTAGCTTTGTGCTAAGGGCCTTAGATTCTGAGTTATATAAGGAATGATTGATGGAGTTGTTGAGGTTTATAGAAAAGCAGAAGCTTGCCCAAATTGGAATGGGCTCAAGATGGGGTGAGTTGGCGGCGTCGGGTGAAAAATAGGTGGAACTAGTCTTACCCCCATCGGGTCGGACAAATTATGAGCTAAACCATTTTGAGTCTGAGCTTGCATATCTGATTCAGAAACCTGGTTTGAATTCTTATCTTCTAGGGCTTGCCTAATGGCTTCTTGAATAGTAGCTTGCATGGAGGCCTAAAGCCTATCTTGGTATGCATCCAAATTTAGAAATTGGCCCATAGCATTGGTGAAGTCAAAAGTAGGGGGTGGCTGAGATCTTGCTCCCTAGATGGGAGTAGGTTCTAATTGATCCTCAAGCGGAGGGAGCTCTCCTCGTTGTTTGAGAAAGATATGGCTGGGTGAGAGGAATTATGACCTAATTGAATCTGCTCTGAATCTGACTTCCTACTAGAATTGGTGTATGGAACCCCTTCAATCTCCATGGTGACTACTGGGGTGAGAGAACGATGGATCAAATGGTTCTTAGGCCTTCTCCAAACTAGGGTGCGACAATAAATTCGCCTCCTCCTAGACGAAATGGTGGATAGTGGATCAAATCAGACGTGGATTGTGCAATGCAATGGATGGTATGAATAACTTTAGTTTTCGGGAAGCAATGAGTGAAATGCTCGCTAGGATGTTTGTGATAAAGGGGGTGGTATCATGATGCAAAGCCTTATCCCTCCAACATACATGGGACGTTTGTACCTCTCATCACGCATGGTGATTTGTTGTGACTCAAAGGAGATACAAAAAGAAGTCCTACGAATGTTGCTAAACCTCTTCCACAAGTAAAGATTGGTAAGGGTAAGTTGATTAGGATGGCTAGTCCTTGAAAATGATGCATGGGTAATGCATGAGCACATAGCACACGAAGTGTCCCTCTTTCAACCTTATGACTCCCGCTTAACGCCATTTGAAATGGATGGAGGTTAACTTCAATGCTAAAAAGCGGCAAAGAAGTGCATCCCATTTATTTTATTTACATGTTTTAGTTCCTAAGGGAAAATAACTATGATGGCTTTACTAACGCGGCTTGGTAAAAGATTGTTGACATAGAAGGTTCTCATTTACCTTGATTCCATGTTACTCAACCACTCCTCAACTGAGTGCTATCACGGGAGTTCACATGTTGGTTGAAATGAGTGATCCACCCACTAGGCACCCTCAATTCTAAATAGGGCATGAGTGATACTTTCGTGAGCTTCTCGGGTAAATGGGGTACCCTAACCTTATAATCTAATCTACACACGTAAGGATAAAACATTATAAGAGAGAATGCAGTTTTAATTTGGCCAAATATTTCAATACATCATCTAAATCTTTTAAACTTATTAAAAAATTTTAAGTTCAAGTTTAAAGAGATTAATCCCTAGCAGAGACGCCACTGTGAGCGAATGACATTTCAAACGGCTGCAAAGCGAGCCGGAAGACTCACCTCTTAAAAATATATGAGTGTGGAGTGATGTGATGGAAAATGGGTTTTACATATTTTAATGCTAAAAAGATAAGATATCGAAATCCTGTATTTAAGACAGAGTCGCCACCTGGTTCATCTCAACCGAGAAATTTAAGTACGATTCTCCCACCGGGTGGTAGACCATACCTTAAATAGAGATTCCGAGTTTGGATGATGCTATCTATTCTATATTGGCCAATTTAAAAGTATCATTCTTTCTTATTTGGTTTTAATCCAACCTATTTTTGTGGTTTCAATTTATATATTGTGTTAGCGCGTTATTTAGCAATCATTCAAAAGCGATAATTATTACAGTCATCCCAAATAAAGTGTGGAAATTAAAGAATTATTACATGGCTTTCCAAAATCCTATACATTTGTCTAAACAAAAAATAAAATACCCGAAGGCCTAACAAGCATCTATCCTAAATCTACCTGTGCAAAATGGTTAGAACAAATACGACACATATACAGGATATATCACATATAGCATGCATAATTAGTGGACCAAACAAGACTCGAGTTAGATTGTTAGCATGATTATTATTCAATTTTATAGAGCTCGGTTAGATGGATAAAAATGGTGTTTGAATGGAGTTTGTGAGAAAATCTTGTTTTATTTACATTTGTAGACTCGACTGTTATTTTAATCGATTTATTAGTGAAAATGCCACATGTTATGGGATGAGGACTGTTTTCGAGGTAATCTATATTACCCATCGTTGTACTGTTCATCCTAGCTTAAGAAATTAAACTAGGTCAGAAATAAACAAAAAATAAATTTACTGTCCAGAATGTTATACCGCCGCCGATATGAGTGAAGCCGTTGACAGCATCATTGATGCTGCTGGTGATTTCACTTACACAGGCCAACAAACTGATATTTTGGGTACTATAAAGAAAGGATCCCACAAGAAAATAAAGTCATTAGTGACAAATAAAGCCTCTGGCAGTATCGTTATAGTCGCCAGTGACATCAATGACACCGTAGGCTGCTTCACTTGCCACCGGCGGTTTCAGCTTCTTACAGCAACAGCAGTTAACGGTCAAAAAATGACCGAAAACCCAATACTAAGCACAAAACATCAAGTAGTTATAACAAACAACAAAAAATACGTGCCAAGAGCTATGAGACTCAGAATTTTACCTCGGGGCCGTGAATCCACCTCTTTATGACCCTAATGACCCCTCCGGGGAGCTCGAAATGATGATTTGGGTAGTGAGCAAAATATTTAAGTCTCTAAAACCTATTAGATTGATTTTAAACCTAAGTTCTACTGATTTTAAGTTAATTTCTAAGAGAGTTCAACAAAGAAAAAACAAGAAAAGATGAAGTAATTCCTCTTTTCTTACCTTTTCTTCACCTTATCTCACTAAAATCTCCCTAAAATTCTCTCTAAAATTCAAGTTTAGAGTTGCCAACCCTTGAAAATGTCTAGAGAGGGTCCTTATATAGGCTAAAATCCAGAATGAGCTGACTTTTCTCGATTATACAGCGGGTATCGAGCAAACTATGGCTAAAAGTTATCTTTGTAACGACCCGGTCCTAAGAGGGGTGGCATCGGGGTAGAAGACCTGAGAAAAGAGCAGCAATGAAGGATGTCGATGGGGACAGAAATGAACCTAATCCACACCTGAAAGAGAGGGTTTTGAGATTATGCTGGCATGGGACGGTGCAATTAAGAACAGTTAAGGATTTCGAGATTCTAATGGTGTAGGACATTATAATTGAGAGAGACTTAAGAGATTTGATTGGCACTACCTATACCAACAAGGTGCACCTTCTTTTTGGGAGCCTACTCGGGAGAACTCCAAAGTTAAGCATGCTTAACTTGGAGCAATCTTGGGATTGGTGACCTCCTAAGCAATTCTCTAGGAAGTGAGCGAGTGAGGACAAAGCTTACTGGAAAGACTTGTGTTGGTTTATGGGGGCAGTCGGTCAAACCCAGGGTGTCATAAAATGGTATCAGAGCTAGCTCTCTCCTAGTATGATTTGGTTTGGTGATGAACCAAGCAAAAGCTGGTGGGCCTGCAATGACCCGATCCTAAGAGGGGTGGCATCGGGGTAGAAGACCTGAGCAAAGAACGGCCATGAAGGATGTTATTGGGGATAGTAATGAATCGAATCCACACCCAAAAGAGAGGGTTTTGAGATTGTGCTGGCATGGGATGGTGTAATTAAGAATGGTTAAGGATTTTGAGATTGTAACGGCATAGGACATTGCAATTAAGAGAGACTTAAGAGATTTGATTGGTACTACGTATACCATCAAGGTGCACCTTCTTTTTGGGAGCCTACTTGAGAGAACTCTAAATTTGAGCATCCTTGACTTGGAGCAATCTCAGGATGGGTGACCTCCTGAGAAGCAATTTCCAAGTAGTAAGCGAGTGAGGATAAAACTTACTGGAAAGACTTGTGTTGGTTTATGGGGGCAGTCAGTCAAACCTGGGGTGTTATCAAACCCAGGGTATTACAGTTTGGTATCAAAGATAACTCTCTCCCAGTATGGTATGGTTTGGGGATGAACCAGGTGGAAGCTAGTGGGCCTAGAACGACCCAGTCTTAAGAGGGGTGGCGTCGAGGTAGAATACCTGAGCAAAGAGTGGCCAAGAAGGTTATTGATAGGGATAAGAATTAACCAAATCCACACCCAAAAGAGAGGGTTTCGAGATTGTGCTAGTATGGGACAACAGAATTGAGAATGGTTAAGGATTTCGAGATTGTAATGGCATGGGACATTACAATTAAGAGAGACTTAAAAGATTTGACTGGTATTACCTTTACATACAAGGTACACCTTTTTTTTGGGAGCCTACTCGGGGAGAACTCCAAAGTTGAGCATGCTTGACCTGGAGTAATCTCGGGATGGGTGACCTTCTGTGATGCAATTTCTAGAAGGAGCGAGTGAGGACAAAGCTCACTAGAAAGACCCAAGTTGGTTTGTGGGGTCAGTCGTGTTGGAAAACAATGATCTGGAATCTCAAATAAATTAAATTATCCGGATCAACTTTGAAAGAAACAAAAACTTAAACAAAGTATCTCCTAAATCCAAATGGAAGCATCCGGTCAATATCCAGCTTCAAGGACATTCATTGAAGACATCAAGTACCTAAGCATATATTGGAATCAACAGGTTAAAGTTTGGAAAGGAAACAAACTTTACACTCACAAGTCTAGCATCTGAAAGAATTGATTGTACAAGCTTCAGAAGAAGACAGATCCGGAGTCATTAAGTTTGAGAGCATCCGGAAGTCTCAGATATCAAAACAAAGAAAAAAGTTTCAAAGATAAATTTTCCCTCCACCTTTGGGTCTGTAAAGTCAAAGATCCTTTTCCCATATGAGAGACAAAAGAGATAGCTTGCACTGTTCAGAAAAAGGACAAAAGTACTGACACCTAACCAAAAAAGATAACAACCTTTTTCACCTAGACAAATAAGGAGGCGCGTGGAGGTCACACCAAAAAGTTACTGGTGTAAAAGTTGGTGTGACACTAAAATACAAGGAAAATTATCACTGACATCTTTTCAGCCTCAATCCCAAGGATTCGAATGGGTCAAATTACTGTCTAACGGATTGATCAACGGCTTAGGAAGTGCCACATTCTACCTGATCAACGTTGAAGATTGAGTTGCAGCTCACCAACCCACAACGTCTACATTTATGATCCAAGCCTATGAAAGGGAAGCTTCATAAGTTAAGAAGGTGCTAGTTGATTTCACAAAAGCCTATATAAGAGAAGTTGCTAGAAAACAATCAGATTCACAAATCCCTCCAAGAATCAAACAATTCCAAATCAGTTTGTAAGGATTCCTAAGTGAGCTATAAACTTAAGGAAATACAAAAACCAAAACCTTTGATAGAAACCAAAGTGTAAAGTATCTCCTACTTGGGTGAGTAGTGAAATTGGGATACAACTTAAAGTAGGTGCTTTGAGTGGGATCTCCCTGTAGGACTCAGCTTAGATTCGGGGTAGAAGTCTAAGTGGTATATCCTACTAAAGATAAAAGGACTCAGCTAGGAGTCGGTGCTTCTAGTGGTATATCCTACATCTGGAATGGGTTACCATCCAGAGACAATCTGTAAGGCTTGATTCCTGCTAGTTGGAAAGGAATCCACTAGTGGATAAGCTTAGAGAAAGGAAACTCCGGGGACTGGACGTAGGCTACGCCGAACCAGTATAAATCACTATATTTGATTTCTTACTTTTATTTACTGCATTATATTATTACATTTGCATCATCCGGATCCATCCACCGGATCATAATCAAGCACGCTACACTTAGACTTATTAAAGTCTAGAAATTCCGCGAAAAAGGGTCATTCACCCCCCTCTGACCTTATATAGACCCTCACAGGGACCAACAAGTCGGTCAAACCCGAGGTGTTACAGTCTACCTGTAAAAATCAGACCGCTGATGACATGGGCGATATCGTCGGTGGTGTCACTAGAGCCGCTGGCGACTTTAAGCTCTGCTAGATATGAAAAGCAAGGCATGGCCCCGCCTAAAAAGGTGATTAGTTGTCAAATTTGCCCAAAAAGTGATTTTAGCAGGATTTTAATATAATTAGGGTTATTTTTGAATTTTTTAGGGTATTCAAGACTAAATTAATTTTTGGGTGCAAATCATCGGTTCGAGCTCCCACCTGACGCGTTATCAAGCACGCCAAACTGAATTTTTCTAAAAATAAAAATTCATACAGAATTTTTTTATCGGAAAAAAAAATTCATTAAGAATTTTTATATTGAAGATAAAAATACGAATATACGTCATCATAGTCTCGCGAGAGGGACTACAAAACCTCGTGCTTACAAAAGGAAGAATAGAACTACAGTTATGGGTCGAACAATTCTTAGTGAGAATTGTTGGTCCCTATGCGTACACTCAATAAGTTAGAGGGGGGTGAATGACTCACTTAATAACTTACCAACTTTTTGTGATAATTAAGAGCTCCCTGGCTGAGTGTAATTCTGGAAAAAGTTCAAAGTAAAGGAAATAGAGATTTTTATACGGGTTCGATAACCTGTGCTTACATCCAGTCCCGAGAGAGTGTCTCGGCTTTAATCCACTAATCCCAACTCCTTTACCCTAGGCGGAGAAGCCTTTCACAAAGCCCCCAGTTATAGTAAGTACCCTCCAAACTACAATCGCTCACCCGTTGAGTAAAATACCCTCTTCTGT
The DNA here is from genome assembly GCA_947683365.1 of Euphorbia pulcherrima. Taxonomy (NCBI): domain Eukaryota; kingdom Viridiplantae; phylum Streptophyta; class Magnoliopsida; order Malpighiales; family Euphorbiaceae; genus Euphorbia; species Euphorbia pulcherrima. Next base: position 32,982,822 of record CANTUS010000015.1, on the reverse strand, counting down.
CAGTAACTCAATAAGAGTCTAAACAAGAGCTGGATTCAACGTATAAAATGTTGATCTAGTTACAATAATCAGATATTAAAAAGTAATGATCTATTCTATCCTCTCTTATTCTAAAGCAGATTCTCGCTGAGTAGTTGCTTTCTTGCTTGAATTTCTTTAAAGCTTGCAAATTGGAAGAGTTTTAGCTTCTAATAAATTCAGGTGTAATCACCAAGTTCTAACGCTTGCCTTTTTGCTCCTTTTATAGATGGATTGAGAAAGTAGCAGTTGAACTTACTTTGGCATCTTCTACAATTGACAGCTCATCTATTCACCAGTTGCTTCTTCAAATTAATCTGTTGGGAGATAGAATCGCACCGTTGTGAGATAGAAAATCAATCCGTTAGAGGCAGATTGAAATTCGAGCTTCAATTTGAATCCTTTAGCATTTGATACTAGTCTTTCGTTAGAGAGAACTCGTGACGACTTGCCACGTGTCTTCTTCCCATTCCTTTTGGTATTCTAACATGCTGCAGAGCGCGCGTTACTATGTTGTTGATCTACAGAATTGCCCAAATTGGCAAATGACTTTTTGCAGCTTGAATATGGAAGTTTGCCATTTTCTTCATTAAACTAGGTCTTGTCAAGGCATTAATTCTTTTTGTCTTTGTCTCATAAATGTCCTACAAAAAGCAACACTAAAAGCAAAGATTCCATTTTACCTTAAATGGTAAAGTCAGTACCTTTGACAGACATAAAGTAACTCCGTAAAATAATGTATCGTAAAGCACAGTTGAAACAAAATTTAATTATCAAGCGCTGAGTGAATGTTACTTAGTCAGCGACTAAAGTAGTTACTCAGCCCAGAACACTGAGAGTTAAACTAAATAGCTAGGTCAGCGGAGACTCGAAATTCTACCCTTGAATTTACTAACTCCTAGACAACCATAAACTATTTATTTTAACATCATTATTGATTTAATTAGCTCAAACTGAGCTTAATTGCTATGATCAAAACTTAAGCACCACTGAGTCATCCACTAAGTCAGTTTAACCATGTGCTTGGTTCAACAATCTCCCCCATTTTGATCAATGGAAATTAACTGAGCGAGAATTAAATCAATAAGATATCTTGATCATAGTTACCTTATACTTAGGATTGATAAGTCTTTTGTTCTGCAACTTCAATTTACTCATAGTAAATGCTAGCTCCCCCATAATCCTTGATTCTTCTTATTTTAGCATTCCTCAACACTTCTCATATATTTCTGCAATAAGATCAACATACAGAGAGAGAGATAGAGAGAGAGAGAGAGAGAGAGAGAGAGAGAGAGAGAGAGAGATATTTATATATACAATGATGCAAGAAGTTAAGAAGATCTTAACTTAGAACAAAATAAGTAATCTTTTTTATAAATGAATAACTTGAGTACATATAATGATGAGTTAATCTATACTAAGCTTTACAATAAGCTCAAAGATTACAAAGATTCTATTCTATTTAGACAAAGGTGGTCCTCCAAGATTAGCTCTTCTTTCTTCATAGACCTGCTGATCCCATCTTGATTTCTTCTCTTTGAACATTGCCATCTCCTTGCCTTTTCTCTTTCTTGTCTCATGATATTCTCTCTGAATGTGCTCCAGATCCTTGGATAAATTGTATGAAAATACAGCAACCCTCTGATCTCTTTCTCTTCCTTCTTGCTCGCGCTTCTCGCTATCTTTCTCCCTCATTGCCATTGCATCTGAAATGGCTTGGGCTCGATAATCAAATGAGTTTAAAGATTCTTCAAAATGTCTCGAGCTGACCATAAATGTTGGTTGAAAAGTTCTGCACTAACAGCTCATAAATTTCTTACGAGATAGCTTCTTATTCTCCGAGAAAAGCGAATAAGCCTACTAAAGCATGCGATTGAGATAGATTGACCTGGTACTGAGCATTTAGTCCTTCCTTGGATATCTAGGTGAGACTGACCAAAGCCTTAATTTGATTATTTTCTCTCAGAATCTACTCTAGCATGGGAGTGCTTCTTATATGAGTAGTGACTTCTTCATGGATCTGATCAATTGCTTGACCATCATTGATGATGTCTGAATGAACAGTCTTGATTTGATCACAAATGTGAACAAGTTTCCGATGAAGCGAAGGTTCTTGTTCATCATCTGCCATTGCAATATCACTATTCAGAGCATCTAAAATATTTAGCCTCTTCAAGGCGTTAAGCACTTCTCCCTCTGAGTCCTTGACTCCCTTTAACATTTCCTCCTTTATAGTTCTCAGCTTAGTGTGTAAACCATGATGTCTAGTTACAACTGTGATCAGCAAATTGAGACCATTAACAACTGCATCTAAGCGAGTTGTGTTATGACCATTCTCCTTGCTCAATATGTTGTAGCCATCCAAAACTTCATGTATTACTTCCAATAGGGGATTGAATTTGTCTATCATAGAATTTCTGAAATCCCTCTCATCATTCAACACTTTATAGTTGCTCTCATAAATTTTTTCCATCTTCTTTTTTAGCTCTACAGCCTCCATCTTTAGATAATCAACCTTTCTACCTACAATATTTAACAAAGGCAAAATGTGGGACACAATTGCTTTGACTAATGAGAACTAGGTAGGGACTAATCAGAAATGGGCCTTCATCTCCTCAACAGCTTCTACAAACCCTTGCACTGGCTCAACAGCCTTTGCAAGTCTCCTCAGGACATCCTTAAATAGTAGAGATTTAGCTATTTCAGTATCTATTTCACCATCTATCCTAAGTCTTGGAAATCTATCTCTCCCTATTCTCCTTATATGTTCCAAGAGCTGAGCCCGGGGGTTGAATTGGGGTTGTGGTTGTGGTTGTTGAGGTGGTTGTGGTTGTTGTGGTTGTTCTAGAATCTCTTCAATGATTGGAGGCCCTATGATAGTGGGTCTATCCAATAGCAATGGTTCATGTGCTAGAGATCCAATAGGTGAAAAGTATAGAATGATGGTTGTTTGGTCAGACTCTGGGTTGTTTGATTGATTAGCTGTGGATGTGGATGGTATTTGGATTTTAGGTATAGGTAGGGCAGAAATGGGTGTAGGTGAGAGTGGTGTTTCAGTAGAGAAGATTGGGAAAAGAAAAGGTTCTTCGTTCCCTTCATCCTTCACTTCAGCACCTTCAACAGCGGACTCGCTGACTTGAGTTTGAGATGGCTCAGTCTACTGAGCTCCCTACTCAACTACAACTTCATCTTCCTTATCCTTTAGATCTCCCTCATCCTCATCAATTACTACCTACATTCTCTTCAACAAACCTCTTTTCCTCTCCTTCCTTGGTTCCGTCTTTAGTAGTCAAACTGACCTGCTGGTCAGATTCAAGCACATCAAATTTCATAGCCTGCACTTCCACTACTTCATATTTCTCCTACTCTTCATTATCCTCAATCCCTTCCAAAGTAGATTGGTTAGCTGGAGATCCAATAGGTGAAAAGTATGGAATGATGGCTGTTTGGTCAAACTCTGGGTTGTTTGATTGGTTAGCTGTGGATGTGGATGGTATTTGGATTTTAGGTATAGGTAGGGCAGAAATGGGTGTAGGTGAGAGTGGTGTTTCAGTAGAGAAGTTTGGGAAAAGAAAAGGTTCTTCGTTCCCTTCCTCCTTCACATCAGCACCTTCAACAGTGGATCCGCTGACTTGAGTTTGAGATGGCTCAGTTAGCTGAGCTCCCTACTCAACTACAACTTCATCTTCCTTATCCTTTAGATCTCCCTCATCCTCATCAATTACTACTTACATTCTCTTCAACAAACCTCTCTTCCTCTCCTTCCTTGGTTCCTTCTTCAGCAGTCAAACTGACCTGCTGGTCAGATTCAAGCACATCAAATTCCATAGCCTACATTTCCACTACTTCATCTACCTCCCGCTCTTCATGATCCTCAATCCCTTCCAAAGCGCCAATGATTCCTCCACAACTTCGGGAACTTCCTTCTCAGCTAAGCTGGCTACTGCAGATTAAAGATTCTTCTTAATATCAGCCTTAGTTCTTGCTGCTGCTTCCTCAGCTTTTCTTCTTATCTCAGCTTTAATCTCTTCTTGCCTTTTTCTAATTCTTTCTTCCTCAGCCGCTTTCACTCTCCCAGCCTCCTTTAGATCTTGGACTATGCCAGTTCCTTTCTTAACCGTTAATTTCTTCTTGGGCTAACCTACTTGGGGTATAGGAACTAATATAGCTTCCTGTCCTTTAGTAGTCACTTTATCTAGCTGACCTTCATCGCTTTTTCTCTTCTTCTCCCTCGTCAAGGGCATGTCCTCTCTCAACTCCTCCACAGCCTACCTCTCTTCCTCAACTTCCTTTAGAGACAGCTCTCTAATCTTATCTTCCTTAGTTCCCTTAGCGGATCTTGTCTTTTTAGGAACGGGGGCAGCGACAGGAATTGAGCTCACTAAGCTCTCTTTCTTAGCTTCCTTCTTGGAGTCTCTCCTAACCTCCTTCTTAGCAGCCTTTTTCTCAGTCACTTCTTCACCTTTTTTTGCTCTGAGCTTGGTAATCCTCTCAAGCTCGTTGGCCACAAAGGCATCCAAACTTAAGTCCTCCTCTTCTGGCTTAATAGGCTTCATTTCCATTATACCCTTGGGATCGTTAGCTCTGACCTCTCCCTTCTTCAACTTTATGTACTTCGTGTTGGCAGGTCTCTTATTACACCTTAATCCATGAAAATGAGAATTGCTCAATATTTTGGATTCAATTATATTTAGAGTAATCCTGCTTTTCTGCACCCATCCTTCTAGGTCTAACTCGTATGCTGGGCAAATTTCCATCACCAGCTGTCCATACACCATACGTTTAGATACTTTCAAGAACTTGTGTAGAATTACTAATGGCAAATTAATGCTCATTCCATGAGTCAGAGCATAAACAAAGACACTTTTGTTACAAGCTCATGCGCCTACTTTCCTTCTTTAGTGAACATTGAAGCTATGAGTTCACCTGCCTTATAATATTCAGGGACCTCATAGTCAATGGGTATGTCCACATGCTCTTCATCCTTTATCACGCGCAATCTGAGCCCTCTCTCACACATCCCTAGCAACCCAGCTATTAGTTTGGGAGTAATATACACATTTCTCCCCATCATTATAGTGACAAAGAGATCTTTCAGTCCTTCAACTACTGGGCATTTTGAAGAATCCTCTCAAGTGATGTTGGTATGTCCACTTCCCAAATCTTGCATCACTTGAAAAACTAAGCATATCTACAGTTGTTGGTGGCTCCACTTCAGTTTCTTCCATAAAACACCATTTGGTAGGGATATATTTTGTTCCAGCGGGAATGGTTAGGTTTTCCAATTGGCCACTTTAGCAATATGATCTTGATTTGTAATCCAGCACGTATCCTTTTTATTTCTCACGAATAAGGAATTCTTAGTACTGGGTTCTGCTGATCTCCGTGATGAACTCGCCATTTGAGATTGCTTTTGAAGAGAAATATCGAATTGGAGATTTTGAGAAAGAAATTGAAAAAGAAGAAATTTGGTAAAGTAACCTTTCTTCATTCTGAAATTCTCCTTAAATAGCCAAAAAATCTTCATTAAGCCCTACAAAGCTCTGTGTACGACTCACAATCCATGGTCATAAGATTTAAGGGTGAGATTGCATAGAGTATACCATAGGATTAATGAAAGTAAGAAACATCGGATAACTACAATTGAATATGGATCATTTCATAACTTGCTACTATTTCTATCAAGTTTAAATTTAAAGGATAACCGGTGACAATTTAATGAAGTGTCCAAAATTCAAGCGCCAAAAAGAAATACTTAACCTAATTCACAGAAGCTTAGAGTATGCCCTAATTTGGTCAGCTTCAGAATTAGTTAGAGCGAAAGGTATTTCTTTAAATTAGATTGGTCATTACAATAAGCTCTCTCAGATTATTGAATTTGTCCTTTCCAATAGGCTTTGTGAATATGTCAGCTCGTTGTTCTTTAGTAAGAATGTAGGTGAGCTTGACTTTTCCTTTTAGCACATGATCCCTTATGAAGTGATGTCTAATATTGACATGCTTCATCTTGCTATGTTGAATTGGATTCTTGGATAGGTCAATTACACTCTTGTTGTCACACATGACTTCAAGACACTTAGACTTTATACCATAATCCTCCAATTGATGCTTGATCCATAGGAGTTGTTCTACACAACTTCCTACAGCCATGTACTCAACCTTAGCTATACTTAGAGCCACAGAAGTCTGCTTCTTGATGTACCATGTTACTAGACAATCACCAAGGAAATGACATCCTCCTATGGTTCTTTTCCTTTCCAGTTTGTCTCTTCCATAGTAAGCATCAGTGTATCCTCTCAAAGTGAAATATGCATTACTTGGATACCATAAACCTACACCAATAGAGCCTAGCAAATACCTAAGAATTTTCTTAACAGCAGCTAAGTGAGATTCTCTGAGGTCAGCTTGATATCTTGCATAAGAATATACAACATATTGAATGTCAGGCCTACTAGCATTTAAGTGAAGTATAGAACCAATAATACCTCTTTAGAGCTTACTCTCTACAAGTTTACCTTCCTCATCTTTACTCAGAATTATATCACAGGCCATGGGTGTTGACATTGGCTTGGCTTTATCCATGTTAAACTTGTTGAGTACTTCCTTGGCATACTTAGCTTGGCTGATGAAGATCCCATCATCACCTTGCTTGATTTGCAAACTAAGAAAGAAATTAGGCTCTCCCATCATTGACATTTCAAACTCTTTCTTCCCATGCTGGCTGAACTCTTTGGATAGGTTTCCATTAGTTGCTCTAAAAATGATGTCATCCATATATATTTAGACTAGCAACACATCTTGATCCTTCTTCTTAATGAATAGAGTTGTATCTACTTTTCCTCTAACATAACCTTTACTAAGTAAAAAGTTAGTCAGTCTCTCATACCAAGCTCTTGGAGCATGTTTCAGTCCATATAGAACCTTCTTTAGCTTGAAGACATGATCTGGATACTTTAGATCTTCAAAGCCTGGGGGCTGTCTGACATAGACTTCCTCTTGAATATAACCATTAAGAAATGCACTCTTAACATCCATCTGAAACAACTTGAAGTTCATATGGGATGCAAAAGCACAGAGAATTCTTATGGCTTCAAGTCTTGCTACTGGTGCAAAGGTTTCTCCACAGTCAATGCCTTCTAATTAATTGTACCCTTGAGCAACTAGTCTGGCCTTATTTCTAATAACATTACCAGCTTCATCTAGCTTATTCTTGAAAACCCATTTGGTGCCAATGATTGACTTTCCTTTAGGATTTTCCACCTAATCCCAAACTTTATTTTGGTCTAGCTCCTCTTGCATTGCAATCATCCGTTGTTATCAAACTCAGCATCTTCAAACTTCTTGGGTTCAATCAATGGGACAAATGCTAAATGGTTCATCATTCTATTCAATTGACCTCTAGTCAGCATTGGATTTCGCACATTGTCAAGAATCTTCTCAACTGGGTGATATCTCCTTGCTCTGACTTCTTTTGGCAGATCATGATCAGCTCGCTGAGCTATTGTCATTGGTTGAGCATCTACATCATCACCAAAGTTGATGGATTGGTCCAAGTCAACTTTATAATCTTCTTTTTCTAGTACTGGATCAGGAATAACAATGGACTAACTGACTGATCCACTAACTTGTTCCTTTTCTCTTTCATCATCACTGGCTTCTTTACCTACATTATTAGTTTCATCGAAATCTACATGCATGGAATCCTCTAAGATGTCAGTCCTCTTAACATACACTCTATATGCCCTACTATGTATTGAGTAACCCAGAATGATTCCTTCATCAGCCTTGGGGTCAAATTTAGCCAATTGGTCGTTTGTGTTTAATATGAAGCATTTACAACCAAAGGCCTTGTGATGACCAACCTTGGGCTTACACCCATTCCAAAGTTCATAAGGAGTTTTATACAAAATTGGGCAAATTAAAACCCTATTTAGAATGTAACAAGCTGTGTTAACAGCCTCTCCCTAGAAATACTTTGGCAGATTGTTATCACTCAGCATAGAGCAACCCATCTCCGCAATCGTGCAATTCTTTCTCTCAACAACCCCATTCTGCTAAGGTGTATAAGGGGCAGAAAAATTGTGGTTAGTACCATGCTTAGAACAAAATTCCTCAAACTGCCTATTTTCAATTTCTCTTCCATGGTCACTGCAGATTCTATTAATTTTAAGTTCTTTTTCATTCATGATCCGGGTAGCCAACCTATAGAATGATTCAAATATTTCATCTTTGCTTGCAAGCAAGACAATCCAAGTGAACCTGGCCAGATCATCTACAATCACAATGGTGTATTTCACTCCACCTAAACTTGTTGGCATAACAGGCCCAAACAAATCCATGTGTAGAAGATCAAGGGGATGAGAAGAAGATATATCAACTAATGATTTAAAGGTCTTCCTAAATTATTTCCCAAGTTAGCATGCTGAGCAGAGTCTCTCTTTTTCAAATGCTGGATTGGGTAAACCCTCAACAAGTTCATTTTTGGGTAATTTGGATAGATTTGTCAAATTGATATGTCCTAACCTTCTGTGACATATCTATGAGTTTTCCTCCTTAGAAACTAAGCATATGTCATTGGAGCAAGGGGATAAATCAAACATATAAACAATATTGATTCTAGGAGCATAAAGAATAGTTTGGTCAGAGTTACCATCAATGACTGAGCAGCCCGCTGAGTCAAATATTACTTTCCTGCCTTTGTCACATAACTGAGTAATGCTTAGCAAGTTGAACTCCAGGCCTTTCACAAGAGACACATCATCAATTGAAGGGTTGACTCCCACTGCGCCATTACCAGCAATCTTTCCCTTTTTGTTGGCCCCAAAATTGACACTTCCATTTCTTCTTCGCTCTAATGTAATGAATTGCTTTTCATCACCTGTCATATGCCTCGAGCATCCACTATCCAAATACCACATTCTTCCATCATTAGTGGATCTCAGGCTCACCTACAAAATAATTAAGTTTTCTTAGGTACCCATGCCTTTTTCTGGCTGGGTCCTCCCTTGTTAGTGGTGGTAATCCTAGACCTGTCATACTCATTATAGTAACCATTTTTATGACTACACATGACTGTTGCATGTCCTAGCTTTCTAGAAAAACTACAAGCAGCCTTAAGATTAGGCCTTCTCACTTTACTCTTTTGAAAAACCTTCTCAGAGTGGTGAGTACGATTACTCTAAGTATTCCTACTAGGTTGAGGAAGGACCCGCACCTTTTTCAAAGTTGTTAGTTCAGCAGCTAGCTCATCCAATTTCTTAGAGAGTTTGCTATTATATCCATTTTGGTACTCAGCTTTTTCCATTAGGTATAAGATGTCAAGTGAGGTAGAAGAATTGACATCTTCTAGATCATCACACCTCCTCTGGAGTACTTTGATGTATTTGATGGACTTCTTAGTCACATTAATAACATCATTAAGTACTGCGGCAACCTCATCCAAAGACAAAGGGGGTTCAGAATTTACCTCAGTGTGATTTCCTTTGTCTCTACTTTGGTCAGCTAATTGATTAGCATTAGAATTAGATGGCTGGTCAGCTGACTCTAAGTTAATTAGATCATCCTTTGCCATGAGACACACATTGGCAGAATCTTATGCCTCTTCATCTAAGGATGATGACTCTTGTTTAGAGTCACTCCAGGTAGTAGCAAGTGCTTTTTTATTCTTTTTCCACTTGAACTTGTCCTTCTTAGCTTTAGGACAGTTAGACTGAATATGCCATTTCTCACCACATTCAAAGCATTTGATATCTTTGTTATACTCTTTATTGAACTCCTTTTGTGGTCGTTCATCTGCTCCTTTCTTGTACTTCTTATCTTTTTTATCTTCTGGAAGTTTTTGTCTTTCCCCAAGAACCTTCTAAAATTCTTGGTCATCAGCGCAATTTCTTCCTTTATGTCCTCAGGATATTCTTCTTTAGAGGAATCTTCTTCATCATCAGCTCTCAGAACTATGGCTCTGGTAGAGCTCTCTTTTTCCTTGTGCCTGTGCTTCTTATACTCATCTTTATATTGCTTTAAAGACATCTCATGAGTCAACAAGGTTCCAATCAACTCATCAAACTTATAAGTCTTCATATCATGAGCTTCTTCAATAGCACTCTTCTTTGCTTCCCACTCCTAAGTCAAGCTTCTAAGAATCTGCTTGATAGTCTCTTTTTCTATGAAGGTCTTGCCAAGTCTTTTCAGCTCATTGATAATATTCATGATCCTGGTGTTCATGTTGGAAATATCTATTGGGAACTGACAGTCAAATTGAACATGCATAACAGGCACGGTGGAAACTCAAAATTTTGTCTGTGTCCCCAGGAACTCCTATTAGATGCATATAAATTAAATAAAGCCTTAATTAAAAAATTCTCTACCTAGGTTAGCATGCATAGGCTAGGCATACCATAATTCTAAATTATATCCTAGCACATATATTTTTTACTAGGCATGTTATAATTCTAAGCTATAAGCTAAGCATGTTATAACTCTAAGCTATAAAACAAGCATGAAATAAACTAATTATGCAAAAAAAACCTATGCATAATTATTAAGTCTAAAAAGGCTTAAAGAAAAAGGCCTAATAATTAAAAGAGAAAGAAAGAAAACTTACCAGTTGAAGCATATTTTAGCAGAACCTCCTTGTACAAGCCTCCAAGCGTAGGATAGCCTCTATGAGTATCCACACAAACCCTATCAACCAAAAACTCCCTAAGATGAAGAACTAATGAGCCTCAAGTAGTTCCTAGACCACTCCAGAAGCCCCACCCAAAAATATAAACTAGAGGTGCCTGAAGAAATTTAGGCTCCTCAAAAAGAACTTGATCGATTACCCGAGAGATTAATCTTTGCGAATCTCAACTTGGGATTTATGCTTGAGCTTCATACAAGTTGAAAGGGGGAACATGTGTGCCTATTTATAGGCTTGGAGGAGCAAAAATGCTCCCCCAAAACTGATGTGGGATGTGCACATCCCATGTGGGTTTGACCCGCGGATCCATATGGATCCGTGGGTCATGCTCGCATGCAGCGTGCCATGCACGCTACATGAAGCTGACGCAAGGCAGGCTCTTGCGTAGCATACCATGAGCCCAGTTCGGGGCACGCCTTTGGGCAGCCCACTTCCATTGGTTGCCGCAACCAATGCCTAGCATTGCTCGCACACCTTTCAGTGCATTTTCGGGCACTCGAGCTTGTACAAAATATATTTTGTACTCTCAGTCCAATTTAACTCGCGAAGGCACAATTCCCTTTTAATCCCTTTCAAATAAATATTTGTTTTATGACCCTAATAAATTAGTTACCGGTCAAAATAAATTCTTTGGTCTATCCAAAAATGATCTAATCATTTTTAACTAATAGAATAATAATCCAATTATTAATATGTTATATTTTTATATTAGAATAAATCTATTAGTTCTATACTTAGTCCGATGAAGGTTCAATGTGTGTGACCTTATGGGATCCCAAAGTATTAAGCTGTTAAGGCTTAACCAATCCTTGTTCTAATGAAACCATTGGGTTGAGGTTCTAGACCGTGAATAGAACTCGATTGCCTTAAACGACTATAGTACGCCTCTAGCAAGGGTCTACCGGCCCCCATTACTCAGAACGTCATTTGTGCTTATTACTTAATCCCGGTTAATGCAATAATTTTCTAATATGGTGAACTCCTTCCATTCTTTAATATTAGTACCATCTGGTTTATAGGGTTCAGTTAAAGTGTTAACCCACTAATAGCAAGGTTGCTCTAAGATATCCCAATTATTAACTTGTTACCGAAGTAATTTGCCTTTTACCATAGTGTGTTTGATTAGAAACTATTTCTATTAAACACATACTCTGATCAGAGGTTTATAGCAATCATCACTTCAACAAGTGGCCAGGCACAACTCCTTAATACATCCGGAGCGATGGATTCTTTCCGACTACTCAGCTTACCAACGTGTTGCCATAACTATACCCGTAATCACCTGTGACACCCTAAATTATTGAGTGCTTAGGAATGACCCAAAGTAGAGCGATAGTACCATACAAGGTAACTAGTATCTAAAGTATGACGATATTTGCAAAGCTTATTGCATGAAGATAAACACTAACACATTGTTATATACACCAAGTGTTTATCTTACTGCGATCTCCAATATATCTCCTAGATATATCCATGTGTCAAACTTAAGGCACCACCTTTAGTCCTTAGGAGATTGACTACTTGGACCCTTTCCAAGAAAGTTGACCACATGCTAGTCTTTCCGCTTCATCAATATCCTTTCTTGATGAAACTATGACTAGAGATAGTTTAGACATAATCATAATTGCACATGAAGCAGGTCTCACTAAATATAATCCAACTATAATTTCACTAACTTCATGCTATGATACGTTGAGGACTTTTGTATACATACATCAATGAATATATTTTAACGAGCTATAATATAATTATAAACACATGGATATAAACAAAAGATTAAATGCCTTTATTATTTAAATAAAATGTTTGTACTATTACATAATTAAGATATATCGCCCTAATTGCCTTATGGGCATACATCATATCCAACAAACTCCCACTTGCACTAAGGCCAATTAGCCATATGTCTTAATCCATATGCTTTAACTTGCTGGTCATGTTTGACTTGAGTTAATGGCTTCGACAGACCATCCACGAGGTTCCGATCAGTGGGTACATATTCTAGTCTTATTATCTTGGCATCAACAATCTCCTTGATTATATGATACTTTCTAGATACATGTCTATTTTTCTGATGAGACCGTGGTTCCTTTGCCTGAGCTATAGCACCATTGTTATCACAATACAAAGTAATTGGATCAACAGTCTCAGGCACCACACTGAGATCACCAATAAATCCCTTTAACCAGATATCTTCTTTTGTTGCTTCACATGCAACAATGTATTTAGATTCAGTGGTTGAATCAGCAGTAGTTTCTTTCTTGAAACTCTTCCAGCATACCGCCCCTCCATTTAGCACATACATAAAACCTGACTGGGACTTAAAGTCATCCTTGTCAGATTGAAAACTCATGTCAGTATAACCATTAATTGTGAGGTCACCTTTGCCATATATCAAGAACTCATCCTTAGTCCTTCTCAAATACTTAAGAAATGCCTTGACGGCCATCCAGTGCTTTTCACCTGGATCTGACTGATATCTGCTCGTAAAGCTCAAAGCCTGAGAGACATTTGGCCTAGTGTATATCATAGCATACATGATGGATCCTACTGTCGATGCATAGGGTATATCCTTCATACGCATTCTCTCCTGAGCTATCTTCGGACACTCAGATTTAGATAGGTTGATCCCCTTTGTCATCGGGAGATAACCTTTCTTCGAATGCTCAAGGTTGAACATATTCAATACCTTGTCTATATATGTACTTTGAGAAAGACCTAAAAGTCTCTTGGATCTATCCCTATAGATCTTTATACCTAGTATAAATGTTTCTTCACTAAGGTCTTTCATGGAGAATTTTCTTGACAACCATACTTTAACATTTTGAAGAAGAGAAATATCGTTTCCTATTAGTAGAACGTCATCGACAAACAATACTAAGAAAATGACTGCACTCCCACTAACATTCTTATAAACACAAGGCTCATTAATGTTTGGATAGAAATCTAGTTCACGAATTGTCTGATCAAACCTTCTATTCTAACTCCTGGATGCTTGCTTAAGTCCATAAATGCATCTTTGAAGCTTGCATACATTTGAGCCTTTCAGAGATGTAAAACCCTCAGGTTGTGTCATATACACATCCCGGTCTAAATCCCCATTCAAGAATGCTATTTTAACATCCATCTACCAGATCTCATAATCATAATGAGCAACAATGGCGAGGAGTATCCTTATGGATTTAAGCATGGCTACCGGTGAGAAAGTTTCATCATAGTCGATACCTTCACGTTGACTATAACCTTTCGCAACCAACCTTGCTTTATAGGTAATTATATTACCGTCCATGTCAGTCTTCTTCTTGAAGATCCATTTGCACCCAATTGGTCTAACCTCTTGTGGTGCATTAACCAAATTCCAAACTTGGTTCTCATACATGGAATCCATTTCTGATTTCATGGCTTTTAGCCATTTATTAGAATCTGAGCTTTTCATTGCCTCATCATATGTCCTTGGTTCATTATCCTCTAATAGATGCAGTTCTTTATCATCGGTGATGATAAAACCATATCTGCCGGGATCTTTATGAACATGACCTAATCTTCACAATATCTGTGTTTCGACAGGTTGTTCTTGGATCTCACTTTCTTATGTATCTAGAATGGGGTCAACTAGCTAATTATCTATTTCTTCCTCTTGAACTTCCAGTTCAATATTGCTCCTAATGACCTTTGCAAGTAAGTGTTACTTTTCCAAAAAGTGAGCATTCCGAGACATAAATACCTTCTGTGCTTCGTGTTGGTAAAATAAATATTGAATAGTTTCCTTTCGATATCCAATGAACAGACACTTGTCAGATTTGGCGTTCATCTTATCTAATGCTATCCTCTTTACTATAGCAGGACAGTCCCATACTCTTAAGTGACTTAGAGATGGCTTTTTATTACACCATCTTTCGTAAGGTGTAAAATCTGTTGTTTTAGAGGGCACTTTGTTCAATACATAAACCGCGGTCTCTAGTGCATATCCCCAAAAGGATTTACTAAGATCTGCATGGCTCATCATGGACCGAACCATATCTAATAAAGTCTGATTCCTCCTTTTTGACACTCCATTATATTGGGACGTACAAGGAGGGGTCGACTGGGGAGCTATCCCATTTTCCTTTAGATAATCCTAAAACTCCTGACTTAAGTATTCTCCACCTCGATGTGAATGAAGTGCTTTAATACTTTTCTAGCTATTTCTCTACTTCAGTTTTGTATAGTTTGAACTTTTAAAAACTTTTAGACTTGTGCTTCAATAAGTAAAAATAACTGTATCGTGAATAATCATCAATAAAGGTTATGAAGTAGGAGTATCTTCCTAGTGCCTGAACACTTATTGGACCACACACATCAGTATGTATAAGTTCCAATGTACTTGTGGTCCGTTCACCCTTTCCTTGAATGGGTAACTTTGTCATTTTTCCTCTTAAACAAGGTTCACAATCACCATAAGACTCCAAGTCTATTGGCCCAAAGTCTCCACGCTTATGCAACTTGGTTAAGTGATCTTTGTTTATGTGGCCTAAACGATAATGCCATAAGTAGAAGGAATTCTCATTATCTAATTTAACTTTCTTCTCATTATTTATATTAAAAACTTCTGTTTTAGTATCAAGAACATAAATGCCACCATTCAGTATCCATAACCATAAAGAACATTATTCAAATGAATCTGACAATTATTATTCAAAAATAAAATTTTAAATCCTTCTACTGCTAAACACACAATAGATACAATACTCTTAGTAACACTTGGAATGTAGTAACAATTATTCAAAACTAAAATAAGTCAACTTGGAAAAGCAAGATTAAAGCTTTTTACGGCTAATGCCGCAACTTTGGCTCCATTTCGCACTCGTAGGTCCATCTCCCCTTTTACAAGTCTTCTACTGTTCCTTAGACCCTGCACAGAAGTACATATATGAGAAGCATAACCAGTATCTAATACCCAAGTGGATTCACATGGAAAAGTAGCATAGGTTTCAATTGCAAACATACCTAAAGTAGATGCCTCTGCAGGCTTCTTCTTCAAGTGTTTAGAAGCAGGAGCTTTGCATTCCCTCTTCCAATGTCCTGGTTTCCCACACTGGAAGCAGACATACTTAGATGTCTTCTTCTCTTTCTTCTTCTTACTGATTCTTTTCTTGGCACCCAATGCCTGCTTCTTTTTCTTAGAAGCCTTGCCTTTCTAGACCAACAGTAGTGGTTTCTTATCGTTCTTGATCTGAGGTCGTACTATTTTCAGTATGTTGATTAATCAGGGATAGTAGAATTAATCTTGTTCATGTAATAGTTAGTCACAAAGACTGAGTAACTATCTATCAAGGACATCAAGACAAGGTTAATGCTCAAGTCATGATTCATCTCAAATCTTAATTGATTCAGCTTCTCAAGGTATCCCAGGAGTTTCAGTACATACTGAGAGGCAGAGGAGCTAGCCTGCATCTTAGTTCCAAAAAGGAGCTTGGAGGTCTCATACCACTCTGTCCTTTCCCGCTCCAAAAAGAGCTCATCAACATGGAAAACCATGTCCCGTAAGGGCATGTTCTCATGTTGTTTTTTAATATCAGGATTCATGGACCCCAACATGATACACATGGTAGTCTCACAATCTTTTGTGTGCTTCAACCAGGCCTCATGTTCCACATGATCCTCAACATCAGGTTGAACAGGGAAAATTTGACTTAGAATATAGGCAATTCCCTCGTATTTGAGAATAATTCTCATAGCTCGAAACTAATCAGAAAAGTTCGAGCCATTCAGTTTGGTGTCAAGTAACATACGAAGATTAACGTTGGAAGTCATTTTCAACCTAAGATATAAGAAAAGAAAAGGAGTTTAGATATTAGTTTAAGTACATGCATTTAATATAAGGACTTTTAATAAATATATTTGTCCTACTATTTTCTTTGAAATTTACTATAGCCTGTTTTATTGAATTCGGGAATTTCAGCCTAGCTAAATTTCCTAGTAGGTAGCATCTATAACTAGTCATTATGACCCTCAATTTTATGAGTCAAGTCACAATAGTAAGTTATTGTTGGAATCGCATTCCATTTGCATCGTATGAAATTGCTAATACATTCAAGTTCCCTAAGCCCAAGGGACGTGTGCTCTTATATTAGCATTTCCTTGAATATGTCTCGGATCTGGGCCTAGCCCCCAATTTTATGGTGGACTACCCCAGTTCTGTTTAGGCAGACCCTATCCCAAACTTTACAACCAATCAATATGGACTTGAAGGAATGCTTTGTATAGCACTTTGATAGCCCAAATAGACCGTATTATAAATTTGAGTAAGGAAGACTATAGCTTGCCTTCATATATTTACTTTGGGATTTTATTGGTGTTAAACATCTCACCCAATCTAGGATTTTAGTAGATGGACATATTTATAATAACTTATATTAATTCAGTGAATTTTAGAATTAATTTATAAGGTCCAACCTTAGGTCGGTTCAAACTCTTTATTATAATCATTACATCAACCCAAATAATATGCAAAATAATTAACACTTTTATTTGTTATATTTATATTGCATTTCCTTTAAACTTTTATTCAATAAATTTAATTTTTACTTTGTTATAGAAACATATAGAAGCACCATCTTATAAACTAGAAACAAATTAGTCCATATTTAATCCCCGATTGGTTAAGCTGCACCGATATAGGTTCCCAGGTAGGAGAGGTGCCCTTGAAGCGAGTAGCCACCAAGTCCAATCCTTAGCCAGAACAAATAAGGGCACAAACTTGAAGACCAATGGATTCTCCTGAACTAATAAATTTTTTTTTCAATTCATGTAAATTGAAAGCATCTATAACCCATGTAATTTAAATAAATTATTGAGCAAGCTTATTCAAAATTATTCACAACCATTTTTCTAACCTTGAAATGAAAAGCACAAGTTCATATATAATGTTCCAAACAATTAAATAAACAATAAATCATTTCATATAGAAAATAATATTTAGTTTGCTTCTAACTTAATTATACACTAAATAGGAGGGCTCTGATACCACTGTTGGGAACTGACAGTCAAATTGAACATGTATAACAAGCACGGTGGAAATTCAAAATTGTGTCCCTGTACCCAGGAACTCCTATTAGATGCATATAAATTAAATAAAGCCTTGACTAAATGATTCTCTACCTAGGTTAGCATGCATAAGCTAGGCATGCCATAATTTTAAATTATATCCTAGCACATATATTTTATGGTAAGCATGTATAACTCTAAGCTATTACCTAAGCATGTTATAACTCTAAGCTATAAGCTAAGCATGTTATAACTCTAAGCTATAAGCTAAGCATGTTATAACTCTAAGTTATAACTCTAAGCTATAACCTAAGCATAAAATAAACTAAGTATGCAAAAACAACCTAAGCATAATTATTAAGTCTAAAAATGCTTAAATAAAAAGACCTAATAATTGAAAGAGAAAGAAAGAAAACTTACCAGTTGAAGTGTGCTTTAGCAGAACATCCTTGCACAAGCCTCCAACTGCAGGATAGCCTCTATGAGTATCCACACGAACCCCACCAACCAAAACCTCCCTGAGAGGAAGAACTAAGGAGCCTCAAGTAGTTGCGAGACCACTCTAGCAGACCCGACCCAAAAATATAAACTAGAGGTGCCCGAATAAATTCAGGCTCCTAAAAAAGAACTTGCTCGATTACCCGAGAGATTAATCTTTGCGAATCTCAGCTTGGGATTTATGCTTGAGCTTGGTACAAGTTGAAAGGGGGAACATGTGTGCCTATTTATAGGCTTGGAGGAGCAAAAAAGCTCCCCCAAAATCGATGTGGGATGTGCATATGCACATCCCACATGAGTTTGACCTGCGGATCCATATGGATACGTAGGTCATGCCCGCATACAGCGTGCATGAAAAGCAGGCTCTTGTGAGTCTGACTTGCATGCGAGCTGGGCCTCAAAGTCTATGCCGCGAGCCCAGTTCGCGGCGTGCCTTTAGGTAGCCCATTTCCATGGGCTACCACAAGCAATGCCTAGCATTGCTCGCATACCTTTTAATGTATTTTCGCGCACCCGAGGTTGTACAAAATATATTTTGTACTCTCGATCCAATTTAACTCTTAAGGCACATTTCCCTTTTAATCCCTTTCAAATAAATATTTATTTTATGACCCTAATAAATTAGTTACTGCTTAAAATAAATTCCTTGGTCTATCCAAAATTGATCTAATCATTTTTACCCAATAGAATAATAATCCAATTATTAATATGTTATACTTTCGTATTAGAATAAATCTATTAGTTATTTACTTAGTCCGATGAAGGTTCAATGTGTGTGACCTTATAGGATCCCGAAGTATTGAGCTGTTAAGGCTCAACCAACCATTGTTCTAATGAAACCATTGGCTTGAGGTTCTAGAACGTGAATAGAACTCAATTACTTAAACGACTGTAGTACGCCTCTAGCAAGGGTTTACCATCCCCCATTACTCGGAACGTCATTTGTGCTTATGACTTAATCCCGGTTAATGCAATAATTGTCCAATATGATGAACCCCTTCCATACTTTAATATTATTGCCATTTGGTTTATAGGGTTTGGTTAAAGTGTTAACCCACTAATAGCAAGGTTGCTCCAAGCTATCCAGTTATTAACTTATTTCCAAAGTATATTGCCTTTTACCATAGTGTTTTTTATTAGAAACTATTTCTATCAAACACATACTCTGATTAGAGGTTTATAGCAACCATCACTTCAATAAGCCGCCAGGTACAACTCCTTAATATATCCGGAGATGGATTCTTTCTGACTACTCAGCTTACCAACGTGTTGCCATCACTGTACCCCTAATCACTCGTGACACCCTAAATTAATGAGTGCGTAGGAATGACCCAAAGTATAGCGATAGTACCGCACAAGGTAACTAGTATCTAAAGTATGAGGATATTTGCAAATCTTATTGTATGAAGATAAACACTAACACATTGATATATACACCAAGTGTTTATCTTAGTGCGGTCTCCAATATATCTCCCAGATATATCCATGTGTCAAACTTAAGGCACCACCTTTAATCCTTAGGAGATTGACTGCTTGGACCCTTTCCAAGAAAGTTGACCACATGCTAGTCATTTCCCTTCATCAATATCCTCTCTTGATGAAACTATAACTAGGGATAGTTTAGACATAATCATAATTGCATATTAAGCAGGTATCACTAAATATAGTCCAACTATAATCTCTCTGACTTCATGCTATGATACGTCAAGGACTTTTGTATACATACATCAATGAATATGTTTTAACTAGTTATAATATATTTATAAACACATCTATATAAAGAAAAGATTAAATGCCTTTATTATTTAAACAAAATATTCATACTATTATATATTGAACTTAGGCACATCAATGAGAGCGTCCGCAATGGAAAAAAAGCAGGATTTGAGGAGGTTCGGAAAATCTATTCTGATATGACTAATTTAAGCATTACTACTCCTTCTTCCAGAACTTCATCTGCTATTCCGTAAAGCCTGCTCCTACCAATTATCCAAGACTTGGTTCAATATATAGGAGATACAGGCTTCTTTGGCTACAAACGTCAACTCACTCTCCTAAAAGCATTGCTCCCCTTCTTTGAAGAAGAAGACAGACAACATGTTCTAACAATGCACCCAAATATCACCAAATCATATGCACAACTCTGGAAATTATTCAAACCACTCCATCTTATTCCTGCAATAGTAGACAAGATTGTTAAACAGTGTCAAGCAAGGAATGTAGATTACTCTGTCCACTCCGAAGCCTAGGAAAATAATTGGGATCAATGATCCTACATGGTTATAGACCCCCCAGCAGATGTAAACACAAAGGGGGAGAAAGGTAAAGGCAAAGAGGGAGAAGCAACCGAAAAGGATCAGGAGTAGTATAGTTGATTAGAATAGTTATCTTAACGTAAAAATCTATAATAGCTAGTTATGACAATTTTTCACTTATGTTCTTTTGTATTTGTAGCCCTGAACTTCATTGATGTTAACTATTGTTAAAAGCAGAAGTAATATATAGTGAAAATTTTTATTTAAAATTTCTTCTAAGTAGAATTATCAATTGTACTTCAAAAACTTAGAAGCTAGAATGCAAAAAGTTTGGGGGAGTCTAGGATGCTAGAATTATGGGGGAGAGAATTGTAAATGACTAAGTATCAAGAATCATACTTAGTTCATATCCCATATTTATATGCTCATTGTACTTAGGTTTTTGTTTCCATCAAATGGGGGAGATTTTTGGGAAACAATGATCCGGAACAAGCCTATTCAAAATAAGCATTCAGATCTGGTTTGAAGCAAACAAAACCTCTAAGTCCAAGAAGAGCATCCGGATGAACAATAAGGATAATAAAATCTCTAAGTCTATGGTGAAAGAACCCGGTTAGAGCTTGGAAAGGAAACAAACTGCTAACCACCTAAAGGTTGCATCTAGAGAAAAGAACTAATTGAAGAGCATCTAGTTTAGGACTGAGTCTGAAGACATCTGGAAGACTCATCTCAAGACAAAGGGAATATTTCAAATATTCAAATTCCCTCCATTTGGTCTATAGTCAAATAACCCTTTCTGCCTTGAAAGATTAAAAAGTTAACTTGCATGCATTTTAGAAAAGGACAAAAGGTCTAACTTGTTGGAAAGAGGTGATACCTTTTTAACCTAGACCATTGGTGTAGCGCGTGGAGTCCAAACAAAAGAAAAATTTGCATAAAAGTTGGTTGTACACAAAAAGCCAAACAAACGACTACTGATACCTTTTTGCATCAATCCCAACAATTCAAATGGGTCAAATAATGTATCTAACAGATTGATTAATGGCTCCGAAAGCGCCACCTCATACCTTATCAACGGTGAAAATTGAAGAGTAACCCAACGGTACACAATGACTAAATTTATAATGAAAGCCTATAAAAGGAAAGCTTCACATGTTGAGAAAGTGCTGGTTGATTTTTAAGAAGCTATCACGTTAAGAATTCAAGTTATTCCAATCAGTCAATAAATCCCTTCTAGAACCAAAAACTCCAATTTGTTTGTAAGGATCTTCAAGTGAGATATAAACTTGAACAATCCAAAAACCAATCTTATTGATAAAACAAAGTGTAAGATCTCATACTTCAGTGAGTATTGAGAGTGGGACTTAGCTTAAACTAGGAGAGTTTAAGTGGTATATCCCTGTGGGACTCAGCTTAAATTTGTATAGAATTTAAGTGGTATATCCTGCTAAAGAAAAGGACTTAGCTGAAGATTGGTGTCTTTAGTGGAATATTCTACATCCAGAAGAGAGGAGATCTCTGGAGACAATTGTAAAGGCTTGATTCCTGCCCGTTGAAAGGAATCTCACTAGTGGATAAAGCTCGGAGGAGGAAACTTCGAGGACTACAGTAGACGGGGCCGAGCCAGTGTAAATCTCTGTGTTTGAATTTACTTAATCTAACTTTTACAATAAGTACATTATATTTCATACTTGCATCCTCCGGATCAAATAAATTCAGATCAGTTCAAACACATTACATAGACCTTTTTCAAGTCTATAGGTCATTCACACCCCCTCTGACCTTAAATACATAAGCACAGGGACCAACACGGGCGACCTTTTTCCGACTGTTTAGGGTAGGAAAAAATAAAGCGTGGCAAAGTGAGCCGGGGGAAGGATCATTGTTTAAGAGGTGTGAGGAAAATATTCATTAAATTGATGTTGATGTTGAAGTTCAAGTTTAAGTCCAATTTAGTAGTTAAAAATACGAGATTAGAATCTCGTATTTTAAGATAGAGGCGCCACCAGGTTAAGCTCCACCTAGAATTTTAGGTACGGTATTCCTACCGGGTGATTAGACCGCACCTTAAAACAGAGATTCTGGGCTCGGATGATGTTGCCTATTCTTCATTTAATAAATCAAATCGTTTATTTTTTCAATAAAAGCTCTTTTATTCTTATGCGATTTAAATCCTCCTAGTTTAGAATTTTCGGTTAAAATTATCCATACATCATACAACGCATCATACAAAAGTTATAAAATAAAGCAAATAAATTAATTATTACATGGCTTTATAAACTCCTATACATTTTTCTAATGCGGAAAAATAAATACCGAGAGATCAAAATCGAGTCTCAACCAAACTTATCAACACCAAAATAGCTGCAAATGCGATAAACCAATCACAAATAATGCATAAATATTTAAAGGTAGAAAATCAAATTTTATCATGGAGAAAAACATTTTTTTGGGAATTTTTAGAGTTGAAAAGGCATTTTTTAGGCATTTAAAGGTTATTTAATCAATTCAATAATAAATCAAATTAAAAAATATTTTAATTTATTTTAGAATATTTAGGATTTTTAAAAAATTTTCTGGGTGTGAATCAGTGAGAAAAACGCGAAAAAAAAACGACAGAAAAATGAAGCAAAAGAGGCTCAAAACCAAACTCAAACCGGTAAGGCTGAAGTGGCAGCCCACACCGCCACCGTTAGAGCTGCCACCACCCTAAGGACAGCGGTGAAGGCTATAGTGGTGGCAGTGGGGGCTGTGGTTTCAGCTTACCGTTTGAGTGTGCTTTTGAGGGAAGATCTGAATGTTTTTACGCCCATAAACTCAAAATCATCGGGATTTTAAGTCGCAATCAACGTTGTTTTAGTAAATCTGAACTTAAAACACTCAAAATGATATTTAATTTATAGATTTGGGGGGAAAGGACCCAAAAAAACTCAAAAATCACTAGGACCTCTACAAGATTAAAGGTGTTGGAAACAATGATCCGGAACAACAAATAATCTGAATCAGGTTTGAAGTAAACAAAACACCTAAGTACAAAAAACCTAAGTCACTTTATCCGGACATATAACCAAAACATCCAAAGTCCAAGACAAGTGAAGACAATTACTTAAGCAGGAATGGAAGCATCTGGTTAAAGTTTGGAAAGGAAACAAACTTTGAACTGCCCAAAACAGCATCCGGAAGAACTAATTGAATAGCATCCGGATATCAAAAGAAAAGTCATCTAGAAGACACAGTTATAAAGACAAAAGGAAAAGTTTCGAAAATAACTCTTCCCTACACTTTGGTCTTCAAGTCAAAGATCCTTTTCCCAAAAGCAAGACAAAACCGACAGCTAGCATTTTTTAGAAAAAGGATAAAGGACTGACGTAGGAAATAGAAAACGGTAACAACCTTTTTCACCTAGACCAATGAGAAAGGCGCGTGGCACACACATTTCGGACTACTTGCATAAAAGTTGGTGAGTCACTAAAATACAAGGAAAATGATCTCTGACAACTTTTCAGCCTCAATCACAAGGATTTAAATGGGTTAAAATCTCTGTCTAATGGATTGATCAACTATTCTAGAAGTGCCACATATTTCCTTATCAATGGTGTAGATTAAATTCAAGTTCAACAACCCATAATGGCTACATTTATAATGGAAGCCTATAAAAGGGAAGCTTCACAAGCTAAGAAGGTGCTAGTTGATTTTGAGAAAGCATTAACAATAGAATTCGCTAAAGCAATCAGTAAACACATCCCTCCAAGAATCAATCAAACTCCAAATCTGTTTGTAAGGATTCCCAAGTGAAATTATAAACTTGAGAAAGTCCAAAACCAAAACCTTTGAGAAAACAAAGTGTAAAGATCTCACACTTGGGTGAGTGGTGAGATCGGGATATAGCTTAAAGTAGGTTCTTTGAGTGGGATCTTCCTGTAGGACTCAGCTCAGGTTTGGGTAGAAATCTAAGTGGTATATCCTGCTAAAGACAAGAGGACTCGGCTAGGAGTTGGTGCTTCTAGTCGTATATCCTACATCCGGAAGGGGTTACTATCCGGAGATAAATTGTAAGGCTTAATTCCTGCCAATTGGAAAGGAATCCACTAGTGGAAAAGCTCGGAGGAAGGAAACTCCGGGGACTCAAGTAGGCGGGGCCGAACCAGGATAATATCCTTGTGTTTGATTTTCTAACTCTTTACTTTCTTGCACTATATTTTATATCTGCATCATCTAGATCCATTACATCCAGAATATAATCAAACACTCTACACAAAGACTTTTTAAAGTCTGTTAATTCCACGAAAAAAGGGTCATTCAACCCTCTCTGACCTTATTTAGACCCTCATAGGGACCAACAAGTGATATCAGAGCAAGTGCTCAAACTAGAGATATAACAATCTCGAGCTAAAGGTTCATATATTTTGATTCAAGAATCAAAATGAGTTTCCAAAACTCAAACCTTCTTCCGGAGGGTATGTCTATTACCCGTCCTCCACTCTTAACCGGTGAATGCTACATGTTCTAGAAAAACCAGATGAATAATTTCATTCAGGTATAAAGCATGATGGCATGGTTAGCCATTGAAAATGGCCCATATGACCCTACTCACGAAGAAGAGGGTTTTACAACCCGAAAGCAATCCAATCTATGGGATGAGAATGAGTATAAGAAATTGCATGAAAACACAAATGCTATTAACATGCTTCATTATGCTCTTAGTGCAGCTAAATTTAATAGGATATCAGGATGTGAGGCTGCACAAGAGATTTGGCAGAAATTGGAAGTGACCTACGGAGGAACAAAAAAGGTCAAGGAAGCCAAAATAGTTCTACTACAGCAAAAGCTTGAATCCTTCAAAATGGAGCCTAAAGAATCCATCAGCAGCATGAACACTATATATACCAATCTAGTGAATGAGATGAAGAGGCTAGGGAAGGAGATCTTAGAAGTAGATATGGTCAAGAAGGTGCTCCGGAGTCTCACCAAAAGACTGCCATTAAGGAAGCTCATGACTTAAATTTCTACAGCTATGATGAGCTTATTGGTAATCTCTTGACCCAAGAGCTATCCCTGGAGAGATATAGCCAAGAAGAGAAGAAGCCTGAAGATAGAGAGAAAGCTATTACACTCAAGGTAAAATCCACCGGATCAGCCTCATCCGGAGAGGAAAAGCAACTCACGAAATCTCAAAGTAACAAGGAACAAATGGCTATGCTAGCTAGATAGTTTAATAGATTCCTGCAAAAGAAAGAAAGGAGGAATTCCAGAAAGTATGAATCTAAAAGATCAAGGGAAGGCACCTCTAGAAGACATAGGCCCAGAAAGAATCCGGAAGAAAAGAAGGATCCAAAAAAAGAAGCTACCTATTTCGAATGTGGAGAGAAAGGCCACTTTAGAACCAAGTGCCCCAAACTTAAAGAAATAAGAAATACAAGAAGAAGGCAATAGTGGCAACTTAGATCAATAGTGAGGAAAGCATTAGCTCATCTTCAACATAAGAAGAAGAAGAGGCTACTAACTATGCATTTATGGCACTAACTGATCCCAAAACAGAGCAATCCACAAGAAACGTCTCTAAGCAAGACATCGTGCAAATCAAAAAATCAAAATCAGTAATGGCCAGTACTGAGGTAAACTCTCATTCTAATTCTGTTTTTAACTTTGAACTTACTAGAGCTCTAAGGATTATGATCAAGAATGTTAGGAAGAACACAAAGGCAATCAAATCCTTAAGAATACAAGTGTTAGAACTCGCTGAGGATGCTAAAGCATTGGCACAAGATGTCAATCTGATAAGAGCCACAAAGTACATTGATGTGGTAGAAGAAAACTTCCTGAGAAATCAAGTGCAAATCTTAAGTGCCAACTTGTTCGGGTAAGATAGGGAGCTAACTCTAATGAAGGAAGCATCCGGAAGGAAAATAGGTCCTTCACAAACAAGAAGGAATCCAAGGTAGGGAACACAAAGAAATCAAAACTCTGGTGCTAAAAGAAATCTAGGACCCTCAAATCAAAAAGAGAAGAAACCTCAGAGGCAAACTCAAGCATAGAGATACACAACTGCCCAAAAAGGAAAAGCTAAAGTAGTCCATAACAAGCAACCTGCCAAACAAAGAAGGGATTATGGAGCAGAAGTTGCACCCCAAACCAACTTTTGGATACATACTAGATAAACAAGCATACAAGAAGTTGGATATATGGGAACCTGTGGAAAAGAAGATCTTGAAAAGATCTAGAAGAAGCAAGAGCAGAACACACCCATCTTAGGATACAGGTTTTGTGGGAAAAATAACCATATTACTAAACTATGTACATTTAAAAATGGTTATTATGATGTTAATCCTTGGCCTGAAATGGTTGATAACCTGAGAGGACCCAAATCTAATTGGGTATCCAAACCCACTTGATCTATTTTGCAGGTATGCCTTAGATCCACTGTAGATCAACACACTTGGTACATTGATAGTGGATGCTCAAGGCATATGACAGGTGATGAGAAGGCCTTCATCACTTTAATCGGGAAGAAAGGAGGCAAAGTGAGCTTTGGAGACCATTAAAAGGGACAGATAATTGGACATGGAACCATTGGATCTGAATTAAAGATAGAAGATGTCTCGTTAGTTGATGGACTGAAGTTCAACCTGCTAAGTGTTGCTCAACTCTGTGACAAAGGAAGAAAAGTCACCTTTGACTCCAGAGGTTGCTCAATCATTGGTAGTAAGTCGAATTAACTCAATCTTTATGCACCTAGAGTAAATAATGTTTATTCAGTTAACATTGAAAATGAGAAAAAGAATATATGCTTGGTGTCTAAAGAAGAAGAATCATGGCTATAGCACCGGAGGTTGGCACATGTTAGCATGAAACTCCTATCCAAATTAGCCAAAAAGGAATTGGTTATGGGTTTGCCTAAGGTTGCTTTTGATAAGGATTACATATGCACTACATGTCAATTAGGTAAACAACATTAAAAAAAAGTTTCCCTTCCATCTCATACATACCTTCCAAAAGATTTCTTGAACTCTTGCACATTGATCTCTTTGGTCCAATCAAGCCATTGAGTATAGGTAGAAGAGAATACACCATTGTCACTATGGGTGATTATTCTCGCTATACCTGGGTGGCTTTGCTAGCTAGCAAAGATGAAGCCTTTGACCAATTCTTAAAAATATTCATCCGAATAGAAGTAGAACAGGGCATAAGCATTGCATCCATCTAGAGTGATAATGGAGGAGAATTCAAAAACAGGCACTTTGCAGAATTCTGTGAATCCAAGGGCATTGAACATAACTTCTCTGCTCCTCACACTGCTCAGCAAAATGGAGTTGTTGAGAGGAAAAATAGGAACATAACTGAGATGGATAAAACAATGCTAAGTGAGAATTGCTTGCCAAAATATTTCTGGGGTGAGGCCACAGCATGGTATATTTTGATTAGAGCTCTCATTAGAAAGACCTTAGAAAAGACCCCCTATGAAATCTTGAAGGGAAGGAAACCCAAAATTGGGTATTTCAAAGCCTTTAAATGTAAATGCTACATCCTAAATGACAGAGAACAATTAGTAAAATTTGACCCCAAATCTAATGAAGTAATTTTTCTTGGCTACTCAACACATAGCAAAGCTTACAGAGTCTATAACAAACGAACTCAAACTGTGGTAGAGTCAATACATGTAGCGTTCGATGAGACTAACCATGTAGGAAGAAGAAGTTCAAATCCGGAAGATGTAACTCCGGAAGTTGAAAACCTTGGATAAAAAGAAGAAGTTTAGATTCTAGATTCCTTCCAGATCGAGAAGTACAAGGAAGAAGATGAAGGAATCAATCTCAATCCAGAAGGACCACAAAGCTATCTCAATCATCATGAGATAGACTTTAATGATCAAGAAGAAGAAGTTGAGGCAGTTGAGGAACAAGCCCCAAACCAGCATGAAGAGCTACCAAGAGAAGTCAGGACTAGAAGAGATCATCCGGTTGTAGCCATTTTAGATAATGTTCAAAATCCAGTCAGAACCAGAGGGCAACTCAATAGGATAATGAGCCATGCTGATTTTGTCTCTCTCATTGAGCCAAAGAAATTTCAAGATACTGAAGGAGATGAAAGTTGGATGATGATCATGCAAGAAGAACTAGATCAATTCACCAGAAATGATGTTTGGGATCTAGCACCACCACCAAAAGGAAAGTCAATCATTGGCACCAAATGGGTATTCCAGAATAAGCTAGATGAATCCGGAGTAGTGGTGAGAAACAAGGCAAGATGGGTTGCCCAAGGCTACAATCAACAAGAAGGGATTGACTTTGAAGAAACATTTGCCCCTATGGCAAGATTGGAGGCAATCCAGATTCTATGTGCTTTTATATCATTCATAAGATTCACACTGTTTCAAATGGATGTCAAAAGTGCATTCTTAAATGGAGCTATCTAGGAAGAAGTCTATGTCAAGAAACCACCTAGATTTGATGACTCAAAACATCTAGATCATGTATACAAGTTGAAGAAGGCCCTCTATGGATTAAAGCAAGCACCAATAGCTTGGTAAGATAGACTAACACATTTCTTATATCCAAGGGATATATCAGGGGGAAGGCAGACATAACTCTTCATCAAGAAGAAGAAGGATGGTATCATTCTAGTCCAAATTTATATTGATGTGTGAAGAATTTAGCACCGAAATGCAGAAAGAGTTTGAGATGTCCATGATGGGAGAACTTAATTTCTTCCTTGGTTTAACTATCAAGCAAAGTCCGGATGGGATTTTCATAAACCAATCCAAGTACACCAAGGAGATCTTGAAGAAGCTTGAAATGGACAAAAGATAGCCTATGTCCACTCCAATGGGTTCAGATACAATCCTATCCAAGGATTTTGAAGGAGAAGAAGTTGATCAGAAGCTATATAGAGGAATGATTGGATCACTATTTTACTTGACAGCTAGCAAACCTGATATATACTATGTAGTTTGCTACTGTGTAAGGTACCAATCCAATCCTAAGGATTCATATCTCAAAGCAGTAAAAGAATCATGAGATACCTCCTAGGAACCATTGAAGTTGGGTTATGGTATCCTAGTAACAGGAATTTCACACTTTAAGGCTTCACTGATGCTGATTATGGTAGAGACACTCTTGACAGAAAGAGTACATCCGGAGGCTATCACTTTCTTGGAGATTGCTTGGTATCGTGGTATAGCAAAAAGCAAACATCAGTTGCTTTATCAACCACAAAAGCTGAATATATGATAGCAGGAAGTTGTGTAGCTCAACTCCTATGGATCAAGAAACTATTGGAAGATTATGGAGTTCAATCCAGATGTGTTGAAGTGATGTGTGAAAACAAAAGTGTCATTGATGTGTTAAAGAATCTAGTACTTCATAGCAGGATAAAGCATGTTAACATCAGGCATCATTTTATCCGGGATCATGTGATAAAGAAGGATGTTGCATTTGTATACATTCCAACCAATGGGCAAAGATCATATATCTTTACCAAGCCACTGAGTAAAGATCAATCAACAAGCTAAGGGAGTTAATTGGAATGTCCAATCTAATTTAAGGGAAAATCCGAAAAACTATTTGGGATTAGTTTAAGGTCCTATGAGTCAGGGAATCCAAAAAAGAAGAAGAAATTATGTTGACTCTAGATCCGGAATAAAGACTGCCAACTCAGCAGACAGAAAGGACAAATGGTAGAAAAAGCGCTGAAAAGTAACTGTACACGTTTTGAATTTCAAATGCCCATTAGGTGTTACACGCGCAGTAAAATTAAATGGTTGTTTTAAGAATAAACCTTTAATGCCATTTACCTCTCTCATAAATTCCATCTGCCATGTCATCAATCCGGTTAACTTTAACTGCATCCGGATTACCATTATACCCTCACTTTAGAGATTATATATAAACCCCCCAAATTTCCCCTTCTTCCTCAAGCGAGCAACTCACTATTGTTACTCTGCAAAAATCAATTTCCAAACCCTAATTTCTTCAAAAACTCTCAAATGGCAGCCATAATGTTAAACAACAAAATTCAAATGCTTCCTCCAAGAAACATCTTTGTAGAATCCGATCTCAAAGATGAAGACTTCACACCTCTCAAGCTCAAAACAAATGACTCAGTAGTTCCCATTGACTTCTTAGGAGATAATTTTCTCTTTGAAATAGACCCTTACTCCAAACTGATTGAGGATCAACATCTAGGTGATTTCCTCAAGATCAATTGCCTAACTTATTCGGATTTGGTGTGGGAATTCTACTCAAATCTGAGAGTACACTCCTACCTTAATGCTCTTAGAACCATGGTTCAAGGGAAGGAAATCACTATCTCTCTGAAATTCTTTAGGAAGTACCTCAACATAAAGAATGATGGAGTTTAACTAAGGAACAATGGGGATGAACTGCTTGTGAAGTATCACCCCAAGATTTGGCTTCATGCTAATTACTTCAGAGTTAAATTCTTAACCTATTTTCCGGAAACACCAAGATATCTCCAACACATTCTTGCTAAGTTGATCTTGATCTGAAAGGGCTCTCTAACCATAGTATCCTCCTTCCAACATTACGTATTACAATACTGTGTGAAGAGTAGAGAGGTGAACATGCCAGTACTAATTATCCACTATCTGAGGCAGCACAGAATCTCCTATGGTGCCCTCATCACTAGAATCCTCCTAGCTAATAAAATCAATCTATCCGAATTTCAAGTTGTTCAAGGAAAGGAGATTCTTGAGAAGAACTTTAAAAAGCTAGTTTTCAGTGAAACATGGAATGAGGAGAAAGCTAAGAAGCAAAGGAAGGAAAAGAAGGAAAAAAGTGGGTTCAGAAAGGCAGTTGATTCGGTCGAAAATGCCCTTATTCCCAAGAAGGCCAGAACAAGCAAACCCAAAGCACAATATCAGCTAGCATTGGTTCCGATGGATGAGGTTAATGAGGATACTCAAACCCTCACTCAACTTATGAACAGGAGTCCTGAGAAGCCTAAGAAAAGGGGGAGATTGATAAAGGCAGCAGCCAAGAAGGGGAGAAATGTGAAACCCTAGAAGTAATGGTGGAGGACTAGGCTCCGATTGTAGCAGAGGCTATCTTAGCCGGAAGAAGAAAGGCCGAAAAAACCTTGGATGAAATCCTAGATGATAATGGAGAGGATGAAGAGACTGGGGATGAAGCTCCAGAACCAAAGAGGAGGCAGTTCACAAGAGAGGGATGCACCTTTAATGAGGCTTTGGCAGCTCAGAAAAGCAAAACCAAGAAGCCTGCGGGAATTGTTATAGATGAAGGAGTTATAAAAAGGCAACAAGAAGCTAAATTGGCTAAGGGCAGAACAACAAAGGGGAAACATGTGCCCGAATCTACTAAGGAAGTCACTCTGAATGATCCACAATATGATGTAATAAAGGAGGCAATGAAAGATAATGATAGAATAAACAAGTTGACAATAGAGGGATGACCCGGAGGCTCTTCCGATGCTCAAACTATTCTTGTAGCTCCTATGGACTTGGAAACTATTACTCGCATTTGGGAAGTAGATCTATCAATTTTCCAACTCAGAACCGGACCACTTTCGGAAAATTTTCTCAATCCAGAAGCTGAGACCATCCATGTAGAAAGTCCTAAAAACGCATATGAAGAGGGTGTTAAGGACACTGCCAACACGCTTAGGGGAGTCGTTGAAAGTCCTGAAAAGGCAAAGAAGGGGAGACTGAGGACATTGCCAGTCTTCTAGGGGTTGTGGACGTAGATGAAGGAAGAGTAGAAGCAGATAATCAGGATCAAACTCATGAGGTGATCCCTGACTTAATTTCCTTTGATGTCAATCTGATACTGCTACTATTATCAGTAGATAAAACTTAGGACAACTTAGATACAAACACCCAAATTGTATCTAAGGAACAAGAGTCCAACCCAAAACAAATCTTTTCGAAGGAGGGACTAGGTCTAGGATCCGATGAAAATGCTTCTAAAGCAAATTCAAAGGGCAAGGCTAGTCCAGAGGAAAGGTTGGAGGAAAGGGTGGAAGAAGACAGGGAGGAAGATGTGGAGATAATGCCATGGGCTGAAGAGCAAAGAAATAATAGAGAACCATCCAGATCATCTGGAAGCAGGTCAAGCACTGAAGAAACAACCTTTTCCTCTTTCGGTCACCTACAAAAACCCAGAACTGTAAGCCCCTTGCCAACTAGGCATGAAAAACTAAGAGTGGCTCTGAGACTCATAGAAGAAGCTATTATTGAGGGACACAGAGAAGACAAAATCTCTAAAGCACTCCAGGAAGTGATCGGTGCACTAAAATTCATGGAGAAACTCTTACAAGAAAACTCTCATTCTCCGGATTTGTAGTCTGATATTGGGGAAATTAAAGGGAGTGTGTAGAGAATTGAATAGAAAGTAGAAGATTTCCCAAGTGCTAAATTAGTAGCAGAAGTTTCTCTTACAATGATCACTCCGGTACTGGAGCTAATGAATTTAAGTATAGCAGGAGCAAATTGCTCTGTAGATCAGGCTAACACAGGAGCCAACAATAATTGCGTGACCATCTTGGATAAAATCACCTCCTCCTCCTCCTAATTGACCACAGAAATCAAAGAATATCTGGATACCAAGTTTTAAAACTTGTCAAAATTCATTACTAAAAAAGAAGAGAAGTCAGAGCTCCCTAGCCTTAATGAAAAGCAACAGACCATATTGGACATGCTAACCAAATTCATTAATGAGGGAATGCCCAAACTGTTTGACAAATAGATGGAAAATATTGCAACTGAGTTTGTAGGCTAGATGAATAGGTAGGACACAGTCATCAATAATGTCAAGGAGGCACTTTATAAAGACCTCATGACTGTCAACACCAGCATTCACAACTACCGCAGAGATATGGGCAAAGAATTTGAAAAATTGGCATCCAGCCTTTCCAACCTGTCTATCTCTGGATCTTCTTCCTCACCATCTATTTCGAAAAGCCAACTCCTTCCAGTCCTTCAAGATCTTGTACAATATATTGGGAACATGAGCTTCTTCGGACATGAAGAGATAGCTACACACCTGAAGGCACTTTTCCCTTACTTTGATGAGAAGGATCACGAACAAGTCCTATCTATGCATCCTTACCTCTCAAAGTCATATACCCAACTCTGGAAAGTCTTTTGGCCCCTACATCTAACTCAAGCCATAGTTGACATAATCATAGATGGCAAAAGAGAAGGAAACTTATATTACTCCATATATTCCAAGGCTTGGTAGGAGAGCTGGGATGGTAAAACCTAGATGGTAATACCCCCCAAGCTGATGCAAACAAAAAGGGGGAAGATAAAGCTGAAGCAAAAAAAGGAGAGATGAGCAAAGGCAAGGAGAAGAAAGGAGAAGCATCTGGAAAGCAATAAGTTGTAATAGATATAGCTATGTAAAAATTGTAATAGCTAGAGTAATTTTTCACTTATGTATTTCTATATCATGTAATCCTGAACTTCATTGATGTTAACTATTATTAACAGCATAAGTATATATAGTGAAAAATTACTACTAAAAAATTGCTTCTAAAGTACAATCTGCAATTGTACTACAAAAACATTAGAAGCTAGAATTGAAAAATGTTGGGGGAGTTAGGGATGCTAAAATTATGGGGAGAAAAAATTGTAAATGACTAAGTATCAAGAATCATACTTAGATCATAAAACCCCTTTTCCTTATGCTTAGATGACTTAGGTCTTTGTTTCCATCAAATGGGGGAGATTGTTGGAAACAATGATCCAGAACAATAAAAAATCCGGATCAGGTTTGAAGTAAACAAAACACCCAAGTATGAAAAGACCTAAGTCACTTTATCTAGACATATAACCAAAACCTCCAAAGTCGAAGACAAGTGAAGACAATTACCTAAGCAGGAATGGAAGCATTCAGTTAAAGTTTGGAAAGGAAACAAACTTTGAACTGCCCAAAACAACATCCGAAAGAACTAATTGAATAGCATCCGGATATCAAAAGAAAAAGTCATCCAGAAGACACAGTTATAAAGAGAAAAGGAAAAGTTTTGAAAATAACTTTTCACTCCACTTTGGTCTTCAAGTCAAAGATCCATTTCTTAAAAGGAAGACAAAAATGACAGCTAGCACTTTTTAGAAAAAGGACAAAGGACTGATATAGGAAAGGGAAAAAGGTAAAAACCTTTTTCACCTAGACTAATGAGAAAGGCGTGTGGCACACACATTCTGGACTACTAGCGTAAAAGTTAGTGAGTCACTAAAATACGAGGAAAATGATCACTGACAACTTTTCAGCCTCAATCCCAAGGATTCAAAGGGGTCAAAATCTTTGTCTAGTGGATTGATCAACTATTCCGGAAGTGCCACATATTACCTTATCAAAGGTGAAGATTAAATTCAAGTTTAACAACCCACATTGGCTACATTTATGATGGAAGCCTATAAAAGGGAAGCTTTACAAGTTGAGAAGGTGCTGGTTTATTTTGAGAGAGCATTAACAAGAGAATTCGATAAAGCAATTAGTAAACACATCCCTTAAAGAATCAATCAAACTCAAAATCTGTTTGTAAGGATTCCCAAGTGAAATTATAAACTTGAGGAAGTCGAAAACCAAAACCTTTGAGAAAACAAAGTGTAAAGATCTCACACTTGGGTGAGTGGTGAGACTAGGATATAGCTTAAAGTAGCCGGTTTGAGTGGGATCTCCCTGTAGGACTCTGCTTAGGCTTGGGTAGAAATCTAAGTGGTATATCCTGCTAAAGACAAGAGGACTCAGTTAGGATTTGGTGCTTCTAGTGGTATATCCTACATCCGGAAGGGGTTACCATCCAGAGACAAATTGTAAGGCTTGATTCCTGCCTGTTGGAAAGGAATCCACTAGTGGAAAAGCTCGGAGGAAGGAAACTTCAGGGACTAGAGTAGGCGGGGCCAAACCAGGATAAAATCCTTGTGTTTGATTTTCTAACTCTTACTTTCTTGTACTATATTTTATACCTGCATCATCCAGATCCATTACATCTAGAACATAATCAAACACGCTACACAAAGACTTTTTAAAGTTTGTTAATTCCGCAAAAAAAGGGTCATCCTCCCCCCGCTGACCTTATTTAGACCCTCACATGGACCAACAAGAGGTCACCACCACTAATTTGGCCTTCACTGCCATAGGTGCGGCGGTGAGGACTAGAGTGATGGCGATGAGGGATATACTTGTAGTGGTTCCGGGGGTTTTGTGGTTTTGTAAAAATACCAAAAGACAAACTGGGAAAAGACCCAAAGATCACCAAAATAGCAACTAAAAAGCAGGAAAAGCAAGTAAATAAGTAAAGGAACTAAGATTTGTTACCTTTAGGCAGTGAATCTATCTTTGAAGAATCAAATCAACCCTTGGTGAGATCCCTTTGATGATTTTTTGACAAAATAGTGACAAAAATCGTAACAGAAACAGTGACAATTTTAGGTAGTATTTGGAAAATAAGTCTCTAAACTTATTTAATCTATTTTACCTATGATTTCTAATCGATTTTAATGTTTAAGGTATGAGATCAAGCCTAAGAACAACTAAGAATCGAGATTAGAAGAGATTAAACTCAGATTCTATGCTTTCCTTAAGCTGTCTTTCTTTAGTTCATCACTTCTCTCTCTTGTTCTTCATTGTCTCTCAAAAAAGATTTTCCAATTCGAAATTCTCAGAAAAAGTCCTCTAATTATTCTCTCTCCAAAAAAGGCTTAAATACTTCCACACTCAATAATACACCGACTTGGGCGAGTAAATTTCATGGCCCAATCGCGAGGAGAGAGAGCAGAAAAGGTGACATGGACTGAAAAAGTCTATGCCAAGGTGATCGCCATCGTTGTGGCGGCCACCGCCACCATGGCAGCGGTGGCTATTATGGCTCCGGCGAGGGGGGAGACCAAGACATTTTGGATATTAGGGATTAAAAGCTCGCTAAACTTCAAAAATTCCCCAACTTTACGGTTATCGGATTTAAGCATTTCTTAACATTTTAGAAAACTTAAAGAGTCTAGAATCTAGGAAAAATAATGGGACTTCTATAAAAAGATTGGGTTTAAGAGAAAATTGGGAAATAGTTTACTGCACGCGAAAGAAACATTATGGTTCATTTTGAAATGCATTTTAATGATTTTTAGGCATAATCAAAGGTCTTAAATCATCAAAAAGGTACTTTCCAAAC
This sequence comes from Euphorbia pulcherrima, assembly GCA_947683365.1. NCBI lineage: Eukaryota > Viridiplantae > Streptophyta > Magnoliopsida > Malpighiales > Euphorbiaceae > Euphorbia > Euphorbia pulcherrima. Next base: position 32,946,198 of record CANTUS010000015.1, on the reverse strand, counting down.
GTGATTTGACCCTAAAAGAATAGAATAACTGGTCTGAAAAAGGTCAGAGCAAAAAGTCATCATCGTTCCATGGCGATCGAAAAGCCCGTGCTCACAACTCCATCATGTAGTACATGGTGAATCACAAACCTATTAATTTTCAAGTCATAATTATCCATCACATCAAAAAGCACAGATGGAGCATGGGTGGACTCATCTCACTAATTGTCACGAATCAGAAAATTGAAGTAGGAGATGTTGAGAGAATGGAAGGTATGAGAATTACTAAAAGCACCTTTGATAGTCAAATATATAGAAGAACATTTGATAGCGCTGCTGCTGAGAAAACACTAGCCAAAAAGAGGGCTAAATAACAAGAGACTAGGGCAGCAAAACGAGGAAATTCATGTGTAACCAAGGTTGATGATATTAAAGCAAACCCTTCAAAGAAGAGAAAGACAACCTCCGAAGTTCCAAAGAGAAAGGGGAGAAAGATGATACTTTAGGAATCAAAAGAAGCTGTATCTGAGAAAAGGAGGAAATTGAGTCATAAATGAGGACTCTAAGGAAGCATTCATAGCACAACCTCTCAGAAGTAGAGAACCAAAAGAGCTCACGAAGATGTTGCTTCAGTGGAGCTACACAAACTTTAAAAAGTAAACCCCTCATATGAGGAGCTCATATTATGTCTCCCCCTATTGACTGATGCGTCTCTCTCTTTCATCTACCTTCATATTCTAGTATTATCACCATCACCTTGAAAATCCTCATCACTATCTCCACCTATGAGAACCTCACCAGCCAAGTCACCCACTCTAAAAAGGACAAAAACACCAACTTCTTCACCAATCAAAATACCCTTCACAACACCTTCACCCAGAAACTCACCCACTACTGTGGATGACACTCTTCCATCCACTATAATTGATATTGGTAAGTAGGAGACTAATAAGGTTCATGAAGAAGAACATGAAGTAAAAGACTGTGAGGCACAAACAAATGAAATAGCTACAGATGCTCACTCCGGTAACCCAGAAATACTAGCTATCAATGAAAAACAAGGCAGCTTAAGATGTGAAAAATCACCAACCAAGGTAGTTCTAGATTCAAAAGCACAGCTAGCCAATCAAGTTGAGGAAGCTAATGAAGAAGCTATTGAGGAGACCAATAATGAGGGATTGAAGTCCTATAAGGATGATAAGGAAGAAGGCATAAGCCTGGGTGGAACAGAGTCTGACTATGAGGACAATACTCAGTCATCAGAGTCCAGATATCACATTTAGCATAGATAGGCTCATAATCATGTCATCACAGAGCAAGCCACTAGATCCAAAGCATACAACTCTGAGGTACTTCAGCAGCTCATTCATCAATAAGGAGATATCATAAAGATGCTCCAAACACTAGAGGCCACTGTCTTTTAGAGCTACAACTCTCCAGTAGTTACTCAACTGGCTCAGAACTACATGAACTTAACTGCCTAAGCAGCATCTATTGAAGAATCAACTCATCTTATCCCTAGCTCATTAGTAATTGCTATGGATTTAAAGAATACCATCATGCTTTGATGGATGATAGGCTTGTTGAGCACAAAAAAAATGCTACTCAGATGATAGCATTCACAAAAAAATAGGTGAAAATGAGAAGCTTCTGGTGGAGAGTCAAAAGGTCATTAAGGAGAGCCTTGAGAAGCTATTCACCCAGCAAGTTCAAGAGTCCACCAACAATCATTTGTGGCACTCAAAATAGATCTTATAGGGGAAATTTAGAAGCTAGCATCTTCTATTACTCAGGCCACTACTGCTGAATCATAGGAAAGAAGCAAGAACATACAAAGCATCAAATCCCTTCAAACTGAACACTAGACCTCTATCAAGAATATTATGGACTCTCTGAATAAACTACAAGAGGAGACAAAGATTGAATTTGGCACAATAAGCTTTGATGTATCCACAGATGTTTACAAGACAATAAAGTCAATCGTGGAAACACTAACCAAGCTTATTAGGGACTCAGAAACCTCTATTAGAAATGAGGTCAAGGCAAGCACCACAAGTCTCTCCAAACAGTTAGAAGACCTGCCATCGAAACTTCAAGGGCTCACACTTGACTTCAATTCCTTTTATGTCCATGAGTCTATGATTGTACCATTCCTACAATGGATTGCAACTGTCTTGGCACAAAATCTTCCTATCAGTCAATGAGGCATAACACTTCTTTAAAAAGGTTTGTGTGAGTACATCAACCCAAAATACCTCTTACTCATCACAACCTTGGTGCCAAAGCTGGAATCTTATACAAATGAGCTTGAAAAAGCTATCCATCCCCTCGCTCAATCTCTAGAGACCATCATAACGAATGTTGGAGATCTAAAGCATGGGAGATTAGCACTTATCTCATATAAGAAGGCCTGAAAGGTACAAATGCTTCAACCAAAGCCTATGGATGTTGAACCCCCTTTTGATGCTAACAAAATGGGGGAGAGCAGTAGCAAAGCCAAAGGAGATGATGATGATGATAGTACTTTATTGACAAAGCTAGTTAAAGCAGTAAGAGAAAAGAAGCATGAGTAGAAATATGATAGCTAATTAGAATATAACTAGTTGTATCTATCCATTGTAATTTCCTTGCTTTCAAAACTATAGTGTATCTCTAATCGCACTTCATAGAAGTTAACATATTGTTAACACTTGAAGATTTATAGTGAAAAATTTCATTAAGATTCTAAGTACAATATCCATATTGTAATATCTACTTATCACTCAAAATCTAGCACAAATTATGGGAGAGCTAACCTTTATCTTGTAGATTTTTGTTATCATCAAAATGGGGGTGATTGTTGAACCTAGCTCAGATGAAGCAAAGAACGATCAGAAGCTAGAGATCAGAATCCGAAAGCCAAGTTTTGAAGATAACCAAAAATCTGTTAGAGGTTGTGCACTCAGAGGATATCTAAAGCTCAGAAGAATATCTATCGCAAGACAAAGTAAAAGTATGAGATCATAAGCTACAAAACTCAGAAAACTCATAAGGCTTCCTAGAGAAGAAAAGGATCTCCAACTGGCAAAGCTCAAATCCCAATACATCAACTCACGTGAAGATAAATGCTAAAAATAGACCTCTACTCTTTATGACGCAAAAAGAGAGATGATTTGCTTTACACTAAATCCGAGTTGACAACAAGGAAGGAAGGACTATTCTTGCTACAAAACAGACTAACATACGTACAACTATCAAAGCTTAATTTGAGCAATGACTGGTCAAACACAAAAGGCTGCTAGAGTTGACTACCGCTAGAAGTTCCAACAGAATAGAATAGGAGCCTAATGGAAGATCCAACGGCTCTAAAGGAAAAAGAGTTATTGTGAGACAACAGCTAAAATTGTGACTCTAAGGGTAAGTCACAACGGGAAGATCTTGAAGCTTGTCAACAAAAAGATCCCTACCAACGGAAAGAAAATAATCCAAGCTTTCAATAATCAAATTGCAAATCTCATTACACATCTATAAAAGTACTCTCAAGCAAACAATAGTCACAAATCAATTTGTACTCTAAAAAGCTTAGAACAAACATCTCCGATCTGTTGTAAAGTGATTCTTGATAACTAAAAGTACACAATCACCAAAATCACTCAAATCCACTTACAGACTAATAAGGGGATTGCTGAGGTCTGATTGTAACCCTAATGTGAGCACGGGGCTTTTCGGTCACCTCTGCAGAACGATGATGGATTTTGTGTTAACCTTATACGAACCGATTGTCCTATTTTTCTAGTTCGAAACACGCATAGAGACGTTCCTTTAATATGATTTTGGACCTAATCGCGCTTAAATAAAAATTACAAAATGCCAAAAAAAATAATAAATCTCCTTATATTCCATTTCCTTTTCTCCGCCCTAGCCCCCGTATCGCCAGAGCCGCCACTGTCGGAGGCGGCAACGCCGCTTCAGTGGCAGTAGTGTCGCTATGTCTTGTATCAGCATCGCCGCCCGGGTGTCGGTCGCAACGCTGCCACTCTTATGGCGGCGACTGCTATAGCAGTGGCGTAGCCTCTAAATCGTGTAGTGGCGGCGCTGGCACATCCTCCTCTGGCCCGTGTTGATCTTCTTTTCTCTCTCTTTTGCCCATTGGTTTGGATTTTTTTCCTGAATTTCACCCTAAGTCGGTGTATTTTTGAGTATGGACTATTTAAACAAAGTTAAGAGAGAGAGTGAATGACTTTTGGCTTAATTTTCTATAGAGAAACTCGAATTTGAGAGAAAATTAAGAATAAGAGAGAGAAAGGTCAAGAAAAGCTTGAATCTAATCCTAATCTTGATTCTAAGTTATTCTTAGGCTTAATCTCTTAGCTTAATCATAAAATCAAGTAGAAATCTTAAGTAAAAATGGATTAAATAGGTTTAGAGACTATTTCCTTCAAATACTACCTAAATTCGTCGCTAAAATCCGTCACAGTTTCAACACAAATCATCAAAAAGGAGCTCGCCTTGGGTTGATTTGAGTCACAAAGAGTGGATTCACGGCCTAAAGGTAACATATCTGAGTTCTTTTGATTATTTTCTCGCTTTCTCTTACTTTTTGTTGTTGTTTTGTGATGTTTTGGAGCCTTTCACTCATTTCCTTTTGGTATTTTTGCAAAAATTGGACAAAACCGCCTAAGCGTCTAAAATACCGTAACCACCGCTACTAACCGGCCACTGTCGATATGTCTGTACAGCATCGCTACACTCGTAGTGTTGGCGCCACGGTTAGTAGTGTTGGCGCCACGGTTAGTAGAGGCGGCGCCACATTTAGTAGAGGTCTGGGTCATTTTTCTGATTTTTGGTTTTTCTTCCCCCTATCCTTAAAATCAAAATTATTTTGGTGTTTTAAGTCCAGATCTGCAAATATTGTTGAAATCGACTTAAAACCATAATGGTTTTCATTTTTCGGGTGCAAAAATGCCATTTCTTCCCTTTTTTGAAATTTTCTCGGGTCCTCTACAAGTGGGTGTCACCACCTCTATAGGCTATGGTGCCACCGCTACAACCAATAGCGGCGCCTCCATAGCAACGGCGGTGGTGCTACCCTCCTGTAGTGGTGCAGGGTAAAATTCCAAAAGAGGTCCCTGTTTTTGCATTTTCTTGTGTTTTTAGCCCTATTTTATCGTTTTTCTTGTATTTTCAGTTTGTTTAATCACCCAAAAAATTGCCTAAATAAAATAAACAATCTGTAATTATTTTTTAATGTGGAAAATTAATTAATTAATTGGATAAATATCCCAACTTGGATTAAAAATGGAGTTTTGTCACCAATAACTCTATAATCAATCATTTTCTTCCAAATAAAAATCCAATAATTAAACCGGTAGTTATTTATGCCTTGTTAAGCATGTTAGTGGGTGCTTTGCCATGCTATATTCTATATCTGTGCTAACCGGTATTTGGATGCAGGTAGTTTAGGTTAGATGTATGTTAGGCCTTCGAGTATTTTATTTCTCTCGCATAGAAAAAATGTATAGGATTTATTAAAGGCATGTGATAATTATTTAATTTCTTGCTTTTTTTATCAGTTTTGCGTGATACGTGGCGTGATGAATGGATACATAAACTAAAAATTCTAAACTAGGAGGATCTAAATCGCATAAGAACAAAAGAAACTTTATTGAAAAATAAACGATTTGATTTATAAAATGAAGAATAGACAACATCATCCGAGCTCAAAATCTCTAATTGAGGTGCTTCTACCACCCAGTGGGAAAATCGTACCCTAAAATTCCCAATCGAGCTAAACTGGGTTGTGACTCTATCTTAAGGATGAGATTCTGATCTTGTCTCTTTTAACACATAAATTAGACTAAAATATTTATTGGTCCCTATGCGTATACTCAATGAGTCAGAGGGGGTCAATGACTCGCTCAAATAACTTAGTAAACTTTTTGCGTTTTTATGAACTCCATTGCGTAGGTTAGCTGGCTGAGTGAAATCTGGAAAAACTTCAAAGTATACACAGAGATTTTATACAGTTCGGTAACTTATGCTTACATCCAGTCCCAAGAGAGTGTCTTGGCTCTAATTCACTAATCTCAACTCCTTTACCCTAGGCGGAGAAGCCCTTCACAAATTTCTTCAATTACAGAAAGTATTACCCTTCAAACTATAATCGCTTACCCGTTGAGTAAAATACCCTCTTCTACTGGCAACTTAACTAATTCTAAATAAGAGCTGGAATCAACTTATAGAAAAATGTTGATCTAGTTACAGACAATCAGATATTACAATACAAATGTTATATTCTAATCTCTCTTGTTCAAAGCAGATGTTGGCTGAGTAATTGCTTTCTCATTTGAACTTCTTTAAAGCTTGTAAATTGGTAGAGTTTTGATTCTTAGAAATTCAGGTGTAATCACCAAGTTCTAATGCTTTCCTTCTTGCTCCTTTTATTGTTGGATCAAGAAAGTGGCTGTTGAATTTGCCTTGGCATCTTCTGAAATTGACAGCTCATCTATCCACCCATTGCTTCTTCTAATCAATCCGTTAAGAGATAGAATCATATCGTTGTGAGATAAAAATCAATCCGTAGATTGAAATTCGAGCTTCAATTTGAATCCTTTATCATTTGATGCTAGTCTTCTGTTAGAGAGAACTTGTGCTGACTTGCTACGTGTCGTCTTCCCATTCCTTTGGTAATTTGATAGTTTGTAGAGCGCGTGACACTATGTAGTTGATCTACAGAATTTCCCAAATTGGCAAATGACTTTTTATAGCTTGAATCTGGAAGACTTTGTCCTTTTCTTCATAAACCAAAGTCTTATCAAGGCATTAATTCTTTTTGTCTTTATCTCATTAATGTTCTACAAAAAGCAACACTAAAAGCAAATATTCTGTATTTCCTTAAACGAAAAAGTCAGTACCTTTGACAGACATAAAGTAACTCAATGAAATAATATATTAATAAGCACAGCTGAAACAAAATCTAAATATCAAGCGCTGAGTCAATAGTATTTAGTCAGCATCTAAAGTACATACTCAGCCCAGAACAACTCAGAGTTAAACTAAATAACTAGGTCAGCGGAGACATAAAACTCTACCCTTGAATTTAATAACCCGCATAAAACCGTAGACTATTTATTTTAACATCATTATTGATTTAATTAACTCAAACTGAACTTAATTGTTATGATCAAAACTTAAGCACTACTGAGTCATCCATTGAGTCAGTCCAAACTCATGCTTGGTTCAACAATCTCCCCCATTTGATCAATGGCAATTAATTGAGCGAGAATTAAATCAATAAGATATTTAGATCAGAGTTACCTTATACACATGCTTGATATATCTCTGTTCAGCATCTTTATTTTGCTCAGAGTGAATGCTAACTCCCCCATAATCCTTGATTTCTCTATGGTCGGTATTCCTCAATACTTCTCATATTCTTCTGCAAGATTAGAGGCATATATATATAGCAGAGAATACAAGAAGTTAAGAAGATCTTAACTTACAATAGAATGAGTAATCTTTTATATATAGATAACTTGAGTACAAATACCAAAAAGTTAATCTATACTAAGTTTGCATTCAGCACTATAGATTACAATAATTTCTATTCTACTTAGGCATAGGTTCCCCTTTGAGGTTTGCTCTTTGCTCTTCAAAAGCTTGTTGATCCTACCTAGACTTCTTCTCCTTTGGCAATGCAATCTCCTTTCCTTTCCTCTTACGAGTCTTAGAATATTGTCTTTCAATGCACTCCAGATTCTTGGATAATTCATATGCAAACTCAGCTACCCTTAGATCTCTCTCTTTCTCGTCTTATTCACGCTTCTCACGATCCTTCTCCTCCATTACCATTGCATCCAAAATGACTTAAGCTTGACGATCAAACGAGCCCAAAGAAGCATCAAAATGCTTTAGTTCACCATAAATGTTAGTAGAAAAATTCTAAACTAACAATTCATAAATCTCATCAATAGAAAGTCTTGCTCCCTGAGAAAAGAGAAGAGTGCAACAATAGCTCGAGATAGAGATTGATTAACCTGGTACTGAGCATTCAGTCCTTCCTTCGAAATCTGAGTGAGACTAGCCAGAGCCTTGGCTTGATTAGTTTCCCTTAAAATGTGCTCTAGTATAGGAGTGCTTCTAATATCCTCATATACTTGCTTATGAATTTGATCAATTACTTGACCATCGTTAATGACATCAGCCTGAATGAACTTGATTTGAGTATGAATGTGACCAAGTTTCTAGTGCAAAGTAGGTTCTTGTTCAGCTTTTGACATAACATTGTTGCTATTCAGAGCGTCAGATATATTAAGCCTCTTAAGTGCTGAGACAACATTCCTTCCTCATAGTCCTTAACTCCCTTCAATATATCTCCCTTCATCTGCTTCAGCACATTTAAGTTGCCTTGATTAGAGACTACCGTGATTAGCGCATTAATGTCATCGATAATAGCATCTATCTTGGATGTATGGACATCGTTCTCCTTGCTTAGAATGCTATAACCGTTCAGCACTGCCTGCATTCCCTGTAACACATGATTGAACTTATCAATTAAGGAATTTCTGAATTCCCTCTCATCACTAACCACTCTGTAGTTGCTTTCATAGATTTTCTCCACTTTCTCCTTAAACTCAGCAACTACCATCTTCAAATAGTCAGCCTTTCTACCTACACCATTTAACAGAGGCAAATTATGGGATACTATAGCTTTTACAAGAGATAACTAGGTAGAAACAGACTTGAAGTGGTCCTTCATCTCCTCAACAGCAACCATGAATCCTTGCACTAGCTCAACAGCCTTCACAATTCTCCTAAGAACTTCCTTAGACAGTAGTGTTCTAGCAATTTTAGCAACTATTTCTGCATCTTTCCTCAGTCTTGGAAATCTTTCTATTTCAAACCTCCTTATGTCTCTTAATAAGGCTGCTTGGGGGTTGAATTGGGGTTGAGGTTGTGGTTGTTGTGGTGGTTGTTGTGGTTCTGGAATCCCCTTAATAATTGGTGGACCCATGATGATTGGTCCTTCCAAAAGTAATGGTTCATGCACTGGAGATCCAATTGGTGAAAGCATTAGGATTATGGCTATTTTAGGTATTTAGTCAGAGTTTGAGGTGTTTGGTTGGTCAGAGTTTGATGTGGATGGTATTTGGGTTTCAGGTAAAGGTGGCTAGAAAACCTATTTAGGCCAGTTAACACCAGGGTTTTAGTCAATAGAAATAGTTATCATCATTATGTACTCGAACTTAATTCAATTAATGAAAATGTCACTTTTACCGAACTCTTATGTTTGTGTGCAAATGAATATACTAGGCTCTAAATGCAAAATGTTGCAAATAAGTCGAGTTCAGGGTTTTGAGCAATTCATTCAATGGCTTGCAATAAAAATAATAATAATAATAAGAGGCATAAAATCTGATAGACTGAAAACATCAAGGCCTATGCAAAAGCCGGAAAGGTCCACTGGATTGAAAACCCAAAAAGGGCGGTCCAGGCAAAAATAAGGACATAAAAAGCAATAAATAAATAAAGTCTAACGGGCCCAACATAATGTTTGGATCTATGCAAAAGTTAAGACAAATAAACATAAAGATAGTGTGATCATCATCAATCACGCAGAGGGGCCTGCGCCCTCATCGTCATCATGGTCAGAATTATAGAATCGGGAGATCCTCTCTACCACGGTGAATGGGTAAGGCTCCAGTCCTTCTTGCTCGTGTCTCCACTCATGCCACGATCTCCATCGCTCATCCCGCGTCTACAACATTTGAGTATCACAAAGCCGTCTTTGGTAGGTATCATTGGTAGTAACAGCCTCCAACTAGTCATAATCTAGAATCCTGTATCTTGCCTCTTGTCCTCACACCTCTCTAGCATGCACAATGAAGCAGGCACTAAATGGTTGGTTCCTAGACCATGTCAAATGGTGTGGAACCCTCTGACTCTCCCCCCCACTGGCGACACAGGTGATAAGGCGAGTAATACGTGAACTTCCATGGCCCCACAAGCTGAACGCAACTGCCACTAGAATCCACCAACACATCTATAATCCTCCACCAGTGACATGTCCATCAGATGTCAGTATAGGTGCGCCCCTCCATGACTCCTAAATAAGCCTTGAAGGTGAGGGTGTCATGGCCATAAGTAACCAAGCTCCTCCCATGATGGCTCTGGGGCTAGTACTTCCTCGGGTTGCCTCAAAGCTCTTGAATCAAGCTAGCTTCTCCAAAAGCCAAACCTGCGCAATTAGTTTCAGAATTCAGTTCATATTCAATCATTTTCAAAATTCAGTTCAGATTCAGTTAGTTTCATAATTTAGTTCTGATTCGGTTAGTTTCAGAATTTAGTTTAGTTTTAGTTTTAGTTTCAAATTCAGATTTTATTTAGGGTTTTTAGAATTCAAGTCTAGATTCTGTAAGAAGGTTACTTGCAATATGGAGAAGTGATCCCCGATGAGGTCCGAATAGCCAGTAGTAATATCCAAGTGGATCAGGGTCTCAGCCAACCCTATGAACAAAGGAGATGCGCCTTCTGAGATAGGTCTGATGATAGAAAACAACCAAAATGGGGCAACAACGCTAACTCTACAGGTAAACTCAACCAAAATGACTGTTTGACTACTTATTTAATTGCATTACTTGCTCGCTAGAAGTCCCCAACAAGTGCCTCAGTCACACTAGTCACACCAAAATAAAGCAAACAAGAGTATCAAGTCACCAATGTATCAGGTGAGTATCAAAGCAAAGCATAGAAAATAGTCAGTGCCAGCAAAGTAATCATAGGGTTCCCCCCTCGCTCTTAGATACTAAGTAGTTTGGCTTCTCCTCACTGCTGCTACCCACCTCCTCGGTACCCTTCTCCACGACAGCAGGTGCTGATGTATACCCGACTGCCGATCCAGGTGGAATGGCCAATCTCATAAAGCTCACCCTCGTGGTGCTTTTCAACCCGGGTATAGGGCCTCGAAACCCTGGTGCCCTTATATTAACCAAGACTCACGTGTCCCCGCTATCACCAACTCCACCACTGCCTCGTCCTCCAAGCCGAGCCTCCAATCGGTCTCTCTCCAATCTCAATCCCTAGGTGTACTCATTAAGTCGCTCCATGTCTCGAGAATGGGTCGCCCTCTCCTCTATAAATTGTGCTCTGTCTTAGGTGCACTGGGCCCTCTCCAATGATACTCGGTCCTGGAAGTCTACCAGATCTCTATCAGCACAAAGCCGACCCTCCTCGCTCATCTGAACCCAGTCATGCTTTAGCGCAATGGAAACCTGCAGATACCAATGATCATCGGAAAATGATTAGCCCAACCAAATCATGCATTCATTCATAAATTCATGATATATATATATATATATATATCCACGAGCTATGAGCTCGGCCTCAAAAACAGGTACCTACATATTAAAAGCAAAATCAGGCCGATCGCTATGGCCAAGTAGCAGCAAAATTCAGAAATAATCGAATGGATAGTGCTCAGAGTGCTTGTATGAGTGGTATCCTATAGGGTAAAGAAGATAGGCATAGTAATTGCCTCAATGGTCCTAGCATCGCGCACTCCCGACCAGCTCATTACTCAGAGTTCTCACTCCATGGCATTCCCTAAAACCCCTTTGATGATGTCCTATCGTGGAATTCCCCGAGCATGAGGAATCCCTATAGAACCAGTCTCGCACTCCACTAGATGCCTATGCGAGGTCTCTCCTGGCTCGCTCAAGCTAGCATTGACAGCTCCTCTCCTCTTCTTACGAGAGGTCTAAGATAAGATGATAAAATGGAAAATCAGGCTAAATAAGATAACGGCGATCGACTGAAAATAAGTTTGAATTTACAAAAGGCTACAAGGCATACCTTTCTCGAACAGAAAAAGAATGACCCCGAGCCAGCATCATCCAGGGGCATGCTCTCATGGTCCATAGCTGGGTCTCCTCCCACATCACCCAGAGGAGGCTCATCCTCATCATCATCACCACCACCTCCATACTCGTCACTCCCATTGGTCACTGCGTCATTATACCTGAAATCATCGGCCATGTCCAATGGGTCTAATCTCAGGAAAACAAGGATAAATTAGTCTAGGTGAACAAGATAATCTTGGCCGACTGAGGCCACTCTAACCTGATTGCCATACAAGAACTGAGACGGAATCACCCTGGGTATTAGATGGGGCTAGAAAGCACCGATCAGCACATCTACAGGAACTCTCCTTCGAGTAGTGACACTGGTTCTCCATCGGCGGATCCACTCCCCAAAATACCACTCCTGGCACTAGGGGCACTCCATCATGAATCGGAGTCATGATCATAATAAGGCAATGCCTGCCACGGCTCGGCAACTAACTATGAAATGTCAATAAACCACTATAAGTATCTCTCCTTCCATACATATAGTTTTGAACTAATGGTTTGAAGTGAAAATGTGTGCTAAAAATAAATTCACATCACCTAATGGCGATGAAGCTACCGCAGATACTCTCCATACCAAGAGTGCTTGACTTTCTTCTTGTCTTTCCAACCAACCATCCATTAGGCGATGTAATAAGCATCCGCCTGCGGCTGACCATCTAGCCCCGGCGGCGAGACAATCCGATGCACATAAGCCCACAACTGCAAAGAAAGCAATGACAACATCAGTAAACCGTAGAGCTCTTACGATACCGAGATCTTTGTGGGGAAGAGTCATCTACCTGAATCTATAATGGCCCGGTCATGAACTCGTCGATCTCCCCCCAGGCCGAGAAGTCAATAGCATAGTAAATCTGTCCAAGTATGGCCCGAGGCCAGTTCCAGTCCTGAAAGGTGCACATATCCTCAAGTGCGCTAAGCAATCCCAAGCTAATAGTGCTCGAAGGGGAAGGGAAGAAAAGGTATGTGAATAGTGTAATGATGAAGGACCGAGCATACTATGTAAGCCTCTCCCCTCTAAAGTCAGTCTACTATATCCAATAAGCCTCTAATGTGGCATACATGGGCCTCTCCCTTATCATTGGAACCCCGAGAAGTGCCTCTACCAAAGCTCAAGAGGTCGTGGTATCAAAGAACTGATCAAGGTATACATCGAAGTGGATCATCCGGCCCTCCCATCTGAAGCCGGTCATCGCCATGATATCGGAAGGGACAATGGTCATCCCTTGACCGATAGGTGAAATGTATGCATAGTCTCATTTCATCGCTCTACTAGGTATGCCATAACCATCTGGCTCATCGGCTTGGATCCCATCGGCAAAGCCTCAACTAGTGGCACAAGCTCTATAGCGGTAATGGCGTCAACTACTAAAGAATCCCCACTCGTAACGGCCTTCACCTTGATCTGAGCCCACCACTTGGCACAACGCCTCAATGAACCCATGGACTTGTAGTATTGGGGCTGCAACAAAGTTAGAAATCCAAAATCAGTCCCAAAATAGCATAATTAGCAGTTAAAGTACAAAAAATCACAAAAAAATCCCAAATTTTAGCATCAAAATCCAACTCAGCGCGAAATATCTAGTAGAAATGGGCCATCCAAAAATTTTTTCGGGCAGCATCACGGTGGCACCACCACTACCGCCTGCAGCGGCCTCGCTACTCAAGTAGCGGTGACCGTTATTGCGGTGGCGGCCCCGCTACTAAGAGTAGCAGCGGCAGTGCCCTCAATCACATCTCCTCCTCTTTTGTGTTTTTGGCCCAAAAATTTAGCACAAACCCGTCCAAATTGGTCCCACAACAATCCTAAACATGTTCTAAGCATGATTCAGTAGTCGATTTCACCAAATTTCAAGCCTAAATCCCCTAAAATTTAGATTTCAAGTTTTGACATAAAGTTCCTAATTCAGGAATTAAATTGGATTTTAATTCGATTTACCTGGCATTTGGAGGCGTGATATTCCAGCTTGGTATATATGGAAGGTTGGGATTGCGGGTTGCATCCCAAATAGATGTCATCTTCACAAAGTCCTTATGCCTTTGGAACCAAAAAAATCCGGAAACTGTGCCTCCCCGCAGGTAAAGAATCATGAATAGCGTTAAAAAGTGTCTCAGATACAAAAATTATTGAGAATTGAAAGATTACCGAGCTTTAGAAAGAGGACTGGAAAAGAGAAAGTAGAATGGAAAGTGTGGAATGAATAGAATTTTTCTCCTTTTTATTCATATCCACTTAGCACGCCTCTCGAGATATCCTCCACCTCAAGGGGAAACACCGACCAACCGGCAATTTTTTCCAGACTCCCAGATATTTCTAAACTTAATTTATTAATACCTCGTTTTTATTGCTAATTGAAGGGGCAAAAATTTTGTCTCGACAAAATCAATTAAGATATAAAAGCAAAAATTTCCAATAATTACTAACTCCTCCAATTTTATTCTTGACATGTCTATTGATGGAAACCCCAGAAAACAATCGATCCAAAATTTCCCGACTCAAAATTTTGTTCTTGAAAGGTCTGTTGATGGGGCATCCCTGAACCGCTAGTAAACAACCAATTCAAGCCTTTGGGTTTGATAGGTCTGTTGATGATGTGCCCCCGGGCCATCCATAGATAGCCATCTCAAAGAATTTTCTATCTTCGATAGGTCCATATATAATGCGCCCCTAGGCTGTCCGTAGATAATCAATTCAAAGAATTTCCTATCCTCGATAGGTCCATTGATGATGCATTCTTGAACCGTCCGTAGACAACCGACTCGACAATCCACTATTTCAAGTATTATCGTCTATCCCTTGCTGTTTCGTGAGTCGCATTTGACCTGTTAAATGGAAATTTCCCGAGGGGCAGCCTGTGAGCACGGGCTTTTCAGTAACTTTCGCGAAACGATGACCGATTTTGCTTTGACCTTGTACGGACCTATCATCCTATTTTTCTGGTTTGAAACACGCATGGAGACTTTCCTTTTTTATGACTTTGGACCTAATCGCAGTAAATAAAAATTAAAAAATGCTAAAAAAATATTAAATCTCCATATATTCTGTTTTCCCTTTTTTCTGCCCTCGCCCCCTGTAGCCGCCGCCGCCTGCTACGTCTTATAGCAACGCTACCGCCCGAGTTATGACCACCACCATCGGCGCCTAGCGCTGCCGCCTCTCTTGTGGTGGCAACCGCTATAGCGGTGGCACCGCCGCTACATCATGTAGCGGCGGCGCTAGCATGGCCTCCTTTGGCCCGTGCTGGTCGTCTTTTCTCCTTCTTTTGCCCATTGGTTTGGATTTTTTCCCCAAATTTTCACCCTAAGTCAGTGTATTTTTTAGTGTGGACTATTTAAACCAAGTTAAGAGAGAGAAGGACTTGTGGCTTAATTTTCAATAGAGAAACTCGAATTTGAGAGAAAATTAAGAACAAGAGAGAGAAAGGCAAGAACTAGAGAGAGAAAGCTTAAGAAAAGCTTGAATTTGATCCTAATCTTGATTCTAAGATGTTCTTAGGATTAACCTCTTAGCTTAATCATAAAATCAAGTAAAAATCTTAGGTAAAAAATGGATTAAATAGGTTTAGAGACTAGTTCCTTCAAATACTACCTAAATTCGTCACTGAATCTGTCGCTAAAATCAGTCGTAGTTTCATCATAAATCATCAAAAAGGAGCTCGCCTTGGGTTGATTTGAGTCACAAAGAGTGGATTCACGGCCTAAAGGTAACATATCTGAGTTCTTTTGATTATTTTCTCGCTTTCCCTTGCTTTTTATTGCTATTTTGTGGTGTTTTGGAGCCTTTTGCTCATTTCCTTTTGGTATTTTTGCAAAAATCAGACAAAATCGCCTAAGCCTCTACAAACGTCGCCACCATTGCTACTAACCGGCTACCTCTACTATGTCTGTAGCGGCACCACTACACTCGTAGTGGTGGTGCCTCGGTTAGTAAAGGTGGCGCTACGTTTAGTAGAGGTCTGGGTTATCTTTCTAATTTTTGGGTTTTTCTTCCCCCCAATCCTTAAAGTCAATATTTTTTGGTGTTTTAAGTCCAGATCTACTAAAATATTGTTAAAATTAACTTAAAATCTTAATGGTTTTGATTTTTTTGGTGCAAAAATGTCATTTCTTCCATTTTCTGAAATTTTCTCGGGACCTCTACATGTGGGTATCACCACCTCTATAGGCTATGACGCCACCGCTACAATCAGTAGCGATGCCGCTATGGCAATGGCGGTGGTGCTACCCTCATTTAGTGGTGCCAGGTAAAATTCCAAAATAGGTCCCTGTTTTGCGTTTTCTTGCTTTTTTAGCCCTATTTTATCAGTTTTTCTTGTATTTTTAGTTTGTTTAATCACTCAAAAAATCACCTAAATAAAATAAACAATCTATAATTATTTTTAATGTGGTAAATTAATAAATTAATTGGATAAATAACCCAGCTTGGATTAAAATGGAGTTTTGTCACCAATAAATCCATAATCAATCGTTTTCTTCTAAATAAAAATCAATAATTAAACCGGTAGTTATTTATGCCTCGTTATGCATGTTAATGGGTGCTTTGTCATGCTATATGTTGTATCTATGCTAACCGGTATTTGGATGCAGGTAGTTTAGGTTAGATGTAAGTTAGGCCTTCAGGTATTTTATTTCTCTCACATAGAAAAAATGTATAGGATTTATTAAAGCCCTGTAATAATTATTTGATTTTTTACTTTTATTTATCGCTTTTGCATGATATGCCACATGATGAATGGATACATAAACCAAAAATTCTAAACTAGGGGGATTTAAATCGCATAAGAACGAAATAAACTTTTATTAAAAAAACAATTTGATTTATAAAATGAAGAATAGACAACATCATCCACGCTCAAAATCTCTAATTAACGTGCGGTCTACAACCCAGTGGGAAAATCGTACCTAAAAATTCCCAGTCAAGCTAAATTGGGTGGCGACTCTATCTTAAGGACAACATTCTGGTCTTATCTCTTTTAACATATAAATTGGACTAAAATATCAACTTCAATATCACTTTAATCATTTCTCACACCCTCTAAACCAAAGAGGACTCTCTATCGGCGTGCCTCAACGCATCTGCCTTCGTTTAGAAAAAGGTTCGCCCGCTCACACCTGAGAAAAGCTTGGTGTAAGTTGTGTCTTA
The DNA here is from genome assembly GCA_947683365.1 of Euphorbia pulcherrima. NCBI lineage: Eukaryota > Viridiplantae > Streptophyta > Magnoliopsida > Malpighiales > Euphorbiaceae > Euphorbia > Euphorbia pulcherrima. Next base: position 32,929,194 of record CANTUS010000015.1, on the reverse strand, counting down.
GAAGAGTTTAAGAGGAAGGTACTCTTGAATTAGGGAATTAGAGACAGGAAGAGGAAGGTACTCTAGACTATAAAGAATTCCATTGTAAAGACTTCTCCGCCTGTGAAGGAGTTTGAAATAGTGGATTAAAGCTCAGAAGCGGATGCTCTGAGGACTGGAGGTAGGTAGGGTCCGAACCAATATAAAACAGTTGTGTAAAAATCTCTAACTCTGATCTCTCTATTTTTACATTAATGCATCAGAAGCTTACTTTTATAATACCTATCTTATTTTACTAAAAGGAGTCAATCACTCCGCCTCTAACTCCTATATCAGCCCTTTGGGACCAACAATATGGAAAACAATAACTTTATTAGATTTTGTATTAGTCTGGGTGGATGTGGTACAACTGCCTTAGTGAATATTTATTGAAATAATGTTATCAAAATGATTAAATATGTCCATGTGTTTTCATAAAGAAATCAAGATTTGCATTCACTGTAATCTCAATTTATGTTGATGATTTAAATATCATCAAAACTCCCAAAAATATTCCAAAAGGTGTAAATTTATTTTAAAAATAAAAAAATTGAGATGAAAGATCTTAGAAAGACAAAATTCTATCTTGGTTTACAGGATTGATAGCATAGATAAAAGAAGTTTGGTGCATCAATCCAATAATATACAAAAGGCTCTGAAATAATTTAATATGGACAAAGCACATCCATAAAGCAATCAAATGGTTGTACAATCACTTGAAGTGAAAAATGAGTCATTTCGTCTTTTAGAAGATGATGAACAAATTTTTTGCCCTAAAGTATCATACCTTAGGGCATAGGTGCATTGATGTATATTGCTAATAATACAAGGCCTGATATTGCATTCTCAATTAATTAATCATCAAGATATAGTATTGCACCTACTCGAAGACACTAAGATGGAATTAAACATATAATGTGCTATCTTCGAGGAACTATTGAATTGAGTTTATTTTATTCAAAGGCCTAAATTAGTTGGATATATGAATGCGGGATATTCACCTGATCCACACAAATATCGATCTCAACTAGTTATTTATTCATATATTGAGGTACAATTATACCTTAGTAATCCATGAAGCAAACTATCTCTGCTACTTCCTTAAATCATGAGGTTATTCATGAATGTGTGTGGTTGAGATCATGAACCAAGCATATCAAAGATGCATGTGAAAAATTAACGGTTAAAGAACTATGATATATGAAGATAACGTTGCTAAGACATTAAAGGAGATAAAATCACACCTATTTCACCAAAATATTTTTTAGCTCGAAAAGAATGATGAAATAAGTATTCAACAAATCCACTCATGTAACAAACTTAGCAGACTTGTCTGCCAAAATTTTACCTTTAACAACATTCAAGAAATTGATTACTATATCGGAATGCGTCGTCTAAAAAATCTTTAATACTTTTGCGAACAAGGAAAATAAACGCGTTATCCTTGATCGAAGATTTTGTCTTTCTGGATTATCCAAATAACTAACTTGAATTGATATCAAAGTTTTGGTTTTATAACTATATCATTTTAATCAAATCAAACTTATATAAAAATATGTTTGTAAAAACTCGATCCATTAAAGATCAGCGAGAAATTGAAAGGAAGACAATATATTTAGATTTATTAGTAATTATGTCCTAAACAGCATTATTTTGTACTTTTCTCCTTTTTTAACTTTTAGTTTTAGCCTGTACGTTATTTTCCTTTTCCAGTTCTTACTCTTATTTCTCCTTCTTCCATTAACGATTTCTTCTTGATATCATTGGATTGACAATTCTTCATCTGATCACCATTCAGATTAATGATTTCTTCTTCTGATCTCCATTTTGATTATGAGTTTAGGTTTTCCCGATTTCTTCTTTGATTACCTGCCATAATAAACCAGATTCTTTGAAGGTCTCTTGCTTTTTTGTATATTATTGTTACTATTCCTTGTCTTTCTATTTTGATTTCTTCAATTTCCTGTTGCTGAAGATTGTAATCAGTCCTTCAGGCAGGTAGACAATTTGGTGTAGATTAGGGGTTTTGTTTTAGTTCATCCTTAAGGGAGCCTAGCAGCTGGATATAAAAGATGAGAAGGAGCCAACGAAAAGATGCCGAGCTTTGAGTTGCCCATTTCTTCTCAAGCCTTAATATTTGTTGCAATACACTGTATAAGTATGGATTTATCGGAATGGTGTTTGTGTGATGACCTTGATTAAAGCAAGAAAATGGGTCCTCTACTCAAAGCCTGGATGTTGTTTGTGTGACGGCCTCAAAGAGAAGCTTTAAAAGCTGCTTTCTTGATTTCTGGTCCTAATTCCCTTAACGACGTCGATTTGCAGGTATTTTCAACTTCACTAAACCCTTGTCTTTTTTCTTCCTATGGTTTTTTTTGCTTTAGTATTGAGTTTGTGGATTTGTTAGGTATGGGATATTAGTAGCAATCCTGAATAGGAGAAGGCTTTTCAGTATAAGATACATGTGCTAGCTAAAGTACTCTCTAATGGAACTGAGGTTAGTGTCATTTAGTGTTGGAATGATGGTCTTGTGATTGTGTTGAGTTTGTATTAGTAATGGCACCCTTTCATTGGGATAATGACTATGCGCTTCTGGATGCATATTTTGGGTTTATTTTAGTATTCATTGCTAAGAAAGTATCAAATGTTTGGTGTCTTATCCTTTAAGGTTGAACTAAGTGTTAGGGAATCCTATTTATAACATTTGATGATATGTATTTTGGGTTTTTTCATGTTAGTAGCGATTCTAGCAGACTAATCGACTGTATTTTCTCGTGACAAGCTTTTCTAATTCATTGCATTTTGCTGAAAATTTTTTATATTTGTTCTGTTACTTTTGTTTTGGTATAATAGTTGTTGTCATATTCATTGTACTTGTTTTTTACTTTTTGTGTTTTCTTATTTGGTAATGTTATCTTGGATTGTTTTGTATCATGTTTTATGATTATGATGTAATTTTGTTGTATTTCTCATAGCTTTGTTTATGGTTTCAGATTTTGTTACTTATTAGTTTTATTATACCTCTTTTTTATCTTGGTATAATACATGTTGTTTGACTGTTTTAGTTCTATTATACCTCTTTTGTTAGTTCTATTGTACCTCTTTTTGTTGGTTCTAGTTATGGTTGATGATGCTATAAAGATTTTATAGCTTTTTTAATTATAATTCTGTTGTTTCTTATTTTCTTAGAAATTTAAAAGTTGGATATGATTTAATAGACTTGCACGTAACATGTTTGTTTAATTGACTCAATGACTTTCTCTTCCTATCAAATGGTAATATCCTAGTTCAAATGCTTGGGATTCTTTTTTTTCGTTGTTTTGAGTTTTTGCAGGATTTGTTCTGTTGATATTTCATTTTAGATGGAGGATTTTTATTGTTGTAGTCCATGGCGTTGATCAATGGTTTTGCAATTAGTTTAGCTTCAATATAATAACATTATACCTTTTTTATATTTGGTATAACTTGTATTATACCTGCTGATTTTTGTTGTTCTTGAATTGTGATTCTTCTTTTCATTGTTTTGAGTTTTTGCAGGATTTTTAATGTTTAGATTTCTGTTTAGATGGAGGATTTACTGTTGTAGTCCATTATGGTGTCGTTCGATGGTTTTGTTGTTAGTTTAGCTTTGGTATAATAGACTTTATACCATTTTTATATTTGGTATAATATGTATTATACCCGTTGATATTTATTGTTCTTGAATTATGATTCTTCTTTACATTGTTTTGAGTTTTTGCAGGATTTTTTCCGTTGATATTTCATTTTAGATGGATGATTTTGTTGTTGTAGGCCATTATGGGGTGGTTTTGCTTTTAATTTAGCTTTGGTATTGTGAGCGGACGACGACCCGCGCGGCTGCATGCGCGGGGGCCGGTTCTGGTCGGGCCGGCCCATTTTTGGTGTGTGGGGAGATGAGTGTGATGTGGTTGAAAAGAAAATGTTTTTGCATATTTTAATGCTTAAAAGATACGAGATCAAAATCCCGTACTTAGAATAGAGTCGCCACCCGGTTCAGCTCAACCGGGAAATTTTCGGTACGATTTTCCCACCGGGTGGTTGAACCATACCTTGAGTAGAGATTCTGAGTTCGGATGATGTTATCTACTTTTCATTAGGCCAAGTTAGGATACTTCATTCTTTCTTAATCGGTTTAATCCACCCTATTTATTTGTATTTTGAGTTATTTTGTTGTTTTCGCATTTTTCAAGCAATTGAAGCGATAAATAAAATATTTACAATCGTAAAAGAAAAGTTAGCGGAAAGTAGAATTATTACAAGATTTTCAAGTCCTATACATTTTCTACGTAACAAATGAAGTACCCGAATGTTCGATATACATCTACCTGCAGAGGATGGTTGACACGAATATGGCATATTTTATTTATAACGTCATAAAGCCCGATTGGATGGCTAAAATGAGGTTTGAATGGCGTTTGAAGAGAAATTCCATTTTTATCCAAATTTCAGATTCAATGGTTGCTTTAATCGGATTACAAGTGAATATACCACTCGTCGTGGGACGGGTCTATTTTCAGGAGGTTTCGAATCTCCATCGTTACACTATAGATCCTAGCTTCAGAAAATAAATTAGTTTGGGCGTAAACCATCGGTTCAAGCTCCTACCGAACGCGTTATCGGCCACGCCGAATTGGATTCTACCAATTATAAAATTCACAAGGAATATTATTTTGGTAATAAAAATTCTGAAGAGAACTTTTATTTTGAGGTATTAAAATCGGGTATACGTCATCATCGTATCGCGAGAGGGACTACAAAATCCCGTGCTCACAGGCTGCCCCTCGGGGGATCACTGCTGCCATAGGTCAGTATGATCACACGAAAGAGCAAGGGATGGAATGATACCTGAGGGATGACCGGTTTGTCCCTTGGTCGGACTTACGCTTTGTCGATTGTTTGTCCCTTGGTCGGACTTACGCTTTGTCAATTGTTTGTCCCTTGGTCGGACTTACCCTTTGTCGATTGTTTATCCCTTGGTCGGACTTACGCTTTGTCGATTGTTTATCCCTTGGTCGGACTTATACTTTGTCGACTGTTCATCCCTTGGTCGGACTTACGTTTTGTCGATCGTTTGCCCCTTGGTCGGACTTACGCTTTGTTGATTGTTTATCCCTTGGTCGGACTTACGCTTTGTCGATCGTTTGTCCATTGGTCAGACTTCCGCTTTGTCGATCGTTCGTCCCTTGGTCGGACTTGTGCTTTGTCGATCATTCATCCCTTGGTCGGACTTACGCTTTGTCGATCGTTCATCCCTTGGTCGGACTTTTGCTTTGTCGACTGTTCTTCCCTTGGTCGGACTTACGCTTTAGCGACTGTTCGTCCCTTGGTCGGACTTACGCTTTAGCGACTATTCGTCCCTTGGCCGGACTACGCTTTATTGGCTGTTTGTCCCTTAGTCGGACTTACAGTTCGTTTGCCCCTTGGTCGGACTTACGCTTTGTCGGCTGTTCGTCCCTTGGTCGGACTTACAATTCATTGATTGTTTGCCCCTTGGTCGGACTTAAGCTTTGTCGATTGTTCGTCCCTTGGTCGGACTCACACTTTATCGACTGTTCGTCCCTTGGTCGGACTCACGCTTTGTCAACTATTCGTCCCTTGGTCGGACTCACGCTTTGTCGACTGTTCGTCCTTGTTCGGACTTATGCTTTGTATAGCGTTCGTCCTTGTTCGGACTTGCGCTTTGTAGGTTGCCCCTTGGTCGGACTTGCGCTTTGTAGGTTGCCCCTTGGTCGGGCTTGCGCTCTTGTGGAGAATTTGCCCCTTGGTCGGGCTTGTGCTTTGTGGAGAATTCACCTTTGGTTGGGCTTGTGCTTTGTGAAGAATTCGCCTTTGGTCGGGCTTGTGCTTTGTGAAGAATTTGCCTTTGGTCGGGCTTGTGCTATGTGGAGAATTTGCCTTTGGTCGGGCCTGTGCTTTGTGGAGAATTCGCCTTTGGTCGGGCTCGTGCTATGTGAAGAATTTGCCTTTGGTCGGGTCCGTGCTTTGTGGAGAATTTGCCTTTGGTCGGGCTTGTGCTTTGTGGAGAATTTGCCTTTGGTCGGGTTTGTGCTTTATGGAGAATTCGCCTTTGGTCGGGTTTGTCACTTTGTGTAGTGATTGTCCTTTGATCGGACTTGTGTTTGGTATAGTGATTGTCCTTCGGTTGGACTTTCACTTTGCAGAGACTGCCCTTCAGTTGGGCTTGTTTTGAAGAGATTGCCCTTCAGTTGGGCTTTTGTATTTTGGTATAGTGATTGTCCTTTGGCCGGACTTTCACTTCAATGAGACCGCCCTTCGGTTGGGCTTTCATTCTGAAGAGATTGCCCTTCGGTTGGGCTTTCGTTCTGAAGAGATTGCCCTTCGATTGGGCTTTCATTTTGAAGAGATCGCCCTTCGGTTGGGCTTTCATTTTGAAGAGATCGCCCTTTGGTTGGGCTTTCATTTTGAAGAGATCGCCCTTCGATTGGGCTTTCGGTCTGAAGAGATCGCCCTTCGGTTGGGCTTTTGGTCTGAAGTGATAGCCCTTCGGTTGGGCTTTCGTTCTAAAGAGATTGCCCTTCTGTTGGGCTTCCATTCTAAAGAGATTGCCCTTCGGTTGGGCTCGTGTTTTGAAGAGATTGCCCTTCGGTTGGGCTCGTGTTTTGAAGAGATTGCCCTTCGGTTGGGCTCACGTTTTGAAGAGATTGCCATTCGGTTGGGCTCGCGTTTTGAAGAGATCGCCCTTCGGTTGGGCTTTCATTTTGAAGAGATCGCCCTTCGGTTGGGCTTTGTGTTTTGAAGAGATCGCCCTTCGGTTGGGCTCGTGTTTTGAAGAGATTGCCCTTCGGTTGGGCTCGTGTTTTGAAGAGATTGCCCTTCAATTGGGCTCGTGTTTTGAAGAGATTGCCCTTCGATTGGGCTCGCATTTTGAAGAGATTGCCCTTCAGTTGGGCTCGCGTTTTGAAGAGATCGCCCTTCGGTTGGGCTTTCATTTTGAAGAGATTGCCCTTCGGTTGGGCTTTGTGTTTTGAAGAGATTGCCCTTCGGTTGGGCTCGTGTTTTGAAGAGATTGCCCTTCAGTTGGGCTCGTGTTTTGAAGAGATTGCCCTTCGATTAGGCTCGCATTTTGAAGAGATCGCCCTTCGGTTGGGCTCGCATTTTGAAGTGATCGCCCTTCGGTTGGGCTTTCTTTTTGAAGAGATTGCCCTTCGGTTGGGCTCGTGTTTTGAAGAAATTGCCCTTCGATTGGGCTTGCATTTTGAAGAGATTGCCCTTTGGTTGGGCTCGCGTTTTGAAGAGATCGCCCTTCGGTTGGGCTTTCATTTTGAAGAGATTGCCCTTCGGTTAGGCTTTGTGTTTTGAAGAGATCGCCCTTCGGTTGGGCTCACGTTTTGAAGAGATCGCCCTTCAGTTGGGCTTGCATTTTGAAGAGATTGCCCTTCGGTTGGGCTTTCATTTTGGTATATTGATTGTCCTTTGGTCAGACTTTTACTTTGAAGAGATTGCCCTTCGGTTGGGCTTGCGTTTTGAAGTGATTGCCCTTCGGTTGGGCTTGTTCTGAAGAGATTGCCCTTCGGTTGGGCTTTCGTTCTAAAGAGATTGCCCTTCTGTTGGGCTCATGTTTTGAAGAGATTGCCCTTCGGTTGGGCTTTCGTTCTAAAGAGATTGCCCTTCTGTTGGGCTCATGTTTTGAAAGATTGCCCTTCGGTTGGGCTTTCGGTCTAAAGAGATTGCCCTTCTATTGGGCTTTCGTTCTGAAGTGATTGCCCTTCGGTTGGGCTATCGTTCTGAAGAGATTGCCCTTCAGTTGGGCTCGTGTTTTGAAGAGATTGCCCTTCAGTTGGGCTCATATTTTGAAGAGATTGCCCTTCGGTTGGGCTCGCATTTTGAAGAGATCGCCCTTCGGCTGGGCTTTTCATTTTGAAGAGATTGCCCTTCGGTTGGGCTTTGTGTTTGGTATATTGATTGTCCTTTGGTCAGACTTTTACTTTGAAGAGATTGCCCTTCGGTTGGGCTTGCGTTTTGAAGTGATTGCCCTTCAGTTGGGCTCATTCTGAAGAGATTGCCCTTCGGTTGGGCTTTCGTTCAGAAGTGTTTGCCCTTCTGTTGGGCTTTCGTTCTGAAGTGTTTGCCCTTCTGTTGGGCTTTCGTTCTAAAGAGATTGCCCTTCGGTTGGGCTTTCATTCTGAAGAGATCACCCTCCGGTTGGGCTTTTGTATTTTGGTATAGTGATTATCCTTTGGCCGGACTTTCACTTCGATGAGACCGCCCTTCAATTGGGCTTGTTTTGAAAATCAGGTTCGGAGGGGTAACATCGCCGGCGACATGACTGATATCGCCGGCGGCATGGGTTGATGTCGCCGGCGGCATGGATGCCACGTGGCAGCTTTGACTGGTCAGATAATTTTAAATTTTGAACTAAATGAGACGATGTCACTGGCGACATTACTGATATCGCCGGCGGCATGGGTTGATGTCGCCGGCTGTATGGATGCCACGTGGCAGCTTTGACTGGTCAGATAATTTCAAAATTTGAACTAAATGAGATGATGTCGCCGGTGACATGACTTATATCGCTGGCGGCATGGGTTGATGTCGTAGGCGGCATGGATGAACAGTTTCAGATAAATCAAAGACTCCTCGAATTCCGCGTGGCAGTTTATAAAAGGGAATGAAGCTTCCCTTCTTTCTCAATATTCAGAAACCGCATCCCCCTCACTTCTCTCCCCAAGCTCTTTGATTTCTAACTTTGTTTTTTCAAATTATGAAGAGGATTAGCAAGGCTTTCAGGGGCAAATCCAAGGCTAGGGAGAGCCTTCCCGATTCTTCCATCGAGGGATTGAAAATCCTTTCTGTTCCTGCTGCATACGGCCTGAAGGAGACAGCCAAAATGTATGGCTATGGCATTAACTCTCCTATCACCAATCTGACTCCGGAGAAGGAGAAACACCTCTATTATATCCAGGTAATCCCACAAAAACCTGAATTGCTTCTTTTCGTATTCGATGTGATCTTGCTTTAGATTTGAAAACATGCCATGATAGGGGTTTAAAGTGTGGAATATATCAGTCACATTGCATGCTTTACGATCGACTTTTGCCTTTTTGGACTTTGTTCGATTGACTGTGATTTTTGTGATTTTTGGCGCGAAGGGTGCGATTTAGGGAGAAAACAGGTTCTGCCCGTGCAAAGTGATGTCGCTGGCGGCATCGGTGATGTCGCTGGCGGCCTGAGTGATGCCGCTGGCGATATCAGTGTTGTTGCTGGCGGCATCAGTCCTTGCAAAAGGCTTTATGGGAGTCTGATGTCGCTTCTATTTAAGGTGATGCCGCCGGCGATATGAACCATGTCGCAGGCGATATCGCTTTTAACAGAGGCGACATCAGCAGCCTTTTTGACAGAAATGCACAGAATTGATCTGTTTTGTTTTCGATTTTGCAGCCATACGAACTGACTTACACAAGGGGGATGGGTACCATCGGTGAGTGGTGGCACCACATCTCAGAGAACGATCCCGGGCTTGCGCTTGCAATTAACGAGACAGGGTTTGGGGATTTGGCCCGGATCATGCCCATTTTAATGCCTAAGCTTCCTCATTCTTCAGTAACGGCCCTGACTGAAAGGAGGTCCGAGACCACTCATACCTTCCATTTCTCCTTTAGGGAAGTCACAATTACCCCTTCTGATGTGGTAGCCATGACCGGCCTTCCTTGGACGGATGAGGTTATACATTTTGACGTCTACATGGACAAGTACCATGTTGAGAGGCCCGTGGTGAGGCGGGTAAAGGAGTTGTTCGGTCTGAAGCCCGTTTCTGGGTGGCTGTCCTATGGTGAGTTGTACCATTATTGGACCCGGGTGGATGTGGTGCCCGAGGAGGAGAGGGAGGCATGTATCCGTTCCTTTGTGATCTCACTACTCACCGTGCTGTTCTTCCCAATCTCGGGGAGTAAGATCAACTACATGCTTATAACCGCGGTGGAAGATGTGCCGGGAATCAGGAGGAAGAATTGGCCGAGGGCCATGTTGCCCCAGTTGTATCACGGGCTGGATGTTGGAGCCCGAAAGAAGGAGAAAGCCCTTCGCCTTTGCCACCTGCTACTCCAGGTATAGATTTTTTTGAAACATTTCCCTCGATAACATGCGTTCTTATTTGCATGACGCCCCTTGAATTGATCGGTCGTCATTTGTGCAGGCCTGGGCTTTCGAGCATCAGATCCTCCCGCCGGTGGAGTTTAAGAAGGTTGTGCCGCCGGGATCTCATTTCCTTGCTCGCTGGTGTGGGGGTATCGGTGGGAAGGCCAAGTATCCTACGCAGTATAGGGAGGTCCTAAGAAGCACGCGGTTGAGCTCGGTAAATTATTTTTTATTTATTTATTTATTTATTTGGTCTATGTACTTATGTTGGTTGTTTTGATGTAGCTCGTCTTGGACCCGTTCGATGGGGTGGAGAACTTGGTTGAGGTTGCCCGGGTCCGGCGAGAGGTGGATGACCACCGGTTTGTGATGGAGTGCCCCCTGTCCCAGCAGTGGTATCTGGGCGAGCGTGTCCGGGGTTAGAGGTCCCTTCCGGTTGCTGCTAGACCGGTGCCTGCCGATCCTCCGCGGGGCTTGTGGTGGCCTTATTTGGTGATTTCTACTGAGGCCGACAAAGCTGATTATATTGAAGGGAACGGCCGAGTGATCCCTAGCGTTCCTGGCCTCTACGAGCAGCTTTTTCAGCGTCTACTCCCCGTGTGTCCTCGCATCCACGGCAACGATACAATTGAGTATCACAACAAGCAACGATTGGAGGACGAAAAGAGGTGCCTCAAAGGCATTGTGGATGTTGATGAGGAGGATGACGATGAGGATGAAGCGCTGGAAGGGGACGTTGCGGTCGACCCTGAGGGGGAGGACGAGGTAGGCGTGGGTGTAGCTGGCGGGAGCGTGCCGATGTCCTAAGGGGAGCAACGTTCTTTCGAGGTATGGTTGTGTATGATTTTGAAGTCGTTTAGGGACATTGTTGACGTGTGACTTTCACGTTTTGCAGGAACCTGCGAGAAAGAGGGGCCGGGATAACCAAAGTGTGACCCGACATTATGGCGCGCCGGAGGGCATAAACTTCGTGGAGGGGAGATTGGTCAATCCGTTGGAAACCACCTTCCTGTTGATGAACTCCCGAGGCAAATTCTCTCATAGGAATGTTGGCTCGAGCCGGCAAGCCCCGATTTTCATGCCTGAAAAGGCTACCTACGTAAGATCTAATAATCATTTTCTTATTGAGCCTTAGATGTGGGTGTCTAAGGATTTTCTTTTTGGATTTGCTAGGTGGCACGGAGTCACGTGGAGCAACTTGCGGAGAACAATTTTGTTCTCCGGGATACCCTTATTGGGCAATCGCTCCTTGTTCAGGTATTTTATGCACATGTTAAGATGGGATATATGTATGGATGTTATGCATGACATGCAAGGCTGTTATTTTCTCCGGTTTGTAGGATTTTTTAGCCCTTTCTTTGTCTGATGCTGACGCAGCCCGGCGGCGGTATGAGGAGGAGACTGCAGCTTTACAGCGTCGCATGAGTGATCTCGAGGGTCAGCTGGCGGCCACTACCCAAGAACAGAGAAGTAAAAAAAACCTCGACCGTGCGCATCCTGGGGGTACCAGTCATACGAGGGTCAAGAAGTCTGCCGGCCGACGTGCGTTTACCGCGGTTGAGGAGTCCAGTAGCATTCCCATGACGGAGGGAAGAGAGGAAGATGATGTTGACGATTGGCTCGCAAGTCCTGATGACGTTTCATCCCGTCCAGCCGGTAATGGCGGGCATGCTTAGTTTTACTTTTCGTTTTTTTTGTTTTGCCTTTGAGTTCTTGTTTGTACCTCCGATACATTAGGGTTTTGATAATTTGATTTTGTTATGGGCTAGATGATTTGGTACAATTTGAGCAATTTGTGCCTCTAGGCTTTTATTTTGAATATAAAGATGGATTGCTGTTTGATAAGTCATTGGAAATGCAGCATAGGATTGTTTACAGGTTTTGTACAGGTCTGAAATGGCAGAAATGCTTCTGATGCCGCCCAGAAAATTAACTTCATGCCGGTGGCGGCATCAGCCATATCACCCAAATTGATCCCATATCGCCGGCGGCATCAAATACATTGCCGGCAGTATCATGATATCGCCGGCGGTATCGCTCTCATCGCTGGCGGCTTCAATCTTCCAGCAACCTGTTTTCGGCCATTCCGTCCGTTTTTGTCATTGCAACCCATAACCAAAAGCTGTGGGTTTTTCTGCAGAGCCTGGGGAACACAGATTTTGGGCTCCAATTTGACCCCATGGTTTGCATGGACTATCCTTTCGGGTTTTCGCCCGAACAGATTTATTCCGACCTTTAAGCGCGTAGTGTCCTCGATTAAGCTTACTTGTGATGTTTCCATCCTTCGATCGCCAGGTATTCATATAATCACAAACACAGATGTTTCAATATGAAAGACACTTTTATCGAGTGAATCTAATTTGAGTACAAGATGTTGGCAATCATTTCCATTAATGGGACCCCTGGCGTTAACCAGCCTTTACAGGTTTTCAAGTTAACATCTTATTGTTTTTCTCTCGTGCCCTCATTTTTGTCTGAACCGCCCTTTTCGGGTTTTCAGTTCAACAGACGTTATTGACTTATCCCCTAATTTTTGTACAGCCGATTTGCAGGGTACCGACCGTCGGGTGTAACCCTAATTTTTGCCCAGTCAGTAGAAGGTCGACAGGCAAGCGATTATTGTATATATTTTTTTTTAGTGTGCCGCTTTTTTTGATTTATTTCTTTTGTTTAGACCTGATAATGCTTAAGCTTGTCTTGGTCGACTATATCGATGAACTCGCTTCTTGCCTACGCTCATGACTTTAATAGCCTCACTTATTTGGTGCCATTTCCGATCGTATGACGGCCTCTTCAATCTGATTTGAACTTAACCTTAGTATCGGAAGGTCTCAAACTTTTCAGTGCTGGGTCTATGACTCTTGGAAAGGGCATTGGGTATCTGATTAGCTATTGTGCGCATAGTTGTGCTTTTGCAGATTCTCCAAGTTCCTTGGTGCCCGTTCGATTTTCACCTGGATCACCCAGTTTATTCTGACCTTCAAAGTTACGTCGGGAGTTTTTGGCTGACCTTATTGCAAGCCGTTTAGTTTGCGGGAGTTTTTGGTGCTTACTCCATAGCTTCATCGCTTGGTTTGATTGTTGTCCTGGTCGCTTTTTTGATTGCTCCTTCAATTTGTGGTCTGCAGAGCCCTTCATGTGTAGGCCTGAATTCGTATTCTGTATTAGTGGTGATGGGTTGTGAACAAGTGATGTTTGGCTTAAGGACCTTTTGTTTGGTGCCTTTTAGTGGTTGTTTGCCTTGTTGGTTCATTTGGTAAGCCAATTGCGACATTGGTTGCGCGATCATCTTTGTGGCCTGTGGGATGAAGGTGCTTGCCTTTAGACTTGGTGTTCTAGGAAGTGGTTGCTCCCTGACCTTTGTTAGCCAAAGGGTCTAATGGGGTTGATTTGTACTGGGTGAAGATGTGTTTCTCTTCAGATTTGGTCGTGTTCTTGGTGGTGATATTGGTCTGAGATTTTGGCTACGATGTTTATTTGATGGAGGTCTGGCTCCGTTGGGTGTAATCCTTGATTCTCTAGACCGATTGATGTATCTTTGGTGGCTTGAAGGTGCACCATTGTAGGGCCGTTGAGTTAATTCTAGAAGAGACCCATGGTGCTTCAACAATCCGATTATTGCACTGAGCAAAAGCATTATCATGGTCTTTAAGCACTTTATTATCTCTCATGTGTTTGACAGGGTTTAAATTATTGGATTTGATTACCACATAATGTACTCAATTTAATTTCATTCAATAAAAATATCTTAAACACCGAAAGCGTCGTACTTATGCTCATATAAAGACGCTGATCAAAGGATACAAACACAACGTAAGTAAGAAAAATGGAAGTGGCTTATGGAGCTAAAAGGCCTGAACTCTAAGGATTGCAAATCGGGATTCTTCGTCCTCACCGTCAGAGCGCAATTTTCCCCTACCATTTGAGTAGATGGCCTTGATGAGATCTTGAGGAGCTTTCCGCTGTTTGGAAAAGCCGGGATTAATCGTCCGTGTCTGGTTGCCAGACTCTGGTAAGGGGCAGGATACCCTTTCGGGGTCGGTAATCTTCTTTTCATCCACCAATCGTTGGATGGTACGAACCAAAGCTTTACACTGGTTGGTGTTGTGACCCGACAACATGTGATATCTACAAAAGCCTCTTCCTTCTTCTCTCATGGGGGGATTGAATTCATGAAGAGGTTTAAGAATCCCAGCTTCCTTCAACCCGGTGAAGATTACATTAAGTGGCAGTTTCCACGGATTGGTTCTATACTTAAGGCCGTCATTTGGCCGAATAATGGCAGCTGGTGCCGATTTCTGATAGGTCTCTTGATCCACCATGATTTGAGGTGGGAGTGTGGGTGATTCAGTGTTTTGAAAGAACTGGTCTTTCTCTAATTGGACCCTTCCCTCTTTCTGATAGCAGTCTACTGTCATCAATTGACGCGAGAAGTCTTCAACTTTGTGTTGCATGACTTGGTCGTATTGAGGAAGCATCGGGGCAGCGGGGATCTTAAATTATGATGGGGTGACCAAAGTTGGTGGTAAGGTGTTAAAGAATGGTGGAAGAATTGGACTCTGGGCTCCTTCTCTTTGTCCAGGGTAAGCGGTTGGCGGTGACTGCCAGAGTGTATCGCCGTCAGGTGTCATGCCCGGAGATCGCATGACCTGGTCGAAGTCCTGACTTGCTAGGACCTTCTTGACGGATACACACACTATCTCCTGAATGATGTTTCTAAACTGATCGGAGTTCAGAAACTGAATGATAGCAGCGGTGATCTCCGATCCAAGAGACGGCGGGTGAGCTGTTGCCCCTACGGTGGAGGGAAGGCTAGCATGTCCTCTAGATAACGTACGGTTGTCATCGTGGGGAAGAGACATGGCTGGTTGTGAAGGTCTCGGTTCAAGAGGAAGGCTGCTTAGGATCACGAGTCGCGGATCAGACCATGAATGGGTTGTAAATGGTATGGATGGTATGTATGTATGTCTTTTTTAGAAGTGGTGCGTGATATGTATGGCTATACATAGATGTGGTTAGAGATAATGTGTTGGCTTATCCCTTCAACATACGTGGGACGTTTGTATCTCACGTAGCGATATGTGGTGTCGTAATAGAGGCACAAGAGAAGTCCTACATATGATGCTAAACCTCTTCCACGGGTGGACGTGATAAGGGTAAGTTGATTCATTTTTTGGCTGTTAAAGCCGATGCATGGGGGGTGTATGATCATAAAGCACATAGCATGCAAATCGGCCCTGTTCCAACCTTATGGCTCCTGCGTAACACCTCTTTGGTAGGATGGAGTTTGGCTACTTCACCGGTAATGGCGAAAGAAGCGCATCCCAATTATTTTATTCATTTTGGGTAATCCTAAGGGGAATGATGTGCTAAGGTTTTTTTTCTAACGCGGCTTTGGTATAGGGTTGTTGATGTAGAAGGTTCTCGTTTACCTTGATTCCACGTTACTCAACCACTACCTGAATGGGCGCGGTCATACGAGTTTACGTGTTGGTTAAAACGAGTGATCCACCCACTAGGCATCCTCAATTCCAACAGGGCATGAGTGATACTTTGTGAGCTTCTCAGGTGAAATCGGGTACCTAAAATTACCGAACTATCTACACGCATGAGGACAAGACGTCATAAGAAAAGATTGAAGTTTTAATTTGGCCAATGATTTCAATACATCATCAAAATCTTTTAAACTATGAAAGAAGATTCAAGTTTAAAGAAAAGTCCCCAGCAGAGTCGCCACTGTGAGCGGACGACGATCCGCGCGGCTGCATGCGCGGGGGCCGGACCCGGTCGGGCCAGCCCGTTTTTGGTGTGTGGGGAGATGAGTGTGATGTGGTTGAAAAGAAAATGTTTTTGCGTATTTTAATGCTTAAAAGATACGAGATCGAAATCCCGTACTTAGAATAGAGTCGCCACCTGGTTCAGCTCAACCGGGAAATTTTCGGTACGATTTTCCCACCAGGTGGTTGAACCATACCTTGAGTAGAGATTCCGAGTTCGGATGATGTTATCTACTTTTCATTAGGCCAAGTTAGGATACTTCATTCTTTCTTAATCGGTTTAATCCACCCTATTTATTTGTATTTTGAGCTATTTTGTTGTTTTCGCATTTATCAAGCAATTGAAGCGATAAATAAAATATTTACAATAGTAAAAGAAAAGTTAGCGGAAAGTAGAATTATTACAAGATTTTCAAGTCCTATACATTTTCTACGTAACAAATGAAATACCCGAATGTCCGATATACATCTACCTGCAGAGGATGGTTGACACGAATATGGCATATTTTATTTATAACGTCATAAAGCCCGATTGGATGGCTAAAATGAGGTTTGAATGGCGTTTGAAGGGAAATTCCATTTTTATCCAAATTTCAGATTCAATGGTTGCTTTAATCGGATTACAAGTGAATATACCACTCGTCGTGGGACGGGTCTGTTTTCAGGAGGTTTCGAATCTCCATCGTTACACTACAGATCCTAGCTTCAGAAAATAAATTAGTTTGGAAACAAACGAAAACAATACTGTTGTCCAGAAAGTCATGCCACCGTGGGGCATCTGATGCCGCCGACGACATAATTGATGTCGCTAGCGGCATGGATGATACCGCCGGCGACATCGATTGTGTCACGGGCGACATCAGCATGCAGACAGGCACAGGGCTTTCTGAGTACCGTAAAGAAAGGGTTCCGCGAGAAAGCGAGGTCTCCGGGGAATGTGATGCTAACGGCGGTACCAACGATGTCTCTCGCGACATGGGTGATACAGCCGGCAACATCGCATGTCTCCGGCGATTCCAATTCCTTGCTACAACAGTAGTTTGAAGTCAAAGTGACCGAAAACTCAAAAATGAACACAAAGCAACAAAAATTAGTGCAAAACAATAATAATAATGCCAAAGAGCTATGAGACTCAGGATTTTCACCTCGGGGTAGTGAATCCAACTCTTCGTGAACTGAACAATAACACCTCCGGGGAGCTTGCAACGATAATTTGATTGTTAATTTAAAGGTTTTAGGTTTCTAAATTCTATCCAATTGATTTAACCCAAAGACCCACTGATTTAAGCTCACAATCAGAGAGTTCGAAGAAGAAAAATCGGGAAAAATGTATTAGAATCCTTTTTCCTGTCTTTTCTAGTTCTTATCTCACTAAAATCTATTCTCTCGATTTTAGCCTCTTAACTGCCCAATTTTAGCTCCTTCCCTCTATGATTTCAGTCCCCCCTCAATTGCAGTTTTTAGGTGCCTTTTATAGGCAAATTGGGGTATTTTTCGAGACCTTTTTGACTTATTCCGCTGAAAGTGGCCGAAAGGCTGTCTGTGGAGGACCCATTTTGTGCCATATCGCCGGCGACATTATGATGTCGCCGGCGGTATGGATCATGCCGCCGGCGGTATGGTGATGCCGCCGGCGGCATGGACGATGTCGGTGGCGACATCATTCTCCAGCATACCGACATCCAACGGGTCAAAAAGCCTAAAAAGTCAGGAAAAGTGGTTTTTTAGTGGGTGGAAAGGTATCTTTTTGAATTTTAATTATATTTTAATGGGTATTATTTAATTTGGGCGTAAACCATCGGTTTAAGCTCCTACCGAACGCGTTATCGGCCACGCCGAATTGGATTCTACCAATTATAAAATTCACAAGGAATATTATTTTGGTAATAAAAATTCTGAAGAGAACTTTTATTTTGAGGTATTAAAATCGGGTATACGTCATCATCGTCTCGCGAGAGGGACTGCAAAATCCCGTGCTCACAGGTATAATAGACATTATACTTGTTTGATATTCGGTATAATATATATTATACCTGTTGATTTTTACTATTCTTGAATTGTGGTTATTATTCTCATTGTTTTGAGTTTTTGCGGGATTACTATTGAGATTTCAATTTAGATGAAGGATTTTGTTGTTGTAGTCCATAGCATTGTTTTACTGTTAGTTTAACTTTAGTATAATGGGAATTATACCTTTTTATATTTATTATAATATATATTATACCTGTTGATTTTTGTTGTACTTGAATTGTGATTATCTTTTTTTTTATGTACTATACTAAGGAAAAGTATTTAGGAACTTATCAAGGCATTATTTTCCCAATTCCTTTAGAGGAAACATGGGTTATTCCTCACGAAGTAAACGATGAGATTGTGTTACCTCCTGTTACAAGGAACAAGCCTAAAACACCAAGAATTCAACAAATTAGACGAGCTTAACATAGGGCCAAGGTTAAGTGTAGTGTTTGCAATAAATTTCACAATAGGTGATCATGTGGGGGTGTAGATAATGAGTAGCTGTCTTGCTATATAGCAAGACAGCTATATAGCAAATTGATTTTTCTTCATTTTTTATCTGATTCATTTTTTCAATGTTAGTATCCAGATGTTTTCCATATTCATTTGATTTAAATTTGGTGAATAAATTTCTCTTTTCTTTTCTCTCTGTGTATCAATGTTAGTATACGGATGTTTGTTAATTAGCTTGCAATTTTTGTATTTATGTCCATTTATTATACATGTTTTAAAATTGATATAATGTTTTTATGCCAGTTTTGTATTCAAAGCATCCTTAAAATTCTAGTTTCTGAACTCACTTGAATCACAACTTTCCCTTCCTTTTTTCGTACTTTGCTCTTTTTCTATTTATTATACCTGTTTTAAAGCTTGTATAATAAAAATTATACCATTTTCAAAGCAGGTATAATCTTCGTTGTACCAGTTTTAAAACTGGTATAATCCTTATTATACCAATCTAAAATTGGTAATAATAAATGTTTTTTTACTACTTCAGGTTTCATATAAAAAAACCATTCCTCTTACTTTTGTATAAGATATGTTATAATTTTTTTATTCTTGTATTATCTCTTTTATACCATTTTTGCTCAAGAAATATGTAACAATTTTTTTCATTATAGAAATATATAATTACTAAACTTTAAAACACATTGAACTGTTAGATATATCTAATACAATTATCTAATTATCATAGTTCTTTCCATTCTTTTCAGCAACTCATATTTGTATAATAAACAAATTGCGATTCTTGTTCTATGTTATCGTGCATCCAATGGTTCGAGAATGGTTTTCCTTCCACCATACTGTAGACCAGTGATATGCACACTGCAACCCCTGTCCCATCATCTTATAGTGTATCATGTCTTTGGCTTCGAGAATTTCTTTAAGTTCTTGGTCCTTTTTTTCCCTTTGATCTTCTCATAAGCATGCTTCATTTTACCATCAAAACTCCAATTTGCTGTACTGAATTTCTATTTTAAACCTTATGCAATGTTACCCTTTTTACCTCAAGTAATACAAAAATATTTTAAGATGTTGTAAAAAAAGAATGGTTTAGAGTCAGTTTTCAATATACGTTTTGTCATTTAGTTTCGGAAATATATGCAACACTAGTATTTTATTGTACAAGATATGCTATATTATACATGTTTTAAAACTGGTATAATTTTAAAACAGATATAATTTTAATTATACCAGTTTTAAAACATGTATAACATAAAAGATATCAGTTTTAAAATTGGTATAATTTTAATTATACCTGTTAGGAAAATGGACCCGCAGCAGAACGAAATATTTATTTTGAGCGAATATAGCAACAACAAAATAGAAGAAATTATTGGCGAAAGGAGAAAACAAAATAATCCACTAATAATACGAAAAGTGGTACAAAAATGGGAGCCCTTCAAATTCAGCAATATGTATGTGAAATGAAGGAAAGAAATGAATGTGAAATTGAACAAAAAAAAGTGGCTAAATACATATTGTATTTTGCCAACCAAAACCAACATCATTTATGAGCATAATAAATGATGTCTCCCAAAAAAAATCCAAAATTTCTAATGTGAATGAAAAATAGCCGAAATTCAAATCACATTTACAAATCTCCACCTTGATTTGAATTACGCTAAACTCAATTGTCGCAAACACCAATTAAGTTCAAACAATGCTTAAACTTATTGGTCGGAAGAGGCTTTGTCAACATGTCGGCTGGATTGTCTGCTGTAGCAATTTTAGTAATACCGATATTTCCCTCGGAAATAATGTCTTGAATAAAATGGTACTTCACGTCAATGCGCTTTGTCCTTTCATGAAACAACTGATCTTTAATTAAACAAATAGCACTTTGAGTATCACGATGGACAACAATTTTCTGCAAATTTGAACTCAGTTCACCGACCAAACCTCTTAGCCAAATAGCTTCTTTTACAGCTTCGACTACCGCCATGTATTCTGCTTCGATAGTGGACAATGCAACTGTAGAGTGTAAAGTAGCTTTCCAACTGATAGCGCTACTACCAAGGGTAAACACATAACTTGTGATCGATCTTCGCTTGTCCAGATCACCTGCATAATCTAAATCAACATACCCAACCACCATGTTCTTACTTTTCCTAAATTCTAAACAAGTGTTAGTAGTGCCCCTTAAGTATCTCAAAATCCATTTCACAGCATGCCAATGTTCTTTGCTTGGATTTGCCATGTATCTACTAACAACAATGACTGCATGCGAAATGTCAGGACGAGTACAAAACATTGCATACATGATACTACCAACGACACTAGAGTAAGGAACATGTGACATATACTCAATATCCTTCTCAGATTGAGGACATATAGCAACAAAAAGTCGAAAATGAGCAGCAACTGGAGTACTTACAGGTTTGGCATTTTTCATGCCAAAATGCTCTAACACTTTCTCAACAAAACTTCTCTGAGTCAAATAAAGCTTTCCTGCAGCTCTATCCCTTTGGATCTCCATGCCGAGAATCTTCTTAGCAGCTCCCAAATCTTTCATCTCAAATTCATTACTAACCTCTGCTTTCAATCTGTTGATATCAGACATATCCTTGGTAGCAATAAGCATATCATCAACATAAAACAACAAATAAACGAATGAGCCATTTGCAAGTTTTTTGAAATACACACAGGTATCATACTGGCTCCTTGAATAGCCATGTCTAAACATAAAGGAATCAAACCGCTTATACCACTGTCGAGACGACTACTTTAATCCGTATAGTGACTTTCGCAACAAGCAAACATAGTCTTCTTTGCCTTAAACTTCGAAACCATCTGGTTATCTCATATAGATCTGCTCCTCCAATTCTCCATGCAAGAAAGCAGTCTTGACATCAAGTTGGTCTAACTTTAAATCATGTATAGCAACCAAGGCAAGCAAAACATGAATAGAGCTATGTTTAATAACAGTAGAAAACACATCATTGAAATCAACTCCTTGTACCTGACTATAGCCTTAGCGACCAATCATGCGTTGTATTTGACATCCTCTTCTCTCAGAATGCCATCTTTCCTTTTAAAGACCCATTTGCAATCAACAATCTTCTTATCCTTAGGCGGTTTTACTAACTCCCACGTTCTGTTCTTATGCAGAGATTCAATCTCCTCTTACATAGCTATTAGCCATTTTGCAGAATCATCATGAGAAATGGCTTCTGAATATGTGGAAGGTTTGCTAACTCCTTTCTTCTCTTGTGCAGCAACAAAGGCGTAATAACATAATCTGCAAACTTTGCAGGTATTCTTCTTTCTCTATCAGGCCGGTTTTCAACAACAGGATGCTCCACCTATTCGATCGTAGTAGTTTCTTCTACTTCTGTAGGCTGAGACAATTGTTCTAAAATTTGCTCCTCTGTAGCGTCAGATGGAGTAAATGATTCCTCCACCTCGAACAGAACCTCCACCTGCTTGTCAGAATTCTGTATGTTGGTGTCAGCTGTAGCTGAGGACTCTTTTCTTGGATGCAGCATAGCAGATTCATCGACCACAACATTTCTACTGACAACAGACTTTGGTGACTTAGGATCTAGAAGCCAAACTTTATATCCCTTTACACCAATAGGATAACCAAGAAAAATTCCCTTTTTAGCTCTAGGCTCCAATTTTCCATCGTTGACATGGACATCAACAGGACACCTAAAAATCCTCAAATTAGAATAATTAGCAGGTTTACCATACCATAACTCCTCAGGAGTCTTGCAGGTAATGGAAGCAGAAGGAGAGCGATTCACCAAATGAGCAGCCATTGCAGCTGCTTTAGCCCAGAAAGCTTGAGACAAGCCAGAATTTGACAACATGCATCAAACCTTCTCCAATAGAGTTCTAGTCATACGTTTAGCTACACCTATCTGCTATGGCATTCCTGGAACTGTAAGATGCCTCGAGCTACCCATATTTTTACAAAATGTATCAAATTCTGCATTACAAAACTCCAAGCCGTTATCAGTGCGAAGACGTTTGATCTTTCTTCCAGTCTGATTCTCCACCAATGCTTTCCACTGCTTAAAACTAATAAAGACATCATTTTTGTGTTTCAAGAAATAAGTCCAAACCTTCCTTGAGTAGTCATCAATAAAGGTAAGCATGAATCGAGTGCTACCTTTCGAAGGAACACGAGCAGGGCCCCAAAGGTCAGAATGGATATAATCCAAAGTACCTTTTGTTCTGTGAACACCACCAATGAAGCTAACTCTTTCGTGTTTGCTGAAAATGCAATGCTCACAAAACTCTAACTTGAAAGTACTTTGGCCGCAAAGTAGACCCTTTTTACTGAGCATGGCCAAACCTTTTTCACTCATATGGCCAAGCCTCATTTGCCATAATTTGGTGACGTCTAAATCTGACATGGAAGATGAAACTACAGCAACACCTGTAGCAGTTGATCCTTGCAAAATGTACAAGCTTCCAACTTTTCTAGCTTTCATTACAACAAGGGCACCTTTCAAAACATTCAAAACTCCACCTCCACCAGAAAATCTGCAATTGTTGTCGTCTAAAGCAATAATGAGATTAGATTCTTCTTCATGTCTGGAACATGCCGCACATCAGTCTGGGTTCGGACAATACCATCATGCATCTTGATTTTGACACTACCAATTCAAATAACTTTACAAGGATGATCGTTGCCCATCAACACAACTCCTCTATCTAACGGTTCATAAGAGGAAAACCAATCTCTATGGAGACATATATGGAATGAGCAAGCAGAGTCTGAAATCCACCCTTACCCTAATCTAGCACCATCATCGGACACGGCATAAACTTTATAGTCTTCCTCATCTTCTGCAACACTGGCTTTGGCGGGATTGTCATCTTTGTGACTCTTTTCTTTATTCTTTCTCTGAAGCTTATAAACTTCAGCTTTAATGTGTCATTTCTTCTTACAGTAATTGCATGTTAAATTACTGTAACGAGATCTTGATTTAGATCCGAATCGATTGTTGCTGCTGCTATTGGGATCTCTTGTACTAGATCTCCCTCGAACAACCAGACCTTCTGCATGACTATTTTTGTCACCAGAAAGCTCTTTATCGATAAGATCTTTAGAGAACAAACACTCTTTAACCTCCTCCATGGTTAAAGTGTTTTTGCTATATATCAGGGTCTCGCGGAAATTCTTAAACGACGGAGGAAAAGACCGCAACAACATAAGAGCTTTATCTTCTTCTTTATACTTGATATCCAAATTTTCCAAGATCCAAAAGAATGGAACTGAAATCATCAAGGTGCGCCTTAAGGGATGTGCCTTCTGCCACGTGGAGCATATGGAGACGATGCTTCATCACAAGCTTACTGGTGAGGTTTTTGGACATATATAGAGATTGTAATTTCTCCCATAAGTCTTTGGCAGTCTTCTCATGGATGACTTCTCGCAGAACCTCATTCGATAAACATAACTGAATGGCAGCAAGAGCTTTATCCTCTAGATCTTGTTTCTTCTCCTTTGTCACCGTTTCAGGTAATCCCTCCATCATCGCCTTGTACAATCCATTTTGCGTCAAAATCGCCTTCATCTTAACTTGCCATAAGGCAAAGCTTATATTGCAATCAAAGTTCTCAATGTCGAATTTTGTTGTTGCCATAGTAAATTTCAAAATTCCAAAATAAATATTAATTGGCTCTGGTACCAATTTGTTAGGGAAATAGACCCGCAGCGGAACGAAAATATTTATTTTGGGCGAATATGGCAATAACAAAATAGAAGAAATTATTGGCGAAAGGAGAAAACAAAATAATCCACTAATAATACGAAAAATGGTACAAAAGAAATGGAGAAATAAAATACTCAAACCCTTAACCCAAATACACCCAAATTCACAAATATTCTCGAATGAGAATATATCTCTCAAAAGCAATTATATGTTAATTGCTCAATATTTTTCGGATGATTATCAAAGTGGCAAATGAAATGGGTATTTATAGGTGTATGGGAGCCCTTCAAATTCAGCAATATGTATTTGAAATGAAGGAAAGAAATGAATGTGAAATTGAACAAAAAAAGTGGTTAAATACGTGTTGTATTTTGCCAACCAAAACCAACATCATTTATGAGCATAATAAATGATGTCTCCCAAAAAAAAATCCAAAATTTGTAATATGAATGAAAAATAGCCGAAATTCAAAGCACATTTACAATACTGGAAAGGAAATGCGTGAATTCAGATTCTCATGCTTGGGAGTATGAATTTTTTGTATGGGATGATATTTGGACATAATCTGATTTCGTCTTCTTCCCTTGAAATGCAATAATTTTGATTCCACAAAAATGGTGGAATTTGAAAGGAATGAGCTTTCTTTCAATTTTTAACCTTTTTCTTTTTTGAATTTATCACCTTTATCTATTTATCAACTCTAACACTCAAAGGATATATATGTAATTATATTATAATTTCCTTTAAAAATTCATCCCTTTCTCCCAAACATCATTTTAAAAAAAAATATTTTACTCTATTTAAAATATATCACTCACTTTCTTTTCCTTTACATTCATTTCCTTTAAAATTCTCAAAAAAAAAAACTTGCTCCTAAGCAGAGCCTTAGCAAACGCTTCTGATGTTAGCCATTTCGGATATTTCCAGACGTCCAGCGTTAAAGAGTTCATTGTTTTTGTCGGCCGAACCGTCGCCCGCCGAACCCCTCCCGACCAACGCCAGTCCGTACAGCACGAAGGTCTTGTCTTCTCTTCTTTTTGCATAATTTAATTCTGCTTTTTGCAGCTGAATTTCAATTTTGTTTTTCATCAATTCAACGTTTGTACTATAATTTTATGCATACAAGGACCTTGTTGCGCCTTCTGTCTCCCATTGGCCCAAATTAATTTGACTCATTCTCTGTTGTTGATGGCCAAATGAGTAATGGAATGAATACTACATGCCCCAGTTTGTTATTGTTGATTCCACATGGTAGCAAAGGGCTAACCTGAAATGCATTTAACCCATATCTTGAGAACTGAACTGTTGTATTGGCTTTGAAAATTCTTGGGGTTGTTATTTGTGTAGAGCACAAGGTGCATGCATACAACAGAAATGGCCTCTGTGCATTGGGGTTTATGGATGATCACTATCCTGTGTGGAGTTCATTTTCCCTTCTCAATCAGGTATTTTTGTTTCTCTTGTCCATATATGTCACTTTATAGCTTCAGCTATAGGGAGTAATATGGCTTTTTTTTGTCTGTATGGCTGCTTTCAGGTGCTAGATGAGAATCAGAAGAATTTTGGGGATTCATGGAGGACTGCACAGACAGATGGAACTCAACCGTGGCCGTATTTGAATGAAGCTTTAGCCAAATTCCAGGTATGTTGACCTTATTTTGTCCTCTCATGGCGTTAATATATTTGGAATTGTGATTCGATGCTTTTAGTTAATTTTCAAAGTGTTGGCCATCAGTTAGTCCTTTGATTTGGTCTCCAAGTTCACTTATCCTGCTACTCCTTTGTTTTCAGGATCCTGCAGAGGCTGATAAATTATTGAAAATACAGAGGGAATTGGATGAGACGAAGATCATTCTTGTAAGTTTGTAGATGTCTTTATTACAATAAAAGTACAACATTTTTCCTCGGCCTCTAATAAGTTGTGGTCAGTTAACCCTCACTATTCACATTGTTTACTAGAAAAATTTCATAATTCCTTCTTTTGTTGTCATAGTTTTGTCTTCTTTTGTTCATCCTTAACCAAAATTGTACTAATAACGAAGTTCTACATAGTCACATAAACTCAGATGTGATGTTTGAATGAGGAAGCATTTAAGGTTTTAGATAATTGATGCTTTGCCATGAAGTTACATGCCAAAGAATCCGTAGATGAATATTTATGTATACTGCATCTCAATTATTTTCTCTCAAATAAATAGGATTTTCAGAAATTTTTGCTCATCATGATGACACAATTTTACCTGTAGAGTTTATAGATAATGTTTTCTTGACCCCTTATTGGAACTATTCTCACCCCATTCTATCTATTCAGACACGATTCCGAGCATATATCGATTCACCCCATAGATACGAATCTATTTAGGGGTGAATCGTATCGAATTATAGATTCGACACGATTTCTATAACTATGTTATTTATTATCACTTAATAATTAGCTCTTAATTGTTATTTTTCTTAAAGAGATCCATTCTAAGAAAAGGCAGTGATGTTAAAAGCGCCAGGCGCCTATGAGGCGCTACAGTTTCAAATTGTTAAATAATTAAGTAATAAAAACAGTTTTGATAATTGTTTTACATTAATATTTTTCATCTATAATAATGAATATAGTATATTATAAATAATAAATAACTATAAAATGAAACTTAAAATCAGCTAATATAAATAGTATTTCAATAAACAGATTATTAAAAAAGTCAAGACAAAATTAATTTATTTTGAATTGATATGTTTGATAATGAAATTTAATTTGGTTTATATCATATGAAATTAAATTCATTACTATTTTGTAATTTTAGGAGACAAAAAATGTAGAATTGTGGCACCATAAGAGCATCTTTAGTAGATAGTGGATTCTAGGATTATGTGGCATGTGGAATAGACACTCGCATTGATGACATGTCGATTTTAAAAATAGACAATATATTTCAAGAAACTAGCTATAATAAATTGTCTATTTCATAGTGGATTGTTGTTAGCAACCGAAGAGAATGAAAACACTAAAAAGACAAAGTAAAATAGCAACTAAAGCTTTATTAGAAAATAGGAATTCGCTGGAGCTTTATTTGATAGGAAAGACAGGTAACAATACAACAAAGAAGAACAAAAATGGTAATAGAAACTGAATTGAAAAGCACACTCTTCAATCCCCCCTCCCCTCTCTTCCAAAAGGAAAGAGCCAAAATTACTATCTTAAAGTTTGCAATAAATAATACAAATTCACAACTTAAATAATGCTGAAACACAATAATACTGGCAATGACAAATATTAGATTCCATATTGCTGCGACACTCATACAGCTGCAATACTAAATCCCATACTCAATGATCCCTTCCTTAATAATTTATGGATCCCATGCTTCATATTTTTTCCCATACCGGTATTATTTTCTTCGTCTCTTCTGGAATAAATTTGCCAAATTCGTTGGCCGTTGCTAGTGAAATCCAAAATCTGACCTTGTTCTCTATCATTGCCACCCTCTCGAACATAAATCTTGTCCTCAAGATGCAGGTGAGGGAATTCACTACGGTTGGTAAAAGAGTCCTCCCAAGTAGCTTCTTCAGGGCCACGGGAAGTCCACTAAACTAGCCACTGCATTACTATATCACCATGCTTTTGAATTTGGCGAGTAGACAATTTTTCCAAGAATTAGAATTTTAGTGGTGTCTAGTTCTAAATCAGCAGGTAACTGAGGATCTGCTTGTTGTTGACCAATGGCCCTCTTAAGAAGAGAAACACGAAAGATAGAATGAATTCTAGAAGAATTAGGAAGATGCAGACGATAAGCAACCTCACCAATTTTAGCAGCCACTTGAAAAATAGCAAAATAACGTGCAGAAAGCTTGAGGTGAATACGCCGAGCAACATATTGCTGCCTATGGGGCTTTAGTAAGTGGATATCCCAACGATGTTTGTCGGCTTGTGCCTTCATTTGTTGTTGAGCCCGGTATAAATGAGTTTTGAGCTGCCATAAAGCCTCGTCTCTATCAAGTAACTCACGGGCTACAGCTTCTACTTGAACTTTCCCTGGGATAAAGCGAAGACCGAAGGAGCCTTCTGTCCGTCCCTACCTCAAAAGGTGTACAACCAGTGGAGATGTGGTAGGTGGTGTTATACCATAATTCAGCCCAAGCGGGGCTGGTCAGTGGTAAAGCATCTTAGATAAGATTTGAGGCATCTGTTTATTACTTCGGTTTGGCCATCGGTTTCAGGATGATAGGTTGAACTCATACATAGATGAGACCCTTGTAGTCGAAACAATTCCTGCCAGAATTTCCCCACCAAAATAGGATTACGATCAATAACAATGGACCTTGGTATCCCATGGATTTGAACTATTTCTTTGACAAAAATTTCAGCAATCACTTTAGTTGTGTAAGGATGTTTAATGCAACAAAATGGGCATAGTTAGACAGCATGTCCACCACTACTAAGATTGCTTCGAAACCATTAGATTTAGGAAGTCCGGTGTTGAAATCCATTGAGATTTCTTCCCAAACAACTTCTGGAATGTAGAGAGGTTGAGGCAGGCCTCCCGGGCCAATGTAGATGCTTTATATTGTAGACAAATGGAATAGGCCTGCACAAATTTTTGAACATTGTGAACCATTCATGTCCAATATAAATTTGCTGCTAGTCGCCTATAAGTGCGATAGTAGCCTGAGTGACCGCCGGTTGGTGAGTTGTGGAATTCACCAAGTAAGGAAGGGATCAAGGAAGATTGAGCTGAAATAACCAAATGCCCCTTGTAATATAGAACATCTCCTTTAAGTTGATGACCGGGTTTGGACAAAGTATCACGGCGAAGAACTTCGCGATGTAGATTAATTGAGCATCAGATGCTAATTCTTCTAACAATTTATGACCCTCCTGGCAACATGGGATCAAGTTTAGTGTGAAAAGCTCGCCATTTTCATGTTGACGAGACAAGGCATCTGCTGCTTTATTGGTACAGTTAGGCTTGTAGCAGATAGAAAAGCGATAGCCCATTAATTTCACCACCCCATTAATTTCACCACCCAATTCTGCTGATGTACAGTGGAAATTTTATGCTCCAATAGGTGCTTTAGACTTTTTTTATCAGTGAATACTGTGAACTCCCATCGTAACAAATAAGGTCGCCAGTGTTGAATGGAAAGAGCTAGGGCCATAAGCTCCTTTTCGTAGGCTGACTTTGATAAATTGCGGTCAAATAAGGCTTTACTAAAGTAAGTAAATGGTCTGCGATTTTGAGTTAGAACAACTCCCAAACCACGGTCTGAAGCATCACATTCAATGGCGAAAGGTTGAGAGAAGTCTAGAAGCGCTGGAACTGTAGCAGAAATCATTCATTGCTTTAGGGTGTCAAAGGCATGTTGGGCAGATGTGTTCCAAACAAAACCATTCTTCTTAGTCAAGTCTGTCAATGGTTTGGCTATCTCTCCATAATCTTGAATGAAATGACGATAATAGCTTGTTAGCCCCAAGAAACCATGAACACTTTTGACATTTCGAGGGATTAGCCAATCTTGAACTACTGAGATCTTTGTAGGATCCATGGAAACACCTTCCACCGAAAGTGAGTGCCCCAAATATTCAATTTGGGTCTGGCCGAATTGACATTTCTTGCGATTCAGCTTGTATTGATGCTTGGAGAGAAGCA
The DNA here is from genome assembly GCA_947683365.1 of Euphorbia pulcherrima. Classification (NCBI taxonomy): domain Eukaryota; kingdom Viridiplantae; phylum Streptophyta; class Magnoliopsida; order Malpighiales; family Euphorbiaceae; genus Euphorbia; species Euphorbia pulcherrima. The sequence continues at coordinate 32,899,458 of CANTUS010000015.1, read as the reverse complement.
TTAATAATACCTCACGAAAATGTAAAATATGAGTATCCCAATTTAGGTTGTAGACTAGAACGTCGTCGAAGAAAACTAGTACAAAACAACGAAGAAAAGGTCGGAAGAGGTCATTCATGGTAGCCTGAAAGGTGGCTGGGGCATTCATGAGTCCAAATGGCATTACTAAGAATTCATAATGCCCATCGTGTGTATGAAAAGCAGTCTTCTCTTCATCTCATTCTCTCATACGAATTTGATAGAAACCGGATTTGAGGTCCTGTTTAGAATAAACTCGAGACCCACACAATTCATAAACCTCCGTGATAGGATATTTGTCGGGGATAGTAGCCTTATTTAGTGCTCGATAGTCGATACATAAACGCCAAGAGTCATCCTTCTTTTTCACCAATAATACGGGGATAGAAAAAGTGCTGGTGCTAGGCCGAATCACCCCAATGGACAATAATTTATCAATTTGCTTCTCAATTTCAGCCTTGTGAGCATGGGGATAGCGATATTGGCGAACGTTGATTGCTCCTTGGCGTGGATAGAGGTTAATTGCATGCTCAACATGTCATTTTGGAGGTAGGCCTGTAGGAGGATAAAAAACAGACTTATAATCTTCTAAGATAGCAGATAAATCGGCTGGACTTTCTGTAGGAACATCGGTGTTCGGCAGAAAATTATTTTACAAACTTCCCGCCATCTTCATCAATTGAAAATCCCCACCAACCACTATTGCAATGACCCATTAGCATGGTTATCTTGTGTTACGCCTTGAAGTTCATAAAGAATCCCATTATGCCAAAATCCCATCCATTTGCTTGCCCAATTATGAACTACTTCGCCCAAGGATTGAAGCTAAGTCATTCCCAAGATCAAATCTACACTTCCAACGTCAAAAATTAAAGCGTCAAGAGAACAAGAGTATTGGCCTATACGATGTTCAGGAACTGCACATTTCTCTGTCACCCACACCTTGTATCCATCTCCTAGATGAGGAATTGGAATCACCTCAAATCCCATGGCTGTAACCAGCTTGCTGGGGATGAAGTTATAGGCAGCACCAGAATCCAATAAAATCAGAATTGGAACGCTCTTAACTGTACCATTGAGATGTATAGTTACGAATTCAGAAGTGGGAGTTGTTGTGGAGAAAAACTCCAACATCTTACATTGGCCCTCGTCAGCCACTTGATCTTCAATTTAGTCGTTGTAAGCATCGACATCGACATTAGCAACGACATCTACATCAGCACTTTCAATTTCCCCAAAACAATCAATTTCAAGCTTCCCTCTGTGCACATATGTTGGGGACTGTATTTCTGCCCATAGCAAAAACAAAGACCTTTCCGGCGATGGTCATCCGGTTCAGCAGAAAAGAGTTGTTTGAAAGCTGATTGATGATTAAAGAAGGAAGAAGGAAGAAGAACCATTTGGCTTGCCCGTTAAGGTAAAATTTGGTATGTTTAATGCACCCAAGGTGGGATAAGAACGTTGAAATTGAGTTGGGTCTTCAATTCTCTCAATTTGGCATGTTGGGCTCAGGCTTAATTAGTAGATTTCCAAGTATTATTCACAATGTGACTCACATGGTTGTTTCCAATCATTTTGTTTGTCGCTAACCTCCCTTAGAACATTGAATTTCTATTTTGCAGTGCGATCTTAATCGTTCAACCTATACGGAGAGCATGGATGCGATTAGTCGGGTTCAAGACACGAGCCCAATCCTTAATTTCTTGCTTTAGTCCGTTGATAAAAAGACATGTATTGCTCTTTAGGTTGTTTAGGAACCTATGCAGCAATCAACTCAAATTCTTCTACGTCAGAAGGGACGGTCTCATGATGTAATAAGGCGGCTAACTCTTTGTATGCGTTTTGCAATCGGACTCCACCAAAATGGGCTGATAACTCCTTGAACTATTCCCATGTGATTTCAGGAAACAGGTCTGTGAGAATTGTGAACCAATTTATAGGAGCCCTCTCCATACATATTTGAGCCATTGACAGTTGCATATGAGGTGGGGTTTGATTAGCCCTGAAAAATAGCTCTGCCTTAGTAAGCCAACCATGAGGATTTTGACTAGAGAAGCCTGGAAGTTTAATCTTTTAAACTGAGAAAAGAGCATCCGAGTGATTTTTTGTTGAAAGAAAATGACCCGAAGATGAATGAACAGGAGGATTTAGTGGAATTCATGAATGAGGAGCAGACGTTTCCCCTGTTGCTTAATCCAATCAGTGATAGTCTTTTGGAAGTCACTGTTGCTTGTTTTTGCGAATCTAAACCCGCTTTAATTTTTGCAACAAAGAGAGTGAGGTCCTAGACTTGGTGAGTTACTTATTCAAGCTTGGCATCAGTGGCTTCTTGTCGAGCAAGAAAGGATTGGAATCTAGTGTCAGTTGCCATGGGTGGGGGAGGAATCTCGTCTGGCAGGTCGGACCAAATGTTAGCAACCGAAGAGAATGAAAACACTAAAAAGACAAAGGAAAATAGAAATTGAAGCTTTATTAGAAAATAGGAATCTGCTGGAGCTTTATTTGATAGGAAAGCCAAAGGTAACAATACAACAAAGAAGAACAAAAATGATAATAGAAACTGAATTGAAAAGCACGCTCTTCAATCCCCCTCTCTTCCAAAAGGAAAGAGCCAAAATTACTATCTCAAAGTCTGCCTAAAACAATACAAACTAACAAACTTAAATAGTGTTAAAACACAATAATACTGACAAATATTAGATCCCATATTGCTGCAACACCCATATAGCTGCAATACTAGATCCCATACTCAATTATCCCTTACTTAATGTTGAACATACAGTTGCTAATTATGCAAAATTCCTTATTAGGCTAATCAAGGAGAAGGCTAATTAGGAAATACAATAAATTGTATCTATTTTGTATTTATTTGTTTCTTTACTCGTAGGATTATAACTAGTATAAATATCTTTGTAATATACATTGATAAAACACAACAAAGAAATACAATTGTTCTTTTCCCAAAAATCTTCATGGTATCAGAGCTGATTACTGCCTATTGAGGTTGAGTTTATTTCCTTATGCAGTTCTAGCCCTTCTTTTTGTTATTCAAAGGCATCTTTTTATGCAAAAGCAAACCTACATCAAGAGAACCCTTCTTTGAAACACTTTGGTAGTACTCTCCTTTTTTTATTTAATTTGAATAAGTTAGAAAAGAAAAAAACGTGGATTGGGAAAATAAAACTTCCATCGAAGAGAAGCAAATGACAGGCTTTCATAAAAATTCTCGTAGAATTAAGAATGAAGTTTTCATTCTGTACATGCCAGATCGTGAATTAGTAACTGCATCCAATCTTCAAAAAAATCCCAATTGTCATTTTTTTAGAAAAAAAATTGAGCTATCCCTGTTATCTAGTAATTACGGACTAATAGGTTTTATGTTACATCAATTTGAACTTGCTCGATCCGTGCAACTGCGCCCTTATTATGCAATCGCATCCTCTAGTCCAAAATATTCAGAATAGTGGATATAGTCATGATGCAATAGGTTAGGTCCACTTACTTTTATTGATCTCGAATCAAATTTTTACCTTTTTTTATGGAAAAAAGGAACATTTGGCGATTTAGGAGCCAACTTTTCATTATTCAATTATTCATTATATTTATATTCTACAATTCTGTCCTAGTTGATCCTGATTCGACATTAAAAGTATATTGATTTTTCCCCAATGACGGAATACTTTTGTTTGTAAATACTGCATATTTGATTCCATCCATAAATCGATTTTCTTCCCTATCTAGCTTCTTTAGGGGTTATTACATCCGTAGTAGCTCAACACATGTACTCATATTCATTTCTGTCAGTGTTGGGTTTTCATATAAACCCATCCTAAATCCATTATTTTGTCCCACCTCCGCTGCATACTGGCTCCCAGTGCTCTTATCGATGTCTCCTCAAAATTCGGTGGCAAAATAAGTAGCGCGTAACTTAAACGTGCCACCACAGTGTCTCACCGGTAAGTCACGTGCCAGCGCATGAGAGAGCGTCCGACCTCCATTTCTGGCGAACCTTCTCCCTACAGTATCGTCTCTGATTTTCTATATTCTGTTGACGTCCATTCTGCCATTTTTGGGCATTTTACCATTCACGCAACTGATTCAAGATTATATATGATTTGCTAGATTTTTTTAGGTATATCTACTGCTATTTTTGCCTTGATATAAATTGGGAATCACAAAAATAGTAGACAATACTCTTAACTTCTGATGAAGTCCAACAACTACGTGATCTCTTGACCAAATTGGGCTCTACTTCAACTAATGCAGTTACCAACTATGTGCAATCAATTGCACTTAATACTAATCTTAATTCTTAGATAACTGATTCTGGTGCAAATAGACACATGACAGGATTTTCACAAAGCTTCCAAACCTATACTTCTTATCCTAAAGGGCACAATGTTAGGTCAGCTGATGGTTCTTTGTCTCCTATTTTCGGAACAGGTTCTGTTGTCTGTACACCAAATATTGAATTATCAAATGTTCTTCATGTGCCAAAATTTCCCATAAAAATTTGTTATATGTCAGTTCCATCACAAAAGCCTTAAACTGCAAAATTGAAATTTCCCTGACAATTGTATTTTCTAGGACCTAAAACCGAAAAGAAGATTGGTAGTGGTAAATTGCATGATGGCCTATACATGATTGATGGTTGTTTGGATTCAGGAAGTCAAGCATTCTTTGGAGAAAATAAGGTTGTTAACTGTTATTTAGGAGAGAAAGCATTTGAAGAATTTGTTGTCTGTCTATTGCATAAGAATTTACAGGTAGTTATACAAATACAAACGTTATTGATATGGAAAGCAATAATACTGGCCTTAATTCTAGTTGCTGAGAATCAGCCTTAATTCTAGCCTAACGTTACAATTACAGCTATACATTCCATAACACTCCCCCTCAAGTTGGAGCATAGACATTGATCATGCCCAACTTGTTACAAATGTAATTAACTCGGTTGCCTGGTAAAGCCTTAGTAAATACATCTACTAGTTGACTTCCTATTCTGATATGTTGAGTTGAGATTGTTCCATCTTCTATCTTTTCTCGAGTGAAGTGACAATCAACCTCAATATGCTTAGTTCATTCGTGATATACAGGGTTATTGGCTATGTAAGTGGCTGCTTGGTTGTCACACCATAATGTCATTGGTTTTGCTTGGTTAAACCCAATTTCTTCAAGTAAGTGTCTTAACCATACAAGCTCGCAAGTTGTTTGTGCCATTGCCCTGTATTCAGATTCTGCACTTGATCGTGACACCGCAGTTTGTTTCTTACTTTTCCAAGACACGAGATTACCTCCAACGAAGACACAATAACCAGTCATGGATGGTCTATCAGTTATATCGCCAGCATAATCAGCATCTGTGAATCCCTCTATCATATGATGACCATGATTCTGATACAAAATCCCCTTTCCAGGTGCTCCCTTTAGATATCTCAAAATATGAGTTAAAGCATCCCAATGTGATGTTCTAGGAGATGATACAAACTGACGAACCACACTTACTGGAAATGCGATGTCAGGCCGAGTGATTGTAAGGTAGTTTAACTTTCCAACGATTCTTCTATACTTTTAAGGATTTCCAAGGGGATCTCCTTCTTCAGGTTTCAACTTCATATTCGATATCATTCGTGCATCACATGTTTTCGCATCAATCATTCCTGCATCATTCAGTAGATCAAGGCAATATTTCCTTTGCGTTAAGAAGATTCCCTTTCGACTGCATAGAACCTCAATTCCCAAGAAGTATTTTAATGATCCTAGATCTTTTGTTTGAAAACAGGAGCCAATAAACGCCTTCAGTTTTGAAATTCTTGTCTTATCACTTCCTGTAACCACAATATCATCCACATACACAACTAGCAAGATGAACCCCGAGCTCGATGATGTGAAAAACACTGAATGATCATATGCACTTCTTCGTAAGCCAAATTTGGTCACAGCTGAACTGAATTTTCCAAACCATGCTCGAGGAGATTGTTTTAGCCCATATAGAGATTTTCGTAACTTGCACACCTTGTTTAACTCCCCCTGAGCAACAAATCCAGGTGGTTGCTCCATATATAATTCTTCACTTAAATCACCGTGTAGGAATGCATTTTTCACATTGAGTTGATGAAGATCCCAAGCATAAGTTGCAGCCAATGAGATAAATAGTTGAACTGAAGAGAGCTTAGCGACAGAAGAAAAGGTTTTGGAATAGTCAACTCCATAGGATTGGGCATATCCCTTTGCAACCAAACAGGCTTTTTGTACAGCAATGGAACCATCTGGATTCATCTTAATTGTATAGACCCATTTACAACCAATCTCCTTTTTCTCTGAAGGTAGTTTCACCAAATCCTAAGTTTGATTCTACTCAAGTGCATTCATTTCCTCTTTTATTGCCTCTTGCCAACCAGGATGAGCTAAGGCTTCAGCTACAGACTTGGGAACAACAACAGAATCTAAAGATGCTACAAGGGACTTAGAAAAAGGTGATAAAGTATCATAAGAAATAAAGGCAGAAATGGGATAGGTGCATTTACGTTTACCCTTGCGAATGGCAACTGGTTGATTAAGGCTTAGATCAACAGGAAGAGCAGGATCCGGGGACAAAGTAACAGGTGCAATGTTGGTGTTTGGACCAGAGGATGATGCCTTAATCGCTTGCGGTATATGACGAGAATAGAAACGACGAAAGACAGGCCTGGGGATTGGAGGTGATTGTACCTGTTCACTTATAGTATAAACAAGGAACTCATTTTCAGATGTATTTGGACGAGACACAGAAATAGAAGCAGCGGAACTGAAGAATGGACTACCTTCAAAAAAGGTTACATCTGATGATATCAAATAACATCCTAAAGAGGGAGAATATCATCGGTATCCCTTTTATTGACAAGAATATCCTAAAAAGACGCATTTGAGAGATTTAGGGTCAAGTTTTGTCACCTGAGGCCGTAGGTCTTGAACAAAATAAATGCATCCAAATATTCGAGGAGGTAGCGGAAGTAATACCTTTGATGGAAAAAGAAGGGAATAAGGAATTTGGCCATGGAGAACGGATGAAGGGATTTGATTGATAAGGAAGCAAGCTGTGGAAACTGCATCAGCCCAAAAAGGTTTAGGAACTTGCATATGAAACATTAGCGCTAGAGCAACTTCTAATAGGTGTCGATTTTTACGTTCAGCCACACCATTTTGTTGAGTTATAACACCGGAAGTTTGGTGAATGATGCCATGTTGTGAAAAATATGATAAAAAAGTGCTGGAAAGATATTCTTTTGCATTATCACTTCTCAAAATACGGATAGGTTTATCAAATTGTGTTCTAATTTTCGCATGAAAGGCATAAAATTTTGAGAATAATTCTGATCGATTTTTCATTGGATAGAGCCAAGTTACTCCAGAGTAATCATCAACAAATGTCACAAAGTAACGAAAACCCGATTTAGATAAAACTTGACAAGGACCTCATACATCAGAATGCACTAAATTAAAAGAGGACACGTTTATTTATTCTTGGAGAGTAAGATACCGTATGATGTTTAGCAAATTGACAGGCTTCACATTCTAGGGTAGACTCTTGGTTAAGACTAGGACACAATGTTTTTAGAATTTGAAGAGGTGGGTGACCAAGTTGATAATGGAGATGTAAAGTGGTAGAACTCATACATGCCAATGACCGAGGCATCGATCCTGAAGTTGACTTAAGTGTATATAATCCATCCACCAAACACCCTTTACCAATAATCTGCTTCGTCCCAAGGTCCTGAAAAAGACAATAAGTTGGATAGAAAATAACACAACAGTTAAGGCTCTTTGTAATTTGGCTAACGGATAATAAATTAAAAGGAAATTAGGATAAATACAAAATAGATGATAATGGAAGGGTTTTAGTTGGGTATGTTGTCCCATGTCCAATAACTGATGCTTGGGATCCATTTGCTAAGGTAACATAAGGAAAGTTGGTAGAGGATCTGAAGGAGAAAAGAATACCTGAGTCGCCGGTCATGTGATCAGTGGCACCTGAATCAATGATCTAGCTACGAGAGGAGGTGGAAAGACAAGCAGCTTGATTACCTATATTAGCCAAGGCTAACACTGGTTGTTCAGGAGCACCTGAATTGTGTTGTTAAGTTTCGGTCAAGTGAGCATATTCATCCATGGAAATGGTGATGGATGGTGACTGAGGAAGAGATAGAATGCCATCTTGAACGGCCGTATTAGCAAACTTCTTCTTACTTGGGTACCTCCTCTTACTTGGATCCAACTTCCGGCAATTCTCTATTATATGTCCCTCTTTCTTACAATAACGACAAACTAGTTTGGAACTGTCATGGTTATTTCCACTTCCAGTTTTACCAATTGAATTAGTATTACTTACTAATGCCACCGAGTCACTTGACACCCCACCAATCATCATGTCATCATCTTTAGAAACCGGAAGTAATCGAGCATAGACTTCTGAAAGTGAAGTGAGTGCCCCTCCGCTAGTTGACAACTGAGTGCGAGCTACATCATATTCAGATCCCAATCCTGCTAAAAAACATTGTACCTGCACAAGTTCTTTTTGTTCTTGCATTTGCTTTACATCAGCAACAATAGGGAAGATGGATCGCCCTTCTTCAACAGCATTTTTGAAGTCTGTATAATACTGTTTAAGGGAGCGGCCTTTTTGATCCGGTCGATAGAGTTTAAAAAGCAGGTTATGAACATAGGACATCTCTTCTTTAGAGGCATACATGAATTCAAGATATTCCCATAATTCTCTAACAGTTTCGCAGTGGGTCACAACATCATCAACAGATGTTTCTAAGGTATTTTGAATCTGATTAAACAACTTATCATCATCCTTTACCCATTTTCTTCTCGCCTCAGGGTTTGAAGGAGGGTTACCAGTTAAGTGATCTTCTAAATCAGCACCATTTACGAATCTACGGATAATTCTTTTCCATTGATTATAATTTTGACTTCCAATTAATTTTCTATCAGTTATTCGAGATGAACCGACAATAACTTCAATCAATATTTTCTTTTCACTACTGTCTCCCATGATTAATTTGGAATTGCACAAAAAAACAAAATCAATTGACTCTAAAAAAAACTGATTCTGAGCACAAACCAGTGACGGTGCTTGTAGATGGAAAAGGTCTGCATACTTCAACAGGAAGAGGAACGATAATGATCGGGAAACCAACTGCACAGGAGCACCGAAAATCCAAATCCGATGCCGAAAGTGAAAGTTTCGCCGAAAAAGAGCCTTACACGCTCCCACACGCGCTGTCGAGTGGACAACCAGTGGATAAAGACGGTGGCGCGTATGCTTCACACACTGCTTTAATGAACGCCGGAAAATGCGGATCTGCCAATCTGGACCTGGATAGATGTTATGGGGTGGAGGTGAGAGGAAAAAAATGTTGAATATTTGAACAGGAGAGCTGTAGGTGAAAGATTCAGGAACCCTTGCCCTGAAAAATTAGAAACTTTCTACAAAAACCCAGGAGCAGGCTCTAGTACCATGTTATTTAGGAGAGAAAGCATTTGAAGAATTTGTTGTCTGTCTATTGCATAAGAATTTACAGGTATTTATACAAATACTAACGTTATTGATATGGAAAGCAATAATACTGGCCTTAATTCTAGTTGCTGAGAATCAGCCTTAATTCTAGCCTAACATTACAATTACAGCTATACATTCCATAACATTAACCAAGAAATTTTACAGTGGCATTGACGGTTAGGACATCCTTTTTTGCTTCAAGAAAATTATATCCAAAATTGTTTTTTAAGACAAGTTTTGTATCATTGTTCTGTGATGCATGTGAGTATGCCAAACACACAAGAAACTCTTATCCTTTAAGCAATAACAAAAGTACTACCCCTTTTAGCACTATCCACCATGATGTGTGGGATCCAACTCAAACAGTTTCTCTATCTGGGAATCGTTGGTTTGTTACCTTTATTGATTGTTGCACTAGGATGACGTGGGTATACCTACTAAAAGCAAAAAAATGAAGTGTTTGTTTTCAGTCTTTCCACAAAATGATTTGTACATAATTTGACACTAAAATAAAAAATTCTGTGAACTGATAACGGCATAGAATATATGGATAAAGTTTTTGGTGCTTACTTGGAGTCACATGGGACAATTCATCAGACTAGTTGTCCTTATACTAAAGCTCAAAATGGGGTAGCAGAACAGAAAGTAGGCATTTGTTGGAAGTTGCTAGATTTGTTATGTTCACTATGAATTTTCCTAAACCTTATTAGGGGGATGCCATTCTTGCTGCTACTTACCTCATTAATAGAATGCCACTAAAAGCCCTTAATTTTAGGAATCCTTTAGAAATGTTAAAAGGAAAAAATGCATATAGAGTGTTTGGATGTGTTTGCTTTGTTCAACCCCGAAATAGTGGGAAACTTGATCCGCATACCCTTAAATGTGTCTTCCTTGGATATTCTCCTACACAAAAAGGATATAAATGTTATCATCCTCCTTCACGGAAATATTTTGTCACAATAGATGTCACATTTTGAGAGACTGAATCATACTTCAATGAATCCCCATCACATATTCAGGGGGAGACTACAAATGAAGATGTGATGATTGATATTGATGTTGATATTGAGGGAGAGACTCCTGGAAGTGAGGAAGTTGGGGAAACTCATGTTGATATTGAGGGGGAGAAACCTGGAAGTGAGGAAGTTGTGAAGTTGAATTGACCTAACTTGTTGGATAGACCCAACTTGTTAAGATATTTGAGAAGAAATAGAACAGAAGAAACCATTATATAATCTGCTACTGACCATTCTTCTTCTCCTTCATCTTCAGGTGAGTCAACTACCTCTCAAACTAATGTTGATTTACCTGTTGCCTAGAGAAAAGGGGTCGGACCTTGTACGAATCATCTTGTATATCCTTTGTCTGACTTTGTCTCTCATTATTCATTGTATCCATCCTATAGAGCCTTTGCTTTGTCCCTCTTGTCTGTGTCTATTCCACAGAATTGGAGAGAACCCATTGCAGACCCGAAGTGGAAGCATGCTATGCTTGAAGAAATGAAAGCATTATCCAAGATTGAGACTTAAGAACTTGTTGCTGCTCCAACAGACAAAAAGTTGGTGGGTTGCAAATGGGCGTCACTGTCAAACACAAAGCGGATGGCTAGATAGAAAGATACAAGGCTCGATTGGTTGCAAAAGGGTTTACTCAAACTTATGGAGTAGACTATTAAGAGACATTTGCTCCAGTTGCAAAGATGAACACCATAAAAGTCCTGTTATCATGTGTTGTTATTCTTGATTAGGATCTACACCAAATCAATGTAAAAAATGCATTTTTTCATGGAGACTTGGAAGGAGAAGTTTACATGGATATCCCTTCTAGATTTGAGAATAATCAGAGTCGAGGGAAAGTTTGTAAATTGAAGAAAGCCTTGTATGGCCTAAAGCAGTCTCCAAGAGCATGGTTTGACAGATTCAGCAAAGCCATGATTTCATTCGATTACAAACAGAGCCCAGCAGACCATACTCTCTTCATAAAACATCAAAGGGGTAAGATCGTCTTACTCATAGTATATGTTGACGATATAATTATGATCGGAGATGATAATGACGAGATAATTCAGCTGGAGAAATTGTTGGCTCGTGAATTTGAGATTAAACCTCTAGGAAAACTCCAATATTTCTTGGGAATTGAGGTTGCTAGATCAAGTAAAGGGTCTACATTTCTCAAAGAAAATACCTCCTAGACCTATTGACAGAAATTAGGATGTTGGGTTACAAGCCTGTAGACCCGCCTATTGAAAGCAATCACAAGCTTCAATCTGGGATTGGAAAGACTGTAGATAAGGAGAGATTTCAGAAGCTAGTAGGCAAACTCGTATATCTCTCGTACACCAGACCAGATACAGCCTATGCAGTTAGCTTGGTGGTCAATTTATGCATGACCTCGGGATCCTCACATGCAAGCTATTTTTCGTATTCTGAGATACTTAAAATTTGCTCTTGGGGAAGGCCTGTTTTTATCCAAGCATGGTCATCTTAGAGTTGAAGCCTTCATAGATGCTGATTGGGCAGGGTCTCTTGATGAAAGGCGATCGACATCTGGTTACTGTACCTTGGTGGGAGGAAACCTAGTTACTTGGAGAAGCAAGAAACAAAGTGTTGCTAGATCAAGTGCGTAAGCAGAATACATAACCATAGCCTTAGGCATTTGTGAACTTCTCTAGCTACAAAAGCTGCTAGGAGATCTAAAATTGCAAGTGAAAGGGAAATTATCTTTGTACAATGACAACAAGGCTGCTATTAGCATTGCTCATAACCCAGTTCAACATGACCAAACAAAACATGTTGAAATTGATCGACACTTCATCAAAGAGAAAGTTAAGGATAACCTCCTGGGTCTAATTTACGTGTCTTCCGAAGAGTAATTAGCAGATGTTCTCACAAAAGGCCTCAACAAGCGCGCCTTCCATACGCTAATTTGCAAGTTGGGCATGTGTAACAGCTTTGCACCAACTTGAGGGGGAGTGTTGAATATACAGCTGCTAATTATACAATATTCCTAATTAGGCTAATAAAAGAGAAGGCTAATTAGGAAATACAATAAATTGTATTTATTTTGTATTTATTTGTTCCTTACTCATAGGATTAGAACTAGTATAAATACCTTTGTAATATACATGGATAAAAACACAACGGAGAAATACAAATATTCTTTTCTCAAAAATCTTCACTTAATAATTTCTAGATCCCCTGCTTCATGATTTTTTCCTAATAAGGAGTCTGTAAATTTAATGAGGATTCTACTGCTCCTAATAAGGAGTCTGTAAATTTATTATTCCTTTTATCCCTCAAGCATAATAAGGCTGTGACGTTTAAGCCTAGTCTCGTAGCAGGTTTAACCGCTACTTGTACCATTCCTATGTGTATAAAGGAATACTTCTTCTGATGTCTATTAATAAGACTTTGTGATAACAAATTAAAAGATAACAAATTATTGTCTATGGAAATAGATTCTTCTACGGTCTTAACCACATAGTCAGATTTAAACAAGAAATTATTGTTTGACTTGTAAATATGGTGTGAGGAGATGGCTGGTAATTTCCAGTTATGCAGGTTGGTTTCAATCAGTGTTTTAAAACTCCCCGCCTAGGCGCTTTTTTGGGGCTCACCGCCCGACTTTACATTCCTCGGGCGCTATCAGGCGCTAGACCGACATATTGCCTCCTAGGCACCGCCTAGTCCGATTTTTTCCGCCTAGGCAGCGCCTAGTCCGATATTTTCCCCAATTTTTAAGATATTGATACCTATAATAATTATAGTTTAATTTTTTCAATTCAAAAAAGGTAGCACGGTTGGTAAAACTAATGTACAACAAAATATTCTCAACATACAATTTTCATTTTGAATATCAAACCGAGAAATAATACGCTATAAACCACAAAAAGTTAGTGAGAATATTTGTTTTTAAGGAATTGATTTTAATATTGATGTGTTTTTATGTAAAAATTAACTAAGACCTATGTTTTCATATGCTAAACTATATTTTTTTGTAAAATATATTTATATTATAATTTATTTTTTAGTTAAATTTATACTTTTATCTATTAATAATTATAAAAAATTAAAAATTTACAAATCCGCCTAGGCCCCGCCCAGGCACCGCCTAGGCGTTTGAAGCCCCGGCCGCCCGACTAGCTCCTAGCGCTTTTTAAAACCTTGGTTTCAATATTTTCAACTAATAAAATCTCCTTGTTCTTAGCAGTTTCCTTTGAGCTTCTAGAACTGCTAGGCCTATTAGTTGATGCAGTATTTGAAAAACGTTCAAAAAATCTATCCATAGTCCTTAAGATCACTGTCAACGATTTACTCTATTGCCAACAACAACCTATCCACGGCACAAACGGCAGAACATGAAAACTAGTTTTTATAGGCAAGGAACAAAAATGGCCGTTTAAGGATAAGTGTACAACGTTAAAAAACTAACTGGTAAATCTGGCAATCTGATTTTTAGGGATGTAAAATCAATGACTAAATCAAATGGCAATATGGCCGTTGATTGCAAATAATCAAGTCGACCAAATGAACTGATCTGGTTCCTCTACCGAAATAAAATCATATGAAAAATAATGATATAATATTAATAATATAAGATATTATTTGTAAAACATAAAATGTATATTATTAACCCAACTAAAATGAGTTCTTATATGGACATCTATTTTGCACTACAAATGAAATTCGGATAGTTTCTTTTATGTGCACTTAAATTTATTTTATAAATCTAAGTCCATAAAATCAAACTCATTTAAATATAATAAACATAAACAAAGAGTAAAATTCTTTTAAAATAACAAATAATTTTCCAACACATCGGATTTGGAAATTTAAAGCTCATACGTAAAAACCTCTTTAAATTAATAAATTATTAATTTATCGATATAATAATATCTCGCTAAATTAATAAAAATATCTCGGTCCTAACATTATTAATTTATAGATGTTTTACTGTAATAAGAAAGAAAAACTCTACCTCGTCCCACCTAAAGTGTAAATTCGAACTTGAGACTTTTAGGATCACAATTTCAGGTTCAACCATTAGGTTAAACCCTAGCCATGATCAAAATGTAATTCATTCAGTGTAAATTTATGTATATGCAGTACTTATAAGTACTGAACTACACTGGAAGAAATATAAGTTGAGAAGAATATAGTGCATTCCACCTTTATATAGATATTTCATAAGTCACTATATATTGTATTTAAAATAAACTTAACAAAAATAAGTTAGGCATGTTGGAAGTGAAAATGCACTTATTTTAATGTAAAGTTTTAACTATATAAAATTAAACTAGACTAATCTAAGGTGAGCTGATTTGATTTGAAGTCCAAAAGAAAGTTATTCCGAGTGAGAAATTTCATGAAACAATCATGTGAGTGTATCCGTGGTTAAAAAAATTCTACTAAATTTTGTTTAAAACTGAGAATTCCATTATCCTTCATTTGCACAAGAAAAAGATGCTAACGAGCCAAATCAAGATGGAATATTTTTGGGCTTAGCTCAGCTTAAAAATAAAGATGATTAAGCTCGGCTCGGTTCGACTCAGCTTAAAGCTTGTAGAGCTTAAAATATTTTAACTTGGATCGAGCTCATAAAAAGCTTAGCTTGAATTCACAAGCTTACAAGCCAAAACAAGCCCTCCTTGAATCATATTAAATTTTGGACCATTATTTTCTATATAGAACATTTTGATAAATCAAAATTTAAATAATTCAAAAATATGAAATTTAAAGCAACATGGTTTTGAACAAACATTAAATCTACATTGACTATATACATCACATAACTAATCATCCATAAACTAAACATGGGTTTAGATTATATACTATGTTCGCTAGTTTACTAGTCAAACTCTAGAAAGTTTGATTTGACTTTTGAATATCTTGAGCCGATCTCGAACACTATGAAGCTGAGTTTAGATCGGACCAATATGTTTGCGAACTTTTGAGCTTGTTAACATCCCTATTACAAAAGTACTCTCTTGAGGTTTTACCACAAGAACTGGGTAAATAATTATAAGATCCCTCACGTATGACAAAAATACAACACTACCTCCCTATATTTTAGAAACCTAATTATCCTCATTGTGTTTTACGTTTTTTCATTACTACCTCCCTCTATCTAATTTTAAGCCTTTTTATTCAAAATTACTGATGTTGTATATATTTTTTAAATATATTTACTTAATGAGTGATCATAACTAATATTTTGTAAAGATAATTCATAAATAAATTGTTGCTTTATTTTTTTTTTGATATTTTACTACATTTTATTATTGTGATTGCATTAGAAATACAAGCATTAAATAAGACAAAAAAAATTGAATATAAAACATCACAAGCAATCGTAGTTTGTTATAAATGCATATCTTGGTAAATTTTAATAAAATAATTATATAATTATATATAAACAGACCTAACAATATAATAAAAGGAAAGTATAAAGGGTAATAATGAAAAAATGAAAAACATAAGGATGTATAAATTAAATTTTTAAAACACACGAGGGTAGTAATATATTTTATCAAAGTAAAGTTGAGAGATGTTATAATTATTTATCCGTTTGAGCCTGTTAACATCTCTTTCACAAAAGTACTCTTCTGAAGTTTTTACCACAAGAATTTGTTATTGAATCTACAACCGCATTTTTTTTTATATTTTTCAAAGAAGGTATTAGCCACCAAGTTTCAGATTGTTCTTGTATTCTCTTTTTTTCTTTTTTGAAACCCTAAGGTGTGTTTTTATAGGCAAATTGGGGTGGTCTTCGAGACCTTTCAGCCATTTTTACTGAAATGGAAAAAAAGAGTCTGCGCAAGGAAGAAGAAGAAAGCTGACTGTAGAAGCCTGTTTTAGGCCATACCGCCAGAGACATGGTTGATGCCATTAGCGGTATGGGCGATGCCTCCAGCGGCATTAGCCTTCTGCAGGCTGACAGCCAGCGGGCCTACAAGGCTAAAAAGCTGCCAAAAGGGGGTCAAAGTGGGTCAAAGCTAGGCTTTTGTATTTTAATGATATTTTAATGGGGATTTAGAGATTATTTTAGTCTTTGGTGCAAATCATCGGTTCAAGCTCCTACCGAATGAGTTACAAGACATGTCGAACTGAATTATTATGAGAAATAAAATTTGTGGAGAATTTTATATCGGTAATAAAAACTCCAAAGAATTTTTATCATGAGGAATAAAAATCGGGAACATATCATCATCGTCTCTCGAGAGGGACTGCAAAATCATGTGCTCCCAGGCTTCCCCTCGGGGGATCACTGCTGCCACATATCAGTATGATCGCATGAAAGAGCAAGGGATAAGAATGATACCTGATGGATGATTGGTTTGCCCCTTGGTCGGACTTGTGCTTTGCAGAGAGATTGACCCTTGCTCGGACTTATGCTTCGTAGATTGGTTGCCCCTTGGTCGGACTTATGCTTTGTAGATTGGTTGCCCATTGGTCGAACTTATGCTTTATGGATTGGTGGAGTGTAGTTCCCATAATAAGCAATAAGTAAAAGATTAGATCGATTCTTGAATGACATTTTTATTGCTTGATTAATTTTGTGAAACAAAAATATTTTTGCCCCTTCGATCAACAGTAAAAACGTAATAATAAAAAGTATAAGGGTTTCAGAAGTCTTAGGAGTGATAGGATGGCGGTCGAAAGGGACGTGTACAGGGTCACTCTACGATCTTGGAGGGGTGAACCCAAAGGCAACATATACGGGGTCATGTCGGGACCTTCAGTTAACATTCCAAGGATGAACTTGAAGATCAGAATATATAGGGTCATTCCATAATCTCTAATGATGTTCCGGCGGATGAATCTAAAGGTTGGTATGTACAGGGTCATGCCGTAGTATCTAATAATGTGGACGGGGAGCGAACTTGAAGATCAGGACGTACAGGGTCATTCCATAATCTCCAATGATGTTTTAGGGGATGAATTTGAAGATCGGTATGTATAAGGTTATGCCATAATCTCGGGTTAGCAAACAGGGGTGAACCCAAAGGGTGATGCATACAGAGACTATATCAGAGACCTTAAGTTGGCATTCCAGGGGTGAACCTAAAGGGTGATACGTATAGAGATTGTATCAGGGACCTTCAGTTGGCATTCTAGGGGCGAACCCAAAGGGTGATACGTATAGAGATTGTATCAGGGACCTTCAGTTGGCATTCTAGGGCCGAACCCAAAGGGTGATACATACAGAGACTGTATCAGGGACCTTCAGTTGGACCTGAAGATTGACATGTACCGGGTCATGCCGTAATCTTCGATTGGCATATAGAATGAGCATATTGGGTTTGCGGTTGTGGTTTTGTGCCTGCAAAGAGTAAAATGAGAACAAGATTAGACAGTTTTAGATGACATTTTTACTGCTTGATCGATTTTATGAAACAAAAATATTTTTGCCCCTTCGATCAATAGTAAAAACATAATAATAAAAAAGTACAAGGGTTTTAGAAGTCCTGGGATGTCGCGGCTAGAGCCAGGATTTCACCGAGAATGGCTAAAAAAGCAGGGGGAGGAGTTGATGTCGCCAGTGACATAGATGATGCTGCTGGTGGTTTGATGTGATATCACCAGTGATGTGAGTGCCACATGGTAGCTTTGACCGGTCAAACAAATTCAAAATTCAAATCGGTGGAGGTGATGTCACCGGTGGCATGACTGATGTCGCTGGCGGTATGGGATGATGCCACCGTCGACATGGACTAGAAGCTTCAGATAAATTAACACTCCTCAAATTCCGTGCGGGGGTTTAAAAGGAAGTAAAACTCCTTTTCTTCCTCATTCTGCATATTCAGAAACTGCACCCCCTTTACTCCATTCTTTTCCAAAGCTTTTGCTTTCTGTTCCAACCATAAAGAGAATTGCCAAGGCTCTCAAGGGAAAATCCGCTAAGGCTAGGGAGAGCCTGCCTAATTCCTCCGTCAATGGGCTGAAACTTCTATCAGTTCCCATTGCTTACGGTTTGAAGGAGACGACAAAGATGTATGGGTATGGGGATCAATTCCCCTATCACTGACCGGACCCCGGATAATGAGAAACATCTTTGCTATGTTCAGGTAATCCTGTAAAACTCGAAATTCTTCTTTTTGGGTTGAGTTTCGATTCCGGCTTGAGGCTCGAAATCGTGCTATAATAGGAGTTATAAGCATGAAATAGATTGGTTTTCAAACTGATATTGTATGTTTTAGGTTTGATTTTTACTGTTCTTAGGCTTAGGATTTGATTAATTGTGATTTTTGTGGTTTTAACGTGATTAGTGCGACTTTTGGGGCAAAACAGGTTCTACCTGTAGGTTGTGATGCTGTCGGCGACATGAGCGATGTCACCAATGGCATCAGGCCTTGTAAAAAGGCCCAGGAAGATGTGATGCCATTTTTGCTTAAGGTGATGCCACCAGCGATATCATCCATACCGCCAGCGGTATGGATGATGTCGTCGGTGACATCACTTCTAGCAGAAGCGACATCAGCAGCTTTCTAGTAGGTATCAGCATTGAGAAAATAACTCGGGACTTATCTATTTTTATTCTGATTTTTGCAGCCGCACAGATTGACCTACATCGGGGGTACCATGTAGCGGAGAAGGATCCTGAACTTGCTCTAGCTTTTGGAGACTTGGCCCGAATCATGCCCATGTTAATGCCGAAGCTTTCCCATTCGGCTGTGATGGATCTTACGGAGAAGTGGTCCGAAAGCGCCCATACTTTTCGCTTTTCATTTGGGGAGGTGACAATCATGCCTTCTGATGTTGTGGCTATGACCAGGCTCCTATGGACGGATGAGGTCATTCATTTTGAGACCTACATGGATAAGTATCACATCGAGAAGTCTGTGTTAAGGTGAATGAAACAGCTATTTGGCTTGAAGCCCGTCTTAGGGCGGCTATCCTATGGTGAGCTACACCAATACTGGACTAGAGCGGATGTGGTGCCCGAGGATGATAGAGACGCTTGCGTCTGCTCTTTCGTGATTTCCCAACTCGCCGTGCTGTTCTTCCTGGTTTCGGGAAGCAAGATCAACTATAGTCTGATATTAGCTATTGAGGATGTAGCGAGCATCCATAAGAAGAATTGGCTGAGGGCCATCCTGGCGCATGTAAGCACGGGTTTTTGCAGTCCATCTCACGAGACGACGATGATGTGTACCCGATTTTAATGCCTCAAAATAAAAGTTCTCTTTAGAATTTTTATTACCAATATAATGTTCCTTGCGAAATTTATACTTGGTAGAATCCAATTTGGCGTGGCCGATAACGCGTCCGATAGGAGCTTGAACCGATGATTTACACCCAAATCTATAAATCCCCATTAAAATATCATTAAAATTCAAAAATCTCGCTTTGACCCCTTTAACCCGTGTTTGGCAGCTTTTTAGGCTTATGGGCCCGCTGGCAGTCAACTTTTTGAAAGCTGATTCCGCCATCGACATCGCCCCATACCGCCGGCGGTATCATCCATGTCGCCGGCGGTATGGCCAAATCGGGCTCTGCAGACAGCTTTCATCTTCTCCCTTGGGACAGTCTCTTTTTTGCCATTTTGGTGAAAATGGTTGAAAGGTCTCAAAGACCACCCCAATTTGCCTATAAAAACACACCTTACAACATGAAAAAAGGGGGAGGAAAAACAAAAAGAGAACACAAGAACAATCTAAAATTAGAACTTACAGAATTCTAGAGTGAGAAACTAGTTCTAGTGAGATAAGAATTAGAAAAGGTAGGAAAAAGGATTTGAATCCATTTTTCTTGGTTTTTCTTCTTTGAACTCTTTGATTGAGAGTTTAAAATCAGTAGATATTAGGTTAAAATCAATCTAAATTGGAACTTAGAAACTTAAGTACCCAATCTACTACCAAATCATCATTACAAGCTCCCTAGAGGTGTTCCTTGGTTCACAAAGAGGTGGATTCACCGCCCTGAGGTAAAAGTCCTGAGTCTAAAAGCTCTTTGGCATTACTATTGCTAGTTTATGTTGTTTCTTATTGATTTGTGTTTGCTTTTAGTTCTTCAGTCATTTTTTCGACCGTTACCTGCTGCTGCTGCAAGAAATTGAAGTCGCCGGAGATATGTGATGTCGCTGGCGGTATCACTCATATCGCCAAAGACATCACTAATACCGCTAGTGACATCACATTCCCCATAGGCCTCACTTTCTTGTAGGACCCTTTCTTTATGGTACTCAGAAAGCCATGCAATCTGCCTATAGACTGATGCCTCTAGCGACATCACTAATGTTGTCGGCAGCATTAGCCATGTCACTGGCGGTATGACCTTCTGGATAACTATTTTATTTCATTCTTTTTTGACCTAGTTTATTTTCCGAAGCTAGGATACACAGTGCAATGATGGAGGTCCAAAACCTTCTGAAAATAGACCCAACCCCATACCATGTGGCATTTTCACTTATAATTCGGATAACATAACAATCGAGTCTAAAATTTGGTTTAAAACGGAATTTTCCTCAAATGCTGTTCAAATCTCATTTTAGCCATCCAACTGGGCTTCATAACGATATAAATACTTATGCCATGTTCACTCTAACACGGGTCTTGTTTGGTTTGCTAACTATACGTGATTCGTGATATATCTCATACAAAGTGCCGTATCTGTGCTAACCATCTTCTGCTGGCAGATGTATGTTAGGCCTACGGGTATTTTATTTATTACATAGAGAATGTATAGGATTTGAAAGCCTTGTAATAATTTCAATTTCTGTGTTTACTTTTGGATGACTGTAATAATTTATTCGATGCTTGATAAATGCGATAACAACATAATAACTAAAAACACAAATAAATAGGATGGATTAAACTGATTAAGAAAGAATGAAATGTTTTACCTTAGCCTAATGAGAAATAGATAACATCATCCGAATTCAGAATCTCTACTTAAGGTATGGTCTACCACCTGGTGGGAAAATCGTACTAAAATTTCCCGATTAAGCTGAACCGGGTGCCGACTCGATTTTAAGTACAGGATTTTGATCTCGTATCCTTTAACACCTAAATTGAACTTAAATCCAACTTCGACATCAGTGCTTTCATCACACCTAAAATGAGGATCAATCCCAAAGCACGCTTCACAACGCCAGTTGTTATTTCCCCCCGAGCAGCGCATCTCACGCGGCCCCTACGGACAGGGAAAAGGTCGTCCGCTTATAGTGGCGACTCTACTAGGGATTGATCTCTTTAAACTTGAACTTATCTTTTCATAAAGTTTAAAGGATTTTTGATGATGTATTGAAATCATTGGCCAAATTAAAGCTTCATTCTTTTTTATAACGTTTTATTCTTACACATGTAGATAGTTCAATAATTCTTAGGTGCCCCATTTTACCCGAGAAGCTCACAAAAGGATCACTCATACCCTGTTAGAATTGGAGATGCCTAGTGGGTGGACTACTTATTTTAACCAACACATAAACTCCTGCAATTGCACCTATTTGGGGAGTGGTTGAGTAACGTGGAATCAAGGTAAGCGAGAACCTTCTACATCAACAACCCTATACCAAAGCCGCATTAGAAAAAGACTTAGCACATCATTCCTTTAGGATTACCAGAATAAATAAAACATTTGGGATGCACTTCTCTCGCCATTACCGGTGAAGAAGCCAAACTCCATCCTTCCAAAGAGGCGTTATGCGGGGAGTCATAAGGTTGGAAGAGGAACGATTTGCGTGCTATGTGCTCCACGATCATGCACCCCCATGCATCGGCTTTAAAAGCCAAAAATGAATCAAGTTACCCTTACTACTTCCACTTGTGGAAGAAGTTTAGCAACATGCGCAAGACTTCTCTTGTGCCTCCATTGCGTTACCACATGTCACTATGTATGAGGTGAGATACAAACATCCCACATATGTTGGAGTGATAAGCCATTACATCATCTTTAACCACATTTACGTGCAGCCATACATATCATGCATCGCTTCCAAAAACAAAAAGCATGCACACCATCCATACCATTTACAACCCATTCATGGTCTGACCCACGATTCTTGATCCTAAACCGTCTTCCTCCTAAGATCTTTGAAACAAGCCATGACTCTCCCTTATGATGATGACCTTGCCCTGATCGAGGACCAAGCTAGTTCCACCCCTACCGTGGGATCAGTTCTTCCGCCATCTCTGAGCATGGAAATCGTTGCCGCCATGACCCAATTTATCTATTCAGATCTCTTCCACAACACTATTCGGGAACAAATCTAGGCAACAGTGCAGTTATTTGTCAAGCAAGCCCTAGGAAATGAGAATGCCAGTTGGATTTCAGAATTAGGTCGTCAGTCTCAGTATCAGAATGGTTTCATTTGGGATGGCTCAGACCAAGTTCTAGGTAGCCCACTAGTGGCACAGCCAGCTCGATTCATTCAACCTCCTATCCAGTCAGTTCTAACTCGGCCCCAGCCTGGTTTGTTCCGACAGCTAGCTTTCTCTTTCATACCTCCAAGCCCAATGAATATGGCCCAAAACTCAATCCTCCTTCCATTTCCTGACGAACTCACCCAGCAGATCTCAGCTCTCCCTAGAGAATCGGTCCCACCAGCAACGCCTCCTCTGCCTTTTGACGCGGCACCTCAAGGGATGACCTACTAGCCAAACCTTTTTGGCAATGATCTGATGGCTGGTCCTCGACTTGATCAACTGACTCCTTATCCCTACAGTCAGTTTAAAAGCCATGACCAAGTCACGCGATCTCCGGGTGTAACACCTGAAGCCATGCATCAACCAGCCAACGGCTAGCTCGTGCAACCTCGGGGCATGACACATAAGGTGGAAGCTTTTTTGCACCAGCTAGTGCCAACATGTCAAAGGGAAAGGGAACCCCAAGGAAATAGCGGTCGGGTATCCAAGGGTTCTAGCATACACCAGGCAGAATGCTATAAGGGGTTAGGAGCATTGCTATCTCGGGCCGAGAGGAGCCGAAAAGCCTATCAAGAACCTATCCCAACTGCCATTATAAACCCCTGGGTTTTACCCCTCAATGTGATTTTCACCAGATTAAGAAGAGGTGGTCTCATCGAGCCCCTTTATGAGGATAAAAACCCGACGGAAGATGAGAAGGGAAACTTTTATGGGTATCATGTCCAGTACGGACATCGCACGAATGAGTGCTAAACCTTAGCCCGAGCCATACATCGTCTAGTGAAGGAAGGAAGAATAGCCGAGTCGGATAGAATGCCTAGGGTCACAAAGCTCGTCGACCAGGTAAGTATGACCATTTCTGGTATGCCTAAGCACGCGAATGAGCCACATAAGCTCACTAGGGCAATCGATTCTGAGGATAAGGCCGGTGGAAAGTGGAAAATGTACCTTGACAATGAGATGAGGAGGGCCAGATTTAAGTGAACTGGGAAGATGGAAAATGTATGGCTTAAAAAAAAGATGATGTCCAGGCAACAGGCACCCAAGCTAGCCACCCTCCTTTTGCCCTAGAGAAGGCCTCCAACACTTCACTCCCGATCAATTCTCGCCCAAAGGCATGATCTTGCAAGGGCCTCCTCCTGTGGAGGTTGATGAATTTTAATATGTAATCGTTAGATTTATTTGCTTTGTTTTGTTGACCTTTTCATATACCAAACTTTAAGCTCCATGAGTAACTTCTATTTTTCTTACTTATGTCATGTTTCTACCATTTGATCCACGCATTCATATGAGCATAGGCATGATGCTTCCAGTTTTCATGATATTTTACTGTATGAAATTAGTTTAAGTACAAATGAAGATTATTATTTGATAATCAAATCCAATAACTTAACTCCTGTCAAACACATGTGAGATAATAAGTGCTTAAAGACCGCGATAATGCTTTTGCTTGGTCCCCAGATCAATAGTCAAATTGTTGAACACTACGGGTCTCTTCCAGAATTAACTTAGCAACCCCGTAATGGTGCACCTTGAAGCTACCAAAGAAGTATCAACTGGTTCCCTAAAATGAAAGATCGCGGCATACACTTTCATCCACCAACCCGTTTCCCTTTTTCAAGCCCTATCTAACACTTCTCCGCTCCTTAGCCATCCTTGGCGTGGGGGCATACACGATTGATGAAACCCAACCTCCATCAAATAAACACCATAGCCAAATCTTACACCAATGTCACTGCCAAGGAAATGACCAAACTCATAGAGAAACACATCTTCACTAGCATAAATTAACCCCGCGTCAAACCCCTCGAGCAATAAAGATTGGGGGGCAACCACCGCCAAGAGCATAAAATATGAGGGCAAGCACCTTTACCCCATATAAGCGCACAATAGAAGTCACGATTAGCTTGCCAAGCAAACCAGCAAAATAAGCTACAATTTTACCTTTCAAAGGCACCAAGTAAAAGGCCCCCGAACCAAATGTCACTTGGTCAAAACCCTCCACCACCGGTACAAAGGGCAAATGCAGGCCTAACCAAGAAGGGCTGTACAAACTGTAGACTGAAGGAGCAATCAGAATAGCAATCAGGACACCAATTGAACCAACCATGAAGGCTCTGTGTAAGCGCCAAAACTCCCACAAACTAAACTCCTTGCAATGTGGCCAATCAGAATTAAAGCAAGGTTACCTGATGTAACTTTGAAGGTTAGAATGAATCGGGTGATCCAGGCAAAAACTGAATGGACACTAACAACCCTAGAGAATTTGCAAAGGCACAGAATTAAAGCAAGGTTACCCGATGAAACTTTTAAGGTCAGAATGAATCGGGTGATCTAGGCAAAAATTGAATGGACACCAAGAACCTTGGAGAATCTGCAAAGGCACAACCGGGTGCCCAACAGCAAATCAAATACCTAATACCCTCGTCAAAAGTCATAGACTCGGCATTGAAGCATCTGGAACCTTCTAACACCGATGTTAATAAAAAGTTCAGATTGAGAAGGTTATCGTGTGGCCAAAGATGATACCGAATGAGCAGGGCTATCATAGTCATGAGCATGGACAAGAGTGAGTTCATCGACCTAGTTAACTAGGACAGGCTTAAGCATTATCAGGTCTAAACAAAAGAAATAAATCAAAAAAGTGGCACACCAAAAAATAAATATGATAATCACTGGCCTTTCGGTCTTTTACTGATCGGACAAAAATTAGGGTAACACCTGATGGTCGATATCCTGCAAATCGGCCGTGCAAAAATTAGGGGATAAGTCAATATCGCCCGCTGAACTGAAAACCCGAAAAGGGCACTTCAGACAGAAATTAGGGCATGAGAGAAAAATAGTAAGATGTTAACTTGAAAATCTGTAAAGGTTGGTTAACACCAGGAGTTTGATTAATGGAAATGATTGCCAACATTTTGTACTCAAATTAAATTCACTCGATAAAAGTGTCTTTCATTACTGAAACCTCTATGCTTGTGATTGTATGAATGCCTGACAACCAGGAGAAGGAAACATCACAAGTAAGCTTAATCAAAGATGCTCCGAGCTCATCAGTGTTTCTTTAAAAAAAATCCGAATAGACTGAAAACATCTATGTCTATGCAAAAGTTGAAATAAGTCTGCTGGGTTGAAAACCCGAAAGAGCAGTTCAAGCAAAAATTAAGACAAGGCTCGATTGATTGAAAACCCCTTGGGGCAGTCTATGCAAAATTTAGAGTACAAAAAAAATTTTAAAAAAATAATAATAAAAAAGGAAAAGGAAAAAGAAAGAAAGAAAGAAGAAGTCTGATTTCTCTAGCTCCCTCCAAATCTGCATTTCCCAAGCTTAGCAGAAAGCCCCATAGCTATTAAGTGTGGCTTGCCATAGCAGAATTTGAAGAAATGGCCGAAAATGTGTTTTTGGGAAGTTGATGCCACCAGCGATATGGGCGATGCCGCCGGCGACATGGGTTTATTTGGGCGATGTGAATGATGCCTCCAACGGCATGAGTGTGGGTGGTTTTGAGGTGATGCACCTGGCAATATGAATGATGCCGCTAGCGGCATGGAATTAATTTTCCCTACGGTATCAGAAGCAGTTTCATCATTTTAGACCTATACAAAACCTGTAAACAATCCTATAATCCATTTATAATACATGTTCAACTGTAATCCATTTTATTCAAGGTAAAAAGCCCAAGGGCGCAAACCATTCAAATATTTTGAATATCTAACCTTCCGAACCAAAACCAAACAACAATCTAAATTATTCGAACCCCAATGTATCGAGGGTATAAACCAAAATCCAAAATAAAAAGCGAAATGAAGATATAAATCTAGGCATGCCCGCCAATGCCGAGCGGGCAAGATGAAACGTCCTCGGGGCTTACTAGCCAATCATCAACCTCATCCTCATCTTCCTCCCTACCTTCTGTCATAGGCACGCTGCTTAACTCCTCAGTTACTATAGGTGGGCACCGATGGGCAGACATTTTCACTCCTCTACGACTGGTGCTACCGGGGTGCGCGCGATCCAAGTTTTGCTTGCTCCTCCACTCCTGAGCAGTAGCCTCCAACTAACCCTCAAGGTCGCTCTCACGTCGTCGGAGAGATGCAATCTATTGCTCGTATCTCCATTGGGCTGCATCAGCATCCAATAGAGAGAGGGCCAAGAAATCCTACAAACCAGGGAAAACGTCAATAATGCACTTCATTCATAACATCCATACTGCATCCTATCTTATTTTTGGCATGTCATAACAAGGAACGTACCTGAACAAGCAGCGATTGCCCAATAAGTGTGTCCCGGAGAGCAAAATTGTTCTCTGCCAATTGCTTCATATGGCTCCGTCCAACCTGAAAAATCCAAAGGGCAAGTCAATAAGCACCTGCATCCAAGGGTAAGCAAGGAGGCAATTATCATGTTCTTAAGCCTTACGTAAGTAGTGCTCTCTGGCATAAAGATCTGAGCATGCCTGCTTGAGCCTATGTTCCTGGGGTGGAACTCACCTCGGGAATTCATTAGTAGCAATTGGGTTTCCATCGGGTTAACTAGATGCCCCTCCATAAAATTTATACCCTCTGATACACCATAGTACTAAGTCCCACTCTGGTTTTCCCGACCTCTCTTCCTTGCAGGTACTGAAAAGCATAAAAAACACATATAAGCGACATTCCTAACCCAAAAAATTGCAAATCATGCACATAAACACAATCATACCTCAAAAGAGCGGTGCCCTCTGGGACATCGGCATACTCCCGCCGGCTACATCCACACCTATCTCGTCCTCTCCCTCAGGCTCGATCTCAATGTTGTCTTCAACCTTCATCTCAGCCTCCTCTTCCTCTTCTTTTTCCTCCTCCTCAACATCCAATATCCCTTTGAGCTGCCTCTTCTCTTCTTCCAACCTTTGCTCGTTATGGTACTCGATTGTATCATTCCTATGGATGCGGGGGCACAGGGGGAGTAGGGGCTGCTGGTGCCGCTTAAAGGGGCCCAAAATGCTCAAAATGACCCAGCCATTCCCCTCGATATAATCGGCTTGGTCAGCTACAGACGTGATCACTAGATGGGACTACCATAAGCCTTTGGAAGGATCGGCAGGCACCGGTCTATTAGCGATAAGGACAAACCACCAACCCCGGATGTACTCCCCCAAGTACCACTACTGGGACAAGGTGCACTCTATAACAAACCGATGGTCATCCACCTCCTCCTGACCCTCGTGACTTCTAGTAGGTTCCCCACCCCGTCAAACAGGTGCAGGACAAGCTGCACCAACAATCAACCAAAACAACAAATGTAAGTATAATGTAAATTCATAAATGCTTTTTGTTTACTAATGTTTTATTCTAAGTGTGAAACAGGGACCAAATCAGAAGATCACATACCGAGCTCAATCGCACACTCCTTAGGACTTTCGAGTACTTGGTGGGATACTTGGCCTTCTCGCCAATACCACCGCACCAGTGGGCAAGGAAATGGGAACCCGACCGTGGGAGGATCTGGTGCTCAAAAGCCCAGGCCTACACAAGTAACAATTAATCATTTCAAAAAACATCCTCAGTAAATAAGACATGAGCAATCAAGTAAACTGCTTCCAAGGAAGGTATACCTGAAGTAGCAGATGGCAGAGACGGAGGGCCTTCCCCTTCTTCCGAGTGCCCCCATCTAGCCCGTGATACATCTGTGCTAGAATAGCCCTCGACCAATTCTTCTTCTTGATGTCTGCCACATCCTCCACGGCGGATATCAGCCCGTAGTTGATCTTGCTCCCCAAAATCGAGAAAAATAGCACGGTGAGCAAGGAAATTATGAAGGAGTAGACGTAAGCGTCCCTATCATCTTCCATCACCATATCCTACCTAGTCCAATGTTGGTGCAGCTCACCATAGGATAGCCGCCCTGAGACGAGCTTCAAGCCAAAGAGCTCCTTAACTTGCCTCACCACGGGCCTCTTAGTGTGATATTTGTCCATATAGACATCAAAATGAATGACCTCATCTGTCCAGGGGAGCCCAGTCATGGCCACAACATCAGAAGGTGTGATTGTTGCCTCCCCAAATGAGAAGTGAAAGGTATGAGTGGTTTCAGACCACCTCTCTATAAGAGTCGTCACAGCCGGATGGGAGAGCTTTGGCATTAACATCGGCATGATTCGGGCCAAGTCCCCGAAGCCTGTCTCATTGATGGCTAGCGCAAGTTTAGGATCCTTTTCTAAAATATGGTGCCACCACTCGTCGATGGCGCCCATACCCCCAGTGTAGGTCAGTCCGTGCGGCTGTAAAAATTAGAAGCAAAACATATAAGTCCCTATTTATTTTCTCATCGCTGATACCTGCTGGAAGGCTGCTAATCGCTTCTGCTAGCAGTGATGTCAATGGCAACATCATCCATACCGCTAGTGGTATGGATGATATTGCTGGCGGCATCACCTTAAGCAGAAACAACATCACACCTTCTTAGGCCTTCTTGCAAGGCCTGATGCCACTAGCGACATCACTCATGTTGTCTGTGACATCACAACCTGCGGGCAGAACCCAATTTTGCCCCAAAAATCGCACCTATCGCGCCAAAACCATAAAAATCACAATTAATCAAATCATAAGCCTAAAAACAGTAAAAAAAATTGAACTAAAACATGCAATATCAGTTCACAGTCAATCTATTTCACGCTTATAACTTCTATTATGGCATAATTTCAAGCCTAAGGCTGAATCAAAATCAACCCAAAAAGAAGAATTTCGAGTTTTGCAGGATTACCTGGGCGTAGGAAAGATGTTTTTCCTTCTCAGGGCTCATTTGGTGATAGGGGAATTGATCCCAAACCCCGTACATCTTAGCCGTCTCCTTCAAGCCATAAGCCACAGGAACCGAGAGGAGTTTCAGCCCCTCTACAGAGGAATCTGGCAGGCTCTCCTTAGCCTTAGCAGATTTGCCCTTGAGAGCCTTGGCAATTCTCTTCATGATTGAAATAGCGAAGAAAGCAAAAGATTCGGAGAAGAATGGAGCAAAACGGGGGGTACGATTTCTGCAGAATGAGGAAGGAGGAGTGTTTCACTTCCTTTTAAACTACCACACGGAATTCGAGGACTTTTAAATTATCAAAAACTACCCGATTCATGCCACCAGTGGCATTATCCCATACCACCAATGACATCAGTCATGTCGCCAGCAACATCACCTCCTCTGATTTAAATTTTGAATTTGTTTGACTAGTCAAAGCTGCCACGTGGCAATCATATTACCGGCGACATCACATTAAATCTCCAGCAACATAATTCATGTCACAGGCGATATCATCTTCTCCCCTTGCATTTTTCAGTCATCCTCAGTAAAATCCTGGCTCTAGCCCTGATATCCCAAGACTTCTGAACCCTTGTACTTTTTATTATTACATTTTTACTGTTGATCGAAGGGGCAAAAAAATTTTTGTTTCACAAAATTGATCAAGCAGTAAAAACGTCATCTAAAATTTATCTAATCTTGTTCTTATTCTACTATTTGCAGGTACAATCCATAAATGCAAACCCAATATGCTTATTCTGTACGCTACCCGGAGATTACAGCATGACCCAGTATATGTCAATCTTCGGGTTCACCCTATGAACGGCAACTGAAGGTCACTGATACAGTCTCTATATGTATCACCCTTTGGGTTCACCCTCAGAACGCCAACTGAAGGTCCCTAATATAGTCTTTGTATGTATCACCCTTTGGGTTCACCCCCAAAACGCCAAGTAAAGTTCCTTGATACAGTCTCTATACGTATCACCCTTTGGGTTCATCCCCAGAATGCCAACTGAAGGTCCCGGCATGACCCTGTACATGTTACCTTTGGGTTCACCCCTCCAAGGTCGTAACGTGACCTGGAACTACAAAGTATAAGCCCGACCAAGGGGCAATCTCTCCGCAAAGCTCAAGAGGCAACCAATCCATAAAGCATAAGTTTGACCAAGGGGCAATCTCTCCGTAAAAAACAAGTCCGACCAAGGGGCAACCAATCCACAAAGCATGAGTCCGACCAAGGGGCAATCTCTCCGTAAAGAACAAGTCTGAACAAGGGGCAACCAATCCACAAAGCATGAGTCCGACCAAGGGGCAATCTATCCACAAAGCACAAGTTCGACCAAGGGGCAACCAATCTTCAAAGCGTAAGCCCAACCAAGGAGCAATCTCACCGCGAAGCACAAGTCTGACCAAGGGGCAACCAATCCACAAGCATAAGCCCAACCACGGGGCAATCTCTCCACGAAGCATAAGTCTGACCAAGGGGCAACCAATCTATAAAGCATAAGCCTGACCAAGGGACAATCTCTCCGTGAAGCTTAAGTCTGACCAAGGGGCAACCAATCCATAAAGCATAAGTCCGACTAAGGGGCAATCTCTTCTTAAAGCAAAAGTCTAACCAAGGGGCAACCAATCCAAAAAGCATGAGTCCGACCAAGGGGCAATCTATCCACAAAGCACAAGTCCGACCAAGGGGCAACCAATCCACAAAGCATAAGCCCAACCAAGGGGCAATCTCTCTGTAAAGCACAAGTCCGACCAAGGGGCAACCAATCCACAAACCATAAGCCCGACCAAGGGGCAATCTCTCCATGAAGCATAATTCTGACGAAAGGGCAACCAATCCATAAAGCATAAGCATGACCAAGGGGCAAGCTCTCCATGAAGCTCAAGTCCGACCAAGGGGCAATCTCTCCACAAAGCATAACTCCAACTAAGGGGCAACCAATTCATAAAGCATAAGTCTGACCAAGGGGCAATCTCTCTGTGAAGCATACGTTCGACCAAGGGGCAATCTCTACGTGAAGCACAAGTTCAACCAAGGGGCAATCTCTCCGCAAGGATCGAGTCCGACCAAGGGACATCCTTTCCACAAAGCACAAGTCTGACCAAGGGGCAAACCAGCCATCCATCAGGTATCATCCCTATCCCTTACTCTTTCATGCGATCATACTGACATGTGGCAGCAATGATCCCTTGAGGGGCAGCCTGTGAGCATGGGATTTTGCAGTCCCTCTCGCGAGACAATGATGACATGTACCTGATTTTAATGCCCCAAAATAAAAGTTCTCTTCAGAATTTTTATTACCAATATAATGTTCCTTATGAACTTTATACTTGGTAGAATCCAGTTCGGCGTGGCCGATAACGCGTCCGATAGGAGCTTGAACCGATGATTCACACCCAAATCTCTAAATCCCAATTAAAATATCATTAAAATTCAAAAATCCCGCTTTGACCCGTGTTTGGCAGCTTTTCAGGCTTGTGGCCCCGCTAGCAGTCATCTTTTTAAAAGCTGATGCCGCCAGCAGCATCGCCCCATGCCGCTGGCGGTATCATCCATGTCGCCGGTGGCATGGCCAAATCGGACTCTGCAGACAGCTTTCATCTTCTCCCTTGGGACTGTCTCTTTTTTGCCATTTTAGTGAAAATGGCTGAAAGGTCTCGAAGACCACCACAATTTGCCTATAAAAACACACCTTAAAACACAAAAAAGGGGGAGGAAAAACAAAAAGAGAACACAAGAACAATCTGAAATTAGAACTTACAGAATTCTAGCATGAGAAACTAGTTCTAGTGAGATAAGAATTAGAAAAGGTAGGAAAATGGATTCGAATCCATTTTTCTCGGTTTTTCTTCTTTGAACTCTCCGATTGTGAGTTTAAAATCAGTAGATATTAAGTTAAAATCAATCTAAATTGGAACTTAGAAACTTAAGTACCCAATCTACTTCTAAATCATCATTACAAGCTCCCCAGAGGTGTTCCTTGGTTCACGAAGAAGTGGATTCATGGCCCCGAGGTAAAAAATCCTGAGTCTCAAAGCTCTTTGGCATTAACATTGCTGGTTTATGCTATTTCTTGTTGATTTGTGTTTGTTTTTGGTTCTTTGATCATTTTTTCGATCGTTACCTGTTGTTGCTGCAAGAAATTAAAGTTACGGAGATATGTGATGTCGCCGGCGGTATCACTCATGTCGCCAAAGACATTGCTGATACCGCTAGTGACATCACATTGCCCAGAGGCCTCACTTTCTTGTAGGACCCTTTCTTTATGGTACTCAGGAAGCCATGCAATCTACCTACAGACTGATGCCTCTATCGACATCACTAATGTTGCCGGCAGCATCAGCCATATCGCCGGTGGCATGACCTTCTAGATAGTTGTTTTATTTCATTCTTTTCCGACCTAGTTTATTTTCCGAAGCTAGGATACACAGTGCAACGATGGAGGTCCAAAACCTTCTGAAAATAGACCCACCCCATACCATGTGGCATTTTCACTAATAATCTGGATAAAATAACAATCGAGTCTAAAATTTGGTTAAAAACGGAATTTTCCTCAAACACCGTTCAAATCTCATTTTAGCCATCCAACCGGGATTCATAAAGATATAAGTACTTGTGCCATATTCACGCTAACTTAGGTCTTGTTTGGTTTGCTAACTATACATGATTCGTGATATATCTTGTATAATGTGTCGTAACTGTGCTAACCATCTTCTGCAGGCAGATGTATGTTAGGCCTACGGGTTTTTTTTTATCGCATAGAGAATGTATAGGATTTGAGAGCCTTATAATAATTTCAATTTCTGCGTTTACTTTTGGATGACTATAATAATTTATTCGATGCTTGATAAATGCGATAACATTATAATATCCAAAAACATAAATAAATAGGATGGATTAAACCGATTAAGAAAAAATGAAATGTTTTAACTTGGCCTAGTGAAAAATAGATAACATCATCCGAACTTAGAATCTCTACTTAAGGTACGGTCTACCACCTGGTGGGAAAATCGTACCAAAATTTCCTGATTGAGCTGAGCTAGGTGGCGACTCTATTTTAAGTACGGGATTTCAATCTGGTATCCTTTAACACCTAAATTGAACTTAAATCAAACTTCGACATCAGTGCTTTCATCACACCTAAAATGAGGATCAATCCCTCAGCACGCTTCACAGCGCCAGTTGTTATTTCCCCCCATGCAGCCCATCTCGTACGGCCCCTGTGGGTGGGTAAAAGGTCATCCGCTCATAGGGTAGATGTACCATAGGCTAGATTTAGGCACTCGAAATAAGGGGAAGTCCCTCTGTCTTAGCCATCTGCTACTTCAGGTATACCTTCCTTGGAAGCATTTACTTGATTGTGCATGTTTCATTTACTGTGGATGTTTTTGAACTGATTAATTGTTACTTGTGCAGGCCTAGGCTTTTGAGCACCAGATGCTTCCACCGGTCGAGTTTAAGAAGACCGTGCCATAGGGTTCCTATTTTCTCACCTATTAGTGCGGTGGTATTGGCGAGAAGGTCAAGTACCCCTCATAAAGTATAAGGAGGACTTGAGGAGCGCGCGGCTGAGCTCGGTATGAGATCTTTTGATTTAGCCCTTGTTTCCCACTTAGAACAAAACATTAGTAAATAAAAAGTGCTTATGAATTTACATTATACTTACATTGGTTGTTTGCTTGGTTATCAGATTAGGTTATTCTCGATCCCTTTGATGGGGTAGAGAACTTGGTGGAGGTGGCGAGAGTCCGAAAAGAAGTTGATGATTGCCGATTTGTCATGGAGTGCCCCTTATCCCAGCAATGGTACTTGGAGGAGCGCATTTGGGACTGGAGGTTTATTACTACTGCTAATAGATTGGTGCCCGCTAATCCTCCTAAAGGCCTATGGTGGCCCCATCTGATGATTACATTCGAGGCTGATAAAGCCGATTATATCGAGAGGGATGGCCAGGTCATCCCTAGCAATTCGAGCTCCTACGAGTGGCACCAGCAGCACGTATACCCCTTGTGCCCCTACATCTATAGGGATGATACAATTGAGTACCACAATGAAAAAAGGCTGGAGGAGGAGAAAAGGCAGCTCAAAGGTATCATGGATGATGTTGAGGATGAGGAAGAGGAGGGAGAGGAGGAAGAAGTCGATGGTAGTGGTGAAGTTGAGGGAGAGGATGAGCTCGGTTAGAACGTGGTTGTAAGGGATGTTCTGGTGTATCATGAGGAGACTTGCCCTTTTGAGGTATGATTGTGTTTACCTACATGTGTTGGCAGTTGTTTGGATTAAAAAATGCTTGCTTTTTATGTTTTTTGGGAACCCACAAGGAAAAGAGGCCGAGCTGGAGAGAGCGATTATGATACTATGGTGTACCTGAGGGCATTGACTTTGGGGAGGGGCGTTTGTCCAACCCCTTAGAGACTCAATTCATACTTATGAACTCAAGGGGTGAGTTCCAGTTGAGGAGCATATGATCGAGTAGGCATCCACCGATCTTTATACTAGTAAATACCACTTATGCAAGGCTTTGTATAATGTTGAACATATTCTTGCGATAACCCTTTACTGAGTTCTTTTGATTGCCCCTTTGGATTCTTCAGGTTGCTCGTAGCAAGGCAGAGCGGTTGGCCGAAAATGCCTTCACTCTTAGGGATACTCTTATTGGTCAATCTTTACCATTTAGTTATATTCCCTATTATGACATGCCAAAATAAGATAATATGTATGTATGGATGTTATGAATGATGTCATTATTGACATTTTCCTTGTTTTGCAGGATTTCTTGGCCCTTTCCCTATTGAATGTTGATGCGGCCCGACAGAGATATGAGGAGGAGACTACAGCACTCTAACGTCGTGTAAGCAACCTTGAGGGTCAATTGAAGGCTATTGTTTACGAGCAGTGGAGCAAGCAAAACTTGGATTGTGCGCACCCCGGTAGCACCAGTCGCAGAGGAGCAAAGATGTCCGCCGGCCAGTGCCCATTTACTGCGGTTGAGGAGTCTAGTAGCATCCCGATGAGTGAGAGAAGAGAGGAGGATGAGGTTGATGATTGCCTAGTAAGCCCTGAGGACATTTTATCTCGCCCGGCCGGTAGTGGCGTGCATGCCAAGATTCATACCTTCATTTTGCTTTTTATTTCGGATTTTGGTTTGTACCCTCAATACAGTGGGGATTGATTGGTTTTGAAATTTCAGATGTTTGATAATTTTGGTTGCATTTAGGTTTAGCGATGGGATATTTAAATGCTTTGTGCCTCCGGGCTTTTTACTTCGAATAAAATGGATTGCAGTTGGACAGGTATTGAATTATGTTACAGGGTTGTTTATAGATTTTTGCTTAGTTCTGAAATAATAAACATGCTTCTGATGCCGCCGGAAATTAATTCCATGCCGCTGGCGGCATCATTCAAATCGCCGGGTGCATCACCTCAAAACCGCCCACAACCATGTCGCTAGTGGCATCAACTGATATCACCCAAATCAACCCATGTCTCCGGTTGCATCACCCATATCGCCGGCGGCATCAACTGCCCAGAAAACCAGATTTGACCATTTCTTCAAATTCTGCCACAGCAAGCCACACTCAACAGCTATGGGGCTTCCTATAAAGCCTAAGGAACGCAGATTGGAGGGAATTGGAGAAATTTAGGCTTCTCTTTTTTTTTGCTACCTTTATTCCGTTTGATTTTTATTATTATTATTTTTTCTTGTCTTTTTTTACTCTGACTTTTGCATAGACTGCCCCTAAGGGGTTTTCAATCTATCGAGCCTTGTCTTAATTTTTGCCTGGACTGCCCTTTTCAGGTTTTAAACCCAACATACTTATTCTGACTTTTGCATAGACCTAGATGTTTTCAGTCTATCCGGATTTTTGAAAAGAAACACTGATGAGCTTGGAGCATCTTCAATTAAGCTTACTTGCAATGTTTCCTTCTCTTGGTTGCCAGGCATTCATACAATCACAAGCATAGAGGTTTCAGTATGAAAGACACTTTTATCGAGTGAATTTAATTTGAGTATAAGATGTTGACAATCATTTCCATTAATCGAACTCCTGGTGTTAACCAGCCTTTATAGATTTTCAAGTTAACATCTCACTGTTTTTCTCTCGTGCCCTAATTTTTTGTCTAAACTGCCCTTTTTGAGTTTTCAATTCAGCGGGCAACATTGAATTATCCCCTAATTTTTGCATGGTCGATTTGCAGGATACCGACTATCGGGTGTCACCCTAATTTTTTCCCGATCAGTAAAAGACCGAAAGGCGGGTGGTTATCATATATATTTTTTAGTGTGCCGCTTTTCTAATTTATTTCTTTGGTTTAGTCCTGATAACGCTTAAGCCTGTCCTGATTGACTAAGTCGATGAACTCGCTCTTGTCCGTTCTCATGACTTTGAGAGCCCTGCTCATTCGGTATAATCTTTAGCCACACGATGGCTTTCTCAATTTGATCTAAACTTTTTATTAACATCGGTGTCGGAAGGTTCCAAATGCTTCAATGCCGGGTCTATGACTCTTGGTGAGGGTATTAGGTATTTGACTTGCTATTGTGCGCTCGGTTGTGCCTTTGTAGATTCTCCAAGGTTTTTAGTGTCCATTCGATTTTTGCCTGGATCACCCGATTCATTCTGACCTTCAAAGTTACATCGGGCAACCTTGCTTTGATTTTGATTGGCCAAAATTCTAAGGAGCTTAGTTTATGGGAGTTTTAGCACTTACACAGAGCCTTCTTGGTTGGTTCGATTACAGTTTTGATTGCTCCTTCAATCTACGGTTTGTGCAGCCCTTCCTGGTTAGGCCTGAATTTGCCCCTTGTACCGGTGGTGGAGGGTTTTGACCAAGTGAAATTTGGTTCGGGGGCCTTTTACCTAGTGCCTTTGAAAGGTGAAATGGTAGCTTGTTTTTCTAGTTTACTTGGCAAGCTGATCGCGACTTCAGTTGTGCGCTTATCTTTGTGGTTTGTGGGGTAAAGGTGCTTTCTCTCATACTTTATGCTCTTAGCGGTTATTGCCCCTTAATCTTTATTGCTTGAGGGGTTTGATCTGGGTTAATTTGTGCTAGGTGAAGATGTGTTTCTCTGCTAGTTTGGTCATTTCCTTGGCGGTGACATTGGTGTAAGATTCGGCTATGGTGTTTATTTGATGAAGGTTGGGTTTTATCAATTGTTTATGACCCCATGCCAAGGATGGCTAAGGAACAGAGAAATGTTGGATAAGGTTTGAAAAAAGGGAAAGTATGCATGCCGTGATTTTCCATTTCAGGGAACCAGTTGATACTTCTTTGGTATCTTAAAGGTGTACCATTGCGGGGTTGCTGAGTTAATTCTGGAAGTGACCTGTAGCGTTCAACAATCTGACTATTAATCTGGGGACCAAGCAAAAGCATTATTATGGTTTTTAAGCACTTTATTATCTCACATGTGTTTGATACGAGTTAAATTATTGGAGTTGATTGCCACATAAGAGCCTTCATTTGTACTCAAATTAATTTCATACAGTAAAATATTCTGAATACTGGAATCATCATGCGTATGTTCATATGAATGCATGGATCAAAAGGTAAAAACATGACATAAGTAACAAAATAGCAGTTGCTCATGGAGCTCAAAGTTTAGTACATAAAATGTTCAATAAAACAAAGCAAACTGACCTAAAGATTACATATTAAAAAAATCAACCTCCATAGGCGGAGGGCCTTGCAAGATCATGCCTTTGGGCTGGAATTGATCGGGAGTAAAGTGTTTGGGGCCTTCTCTAGGGCAAAAGGTGGGCGGTTAGACTGGACTGCAGCCACTGTCAGAAAAGCTTAGGTGGCTATTGCCTGGATATCAACGTCTTTTCTAAGCCATACATTTTCCATCCTCCTAGTTCGCTTAAATCTAGCCCCCCTAGCCTCATTGTCAAGGTACATTTTCCTCTTTCCACTGGCCTTATCCTTGGAACTGACAACCCTAGTGAGCTTATGTAGCCCATTCGCTTGTTTAGGCATACGAGAAACGGTCATACTTACCTGGTCGACGAGCCTTATGACCCCAGGCATTCTATCCAGCTCGGCTATCTTTCCTTCCTTCACCAGACGATGTATAGCTCGGGCTAAGGTTTGGCACTCATTTGATCGATGTCCCCACTGGACATGATACCTATAAAAGTTTCACTTCTCATCTTCCATTGGGTTTCTATACTCACAAAGGGGTTTGATGAGACCATCTCTTCTTAATCTGGTGAAAATCATATTGAGGGGTAAGATCTAGGGGTTTACAATGTCAGCTGGGATAGGTTCTTAAGAGGCTTTTTGGCTCCCCTCGACCTGAGATGGCAATGCTCCTAACCCATTATAGCCTTCTACCTGGTGTATATTAGAACCCTCAGAGTCTCGACTGCTATTTCCTTAGGATTCCCTTTCCCTTTGACATACTGGCACTAGTTGGCACAAAAAAGCTTCCACCTCATGTGTTATGCCCAGAGGTTGCATGAGATGGTTGTTGGCTGGTTGATGCATGGCTTCAAGTGTCACGCCCGGAGATTGCGTGACCTGGTCATGGTTTCTAAAGTGGCTGTAGGGATAAGGAGTTGGTTGATCAAGTCGGAGACTAGCCATCAAATCATTGCCAAAAAGGTTTTGCTGGTAGGTCATCCCCCGAGGTGCCGTGCCAAAAGGCGGTGGCGGTATTGTTGGTCGGGGCCGATCCTCTAGGGAGAGCTGAGATTTGCTGGATGGGTTCGTCGGGAAATGGAAGGAGGATTGAGTTTTGGGCCATATACCTTGGGCTTGGAGGTAAGAGAGAGAAAGTTGGCTGAGTCACGGAAGTCTAATCAAGTAGGAATGGACTGGGCTGGTGCTGAGTCTAAACTGACTGGACGGGAAGCTGAGTAAACCAAACTGGTTATGCCCCTGTTGGACAGAACAAAACATGATATGAACCATTTCAAACAAATTCATTCTAATACTAGGGATGATAGTCTGACTCTGAAATCCAACCGGCATTCTCACTTGCTAGGGCTTGCCTGACAAATAACTGCACTGTTGTTTAGATTTGTTCTAGAATAATGTTGTAGAAGAGATCTGAACAGATAAATTGGGTCATGGCGGTGGTGACTTTCATGCTAAGGGATGGCAGATGAGCTGCTCCTATGGTAGGGGTGGAACTAGCTTGGTCCTCGATCAGGGCAAGGTCATCATCATGAGGGAGACCCATGGTTGGTGGTGAAGGTCCGGACTTAGGAGGGAGGCTAATTAGGATCATAAACCGTGGGTCAGACCATGAATGGGTTGTAAATGGTATGGATGGTATGCATGCTTTTTGTTTTTGGGAAGCCATGTATGACATGTATGGTTGTATGTAGACGTGGTTAGAGATGATGTAAAGGCTTATCCCTCCGATATACGTGGGATGTTTGTATCTCACGTCATACATATGGAAATGTGGTGACGCAATGGAGGCACAAAAGAAGTCCTATGTATGTTGCTAAACTTCTTCCATGGGCGAAAGTAGTAAGGGTTAGTTAATTTACTTTTCAGTCCTTGCATGACCACGTAGCACATAGCATATGAAACGTCCCTCTTCCGACCTTATGACTCCTGCATAACACCTCTTTGGAAGGATGGAGTTTGGCCTCTTCACTGGTAATGGCAAAAGAAGTGCATCCCAATTATTTTTTTATTATTTTGGTAATCCTAAAGGGATGAAGTGCTAAGGCTTTTTCTAACGCGGCTTTGGTATAGGGTTGTTGATGTGGAAGGTTCTCATTTACCTTGATTCCACGTTACTCAACCACACCCCAAATAGGTGCAATCGCAAGAGCTTACGTGTTGGTTAAAACGAGTGATCCACCCGCTAGGCATCCTCAATTCCAAACAGGACATGAGTGATACTTTGACGAGCTTCTCGGGTAAAATGAGGCACCGAAAAATTACCAAACTATCTATAAGCGTGTTTAAGGATAAAACATTATTAAAAAAGAATGAAGTTTTAATTTGGCCAATGATTTCAATACATCATCAAAATCCTTTAAACTTATTGAAAATTTCAAGTTCAAGTTTACAGAGATTATTCCCCAGCAGAGTAACCACTGTGAGTGGATGACCTTTTTCCCGCCCTTGAGGACCGCGTGAGATGCATCGCACGGGGGGCGGAAAAATAACAAGGCACTATGAAGCGTGCCGAGGGATTGATCCTTATTTTAGGCATGATGAAAGCACTGATGTTAAAGTTGGATTTAAGTCCAATTTAGGTGTTAAGGGATACGAGATTGAAATCCCATATTTAAAATAAAGTCCACACCCGGTTCAGCTCAACCAAAAAATTTGGGTACGATTTTCCCACCAGGTGGTAGACCATACCTTAAGTAGAGATTCCGAGTTTGGATGATGTTATCTATTTTTCATTAGGCCAAGTTAAGATATTTCATTCTTTTTTAATCGGTTGAATCCATCCTATTTATTTGTGTTTTCGGTTATTATGTTGTTGTTGCGTTTATCAAGCAATCAAAGCGATAAATAAATTATTACAGTCATCCAAAAATAAATGCGAAAATTAAAATTATTACAAGGCTTCCAAATCCTATACATTTTTCTATGCGATAAATGAAATACCCGAAGGCCTAGATAAGCATCTAACCTAAATCTACCTGCACAAAACAGTTAGCAAAAATACAACATGTTGTACGAGATATATCACAAATCATGTATAGTTAGCAAACCAAACAAGACCCGAGTTAGCGTGAACATGGCATATTTCATTTACAATATTATGAAGCCCGATTGCATGGCTAAAATGAGATTTGAACGGCGCTTGTGGGAAAATTCCATTTTTAACTAAATTTTAGACTCGATTGTAATTTTAACCAGATTATTAGTGAAAATGCCGCATGGTATGGGGTGGGGTCTGTTTTCAGAAGATTCTGGACCTTCGTCGATGCACTGTACATCCTAGCTCTGGAAATATAAACTAGGTCAGAAATAAACGAAAGAAAACAACTATCCAAAAGGTCATGTCGCCAGCGACATGGTTGATACCATCGGCGGCATCAGTGATGTCACTGGCGATATCAGCCATACAGGCAGGCTACATGACTTTTGGGATACCATAAAGAAAGGTTCCTACAAGAAGATGAGTCCACTAGGGGAAATTATGTCGCTAGTGGTATCAATATGCCCTCGGCGGCTTCAGCTTCTTGTAGCAGCAGCATGTAACGGTAAAAAATGATCAAAAACCCAAAGAACAAGTATAAACAGTAAACAACAGCAAAAACAAGCAAGAATAATGCCAAAGAGCTATGAGACTCAGAATTTTTACCTCGGGGCCGTGAATCCACCTCTTCGTGAACCAAGGAACGCCTCTAGGGAGCTTGAAATGGTGATTTTGATTGCAAATTTTAAGAGTTTAAGTCTCTAAATCCTATTAAGTTGATTTTAACTTAGAGGTCTACTGATTTTAAGCTTAATATTAGAGAGCTCAAAGAAGAAAGCCAGGAAAAATGGATTAGAATCCCTTTTCCTACCTTTTCTAATTCTTATCTCACTAAAATCTATTTTCTCACTCTAGAATTTTGTAAATTCAAATTTCAGATTATTCTTGTGTTCTCTTTTTTTCTTTTTTGAAACCCTAAGGTGCGTTTTTATAGGCAAATTGGGGTGGTCTTCGAGACCTTTCAGCCATTTTCACCGAAATGGCAAAAAAGAGTCTGCCTAAGGAAGAAGAAGAAAGCCGACTGCAGAAGCTCGTTTTGGGCCATACCATCGGTGACATGGTTGATGCCACTGGCGGTATATCAGCCTTCTGTAGGCTGATAGCCTACGGGGCCACAAGCCCAAAAAGCTACTAAAAGGGGGGTCAAAGCGGGTCAAAGCTCGGTTTTTGTATTTTAATGATATTTTGATGGGGATTTAGAGATTATTTTAGTCTGTGGCAAATCATCGGTTCATGCTCCTACCGGACGCGTTACAGGACACGCCGAACTGAATTCTTACGAGAAATAAAATTCACGAAGAATTTTATATCGGTAATAAAAACTCCAAAGAATTTTTATCATGAGGAATAAAAATCAGGAAGACATCATTATTGTCTCGCAAGAGGGACTGTAAAATCTCGTGCTCACAGTTGAAAATACTATACTGAATTGAGCCAACAAGGACAATTCAGGCAAACGTTAGGACAAAAGAAAAGAAAGAGAAAGTCTGCTGGGTTAAGCCGCCAAGCATAATTCAGGCAAAAATTAGGATGAGAAAAATACAAAATCAGTTCGATAGATCGCATCACATCAAGCGGTC
The DNA here is from genome assembly GCA_947683365.1 of Euphorbia pulcherrima. Lineage (NCBI taxonomy): Eukaryota > Viridiplantae > Streptophyta > Magnoliopsida > Malpighiales > Euphorbiaceae > Euphorbia > Euphorbia pulcherrima. The sequence continues at coordinate 32,856,488 of CANTUS010000015.1, read as the reverse complement.
TATGAAAAAGTTAGAATTCAATTCAAAAATGCCAGTATTTTGTACTTACTTTTGTTCTTCAAGCATCATTTGTAATAGCAATTTTTCATAGTTAGGATCCCTCAAGTTTAGTTTCCCACTATAAAGATACTCGATAGCACACATCATCTGAAGTGCCAAGTGCTTCCTTCCACTAGCATCATCCAAGGTGCACCATGTTATAGTTTGGACACCTCAAAAAACACACTCCCCTAGTGTGCAAAGTGTGAATCTCAGCTATCGAATCTTAGTAGTACTCATTGATGTGAGTCGGGCTAGTCTTTCAGTAATCTAGAGCTTCAAAAGTTAGTCAATTCACCAAGAATTTAAGCCTTTATCAAAGAAGGAAAAGACAATAATATCCTCGAGGTAAAGGATCAATCAAAGACCCAGACAAGCAAGAAAAGCACAGCCTAACCTAAGCTAATGTGAGGTCTTGTCCCTGGTACTCATCATGAGTCTGGTCCTGTGCATCCTCTAGTAGGCTATCCCTATCTATCATCACATGATCCTCTGCCACACCAGCATCCACAGCAGGCAGATCAGGAACCCTAGTCTCCGAAGCTCCTGCTATACTCCCAATGGTAATACTGATCTCCTCTACTCACCGCTCTACCTTCTGCTTATCTCCCACCACCTAAGTGGCCACTAGCGCCACCCAACAAGCCACTCTATCCTCCTCCAAAGAAAGAAAAAGCCTGCTGGATCAAAAACCCAAAAGGGTAGTCCTGGCATAAATTAAGGGAAAAAAACAAAAGAAAAAGGTTGTTGGATTGAAAACCCAAAAGGGCGATCCAGGCAAAAGTTATAGCAAAAAAAAGAAAAGGTCCGCTGAACTAAGCCGTTAAGGATAGTTCTCAGTTCAGCAGAAAATTAGGACAAAAAGAAGTGAAAATAAATTTTCGATAGGTCATCTTACATCAAATAGCCTATACAAAAGTTAGAACATCATTTAGTCCCCTCACTATGAAATCACTTGATGGCATGTATCCCCAAGAGTGTTAATTTCAAAACATCCAGACTTAGTCTCATTATTAGCTATACCAAGTGGTAATATAGGTCTACAAGCAGCAATATTCAATGATCTTAGCTCAGGAAAAGAAAAATCAGCATGGATAAAAAGTTAAATGCCGAAAGTACCAATCCAAGTTTACACCAAAGTAAGCCACACAGGGCCGAAAAGTATCAAACTTCTAGAAAGTAAAAGTACATCTCAATCTAAGCTACTAAGGGATCCTGTCCCCAGTGATCCTCTGAAGTCCAATCCTATGTATCCACCAACAGGTCGACCATGTTAATCATCACATGGTCCTCATTCCCTATGGCACTCTCAGCAGTAGCATCTGCTCCCCCGGCATACTGGTCTACCTCTTGCTCAGCTCCACCCCTTTGAGTCACTATCGGTGCCACTCGGTAGGCAGAAAGGTCATCCCCGAACATAGAATCAGATGGTTCAGGTATTCGCTTACCCTCAACATCGGCCCTTGCCCTAGAAGTCTCCACTCTAGCCCTCTCCAACTCCTCCTCCAGTGGCCTAACCCGGTCGGCCTCCGTAGTGGCTACTAGCAACTGCTCCTCTAGGAACCTAGCTCGCTCCTCAGAGGCATCCAAATCCTGAGTGAACTTACCATGCTCCATAGCCAACAGAGTCTGCAATGAAAACTAGGGGATCAATACACATATGTAAATGTTCATATATCATGCATCATGCATAGTTTAGCTTTGAGTTTTGCAGGTTTAAACTTACCGCAAGGGTATCTCATCTAGGCATACACTATCCATCCATACTTGTGCGAGTTCATGAAAGGCATACGAGTCCCCTTTTCAGATTCAAGATAAAGTTCTCATAAGGGTGAAATGCAACAATCTCACCAATGCCATTACGGGGGTACACTAGTCAAACTCGGGTTCCACTTAAACCTATCCTCAGCCATACGGGTCTCTAGCAGACATAAGCATCCCATCCAATAGCTTCTTCAGCCATACGGATCCTCCCTCCTATTTCAGAACGGTTTTCCAAGATAAACCAGAACTCCTCAGCAGCAGGGACACATCAGATCCAAATTAGGGCAAACCGCACTTCTCAAACCCCCATCCTTTCAGGTAATTAAGGGTCAAACCCCTAGCCCACCTTGATCCTTAATAGAAAGGGCAACATTTTTATCTACATAATTCAATCAAGAAACAAGGTAAGCCATGTCAAAGCAATTGCTAACGTGAATACCTTTTCATGTATAGGTTCATTCAAGGGGAGGATCCCCAAGTTGTCAAAACATCAAGGGGCAATAATCCCCACAAGACAAGATTCTTACTCGAATAAAGGAGATGTTATCCTAGAAGAAATCCCCAGTAGAAAAATCATCTAGGAGGACACCTCCTCAGCAAAGAAGTTAGTTGGGGGGCATCCCTTCATTCCCCGATAGTGGATACAGTCGACGGGCATCCTCCCATCATCAAACACCCTAGAGGCACCCATCCTAGGGACACTGCCCAAAGGGACACCATCAAGGGGCATCCTCCCTCATCAAACACCCTAGGGGCACTCCCCAACGGTGCCATCCAGTAGAAAGGGCATACTAGGGGCACCTCGGTTAAAGTTGGGACCAACTCAACATCACTAAACTCGGTCTTTTCTTTTAATCAGGGAAAGTCTCGACCCGCATATCTCAAAGTTTTGCTGACCAGTTCCATTATTATGTGCAGGAGCCCAAGGAGAGGTATCTGTAGGAAAATAAGGAATTCCCCCAGCCACACTACCACCTAAGGGGCATCATTCAAAGGACATATCCAATAAAGGTGTCATCCGAGGGGCACAAGCTGAGGGGCATCTTCCCAAGAAGCATTCCCAGCAATTAGACCGTAGGAGGGATCATTTCCCCAATAAGTGAGCCATCTGAGGGGAATCCCCCCCAACCGATCAAGCCACCCAAGGCAATTTCTAGGGGAACCCCCTGACAGCTAAGTTTCCCTTTCCAAGGGGCACCCCCCAGCAATCTAAGTCATCTAGGAGACTTGCTCCCAAGCAGTTAAGCCACTCACAGACTATTTTCCCCGAGTAGTTAGGGCACTCCAGGGGCATACCAAAGTAGAATTGGGACTAACCCAACATTTCTTCACTCACTCGTTACAGTTAATTAGGGGTAGAAGCCTAGTACGTCTTAATACTTGATTGAAAGGACAAAATTTTTTTGTCATAAAGTTAATCAAGAATTAAGATATACCATTTCATGTTATATTCTGATAAAACTTGTTTTTACCATTTTAGGTCATATTCTGATAAAACTCATTTTTCCCCTGTAGGACAGGCAAGACAAAACCTGAATTCCACTAAAGGGGCACCTTTCTCCAATAGAGCATCTGCATCAGGATAGTTCATTCCCCAACAAAAGGAACATTCAAGGGGTATCCCCCAATCCCCATAAGAAGCCAATCTCGATCCCCGATGACTGGATGGTTAAAGGAACCATTACCCCAATCAGAATAGTATCCAAGGGGCACCCCCCACCTAGTCAAGCTTTCTCAAGACGATTTCTAAAGATACTCCCCAATAGCTAGGATGTCCTAGGAACACCTTCCTCTAAACAAGTAAAATTGCCCTTGTGCAGTTTCCCCCAGTAGTCCAAATAGACTAGCCATTCAAAAGCTATCTCTTCAGCAGCCAGCTCCCTAGGGGCACCCCGATTCGTGTTGGGCCAAACCCAACATTTCTAAACATAGTTTATAGTTTATTTAGGCACCAATCCCGATCCACACATCTTTATACTTGATTCAAGGGGCAAAAAAATTTTGTTTGCCACAAAGTCAATTAAGAATTAAGATGTATCATTTTAGACACTAACTAACGCAATGTTTTTATTGTCTTTTTGGTAGGTAGCTCAACATCAGCATCAGGAGAGTCATCCGCCTTAGGAAAGGGATACACCAGCAGCAGGAGAGTCATCTGCCTTAGGAAAGGGATACACAATCAGTAGGAGTGCCATCCGTCTTAGGAAAGGGATATGCCATCAATAGGAGAGTCATCCGCCTTAGGAAAAGGATACACCAGTAGCCAGAGAGTCATCAGCCTTATGAAAGGGATACACTAGTAGTAAGAGAGTCATTCACCTTAGGAAAGGGATACACCATCAACAGGAGAATCATATGCCTTAGGAACAAGGAAAGTCTATCTGCCTTAAAAAATGGATACAAGGAGAAGTCATCTGCCTTAGGAAAGGGATACACCAGCATTAGTTAAAGGAAAGTCATCCACCTTAAGAAAGGGATACGCACAGCAAAGGAAAGATTTTTGCCTTAAGAAAAGAACACCAAGGAAAGGGGTTTGCCTCAAGAAAGGAACTCACCCATATCCTAACATTACAAAGACCTTTATAGGGGCAAACTAGTCAGACACAAGCTCAACTCAAGCCCATCCCCACTAAGCGTACAGGCACTCTCTTCCATTTTCAAGCAGGATTTCTTACCAAGAGGGAGTGTCAGCCAGTAGAAGGGGCACACTAAGGGCATACCAAGTCAAGATGGGACCAACCCAACATCTCTTCACTCCATCATTATAGTTATATTTGGGGCAATTCGGGGCAAGCCTCCTAGCTCACCTTGATCCTTGATTGAAGGGGAAAAAATATTTTTATTTTCACAAAAGTCAATCAAGAATCAAGGTAAGCAATTTTTGAATTGATCCCTAATAAGAATGATTTTTTTGTACAGGTCCATCCCGAGCACAGGAAATTCTCCCTAGCAAACAAATCTTACAAGAAGAGATTTCCCCAGCAGAAAATAATTTACCAAAAGAGCATTATTATACTCCCTAACGGTGGAGTCAATCTAGGGGCATCCCCTCATTTCCCAATAGCGGAATCATTCAATCAAAGGGCACACCCCCCAATTTCCTAGTAGTGAAATCAGATCCCAGGGCCGCCCCCCCTCCCCCCCCCCCATTTCCCAGCAGTGGAATCAGATCCCAGGGGCATCCCCCTATTTCTTAGTAGCAGAATCATTCAATCAAGGGGCACCCCCCATCTCCCAGCAGTAGAATCAGATCCCAGGGGCATTCCACCCATTCCACAATAACGGGACCAGTCAATCTAGGGGTATCCCCCCCATCGTTGAGCCCTTGGCATTCTTTAAGAGGTGCCCTACCAAGGGGCATTTCATTCTAAAGCGATCGGGCCAAACCCGACTGTTCTTGTTCTTAGTTTTTAGTTTATTTTAGGGGCTAACCCCCATCCACACATCTTTATTCTTAATTGAAGGGGCAAAAATATTCTTTTTCACCAAAGTGAATCAAGAATAAAGATGCGTCTGCTTGGACAATGACTAACTCAGTGTCTGATTGTTGTCTCTTTTCAGGTTATTCAAATTCCCCAGCAAGAGAGTCATTTACCTTAAGAAAGGGATACACCACCAGCAAGAAAGTCATCCGCCTTAAGAAAGGGATACACCATTAGCCAAGAGAGTCATTCCCTTAGGAAAGGGATACATCAGCCAGGAAAGTCGATCCGCCTCAAGAAAGGGATACGCCATCAATCAGGAGAGTCATCCGCATCAGGAAAGGGATACACCATCAACTAGGAGAGTCGATCCATCTTAAGAAAGGGATACACACACCTTCCCTAGTAGAGTCACTAGGGATGCATAGTAGCAAAGGAAATTCATCCACCTTATGAAAGGGATACCCATTGGCAAGGAAAGTCATCTACCTCAGGAAAGGGGTACGTATTAGCAAGGAAAGTCATCTGCCTCAGGAAAGGGATATGTATTGGCAAGGAAAGTCATACTCATTGGTAAGGAAAGTCATCCGACTCAGGAAAAGGATATGCATTGGCAAGGAAAGTTGATCTACCATAAGAAAGGGATATGCAAAGGAAAGTCATCCACCTCAAGAAAGGGATACCCCCGGGAAAGGAGTTCACCTCAAGAAAAGAGCTCGCCATGACATCGCCTCAGGTATAATTTCTAAACCCTCACTCACATCGTGAGATCATACATATCTACATCTGCAATGATCCCACAAGGGGCAGTCTGTGAGCACTGGATTTTTACGATCCTTCTCACGAAACGATGATGAGAGTAATATAATGCATCCTATAATAGGTGTTATCTACTTGGAGGGATTTCAATGCAGTTTGGTCAAGCTTTGAGAAACCTAAACCTCAGAAAACTAGCGCCTAAGCCCTAAATGGTCTAAAAGGTCTAAAATTGTCAAAACCGATTAGTTAGGGCAGTTTTGGGAAGTTTTGGGAAAAACCGATCGGACAAATTTGTAAGGATTCATACAGATCTTTATGAGTCGACCCGAATCCGTATGAGTGGATCGGTTGGAACTGTATGGGTCCCCTAGACCTGAATGGGTCCACCCCATCCTCACCGGTCTGAAAACTTCCTAAATTGCCTAATTTGGTACTAACAGGACCTGTACGGGTCTAGGCCACCCGTAGCAGTCCCCTAGATGCTCAAACAGTCGGTTTTAATACCCAAATCTGCCATAAATGAATATATTCTGCCATAAAAGAATATAATTCGATATAAAAGAATATAATTTGCCATATGCAAATATAATTTGCCATAAGCGAATATAATTTGCCATATGCAAATATAATTTGCCATAAGCAAATATAATTTGACATAAAAGAATATAATTTGCCATAAACACATAAAATCAGCCATTTAATGCATTCAGACCTATTTTTCCCTATAAATAGGAAGCATTTCTTTTCATTTCATAACAGAAAATATAGAGAAAATAATAGAATAAAATACCAAGATAAGAATATGGTTCTAGCAAGTTCTTGAGGTTATAATCTAGCTTCATTTTTAGGATTGAGGGCATGTTCTGTCCACATAAACACTCACCTAAAGCAATTCTAAATTCATCATTTCATCATCTACTTTTACAAAGTTTCCATTCGGCATTGGAATCGCTCTAAAGTGGATTCACAGCGTAAAGGTAACGCTCTTGAGTTTCAAAGAGATTCTCATCTTAATTTTTTGTTTATCGTTCTCCATCTATTCAATTCTATCTATTATTTTATTCTTGTTTTAGGTTTGGTCCTAACCCATATGAGCCTTGTTGGCATCCTATGTCTTTAAGGATATTAAACTAGTGCGCCATACTCATACGGAAGGAAATCCCATTTTTTTTTCATTTCTCCTCCATTAATTTTCTTATTAAATCAAATTGAGTTTTTGCCCGGGAACTAATAGGACCCGTATGGGTCCCCCAACCCATACCAGTCCTCCCCGGTAGTCATACGGGTCCCATCCACCCGTACAGGTACTGGCCCCAGGAAGAACCCATAATTCTCTTTTAAACTGGTTAAAATCAATCAACTCACCATTTGCCATGCAATCATTTTCACTAATAATCCAGTAAATCAACCACAAGAGTTAGAATGTGTTTTTATAATAAAATACGTTGAAGACTCGTTATTTCTCTCCTATCCTAGAAGCCATCTGGGCACTATCCATTGTAAAACTGCCACGCTAACATAATCACATTTTTCCTAATAATGTGTTGACTTATGATATGATATAAATTGTGCTAATCTTTGTGGATGGAGGAGAATTTATTTTTATTTTGTTTCATAACTTATAATAAATGTATAGGTTTTCTTGTAATTCCCCCTTTTCCCCCAGTTGTATATTTTATCCCCCTTTTTACTGCTTATGCTTTATTGTAAACTATTGCATGCATGATAGAGTGTAGATAAATAGATTTCTATGATAATTCCCCAAATAATGAAAACAAAATAGTTTTATGCAGCGAATGTAATTTTGAATTAACTAAATGAGAAATAAGTGACTCATCCGATACCCAAATCTCTGATCTAAAAGGTATGAGTCTCCCACCCAATGGGAATCATACCAAAACTCTTTCCCAAGTAGACAACTTGGGTGGCGACGCTATCATTTGTATCGGGATTTAGGTCTTGATTCTTTTATTCATTAAAATTGGCTAAAATGTGTAAACTTGAACTAAATGGTTTCATCACGCCTAAATCCAACCAACCCCCAATGGGCCCCTGCTCTCACCCAAGCACTAAGGGAGACCCATACATCATTGACACCTCATAGTTATATTTGCTGAGGAGGCTAAAGAGGAGAAAAGAGAAAGGAAGAGGAGGATATTTAAGAAGATGAAGGTTGTCTTTGATGAAGATGAAGGAGACCTAGAGGATAAGAAGGAAGGAGAGATTGTTGTCTAGAAGGAGAAGGATGAAGTGAACCAAGAATAAACATCCCTATTCCCTAACCTATCAACTGGAACACCCCTTTCACTCACACATATCTCTATGCAACCTTTACCTGAAAATCAAACACCATCCACTTCCACCTCTAACCAAATAGCCATAATCCCAATGCTTTCACCTATTTGATCTCCAGCTCATGAACCTATAATGATAGAATGACTAGTCATCAGAGGTCCTCCTACTTTTGAGGAGACTCCAAATGACCAACAACCACCACAACAACCTCAACCCCAACCCCAATTCATCCCCCAAGCTGCTCTTTTGGGAGATACAAGGAGGTTTGGAAGAAAAGATATCCAGGACTGAGGACAGATGAGGAGATTGATGCTAAAATTGCTAAGTCATTATTGTTTAAGGAAATTTTGAGGAGAATTGCAAAGGCTGTTGAGCCAGTGCAAGGTTTTATGGTAGTTGTTGAGGAGATGAAGGCTCATTTCAAGTCATGTATTTACTACATTCTCGCTGACCAAGGCAATAGTTTCTCATACTTTGCACATTTTAAATATTGCAGGTAGGAAATCCGACTACTTGAAGATGGAGGTTGTAGAGCACAAGGAGAAAATGGAGAAGATATATTAAAGCAACTGTAGAGTAGTCAATGAGGAAAGGGAATTCAAAAACTTCTTGATTGATAAGTTTAGTCTAGTTTTGTAGGGGATGCAAGCTACGCTCAGTGGATACAGTATTTTAAGTAAGGAGAATGACACCAACATAGCCAAGCTGGATGTCGTGATTGATGATATCAATGCGTTGATCACTATTGTTAATAGAAATCAAGGCAACTCCAATGAGCTGAAGCAGATAAAGGAAGATATTTTGAAGAGACTAAAGGCCTTAGAGGAAGAAGTGTTGAAGGGATTGAAGAGATTGAATATATCTGACATTTTAAGTAGCGACATCGTTATGTTAGAGGCTGAACAAGAACCATCTCTTCACTAGAAGCTTGGTTACATTCATGATCAAATCAAGCCTATTTATGCTGATGTCTTCAATGATGGTCAAGCCATTGATCAAATTCATAAGCAAGTGTTCTCACACATTAAAAAGCACTCATATATTAGAGCGGATCTTAAGAGAGAACAATCAAGCCAAGGCTTTAGCCAGTCTCACCTAGATTTCAAAGGAAGGGTTGAGTGCTCAATACCGAGTCAATCAATCTCAATCTTATGCCATGGTTGCACTCATTTACTTTCTCAAGGAATAAGACTTTCTTTCCCCAGAGATCTGTGGGTCTCTGGTTTTGAATTTTTCTTCTACCATTTATAGCAATCTCAAGAATTTTGAGGCCTCTCTGAGCTCATTTGATCGTCAAGCTCAGGCCATTTTTGATTCAATGGAAATGGGGGAGAAGGATCGCGAGAAGTATGAGTAGGAGGAGAAAGAGAGAGATCAAAGGGTAGCTGAGTTCTTGTATGAACTGTCCAAGGATCTGGAGCACATTGAAAAGCAATATATTGAGATTCTTAAAGGAGATTGTGCTTCCGAAAGAGAAGAAGTCTAGGTGGGATTAGCAAGCATTTGAGAAAAGAAGAGATGATCTCGGAGGACCACCTATGCCAAAATAGATTAGAATTTCTTATAATCTTAGCGCTTACCGTAAACTTAGTATAGATTACTTTTTGTTGATCTGTACTCAGTTATGAATATATAAAAGATTACTTGTTCTGTTCTAAGTTAAGATCTTCTTAACTTGTTATATTTTCTGCTATATATATGTTGCTAATCTTGCTGAAATATATGAGAAGTGTTGAGGAATGCTGACCTAAGAGGAATCAAGAATTATGGGGGAGTTAGCATTCTCTCTGAGAATAGAAGATGTTGAACAATGATATATCAAGCATTCTATTGAGGTAACTCTGATCTAAATATCTTATTGATTTAATTTCTCACTCAATTAAATGCCATTGATCAAAATGGGGGAGATTTTCTAGCCCAATACATGTTTGGATTGACTTAGTGGATGACTCAGTAGTGCATAAGTTTTGATCATAACAATTAAGTTAAGTTTGAGTTAATTAAATCAATGATAAGGGCAAAATAAATAATCTATGGTTATATGTGAGTTATTAAATTTGAGGGTAGAATGTCAATTCTCCGCTGACCAAGTTATTTAATTTTCACTCTGAGTTGATTTTCAGTTGAGCTGTTTACTTAGTCACTGACTGGTAAATGTTCAGTCAGCTCTTAAGATTTAGATTTTGTTTCAACTTAGTATATTTTTCTATCTTTCGGTGAGTTACTTTATCTTAGTCAATGGCACTGACTTTTTCATTTAAGGAAAAATAGAATCTTTGCTTTTAGTGTTGCTTTTTGCAGAACATTAGTGAGACAAAGATAAAAAGAATTAATGCCTTGACAAGACGTGGGTTTATGAAGAAAAACACAAAGTCTTCTAGAATCAAGCTCCAAAAAGTCATTTGCCAAATTGGGAAATTTTGTAGATAAAAAACATAGTATCGCGCGCTCTGTAAATTGTCAGATTACTAAAAGGTATAGGAGGATGACATGTAGCAAGTCAGTGCGAGCTCTCTCTGATAAAAGACTAGCATCAAACGACAAAAGAATTCAAATTGAAGCTTGAATCTCCATATGTCTCTAACAGATTGTTTTCTGTTTGACAATAGTGTGATTTTATCTCCTAATAGATTGATTTTAAGAAGCAACGGTTGAATAGATGAGCTGTCAATTTTAGAAGATGCCAAAGCAAGTTCAATGGCTACATACTTGATTTCAAGTATAAATGGAGCAAGAAGGCAAGCATTAGAACTTGGTGATTACACCTGAATTTCTAAGAAGCAAAATTCTGCCAATTTACAAGCTTTAAAAGAAGTTCAAATCAAGAAAGCAACTACTCACCAAGAATCAGCTTTATAATAAGAGAGAATAGAATATATCAATAGCATTGTAATATTTGATCATTTGTAACTGGATCAACGTTTCTATAAGTTGACTCTAGCTCTTATTTAGACCTAGTTGAGTTGCTAGTATAAGAGGGTATTCTACTTAGCGGGTGAACGATTATAGTTTGGAGGGCACTTTTTGTAATTGGGGAAATTTGTGAAAGGCTTCTCCACCTAGGGTAAAGGAGTTGAGATTAGTGAATTAAAGCCAAGACACTCTCTTGGTACTGGATGTAAGCAAAGGTTGTCGAACCAGTATAAAATCTCTGAGTTCTTTACTTTGAAGTTTTTCCAAATTTCTATTCGGCCAGCTGACCTACTCAGCGGAGTTCAACATATCGCAAAAAAGTTTCTTTTTTATTAGAGCTAGTCATTCACCCCCCCCCCTGACTCATTGAGTGTACGCATATGGACCAACAACTTTAAAGAGTAAATCAAGTCAACTAGTATGCAAGCATGCTTGTGGTTTTTGTGGGAAAGCTTGAAATGCTACAGTTCTTTGTAGGCATAAGAATAAAAACTTTGAGTATGACTGGAACTAGTATGACACCACTAACAAAAGAGGACCCAACCTAAAAGTCTGGGTACCTAAGAATACTTAAATGTTTTACAGGTGACCCTGAGACCCACTAATGACTCAAGAATGTGGTATTTATATAGTGGATGCTCGATGCATATGATAGGTGATGAAAAGTAGTTCATGTTGGGATCTGACAGTCACTTCGAACATGCATAACAGGATGTCGGAATTTCAAAATGTTGTTCCTTGTCCCCTGGAACTTTTATTAGTTGTATATTAATTAAAGCCTTAACTTTATAAGTTATCTACCTATATTATTATGCACAAGTTTATATTATACTAATCATACCATAACTCTAAGTTATATCCTAGTATAAAAACTATATCATGCATAATAAAACAGAGGCATAATTATTAAGTCTAAAAATGCTTAAAGAAAAATACCTAATAATTAAAATAAACACTTACCAGTTGAAGCGTGCTTTAGCAGAATGACCCTCTTATTCAAGCCTCCAAGTGTAGGATAGCCTCTATGAGTATCCACATGAACCCCACCAACTGGAACCTCGCAATCAGGAAGAACCACATAGAATGAGTAGTTGCTAGGCCACTCCAAAACCCACCCAAAGATATAACTAAAAGTTCTCGAATAAATTCAGGGCTCCTTAAAATAGTTCTTCTATGTTGGCTCGAGAAAACACTTTAGAATCTCAAGTCAAAGCTCAAAGGAAGAACCCGTGTTCTAAACTAAGGAGGGGAAGGGGCCTATTTATAAGTTGAGGGGGGAGAAAACTTGCTCCCCAAACCAATGTGGGATTAAGGTTTTCACCCTAATCCCGACGGGTCAACACCCAAAGCCCCATAGGCCTATAGGTTGTCCGAGCGCAGCATGCGTAGCATGCTATGCGGCTTGCCGTGCAAGGTAGGCTCTTGCGAACCTGCCTTGGCACGTGGGTTGGGCCTTGTGAGACTTCCCATAAGCCCAGCTCGTGAGTGGCATTGGTCCATAGAAGTGATTCATTGCATTGCTTGGAAGGCCTACCATGAGCAATCCTCCATGTGCTGCTTGGGCAGTGCCCGCATGGTATGCGGCCCGCAAGTTCAAGTAGCACTCGCGTGGCAATGTGGCAGCCCACCCAGGCATCCAATGCCTACGTGGCCTAATCGTGTAGGGTCCCACCCTCGCTATGTAGTCCGACATATTTCAGTTCCCTCTTTTATAGTACAATTTTATTTATGACCCTAATATAATTACTAGTCAAAATAAAATCTCTGGTCCAACAAGATAATGTTTCAACCATTGATGTATATTCTTGCAATAAACTTAGTGTATTAATTCTTTACTCAATCCAATAAAGGTCCTATGTGTGTGACCTTATAGGATTTCGAAGTATTGAGTTGTTAGGCATCAACCAATCTTAGATATTTATTAAGAACTTATTGGCTAGAGGTTTTAGACCATGAATAGAACTTGATAACCTTGAATGAATGTAGTATGCCTCTAGCAAGGGTCGACCATCACCCATTACTTGAAACGTCATTGTGGTTATGAATTAATCTTGGTTAATGCAATAGTCAACCAATGCGATGAACTCCTTCCATTCTTTAATATTTATACCATCTGGTTTATTGGGTTTAGTTAAAGTGTTAACCAACTAATAGCAAGGTTGCTCTAAGCTATCCTAGTTATTAATTTGTTTCCAAAGTACATGATGGCGTGCGGAAGCGAAAAATATAATTAGAATAAAAAATAGGCTGATTTGAGAAGGTTGAATGTTTTTGGATCACATACAAAAACCTTGATTATTTTTGGAAACAAACAAAACCCAATTAGTTTTTGGAAACTAACAAAACCCAAATGTGTTATAACACAAATATTTTTTCATATTGATAATCTGATTTTCTTTTACAAATTTCATGCTCCTCTTTATAAGTAAGGAAACAAGGAGTTACGTTTTCAATAAAGACCATAAAAACTGTCGAACCAAGCAAAAGTTAGGACTGACTCAAAAGATGACTCAGTCGTGCTTAAGTTTTGATCATATCTATTAAGTTAAGTGTGAGATAATTAAATCAATAATGATATTAAAATAAGTAGTCTGAGGTTCTAAGGGAGTTTGTAAATTGAAGGGTAGAATTTCAAGTCTCCGCTGACCTAGCTATTTTGTTTTAACTCTAAGTGGTTTCTGAGCTGAGTACTTGTGTGGTCGCTGACCAAATAATATTCGCTCAAAACACTTAGTATTTTGAATCCGTATCTGTTGTGTTTTGCGTTTACATATTCCACTGAGTTATCTTTAGTCTGTCAAAGGAACTGACATTACCTTTTAAGGTAAAAAGGGATCTTTGCTTTTAGTGTTGCTTTTTGCAGGAACTTTAATGAGATAAAGACAAAAAGAATTAATGCCTTGACAAGACTCAAAGTTATGAAGAAAACGACAAAGTCTTCCAACCCAAGTCTACAACAAGTCAATTGCCATTTTGGTATAATCTGCAGATCTACCAACCTTGTATCGCGCACTCTGCATCATGTCAGAAAACCAGAGGGAATGGGATGAAGACACGTGGCAAGTCAGGGCGAGTTCTCTCTAATGGAAGACTGGCATCAAATGATAAGAGATTCAAATTAAAGCTGAATTTCAATGTAATGGATTGAAATGATTTCACAATGGGGCAATTCTTCCTCTTAACGGATTGATTTGAAGAAGCAACAGGTGAATTATTGAGTTGCCAATTGCAAAAGATGCCAAGGCAAGTTCAACGACTACTTTCTCAATCAATCTATAAAAGGAACAAGAAGGCAAGCGTTAGAACTTGGTGATTATACCTAAGCTTTCAAGAAGCTAAAACTCTGTCCATTTGCAAGCTTAAAAGAAGTTCAAGCTAGAAAGCACTACTCAGTGAGATTCTTCTTTAAACGAGAGAGAATAGTATAGATCACTCTATTTAAATATTAGATCATTTGTAACTGGATTAACATTCTATAAGTTGATTCCAGCTCTTGTTTCTAGATGCAGTTTGAGTTACTAATAGAAAAGGGTATTCTAGTCAGCGGGTGAGCGATTGCAGTTTGGAGGGTACTTACTATAATTGGAGAATTTGTGAAAGACTTCTTCGCCTAGGGTAAAGGAGTTAAGATATGTGGATTAAAACCGAGACACTCTCTCGAGACTGGATGTATGCACAGGTTGTTGAACCAGTATAAATATCTCAGTGTTCTTTACTTTCTCCCTTTTTCCAGGTTATTACTTAGCCAGTTGACCTCACTCAATGGAGTAGTCATCCTTCGAGAAAAAGTTTCATTTATTCTGCAGTGAGTCATTCACCCCCCCCCCCTTCTGACTCAGTGAGTGTATGCATAGGGACCAACAAGTGGTATCAGAGCAATTCTCAAGTCAAAATATCTCACACTCTTTGAGATAAAGACCATGGCATACAAGGGAGAATCAAGTGGAAGGGCTCAAGCTTATAAATCTAGCCTGAAGGCATGTCAGTTACCAGACCTCCCATTTTCAATGGAGAGCATTGTACTTACTGGAAAAATAGAATAAAGAATTTCATTCAGTCCCAGAGTATGCATGCTTGGATGGCCATTGTTGAAGGACCTTATGTTCCCACCATCATAAATAATGGTGTTAAAGTAGATAAATACTCTAATGAATGGGACAGTTAGGACTTTATCAGATTGAAGGAAAATGCAACTGCTATCAACTATCTTCACTATGCTCTTGATGCTACTGAATTTAATCATATTTGAGGATGCGAGATAGCTAAAGAAATCTGGAAGAAGTTAGAAGTAACTTATGAAGGTACTGACAAGGTGAAGGAGTCCAAGATCAACATCCTCATGAGAGATTATGAGTGGTTTCATATGAAGCCTAAGGAGGATATCTCTTCCATGAACACTAGGTTTACAAATATAGTAAATGAGCTAAAAAGGCTTGGCAAGACCTTCACAGAAGAAGAGACTGTCAAGAAAATCTTGAGGAGTCTGACTCAAGATTGAGAAGCCAAGAAAAGTGCAATTGAAGAGGCTCACGATTTAAAGACCTACAAGTTTGATAAGCTGATTGGAACTCTGCTGACTCGTAAGATGTCTCTTAAACAACATGAAGATGAGTCCAAGAAGCACAGTTCCAAAGAGAAAGAGAGCTCAAGTAGAGCTGTTGTTCTGAAAGTTGATGATGATGAAGAAGAAGAAGAATCCTCTGAGGAAGGATATCTAGAGGACAGAAAAGAAGAAATAGCTCTAATGACCAAGAATTTCAGAAGGTTTTTGAGTGAAGAAAAGAATTTGTAGAAGTTCTCACAGACAGGCAAGTACAAGAAAGGAGCAGTTGATAGACTACGAAAAGAATTCAACAAGGAGCATAACAAAGACATCAAATGCCTTGAATATGGTAAGAAAGGGCATATTCAGTCAAGTTGTCCTAAAGCTAAGAAGGACAGGCTCAAGAAGAAAAAGAGTAAGAAAGCCCTTGTTGCTACCTAGATTGATTTTGAACAAGAGTCATCATCCTCAGATAAAGAGGCATATAATTCTTCCAATGTCTGTCTCATGGCTAATGATGATGGAGTTCACTTAGAGTCTGCTGACCAACCAACTACATCCACTACCAGACAGTTAGCTGATCAAAATAAAGACAAGGGAACACACTCTGAGTTAAATTCTGAACCCCATTTGTCTTCTGATGAGCTTCCCATCATGCTCAATGATGTTATTAATGTGACTAAGAAGTCAACCAAACACAGTAGAGTACTTCAGAGGAGGTGTGATGATATAGAAGATGTTAACTCTTCTACATCACTTAATATCCTATACCTGATGGAAAAAGCTGAGTACCAAAATGGATATAACAGCAAACTCACTAAGAGATTAGATGAGTTAGTTGTTGTGCGGGTCCCTCCTTAACCTAGCAGGAATACTCAGAGAAATCGCACTCATCACTCTGAGAAGAATTCTCAAAAGAGTAAAGTGGGCAGGCCTAATCATAAGGCCGCATGTAATTTTTGTGGAAAACTAGGACATGCTACTGTCATGTGTAGGCACAAAAACGGTTACTATGATGAGTATGACTAGTCAAGGATGACCACCACTAATAAGGGAGGACCCAGCCATAAAAAGGTTTGGGTATCTAAGAAAACTTAACTATTTTGTAGGTGAGCCTGGGATCCACTGATGATAGAAGAATATGGTATTTGGATAGTGGATGCTTGAGGCATATGACAGGTGATGAAAAGCAATTCATCACATTGGAGCGAAGAAGAAATGGAAGTGTCAGTTTTAGAGATAACAAGAAAGGAAAGATTGTAGGCAATGGCACTGTAGGTGTGAAGCCTTCAATTGACAATGTGTCTATGGAAAAAGGCCAAAAGTTCAACTTGCTAAGCGTTGCTCAATTGTGTGACAAAGGCAGAAAAGTGATATTTGACTTGGCGGGCTGCTCAGTGATTGATGGTAATTCTGATAGAACTATTCTTTATGCTCCTAGAATCAATAATGTTTATATGGTTGATTTATCCCCTGGCTCCAATGATATATGCTTAGTTTCTAAGGAGGAAAACTCATGGATATTGCACAGAAGGTTAGGACATATTAATATGACAAATCTGTCCAAATTAGCCAGAAATGAACTTGTTGAGGGTTTACCTAATCTAGCCTTTGATGAAGATAGACTCTGCTCAGCATGACAACTTGGGAAACAATTTAGGAAGACCTTTAAATCTATAGCTGATATATCTTCTTCTCGTCCCCTTGATCTTCTACATATGGACTTGTTTGGGCCTGTTGTGCCAACTAGTCAAGGTGGAATGAAATACACCCTTGTGGTTGTAGATGATCTAACCAGGTTCACTCGGATTATCTTGCTATCCAGCAAAGATGAAACATTTGAATCATTCTCTAGGTTGGGTACCCGGATTATGAATGAAAAAGACCTTAAAATTAAAAGAATTTGTAGTGACCATGGAAGAGAATTCGAAAACAGGCAGTTTGAGGAATTCTGTTCTAAGCGTGGTACTGACCATAATTTTTCTGCACCTCATACACCCCAACAGAATGGGATAGTTAAGAGAAAGAATAGCACTATTGCAGAGATGGGTCATTCTATGCTGAGTGATAACAACCTACCTAAGTATTTCTGGGAAGAGGCTGCTAACATAGCTTGTTACATTCTAAACAGGGCTTTAATTCGCCCAGTTTTGAATAAAACTCCTTATGAACTTTGGAAGGGGCGCAAGCCCAAGGTTGGTCATCTCAAGGCCTTTGGTTGTAGATGCTTTGTATTAAATACTAAAGACTAATTGGCTAAATTTGATCCCAAAGTTGATGAAGGAATCTTTCTGGGCTACTCAACACACAGTAGGGCATACAAAGTGTATGTTAAGAGAACTAGCATCCTAGAGGAGTCAATGCATGCAGATTTCGATGAAACTAACAATGCAGGTAGAGAAGCTAGTGATGATGAAAAAAAAGGATCCAGTCAGTGGATCAATCAGTCAGCCCATCATCATACCAGATCCAACTCAAGAAAAAGAGGAAGATGAAGCTGACCTGGACCAATCAATCAACTTTGGTGTTGATATGGATGCTTAACCAATGACTATACCTTAGCGAGCTGATCCTAATCTACCCAAAGAAGTCAGAGCAAGAAGAGATCACCCAGTTGACAAGATTCTTGATAGTGTGCAAAATCTAGTGCTGACTAGAGGCCAATTGAATAGAATGATGAGCCACTCAGCATTTGTATCCTTGATTGAACCAAAGAAGTTTGAAGATGCTGAATTCGATGACAACTGGATAATTACAATGCAAGAAGAGCTAGACCAATTCAGGAGAAATGAAGTATGGGATTTGGTGGGAAAACCCAAAGGAAAGTCAATCATAGGCACCAAATGGGTTTTTAAAATCAAGCTAGATGAAGCTGGCAATGCTGTCAAAAATAAGGCCAGACTAGTTGCTCAAGTCTACAATCAACAAGAAGGCATTGGTTATGGAGAAACATTTGCCCCAGTAGCAAGACTTAAAGCCATAACGATTCTTTGTGCTTTTGCATCTCATATGAACTTCAAGCTTTTACAAATGGATGTAAAGAGTGCATTTCTTAATGGTTATATTCAAGAAGAAGTCTATGTCAGACAACCCCCACGCTTTGAAGATGCTAAATATCCAAATCATGTCTTCAAGCTGAAGAAAGCTCTATATGGACTAAAATAGGCTCCAAGAGCTTGGTATGAGAGACTGACTAACTTTTTTATCAGCAAAGGTTATGTCAGAGGAAAGCAGCTACTACTTTATTTATCAAGAAGAGGCATCAAGATGTGTTACTAGTCAAATCTGTGTGGATGACATCATTTTTAGAGTAACTGATGAGAAGCTATGCAAGGAGTTTAGCCAAAAGATGAAGAAATAATTTGAAATGTCAATGATGGGAGAGCTTAATTTTTTCCTTGGTTTGCAAATCAAGCAAGGTGATGATGGGATTTTTGTCAGTCAAGCTAAGTATGCCAAGGAAGTACTCAAGAAGTTTGACATTGATAAAGCTAAGCCAATGTTGACATCCATGGCCACTGATACAATTCTGAGTAAAGATGAGGAAGGTAAACCTATAGGGAGTAAGCTCTATAGAGGTATTATTAGTTCTCTACTTTACTTAACTGCTAGTAGGCCTGACATTCAATATGCAGTATGTTATTATACAAGATATTAAGCTGACCCTAGAGAATCTCACTTAGCTACTGTTAAAAGAATTCTCAGGTATTTGCTATGCTCTATTGATGCAGGTTTATGGTATCCAAGTAATGTAGATTTCACTCTGAAAGGATACACAGATGCTGACTATGGAAGAGACAAACTAGAAAGGAAAAGCACCATAGGAGGTTATCATTTCCTTGGTGATTCTGTAGTAACATGGTATAGCAAGAAGCAGACTTCTGTAGCTCTGAGTATAGCTGAGGCAGAGTATATGGCTGCAGGAAGTTGTGTAGCACAACTGCTTTGGATTAAGCAGCAACTGGAGGATTATGGTCTAAAGTCAAATTGTCTTGAAGTCATGTGTGATAACAAGAGTGCAATTGACCTATCCAAGAATCTAGTTCAACATGGCAAGATGAAGCATATCAATATTAGACATCACTTCATAAGGGAACATGTGCTAAAAGGAGAAGTCAAGCTCACATACATCCCAACTGAAGAACAGTGAGCTGACATATTCATAAAGCCCATTGGAAAGGATCAATTCAATACTCTCAGACAGTTATCGGAATGTCCAATCCAATATGAAGAAATACATTTCACTCTGATCTATTCTATAGTTGACTCAACTAGGGCACACTCTGAGCTTCAGTAAAAAGGTTAAGTATTTCTTTTACCACTCGAATTGTGGACACGTCATTAATTATCATCGGCTATCTGTCAAATTAAACTTGATGGAACTGTAGCAAGTTATGAAATGATCCATATTCAGAGTAGTTATTCCACATTTCTTGCCATCATTAATCCTACATATGCGTTATAAAAATCTAACTATCTATCTTGAGACCATGGATTGTGAGTCGTACACCTAGCTTTATAGGTTTACATTTAGAAATTTCAGCTATTTAAGGAGAAGTTGAGAAAGAAAGGAGAAGGGTCACTTTACCAAAATTCTCTGCTCTGTAATTCTCTCTTTGAATCCCTAATTTCTATTTTTTCTCTCAAAGCATATTCTATGGTGAGTACATCTGGAAGATCTTCTGAACCCAGCTCTAAGAATCCCTTACTCGTATGGGACAAAGATGAAGCGTTTTGGTGACATCTGTTGATCACTAGGCTTAGGAACCCATTAATATCAAAGATATGGAGGATCCATTCATTCCAACAGGAATAAAATATATTTCGACTGAGTGGGAAACAATTGAAGGTGTAGAGGTGAAGGTTCCAACCACAATTGATTTTCTCAGCTTCGCAAGCGATGAAAGGTTTGGAAGATGGACGAGTCAACACCATCTCAAGGGATTTTTTAAAATTCCCAATGGGTGCTATGAGCATATTGTGCGCTTATATGGAGGAATTCATATGGTGGAAGGCTTTGAAGATATGTTTGTCACGACAATGATGGGGAGAAAGGTGCATGTAACCCCTAAGCTTATTGCTGGACTGTGAGGAATGAAGGAGAGGGGACTCAGACTGCGAGCTATAAAAGACAAGGAGGAAGACAATGTAGACATTCCCATTGACTATGAGGTTCCTTATGATTACAAAGCTGGAGAGTTAATTGCTTCTATGTTCACAAAGGAAGGCAAGCCGGCTCACAAGCTTGTTACTAAAGTATTATTGCCCAAGACTAGTTCTACAGGGAGTTGCTCTAAGTTTGAGAGAGTATTTGTTTCTGCTCTCACTCATGGGATGCACATAAATTGGCCTTTGGCAATTCTGCACAGATTTCTTAGGGTGACCAAGCATTTGATATATGGACATCTTGTAATGGATATTTGCAGAGCTTACGAGCTCGATATGGAAGGATGGGCACGGGAGAGCAGGATTACACTCAAGATTATTGAGTCAAGAATTTTGAGTAATGCTCACTTTCATAGGCTAAGGTGTGGAGAGAGGTAAAGAAATACAAAGTATATCAAGCTAAAGCTAGGGGAAATAAGAGTAAAAGATCCCAAAGCTATTATGCTCATGAGAAAGATTAAACCTGAAGAGGAGGATCTGACCTTAGATGCCTTCGTAGCAAGAGAGCTAGAAAGAATAACCAAGCTTAAAGCAAAAAGAGGAGAAGAAGGAAAGAAGGTTGTGAAGAAGGAGGTCAGGAAGGACTCTAAGAAAGAGAAGAAGGATAGCTCAGCGAGCTCAGTTCCAATTATTGTTCCCAAGAAGACTAGGTCCTCAAAGGACTCTAAAGATATCAAGAACAAGGAACTAACTCTAAAGGAGATTATGGAAGAAGAGGAAGCTAAGAAAGAATTAAGGGAGGAGATGCCCCTATCAAGAAAGAGAAAGTTAGAAGTAGCTAAATTAGACAAGGTGACTGCCAAAGGAAAGGAAGCTACATCAGCTCCTATTCTCAAGATAGGTCAGCCAAAGAAGAAGCTGATGGTGATAAAGGGAATAGGTGTTGCCCAAAATCTTGAGGAAGCAGAGAAGTTGAAGGCTGCTGAGAAGGAAAGAATCTTGAAAAAGAGTGAAGAGATTGAAGCTAAGATAAGAAGGAAAGCAGAAGCAGCAGCAGCAGTAGCTAAAGCTAAGAATATAGAAGAAGTTTTATAAAAGGCAATGGCTAGCCTGGCTAAGAAGGAAGTGAATGAAGTAGTGGAAGAAGTGATTGGGGCTCTGGATGGTATTGATGAGTAGGAAGAACAAGAGGAGGAAGATGAAGTTGTGGAGATAGAAGCTAGAGAATTTGAAGTGCAGAACTCTGACCAGCATGTCACATTGACTGCTGAGGAAGCAACAGAGGCAAGGAAGGAAAGAAAGAGGGGTTTATTGAAGAGAATGGAGGTAGTGATAGATGAAGAGGAAGGTGATTTAGAAGACAGAGAGGAGGAGATAGTTGAGCACAGAGCTCAGCTGATTGAGATCTCTCAAGCTCAGGTCAGCGAGTCCATTGTTGAAGGTGAGGAAGAGAAGGAGAAGGAAGAAGAAAATTTTTCACTTTTTCAAACACTACCAAATCACCACTATCCCCTACACCCATCTCTGCCTTACCCCTGCCAACCCAAACACCACGCACACCATCATCATCCAACACTAGCCAATCCAACTAACCCACTGACCAAACAGCCTTCATTCCATACCTTTCACCACCAGGATCTCCAGTAAGAGAAGTATTTCAATTGGAAGGCCCTCCTCCAGTCAGAGGACCTTCAATAATTGAAGAGATCCCTCAACAACCACAACATCAATCCTAATTCAACCCTACTGCTGCCCTATTAGGAGACATAAGGAGGCTGGGAAGTGAGAGATTTCCAGAACTGAGGACAGAGGCTGAACTTGATGCCTAAATTGCCAAATCTTTACTGTCTGAGGAAGTTCTGAGGGGTATAACTAAGATTGTTGAGCCTGTGAAGGGTTTTATGGAAGTAGTGGATGATATGAAAGCTCACTTCAAGTCTGTACCTATATAATTTTCACTGGTCAAGGCAATAGTATACCATTGTTTGCCCTTGTTATCTATTGCAAGCAGGCAGGCAGCTAGTCTGAAGTTGGAAGTGGAGGAGCTGAAGAAGATGATGCTGAAAATATATGAGATCAATTGTAAAGTGGTGAATCAAGAGAGGGATTTTCACAATTCACTGATTAACAAATTCAATCCACTAATTGAACCTATGATAAAAGTCCTTGATGGATACAGCATCCTAAGCAAAGAAAATGATGAAAATACAACATGGTTGGATGCACTTGTTAATGGAGTCAACTCTCTCATCCCTGTTGTTACAAGAAATCAAGGATTGCATGCTGAATTTAGGACCTTAAGAGATGATGTGTTGGAAGGAGTGAAGAACTCAGAAGGAGCTATGCTAAATGCTTTAAAGAGGCTTAATATTTCTGATGCTATGAGTAGTGACATTGTAATGGCAGATGCTGAACAAGAGCCCAATCTTCACTAGAAACTTGGTCATATCAGAGACCAAATTAAACAAGTTCAACCACATGTCGTCAATGATGGAGAAGCCTTGGATGAGGTCCACAATGAAATATCTACTCATATCAAGAGCACTACAATGCTAGAGCGTATACTCAGAGAGAACAATCAAGCAAAGGTGCTAGCATGTCTCACCCAGATATCCAGAGAAGCTTTGAATGCACAGTATAAGGTTAATCTTTCTCAATCTCGAGCTCTTGTTGGACTTTTTGCTTTTCTTAGAGAGCAGGATGCAATATCACAAGAAATTTATGAGCTGCTGGACCAAAATTTTTCCTTGAATATATATGGACAGCTTGAATCATTTGAAGACTCTCTAAGCTCATTTGATCATCAAACTCAAGCATTTTGGATTCAATGGCAATGGGGGAGAAGGATCACGAGAAGCATGAAAAGAAGTAAAGGAGGGCAAACAAAGGATTGCTAAATTTTCTTATAACCTATCAAAGGATCTGGAGCGCATTCAGAGAGAATATGCTGAGACTAGAAAGAGGAAAGGCAAAGAAATTGCTCAGCCCAAGAAAAAGAAGAGCAGGTGGGATCAACAAGAATATGAGCAGAGAAGAGCCAATTTGGGAGCCCTACCTATGCCTAAGGAATGGAAAAGGATTTTCTTTATAATTCCTAGTTCATACTTGTAAAACTTAGTATAGCTTAACTTTATGTTATCTGTACTTAAGTTCGTATCAATGAAAATTACGATTTCTTGTTCTAAGTTAAGATCTTCTTAACTTCATATATTATTCTGCTGTATACATATTTGCTCTGATCATTTGCAGAGAAATATATGAGAAGTGATTGAGGAATACTAATCTTGAAAGATTCAAGAATTATGGGGGAGTATGCATTCACTCTGAGCAGATTGAAGATGCTGAATCAAGTCATATCAAGCACGATTATAAGGTAACTTTGATCTAAATACCTTATTGATTTTATTCTCACTCAAGTTAATTGCCATTGATCAAAATGGGGGAGATTGTTGAACCAAGCACAAGTTAGGATTGACTCAGGAGATGACTCAGACGTGCTTAAGTTTTGATCATATCAATTAAGTTAAGTGTGAGATAATTAAATCAATAATGATGTTAAAATAAGTAGCCTGAGGTTCTAAGGGAGTTAGTAAATTCAAGGGTAGAATTTCAAGTCTCCGCTGACCTAGCTATTTTGTTTTAACTCTAAGTGGTTTCTAAGTTGAGTACTTGCGTGGTCGCTAACCAAATAATATTCGCTCAACACACTTAGTATTTAGACTCTGTATCAGCTGTACTTTGCATTTATATATTTCGCTGAGTTATCTTTAGTCTGTCAAAGGAACTGACATTACCTTTTAAGGTAAAAAGGGATCTTTGCTTTTAGTGTTGCTTTTTACAGGAACATTAATGAGACAAAGGCAAAAAGAATTAATGCCTTGATAAGACTCAAAGTTATGAAGAAAATGACAAAGTCTTCTAACTCAAGTCTGCAACAAGTCAATTGCCATTTTGGTATAATCTGTAGATCTACCAACCTTGTGTCGCGCACTCTACATCATATCAGAAAACCAGAGGGGATGGGATGAAGACATGTGGCAAGTCAACGCGAGTTCACTCTAATGGAAGACTGGCATCAAACGATAATAGATTCAAATTGAAGCTCGAATTTCAATCTAACTGATTGAAATGCATTTCACAGTGGTGCAATTCTATCTCTTAACGGATTGATTTGAAGAAGCAACGGGTGAATTGTTGAGTTTTTAATTGCAGAAGATGTCAAGGCAAGTTCAACGGCTACTTTCACAATCCATCTATAAAAGGAGCAAGAAGGCAAGTGTTAGAACTTGGTGATTACACCTGAACTTTCAAGAAGCTAAAAATCTATCCATTTGCAAGCTTAAAAGAAGTTCAAGCTAGAAAGCACTACTCAGCGAGATTCTACTTTAAACAAGAGAGAATAGTATAGATCACTCTATTGGAATATTAGATCATTTATAACTGGATCAACATTCTATAATTTGATTCCAGCTCTTGTTTTTAGACTCAATTTGAGTTGCTGATAGAAGAGGGTATTCTAGTCAGCGGGTGAGCGATTGTAGTTTGGAGGGTACTTACTATAATTGGGGAATTTGTGAAAGGCTTCTCTGCCTAGGGTAAAGGAGTTGAGATTAGTGGATTAAAGCCGAGACGCTCTCTGGTGACTGGATGTAAGCACAGGTTGTCGAACCAGTATAAAAATCTCAGTATTCTTTACTTTCTCGCATTTTCTAGGTTATTACTCAGCCAGCTGACCTCACTCAGCGGAGCAGTCATCCTTCGAGAAAAAGTTTCATTTATTCTGTAGTGAGTCATTCACCCCCCCCCCTCTAACTCAGTGAGTGTACGGATAGGGACCAACAAAAACAGTTAAAAATAACTGCCTAATTAAAACTATATTTAAAACATTAAAAATAACAACTTTATGCTAATTAACTTACAAAAAATAACAACTAAGTTATTCCAAAAGTTCTCCCTAATGTATGATATCTAACTTAAGCACATAATGCTGGGCCACAAATTTTTCTTCAGTTATAAGGGATTGAACAGCTCGAATGACAAACAAAATAATTGAACCTTGATATTTTGTATAGCTGATGAATGATTTTAAATTTACAATGAATTTTCCACATATCGTCATTTGAAAGAATCCAAGTGATCCTAAGTATATGAAACTAATTAGACACCAATAAGTAAAGAATTTATTATTCTATTCTTCAAGAGTGTAAAAAATGGAAGAAAAAAAAACAAGGACATATAATCCTTGGCTGGGATACCAACTGATGGTAGGCGGAAGCGAAAAAATACAATTGAATGAAAAGAATTAGAAATTTGCAATTGCAAATCATTTTGGGTTTTATTAGTTTCCAAAAACTAATTGAAATTTATTAGTTTCCAAAAACTAAAGGGTTTTGTTTGTTTCCAAAAACAATCAAGGGTTTTGTATGTGATCCAAAAACATTCAACCATCTTAAATCAATCCATTTTCCATTCAATTCTATTTTTTCGCTTCTGCCCACCATCAGTACATATCATGATGTGTTGACTAGAAACCATTTCTATCAACACATACTCTGATCAGAGGTTTCAAGCAATCGTCACTTCAATAAGTGGCTAGGTACAACTCCTAAATATATCGAGAGCAATGGATTCTATCCGACTACTTAACATACCAACATGATGTCATCACTATACCCGTAATCACCCTATGGCAACCTAAATTAATGAATGCATAGGAATAACCCAAAGTATAGTGACAGTACAACACTAGGCAACCAGTATCTCAAGTGTGAGGATATTCGTAAAGCTATTACTATAAGATAACCACCAACATTATGATATATTTACCGAGTGTTTATCTTATAGTGGTCTCCAATGATCTTCTAGATCCATCTATGTCAGATCAAGGAACCACCTTCTGTCTAGAAGATTAACTGCTTGGATCTAATCTAAGAGAGTATGACAAAACATGCTAGTCTATCTGCTTCATTAATGTGATGAAACTATGACTAGGGATAGTTTAGACATAATCATAAATACACATGAAGCAGATCTCACTAAACATAGTCCCAGTATGATCTAGACTCCATGCTATGATATGTCAAGGACTTTTGTACACATATATCAATAATTATATTTTAACCAGTCACAACATACATGAACACATTGATATAAACAAAAGTTGCATGCCTTTATTGAATAATAAATAGTTTCGTATAAATACATAATTAAGACATATCGCTCTAATTTCCTTAAGGGCATACATCATATCTAATAGAAGGTATCCTCTGCCATATCAGCTTGCACTATTGTCGAGTAACATCTAAGTCTTTGTCTATTAGCATTGAAGGTTTCCCCTTTATGATTTGCAATTTCAATAGTCCTATGCAGAAAGTCTTTCACCATAGAATATGGACCGGTCCAAAGAGACTTGATCTTTCCTAGAGAGAGTTCCAAATGGTAGTTAAACAATAATAATTGCTCACCATGATGGAATTCCTTAACTTGAAGTCTTTCATCATGCCAATCTTTAGTTTTCTCATTGTTATTCACGACATTCTTGGAGCTAGACAATTCAAACTCTTCAAGTTCAATCAACTACAATCCTTTGGCTTTACCAACCATAGATTCATCATTTCCAAGCCAAGGTTTTAGCTTAAAGGTCGGCTGGTCGATTTCTAGAATAATAATCTCAGGTTCAGTTTTTTGCCCACCTTTCAAGGTTTTTTGGCATTTAGTTTTAGCTTCCACTCACTTCTTAATAATCTTGTCCTTCTCTTTCAAATATTTTTCCTGAAGCTAACGAAGAAATTATGGATTTAGATGAACATCAGTAACCTCTAAGAGATTGCATTCCTTTGACTTCCCCAACCTTAGATTCACAATTTCCGGGCTAAGGTTTTAGCTTACAGGTCGGCTGGTTGCTTTCTAGAATAACAATCTCAGGTTCAGTTTTCTGCCCACCTTTCAAGGTTTTTTGGCATTCAATTTTAGTTTCCACTCACTTCTCGGTAATATTGCCCTTCCAATCGCTTATCTTTTTCCTCAAGCTAATGAAGAAAATATGGATTTAGATGCACATCAGTAACCTCTAAGAGATTGCATTGATTATTATAGGAAGAAGGATATCTCATAGCTTCATTATTTTAAACACAACTTCTTCACCATCAATTTTCAAGATAAGCTTGCCACTATAGAAATTAATCAAAGATCTATGTAGCTAAAAAAGGTCTTCCTAAAATAATAGGAACATGCATATCCTTATCCATATCCATAACATTGAAATCTATGGGCAAGATAAACTTTCCTACTTTAACCAGAACTCTTCCACTATCCCCTAGGATATCTTATTGTTATGTATGATAATTGAATGGATATCCTAGTAGGTTAAGGTTCTCCTAAACCAAGCTTTTTGAACGTGTGATATGGCATCAAATTAATATTTTCTCCTAAATCACACAAAGCATTTTCAATTTCAAGATTGCCTATAGAGCATGGTATAGAAAAACTCACTGGATCTTTGAGTTTGGTGGGCAAAGGTTACTTGCTTTATAGAATGGACGAGTAATCTCTGTTCAATTACACCATAGCCACACTCTCCGGCTTCATCTTGTTTACCAAAAGTTCTTTGAAGAATTTTACGTACATTGGCATTTGCGTAAGAGCTTCTGCAAAAGGAATGTTAATGTGCAATTTTCTAAATACATCAAGAAATTTGTCAAAATTCTTAGCCATTTCATGTTGCTTGGCTCTTTAAGGATAGGGTATCCTTGGTTGATAAGCTAGAATGATGGGTTTTTCTGCCTCAAAGATCTTCTATGTGTTCCCTATAGTCTTAGGTTGTTTTGTTTTTTAGGAGATCTCCTTCTACACCTTCTCTTCAGGTTTCCTTTTATCAACATCTTCATCTTTACCACCTGTATTTGCTTCAAGATCAATAAATATAGGGTTAGACAAATTTATTGAACCTAACACAAGTTTAGACTGACTCATTGGATGACTCAGTAGTTCTTAAAGTTTTATCATACTAATTAAGCTTAGTTTGAGTTAAATCAATAATGATGTTAAAAAAATAGTCTATGGTTTTATATGGGTAATTGAATTCGAGGGTAGAATTTCAAGTCTCCACTGAC
This sequence comes from Euphorbia pulcherrima, assembly GCA_947683365.1. NCBI lineage: Eukaryota > Viridiplantae > Streptophyta > Magnoliopsida > Malpighiales > Euphorbiaceae > Euphorbia > Euphorbia pulcherrima. The sequence continues at coordinate 32,827,536 of CANTUS010000015.1, read as the reverse complement.
CTAGCTATTTAGTTTTAATTCTGAGTTGTTTTGGGTTGATCTATGTACTCAGTTCGCTGACTAAGCACTATTCACTCAGCACTCGATATTCAGATCATGTTTCAGCTATGCATATTATTTATTAATTTCATGGAGTTACTTTCATTTCCAGTAGTGCTGACCATTCCATTTAAGGAAAAATGAAATCTTTCTTTTCTAGTCTTACAACTTTTACAGACATTAATGAAAGATGTCATACAAAAGACAAAAGGAATTAATGACGTGACAAAGACAAAAACCCCAGCGCTGATAAAGACAAAGTTTGTCTGAAGAAAAGCTACAATAAGACAAAGTCAAATTGGATTGAAGCAGTGCGTATCTCCTGCAAATGCGCAACTCTGCAAGTTTGTTAGATTACCATAAGGAATGGGAAGATGACATGTAGCAAATCAGCGCAATTTCTCTCTAATGGATTTTTGGCATAAAATGATAAAGATTCAAATTTGAAGCTCTGATTCAATCTATTTCTTAATAGATTAATTTCTATCTCACAATGGTATGATTCTACCTCCCAATGAATTGATTTGAAGAAGCAATGGGTGGATAAATAAGTTGTCAAATTGCAAAAGATGCCAATGTAAGTTCAACGGCTACATTCTTGACTTCAGCTATAAAAGGAGCAAGAAGGCAAGCGTTAGAACTTAGTGAATACACCTGAATTTCAAAGAAGCTAAAATCCTATCAATTTCAAAGCTTTAAAAGAAATTCAATCAAGAAAGCAACTACTCAGCGACAATCAGTTTACAACAAGAGAGAATAGAATAGATCAATTGAATTGTAATATTTGATTATTATAACTGGATCAACATTTCTATAAGTTGAATCCAGCTCTTATTTAGACTCTATTGTAATGTTAGTAGAAGAGGGTATTCTCTCAGCGGGTGAGTGATTACAGTGAGGAGTGTACTCAGTTGTAATTGGGTCACTTTGTGAAAGGCTTCTCCGCGTAAGGTAAAGGAGTTAAGATTAGTGGATTAAAGCTAAGACACTCTCTTGGGACTAGACATAAGCATAGGTTTCTGAACCAGTATAAAATCTCTATGTTCTTTACTTTGTGTTAAAGTTTTTCTCAGTTTCTGCTCAGCCCGTTGACCTTCTCAGCAAGGATTCCTTAACTGCGAAAAAGTTATATGTTTTAATCTAGCGAGTCATTCACCCCCCCTCTGACTCACTGAGTGTACGCATAGGGACCAACAGAATTCACAACCTTACCACTTTTGAGCAAGATTGTCTTACAATCTTCCCTAGGATTTATCTCTGTATTACTAGGAAGAGTTCCTTTTCCCTTGGAGGTAACAGCTTGGTCAAGTTGGTATATTTGAGTCTCTAGACTTTTAATGGAAGATTGACTTTATTTCATGAACTGGGCCACTATGTCTTTCAATTTGTCCACTTAAGTCTTTTTGGAAGAATAAGAAGTCTTGCTTATTCAACAACCTGAGATTGATTAGGTTGCTAGAAATGATAGTGTTTCTGTTGAAATTGAGGTTGAGGTCGCCTTTACTGATTCCATGTAAGGTTGGGATGGTTTCTCCAACCAGGATCTCCACTAGAACTTATAAAAAATTACACTGCTCTTGGGTAAGGGCAATGTAAAAATCAGCACTTTTATGATTGCCTCCAGAATATTCACAACTTGGTTGAGAGCTTGTGATGACAGAAATATTACTCTTTGTAAGGTGTTGGAGCAACATATCAAATTTATTAGAGAGTTCAGAGATAACCTTTGAATCATGAGATTTATGTCTCTCTTCTCTATAGGAATACCATTTAGAGCTTATGTTGATAAGTTTTTCAATTATCTCAAAGATATCCTCTGGAGTAAAGTCTTCCAGGTCACCATTGGCAACAGATTCTATTTGCATTTTATGAGCATTGGTCAAACAATTGTAGAAGTTTTGCACTTGCATCCATGCGGGAATACCATGATTAGGAAATTTCCTCAACATTTCCTTGAACCTTTACCAAGCATCTGATAAGGACTTATAAGGAAGCTGGGAAAATCTCATGATCTCATTCCTTAGCTTCAAGGCTTGCTTCGGTGGAAAATATTTATTCAGAAAAGCCTTAGCCATATTACTCTAGGTCATGATGGAACCTAGTTGCAAGGTCTTCAGCCACATCTTTGCTTTATCCCTCAGTGAGAATGGGAAAAGCTTTAGTCTTATCGCATCATTCGAGATTCCTCTGTTGGTTCAAAAGGTATTGTACATTGTGATGAAATCTTGAATGTGTGAATTTAGATCTTTTTTAGGAAGACCTCTGAATTAGATGGCTGCCTAAAGCATGTAAATCATTGAGGCTTTGACCTCGAAGAGATTGTCCCCTTCCTGAGGTTTCATTATACATGAAGAGTGTCCCTCAGTGTTTGGTTGCATATACTCCCGAAGGCTTTGCCTCGAAGGTGGATGCTTGACCTCATCCTCCACATCTTGCAGTCCATCATTCTCGGTATTAGGATTAGGGGGTGGATTAGGGTTTGGGACCCTTTGTCTCTCTATTCTTTTGTCTTGCACAAGATTTTTTTTTTGGCATGCAAGGAAGATCTTCCCCTATAATCTATTTCTGAAAAACCAGTGGACACACAAGGTAAAATGCACCAATTTACAGTTAAATAAACCAAACTCTTTGACGTTGCTCCCCGTAAACAGCGCCAAAAACTTTTTTCCCAATGGGTACTACCTAGTAAGTGTACTAGGGTCGTTTTGTAGTAACGGGCAGGACCAAGTGTCGTATTCCACATGGAGCAAGCTTAAACAGTTCGAGAAGATTTCCCTCGTAATATTATTGCAGGAAGGTTTTCTTATGATTGTGAGGATGGCTGGTTGTGATTTAAATTACATAAAAGTAAAAGCAATAAATAAGTAAAAGATGTAAACAATGATAAAGTCGCGAGCTTCACTTAACAGTCTAAGATTTTCCTCCAAACCGGTTGCATTATTACTTGTTAAGCTCATAGATCTAAGGTCTCTTAACCAAATTACCCCAAGTTTACCCATACATTTAATTGGTTTCTAAGATATCTAATTTAAGTCTCCCCTAGGTACTTGTTAAACTAGCAATCTTGCATTAAGTTTAGTTAAGCATTTAACTCATGTTAAAACCCTTAGCACATACACAATCTCCCTAGGTATCATGCAATATTTGTGTGTGTTTATAATTCCTACTATATCAGTTGACATAGCAAAGTATGAGTTTAGCCACAACCCAATAAGAATGTTTACTCAAACACACAATCAACAAATAATATCAGGTAATGAATACATACAATGCAGTGGAGGAGATCTTGTAGACTACCTGCCTTGGGGCAAGCTTAGCTTGCTGAAGAACTACTCACTCATAACTAATAGGGTAAATTTCAAAAATATACCATGTGGTTTCGGCCATTTTCAAAAAGAGGATCATAAAATTTTTGTTTTCGAAACGAGGCCTATGGTTTCAAAAGTTAGCAAATAAATGAAAAAATTTATAAAATGTCTATTTTTTAATGTTACAAATGGTATTTTAATTAATTCAACATTCCTATAATTTAACCATATTATTTATGAATTATATATCAAGATTTGGATAAATTTCAGAAATTTTCATTTTGTTATGATTTTTCAAAATGATTATCGTCTTTTAACTAAAAAAATACTTAAACTTCTCAAAAAAATTCAATATATATCACTAAGATGTATTGTATTTTTATTAACCAACCTGCAAAATTTCAGTTCAAAATGGACAAGATTACCAATTTTAAGGTTATTGTTTTTCTCTTTACCACAACCTTCTCTCTCATATTTAATTTAATTTTCACAACTTAAAATGACTATATCTTACAAACTATTAATTTTTTTGACATGAGCCTTTAGAATATTTTGATCGTCTTATTTTTATCTTTAAAACAGAATCCATATTGAATATTTTTTTAGCAAAAAAAAATTTTCGCATTTTATACCAATTTTACCAATGTTTCGTAAATTCTTATGCCTAGTATAAGTGTGGTATAATGTCTTTATAGCACCAGTTTTCCATTTATTTTCAGTTAGATAACATAAAATATTAGCAATATTGTTCTATTTAAAGCAAAAAAAACTCTTATACATGGTATCAAGGTAGTAAAAAACTAGTATAAGACTACAAAATTTTTCTTTGCTCCAAAAATATTCAATATGGATTTCGTTTTAAAGATAAAAATAAGACGAAAAAAATATTCTAAAGGCTCATGTCAAAAAAATTAACAGTTTGTAAGATATAGTCGTTTTAAGTTGTGAAAATCAAATTAAATATGAGAGAGAAGGTTGTCGTAAAGAGAAAAACAATAACCTTAAAATTGGTAGACAGCTAAAGAAAAATAAAGTTAGGTATATGAAAAAAATATCCTATAAAGATGGATTTCCTTTAAACATCCTATAATTATACCAAATTGAAACAAAACTTAGTCTAGAGGTAGATGTTACATTATTACTAACAAACTGTAAAATAATAAATAGTTAAAACTCTTGTTAATTCTTTTTACTTTGAAAGACGTAAGAGATAACAATTTTGAAAAATATAATGTTTCTATTAAGAAGTATTGTAATAACACTGATCATAATAGTTATATTGGATATGAAAACAAAACTTAGTTAAGATGTAGATATTACATTATTAACAACTTTAAAATAATAAATACTTATAAATCTTGTTCATTCTTTTTACTTTGAAAGACTTAAGAGACAACAATTTTAAAAAAATAATATTTTCATTAAAAAGGGGTTAATTTCACCCATAGTACATCAACTATATTTACTTTCTCAATTTGGTACATAAACTTTATTTTGTTTTATTATCATATATGAACTTATATATAACCTTCTGAAATAGTACATAGGACCTATTACTATAGGTTATCCAAGCCACATCAGCAATTTACCACTTCTAATACATAAGTAAACTTCAAAAACATACCTTGTGGTTTGGTCGTTTTGCAAAAAGGTGCTTGTGGAAATTTTTTCTTTAAAAGGGTGTATGTGGTTTCAAAAATTTGCAAAAAGAGGATTTTCAAAATTTTAAAACTACATTTTGAAGGGTAATCTTGTCCATTTTGAAGTGAAATTTTGCAGTTTAGTTAATCAAAATATAATACACCTTTGTGATAAATTTTAGAATTTTTTTGAGAAGTATCAATATTTTTTTAAATAAAATTTGATTATAACTTTAAAATATCAAAACAAAACTAAAATTTTCCGAATCTTACTCAAATCTTGATATATAATTTTTAAATAATATAGTTAAAATATAGGAATGTTGAATTTATTAAAATAACTGGTGTAGCACTGTAATTTCCAAACCACAAGCACTCTTTTGAAAACATTTGAAACCACAGTCACCCTTTTGAAGAAAAAAAATTCCACAGGCACCTTATTGCAAAATGATGAAACCGCAAGGCATATTTTTTAAGTACACCCTAAAATAAATTACAAATTTCCCCTTTCAATTAATTACAATATACTAACAATTTACTAAATTGATTTTAACACATAAAATGATTGCAAACTCTAGAATTCCAATCGTAAAATCACTCTTTTGATAAGCTTTTTGGATTGGATCACTTTCGGAGCTGATTTCCCAATTCATATGATATTCCAACTGTTATGCCCATCAGATATATTTCAATACTCATTGGATGCATTCCTCTGACACTTCTTCTCCCACTGATTTTGGTCCCTATGCTATCAATTACCACATATGATATTTCATAATTCTATGTCGACACTGAATTTGATTGAATTTGAATTTTTCCAATTTGTTGGTTAAAAAAATTGAGATTGGAGATTCTAACAGAATTAGGAGATAGATCCACATGGAACTTGGGCTCATAACTACATCTATGGAGATCGAAGTAATTTGATTAGGAAATAATGGCGGAAAGGAGCATATATTTGTTAGAAGAAGAAGAAGGCGTGAGAAGTATAGGGCTTACATGCAAAACAAGCCAAAACAAGGTGATTAGGTTTTTTAAGGCATGGAAGAGCAAAGAATAGGACATGAGAGGAGAGGCCATAAATGGTGCACAGAACAGATGATTAGGAAGAAGAAGCAATTTTTGATATATTTGATTGATTATTAAAATAATTTGAATTATGACAAATTACGAAAAGATTTCAATAGTTTGTGCAAAAAAAAAGTAGATTGATGATGTGGCATGAGCATCCTCTAACAACAGGTCATACGTACTATTTTAGTAAGTTATATATAAGTTCATGTATGATATTGAAACAAAATAAAGTTTATGTACCAAATTGAGAGAGAGAGAGTATAGTTGATGTATCATGAACGAAATTAACCCCATTAAAAAATGTTATGCTAACATTAATCATGATAATTATATTAAAAGGTAATAAAATAATTGATTATAAAGCTTCAACTTTAATGTAAATAAATATAATTTTTTATTATTGAAAATAAAATAAACTGTATTTTTAAAGGGTAAAAGAGAGTTTAGTTGCGAAAAAGGGTAGTATAGAGGGACTCGAACCCTATGCACAGGAAGCAAACCACACCACTCTACCATCAAGCTACAACCTTGTGTTGTTCATCTTCTACATGTTTTTTATATACTTAAAGTTCTTCTTATACTCATACTATGCCGAACTAAAATTTGAGGCCTCGAAAACTTGAGGCCCTAAACAGCCACTTCACTCGCTTCTCTTAATGGCTGGCCCTGATTTATATACAAGTGTAAGAGGTTATATAACCTTTCTGTTGGTCCCTATGCGTACACTCAATGAGTCAGAGGGGAGTGAATGACTCACTCAAGAACTTATAAAACTTTTTCGCGATAATTACTTGCTCCGCTGAGTGAGGTCAGCTGGCTGAGTGAAAACCTGGAAAATGCGATGAAGTAAAGAACACTGAGATTTTTATACTAGTTCAACAACCTATGCTTACATCCAGTCCCGAGAGAGTGTCTCGGCTTTAATTCACTAATCTCAACTCCTGTACCCTAGGCTGAGAAGCCTTTCACAAATTCTCCAATTACAGTAAGTACCCTCCAAACTGCAATCGCTCGCCCGCTGAATAGCACACCCACTTCTACCAGCAACTCTCTAAGAGTTCAAACAAGAGCTGGATTCAACTTATAAACACGTTGATCCAGTTACAATAATCAGATATTACAATTGAATGATATATTCTATTCTCTCTTGTCCTAAAGCAGATTCTGGCAGAGTTTTTCTTTCTTGCTTGAACTTCTTTAAAGCTTGTATTTTGACAAAGATTTAGCTTCTGAGAAATTCATGTGTAATCACCCAGTTCTAACGCTTGCCTTCTTGCTCCTTTTATAGTTGGATTGAGAAAGTAGCCATTGAACTTACTTTGGCATCTTCTGAAGTTGGCGGCTCTTCTATACACCCGTTGCTTCTTCAAATCAATCTGTTAAGAGATAGAATTACACCGTTGTGAGATAGAAAATCAATCTGTTAGATCGAGATTCAAGCTTCAATTTGAATCCTTTGTCGCTTGATGCCAGTCTTCCATTAGAGAGAACTCCCGCTGACTTGCTACGTGTCATCCTCCCATTCCTTCTGGTATTCTACATTTAGCAGAGCGCACGATACTAGGTTGGTAGATCTGCAGAATTGCCCAAAATGGCAAATGACTTTTTGCAGCTTTGCATTGGACGACTTTGTTATTTTCTTCATAATTCTGAGTCTTGTCAAGGAATTAATTCTTTTTGTCTTTGTCTCATTAATGTCCTGCAAAAAGCAACACTAAAGCAAAGATCCTTTTTTACCTTAAATGGTAAAGTCAGCAGCGTTGACAGACTTAAAGTAACTCAGCGGAAAATATATTCGTAAAGCACACAGCAAAAACAAAATCTAAATATCAAGCGCTGAGTGAATATTACTAAGTCAGCGACTAAAGTAGATTCTCAGCCTATGTCACTCAGAGTTAAACTAAATAGCTAGGTTAGGGGAGACAAGAAATTCTACCCTTGAATTTACTAACTCCTCAAACAACTATAGACTATTTATTTTAACATCATTATTGATGTAATTAACTCATACTAAACTTAATTATTATGATCGAAACTTAAGAACTACTGAGTCAGTCCACTGAGTCAGTCAAACTCGTGCTTGGTTCTACAATCTCCCCCATTTTGATCAATGGCAATTAACTTGAGCGAGAGTTAAATCAATAAGATATCTAGATCAGAGTTACATTATACTTATGCTTGATATGACTTTTGTTCAGCATCTTCTATCTGCTCAGAGTGAATGCTAACTCCCCCATGATCCTTGACTTCTCTGAGTTCAGCATTCCTCAATACTTCTCTTATATTTCTGCAAAAAGGTCAACACATATATATATGCAGCAAAAAATATAAGAAGTTAAGAAGATCTTAACTTAGAACAGAATATGTAATATTTTCATATATGAATAACTTAAGTATAGATAACAAAGAGTTAATCTATACTAAGTTTTACAATTAGCACTAACGATTACAAAGATTCTATTCCATCTATTTAGGTATAGGTGGGGCTCCCAGATTTGCTCTCCTTTCCTCATAAACCTACTGATCCCATCTAGATTTCTTCTCTTTGGGCAGAGCAATCTCCTTGCCTTTTCTTTTCCTTGTCTCATGATATTCTCTTTGAATTCGCTCCAGATCCTTGGACTAATTGTAATAGAATTCAGCAATCCTCTGTTATCTTTCCCTTTCCTCCTGCTCACACTTCTCGCAATCCTTCTCCTCCATTGCCATTGCATCTAAAATGGCTTGGGATCGATGATCAAATGAGCTTGGAGACTCTTCAAAGGATTCGAGCTGACTATAGACATTGGTTGAGAAGTTCTACACCAACAGCTTGTATATTTCTTGTGATATAGCATCTTGTTCTCTCAGGAAGGCAAACAAGCCTACCAAAGTGCTGGATTGGGATAGATTGACTTGATATTGAGTGCTTATTCCTTCTTTGGATATTTAGGTGAGACTGGCTAGAGCCTTCGTTTGATTGTTCTCTCTTAGAATGCGCTCTAGCATGGGAGTGCTCCGAATTTGAATAGTGACTTCTTCGTGAATCTGATCAATGGCTTGCCCATCATTTATGATGTCTGAGTGAACTTTCTTGATTTGATCACGAATGTGACCAAGCTTCTGATGAAGTGATGGTTCCTGCTCAGCATCTGCTATAATAATGTCACTAGTCAGAGCATCTAAAATATTAAGCCTCTTTAAGCCATTAAGCACAGCTCCCTTTGAGTCCTTGACTCCCTGCAACATCTCTTCCTTTATAGTCGTCAACTCAGTGTGTAACCCATAATGCCTAGTTACCACTGTGATCAAAGCATTAATGCCATCAACAATTGCATTCAAGCGAGTTATGTTGTCTTCATTTTCTTTGCTCAATATGCTATACCCATCAAGCACCTTCAGCATAACTTGCAAAAGAGGATTAAATTTGTCAATCATGGAATTCCTAAAATCCCTCTTATCATTCAACACCTTGTAGTAGCTCTCATAGATCTTTTCCATCTTTTTCTTGAGTTTTGCAACTTCCATCTTCAAACAGCCAGCTTGCCTACCTGTAATAGATAACAAAGGCAACACATGGGATACTATTGCCTTCACCAATGAGAATTGGGTAGGGACTGATTTGAAGTGGGCTTTCATTTCATCAATAGCTTCAAGAAAACCTTGCACTAGCTCCACAACCTTTGCAATTCTCCTCAGGACATCCTCAAATAGTAAAGATTTTGCTATCTCAGCATCTATTTCAGCATCTGTCCTAAGTCATGGAAACCTTGCTCTCCCCATTCTCCTTATATCTCCCAATAACTTAGCTTGGGGGTTAAATTAGGGTTGTGGTTGTGGTTATTGTGGTGGTTGTTGTTGTTGTGGTGGTTTTTCTAAAATCTCTTCTATAATTGGAGGCCCTTTGACAATTGGGGGTCCTCCCAAAAGTAATGGTTCATGCACTGGAGATCCAATGGGTGAAAGGTATAGAATGATGACTGTTTGGTCAGAGCCGGTGGATGTGGATGGTATTTGAGTTTCTAGGATTGGTATGGCAAAAATAGGTATAGGTGAGAGAGGTGTTTCAGGTGTAGTGTTTGGGAAAGCAAAAGGTTCTTGAATCTCCTCCTCCTTCTCTTCAACACCTTCAACAACAGCCTTGCTAACCTGAGTTTGAGATTCCTCAATCAGCTGAGCTTCCTTATCTTCTATATCATCCTCATCTTCATCTGTTAACACCTTCATCCTCTTCAATAAACCTTTTCTCCTTTCCTTCTTTACTTCTTTAACTTCCCCATCAGTCAGAGTGACTTGCTAGTCGGATTCAAGTAGATTAAACTCCATAACTTTAACCTTTCCTCCTCCTGGTGCTCCTGATTTTCAATATGTTCAAGAGCTCCAATCATCTCTTCAACCACTTTAGGTACTTCTTTCTTAGCTAAGCTTGCAACTACAGATCGTAGAATTTGTTTAGTGTTAGCCTTAACTTTAGCTGCTGCTTCCTCAACCTTCCTCCTGATTTCTTCTTAAATCTCCTCCTACTTCTTTCTAATCCTTTCTTCCTCGGCAGCCTTCACTCTCTCAGCTTCTTCAAGATCTTGGACTATACCAATCCCTTTCTTTACCATGAATTTCTTCTTTGGCTGACCTACTTGAGGTATAGGAACTAATGTAGCTTCCTTACCTTTTATAGTCACTGTATCCAGCTGAGCTTCCTTTACTTTCCTCTTCTCCTCCCTCTTCAAGGGCATTTCTTCTCTCAACTCCTCTTCAGCCTGCTTCTCTTCTTCTATCTCCTTCGGATTCAGCTCACGAGATTTTTCTACTTTAGTTCCCTTTGATGATCTGAGCTGTTTAGGAATAACTACTGGAACTAAGCTCGTTGAGCTCCCTTTCTTGGTTTCCTTCTTGGAGTCTCTCTTGACCTCCTTCTTCTTAACCATATCCTCTCCTTTCTCTGCTCTGAGCTTGGTGATTCGCTCAAGCTCACTTACCATAAAGGCCTCCAAGGTCAGATCCTCTTCATGGGGTTGAATAGGCTTCATCTCCATAATAGCCTTAAGATCCTTAACTCTGACTTCTCCCTTCTTCAGCTTGATATACTTGGTGTTGGCAGGTCTTTCATTGGCTCTTAGTCCATGAAAGTGAGCATTGTTCAAGATTTTGGACTCAATTATCTTCAGCTAAATATTATTCTTTGCAGCTTAACCTTCCAAATCTAGCTCATAAGCTCTGCAGATCTCCATCACCAGCTGACCATACACCATATGATTGGTGACCTTCAGAAATCGGTGTAGAATGGCCATGGGCCAATTAATTCTCATACCATGGGTGGGAGCATAGATGAATACCCTCTCAAATTTCGAATAGCTTCCAGTTGATCTAGTCTTGGGTAAAAGTACCTTGGTCACAAGCTCATGTGCCTGCTTCCCTTCTTTTATGAACATAGAAGCTATGAGTTCCCCTGCCTTATAATCATCAGGAACCTTATAGTCTATAGGGATATCCATTTGGTCTTCATCATTGATGACTCACAATCTGAGTCCTCTCTTTTTCATCCCTAAAATACCTATAATTAGCTTTAGGGTAATATAAACTTTCCTCCCCATCATTATGGTTACAAATAGATCCTTTTGACCTTCTACTATATGAATTCCAAGGTAGAATCTCTGAACTATTTCCTTATAGCAACTACTGGGAATTTCATAGAATCCTCCTAAGTGATGCCGACGCGTCCATTTTCTGAATCTCTCATCGCTTGCAAAACTCAGAATATCTATAGTGGTTGGCTTCTCTACTTTAGTCTTCTCTATGAAACACCATTTAGTAGGAATATACTTCGTTCTAGTGGGGATTAATAGATTTTCCATTTTGTTGATTCCAATCGCCACTTTCTCTTGAGTTATAACCCAGTAAGTATCTTTCTTATTTCTCGTAAATGGAGGTCCTTTAGCACTAGGTTCTGTTGATCTTCCTGATGAACTCACCATAGAATTAGCTTGAAGAATCTTAGAGAATTTTAGGAATTTTGCGAGAAGTTTGCAGAAGAGAATTTTGGTAAAGTTACCTTTCTTCTTCTGAAATTCTCCTTAAATTGCCAAAGACTCTTGGTTAATCCCTGTGAAGCTACATATACGACTTATAATCCATGGTCTTAAGATAAACAGTGAGATCGCACAAAGTATACCATAGGATTAACGAAAGCGAGAAACACGGGATAACTGCTACTAAATTTGGATCATTTCACAACTTGCTACCATTTCTACCAAGTTTAAATTTGAACAGAAATCGGTGGCAATTTAATGACGTGTCCAAAATTCAAGCGCCAAAAAGAAATACATAACCTAATTCGCAGAAGCTCAAAGTGTGCCCTAATTTGGTCAGCTTCAGCATAGGTCAGAGTGGAGTGTATTTCTTCAAATTAGATTGGACATTTCGATCAGCTGTCTTAGAGTATTGAACTGATCCTTTCCAATGGGCTGTGTGATGTCAGTTCGCTGTTCTTTAGTAGGGATCTTATGGGCTTGACTTCTCCTTTTAGCACATGATCCCTTATAAAGTGATTTCTAATATTGATATGCTTCATCCTGCCATGTTGAACTGTATTCTTGGATAGGTCAATTGCACTCTTATTGTCACATATAACTTTAAGGCACTTAGACTTTATACCATAATCCTCTTGTTGTTGCTTGATCTATAGCAATTATACTACACAACTTCCTGCAGCCATGTACTCAGCCTCAGCTGATCAGAGCCATAGAAGTCTGATTCTTGCTATACCATGTCACTAGACAATCACCAAGGAAATGACAACCTCCTGTGGTGCTTTTCCTTTCAAGCTTGTCTCTTCCATAGTCAGTATCTGTGTATCCTCTCAAAGTGAAACCTGCATTACTTGGATACCATAGTCCTGCATCAATATAGCCTAGCAAATACCTGAGAATTCTCTTAACAGCAGCTAAGTGAAATTCTCTGGGGTTAGCTTGATATATTGCATAATAACATACAGCATACTGAATGTCAGGCCTACTAGCAGTTAAGTAAAGTAGAGAACCAATAATACCTATGCAGAGCTTACTCTCTACAGGTTTACCTTCCTCATCTTTACTCAAAATAGTATCAATGGCCATAGGTGTTGACATTGGCTTGGCTTTATCCATGTCAAACTTCTTGAGTACTTCCTTGGCATACTTAGCTTAGCTGATGAAGATTCCATCTTTTCCTTGCTTAATTTGCAAAGCAAGAAAGAAATTAAGCTCCCCCATCATTGACATTTCAAACTCTTTTTTCATCTGCTGGCTGAACTCTTTGTATAGCTTTTCATCAATTGCTCCAAATATAATATCATCAACATATATTTGGACTAGCAACACATCTTGATGCTTCTTCTTGATAAATAGAGTTGTATCTACTTTTCCTTTGACATAACCTTTGCTGATTAAAAAGTTAGTCAATCTCTCATACCAAGCTCTTGGAGCCTGTTTCAGTCCATATAGAACCTTCTTTAGCTTGAAAACATGATCTGGAAACTTTGGATCTTCAAAGCCTGGGGGTTGTCTGATATAGACTTCCTCTTGAATATAACCATTAAGAAATGCACTCTTAACATCTATTTAAAACAATTTGAAGATCATATGAGATGCAAAAGCTTAGAGAATTCTTATGGCTTCAAGTCTTGCTACTGGTGCAAATGTTTCTCTATAATCAATGCCTTCTTGTTGATTGTAGCCTTGAGCAACTAGTCCGGCCTTGTTTCTGACAATATTTCTAGCTTCATCTAACTTGTTCTTGAAAACCCATTTGGTGCCAATAATTGACTTGCCTTTGGGTTTCTACACCAAATCCCAAACTTCATTTCTTCTGAATTGGTCTAGCTCTTCTTGCATTGCAATCATCTAGTTATCATCAAACTAAGCATCTTCAATCTTCTTTAGGTCAATCAATGAAACAAATGTTGAATGGCTCATCATCATGTTCAGCTGACCTCTAGTCAGCACTGGATTTTGCACATTATCAAGAATCTTCTCAACTAGGTGATCTTTTCTTGCTCTGACTTCTTTTGGTAGATCAAGATCAGCTCGTTGAGTTATTGTCATTGGTTGAGAATCTACATCATCACCAAAGTTGATGGATTGGTCCAAGTCAACTTTATCTTCTTCTTTTTCTAGTATTGGATAAGGAATAAAAATGGGCTGACTGACTGATTCGCTAACTTAATCCTTTTCTCTTTCCTCATCACTGGCTTCTTTACCTGTACTGTTAGTTTCATCAAAATCTACATGCATGGACTCCTCTAAGATACTAGTTCTCTTGACATACACTCTGTATGCCCTAGTATGCATTGAGTAACCCAGAAAGATTCTTTCATCAGCCTTGGGGTCAAATTTAGCCAATTGGTCTTTAGTATTTAATATGAAGCACTTACAACCAAAGGCCTTGAGATGACCAACCTTGGGCTTGCTCCCCTTCCAAAGTTCATAAGTAGCTTTGTTCAAAACTGGGCGAATTAACCCTGTTTAGAATATAACAAGCTGTGTTAACAGCCTCTCCCCAGAAATACTTTGGTAGATTGTAATAACTCAGCATAGAATGACCCATCTTCGCAATAGTGCGATTCTTTCTCTCATCAACCCCATTCTACTGAGGTGTATGAGGGGTAGAAAAATTATGGTCAATACCATGCTTAGAACAGAATTCCTTTTTGAATCCCCTTCTATGGTCACTGCGAATTCTATTAATTTTAAGGTCTTTTTCATATATGATCCAGGTAGCCAACCTAGAGAATGATTCAAATGTTTCATCTTTGCTTGCAAGCAAGACAATCCAAGTGAACCAGGTCAGATCATCTACAACCACAAGGGTGTATTGTATTCCACCTAGACTTGTTGGCACAACAGGACCAAACAAATCCATGTGTGGAAGATCAAGGGGACGAGAAGAAGATATATCAGATAATGATTTAAAGGTCTTCCTAAATTGTTTCCCAAGTTGTCATGCTGAGCAGAGTCTATCTTTTTCAAAGGCTAGATTGGGTAATCCCTCAACAAGTTCATTTCTGGCTAATTTGGATAGATTGGTCATATTAATATGTCCTAACCTTCTGTGCATAGCCATGAGTTTTCCTTCTTCAAAACTAAGCATATATCATTGGATCCGAGGGATAAATCAAACATATAAACATTATTAATTCTAGGAGCATAAAGAATAGTTTGGTCAGAGTTACCATCAATGACTGAGCAGCCCGCTGAGTCAAATATCACTTTCCTGCCTATGTTACATAGCTGAGCAATGCTTAGCAATTTGAATTTTAGGCCTTTCACCACATACACATTATCAATTGAAGGCTTCACTCCTACAGTGCCATTGCCAACAATCTTTCCCTTTTTGTTATCTCCAAAACTGACACTTCCATTCCTTCTTTGCTCCAATATGATGAATTGTTTTTCATCACCTGTCATATGCCTCGAGCATCCACTATCCAAATACCACATTCTTGTGTCATCAGTGGACCTTAGGCTCACCTGCAAAATAGTTAAGTTTTCTTAGGGACCCATGCCTTATTCTGGCTGGGTCCTCCCTTGTTAGTGGTGGTCATCCTTGACTAGTCATACTCATCAAAGTAACCATTTTTATGTCTACACATGACTGTAGCATGTCCTGAATTTCCATAAAAATTACAAGCGCCTTAGGATTATGTGAGCACGGGCTTTTCGGTGACCCTCGGAACGATGATGACTTTTCGCTCTAACCTTTTATGGTCTAGTTGTTCCGTTATTTTTAGAATCGAATCGAGTTTGGCAAGTTCTTTATTGACGATTTTAAGATCTTCAACCCCGATTAATTGAATAATTGGATCGCTTTTAAATCGTTAACCGCTTCCTTTCCCCTCGCACGTAGTAAATTGTTTCGCGATTTTTTCCATAAAAATCTAGACATTTTCAGCGAGTCTTATTTGAATCATTGGATTCTTGGTTCCCCGAGCTTTTCGAAATACCAAGAATCACCCCGCTTGAATACCCATAGTGTAATTTATTCACGTTTTGCGCCCGACAAGCCGGGCCCTGTTGTATTTTTTCGGGTACCTTGATCCGTCGGCGGTGGCCAGTGCCGCCAACAGAAGGCCAGGCCGTGTGGTCCACGCGTCGGGCCGCATGGACCACGAGGTAGGCCGCTTCAGCCACGCGGTAGGTCGCGTGGCTCACGCGGCCTGCCAGGCACTATCGCATGATGCGGCCTAGATCTGGTCGCGTCATGTGACGCGGCCTACTGCTTCACCTGACGCGGCCTATGGCCGAACACGCCGGTGGCCCGACTTCTGGGCGGGGTCCCTTTATTTAGATTTTTTCGGGTTTTTCTTGGCCAAAAAATCGGGTTTTAGGTCTTTTCTGTCAAATATTGACATTTGAAGGATTAATTTGGGTATTTTACACTTGTAAATGCTATGAATACCCCTCAAAAATCAGATTTTAGAGGAGGAGAAACTTTTCTTTGGCTAATTTTTCAAGAGAAAAATTCTTCGAATTCTAAGGCTTTAGGGAGGAAAAGTTTAGTAATACTGGGAAAATCTAAACCAATGTACTTGGTTCTCGATTTCTAAATATTATTAGACTTAATCTCTTAGTATTAATTAATAAAATCTATTAGAAATCTTAGGTAAAAATCGGTTTAAATAGGATTTAGGGACTTATTCCTCATAAATCACTAAATCCCTTGCTAAATTGGTTATTTCGTCGGGTTTTCATCTCAGGTCCGTCACAAAGCTTGCCAAGCGTCCGATTCGAGTCTTGAGAGTGGATTCACGGCCTTTAGGTAACTTTCTGAGTTCCAATATATTTCTTTTATTGTTTATTTTTGTTACTGCCGCTGTATTTTTGGTTGTTTTTCCGGGTGTTTAGCCCCTTTATCCGTCCTTTTTATGATTCTCTGTCAAAAATCTGGCTGACTGTTCTGGCGAATGTCAGGCCGACTGAACGTCACCTAGACCACTTCGTTGAGTCGGCCTACCGCTTCATCCAGATGGCCTACGGGTCGCTCAAGCGGCCAACTAGGTCGTTTTGTTAGATTTTCTGGGTTCTTTTCCCCAAACTGAGAGACCAAAGTTATTTAAGCATTTTAAGTCCGAATCTACCGTAACGGGTAGAAAACGACTTGAAATTTTAGTAATCTTGGGTTTTCAGGCACAAAAAGGTCGATTCCGGCTTGTTTAGACTTTTTTACGGCAGGCCACTTCAGTGGGACAAAGGCCGACAAAGTGTCATCTAGGCCACTTCATTGAGTCAGCCTACCATGTCGCTGAGTCGGCCTACTATCTCACTGAGTCGGCCTACTGGTAAACATATCCAAATGGTCCCTGTTTGTTTTATTCTGTTGTTTACAGCCCGTTTCGGTCGTTTTTGACCCGGTTTTTGTCATTTTAACGCCTTTTCAGTCCCGTTTTCAACCCGAAATATTTCCAAAAATTCATAAATAATCTGAAACTACTTTTTATTATTGTATTCTGTTTTTAGACTTTATTTTATTTTTATTTGATTTAATATGTATTTTAGTGGCTTAAAAATAGTGTTTTTGCTAAATAAATCAAAATAAATTATTTTCTGTCAATTAAAAATATCAAAAATATTTTGAACAAATTAAATCTTATTTTAGGACATTTAGTTAATTTATTTCACCCTTTTCAGGTTATTAAATAATTACTTAACGCCCAAAAATTATGTTTTTGTCCCGAAAAATCCAAAAATATCGTCTTCTTAATGTTTGGTATTTATTTTCCATATTTATTTATCCATGCTTTATTTGTAACCACCTCTATTAATCTTGCCTCGTTTGGAGCCGGATCCGAGTCGGTAAGCTCGGTTAAAACCCGGTTTCGCCCGTTTATTTATTTTCTCGCATTAGAGAAATGTATAGGTATTCGTAAAGTCTTGTAATAATTTTATTTTCTTGCTTTGTTTATTTATCGCTTTTCGTGTGATGTATGGCATATTAAACTGAAAGCACCAGACAATAATCGGATCAAATCGCATAAGAACTAAGGTCACGCTTATCAAAACATAATTGGCTTGATTTAAAAATTGAAAAGTAAGCAACATCATCAGGACTTAGAATCTCTATTTTACGGTATAGTCCGACCACCCGGTAGGAATATTGTACCCAAATTCCCGATGGAGCTTAACCGGGTGGCGACTCTATCTTAAAATACGGGATTCTAAGTCTCGTATCCCTTAATATATTAATCGGACTAAATTACAACTTCAACCTCGCTTTCGTTATCCATTTTCCTCACACTAAAAAAAGGATCATCGCCTAGCCTACTTCACAGTGCTCGTTGTTTCTCCACCCCACGCCGAAGAGCATTAAAGCTCATCGTGCGGGCGGGGAGATCGGGGGTCGTCTGCTCACAGTGGTGACTCTGCTGGGGAACTTCCTTTAACTTAAAACTTGAAAATTGCTTTAATTTTCAACCTTTAGTTAACAGACTTTGATGATGCGCCTAAATCATTTTTAAATCAACACTTTATTTCTTATGCCTTTTGATCCACTGCTTTAGTTAGATTCTAAGTTCTAAGGTGCCATTTTATCACCCCCGTGAAGCTTACTTGTATACCTCATGTCTGCCAGGAATTGGGGATATTTATGGGTGGAACACTCGTTTCAACCAACGTGTAATTCTCACGGCCGCACTCTTTGGAGGAGTGGTTGAGTTACACGGAATCAAGGTAAACGAGACCCTTCTACAGTGTCGTTCCATGACACCAGCAGTTTGAGACTATGAACCACGATAAATCTAGCCATAGCAACTTCCCTTTAGGCTTACCAGAACAATATAGATTTAGGTCGGATACTCTCTTACTGTTTCCTGGCGCTAGAGTTAACTCCAGACTACAAATTGGCGATACGCGAGAGTCATAAGGTTGGAAGAGGTTTATTTACTTGCGTGTGCTACTTGTGTTGTGCTCATTCATGCAAAGCTCGCACATAGGCCCCATGTGGTCAACCTTTATTTTCGATGTTCGCTTTCCTCTACTCTTCCCTTGTTTAGAAGGGGGAATTTCACAAAATGCCTGAGATCGTTTGAGTCCCGACGACCTATACCTAGCTCGCTAGGCATAGCGAGGAATTTGTACGTCTCACATATTTTGAGGATAAGCTTCACATCATAAGCTCTTCTGCCCTCTACCTCTCTAAACCACCTGTATATATAACATTCATCACTCAAATATTTATGTTATCATCCATCTCATTCATGGTTCGATTCGGGCTGATCATCTTCCGGTTTCTTTAGTTAGGTTAAGACATCCTCGCCACCGGAGTCCTCTTTGGTCGCGACTCGGTCGTCGGCTAGTTCGCCATTCGATGTCAGAATCAGTTATTTCTGCCATGTCTGATATTCCTCTATCTAGTGGATTTTTGGCTGAGGGCACTCCTCCACCTGTCTCTCCACTGCCGGTTGATCTAGGGCAACCTCAGTTGGGTTCCAAATTGGCTAGCGCTATGGCCATGTTCCTGCAGTCGGATATGTTTTGGGCCACTATTGAAGAGCAGGTTAGATCCGCTCTCAAGGAGAAAAGAGAATCTCAGAGGCTAGCGGGGCTTATTCTTCAAGCTCTGGGAGGGATAGTTCAGTCTCCACCAATTTAGAATCAATTTTTGGTACCATCGCTCTCTCATGTTCATCCTTTCCAGTAAAGCCAATTTCAATTTAGGCAGAGCTCTTCTCAGCTACCCTTATCATCTGTCCTACCAATCTTTGGTTTTTATCCCCCGGTGCACTCAAGGCCTGTTACCCAATCTCCTATTCTCCCCGCTTTCTCAAGGGGATTTACTCCTCAGATGACAGTCCCATTGAGTGGCTTTGTTGTTCCTCCGGCATAGCCAAATGCTTTCACAACTTCACCCCCTGGCTTTGTGGTCACCCCCACGTGAATACTTACCCTCCGAATCCTTTTTCTCGCCCTCAGATCAAAACTCCGTCTCCTCCGCCCTTTTAGTTTGGGTCATCTTCATGCGACCAGGTCACACAGCCTCCAAGCATGACACCCGAAATGGCAGCTTTCTTCAGGCAATTTCTAAACAGGAGCGAGGATAGGGAAGAAGTAAGAGATGATAAATGGGTGTCTAAAAACTTTTCGATGCCCCGAATGGAGGCTTATTCAGGTGAAGGACCACCCAAGTCTCATATAGTCATGTATGAATGAATTATGCGCGCCCAAAAGATTGGGGATAAGGTGTTGGCTAAGTTATTCCCGTGTACCCTTTTAGGCCCTGCTCTTGAGTGGTACAATACTCTTCTGGAGTCCACAATCCTAGATTAAAAACTCCTATCTGAAGTTTTAGTTGCCCATTATGGATTTAATTCCATAATAGAGACTACCATCCAGCATCTTGGGGCAATCAAGCAAAGGACAGGCGAACCCTTCAAGTCGTATTTCAACAGATGAATGGCCACTCAGGTTCTCTTAAAGCAAAAGCTTAGCCTAAAAGAAATGATCCTAAAATTGCTTGATGGGGCTCTCCCAATGCTCTGAAAGGAAATGGAGACTGACTCTTTCGAGTCCTATCAGAAAGTTTTTGAAAAAGCTGAAAAAATTGAGCGCGGGGCTGAAAAAGACCGGGCTAATAAGTTAAGTGGGAATCGGCCAGGGTTTGAAAGGAATGAATCAAGTGAAATTGCGTTAGCTCCAACTAAGGGTAAGTCACCTGCAGTGCTAGCTATGACTCAAGGAGAAGTATCTGCAGTTCAAGTTTCTCCCCCTACTCAGCAACCATTTGTGTCCCCATGAAAGTTATCCCTTAGTGTAATCTTTGCTAAGATGTATGAAGCGGGCCAGTTACAGCCCCTTCGCGATGTCCGGGCTAGAAAAGGGGAACTTCTGCAAATTTCATGTGTAAAAGGGGCACAAAACTGATCAATGCAAGGCTCTAGCTTCCACTATTGCTCGTATGGTCAAAGAAGGAAAAATGGCTGAGCCGGCCAGAAAACCGAGCACTATGGAAAACCCTTTGCCTAACTTTAGGGGGAAGGTCTCTATGATCAGTTCAGGCATTAAGGAAGAGTATGTTCTGGGAGCGATATCTAAGGAATTCGTAATGGTTATCGGCTCCGGTCTCCCTTCGGGCTTTGTATTTGATATGATCTCACAGTCTAATCCTATGGTAAACTCCATGGAAATTGAAGAAATGGGGCAAGAAGAGGGGACCAAAGCCGAAGATGTGGAAATGATCAAACCAGCGCTGTTCAGTGTTGATGATTATGTTCTAAAAGGGGAGTATTCTGATGAAGAGTTTTAGGCCTTCAATGTGGATGAGTATGAGCTCCAAGATTCGTCATTGGTGTATGAGGAACCGCAATATCCGTTTGAAACCCCTGCCATAAAAAGCGTATCGATCGATGGGATTCTACATGTCACCCACAGTGGTCGAGTGTACCAACCTGAGGATAACTGTCTCCACATTGAGAATGATCCAATCCTGAACCCCATCAAGAATATGGCTAAGCCATTGGCACAGCCTCCTCAGGTTAAAGCAAGTCCTGATATTGATCCTCTCATTACTCAATTGAAGATGACCCAAGCCCGTTTCAGCATTTAGCAATTAGTTCTTGGTTCTGATTATTATCGTCGGGCTCTGATCAAGAGGCTTCTGGAGCTTGAAGCAAAGCCTTCTACTTCTATTGTTGAGATGTGTAACATGGTAAGGAAAGGAATAACTCTCCTGAGAGGAGATGATCCGATAATGTTCTCTAATCAGGACCTCCCACCTGAGGGATGCTCTCATAATTGAGCCTTGTTCATCTGTGCCCAGGTCCTCGATAGAATTATCCCATGCATCATGGTGGATGATGGTTCTTCTCTGAATCTGTGTCCTTTGAAAGTTCTTTCGCATCTAGGTTTGTCCGGGGAAATGGTCGAGAAATCCAACACTGTCATCCGTGCTTATGATGATTCGAAGAGAGATATGATTGGGGGTTTTGAAGCCGAAGTAATTACGGGGGAAATTTTTGCTAGGGTACGGTTTACTGTCATCGATATTCCTGTCACCTATTCCTTACTCTTAGGTCGACCCTGGCTTCACTCTGTGGGAGCAGTCTCATCGACACTCCATCAAAAGATCAAAGCCGTGGGAAAAGACAGAAAGATTAAGGTAATTAAAGTTGATCATGCCTCGGTTATAACCATTATGAAAGCCGAGGAGGAGTCCGTATTTTGAATGGCCGTTATTAGTAATAAGAAGCTTAAGACCCCTTGCTATGAGCTCCACTCACCTGTAGGGAGGAAATTGATGAAGAAACATGGCCATGAGCCGGGTCACGGTTTAGGGAAGCACCTTAGGGGAATCATCGATCCTCTTTCAATTAAGATATATCCCCAGTAGAGTCGCCACTATGAGCAGACGACCCCCAATCCCCCCGCTCATACGGTAAGCTTTAATGCTCTTCGGCGTGGGGCGAAGAAACAATGAGCGCTGTGAAGTGGGCTAGGCGATGATCCTTATTTTAGCTTGAGGAAAATGGATAACGAAAGCGATGTTGAAGTTGAAATTTAGTTCGATTAATATGTTAAGGGATACGAGACTTAGAATCCCGTATTTTAAGACAGAGTCGCCACCCGGTTAAGCTCCACCAGGAATTTGGGTACGATATTCTCACCGGGTGGTCGGACTATACCGTAAAACAGAGATTCTAAGTCCGGATGATGTTGCTTACTTTTCAATTTTTAAATAAAGCTGATTACATTTTGATAAGCGTGACCTTAGTTCTTATGCGATTTGATCCGATTATTGTTTGGTGTTTTTAGTTTAATATGCCATACATCACACAAAAAGCGATAAATAAACAAAGCAAGAAAATAAAATTATTACAAGGCTTTACGAATACCTATACATTTCTCTAATGCAAGAAAATAAATAAAAAGATAAATAAATAAACGGGCGAAACCGGATTTTAACCGAGCTTACCGACTCGAATCCGGCTCCAAACGAGGCAAGATTAATAGAGGTGGTTACAAATAAAGCATGGATAAATAAACATGGAAAATAAATACGAAGCATGAAGAAGACGATATTTTTGGATTTTTCGGGACAAAAATATAATTTTTGGGCGTTAACTAATTATTTAATAATCTAAAAAGGGTGAAATAAATTAACTAAACATCCTAAAATAAGATTTAATTTGTTCATAATATTTTTGATATTTTTAATTGGTAGAAAACAATTTATTTTGATTTATTTAGCAAAAACACTATTTTTAAGCCATTAAAATGCATATTAAATCAAATAAAAATAAAACAAAGTCTAAAACTAGAATACAATAATAAAAAAATAGTTTTAGATTATTTGTGAATTTTTGGAAACTTTTCGGGTTGAAAACGGGACTGAAAAGGCGTTAAAATGACAAAAACCGAGTCAAAAAAGACCGAAACGAGCTGTAAACAACAGAATAAAACAAACAAGGACTATTTAGACATTTTTACTAGTAGGCCGACTCAGTGAGGCGGTAGGCCGACTCATCGACATGGTAGGCCGACTCAACAAAGTGGCCTAGATGACACTCAGTCGACCTTTGTCCCACTGGAGTGGCTTGCCGGAAAAAAGTCTAAACAAGCCGGAATTGACCTTTTTGTGCCCGAAAACCCAAGATTACTAAATTTCAAGTCATTTTCTAACCGTTACGGTAGAATCGGACTTAAAATGCTTAAATAACTTTGGTTTTTCAGTTTGGGGAAAAGAACCCAGAAAATCTGACAAAACGACTCAGTTGGCCGATTGAGCGACCCGTAGGCCGTCTGGATGAAGCGGTAGGCCGACTCAACGAAGCGGCCTAGGTGATGTTCAGTCGGCCTGACGTTCGCCAGAACTTTCAGCCGGATTTTTGACAGAGAATCAAAAAAAGGATGCATAAAGGGGCTAAACACTCGGAAAAACAACCAAAAAAACAGTGGCAGTAACAGAAATAAACTATAAAAGAAATATATTGGAACTCAAAAAGTTACCTAAAGGCCGTGAATCCACTCTCGAGACTCGAACCGGACGTTTGGCAAGCTTTGTGACGGACTTGAGATGAAAACCCGACGAAATAACCAATTTAGCAAGGGATTTAGTGATTTATGAGGAATAAGTCCCTAAATCCTATTTAAACCGATTTTTACCTAAGATTTCTAATAGATTTTATTGATTATACTAAGAGATTAAGTCTAATAATATTTAGAAATCGAGAACTAAGTACGTTGGTTTAGATTTTCCCAATATTACTAAACTTTTCCTCCCTAAAGCCTTAGAATTCTAAGAATTTTTCTCTTGAAAAATTAGCCAAAGAAAAGTTTCTCCTCCTTTTTAATAAAGCAATTCTTCTCAAAATCATACACATCCTTGAAAATCTCAAAACCTAGCCAGACTTGACCATCATGCTCAACAGGCTTGGATTCTCATTTGTTCTTTATTTGGCAGATCATTTCTAACCCTTGGAAGAAGTTGGTTAATTATCAGCACGTGAAGGAAGTTCGGGGGACTATAGATGGGTGTCGATTCGTATTGGAGTGCCCATTCAGCATGGAGTGGTACTTTGGCAAGCGGGTTCGCCGATGGAGGACCAGCACCACTACTTGGAGGAGAGTCCCCCCTAAAGTACCTATCGGTATCTTTTGGCCTCACCTTATATCGTCGGACTTCTAGACTCAGTTTAGGGGAGGAGATCAGGTCCGGGTGGCCTCTATTGGTAGAGATTATAATGCTCATCTGAGGCAACTGATACCTTCTTGCCCCAGGAGGGCTCGAGATGATGTGGTGCAAAACTTTGAGTTCGACGATGATGGCGTTTAAACAGATGGCAACACCGGGTTTGATGGGGTGGATGATGATGCTGACAATGTCCCTTTTGAGGCTGATGATGATATGGCTTATATGGACCTAGGTGAGATGCTTTTTGGCGATACCAGGTCGGGCGTCGAGCCACTTGTCCCTAGGCGGGGGCACCGAGGGGTACGACACTCAAACTTCTAACAAATTTCCTTCATTTATGCTTGAATTATTATATTACTCTGATTCTGCCTTGACTGATCAATCTATTTTTCTTTAGATTTCAAGGGGCCAGGGAGATAGGAGAGGAGCCCTTATGTTTAACACAGGAGCGCACGTAGGGCCTTCACACAAGAATATGACCGATCTAGAGATTGCTTCCACTGAGCCAACTCCTCCTACTCAGAGACCATTCCCACCAGGATTCATCGTGGGAGTATTGGTAAACCAGTTGGATACCTCTAGGAGTTCAAGAGCATAGACATATTGAGGAGTACACTGCGCCTTTGACCTTTGCCCCGCCGGAGACCACACATGTAAGAATCTAAGTCATGCTTTACATTATCAGTTCTTATAGTCTGGCGTCGCCTAACCATGGTGATTGGTTGGTTCTGCTTTTGATCATGCAGGTACCCGTCTCGGAGGCTGAGCGTTTGGCCCGGGGTTGTTTTAGCATGAGGGACTTGGTCATTGCACAGGATTCCATAGGCTGGGTGAGATTCTGTCTTGCAACCTGTTAAGATTTAAAACGATAAAAGTATATAGGATATTTGTTAGTTTATGAATGAATGTTATGAATGCATGAATTGTCGGGCTGATCACTGATATTTATAGCTCTTGGTTGGGATGGAGCAAGACAAGTATCGGAGTGAGCGAGAGGAGCAGATGCGAAACGAGCGAGAGTGTGCAGATTACCGAAGTTAGCTGGATCGAGAAAGGATGGATCACGAGGGTCAGCTAGCTCGAAAGAGGATGGATTATGAGTGTCAGCTAGCAGATTGCGAGAGGAGACTGGCTGAGCAAAGGGAGCACTACACCCAAGAGATGAAGACGCTGCGGAGTTATATTGAGAGGGTGGAAAATGAAGAGATCAATTAGAGAGGGAGGCTAAGGTTCGTAAGGGTAGCCATAGCGACGGAGAGTATGAGACTGAGGTCACTATGATTTAAACCAGCCAGTCAACGCACTTTCAGGCTACCTTGGAGATAATGGGCTTTCTAGGGATGCAGCCTATGGGTTCAGCTTCTCCTCCTAGATTTGGCATGGGTGGAGTTTTGAGGCCCGGTGCCTCAGAGAGGAGATCTGGGGGTCACCTCGGATGAGCTCTTACTCTTATGTATCTTTATTTTTCTGATGTACTGGTGACCTTAATGGATGATTTGATTGTGTGATGCTTGTTTGTCTGATTGATTGCATTGCTTGTTCGCTAGATAAATGTTAGGTGCGATAGATGCTTACCTAGGAACAAACTAATTAACGCTTACAATCATCTGAATTAACGAATGCAACCTTATTTGACAGGTGACTAGTAGATAGAGATCACTGATGGAGACATACAATGCTAGGTTGAGGTAGTTCTTGCGCACTTTAGCAAGCTCTGACTGGGAGAGACTGGAGGTTTTCGGATTAGCGGGGCTTCGGTACATTGCTAGAAGGCCGGTGAACGTGGCTTTCCGCCATGTGGCATTCTTCCATTGGGACCCGATAGACCATGTATTCCGCTTATTAGGGTTTGAGCTTTGCCTATTGGTGGAGGAGTTTCACGCTATTCTCGGGATGATCTGTACTCGCGGGATGTGTTTTGCTATGCTAGAGGTGCATTTTGGGGCTGAGGATTAGCTAACCAGGTTGTGGAATCTGGATGCCTTTACTACTTTCCTTTCCCAGATTCCTGGATCACCGGGATTTGATCTCAGCCGGGTACTTAACTGGTGTATAGCCACTCCCAATTCACATATTTCTTATCCTTTTATGGTGGCTCTATTGCTCATAGCTGAGTTTATTTGCGGGGTTGGCACTGTTGCCCTATTCCGGCTAGTTTCGATCATTGGGCAGGCCTCAGTGGGTATATCTCCATTATTTCTAGGGTTAGCTGAGACCCTATTCCACTTGGATAGAGCTGTCGATGATCCCATTTGCATCGGAGACCATTTCTCCGTACTATAGGTATTCCCTTTAACTAACTCTAAACTCAAAACTGATACTGAATCTAAATCTGAGATTGGAACTGAAACTGAATCTAAACCTAAATCTGGACCTGCAGATCTAGCTCTTAGTGAAGCTAGCTTTGCTCCAGGACCCCGAAGGTAATCCGAGACGATATAGGCCTAGGAATTATCATGGCAGGGCCTATATCACTACCGGCCATAATGCCCTAACGATTGACAATTGGACAGTGATCATGGAGGGTCTATCCAATGCAGACATTCACTGGGTCTACCACTGGTGGGAGATTTTTAATGTTCTGGTGGACACTGGTGGAGGCAAGGTTCAGCTTGTAGGGCTACTGCACTTTGAGCACTACTCTCCTTATCGCTTGTGTCGATAGTGGGGGCGATGATAGAGGGTCCCACTATACTTGGAAGACTTTGAGGCCGGGCCGTTCTCAGCCCACCTTCTTGTCCATGATAGAGAGGTATGGGCCCGTCGAGCGAGTTATGAGACCTTAGACTACAATCGATGGGATGCCACTACTACTGATAGATTCTACAGAGGGTGGCGCTTTGACAGGCTGGAAGATTATGGTGTCGAAAGAAGTGCCTACATTTGTGGCTTGAGTGGAGCGACAGGCAGGTGGGAATCGATCCTTTATCAACGGAGGAGAAGCTGGTTTGAACCTTCGACTCTGATTATGATGACGATTTTGATGATGATGATGATGAGGAGGGCGCGGGGCCTTCTGGGTGATTGATGATTGTGTTATCCTTACTCTAATTATCTTTCTTTATTTATGTCCTAACTTTTGCCTGGATCGCCTTTTTGGGTTTTCAGCCTAACGAACTTTCCGGCTTTTGCATAGGCCTAGATGTTTTCAGCCTATCGGAATTTATGCCTCTTTCTATTTCTTATGATTTCCATTTTATTTGGGGCGCAAGAATTTGAGTTAAGCGATATCCTAAACTCGACTTATCTACAACATTTTGTATATTCATTTGCACACAAACATAAGAATTTAGTAAGAATGACATTTCCATTAATTGAAGTAAGCTCGAGTAAATAATGATGATAACCATTCCTACTGACCCAATTCCTGGCGTTAACTAGCCTAAGAAGGTTCTCTAGTTAACAAGCTCTCATGCCTCACTATACCCTAACTTTTGTCTGACTGGTTTGCGGAATACCAATCAGCGGGATGCACCCTAATTTTTACCCGAGCAGTAAAGGACCACTCGCCGGGTGATTTGATTTTTTTTGCTTTTTATGAGTGCTGCTTTTCTTGATTTAATTCTTTTGATTTAGATATGATAACGCTTCAACCGATCCTGATTGATAGGGTTCATGAACTCATTACCATCCATATCCATGATCTTCATTCTGCCTTTACCAAGAACCTTCTTAATCACATAAGGTCCTTCCCAATTTGGTTAAAACTTCCCCCTCGGATCAGTGGGGGAAGGTTTTACTTGCTTTAGGACCAAGTCACCGGCTTTCAACGGGTACTTATGGTGCTTGACCCGGCTGTTGTAGGCTCTTGCCATATGCTGTTGATACATTTGAAGGCTATCCAAGGCTTTCAGGCATTGGTCGCCCAGAGTATTAAGCTGTTCAAATCTTGCTTTTGCCTATTCAGTCTCTTCAAGCTTAGATTCGAGCACCACTCGTAAGGACTTCATCTCAATTTCAATAGGTAAAACAGCTTCCATACCGTAAACCAAGGAAAAGGGGGTTTGACTTATGGGAGTCTTGATGCTTGTTCGGTACCCCCAAAGAGTGAATGGTAACTTATCAGCCCAATTTCGGTAACCGGCTATGGTCTTAGAAAGGATTTTCTTAACAGACTTGTTAGCTGCCTCTACTGCACTGTTGGCCTGAGGACGGTAAGGCGAAGATCTATGATGCTCTATACCGTACTTTTCAATTAACTCCGTAGTTGCCCCTTGGAATTGAACCCCATTATCTGAGACAATATGATGAGGTAGACCATATCGTGCGTAAATGTGCTTCTCGATGAACTTGGCCATCTTCTTGGCGGTAATACTGGTGTACGATTCGGCTTCCACCCATTTAGAGAAATAATCCACTGCCATGATGATGAAGTAGTGACCATTAGTTGATGATGGCCGAATCTCGCCAATTATATCTATCCCCCATGCCGAGAATGGCCAAGGAGTAGAGAAACTATGAAGTTCAGTGGGAGGAAGATGTTGAATATCTCTATAAATCTGACATTTGTGACATCGCTTAACTTCGGAGACACAGTCAGCAATCAGAGTTAACTAGAAGTACCCCATCTACTGAATTTTCTTGGCCAAGGCCAGGCCATTCATATGATGTCCACAATCACCCGCATGAACCTCTCCCATAACCCGACAAGCTTCTGATTCAGTCAGACACCAAAGTAACAACCCATTAGAAGTGCGCTTGAAGATATCATTTTCAACAATCCAGAACTGAAAGGCTAACTTTCGGAGTGTAGCACGATCAGAGTCGGTAGCGCTATCGGGATACTGACCGCTCTAGAGAAATTGCACAATGTTCGAGTACTAGCGGGGCTTATCACTAATGGTGAGAATGGGAGCAAATTTGCGCGAATGGTAGGGAACTTTTGCCGAAACTAAGATCAGAGGGCAGATGGGTTGGCGCTAGGGACCTTTCCACATCGAGGCTAGTATAGCTAATGAATCAGCCATCTGATTGTCATCTCGGGGGACATGTTGATAGAGACATGTTGTAAATTGAGCTGATAAATCCCAAACGGCATGGATATAAGGGCGGAGAGACTCTTCTTTGATTTCCCAATCTTCTACGACTTGACGGATAACTAGGACGGAATCTTCAATCACGGAAGCATGCTTTTCCCCTATATGCAAAAGGGCTTCGAGACCAAATAGACAAGCTTCGTACGCGGCCCCATTATTAGTAGTGGGAAATTCCAACCGCTTAGATAGAGGTATAACTTCATTATTGGGTGTGAATAAGATAACTCCCAGGCCTACCCCGAATCTATTCACAGCACCATCGAAATACATGGTCCACATTGGGTTGGCGACTTCAGTCATAGCTAATTGCTCGTCGGGAAAGTCCAAGTTCTCGACATAATCGGAGTCAAGAGCTTGATTTGCCAAAAATTCTGCAACTGCTCTTCCTTTGATGACTTTGGTCGTGACATACTCAATATCAAATTCGGAAAGCAACAGTAACCATCTGGATAACTTACCGAATAAGGTGGGTGACTGACAAAGATATTTCATTAGGTCAACCTTAGCGATGGCCTGAACTTTTTAGGACTGGAAGTGGTGGCGCAACTTCTTAGTTAACCAAACCATGGCAGCACATGTCTTTTCGATAATTGAGTAACGAGTTTCATAATCCAACAACTTCTTACTTAAGTAGTACACGGCATGCTCCTTCCTACTATCATCTTCTTGAACCAACATTGCCCCTATGGCGGAGTCATCGATTGCTAAGTACAAGATCAAATTCATGCCTAGGGTGGGCGGATGAAGGACGGGTGGGCGAAGAAGGTAGGCCTTGATTTTGTCGAAGGCGATCTGGCAATGCTCATCACACACAATCAGTTGATGCCACCTTAATAGCTTAAAGATTGGCTCACAAATGGTGGTGAGGTAAGAAATGAACCTACTGACATATTGGATAGAAATAAGGAAGGATCGAACTTCTTTTTCTGTCTTCGGAGTGGGCATATCCCTGATCGCCTTAATCTTATCTGGATCCATTTCAATCCCCCTTTGACTGACCACATGGCCTAAAAGTTTTCCCGATGTAACCCCAAATATGCACTTCTTTGGATTAAGGCGTAAGTTATATTTCTCAGTGCGAGTCATAAACTTATCCAAAACCGCGGGGTACTCTTCTCTAGCAGGGTCTTAGAAATGATTTTCTTAACAGACTTGTTAGCTGCCTCTACTGCACCGTTGACCTGAGGAAGGTAAGGCAATTGATGGTCAAGTGTGGCCAGGTTTTGAGATTTTCAAGGATGTGTATGATTTCGAGAAGAATTGCTTTATTAAAAAGGGGGAGAGCCCGACTGAGCCAATGTCTACTGATGCAGCCGAGAAGAATAAAGAGAACCACAGCAGTTATCAATGTAAGTATTCTTACTCTTTTGTAAATACGGTTTTGAACTAATGTTTAAACTAAATGCGCATAAAGTGAGGTTACCCGGTGACGGTGCAGCTGCCTCAAAGAATCTCGGTACCAGCACAGCCCACCCGCTCGGTCAACATTTGACCAGCTAACCATCCACCGGGCAATGGCATGTGACCCGGGTGGTGGCTGATCCTCTAAGTTCGGGGGATAAATAATCCGATACTCGAAGGCCCACATCTGTAAATGCAATAAACAAAGAAAAAAAAGAGCTCAGAAAGCATCCAAAAGCTGAAGTGTATGTTGAAGATTTTAGCCAAAGGGGATTCATTACCAAGACCGATAGTTGCCCGGCCTTGAACTCGGTGACCCTTCCTCGTGCCAAGCAGTCAAGAGCATAATAAATCTAGCCAAAAATGGCCCTCGGCCAGTTCCATGTAGTAAAACTACTCAAATCATCGAGGGTGAATAGTAACCCGAGTGAAGCCCTACTCAAGGAGCAAGGAAAGAATAGGCATGTCAGTATGGTCAGGAGGAACAACTGGAGGCACTGGTCAAAGTGTTCCCCACTAAGGTCGGTCACCGTGACCTAATGCTCATACAAATCTGCGTATCTCAGCTTGCCATCAGCTGGCATCGGAATCCCAAAAAGTGCCGTAACCCGAGCGCGGGCCTCTGATTCATGGCAAAAGTGATCAGGATAGACGTCGAACACCATTGGGAAACCCTCCCATCGCATCTCGGTCATGGCATATATATCGGACGGGGTGATCGTTATCTCACCAACCGAAAGACGGAAGGTGTGTGTAACCTCGCTCCATCGCTCCACTAAACATCCTAGTATATCCGGGCTCATCGGACGGCGTGACATTGTCAGAGAATCTAGCATCCGCTCAAGCCCCATGCCCTAAATGGCCATGACCAATGAGTTGTCGGCCCGACCTTTAATCTGATTCCATCACTTAGCACACCTCTGTAATGATCCCATTGCCTTGAGACCGTGTGGCTGTAAAAAAAATTAAATTAATGTCAAGCGTTAGAACTAGCAGTTAAATTATGCAAAATCAGTAACAAGCCAAGTTTTTAGCATCTAGCCTACTTCAGATCTAAATTTCAACTACAAAATCGGACTCAGGGCAAAAACTAGATCGGATAGGCCCCTCAGTTTTCCCCGGATTTTTTTTTTCCGGCTGCCGGTAATCATCGCCGGCGACCGGTGGCTGGAGCCCGCCTAGACGTGGCCAGGCCGCCTCGCTGAGGCGGCCAGCTGCCTCGTCGAAGCGGTAGGCCACCTCGTTGATGCGGCCCGGCGCCGTCAAAGCGGCCTTGCCGCCGGTAGCAATTTGCCCACGTAAAAGCTTATTTTCTGCCTTTTAAGGCCCAATTTCAGTACAAATTCATTCAAATTAGCCCCGAAATACACCTAAATGCATCCTAAACATCTTTCCTTAACCTATTTCGCCTAATTTAAAGCCTAAACCACCCTAAAAATCCAAATGAAGTTCGTGGCATTTTATAGAAACTTTGGCAAAAAATTATGTTTTATCTGTTTACCTAAAGATCAGAAGCATGCCCAGTGAAGTCAGTGAATATCGTGACTTGAGAAGTCAGTGTATACCCCATATATATGTTGGAGGCGCCGTAGTCCATAGGCCCACTGAACAGGACAAATCCGTCGGCCATCATTCCCTAGTGGTAGCGTTTTCGTGGTCAAGATTGTGAGACCTCTTGAGCCCTCTCTTGCAGTACATCCTTCCCCAAATTCAAAAAATCGGGGAGTATCTCGGGATTTTTGTCTAGAGAAGGAAGAAATGAAAGGAAAGAATATGGAAGAAAAGAAAAGAAATGAAAGGAGAGAAATGAAATAGAATGAAAAGAAGGGAAGTATATAGGAAAAGTAAAAGGAATATATTCCTTTTTTCTTTTGTCTTGTAGTGTAAGGGAATATTCCTTTTTTCAAGGGGCAAAGTTCTCCGATCGATTATTTCTTTTCGCCTCCCGGGCGTCTCCAATCATTGTTTTATTCTCACCCCTTTTATTGTTAATTAAAGGGGAAAAAAATTTTATTTTACAAAATCAATTAAGCAATAAAAATTGGGGCATATTTATCACATGCTAATTTCTCAAAATTATATTCTTGATAGGTCTGTCAATGGGGTACCCAAAAAACAACCGAGTCAGAATTCCTACACTCAGAAAATTTTTTGTCTCGACTGGACTGTCAATGGTGCATTCCCAAAACCGCCAGTAAACAACCGGTTTGAGATTTTTTAGTTCTAAAAGGTCCGTTGATGACGCGTCCCTGTACCGTCCGTAAACAACTGTTTCAGAATTTCACTTCTAGGACTGTCTTGTTCCTCCTAAAAGATCTATCGATGGCGACCCAGTAGACAATCGGCTCAGGAATTCGCAAGTCAGGTATAGCCTCCTATCCCTTGCTCTTTCGAGATATCACACTTGGCCCGCCAAGTAACGATCTCTCGAGGGGTAGCCTGTGAGCACGGGCTTTTCGGTGACCCTCGGAACGATGATGACTTTTTGCTCTAACCTTTTACGGTCTAGTTGTTCCGTTATTTTTAGAATCGAATCGAGTTTGGCAAGTTCTTTGTTGACGAATTTAAGATCTTTGACCCCGATTAATTGAATAATTGGATCGCTTTTAAATCGTTAACCACTTCCTTTCCTCTCGCGCGTAGTAAATTGTTTCACGATTTTTTCCTTAAAAATCTAGACATTTTCAGCGAGTCTTGTTTGAATCATTGGATTCTTGATTCCCCGATCTTTTCGAAATGCCAAGAATCACCCCGCTTGAATACCCGTAGTGTAATTTGTTCATGTTTCGGGCCTGACGAGTTGGGCCCCATTTGTTTTTTTTCGGGTACCCCGATCCGTCGGCTGAAACCAATACCACCGATAGAAGGCCAGGCCGCATACGCGGCCTAGATCTATAGAGATATTCAACATCTTCCACCCACTAGTTAACTCTGATTGCCGACTGTGTCTCCAAAGTTAAGCGATGTCACCAATGTCAGATTTATGGAGATATTAAGCATCTTCCACCCACTGAACTTCACAGTTTGTCTACTCCTTAGCCATTCTCGGCATGGGGGATAGATATAATTGGCGAGATTCGGCCATCATCAACTAATGGTCACCGCTTCATCACCGTGGCAGTGGATTATTTCTCTAAATGGGTGGAAGCCGAATCGTACACCAGTAATACCGCCAAGAAGATGGCCAAGTTCATCAAGAAGCACATTTTCGCACGATATGGTCTACCTCATCATATTGTCTCAGATAATGGACTTCAATTCCAAGGGGCAACCGCAGAGTTAATTGAAAAGCACGGTATAGAGCATCATAAATCTTCGCCTTACAGTCCTTAGGCCAACGGTGCGGTAGAGGCAACTAATAAGTCTATTAAGAAAATCCTTTCTAAGACCATAGCCGGTTACCAAAATTGGGCTGATAAGTTACCATTCGCTCTTTGGGGGTACCGAACAAGCATCAAGACTCCCATAAGTCAAACCCCCTTTTCCTTGGTTTACGGTATGGAAGCTGTTTTACTTGTTGAAATTGAGATGAAGTCCTTGCGAGTGGCGCTCGAATCTAAGCTCAAAGAGACTAAATGGGCAAAAGCAAGATTTGAACACTGAATACTCTAGATGAGCAATGCCTGAAAGCCTTGGATAGCCTTCAAATGTATCAGCAGTGAGCACCATAAGTACCCGTTGAAAGCTAGTGACTTGGTCCTAAAGCAAGTAAAACCTTCCCCCACTGATCCGAAGGGGAAGTTTCGGCCAAATTGGGAAGGACCTTATGTGATTAAGAAGGTTCTCGGTAAAGGCAGAATGAAGATCATGGATATGGATGGTAATGAGTTCACGAACCCTATCAATCAGGATTGGTTGAAGTGTTATCATATCTAAATCAAAAGAATTAAATCAAGAAAAGCAGCACTCATAAAAAGCAAATAAAATCAAATCACCCGGCATGTGGTCCTTTACTACTCGGGCAAAAATTAGGGTGCATCCCGCTGATTGGTATTCCATAAACCAGTCAGGCAAAAGTTAGGGTATAGTGAGGCATGAGAGCTTGTTGACTAGAGAACCTTCTTAGGCTAGTTAACGCCAGGATTTGGGTCAGTAGAAATGGTTATCATCATTATGTACTCAAGCTTACTTCAATTAATGGAAATGTCATTCTTACTAAATTCTTATGTTTGTGTGCAAATGAATATACTGGACCCTAAAGGCAAAATGTTGTAGATAAGTCGAGTTTGGGATATCGCTTAACTCAAATTCTTGCACCCCAAATAAAATGGAAATCATAAGAAATAGAATGAGGCATAAATTCCGATAGGCTGAAAACATCTAGGCCTATGCAAAAGCCGAAAAGTCCGCTAGACTAAAAACCCGAAAAGGGCGGTCCAGGAAAAAGTTAGGATATAAAAGCAGCAAATAAAAAAATCTCATAGGCCTAACACAATGTTCAGGCCTATGCAAAAAGAAAGACAAACAAAAGTAAGGATAACACAATCATCAATCACCCAGAAGGCCCCGCGCCCTCATCATCATCATCGTCGTCGTCGTCATCATAATCAGAGTCGAAGGTTCAAACTGGCTTCTCCTCTGCTGATAAAGGATCGAGTCCTGCCTGTCTGTCACTCCACTTAAGCCATGAACGCAGGCGCTTCTTCCAACACCATAATCTTCCAGCCTGTCGAAGCCACCCTCGGTAGAATCCATCAGTAGTAGTGGCATCCAGTTGATTGTAGTCTAAGGTCTCATAACTCGCTCTGTGGGCCCATACCTCTCTAGAATGGACAAGAAGGTCGGCTGAGAACGGCCCGGCCTCAAAGTCTCCCAAGTGTAGTGGGACCTTTTGTCGTCGGCCCCACTGTCGACACAAGCGATAAGGCGAGTAGTGGTAAAAGTGCAGTAGCCCTACAAGCTGAACCTTGCCTCCACCAGTGTCCACCAGAACATCAGAAATCTCCCACCAGCGGCAGACCCAGCGAATGTCTACATCAGATAGACCCTCCATGATCACTATCCAATCGTCAGTCGTCAGGGCATTATGGCCGGTAGTGACATAGGCCCTGCCATGATAATTCCTAGGCCCATATCATCTCGGATTGCCTCGAGGGTCCTACAGCAAAGCTAGCTTCTCTAAGAGCTAGACCTATAGGTTCAAATTCAGGTTTAGATTCAGTTTCAGTTCCAATCTCAGATTTAGATTTAGTATCAGTTTCGAGTTTTGAGTCAGTTAAAGGGAATACCTGTAGTATGGAGAAGTGGTCTCCGATGTGATCAGGATCACCGATAGCTCTATCCAAGTGGAATAGGATCTCAGCTAACCCTAGAAATAATGGAGATATGCCCACTGAGGCCTACCCAATGATCGAAACTAGCCGGAATGGGGCAAAGGTGCCAACCCCGCAAATAAACTCAGCCATGAGCAATAGAGCCACCATAAAAGGATAAGAAATATGCAACTTGGGAGTGGCTATACACCCGTTGAGTACCCGACCAAGATTAAATCTCGGTGATCCAAGAATCCAGGAAAGAAAAGTAGTAGGGGCATCCAGATTCCACAACTCGGTTAGCTGATCCTCATCCTCAAAATGCACCTCTGGCATAGCAAAATGCATCCCGCGAGTACAAAGCATCCCTAGAATAGCGTGATACTCCTCTACTAATAGGCAAAGCTCAAAGCCTGAGAGGCAAAATACATGGTCCATCGGGTTCCAATGGAATAATGCCGCATGGAGGAAAGCTACGTTCATCGGCCTGCTAGCAATGTACCGAAGCCCCGCTAATCTGAAAAACTCTAGTCTCTCCCAGTCAGAGCTCGCTAAAGTGTGCAAGAACTGCCTCAACCTAGCATTGTGTGTCTCCATCAGTGATCTCTATCTACTAGTTGCCTATCAAATAAGGTTGCATTTGTTAATTCAGATGATTGTGAGCGTTAATTAGTTCGTTCCTAGGTAAGCATCTATCGCGCCCAGCATTCATCTAGCGAACAAGCAGTGCAATCAATCAGATAAACAAGTCAAGCATCACACAATCAAATCATCCATCAAGGTCACCAGTATATCAGAAAAATAAAGATGCATAAGAGTAAGAGCTCATCCGAGGCAACCCCCGGATCTCCTCTCTGAGGCACCGGTCCACGAAACTCCACCCATGCCAATCCAGGAGCAAAAGCCGAACCCATAGGCTACATCCTTAGAAAGCCCATCATCTCTAAGGTAGCCTGAAAGTGCACGGACTGGCTGGTATCAATCATAGTGACCACAGTCTCGTACTCTCCGTCACTATGGCTACCCCTACAAACCTCAGCCTCCCTCTTTAATTGATCTCGCCGCTTCTCCACCCTCTCAACATAACTCCGCAGCATCTCCATCTCTTAGGTGTAGTGCTCCCTCTGCTCAGCCAGTCGCCTCTCGTAATCTGCTAGCCAACACTCGTAATCCATCCTCTCTCGAGCTAGCTGACCCTCGTGATCCATCCTCTCTTGATCCAGCTGACTCCGATAATCTGCACATTCGCGCTCGATCCGTATCCGCTCCTCTCACTCGCTCTGATACTTTTGCTCCATCCCGACCAAGAGCTGTAAATATCAGTGATCAGCCCGACAATTCATGCATTCATAACATTCATTCATAAACTAACAAATATCCTATATACTTTTCTCATTTTAAATCTTAACAGGTTGCAAGATGAATCTCACCCAGCCTGCAGAATCCTATGCAATGACCAAGTCCCTCATGCTAAAACAACCCCAGGCCAAACGCTCAGCCTCCAAGACGGGTACTTACACGATCAAAATAGAACCAACCAATCACCATGGTTAGGCGACACCAGACTATAAGAACTAAAAAAGTAAGGCATGAGTTAGATTCTTACATATGTGGTCTCCAGCGGGGCAAAGGTCAAAGGCGTAGTGTACTTCTTAACATGTCTATGCTCTCAAACTCTCGGATGGGTCATCAGGCATAAAGAGGTATCCAACTGGTTTACCAACACTCCCTCGATGAATCCCGGTGGGAATGTTCTCTGAGTAGGAGGAGCTGGCTCAGTGGAAGCAATCTCTGGATCGGTCGTATTTTGGTGTGAAGGCCCTAAGTGCGCTCCTGTGTTAAACACAGGGGCTCCTCTCTTATCTCTCTGGGCCCTCTGAAATCAAAAGAGAAATAGATTGAGTAGTCAAGATAGAATCAGAGTAATATAATAATTCAAGCATATATGAAGGAAATTTGTTAGAAGTTTGAGTGTGGTTCCCCTCGGAGCCCCCGCCTAGGGGCAGGTGGCTCGACGCCCGACCCGGCATCGCCAAAAAGCATCTTGCCCAGGTCCATATAAGCCATATCATCGTCAGCCTCAGAAGGGACGTCATCGGCATCGTCATCCACCCCGTCGAACCCGGTGTTGCCATCTGTCTGAACGCCATCATCATCGAACTCAAAGTTTCATACCATATCATCTCGGGCCCTATTGGGGCAAGAAGGTATCAGTCGCCTCAGATGAGCATTATAATCTCTGCCAACTGAGGCCACCCGGACCTGATATCCTTCCCTAAACCGAGTCTGGTCATCTGATGACATAAGGTGAGGCCAAAAGATACCGACAGGTACTTCAGGGGGGACTCTCCTCTAAGCAGTGGTGCTGGTCCTCCATCGGTGAAACCGCTCGCCAAAGTACCACTCCATGCTGAATGGGCACTCCTATACGAATCGGCACCCATCTATAGTCCCCCGGACTTCCTTCACATACTGATAATTAACCAACTTCTTCCAAGGGTTAGAAATGATCTGCCAAATAAAGAACGAAGGAGAATCCGAGCTCAAGTCCGTCACAAAGCTTGCCAAGTGTCCGGTTCGAGTCTCGAGAGTGGATTCACGGCCTTTAGCTAACTTTTTGAGTTCCAATATATTTCTTTTATTGTTTATTTCTGTTACTGCTGTTGTATTTTTGGTTGTTTTTCCGGGTGTTTAGCCCCTTTATCCGTCCTTTTTTTGATTCTCTATCAAAAAACCGGCTGACTGTTCTGGCGAACGTTGGGCTGACTGAACGTCACCTAGGCCGCTTCATTGAGTCGGCCTACCACTTCGTTCAGACGGCCTACGGGTCGTCCAAGCGGCCAACTGAGTCGTTTTGTCAGATTTTCTGGGTTCTTTTCCCCAAACTGAAAAACCAAAGTTATTTAAGCATTTTAAGTCCAAATCTACCATAATGGGTAGAAAACGACTTGAAATTTTAGTAATCTTAGGTTTTCAGGCACAAAAAGGTCGATTCCGGCTTTTTAGACTTTTTTCCGGCAGGCCACTTCAGTGGGACGAAGGCCGACTCAGTGTCATCTAGGCCACTTCATTGAGTTGGCCTACCATGTCGCTGAGTTGGCCTACCGCCTCACTGAGTCGGCCTACTGGTAAAAAATCCAAATGGTCCCTGTTTGTTTTATTCTATTGTTTACAGCCAGTTTTGATCGTTTTTGACCCGATTTTTGTCATTTTAACGCCTTTTCAGTCCCGTTTTCAACCCAAAAAATTTCCAAAAAATTCATAAATAATATGAAACTATTTTTTATTATTGCATTCTGTTTTTAGACTTTATTTTATTTTTATTTGATTTAATATGCCTTTTAATGGCTTAAAAATAGTGTTTTTGCTAAATAAATCGAAATAAATTGTTTTCTACCGATGAAAAATATCAAAAATATTCTGAACAAATTAAATCTTATTTTAGGACGTTTAGTTAATTTATTTCACCCTTTTTAGGTTATTAAATAATTAGTTGACGCCCGAAAATTATGTTTCTGTCCCGAAAAATTCAAAAATATCGTCTTTTTCATGCTTGTATTTATTTCCCATATTTATTTATCCATGCTTTATTTGTAACCACCCGTATTAATCTTGCCTCATTTGGAGCCGGATCTGAGTCGATAAGTTCGGTTAAAACCCGGTTTTGCCCGTTTATTTATTTATCGTTTTATTTATTTTCCCGCATTAGAGAAATGTATAGGTATTCATAAAGCCTTGTAATAATTTTATTTCCTTGCTTTGTTTATTTATCGCTTTTCATGTGATGTATGGCGTATTAAACTGAAAACACTAAACAATAATCGGATCAAATCGCATAAGAAGTAAGGTCACGCTTATCAAAACATAATCGGCTTGATTTAATAATTGAAAAGTAAGCAACATCATCCAGACTTAGAATTTCTATTTTTCGGTACAGTCGACGACCCGGTGGGAATATCGTACCCAAATTCCCGGTGGAGCTTAACCGGGTGGCGACTCTGTCTTAAAATACGGGATTCTAAGTCTCGTGTCCCTTAACATATTAATCGGACTAAATTTCAACTTCAACATCGCTTTCGTTATCCATTTTCCTCACGCTAAAATAAGGATCATCGCCTAGCCCGCTTCACAGTGCTCATTGTTTCTCCGCCCCACGCCGAAGAGCATTAAAGCTTACCGTGCGGGCGGGGGGATCGGGGGTCGTCTGCTCACAGATTAGGCTTGTTCACTTTACTCTTTTGAGAAACCTTCTCAGAGTGGTGAGTGCGGTTACTCTAAGTATTCCTGCTAGGTTGAGGAGGGACCTGCAGCTTTTTCAAAGCTGTTAATTTAGCAGCTAGCTCATCCAATTTCTTAGTGAGTTTGTTGTTATGTCCATTTTGGTACTCAGCTTTTTCCATTAGGTATAGGATATCAAGTCAGGTAGAAGAATTGGCATCTTCTAGATCATCACACCTCCTCTGAAGTACTTTGATGTATTTGGTTAACTTCTTAGTCACATTAATAACATCATTCAGTACTGTGGCAAGCTCATCTGAAGATAAAGGGGGGGTTCAAAAATAACCTCAGTGTGATTTCCTTTGTCTCTACTCTAGTCAGCTGATTGGTTGGCAGCGGAACTAGATAGTTGGTCAGCTGACTCTGAGTTGGGTAGATCATCCTTAACTATAAGACACACATTAGCAGAATGTTATGCCTCTTCATCTAAGGATGATGACTCTTGTTTAGAGTCACTCCAGGTAGCAGCAAAGGCTTTCTTACTCTTCTTCTTCTTGAACTTGTCCTTCTTAGCTTTAGGATAGCTTGACTGAATATGCCCCTCCTCACCATATTCAGAGCATTTGATATCTTTGTTATGCTCTTTGTTATACTCCTTTCGTGATCTATCATCTGCTCCCTTCTTATACGTGCCTGTCTTTCTAAACTTTTGAAAGTTCTTATCTTTTCCCAAGTATCTTCTGAAATTCTCAGTCATTAGAGCTATTTCTTCTTTTCTGTCCTCTAGATATCCTTCCTCAAAGGAATCTTCTTCTTCATCATTAGGTCTCAGAATAACAACTCTACTTGAGCTCTCTTTTTCCTTGTGCTTGTGCTTCTTGGACTCATCTTCATATTGCTTTAAGGATATCTCATGAGTCAGCAAGGTTCCCATCAGCTCATCAAACTTATAGGCCTTCAATTCATGAGCTTCTTCAATGGCACTCTTCTTTGCTTCCCATTCTTGAGTCAAACTTCTAAGGATCTTCTGTGAAGGTCTTTCCAAGTCTTTTTAGCTCATTGACTATATTCATGAACCCGGTGTTCATGTTGGAAATATCCTCCTTGGGTTTTATATGGAACCACTTATAGTCCCTAATAAGGATATTGATCTTGGACTTTTTCACCTTGTCAGTACCTTCATAAGTCACTTCCAACTTCTTCCATATCTCTTTGGTTGTCTCGAATCCTGAAATGCGATTGAACTCAGTTGCATCAAGAGCGCAATAAAGATAATTGATAACAGCTACATTTTCTTTTAGTCTGATCAAGTCCTGACTATCCCATTCATCAGAGTACTTATCAACCTTTACTCCATTCTTCACGATGGTAGGAACATATGACCCTTCTACAATAGCCATCCAAGCATGCATGCTTTGCAACTGGATGAAATTCTTCATCCTGTTCTTCCAATAGGTATAATGTTCTCCATTGAACATTGGAGGCCGGGTGACTGACATGTCTTCTGGCAGAATATAATCTTGGGCTCTTGCACTAGATTCTCCTTTGTACGCCATGGTCTTTGTCTCAAAGATATTAAATCTATTAATTGAGACATGCTCTGATACCACTTGTTGGTCCCTATGCGTACACTCAATGAGTTAGAGGGGGGGTGAATGACTCACTCAAGAACTTATAAAACTTTTTTGCGATAATTACTTGCTCTGTTGAGTGAGGTCAGCTAGTTGAGTGAAAACCTGGAAAATACGATGAAGTAAAGAACACTGAGATTTTTATACTGGTTTGGCAACCTGTGCTTACATCCAGTCCTGAGAGAATGTTTTGGCTTTAATTCACTAATCTCAACTCCTTTACCCTAGGCGGAAAAGCCTTTCACAAATTCCTTTATTACAGTAAGTACTCTCCAAACTGCAATCACTCACCCGCTGAGTAGAATACCCTCTTCTACCAGCAACTCTCTAAGAGTTTAAACAAGAGCTGGATTCAACTATAAACACGTTAATCTAGTTACAATAATCAGATATTACAATTGAATGATCTATTTTATTCTCTCTTGCTCTAAAGTAGATTCTAGCTGAGTTGTGCTTTCTTGCTTGAGCTTCTTTAAAGCTTGTATTTTGACAAAGATTTAGCTTCTGAGAAATTCAGGTGTAATCAACAAGTTCTAACGCTTGCCTTCTTGCTCCTTTTATAGTTGGATTGAGAAAGTAGTCGTTGAACTTACTTTGGCATCTTCTGAAGTTGACGGCTCTTCTATCCACCCGTTCTTCTTCAAATCAATCCGTTAACAAATAGAATTGGACCATTGTGAGATAGAAAATCAATCTGTTAGATTGAGATTTGAGCTTCAATTTGAATCCTTTGTCGTTTGATGCCAGTCTTCTGTTAGAGAGAACTCGTGCTAACTTGCTACGTGTCATCTTTCCATTCCTTTTGGTATTCTAACATTTGGCAGAGTGAGCGATACTAGGGTGGTAGATCTGCAGAATTCTCCAAAATGGCAAATGACTTTTTGCAGCTTTGCATTGAAAGACTTTGTTATTTTCTTCATAATTCCCAGTCTTATCAAGGCATTGATTCTTTTTGTCTTTGTCTCGTTAATGCCCTGCAAAAAACAACACTAAAAGCAAAGATCCCTTTTTACCTTAAATGGTAAAGTCAGCAGCGTTGACAAACTTAAAGTAACTCAGCGGAAAATATATTCGTAAAGCACACAGCTAAAACAAAATCTAAATATCAAGCGCTGAGTGAATATTACTAAGTCAGCGACTAAAGTATATACTCAGCCCAAGTTAAACTAAAATAGCTAACTCAGCGGAGACAAGAAATTCTACCCTCGAATTTACTAACTCCTCAAACAACCATAAACTATTTATTTTAACATCATTATTGATTTAAGAAACTCAGACTGAACTTATTTATTATAATCAAAATTTAATACTACTGAATCAATCCACTGAATCGATCAAACTCATACTTAATTCAACACTTTCAATTATACAAATAAATATAAATAATAAAGAAAGAGCTACAAGTAATAAACATCAATATTTAACAACAATAAAAAAAAAAAGTTCAATATTATTGACATAAGAACAGGGACAGATATGAGACGCGGCAGTATCTCTGTAGACAGTTTGTCTGTTTGCATAAATGATTTTAAATTATATAATTTAACAACTGTAATTATTTTTGTTTTTTTATATTCTCCATTTATATTTTTTTCCTAACAATTTGATTACTCTGCCATTGTCCCTTTGGCATTCATTCTTTCTTTCATTTTCATTTTTT
Organism: Euphorbia pulcherrima; assembly: GCA_947683365.1. Lineage (NCBI taxonomy): Eukaryota > Viridiplantae > Streptophyta > Magnoliopsida > Malpighiales > Euphorbiaceae > Euphorbia > Euphorbia pulcherrima. Next base: position 32,783,644 of record CANTUS010000015.1, on the reverse strand, counting down.
TTCTAAATTTATTATTTCGGAAAGACTATATCAGCCTTCCATTTCCAGCCATTTTAAAAGTTACTCATTTTTTTTTCCTTTTCGTTCACCGGAGCTTTGCTCCAACTATATTTAAATTCGATTCGGGCCGCGCACCTATTTGTGATGGGTGAATCTTCCTATAAGGATTTTTTACATATAGGATTCGAACTCGAGACCTTGCATAAGCGATATCAAGCCACTTACCACTTAAACCAATCCTTATTGGTATTTTAAAAGTTTCTGGTGAGTGTGAATACATGAAAAAAAACCATTAACTAATGAGTGTCGAAGCGTGGATTCAATCCCTACGGTGTCTTTTATTGCTAAAAAAATCATTAATACATGATAAAAATAATGATTTTTAGACCCCGGCACCAAATTGATAAAGAAAGTGGATCATAAATTTAAGATTTAACCAAATTAAATCAATCATTGTACCAATTTTTTATAATATATGTTAAAATAGTAATATATTAATATATTTAACAATTTAAAATAAAAAATATATAATTAATAATATATAGTACTTAATTTAAATACTTTATAATTCAAAGTTTAATCTTTAAATGATAATAAAATAAACATATCAACATCGGTTTAGCGAAAAGCAATGAATTCTAATTGTATTAAATCAAATTTAATATGAATAAAATAATAATTTAAAAATTATACAAAAACGTTATTCATATTATATAACAATTTAAAATTTTTAAAAGATGTGTTATATGAAAAAATATTAATCATAATTTAGAATTTTGGTATATTTTTTAAACAATATCCTACGACACAAATTTAATCAAGACATAAAATAATATAAAATAAACTATATTCATTGTAATTTTATATAAGTTAAAATATTGATTCCAGGTGAAAGATTATTAATAGTATGAATAAATATAATAATATGAAATATTATAATATAAGAAATAAATTTAGCAACGGATTAGTTTAATTGGCTAAAGCTGTTTTGTATTTAAAGTCAGCACCTACAAAAAAAATATATTTATTTTTAATTTATTGACTTGATCGAATCGGTCATTGAACTAATAGGTTTTTTGTCTGGCCGACTTGTTCAACTAAGAAATGATCGGTTTTTTACCAAACTAAGAATTGTTTGAAAATCAATCGAATTAGAGGATGGTTCCAGTTGATACTTAACTTTCTTTTTCTTTAGTTGTCTATCACTTCTAAGGTTATTGTTTTTCTCTTTACCACAACCATCTCTTTCATATTAAATTTGATTTTCACAGCTTAAAATGATTATATCTCGCAAACCGTTAATTTTTTCGAGATGAGCCTCTAAAATATTTTGTTCGTCTTATCTTTATCTTTAAAACGAAATCAATATTGAATATTTTTGGAGCAAAAAAAAATTTCACAGTCTTATACTAGTTTTTTACTACCTTTATACCAGGTATAAGAGTTTTTTTTGCTTTAAATAGAACAATGTTGCTAATATTTTATGTTATCTACCTGGAAATAAATGGAAAACTGGTGCTATAAAGACATTATACCACTCTTATACCAAGTATAAGAATTTACGAAACATTGGTAAAATTGGTATAAGATGCAAAAAAAATTTTTGCTCAAAAAATATTCAATATGGATTTTATTTTAAAGATAAAAAATAAGACGAATAAAATATTCTAAAGACTTGTATCGAAAAAATTGACGTTTTGTGAGATATAGTGGTTTTTAAGTTGCAAAAATCAAATTAATTAGGAGAGAGAGTTGTTACAACGAGGGTTTTTTTGCATTTATGTAAAAGCAAAATTCAAAAGTTAAAATATTGTAATTAAGAAAGAGTTTAGGTAATTAAGATAAATAAGTTTTTATGGTGGGATTTAAAAAATGTTGGGTTGGTATTTACAAAATTAAAAGATCAAAATCTTATATTTAGCTAAGTTGTCAAAAAAAATATTTATTTTCAATTTATTGACTTGATCGAATCGATCACTGAACCGATAGATTTTCTGTCCGGCCGACTGATTCAATCGATAAATGACTTGTTTTTTTACCAAACCAAGAATTGTTTGAAAACCGATCGAATTAGACGATAGTTCCGATTGAACCTGGTCCGACCGGCTCGTCTGGTCTAATTTTCAAAACCATGGTAAAAACTATGAATACATAAATAAGGTTAATTTTTTTAAAAAAAAGTATGTATTAATTTTAGTAGACTGATTTTTCTACAACATCCAAAAAGTTCATTAATTTGAAAATTGATTAGATTGTTATAAACACCTTGAACGATATTATCCGTTTTGATTTTGTTTATGGTCAACCTTATGGCTTTAAAACGCGTGGATCATCCGAGAGTGATGTGGAATTCATTCCTAACACACGCTCTCATCGCGATCATGCTGATAACTCGTTATAAATGCTTGAATGATTGTCCGCTTTGGAGCAGTTTACGGCTAACCTCACAACTTTAAAATGCATCGTACAAGTTAAGTCCTTCAAAACCCTATTTATATACAAGCTCAGTAAATTATCCGAAAGCGATGTGGATTCATTCTTAACAAAGATGATGATGTAAGTTGTACATTGGACATTTTTTTAACAGAGTGTATTTGAACACAAATATTAGTCAACAACTAAACTTATACGAATGCGAGTGCTTTGTACAATTTATCCAAACTAGACAAAGAAATAAATACTATATATATGAACAATTTAGCAACATTGTCATAATTATACTGAACATCAAACAGGGGAAGCTCCTGGTATATTGTATGCTAGGTTTAATTGCAATTTAACAAGTTATTTTACCGGATTATTAATAAAATTATTTTGATGTAAAAATACATTAATATCAATGAATTTATAATTTGAGCATAAAAATATGTTTCTTCCTACATTTTATAACAACAGAATTCTATCATATTAATATATTTTGAATTGGTATGACCGTTCTCTTTCGGCTACTTTTACCCTAAACAAATAAGACAAATGTTAGTAGGGAAATTTTATATGGTATAACATCCTTTTCGTTGAATAATTGACACGTATCCATTTTTTATATTATAGTGATATAAAGCAGTTACATGTCAAACATCCAACGGAAAGAGCATAAATACTCAATACCATATAAAAAAATCCATGTTAGTAACAATAAATTGCTTTTGGTTACAATTTTAATTACATTCAATAACATTAATATAACAACAGACCCAATGCAGATAACTGTTGGATATGATATATGCCCTTAAGACAATTAGGGCGATATATCTTAATTATGTAATAGTACGAATAATTTGTTTAATCAATAAAGGCATTTAATCTTTTGTTTATATCAATATGCTTGTATATATTCATTGATGTATGCAAAAGTCCTTGACATATTATAGCATGAAGTCAGAGAAATTATAGTTGGACTATATTTGGTGGAACCTGCTTCATGTGCAATTATGATTATATCTAAACTATCCCTAGTTATAGTTTCACCAAGAAAGGATATTGATGAAACGGAAAGACTAGCATGTGGTCAACTTTCTTGGAAAGGGTCCAAGCAGTTAATCTCCTAAAGACTGAAGGTGGTGCCTTAAGTTTGACACATGGATATATTTGGGTGATATATTGGAGACCACAGCAAGATAAACACTTGGTATATATATCAATGTGTTAGTATTTATCTTCATGCAATAAGCTTTGCGAATGTCCTCACACTTGAGATGCTAGCTACCTTGTGTGGTACTATTGCTATACTTTGGGTCATTACTATGCACTCATTAATTTAGGGTGCTACGGGTGATTACGGGTATAATGATAACAACACGTTGGTAGGCTGAGTAGTCGGAAAGAATCCATCGCTCCAGATATATTAAGGAGTTGTACCTGGCCACTTGTTGAAGTGATGATTGCCATAAACCTTTGATCAGAGTATGTGTTTGATAGAAATGGTTTCTAGTCAAACACACTATGGTAAAAGGCAATATACTTTGGTAGCAAGTAAATAACTGGGATAGTTTGGAGCAACCTTGCTATTAGTGGGTTAACACTTTCACCGAACCCAATAAACCAGATGGTACTAATATTAAAGAATGGAAGGAATTTATCGCAATGAATAACTATTGCATTAACCGGGATTAAGTCATAAGCATAAATGGCATTCCGAGTAATGGGGGATGGTAGACCCTTGCTAGAGGCGTACTACAATCGTTTAAGGTAATCGAGTTCTATTCATGGTCTAGAGCATCGAGCCAATGGTTCCATTAGAACAAGGGTTGGTTAAGCCTTAACAGCTCAATACTTCGGGATCCTATAAGGTCACACACATTGGACCTTCATCGGACTAAGTAAAGAACTAATAGATCTATTCCATTACAAAATATATATAACTTAAATAATAATTGGATTATTATTTGATTGATTAAAATTGATTAAATCAATTTTGGATAAACCAAAGTATTTATTTTGACCAGTAACTAATTAATTAGAGTCATAAATAAATTATAATTGATTAGATCAATTTTGGTTGGACCAAGAAATTTATTTTGACTAGTGACTAATTTATTAGGGTCAGAAAATAAATATTTGAAAAAGGATTAAAAGGGGAATTTTGCATTGGCGAGTTTAATTGGACTGAGAGTATAAAAGTATTTTGTATAGGCTCGAGTGTGCGGGTATACACCGAAAAGTGTGCATTGCCCGCGGCAGCCCATATTGACTTGTGCACACACCGTCGCGGTAGCCCATGAAAATGGGCCCCATGTTGACTTGTGCACACAGCGTGTACACACTGCGTGCACAAGGGATAGGAGTAATTAATTACTCTCATCCCACATGGAATAAGGGGGAGCATTTTTGCTCCCCCAAGCCTATATATAGGCTATTCCCTTTCCTTTCAAATTGTATCAAGCTCAAAGCATAAATCCTAAGCGAGATAATTAATCTCTCGAGTAATTGAGCAAGTTATTTTTGTGGAGCCTGAATTTATTCGGGCATCGCTAGTTTATATATTTTGGGTGAGGCTTCTAGAGTGGTCTAGCAACTACTCGAGGCTTCTTAATTCTTCCTCTTGGGGAGGTTTTGGTTGGCGGGGTTCGTGTGGATACTGATAGAGGCTATCCTACGATTGGAGGCTTGTGCAAGAAGGTTCTGCAAAAGCACGCTTCAACTGGTAAGTTCTTTTTCTTTCTCTTTTAATTATTGAGTCTTTTTCTTTAAGTGTTTTTAGACTTAATAAATATGCTTAGGTTATTTTTGCGTGCTTAGTTTATTTTATGCTTAGGTTATAACTTAGAGTTATAACATGCTTAGTATAAAATAATTATGCTAGGATATAATTTGGAATTATGGTATGCCTAGTCCTTTAGCATGCTAACCTAGGTAGAGAATTATTTAGTTACGGTTTTATTTAATTTATATGCAACTAATAGGAGTTCCTGGGGATAGGGACAAAATTTTGAATTTCCGCCAAGCTTCTTATGCATGTTCAATTTGACTGTCAGTTCCCAACAGTGGTATCAGAGCCTGCCTATTTAGTGCATAATTAAGTTAAAAGCAAACTAAATATTATTTTCTAAATGAAATGATTTGTTTATTTAATTGTTTGGAACAATATATATAAACTTGTGCCTTTCATTTCAAGGTTAGAAAATAGTTATGAATAATTTTGAATAAGCTTACTCAATTACTCAAATTATACAAGTGACAATAATTTATTTAAATTACATGGGTTATAGATGCTCCCAATTTACATGAATCGGAAGAACGAAATTTATTATTTCAAGAGAATCCATTGGTCTTCAAGTTTGTGCCCGTATTTGTTCTAGCTAAGGATTGGACTTGGTGTCTACTCCTCATAGGGCACCTCTCCTATCTGGGAACCTATATCGGTGCAATTTGAATTGACCAACCGGGGGATTAATATGAACTAATTTATTTCTAGTATATAAGATGGTGCTTATATATGTTTCTATAACAAAGTAAAAAAATTAAATTTATTGAATAAAAGCTTAAAGGAAATGCAATATAAATATAATAAATAAAAGTGTTAATTATTTTGCATATAATATAGGTTGATTGAATAATTATAATAAAGAGTTGAACCCACCTAAGGTTAGACCTTATAAATTAATTCTAAAATTCCCTGAATCAATACAAGTTATTATAATTTTGTCCATCTGATAAAATCCTAGATTGGGTGAGACATTTAACACCAATAAAATTCCAAAGTAAATATATTAAGGCAAGTTATAGTCTTCCTTACTCAAATTTACAATACGGTCTCTTTGGGCTATCAAAGTGCTACGCAAAGCGTTCCTTCTAGTCCAAATTGATTTGTTGTAAAGTTTGAGATAGGGCCTGCCTTAACAGAGTTGGGGTAGTGCACCATAAAATTGGGGGCTAGGCCTAGATCTGAGATATATTCAAGGAGATGCTAATATAAGAGCACACATCCCTTGAGATTAGGGAACTTGAATGAATTAGCAATTGCATGCGATGCAAATGGAACGGGATTATGACTTACTATTATGACTTAACTCATAAAATTGGGGGTTGTAATAGACTAGTTTTAGATGCTACCTACTAGGAAATTTAGCTGGGCTAAAATTCACGAATTCAATAGAATGGGGTATTGTAAATTTCGAAGAAAATAGTAGGAAAATGTATTTAATTAAAAGTCCTCATATTAAATACATGTACTTAAACTAATATCTAAACACTTTTCTTTTCTTATATCTTAGGTTGAAAATGGCTTCCAATTTTAATATCCGTATGTTACTTGACACCAAATTGAATGGCTCGAACTTTTCTGATTGGTTTCGAGTAGTGAGAATAGTTCTTATATCCGAGGGAATTGCCGATGTCCTAAGTGAAATTTTCCTTGTAGAACCTGATGTTGAGGATCATGTGGAACATGATGCCTGGTTGAAGCACAAGAAAGATTGTGAGACTGCCATGTGTATTATGTTGGGGTCCATGAATCCTGAGCTTCAGAAACAACATGAGAACATGCTCTTAGAGGATATGGTTCTCCATCTTGAAGAACTCTTTTCGGAGAGGGAGAGGATAGAGAGGTATGAGACCTCCAAGCTCCTTTTCGGGACCAAGTTGCAGGCTGGCACCTCTGCCTCTCAGCATGTACTAAAACTCTTGGGATACCTTGAGAAGCTGAATCGATTGGGATTCGAGATGAATCATGACTTGAGCATTGACCTTGTGTTGATGTCCTTGACAGATAGTTACTCAGGCTTCGTGACTAACTATTACATGAACAAGATTAATTCAACTATCCCTGAACTAATCAACATGTTGAAAACAGTAGAACCTCAGATCAAGAAGGATCAGAAACCTCTACTGTTGGTTGAAAAAGGCAAGGCTTCTAAGAAGAAGAAGCAGGCACTAGGTGCCAAGAAAAGAATCAGTAAGAAGAAGAATGAAAAGAAGGCATCTAAGTATGTCTGCTTCCAATGTAGGAAACCGGGACATTGGAAGAGGGATTGCAAAGCTCCTGCTTCTGAGCATTTGAAGAATAAGCCTACAGAGGCATCTACTTCAGGTATGTTTGTAATTGAAAACTTTGCTACTTTTTTGAGAGAATCCACTTAGGTATTGGATACTAGTTGTGGTTCTCATATTTGTACTTCTGTGCAGGGACTAAGGAACTGTAGAAAACTTGCAAAAGGGGAGATGGACCTATGAGAGTTGCTGCATTAGCCGTAGGGAGCTTTAGTCTTGTTTTTCCAAGTGGACTTGTTTTAGTTTTGAATAATTGCTACTACATTCCAAGTGTTACTAAGAATATTGTATCTGTTGCATGTTTAGCAGCAGAAGGATTTGAAATTTTATTTTGGAATAATAATTGTCAAATTCGTTTGAATAATACTCTTTATGGTTATGGAATGTTGAAAGGTGGCATTTATATTCTTGATACTAAAACATAAGTTTTCAATATAAATAATGTGAAGAAAGTTAAATTAGATAATGAGAATTCCTTCTACTAATGGCATTGCCGTTTAGGCCACATAAACAAAGATCGCTTAACCAAGTTGCATAAGCGTGGAGACTTGGGCCCAATAGACTTGGAGTCTTATGGTGATTGTGAACCTTGTTTAAAAGGAAAAATGACAAAGTTACTCTTTAAAGGAAAGGGTGAACAAGCTATGAGTACATTGGAACTTATACACACTGATGTGTGTGGTCCAATGAGTGTTCAGGCACTAGGAGTGTACTCTTACTTCATAACCTTTATTGATGATTACTCACGATATGGTTATTTGTACTTGATGAAGGACGAGTCTGAAAGTTTTGAAAAATCTAAACTATTTAGAGCTGAAGTAGAGAAACAGATTGAGAAAAGTATTAAAACACTTTGATCGGATCGAGGTGGAGAATACTTAAGTCAGGAGTTTCAGGATTATCTAAAGGAAAACGGGATAGTTCCCCAGTGGACCCCTCCTTATACACCCCAACACAATGGAGTGTCAGAAAGGAGGAATATAACTTTATTAGATATGGTCAGGTCCATGATGAGCCATGCAGTTCTTAGTAAATCATTTTGGGAATATGCACTAGAGAGCACGGTTTATGTCTTAAATAGAGTGCCCTCTAAATTAGTTGATTTTATACCTTATGAAAGATGGTGTAACAAAAAGCCAACTCTAAGTCACGTAAGAGTATGGGGCTGTCCTGCCATGATAAAGAGAATAGCGTCGGATAAGCTAAATGCTAAGGCTGACAAATGTCTATTCATTGGATATCCAAAGGAAACAATTGGATATCTGTTTTACCAACCAGAAGCATAAAAGGTATTTGTGTCTCGAAATGCTCACTTTTTGGAAAAGGAACACTTACTTGCAAAAGTTAGTGGGAGCAATATTGAAATGGAAGTTCAAGAGAAAGAGACAAACAATCAACTGATTAACCCCGTTCTAGATACACAAGAGAGTGTGATCGAAGAACAACCTGTCGAAACACAATCATTGCGAAGATCAGGTCATGTTCATAAGGGTCCCGATAGATATGGGTTTATCATCACTAATGATAAGAAACTATATCTTATGGAGGATGATGAACCAAGGACATATGGTGAGGCAATGAAAAGCTCAGATTCTGATAAATGGCAAAAGGCCATGAAATCAGAAATGGATTCCATGTACGAGAACCAAGTTTGGAATTTGGTTGATGCACCGCAAGAGGTTAGACCAATTGGGTGGAAATGGGTCTTCAAGAAGAAGACAGACATGGACAGTAATGTAATTACCTATAAAGTAAGGTTGGTTGTGAAAGGTTATAGTTAATGGGAAGGTACTGACTATGATGAAACCTTCTCACCGGTAGCCATGCTTAAATCCATAAGGATACTCCTCGTCATTGCTGCTCATTACGATTATGAGATATGGCAGATGGATGTAAAAACAACATTCCTAAATGGGGATTTAGACCGGAATGTGTATATGACACAACCTGAGGGTTTTACATCTCAGAATGGCTCAAAGGTATGCAAGATACAAAGATCCATTTATGGACTTAAGCAGGCATCCAGGAGTTGGAATATAAGGTTTGATCAGACAATCCGGGAACTGGATTTCTGCCTAAATGCGAATGAGCCTTGTGTTTACAAGAAGGTTAGTGGGAGTGCAGTCGTTTTTCTAGTATTGTATGTTGATGACATTTTGCTAATAGGAAACGGCATTTCTCTTCTTCAAAACGTTAAAGTATGGTTGTCAAGAAAGTTCTCCATGAAAGACCTTGGTGAAGCAGCATTTATACTAGGTATAAAGATCTACAGGGATATATCCAAGAGGCTGTTAGGTCTTTCTCAAAGTACATATATAAACAAGGTGTTGAATAGGTTCAACCTTGAGCATTCTAAGAAAGGTTATCTCCCAATGACAAAGGGGATTAACCTATCTAAGGCTGAGTGTCTGAAGATAGCTCAGGAGAGAATGCCCATTAAGGATATACCCTATGCATCCACAATAGGATCCATCATGTATGTTATGATATGTACTAGGCCGGATGTCTCTCAGGCTTTGAGCTTTACCAGCAGATATCAATCAGATCCAGGTGAAAAGCACTAGATGCCCGTCAAGGTAATCCTTAAGTACTTGAGAAGGACTAAGGATGAGTTCTTGATTTATGGAGAAGGTGACCTCACTATCAAAGGTTACACTGACGCGAGTTTTCAATCTGACAAGGATGACTTTAAGTCTCAGTCAAGTTTTGTGTATGTGTTAAATGGAGGGGCAAGAGTTCCAAGCAAGAAACTACTGCTGATTCAACCACGAAATCTGAATACATTGCTGCATGCAAAGCAGCAAAAGAAGCTGTCTGGTTAAAGGGATTTATTGGTGATCTCGGTGTGGTGCTTGAGGTTGTTAATCCAATTAATTTATATTGTGATAACAATGGTGCCATAGCTCAGGCAAAGGAACCACGGTCTTATCAGAAAAACAGACATGTATCCAGAAAGTAACATATAATCAGGGAGATTGTTGATGCTAAGATAATAAGATTAGAATATGTACCCACTGATCAGAACCTCGCGGATGGTCTGACAAAGCCATTGACTCAAGTCAAACATGACCAGCATGTTAAAGCATATGGATTAAAACATATGGCTAATTGGCCTTAGTGCAAGTGGGAGTTTGTTGGATATGATGTATGCCCTTAAGGCAATTAGGGTGATATATCTTAATTATGTAATAGTACGAATAATTTGTTTAATCAATAAAGGCCTTTAATCTTTTGTTTATATCAATATGCTTGTATATATTCATTGATGTATGCAAAAGTCCCTGACATATCATAGCATGAAGTCAGAGAAATTATAGTTGGACTATATTTGGTGGAACCTGCTTCATGTGCAATTATGATTATGTCTAAACTATCCCTAGTCATAGTTTCATCAAGAAAGGATATTGATGAAACGAAAAGACTAGCATGTGGTCAACTTTCTTGGAAAGGGTCCAAGCAGTTAATCTCCTAAAGACTGAAGGTGGTGCCCTACGTTTGACACATGGATATATCTGGGAGATATATTGGAGACCACAGCAAGATAAACACTTGGTATATATATCAATGTGTTAGTGTTTATCTTCATGGAATAAGCTTTGCGAATGTCCTCATACTTGAGATGCTAGCTACCTTGTGTGGTACTATTGCTATACTTTGGGTCATTACTATGCACTTATTAATTTAGGGTGCTACGGGTGATTACGGGTATAGCGATGACAACACGTTGGTAGGCTGAGTAGTCGGAAAGAATCCATCACTCCGGATATATTAAGGAGTTGTACCTGGCCACTTGTTGAAGTGATGATTGCCATAAACCTCTGATCAGAGTATGTGTTTGATAGAAATGGTTTCTAGTCAAACACACTATGGTAAAAGGCAATATACTTCGGTAACAAGTAAATAACTGGGATAGCTTGGAGCAACCTTGCTATTAGTGGGTTAACACTTTAACTGAACCCGATAAACCAGATGGTACTAATATTGAAGAATGGAAGGAATTTATCGATCTGGATAACTATTGCATTAACCGGGATTAAGTCATAAGCATAAATGACATTTCGAGTAATGGGGGATGGTAGACCCTTGCTAGAGGTGTACTACAGTCGTTCAAGGTAATTGAGTTCTATTCACAGTCTAGAGCATTAAGCCAATGGTTCCATTAGAACAAGGGTTGGTTAAGCCTTAACAGCTCAATACTTCGGGATCCTATAAGGTCACACACATTGGACATTCATCGGACTAAGTAAAGAACTAATAGATTTATTTTATTACAAAATATATATAACTTAAATAATAATTGGATTATTATTTGATTGGTTAAAATTGATTAGATCAATTTTGGATAAACCAAAGTATGCATTTTGACCGGTAACTAATTAATTAGAGTCATAAATAAATTATAATTGATTAGATCAATTTTGGTTGGACCAAGAAATTTATTTTGACTGGTGACTAATTTATTAGGGTCAGAAAATAAATATTTAAAAAAGAATTAAAAGGGGAATTTTGCATTGGCGAGCTTAATTAGACCGAGAGTATAAAAATATTTTGTACAGACTCAAGTATGCAGAAGTACACCGAAAAATGTACGAACAAATTACTCGCGGCAGCCCATTTTACGCAGCCCATGTTGACTTGTGCACACAGCGTGTACACGCACAAGGGATGAGAGTAATTAATTACTCTCATCCCACATCGAATAAGGGGAGTAATTTGCTCCCCCAAACCCATATATAGACTATTCTCTTTCCTTTCAAATTGTATCAAACTCAAAGCATAAATCCTAAGCGAGATAATTAATCTCTCGGGTAATTGAGCAAGTTATTTTTGTGGAGCCTGAATTTATTCAGGCACCGCTAGTTTATATATTTTGGGTGAGGCTTCTAGTGGTCTAACAACTACTCGAGGTTTTTTAGTTCTTCCTCTTGGGGAGGTTTTGGTTGGCGGGGTTCGTGTGGATACTAATAGAGGCTATCCTACGATTGGAGGCTTGTGCAAGAAGGTTCTGCAAAAGCACGCTTCAATTGGTAGGTTCTTTTTCTCTCTCTTTTAATTATTAAGTCTTTTTCTTTAAGTATTTTTAGACTTAATAATTATGCTTATGTTATTTTTGCGTGCTTAATTTATTTTATGCTTAGGTTATAACTTAGAGTTATAACATGCTTAGTATAAAATAAATATGCTAGGATATAATTTGGAATTATAGTAGCCTAGTCCTTTAGCATGCTAACCTAGGTAGAGAATTATTTAGTTAAGGCTTTATTTATTTTATATGCAACTAATAGGAGTTTCTGGGGACATGGACAAAATTTTGAATCTCCGCCATGCCTCTTATGCATGTTCAAATTGACTGTCAGTTCCCAACAATAACTTGGTTACATCTTGACCTATTCACGGGCCGAAGTACATCTCGACCTCGCTTGAGCCCACTCTAATAGGCTTGGGTTGGACACTCATTTTATTATAAATCCTAAACCCGTTAAAAGTCTGAAATTTTATGGCCTTAACTTGGTTGTTAATATAAATATTCAAGTGCTGCTTGACAAATAATAATTCTACTTATAAAAATTTATACATTATAGATAACAATTTATTTATATTTTTATGTTTTACTATTGAATTTTTACAATATATCTTACTATTTATTAGATTATTCAACTAAAAATAAATTTATACAAATTTAAACATATTTCTGTAAAATGGTTTATTTACTCCTAAAAATGTATAAGAAAAAATTATTCTTGAACCTTGTATCGGGCTAGAAAATAGCTACTTAAATTCGACTCGAGTCCAACATGACCCAAAATTTTAAGTGTAACGAGGTCTGTCCCACCAACTGGACAAATAGTTCTAGTTAACATCATTAATTAATCATCACATAACTCAAAAGAAAAAGGTTTTTTGGTCCATTGAAGGGTAATTGCGGTCACTAAAATATGCCGACAAAGTACAATTAGATATAACACACACGTTAACATAATGGAATTCGAACAGCTTAGAATTAATTATTTAATCAACAAACAAAATTTCAGAAAAACAATAACAGTGCTTTAATTTAATCTATAAACGCGGACACTTCTCTTCCACTCTCTGGCTAACCAAATAGAACTGGAAAAGAGAAGCAGAAAGAACAGCGACAGCTAAAATGGCGAATAACACCATCTTCTTTCACAAATCAATTCCCCTACTCCTTTTTCTTATCTCTTTCTCTCTTTTTCTATTTCCTTTCACTTCTTCTTCTCTAAAGACTCTTCCTTTTTCCGGTAAATCTCTCTCATTTCTCCCAATTTCTTACTTTTTGTCACAGTTTTTTCTTTGGGTTCCTGAAAGTTTTTCCTTTTTTTGAGTTTTGATGGTCTAATGTAAAAATGACTGTTTTTAGGGTTCTGATGGGAAATTTTTGTTTTTTTAGAGAGTGTTGCTGTTGATTTGGAGAATGATTTTGTGTTGCCATTGGAAACAAGGAGGGTTCTTGAAGTTCAAGAAGATCACTCAAATTCCACTTTGATTCTTGCTGACAAAAGAACAAGAAGAAGAGATCCCTTGAATGATTTGAAGCGTTATTCTGGTGGTTTTAATATCAGTTCGGATCATTACTGGGCTGTAAGTTTTTCTTTTTCTTAGCTGTAACTGTAACTGTAAATGTTTCTCTTTTTCAGTTTCTTGATTTTGGTCGAATACATGTACTTGTGTTTGTTATGGTCTTTTCTAATGCTTGGATTGAATTTTATGTTTTGTTTATCTGATTGTCGGTTAAAATCTCACATTTGGTTGTTTTTCAATCTTTTGCTTTTATTTTGTATTTTTGTATCATAGAAAAAATACATCAATTGGGATTTATTCCACTCTGTTTACCTCCTTTTTATTTTAAATGGTTGTATACATGATATAAAACCTCTTGTAACTTGTTTAAATTGGTAGTTCAAGAGCTGATTTACCACTCTTATTCCTGCTATAAGACCCATTCTTAAACTTTAATGATATACATATTTGTATGTCCACAACAGTTCTTTTTTTGTTTAGCAAGAACCAAATATAAGGTCTTCATAGCATTTTTTTCATGGAAAAATTACTGTTATGATCATAAAGAAAAATACACTGTATCAATTGTGTTCTAATGGATGATTTTGCTCCTAAAAATTGACTTCTTTTCTCAAATTCTGTATGGTATGTTTAGAAGGTGTTAGGCTCAATAATAAATTACGAGAAAAATAATAGCAGCAGAATAAAAGACACGCAAATTTTTATGTGGAAACCCCAAATGAATTAGGAAAAAACCACGGGACCAACTCCGAATAATTCTTCCACTATGAAAATAATAGTAGGTACACCAAGAGATTACAAAATAGTGGCACTCAAGTATTTCCCAAAACCTCACTATTTTTCTCTCTTATCCAGCTCTTAGGAACCCTTTTCCTAAGGCTCTCTACACAGATAACATTTTTATCTGTGTTTCTTCTCTCTTGCTCTCTTCTGCTCTGCTTTTGCTCTCTTACTTAAAATGAGCAAAACCTCCTCTATTTATAGGAGATTCAAAACGCGTATGGCCGAATTGTGCACAGTAATTTTGCTGTGCACTTTTTGAAAAAATACGCTGTCGACATGCCTTTTTGTATAATTTAATATTGTGGGTCCCACTAGTTAGAGGGACACCACACAACAAATCTCCCCCTCCCGACTACATTGTGGGACTCTCCATCCCGATTACTTTGATGCACTGATCGAACTTTTCTTTTGGAACGACCTTTGTCAGCATATCAGCAGCATTATTGTTTGTATGAATCTTCTGCAACTTGAACTGTTTTTCTTCAATGACAAGTCTGAGCCGATGATACCTTACATCAATATGTTTCGTCCGTGCATGGTACATAGTATTTTTGCTCAAGTCTAATGCACTTTGACTATCACAATAAACTACGTATTCTTCTTGTTGCACACCCAATTCGGTAAAGAATTGCTTTAACCAAAGCATTTCCTTTCATGCTTCCGCTGCTGCAACGTACTCTGCTTTGGTTGTTGATAACGAAACACATTTTTGTAACCATGACTGCCATGAAATAGCTCCCCCTGAGAATGTAAATAAGTAACTCGATGTAGATTTTCTTTTATCAAGGTCACCAGCCATATCTGGATCTGTGTAACCAACAAGTGCAGATTTTTCAACTCCAAAAGTTAAACATAACTTTGAAGTTCCTCTCAGGTATCTGAAGATCCATTTTACTGCTTCCCAATGTGTGTTCTGGGGATTTGACAGGAATCTACTCATAACTCCAACTGCATGAGCGATGCCTGGTCTAGTACACACCATTGCATACATCAAACTGCCGACCGCTGAAGAATATGGAACATTTGACATGTCTTCTTTATTTTTCTCTTTTGAAGGGTAGGATTTCTTACTCAACTTGAAATGAGCGGCAAGTGGAGTGCTAACTGGTTTAACATTCTTCATATTGAACCTTTCTAGTACCCGTTCAATATATTTTTCTTGCGATAACCACAGCTTGCTGGACCTTCGATCTCGGGTAATCTCCATTCTAAGAATTCGCCTTACCGGTCCCAAATCCTTCATGTAAACGCCTTAGACAAAGCACACTTCAACTTACTAATCATTTTGGCATCTGGTCCAACGATTAGTATATCATCAACATATAAGAGAAGAATGATAAATTTTCCATCAGGGAGTTTCTGGACATATACACATGGATTAGCTTTTGTCTTGTATCCTTGATTCACTATGAAGGAATCAAACTTTTTATACCATTGTCCCAGGGCTTGTTTTAACCCATACAAACTTTTCTTCAGGCGACAAACCATATCCTCCTTTCCCTTAACCTTGAAACCTTCTGGTTGTTCCATATAAATTTCTTCTTATAAATCCCCATGCAAGAACGCGGTCTTTACATCAAGCTATTCTAACTCAAGGTTCAAGCTGGTTACAAGACCTAATGCAACTCGAATGGAACTCATTTTCACAACTGGTGAAATTTTTTTATCAAAGTCGATACCTTTCTTTTGAGTAAATCTTTTGACGACCAATCGAGCTTTGTATCTCACTTGGTTTCCATCATCTTTCTTCAGCTTGTACACCCATTTGTTCTTGAGTGTTCTCTTCCCTTTAGGAAGTTTCACCAGCTCGGACGTGTCATTCTTCTTTAAAGAATTCATCTCCTCCTGCATGGCCTTCATCCAACAGTCTTTATCTTTACAAGATTGCACATCTTGGAAGCTTTCAGGCTCCCTCTTATCAGTGATTAAAATATAATCAGAACTAGAGTATTTTGTAGATGGTTGGCGTTCTCTGATTGACCTCCTTAATTGAGGTTCTTCTTCTGGTAGAATGGGGTTCTCTGGCTCCCCCTGCTCAATACCCTCTTCATTCGTATCTTCATCTACAATCGTATCTTGATCCCTCACAACTTTCTCTTCTTCTCCATCTTGTTCTGATTCATGCATTCTTCTTTCTGTGGCATCATATGTTAGAATGCTCTCTGGTGTAATATCGATAACACCATTACTTGTAGATCTTTCACTAATGATATCATTCTCATGAAATACAAGTATCTTCTTTCTCCAATGGATTCTGTATCCATGGGACCACAAACGGCAGAGTGTACCAACTCTTAACTTATTATTTCTCCTTCTAGAGCTTTTCTGAAATGAAACTCGATGTTGCTTCCTAAATAAACAGTGATCACACGGGTTAATTTTTCCTTTGGCTAATGGGATGAGGGACTTCTTAGCCAGTATGTTCAACCCTTTCTCCCTAACATGCGCCAGTCGCCTATGCCACAAATTTGGTGAAGCATCATCTTCAACTGTATTCAGTTGACCCGCACATAATATCGCTTGCGTTTTGTATAGCGAGCAACACAATCTTCCTTTAGCCACCACCAACGATCCTTTGGTGAGTTTCCAATTTCCATCGCCTGTATGGTTGTGATAACCTTCCTTGTCCAATACTCTAGCAGACAATAGGTTCAACCGAAGATCTGGAATGTGTCGCATATTTTTAAGTGTTAATGTGCATCCGACACTTGTCTTTACGCAGATATCGCCGATTCCCACCATTTGCGAGACCCTATTATTTCCCATTTTAATAGTACCATAATCGCCCGCTTTATAGGTTGAGAAGTATTCCCTTTTTGGAACACAGTGGTATGAGGCACCATAATCTACAATCCATTCGGTATCTGCATCTCCAACATGACAACAATCTGCATCATGAGATACTAAAGCCACCTCTCCATCTTTTATTGTGACTGTAGCAGATGTATTTTTGTCATTATCATGACTTCGGTTTGCATTCTCTTGTTTAAAGAAACGGCAGTTCCTTTTGAGATGACCCTGCTTTCCACAGTGGGAGCATGACCTCTTCTCCTGGGACTTGGATCTATCTTTCGATTTTCCATTCCCATGACCTCTACTCTTGCTTCGGTCCCTATTCTCTGTGACAAGGGCTTGTGAACTAGTATTGGCAACGTCCCTTCTATGAAGCTCTTCATTAAGTAGACTATTCTTTACCATAGAAATTGTTACCACACCATTTGGAGCTGAGTTAATCAATGATACAACAAGAGTATCCTAGCTATCTGGTAGAGTTCCCATCAAAAGACATGCTTGCATCTCATCATCCAAAGACATACCGGTGACTGCTAACTAACGAATCCTTCAAGGTCGTTCAGGTGCTGTGTGATTGATCGTCCCTCTGTCAGTTTCAAGTTCATGACTTTGCGAATCATGAGCACTTTTCCTTTAGCATTTTTAGCGTGGTACATATCCTCTAGCTTCTTCCAGAGAACTTTGGGATCTGTTTCGTTCCTCACGTGGTTGTACAGGCTAGCATCTATCCATTGGCGTATTGTACCCAATGTCTGCCTCTTCAACTTTATCCACTGCTGTTCTTTCATATCCTTCGGCTTTGCGTCGTCACCCTCAATTGGATCATACAATTCTTTGCAATTGAGGTAGTCTTCCATTCTGGAGATCCACATTGAATAATATGTATCCGTCAATTTGATCATTGCACTGTCGTTCGCCATGTCGAAACTTTAAAATATGGCAAAATT
Source organism: Euphorbia pulcherrima (assembly GCA_947683365.1). NCBI lineage: Eukaryota > Viridiplantae > Streptophyta > Magnoliopsida > Malpighiales > Euphorbiaceae > Euphorbia > Euphorbia pulcherrima. The sequence goes on along the minus strand of CANTUS010000015.1, from coordinate 32,765,090 downwards.
TTACTATCCACGTAAATAGTGACTGTATATGTGAATAGTACCAAATACCCAAATAATACTTTTATATTGGAATAGTAACAGTATGCCTCCCGTATACTTGAATAATACTATTCATAAAATGACCAAATATGAATAATATTATTCAAGTTACTATTTTACTAAGTTACTATTTTACTATTCACTCAAATTGCGTATCTGCGACGTTTTTTTTGAACGGATTGCGCCATCGGATTCGCCTTAATTTTCTCGTCGTCGTGGTACATTTATTTTTGAAAAATATATCCACGGATTCTACTGATAAAATAACCTTCGGCTCTGGTACCACTTGTTAGGCCCAATAATAAATTACGAGAAAAATAATAGCAGCAGAATAAAAGACACGTAGATTTTTATGTGGAAACCCCAAATGAATTAGGGAAAAACCACGGGACCAACTCCGAATAATTCTTTCACTATGAAAATAATAGTAGGTGCACCAAGAGATTACAAAATAGTGGCACTCAAGTATTTCCCTAAACCTCACTATTTTTCTCTCTTACCCAGCTCTTAGGAACCTTTTTCCTAAGGCTCTCTACACAGATTACATTTTTATCTGTGTTTCTTCTCTCTTGCTCTCTTCTGCTCTGCTTTTGCTCTCTTACTGAAAATGAGCAAAACCTCCTCTATTTATAGGAGATTCAAAACGCGTATGGCCGAATTGTGCACAGTAATTTTACTGTACACTTATTGAAAAAATACGCTGTCGACATGCCTCTTTTTTTATAATTTAATATTGTGGGTCCCACAAGTTGGAGGGACACCACACAACAGAAGGGAAAGGAATTCAGTTCAATTCATTTTAGAAATATTGCTTTACCTGAATCCGTTGTTAAATTTAATTATTCAGATTTCTGATGGAATTTTTCGGATCGGTTTATGTTTATACTAATTGAAATGTGCAAAGATGCAGTCCGTGGCGTTAACAGCAGCTCCCTTCTTTATAATTGGCGGTATTTGGTTTGCTCTCTTTGGTCTGACATTGGCATGTATATGTATATGCCGTTGCTGCTGTCCACGAGAACCTTATGGCTATTCTCGAACGTGTTACGCTCTTTCTCTCATTTTCCTCGTCCTCTTCACAATTTGTGCCATGTAATCAATTAACCCTTTCCCATTTTGCTACTTCATATTTCTTAGGCTTAATGGATTTTCAAGTACTTGAACTTGTCATAGAAAACATATTGCACCCATGAACTTTCAAAGTGGCTCTGTAGCTCCCCAACTTTCAAAAAGTGCACCACTTTGCTCCCTGAATGCCACGTCCTAGCTTTTGATTGGTTTGACTTTTCAAAGATGTCATTTTTCTAATTTTCTCTCTCTAATCAGAAGATGTGGCATTCAAGGAGCTAAGTGATGCACTTTATGAAAGTTGTGGGAGCTATAGGGTCACTTTGGAATTTCAGGCATAGTTGTCAAAGGCGCGCGCCCGCGACCCTTGGTGCCTCGCCAACCTACAGGCTAGGTGGTGCACGCCTCAGGGACACTTCTATTTTTTAGGGTTTTAACTTGTATTAATATGTGTTGCCCATCAATGTTTTAAGAGTTTTAATAATAATTCATGGCTAGATAATTCCTAATTCAATTCCAATATAGACTATAGATTAAGTCAAGACTAGATATTATTGATGCGGTATGCAAATTTTACATACATATGTACATCTAACAATTCTCTTAGTTCTTTTTCTAGTATTGTTATTGCATTTAACTTCACTTTTCAAGTAAATATTTTTTGCAAAATTTTTGCGACTAACATACCTTTGGCGCGCCTGGCCCCTTTGCGCCTCTAACAACTATGACGGTAAATTTTTTGGACCAGTTCAGGTACCTGGAGATGTATTAGACCTAGTTATGTAAAATTTTCCATCTCATTATTGGCTTTTTGTAACTTGATTCCAGCGTGGGTTGCATCGTTTTGTACACGGGTCAACAGAAATTTCATAGCATCACAACACACACATTGGGGTATGTTGTGAACCAGGCGAATGTCACAGCTGAAAACCTTAGCAATGTGTCGAGTTATCTTGCTGCAGCCAAAGACGTTTCTGTGGATTCAGTTTTTCTTCCAGCTAATGTCAGGGCTAGCATTGCGGATATTGAAACCAAGATCAATTCCTCTACCAATACCCTTTCGAATCATACACGGGAAAATTCTAAAGATATTCAAGATGGTTTGGACAGCATGTAAGAAAAAAAAGCTACTTAAAACTGCTTAAATTCTTTATAATTCTTTTTGTTCTATGTTTATGTTGTTTTTGTATGTGCTGCAGGAGACTGGCTCTTATTATCCTTGCTGCCGTTATGCTTGCATTGGCTTTTCTTGGATTCTGTAAGCTTTTTCTTTGTTTCATTTTGACCTGGTTTGGTTCATGGTTTTTTTATGGTACATTATGGTTCTAATTTAAAATCTCTTTGTTTGGTTCCATAGTTCTTTTCGTAGTACGGTTCTTCATGGTAATTTCATGGTTCGGAAAACCATGAAATTAGAATCATGGATTTGGTGGGTCTCCTTCAAATTAAACTATTTTTAAAAAAAAAAACCATATTATACAATCTATCCATTCAGGAATATTTAAAAAGCCATGTCATACTATACCATACCATGCTATGCCGTACTTCGATGAACATCAACCAAACAGTAGTGAAAGGTTATTATTGATTTATGTGTTAAAACTTAATTTATGTTCTGATTTTATCGGATTCTTGCTGCAGTATTCTCGATCCTTGGGATGCAATGTCTGGTATACTTGTGAGTGATTCTTTGTTTCGATTTTATCTGAATTTCAGTCTCAAAATTTCTGAATGGTAATCATATGTTAATTGATGTAGCTTGGTAATCTTTGGGTGGATTCTTGTTGCTGGCACGTTCATTTTGTGTGGTGTGTTTCTTCTTCTTCACAAGTAAGTTCTTCTTCTTGACATGTTTGAAATTGTTTGTCTTGCAGAAAAGACCGGTTTCGATGTCTATAACCCGTTTAACGAGTATTGATATTGAAATATGGAGTTGAACTTAGTCTTGAGATTAATGAAACTCATGTGATATAGTTTACTGAAATGCTCTTGAATGTTGAGCTCAACGATGTATGAACAGTTCATTTGTATGGTATTAAAAAGTTTTCCTTGTAGAAAAGCATAAATTTGCTCATGAGACTAGAAGAAGATGCGATAGAAACTCGTTCCTCATTCATGCAAACCGTTCTAGTTTGTGATTTGAGAACTAAAGATAGTATTTAATTCATTTCTCAAGTAAAGATAGAGATAGATACACAAAACACGAACTTAATATCTGACGGAACTGAATGAGCTCTTAACAACAGCAATAGTATCTAGATTTGTGAGTAGTTGTTTGTACAAGTGTGAAACCAACTAGTTATATGAAGATTTTCGAAAGGCCCAATGCATCACCAGCTCCTTCAACTTGTCCCATTTCTCCTATTGCCTCTTATTCTTATTAATCCTCTCAACTTGGAAAAAGTGCACCAGTTTGCCTGCTTAGGCCATGTGTCAGCTTTTGGTTGGAGAGAGAAAAATCCGGAGAATGGCATCATTGAAAAAGTCAAACTAGCTAAAAGATGACGTGTGGCGTCCAGAGGTAAACTAGTGCACTTTCTGAAAGTAAAGGGGCTACGGGGACCTTTTCAAAGTTCGGGGGAGTGGGCGAAACGTAACAAGTTGAGGAACAGGTTATGTATTTTGCCTTCTCAAAATGCCATAAGATGTTCGCGTCATTTCCCTTATGACCTTTTAGAAAATTTTAGGGTGTGTCAGGAAATATTCTTTGGGATTTCTATTCATTTACATTATATGTGTAAACTTTTTGAATCTTGTATGAAAAATGATTTCAAATGAATTGAATTTTTCGGAAAAGAGAGGGTTAAGCTAATTTTGATAGCAGAGTAGAAAACAACAAGGAATGAAATCAAAATGCAGCAATATCTTAAACATTGATTCAAATTCATTTCAGTAATATCCTCTCTGTAAGAAATTAAACATAGCCGAGAAAAGTGGTTGAATAGGAACAGCAGATTGCTTAATATCGAATAGGAAAAACAGAAAGCATAATAGAACAATTGGAATTTTGTTTTTCGGAAACATAGCAACAATTTTGTTGGATTTTTTTTGTACTTGAAATTGAAACCAATACTAAAATATCCATGTTTTTTTTCGTGTTTCTCAGTGTGGTTGCTGATTCATGTGTGGCAATGGACGAATGGGTTCAAAACCCAACCGCTAAAACCGCAATGGACGATATTATCCCTTGCATCGACAATGCAACCGCTCAAGCAACTTTACAACAAACCAAAGTAGTCACTTATCAACTCGTAAATGTCGTCGATGGCGTCATCACCAACATCTCCAACCGAAATTTGCCGCCCATAGTGGGCCCACCCCTCTACTACAACCAATCGGGTCCTCTAGTCCCTGTGCTCTGCAATCCGTTCAATCCCGATTTAACAGAACGACAATGTGTTCCCGGTGAGGTGGAATTACGGAATGCTTCAAAGGTATGGAAAAGTTATACATGTGAAGTTTCGGGATCCGGAATTTGTACTACACTGGGTAGGATTACTCCGAGTTTGTATAACCAAATGGCATCCGCGGTCAACTTGAGCTATGGCTTGTATCATTACGGGCCTTTCTTGGTCAACTTGGAAGATTGTACTTTTGTTCGGGAAACATTGACCGAAATCCACGGGGATTATTGTCCCGATTTGAGGAAATTTTCGCAATGGATCTATATTGGACTAGTTATGGTGTCGGCAGCTGTGATGCTTTCTTTGATATTTTGGGTTATTTATGCGAGGGAACGAAGGCATCGCGTGTATACGAAGCAATTCATGGCTAGAGGGATGGAGGGCGAACATAAATTCGACCCGTAGAGATGTTGTAATTTATTTGTTAGGTTGGGTTTTAATGTGCATATTATATTATGGTAGTATAAATTTCAAGAACTTTGAATTTGGTACATTTGGTTAGTCAACCTTTATCTATTGAGAGGTGTTTGTGTGTGTGATGAGATGGTATTTTGCCTATATGATCAAAATGCATTGCAATGTCTTTATTTTATAATTTTTTTTGGTAATTAAGTTATTTTTTTTCCATATTACTCACATGTATCTTTAGAAAGATAACTTTGTCAGAATATAATCATGCTCGTTTAAATATTTAGAGGCAAATGTGATTTTCTAATGTCTGGCATATGAGAAAAAAAGGACTTTGCTTCGAAATATCATTGGAATCCAAATTTTTTAGAACATTTGAATTGAACTAGTGGATCTTACACAAATGCCAACAAATGCCAAAATATTTACATATATAACATCCTCCTTATTTATTTCTTATTTTTATTTTTTTATAGATAATTTACGGAATTACGCTGTATATAAGTCACCGATTTCTGTTTTTTCCTCAATAACGAATTCCGCTATCATTCATCTATGCAATTTTCTCTCTGAAATTCTGCTTCTTCTCGATCAATTATTACGATCTTCTTCTCCATTTGATTTCGCTTTTTCCTTTTCAAATCACTTCTATTCCTTCATGATTTCTCCGATTTGTGCGATTTGATCTTTGTTCTCAGTCCTTCGATTTTTGATTTTTTTCAATTTCTGTTGGTTTTGTTTGATTTTGTGTTTCTGATACTTATTTTCATTTGAATATTTACTGTTTTCATTGTTTTCAATGGATGGAAGATATCACGATTTTAGTTCATCACAATGGATTAGGGACTACTGAGCATAATTTTGTCTCTTTTACTGTAGCTGCGGGTTTGGTTTCTAGGTCTGCTAATTTCTCTGCGTTTAAATGTTATGTTCTTGAGTGTTTAATGTTAGATGAGAAGAATTTCGATATTAAAATTGAGTATCAAGTTGCAGATGGATATCCTCCATTGGAGATCAAGAATGATTTGGCTGTCCGTATATATCTTCAATTGAATGCTCAGACTAATGTGATAACTGAGTATCCTATGTGTGTAACAACATCATCTGTTGTTTCTGGTGATGCTCAAGGTGATTCCTGCTCTATTTTTTGCTTTACATTTGTTGTTGTTCAGTTTTTTATCAGTATTTTGATATCTCTGTCATATTTCCGTATGATATATAATAGCTATCTACTGGGTAACTATTAGATGAATGCTATTTTACTGGTTTATTTTAAGTAGTTGTCTATTAAATGTTTGTCGGACATCTACCAAATGCATACTAGATATCTATTAGACTGTGTGTTGTGTTTCAAAGTTTTTTTATCAGTCATGTAATATTTTTTTAGCACACATCTGATATCTTTGTATTAGGTATCTGGTGGTTCATTACTATATATATGGTACTTTTGAATTTGTTGTTTACATTCATTTGGTCTATGATTATATGCTTTTTTATATTGTAATTCTATATTTTCTTGAGTGCTATGTTTGTTTTGTCCATTGAACTGTTTATGTTTATCTTTGTAAGTTTCTTTTATGCTCACTATTTTGTACATGTTTGTTATCTATTTGTTATCAGGTTTTGTAGTGGAGGGAACTAGTAATAGTATTGTCCCTGCTTTGGAAGTAGATACTTTATCTAATCTGTGTCGTATTGATGGTGAAGTAGATTGTCATGATGACCATTCTGTTTACATAAGTAATATGTCTGATATGGCGTTAGACGAGATGCAAAGTTTGGCAGAAGCAGAATTGGGGCTAAGTTTTGTTGATGAGTTAGAGATTTCGGTTACAAATGTTGATTCGATTAAGGCTGGGCAGGTTTTTAAGGATAGGTATGTAGTTAAAGATGTTATGAGTTTTTATGCAATAAGAAATAATTTTCAATTCAAGATTCAGAAATCATGTCCCGAACAGTTATGGTTACGGTGTATTGATGAAAACTGCTCTTGGTATTTTAAAGCTTCAAGGACACGGAATGGGTTGTCTTTTGTTGTGAGGAAATATTGTGAAATTCATATATGTGACCTTGATGCAAGGAATGGTGATAAGAGGCAGGCTACAACTGATGTAGTTGCCAAATATGTTAAAAATACGTTGGTAAGTCATAGGAGGGTGTATAGACCATTTGATATTGTTAATGACTTGAAGGATCATTTGGGAGCAGATATTAATTACCAAAAAGCATGGCATGCGAAAGAAGAAGCATTGAAGATGATTAATGGATCACCATCTGAATCATATTATTCTTTATCGAGTTTGTTGTTTATGATTAGGGAAACTAATCCGGGCTCTGTAATAGATCTTGCGATTTGAATACCTCTTTATTGCGTTTTCAGCTTCTATTGAAGGTTGGAAACACTGTAGACCTGTCATTATTGTTGATGCTACATTTCTTACTACACGTTATAAGGGTGCTTTGTTGACTGCTTCTGCTCATGATGCGGTAGGTGCTTATTTTTGTTAACATGTCAGATAACTAATAGATATCTAGTAAGTATCTAGTGGATACCTCATAGATATGTATTAGTTATCTAGTACTTATTCCTATTTGAAGTTATTTTTTTATCATGCATTTCTGTCGTAACTCTTTTTTTGTTTTTTTCTTTTTTTGAATTGCAGGGGTGATTTTTCCACTTGCTTTCGCTGTCGTTGATGGAGAGAATGACGTGTCGTGGCATTGGTTTTTTAGTCAATTGAAAGTTGCATACGGTGTGAGACCTGAGATGGTTGTTGTTTCCAATCGTCATAAAAGTATCGAAAAGACTTGTTTGATAGTGTTTCCTGAGGTTACGCATTGCATTTGCTCGTACAATCTTCTTCAGAATATGAAAGTGGAATTCAAAACTAGCTCAGGAGAAATGTCCTAGTATTTTTTCCAAGCTTGTAAATCTTACACTTTGAAGCAGTTTGATGACAATATGTTACAACTTGCGGAAATTAAGAATGGCATTCCTGCATATTTAAGAAAGTTAGGTTATGAAAGATGGATCAAATTGTATGCGCCTTGTAAGAGGTATTTTTCGTTGACGTCGAATACAGCAGAATCTGTTAATGCTATGATAAAGGATGCGAAATCTCTCCCAATTGCATCTTTTATTGATTATCTGAGATCTCTGATGCAAAAACTATTTTATAAGAATAGAAATGTTGGTTTGAACACATTTTCAATTTTAACACAAATATATGAAAAAGAGCTTCAAGATCGGTTTCCATTGGCTTCAAGAATGAGGGTTAGTTCTTTAACCTTTGTTCTTCTGTTTTTTATTTATTTTTTAATTTGTTGCTATGTTATTTCAAGAATCACGTTTTATATTGGATGTCTAATAAAGATTTGATAGTTATATACCATATGTCTATGAGTTTTCTACTAGGTATCTACTAGATATCAGATATTTATAGTATGTAGTAGTTTGTCAGCTGAATACATAATTTAGTTAACTGTATGACTTGTTTGCATCGATCGCAGTTGTTACGTAGATCTATTATTCACTTTTCTTTGTTCCATTGATGTTAGGTAAATCCATCGACTGCTCGTTTGGGTTCCATTACTAGTCACGGTTCTAAGTTTTCTGTTGATTTGAACAAGAGGACTTATACGTGTAATAAGTTTCAAATAGATGAGCTTCCATGTGAACATGCTCTTGCTCATATAAAGAAATTTCACTTGGTTACTTATGACTACTGTTTCGAGTATTATATGAAAGCCAAAATGCTAGCAGCTTACGAAGGAACCATAAATCCCTTGCCTTCAAGTGGTATTTGGGTTGTACCTACTAATATTAAGCAACAAGTTGTTCTTCCTCTAGATGTGAAGGTAAAACCAGGGAGACCTAAAAAAGAAAGATATCGCTCGGCATTGGAGAAAGCTACCAAGTCGTCTGTATAATGCAGTGTTTGTCTTAGAAACGGGCACAATAAGAGAACTTGTAAGGGTGTCAAATGAAGATTTGTGGTTTTGTTATTTGTGTCTGTTTTGGGTTAATCAACCAAATATAATTTGATTCTTTTTTTTGTACTTATTTGGATGCTAAAAGGTTATGTTGGATCTTTTTTAAGTTCTTGTTGCTCTATTTGCTAGTGTCATTGATGTTAAATTTTTGTATATGATATTAGTACTAGATGTCTACCGTATTTCTATTAGTTTTCTATTTGTTTTCTACTAGTTGCGTTTGACATCTTACGACATTATGTTAATCTTCAATTTTGTCAATTTCTATGTTGCCTTTTTATATTTGCATTCATCTTTTTGTTTTTAAAATGCTCAAGTGTAAGAAGTTGCATGTTTGAATCGCGTTATATATCGAGTAGTCTTCCAGTAGTTTTCAACTAGATTTCTGCTGGACGTCTAGTAGATATCTAGTAGTTGTCTGCTAGTCTTTCATCTCTTGTACTTGGACATAATTTTTCTCTAAAACATTTATGCTGACAAACCCCAGTCATTGCAAAATAGAGAATTATCATAATATGTCAAATTCAGTACTTTGAAACAGATTCCTAATTAAACTACTTAAATCCCTACCAATGACTCAATGACAACTTCAAACATATTCCTAATTAGACTACTTAAATCCTTATCAATAACATAATCATAAGTTTAAATAGTTAAACCAGATAATTTCTATCTATATTTCAATGACAAGCATTATGAAAATCAGGCTTCTGCATCTTCCGTTCATCTTACATACTCCTCATGACTCTCCATGTCTTCGTCCGCATATTTTTTCCCGTGCTTGTATAAACTGAGTGCTAACTGAATTCTGTGAATCTTGACATTGAATTCCATTGGTATCTCTTTCTTCTCAATGATGTATTTGAGGAAGCTCAGCATATATATACCGCAGTCACTGCATTTTGTTTCATAGAAAAAACATTAGTAATGAAAGTAGTGTTTTCATTATTGATTTTTTTGTTTTAAGTTAAAATTTAGGTTCAAAGAGAGAAAATGGTGCAGTGTGTGTCTCTGTTTTGTTTATGACTTACCATAGGGTTTGTTGTGGCAATCCTGTCACTATTTCGAACTCAATCTTTGCCAGAGGATTCTTGTTTTTGTATGCTTCGGACTCACCAATCTTTTTATTTGCATCAAATATCCTTGCTTCTGTGAGGTAAATTGGCAAGATCGTACTATATTCATTGGCAGCAATCTCTGTAAATCTATGTGATCTCCTCTTGGTTGTAGAATCGTATATGTAGATCTTGCACAGGTAGATATCAAATCTCCCTAGAACCCAATGGTTATTTCCTACCAGAATTGGGAAAAACAAATGTTCTACTTCACTTCAATGCCTTCCACACCAAATTCGCCTCCCTGCCATTTGGAATGAGATTATGTCTATTATACTTGCTTGTTCTTGTACTTTTTTCTATCCCCCTCATTTTTTCAATGTTTCCCCTAATGCATGGATCGTTTGATCAAACATTGTATCCGTAGTTGTAAAGCTGTAGTTGATTCTTTCACAATGTTTGCCTTTTTTTCTTATGTAGTACATCACAACATCAACAACCTGTTGAGAAATTATAAGCACTATAAATAATAATCTCTGTAATCTGAGTCGACTAGAATTTTACTAGCTGTATAACTTTTGTTTTTGTGTTAAACCTCGGTGTAGTGTCAGGTTTTTATTGACAAGATATGTTTTAGATAATTTGTTCTTATATTTTTCTAAAATTTTCAAATTTTGCAATGTTACTTACATCATTGCTTGTGTGTTCTCCTTCAATGTAAATATCAGCAAAGAATGTCTTGCTCGAAACTCCCATGATTTTGAACATCAGTGTTGGTATGTTATCATTCACAACACTGTACCACTTTTTCTCTCTTTCATTGTGATTTGTAAAAAATTAATAATATGAAATAGAAACTTCAAATTGAAATTTTAATTATTTTTTGTACCTTTTTGAAACGTTGATATTCTTTTTTATGAATTGATCAAATTCTGCAACAAGTTGTTTATCTTCGATCTGCTCTCCTATCATTGCATAGTCATTAAGCACATATTTCGAATTTACCTTTCTTTTCATTACTAGTCTAAAATTTCTTGTGTATACCTTTCTCTTTGTTCTTTGCATGTAATGTTGTTCGCCATCCTTAATCAAGTCATCCTCAATCTCCTGAAGACAAGACAATGGCAATCGTGCATCGTTAGTATATTTGTTTTCTTTTTTATCAATGCTGTAGAAATGTAATATTTTGAAGAATCAAATACGCACTTATTTTATTTCTTTAATAATGGCATATTTTCGTATACTATCTGCTTCTAACTTATCGAGTTCTGCTGGATCAAGAGTGTCTAAGAAACAGGGAGATCTACCCTGATAATGGTTTTAAATTTTAATAAATCAAATCAAGCATGTTTTATGTTTAGAAAAGGTATTTAATATGATTTTCACCTGGTGTTGGAGCTCTCCAGATTGCAATACAACCTTACTAGCTTCTTGCTTTTGATTTTCTCCTTTATTCGTATCACTTTTGTCCCCTTTATGTTGTACACCTTCTTGCTTCTCACTGTCTTTTTCATTTGAGGGACTTAGGTTTGCGGTTATTAAGTCCCAATTCGGATTGAAGGGGAGCAGCTTAGCGCGTCTTTTCTTCTCTTGTTTTTGCTTGTCATCATTTGCATCAGGTTGTTTGTTCTCATCCTCTTTTTGTACTGTAGTTTTCACTTCCTCATTTCCTTTCTCTTTCTGCTTCTCCTTCGTCCTGCGAATGGATAAGTATTAGACTGATGGTGTTTGTTACTTTTTTTATATCTACTAGATGTCTACTAGACATCCACTAGAAAACTACTAGACACATTCTGACATCCATTAGATACGTATCAACACATATGATATTTTTTTTATTTACCACTATTAGTTTCAGCTCTACCTTTTGAATCTTGTCTTCCTCACTCTCTTGGTTTCTGTCATCTTCAAGATCTTTCTCCATTGGTGCAATCTCTATCTCTTCTCCTTTCTGTTATGGTGTTTCCTTCAAAGACAACAAAAAACAAGTCATTTACATCATTCACTCTCTTAATCATGCGTTTATAGACACTTAATTAAAGTTTTTGTTTACTTAAGAAGTATGTATTTTTCTTACATTGATATCAATAGTCCCTTCTGTGTTATTAGTTTCTTGTTTTTTAGATATCACTGTCATTCCTCCTGTACTTGCATCTATTGGTATAGTTCCACCTGTTTCGTCAGTTTCATTTTCTAGAGTAAGTATCGTTGTGTCCGGTGTGCTTGTATTTATTGGCATTATGCCTCCTTCCTCATCTTGCTCGTCATCTACTGACATCTTGTCTTCACTTGCTTGTTTCTACAAGAAATCAATTGACAGATTCTAGGATTAAAAATCTGTGTGTTTTATTTTTTTCACGTGATACAAATTAAATAGTTTTGTAGTTTTAGTTTTTTTTACCTCTATGTTCTCTTCATTATCAGTTTTGTCTTTTTTCATTTCATTGTCCTCTCCATCAACCTCAGTGTCCTCATTATCACTCATCTCAGGTCCATCCTTTTCTTTGTCACTTGATTTTTTGGATTCATCTCTATTTTCTTCACTTTCTCCACTTTCTAATTCACTATAGTCATTCTTACTTCTCTCTTCACTTTTAGCATCAGAATTGTTGTTGTCCTTTGCATTTTTGTCTTTGTCCCCATCTTTGCCATAATCATTTCCATCACTAGATCCATCATCATCACTTTTACCACTTTCCTCTTTATCGTCGTCTTCACTCTTTTCATTCTTGTTTTCATCGTCAGTCTCTTCATCAGTTTCATTGCCATGATGTTCTGTATCTTCTTCCTCCCCAGTACTTTCAGACTTGTTCATTTCTTCTAGGCTTTCTTCCATCTTGTTAACACGTCCTGTCAAAGCATTTAATTTCTTCTCCATTTTGTTGAGTCTTGTGGTGATTTTCTTGAAGTCACTTTCCATCTTCTTTGATAGGTTTTCTAATTTTGTGATGAATTCCTCTTGGTTGTTCTCATTTTTCTGTCAATGGATTGTTTGAATGAACCAAGTATCAGACTCTGTTGGGTCTATCATTGGAAGGTACTCATGCAAGGATAATCTTGTAATCTCTTCATCTGTTGGCTCTATCTTTCAGATTTGCATCTGTAAGAATCATATTATCCAGTAAGATTCAATGTTCTAATTTCTGGCTCTTTATTCATGACCTAAGCAACGGCACATAATTAAACTAGGTGTCTAATAGAGGTTTATTTGATATTTACTATCTATCTACTAGATATCTACAAGTTACCTAATTGATGTGCATATATATAATTGTTTTCATGAAAATCATAAACAAAGTAGTTTTGGTGTTTTGGCTGCTTACATTTTTTGGACTCTTGTTGAATATGAGTCTCTTCAGGTCTTTAGTCTTGAACTCTTTGTCAGATGCTTCCCATTTAAAAAGGCGTGGCATGAATTATGGTGTTTCCTTTTTTTGCATATGTACCTCTCACATGCTCCACATACTTCGTAAAACCATGCTTGGAAGACTAGTGGACATCTATTTAATCTGTACGAAGTTGGTTTACTTCCATATTCCCCATTTTTCTTCAGACCTTCCAATGTGCACTGATACAAAATATCACCCCAAGCTGTTTCCTTGTAAGTATTGTTGTATACATAGTCGACGTACTCTAGTGGGATTTTTATATCAGGATCCATACCCACTAAGTAGAAAGTGATGAAATACAGTAGAGTCATCTTATACTTTGGCTTTCCCTTTTTTACTTAAATCTAGTAAGTTTTCTATATCTTTCATTTTGATGTCATCTGGATTCTCAGACTCATTTGAATGCAGCAGATAACAGCGGAGCCCGAGAATTGACGTGTATTCGCATCATAGGGACTAGTAATCACCGATATGCTTATATTGGTTACATTATTGTTACTGTGATCAAGGAAGCAACACCCAATTCACCTCTAGAAAGATCAAAAGTAATCAGAGCTGTAATTTTCTGAGATTCATTGACTCTTTTATCTCTTCCAATATGAAATTTGTTGGCCCTATTTTCAGTCTTGATATTAGCAAGAAGTATTCTATGCCGAAATAAAGTGGTTTGTTTCCTACTAGAATGTAGATGTAGCTATCGTCCACCTGTTTGATTTCGCGTACTATCAAGTTATTAAGAAGTGCATTCTGTGGCTTCAAGTTTGGTCCCTTGAAAAAGTTTCCAAAAATGCCCCCCTTCAGCATGATTTGCACATTCGTTGCTAAATTGTCTTTCAAGAAAGATATGACTTTGTCATTTGCTGTTGCTTTAACAGCAGACACCCATCGTGTATTTGAAGGGTATATAAGGTTGTATGTCCTTGCTTGCTGCCTGACACTTGCTTGTAGTAAGTTTAAGATAAAGTGTTAGTAATATATTTCAATCTTATTAACTTTTTGTTTAGGAAACATATGAAACATAAAACCAATGATGCGGTATGAAACATAAAACCAATGATGCGGTATGAAACGTAAAACCATTGATGCGGTTAGTAGACTTATGTACTCAGTACTCGGTTGACAATGTTCTAAATAATGCATCTATTTGATATGTAGTAGATTTCTAATAGACATCCCATAGCTATTTGGTATATAACTAGTGGATATTTATTATATTCAGTTTACAATATTCTTCATACTGCATCTATTTGATATCTAGTAGATTTCTAGTAGACATCCTATAGTTATTGGGTATGTAACTTACTAGTTATGATTTATTTTCAGTTGACAGTCTTCTTCATACTGCATCCATTTGATATATAGTAGATTTCTAGTAGACATCTTATAGTTTTTTGGCATATAACTAGAAGATATGTATTATATTCCTAATATATAACATGACTCTTTATCTTTATACATCACATTCACCAAGATGCACATCATTATTTTCAAGATTATGTCTAAAAATTTGCTTGTAATTGTAGCAAGAAACTTTGAATACATATATACATGAACTTATAGACAGTTGTTGAATCATTCTTTCAACATTTTGTATTTGTCTGACATATATGTTTTAGATACTAGAACTTTGTAAGTTATTTGCATATCAAATCTAATACACACTGATTGATATCTACTGCTACACATTACATATCTTTGGTAGTCAATTAATCTTTATCTAGTAGAATTCTTTTAGATATTTGATAGTTATCTTGTTGTTATATGGAAAATATGTACTTGTAGTTCAATTTACATTCCGTTTTTAACAG
The DNA here is from genome assembly GCA_947683365.1 of Euphorbia pulcherrima. NCBI lineage: Eukaryota > Viridiplantae > Streptophyta > Magnoliopsida > Malpighiales > Euphorbiaceae > Euphorbia > Euphorbia pulcherrima. The sequence continues at coordinate 32,749,926 of CANTUS010000015.1, read as the reverse complement.
ATCTGTATGAATTTAGGAATCATACCTCTGGTTCTGTTGTTGCTTCTACTTCCATTTTCGTTTCTGTTGTTTCTGATGCTTTGCTCCTTGTAATTACTCTACTTGCAACCATTGAAATCTATAATCAACCGTTTTATTAGTGAATTAAAAGAGAATGAACAAATGATAATGTTAGGATTTTTTCATTTCTTACCTTCTGATTTCTGTATGAAATACGATTCGTCAGTAGCAGTTTGTGGAGTAATTTCACTTTCTAAAGATGATCGATACGTTGGTGAGGGATTGGGGGGATCTTGTAGATCAGAGATCCGAGATCTATGGTTTTTGAATTTGAAATTGTAGGTACGGGAGAGGGAGAAGAGGAAGAGTTTTTGGTGTGAATGGTTTGTAAGGGACCGTAGGTTTGTAAATATTTTAATCCATTTTGTAATTACTTTTCATGTTGGGCCAATTATTTTGGGCTTTTCAGGCAACCATAACAAAATCCCATTGAACTATACTTTTCTTCTAAGCCCAAATATATGATGCCACTTAAATTTTGAGACCGGTACAGATTTTTGAGACCGTGCGGGTCAAGGTTTAGGCTTAGTAAAGATTGACCAAATAAACAATGTAAGAAGAACCACTCAAAGAAAACAACACCTATTAACTCTCATCATCACTTTGCGAGGGGGACTGAGATTTCTCTAGTACTTCTGACCGAATCAATTCATTCAGTTTGACTTTGATCCACCAGATTATTCCAAAAACATTGAGACTGCCAATGCTCTTGATTCGTTTACCAAGACTCGATGAAAATGCTATTTTCAGTTAATTTCGGAATGTATTCTACGGGTAGTAATATCGCTAACTAAATACGATGTCATTATGGTAGGTAATTAGGCATAAAATTATGTTGGATTTGAAGGGATTTGACATCGAAATTCAATCACAAAGGCGAAAAAACTGATTAAAATTCTCAAATCCACGAGTATTTTTATTCGAATATCATAAATTGGGCCTTAAAACAAACATAATGGTTTTGTGTTAGATCCCACTTGTATGTTCGTTGAAATTATCAAGTCCAACACTCTCGAGACCAGCAAATTATCTACACTAGGTACCAAATACAAAATTTCAATAGGATAAACACCAAAAGAGCATTTGAAATATAATTACAGAAAACATATTTAAATCTCAATTTCAAATTAAATGAGACTATCAATTAATTTTTTTTTCATATATGATATTAAAATAATGAAATTATTTATGAACATATTCTATAAAAAATTTTTTGTGCAATTACACTGCACAAAAACAAAGAAAAATCTTTATTCCACCCTGTATGTGACTCATCCTAAGACCTATAAATATCACAGTTTCAGTCTTAACTAGTAGGCCAAAATATTCACCAAACAAAGCCTATATTTTGGTTGCTCAAAATTTAGTACTTTTTCTTACTATTTTTAAAACAATATAAATAGTTATATTATGAAGTTATTGCATTATTATATATATTATGTTTAGTTTTGTATGTGTTTTCACTAGAACAAGTGAAAGATGCATTGCCAAAGTTACGAAGCAGAACAATGCCAATTGCAAAGAAGTTCTAAAAGGGGGATGACAATATTCCTTTGCACAATAAATTTTTTATCACAAACACGACAAAAATAATAGTCTCTTTACTGAAAAGTCTTATTTTATTCAAAAGAAAGAAAAAAATACGCATACTAGAAAATGCCGAATATAATGTTAATTCAGGTTTCTAAAGCGGAAACAGAAATGGAAAACATTAGTTTCTAAGAGTTTTTGTACTACCTTCACTTTTTGGTGAAGAGATGTGCATAATCTGCCGGTTGATAAGGTATGAACAAGTTAGCCAAAAACCATTTTTCCTTTAGGATTGAAGCCCATATCCTTGCACAGTTTGTCACGATGCCATAAAATTTTTTTAACAAGGCAAGCTCTTTTGTAGAATCCTTTATGTCATCTGTCATCATTTTTGCCTCTTTTTCCATGTCTCTTATACTTGGTAATTCAGTCTTCCCATCAAAATAATTACTAGCCATAGGCTTTTCATTTCAGAGGTTCCCAAAGCAGACAGAACCTCGGTGTGCCCCATTATCGCCAATTGGGGTATTCCTGGATGTAGAATTTGTCTGCACAACGGATTTTTATATATGGTACCGGATATTTAATATTTTTCTTCAATCCAACGGTTGAGTATTCATGAGGGATCTTTTAATTAAGATGAAATAATATATAAATACACTCTCATAAATACCCAACCATTGGATTAGAGAAGGGTATTAAATACCCAGTACCATATATAATTTCCCTGCGCCACATCATGAATATTCATTAGAGTATAAATAAAACGATAACTTGGAAATTAATTCCTATCTAGGATAATTCCTCTACAAGAAAGAGGTGCAATTCTACTCGGAAACTAACTCTATCCTAATACCTTTTGGGATCCTGTTCTATAACTCAAATGCTCTTTTGGTGTCTGACCTATTGAAATCGCCTATTTGGTGCCTGACGTATTCAATTTTTGCCTTTTTGGTACCTAACATATTCAATTTTAGTTTGACAACTTCATGGATTATCGAGGGTTGACAATTCTATGCATGATTAACAAAATATATTCATGTTCCAAATGATTCTGTAAGTATCTCACATTTTTTGTGTTGTTAGATGGACACTTGATGTACTAAAATTAAATAGGTGGCACGGACCATATAAAATCCAACTCAAGCCCATTACACAGATGAGGCCCAAAGCCACTATCCATTATATTGCCTATAAATACAACCATCATCTTCATACCCAAGGTACACATTTTCTCACTTTCTCTCTATTTTCTCGCACCTCGCTCTCGTACTGACTTAGGCATCGGAGGGGGTTCAACCAACCCACCCCCTTATCTTCTTTCACTTGTGCAGATCACAGATCATAGGTTTACAAGCCTTGGAGATGGATTCCGCAACAATTGGCACCGTCTATAGAAGCGAGTCGTGAACCCACGATCAATCAACATAGATTCTGTTCTTTTTCATTTCAATCACGTCCATCTTCACCAATTGATTCTAAATTGATCCATGTAAAAGCAAAACTATCAAAACTTCCAAGACCTACACAAGAACACTAGAAGCGACATGATATTGTGAAGGATGTGATTAACAAAGCATCTATCTCATTTCCCTTATTCGCGTTATCGCAATAATTTGCTTCCCCTATTCATGTGATCGTAATGATTTGATTCCCCTATTCGCTTCATCAAAACTATCGAAGCTTCCAAGACCTACACAAGAATGCTAGATACGACGTGATATTATGAAGGATGTTATTAACAAAGCCCTTATCTCACTTCCCTTATTCATGTTATTGCAATAATTTGCTTCCCCTATTCGTGTGATCGTAATGATTTAATTCCCCTATTCGCTTCATCAAATCTATCGAAGCTTCCAAGACCTACACAAGAACGCTAGAAGTGGCGTGATATTGTGAAGGATGTGATTAACAAAGCCTCTATCTCACTTCCCTTATTCACGTTATCGCAGTGATTTACTTCCCCTATTCGCGTGATCGTAATGATTTGATTCCCCTATTCGCTTCATCAAAACTACCGAAGCTCCCAAGACCTACACAAGAATGCTAGAAGCGACATGATATTGTGTAGGACGTGATTAACAAAAGCCTCTATCTCACTCCCTTATTCGCGTTATCGTAGTGATTTGCTTCCCCTATTCGCGTGATCACAATGATTTGATTCCCCTATTTGCTTCATCAAAACTATTAAAGCTTCCAAGACCTACATAAGAACACTAGAAGCATCATGATAATGTGAAGGACGTGATTAACAAAGCCTCTATCTCACTCCCTTGTTCGCGTTATCGCAGCGATTTGCTTCCCCTATTCACTTCATCAAAACTATCGAAGCTTCCAAGACCTACACAAGAACGCTAGAAGTGACGTGATATTGTGAAGGTTGTGATTAACAAAGCCTCTATCTCACTTCCTTTATTCGCGTTATCGTAGTAATTTGCTTCCCTTATCCGCGTGATCGTAATGATTTGATTCCCCTATTCACTTTATAAAAAGAAAATTTGCTTCACATACTTGAGTTATTAAAGGAGGATTTGCTCCCTATATTCATGTTATCAAAAGAGTTGTTCGATCGGATCCACTTAAACTAGCAATCATATCTGCTGGATGGAAAGGCTTCCAATGAACTACAAGAGCTAGATTCATTTCCCTTATTTGCATAATTCAAAAAAGGATTCGTTTTCCATAATCGCATTATTTAAAGAAGATTTGCTTTCCATAATCGTGTTATTGAACTAGCTAGATTCGCCTCCCTTATTCAACATACATTACAAAACTCAAAGGCAAAGCCCATACCACTATAGCACTCAAAGCCCTTATCTCAATAAGGCACTGAAAGCCCTTATCTTACTAAGGCACTAAAAGCCCTTACTTCTCTAAGGCAAAAGTACTTCATGTCATTAAAAGCCCTTATCTTTCTAAGGCAAAAGCCCATGTCACTAAGGCACTAAAAGCCCTTATCTCACTAAGGCACTAAAAGCCCTTAGCTTACTAAGGCACTAAAAGTCCTTACTTATCAAAAGCAAAAGCATTTCATGTCACTAAAAGCCCTTATCTTTCTAAGGCAAAAGCCCATGTCACTATGGCGCTAAAAGCCCTTACTTCTCTAAGGCAAAAGTACTTCATGTCACTAAAAGTCCTTATCTTTCTAAGACAAAAGCCCATGCCACTATGGCACTAAAAGCTCTGATCTCTCTAAGGTAAAAGTACTCCATGTCACTATGACCACAAAGTCGTTATCCCACTAAGGCTCCAAAACTCTTATCTCTCAAAGGCAAAAGCCCATATCACTATTGCACTCAAATCCCTTATCTTACCAAGGCACTAAAAGCCCTTATCTCTGTAAGGCAAAAGATCTCTGTAAGGCAAAAGTGCTCCATACCATTATGGCACTAAAAGCCCTTATCACACTAAGGCACTAAAAGCCCTTATCTCTCTAAGGCAAAATCCATATCACTAACAACCTTCTCACTAAGCCAAAATCCAAAAGCCCATATCATTATGGCACTAGAAGCCCCTCTCTCACTATGAAAAAGCACATATTACTATGTCACCTAAAGCTCTTATCTCACTAAGGCAATAACACCTCATAGCATTATGGCATTCAAAGCCCTTACATCGAGAAGACACTAATTTTGGAACCAACTTTTTAGCCTTATCACATTACAAAACTTTTCTACAATAGGCATTAAAGTCCCTTACAATACAAGGGAACACATGATAAAATTGACTATTCAGAATCAATCATCAAAATTATGAGTGAACAATCCAAGTGATTCGTCGAAACACCTAACAAAAGATATATTAAAGACCATGACATACCAATACAGTATGTGAACACTTCATGCACATTATTCCTCATAAGAGCCAATTACGAAGTAATTGATCTTATAAACATTTCTATACGAAGAATCAATGAACATGCCAGTTCTAAATGTGAACCGGTGAATATATGAACCGACGAATCAAACAAATTGAAGAAATCGTCCAACATATTAATATTGAAAGATTATTATCAAAATAATACTCATCAAGTATAAATGAAATAAAAGCACTCAATTGATCGATCCAAATTATGTGGACTATATTCAATCCATCCAACGTTATTTCATAATGGGTATCGAACCTAATGAGCTTACATAGCCATTTCTTTCATCAAGGGAATCAAGAAAACATCACCTTTGAATGATCAACCTTATCAAAGCTTGGTAAATACGAACACATCTTATTTGTCGGATGACTATACATCATCTTAGAGTGACCAGCCTTACCAAAGCCCAGTAGATATGACTACATGCTATTCACCAATGACAAAACATCATCTTAAAATGATCAGCCTTATCAAAGTTCAAGGAAAACATGTTATTCACTGGATGACAGAACACCACCTTCGAATGATCACAACGTACAATCCATGATTTGTTTAATCCTTTGTTCGCATTATCATGATGTTGCAACTATTCGCGTAATCCACGCTTCACTTAATCTTCGCTTCGCATGATCACGACCTTATAACTATTCACACAATTCATGCTTAAAATCTACAATCCACAAAATCACTACCTTTTAAGTAATTTCACAATTCATGCTTGGCGTAATCCATAGTTCACATCATTACAACCTTGCAAATGTTTGTGCAATCCATGTTTCGATCAATCCCAAATTCACATAACCATGGCTTGACAACTGATTAAACATTCCCTACTTTGTATAATTTGTGCTTTCTATAATCCATAACATACCGGTTCAGTGATACACATCCAAATCGGTCAAACAAGCGACAATCCCAATGCGGGATACATACTTACCTTATTATTGCTTCAATAGTTTTACACTCAAGTTCCTCCATATGATATTGATCCGGATTATAAAAATGCATGGAATATGCACTGCCATTTTCATCACTTCGATGATCCGAGCTGCCAATAAATTGTAATCACGGAGCCTTCGAATGACACGACCAATTGGCATTCGAAGGCACAAAGCCTTCCAATGAAATTATTTGTTGGAATTCATAAGCACGGATCCTTCCAACTCAACGATCAGTTGACATTTCCAAAGCATGAAGCCTTCCAATGCTACAATCATTTGGAAAGAACATAATTACGCTCACGAGGCCAAATCCGTAAAGTTTAAGCAAGTAAAAAATGTATTAGAACTTTCCAAAGCCACCATAAGAGTATTTGGAAAAAGCCTGCTTTAGTGGATGATATATTTGACAAAAGTTATTATTGTGATAAAGTATTCATCATGAACAGACTACTCAGCCGATGCACAATATAAACACTCAGTGTACTAAAGTCCCTAGGGCTAAAAAGGAAGGAATAGCAAAAATGACTACTTAGTCACTATCAATATCAATGAAAATTAAAGATACCATTCAACACATATGAAGAAGTCAATCCAACAAAGTAACTTCTAGAAATATCAAGAAACGCCAATGCAATTCAAATTAGTGGTTAGGTTGTACTAACAACCTATTCGAGTTACAACTAACTCCACTCCCGATCAATGCATGCTCGAATGGACGATCACACATTTATTCTTTGGTGCATCTAACCCAAATCAATATATTTTTCATGATTATTTATACATTAGATTGACTAACCATTCAAAGTCTCTAATACATAATGCATTATACTTTCCTACTTTGCAGGGTAAATGGGCAAGGGCCTAACACCAAAGATTCTCCAACTCATCCAAGATGCAAAGCATTCATTATGCAAATTCCTTAACTCATTCAAAACCCAAATGAAGGCCTAACCCTGAGAATTCTCGAACGCAATAATAATGGCATGCATCCATAATGAAAACACTCGAATAATCTAATACTTCGGCCATCGAAATAGTATGAACTCTCCAAAAGGATATATAATAATCATAGATGAAGACCCTCACCTTGGCCAAGAATGATATCCTAAAAAGCATGAAGCACTTACAATTAAACATACCGCCATTGTATTCGCTCACTTTATTGACCAACGGATATAAGAAAATGTTCATATAATCCCAATCACTAGTCTAACTTGCCTAATACCAATATGTAACATGACTAATTGGAACACATTTCATTCCACATTATTTCACAATACATATATGTTCGAATACATCTCGTTCCATTCACCGAACATCCAAGAATCTATTTGGTCAAATTTGGAACCCCTACCGACATAAAAGGTATCAATCTATTGGATTGGACAAAATGCTCCCTACCAACGGTCAAGCTTTCATACAAAACATCCAACTAGCACTCAAAGTTGAGCGCATGAGCAATATTCTATGTTGGAAAGACTCTCAGCTTATCCTTCATCCCAACCCACTTTGGATCCACTTAAGCCCCACATATCTAAGACTTAAGCCCCACATATCCAAGGCTCCAATTAAGCTTCGACAATGTCTAAAGGCTTCATATTATCCTCATCCATGTCCAAGGTCTCGACATAAACTTCAGACAAGTCTTCACATAGACTTCTGTCACTCCTCCAAAGCCATTTCACCAAAAGCATTTCAAAAGGGTCTTACATCATTGAGATTATATATACACTCCACTACAAAGACAACATGAATATCAACATTCGACCGATTGTTCATTCAATTCCATTTAAATTGAAGATGAAGAGTATACACGTTTGAATGATCATAATACAAAATCAAACACATCATTGCTCATATGATTCTGTTTGAATCAAAGATAAAGAGTATACCTATTCAAATGATGAAAGTGAAGACAAAGAATATACCCATTTGAATGATGATAGCATGAAGTTAATATGAAGCAAAAAATAAGTACTTTGAGGGAACATGAGAGCTTCCACGACTACATTCAGTCCATAGACATTGATATCATAAGCCCTTTTTCTAAAGGAATTTTGAACCCCTTAGCTAATTAAGGCATTCAAAAGCTCTTACTTACCAACTCGTCTATCACAACAATCATAGAACACAACTGAAAAACATTTCAATTCAATGAATGCCCAAATACCAATCCAAAAGCACACTATGCACAATAATGATTCGCCAATACTTTTATTACAAACTCCAATACCGAAACCAAGAATGTTTCATCCAACAAAAGTCACGCATTATGAAATCAATAATCAAAGAATCCAATAGCTACTATTTCACTTCTATGCTTCAAAAATTGGGCTCCCCAACATCCAACTTTGATCTTTCGTATCAGAATCAAACACTTTCTTAACTAGCTTGGGAGCTTTACACTTACACGCTATCAGGTTCTAGCCCCTAACAAACTTCAATGCATCACTAATGGATCAATCCATGACTTGCTAGATCCTTACCAACTCCGAGGCATCACTAATGAGTCATTTCGTGATAGCTAGCTCATCAACTCTATTGCATCACTGACTGCTTAAGTCATGGCAGCAAGCTCCTTGTTAAATTTGGATCTCCAATGATTCCCTTCCAAAGACGTATCGATCAACATACACCCATATCCAAAGCTTTTATATCATTAACTCAATAAAAACCAGTTTCTTTAAAGATGTCAAAATCATCAACGTCGTGTATTCTTCTGCATAAAGCAAAGTCTCATCTCTTCGCACCATGCGAAAATTCTTTCGAAGACCCTTTTTCACCATGCAAAGTCTCAGCTCTTTGCACCATGCACAAACTCTTTCAAAGACCCTTTTGCACAAAGCAAAGTCTCATCTCTTCGCACCATGCGAAAACTCTTTCGAAGACCCTTTTTCGCCTTGCAAAGTCTCATTTCTTTGCACCGTGCGAAAACTCTTTCAAAGAGCCTTCTGCACAAAGCAAAGTATCATCTGTTCGCACCATGCAAAAACTTTTTTGAATACTCTTTGCACCATGCAAAGTCTCATCTATTCGCACAATGCGAAAGTTCTCTACTAATATACAGTGATAAGACGTATTATTTTGAATGTGTACTCTTAAGAAATACATCAATATATTTTTCCATCAAATTTGGGGGGACAACTTGCCACTCAAAGCCCTTATCTCACTAAGGCACTAAAAGCCCTTATCTCTCTAAGGCAAAATCCATATCACTAAAAACCTTCTCACTAAGGCAAAATCCAAAAGCCCATATCATTATGGCACTAGAAGCCCCTCTCTCACTATGAAAAAGCATATATCACTATGTCACCTAAAGCTCTTATCTCACTAAGGCAATGACACCTCATGGTATTATGGCATTCAAAGCCCTTACATCGAGAAGACACTAATTTTGGAACCAACTTTTTAGCCTTACCACATTACAGAACTTTTCTACAAAAGGCATTAAAGTCCCTTACAATACAAGGGAACACATCATAAAATTGACTATTCAGAATCAATCATCAAAATTATGAGCGAACAATCCAAGTGATTCGTCGAAACACCTAGCGAAAGATATATTAAAGACCATGACATACCAATACAGTATGTGAACACTTCATGCACATTATTCCTCATAAGAGCCAATTACGAAGTCATTGATCTCATAAACATTTTCATACGAAGAATCAATGAACATGTCAGTTCTAAATGTGAACCGGTGAATATATGAACCGACGAATCAAATCATTACGATCGCGTGAATAGGGGAAGCAAATTACTGCGATAATGCGAATAAGGGAAATGAGATAGATGCTTTGTTAATCATATCCTTCACAATATCATGTCGCTTCTAGTGTTCTTGTGTAGGTCTTGGAAGTTTCGATAGTTTTGCTTTTACATGGATCAATTTAGAATCAACAAGTGAAGATGGACGTGATTCAAAATCCAACCCAAGCCCATTACACAGTTGAGGCCCAAAGCCACTACCCATTATATTGCCTATAAATACAACCATCCTCTTCATATCCAAGGTACACATTTTCTCACTTTCTCTCTATTTTCTCACACCTCGCTCTCGTACTGACGGTTTCAACCAACCCACCCCCTTGTCTTCTATCACTTGTGCAGACCACAGGTTTACAAGCCTTGGAGATGGATTCCGCAACAATAGGTAAGACACAAAATGGGCTAATGTTGAATACGTCAAGTACCAAATAGGCGAAAAGTGAATACATCAGGTACCGAATAAGCAATTTCAATAAGTCAGACACCTAAAAGACATTTAATAATTTAACCTCATTATTTAAGAAATATAGGTCAGAGTTTGAGTAATTTTCGATTTTTTTTTATTTTTTATGATTTTTTATAGTTTGTTATCATAATTTAATTAAAAAAAATATTTGCACTAGTAAAAAAGTTTCAAAATTTTTCACTGATGTGTATTATATTTTTTAATAACCATCCCATAAAAATTCAGATAAAAACAAAAAAAAGTACCAATTTTCGTGACATAATTTAACATTGAGGATCCTTTATTTGCAAATTTTTGAAACCGCAGACCTCGTTTTGCAAAAAAAAATTCCTCAGACTCCATTTTATAAATAAGTGAAACCACAAGGTACTTTTTTTAAGTTTACCCTAAAAAATATTTCTATTACTCTTTAACATATGATTAAGAGAGATGAAACAATGTCACTCTAAAATTTGATCCAAACTTTTGGGAATCCTTTTACTGCCCCAAAAAGTCTCTATTGCCAAATATAAGCATATACAGAAATAACTTGTAGATTTGAGCTGGAGAAGAATCTGTGTGTATAAATAAACTAACCCCTAAATTATCATAATTCGTTTTTTCCATAATCTATTATAAACAATTTTAATTAGAAGAAGTATTTTTCCAATTGACCAGCAGAATAAGTAAGTCATGACCTCATCTGTATCACAAAAAGAATAGGTTGCCTTTGTCTCCTTTGCAATGGAAGAAACAATTATGGTATAACCTTACCCCATTTCCCTTATTATCTGCATTCCAAAATTTATAATTACTTATACATTACTACTAATCAAGTCAAATAATTTCCAAAAAATAAAAAACATTGTTTATACTTCTAAGCCTCTAGAAAAGTTAAGCATAAGCGATAATATTTCTCATTTATGGTGTTTTTTAATCTGTTGCTTATAAGTTATGTTCAATTAAGTTACATAAACATTTAAAGAATGAGTGAATGATGTATTTAGTAAAACTAATTAACTTACAAATAGCTTATTAGTAGTTAAAAGGGGCTTACGACAAAAAAAAACTATATAGAGAAGATAGAATTTTTATGTATTGTAATAAATGGATGTATATATGTATTTTACTTTGTCATATTTTAAATTCTAAAGCTACAAAACCACCTTTAAGTTAATATTTAAGTTATCGAAAATATTTCACAGCTGAAATTATAGGTTTAAAAATATTTATAAGCCAGTTTATTAAGACAATATTTGGTCAATCAATTCATCTCAAAGTTAAGCAATTAAAATGTCAAATTTCGTATTAGTAAAATATAAAATGTGTGAAAATCGATAATTAAAAATCAAAGTATATATGTTGCATATGTAATATATACGTTTGGTCCATTTTGAAGCAAATAAAAAGCAGATTAGTCATAATGTAAATTAGTAGATGTATCATATATGATACCTGAGCATCTTCGCCAGTTTTATCATCTCCAATATGGAGAGGGAGAAAATCATTGGAATCATCAAAACCTAGATATTGAATTAGGTATTGCAATGCTCGCCCTTTGTCCCAATCAATACGAGGTCGTATCTCCATTACCTGCTAATTTGTTCAACAATACCATCTAATCTAATTAACTGAATATTCAAAGCCATAATCATATTATGGATTCAATATACATAGGGACAAACATCCTAAACACATGCAAAACCAATAAAGAAGTACATGTTATACCCTAAAATAAAATAATGGAGCAAAAGAATCTGGATCTCACTAAAAATTGATATGCAATCAAGTGAATGAGAAAGAATCCAACAAAAACCGTTTAGATAGAGTTCGATTGACGAATCAAAGGCTCCTGGTGTGAAAGAGATAAAAGATCAGGAAGAGAGAGACTGCGCAGGTGAGACGGCAAAAGAGATCGAAAAATAGGGAAATCGGTCGTGATAACGTGACTGGTACTGAAAGATAGGGAGAAATCAGTGAGTGATTGAGATAAAGGTTTACGAGAGATAAGGGTTTGGGTGAAGGGTTGGAGGGAGAGAAATTGATGATCAGATGAGATAGAAAGACTATGGAGAGGCGGAGAAAAGAGTGAGTTGAAATCGGTGTGAGATGGATTTTGGTTTTGATTTTTTTAATTTATTAATTATTTATCAAATAATTTGTCACTAAACTTCCCGCTTTCAATTCTAAAATTTTTCACTCTTTTTGCCAACATTTTTAAATGTGTTATTATAGATAGGCTTTTATCAACATTTAAAATTAAGTGTTGACACAAGTCAATTTTTTTATATCAAAATTAGAACACTTGAGGGCCAACTTTTTGTTTATAAAGCCATATAGCGTGTCATATTAGAAGCAATTGTTATATAATTATATTTGTGCATGCCAGCACATGAAAATGAATAATTACCTTTCATTATATGGTCTGAGAATGAAGCACTTCGTTATGTTATGTGTTAGGATTTCTTCTAGCTACCTCAATTACTAAGGTTGTTATTGCTTTGCCATATGGTTTGCGATAATTGAGGATAAAGTGTCACAAAAACTGTCATTTAAATGTTCAGCATGTCTTCTGATGCACATTTTGCTACATGATTTTCCCTTCAGAAAAAGACTTTCACCTTACTACAGTACAATCATATAATCAAAGTATAAAAATCACAAAATGTATGACTTTATAGTCATAGAGATACAACACAATATATAAGGTACAAAAAATGTAGAAAAAGCATATAAGTACTAAAATGTAGGATCAATATATCAAACACGTTATTTTAAAAAAGTATCAAGCACATATGATAGAAATTGTTTAATTAATTTATCACAAATGTATAATATGTTCAATTTATCACAAATGTATAATATGATGCCAAAACAGATTTAAACGATAACATTTATAAATAAAATGAAAGCATGGAGTAAATAAAATCAATAGAAAATTGAAACACTGCAAAAATATAAAATTTAGAAACTCACCAAATAAAAAATTTCCCCACACCACTTATGCCACATGTTGAACAAAATTGGTTCACCGGTTGCATCATCATCATCATCCATTCGAATTCTGAAGATGTTAAATTGTTCTCTTAATGATATCAAAACTGGTGCAACAAAATGCATAATGGTCAAGAAGCAAGTATTTGAAATCTAAAATCAGATTTGTATAGATTGAAACCAAGAAGATGGGCAAAAGATTAAAATTGAACCCACTAAAAAAATAAGGTCTGTAGATCTTGGTAAGTTTAGCCGATCTGTAAAAGTTGAAACAAAGAAACAGAGTGTAGATTCTGGCGGCCAAGAAACAGAGGGCTGATGTCACTTTTTCATATATATCTTGAATTGGGAATACAATCATGATACGCATTATAACATTGAGAATGGGGGTCTTTCCAAGGTACTACTGAAGCAACATTTTCATGAAATGTGGAACCGACACATCTATTCCGATTAATTCTAGCTTCAACATACTGTAGAACTAAGAAATATAACAACCAGATAAACAAGAAAGCGGATCGGAACATGACAAAATAAATCAAAAAAAATATTCACAAGGAGAAAGGTAAAATAATGAAATCAAATTACAAAACTAAAGCCCAGAAAGAGTTACCTCTTATCTGAAGGAAAGTAATTGAAGATAACAGATTGTCAGAAAGAGGTCTAAAATGAGGAGAGAAACCGTATGGGTGGTCATAAAGACAGTCGGAAATTACTTGTTACAGTCGGTGTAAAAGACGGTTTTGCCCTCAGTAAAAAAAACCATTCAAAATTATACAAACTTTTCTGCAAAACGCCTCAGCCACTGGGGAGGCGTTTTGCAGAAAAAGTCTCTGCACTAGTGGTGGCGTTTATGCCACCACCAGTGGAGGGACGTTTACGCCCCTCCTATGGCAGGGGCGTTTCTGGAAAACTCCCCTGCCTTTTTTATTTATTTTTTATTTTTTTATTTTGTATCAGTTAAATTTTTACCGTTAACGATTAGGGATGGAATAAAATTGACAAAACATTATAATAAAATATAACGAAGGAACATAGACAATATTAATCGATGGAATATTAATACAAAATATTTACTGATTACAACCAATTATAGAATCCCATAGGTTTCGCCTATCTGTATATAAATTTTCCCAATTATGAACTGATGACCTACGATATTCAAACCATTTATATGGTATAGGGGGGATGGGACACGTATTGGACACATTCAGTCGAATATAGTGATGTAAAGGAGGAATATGAGCTATGCATATATCTTTTGAGGGGAGCGACTCTCCTTGAGATGCATATAGAGGCAAAATTGTGTAACAACATCCGGTGCTTGTAGCATTACTTCCGAATCCAATATATATGACGGTGACATTGAAGAATGTGGCAATCGGATATAAGTCCTCTAGCACCGCCATCCAATGAGTCATGCCGCATCCCCCACTAGTCCAAGAAATACGATTTAAAGCTATATCAATAGGGGAAGTATAGAAATTTTGATACAATTCTCTGTCATTCTGTAACTCAAGAACTGTGGTTCGCCTCACGTATTGCCAATTGTCTTCATTATCAAACATGAAAGACGAAACCACTCTAAAACCACAGTTTCCATCTGGAACAACATCGACGACACCTTCAATGAATGATCGAATAATATACGGAATGAAGTCTTTATGGTCATAGTGTTCGAGCGTGATTCCTAGGGTTCATACAAAGAAAGATAGAGTATTTGTAAAATAATATGAATATTCTATTCAAAAATTAATTAAATACCAAATGAAAAAGGAATTACCGTTTATTGAAGCTTTATTAATAGATGTCATCGATTTACGACTTTGACCTTTTTTTTGACGATGTTTTTGAGAGTTGTTATAGTGCTTTGTTTACATATTCATATCCGCTAGGATCTCGCTTTGTTGACTTGCTTTCTTTCGGTCTGCCTTTGGTATTATCTTTGACCTCAGGTTCAACATAGTTAGCATATTCAGGGTGAATTATTTCTCTAATGACTAAACTGACCTTTTTAACTACTGCAGGGTTTTGCTCTTTGACCTCCTCTGTAATAGATTGAAAGAAGCGGTGATCCTCAGAAGGGTATTTAGGATCAACTGTTTGCTGACCAAATTGTCCGTTGATCTTGAGTGTTTTCCAAAATGGATGAATACTTGTAATACTGATCGAACTGTTTGACCTAAAAGCCTTTCTCAAGTCACATGCACAAGGAATGTCGTGTGTTCTTTGTAGTGCACATCCATATTTAACATGTACATCGTCACCCAGTTCAAACATTCAATTCAGCTCAGAGTTCAACACATCCAAGCAGTGATGGGAAACACGACAAGCAAGATTCTGCAATGGAAATGTTGTGGTTAACATACGCTTCTTGTTTCTACAATGTTCCAAAGCACACCTGAAATTATAATCATATGCATTGTATATTAAATTTCACAATTATAAATAAAACATTGTATAATATGAACAAATTGTATGAAGGATTTACCTTATTTCAATCTCCTGTGACTCCATTTCTTTATGGACTTTGATCCACACTGTGTTGAGAGCTCCAGTGGATATTAACAACCATTTCTTCAACAAAGAATGTGCGCTCTCTACACGATTATTTGTTACGTTTCCAAGATGTAGATAATTATTGGTCCAGGCTGGAATGAATTTTTCCTTATGACCGAGCCAAGTGCCTTGGAGATAGTTAATCAGTTTAGTCTGATTACTAAAGCCGTGGTCAAATTTTGTAATAGCAGAAATGTACTCCTCGAATGTTTGTGCATGAAATATCTTGTTCCATGCAGTCATAACATTACCTCCATAAGTAGACTTCTTGTAGAGTTTGTTAACATAGCCTTCAACATCCTTCTTTATGTGCCATCTACAAAGTAAATGGTCTGTGTTGGGAAAAACCTCTCTTACTGTGTCGAGAAGGCCTCCTTCCTTATCAGTAACTATGACAGCAGGCTGAGCATCTCTTCCCATCATCATCTGTAAACTCGTTAAAGCCCATCTATAGCTTGACTTTATCTCATCTTTCATAATTGCATATGCAATTAGAAAGTTTCTATTTGTTGGAGTCACACCCACGAACTCAACAAACGGATACTTGTACATGTTGGTTTTGTAGGTGGAATCAATTCCAACATACCAATGAAATGTGCTGAACAAGTTCATAGAAGATGGACTAGCCATGAATAAATGGGTAATCACATTTGTTTCGGGATCAGCCTCTGTGAAATGAAAGTAGTTGTTTGAGGTTGCAAGGTGATACAACTGACCGATTTTATCTCTATCATCAAAAGACACAATTCGTAGTTTGGTGCATTGATTGTATATCTGTTGAACAGCGGGATGAGTGTCTGGAAATTTCACCTTTAAAGAGGCCAGTATGGAATTTGGCTTTGCATGAGCTTCTGACATCTCTCGGATATGTTCCTTGGCATCCTCTGTCAATTTGGAATGTTGCAGATTGCCTTCGTGAGACCACATCAATGGATGGTTGTGGTAACCACACATTCCAGCACCAACTGTTATAATTTCCCAATGGCCCATATTAATTTGTTTAGTTTTCAACTAAAATGGGCAATCCTAGGATCTTGTTGCTGTGTTCTTCCTTTCCGCATCGGCTAAGTTTCTATTTTTTCCTGTGTGATAGATACCTCTGCTACATTTTACATACTTTTGGGTTCCAAACTCTTTAGATGAAGCAATGATAACCTCAAACATCAACCGGTTAGCAATGTCCTTCATAAATGAAACTGCTTCCTTACATGTTTCAAAATGTTGATCTGTCATAAAATACCCATTGTAGTCGATGCCATCCCCACCAGATCCTTCGAATGTTTGTGATTCTTCAAAAGGTTGGTTGGAGTCAAAATCAGGATAATAGGATTGATCAGAGAAATAGGTATTATAAGAGTGATTCGGGTCATTTGGATAGGAAGATTGATTCGAATCATTTGGATAAGAAGATTGATCACCCTCATAAAAAGGATTTATATCAGAGAAATCCATTTGACCGAAATAAAATTTTTAGAGAGTTCAAAGAGGAGTGCAGAAATGTTGATAGAAAGGTAAGTGTGAATTGAGGCTATTTAAGCTATGTTTATATAATAGTTGAAGTCATAAAAGGAACAGTTAGAAGTAAAAGAATTCAGCAGAATAATAGTTAAGTAAGATAATAGTTCGGATTGAGAAGACAACACACTGAATTAAATTTATTTTCAGTAAAAAATTATTAATTTAGTTTGTACAAATTCGGTAAAGGACAAGGCAATTTGTATGTGTAAAAGGCATAGTCTGGAAGTAAAAGAGTTCAGTAAAATAATAGTTAAGGTATTATTTAGCCTGTACAAATTCAGTAAAGTAGAAGAATTCAGCAAAATAATAGTTAAGTAAGATAATAGTTCGGATTGAGAAGACAACACACTGAATTGAATTTATTTTTAGTAAATAAATTAATAATTTAGTTTGTACAAATTCGATAAAGTAAAAGAGTTCAGTATTATAATAGTTAAGGTATTATTTAGCCTGTACAAATTCAGTAAAGTAAAAGAATTCAGCAAAATAATAGTTAAGTAAGATAATAGTTCGGATTGAGAAGACAACACACTGAATTGAATTTATTTTCAGTAAATAAATTAATAATTTAGTTTGTACAAATTCGGTAAAGTAAAAGAGTTCAGTAAAATAATAGTTAAGGTATTATTTAGCCTGTACAAATTCAGTAAAGTAAAAGAATTCAGCAAAATAATAGTTAAGTAAGATAATAGTTCGGATTGAGAAGACAACACACTGAATTGAATTTATTTTTAGTAAATAAATTAATAATTTAGTTTGTACAAATTCGGTAAAGTAAAAGAGTTCAGTAAAATAATAGTTAAGGTATTATTTAGCCTGTACAAATTCAATAAAGTAAAAGAATTCAGCAAAATAATAGTTAAGTAAGATAATAGTTCGGATTGAGAAGACAACACACTGAATTGAATTTATTTTCAGTAAATAAATTAATAATTTAGTTTGTACAAATTCGGTAAAGTAAAAGAGTTCAGTAAAATAATAGTTAAGGTATTATTTAGCCTGTACAAATTCAGTAAAGTAAAAGAATTCAGCAAAATAGTAGTTGAGATTAAACAAACTTAAGTTACTACATATTGTTCATGCATAAATCATAATAAAGTAAAATATAATCAGAGAGCTGAATTATATTCCTTCATCAGCTCTTCAAACTTAACTACTAACTGATCAGCTTTGTCTGTATTACATGCCCTCAACTCGCTCACTGATTCGTGCCCCCACTCAGCATATCTGTTCAGCCACTAGAATAACGAAGGTATAAATAATAATTAGTCAAACTATTAAATTGTGTTATTAGAAACTATTGAATTGTGTATAAATAACAATTAGAGGTAGGGCCGGGCTTGGGTTACTTATTTTTTAGTGAGGCCCAACCCAGCATAGCCCAGGTCTATTAAAAACCAACATAGAATAAAAATACTTACATAGTTGACATTAGAGCGAGGTGGTGGTCCATGCTCCGGAATGTCTTCTAACAAGTGTGGATGAGAGTTTCGACAATACCATCTCATATACCCCTCAACACAACCTCTATTGTCCACGAGTGCTCGATGTAGATGATCTACAGCTAACATACCCATATGCGGAAAAGATTGCCATTCATTCTCTGAATCCAATGCGTTGAACGTTACCTTATATTGGAGCTTGGCCCATGGCCTATTAGCTGTAATGGGCCTCCTGATCGGTGGCGGGATAATCTGTACAAACCCTAACTGTCGAACACACCGAATAGGCATGTACGGCTCGATGATATCTCGGTAGCGTATCAGCCCCGTGTACAGAGTCCTCAGCATACCAAATGCAGGATCAGGACCATAAGGCAACCACGTAACCTGTAAAAAAATAATTAGTACTTTACGTGATTTTAGTGTTTTAATTAGCGTATAGTTTAGGCACTAATTTTTTTTAGGAATGTAAACAAATTTATAATACCTCTGCTGCTGTCAACTGATCAATACGCACTCGAAACTATGACAATCAATTGATATCCTTATCCTCCTTGCGGGGTTTCCATGCTGCGACTCTGCAATCATTAGCAGCACTATCCAACCGCTCATGCGGACGAAAACAGGGAAAGTACTCGTAAATCCAACACTGCAAAAGTGTAATACATCCACATATACCCTTGGCATCACCTCGAGAAGCCTCGCCAAGCTGCAGATACAAGTTAGCCAATGTGGCTGAACCCCATGAATAAGCATGCACTGAATGCACGTCGTCCTTAACCTCTAACATACAAGCAGCGCGAACCTTCATACCACTCGTATCCACAAACAACGTGGATCCGAACATCACCATTAACCATCCAGCGGCCTGGATCTCTGCTACAATATCATTACTAAATAACTTAGTAGCAGCCTGACTAGCATGTACCCCTCCTCCACTGTACCATGCATCCATCAACTCCTCTAGTGATAAACCGAGGAACTCAGCAGTAGAAGCCTTAAGGTACTCAGGATCACCATGCCTAATAACCATCGCTCCATGTACGGGGATGCCTAGAATGCGGTACACATCATGCAACAATATGGTCATCTCCCCGAATGGCATGTGAAAGCTGTTCGTATTCGGCTGCCATCTCTCAATAAATGCACTAATTAACTGACGTTCCACATACGTAAACATCGAATCAGGCAGGTGCGCTAGACCTGAACTATCAACTATCGCCTTAACATCTGGATCCATCTCTTTATACCACACACCCAACGACTTGCACATCTCGGGCCGGGAATAACACTTCAATATAGGACGTTTTCCAAGCGAATCCATACGGGAAGCTATATGACCCAAAAAACTGGGTATGGTGTCGCAAACAATCGGTCCACCAGCTACCGGACCTGTAACTATCCATTTATCCTTATTGCTCCGACTCCTACTCTTATGAGACGAAGGATCTGCAATAAATTTACCGCGTCGCCCCTTCCTCACCGGGACTTACAGCATCGTGTAATCCTCCCCCTCACTCTGCTCATCCTCTGCTACCTCATCCTCATCTATATCCTCCAAATCAAAACTAGCCTCAAGAACATCATCATGAAAATCAGGAAAATCATCATGTGGATCAGGAAAATCATCACTAACACGCTGTGTCTTCCTGCGAGAAGAACTGGTGGGCTCATCTATAACACGTTGCGAACCTCCAGCAACTGCAGTGCGGGCATCAGCCGTACATCGTCGGCGCCTAACATGTCTTTTGCCAGAATCATTAGCAACCAATTCGTTCTCCATAATTCATCCCCTCTCGCGGCAAAAATTCATATCTTTACCCGCTCCTCTACCCTATATCACATTATAACATCACAAACATTAACATTACCATTACATTAATCAACAGAAATTTAAAATTATGAAAATTAGACCTAAACCAAAAATTTAACTTCACAAAAAGTAACATTTAATTGAAACTAATCCTGACAAATTAGACATTGAATTCAAACTAATGGTAACCCTAAACCCTAAATTTACATAAAGAATTTAACATTAAATTCAAACTAATAAAATTACTTAAGCCCTAATAAAATAACATTACCAAACAATTAACCACCACCATATAGAAATTAATACTAAAATTTTCACAACTTAGACACTACGAAATTTAATATTATACTTAAATTAACAATATATAAATTTGTCATTAAAATTTTCTAATTCAACTACACCTTAACCCTATTAATATATGAAAATTCAAAAAAATTAATAATATAAAAAAAATTATTAAAAAAAAATTGCCGCCGGCGTAATGCAAAAACGTCAAAGATGGCGTTTTGCAGCACCGCCAGCGGCGCCGCTGGCGTTGCTGCAACAACGCCATTTGCAGCACCGCCAGCGGCGCCGCTGGCGTTGCTGCAACAACGCCATTTGCAGCACCGCCAGCGGTGCAGCTGGCAGTGCTGCTGGCTGTGCTGCAAAATGCCACCGGCGGCCGCCGTCGCCGGTGGCATTTTGCAGCAAATTTTTCAGCCAAAAAATCCAATTTTTTAGGGTTTTCAGTTGTTTATTTTGTCAAATTCAGATAAAATTAGTTAAAATACATACCCGATTATGATTTCTACCCTCCATTGAAGCTAACTTGTTGTTTGATTTGTGTTTTGAATGGTGAAAGTGGTTATGAATGATTTTTTAGGGTTGATGGATGTTTTAAAGGCTTTTTAGGGTTAAGGGCAAATTTGTCTTTTATACCGACTGTAACAAGTAATTTTCGACTGTCTTTAACATTCCAGAAATCGTATAGTGGCGAGAAGAACACAGGGAATTGAAGCTCTAGTCTTAGATATGGATACCTAAACCAAAAACGCGATATAACAGCAGGGCCTCAAAAATGGACTAAAAGAGCTAAATGGGCTTACTTACAACACACCATATACCGGGCTATAAGTTACTGAGGCATTATAAACATAATCAACCTATAGCCATTCTATGAATCCATGTAAAATGTATTTCCAAATAAATTCCTTTTTTTTACTATTTATCAAGAATAGTCATGTTTGGTAAAGTATTTATCAATCGATCAATTAAGTCAAACTAATTTTAAATATACATTCCCTTTAATTCTATTTACATATATGTCATCCGCTTGTTTCTCCCTTTTTTCTTTTGATTTTCTTTTTTATTTTTCATTTAGCTCTCAAACCGTTTATTTTTTCGACATGCGCTTTAGAGTTTTTTTTCCGTCTTATTTTTATCTTTAAATTGAGATCCACTGTGATTTTTCAAATTTTTTTAACTAATAGACAAGTGGTAGATATCCAATAGTCGCATGGTAGATATCCAATAGACAAGTAGTAGATCTTAGTTTCGACAGTTTTTTTCTGGAATTGTTGTGTTACTTTTGTGTTGTTGTTTCTTTGACTAGATCTAGTGCTGCTTTAGGTTTTGGGTGTGGGATATTGCTCTATTTGTTGCTCAAATTGAGAAGTTTTGATTGTCGTTCTTCATAAGGTTTTTCCAGTTTACCTTTGAATCTTCTGATGAAGATTATGCACTAATTCTTGATAATTTGAAGCAAACCGGTTGCAAAAGATCATACAACATTGGCATATATTTATTTTAAAATTTAGCAATTCAAGCCTAGGCGATTGGACATCTATTGAACGTCTACCACATATCTATTGGATGTCTACCATACATCTATTGGACGTCTACCAGATAGCTACCTAACTTGTATTGGAAAAATCTGATTTGAAGTTGTTATTAGACATTTGTACAAGTATATTTTAAGGTTTTGATCCAGTAAAAATTTATTTAGTGTTTTGAATCATAGTTCTTCTACATTTTACTAATTTCTATTGGACTTCTATTGGATGTCTATTGGATATGTGACAGTTCAAAAGAAATTTTGGAAAAGAATATCACAGTGGATGTCATTTTTAAGATAAAAAGAGACGAATAAAAAACTCTAAAGTGGCGAGTCGAAAAAATAAACGGTTTGAGAGATAAATGCAAAAATAAATCAAATAAGTTAAAAGTATACATGCAGTGCGCATGTTTTGGAATAGGCCACTACTTTTGTAATTATTTTCAGCTTTTCTTAATTAATTTATGTAGAGGGGCATTTTTTATAAAAACTTTATCTTGTGATTCAAATTATTTTGTGAAGAGGGGTACTTTTTGTAAGAGCCTCTTTTTTTGTGTTCATTTGTTCAACCCTTAGCAATATTTAGGGATGGCAAAATGTCAGATCCAGACCGGGTCCGGCTAGACCCGGTGTGAGTGGACAACCTTTTTCGTAACACAAAAAATAAGCGCGGCGAAGCGAGCCGAAGAATTGATTATCATTTTAGAGGCGTGATGAAAAATAGACTGATAAAAGCAATGTTGAAGTTGAATTTTAGTCTAATTTAAATGTTAAAAAGATACGAGATCGGAATCCCGTATTTTAAGACAGAGTCACCACTCGGTTTAGCTTTACCAGGAATTTGGGTACGATATTGCCACCAGGTGGTTAGACCATACCTTAAAGCAGAGATTCCGAGTTCGGATGATGTTGCTTACTTTTCATTTATTAAATCAGACGATTTACATTTTAATAAAGGTGACTTTAGTTATTATGCGATTTAAATCCTCATAATTACAATTTTCGGTAATAATATCCATACATCACACGGCGCGGCATGCAGAAAGCAGTAAACAAAGTAGATAAATTTATTATTGCATGGCTTTACAAATACCTATACATTTTTCTAATACGGGAAAAGTAAAAACGAATAAATAAAGCGAATAAAAAGGGACCGAAATTGGGTCTCAACCGGGAACATCTCCAAAAGTAACAAATCACGAATGAACAATTACAAATAATGCATAAATAAATATAAGGCAGAAAATTAAATTAAATAGGAGAAAACCATTTTTTGGGAATTTTGGGGATTAAAACGCGTTATTAAGGCATTAAATAATATCTAAGCAACCTAATAATTAATTAAATAAACTAAACAACCCTAAAATTAGATAAAATATTTACAGGATATTTTTGGATTTTTATTTAGGATAAAAAGATTTATTAAACATTTATTTAGTGAAAAGTCATTTTTAAACCATTAAATAGACATTTAACCAATTAAATAATTAATAAAATAATTCCAGTAGATTAAAAATTATTTTAATTAGTTTCGGATTATTTATGATTTTTTAGAAATTTTTCGGGTGAAAATTAGGGTAAAAAACGCAAGAAAACGATAAAACAGGGCCAAAAACACAAAATAGGGACCCTCTGATATTTTTTCCAGTTTGACCGCTACAGTGGCCATCTGACCGCTGCCGTTGCAGCAGTCAAATGACCACCAGAGTGGTCATGCAGGGAAAACACCAAACGGACAAAAAATCGGTATTTTTACACCCAAAAACTCAAGATTACCAAAGTTTTAAGCCAATTCCCACGATATTGCAGTAGATTTGGACTTAAAATGATGAAATAACTTTAATTTTTCGGCTTTGGGACAAAAGGAATCCAAAAACACCGAGAAAGATATTTGCAAAGATACTAACCACCCAAAAACACCGAAGATAGCAGCAAAACGATTAAATAAATTAATTAAAAGAGATTGGAACTCAGTTTTGTTACCTCTAGGTCGTGAATCCACATTTTAAGACTCGAATTGGATGTTTGGCAAGCTTTGTGACGAATTTGTGACGAAAATCTGACAAAACAGTGATGAAATTAGCGACGAACTCAGTGACGGATTTTAGTAATTTTATGAGAAAAAGTCCCTAAATCCTATTTAAGTCCATTTTAACCAACGATTTCTCCTTGATTTTAGTGTTTAGACTAAAAGATCAAGCCTAATAACGCTTAAGAATCCAAATTAATCAGATTTTCATGGCTTTATGAAGCTTTCTCTCTCTAAAATGCTAAGAATTCTAAGATGTGAATTTCACTCTCTAAATTGGCAAAAAGTCTAGAATTAGGTGATTTAATGTGTTTATATAGACCATTATCACTCTAAATAACCAATTAGCCCTTAGAAATGTTAAATTTCTCGAAAAAGTCAAGATTATCCATTTTAGAGAGAGAAAGATGAACTGTGGCGATGAACCCGGGGACCCGTACAGCGGTGAACCGCGCAAGGGGGCGCAGTTCAGCGACGTGGTCACATTGTGGCCACGCGAGACGAACCGCTCCGCCGAGGAGAGGGAAACCTAGCATTTTTTTTATTTTAAGAATTTATTAATTTTTATTTTTTTTATTTTTTTAACCGGTGGTGGAAAGCGACACGATTGAAGTCCCAAATCGTCAAGAGAGTACTTGTCAAACGCGATTCGAATTTGAAAGAAAAGAACAACTGGCCCGAAAGAGGTTAGAGCAAAAATTCATCATTATTCCGCGGGACACCGAATAGCATGTGCTCACACATGGATTCATATTTGTTTTACCTATTAGATTGGAATCCGTCAGGTGTAAAATATCCATATCTAGATCCAACAGATTCCACGAACGTGACCGATCCTGAGAGTGATGCAATGGGTGCCACTGTCCAGGATCCATACTAGGAATGGACCCAATTATTTAAATTTTTTATAAAAATTTATATATATAAAATAAAAACTAATTTTATTATTGTTTTTCAATTGAAAAATCTAATTATTTTTTCAATCGACAATATAATAACATAATTAAAACTTAAAGTGATTTTACTTAATTTGATTTTAAGTTACATTTTCTTTAAAGTAATTACATATAATTATTTTCATTATTGTATTTTATAATTATTCTTCAGGAGTAGATGTCTAGTAGTTTAATGATTAGTTTAACTACAAATGCCTCTTTCTATCTTTGTTTTTACCATCGGTCCAACACCGAATGTAGACATTGATATAAACAAGTAAAAGTTTTTTTTTTTTTGTGTGAAAGATATCCCTCCATCTTTTTAAAATAGATAATTCAGCCATTTTTTTAAATATTTTTTTATTTATCATTCTCAAATATCTAGGCACTTTTTGAATTATTTTTTCAATTATACCCTCATTTATCTCATTATCATTAATTGTAATGAAGTGGAAAACTAAGCATTTATTAGGGGGTAAAATAGTATTTCTCTACCTTAATTAATTGATTCATTAAAAAGTGTGAAATGTGTTAGAAGACAAATAAAAAAAGATGGTGGGAATACTTAAAAACTAATTATTTTTCGGCTAGTTGCTCCTATTGAGGTTGCTTTTCACCACCATTTTGTAGTCGTTGCTTTGATGTTGCTAATTTTACTTTTTACTTGTTCTTTTCGTTGTTGTTTTCCCCTAATTTTTAGGAATGAAAGGATTCAATTACCTACCTATTTCCAAGCAATGTATAGAATTCTACTCTCCAGTTTTGGTATAGCGGAATAAATTCCATAATTCTATTTTTTTTTATTTTTTTACAAATGGCACAAACATTTTATTGTAAATGTCAACTCATTCATACCTAATTCCAGTTAGGAGATTCAGTGAGAGGACGAACCAGGGCTGCGGCTAGGATTTCTTTATAGTTTCAGGGCTAATTTCATTTACCACGTTAAAATAATGCTAATAATAATGATTTTTTATTCACGAATATTTCTATATTGCCGCTATTTTGTTGGCAACATGCCTTGGTTTGGGTTTGAATAGAAACTTTTCTATTTTGATTAAAAAAATTACCAACTATAATATATTTTACGTTTATATATTATTTTAATTACAAGATACAATAAGCATTTTTTATATTTTTATGAATAAAATATTAATATTTAATTTTTATAAAAATAAATAGATATATTTATTTTTTATTTAATGTACTGTGTAAACTGATTTAACTAAATTAAGTGTAAAAGTTATTTTTTTTTGCATAAAATTATTAATTTTGATTTACAATATTTATATAACAAAATAACATTTTATTTTTTTTTAAAAATCAAATAAAACTTTAGTTATTTGTATCATGTGCTTAGAATCCTTTTTATAAATGCATAATTTTCATGTACCATTAAAAAAATTGTTAACATTATTTATTTAATTTATAAAATATAGTTTAATCCGAACTAAATTCGGTTCAATACAAAGTTAGTGACTCATCCTTTTACATTTGTTGAATATCATGTTCTATTTTTTGTATTTGAAATATCAGTTTTCTATTATAAAAGCATTATCATCAAATATTATTAATTATTTGTGTAATATAACTGTAGGATTACCAAGTCCCCATCTACTGCTACGATTTCTTTATAATTTCAGGGCTGATTTCATCCTCTAAGTTAAAATAATCCTAATAATATTAATTAATTTTATATCCACGAATATTTCTATATTGCAGCTATTTTGTTTGTGTGCCGGACAACAGAGGAATTGTTACACCCCATAATTCTGGGACGCATATATAAAATTCCCTTATATAAAATTAAATGGTGATCAGTTGGCTTTTATATTTTTGTACAGGTGGCGAAAATAGAAAAAAGGAGTTGTTATTGTTGAATTTGATGTCTAAAATATTTTAATAATGTCATATTAGTGGATTTTTTTCTGTAATTACAGAGGTAACGTTGCGTACACCAGACCCATCCTTACCCCCTTATGTGGGAGCCTTATTAGGCATTGGGGTAATGTTGTTGTAAGGTCATATTAGTGGGTTTTTAATTAATAAGTGT
The DNA here is from genome assembly GCA_947683365.1 of Euphorbia pulcherrima. NCBI lineage: Eukaryota > Viridiplantae > Streptophyta > Magnoliopsida > Malpighiales > Euphorbiaceae > Euphorbia > Euphorbia pulcherrima. Next base: position 32,722,152 of record CANTUS010000015.1, on the reverse strand, counting down.
AAGTAGTGGTTAATTTACTTTTTATTAAAATCAAATTTTAAATTAGTAGTTGAACTAGTGAACATAATGTAGTTAATGGAGTCTTGCAATGTGTTAATGGGTGTTTTTAGTTAATGTTGAATGCCTATATAAAGGCTAAACATTATATGGTTTTGTGGAATGATATGATTAATAAAGTTCATAAATTCTAAAAATCATTTCCTTTCTATTTTATTTTTGCTCTTCTCCTTCAAAATTTCAACAATTGGTATCAAAGCATTAAGGATCTTAAAGGATTGTGCAGATGGGTTAAAAAGATCAAGAAACTACAAATATTATTGTGATGAAAAGTGCATCATAAAGTTGGGAAGAGAAGTGCTTCACCAAGAGGGTAGCATGAAGAGATGGTGCTCTATGTATGAATTTTTAGTTTTTAATTTTATGATTTTTAGTCATTTCAAAAGAATTGCAAAGTTTAAGAAAATGTAGAAGTTGCATAGATAACTAAATTAGTTTATGGAGAGAAGTGTTCCATGAGTTGAAGGTTGGTGACAAGTGCATCAATAAGTCAATGGTGAGAAAGTGCATCATTTGTTAAAAGTTGGTGAGAAGTGCATCAATAAGTTGTTCGGTTACAAGTGCACCATCGGTTCAAGAGAGAAGTGTTCTTGTAATTTTCAATTAATTTATCATTTTGGAATATTTTAGGCAATGAGGAGTGTTGAATTTAATGCCTAAAATATTTCAATAATGTCATATTAGTGGGTTTTTCTCTGTAATTACAGAGGTAAGGTTGCGTACACCAGATATGCCCTTACCCCGCTTGTGTGGGAGTCTTGTTAGGCACTGAGGTAATGTTGTTGTAAGGTCATATTAGTGGGTTTTTAATTGATAAGTATAAGTAGTGGTTAATTTACTTTTTATTAAAATCAATTTTTTTAATTAGTAGTTGAACTAGTGGACATAATGTAGTTAATGGAGTCTTGTAATGTGTTAGTGGGTGTTTTCAGTTAATGTTGAATGCCTATATATAGGCTAAACTGTTGAGTGGTGCCCTCCTTATTGTACGACCCACTGAATTAATTAATTAAAAAAAGGAAAAAGAAGAAAAGCCAAACAAAGAGGAGGCATGTCGGTAGAGGATTTTTTCAAAAAGTGTATAGTAAAATTACTGTGCACAATTTGGCCATATGCGTTTTAAATCTCCTATAAATAGAGGAGGTTTTGCTCATTTTAAGAGCAGAGCAAGAGAGAAGAAACACAGATAAAAATGTAATCTGTGCAGAGAGACTTAGGAAAAGAGTTCCTAAGAGTTGGGTAAGAGAGAAAATAGTGAGGTTTTGGGAAACACTTGTATGCCACTATTTTGCAATCTCTTTGTGTACCTACTATTATTTTATAGTGGAGAATTATTCGGAGTTTGTCCCGTGGTTTTTCCCTAATTTATTTGGGGTTTCCACGTAAAAATATCTGCGTGTCTTTTATTCTGCTGCTATTATTTTTTCTCATAATTTATTATTGGGCCTAACAAGTGGTACCAGAGCTGAAGGTTGTTTTATCCGTAGAATCTGTGGATATATTTTTCAAAAATAAATATACCACGAGGTCGAGAAAATTACGAGGAATCCGGTGGCGCAATCCGTTCAAAAAAAGTCTCAGAAACGTATTTTGAGTGAATAGTAAAATAGCAACTTGAATAATACTATTCATATTTGGTCCATTTTATGAATAGTGTTCCTACAGTTATTATTTAAACTGTTTCTATTACTATTAGAGTATACGATACTATTCACGTACACAGTTACTATTTGTGTGAATAGTAAATTCGTGAATAGTAAAATTTTGCCATTTTTAAAGTTTCGACATGGCGAACGATGGTGTAATGATCAAATTGATGGATACGAATTATTCAATGTGAAAATCCAGAATGGAGGACTACCTCAATTGTAAAGATTTGTACGATCCAATTGAGGGTGATGACGCAAAGCCGAAGGATATGAAAGAACAGAGTGGATAAAGTTGAAAAAGCAGACATTGGGTACAATACGCCAATGGATAGATGCTAGCCTGTACAACCACATGAGGAATGAAACAGATCCCAAAGTCCTCTGGAAGAAGCTAGAGGATATGTACGAGGCTAAAAATGCTCAAGGAAAAGTGTTCATGATTCGCAAGGTCATGAACATGAAATTGACAGAGGGACGATCAATCACACAACACCTGAACGACTTTGAAGGATTCATAAGTGAGTTAGCAGTCACCAGTATGTCCTTGGTTGATGAGATGCACGCATGTCTTTTAATGGGAACTCTACCAGATAGCTGGGATACTCTTGTCGTATCATTGAGTAACTCAGCTCCAAATGGTGTGGTAAAAGATTACTGTAGTCAACATGGTATCAAACATGAAAAGACAGTTCCTGGTACACCTCAACACAATGACGTTGCTGAATGAATGAATCATACCATTGTCAAAAGAGTTAGATCCATGCTCAAAATGGCTAACTTACCTAAGTCATTTTGGGGAGAACCTGTCAATACTGTTGTCTATCTCATCAATCGACTACCTTCAGCACCTTTGGATTTTGATATTCTAGAAAGGGTCTGGACAGGTAGAAACATCTCATACTCTCACTTGAGGGTATTTGGCTGCAAGGCATTTATGCATGTTCCTAAAGAGCAAAGGCTAAAGCTCGATGATAAATCAGTTCCTTGCACTTTTGTCGGTTATGGAGATGAAGAGTTTGGCTACAGATAATGGGATCCGGTGAAAAAGAAAATTGTACGGAGCCAAGATGTTGTATTTCATAAGAATGACATCATCGGTGAAAGATCTACAAGTGATGGTATTGTCAATATTACACTAGAGAGCATTCTATCAGATGATGCCACAGAAAGAAGAATGCATCAATCAGAACAAGATGGAGAAGAAGAGCCAGTTGTGAGGGATTAAGATACGATTGTAGATGAAGACACGAATGAAGAGGGTATTGAGCAGGGGGACCCAGAGAATCCCATTCTACCAGAAGAAGAACCTCAATTAAAGAGGTCAATTAGAGAACGCCAACCCTCTACAAAATACTTCAGTTCTGATTATATTTTAATCACTGATGAGGAGAGCCTGAAAGCTCCCAAGATGTGCAATCTTGTAAAGATAAAGATTGTTGGATGAAGGCCATGCAGGAGGAGATGAATTCTTTGAAGAAGAATGATACGTACAAGCTGGTGAAATTTCCTAAAGGGAAGAGAACACTCAAGAACAAATGGGTGTACAAGCTGAAGAAAGATGATGGAAACCTAGTGAGATACAAAGCTTGATTGGTCGTCAAAGGATTTACTCAAAAGAAAGGTATCAACTTTGATGAAATTTTTTCACCAGTTGTGAAAATGAGTTCTATTCGAGTTGTGCTAGGTCTTGTAGCCAGCTTGAATCTTGAGTTAGAACAGCTTGATGTAAAGACCGCATTCTTGCATGGGGATTTAGAAGAAGAAATTTATATGGAACAACCAGAAGGTTTCAAGAATAAGGGAAAGGAGGACATGGTTTGTCACTTGAAGAAAAGTTTGTATGGGTTGAAACAAGCCCCGCGACATTGGTATAAAAAGTTTAATTCCTTCATGATGAATCAAGGATACAAGAGGACAGAAGCTGATCCATGTGTATATGTCCAGAAATTCCCTGATGGAAAATTTATCATTCTTCTCTTATATGTTGATGATATGCTAATCGTTGGACCAGATGCCAAAATGATTATTAAGTTGAAGTGTGATTTGTCTAAGGGGTTTGACATGAAGGATTTGGGACCGGCAAGGCGAATTCTCGAAATGGAGATTACCCGAGATAGAAGGTCCAACAGGCTGTGGTTTTCATAAGAAAAATATATTGAACGAGTATTAGAAAGGTTCAATATGAAGAATGCTAAACCAGTTAGCATTCCACTTGCCGCTCATTCAAGTTGAGTATGAAATCCTACCCTTCAACAGAGAAACATAAAGAAGATTTGTCAAATATTCCATATTCTTCAGCGGCCGACAGTTTGATGTATGCAATGGTGTGTACGAGACCAGACATCGCTCATGCAGTTGGAGTTATGAGTAGATTCTTGTCAAATCCCCAGAAGACACATTGGGAAGCAGTGAAATGGATCTTCAGATACCTGAGAGGAACTTCAAAGTTATGTTTGACTTTTGGAGTTGGAAAATCTGCACTTGTTGGTTACACAGATGCAGATATGGCTGGTGACCTTGATGAAAGAAAATCTACATCGGGTTATTTATTTACATTCTCAGGGGGAGCTATTTCATTGTAGTCACGGTTATGAAAATGTGTTTCGTTATCAACAATCGAAGCAGAGTATGTTGCAGCAGTGGAAGCAGGAAAGGAAATGCTTTGGTTAAAGCGATTCTTTACCGAATTGGGTGTGCAACAAGAAGAATACGTAGTTTATTGTGATAGTCAAAGTGCATTAGACTTGAGCAAGAACACTATGTACCATGCACGGATGAAACATATTGATGTAAGGCATCATTGGCTCAGATTTGCCATTGAAGAAAAAGAGTTCAAGTTGCAGAAGATTCATACCAACAACAATGCTGCTGATATGCTAACGAAGGTCGAACCAAAAGAAAAGTTCGACCAGTGCGTTGAAGCAACTGGGATGGAGAGTGGTGTCCCTCCTTATTGTGGGATCCACTGAATTAATTAATTAAAAAAAGGAAAAAGAAGAAAAGCCAAACAAAGAGGAGGCATGTCGGCAGAGGATTTTTTCAAAAAGACTATTGTGCACAATTCGGCCATACGCATTTTAAATCTCTTATAAATAGAGGAGGTTTTGCTCAGTTTAAGAGCAGAGCAAGAGCGAAGAACACAGATAAAAATGTAATCTGTGCAGAGAGACTTAGGAAAAGAGTTCCTAAGAGTTGGGTAAGAGAGAAAATAGTGAGGTTTTGGGAAACACTTGTGTTCCACTATTTTGTAATCTCTTTGTGTATCTTCTATTACTTTATAGTGGAGAATTATTCGGAGTTTGTCCCATGGTTTTTTTCTAATTTATTTGGGGTTTCCACGTAAAAACATCTGCGTGTCTTTTATTCTGCTTCTATTATTTTTTCTCGTAATTTATTATTGGGTCTAACATAAACATTATATGGTTTTGTGGAGTGATATGATTAATAAAGTTCACAAATTCTAAGTATCATTTCCTTTCTATTTTATTTTTGTTCTTCTCCTCCAAAATTTCCAACAGTTACATATCATAATTCCGGGACTCATATAAAAAATTCTGTGAAAAATAAGTGTATGATGAGGAATAAAAACAAATTTATTGTTCCGTTGCTTGATTCATATTTAAATAATTCATTGTAAAATATGAAAACTGGAATCATTTTGTATGATGATGAACAGATAAGAAAAAGATATGAGAGCTTTGAAAGATAGAAGTGTCTCATAATATGCACATATAGCTACTTCCTACATATATATGAACATAATAAAAGAAAGGGTTGGACAGACGGGAATAAGAGAGATAGAATGAGGCGTTTCTTTGTGTTTCTATAATTAAATTTTTTCTCATTATCGTGTTCCAATTAAATTTTTTCATTATTGAAATTGCTTACAGATCATAGAAGTTGCTTACACCATTGAGTACACATCTTCATTATCCAATGCCTTATCTATCACTGGCAATTCTGTTTCCGTATCATTCCCATTTTCATCCTCGCCCCGAATTAATGAATAACTTCAATTTACCCGCCATCATTATTTCAAGGTTGTTGGTCCCTGTGAGGGTCTATATAAGGTCAGAGGGGGGTGAATGACCATTTTTCATGGAATTAACAGACTTTAAAAAGTCTTATGTAGCGTGTTTGATGGCTTCCGGATGTTATGGATCTGGATGATGCAAATATGAAATATGATGCAAATATAAATATAGAGTTAAAGAAAATCAAACACGATGATTTATACTGGTTCGGCCCCGCCTACGTCTAGTCCCCAAAGGTTCCTTCCTTTGAGCTTTTCCACTAGTGTGATTTCTTTCCAACTGGCAGAAATCAAGCCTTATAGTTTGTCTTCGGATGGTACCCCCTTCCGGATATAAGATATACCACTAGAAGCACCAACTCCTAGCTGAGTCCTGTTGTCTTTAGCAGGATATACCACTTAGACTTCTACCCCGAATCTAAGCTGAGTCCTATAGGGAGATCCCACTCAAAGCACCTACTTCAAGCTATATCCCAATCTCACTATTCACCCAAGTAGGAGATCCTTTACACTTTGGTTACTAACAAGGTTTTGGTTTTGGACTTCCTTAAGTTTATAACTCACTTAGGAATCCTTACAAACTGATTTTGAATGATTTGGTTCTTGGAGGGATTTTTGAATTTGATTGTTCTCTAGCAGGTTCTCTTGTATATGCTATTGTGAAATCAACCAGCACCTTCTCAACTTGTGAAGCTTCCCTTTTATAGGCTTCCATCATAAATGTAGCCATTGTAGGTTGGTAAGCTGAAATTAATCTTCATCGTTGATAAGGTGAAATGTGGCACTTCCAAAGCCGTTGATTAATCTGTTAAACAGCAATTTGACTCTTTTGAATCCTTGGGATTGAGGCTGAAAAGATGTAAGTGATTGTTTTCCTTGTATTTTAGTGTCGCATCAACTTTTACGCCATTAGCTTTTTGGTGTGAGCTCCACACGCCTCCCTATTGGTCTAGGTGAAAAAGGTTATTTCCTTTTTCTGTCCGGTGTCAGTCCTTTTGTCCTTTTTCTGAAAAGTGCGAGCTGTCTTTTTGTCTTGTTCATAGGTAAAGGATCTTTGACTTTGTGGTCAAAAAAGGTAGAGGGAAAGGTTATCTTTCAAGCTTTTCCCATTGTCTTAAAATCTGAGTCTTCCGGATGTCTTTAGACTCAGTATCACCGGATTTATCCTTATTCGGATGCTTAGCAATCAGTTCTTCCGGATGCTAGTCTTGGAGGTTTAAAGTTTGTTTCCTTTCCAAACTTTAACCTAATAATTCCAGTATATTCTTAGGTAATTTGTAGTCTTCAATGGATGTCCTTGTAGCTGGATCTTGACCGGAAGCTTCCATTAGGATTTATGAGATTCTTTGTTTAAGTTTTTATTTCTTTCAAACTTGATCCGGATATTTTAGTTTAATTGAGATTCCGAATCACTGATTTTCAACAATCTCCCCCATTTTATGGAAACAAAAACTAAACATATGGTAAAAGTAGTTATATGAATTAAGTATGATTTTTGATACTTAGTCATTTACAATTTTACTCCCCCATAATTCTAGCATACTAACTCCCCTAATATTTTTAAATTCTAGCTTCTAGTGTTTACTTTAGAAGCAATTTTGTAATAGATTTTTACTATATATATACTTCTATTGTTAATAATAGTTAACATCAATGAAGTGCATGATTACAAATACAGAAATATATAAGTGAAAATGTGAAGCTAGCTATTACAGATTTTACATATGAAGTACATAGCTAATCTATCTATTACAAAGCTGAATCATTTTTTACCGGATGCACCACCGGACACTCCTCCTTCCTTTTCTTTGCCATTATCCTTCTCCCCCTTTTTGTTTTCAGTAGGGGGGTTGATCACCATATAAGTCCTGTCATCCCACTTTTCTTGCCAGGCTTTAGAATAAACAGAGTAATCCAAATTACCTTGCCTTCTTTGCTACAGGATGTGATCTATAGTTGCTAGAGATAAGTGCATGGGACCGAAGTGATTCCGGAGCTGTGTGTAGGATCTAGTGATGTAGGGATAAGTTTGAAGCACATAGTCTTTATCTTTCTCATTGAAATATAGGAATAATGCTTTAAGAAGAGTAGTGATTCCCTTGTGTCTAAAGAATCCAGTATCCCCAATGTATTGAACTAGATCCTGGAAGACCAAAAGGAGTTGGCTTTCAGGAATTGATGGAGAGGAAGAGGATCCGGAGATGGATAGGCTTGATAGTCCAGACTGCAGCTTTTCAATGTCTTTGCCCAGATCCTTTCTGATATTATGAATGGTGGAGTTTATTGTTGTCAAGTCCTTGTGAAGATTATCTCTTGCTCTTTCAATGACAACATCTTGTCCATTTAGTTGTCCACACACTTCTTGTGCAATACCAGCTAATTATGTAGCGAAGAGCTTTGGAAGATCCTCTTCCATGAACTTGGTTAGCTTAGTAAGAATGGTTTGCTGTGATTCATTTAGGCTTGGGAGAGGGGATTTTTCTTCCTTTTCAGCTATGAATTTTGTCAAGTTTTCAAACTTGGTATCTATGTACTCTTTTATTTCAGTGGACAGATAAGTGGATGAGGTAGTTATTTTATCCATAAGTGTTGCACAGTTATTTATAGCCCCTGTGTTGGCTTGATCTGTACAACGGTTTGCTTCTGTTATGCTAGCTTTGAGCTCGTTAAGGACCAAAGTAACTTTGTTAGAGAGACTTCTGATACCAGATCGATAGTGGGAAAGTCCTCCACTTTTTCTTCTATTTTCTGCACCCTCCCCTTAATTACCCCAAGATCTCCCTTCAAATCCAGAGGCTGGAATTCATCAACCAGTACTTTTTCCACCCCCTTTAATTATTTGTAGATATTTTGTAGGCTCTGCTTGATATAGCTCTCCTCATGTTCCTCATGAGTAGCCTCCTAAAGAATTTTAAGTGTAGTGGATATTCTCTTGGCTCTTGCAGGATTAACATTGGAGGTTGGGATTCGAATTGGGCTAGCTAATGGAGACTCAGATTTAGAACTGCTTCCGGTCTTATCAGATTCGGATGTTGTTGCCTTACTAGATTCTTTTTCTTCTTCTTCCTTCTCTTCTTCCAACCAATCTTCTGCATTGGCCTCGCCCCTTAAGTCCACTCCAGGAGCGTGCTCTTGGGAAACCAGACCAAGTCCCGCCTCCAAAATGGGGTTTTTCGGGTTGGACTGGTTTTCCTTGGATGCACTTTGAGATTGGTCATCCAAGTTGTCCTTTGCTATTTCAACATCAGTAGCAGAAGAATTTCATTTACATTGAATGAGACAGAGTCAGGAATTACCTCCAGAATTGGCATTTGATTGTAATCAAATTCTCTTTCTTCTTCATTTACTTCCACCTCAACTCCCGAATGACAGGAAATGTCCTCTGTCACCCCTACAAATGCCTTTTCATGGCTTTTATATTCTCCTCCAGGCGCATTGGAAATGTCCTCAATGCCCTCTTCATTTGCCTTTACAGGACTTTTCTCAGCAATGGTTTAATCTCTCCCATGTAGTAGATTTTCTGGAAGGGGTCCAGATTTGGGTAAAAAAGGAAAATTATCTGCTTCCGATTATCGGCCTATGGCTTCCATATCTACTGGATCAATGAGTATGGGTTGAACATTGGAAGAGCCCTCGGGTCCTTCTACGGTTTCTTTGTTGATCCTATCATTGTCCTTTATAGCCTCCCTTATTATTTCATACTGTTGGTCTTTCGAATTAATTTCTTTAGTGGATCCAGGCACATGCTTGCCCTTTTTAACTTTGGCGTTAGCCAATTCTTCCACTACTACCCTCTTAGCAGCTTCCTTATTAATAACCATGCCATCAGGCTTCTTGGCTGTCTTCTTTTAATGTTTTTGAGCTGTTTGGGCCTTTACAGCCTCATCAAAAGCACACCCCTTCCGGGTGAAATACTTCTGGGGAATTGGAGCCTCATCCTCTGTTTCTTCCTCATCAGATCCATGCTCTTCTATTAGCATATCTGTTGCCTTTCTTTTCTGTCCTTTTTTGTACCCCTCTCTAATTGCAGTAGCAGCTACTGCAATAAACTCCCTTGCCTCCAAGTCACAAACTGACTTCTTTACTTTATCAGCTGCCTTAATTAGTCTTCCTCAAGACTTAGGCTTCTCCGGAGACTTGGCCAACAGCTGGGTTAAGGAAAAAGTATCCTCACTGACTTCCTCAGCCAGAACTAGGACAAGCTTCTTCTGTGCCTTTGGCTTAGTAGTTCTTGCTTTCTTAGGAACCGGACCTTCTACCGGATCCACTGCTTTTCTTCCTCTGCTTTTCTTGTCGTCCTGGAGCTTCTTGGATTTTTCCTCATTCTAGGTTTCCCCAAAGGTTAATTACCTGAAGTTTCTCTCTAAGATTTCTTTTCCATTAACTGCTTGGAATCCGGTTAAGGCCACTTGGTTAGCAAGTAATATCCTGTGATCAGGGTGCCATAAGAGTTGTTGTGTTGCTTGATGTAGTAGATGATTAGCACCGGTATATTGACTACCCTGCTCTCCACCCAGTGTTATAGTGCACAATGTTGAAAGGCTGACACTATGGTGAGAGATCCCTTCCTGATTAGGACTAGCTTTGCGAGTGCTTATTGAAGAAATCTGGGCACTTTAGGGAAATAGGTAGAGAATTTGTCTCCAAAGTAGTTAGGATGTAGCCACATTTTTGGTTCGTACTTGACATGTTGTTCATCCCCATCACTTCTTAGTTGAACGCCATCGTTCTTCATGTTAAGATATGTCTCAAAGAACTTCAGAGTAATAGTTATGATTTTTCCTTGAACTTTGGTTCTCAGAGCGTCAAAGATGGGGTGGGCTCTGAGATTCTCATAGAATTCTCTCACAAGATCCGGATATGTAGGACAGTTGATTTTGAGGAAATCTGTCAGATGCTGGTCCTCAATCAATTTTGAGTATGGCTTTATCTCGAATAGGAAATTATCACCCAAGAAATCTGTGGGGACAATGGAATCACTGGCTTTGAATTTTAGAGGCTCAAAATCTTCATCTTTCAGATCAAACTCTATAAAGATGTTTTGTGTTGGGAGCATTTTGGGTCCTTCGTTAGTCATGATGGCAGCCATTTGAGAAAAGGTTTGAAGGAAGTTTTAGGGTAAGGAGTTTGAATTTTGATTTTTGCAGAGTAACAGTGTATGAATGTTGCTCGCGTGAAGACGACAAGGGTTTTTGGGGGTTTATATAGGATTCTCTAAGTGAGGGTATTTTGGTAATTTAGATACCATTAATTTGACTGGATTGATGACATGGCAATTGGGATTTTAAGAGAGAGGTAGTTTCAGTTTAACCGAAGAATGGGAACGGTTTATTTTTAAACTTAACTGTTGAATTTACCACACGTGTAGTACCAAATAAATGTTTGAAATTCAAAAAGGGACAGTTACTTTTCTACGCCTTTACTGCCATTTATCCTGTCTTGTCTGTTGATGTGGCACACTTTCCTCCGGAATAGATTTTTCCTTAATTCTTCTTCTCTTCCGGATTTGTTATTTTGCCAAGGGTCCAAATTAATTTTGGACTATCTTCTGGATTCCCTTTAAATTTGATTAGACACACCAATTGATTCTCTTAGCTTGCCAAATTGATCTTTACTTAGTGGTTTAGTAAAGATATCTGCTCTTTGCTCATTTGTTGGGATATATACCAAAGCAACATCCTTCTTTATCACATGATACCGTATGAAATGATGCCTTATGTTGACATGCTTTATCCTGCTATGGAGTACTGGATTCTTTGACACATCAGTGGCACTCTTGTTGTCACACATAACATCCACACATCCGGATTGAACTCTATAATCTTCTAGCTGTTGCCTGATCCAAAGGAGTTGAACTACATAACTTCCAGCTGCCATATATTCTACTTTTATAGTAGATAAAGCAACTGAAGTTTGCTTCTTACTATACCATGATACTAGGAAATCTCCAAGGAAGTGGCAACCTCCAGATGTACTCTTTCTCTTAAGAGTGTCTCTGCCATAGTCTGCATCAGTGAAGCCTTGGAGTGTAAAATATCCATTACTGGGATACCATAATCCAATTTTAGTGGTTCCTAAGAGGTATCTAAGAATCCTCTTAACTGCCTTGAGGTGAGAATCTTTAGGATTAGCTTGGTACCTCGTACAGTACCAGACTATATAGTGTATGTTAGGTCTGCTAGTTGTCAAGTATAGAAGTGAGCCAATCATCCCTCTATAAACCTTCTGATCAGCATCTTCTCTTTCACAATCCTTGGATAGGACTGTATCTGATCCCATTGGAGTGGACATAGGTTTGGTCTTGTCCATCTCAAACTTCTTTAAGATCTCCCTGATATTGTGAGCGGACGACATTTTGCGCTATGGCTGCGGGGCCGGGCCTGCGGGCCAGCCTCTAAAAGCAACGGGGAAATGCATGTGATGTGATTAGAAAATGGTTTTTGCACATTTTTATGCTCAAAAGATACGAGATCGAAATCCCGTACTTAAAACAAAGTCGCCACCCGGTTCAGCTCAACCAAGAAATTTTTGGTACGATTTTCCCACTGGGTGGTTGGACCATACCTTAAGTAGAGATTCCGAGTTCGAAAGATGTTATCTATTTTTCATTAGGCCAAGTTAAGATACTTCATTCTTTCTTAATCGGTTTAATCCATCCTATTTATTTATGTTTTCAGTTATTTTGTTATTATCGCATTTATCAAGCAATTGAAGCGATGAATAAAATATTTATAGCCATTCAAAAATAAGTGCAGAAAATAAAATTATTACAAGGCTTCCAAGTCTTGTACATTTTTCTATGCAATAAATAAAATACCTGAATGTCTGATATACATCTACCTGCAGAAGATGGTTAGCACCGATATGGTGTGTTTTATTTATAATGTTATAAAGCCCGGTTGGATGGCAAAAATGAGATTTGAACGGCGTTTGCGGGGAAATCCCATTTTTAACCAAATTTTAGATTCGATCGTTATTTTAACCGGATTATTAGTGAAAATGGCACACGTTATGGGGTAGAGTCTGTTTATAGAGGGTTTTGAACCTCCATCGTTGCACTATATGTCCTAGCTTCGAAAAATAAGCTAGTCTAGGAACAAATGAACATAAAGCGACTGTTCAGAAAGTCATGTCGCCGATGATGCAGATGATGCCGCCGGCGATATGGTCGATGTCATTGGCGGCATGGATGATGCCATCGGCAACATCAATGATGTTACTGGTGACATCAGTATGCAGGCAGGTTACATGGCTTTCTGAGTACCATAAAGAAAGGGGCCCACAAGAAAGTGAAGTCTCCGGGGAATGTGAAGCCACCGGCGGTATCAGCAATGTCTATGGCAAAATGGGTGATACCGCCGGCGACATCACATGTCTTCGGCGACCTCAATTTCTTGCAGCAGCAACAGGGAACAGTAAAAAATGACCGAGAATCCAAAAATGAACAAAAATCAACAAGAATCAACATAAATCAGTAATATTAACCCCAAAGAGCTATGAGACTCAGAATTTTTACCTCGGGGTCCTGAATCCAGCTCTTTGTGAACCAAAAAGAGACGCCTCTGGGGAGCTTGTTACTATGATTTTATAGTAAATTTAAGCATTTCAGGTTTCTAAATCCAATTAAGTTGATCTTAACTACATGATTTACTGATTTTAAGCTCACAATCAGAGAGTTCAAAGAAGAAAAACTAGGAAAAAATGGATTAGAATCCTTTTTTTTTTGCCTTATCTAATTCTTATCTCACTAAAATCTATTTTCTCATTCTAACATTAAACCTCTAACCTTAGATGGTTCTCCCCCTTTTCATTGCAGCTCAAGGTGTGTTTTTACAGGTGAAATGAGGGACCCACTTCGGGTCATGCCACCGGCGATATGGCGATGCCGCCGGCAGTATGGATGATGCTGCCGGTGACATGGTGATGTCGCCAGCGGCATGGCGAATGCCACTAGTGGTATCAGCCTCTGGCTTGCCGATAGCCAGCGGGCCTAGGAGCCTAAAAATTCGCCAAAAGTGGTTAAAAGTGGTCAAAAGGCATCTTTTTTTTATTTTTAATGATATTTTAATAGGTATTTTTTAATTTAGGTGTAAATCATCGGTTCAAGCTCCTACCGAATGAGTTATTGGCCACGCCTAACTGGATTCTACCAAGTATAAAATTCGCGAGGAATATTATTTTGGTAATAAAAATTCTAAAGAGAACTTTTATTTTGAGGCATCAAAATCGGGTACACGTCATCATCGTCTTGCGAGAGGGACTGCAAAATCCCATGCTCACAGGCTGCCCCTCGTGGGATCACTACTGCCATAGGTCAGTATGATTGCACGAAAGAGCAAGGGATGGGGATGATACCTGATGGGTGACTAGTTTGCCCCTTAGTCGGACTTATGCATTGTGGAAAGGATGCCCCTTGGTCGGACTTGATCCTTGTAGAGAGATTGCCCCTTGGTCAGACTTGAGCTTTATGGAGAGTTTTTCCTTTGGTCGGACTTGAGCTTTTTGGAGAGTTTGCCCTTTGGTCGGACTTGTGCTTTGTGGATAGGTTATCCTTTGGTCGGACTTATATTTTGTGGATTGGTTGCCCCTTGGTCGAGCTTATGCTTTGTGAAGGGTTTGTCCTTTGGTCGGACTTGAGCTTTATAGAGAGTTTGTCCTTTGGTCAGACTTGAGCTTTGTGGAGAGATTGCCCCTATATCGAGCTTGTGCTTTGAGGAGTGATTGCCCTTTGGTCGGACTTGTGCTTTGCGGAGGGATTGTCCCTTGGTCGGACTTATGCTTTGTGGAGAGATTGTCCTTTGGTCGAACTAATGCTTTGTGGATTGGTTACCCCTTGATCGGACTTTTGCTTTACGGAGGGATTGCCCCTTGGTCGAACTTCTGCTTTGAGGATTGGTAGGTGTAGTTCCAGGATGTCAGGGCCGAAACCAGGATTTCACCGCGGATGGCTGAAAAAAAGTCATGGAGGTATTTAATACCACCGAAGACCTGGATGATGTCGCTGGCGATATGGAATTATGTCGTCGGTGGCATGAGTGCCACATGGTAGTCTTGACTGGTCAGACAAGTTCAAAATTTGAATTAGAGGGGGCGATGTCGCTGGCCGTATGGCGTGATGCCGCTGGCAGCATGAATGCCACATGGCAGTTTTAACTGGTCAAGCAATTTCAAAATTTGAATTGGAGGGGGTGATGTCGCCGGCGGTATGAGTGATGTCGCTGGCAGTATAGCGTGATGCCGTCGGTGGCATGGATTGGCAATTTCAGATAAGTTAAAACTCCTTGAATTTCGTGCAACAGTTTAAAAGGAAGTAAAATTCCTTTCTCCCTTCATTCTGCAAAACCGTACCTCTTTGCTCCTCTTCTCCAAATTTTTCGATTTTTTCTGTCATTCCAATCATGAAGAGAATCGCCAAGGCTTTCAGGGGAAAATTTGCTAAGGCTAGGGAGAATCTGCCTGATTCCTCCGTCGAAGGGCTGAAAATTCTCTCGGTTCTTGCTGCTTATAGTCTGAAGGAGACAGCCAAGATGTATGGCTATGGGATCAATTTGCCCATCACTAATATGACCCCAGAGAAGGAAAAGCACCTCTGCTATGTCTAGGTAATCTCGTAAAACCCGAATCTCTTCTTTTTGGGTTGAGTTTTGATTCAGCCTTAGGCTTGAAATCATGCCATGATAGGAGTCATAAGTGTGAAATAGATTGATTATAAACTGATATTGCATGCTTTAGGTTCGATTTTCACTATTTTTAGGCTTATTGTTTGATTGATTATGATTTTTTTGGTTTTGGCACAATGGGTGCCATTTTTGGGGAAAAGAGGTTCTGCCCGCAGTTAGTGATGTCGCCGATGATATGAGTGATGTTGCCAGCAGCATCAGACCTTGCAGAAAGGCCTAAGGAGGTCTGATGTCACTTTTTTTTATACAATGTTGCCGACAACATCATCCATGCCGCCAGCGATATGGAATGATGCCGTCGGCGACATTGCTTCTAGCAGAAGCGACATCAGTAGCTTTCTATTGGTTTTAGTGATGAGAAAATAAACAGGGCTTATTTATTTTGCTTTTGATTTTTGCAGCCGCACGAACTGACTTATACCGGAGGGATGGGCACCATCAATGAGTGCTGGCACTATATTTCTGAGAAGGATCCAGACCTTGAACTAACCATCAATGAGACGGGATTTAGGGATTTGGCCTGGATCATACCAATGCTAATGCCCAAGCTCTCCCATTCAGCCGTGACAGCCCTTACCGAGAGGTGGTCTAAAACACCCACACTTTTCACTTCTCATTTGGGGAAGTGACAATTACACCCTCCGATGTCGTAGCTATGACCGGGCTTCCCTGGATGAACAAGGTCATTCACTTCGATGCTTATATGGATAAATACCATATCGAGAGGCCTGTGGTGAGGCGGGTGAAGGAGGTGTTCGGTTTGAAGCCCGTCTCAGGGCGGCTATCTTATGGTGAGTTGCACCAACATTGGACCCGGGTAGATGTGGTGCCTGAGGATGAGAGAGAGGCTTGCGTTCGCTCCTTTATGATTTCCTTTCTCATTGTACTATTCTTCCCAATCTCGAGGAGCAAGATCAATTACATGCTGATATCTGCCATGGAGGAAGTGGCGGGCATCAAGAAGAAGAATTGGCCGAGGGCCATCTTGGCGCAGATATATCATGGGCTGAATGTGGGAGCCCGGAAGAAGGTGAAGGCTCTCCAACTCTGCCATCTGCTACTCCAGGTATATCTTCTCGGAAATATTTTTCTTGATTATGCGCGTCTCATTTATTGTGGATGCTTTTTGAACTGATTTAATTATTACTTGTGCAGGCTTGGGCTTTTGAGCATCAGATCCTCCCGCCGGTCAAGTTAAAGAAGACCGTGCTGCTGGGCTCCCATTTTCTCACCCGCTAGTGCGGGGGCATTAGCGAGAAGGCTAAGTATCCCACCAAGTACAGGGAGGTCCTGAGGAGCGTGCGATTAAGCTCTGTACGCGATCTTTGATTTAGTCCTTTGTCTTTACACTTAGAACCAAACAAAAAGCATTTATGAACTTATATCAATTATTTTGGTTGATTGTTTGTGTAGCTCATCCTGGACCTATTTGATGGGGTAGAGAATCTACCGAAAGTCGTAAGGGTTACAAGGGAGGTGGACGACCATCGGTTTATCATGGAGTGTCCTTTGTCCCAATAGTGGTATTTGGGGGAGCGCATCTAGGGCTGGAGGTTTGTCCCGATCGCCGATAGACCCGTGCCCACCGATCCTCCCCGGGATTTATGGTGGCCCCATTTAGTGATTACATTCGAGACCGACCAAGCTGACTATATCGACGGGAACGACCGAGTGATCCCTAGCGTCCCTGGCTTCTACGAGCAGCACCAACAATGCCTACTCCCCTTGTATCCCCGCATCCACAGGAATGATATGATTGAGTATCATAATGAGCAAAGGCTGGAGGAGGAGAAAAGGCACCTCAAAGGTATTGTGGATGTCGAGGATGAAGATGACGAGGAAGATGAGGAGCTTAAAGGTGATGTTTGGATCAAGCCCGAGGGGGAGGATGAGGTAGGCGCGGATGTAGCTGGCGGGAGTGCGCTAATGTCCCAAGGGGGGCAACGCTCCTTTGAGGTATGATTGCATTTATGTGCATGATTTGCAATCATTTGAGATTAGGAATGTCGCTTATATGTGTCTTTCATATTTTTCAGGAACCTGCGAGGATGCGAAATCGGGACAATCAAAGTGGGATGCGGTATTATGGTGTACTAGAGGGTATGAATTTTGTAAAGGGGCATCTGGTCAACCCGTTGGAGACCGAGTTCTTGCTGATGAATTCTCGGGGCGAGTTCCTCCCTAGGAACATCGGGTCAAGCCAGCATGCTCCGATCTTTATGCCAGAAATCACCACTTTCATAAGGCCTGATAATTGCTTTCTAGTTTACCCTTGGATGCGGGTGTTTATTGATTTGCCTTTTGGATTTTATAGGTGGCGCGGAGCCAAGTGGAGTAGCTTACAGAGAATAATTTTGCTCTCCGGGACACGCTTATCGGGCAATCACTCCTTGTTCAGGTACATTCCTTGTTTATGCTTATGCTAAAATAAGATAAGATGCATATATGGATGCTATGAATGATGTGCATTATTGATGTTTTTTTGACTTGCAGGATTTCTTGGCCCTTTCCCTGTCAGATGCAGATGCAGCCCGGCAGAGATACGAGGAGGAGAATGCAGACCTCCAGCTTCATGTGAGTGACCTTGAGGGTCAGCTGGAGGCTACTACTTATGAGCGGTGGAGTAAGCAAAATCTGGATTGCGTGTACCCCAGTAACACCAGTCGTAGAGGAGTAAAGATGTCAGCCCAACGGTGCCCACCCACAGTGACTGAGGAGTCAAGCAGCGTGCCTATGACAGAAGGTAGGGAGGAAGATGAGGATGAAATTGGTGATTAGCTAGTAAGCCCCGAAGACATTTCATCTTGCCCAGCCGGCAGTGGCGGGCATGCCTAGCTTTATTTTTTCATTTTGTTTTTTATCTCGAATTTTGGCTTGTACCCTTGATACATTGGGGTTGGAATAATTCAGATTTGTTGTTTGATTTACTTTGATAGGCTAGATGTACAGAATATTTGAATGGTTTGTGCCCCCGGGCTTTTTTACTTTGAATAAAATGGATTGCAGTTAAACATGTATTGGAAATGGATTACAGGATTATTTACAGGTTTTGTATAGGTCCGAAATGATGATATTGCTTCTGATGCCGCCCAAAAAATTAACTCCATGCCGCTGGCGACATGATTCATATCGCCAGGTGCATCACCTCAAAACTGCCTATATCCATGTCGCTAGCAGCATCAACTGATATCGCCCAAAATAATCCATGTTGCCGGCAGCATTGCTCACATCGCCGGTAGTATCAACTTTCCAGAAACTCAGATTCAGCCGTTTCTTCAAATTCTGCTTCGCCGAGCCACACCTAATAGCTATGGGGCTTCCTGCAGAGCCTGGGGAATGCAGGTTGGAGGGAACTGGAGAAATTCAGGCTCCATTATGACTCTAACATTTGCATAGACTGTCCTTTCCAGTTTTCAATGTAGCAAACTTATTCTGACTTTTGCATAGACCTAGATGTTTTCAGTCTATCCAGATTTTTTTTACTGATGAGCTCGGAGGATCTTCGATTAAGCTTACTTATAATGTTTCCATCACTTGGTTGCCAGACATTCATACAATCACAAACACAGAAGTTTTAGTATGAAAGACATTTTTATCGAGTGAATCTAATTTGAGTACAAGATGTTGGCAATCATTTCCATTAATGGAACCCCTGGTGTTAACCAGCCTTTACAGGTTTTTAAGTTAACATCTCACTATTTTATCTCATGCCCTAATTTTTGTTTGAACTGCCCTTTTTGGGTTTTCAGTTCAGCAAGCAATATTGACTTATCCCCTAATTTTTGTACGGCTGGTTTGTAGGATGCCAACCATCGGGTGTCACCCTAATTTTTGTCCGATGAGTAGAAGACCAAAAGGCGGGTGATTATCATATATATTTTTTTGGTGTGCCGCTTTTCCGATTTATTTCTTTTGAATTAGATATGATAACACTTAAGCCTGTCTTGTTCATGGGATTCACAAACTCGTTCCCATCCATGTCCATAAGCTTAACTGCCCCTTTACTAAGCAGCTTCTTAATTACATATGGTCCTTCCCAGTTTGGGCTGAATTTACCCCTTACATCAGTGGTAGAATGTTTCAGCTGTTTAAGGACCAGATCACCAGCCTTCAGGAGGAACTTCTGATGTCTTACCCGACTATTATATGCTCCAGCCATATGTTGCTAGTACATTTGGAGGTTGTCGAGGGCCTGTGACCTTTGCTCATCCATCATGTTTAACTATTCAAATCTTGCCCAAGTCTATTCAGATTATTTTAATTTAGCCTCCAGAGCGATTCTTAAGGAGGTCACCTGAGTTTCAACTAGCAAGACCGCTTTTATCCCGTAGACTAGGGAGAATGGAGTTTGGCCTGTTGGGGGTGCGAATGCTGGTGCGATATCCTCAAATACCAAAATGTAGCTTATCTGCCCAATCCTTGTAACCGGCTATCATCTTAGAGAGAATCGTCTTTACCAATTTATTAGCTGCCTTAACAACCCCATTAGCTTGCGGTCTATATAGGGAAGATCTATGGTGCTCGATCTCGTATTTCTCAATTAGAGAAGCAGTTGCTCCTTGAAATTGTACCCCATCATCCGAGACTATATGGTGTGGAAGTCCATACCTAGCAAAGATGTGCTTCTCTATAAACTTGGCTATCTATTTGGCAGCGACATTGGTGAAGGATTTGACTTCCACCCATTTCGAGAAGTAATCTACTGCTACCATAATGAATTTGTGGCCGTTTGTTGAAGAAGGGCAGATTTCACCAATTATGTCTATCCCCCATGCCGAGAATGGCTAAGGGGTGAATAAATGATGGAGTTCAGTGGGCGGCAGATGTTGCATATCTCCGTAAACCTGGCATTGGTGGCATTGTTTGACCTGGACGATGCAATCTACTATGAGAGTGAGCTAAAAATATCCCAACCGTTGGATTTTCTTTGCGAGAGCAAGACCATTCATATAAGGGACACAGCCACCAGCATGGACTTGGGTCATCACTTTCTGGGCCTCAGAGTTAATGAGGCAACGGAGAAGCAGGTCGTCGCTGGTGCGCTTGAATAGATCATTATCCACAATACGGAACTGGACAGTGAGCCACCGTAGGGTGGTACGGTCTGAGTCAGAGGAACCCATGGGATATTGGCCGGTCTGAAGGAATAGGATGATGTCAGAATACCAACAAGGTTCGGGTGAGATGGCGAGGATCGGAGGAGCTGATTGAACTTGGTATGGGATCTTGTTAGACAACATAACCAATGGGCGGATAGGCTGCTACTGAGGTCCTTCCCATATGGATGCAAGAGTGATGAGAGTGTCGGCCATTTGATTCTCATCCCGAGGGATATGTCGGTATAAGCATGAGGTAAATTTCTTAGACAATTCACGGATAGCCTCAACATAAGGATTAAGAGATTCCTCTTTAATTTCCTAATCTCCGACAACTTGACGGACAACTAAAGCCAAATCCCTGATGACAGAAATGCGGTGATCCTGTACCTGAAGAAGAGCCTCAAGGCCGAACAGACAAACTTCATACTCAGTGCCATTGTTGGTGATAGTGAATTCTAAACGTTTGGACAATGGGATTATCTCATTATCTGGCGTGATGATGATGACCCTGAGACCTGCTCCCCGGCGGTTCATAGTGCCGTCAAAGTACATTGTCCAGATGCTGTTAAGGATTGTAATAGAGGCAAGCTGCTCATCAGGAAACTCCAAATTTTCCTTATAGTCAGAGCTAAGGGGTTGATTAGCTAGGAATTCAGCCACGGCTTGGACGCGATAAGATTGGAAATAATGTCGCAACTTCTTGGTGAGCCAAACCATTGCAGTACAGGTCTTTTCCACAATTGGATACCGAATTTCATAATCTAGTAACTTCTTGCTTAAGTAGTAGATGGCATGTTCATGCTTATCAGCATGTTCCTGGATAAGCATGGCCCCAACAAAAGTTTCCTCGATAGCCAGATAAAGGATGAGTGGTTCCCCTGGGATGGGGGGTGTCAAAACGGGTGGATCAACAAGATACACCTTGATTTTGTCAAACGCCACTTCATAGTGATCGTTCTATACTATAGGTTGTTGTTTTCTTAACAGTTTAACGATGGGTTCATAAACAGTAGTGAGTCTCGCGAGAGGGACTGCATAATCCCATGCTCACAGATATACTTTGACTGGTTAATGAAAATCCCATCCGGACTTTGCTTGATTTATAAACCAAGGAAGAAATTAAGTTCTCCCATCATGGACATCTCAAATTCTTTCTGCATTTGAGAACTGAATTCTTCACACATCCTTTCATCTGTTGCACAAAATATGATATCATCCACATAAATTTGGACCTGAATAATATCATTCTTATTTTTCTTGATGAATAGGGTTGTATATGCTTTGCCTCGAATATATCCCTTAGATATGAGGAAAGTTGTGAGTCTTTCATACCAAGCCTTAGGTGCTTACTTCAATCCATAAAGGGCCTTCTTCAACTTGCAGACATGATCCGGATGCTTTGAATCTTCAAATTCAGGTGACTGCTTCACATAGACTTCTTCCAGGATAACTCCATTGAGAAATGCACTTTTGACGTCCACTTGGAACAATGTGAATCCCATGAATGATGCAAAAGTATATAGAATCCGGATTGCCTCCAGTCTTGCTACAGGGGCAAATGTTTCTTCAAAATCAATTCCTTCTTGTTGATTGTATCCTTGGGCAACCAATCTTACTTTGTTCCTTACCACTACTCTGGGTTCATCTAGCTTGTTCCGGAATACCCATTTGGTGCCAATGATTGACTTTCCCTTTGGAGGTGCCACTAGATCCCACACATCATTCCTGGTGAATTGATCTAGTTCTTCTTGCATTGCCATCATCTAGCTTTCATGTCCTTTAGCATCTTGAAATTTCTTTAGCTCAATGAGAGATACAAAAGCAGCATGGCTCATCATTCTATTGAGTTGTCCTCTAGTTCTGACTAGATTTTGGACATCATCCAAAATAGCTTCTACCGGGTGATTTCTGTGAGTCTGAATTTCCCTTTGTAAGCTTTTATGTTGGATTGGAGCTTGTTCCACTTCTGCCTCAACTACTTCTTCTTGACCTTCATTAAAGTCAATGTCTTGTGGGTTGAGATTAACTTGTTGTACTTCTGGATCAAAGGATATTCCTTCATCTTCTTCTATGTACTTCTTGATTTGGAATGAATCAGGAATTTCCACTTCCTTCTTTTCTCCAGATTTTTCAGCTTTCGGAATTAGATCTTCTAGAGTGAAACTTCTCTTACCTGCATGGTTAGTCTCATCAAAATCTACATGTATCGACTCTACCATAGTTTGGGTTCGTTTGTTGAAGACTCTGTAAGCCTTACTATGTGTTGAGTAGCCAAGGAAAATTGCTTCATCTGATTCCTAGTTGCTCTCTATCATTTAGGATGTAGCATTTACATCCAAATGCCTTAAAATACCCAATTTTGGGTTTTCTTCCCTTCTAGATTTCATAGGGGGTCTTTTCTATGGTCTTTCTAGTGAGAGCTCTATTCAAAATATAGCATGCTATGTTTACGGCCTCACCCCAAAAGTATTTTGGTAAACAATTCTCATCTAGCATTGTTCTAGCCAATTCAACTTGGTTCCGTTCTTTCTCTCAATAACTCCATTTTGTTAAGGGGTGTGAATGGCAAAGAAGTTATGTTCAATGCCTTTGGAGTCACAAAATTCAGCAAAATGCTTATTTTTGAACTCACCACCGTTATCACTCTTGATGCGTGCAATGCCTATGCCCTGTTCTACTTCTATCCAATTGAATGTTTTTGAGAATTGGTCAAAGGCTTCATCTTTGCTTGCTAGCAAGAGAACCCAGGTATATCGAGAATAATCATCCATAATGACCATGGTGTATTCTCTTCTACCTAAACTCATTGGTTTAATTGGATGAAAGAGATCAATGTGTAAGAGCACAAGTACTCTTTTGGAAGGAATGTAAGAGATGGAAGGGAAACTTATCTTATGTTGTTTACCAAATTGGCTTGTAGTGCATAGATGATCCTTATCAAAAGCAACCTTAGGCAAACCCACTACCAATTCCTTTTTGGCTAGTTTAGATAGGAGGTTCATGCTAACATGTCCCAACCTCTGATGCCATAGCCATGATTCTTCTTCTTTAGACACCAAACATATATTCTTTTTCTCATTTTAATATTAACGGAATAGACATTATTTACTCTAGGTGCATAAAGAATGAGTTGATTAGACTTACTATCATAGATTGAGCAACCTCCGGAATCAAAGGTAACTTTTCTTCCTTTATCACAGAGTTAGGCTACACTTAACAAGTTGAACTTCAGTCCATCAACCAGTGAGACATCTTTTATCTTTAATTCAGATCCAATGGTCCCATGTCCAATGATCTACCCTTTTTTATTATCTCCAATGCTCACTTTTCCTCCCTTCTTCTGGGTTAATGTGATGAAGGCCTTCTAATCACCTGTCATGTGCCTTGAGCATCCACTATCAATGTACCAAGTGTGTTGATCTACTGTAGATCTAAGACATACCTGTAAAACAGATCAAGTGGGTTTAGGCACCCAATTAGATTTGGGTCCTCTCGGGTTAATAACCATCTCAGGCCAAGGATTGACATCATACTACCCATTTTTAAATCTACATAATTTAGTGATATGGTTGTTTTTCCCACAAAACCTGTACCCTGAGATGGGTCTATTTTGCTTTTGCTTCTTTTCAATCTTTTCTAGATCCTCCTTCCCATAGTTCCCTTTATATCTAACTTCTTGTACACTTGTGGATAGTCCAAAGTGTGTCCAGAAGCTAGTTGGAGGTGCAACTTCTGCTGCATAATTCCTCTTTTGGTTGGCAGGATGCTGATTATTTACTGCCTTAGCCTTTCCTTTTTGTGCAGTAGTATATCTTTGGGCCAATGGTTGCCTGCTAACCTCCTTCACTTTTTGATTTAAAGGCTTTGGATTTTCTTTAGCAGCTTGGTGCTGATTTCTTTATGTATTCTGCCTTGGATTCCTTCTTTATTGAGGAGGGTTTGATCTTCTTCCAGATACTTCCTTCATTAGGGTTAGCTCCCTATGTAACCCCATCAAGTTAGTACTTAATATCTACACTTGATTTCTTAGGAAGTTTTCTTCAACTCCATCAATGTGCTTTATTGTTCTGATCAAGTTGACATCTTGTGCCATTGCTTCATTGTCTTCAGCGATTTCTAACACTTGCCCTCTCAAGGACTTGATTGCTTTGGTGTTCTTCTTGACACTCTTGATCATAGTAGGTAAAGCTCTAGCAAGGTCAAAGTTAGAAGCAAAATTAGAATAAGAGTTTGCCTTAGTATTTGTTGTTTCTGATTGTGATTCTTCGATTTGCACTATATCTTGCTTAGAAGCATTCTTTTTGGATTGCTCTGCTTTCAGATTAGTCAGTGCCATAAATGCACAGTTGGCAGTCTCTTCTTCTTCTGTTGAAGATGAGCTGCTACTTTCCTCACTGTTGCTCCAAGTAGCCACCATTGCCTTCTTCCGGTGCTTCTTGGTTCTTTTAAGCTTAAGGCATTTTATTCGGAAGTGGCATTTCTCTCCATATTCAAAATGGACAGCTTCTTTTTTCGGATCCTTCTTTTCATCTGGATTCTTTCTAGGCCTGTCTCTTCTGGATATACCTTCCCTTGGCCTTCGGGATTCATACTTTCTGGACTTCCTCCTTTCTTTCTTTTGTATGAACCTGTTGAGCTGTATAGTCAATAGAATAGTTGGTCCTTGGTACTTAGAGGCTCAATGACTTGCTCTTCTTCTCTGGATGAAGCTGATCCAGTGGAATCTGCCTTAAGTGCAATAGCCTTCTTCTTTTCTTCCGGCTTCTTCTCTTATTGACTGTATCTCTCTAGGGATAATTCCTGAGTCAACAGATTGCCAATGAGCTCATCATAACTATAGGCATTTAAGTCATGATCTTCCTCAATGGTAGTCTTCTTGTTATCCCACTCCTTGGTGAGACTCCGGAGCACCTTCTTCACCATTTCTACTTCAGAAACTTCCTTTCTGAGCCTTTTCATCTCATTCACTAGATTGGTATATCTAGTGTTCATACTGTTGATAGATTCTTTTGGCTCCATCTTGAAGGATTCAAGTTTTTGCTGGAGTAGATCAATCTTTGCTTCTTTTTCTTTATTTGTTCCTTCATAGGTTACCTCCAGCTTCTGCCAAATCTCTTGTGCAGTCTCACATCCGGATATACTATTGAATTATGTTGCACTAAGAGCACAGTGAAGCATATTAATAGCATTTGCATTTTCATGCAACTTTTTAAAATCATTCTCATCCCATAAACATGATGGCTTCCGGGGTGATCATACCCTCTACTTCATGAGTAGCCTCATATGGGCCATCCTTAATGACCAACCATGCCTGTATGCTTTATGCTTGGATAAAATTCTTCATTCAGTTTTTCCAGAACGTGTAGTGTTCACCAGTGAAGAGTGGAGGATGGTAATGGACATATCCTTGGGAAGGAGTTGTGAGTTTTGGAAACTCATTTTGATATTTGAATCAAAATTTTGGACCTTTAGCTCGAGATTGTTAGATCTCTAGTTTTGAGCACTTGCTCTGATTCCACTTGTTGGTCCCTGTGAGGGTCTATATAAGGTTAGAGGGGGGTGAATGACCCTTTTTCATGGAATAAACAAACTTTAAAAAGTATTGTGTAGCGCGTTTGATGGGTTTCAGATGTTATAGATCCGGATGATGCAAATATAAATAAAGAGTTAAAGAAAATCAAACACGATGATTTATACTGGTTCAGCCCCGCCTACGTCCAATCCCCAAAGGTTCCTTCCTTTGAGCTTTTCCACTAGTGTGATTTCTTTCCAACTGGCAGAAATCAAGCCTTACAGTTTATCTTCGGATGGTACACCCTTCCGGAAGTAGGATATATCACTAGAAGCACTAACTCCTAGCTGAGTCCTGTTGTCTTTAGCAGGATATACCACTTAGACTTTTACCCCAAATCTAAGCTGAGTTCTACAGGGAGATCCCACTCAAAGCACTTACTTCAATCTATATCCCAATCTCACTACTCACCTAAGTAGGAGATCCTTTACACTTTGGTTATTAACAAGGTTTTGGTTTTGGACTTCCTTAAGTTTATAACTCACTTAGGAATCCTTACAAACTGATTTTGAATGATTTGGTTCTTGGAGGGATTTTTGAATCTGATTATTCTCTAACAGGTTCTCTTTTATATGCTATTATGAAATCAACCAGCACCTTCTCAACTTGTGAAGGTTCCCTTTTATAGGCTTCCATCATAAATGTAGCCGATGTGGGTTGGAAAGCTGAAATTAATCTTCATCGTTGATCAGGTGAAATGTGGCACTTCCAGAGTAGTTGATCAATTCGCTAGACAGTAATTTGACTCGTTTGAATCCTTGGGATTGAAACTGAAAAGATGTCATATTTTAGTGTCGCATCAACTTTTACAACATTAGCTTTTTGGTGTGAGCTCCACGCGCCTCCTTATTGGTCTAGTTGAAAAAGGTTGTTTCCTTTTTCCGTCCGATGTCAGTCCTTTTATCCTTTTTCTAAAAAGTGCGAGCTGTCTTTTTATCTTGTTCATGGGGAAACGATCTTTGACTTTGTGGTTCAAAAAGGTAGAGGGAAAGGTTATCTTTGAAGCTTTTCCCATTGTCTTGATATCTGAGTCTTTCGGATGTCTTCAGACTCAGTATCAATGTATTTGTCCTTATCCGGATGCTTAGCAATCAGTTCTTCCGGATTCTAGTCTTGGAGGTTTAAATTTTGTTTCCTTTCCAAACTTTAACCTAATGATTCCAGTATATGCTTAGGTAATTTGTAGTCTTCAATGGATGTCCTTGTAGCTGGATCTTGACCGGAAGCTTCCATTTGGATTTAGGAGATTCTTTGTTTAAGTTTTTGTTTCTTTCAAACTTGATCCGAATATTTTAGTTTAATTGTGATTCCGGATCACTGTTTTTCAACAAAGGCCATCATTCAAGGGGTTATGAGATGCATTTTAAACAAGTTGAGGGGGTTATGGGGGTGCTTTTGTAAATTTGGGTTGGGGGGTTTTTTAGGGACAACTATAGGGGTCTAGATGTATTAGGCCTTAAAAAATGTTTAAGCATGTATGAATACATGCATATATTCCACATTATGTTTTTCAGAATCCGAAGAAAACCAAATGTATATTAAGGCCATGTTCTTTTCAACTAATAAGTAGTTGTCCTAAACTGAACTGAATGGTACTGAACTAAACAGATTTGTGAAACTGAACAATGGTGAAACTGAATGGTGAAATTGAATGGTGAAACTGAAACTAAATTATAGTTAATAATGTAAATAATATTTCAAAATATTAAAATTTATTAACAAAATATTTAATGACACTTTAAATAATACTATATATTCTAATAAATTTAGGGTAAACTTAAAAAACATACCTTGTGGTTTGATCGTTTTGGAAAAAAGTGCTTGTGGAACTTTTTTTAAAAGGGTGCATGTGGTTTTAAAAGTTTTAAAAAGGGGATTTCCAAAATTTTAAAAGCACATTTTGAAAGGTAATCTTCTTCATTTTGAAGTGAAAGTTTGCAGCTTAGTTAGTAAAAATATAATATACTTTTGTGATAAATTTTTGAATTTTTTGAGAAGTATTAATATTTTTTTAATTAAAATTTGATAATAACTTTAAAAAATCAAAACAAAATGAAGATTTTCCGAATCTTATTCAAATCTTATTATATAATTCTTAAATAATATAGTTAAAATATAAGATTGTTGAATTTATTGAAATAACTGGTATAGCACTGTAGTTTCCAAACCACATGCACCCTCTTAAAAACTTTTGAAACCACAAGCACCCTTTTGAAAAAAAAATTTTGCAAGCACCTTTTTGCAAAACAATGAAAGCACAGTGCATGTTTTTGAAGTTTCCCTTAAAATTTATTGATTTTTATATATAATAGTAATAATTAAATATATCATTATAAATTATTATTATATATTTTATTTTATTATAATTATTGTTATGAATACTACCTTATTATTTTAATTGTTATCAATATTTATAAAATATTATTACTTTTATTTATTTATTTGTCCTACAATATTAAAAATCGTAAAAATAATAATTAATAATTTTGAAAATATTATTATTGGTTACTTTTTCTTTGTTGTTATTTGTGATTACTAATAGTAATTAATAATATTGATGTAATGTATAAATAGAATTGAAATTGAAATGATATAATCAATAATATTCATTATTTTTTTATTATTTATGAATATCAATATAAATTTATAATATTGATATTATGCATAGACTGAAACTTAATACTGAATACTGAATACTGGAACTCAACTGAAAATAAGTTGAAAAGAATATGGCCCCGGATCCGTGGACAAGCCCGGTCCTGACTTTTTCAAGGCCCTAGGCAAAATAACATACGAAGCAAATACATTGGGCCCTTTTAATAAAAAATGGTCGGATTAAAGATTTTTTCGTAAAACAATTTTGGGATATTATTCTCATAATTCTGACTCATATATGATTAAGACGTTTTTTTATCGAAATTTGAATTAAACCACTAGGACAACTACTCTTGAAAAACAATTATAAAATACAATATATAATTAATGAAAATAATTATATCCAATTACTTTAAGGAAAATGTAACTTAAAACCTAATTAAGTAAAACCACTTGACGTTTTCAATTATGTTATTATATTGTCGATTGAAAAAACTATTAGATTTTTCTATTGAAAAATAATAATAAAATTAATTTTTATTTTATATATATAAATTTTAAAAAAATTTAAAAAATTGGGTTCATTCTGAGTATGGGCCCTGGGCGATGGCACCCATTGCACCACCCCCAGGACCGGCCCTGTCTGTGGAATCCGTTGGATCTATGGATATTTTAGACCAAACGGATTCAAATCTAATAGGTAAAACGAATATGAATTCAAGTCTAGCCAAACCCGGCATGATGCCATCCCTAAATATTGCTAAGGGCTACAAATGAACACAAAAAAGGACGTCGTTTGGAAATACATTTTACATGGATTCATATGCTTGGTAAACCTTATAAAAAATATAGAATTGAGTAAATTTATATATTCCATCTAATTTTGTGGAATTTGGATATAGCACGACGGATTTCGTGAAATCCATTTTCAAGAATTATAAATCCAATTATGTTCATTCTAAGAAAGAAAATGGAATAAGAAATGAATTTTGTTGCAAGTAATAAAACTAATTATTTGGATCATACATTGAAGTGAAGCTCCCATTCCACACAAGATTGGTATCTCCGGTTGTTAAAATGAAGCTTCTTAAAAGAACTAGCTGAGCACTCCTAGTTTGAGATTACTATTACAGGAATAGAAAGCCTTAGTAATTCAAAGCCAGTATATGGTGTGTTGTAAGTAAGCCCATAAAATGCCTATGAATATGCTCTTTTAGTCCCTTTTTGAGGCCGTGCTGTTATATTTAAGGCTGCTGATTCTAAAACTAGGGCTTCACTGGCTCTGTTCTTGTCGCCGCTACACGGTTGCTCTCTTCATCTTCAACCTGTTTCTGACAATCTGTTATCTTCAAGCATATCTTCCTTCTGGGGTAAAAATTTCATTATTTTGCCTTTCTCCTTGTGTAAAATTTGATTTATTTTGCTATCTTGTTTACCTGATTGTTATTTTTCAAAAATAACAAATATTGCGGCACAAATATTGCGTATGAGAAAAATCTGTCTGTTTTCTCTCGTGGCAATTAGTCAAAACTCAAATTTAGACTTTCTGTAAACATTTTCATTTTTATTTATCTCATTTCACTCAAATAAGTGTGTAAATTTAGATCAATTTTATACAATGCCCTTTCATTACACTAGTGCTGTATAAGATGAAGTTGGTTGGTTACCCTAGCATAAGTATATGGTGTGCCATTTTAATTATGATACGTGTCATGATTATATTCCCAATTCAAGATATAAGATAAAAATATGACATCAGCTCTCGATATATTGCCTTAGTTTCACCCACTATATATTTCTCCTTTTGGCTTCAACATCTTAGCCGCCAGACTCCACACATTGTTTCCTCGTGACAACTTTTACATATCGGCTTAACTTTGTAAGATCTACAAATCTTATTTTTTCTATTATATTCAATTTTAATCTTTTCCTCGTCTTCTTGGTTTCAATTTTTAAATATCTGATTTTAGATTTCAAATTTTAATTGATTCTTGACCATTATGCATTTTGTTGCAAAAGTTTTGATTTATTAAGAAAACAATTTAACATATTCGGAGTTCAAATGGATGATGATGATGCAACACGTGAACCAATTCTGGTCAACATGTGGCATGAGTGGTGTGGGGAAATTTTTTATTTGGTGAGTTTCTAAATTTTATATTTTTGCGGTTTTTTAATTTTCTATTGAATATCTTTACTCCATTCTTTGGTGAACTTTCATTTTTTTTATAAATGTTTACTTTCATTTTTTTTATAAATTTTTACGTTTAATTCAATTTTGGCATCATTTTAACATCTCAAATATCATATTATACATTTGTGATAATTAATTGAACAATTTTAATCATACGTGCTTGATACTTTTTTGGAACAACGTGTTTGATACTTCGTTCCTACATTTTAGTTCTACTACATAAGTGCAACACTCAAATGCAATGGTTGTGGCTAATGTAACACCCTAATGCAATAGTTGGGGCTAATGAAATGTTCAGGTGCAATGGTAGAGACTAATTCAATGCCTCATTGCAACAATTGACGCTAATGCAATGCTAAATTGTAATGGCTAAGGCTAATGTAATGGTGGTTTGCAACGTCTGAGGCTAATGCAATATGTCATTGCAACAATTGACGGTAATGCAATGCTAAATTGTAATGGCTAAGGCTAATGAAATGGTGGTTTGCAAAACCTGAGGCTAATGCAATGCCTTAATACAACATTAGAAGCTAATGAAATACCTTAATGCAACGCCTAAGGCTAAGGCAATGCCTAATTGTAAGGGCAATTTCTATTGCAATAGCAAAATAACTTATTACAACAATTAAATCTAATGCAATGGTTATTATATATGTGTTATGGTAGCAGTCAATTAAATGATAAGAATATATGCCATATAATTATATTCAACGTGGCATATACAATTTACATATTAATTTAACATTTTAATTTTTTTTTTTATTTTTCCAATTTTTTTGACAAATTTAATTATTTGTACTTTGGAGAGCCCTTATAGCCTTTCATATAAAGTTAAGTGAGGAATATATATATATATATATATATATATATATATATATATATATATATATATATATATATATATATATATATATATATATATATATATATATATATATATATATATATATATATATATATATATGTTTGAGACTCGTCTCTAGTGCGAGCTACAACCCTTATGTAAGTAAGATATTCAGATAATAAGATGTTGTTCGAGATTCGTCTCCACAAACCCCGTATTTTGATTATAGTTTGCATCTTAAGTTTTGTTACCTTTTTTTGGTCTATTAAACTATATTTAACTATATGTACTTGTCAAGGCCTTTATAATTATAGTATTTCGTATCAAGTTGAGTCATCAAATAAAGGCCTCATGGTTGTAACTATAAGCCACCCGTTTGGGGCTTGTCCTATGTAGTACGGAAACGGAAACGGATACAGATACGGAAATGGAAACCGGGGAAACACTATTTCTAAAAAATATAGGCTTGGAAACTGTGGGGAAACAGATACAGAAACGGATCGGAAGTGAAAACGGAAACTCCAAAACGGCATGTAATCGAAGTTCCCGTGCTTGATAGCTTGCCCAATGTAAACTATATGTGAACATTTGATTTGAAATTGCCGACAAACATAAGTCCATACTATGATTTTTTTTCTTTAGTTGGCAAAATGTGGAATTGATTTTTTCAATTGCCAACACTTGCCCCGTACCCACATATTTGGTTGGTAAACTAACTCATGCATTTCCATTTTGGCTGAATTTTTTTTTCTTTGTTTTCATATTACAAAGTTCAGTAATTGTTGGCCAAGCTCCCTCCTATAAATACCCCTATATATGTTCCATTTTGTTCATCCGATCGGTTTATATATATATATATACACTTTAGTATATGTTTGAGTGTGTGAGACATTGGGTGTATTTGGGTTAAGGGTTTGAGTGTTTTATTTCTCCATTTCTTTTGTACCACTTTTCGTATTATTAGTGGATTATTTATTTTCTCCTTTCGCCAATTATTTCTCCTATTTTGTTGTTGCTATATTCGCCCAAAATATATATTTCGTTCCGCTGTGGGTCCTAATTCCCTAACAAATTGATACCAGAGCTAATCAATATTTATTTTGGAATTTTGAAAATTTACTATGGCGACCACAAAATTCGATTTCGAGAAATTTGATCGCAATATGAGCTTTGCCTTATGGCAAGTTAAGATGAAAGTGATTTTGACACAAAACGGATTGTACAAGCCGATGATGGAAGAGTTACCTGAAATGGTGACAAAGGATAAGAAACAAGATCTGGAGGATAAACCTCTTGTTGCCATTCAGTTATGTTTATCGAACGAGGTTCTGCGAGAAGTCATCCATGAGAAGACTGCTAAAGAATTATGGGAGAAATTACAACTCTCTACATGTCCAAAAACCTCACCAGTAACCTCGTGATGATTCGCAAAATGGCTAATAGCTATGCAAGAGGAGATTGAATCTCTACATAAGAACAGAACGTGGGAGTTGGTAAAACCGCCTAAAGACAAGAAGATTGTTGGTTGCAAATGGGTCTTCAAAAGGAAAGATGGCATTCCAGGAGTTGAGGATGCTAAATATAAGGCACGATTGGTCGCTAAGGGCTATAATCAGGTACAGGGAGTTGATTTCAATGATGTATTTTCTCCTGTTGTTAAACATAACTCTATTCGTGTTTTGCTTGACTTGGTTGCTATACATGATTTGGAGTTAGAGCAACTTGATGTGAAGACTGCTTTCTTGCATGGAGAACTAGGGGAGCAGATCTATATGAAACAACCAGATGGTTTTGAAGTTGAAGGCAAAGAAGACCATGTTTGCTTGTTGCGAAAATCACTGTACGAATTAAAGTAGTCGCCTCAACAATGGTATAAGCGGTTTGATTCCTTTATGTTAACACATGGCTATTCAAGGAGCCAATATGATAGTTGTGTGTATTTTAGAAAACTTGCAAATGACTCATTTGTTTATTTGTTGTTTTATGTTGATGATAAGCTTATTGCTGCCAAGGATATGTCTGATATCAACAGATTGAAAGCAGAGCTTAGCAGTGAATTTGAGATGAAAGATTTAGGAGCTGCTAAGAAGATTCTCGGCATGGAGATCCAAAGGGATAGAGCTGCAGGAAAGCTTTATTTAACTTAGAGAAGTTTTGTTGAGTAAGTGTTGGTGCGTTTTGGCATGAAAAATGCCAAACCTGTAAGTACTCCACTCGCTACTCATTTATTACTTTCTGCTGCTTTATGTCCTCAATCCAAAAAGGATATTGAGTATATGTCACATATTCCTTACTCTAGTGTTGTTGGTAGTATCATGTATGCTATGGTTTGTACCCGTCCTAACATTTCCCATGCAGTCAGTGTTGTTAGTAGATACATGTCAAATCCAAGCAAAGAACGTTGGCATGCTGTGAAATGGATTTTGAGATATTTAAGGGGTACTACTAAAGCTTGTTTGGAATTTGGAATAAGTAAGAATATGGTGGTTGGCTATGTCGATTCAGATTAAGCAGGTGATCTTGACAAGCGAAGATCGATCACAGGTTATGTGTTTACCCTTGGTAGCAGCGCTATCAGTTGGAAAGCTACTTTATAGTCTACAGTTGCATTATCCACTACCGAAGCAGAATATATGGTGGTAGTCGAAGCTGTAAAAGAAGCTATTTGGATAAGAGGTTTGGTCGGCGAACTCAGTTCAAATTTGCAGAAAATTATCGTCCATTGTGACAATCAAAGTGCCCTATGTCTAACTAAAGATCAGATGTTTCACGAAAGAACAAAGCACATTGACGTCACGTAGCATTTTATTCGAGATATTTTTTCTGAAGGAAATATTGGTAGTACTAAAATTGGTACAGCGGACAATCCAGCCGGCATGATGACGAAGCCTCTTCCGACTAGTAAGTTTAAGCATTGCTTGAACTTGATTAGTATTTGCGACTATTGAGTTTGGCAAAGGACAATCGTTTCAACAATTTCAAATCAAGGTGGAGATTTGTAAACATTTGATTTGAAATTACCGACAAACATAAGTCCGTACAACACCTAATTATATGATTTTTTTTCTTTAGTCGGCAAAATGTGAAATTGATTTTTTCAATTGCCAACACTTGCAGTACCCACATATTTGGTTGGCAAACTCTAACCCATGCATTTCCATTTTGGCTGAATTTTTTTTCTTTGTTTTCATATTACAAAGTTTGGTATTTATTGGCCAAGCTCCCTCCTATAAATACCCCTATATATGTTCCATTTTGTTCATCCAAAAAAAAAATTCAATTTTATATATATATATATATATATATATATATATATATATATATATATATATATATATATATATATATATATATATATATATATATATATATATATACTTTAGTATATATTTGAGTGTGTGAGACATTGGGTGTATTTGAGTTAAGTGTTTTATTTCTCCATTTCTTTTGTACCACTTTTCGTATTATTAGTGGATTATTTATTTTCTCCTTTCGCCAATTATTTCTCCTATTTTATTGTTGCTATATTTGCCCAAAATATATATTTCGTTTCGCTGCGGATCCTAATTCCCTAACACTATATTTATATATGTATAAATTGGAAAGGCCTTATATTGTCATAATATCTGAAACATGCTTGTATAATTATAATTAACTAATTTAAGATGCAAATATAATTTACATACAATTTGCTATTATGCCATATTATTCAAAAAGATTATAACAATTATAGCCGATAGTCTTATAATTTAGATCGAATATATGAGAAAAAACTTGGACAAAATATAAAGACATATAGCTATTCTAGGCAATGGTAAAATTTTATCCTACTAATTTCACTTCCAACAAAAAATTCACTCTCCCTCCCAAATTTACAAAAATATTTGATGTCCCTCTAAAATTTATTTCTAAAAAAATATTACTCTAATAATCTCCAACTCTCAATCGAACCCTAAATCCTCCTCTCTAATCTTCTCTTCCAATCTCCGTCTCTCACATGAGAGAACATGCAGAAACAACAGAACGCGAACTGAGAAAAACAAAAATAAAGAACGGAGGAAACCAGAGCAAAACTCACATAGCACCTCGTTGGAAACAGACGGAATTATGTGCTGCGCTCCAACCGAGAGTAACATAATTACCTTCGTGTAAGTTGATCCTCTCAACAAAATTAACACGCCATCGATCCGATAGTAAGTAGTGGTGAGGCGATGGCCAGTAGCGCAGTGATACTTCAAAGATTTGTTCAGTATCAACGTCCACTATAGTCATAATGTGGTCGAGATGCTCCAACTATAAAGCAAGCCAGCCGCTAAGTCCTCCATTGTTCGTCGGAATCTTAATTCTACGCAAGTCCAAGCGAGAGAGTGACTTATCGACCATCCATTCCATATTTTTCTTTGAAGTACAAAAATAATTGGTGGATGCTAAGATATTTATGAGTTTTTCCCGCCAGGAAAAAACGGGTTTCAAATGATGCGGTGGGGGGAGGGATGAGGGGGCAGCATAAAAATCACGCAAGTAATAATGCGTTAGTTTGAATTGCAAGTCGTGGGTGTTTGTTGGGGTAATTGTCAAATTTATGGTACTTAAAAGATATGGCATATTCCATGGTTATTTTGTTCAATTATTACTTTGTCTTTTTCATCATTAGATTAAAATAACCACAACTCATTATATGGTGGAAAAGTGCAAAGTAATGAGTACTTTATAAAAAATAAAGTAACCATAGAATGCACCGAAAGATATAATAAGATTTAATAACAATGATGATAAATAACGTAAACTATTATAATTCTTATTATTTAAACTGATTTACATTTTTTTTAATTATTGTTTCTACTACTAATTTCTTATTATTTTGATTAATTATTAGTTTTGTTAATTTTAATATAATATTATTATTTAAAAAATTATTTTGAATTGAATTGGAATAACATCATGTAAGCGTTGTAAATATTTTTTGCCATATTTATTAATTATTCACACTATATAATTTATAAAATTTATATAATTTTATTTAATTTGGAATATCATTTGTCATTTTTCTAGTAACCAAAATCACCATAGTAGAATCTCAACCTCTAAACTGTTGAAATAATATAAGTAAACTTAATGGCAAAGGAACTCACTTAAAAAATATATAATAAAGCTTGCAAGTTGATGAGATAAGAGGGCGGCAATAGTACGGGGTCAATGCGGTATGCATAATTGAATATCCAAGTTGTAATTAAAGATGAGCGGCAATTCAGAATAGGTGGCAATAGGATATGGATTATTGAATAGGTGGCAATCAAGATGCGCGGCAATACATCATTGAAGAGTGTAACTTGGGTTGGCAAAGTTGCCTATAAAATGGAGCTTGGTTGCTCCATTGTTAGTAGAGTTAGAGAGCAAAAGAAAGATAGCAAAAATGTAGAGAGTATGTGGCTGTGTGTTTTGAGATTGGATAATCCAATCTCCTCTTTAGTACGTGAGTGTATCAATATGTATTGTGTAAGAGTGTTTTTTATTAAGTAAAGTTATTATGTATTTTTGTGTTTATGTTTTAATCAAGAGTTTGTCGACGTATAGTCGCTGAATTGTTCGGTTTTCCAACATGGTATTAGAGTGGAGGTTCGTTCTTGAGCCATTTCGTGTCTTCCCGAAATTTCCCGAGTAAAAAAAAATCAAGTTTAAAGAAGTTGCAGAAACTGCCTAGAAAAGCGTTGCAAAAGGCTGTCAAAAGCGTTGCAAAAGGCTGTCAAAAGCGTTGCAAAAGGCTGTCAAAAGCGTTGCCAGAAATTGCAGAAACTCTCACAGTATGCAAAAAGCGTTGCCTGAAAATCCAGAAGCGTTGCAGACATACGCCCAACAAACAAGTTTTTTCCAAAATTGCTAGGAAAATTCCCTTACTAAATCTTTCAGAATATAGCAACACAAACAAAGTGTTGCAAAAGACACCAAAAGCGTTGCAAAATCCCCTTACGATTTGAAACAAATTTTCAGTGTTTTGAGGCTGAGGTTGAGCCAGTGAAATAGCAAAAATACCACTACATGCAGTGTTATGTGAAAAAGTGTCAGAGTTTGCAGTAAGAATTGCAGAAATAGTTGGGAAAGAAGTTCCCTGTTGAATTATCGGTTGTAGGACTCTGTTGAGAGTCCAATGAAGACTGCTAGATCTAGGTGCAAAAAGATTGCCAGATCTAGGAGCAGTTAGTGAAGACTGCTAGAGTAGCAGTATGTGTAAGCCTATGTAATGAGCCCGGTAAAACACTGCTAGAGGAGCAGTGTTAGAAGAAGTCTGCAAGAAGAGCAGCCAGTGAGAGCTGCCAGAAGAGCAGCTAATGAAGGTTTCAGTTGTGAACCTTTCTACAATAGGTTGGTAATTTCCAAAGTTCAATGAATTAACAGAAAATTAAGTTTTAGAGGGAGTGTTGAAATAATATAAGTAAACTTAATGGCAAAGGAACTCACTTAAATATATATATAATAAAGCTTGCAAGTTGATGAGATAAGAGGGCGGCAATAGTATAGGATCAATGCAAGTGGTATGCATAATTGAATATGCAAGTTGTAATTAAGGATGGGCGGCAATTCAGAATAGGTGGCAATAGGATATGAATTATTGAATAGGTGGCAATCAAGATAGGCTGCAATACATCATTGAAGAGTGCAACTAAGGTTGGCAAAGTTGCCTATAAAATGGAGCTTGGTTGCTCGATTGGAAACTGTCAGACTAATAATTTCTTTAGCGACTCAAAACAAGTGGAGAATTCATCAAATGGATGCAAAATCGGCCTTCCTAAATGAAGTTCTTGAAGAGGAAGTCTACATTCAGCAAACACCAGGTTACGAAGCCAAAGGTCACAAAGACAAGGTGTTGAAGTTGAAGAAGGCTCTTTATGGGCTAAAACAAGCACCAAGGGCATGGAATAGCAGAATAGACAAGTACTTCCGAGAAAATGGTGTCAATAAATGTCCATATGAGCATGCTTTGTATATCAAGATTAAAGATGGAGATATTTTGATCGTGTGCCTCTACATGGACGATTTGATCTTCACCGGAAGCAACCAAAGAATGTTCGATGAATTCAAGAAAGTGATGACGAAGGAATTCGAGATGATAGACATGGGACTCATGGCATACTACCTCGATATAGAAGTAAAGCAATAAAAGGATGGAATTTTCATTTCACAAGAAAGCTATGCAAAGGAGATCTTGTAAAAGTTCAAGATGGTTACTTTCAAGCCGATAAGCACACCGGTGGAGTACGGGATCAAGATGTCCAAACATGAAGAAGGGGAGAGTGTAGATCCAACACTTTTCAAAAGTTTGGTCGGAAGTCTACGCTATCTTACCTCCACGAGGCTAGATATCCTTCATGCAGTCGGGTTAGTTAGTCGCTACATGGAATCACCAACAACCACCCATTTCAAAGCCTCTAAGAGAATTCTTCACTATTTGAAAGGTACAACCGACTTGGGCTTATTCTATTCGGTTTCTAATGATTACAAGCTTGTTGGATATAGTGATAGCGATTGGGGTGGAGATGTAGATAACAGAAGAAGCACTAGTGGATTCATGTTTTTATGGGAGATACTGCTTTCACATGGATGTCAAAGAAACCACCGATTGTAAATTTGTCCACATGTAAAGCAGAATATGTTGCAGCAACCTCGTGTGTTTGTCATACAATTTGGCTCAGAAATTTAATGAAAGAGATCGGCTTGATGCAAGAAGAACCGACTGAGATTTATGTTGACAACAAGTCAGCCATTGCCTTAGCAAAGAATCCTGTATTCCATGATCGAAGCAAACACATCGACATCCGCTACCATTACATAAGAGAGTGTGTTGCAAGAAAGGAAGTGCAAGTTGATTATGTGAAGACACAAGATCAAATTGCGGATATCTTCACTAAGTCGCTTGCAAACGAAAATTTCATCAGATTGAGAAGCTCACTTGAGATGACAAGATCAAGTTTTAGGGGGGGTGTTGGATTATAAACTTGATCCATATTAATGGAAACCCAAAATCCAAATCCAATCAAATGGAGTCTAAGCCCACAAATCCAAAATGTAGTAAATTTATTTAGGTATTTGAAGTATGTAGATTTTTTATGTGTGATAACCAAATTGGAGGCTGTTAACTAAAACCAATTTGGAGGCCATTAAATTAACTAAATAAGTTGGCTATTAATTGTATTAGTTGGAGGTGGTGGTGAGTAATTGTATTAGTTGAGAGTTGTATAATTCATCTATAAATAAGTGAGTTGTTTAGTTGTTTATCATCAACAAAAATAAGAACTTCTTTAGAGAGAAAAGAAGTAAAGAGTGAGTTGTAGCATTGTATTTTGAGTGAGAGTGTTCTTGTAATATCTCCGAGTTTAATAAAAGTTGTTCATTTGAGTGTTTTAATTCCAACGTAAACTACTTCTCTAACTTTTCTCTCTAATCTCGCTCTCTAATAGTGTCAGTTCGTAAGCTATGCCGATCATCCCGGCGACTCTTTTCCTCTACTCTGGCTACAGTTTTTCTTCTTCCTATCACTTGCAAAACCTAGCTCTTTGTATATCAGCTCTCAATCCCAATTATTTCTTCTATACCTGCATATTCGTTACTATCCTTATGTTGTTCTCCGGGTTTGTCGGTTTATTTTTGTGATTTTTAATGAAAATTGTTATTGGCTCGATCTAATTGGAATCCTATATTGGCTCAATCACTGTAGTATTGGCAGCCATGCGATTGATTTTAAGAATTTTTTTTATTGTTCTTAACTTGTCTCTGTGTGTTTTGTTCATAATTATTGTTTTGTGCCTAGGATTTGCGTTTAGCTGTGTAAAATTGTCTCACTTGCCACTAAGTAAATGGCGTATTCTTCCGTTGCTTTGGTGCCTGCAGTTCATGTTTTAGCTGATTGCACACTGTTTTATTTTGGATTCTATTAGTTGAACCATCAATTGTAGTTAATTGGAACTAGTTGAATCTAGAATTTGTAGTTCCTGCAACAATATGTTTAGTTCGCCTCACCTGTGGGGTCTCATGATAGTATCGACTGGCTGGGACAGGAAGATAATTGAAACTATATTTTTTAATGATCCAGAAAATTTTTATGATCTTCTTATAGTTATGTTAAACTTTAAACTCAAAAAGCATAAAATGATTTGTAGTGTTTTTTCTTAATCAATTTTGCGAAATTATTAGAGCAAGATATGTTGAATTACTTCACTATTTACTATAGTAATAATTACATTTAATAATATGTTCTCAATCTATTAAAAGAACTTGATGTTATCTGTATGCGAAGACTAGGCTAGATGTTCAAAAACTATAGAAGCTCTGGTGAAATTGTCTTCTTTTAAGATTTCCAGTTGTTTTATTCCAAACTAATACATTTTTATTTGATATCTTTAATTTTTCTATATTAGGTGGTGAATATGTATGGTCAATTTATCATATCCCCAGTCAAATTCATACACAGAGGTAAATCCGATTTTTTTTCTTGCCATTGTTGTTCTATTTGCTTAGCTAGGTTGATTATAATCTTCATAGAAAATGAAATCATAAGATATCAATCAAAACAATCTTTTCTATGATAACTTTTTTTAACAGATTACTGTTGGGCGGTGTCGAGTGCTGAATTATTGGAAGCCATTCTCAACTGCGCTATAGAAGACAACAAGTTGGTTGTCGCTGTCTCCCCAACATATGATCAACTCTATTGAATTACAGTATGATGCTATTGGAAGCTTCCGAAAGATGGCTAAGTTTCTTACAGATGA
Organism: Euphorbia pulcherrima; assembly: GCA_947683365.1. Taxonomy (NCBI): domain Eukaryota; kingdom Viridiplantae; phylum Streptophyta; class Magnoliopsida; order Malpighiales; family Euphorbiaceae; genus Euphorbia; species Euphorbia pulcherrima. Next base: position 32,680,665 of record CANTUS010000015.1, on the reverse strand, counting down.
GGGCCTATGTAGAGAAGAAGTTTGTCCATTTACTAGGAAGAAAGAGACTTTTGAGAAGGTAAACTCCCTTTAAGTTCTACTTTTGATTTGACCAACAACAAAATTTAAAAACGATATTATGTTTTAACAGCACCTCAAAGGCATTAGAGTGGTAATTGAAGGTGATGTCGAGCAGAACTCAGGAATCGATGAAGAGAAGATTATTGGACTTCTAAATGAAAGAAAAGGACCTGTAGTAATAGTCTTCAACATTGAGCAATCTTTTGGAGAGCTAAAACTGGAGGTAATAAATTTCTATTATCAAAATTGAGTCAAGTTTAAATCATTTTTACTATGTTATTGTTAACAATACATGAATAGCAACAAGAAGACCCTAATAAGGAAGAACCCACACAACACATGATGTACAAAGCTTCAAAGGCTAGAGATCCAAGTAAAACATACAAAACAGATGAACTAATAGCAAAAGACAATATTGTAAGTTAGTGTGATTATATATTGTTACATTATTGTAAGTTAGTGTGATTATATATTGTTACATTATTTTTTACTCCATTGTACTCGTAATTCTAGAGCACCGATTATTTTGATAGGAGAGGATAGATGCTTTGCAGTCATTAGGGAATGAAGAAAGAAGTTTAGATCTACATTATGAAGTCGTAAATAAACCAGAACACCATTGACATGTACGTCCACATGGAAAAGGAGTGACCAAGTCTTCTTTAAAGAAGAAAGGAAACACAAGCTTCATACTTCCACGAAAATATGTGCAAAATCTTCAAGCTCAGTGATATAAGATCTCATAGAAGCTAATCCTCAATAGGCAGTCATTCCTCAATTTTAAAAAACACTTTTGATCATGTAGGAAAAAATGGTGGAGAGTCATCAGTGCAAAAGTCAAAAATTGTCAAATGAGGTAATGATTTATTTATACTGATTATTGTTATGATGCATGTATTTCAAATACTTACCCAAAAAAGTTTGGAAAAAGTATATCACCATGGATCTAGTTTCAAAGAGAAAAAAGACGAACAAAAATCTCTAAAACTACATGTCTAAAAAATTAACGGTTTGCTAAATAAATGCAAAATAAAAATAAAATAAGATGGAAGGTAAAATGGTAATTTAGAAAACTTAGAAAGTTAGTTTTGATTGAATATTATTTGAAATGTAATTTAGGCCTTGTTTTCTTTGGCTTCAGTTCAGTTCAATTATGTGTACCTATAAATTTATACTAAAATATGTTTAAGTCAGCTCAGCCAACAGTTTAATTTTCAAAAGTTGAATTAATAATGAATTTTGTAAAAGCTAACATCTGAGTCTATCTCCCTTTTTGTTAGCACTTCTATGACGAAATTGGCTTAAAGCCCAAAGAGTTATCTTCAATAGCCCAAAAAGGTCTAAGGGTTTCTGTGTAACGCATATAAAGATCCCTTCATCCTGCCTCGGAGTTTCGTCTCCTATCCAATTGTAAGTTTTTTTATATGCCTCTCTCACTATTACAGCTGTGTAAATTTTGATTTACTTTTCCTTTTTCAATCTGCTTTCTTATTTATTATCTTTAGTAAATTCTACAAGCTTGAATTAATCAGTGAAGGATGCTACAAGAAATCCCAAAAGCAATATGATTTGATAGACATGCCATAACTAAGCTAATTATGAACCTTTTCTTTTATATTCTGTTAAGTAATTTGATTTGCAAGATATTTTGTGTTTTGTATTGAGCCTTATCTTTGGAAAATAAATGAATTTGTCAAAACTAATCTTCGGAAACTATGATATAGAGAAAGCAGTGACATTGAAGCTATGGGCATTAAGTTAATGCCAAAATCAGACCTGCCCAATGGAGATGAGGTCTTCGATGAATCGATATCGCTTAGCATGAGTGGTGTAGGAAACATGTTTTTTAAGTGTTCATTTTATTTATTCACGTCTTAAATTTGTAGGACTAGGCTCTAAAATTGAACATCCCATGTTCATTTAACTTTCAGAATTTTAGTACAAATGGTCCTTTTCTATAATAGATTTTGTCTGCTTAATTTCACAACATTGTTTCCATTTTCACTGACAAAAATTTTTTGACGGTTTGGAACTGAAGGGTTGTATGTAATCATTTTCTTTTCAATAGTGTATTGAGTCTTTTATCAATCAACCAAGCTTTAATTCACATACTAGGTGGAGTGAGCGAAGATTATCTGAATACAAACTAAGATGGGCAACAACAGGGTGGCAACGCTTACCTATAACTGGGCCACCGGAATAGTGCTCCGAATGGGATTGGTTTGTCGGCAGTCGGTGGTGGAGCCAACGGGGGGGCGGAGGATGGCGACCACCCCCCTCGTCACCGGAATTTCAAAGACATATTAGTAAGGTTCTTGCCTCCACTGTTTCCGCCCACCATTTGTTTTTGGTAATTTAGTAGAATGACGGAAGTCTTTTTTGTGCGATTGTTTCAGTTTCCATCTGTGCTATTGTTTCAATTACTAGGCTTTTTTTATTAGCAAGGAATAATATCGTAAATGTTCCTCGTTTGCCATTATCATTTGCAGATAAAACCATGAAAGCGATCAATGTGATCATAAATATGTTTTCCTTCACCACTCATGTCAAATATACCATGGAACAGATTCATTCGAGTACAAAATGGATGCATGACTCATCTTCAATGTCACCACAACAAACTGATTCATATCCTACTCGATTTTTTTTTCTCTATATCGTAGTTTTAAACATTAATTTTAACTAATCCATTTCATTTTTTAAATATAAACATCTTAAAAATCAGTAAGTTATATCTTTTAGCTGATTTATACCTTAGGCTGCTGAAAAAGCTCCGTGCTGCTTGTTGGAAATTAAAACACTCAAATAAACAACTTTTATTGAACTCAAAAATATTACAAGAACACTCACACTCAAAATACAATAATACAACTCACTCTTTACTTCTTTTCTCTCTAAAGAAGTTCTTATTTTTGTTAATGCATAAACAACTAAACACTCACCTATTTATAGGTGAATATGTATCCTAATACAAGGCTTATAAATTAGCCAAGTCACCTAAATAATACAACCACAAAATACTAACCACATTTTACAACTAACACATTACTAACCACAACTTTCAACTAACCTTCCACATATCACACTTACTTACCATAAATTCCAACTAACTCTCCACATTTCACACTTTCTAACCATTCATCAAACCTAACACAACTTTTTAACACATCATACATTTTCTATACACAAAATAAAATCTACATACTTAAAAATATCTAAATAATTTACTACAATTTGGATTTGTGGGCTTGGACTCATTTTTATTTGGTTTAGGTTTCTTGAGTTTTTTTTTAACTTGGATCAAGTTTATGATCCAACACCCCACCTTAAACTTGATCTTGTCATCCCAAGTGAACTTCTCAGTCTGATGAATTTTTCACTTGTCAGTGGTTTAGTAAAGATATCCGCAACTTGATATTGTGTCTTGACATATTCAACTTGTACTTCCTTTCTTGCAACACACTCTCTTATATAATGGTAGCGGATGTCGATGTGTTTGCTTCGATCATGGAATACAGGATTCTTTGCTAAGGCAATAGCTGACTTGTTGTCAACACGGATCTCAGTCGGCTCTTCTTGGGTCAAGCCGATCTCTTTCAATAAATTTCTGAGCCAAATTGCATGACAAACACACGAGGTTGCTGCAACATATTCAGCTTCACATGTAGACAAAGTTACAATTGGTTGTTTCTTTGACATCCATGTGAAAGCAGTATCTCCCATGAAAAACATAAATCCACTAGTGCTCCTTCGGTTATCTACGTCTCCACCCCAATCGCTGTCGCTATATCCAACAAGTTTGTAATCATTAGAAGCTGAATAGAACAAGCTAAAATTGGTTATACCTTTCAAATAGCAAAGAATTCTCTTAGCAGCTTTGAAATAGGTAGTTGTTGGTGATTCTTTGTAGCGGCTAACTAACCCGGCTGCATGAAGGATATCTAGCCTCGTGCAGGTAAGATAGCGTAGACTTCCAACCAAACTTTTGAAAAGTGTTGGATCTACACTCTCACCTTCTTCATGTTTGGACATCTTGATCCCGTACTCCACTAGTGTGCTTATCGGCTTACAATTCTCCATCTTGAACTTTTTCAAGATCACCTGGGCATAGCTTTCTTGTGAAATGAAAATTCCATCCTTTTGTTGCTTTACTTTGATGCCAAGGTAGTATGCCATGAGCCCCATGTCTGTCATCTCAAACTCCTTCGTCATCACTTTCTTGAATTCATCGAACATTCTTTGGTTGCTTCCAGTGAATATCAAATCGTCAACGAAGAGGCACACGATCAAAACATCTCCATCTTTGATCTTGATGTACAAAGCGTGCTCATACGGACAATTGTTGGAGCCATTTTTTCGGAAGTACTTGTCAATTCTACTGTTCCATGCCCTTGGTGCTTGTTTTAGCCCATAAAGGACCTTCTTCAACTTCAACACCTTGTCTTCATGGCCTTTTGCTTCGTAGCCTGGTGGTTGTTGAATGTAGACTTCCTCTTCAAGAACTCCATTTAAGAAGGCCAATTTTACATCCATTTGATGAATCCTCCATTTGTTTTGAGCCGCCCAAGATATGATTAGTCTAATAGTTTCCAATCGAGCAACTGGAGCGAACACCTCATCATAGTCGATTCCAGCCTTTTGACAGTAGCCTTCTGCAACAAGCCTCGCCTTATGTCTTTCGATCTCTCCCTTGGCATTCTGCTTTGTTTTGTACACCCATTTGACACCTATCGCCTTGTGTCCTTTGGGAAGTGAAGTGAGTTCCCATGTATCATTCTTCTTAATGGCCTTGATTTCTTCGTCCATTGCATCTCTCCACTTTTTCTCTTATACAGCTTCTTGGAATGTCATTGACTCGCAATCCACAAATAGACAAAATAATGTAGGATTGTCTAGTTGTTCGATCACCTCATAGAGTTCTCAAAGGCTTGTTGTACGATGCACAGTTCTTTCATTATCACTCCTACTTGAAGATGGAGAGGATGATGAGGATGACATATCTCTATGAGTTGGAGAAGTTGGTGGAGTGGTGCGACCTTATTGAAGTTCTCTTTGTTGCTTAGCTGTTGTCTGATCATCTTCTTCGAAATGGAAAAAGTTGAAGTCCTCCGTCTGAGAATCAAAATTCCATTCTCCTTCTTCATCAAATATCACATCTCGACTTATCACAACCTTCTTATCAGTTGGATTGTATAGCTTGTAGCCTTTTGAGCTTGAGTCATAACCGACGAAAATGAAACTCTTGCTTTTATCATCGAGTTTGGTTCGATTCTCATCCCGTACATGAACATGACCTATGCCGCCAAAGACTCGCAAGTGGAAGATTTCGGGCTTTCTTCCACTCCATGCCTCTTGTGGTGTCTTTTTGCATACACTTCTTGTAGGAGAATGATTTGACAGGTAGACTGTACATGCCACTGCTTCTACCCAAAACCCCTTGGGCAGTTTCTTGCTTTTGAGCATACTTCTTGCCATGTCGAGGATTATTCTGTTCTTCCTTTTCGCCACACCATTTTGTTGGGGGGGATCTAGGGACTGTTAGGGGGTGAGGGATTCCATGTGCTTCATAAAACTCGTTGAATGCATTGGACGTGAATTCTCCTCCTCGATCTGATCTCATGGCTTTGATTTTATGACCACTCTCCTTTTCGACGGCTACTTTGAACTTCTTGAATACTTCGAAGACTACTGATTTTTGTTGCAAGAAGTACACCCATGTTTTTCTTGAAAAATCATCAATGAAGAGGAGGAAGTAATTTTTATTACTGAAAGAACTTGGCTTAAAAGGACTGCACACGTCTGTGTGGATGAGCTCGAGCGGCTTCTTGGCTCTAGAATCTGTCTCCTTTGGAAAGCTTCTCCTAAATTGCTTCCCTTGTAAACATCCTTCGCACAATTGATCAGGATTGTTGATACACAGTAAGCCTCTGACCATTCCTTTCTTCAATAGTAGCTCCAATCCTCCAAAGTTGAGATGACCAAATCGAAGATGCCATAGCCACGATGCGTCTTTATAACACGCCTTCAAACATTTTGCAACATCGTGTTGAATGTTCTAAGGAAATATTCTATTCTTTGACATTTGTACTTTAGCAATCAGATCTCCTTTGCCATCTCTTATTAAAAGACTACAATCTTTCATGTGATATTCATAGCCTTTTTCTAAGAGTTGGCCCAAACTTAGAATGTGGCACTTCATATTAGGCACATAGTAGACATTTGAAATTAATTGGTGGCTACCATCTTTAGCACGAAAGAGGATGTTACCTTTCCCCTTCACCGATATCTTGCTGTTATCTCCAAATGAGACATCGCCACTTACTTCTTTAGTCAGCTCCACGAATAAGCTTCTTTTTCCACACATGTGGTTGCTTGCACCGGTGTCGAGATACCATGTGTTGTCTTGATGATCACTATTGTTGTTGTATGCTAATAATAGCGTTTCTTTCTCCTCGATCTTCTCCTCCACGAAATTTGCCTTCTCTACAACTTGATCATTACGAGCTCTACATTCTGAAGCGTAATGCCCAAACTTTTGACAATTATAGCATCAGACTTGAGATTTATCATACCTCGCATTCGAATTTCCTTTTCCACGACCTTGCGTGGAGCTTTCTCCTTTCTCATAGTTATTGTTGGAATTGTCGTTGTAATTCCAACTCCGTCCACGACAACGGCTTCCTCCTCATCCGCGGCCTTGTCCTCTGCCTCTGCCTCTACCATGGTTGTTTCTACCATTGGCTTGGCCTTCACTCGTATCCTTAAGTTGTAACTTGAGGAGTTGCTTAGAGATACCTTGTTTCTTCTTATGCTTTTCTTCATAGGCTTGTAGTGATCCTTGGAGTTCTTCAATCGTCATCTCCTCCAAGGCTTTGGTTTCTTCAATCGTCACCACGATGTGCTCAAATTTGGGATCCAACGAGCGGAGTATCTTCTCTATCATTCTTACATCTTCTAACTTCTCACCGGTTCTTTTCAATTGATTAGAAACGACTGCTACTCTTGAAAAGTAATCGGAGATAGACTTGGAGGGTTTCATGTGCAAGGATTCAAACTCACCTCTTAGTATTTGGAGACGGACCTTCTTCACCTTTTCGACTCCTTTGTAAGAGGTTTGTAGCTTCTCCTATGATTGCTTGGTGGAAGTTGCACTTGAAATCTTTTCAAAACCTTCATCATCTAATGCTTGATAGATGAGGAAGAGAGCTTTCTTATCTCTCTTTCGGGAATCCTTCAAAGTTGTAGCTTGATCTGACGTGAGAGAGGCTTCATTTTCGGGCTCCTTGAATCCTTTCTCTTCGATATCCCAAACATCATGAGCACCGAGAAGAGCCTTCATCTTGATACTCCAATTGTCATAGTTGTTGTTGTTGAGTGTTGGAACTTGAAAGGATGCCACGTTATTCGCCATCTTACTCAAACAGCTTTTCTAGACGTACAGGAGTTCTTGCGACACGTTTTGGAATCTGATGCGACACTTTCTGGAGTCTGCTGCAACACTTCTGGAGTCTACTGCGACACTTCTGGAGTCTTTTGCAACACACTGGACGTATTGCAACGCTTTTGGCGGTCTACTGCGACTCTTTCTGAGCTTTTTAGCTACTGCAACGCCTGGGCAGTTTCAACTCGATTTTTCCGCACTCGGGGAAAAAAATTCTTTTCGGGAGGAGGACTCGAGCTTTCAACCTTGCTCTGATATCACTTTGTTGGAAATTAAAACACTCAAATGAACAATTTTTATTAAAGTCAAAAATATTACAAGAACACTCACACTCAAAATACAATGCTACAACTCACTCTTTACTTCTTTTCTCTCTAAAGAAGTTCTTATTTTTGTTAATGCATAAACAACTAAACACTCACCTATTTATAGGTGAATATGTATCCTAATACAAGACTTATAAATTAGCCAAGTCACCTAAATAATACAACCACAAAATACTAACCACATTTTACAACTAACACATTACTAACCAAAACTTTCAACTAACCTTCCATATATCACACTTACTTACCACAAATTCCAACTAACTCTCCACATTTCACACTTTCTAACCATTCATCAAACCTAACACAACTTTTTAACACATCATACAATTTCCATACACAAAATAAAATCTACATACTTAAAAATATCTAAATAATTTACTACAATTTAGATTTGTGGGCTTAGACTCATTTTTATTTGGTTTGGGTTTCTTAAATTTTTTTTAACTTGAATCAAGTTTATGATCCAACACTGCTATGTGAAAATCGGATTTGGGGAGCTTTTGTGCCCACATGATCAGGAAGAAGATAGAACAATAGAAAGAGTGGAGAGTGGCACCCATTTGAGAAAGCAAATAATTTGTGACCTCACATTCTTGGCCTTCATATGTCTATTTACTAAATTGTCTTGGTATTACAATTTGATATTTTCATTAAATGGCATTTGATAAAATATAAAATGTAAATATGGGGTTTCTATGAAAGGGTTTTTGTATCGTTGGTTTTTTGAAGTAAAGATTACTTTGTCCGTTACCTTATGGTGTGAAAAGTAATCCAATTGTCCGGGTAACCCCACAATAACACGGAATAAACTCATTTCCTGCCTTATCAACCTCTTTAAATTATGTTCTTCAAATTCGAAATGCACATAAAAATCGCAAAACGGAACATAGATGGAAAGGACAATTATAATTAAGTTCAATTATTTCACATGATCAACATATACAAGTTCAATCTTCTCTAGAAGGCCAATAGTTTTTAGCCAAATGCATCGGAACCCCCCCAAAGCTTGGTAAGAAGAACCGAATGTCACCTCAACTTTCAAAAGTTCCAGCTAGCCCATTGAACTTGGGAAAAGTACACTAATTTGCCTCTTGACATGTGGCAATGAGGGGCCAAGAGGTGCACTATTATCAAGTTCAAGGGGCTAATTAAAATTTTTTAAAGTTAAAGGTGACATCCGGCTTTTCGTACCAAGTTCGAGGGGCATGTGTATTTAGCTCTTTTTATTTCAGTAACAGTGTCTCGTAAATGAGTCTTTGATTCATGAAATTCTCTGCTATAATGATAACTAATGTTATGAACGGGTCATTAGACGTATATTGATGGACTTCCCAAAGGATGACAATAAAACAATACCATTCTCCTTATAATAAAAAAATGTTTAAGCATGGAATAAATGCATATTTCCACATTATGTTTTTCAGAAAGTGCAGAATATTTGAAGAAAACCAATGTATATTAAATATTTATAAGAGATCTGTTTTAGACCCATTTTGGACCTGCACGTGAAATCCGTTTGATTTAGATATGAATTTTAAAATTTTAGACGGGACGGATAGAGAGTGGATCCGAATCTAATAGGTAAAAACAAATTTGAATCCAGAACTAGCCGAACTCGGTCCAGATATCTAGCCTATTGCCATCCCAGAACATTATTAAGGGCTTGATTAGAATAAATAAACACAAAAAAGGAAGGGGAAGGGGATTCATTTGGATATAAATTATACATTGAATTCATTCATATGCTTTGGTATACCGTATAAAAAAAATATAGAATTGATTTAATTTCATGGATTAAAAAGTAAATTTACAAATTGTACTTAATATGATGGAATTTGGTTATGGAACGGCATATTTCACGAAATTCAAATATCAAGAAATACAAATTCAATTTTTATTTATTTTAAATAAAAAAAATTGAAATTAGAAATGAATTTCATAAAATTTGATGGAATGCATATGTTTCCGGCCATGCATAAGAAAAACTAACTAGTTATTTCTTTTTTCTATTTAAATATTAAAAATTGTAATTATATCAACTATATATATATTGAAACTTTTAGTTTGAAAATACTTTAGCTGTTTTGATTGAAAAAAAATGTACAAACTCAATTCATGTCTATTAATCTCACTGATAAGCAATTTAATTATTTTAAACGAAAAACCATTCTGATCAAAACCATATCATACCGTTCAGTTCGATCGATTCTACCATGAACTGGCCATGATTACTGTATAGCTTGACTTAAAGACGATTTTTTAAAAAAGGCTATGGCGACACCCAGAAAGTATTGCAAAGGACCCAGAAAATCGTTGCAAAGACCCAATAGGTGTTGCAATAGCCACTGGAAATATACAGAAGCGGTACGAAACCCCTCTAGCATCATATAGAAGTGTTGCTAAAGACAGGAAAAGCGTTGCAATACACACTAGAAACCCTAAATAATATATATTCTTTTAAAAATAAAAAATTGATACACAACTAATTATATCGGTATTACCACATATCATTAACTAGACAAGTATGATGCTTGATCTGGTATTGATAACATTACAAAAAACAATCCAATTAAGGAAATTGAATTGACAAAATGAATTCAATTAAATTCCGTGAATGAAATTTAATTCTTTTTTTTCTCCTTGGAGAAAAGTTTGAAACATATTTTCGAATAAAAATATCATTCCTATTATGGTCGGTTCCAGTATCATATATTGTCAGTTATATTTAACGAAGAATTGTTCAAAATTGAATCAAGCAATTTTTTTCAGAATTAAGTCAAATGCACCTCAAACTTGAAGCTTCATAACCTGCAAATTTTTGTAAATAGAACATTTGAATGGACGAAAGCAAGATTTGCAAAAAGAAAAGGAAAAATTGAGCACTACTATATATAAAACTGAAATGAGAAAAAATAGTTTTGTTAGTTATTGGTTTAAAACAGTGAAAATCCATTTAGGAAAACGGAAAGGGAGAAAAGGTGTAAATGAATGTTAGGGAGTAATTTACTATTTTACAATTGCAAACTTAAAATTTGCTGTTTGACGAATGGGTTATTTGTACGTGTAAAATATAGGGGCTTTTATATAAATAGATAAAAAAAATTTAGGTCAAATGTCATAAAAAAATAATTTTAAAAATATTATCCTTACAAAATAATTATAAAACTTCCACCTACCCTACAACCAACCATGTTTCTTTTCTTTTTAAATTTATTTGATTTGTTTTAAACCATTTTTAATTATAAAATGGGTTATTTCGATACGCCGCGTTAGAGTTTTTTGTTCGTCTCTTTTTTACCTTCGAAAGTAGATCCATGATGATATACTTTTATCGAGTTTTTTTTAAACTGTTAAATATCCAATAGATGTCCAATAGAAGTCCAATATAAATCAATAAAACTAGACGACCTTGAATTCAAAACACTAGATAGATTTTAATAGAGCATAATTTTAGAACAAACTTTTGCAGATGTCTATATATCAACTTCAACTAGATTTTCTAATGAAAATCTAGTAGATGTCCAATAGATTTCTGATAGATGACCAAAAGATGTCTTGTAGATGAGAAAACACAAGTTAAACAACTAATTGATCTCATAAACACAACAAACAAAGAAAAAGAGACGAAGTAAGAGACCAGTTGCAAAAAAATCCTCAACAAAATAATCCCTTCAACTCCTGAAAGTCCACTCATAACTCAAATCTATACAGTCAATTTGCTTAATTCTGCAATTGAATCAAAATAAATTAAATAACACATGAATGTCCAATGGTAAAATATAGAAGACTCCTAAATTATACTTGTAAAAAATCAACGTTTGATACAACGAAATTTCGAGTGATCTATTGGATATCTATAGGAAATCTATTGGATAAAAAGTGAAGAAAAGTCACAGTGGATGTTATTTCAAAGATAAAAATAAGATGAACAAAAAATTCTAAAGCGGCATGTCGAAGAAATAAACGGTTTGAGAGTTAAATGAAAAATAAGGAAAAAAAACAAGTAACATGACAATTGTATAAATAGAATTGAAAAAAAAGAAGAAGTTAAGATATAACAAACATGATAATCTTGTAAATATTTTAACAAATCTGTAATTAATTTAAAAAAAATCTAGTTATTACAAATTCTCTAAAATATAGGGGCGATTTAGGAGCATTTTGGTAAACGCCCCATATTTTTATTTTATCAAATGCCATTTCGATTGAAAATATCAAATGTAATACCGAGAAAATTCATTCGAGTACAAATTTGTAAATAGGCATATGAATGCCAAGAAAGTGATGGCGTGATTAGTTAAGTCACAAACTATTTGCTTTCTCAAATTGTTATTTAAATGGGTGCCAATCTCCAGTATTTCTGTAGTTCCATAATCCAGAGAGTTTTTCGGTGGGCTAAGGTATAATTCAGTTAAAATTTATAATTTACTGATTTATAAGATGTGTAAATATAAAAATGAAATGAATTAGTTAAAATTAATCGTTCCAAACTATTATATAGATAAAAACCGAGTAGGATATGAAATCAGTTTATGTTGTGGTGATGTTGAAGCTATGAGGAACGAGGTCAAAATCAGATTACTGAGACCTAATGTTCATTTTATTCATTTATTGTTTTAAATATGTAAGATTAGTCTCTAAAATTGGACAAGCCATTAGTACCGTTAAGAAGTTGTGATCAATTATGAATTTGTTTGGTGTAGTTATTGTTGTTAGTTGTTGATGATAGCTTTTTGTTGTTGCTTATAATTTCTTTTTCTGTGAAATATATAGCGGAAAACAGTTTTAATCAAACACTTAGAACTGTATTTTACAAAGAGACTTTGCAGCATTGACGTGATTCGGAGGCTACGCATGCCGTGAGAGTTCCAACTTGAAGTATTGGGCCGACTGGGAGGCTCAGAAAACCGGGAGTAATAGTCCAAATCTTACGGTTGAGCAACTTACACTACAATGTTTGCTCAATCTTGCAGGGAAAAAATTACCTTGTTGCAGCGGTTGTTCTTGTAAAGATGATTCAGCTGCTGCACATAAACTCTGTGCTGTGACTTGGTTCAAGATTAAAGGCAACTAGTTAGTGGTTTTGCTTATTTTCAGAATAAGCAATTTACTAAATGACTTGCTTATTATGCCCAAGGCATATAATCAATCAACGAATACGCTAATAAAGTGTTTCAGACAATGATGGCAGGTAAGTTGAAGTTGTACATTCGGGACAAGGATGATAAGGAGACAAAATTGGCTATCGTCATAAGGCGTTGAAAAGATTAAGGATTAGTGATGCTTCAAAGGGATCTTCATTAATGAAAAGATTTAAGTAGTTATTATCTTTATAATTGGGTTAGTAGATGCGTGATTCATGAAGATTTTTTGGTTCCTAGAAAGCAAGCATTTTCTCCAAGTAGGCATTTGGTTTGATTAATTAATTAATTAATAGATAAATCTTGTTTTAGTAGTGAATATTTGTAATTAGGATTTTTTTGTCAGATAAGATTTTTTTTGGCATTAGCAACCCTGGAAAAACTAATTGCCAATTGTTGACTGTTACCTAAGCGCAGTTTAAGGCCCAAGCAGTGAAGCCCATATTCTTTTAATTTGATCATTGCCCTAGTTATCAAAGTTTTGCGTATGAACAAGGTGTAGCTCAGTTGGTTAAGCAAGCTCAGTAAGTTAAAGGAGAATAAGGTTCGAATCCCACTAAATACACTTGTTGGGAGGAGTGAGGAGCCTTAACTATTGCTAAGCTCAGAACAAGATTATCTCAATGAAAATACTTGTAAAAAAAAGCGATGAATATTATATAATTCTTGTTAGGTTTAGGTCCTCACTTTTTATATTTGCCGCCTTGTCTCTTTTGTTCCTCAGGTGATGTTTTTGTTACTCTGAGTTTTCAGGTTATAATTAAATACTTTCTTCTTCACTAATCATTTTATGAACCTTTTCTTTTGTCTATGGTAATGTGTTATAATTGTTCAATTAAGATGTATAAATTACTTATTTTCGTGATCTGTATAGCATTTGTGCAGAATATGAAATCAGCCTATGTTGTTGAAGTTTTCAAATTAAGAATTAATTCCGTCCTATACTTTGGCACGAGTGGTGTAGGAAAATATACGTAAGTTTCACTTTATTTTTAAATATTTTTTGTTTTAATTTTAAATTACTTTGGTGCCATTATCTACTATGTTTCTATCAACTTGTCAATTTACTGTATTCTAACAAAAGTGTTGTTCCATGGTAATAAATTAATGTTTGAGCTACTTTTTTATATTGAAGAATAAAAAGAAAAGAAATAAACTATTATGTGGTTTTTCTTTATTTCACAATGATTAATAATGTTTGTACACTCATTAACCCAAGCTAATTTTGATGATAAAAATATATAATTTGAATAAGTTTGAATCATTTTTTTAAAATAAATTAATAAGACATTTATTAGATATATTCCTTGGTTTTGATTTGATGTAAATTATAAATGTTTTAATTCTAGCAACTTAATGGCGCAGGCTCTGGAGGGAAATTACAGGTTGATGCATGCTTAACATGGCTTTGAGTTCCCGTATCGATTAGATTCGGGATTCCATATGAGTGCTACGCACCCCACAAAATCCTATCCCTCTATTTGATGAAGTATATAGTTAGCCAGAGCGTGTGGGAGTGGCCACGCATGACGAGTATGAGGAACATGGACTGGTATATATAAAAATTAGGACAAACTTTAAGAAAGTACTTTGTGGTTTCACTCATTTGTGAAATGGGATTTGAGGAGATTTTTTTGCAAAATAGGGTATGTGGTTTCAAAAAATTTGCAAAAGGGGGCCTATGGTTTCAAAATAGTGGTGTTACATTGAATATTTTAAACAATTCAACATTCTAATAATTTAACCTTATTATTTAAAAATTATATGTCAGGATTTGAGTAATTTTCGGAGATTGTTTTTCTATTTTTTTATGGTTTTTTAATTTTTTTTATCATGATTTAATTAAAAAAAGTATTTGCATTAAACAAAAAATTTCAAAATTTTTCATTAATGTGTATTGTATTTTTAATGACCTTCTCGCAAAAATTCAGATAACAACAAACAAGATTACCCATTTTCGTGATATAATTTAATATTGAGGATTCTTAATTTGCAAAATTTTTGAAACAACGGACCCTGTTTTGCAAAAAAAATTCCTCAGACCCCATTTTTGCAAATGAGTGAAACCACAAGATATTTTTTTGAAGTTTGCCCTAAAAATTAATGTTTGTTTTAAGCATAGTAGTCAAAGGTGTAAGGCGCTCGTGCCCGAACTACTATGGTTGCAAGTTTTGTTATGTTACAAAACATTTGTAATGTGACAGAGAGCAGTGACAAGGTTCTGGACCACAGGGAAAAGCCAGTATTACATAGGCATGGAGATTCTGGAGTTGTTGAGAGAAGAATTACTGGTTAGATTTCATTATCCTTATGACAAAGTAGATGCGAGCACCCATCTGAATCTGATTCCGGAGATGATAATCTAGGTCATGTTGTGGTGATCATAGTGCATGTAGTATTATTTGATGGAACAGTGTGTTTGGTTTATCACAATGGTTATGATGACATTAAATGGGTGGATGTGGACTGTATGCCATTTGCCCATTTTTTGGCTGTGCCGAGATGCCCTTTAGAAGGCTACTAAGGAAATGTATTGTGTAACTAATGCTTCCTAAAATTCTGCAAATAAATCGATTTTGATCTTCCAATATATAAGAAAGCTTGGATTTGTGTTGATTTAGCTGCCTAATACTTGTTAATTTTTGACTCAGTCGAACTATGTTGATCCCAATTGTTTCTCTTGAAAAAAGAAATATGTAAGGAAGATAATGGAGAGAATAAAGATGATGAGAGAATGAAGAAAATGTTTTTTTTTTTACTTTGAACTCAATTTCTTTTTGTTTTGTGATATTACAAGTGGTGAAATCAACTCTTTATCTAGAGTTTGTAAAACACCAGTTAAACAAAATACACAAATTCTAGTATAAATTCTACAAATTGAAAAATTGAATTTATCTAACCTAAACATTTGTTTCTACCACTTATTTCTTCAGTTGATAAATTAATTGTGAATTCTTTATCTGTTGTTTCTTCTCTTTTCACTTTGACATTTCTTTTCTTTTATTAATTTAAGTTTCATATTCTAATAAATTGTTTTATTAAAAACTCAACATTCAACACTCCTCATTGAGTTTTTCATTGAACAAGCCAAGTTTAGCCCTTAAATCTTCAAATTTGTTATGAGGTAGAGCTTTAGTCACTATATCAGCAACTTGGGGATTTGAACTACAGTAAACTAGATGAACTTCACCATTCTTCTCAGTTTCACGAAGAAAGTGATACTTAACTTTAATATGTTTGGTCCATCCATATTGAACTGGATTGTTGGCAATTGCAATGGCAGATTTGCTGTCCACATGAATAATAGTTAGTTCTTGCTGCTCCATACTGAGATCATTCAAGATTTTTCTAAGCCATATTGCTTGATTAGCTGCTGTTGCAGCAGAAATATACTCGGCCTCCGCAGTTGACTGAGCTACCACTTCCTGCTTCTTTGAATTCAATGCAAAAACACTCGAACCAAATGAGAAAACAAATCCAGAAGAGCTTTTGCCATCATCCAAGCTCCCAGCTCAATCACTACCACAATAGCCTTACAATTCACCACTTTCATCATTCGAATACCAAATACCATAACTTGCAGTCCCTTTTATATATCTAAGCACCCTTTTTATTGCACCAAGATGCTTCCGTCTTGGAGAATTCATAAACCTCGAAAGCATACTTGAGAACATTAAATCTGGTCTAGTTGCTTTCAAGTAAAGAAGATTACCAACTGGACTTTGATAATAACTTGCATCAATTTTCTCAGCTTCATCAAATCTTGACATCTTTTCGTTGACACATAGAGGAATGGAATCAGGTTTGCAACTTTCCATTTTAAACTTCTTTAGAACATCCTAAGCATATTTTCTTTGTGAAAGAAAAACGCCATTATCAAGTTGATCAACCTCCATGCCAAGAAAATATTTCATTTCTCCAAGATCAGACATATCAAACTCTGCCTTCATAAGTTGCTTGAACTGTAGTACCTGCTCAAAATCTCCTCTTGTCACCAATAAGTCATCAATATATATCGATAAAATAAGTTGAACACCATCATTGGAGCCTTTGTCATAGAGTGTCTTCAATTTCACTCCTCCTAAAGCCAATACTTAGCAGATACACATCAATTCTAGTGTACCAAGTCCTCGAAGCTTGTTTAAGCCCTGTACAAGGCCTTCTTCACCCTATACACTTGATCATTTCCATTAGAAACTTCAAATCCTAGTGGGTGCTCCACAAAGATTTCTTCTTCCAAAATCCCATTCAAAAAAGCTGATTTAAGATCCAGGTGATATAATTTCCAGCTCTTATTTACTGTAAGAGCTACAAGAAATCTTATGGTTTCATATCGAGCAACAGGTACGAATGTGCCACAAAAATCTACACCTACAAGTTAGGCATAACCCTTCACTACCAACCTGGCCTTATACTTGAAAACAGAACCATTTGAGTTGAATTTAGTTCTATAAACCCATTTTACACCAAGCACATTTATGTCCACGGGTCTCTGAGTAAGCAACCAAGTATCATTCTTGCAAATCACATCAAACTCCTCCTGCATAGCTACTTTCATTCATGAAACTTTGAGGCTTCATCGAAGTTTGATGGTTCAATTATAGCCATGCTACATCTTTCGGAAATTTCAGCAAGCGACTTTGTTTTTCTGTATGGACTGTCAGTAGTAGAATCAACATCTACTTCATGCTCAAGCTGCTCATCTTGAACATTGCTTGGTCCAGCTTCAAAGGTTGCAATAGGTGGATTTTCATCCATTTTCTTTACTTTAACCTGCTTTTTCTCCCAATCCCAACAAGCTTGCTCATCTAACCTAACATCCCTGCTCACATACACTGTTCCAAATTGTAGATCATAGAATCTGTAGCCTTTTGCTTGTGTTGCATATCCTAAAAAGATGCCAATCTCTGCTTTGTCATCTAGCTTAGTTCTCTTTGCTGAGGGAATGAGAGTATAACAAAATGAGCCAAAAATTCTCAAATGCTTTACCGATGGTTTTGAGCCACTTCAAGCCTCAATTATAGTCTTGTCTTTCATGAATTTGGTGGGAAGTCTGTTGAGCAAATATACTGATGTGTACATAGCTTCAGCCCAAAATATCTTTGGCAATTCTTTCTTTGAAAGCATGCACCTGGCCATCTCCATTACTGTCCTATTCTTCCTCTCGGAAACACCATTTTGCTCAAGTGTATAACTGGTGTATAATTCCATGATTATCATAGAATTCTTTAAAAGCCGCCGAAGCATACTCGCCGCCATTATCTGTCTGCAAGGTTGCAATTTGACATCCACTTTGGTTCTCCATTTGTGCTTTAAACTTCTTGAAAACGGAAAGCACTTGTGTTTTATTTGACAGAAAGTACACCCAAGTCATCCTTGTAAAGTCATTAATGAACAGGATGAAATATCTATTGTTGCTTAAGGAAGCAATGCTCATCGGTCCACATATGTCTGAATGGATCAACTCTAACTTTCTTTTTGCCCTCTTGACTCCTTCATTCAAAAAGCTAGTCCTGTGCATTTTCCCAAACTAACACACTATATAAACTTCTTCTCCACTAGTAAGAGCATGCATTTCATTCACCACGGAATTCTTTTGCATAAACTTCAAAGAGTCAATGTGATAATGACCAAAATGTTTGTGCCACAACCAAGTCTCATCACTTTTGACAGATAAAGCCATATGATTCATATGTTTCAAGCACAACATATAACTATTATCAACCTTCTTCACCTTGATAACCTCAACATTTGCAGCATCATAAATATGGCAATAATCATTTTTAAACAAAATGGAAAAGCCATTATTTTGCATATGTGCCACACTCAGCAAGTTTTGATCCAAACCAGGTATGAACAATACATTTGTAATTAGCTTTATACCTTGTTTGGTGTGAATTGGCACATAACCTTTACCCTGAGCCTCAACAATCACTCCATTTCCAAGCTTGACCTTTGTTTTGCAGCTGTGATCCAAGCAAGAAAACATCTTTTGATCCTTCGCTATGTGACTGGTACAACCACTATCAATGTACTACATATCACTACTAGGTATATAAAGATCTTGAGAAACCATAAACAAATAGCTTTCTTGTTGGCCTTGATTTTCAATGAAGTTTGCTTGCTTGTTGTTGTTGAACTGGTTAATATTGTCCATCTTGCTGAGTTGGATGGTTCTTCTTCTTTGAGCAATACTTTGTAATGATCTTCTTACAAATTCTACACTGTAAATTTTTCCAACATTTACTTTTAAGATGATTAGTTTTTCCACAGGTGGGACAAGGTGGAAATTTTCCCTTCTTAGAGAAATCTTTATGCCCTGTTGCTCTTTTCCTTTAAATTTAGTAAAAGGACCTTCTTTTGAGCTTGTGGCATGGAAGTCCTCTACTCCCGAGCTTGCAATTTGCTGATTACCTTAGCCACTGAAAGTGTTTCCAAGTCACAAGTCTCCTCTATCACTGAGAGTTTTGACTCGAATCTTACAGGTAGACTTATCATCTTCTTCTCTACTACTCTCTGATCCTTGAAGTCCCCTCTAAGTAATCTAATTTAATTAACCAAATTCATAACTCTAGAAGAGTAGTGTTTTACACTTTCGCCATCTTGCATTTTCATCAACTCAAACTCCTGTTTAGGAGTCAACAACTTTACTCCTCTCACCTTAGCACTTCCAACATATTCTTCTTTCAAGTGATCCCAAGCCTTTTTAGCTATTTTGAATGCCACCAGCCTGGGAAAAATGTCTACAGATACGACTGAATGAATGATCGAAAGCGTCTTAAAATTCTTCATTGAGGCCTCTGAGTCTTGCTTAATCTGTTGTACGGAAGGATCCTCTAGTAAATTTTGCACATAATCCTCTTCCACAGTGTTGGTCCCTATGAGCGTCTTTACAATGTCAAAGGGGGGGGATGAATGACCCTTTTTCACAGAATATACAGACTTTAAAAAGTCTTAGTGTAGTGTGTTTGATTATGATCTGGATGATGGATCTGAATGATGCAATTATTATAATATAATACAGTAAATAAAGAGTTAAAGAAATCAAACACAAAGGATTTTATCCTGGTTCGACCCCGCCTACTCTAGTCCCCAGAGTTTCCCTTCTCCGAGGTTTTCCACTGGTGGATTCCTTTCCAACAAGTAGGAATCAAGCCTTACAATTTGTCTCCGAATGGTAACCCCTTCTGGATGTAGGATATACCACTAGAAGCACTAACTCCTAGCTGAGTCCTTTAGTCTTTAGTAGGATATACCGCTTAGACTTCTACCCCAAATCTAGGCTGAGTCCTATAGGGAGTTCCCACTCAAAGCACCAACTTTAAGTTGTATCCCGATCTTACAACTCACCCAAGTTGGAGATCCTCACACTCTTGTTTTCATAAAGGTTTTGGTTTTTGGATTTCCTTAAGTTTATAGCTCACTTTGGAATCCCTACAACAGATTTGGAATTAATTGATTCTTGGAGGGATTGTAAACTGAATGAATGCTTGTGCTTTGTTACTTGCTTTTTGTCAATCAAACAGCCAACCTTCTAATTTTGTGAAGCTTCCCTTTTATCGGCTTCTATCATAAATGTAGTCGTTGTGGGTTGTTTAACTTATAATAAATCTTCACCCGTGATCAGGTTATAGGTGGCACTTTTGGAGCCATTGATCAATCCGTTAGACTGTAATTTGCCCCTTTTGAATTTTAGGGATTGATGTTGAAAAGTTCTCAGTGATCGTTTTACTTGGATTTTTGTGATGCACCAAATTTTACACCATTAGCTTTTTCGTTTGAGCTCCACATGCTTCCTTATTGGTCTAGGTGAAAAAGGTTGTTAGCTTTTTCAGTCTGGTGTCAGTCCTTTTATCCTTTCTCTAAAAAATGCAAGCTGTCATTTTGTCTTTGTCTTGGGGAAATGATCGTTGACTTTATAGACCAAAAGGTAGAGGGAAAAGCTATCTTTGAAAATTTTCCCATTGTCTTCAAGCATAAGTCTTTCGAATGTCTTTAGACTCATATTCTCTGGATCAGCCTTCTTCCAGAGATATGGCAATCAATTCTTCTGAATGCTATTCTTGAGAGACTAAAGCTTGTTTCCTTTTCAAGCTTTAATCTGATGATTCTATGTGCTTAGGTATTTGATATCTTCAATGGACAACCTTGTAGCTGGATCTTTGTCCGGATGTTTCCATTTGAATTTGGGATTTACATAGTTTAAGTTTTTGTTTCTTTCAAACCTGATCCGGATAGGTTTTTTTAATTTTGTGATCCGGATCATTGTTTCCCAATAATCTCCCCCATTTGATGGAAACAAAAACTAAGTACAAGGGAATGGAGTATATATGAACTAAGTATGATTCTTGATACTTAGACATTTACAGTTTTACTCCCCTATAGTTCTAGCATCCTAACTCCCCCAAAATTTTTCAATTCTAACTTCTAAGTTTGTTTTAGTACAATTGCAGATTGTACTTTAGAAGCAACATTTTGAGAATTAGATATTTTCACTATATATACTTCTGCTGTTAACAATAGTTAACATCAATGAAGTTTAGATTACAAATTACAGAAAAATATAATAGTGAATCTAGCTATTACAAGATTTTATAAATTTTTTGCAGAACATAGCTAGTCTAATTCCCGTGGGATGGACCTTCTTCCTTTTCTTTCCTTTTGCTTGCTCCTTCACCTTGTAGACTTATCTCCCCCTTTTTGTTGCCAGCTTGGGGATCAATAACCATGTATGTCTTATTATCCCAGGCCTCTTGCCAAGCATTTGAGTAGATGGAGTAATTAGGATTACCTTTGGATCTTTCAGCAATAATATGGTCAACAGTAGGAGGAGTAAGATAGTAAGGCCAGATGGTCTTCTTCAAATTATCATAGGATTGCTTAATGGATGGATGAATGCGTAAGACAAACTCTTGATCCTTTCGGTCATAGTAAGGGAAGAGGACCTTTAGGAGAGTTGTCATTCCTTTCTGACCAAACAAGCTGGAATCTCCAATGGCTTGAATAAGGTTATGGAAGACCAGAAGGAGCTGGCTTTCCAGAATAGCAGGAGAGGAAGAGGATTCGGATATTAAGAGATTATTGATTCCGGTCTGGAGCAGGGTGATATCTTCACTAAGCCCTTTCCGGATATTATGCAAGGATTCAGTTTGGAGAGAGATTTCTTTGGTGATGGATGCCTTTCAGTCCATTATTATTTTCTCCAATTCAGATAGGCGACTCCCTAGTTCATCACCCATGTCATCCAAAATCTTCTCCTTGATTTTAGGGGGAATTTTCTCAATAAAGTGCATCAGCATTTCCTGGGTAACTTGCTGGTCTACTTCCAGATCTTTTAGGGTGGGTGTGGGGTCTTTCTCAGTCATGAATTTTGATAAGTTTCCAAACTTGGTATCCAGATAGGCTTTGATTTCTTCTATGAGATCTGATGAGGAGGAAGTGATCTTGTCAATTACAGTCCCATAGTTGTTTGAAGCCAGGATATTGGCTTGATCAGCGGTCCGATTAGCTATGGAACCATTTTCTTTAAGCTTATTTAATGTTGGCTTGATCAGAGAGAGAGAAGCTTTTGCTATAGCTCCTGGAGTTGGGAAATCCAAGACCTTGTCTTCTATTTTCTTTACTGAATTTTTGATTTCACCCAACTCTTTCTTCACATCCTGATCAACAGCTTGCCTTAGTAGTTTCTTTCCAACCCCTCTAGGATAGGTACAGATAGTCCGGAGGCTCTGTTTGACATACCCTTCCTTATTCTCCTCTTGGGCAGCCTCTTTTAGAAGATAAAGTGCTGCTGAAACTTTGGCTTTAATTGTGTTATTTACAGGCACTCTCATGGGGCTTACTTTTGGAGGAAATTCTTCTTCAGAGGAGATGGAGGATTCATCTCCGGAAATAGAGCTGCTTCCGGAGGGTTCATTATCAGCTTTATTATTGGTCTCCTCTAAATGGGACTTATCTTGATCTTCTCTCCTCTTGTCCGCCCTTTCCCCTGGACTGGCCTCGCCTTTAGAGTCTGCTTTAGAAGCATTCTCTTCTGATGTCAGACCCTATCCCTCCTCCGGAATGATATTATCCGGGTTGGGCTCACCTTCCTTGGATACATTTGGGACATGTGTATCCAAGTTGTACCTTATCTCAACTGCTGTGTCATCACCAGTAGTAATATCAGCGTTAATATTTAAAGTAGCTGTGATAGGAAGTACCTCATTGAGTTGTGGTTGCGATAGGATGATTGTCTCTTTATGTGCTTCCACTTCAACCCCCAGATGATAGGAAATGTCCTTTATCACCCCTTCTATTGCCTTTTCAGGACTTATGATAACTCCCCTAGGCATGTTGGAACTGTCCTCAACACCCTCTACAATTTCCTTGATAGGGCTTAATTTTGCAGGGATCTCAGCTTCTGTAATTAGCAGGTTCTTCGAAAGAGGTTCTGTGATAGGTAGGAAGTTGAATGGTCCGGATTCCAGAATCTTTGAGACCTCATCCAAGGTAGCTTGGTCTATAAGGATTGGTGAAGCTAAGGATCCTCCGAGTTCTTCTATGGCAAGATTGTTGATTCTGTAGTTTTCAACCACGAAAGCCACCATTTCTTCATATTGAGGAGCCTCCGGAAGGATATCCTCATTGGTTCCGGGAACATTTGTGCCCTTTGAGCTTTTGGCCATAGCCAACTCCTCCACAACCACCCTCTTTACGGCCTCCTCATCAATGACTATAGCAGTTGGCTTCTTGGATGTTTTCTTCTGATTTTTTAAGCCTTAACTGCTTCATCAAAAGTGCCCTTTTGGGTGAACTGCTTCTTCGGTGCTGGCATTTCATCTTCGATTTCCTCTTCATCAAACCCATTTCCCCCTTTCAGCAATTCTGATGCTTTTCTTTTCTAGCCTTTTTGATAGCCCTTTCTTACTACAGCAACTACTACTGCAATGGTTTCCTTTACTTCTGGATCACACCCTGATATCTTCAATAAATCAGCCATTTTAATCAGCCTTCCCCTTGGTTTTGGCTTTTCTAGAGATTTTTGAAGCAGTTGGGTAATGGTTTGGGTATCTTCATCCTGTTCTTCATCCAGAATTATAGTGTGCTTTTTGACAGTCTTGGGTTTAGCAGTCTGGGCCTTCTTTAGAATCAGAGCTTTTCTAGCTTTGTTTTTCCTCTCATCTCTTTGCTTTCTAGATTTTTCTTCATTCCACTTCTCCCCATAGTTCAATTTCTTGAAGTTCTTCTCTAAGATTTCCTTACCAGTGATGGATTCAAATCCAATGAGGTTGATTTTGTTTGCAAGGAGAATCCGGGTGATGAGAGCGCCGTGAGAATTTATATGCTGCTTAAGGAAGTGGATGAGCAGTACATGCATGTTGACTACCCTGATCTCTACCTAGTGTTGAAGTACACAGTATTAAAATGAAGACATTATGGTAAGAGATCCTTTCCTTAGGAGCACCGGTTTCACCATGACATGTTGGAGGTATCTGGGAATTTAAGGAAAGTATGTGGAGAATTTATCTCCAAAATAGTTTGGAAGCAACCACTGTTTGGCTTTATACTTTACTTTCTGTTCATCACCATTAGTCCATAGCAGAACACCCTTATTTTTCATGCCCAGATACTGTTCAAAGAAATCTGGGGTAACAGTAATTTCTTTGCCCTGGACCTTGGTTTGAAGAGCATCAAACTTAGAGTGAATGCTGAGATTTTCATAAAATTCCTTGACCAAGTCAAGATATGTGGAGCAGTTGATCTTAAGGAAAACCATGAGATTTTGATCTTCTATGAGTTTGGAGTACGGATCCATCTCGAATAAGAAATTGTCCCCCAAATAATCTATGGGTAGTACGGAGTCGGAAGGTTTGAAACTTATGGGGATGAATTCTCCATCTTGAAGATCAGATTCCTCAAAGATGTTCTGGTTTGGAAGCATTGTGGGTCTGGCCTCAGTCATGATTGCTGCCATTTTAAAGAGAGGATTTAAAGGAATTAGGGTTTAAGTTTTGATTTTTGCAGAGTAATAGTAGAGTAGTTGTTCGTGTGAGGAAGAAGAGTGAATTTGAGGGGTTTATATAGAATTTTCAAAGTGAGGGAAGTTTGGCTAGATTGATGACATGGCAACCAGATTTTTAAGAGAGAGGTAAATTCAGGTTAACGGGAGTGGGAACGGTTTATTTTGAATGATAACCATCGAATTTACCGAGCGTGTAACACCCAATAGACTTTTGAAATTCAAAAAGTAGCTATCGTCGCTTTTACTACCATTTGTCCTTCTTATCTGCTGACGTGGCATACTCTCTTCTGGAACAAATTCCTCTTCAATAGCTCTTCTTTTCTAGACTAGGCTATCTTGCTAATGATCCATATTAATCTTGGACTGTCTTCCAGATTGGCTTCAAATTGGATTTGACATACCAATTGATTCCCTTAGCTTTCCAAATTGATCTTTACTTAATGGCTTGGTAAAGATATCTTCTCTTTGCTCATTGGTTGGAATGTATACCAATGCAACATCTTTCTTCATTAAATGATCTCTAATGAAATGATGCCTTATATTGACATGCTTCATCTGGCTATGGAGTACTGAATTCTTTGACACATCAATAGCACTTTTGTTGTCACACATAACATCCACACATCCTGATTGAACTCCATAATCTTTAAGTTGTTACTTGATCTAGAGGAGTTGAGCTACACAACTTCCAGCTACCATTTATTTAGTTTCTATAGTGGACAAGGCAACTAAAGTTTGTTGCTTGTTGTACTATGAAACTAAGTGATCTCTAAGGAAATGGCAACCTCCGAATGTACTCTTTCTCTCAAGAGCATCCCAGCCATAGTCTGCATCAGTGAACCCTTAGAGTGTGAAATCTCCATTACTAGGATACCATAACCCAACATCAGTGGTTTATAGGAGGTATTTAAGGATCCTTTTTATTATTTTGAGCTGAGAATCCTTAGGATTGGCTTGATATTTTGCACAGTAATAAACTATATAATGTATGTCAGGTCTGCTAGCTATCAAGTATAGGAGTGAGCCAATGATACCTCTATAGAGCTTTTGATCAACATCCTCTCCTTCATAATCCTTGGATAGAACTGTATCTGATCCCATTAGAGTGGACATGGGCTTGCTATTGTCCATTTCAAACTTCTTCAAGATCTCTTTGGTGTACTTTGATTGATTAATGAAAATCCCATCCAGACTTTGCTTGATTTGTAGACCAAGGAAGAAGTTGAGTTCTCCCATCATGGACAACACAAATTCCTTCTGCATTTAAGAGCTGAATACTCTACACATCCTTTCATTGGTAGCTCTAAATATGATATCATCCAAATAAATTTGGACTAGAATGATATCCTTTTTCTTCCTTTTGATGAACAGTGTGGTGTCTGCTCTGCCTCTAATATAATCCTTGGATATGGGGAATGAGGTTAACCTCTCGTACCAGGCTTTGAGAGCCTGCTTTAATCTATAGAGAGCTTTCTTCAGCTTGTACACATGATCCAGATGCTTAGGGTCTTCAAATTCAGGTGGTTGCTTAACATACACTTCTTCTTGGATCACACCATTTAGAAATGCACTTTTGACATCCATTTGGTATAGTGTGAACCCCATGAATGATGCAAAAGCACATAGAATCCGGATTGCTTCTAACCTTGCTATGAGAGCAAATGTTTCTTCAAAATCAATTCCTTCTTGCTGGTTGTAGCCTTGGGCAACTGATCTTGCCTTGTTTCTCACCATAACTCCGGATTTATCAAGCTTATTCCGGAACACCCACTTGGTGCCAATGATAGTGAATTGATCTAGCTCTTATAGGTTGAGCTATATCAATTCACTATATAGGTCGACAATGACTAAGTCATTCAAGATATGATTTTTGCAAAGAAAATCCATATGATTCCAACCATCCATAAATAATTGAAAAGAACCATTAACCACTCCAACATGAGGGTCATCTTTCAATATATTATTGTTCCTCATGTTTGTCACATAGAAAAATATTTTATATTGCCAAACTTTAAAATTTGATCCACAAAATTTCTTCAATCTTTTAAGAGTTGAATTAAGATATAATCCTAAAGCAACCTCATGATCATTAGGCATAACAATCGTTAAACTCAAAATTTTATTTCCATTAGGTCCAATACCAATAGCACCAATTTGTCCATTTTGGCTATTCTAACCTAGAATCGTTTTAGAACCATTACCTCCACTCGGTAAAATAATGTCCATAATTTTCTCAGTTCATGATCTGAAATACTACAGAGTAAGTCAGAAACTTGTAACGAGAAAAACCAAGAAAAAGAAGAAAGAGATTTTTTTTATGAAAAATAATTTACTGTTTTATATGAACAACGTTTTGTTCCAAAACAGTCTATAAGAAATCCAAAGTAACCTGCACTTAAATCTCAAAAAATATAGACATAATTGTCTTAAGATTGTTAGAAGCGGTATTAAAATAAATGAATAATACTATATCTCAATAAGAATAAGTACAAGATTACAAATGAAGATTTCTTAGTAGAATAATAAACTATTACAAACAAATATAAAAGAAATATTCAACCTTTTCACCGAAGTATAAGATTATTGCGAAGGCCTGAAACTCAGTTTCCTTAAGATAATTATTCGTCCGCTACCGATGAATTTGTCTCCCAGGATACAACCACAATCATAGGTGAACTCTAACCTTGTGAAGAGCAATTCACAAGAACCTAATACTACGTAGCCTTCTTGTAAAAGGAATGAAAAATTTGAGAATATTTTTAGTATAAAAACAGAAAATAAATCACAAAGTAAACAAGCACAAATACCAGCTGGATTTTTCTAGAGTAAAAGAGACAAGAACTAGTGTTTTTAGAAGGCATAAAAGAGTAGGGCATTTTTAGAGTATCTGACATTAACATCGCTTAATGAGGTTTAAACGACATTAACTTTTGTAACCACAAATTTATGGTGAATGTTATGAAAAATATTATTAATTAAGGGATTTATCACCCATTAATCCATAATAAAAATCTGGTGAAAAAAATATGACGAGATAATATTTTTTCAGTACCGAATCCCCGATTTAACGTGTCTAAGTTTGACAAATGTTCAAACTTTAAACTACAATTTCTCATTCACCATTAATCCATTTTAGGCGTATAATATATCGTTAGAAAGCTCTTCAAGCATAGAATACAATGAAATATTTCATATTATTTAAATCGTAGTTTTTCCATATTATAATGAAGCCTAAAGTTGATAATGCACATCATTATCACTTATGCCATATTTCCAACACTAACTCATGCGACAAAAGAAGATTTTGAGCACAAGGAATAATAGGGAAAGATAAGAGCAATCTTGAAGTCAATAATAGAACTGAGCAATCATTCTAGCAATCAAAAAGGCTTTATGTACTATAATTAGCAAGCTTTAATGATGTATAAAGAGAGAAATGAGCTTGTATTAAGGTAAAATTTGAGTAGCCAAAATTTGACTTGGTTACTACTATTATTATCTTTTTCTTCCTTTTCTTTTTCTCTTTTCTTATTCTTATTCTTATTCTTATTCTTTTTTTTCTTTTTTTTCTTTTTTTTTCAAATAGTATACTAAATGACGAAACATGGCTGGAATAATAAGGATTGTAATGAATTTGAAGAATGCTCATAAGGTTTTTTTTAAGTAAAGACTGAGGACCGGAACTTGGCCTCTATCTATTAAATGGAAAAAAGAAATGTACAAAAAAGGAAAAAGAAAAAAAAGAAAACAGGAGGCACTATCAATAGGAGAACCCGTGCTATTGGAGGCACTATCTACAGGAGAGTCATTAGGGGATTGTAGACCCATATTCTGCTCTTCTAGAGCCTTATCATGTTGTAAACATACTTCTAAATTAATCCCATCAAAATTAAGACCATCCAAGGTTTGAAAGGCATTCAATGTTGTAACTACTGCCGCATTTTTATTCCTCTCCTCCAAATCTCATTGTCTCAGTTTGCTACATTGGAGGAGTGCCAAGTTGGGCTGATTATATAGAACAAGTGCATCCGCATTAATATTTTTAGAATCTTCATCGCTTTCTTCACATTCATCCTCCCAAGAGATGGTATTATTATTTCCCCTTGTTAGCAGGCTTTCCTCAACCTATATTTCCCTATCTTTTGGGCAATCAGAATCTCGAGGAGTTTTCTCAAACACCGCATTAGCGACCGGCTCAATCACGGCCATAGCCATAGCCTCGATTGCCTTTGTATCACTCTCCGGGCTGGCTTCAAGATTGCCCATTGGTCCCTGTGAGGGTCTATATAAGGTTAGAGGGGGGTGAATGAACCTTCTTTACAGAATTTACAGACTTTAAAAAGTCTTGTGTAGCATTTTTTATATGTTTTGGATGTTATGGATCCGGATGATGCAACTATGAAATATGAAGCAAATAATATAACAAGTTAAAGAGAATCAAACTCGATGATTTATACTGGTTTGGCCTCGCCTATGTCCAGTCCCCAAAGGTTCCTTCCTTTGAGCTTTTCCACTAGTGTGATTTCTTTCCAACTAGCAGAAACCAAGCCTAACAGATTATCTCTGGACTGCAACCCCTTTCGAATGTAGGATATACCACTAGAAGCACCAACTCCTAGCTGAGTCCTTTTGTCTTTAGCAAGATATACTACTTAGATTTCTATCCAAACCTAAGCTGAGTCCTATAGGGAGATCCCACTAAAAGCACCTACTTCAAGCTGTATCCCAATCTCATAACTCACCCAAGTTGGAGATCTTTACACTTTATTTTCTCAAAGGTTTTGGTTTTGGGCTTCCTCAAGTTTATAACTCGCTCAGGAATCCTTACAACTAATTTGGAAATGATTGATTCTTAGAGGGATGTTTGAAACTAATTGCTTTCTTGTGAATTCTCTTGTGTATTCTTTTGTGAAATCAACCAATAGATTCTCAACTTGCGAAGCTCCCCTTTTATAGGCTTAGATTATAAATGTAGCCGTTGTGGGTTGGTGAGCTGTAACTCAATCTTCACCATTGTTCAGGTAAAACATGGCTTTTCCAAAGCCGTTGATCAATCCGTTAGATAGAAATTTGACCTGTTTGAATCCTTAAGATTGAGGTTAAAAAGATGTCAGTGATCGTTTTCCTTATTTTTTAGTGTCACACCAACTTTTATACCAATAGCTTTCTAGTGTGAGCTCCACGCGCTTTCTTATTGGTCTAGGTAAAAAAGGTTGTTTCCTTTTTCTGTCCCATGCCAGTCCTTTTGTCCTTTTTCTAAAAAGTGTGAGCTGTCTCTTTTGTCTTGCTCATGGGGAAAGGATCTTTGACTTTGTCGACCAAAAGGTGGAGGGAAAAATTTATAATTGAAACTTTTCCCATTATCTTGAAGTCTGAGTCTTCCGCATGTCTTCATACTCAGTATTTCCGGATCTGTCTTCTTCAGGATGCTTGTGCAATCAGTTCTTCCGGATACTTATCTTGAATGGTTCAAAGTTTGTTTCCTTTCCAAACGTTAGCCGGATGCTTTCAGTATATGCTTAGGTACTTGCAGTCTTCAATGGATGCCCTTATTGCTGGATCTTGTCCGGTGCTTCCATTTAAATGACTAAGTTTTTGTTTCTTTCAAATTTGATTTAGATATTTTAATTTAATTGAGAATCTAGATCATTATTTTCCAACAATCTCCCCATTTGATGGAAACAAAAACTAAGCATGTGATGAAATGAGTTATATGAACTAATTACGATTCTTGATACTTAGTCATTTACAATTTTACTCCCCCATAATTATAGCATCCTAACTCCCCCAATATTTTTGAATTCTAGCTTCTAATGCTTTTATTGTATGATTATAGATTGTACTTTAGAAGTAATTTTTTAAGGAATTAGATATTCACTATATACTTCTGCTGTTAACAATAGTTAACATTAGTGAAGTGCAGGATTACAAATACAGAAATATATAAGTGAATCTAGCTATTACAAAATTTTACATTGAATATACAAGCTAGTCTAATTCCTACTGGATGCTCTAGATGCTCCTCCTTCCTTTTCTTTGCCCTTACCTTTCTCCCCCTTTATAGCTTTCTCCCCCTTTTTATTTTCAGCAGGGGAGTCAATCACCATGTCCTACCATCCCATTTCTCTTGCTAAGCCATTGAATAGATTGAGTAGTCCAAGTTGCCTTGCTGTCTCTATTCTTGGATATGGTCCACAGTGGCTAGAGATAAATGTAGTGGGCGGAAGAGATTCCGGAGCTATTTGTAGGATTCGGTGATGTAGGGATGCATCTGGAGAACATAATCCATATCCTTCTCATCAAAATAAGAAAATAAGGCTTTAGGAAGAGTAGTGATGCCCTTGTGTCCAAAGAATCCTATATCCCCAATATGCTGGATGAGGTCTTGGAAGATGGGAATGAGTTGGCTTTCCGGGACTGATGGAGAGGAGGAGGATTTGGAGATGGATAAGTTTAACAGTCAGGACTGCAGCTTCTCAAGGTCTTTACCCAAGTCCCTCCGGATGTTATGAATGCTGGAGTTTACTATGGTCAAATCCTTGCAAAGATCATCCCTTATTCTTTCAATGATAGAGTCTTGCCCATTGAATTGTGTAGCTAGCTCCTGTGCAATATCTGCAAGTTTTTTGACAAAAATCTTGGGCAGATCTTCTTCTATGAACTTAGTCAACTTATTCAGAATGGTTTGCTATTGTTCATTCAGACTTGGGAGAGGGGACTTATCTTCTTTCTCAATAATGAATTTTGACAAGTTTTCAAACTTTGTATTCAGGTATTCTTTCAGTTCAGTAGATAACTCGGAAGAGGAGGAGGTGATTTTGTCCATTATAGTTGCGTAATTATTGTAGCCATTGTGTTAGCTTGGTGTTCGGATCTTCTTGCTGCTGCAACATTTGCTTTCAGCTCATTGAGGATCGGAGTAACTTTGGCAAGAGAGACTTCTACTACCAGATCAACAGTTGGAAAGTCTTCTACCTTTTCTTCTATCTTCTATACACTCCTCTTTATTTCCCCAATATCTCCTTTCGAGTCTGGAGAAGCAAATTGATCACTGAGTTACTTCTCAATGGATTGCAGAGTGGTTATCACTTCCTGGAGTGCTTTTGATATCTTATCCTCTTTGTGCCCTTCCACAGGTTCTTCTTCAATCAATCTTAAGGCCACCCTTAGCTTCTCTCTATCCATTGGTTAAGGATTGAAGATTCTTGGTTTGTTCAAATGTTCGGATGAAGAAGTTGAGGTTTCTCCGGGGCTAGAATTGCTTCCGGATTATTTATTATTTTTTTCTCCTCACTACTTTCCTTTGAATTGGATTCATCCTCTTTTTCTACCCTTGCATCTAACTATTCCCTTGGATTGGCCTCGCCCCTTAAGTCCACTCTAGGAGTGTGCTCTTGGGAACTCAGACCGAGTCCCTCCTCCGGCATGATATCTTCCGGGTTAGACTTGTTTTCCTTATATGCACTTGGAGATCGTACATCCAAGTTGTCCTTCACTGTTTTAACAATAGCAGAGATGTCAACATTAATTTCAAATGAAACTGAGTCAGGAATTACCTCAGTGGTTGGCATTTTGGTTAAATCAGCTGCATCTGCATTTCCTTCCTTAATATCCATGACCCTCGGGTGACTGTTAATGTCCTCAGACACCCCTTCAAATGCCTTTTCAGGACTTTTGATTTCTCCCCTAGGAGCATTGGTATTGTCCACTATGTCCTCTCCAAATGCCTTTATAGGATTTGCATCAATTGGGATTTCAACTTTCTGATTGAGAAGATTTTTTGGAAGTGGTCCGGATTGAGGTACAATGATTAAAAGGTCAGCTTCTGGATCCTTGGCTAGCATGGCCAAGCCCTCTTGATTAATGAGAATAGCTTGGGCTCCAGATGAACCTCCTGGTCCTTCTATTCTGAGTTTGTTAATTCTATCATTATCTTTCATAGCCTCCCGGATTATGTCATACTGAGGGTCTTTCGGATGAATTTCTTCAGTGGATCCGGGCACATGCTTGCCCTTACTAACTCTAGCCTTAGCCAATTCTTTCAGTACTACTCTTTTAGCAGCTTCCTCATCAATGATTATGCCCACATGCTTCTTGGCCTTCTTTTTCTGGGCTTTTTGGGCTTTCTTAGCGTCATCAAAAGTACACCCCTTCCAGGTAAGTTATTTCTTGGGTATAGGAAGTTCATCCTCTGTTTCTTCATCCTCCTCATCCTCTTCTAGAATATCTTGTATATTTCATTTCTACCCCTTCTTATACCCTTCTTGAATTGCAGCAGCAGCCATTGCAATAGTTTCTCTTATTTCTAGCTCACATACTGATTTCTTCATCTTATTGATAACTTTAATCAGTCTTCCTCTTAGCTTAGGTTTCACAGGGCTTTTCTTTAATAGTTGAGTGAGGGTCCTTATCAACTTCATCAACCAAAACCACATCCAATTGCTTTTTTGTCTTAGGCTTAGTGGTTCTAGACCTTTTTAGTATAGGAGCTTCCTCAACAGGATCCATCGCATTTCTGGCTCTAGACTTATTCTCATCCCGTTGCTTTTCTTGCCTTCTCCTTATTCCACTTCTCACCAAAGTTCAGCTTCCTAAAATTCATTTCTAGAATTTCCTTTCCATTTATAGCCTGGAATCCGATCAAATTTACTTCATTTTCTAGAAGGATCCTTGTGATTAGCACGCCATGAGAGTTCCTATATTGCTTAAGGTAGTGGATGATAAGCACCGGCATATTCATAACTCTGCTCTCTACCCAGTGCTGTAGTACACAATGTTGGAAAGATGACACTGTGGTGAGAGATCCCTTCTGGATCAGAACCAACTTAGAGAGTGCGTGTTGTAGGAACCTTAGCACTTCTGGAAAGTAGGTGGAGAACTTATCTCCGAAATAGTTTGGATGTAGCCACATCTTTGGATCATACTTGACGTGCTTCTCATCTCCATCAACTCTCAGCTGGACCCCATCATTTTTTATATTCAGGAATTTTTCAAAAAATTTTGGGGTAATCTTAATCACCTTACCCTGGACCTGAGTTCTCAAAGCGTCGTGGAAGGAGTGAGCTCTGAGATTGTCATAAAATTCCTTAACCAAATTAGGATATGTTGGGCGGTTGATCTTGAGGAAGTCAATCAAGTGTTGATCTTCAATCAATTTTGAGTAAGGGTTTGTTTCAAATAGGAAGTTATCGCCCAAGAAGTCTGTGGGGATAATAGAGTCGGAGGGTTTAAGGTTTGTGAGGGTGAAATCTCTGTCTTTGAGAGCAGATTCATCAACGAAGTTCTTTTGGGAAGCATTTTAGGTCCTTCACTGGTCATGATGGCAGGCATTTGAGAGAATTTGAAAGAAATGGGAGTTGAGATTTGATTTTAGCAGAGTAACAGTAGATAGGTTGCTCGCGTGGGGAAGAAGAGGAGATTTGAGGGGTTTATAAAGATTTTCCAAAGTGAGGGTATTTTGGTAATTCGGATGCCGTCAATTTGGCTAGATTGATGACATGGCAAACGGGATTTTAGGAGAGAGGTAAATTTTCATTAAACCTGAGAATGGGAACGGTTTATTTTAAATTCCAGCTGTTGAATTTACCACACGTGTAACTCCCAATAGATGTTCGAAATTCAAATAATGATAGTTACCTTATGCGGTTTTACTGCCATATGTCATTCTTGTCTACTGATGTGGCAATATTCCATCCGGAGTAGAGCTTTCTTCAATTCTTCTTCTCTTTCGGATTCCTTGACTTGTGAAGAATCAAATCTGCTGTAGAATTTCTTCCGAATTTTCCTCAAATTGGATTTGACATTCCAATTGACTCCCTTATCTTGTTGAATTGATCTTCACTTAATGGTTTCGTGAAGATATCTGCTCTTTGCTCATTGGTTGGGATGTACACTAATGCAACATCCTTCTTCATCATATGATCCCGGATAAAGTGATGTCCTATGTTTACATGCTTCATTCTACTGTGAAGAACTGGATTCTTTGACACATCAATGGCACTTTTGCTGTCACACATCACATTTACTCATTCGGATTGAACTCCATAATCTTCTAGTTGGTGCTTGATCCAAAGGAGTTGAGCCACACAACTTCCTGCTGCTATATATTATGCTTCTGTGGTTTATAAGGCAACTGAAGTTTACTTCTTGCTGTGCCATGATACGAAGTAGTCTCCCAAGAAGTGACAACCTCTGGATGTACTCTTTCTCTCAAGAGTATCTCAGCCATAGTCTGCATCAGTGAAGCCTTGGAGTGTGAAATATCCATTACTAGGATACCATAGCCCAACTTCAATGGTTCCTAGGAGGCATTTAAGAATTCACTTCACTGCCTTGAGATGAGAAATCTTAGGATTGGCTTGATACCTTACATAGTAACAGACTGCATAGTGTATGTCAGGCTTGCTAGCTGTCAAGTATAGAAGTGAACCAATCATCCCTTTGTATAGCTTCTAATCAACATCTTCCCCATCATAATCCTTGGATAGAACTGTATCTGATCCCATTGGAGTATATATTGGCTTTCTCTTGTCCATTTCAAACTTTTTTCAAGATCTCCTTGGTGTACTTAGATTGATTTATGAAAATCCCATCTGAACTTTGCTTGATTTGTAAACCAAGGAAGAAATTGAGTTCTCCCATCAGGGACATCTCAAATTCCTTTTGCATTTGTGAGCTGAATTCCTCACACATCTTCTCATCTATCGCCCTAAATATGATGTCATCCGCATATATTTGGACTAAAATGATATCATCCTTCTTCTTCTTGATGAAGAGAGTTGTATCTGCTATGCCCCAGATATATCCTTTAGATATGAGAAATGTTGTGAGTCTCTCATACCAAGCCCTAGGGGCTTGCTTTAATCCATAGCGGGCCTTCCTCAGTTTGTACATATGATCTAGATGCTTTGAGTCTTCAAATCCAGGTGGCTGCTTTACATAGACTTCTTCCTAGATAACTCCATTAAGGAATGTACTTTTGACATCCGTTTGGAACAATGTGAATACCATGAATGATGAAAAAGCACATAGAATCCGGATTGCCTCTAGTCTTGCTACAGTGGCAAATGTTTCTTCAAAGTCAATCCCTTCCTGTTGATTGTGGCCTTGGGCAACCAATCTTGCTTTATTCCTTACCACTACTATGGATTCATCTAGCTTGTTTTAGAATACCCATTTGGTGCCAATGATTGACTTTCCCTTTGGAGGTTTTGCTAGATCCCACACATCATTCCTGGTGAATTGATTTAGTTCTTCTTGCATTGCCATCATCCAGCTTTCATCTCCTTCAGCATCTTGAAATTTCTTTGGCTCAATGAGAGAGACAAAAGCAGCATGGCTCATCATCTTATAGATTTATCCTCTGGTTCTGACTGGATTTTGGACATCATCCAAAATAGCTTCTACTGGATGATTTCTGTGAGTCCTGATTTCCCTTTGTAAGCCTTCTTGTTGAGCTGGAACTTGTTCCACTTCTGCCTTAGCTTGTTCTTCTTGGTCATCATTGAAGTTTATCTCCTATAGATTGTGATTAATTTGTTGAACTTCTGGATCAAAAGATATTCTTCATCCTCTTCTTTGTACTTCTTGATTTGGAATGAATCAGGAACTTCAGCTTCCCTTATTTTCTCCAGAGTTTTCAACTTTTGGAACTGGATCTTCTGGAGTGGAACTTTTCTTGCCTGCATGGTTAGTCTCATCAAAATCTACATGTATTAACTCTACTACATTTTGGGTTTATTTATTGAAGACTCTGTAAGCCTTGCTATGTGTTGAGTAGCTAAGGAAAATTTCTTCATCAGATTTAGGATCAAATTTTCCTAGCTGCTCTCTATCATTTAGAATGTACCATTTACATCCAAATGCTTTGAAGTACCCAATTTTGGGTTTTCTTCCCTTCCAGATTTTGTAACGGGGTCTTTTCTAAGGTCTTTCTAATGAGAGCTCTATTTAAAACATAGAATGTTGTGTTTACGGCCTCTCCCTATAAATATTTTGGCAAACAATTTTCACTTAACATTGTTCTAGCCATCTCAACTATGGTCCTGTTCTTTCTTTCAACAACTCCATTTTGTTGAGCGGTGTGAGGGGCAGAAAAGTTATGTTCAATGCCCCTAGAGTCACAAAATTCATTAAAGTGCTTATTTTTGAACTCACCACCATTATCACTCCGGATGCTTGCAATGCTTATGCCTTGTTCTACTTCTATCCGGATGAATGTTTTTGAGAATTGGTTAAAGGCGTCATCTTTGCTTGCTAGCAAGAGAATCCAGGTATAGCGAGAATAATCATTCATAAGTACCATGGTGTATTCTCTTCTACCTAAACTCAATGGTTTGATTGGACCAAAGAGATCAATAAGCAAGAGCTCAAGTACTCTTTTGGAAGGAATGTAGGAGATAGAAGGGAAACTTCTCTTATGCTATTTACCTAATTGACATGCAGTGCATATATCATCCTTATCAAAAGCAACCTTAGGCAAACCCACTACCAATTCCTTTTTGGCTAGTTTGGGCAGGAGGTTCATGCTAACATGTCCCAACCTCCGGTGCTATAGCCATGATTCTTCTTCTTTAGACACCAAGCAGATATTCTTTTTCTCATTTTTAATGTTAACAGAATAGACATTATTTATTCTAGGTGCATAAAGAATGAGTTGATTAGACTTACTATCACAGATTGAGCAGCCTCCAGAATCAAATGTGACTTTTCTTCCTTTGTCACAGAGTTGGGCTACACTTAGTAAGTTGAACTTCAGTCCATCAACCAGTGAGGCATCTTCTATTTTTAGATCCAATGGTTCCATGTCCAATGATCTGTCCTTTTTGATTGTCTCCAAAGCTCACTTGGCCTCCCTTCTTCCAGGTCAATGTGATAAAGGCCTTCTCATCACCTGTCATGTGCCTTGAGCATGCACTATTAATGTACCAAGTGTGTTGATCTACTGTGGATATAAGGCATACCTGCAAAATAGATCAAGTGGGTTTGGTACCCAATCAAATTTGGGTCCTCTTGGGTTAATAACCATCTCAGGCCAAGGATTAACATCATAATAACCATTTTTTAATCTATAATTTAGTAATATGATTGTTTTTCCCATAAAACCTGCACCATGTGATAGATCTGTTCTGCTCCATCTTCATTTTTATCTTTTCAAGATCTTCCTTCCTATAGTTCCCTCTATATACAGCGTCTTGTATACTTGTAGATGGTCTGATATATATCTAGAAGCTGTTTGGGGGTGCAACTTCTGCTGCATAATTCCTTCTTTGTTTGGCAGGTTGCTGATATAGACTGCCTTAGCAAATCCTTTTTATTCAGCAGTTTATCTTTAAGCTTGGGGTTGCCTGCTGAACCCTTTCAATTTTTAATTAGGTGGATTGGGATTTCTTCTAGCAGCTTGCCTTTGGTTTCTCCTTCTTTATGGAGGATCAGATCTCCATCTGGATGTCTCCTTTATTAGGGCTATTTCTCTATCTAGCCCAATCAGATTGGCACTTAGCATTTGCACTTGATTCTTCAGGTAGTTCTCCTTAACTTCATCGATGTGCTTTATTGTTCTTATCAAGTTGACATCTTGTGCCAATGCTTCATTATCCTCAGTGATTTCCAACACTTGTCTTCTTAAGGATTTGATTGCTTTTATGTTCATCTTCACACTCTTGATCACAATAGCTAAAGCTCTAGCAAGGTCAAAGTTAGAAGTAGAATTAGAATAAAAGTTTACCTTAGTAATTGCTGTTTCTGATTCTGATTCTTTGATTTGCATTGTATCTTACTTAGAGACATTCTTTCCGGATTTCTCTACTTTTGGATTAGTCAGTGCCCTAAATGCACATTTGGTAGTCTCTTCTTCTTCCATTGAAGATGAGCTGCTACTTTCCTCATTATTGCTCTAGGTTGCCACCATTGCCTTCTTCTTGTGCTTCTTGGTTCGTTTAAGCTTAGGGCATTTTGTTCTAAAGTGGCCTTTCTCCTCACATTCAAAATAGGTAGCTTCTTTTTCCGGATCCTTCTTTTCTTTTAGATTATTTCTAGGCCTATCTCTTCTAGATATGCCTTCCCTTAGTCTTCGGGATTAATATTTTCTAGACTTCCTCCTTTCTTTCTTTTGTAGGAACATGTTTAGCTATATAGTTAATAGAGCTAGTTGCTCCTTGGTATTTTGAGATTTCGTGACTTGCTCTTCTTCTCCAATTGAAGCTGATCTGGTGGATTCTGCGTTAAGTGCAATGGCTTTCACCTTCTCTTCATGCTTTTTCTCCTATTGGCTATATCTTTCTAGAGATAGCTCTTGAGTTAAGAGGTTGCCAATGAGCTCATCATAACTATAGAAGTTTAGGTCATGAGCTTCCTTAATGGTAGTCTTCTTGCTATCCCACTCCTTGGTGAGACTCCGGAGTACCTTCTTGACCATATCTACTTCTAATATCTCCATTCCTAGTCTCTTCATCTCATTCACTAGATTTGTATATCTAGTGTTCATGTTAATGATACTCCTTTGGCTCCATCTTGAAGGATTCAAGCTTTTGCTAAAGTAGATCAAGCTTAGCTTCTCTCACTTTATTGGTTCCTTCATAGGTTACTTCTAGCTTCGGCCAAATCTCCTGTGCATTCTCACATTCGAATATCCTATTAAATTCTACTGCACTAAGGGTACAATGAAGCATGTTAATAGCATTTGCATTTTCACGCAACTTTTAAAAATCATTCTCATCCCACATACTTACGGGCTTTTGGGTAGTCATACCCTCTACTTTATGAGTAGGCTCATATGAGACATCTTTAATGACCAACCATGGTTGCATGCTTTGTGCTTGGATGAAATTCTTATCCAGTTTTTCCAGAATGTGTAGTGTTCACTAGTGAAGAGTGGAGGACGGGGTAATGGACATACCCTTGAGAAGGAGTTGTGAAACTCATTTTTATATTTGAATCAAAATTTTGGACTTTTAGCTCGAGATTGTTAGATCTCTAGTTTTGACCACTTGCTCTAATACCACTCATTGGCCCCTTTGAGCGTCTATATAAGGTCAAAGGGGGTGAATGACCCATTTTCGGGGAATTAACAGACTTTAAAAAGTCTAATGTAGCGTGTTTGATATGTTCCGGATGTTATAGATCCAGATGATGTAAATATGAAATATGATGCAAATAAAATAAAGAGTTAAAGAGAATCAAACACGATGATTTATACTAGTTCGACCCTGCCTACGTCCAGTCCCCAAAGGTTCCTTCCTTTGAGCTTTTCCACTAGTGTGATTTCTTTTCAACTGGCAGAAGCCAAGCCTTATAGATTATCTCTGGACTGCAACCTCTTTCGGATGTAGGATATACCACTAGAAGCACCAACTCCTAGCTGAGTCCTTTTATCTTTAGCAGGATATACCACTTAGATTTCTACCCAAATCTAAGCTGAGTCCTATAGGGAGATCCCACTTAAAGCACCTACTTCAAGCTGTATCCAATTCTGATAACTCACCCAAGTTGGTGATCTTTACACTTTGTTTTCTCAAAGGTTTTGGTTTTGGGCTTCCTCAAGTTTATAACTCACTCGGGAATCCTTACAACTAATTTGGAAATGATGGATTCTTGGAGGCCCGTTTGAATCCTTGGGATTGAGGCTAAAAAGATGTCAGTGATCGTTTTCCTTATTTTTTAGTGTCACAATAACTTTTACACCAGTAGCTTTTTGGTGTGAGTTCTACACACCTTCTTATTAGTCTAGGTGAAAAAGGTTGTTTCCTTTTTCTGTCCGCTGAAAATCTATTTGTCCTTTTTCTGAAAAGTGCAAGCTGTCTCTTTTATGTTGCTCATGGGGAAAGGATCTTTGACTTTGTAGACTAAAAGGTGGAGGGAAAAAGTTATAATTGAAACTTTTCCTATTGTCTTAAAGTCTGAGTCTTCCGTATGTCTTCAGACTCAGTAATTCCAGATCTGTCTCATTTTGGATGCTTGTGTAATTAGTTCTTCAACATGCTTATCTTGAATAGTTCAAAGTTTGTTTCCTTTCCAAACTTTAGCCGGATGCTTTCAGTATATGCTTAGGTACTTGCAGTATTTAATAGATGCCTTTATTGCTGGATCTTGTCCGGATGCTTCCATTTGGATTTAGGAGATACTTTGTCTAAATTTTTGTTTCTTTCAAACTTGATCCTAATATTTTAATTTAATTGAGATTCCAGATCATTATTTTCCAACATTGCCGACTAGGGTCGTCCGAGTTAAGTCGATCATTTTTTTCTGGGAGAGTAACCTCCTTCCTTATGGCGCTTTGAACTTGCTTGTTCCTTTTAATCCCTGTCTTAGTATTGTCAACAGACTTATTATTACCAGAGACAAAAACTCTAAGCTTCCTAGATTGCTTATCTTGGGGATGAATTCTCCTACAGGCAGCAGTTGTGTGCCCTAAAGAGTTGTAGATTGAGCAAAGATCAGGGATGTTCTCATACTTAACCATCACCCAAAAGATTTACTCCTCCGTGTCTACACAAATTTGATCCATAACTGGTTTTGATAAATCAATGTCGACCAAAATTCGATCGTAATGCCCAAATTCCCCTTCAATAGTATTGCGATAAAAACAAATGGGAA
The DNA here is from genome assembly GCA_947683365.1 of Euphorbia pulcherrima. Lineage (NCBI taxonomy): Eukaryota > Viridiplantae > Streptophyta > Magnoliopsida > Malpighiales > Euphorbiaceae > Euphorbia > Euphorbia pulcherrima. The sequence goes on along the minus strand of CANTUS010000015.1, from coordinate 32,639,097 downwards.
CCCTAACAGCCTATGCAACACTAGAGAGAAATCTACCGTCCTAAAACTCCCAAGGCAGGTTGAATAGCCGAATCCAAACCTAGGCCATCATTTGTTTGTGTTTAACAGGATCAAAGCCTGCTTTCCAAACTGAAAATTGCATAATCCCAAGCTTAAGGTTAAGACTTCTGGCATACCAAATTTTTTGCACAGCATCCCCCGAAGGCATAATGATGTGATAAAATCCCCTTCCCAATGATATGAGCTTCCAATCCATCTTTCTATTCCATATGGAATTTAACTTGCGTTTAATATCCTTATGTTTCCATGGCTTATCCCCTTTTAAATGCGTCAATCTCTCGATGACTGAATGTTGACAAGAGGAGATTTTGTCCTTGTAGAAATCAGCCAAACTTTTTACGGCTTTGTAACCATTACCTGCATTAGAGATTCTTGCACGTGCCATTTTGTCATTAAAATTCCCGATCGAAGGAGATGTAGCAGCTGTATTGAAAACAATTGCAAAAGAAAGTGGCTTTGGAGGCGGATTAGGGTTAGGGTTTGTAGCACTTTTTAATTCATTCGAAATAGGTGGAGGAACTATTTTATCTCTACTATTGTAGTAGAAAGAAAAGTAAGAGGCATCCATGATGCAAAGAGAAAAGAAGGATAACCAAGGTTGATCAGATTTGATCAAAATTGGCTAGCAAACCAAGAAACCCTAGGAGAGCATTTTCTGCCATCGTCAATATCGACCAAAAAATTAAAGTAAGTTATACATATAAGGAAATAAAAAATTAAAAAATCATAAAAAAGAAGAGAATTGTTAAGAATGCTCATAAGGTTTCCTTGAAAAGGATTTTGACGAAAACACAAGGTAGAAATTTTATATACTTGCTACCTTTTATATGAAAATCCTTTAGTAAAATCAAGGGTGAGAAAGGAAAATCAAAGTGAAATGGTTTTGGGTTTAATTATTGTGTTTTTATGAAAGAAGAGGCTAGAGGCTCAAAGGGGTAATTTAGTGGAAAATTATTTTTTTGGGTGGCTTTTTGGTTAAAAGAAGGTGAAATCCTAATGCCTTTATCATTTTATACAAGTGATCAAGGATGTGGTCTCGACAAGTACTAATAACTTATCCCAAATCAAGTTTTAGCTTATGCATGCATGTGTAAGCTCACTTAGCAAGAAAATCAAGCAATAGTTTATAAACAAATAAGAAAAGACTCAAACCCTCGCTTAAAATTGGGTTAATTTCAATTTGTCCACTGTAGCCAAAGTTAATGAAAAATAGTTCCAAGTTTATAGTCTATCTTGCTTAATTAACCTCACTAAACGTGCTAATGTAAGTTTACCATCAACATCCAGACTCCAAGTATTTTATAAAGACTATTTGCTTTCAAAGATCAAAATTTCATGCTAATCACCAAAGACATTTGAAATCAAAAATTTTGACAAATTTTTACAAAAATATAACAAATATTTCACAAAAACACATTTAAAAACATTAAAAACAGAATACCCAAGTTCAAGTAAAATGCTCAAGTAGGGGCACTCACAGTCAAGTAGGGCAACCACAGGTTGTGACAGTTTATATGAAGTAAACACAAGCAAACAACAAAAATCACTAAAACCAAATACAAATCATTCCCCCTCACACTTACAGATTTCTTTGTCCTCAAAGCAATGAAAAAAATTAATCAATTGACAAACAACAACTAACAAGCATAGAGGGTAAGTGGAAACTACCTTACATGACTTTTTTCTGAATTAAAATTATAGTGGAAGTGAGTTACCAGAAAGTGGGAGAAGTAAGTATGGGTAAATTACTCTTGGTGTTGTAAGGATAATTGCCCTCACCAACTTCATGCTTGCTTCTCAGATTTGTCGGGGTAACCATTATCCAGATTTCCCACACTTAATTTGGTGACCACCTATAAAAGAAAGCAAAATAACAAGCTTAAAAATATACTAAACAAGGAAAATGAAATAAATATATACAAGGTTATAAAAATGAGCTCAGGCTCATTAAAAGTGCTTCAATTGGTGTTTGAAGCAGACACCAATATATATAAGTTGCTCAAGGAGGTTTATAAATGAAAGTTGAAAAAGGTGGACTGCTGTATGAAGTCTTTTGCTGTAGCTTGTCTACTTCTGTCCAAGATCTACTTCTAATTTGATTTTCAACAAAAAGCTGCATGAGGACATATTGCTTTTTCAATTTGTAAGGGTAGTGAGTAGATTGCTCATCTTCAACAAATAGGGAGCAATCAATTTTTCCTTTGAAATCAACCTCGGTGACCTTTCCTCATCTTGGATGATCTCTTGATTATGCACCTGTAAGATCTCGCTAAGCTCCTCATTTCTTAGATGTTGCTTTGCTCTTTTAGGAAGTGATATATAGGGCTAGTAGATTCAGAGTGATTGCTCCCTTAGAACCGCTTCCCCTTAAGCAAGCAACTTTTCTGGAACAAGAGCATTCTTATATTGAACTTCATATTTCTCTCTTTTAACCACAAGTTGCTCATGGTGATCTTCTGGTTGCTCCAAATTATGTTCTGGTTTCTTAGTCTCTTCCTATGCTTGATCCCCTGAATTATAAACATCATCAATAACAAGCATGTTAGAATTATCAACAACCTTACCACACTCTATCATGTTTTCTTCATATTCATTCATGGAGTTATGCTTAATATTGCTTGGAGTGACCACTTGATCTCGCAAAATCACCCATATTTGCTTGTTGTTGGAATTGGGTCTCGAAGTTCTTTATCGATTCTTGAGTTTGTTTAATAAATTCCATCATTATCTCATTTAGGTTAGGTTTGTTAGGTTCATATGATGGTGCAAACTCTTGGAAGCAATATTGTGGTTGTTGGAATGGTTGATGAGGTTGGTGGGACAAAATTTGTGGTTGTTGACATTTATGGACAACACTTTGAGGTTAGGGGAAGAAAAACTGAGGTTGCTGGAAAAGAGACTGTGGTTGCTGAAATGGCATTTGAGGTTGCTAGATTGGAATATGTGGTTGCTGGGACAAAAATTTTAGTTGCTGGGACAAAATTTGTGGTTCTTGGGACAAACATTGTTGTTGTTAGGACAAAAACTATGGTTGCCCCGAGAGTCTGTTTACTTGCTCAGCTAACTCCACAACTATTTCTGAAAGTTTTTGCACAACTTTAGATTCTGGAAAATTTATGTTTTCCTCAGAATGCCATTTGAAACTTGTGTTCACGACTTTCTCAATGAGGGCAAAGATTGGTTCAGTTTCCATTTCTTATAGGTCACCATTTGCAAGGGTTTCTAGTCGAACTTTGTGCCCATCATTTAAGCCATTATAAAATGTTTGCATTTGCATCCACATAGGTAAACCATGGTTTGGTACCCTTCTTAGTAAATCCTTGAATCTCTCCCATGCTTCTTGGAGCGATTCATATTCAAATTGAGTGAACATAGAGATTCCATTCCTCAATTTAGCGACCTTGAAAGGTGGAAAGTATTTTGCCAAGAATGTTTCAGCCATCTCCTCCCAAGATATGATTGAACCCGGTTGCAAAGATCTAAATCATGATTTCGGCTTTTCTTACAATGAGAAAGGAAACAACTTTAACTTGAGAATATTATTAGAAACACCATGATTAACTTTAAAAAGATTGCAAATTTCAAGAAAATCATAAAGGTGATCATTTGGGTCTTTATTTGGCAATCCTTTAAATTGAGCATTTAAAAGGACAAGTTCAATCATGGAGGATTTGATTTGAACAAAATTTTCTCCTTCATTTAGTATCACTATGTATGACATGTTTCCCAATGTAGAAGGTTTAGAGAACTCCTTGAGTTTTTGAGGGGGAAGACATATTTCCAAAATATGCCATGGTTGCTCCTTGATTACTCCACTCGTTTGCTTCTTGCTCCAAATGGTTGCTGGAAAAAAAATTCCAGCCTTCTCCCTTTTACAAGAGAACTAGACAAGTTGAATAAACAAGGTTAAAAACTACTAATTTTTTAAAAATTTAAAAACTTACGCATTGCTCCCCAGCAACGGCGCCAAAAACTTGTTAACTGCCCAAAGATCGCTCTAGCAAGTGTACTAGGTTGTGTTAGTAGTATAGGGCAAGACCAAGTGTCATTCCCATAGGGAGCAAGGAAACTAGCTAAATCTTGAAGTAAATCAGTAGTTAGAAATCCAAGATATTAATTAAAATGAGAAAATAATAAAGTAAATGCTGAAAAGTAAATGGTTGATGTGAACAAAAAATGATTGCTTTGAATGGTCACTACATACAAATTTATAACGTGGCAAGCACTGCTAGTGAGCATGCAGATGTGTGAATGATTTTCCCTCTTTATTTTAGCATGTTAGCACTTAAGGATCTAGGTTATCTTCCATTCCTAATGTTACTAGCCATGGCCACCCCTTCGTCTAGTTTCTTAAAAGCTTTACTGCGTGGATTCCCCTTTGTAGCTACACTTTAAGCATTAATTTATACAAGCATTCTATCTAGTAGAAACTTCCTAGCACAATCTAATCACTTCTCACATTTTTTAGATGTGTGTTTAGTGTTTAGTCAGTGTACAAGTCACTTTTCAGATTTTCTTGTTCACTCAACATAAGTTAGGCCTCACTTATGAGAATTAAGTTCAACACAAAAACAATCCACATAGAATAATGCTAAAATAAAAGAGATAGGGAAATCAAACCATAAAATCTGCCTTGCTTGCTGGCTGTGCTCACTACGACTTAGTTAGCCATGAACATAAAATAAAACATAAAAGATAAATATTATATTGAAGGAAAATAAAGAAATGATACAAAAAAGTAGAGAGAATGTAAGACAATGGAGGCTCAAAGGCCAACCAAAGCTAAAGTTACAAAATGAGAGGAGATCCATATTTATAATGGCATATGGATCATTCTAGAGTGTCAACATGCACTTTAAAATATTCTAAAATAATTATCAGCATACAAAATATCGCTTCTAGAAGATAGGAGTCTTGTATGAGTGGTTAACCAACTTGTTAAATAATTCATCACAAAATGGCAAACTCCACCTCCACAAGTTGCATTCTGCTGCCCACAAGTTGGTGGTTTTTCATTAATTCAAGTAAAGTCTTCTAGAGGGTGGATCATCAGTACAAGTAAAGTCTTCTACTACTGAAAAGTGGCGTCCTTGACAAGCCAAAGGAATTTCCCCATCCTTCAAAGGTATTTTGGTCAACAACACTTTCCAAAATATCATATTAATTCAATTTGAGCCTCTTTTCCCTTAGTTAGGCCAAAATTGTGATCACTCTGCCTATATGCGAGCTCACCGTGGGTGTCTGCAATAATTACTAGTGTCAACCGCAACCAATCTATAAAATTAGAAAAAAACACATAATTTCCACAATTCAACTCCAAATTGAGTGATTCGAAAGCCAATTTACTTGTATTTTAGTATTTTACCCTTATCATTCAATTCTATATATTATTATATAAATAGTGTGTATACTAATATACAATATTTACATACTGATATCTCTTTTATTTAGATTGTGGAAACCAACTAATGTGCATGACTCTTAAATCAAATTGTATATTGACAATCATGTATTGATATAGAATTCCTATAATATGAATGGTATTAGATCTTTAAAACTGCCTGTGTATTAAAACTTCATACTAACTTATTTATGAATTGCAGCTATTACCCTAATTTGTTGTAAAATATACTATACACTGCTACCAAAAGGATTCATTTTTTCCTACTTAGAGTTTCAGTATAGTTACGCATCAATACTATTAATGTGTGCACAATATCTGTTCGGGGTAGGCATCTATACTGTACACCGTTAGCAAAAGGGTTCATTTTGCCCAACCTAGGGTTTTACCATCGTTATACATTAATAAAGTTTAAATATATATTTCTATCATTAGTTTCCTATTTATTATTTTACTACATACAATCACTTTAATCATTAGTAATTCTTTCTTATCCATTTTGTATACTCTCATATGTATACTGTATACTGTCCTCATTTATGTTTTTATGTTTTCATAGTAGTTGAACAATGCATTGGATCTTTTGATGATACTTGTAACCAACCTACACTCCTTCCTGTTGGTAATACTGATGCAATTGATGACGAGACTCAGTTCATAGACTTCATTACATCTTCCACAAGGAATGAGATAAATAAGCCTATTCACATTGTTTATGACCATGTGGCACTAGTGTGATGGACATAACTCTTTCTACTATAATAAGAGAACTTGTCCATTTCCTTAGTTTGAAGATTGTGATTTGATTAAGCTTAGTTCAAAGATATTGAATTGCTTAAGCTTGTCTTATGGTTACTTTTAATACTGATTTTAAATTACAATTTTACGGTCTGATATACATTATTTTTTTCTTGTATATTAGCAATATACAGTTTTTGTGCTTTTTGTATTATATACAAAACTACGTGAAATGTGTTAATTATGATAAGTACGTATATTTTTGTCTTTTGTTTCATCCTTTACTATATGTTTTCATCTTCGGTAACTTGTATACAACTTTTTCTTTATGTATATTTGCAATATACATATTGAACCTGCGCATGAGATTGCACCTTTACTTATGCCTTAGACCTTCACCTTGATATGTTGGGAACTACACATGATGTCATTGCATTCTATGTGATATGTGATATTAATGTGTTTTACATGTATTTAAAACTATGCCTGAAATGGCGCCTGATATTGCGTATTGACCCGTGCCTTTTGCCTTGTACAATCATATTATACATTTTATTCAATCCCTATATCATCATAGCTCATTTAGGAATTATAATTCCTGAATTTGCCTTGACATGTGCCTTGTACCTTGTACAATCATAGTATACATTTTATTCAATTCGTATATCATCAATTGCGCTTGAGATTGCTCCTTGACATGTGCCTTGTGCATTATGCCTTTTACAATCATAGTATACAATTTATTCAATTCATATATCATCAATTGCGCTAGATATTGCACCTTAACCTATGCCTTGTGCCTTGTACAATCATAGTATAAGTTTATTCAACTCGTATATAATCAATATACACCTTTTTGTTGGAACAATATACATCAGTATTTAGTTTACCTTTATCTATTGCAACGATTCATAACTTAAAATAATAATTGCAATGTTTCACTCTACAAAAAAATAATGCTACAATGTTCTATGTTTCAAACTAATATCATTAAACTACAACAGCTTTGTGTGAATCTTAAACCCGGGGTGGTCCACCCAATATTTGAATATTGTACTTCCAAACTTTTTATAGATATTCTCAGCTAGATTGGCAATGAAACTGTTGAACCAAGCACAGACTGGCTCAGTGGATGACTCAGTAGTGCTTGAGTTTTGATCATAACAATTAAGTTAAGTTTGCATTAATTAAATCAATATTCATGTTAAAATAAATAGTGAATGGTTATATGCGAGTTACTGAATTCAAGGGTAGAATTTCATGTCTCCGCTGACCTAGCTATGTAGTTTAACTCTAAGTTATTTTGGGCTAAGTATGTACTTTGGTTGCTGACTAAATACTATTCACTCAGCATTTGATATTTAGATTTTAGTTCGGCGTGTTTATCATTTCGCTAAGTTACTTTCTAATAGTCAAAGGCACTGACTTTTCCATTTAGAGAAAGATGAAATCTTTCCTTTTCAATTTGACTTTTGCAGACATTAATGAAAGAAAGATAAAAGGAATTAATGCCTTGAAAAGACATCCGCTTTATGAAGAAAATGCGAATGTTCTTCATAGTTCAAGCTGTAAAAAGCAATTACCATATTTAGAAATGTTGCAGATTTACCAACCTTGTATCTCGTGACTTGGGAAAGCTGTTAGATCATCAGAGGAATGGGAAGATGACACATAGCAAGTCAGCGTAAGATCTCTTTAACAGAAGACTAGCATCAAATGAATAAAGACTTTTGAAGCTCAAATTTCAATCTAACGAATTGATCTCTATCTCACAACGGTGTGATTCTATCTCTTAACGGATCAATTTGAAGAAGCAATGGGTGGATAGCTGAGCTCGTAATGTGCAGAAGATGCCAAGATAAGTTCAATGGCTACATTCTTGGTTCTAACTATAAAAGGAGCAAGAAGGCAAGTATTAGAACTTGGTGACTACACCTGAACTTCTAAGAAGCAAAACTCTGACAATTTACAAGCTTTAAAGAAGTTCAATCAAGAAAGCAACTATTAAGCATGAATCTGCTTTGCAATAAGAGAGATTAAAATATATCAATGGATTTGTAATATCTGATTATCTGTAACTAGATCAACGTTTTTATAAGTTGAATCTAGCTCTTGTTTAGACTTAGTTAAGTTGTTGGTAGAAGAGGGTATTCTACTTAGCGGGTGAACGATTATAGTTTGGAGGGTACTTTCTATAATTGGGAAATTCAGTGAAAGGCTTCTCCGCCTAGGGTAAAGGAGTTGAGATTAGTGGATTAAAGACAAGAAACTCTCTTAGGACTGGATGTAAACACAGGTTGCCAAACCAGTATAAAATCTCTATGTTCTTTACTTTGAAGTTTTTTCAGATTTTACTCTGTCCACTAACCTACTCAGTGCAGTTTAATTAATCATGAAAAAGTTACCTAAGTTATTAGAGCGAGTCATACACCTTCCCTCTAACTCATGGAGTGTACGCATAGGGACCGATAAGTGGTATCAGAGCCATTCTTATTTTAAAGATTTCAAAATCTTGAGATAAATACCATGGCATACAAAGGAGGAGAATCCATTGGAAGGGCCTAAGCCTACATTCTTCCTGAAGGCATGTCAGTCACCAGGCCTCCCCTATTTAATTATGAGCATTATACTTACTGGAAGAATAGGATAAAGAATTTCATCCAGTCTCAGAGTATGCATGCTTGGATGGCTACTGTTGAAGGGCCATTTGTTCCTACTATTGTGAAGAATGGAGTGTGTGTTGATAAGTACTCTAATGAGTGGGACAATTAGGACTTGGCCAGATTAAAGGAAAATGCACCAGCTATCAACTATCTTCATTGTGCTCTTAATGCAATTGAGTTCAATCATGTTTGAGGTTGTGAAACTATTCGAGAGATATGGAAGAAGTTGGAAGTAACTTATGAAGGCACTAATAAGGTCAAGGAGTCCAAGATCAACATCCTCATGAGGGATTATGAGTGGTTTCATATGCAACCCAAGGAAGACATTTCTAACATGAACAGTAGATTCATGAATATTGTCAATGAGCTAAAAAGACTTGGCAAGAACTTATAAAAGAAGAGACTATCAAGAAATTTTTGACAAGTTTGACATAGGAATGGGATGTAAAGAAGAGTGCTATTGAAGAAGCCCATGACTTGAAGACCTATAAGTTTGATGAGTTGATGGGAACCTTGATGACTTATAAGATGTCTTTGAAGCAATATGAAGATGAGTCCAAGAAGCTCAAGCACAAGGAAAGAGAAGGCTCTAGTAGAGCTATTGTTCTTAAGGCTGATGATGATGATTCTTCTAAGGAAGACTATCTCGAGGACATGATGGAAGAGATAGCACTAATGACCAAGAACTTTAAAGGGTTCTTGAGGAAAGATAAGAACTTTCAGAAATTTAGAAAGTCTAACAAGTATAAGAAGGGAGCAGATGATAGACCACAGAAGGAATTCAACAAAGAGCATAACAAAGATATTAAATGCTTTGAATGTGGTGAGAAAGGGCATATTCAGTCTAGTTGTCCTAAAGCTAAGAAGGACATGTTCGAGAAGAAAAAGGATATTAAGGCTCTTGCTGCTACCTAGAGTGACTCTGAACAAGAGTCATCATCCTCTGATGAAGAGGCACAAGATTCTGCAAATGGGTGTCTTATGGCAAAGGATAATCAACCCAACTCAGAGTCAGCTGACCAACCATCTACTTCCGCTACCAATCAATCAACTGACTAGAGCAGATACAAAGGAAAAAGAAATGAGGTAAATTTTGAACCTCCTTTATCTGCAGATGAACTTGCTGTAGTAATTAATGATGTTATCAATGTGACTAAGAAGTCAGCTAAATACATCCAAGTACTCCAGAGGAGGTGTGATGATCTAGAAGATGTCAATTCTTCTACCTCACTTGACATCTTATACCTTATGGAAAAATTCGAGTACCATAATGGATATAACAACAAGCTCACTAAGAAAATGGATGAGCTAACTACTAAATTAACAGCTTTGAAAAAGGTGCGGGTCCCTCCTCAACCAAGCAGGAATACTCAGAGTAACCACACTAACCACTCTAAGAAGGTTTCTCAAAAGAGTAAAGTGAGCAGGCCTAATCCTAAGGCCATGAGCAATTTTTGTGGAAAGTTAGGACATGCCATAGTCATGTGTAGACATAAAAATGGTTACTATGATGAGTATGACTGGTCAAGGATGACCACCACTAACAAGGTAGGACTCAGCCAAAAAAGGCATGGGTACCTAAGAAAACTTAATTGTTTTACAAGTGAGCCTGAGATCCACTGATGATAGAAGAATGTGGTATTTGGATAGTGGATGGTTGAGGCATATGACAGGTGATGAAAAAAATTCATCATATTGGAGCGAAAGAGGAATGGAAGTGTTAGTTTTGGAGATAACCAAAAGGGAAAGATTGTTGGAAATAGCATTATGGGAGTCAGGCCTTCAATTAAAATTGTGTCTCTTATGAAAGGCCTGAAGTTCAACTTGCTAAGCATTGCTCAGCTGTGTGACAAAGGCAGGAAAGTAATATTTGACTTAGTGAGCTACTCAGTCATTGATGGTAATTCTAACCATACTATTCTTTATGCTCCTAGAATTAATAATGTTTATATGATTGATTTATCCCCTAGCTCCAATGATATATGATTAGTTTCTAAGGACAAAAACACATGGCTATGGCACAAAAGGTTAGGACATATCAATATGACCAATTTCTCCAAATTAGCCAAAAATGAACTTGTTGAGGGATTGCCCAATCTAGCCTTTGAAAAAGATAGACTCTGCTCAGCATGCCAACTTGGGAAACAATTTAGGAAGACCTTTAAATCCTTAGCTAATATATCTTCTTCTCATCCACTTGATCTTCTACACATGGATTTGTTTGGGCCAGTGTTACGAATAAGTCTAGGTGGAATAAAATACACCCTTATGGTTGTAGATGATCTGACTAGTTCACTTGGATTGTCTTGATTGCAAGCAAAGATAAAACTTTTGAATCATTCTCTAGGTTGGCTACTCGGATCATGAATGAAAAAGACCTTAAAATTAATAGAATCTGTAGTGACCATGGAAGAGAATTCGAAAACATGCAGTTTAAGGAATTTTGTTCTACGCATGGTATTGACCATAATTTTTATGCCCCTCGTACACCTCAATAGAATGGGGTTGTTGAGAGAAAGAATCGAACTATTGCGGAGATGGGTCATTCTATGCTGAGTGATAATAATCTACCAAGTATTTCTGGGGAGAAGCTATTAACATAGCTTGTTATATTCCAAACATGTTTTTAATTCACCCAGTTTTGAACAAAACTCCTTGTGAACTTTGGAAGGGGCGCAAGCCCAAGGTTGGTCATCTCAAGGCCTTTATCAGTCAATTAGCCCATTGTCATTCCTGATCCAATACCAGAAAAAGAAGATTATGAAGTTGACTTGGACCAATCCAACAACTTTAGTGATGATAATGATGCTTAGCCCATGACAGTAGCTTAACGAGTTGATACTAATCTACCAAAAGAAGTTAGAGCAAGGAGAGATCACCAAGTTGAGAAGATCCTTGATAGTGTGTGAAATCCAGTGTTAACCAGAGGTCAGCTAAATAAAATGATGATTCATTCAGCATTTGTGTCATTGATTGAACCAAAGAAGTTTGAAGATGCTAAGTTTGATGGCAACTGGATGATTGCAATGCAAGAGGATCTAGACTAATTCGGAAGAAATGATGTTTGGGATTTAGTGGAGAAACCCAGAGGCAAGTCAATAATTGGCACCAAATGGGTTTTCAAGAACAAGCTAGATGAAGCTGGTAATGTCGTCAAAAACAAGACCATACTAGTTGCTCAAGGTTACAATCAACAAGAAGGCATTGACGATGGAGAAACCTTTGCACCTATAGCAAGACTTGAAGCCATAAGAATTCTTTGTTCTTTTGCATCCCATATGAACTTCAAGTTGTTTCAAATGGATGTTAAGAGTGCATTTCTTAATGGTTATATTCAAGAAGAAGTCTATGTCAGACAGCCCCTAGGCTATGAAGATCTAAAGTATCCAGATAATGTCTTTAAGTTGAAGAGGGCTCTCTATGGATTGAAGCAAGCTCCAAGATCTTTGTATGAAAGACTGACTAACTTTTTACTCAGCAAAGGTTATATCAGAGGAAAGGCGGATACAACCCTTTTTATTAAGAGGAAGCATCAAGATGCATTGCTTGTCCAAATCTATGTTGATGATATCATTTTTGGAGCAACTGGTGAGTAGCTTTGCAAAGAGTTCAGCCAGCAGATGAAGAAAGGGTTTGAAATGTCAATGATGGGAGAGCTTAATTTCTTTCTTTGTTTGTAAATCAAGCAAGGTGATGATGGGATATTCATCAACCAAGCCAAGTGAAGCAAAATGAGGCCATAACGCATAAAAGGATGAAGCTGGGTTGGGTTCATATGTGTTGTTCAGGCTGGATGGTCGGATTCGGAAGATTTTGGTGTCTTTTTCGGGTGGAAACAAGCCACTAAACATAACTCATGGTTATACCATGAGCCCCACCTTAGTTTTGTCAAATTCGGTTGTTTAGTACCCGAAAATTGGGATTTATGATAATTCCGAAATTCAATAATTTATTTTGTTAATTTTATTTAGGAAGTTTAGTTTCATTCGGATTTTATGTTTTCGGTTGGATAGGAATTTATCTTTTTAAGAGTTTTTGAAGAGTCGGTTTTCTATTGGAATTGCAATTTCATCAGATTTCGACTATAAAATTATCGTTACCATTTATTTATTTTCCTTCCGCTGCATCAATTGGTAATCAGAGCCAAATCTACACTATGACTCTACAAAAAATGGGGCATAGTGTTGCTATGATAGCCGAGGAAGATGATCTTTTCATTCAAAGATTGAAACCAATATTTGATGATTTTCGCGAGAAGATGAAGATATGATTATTGAATAGTTTTCTCGGTTTCGAATTGAAGTACGGAGTGAGTTGAGTAATTCACTAAGAGGAAAGAATTCAAATCATTATGAAATCAAAGCTAGGGAGCATAATTGTAGACAATAAATCCCTAAAGGCAAGGTTCATGATTCTTCTATACCATTTATTGCAGATGAAGTACCTGAAATCTATTTTGATGGCATTACAGGAGATAGTATTGATGATATGGAAGAAATAATTTTTGACCTAGTTCTTGACGAGGAAATCGAAGATGTCATCAATGAACCTATCATAGTCTCAGACTTTCAAGTTCAGCTCGATTCTTTCAAATATCAAGTCTTCAATTTGCAAATTTTGAATAGTATATCTCCACTCGTTGTTGTTGGAAATTCAATATTTTTTTGTCCAATAAAATTTTTGTTGCGGCTATCATTGAGAAGATAATTCCTCACATGACAAAAATTCGAGGAGGAATTTTATTCAACCTGGGAAGAATGATGCAGAATGAGACCATAACACGTAAAGGAATGAAGCTGTGTCGGGTTCATATGTGTTGTTCAGGCTGGATGGTCGGAATTGGAAGATTTTGGTGTGTTTTTCAGGTGGAAACGAGCCACTAAACATAACTCATGGTTACACCATGAGCCCACCTTACTTTTGTCAAATTCGGTTATTTAGTACCTTAAAATTGGGATTTATAATAATTCCAAAATTTAATAATTTATTTTGTTAATTTTATTTAGGAAGTTTAGTTCCATTCGGATTTTATGTTTTTGGTTGGATAGGAATTTATCTATTTAGGATTTTTAGTTATTTAAGAGTTTTATTAAAATTATTATTTTTGTTAGATTAGGAATTTATCTTTTTAGGAGTTTTATTAGAATTAGAATAATTAGCTTATGAGAAGGCTTGGATGTTACAATTTTAATGAGTTTTTGATATTATGAAGTTTGTTATTGAATAAGATGCGTCTTATTAAAATTTTCTTAAATTCTTTAGTAGTTGCAATTACTAAGGGTTTTTGAAGAGTCAGTTTCTTCTGCAGCATCACCAAGTATGCCAAGGAAGCACTCAAGAAGTTTGACATGGATAAAGCTAAGCTAGTGTCAACACCCATGGCCACTGATACAATTTTGAGTAAAGATGAGGAAGGTAAACCTATAGAGACTACTTCACTTAACTACTAGTAGGCCTGGCATTCAATATGATGTATATTATTATGCTAGATATCAAGCTGACATCAGAGAATCTCACTTAGGTGCTTTTAAGAGAATTCTCATGTATTTGCTAGGCTCTATTAATGCAGGTTCATGGTAGTAGGCCCACGAGTTGGTTACAAAGGTACTATTGCCAAAGACTACATCTACTAGAAGCTGCTCTAAATTTGTGAGAGTATTTGTCTATGCTCTCACTAAAGGGATGGGTATCAACTGGCCCTTGGCCATTCTGCACAGATTCTTGAAGGTCTCCAAACATATGGTTTATGGGCATCTTGTTATGGAAATTTGCAGGGCCTATGAGCTTGATCTTGAAGGATGGGCATAGAGGAGTGGAATTGTTTACAAGGTTATTGAGTCAAGAGTACTCAGTATTGCTCATTTCCATGGTTTAAGATGTGAGGAGAAGCCCAAGAACACAAAGGTCATTAAGCTGAAGAAGGGAGAGGTCAGAGTGTAGGACCACAAAGCTATAATGACTTTGAAACCAATCAGGCCAGAGGATGAAAATCAAACTCTTAAGGCATTTATGGATGAGCATGAGAGGATAACAAAGTAGAGAGCTGAGAAAGGAGGAGAGAGTGCAGAGAAGAAGGAGAGCAAGAAGGAGGTCAAGAGAGACTCTAAGAAGGAAGTGAAGAGGGCGAGCTCAGCTAGCTCTAATCCTTTGGTTGCCCCTATACCTAGGAAGTCTAGAGTTTTCAAGGGAACCAAGGATGTAAAGCCTAAACAGCTAACTGCCAATGAGATAGCAAAAGATAAGAAGGCTGAAGATGAGCTGAAAGAGGATATGCCTTTAAAAAGATTGAAGAAGAGGAAGAGTGATGATGCAGGGCTAGATGCTGAGAAAACTGAAGAACAAACAGCTACATCAGTGCATGTACCTGAAGTTGGTCAGCCTAGGAAGAAGTTTATGGTGAAAAATCTAACTAGCATATTCCAGAATGTTGAGGAAGCTGAGAAAGTAAAAGCAGCTGAAGCTGAAAGAATCAAGAAGAAGCAGAAAGATCTGGAGGAAGAAATCAGAACAAGAGTTAATGAAACAGCTGATTAGACTAAGGCTGAAGTTGAAAAAGCTAATGAGAAGGCAAGTACAAGTCTGAGTGAAAATTCTATTCCAGATGTGGTTAAAGAGATGATAGGAGCACTAGGGGTAAGAGGATGTTGAAGTGATTGCAGTAGATTTTAATGTTGTGGAGAAGGAGTTGTAATTGAGCAAGGAGCTCAGCTGATTGATCAACTACCTCTATCTCATGACAGTGAAAAAATTGTAGAAGACGTTAAGGAAGTGAAGGCTAAAGAGAAGCAAGAAGAACCATTCCTTTTTCCCAACCTATCCACAGAAACACCACTTTCACCTGCACCTCTCTTTATGCAACCATTAAACCCAAAAAACCAAATACCATCCACTTCTGAACAAACCAAATCTGACAAACCAAACACCTCAACCCAAACATCTGACCCAACCATCATTCCACTACTCTCACCAGTAGGATCTCCTGTCCATGAACTTCTCATGATAGAAGGACCAGTAATCAGAGGTCCTCTAATTTTTGAGGAGATTCCAAATGATCAACAACCACCACAACAACCACAACCTCGACCCTAATTCAACCCTTAAGCTAAACTATTGGGAGACATAATTAGAATAGGAAGAGAGAGGTATCCAGCACTTAGGACAGATGAAGAGATTGATGCTAAAATTACTAAATCATTACTGTCTGAGGAAGTATTGAGGAGAATTACAAAGGTTGTTGAGCCAGTGCAAGGATTTCTAGAGGTTGTTAAGGAGATGAAGGCCCATTTAAAGTCTATCCCTACTGCATTCTCACTAATAAAGGTAATAGTATCACATACTTTGCCTATCCTAAATATTGCAGGTAGGAAAGTTGACTACTTGAAGATGGAGGTTTTTGAGCTGAAGAAGAAGATGGAGAAGATCTATGAAACTAACAACAGAGTTGTGAATGAAGAGAGAGACTTTAGGAACTCTCTGATTGATAGGTTTAATCCAATCATCCAGAGTATACAAGCTGTGCTGAATGGATACAACATTCTAAGAAAGGAAAATGATGTCATTTCATCCAAGCAATAAGCAGTAATAGATGTTGTGAACGCACTAATAACGACTTTTAAGAAAAATCAAGGCAACTCCAATGAGCTAAGGCATGTGAAGGATCAAATATTGGAGGGACTTAAGGCCTCTAAGGAAGGAATTTTAATGGCATTAAAGAGACTTAACATATCTGATGCTCTAAATTGTGACATCGTGATATCAGAGGCTGAACAAGAACCTACCCTTCATAAAAAACTTGGTCACATCCGTGATCAAATTAATGTTGTTCATGCTTATGTCTTCATTGATGGTCAAGCAATTGATCAAGTACAGAAGAAGATTTCCTCTCACACCCAAAGCACACCTATTCTTGAGAAGTTGTTGTGAGAAAATAGCCAAGCCAAAGCTCTAGCAAGCCTAACTCAGCTCTCGAGAAAAGGACTTGATGTGCAATTCAAAGTGAATCATTCTCATTCTCGCGCCCTTGGGGCATTCTTCTCGTGCTTAAGGGAACATGACTTCTTTTCTTAAAAAGTGTATGAATCCCTAGTAAAGAACTTTAAAGCTGACATCTTTGGAAAGCTGAAGAAACTTGAGAAGGCGCTCAACTCGTTTGATGTTGCTTCCTAAATGGACTACCTAGCAAGTGCATCAGGGACAAAGTAGTGTGGTAAGCACAAGGTTGTATGATGTCTTCTCAATTACGAAAGTTTGTTGTTCGTTTAAAATGCAATAAAAATAAAAATAATAAAGTAAATAAAGGTTCAGAACCATAATGGAAAGCACAAGCTTCACCTACCCAAGACAATGTAAGGTTTCCCTCCTCGAAAGACATGTAAAACTACTTGATTATGCACATAGATCTAAGGTATCTTAATCAGATTTCCCCAAGCTTAGCCCTCGGCCTACTTGGTTTCTAAGCTTACTAACTTAAGTCTCCCCTCGGTACTTGTTAAATTAGTAAACTTGAATTAAAAATAGTTAAGAATTAAATCAAAATTAAAACCCTTAGCACATACACAATCCCCCCTTGGTTTCTTGTAATATATGTATGTGTTTGTGATTCTAACTATAACAAATCTCCCCTTGGTACTTATTGCTATAGCATGTATGAGCCGGCTGAACCCAATTAAATATTCCTCAAACACATCAATCATCAAATGATTCAATATAAGGTTTTACATACTTACATCAGAGAGAGTCTTACTTTGCATGGGACAGCTCGGCTTGCAAACAGACTACTTGCATATAATGAAGAAAATACTAAGGGGCCGTTTGGTTGAGGGGTTTCAGGAAAGGGAAAGGGAATGAAAATAGAACATTCCCTTTATTGTTGTTTGGTTAGAAAAAATCTTAAAATTTATTACCCTTTTTAAGTATCTACATTACCCAAAACAAGGTATTTCCATTACCTACAATCACCTAAGGTTTAGCATTCCCTTTCCTTATTCTAATACCCATTCTCTCATCTCGTCTATCTTAAACCCAGCAGCAAGTTGCACTATTATAGCCGCCACGTCCGACCATAATTATTTGCTGTCACCTCCTCTTCCGGTGGTACCACCAATGCCGCCACAGCCAACTGATGTTACCTTCACCGCTGTCGCTGCCATCAGTGCTACCACAATCATCTGTCATCACATGTACTTCTAATGATATTTTCCTTCAAACTTCGAAGGCCTCCATCATCTGTACTTACACCGGTAAACATGGCAAACCAAATGTGTTAGCTTTCAATATGCCTCTTCAACCATCATTATAGGATTTACAGGTGTACTGTTCAAGCTATTTCTTCCACATTTGTTGAACTACAATCTTGCAATTCTGATTTTCTATATTAGGTACCCATTATATGATAATTTATTTCAAATTCAAAACTGCAAATGGTATAATTCCGGTTGTTATAATGGGCAATTACTTCAGTTGATGTGTTTTTGTTAGAATTTTGTGGAATGAATTATAAAGGGACGAGAATTTATGAATTATGTTTGGGCAATTACTTCAAATTTAGCTTTTGAACCAAACATCAACAAAGGGAATTGCATTCCCTTTCTGAGACAAATCAAACATGTTGGGTAATTCTAAGTTATTCCTTTCCTTTCCTTACCTTTCCCTTTCTTGATTCCCTTTCCATAACCTTATGTGAACCAAACGTCCCCTAACTTTATTGATGAGAAAATAATGCAATGGAATCCCCTAAAGGGGAACACGTTTACCACTGGTAAAGAGGCGCATAAATACCCACTAAGTGATAATAACAAACCTAATTAGTCTTTATCTAAAAAGGAAAGGAAATCCTAATAAAGGGAGGACTCTAAACTTTTCCAACAAGAAAATAACTATCTAGGAAAAAATAAATGATAAAATCTCTTCTTTTTGTCAATAAATCACGTCCACATCAGCCCCTAATTAGGTGGCTAACTTGAATTATGATTCTTCTCCTTTTTAGTCTCTTTTTCCTTAAATTTCCAATTTAGCACAGTCTGTTGGGAAAGTCTCCCTAGTTTCAGCCATAAAGTGAAATTGTGAAACTCATTTAATTTACGGAATTTAAGCACAATAAAAGCATAATAAATCACTACAATATTTCACTTATCAAATACCCCCACACTTGAACATTTGCTTGTCCTCAAACAATTTACTTTAGACAAAGAGAATAACACAAGCCTTATATCAAAACAAGGAAAGTCTCCTGCAATTTGGAAAGTCAAACAACTTAAAACAAGTTTAGAACTTAATTCCAACACAAGGAAAACCTTAGTAAAAAAATCTCATATTTCCACATAAAGCATGAAAAGAAAGAGAAATTAGACTTCTTACTTCAATGAAATAGCAACAAAAATCATAATACCTCACCCTCATTCAGCGACATCTCACTACATTTAGACCATAAGCTTGCCAATCGGTCAAATCTCCACCACAAAGTGTTGAATGCATATACCATAAAAAGGTCTTTAAAGGGTTGTAACGTTAGCCTTTGGTAAGGGTATGGAAAAAGGGAATTTTGTATGTAAGGAGTTTCCAAAAGAAATTAAGTTAATGAGCATGCAACTTCTTGTGAGACAGGAAAACCTTGTTCAGAAGCAGACTATCTTCACGCATTGGAAACCTACGACATTGTTGTTCACAAAGGCTTTTCCTTTAAGAACATCTCTTTCCTAAATACAACAACCTTGAGAAAGTTTTATTCATGCCTCAAACACAACCAAAAATTCAAGAACATAAAAATATTTTTTTTTTCATTTTTTTTCTTCTTTTTCTTCTTTTTCTTTCTTTCTTTTTTTTCTTTTCTTTTTTTTTCAATTATTTTCTTTTTTTTCTTTTCTTTTCATTTTTTTTCGTTTTTTTCATTTTCTTTTCTTTCAATTTTTTTCTTTTTTTGATGAAAAATACAAACAAATGACAGTGAGGCTTTCTCAGATTGTGCTAATATTTGTGGTTGTCTTCTGGTTGTAGATCTTCTGAGTCAGGAAAGTCTTCCTCAATTGATATTGTTGTTGCATTGAATGATGATAATCTCTTTGGGAAACTCAGGGTATTTTTGGGAAATCAAAGTGAAGGTTGTTTGGTTTGTAATGTGTGTTTGAAAGAAAAGGCTAAGGCTTAAAGGGGGTAATCTAAGGATAAAATGTTGAAAAGGGTAGACTTTTGGCTAGAAAGGGTAAATCCTAATGCCTTAATCACTTAATATAAGCATTCAATGGTGGTCTTGATAAGTACTGGCTCACAATAACAAGTGTAAGCATGCATTTCTCATGGCAATTTCTAGCAAAAAACAGAAAGGTCGCCTATAAGGGGTGTGTATCTAATTTAGGCTATAAAGTTGAAGTAAGAACTAAAATTTCAAAAACTTAAACATGCTTATGTGTCTTACAAGATCAACTCTACTAAATTTTTCAAAGTCCTCAAATTTGATTCTGAATCTTTGCTCAAAATTATCTAACTTCCACTTTACATAGACTTTACAAGTTTTATTATTCAGTAAGGTAATTCATCAATGAGAATAAAGCAAATTCAATCAGACATGCAAAGTTAAGCAGGGGCAATCTTAAGGTTTTCCAGAAATAATTAAGCATAGGTAGTGAAAATCTAAAAACCAAAAGTTGAAAAATCATGCATGAAAATCTTAATTCCTCCCCCACACTTAAATTATGGTTTGTCCTCAACACATTAAGAATGAAATACAAACAGGGTAAGGAAAGACTTTCCTAAGATAAACAGATAAGAAGAGGCTAGATGTTACCATTCACCATGACAGAAAAGAGAGATTGAGAAAACCTCGAGGTTTCCTCCAGATTTGCTTCACTTGGTGTGTGAAACGGGCATAACTACTAGACTGTCTCAAGGTTGTTCTAGGAAGAAGACTTCCTCCACAACTTCAAGTTGTCCTTTATTCATTCCTACAAAAAGTGAATAAAATATAAGAACTAAAAAAACTAAAAAGGAAATAAACTCACTAGAAATGCAAGAGTAAGAAAAGTTGGGGTTTTCCCAACAAGTTGCTTCAATTGGTGTTTAAAGCGGACACTAAATTTGAGGTTGATCAATGAGGCTTATATATGAATGTTCAAAATTATGGATTAATGTATTGATATTCTTGTTGAAACGCATACACATCTCTCCATGACTTTAATAGATCTTCAATCAAAGGTTGTGTAAGGACAGTCTCAACAAGCTTTTCTTCATCTTTCAAGATTTCTAAAACCATTTCTTCTGGAGAAGTCCTCTCTGGTTCTAAAGCTGGGGCAGTCTCGGATTGATCTTAAGGTTGCTCACCATTAAGCACAATCTTGTCATGGTTTTGAGAAGAAAAATTCAGGTTGCTTAGTCAAAACCTCAGATTGCTCGCCTGCATAATAAAAATCATCCATAACCATATATTTAGAATAATCAATAACCTTACCATCTTGAGATTCCTGCATGGAGTTCATCATAATGTTGCTTGGAGAGACCTTCTCATCCTTTGAAATCACCATATTGGCTATTTGCTCAAATTTGGTCTCCAGGTTCTTAAGTGAATCTTGTGTTTGCTTCATAAACTCCATCATCACCTCTTTCAAGCTAGGTTCCATTGGTTCACATAGTGGGGAAACCTACTGGAAGAGATGTTGAGGTTGCTGGAATGGTTGATGAGGTTACTAGAATAAGAATTGAGGTTGTTGATGTTCAGTGATAGCACTTTGAGGTAGGGGACAATCAAATGGAGGTTGTTGGAAAAGGGACTGAGGTTGTTTCAATGGCATTTGAGACTGTTGGGTTAGAACCTGTGGTTGTCTGATAGATGGTTGAGGTTGTCCTAAAAATTGTTGGGCAGCCTCAGGTTCGGGAAAATGTAAGCTTTTCTCTAAATGCCACTTGTAACTTGTTTTCACAACTTTCTTAATGAAGGCAAAGGCTTCTTCGGGCTCTATATCTTCTAGGTCACCATTTGCAACAGTTTCTAGTCAAAATTTATGCTCATCGATTATCCCATTGTAAAAGGTTTCAATTTGCATCCGCTTGGGTAAACCATGGTTTGGTACTTTTCTCAATAAGTTCTTGACTCTTTCCCAAGCTTCTTGGAAAGACTCATTCTCAAATTGGGAAAACCTAAAAATTTCATTCCTAAGTTGGACAACTTTGGAAGGTGGAAAGTATTTTGTCAAGAAAGTCTCGGCCATCTACTTCCCAGTTGTGATCAAACCAGGTTGTAACGACTTGAACTAAGATTTCGCCTTATCCTGCAAAGAGAAAGGAAATAACTTTAACCTAAACACATCATAAGAAACACCATGATCAGATTTAAAAAGATTGCATATTCAAGAAAGTCATAAAGATGATCATTTGGGTCCTCATCAGGCAATCCTTTGAATTGAACATTTGATGGCACACGTTTAATCATGGAAGCCTTAATTTCAACACGATCTTCTCCTTCTTCTGGTATCACAATGCATGACATGTGTCTAGATAAAGAAGGTCTTCCATACACCTTAAGAGTTTTCTGTGGCAGGAAGGCTTCATAGTCTTCCAACAGGAAAGCCTTTCCTTGCTTCAGTTGTCAAATTGCTTACTCAAGAGATTACTGGAAAGTCTTCTAGCTTTTTGCCTTTGTCATCAGGTTGTCCAGAACAAAACAACTACACAAGCTAAACAAACAAGGTTAAAAGCATCAATCTATAGTTAAATTAATCAAACTATTTAAATGTTGCTCCCCGGCAATGGCGCCAAAAACTTGTTGCTCCCTAAATGGACTACCTAGAAAGTACACTAGGGTCAAAGTAGTGCGATAAGCACAAGGTCGTATCCTAGAAGGAGCAGTCTGAAACAGTTTGAGATTTCCCTCATAGACTGGTTCAGCGGAAGTCTTCTCAATTACGAAAATTTATTGTTTGTTTAAAATGCAATAAAAATAAAAATAATAAAGTAAATAAAAGTTCAAAATAATAATGGAAAGCACAAGGTTCACCTACCCAAGACAATGTAAGGTTTCCCTCCTCAAAAGACATGTAAAACTACTTGATTATGCACATAGATCTAAGGTATCTTAACCAGATTTCCCCAAGCTTACCCCTCAGCCTACTTGGTTTCTAAGCTTACTAACTTAAGTCTCCCCTCGGTACTTGTTAAATCAGTAAACTTGTATTAGGAATAGTTAGGCATTTAGTAAAAATTAAAACCCTTAGCACATACACAATCCCCCTCAGTTTCTTGTAATATGTGTGTGAGTTTGTGATTCTAACTATAACAAATCTCCCCTTGGTACTTATTGCTATAGCATGTATGAGCCGATCGAACCCAATTAAATATTCCTCAAAATCATCAATCATCAAATGATTCAAAATAAGGTTTTACATACTTATATTAGAGAGAGTCTTACTCTGCCTAGAATAGGCTCAGCTTGCAGACAGACTACTTGCACATAATAAAGAAAATACTAACTTTATTGATGAGAAAATAATACAATAGAATCCCCCAAAGGGGCACATGTTTTACCACTGGTGAAGAGGGGTATAAATACCCACCAAGTGATAATAACAAATGTAATTAGTCTTTATCTAAAAAGGAAAGCAAATTCTAATAAAGGAAGGACTCTAAACTTGTCCAACGAGAAAATAACTATCTACGAAAAAATTAATGATAAAATCTCTTCTTTTCTTGAATAAATCACGTCCACATCAGCTCCTAATTAGGTGGTTAACTTGAATTATGATTCTTCTCCTTTTTAGTCTCTTTTTCTACAAATTTCTAATTTAGCACAATTTGTTGGGAAAGTCTCCCCAGTTTTGGCCACATTCTAAAATTGTGCCAATAATTAATTAAAACTCATTTAATTTACAGAATTTAAGCATAATAAAATCATAATAAATCACTACAATATTTCACTTATCATTTGATATTGAAACTCAAGCCATTTTAGATTCAATGGCAATGGGGGAGAAGGGTCACAAGAAGTTTGAGCAGGAAGAGAGAGAGAGCAAAGCTAGGTTAGCTAAATTCAATTTTGAACTTTCTTAGAGTCTGATGAACTTTAAATAAGAATTTTTTAAGCTGAGGAAGAGGAAAGGAAAGGATCCAATGTCCAGATGGGATGAGCAAGAATATCAGAAGAAGGCCGATAATTTGCAAGGACCAATCCTGCCAAAATAGAATAGAATGTTTTGTAATTCTTAGAGCTTCATTGTAAAACTTAGTATAGATAACTATCTATTACATGTACTTAAGTTATTAATATATAAAGGATACTTATTCTATTCTAAGTTAAGAACTTCTTAACTTCTTGTATTTTCTGCTATATATTTATTACTGACCTTGCAGAAACATATGAGAAGTATTGAGGAATGCTAACCTTAGAGGAATCAAGGATTAAGGGGAGTTAACATTCACTCTGAGCAAAATGAAGATGTTGACCAAAGATATATCAAGCATTCTTGAGAGGTAACTCTGATCTAAATATCTTATTGATTTAACTCTCGCTTAATTAATTGTCATTCATCAAAATGGGTAAGATTGTTAAACCCAGCACAGACTGACTCAATGGATGACTCAATAGTGCTTAAGTTTTAATCATAATAATTAAGTTAAGTTTGAGTTAATTAAATCAATATTCATGTTAAAATAAATAGTGTATGGTTATATGCGAGTTACTGAATTCAAGGGTAGAATTTCATGTCTCCTCTAACCTAGCTATTTAGTTTAACTCTGAGTTGTTCTGGGCTGAGTATGTGCTTTAGTAGCTGACTAAATACTATTCACTCAGCACTTAATATTTAGATTTCGGTTCAGCTATGTTTATTGTTCTATCATTTCGTTGAATTGTTTTCTATTAGTCAGAGGCATTGACTTTTCCATTTAGAGAAAGATGGAATCTTTCCTTTTCAATTTCACTTTTGCAGACATTAATGAAAGAAAGACAAAAGGAGTTAATGCCTTGACAAGACATCCGCTTTATGAAGAAAACGCCAAAGTTCTTCACAGTTCAAGCTGCAAATAGCAATTACCAGATTTTGAAATGTTGTAGATTTACCAACCTTGCATCTAGCAACTTGGGAAAGCGGTAAGATTACCAGAGGAATAGGAAGATGACATGTAGCAAGTCAGTGCAAGATCTCTCGAACAGAAGACTGACATGAAAAGAAAAAAGACTCAAATTAAAGCTCAGATTTCAATCTAACGGATTGATCCTTACAACACGGTAATTCTATCTCTTAACAGATTGATTCAAAGAAGCAACGGGTGGATGGCTAAGCTAGCAATTTACAGAAGATGCCAAGACAAGTTCAATGGCTACATTCTTTGTTCTAACTATAAAAGGAGTAATAAGGCAAGCGTTAGAACTTGGGGATTACACCTGAATTTCTAAGAAGAAAATTTTTGCCAATTTACAAGCTTTAAAGAAGTTCAATCAAGAAAGCAACTACTCAACGAGAATCTACTTTGCAACAAGAGAGAATAGAATAGATCAATAGATTTGTAATAACTGATTATCTGTAACTAGATCAACATTTTTATAAGCTAAATCTAGCTCTTGTTTAGACTTAGTTGAGTTGTGCGCAGAAGAGGGTATTCTACTTAGAGGGCGAGCGATTACAGTTTGGAGGGTCCTTTCTGTAATTGGGAAATTCTATGAAAGGCTTCTCTACCTAGGGTAAAGGAGTTGAGATTAGTGGATTAAAGCCAGGGCACTCTCTTGGGACTGGATGTAAGCACAGGTTGTCGAACTAGTATAAATCTCTGTGTTTTTTACTTTAAAGTTTTTCCAGATTTTACTCAGTCTGCTGACCTACTCAACACAGTTTAATTAATCGCAAAAAAGTTACCTAAGTTATTAAAGTGAGTCATTCACCCCCCTCTGACTTATTTAGTGTACACATAGGGATAACCAGACACGAATAATATCATTGTCCAATTCTATCATTAATATGATATTCCACGTTTGTAAAACTCTGGAGTTGTAAACCAGTGATGACAACTGCAATTCATAAATAAGTTAGTATACATTTTTAATATGCATATAGTTTTAAAGATCTAATGTCATTAATATTATAATAAATGTATAACAATATATGATTGTCAGTAAACAATTTGATTTATGAGTCATGTACATTAGTTGGTTTCCATATTCCAAATTAAAGGGATATCAGTTTGCAAATAATGTCTACCAATATACACACTGTTGACATAATAACATACAAAATTCAACATGTCGTGAATTTCAATCTAATTTTATTTGGTATGAGGTATGCTTCATCTATATAATAAGTATCTTTTTGGGGTAGGCATCTATACTCTACACTTTGAGCAAAAAGGGTTCACGTTTGCTCAACCTAGGGTTCCTTAATTTGAAGTTTTTCTAGATTTTACTCAGTCCGTTGACCTACTTAACATAGTTCAGTTAATCGTGAAAAAGTTACCTAAGTTATTAGAGCGAGTCATTCACCCCCTCTGACTCATTGAGTGTACGTATACACGAATATTGTCGTTGTCTAATTCTATCATTAATTTGATATTCCACGTTTGTAAAACTCGGGTGTTGTAAATCAGTGATGACAGCTGCAATTCATAAATAAGTAGTATACATTTTTAATATATAGACAGTTATAAAGATCTAATGTTATTAATATTATAATAAATGTATAGCAATATATGATTATTAGTATACAGTTTGATTTATGAGTCATGTACATTAGTTGGTTTTCATATTCCAAATAAAAGGGATATCGGTATGCAAATAATGTATATCAATATACACACAGTTGACAATAATATACAGAATTCAACATGTCACGAATTTCAGTCTAATTTTATTTGAGATGACGTATGTTTCATCTGTATAATAAGTATCTTTTTGGGGTAGGCATCTATACTCTACACTTTTAGCAAAAAGGTTTCATGTTTGCTCAACCTAGGGTTTTAGTACCGCCAAATATAATTACCATTCATTCGTGCACAATATCTTTTAGGGGTATGCACCTATACTATACACCATTACCAAAAGGATTCATTTTGCCCACTCTAAGGTTTTAGTATTGCCATGCATCAATACTGTCGATGCGTGCACAATATTTTTTTAAGGGTAGGAGTCTAACCGTACATCGTTAGCAAAAGGGTTCATGTTCATACATGACGATACTAAAACCTGTTGGATATGATGTATGCCCTTAAGGCAATTAGGGCGATATATCTTAATTATGTAATAGTACGAATAATTTATTTAATCAATAAAGGCATTTGTTCTTTTGTTTATATCAATGTGTTTCTATACATATATATTATAGCTGGTTAAAATGTATTCATTGATGTATGTATACAAAAGTCCTTGACATATCATAGCATGAAGTAAGAGAAATTATAGTTGGACTATATTTGGTGGAACCTGCTTCATGTGAAATTATGATTATGTCTAAACTATCCCTAGTCATAGTTTCATCAAGAAAGGATAATGATGAAACGGAAAGACTAGCATGTGGTCAACTTTCTTGGAAAGGGTCCAAGCAGTCAATCTCCTAAGGACTGAAGGTGGTGCCTTAAGCTTGACACATGGATATATCTGGGAGATATATTGGAGACCGCAGCAAGATAAACACTTGGTATAAATATCAATGTGTTAGTGTTTATCTTCATGCAATAAGCTTTGCGAATGTCCACATACTTGAGATGCTAGTTGCCTTGTGTGGTACTATTGCAATACTTTGGGTCATTGCTATGCACTCATTAATTTAGGGTGCTACGGGTGATTACGGGTACAGCGATGACAGCACGTTGGTAGGCTGAGTAGTCGGAAAGAATCCATCGCTCCGGATATATTAAGGAGTTGTACCTGGCCACTTGTTAAAGTGATGATTGCCATAAACCTCTGATCAGAGTATGTGTTTGATAGAAATGGTTTCTAGTCAAACATACTATGGTAAAAGGCAATATACTTCGGTAACAAGTAAATAACTGGGATAGCTTAGAGCAACCTTGCTATTAGTGGGTTAACACTTTAACCGAACCCAATAAACCAGATGGTACTAATATTAAAGAATGGAAGGAATTTATCGCACTGGATAACTATTGCATTAACCGGGATTTAGTCATAAGCATAAATGATGTTCCGAGTAATGGGGGATGGTAGACCCTTGCTAGAGGCGTACTACAGTCGTTTAAGGTAATCAAGTTCTATTCATGGTCTAGAACATCGAGCCAATGGTTCCATTAGAACAAGGGTTGGTTAAACCTTAACAGCTCAATACTTCGGGATCCTATAAGGTCACACACATTGGACCTTCATCGGACTAAGTGAAGAACTAATAGATTTATTCTATTACAAAATATAACATAAATAATAATTGGATTATTATTTGATTGGTTAAAATTGATTAGATCAATTTTGGATAGACCAAGGATTTTATTTTGATCGGTAACTAATTAATTAGAGTCATAAATAAATTATAATTGATTAGATCAATTTTGGTTAGACCAAGAAATTTATTTTGAATGATGACTAATTTTTTAGGGTCAGAAAATAAATAATTGAAAAGGGATTAAAAAGGGGAATTTTGCATTGGCGAGTTTAATTGGACCGAGAGTATAAAAATATTTTGTACAGACTCGAGTGAGCGGGAGTACACCAAAAGGTATGCAAGCAATGCTGGGCATTGCTCGCGGCAGCCCATAAAAATGGGCTGCACATGCGCAGCCCAAAAGCAAGGCAAAGCCCACAAGGGCTTTGCCTTGCCAATGCACAGCGTGTGACACGCTGTGCATGTGGGACGGGAGTAATTACTCCCATCCCACATAAGGGGGAGCAAAATGCTCCCCCAATCCTATATATAGGCTTTCCCCTTTCCTTTCAAATTGTACCAAGCTCAAAGTATAAATCCTAAGCGAGATAATTAATCTCTCGGGTACTTGAGCAAGTTATTTTTGTGGAGCCTGAATTTATTCGGGCACTGCTAGTTTATATTTTGGGTGAGGCTTCTAGAGTGGTCTAGCAACTACTCGAGGCTTCTTAGTTCTTCCTCCTGGGGAGGTTTTGGTTGGTGGGGTTCGTGTGGATACTGATAGAGGCTATCCTACGATTGGAGGCTTGTGCGAGAAGGTCCTGCAAAAGCACGCTTCAACTGGTAAGTTTTTTTTTCTATCTCTTTTAATTATTAAGTCTTTTTCTTTAAGCATTTTTAGACTTAATAATTATGCTTAGGTTATTTTTTCATCCTTAGTTTATTTTATGCTTAGGTTATAACTTAGAGTTATAACATGCTTAGTATAAAATAAATATACTAGGATATAATTTTGAATTATGGTTTGCCTAGTCCTTTAGCATGCTAACCTAGGTAGAGAATTATTTAGTTAAGGCTTTATTTAATTTATATGCAACTAATAGGAGTTCCTGGGACAGGGACAAAATTTTAAATTTCCGTCATGCCTCTTATGCATGTTCAAATTGACTGTCAGTTCCCGATAGTGGTATCAGAGCCTGCCTATTTAGTGCATAATTAAGTTAGAAGCAAACTAAATATTATTTTCTAAATGAAATGATTTGTTTATTTAATTGTTTGGAACAATATTTATAAACTTCTGCCTTTCATTTCAAGGTTAGAAATTAGTTGTGAATAATTTTGAATAAGCTTGCTCAACTTACTCAAATTATACAAGTGTCAATAATTTATTTAAATTACATGGGTTATAGATGCTCCCAATTTACATGAATTGGAAGAACTAAATTTATTAGTTCAACAGAATCCATTGGTCTTCAAGTTTGTGCCCGTATTTGTTCTGGCTAAGGATTGGACTTCGTGTCTGCTCCTCATAGGGCACCTCTCCTACCTGGGAACCTATATCGGTGCAATTTGAATTGACCAATCGGGGGATTAATATGAACTAATTTATTTCTAGTATATAAGATGGTGCTTATATATGTTTCTATAACAAAGTAAAAAATTAAAATTATTGAATAAAAGCTTAAAGGAAATGCAAGATAAATATAACAAATTAAAGCGTTAATTATTTTGCATATAATCTAGGTTGATGGAATAATTATAATAAAGAGCTGAACCCACCTACGGTTAGACCTTATAAATTTATTCTAAAATTCCCTGAATTAATACAAGTCATTATAATTTTGTCCATCTGATAAAATCCTAGATTGGGTGAGACATTTAACACCAATAAAATCCCAAAGTAAATATATTAAGGCAAGTTATAGTCTTCCTTACTCAAATTTATAATACGGTCTTTTTGGGCTATCAAAGTGCTACGCAAAGCATTCCTTCTAGTCTACATTAATTGGTTGTAAAGTTTGAGATAGGGTCTGCCTTAATAGAGCTGGGGTAGTCCACCATAAAATTGGGGGCTAGGCCCAGATCTGAGACATATTCAAGGAGATGCTAATATAAGAGCACACGTCCCTTGGGATTAGGGAACTTGAATGAATTATCTATTGCATGCGATGCAAATGGAATTGGATTCCAACTATGACTGACTATTATGACTTGACTCATAAAATTGAGGGTTGTAATAGACTAGTTATAGATGCTACCTACGAAGAAATTTAGCTGGGCTAAAATTCACGAATTCAATAGAATGGGCTATTGTAAATTTCGAAGAAAATAGTAGGAAAATGTATTTAATTAAAAGTCCTCATATTAAATACATGTACTTAAAGTAATATCTAAACACTTTTCTTTTCTTATGTCTTAGGTTGAAAATGGCTTCCAATTTTAATCTCCGTATGTTACTTGACACCAAATTGAATGGCTCGAACTTTTCTGATTGGTTCCGAGCAGTGAGAATAGTTCTTAGATCTGAGGGAATTGCCTATGTCCTAAGTGAAATTTTCCCTGTAGAACCTGATGCTGAGGATCATATGGAACATGATGCCTGGTTGAAGCACAGGAAAGATCGTGAGACTGCCATGTATATTATGTTGGGGTCCATGAATCCTGAGCTTCAGAAACAACATGAGAACATGCCCTTGGAGGATATGGTTCTCCATCTTGAAGAACTCTTTTCGGAGAGGGAGAGGACAGAGAGGTATGAGACCTCCAAGCTCCTTTTCGGGACCAAGATACAGGCTGGCACCTCTGCCTCTCAGCATGTACTGAAACTCTTAGGATACCTTGAGAAGCTGAATCGATTGGGATTCGAGTTGAATCATGACTTGAGCATTGACCTTGTGTTGATGTCCTTGACAGATAGTTACTCATGCTTCTTAACTAACTATTACATGAACAGGATTAATTCAACTATCCCTGAATTAATTAATATGCTGGAAACAGTAGAACCTCAGATCAAGAAAGATCAGAAACCTCTACTGTTGGTTGAAAAAGGCAAGGCTTCTAAGAAGAAGAAGCAGGCACTAGGTGCCAAGAAAAGAATCAGCAAGAAGAAGAATGAAAAGAAGGCATCTAAGTATGTCTGCTTCCAATGTGGGAAACCGGGACATTGGAAGAGGGATTACAAAGCTCCTGCTTTTGAGCATTTGAAGAAGAAGCCTACAGAGGCATCTACTTCAGGTATATTTGTAGTTGAAAACTTTGCTACTTTTCCGCAAGAATCCACTTGGGTATTAGATACTGGTTGTGGTTCTCATATCTGTACTTCTGTGCAGGGACTAAGGAACTATCGAAAACTTGCAAAAGGGGAGATGGACCTACGTGTGGGAAATGGTGCCAGAGTTGCTGCATTAGCCGTAGGGAGCTTTAGTCTTGTTTTGCCAAGTGCACTTGTTTTAGTTTTGAATAATTGTTATTACATTCCAAGTGTTACTAAGAATATTGTATCTGTTGCGTGTTTAGCAATAGAGGGATTTGAAATTTTATTTTTGAATAATAATTGTCAGATTCGTTTGAATAATATTCTTTATGGTTATGGAATGTTGAAAGGTGGCATTTATATTCTTGATACTAAAACAGAAGTTTTCAATATAAATAATGTGAAGAAAGTTAAATTAGGTAATGAGAATTCCTTCTACTTATGGCATTGCCATTTAGGCCACATAAACAAAGATCGCTTAACCAAGTTGCATAAGCGTGGAGACTTGGGCCCAATAGACTTGGAGTCTTATAGTGATTGCGAACCTTGTTTAAAAGGAAAAATGACAAAGTTACCCTTTAAAGGAAAGGGTGAACGAGCAACGAGTACATTGGAACTTATACACACTGATGTGTGTGGTCCAATGAGTGTTCAGGCACTAGGAGGATACTCCTACTTCATAACCTTTATTGATGATTACTCACGATACGGTTATTTGTACTTGATGAAGCACAAGTCTGAAAGTTTTGAAAAATTCAAACTATTTAGAGCTGAAGTAGAGAAACAGCTTGAGAAAAGTATTAAAACACTTCGATCGGATCGAGGTGGAGAATACTTAAGTTAGGAGTTTCAGGATTATCTAAAGGAAAATGTGATAGTTCCCCAGTGGAACCCTCCTTATACACCCCAACACAATGGAGTGTTAGAAAGGAGGAATCGAACTTTATTAGATATGGTCAGGTCCATGATGAGCCATGCAATTCTTAGTAAATCCTTTTGGGGATATCAACTTGAGAGCGCGGTTCATGTCTTAAACAGAGTGCCCTCTAAATCAGTTGATTTTACACCTTATGAAAGATGGTGTAACAAAAAGCCATCTCTAAATCACTTAAGAGTGCGGGGTTGTCCTGCTATGGTAAAGAGGATAGCGTCAGATAAGCTAAATGCCAAGGCTGACAAATGTCTATTCATTGGATATCCAAAGGAAACAATTGGATATCTGTTTTACCAACCCGAAGCACAAAAGGTATTTGTGTCTCGCAATGCTCACTTTTTGGAAAAGGAACACTTACTTGAAAAGGTCAGTGGGAGTAATATTGAACTGGAAGTTCAAGAGGAAGAAACAGACGATCAACTGATCAACCCCATTCTAGATACACAAGAGAGTGCAATGCAAGAACAAACTGTTGAAACACAATCATTGCGAAGATCAGGTCGTGTTCATAAGGGTCCCGATAGATATGGGTTTATCATCACTAATGATAAGGAACTATATCTTGTGGAGGATGATGAACCAAGGACATATGATGAGGCAATGAAAAGCTCAGATTCTGATAAATGGCAAAAGGCCATGAAATCAGAAATGGATTCCATGTACGAGAACCAAGTTTGGAATTTGGTTGATGCACCGCAAGAGGTTAGACCAATTGGGTGCAAATGGGTCTTCAAGAAGAAGACAGACATGGACGGTAATGTAATTACCTATAAAGCAAGGTTGGTTGCAAAAGGTTATAGTCATCGGGAAGGTATTGACTATGATGAAACCTTCTCACCGGTAGCCATGCTCAAATCCATAAGGCTACTCCTCGCCATTGCTGCTCATTATGATTATAAGATCTGGCAGATGGATGTAAAAACATCATTCCTAAATGGGGTTTTAGACCGGGTTGTGTATATGACACAACCTGAGGGTTTTACATCTCAGAATGGCTTGAAGGTATGCAAGCTACAAAGATCCATTTATGGACTTAAGCAGGCATCTAGGAGTTGGAATATAAGATTTGATCAGACAATCCGGGAACTGGATTTCTGCCCAAATGCAAATGAGCCTTGTGTTTACAAGAAGGTTAGTGGGAGTGCAGTCGTTTTTCTAGTATTGTATTTTGATGACAGTCTGCTAATAGGAAATGACATTTCTCTTCTTCAAATGTTAAAGTATGGTTGTCAAGAAAGTTCTCCATGAAAGACCTTGGTGAGGCAGCATTTATACTAGGTATAAAGATCCACAGGGATAGATCCAAAAGGCTGTTAGGTCTTTCTCAAAGTACATATATAGACAAGGTGTTGAATAGATTTAACCTTGAGCATTCTAAGAAAGGTTATCTCCCGATGACAAAGGGGATTAACCTATCTAAAGCTGAGTGTCTGAAGACAGCTCAAGAGAGAATGCGCATGAAAGATATACCCTATGCATCCGCGATAGGATCCATCATGTATGCTATGATATGTACTAGGCCGGATGTCTCTCAGGCTTTAAGCTTTACGAGCAGATATCAGTCAGATCCAGGTGAAAAGCACTAGATGGCCGTCAAGGCAATCCTTAAGTACTTGAGAAGGACTAAGGATGAGTTCTTGATTTATGGAGAAGGTGATCTCACTATCAAAGGTTACACTGACACAAGCTTTCAATCTGACAAGGATGACTTTAAGTCTCAGTTAGGTTTTGTGTATGTGTTAAATGGAGGGGCAGTATGCTGGAAGAGTTCCAAGCAAGAAACTACTGCTGATTCAACCACGGAATCTGAATACATTACTGCATGCGAAGCAGCAAAAGAAGCTGTCTGGTTAAAGGGATTTATTGGTGATCTCGGTGTGGTGCCTGAGGCTATTGATCCAATTACTTTATATTGTTATAACAATGGTGCCATAGCTCAGGCAAAGGAACCACGGTCTCATCAGAAAAACAGACATGTATGCAGAAAGTATAATATAATCAGGGAGATTATTCATGCTAAGATAATAAGATTAGAATATATACCCACTGATCAGAACCTCGTGGATGGTCTGACAAAGCCATTGACTCAAGTCAAACATGACCAGCATGTTAAAGCATATGGATTAAAACATATGGCTAATTGGCCTTAGTCCAAGTGGGAGTTTGTTGGATATGATGTATGCCCTTAAGGCAATTAGGGCGATATATCTTAATTATGTAATATTATGAATAATTTATTTAATCAATAAAGGCATTTGTTCTTTTGTTTATATCAATGTGTTTCTATACATATATATTATAGCTAGTTAAAATATATTCATTGATGTGTGTATACAAAAGTCCTTGACATATCATAGCATGAAGTCAGAGAAATTATAGTTGGACTATATTTGGTGGAACCTGCTTCATGTGAAATTATGATTATGTCTAAACTATCCCTAGTCATAGTTTCATCAAGAAAGGATATTGATGAAACGGAAAGACTAGCATGTGGTCAACTTTCTTGGAAAGGGTCCAACCAGTCAATCTCCTAAGGACTGAAGGTGGTGCCTTAAGCTTGACACATGGATATATCTGGGAAATATATTGGAGACCGCAGCAAGATAAACACTTGGTATAAATATCAATGTGTTAGTGTTTATCTTCATGCAATAAGCTTTGCGAATGTCCTCATACTTGAGATGCTAGTTGCCTTGTGTGGTACTATTGCTATACTTTGGGTCATTGCTATGCACTCATTAATTTAGGGTGCTACGGGTGATTATGGGTATAGAGATGATAGCACGTTGGTAGGCTGAGTAGTCGGAAAGAATCCATCGCTCCGGATATATTAAGGAGTTGTACCTGGCCACTTGTTGAAGTGATGATTGCCATAAACCTCTGATCAGAGTATGTGTTTGATAGAAATGGTTTCTAGTCAAACATACTATGGTAAAAGGCAATATACTTCGGTAACAAGTAAATAACTGGGATAGCTTGGAGCAACCTTGCTATTAGTGGGTTAACACTTTAACCGAACCCAATAAACTAGATGGTACTAATATTAAAGAATGGAAGGAATTTATCGCACTGGATAACTATTGCATTAACCGGGATTAAGTCATAAGCATAAATGACGTTCCGAGTAATGGGGGATGGTAGACCCTTGCTAGAGGCGTACTACAGTCGTTTAAGGTAATCAAGTTCTATTCACGGTCTAGAACATCGAGCCAATGGTTCCATTAGAACAAGGGTTGGTTAAGCCTTAACAGCTCAATACTTCGGGATCCTATAAGGTCACACACATTGGACCTTCATCGGACTAAGTAAAGAACTAATAGATTTATTCTATTACAAAATATAACATAAATAATAATTGGATTATTATTTGATTGGTTAAAATTGATTAGATCAATTTTGGATAGACCAAGGAATTTATTTTGACCGGTAACTAATTAATTAGAGTCATAAATAAATTATAATTGATTAGATCAATTTTGGTTAGACCAAGAAATTTATTTTGAATGATGACTAATTTATTAGGGTCAGAAAATAAATAATTGAAAAGGGATTAAAAAGGGGAATTTTGCATTGGCGAGTTTAATTGGACCGAGAGTATAAAAATATTTTGTACAGACTCGAGTGTGTGGGAGTACACCAAAAGGTATGCAAGCAATGCTGGGCATTGCTCACGGCAGCCCATAAAAATGGGCTGCACATGCGCAGCCCAAAAGCAAGGCAAAGCCCACTTGCCAATGCACAGCGTGTGACACGCTGTGCATGTGGGATGGGAGTAATTACTCCCATCCCACATTGGTTATAAGGGGGAGCAAAATGCTCCCCAAGCATATATATAGGCTTTCCCCTTTCATTTCAAATTCAACCCTTCGATAGAGGAATCAGGCAGATTCTCCCTAGCCTTAGCAGATTTGCCCTTAAAAGCCTTGGCGATTCTCTTCATGATTAGAATGACGGAAAGAAAAATTGAAAATTTAGAGAAGAGGAGAAGGGGGGTGTGGTTTCTGTACGTGAAGAAGAGAAAGGAGTTCACTTCCTTTTAAACTACCTCGCGGAATTCGAGGAGTTTTAATTTATCTGAAACTGCTCACTCATACCGCCGGTGGCATAACACCATACCACCAGCGACATCACTCATGCCGCCGGTGACATTGCCCCCTCCAATCCAAATTTTAAAATTACTTGACCGGTCAAACTTCCACATGGCATTCATGCCGCCAACGCCATCATGCTACACTGCCAACGATATAACTCATGCCGCCGGCGACATCGCCCCCTCCAATTCAAATTTTGAACTTGTCTGACCACTCAAAGCTGCCATATGGCGCTGATGCCGCCAGTGACATCATTAATGTCGCCAGCGATATCAACTACCTCCATGACTTTTTCAGCCATCCGCGGCAAAATCCTGATTTCGACCTTGACATTCCAGAAATTGCACAATGTAAGCCTGACCAAGGGGCGACCACTCCACAAAGCATAAGTCTGACCAAAGGACAACCTGTCCATAAAGTACAAGTCCGACCAAAGGGCAACCTATCCACAAAGTACAAGTCCGACCAAAGGACAATCTCTCCATAAAGCACAAGTCCAACAAAAGGACAACCTATCCACAAAGCATAAGTCCGACCAAAGGACAACCTATCCACAAGGTACAAGTCCGACCAAAGGGCAATCACTCTACAAAGCACAAGTCCGACCAAAGGACAACCTATCCACAAGGTACAAGTCCGACCAAAGGGAAATCACTCCACAACGCACAAGTCCGACCGAAGGACAAGCTATCCACAAGGAACAAGCCCGATAAAGGGGCAATCACTCCACAAAGCACAAGTTCGAGCAAAGGGCAACCTACCCACAAAGCACAGGTCTGACCAAAGGACAACCTCTCCATAGTGTAAACCCGACCAAGGGGCAACCACTCCACAAAGCACAAGTCTAACAAATGGATAACCTATCCACAAAGCATAAGCCCGACCAAGAGTCAACCTCTTCATAAAATGCACGTCTGGCCAAAGGACAAACTCTCCAAAGCTCAAGCCAGACCAAAAGGCAATCAATCTACAAAGCATAAGTCTGACCAAGGGACAATCTCCTACAAAGCTCAAAGTCCAACTAAGGGATAATCTCTCTGCAAAGCTCAAGTCTGACCAAGGGGCAACCAATCTACCAAGCATAAGTTCGACCAAAGGACAATCTCTCCGCAAGGATCAAGTCTGACTAAGGGACATCCTTTCTATAAAGCACAAGTCCAACCAAAGGACATCCTTTCCATAAAGCACAAGTCTGACCAAGGGGCAAACCAGTCACCCATTAGTATCATTCCTATCCCTTGCTCTTTTATGCAATCATACTGACCTGTGGCAGCAGTGATCCCACGAGGGGCAGCCTGTGAGCACGGGATTTTGCAGTCCCTCTCGCGAGACGATGATGACGTGTACCTGATTTTAATGCCTCGAGATAAAAGTTCTCTTTAGAATATTTATTACCAAAATAATATTCCTTGTGAATTTTATACTTGGTAGAATCCAGCTTGGCGTGACCAATAACTCATCCGATAGGAGCTTAAACTAATAATTTGCACCGAAATAATAAATACTCATTAAAATATCATTAAAAATAAAAAAGATGCCTTTTTACCCACTATTAAAACCACTTTTCATGACTTTTTAGGCTCCTAGGCCCGCTGCCTGTCGGTATGCTGGAGGCTGATGCCACCAACAGCATCAGCCATACTGCCGATGATATCATTATGTCGGCGGCGGCATCATCCATACCACCGGTGGCATTGCCATGTCATCGGCGGCATGGTCTGAAGTGGGTCCCTAAACAGACAGTCTTTCAGCTGCTTTCGGTGGAATTAGTCAAAAAGGTCCCGAAAACACCCCATTTCACCTATAAAAACACACCTTGAGCTGCAATGAAGGGGGGAGAACCACCTAAGGTTAGTGGTTTAATGTTAGAATGAGAAAATAGATTTTAGTAAGATAAGAATTAGATAAGGTAGAAAAAAAAAGGATTCGAATCTGTTTTTCCTGGTTTTTCTTCTTTGAATTCTCTGATTGCGAGCTTAAAATCCGTAAATCCAGTAGTTAAAATCAATTTAATTGGACTTTGAAACCCGAAACACTTATATTTACTACTAAATCATCGTAACAAGCTCCCCGGAGGCGTTTCTTTTCGGTTCACAAAGAGGTGGATTCATGACCCCGAGGTAAAAATTCTGAGTCTCGTTGCTCTTTGGCATTAATATTACTAAGTTGTGATGATTTTTTGTTCATTTTTGGGGTTCCCGATCATTTTTGATGGTTCCCTGTTGCTGCTGCATGAAATTGAGGTCATCAGAGACATGCAATGTCGCCGACGGTATCACCCATGTCGTCAGAGACATCGTTGATACCATCGGTGGCATCACATTCCCCAAAGACTTCACTTTTTTGTGGGACCCTTTCTTTATCGTACTCAGAAAGCCATGTAACCTGTCTGCATATTGATGTCACCAGCGACATCATTGGTGTCCCCGGCGGCATCATCCATGCCGCCAGCAGCATCACTTGCGTCGTCGGCAGCATGACTTTCTGGACAACAGTTTTATTTTCATTTGTTCCCAGATTAGTTTATTGTCCAAAACTAGGATGTATAGTGTAACGAGGGAGGTCCAAAACCTTTCAAAAATAGACCCCACCCCATAATGTGTGGCATTTTTTTACTTATAATCCTGTTAAAGCAAAGATCAAATCCAAAATTTGGTTTAAAATGGAATTTTCGGCAAACACTGTTCGAATCTCATTTTAGCCATCCAATCGGGCTTTATAATATGGTAAATAAAATATGTCATATCTGTGCTAACTATCTTCTGCAGGTAGATGTAAATAGGACATTCAGGTATTTTATTTATCGAAGCTTTGTAATAATTTTATTTTCTGCGCTTATTTTTGAATGGCTGTAAATATTTTATTCATCGTTTCAATTGCTTGATCAACGTGAAAATAATAAAATAACTGAAAACACAAATAAATAGGATGAATTGAACCGACTAAGAAACAATGAAGTATCTTAACTTGGCCTAATGAAAAATAGATAACATCATCCAAATTCAGAATCTCTACTTAAGGTATGGTCCAACCACCCAGTGGAAAAATCATACCAAAATTTCCCGGTTGAGCTGAACTGGGTGGCGACTCTATTTTAAGCATGGGAATTTGATCTCGTATCCTTTGAGCATTAAAATGTGCAAAACCATTTTCCAATCACATCATACGCATCCCCCGTCATCTTAACTAGGATGCCGCCGCGCAAAACGTCGTCCGCTCACAGTGTGGTGCCTGAGTCTATTGATCCAATTACTTTGTATTGTGATAACAATGGTGCTACAGCTCAGGTAAAGGACCCACGGTCTCATCAAAAAAACAGACATGTATTCAGAAAGTATCATATATTCAGGGAGATTTTTTATGCTCAGATAATAGGACCAGAATATATACCCTTTGATTAGAACTTCGCGAATGGTCTGACGAAGCCATTGACTCAAGTCAAGCATGACTAGCATGTTAAAGCATATGGATTAAGACATAAGGCTAATTGGCCTTAGTGCAAGTAGGAGTTTGTTGGATATGATGTATGCCCTTAAGGCAATTAGGTGATACATCTTAATTATGTAATAGTACGAATATTGTTTTTAATCAATAAAGGCATTTAATCTTTTGTTTATATCGATGTGCTTATAAATATATTATAGCTAGTTAAAATATATTCATTGATATACGTATACAAAAGTCCTTGACATATCATAGCATAAAGTCAGAGAAATTATAGTTGGATTATATTTGCTGGAACCTGCTTCATGTGCAATTATGATTATGACTAAACTATCCCTAGTCATAGTTTCATTAAGAAAGGATATCGATGAAGCGGAAAGACTAGCATGTGGTCAACTTTCTTTGCAAGGGTCCAAGCAATCAATCTCCTAACGACTGAAGGTGGTGTCTTAAGTTTGACACATGGATATGTCTGGGAGATATATTGGAGAACGCAGTAAGATAAACACTTGGTGTATATATATCAATGTGTTTATGTTTATCTTCAAGCAATAAGCTTTGCAAATATCTTCATACTTGAGATACTAGTTACCCTGTATGGTACTATTGTTATACTTTGGGTCATTCCTGCACACTCATTAATTTAGGGTGTTACGGATGATTATGGGTATAGTGATGACAGCATATTGGTAAGCTGAGTAGTTGGAAAGAATCCATCGCTCTGGATATATTAAGGAGTTGTACCTAGCCGATTGTCCAAGTGATGATTGCTATAAACCTCTTATCAGAGTATGTGTTTGATAGAAATGGTTTCTAGTCAAGCACACTATGGTAAAAGGCAATTTACTTCGGTAACAAGTTAATAACTAGGATAGCTTGGAGCAACCTTGCTATTAGTGGGTTAACACTTTGATTGAACCCTATAAACTAGATGGTACTAATATTAAAGAATGGAAGGAGTGCATCATATTGGACAACTATTGCATTAACCGCGATTAAGTCATGAGCACAAATGATGTTTCGAGTAACAGGGGATGGTAGACCCTTGCTTAAGGTGTACCATAGTTGTTTATGGTAATCCGGTATATTAATGGTCTAGAACCTCGAGCCAATGGTTCCAATAGAACAAGGGTGGTCAAGCCTTAACAGCCAATACTTCGGGATCCTATAAGGTCACACACATTGGACCTTCATCGGACTGAGTAAAGAATTAATAGATTTATTCTATTACGAAAATAAAACAGATTTATAATTAGATTATTATTTTATTGGAACGAGAGTTTTTATTTATTAATCAGTAACTAATTTATTAGGGTCATTAAATAAAAATATTAATTTATTAAGGAGAACTAAAATCGGATTGCCAAAGCGAGGGTTAGACCCTACACACATGGGCCCAACAAGCCCGAAAGGACTTGTGGGGCTTATGACAAAAAAGGGCCACACGAGTGCATGGTGCACTCGTGGGCTGCATGCCATGCAAGCCCAGCTTGCGTGGGTACGCGGCCTGGGCTGAGCAAGCGCTGCACAAGTAGTGCTTGAACAGCCTAAAGGGGCCTTCTGCAAGCTGGGCTCATGTAGCGCTTGCTCAGTCCAAAGGGGCCTTCCGTAAGTTGGGCTCATAGGAAAGCCGTGAGGCCCAGCTACGGGGCAGGCAGGCTCATGCGAGCCTAATAACCCGGCTTCCTATGCAAGCCAGGTTAACTTGGGCAGCACGTAGATCCTATGGGATCCGCATATTTTGCCAAGGGCGGGATGGGTATTTAGCTATCCTGCATTAGTTAGGTGGAGCCTTTGCTCCACCTATAAAAGGGGCTCCATTCTTCATTCCAAATCGTACCAATTCAAGTGGAACTTGAATAATTTTGTTTATATTTTCGGGTGGGAATTTTGGAGTGGTCTGGCAACTACTCAGGCTCCTTGGTTCTTCCTCTTATGAGGTTTTGGTTGGTGGGGCTCGTGTGGATACTCATAGAGGCTATCCTACACTTGGAGGCTTGTGCAAGGAGGTTCTGCTAAAGCACGCTTCAACTGGATGTCTTTATTTTTCTCTTTTAATTATTAGGTCTTTTTAAGCATTTTTAGACTTAATAATTATGCTTAGGTTGTTTTGTATGCTTAGTTTATTTTATGCTTAGGTTATAGCTTAGAGTTATAACATGCTTAGGTTATAGCTTAGAGTTATAACATGCTTAGGTTATAGCTTAGAGTTATAACATGCTTAGTATAAAATATGTCCTAGGATATAATTTAGAATTATGGTATGCCTAGCCCTTTTGCATGCTGACCAAGGTAGAGAATTATCAGTTAAGGCTTTATTTAATTTATATGCATCTATTAGGAGTTCTTAGGTACGTAGACAAAATTTTGAATTTCCGCCATGCCTGTTATGCATGTTCAATCTGATTGTTAGTTCCCAACATCCTGGTGAATTGATCTAGCTCTTCTTGCATTGCCATCATCCAACTTTCATCTCCTTCGGCATCTTGAAATTTCTTAGGCTTAATGAGAGAGATAAAAGTAGCATGGATCATCATCCAGTTTAGTTGACCTCTGGTTCTTACTGGATTTTGGACACTGTCCAAAAAGGCTGTAGCTGGATGATCTCTGTGAGTCCGGACTTCCCTTGGCAGGTCTTCATATTGGATTGGGACTAGTTCCACTTCTGTCTCAACCACTCCTTGGCCTTCATTGAAATCAATCTCTTGTGGGTTGAGATTAACATGTTGTACTTCTTGATCAAAAGGTATTCCTTCATCTTCCTCTTTGTACTTCTTGATTTTGAATGAAACAGGAACTTCTGCTTCGTTCTTTTCTCTAGAGTTTTCAGCTTCTGGAGCTGGATCTTTCGGAGTGGAGCCTTTGTTACCTGCATGGTTAGTCTCATTGAAATCTACATGTATTGATTCTACCATAGTTTGTGTTCATTTATTGAAGACTCTGTAAGCCTTACTATGTGTTGAGTAGCCAAGGAAAATTGC
The DNA here is from genome assembly GCA_947683365.1 of Euphorbia pulcherrima. NCBI lineage: Eukaryota > Viridiplantae > Streptophyta > Magnoliopsida > Malpighiales > Euphorbiaceae > Euphorbia > Euphorbia pulcherrima. Next base: position 32,596,255 of record CANTUS010000015.1, on the reverse strand, counting down.
TTCAACAGATTTAGGATCAAATTTTCCTAGTTGCTCTCTATCATTTAGGATGTAGCACTTACATCCAAATGCTTTGAAGTACCCAATTTTAGGTTTTCTTCCCTTCCAGATTTCATAAGGAGTCTATTCTATGGTCTTTCTAATGTGAGCTCTATTCAAAATGTAACATGTTGTGTTCACAGCCTCACCCTAGAAATATTTTGGCAAACAATTCTCACTTAGCATTGTTCTCGCCATCTCAACTATGGTCCCATTTTTTCTCTTAGTAACACCATTCTGTTGAGGAGTCTAAGGGACAGAGAAGTTATGTTCAATGCCCTTGGAGTCAAAAAAATCAGCAAAATGCTTATTTTTGAACTCACCACCATGATCACTCGGGATGTGTGCAATGCTTATGCCCTATTCTACCTCTATCTGGATGAATGTTTTTAAGAATAGGTCAAAGGCTTCATCTTTGCTTGGTAGCAAGAGAACCTAGGTATAGTGAGAATAATCATCCATGATTACCATGGTGTATTCCCTTCTTGCTAAACTCAATGGTTTAGACCAAAGAGATCCATATACAAGAGCTCAAGTACTCTCTTAGAAGGAATATATGAGATGGAAGGGAAACTTTTCTTATGTTGTTTACCTAGTTGATATGCAGTGCATAAATGATCCTTATCAAAAGCAACCTTGGGCAAACCCACTACCAATTCCTTTTTGGCTAATTTGGATAGGAGGTTCATGCTAACATTGTTGGGAACTGACAGTCAAATTGAACATGCATAAGAGGCATGACGGAAATTCAAAATTTTGTCCCTGTCCCAGGAACTCCTATTAATTGCATATAAATTAAATAAAGCCTTAACTAAATAATTCTCTACCTAGGTTAGCATGCTAAAGGACTAGGCATACCATAATTCCAAATTATATCCTAGTAAATTTATTTTATACTAAACATGTTATAACTCTAAGTTATAACCTAAGCATAAAATAAACTAAGCATGTAAAATAACCTAAGCATAATTATTAAGTCTAAAACGCTTAAAGAAAAAGACTTAATAATTAAAAGAAAAAAAAACTTACCAGTTGAAGCGTGCTTTAGCAGGACCTTCTTGCACAAGCCTCCAATAGTAGGATAGCCTCTATCAGTATCCACACGAACCCCACCAACCAAAACCTCCCCAGGAGGAAGAACTAAGAAGCCTCGAGTAGTTGCTAGACCACTCTAGAAGCCTCACCCAAAAATATAAACTAGCGGTGCCCGAATAAATTCAGGCTCCACAAAATTAACTTGCTCAAGTACCCGAGAGATTAATTATCTCGCTTAGGATTTATGCTTTGAGCTTGGTACAATTTGAAAGGAGAAGGGATAGCCTATATATAGGCTTGGGGAGCAAAAATTTGCTCCCCAATTAACGATGTGGACTCCCATCCCACACATGCCACATGCACGTGCTGCATGTGGTATTCATGGGCTGCCTTTGTGCAGCCCATGAATATGGGCCACCGAACACTGCCCAGCAATGTTCGCGCACCTTTTGGTGTATTTCGCGCAACCGAATATTGTACAAAATATTTTATACTTTTCGGTTTTAACTCGTCAATGCAAAATCCCCTTTAAATCCTTTCAAATAAATATTTATTTTTGACTCTAATAAATTAGTTATCAGTCAAAATAAATTTCTTGGTCCAACCAAAATTGATCTAATCAATTATAATTTATTTATGACTCTAATTAATTAGTTATCGGTCAAAATAAATTCCTTGGTCTATCAAAAATTGATTTAATCAATTTTAACCAATCAAATAATAATCCAATTATTATTTATGTTATATTCTTGTAATAGAATAAATCTATTAGTTCTTTACTTGGTCCGATGAAGGTCCAATGTGTGTGACCTTATAGGATCCCGAAGTATTGAGCTGTTAAGGCTTAACCAACCCTTGTTCTAATGGAACCATTGGCTCGATGCTCTAGACCGTAAATAGAACTCGATTACCTTAAACGACTGTAGTACGCCTCTAGCAAGGGTCTACCATCCCCCATTACTTGGAACGTCATTTATGCTTATGACTTAATCCCGGTTAATGCAATAGTTATCCAGTGCGATAAATTCCTTCCATTCTTTAATATTAGTACCATCTGGTTTATTGGGTTCAGTTAAAGTGTTAACCCACTAATAGCAAGGTTGCTCCAAGCTATCCCAGTTATTTACTTGTTACCGAAGTATATTGCCTTTTACCATAGTGTGTTTGACTAGAAACCATTTCTATCAAACACATACTCTGATCAGAGGTTTATGGCAATCATCACTTCAACAAGTGGCCAGGTACAACTCCTTAATATATCCGGAGCGATGGATTCTTTCCGACTACTCAGTCTACCAACGTGTTGTTATCACTATACCCGTAATCACCCGTAGCATCCTAAATTAATGAGTGCATAGCAATGACCCAAAGTATAGCAATAGTACCACACAAGGCAACTAGCATCTTAAGTATGAGGACATTCGCAAAGCTTATTGCATAAAGATAAACACTAACACATTGATATTTATACCAAGTGTTTATCTTGCTGCGGTCTCCAATATATCTCCCAGATATATCCATGTGTCAAGCTTAAGGCACCACCTTCAGTATTTAGGAGATTAACTGCTTGGACCCTTTCCAAGAAAGTTGACCACATGCTAGTCTTTCCGTTTCATCAATATCCTTTCTTGATGACACTGTGACTAGGGATAGTTTAGACATAATCATAATTGCACATGAAGTAGGTTCCACCAAATATAGTCCAACTATAATTTCTCTAACTTCATGCTATGATATGTCAAGGATTTTTGTATACATATATCAATGAATATATTTTAACCAGCTATAATATATATGTATAAAAATACATTGATATAAACAAAAGAACAAATGCCTTTATTGATTAAACAAATTATTCGTACTATTACATAATTAAGATATATCGCCCTAATTGCCTTAAGGGCATATATCATATCCAACAAACTCCCACTTGCACTAAGGCCAATTAGCCATATGTTTTAATCCATATGCTTTAACATGCTGGTCATGTTTGACTTGAGTCAATGGCTTTGTCAGACCATCCGCGAGGTTCTGATCAGTGGGTACATATTCTAATCTTATTATCTTAGCATCAACAATCTCCCTGATTATATGATACTTTCTGGATACATGTCTGTTTTTCTGATGAGACCGTGGTTCCTTTGCCTGAGCTATGGCACCATTGTTATCACAATATAAAGTAATTGGATCAATAGCCTCAGGCACCACACCGAGATCACCAATAAATCCCTTTAACCAGACAGTTTCTTTTGCTGCTTCACATGTAGCAATGTATTCAGATTCCGTGGTTGAATCAGCAGTAGTTTCTTGCTTGGAACTCTTCCAGCATACTGCCCCTCCATTTAACACATACACAAAACCTGACTGAGACTTAAAGTCATCCTTGTCAGATTGAAAGCTTGCGTCAGTGTAACCTTTGATAGTGAGATCACCTTCTCCATAAATCAAGAACTCATCCTTAGTCCTTCTCAAGTACTTAAGGATTGCCTTGACGGTCATCCAGTGCTTTTCACCTGGATCTGACTGATATCTGCTCGTAAAGCTCAAAGCTTGAGAGACATCCGGCCTAGTACATATCATAGCATACATGATGGATCCTATTGCGGATGCATAGGGTATATCCTTCATGCGCATTCTCTCTTGAGCTGTCTTCGGACACTCAGCTTTTGATAGGTTAATCCCCTTTGTCATTGGGAGATAACCTTTCTTAGAATGCTCAAGGTTGAACCTATTCAACACCTTGTCTATATATGTACTTTGAGAAAGACCTAACAGCCTCTTGGATCTATCCCTGTAGATCTTTATACCTAGTATAAATGCTGCTTCACCAAGGTCTTTCATGGAGAACTTTCTTGACAACCATACTTTAACATTTTGAAGAAGAGAAATGTCATTTCCTATTAGCAGAATGTCATCAACATACAATACTAGAAAAACGACTGCACTCCCACTAACCTTCTTGTAAACACAAGGCTCATTTGCATTTGGGCAGAAATCCAGTTCCCGGATTGTCTGATCAAACCTTATATTCCAACTCCTTGATGCGTGATTAAGTCCATAAATGGATCTTTGTAGCTTGCATACCTTCGAGCCATTCTGAGATGTAATACCCTCAGGTTGTGTCATATACACATCCCGGTCTAAATCCCCATTCAGGAATGCTGTTTTTACGTCCATCTGCCAGATCTCATAATCGTAATGAGCAGCAATGGCGAGGAGTATCCTTATGGATTTGAGCATGGCTACCGGTGAGAAGGTTTCATCATAGTCAATACCTTCCCGTTGACTATAACCTTTCGCAACCAACCTTGCTTTATAGGTAATTACATTACCATCCATGTCTGTCTTCTTCTTGAAGACCCATTTGCACCCAATTGGTCTAACCTCTTGCGGTGCATCAACCAAATTCCAAACTTGGTTCTCGTACATGGAATCCATTTCTGATTTCATGGCCTTTTGCCATTTATCAGAATCTGAGCTTTTTATTGCCTCATCATATGTCCTTGGTTCATCATCCTCCATAAGATATAGTTCCTTATCATTAGTGATAATAAACCCATATCTCTTGGGACCCTTATGAACACGACTTGATCTTCGCAATGATTGTGTTTCAACAGTTTGTTCTTGGATCACACTCTCTTGTGTATCTAGAACGGGGTCAATCAGTTGATCGTCTGTTTCTTCCTGTTGAACTTCCAGTTCAATATTGCTACCACTGACCTTTTCAAGTAAGTGTTCCTTTTCCAAAAAGTGAGCATTCCGAGACACAAATACCTTTTGTGCTTCGGGTTGGTAAAACAGATATCCAATTGTTTCCTTTGGATATCCAATGAACAGACATTTGTCAGCCTTGGCATTTAGCTTATCTGACGCTATCCTCTTCACCATAGCAGGACAACCCCATACTCTTAAGTGATTTAGAGATGGCTTTTTGTTACACCATCTTTCATAAGGTGTAAAATCAACTGATTTAGAGGGCACTCTGTTCAAGATATAAACCGCGCTCTCAAGTGCATATCCCCAAAAGGATTTACTAAGAACTGCATGGCTCATCATGGACCTGACCATATCTAATAAAGTCCGATTCCTCCTTTCTGACACTCCATTATGTTGGGGTGTATAAGGAGGGGTCCACTGGGGAACTATCCCATTTTCCTTTAGATAATCCTGAAACTCCTGACTTAAGTATTCTCCACCTCGATCCGATCGAAGTGTTTTAATACTTTTCTCAAGCTGTTTCTCTACTTCAGCTCTGAATAGTTTGAATTTTTCAAAACTTTCAGACTTGTGCTTCATCAAGTACAAATAACCGTATCGTGAGTAATCATCAATAAAGGTTATGAAGTAGGAGTATCCTCCTAGTGCCTGAACACTCATTGGACCACACACATCAGTGTGTATAAGTTCCAATGTACTCGTGGCTCGTTCACCCTTTCCTTTAAAGGGTAACTTTGTCATTTTTCCTTTTAAACAAGGTTCACAATCACCATAAGACTCTAAGTCTATTGAGCCCAAGTCTCCACGCTTATGCAACTTGGTTAAGCGATCTTTGTTTATGTGGCCTAAACGGCAATGCCATAAGTAAAAGGAATTCTCATTATCTAATTTAATTTTCTTCACATTGTTTATATTGAAAACTTCTGTTTTAGTATCAAGAATATAAATGCCACCTTTCAACATTCCATAACCATAAAGAATATTATTCAAACGAATCTGACAATTATTATTCGAAAATAAAATTTCAAATCCCTCTGTTGCTAAACACGCAACAGATACAATATTCTTAGTAACACTTGGAATGTCATAACAATTATTCAAAACTAAAACAAGTCCACTTGGCAAAACAAGACTAAAGCTCCCTACGGCTAATGCAGCAACTCTGGCTCCATTTCCCACACGTAGGTCCATCTCCCCTTTTGCAAGTTTTCTACAGTTCCTTAGTCCCTGCACAGAAGTACAGATATGAGAACCACAACCAGTATCTAATACCCAAGTGGATTCTTGCGGAAAAGTAGCAAAGTTTTCAATTACAAATATACCTGAAGTAGATGCCTCTGTAGGCTTCTTCTTCAAATGCTCAGAAGCAGGAGCTTTGCAATCCCTCTTCCAATGTCCCGGTTTCCCACATTGGAAGCAGACATACTTAGATGCCTTCTTTTCATTCTTCTTCTTACTGATTCTTTTCTTGGCACCCAGTGCCTGCTTCTTTTTCTTAGAAGCCTTGCCTTTTTCAACCAACAGTAGAGGTTTCTGATCTTTCTTGATCTGAGGTTCTACTATTTTCAGCATGTTAATTAATTCAGGGATAGTTGAATTAATCCTGTTCATGTAATAGTTAGTTACGAAATTTGAGTAACTATCTGTCAAGGACATCAACACAAGGTCAATGCTCAAGTCATGATTCATCTCGAATCCCAATCGATTCAGCTTCTCAAGGTATCCCAAGAGTTTCAGTACATGCTGAGAGGCAGAGGTGCCAGCCTGCATCTTGGTCCCGAAAAGGAGCTTAGAGGTCTCATACCTCTCTGTCCTCTCCCTCTCCGAAAAGAGTTCTTCAAGATGGAGAACCATATCCTCCAAGGGCATGTTCTCATGTTGTTTCTGAAGCTCAGAATTCATGGACCCCAACATAATACACATGGCAGTCTCACGATCTTTCCTGTGCTTCAACCAGGCATCATGTTCCACATGATCCTCAACATCAGGTTCTACAGGAAAAATTTCACTTAGGACATAGGCAATTCCCTCAGATCTGAGAACTATTCTCACTGCTCGGAACCAATCAGAAAAGTTCGAGCCATTCAATTTGGTGTCAAGTAACATACGGAGATTAAAATTGGAAGCCATTTTCAACCTAAGACATAAGAAAAGAAAAGTGTTTAGATATTAGTTTAAGTACATGTATTTAATATGAGGACTTTTAATTAAATACATTTTCCTACTATTTTCTTCGAAATTTACAATAGCCCATTCTATTGAATTCGTGAATTTTAGCCCAGCTAAATTTTCTAGTAGGTAGCATCTATAACTAGTCTACTACAACCCCCAATTTTATGAGTCAAGTCATAATAGTCAGTCATAGTTGGAATCCAATTCCATTTGCATCGCATGCAATTGCTAATTCATTCAAGTTCCCTAATCCCAAGGGACGTGTGCTCTTATATTAGCATCTCCTTGAATATGTCTCAGATCTGGGCCTAGCCCCCAATTTTATGGTGGACTACCCCAGCTCTGTTAAGGCAGACCCTATCTCAAACTTTACAACCAATCAATGTGGACTAGAAGGAACGCTTTGCGTAGCACTTTGATAGCCCAAAAAGACCGTATTATAAATTTGAGTAAGGAAGACTATAACTTGCCTTAATATATTTACTTTGGGATTTTATTGGTGTTAAACGTCTCACCCAATCTAGGATTTTATCAGATGGACAAAATTATAATTACTTGTATTAATTCAGGGAATTTTAGAATTAATTTATAAGGTCTAACCTTAGGTGGGTTCAGCTCTTTATTATAATTATTCCATCAACCTAGATTATATGCAAAATAATTAACGCTTTAATTTGTTATATTTATATTGCATTTCCTTTAAGCTTTTATTCAATAATTTTAATTTTTTACTTTGTTATAGAAACACATATAAGCACCATCTTATATACTAGAAATAAATTAGTTCATATTAATCCCCCGATTGGTCAATTCAAATTGCACCGATATAGGTTCCCAGGTAGGAGAGGTGCCCTATGAGGAGTAGACACCAAGTCCAATCCTTAGCCAGAACAAATACGGGCACGAACTTGAAGACCAATGGATTCTCTTGAACTAATAAATTTCGTTCTTCCAATTTATGTAAATTGGGAGCATCTATAACCCATGTAATTTAAATAAATTATTGACACTTGTATAATTTGAGTAAGTTGAGCAAGCTTATTCAAAATTATTCATAACTAATTTCTAACCTTGAAATGAAAGACAGAAGTTTATATATATTGTTCCAAACAATTAAATAAACAAATCATTTCATTTAGAAAATAATATTTAGTTTGCTTCTAACTTAATTATGCACTAAATAGGCAGGCTCTGATACCACTGTTGGGAACTGACAGTCAAATTGAACATGCATAAGAGGCATGACGGAAATTCAAAATTTTGTCCCTGTCCTAGGAACTCCTATTAATTGCATATAAATTAAATAAAGCCTTAACTAAATAATTCTCTACCTAGGTTAGCATGCTAAAGGACTAGGCATACCATAATTCCAAATTATATCCTAGTAAATTTATTTTATACTAAACATGTTATAACTCTAAGTTATAACCTAAGCATAAAATAAACTAAGCATGTAAAATAACCTAAGCATAATTATTAAGTCTAAAACGCTTAAAGAAAAAGACTTAATAATTAAAAGAAAAAAAAACTTACCAGTTGAAGCGTGCTTTAGCAGGACCTTCTTGCACAAGCCTCCAATAGTAGGATAGCCTCTATCAGTATCCACACGAACCCCACCAACCAAAACCTCCCCAGGAGGAAGAACTAAGAAGCCTCGAGTAGTTGCTAGACCACTCTAGAAGCCTCACCCAAAAATATAAACTAGCGGTGCCCGAATAAATTCAGGCTCCACAAAATTAACTTGCTCAAGTACCCGAGAGATTAATTATCTCGCTTAGGATTTATGCTTTGAGCTTGGTACAATTTGAAAGGAGAAGGGATAGCCTATATATAGGCTTGGGGAGCAAAAATTTGCTCCCCAATTAACGATGTGGACTCCCATCCCACACATGCCACATGCACGTGCTGCATGTGGTATTCATGGGCTGCCTTTGTGCAGCCCATGAATATGGGCCACCGAACACTGCCCAGCAATGTTCGCGCACCTTTTGGTGTATTTCGCGCAACCGAATATTGTACAAAATATTTTATACTTTTCGGTTTTAACTCGTCAATGCAAAATCCCCTTTAAATCCTTTCAAATAAATATTTATTTTTGACTCTAATAAATTAGTTATCAGTCAAAATAAATTTCTTGGTCCAACCAAAATTGATCTAATCAATTATAATTTATTTATGACTCTAATTAATTAGTTATCGGTCAAAATAAATTCCTTGGTCTATCAAAAATTGATTTAATCAATTTTAACCAATCAAATAATAATCCAATTATTATTTATGTTATATTCTTGTAATAGAATAAATCTATTAGTTCTTTACTTGGTCCGATGAAGGTCCAATGTGTGTGACCTTATAGGATCCCGAAGTATTGAGCTGTTAAGGCTTAACCAACCCTTGTTCTAATGGAACCATTGGCTCGATGCTCTAGACCGTAAATAGAACTCGATTACCTTAAACGACTGTAGTACGCCTCTAGCAAGGGTCTACCATCCCCCATTACTTGGAACGTCATTTATGCTTATGACTTAATCCCGGTTAATGCAATAGTTATCCAGTGCGATAAATTCCTTCCATTCTTTAATATTAGTACCATCTGGTTTATTGGGTTCAGTTAAAGTGTTAACCCACTAATAGCAAGGTTGCTCCAAGCTATCCCAGTTATTTACTTGTTACCGAAGTATATTGCCTTTTACCATAGTGTGTTTGACTAGAAACCATTTCTATCAAACACATACTCTGATCAGAGGTTTATGGCAATCATCACTTCAACAAGTGGCCAGGTACAACTCCTTAATATATCCGGAGCGATGGATTCTTTCCGACTACTCAGTCTACCAACGTGTTGTTATCACTATACCCGTAATCACCCGTAGCATCCTAAATTAATGAGTGCATAGCAATGACCCAAAGTATAGCAATAGTACCACACAAGGCAACTAGCATCTTAAGTATGAGGACATTCGCAAAGCTTATTGCATAAAGATAAACACTAACACATTGATATTTATACCAAGTGTTTATCTTGCTGCGGTCTCCAATATATCTCCCAGATATATCCATGTGTCAAGCTTAAGGCACCACCTTCAGTATTTAGGAGATTAACTGCTTGGACCCTTTCCAAGAAAGTTGACCACATGCTAGTCTTTCCGTTTCATCAATATCCTTTCTTGATGACACTGTGACTAGGGATAGTTTAGACATAATCATAATTGCACATGAAGTAGGTTCCACCAAATATAGTCCAACTATAATTTCTCTAACTTCATGCTATGATATGTCAAGGATTTTTGTATACATATATCAATGAATATATTTTAACCAGCTATAATATATATGTATAAAAATACATTGATATAAACAAAAGAACAAATGCCTTTATTGATTAAACAAATTATTCGTACTATTACATAATTAAGATATATCGCCCTAATTGCCTTAAGGGCATATATCATATCCAACAAACATATCCCAACCTCCGGTGCCATAGCCATGATACTTCTTCTTTAGACACCAAGTAGATATTCTTTTCTCATTTTGAATGTTAACTGAATAGACATTGTTTACTCGAGATGCATAAAGAATGAGTTGATTAGACTTACCATCATGGATTAAGCAGCCTCCAGAATCGAATGTGACTTTTCTTCCTTTGTCATAGAGTTGGGCTACACTTAGTAAGTTGAACTTCAATACATCAACCAGTGAGACATCTTCTATTTTTAACTCAGATCCAATGGTTCTATGTCCAATGATCTACCCCTTTTGGTTATCTCCAAAGCTCACTTTGCCTCCAATCTTTTGGGTCAATTTGATGAAGTCCTTCTCATCACCTGTCATGTTCCTTGAGCATCCACTATCAATATACCAAGTGTGTTGATCTACTAGGGATCTAAGGCATACCTACAAAACAGATCATGTTGGTTTAGGTACCCAATCAGATTTGGGTCCTCTCGGGTTAATAACCATCTCAAGCCAAGGATTAACATTATCATAACCATTTTTCAATCTACATAATTTAGTAATATGATTGTTTTTCCTATAAAATTTGCACCTTGAATTAGATCTGTTCTGTTCTTGTTTCTTTTTTATCTTTTCAAGATCTTCCTTCCCATGGTTCCCTCTATATCCAGCTTCTTGTACGCTTATAGATGGTCTAATGTGTATCCGAAAGCTGGTTGGAGGTGGAATCTCTGCTGCACAATTTCTTCTTTATTTGGCAGGTTGTTGATTATAGACTGCCTTAGCTTTTCCTTTTTGTGTAGCAGTGTATCTTTGAGCTTGGGGTTGCCTGCTGACTTCTTTCACTTTTTGATTTGGTGGATTGGGATTTCTTTTGGTAGCTTGCCTTTGGTTTCTCCTTCTTTTTGGAGGATCAGATCTCCATCCGGATGCCTCCTTTATCAGGGCTATTTCTCTATCCAGCCCTAGCAGGTTAGCACTTAGAATTTGCACTTGATTCTTCAGGTAGCTCTCCTCAACTTCATCGATGATCTTTATTATTCTGATCAAATTGACATCTTGTGCCAATGCTTCATTATATTCAGCGATTTCCATCACTTGTCTTCTTATGGATATGATAGCTTTTGTGTTCTTCTTCACACTATTGATCATAATAGCTAAAGCTCTAGCAAGATCAAAGTTAGAAGCAGAAGTAGAATAATAATTTACCTCAGTGTTTGCTATTTCTGATTCTGATTCTTTGATTTGTGTTTTATCTTGCTTAGAGACATTCTTTCCAGATTGCTCTACTTCTGGATTAGTCAGTGCCATGAATGCACAGTTAGCAGTCTCTTCTTATTCTGTTGAAGATGAGCTGCTACTTTCCTCACTATTGCTCCAAGTGGCCACCATTGCCTTCTTCTTATGCTTCTTGGTTCTTCTAAGCTTAGGGCATTTGGCTCTGAAGCGGCCTTTCACCCCACATTCAAAACATGTAGCTTCTTTTTCCAGATCCTTCTTGTCTTTCGGATTCCTTCTAGGCCTGTCTCTTCTGGATGTGCCTTCCCTTAGTCTTTGGGATTCATATTTTCTGGACTTCCTCCTTTCTTTCTTTAGTATGAATCTGTTGAGTTGTCTAGTTAATAGAGCTAGTTGCTTCTTGGTACTTTGAGAATCTATGACTTGCTCTTCTTCTTCGGATGAAGCTGATCTAGTCGATTCTGCCTTAAGTGCAATGGCCTTCTTCTTCTCTTTAGGCTTATTCTCCTGTTAGCTATATCTTTCCAGAGATAGCTCTTGAGTTAAGAGATTACGAATGAGCTCATTATAACCATAGGATTTTAGGTCATGAGCTTCATCAATGGCAGTCTTCTTATTATCCCACTCCTTGGTAAGACTCCGGAGTACCTTCTTGACCATATCTACTTCTGATATCTCCTTTCCCAGCCTCTTCACCTCATTTACTAGATTTGTATATCTAATGTTCATGCTGCTGATGGACTCCTTTGGCTCCATCTTAAAGGATTCAAGTTTTTGCTAAAGTAGATCAATTTTGGCTTCTTTCACTTTATTTGTTCCTTCACAGGTTACCTCCAGCTTTTGCCAGATCTCCTATGTAGTCTCGCATCCGGATATTCTGTTGAATTCTGTTGCACTAAGAGCACAATGAAGCATGATAATAGCATTTGCATTTTCATGTAACTTCTTAAAATCATTTTCATCCTATAAATGTGAGGGCTTTCGGGTAACCATAACCTCTACTTCATGAGTAGGCTCATAAGGGCCATCTTTGATGACCAACCATGCTTGTGTTGGAAACTAACAGTCAAATTGAACATGCATAAGAGGCATGGCGGAAATTCAAAATTTTGTCCCTGTTCCCAGGAACTCATATTAGTTGCATATAAATTAAATAAAGTCTTAACTAAATAATTCTCTACCTAGGTTAGCATGCTCAAGGACTAGGCATACCATAATTCCAAATTAAATCCTAGCATATTTATTTTATACTAAGCATGTTATAACTCTAAGTTATAACCTAAGCATAAAATAAACTAAGCATGCAAAAATAACCTAAACATAATTATTATGTCTAAAACACTTAAAGAAAAAGACTTAATAATTAAAAGAAAAAGAAAAAGAACTTACTAGTTGAAGCGTGCTTTTGCAGAACCTTCTTGCACAAGCCTCCAATCATAGGATAGCCTCTATCAGTATCCACACGAACTCCACCAACCAAAACCTCCCTAGGAGGAAGAACTAAGAAGCCTCGAGTAGTTGCTAGACCACTGTAGAAGCCTCAACCAAAAATATATACTAGCGGTGCCCGAATAAATTTAGACTCCACAAAAATAACTTGCTCAATTACCCGAGAGATTAATTATCTCGCTTAGGATTTTTTCTTTGAGCTTTGTGCATTTTCAAAGGAGAAGGGACAGCCTATATAGGTTTGGGGAGCAAAAATTTGCTCCCCATTAGCGATGCTGCATGTGGCAATTCATGGGCTACCTTTGTGCAGCCCATGAATATGGGCTGCCGCGAACACTGCCCAGCAGTGTTCGCGCACCTTTCAGTGTATTCCGAGCAACCGAACTTTGTACAAAATATTTCATACTTTTCGGTTTTAACTCGCCAATGCAAAATCCCCTTTAAATCCTTTCAAATAAATATTTATTTTTGACTCTAATAAATTAGTTATCAGTCAAAATAAATTTCTTGGTCCAACCAAAATTGATCTAATCAATTATAATTTATTTATGACTATAATTAATTAGTTACCGGTCAAAATAAATTCTTTGGTGTATCGAAAATTGATTTAATCAATATTAACCAATCAAATAATAATTCAATTATTATTTATGTTATATTTTTACAATAGAGTAAATCTATTAGTTCTTTACTTAGTCCGATGAAGGTCCAATGTGTGTGACCTTATAGGATCCCGAAGTATTGAACAGTTAAGGCTTAACGAACCCTTGTTCTAATGGTACCATTAGCTCGATGCTCTAGACCGTGAATAGAACTCGATTACCTTAAACGACTATAGTACACCTCTAGCAAGGGTCTACCATCCCCCATTACTCGGAACGTCATTTATGCTTATGACTTAATCCCGGTTAATGCAATAGTTATCCAGTGCGATAAATTCCTTCCATTCTTTAATATTAGTACCATCTATTTTATAGGGTTCAGTTAAAGTGTTAACCCACTAATAATGAGGTTGCTCCAAGCTACCCTAGTTATTTACTTGTTACCGAAGTATATTGCCTTTTACCATAGTGTGTTTGACTAGAAACCATTTCTATCATACACATACTCGGATCAGAGGTTTATGGCCATCATCAATTCAACAAGTGGCCAGGTACAACTCCTTAATATATCCGGAGGGATGGATTCTTTCCGACTACTCAACTAACCAACGTGTTGTCATCACTATACCTATAATCACCCATAGCACCTTAAATAAATTAGTGTACAGTAAAGACCCAAAGTATAGCAATAGTAGCTCACAAGGTAACTAGCATCTCAAGTACGAGGACATTCGCAAAGCTTATTGCACAAAGATAAACACTAACACATTGATATATACCAAGTGTTTATCTTACTACGGCCTCCAATATATCTCCCAAATATATCCATGTGTCAAACTTAAGGCACCACTTTCAGTCCTTAGGAGATTGACTGCTTGGACCCTTTCCAAGAAATTTGACCACATGCTAGTCTTTCTGTTTCATCAATATCCTTTCTTGATGAAACTATGACTATGGATAGTTTGGACATAATCATAAGTTCACATGAAGCAGGTTCCACTAATTATAGTCCAACTATAATTTCTCTGACTTCATGCTATGATATGTCAAGGACTTTTGCATACATCAATGAATATATATTTAACCAGCTTTAATATAGATATATATATACAAGCATATTGATATAAATAAAAGATTAAATGCCTTTATTGATTAAATAAATTATTCGTACTATTACATAATTAAGATATATCGCCCTAATTGCCTTAAGGGCATACATTATATCCAAAAAACTCCCACATGCACTAAGGCCAATTAGCCATATGTTTTAATCCATATGCTTTAACATGTTGGTCATATTTGACTTGAGTCAATGGCTTTGTCAGACCATCCACAAGATTCTGATTAGTGGGTACATATTCTAATCTTATTTTCTTAGCATCAATAATCTCCTTGATTATATGATACCTTCTGGATATATGTCTATTTTTCTGATGAGACCGTGGTTCCTTTGCCCGAGCTGTGGCACCATTGTTATCACAATATAAAGTAATTGGATCAACAGCCTCAGGCACCACACCAAGATCACCAATAAATCCCTTTAACGAGATAGCTTCTTTTGCTGCTTCGCATACAGCAATGTATTTAGATTCCATGGTTGAATTAGCAATAGCTTCTTGCTTGGAACTCTTCCAGCATACTGCCCCTCCATTTAACACATACACAAAACCTGACTGAGACTTAAAGTCATCCTTGTTAGATTGAAAGCTCGCGTCAGTGTAACCTTTGATAGTGAGGTCACCTTCTCCATAAATCAAGAAATCATCCTTAGTCCTTCTCAAGTACTTAAGGATTGCCTTGATGGCCATCCAGTGCTTTTCACCTAGATCTGACTGATATCTGCTCGTAAAGCTCAAAGCCTGAGAGACATCCGGCCTAGTACATATCATAGCATACATGATGGATCCTATCAGGATGCATAGGGTATATCCTTCATGCGCATTCTCTCCTGAGCTGTCTTCGGACACCCAGGCTTAGATAGGTTAATCCCCTTTATCATTGGGAGATAACCTTTCTTAGAATGTTCAAGGTTAAACCTATTCGACACCTTATCTATATATGTACTTTAAGAAAGACCTAACAGCTTCTTGGATCTATCCCTATAGATCTTTATACCTAGTATAAATGCTGCTTCACCAAGGTCTTTCGTGGAGAACTTTCTTGACAACCATACTTTAACATTTTGAACAAGAGAAATGTCATTTCCTATTTGTAGAATGTCATCAATATACAATACTAGAAAAATGACTGAACTCCCACTAACCTTCTTGTAAACACAAGGCTCATTTGCATTTGGGCAGAAATCCAGTTCCCGGATTGTCTAATCAAACCTTATATTCCAACTCCTGGATGCCTGCTTAAGTCCATAAATGGATCTTTGTAGCTTGCATACCTTCGAGCCATTTTGAGATGTAAAACCCTCAGGTTGCGTCATATACACATCCCGGTCTAAATCCCCATTCAGGATTGTTGTTTTTACATCCATCTGCCATATCTCATAATCGTAATGAGCAGCAATGGCTAGGAGTATCCTTATGGATTTAAGCATGCTACTGGTGAGAAGGTTTCATCATAGTCAATACCTTCCCATTGACTATAACCTTTTGCAACCAACCTTGCTTTATAGGTAATTACATTACCGTCCATGTCTGTCTTCTTCTTGAAGACCCATTTGCATCCAATTGGTCTAACCTCTTGCGGCGCATCAACCAAATTCCAAACTTGGTTCTCATACATGGAATCCATTTTTGATTTCATGGCCTTTTGCCATTTATCAGAATCTGAGCTTTTTATTGCCTCATCATATGTCTGTGGTTCATCATCCTCCATAAGATATAGTTCCTTATCATCAATGATGATAAACCCATATCTATTAGGACCTTTATGAACATGACCCGATCTTTGCAATGATTGTGTTTCGACAGGTTTTTCTTGGATCACACTCTCTTGTATATCTAGAACGGGGTCAATCAGTTGATTGTTTGTCTCTTTCTCTTGAACTTCCAGTTCAATATTGCTCCCACGGACTTTTGCAAGTAAGTGTTCCTTTTCCAAAAAGTGAGCATTCTGAGACACAAATACCTTTTGTGCTTCTGGTTGGTAAAATAGATATCCAATTGTTTCCTTTGAATATCCAATGAACAGGCATTTGTCAGCCTTAGCATTTAGCTTATTTGATGCTATCCTCTTTACCATGGCAGGACAGCCCCATAATCTTAAGTGACTTAGAGATGGCTTTTTGTTACACCATCTTTCATAAGGTGTAAAATCAACTGATTTAGAGGGCACTCTGTTTGAGACATAAACCGCACTCTCCAGTGCATATCCCCAAAAGGATTTACTAAGAACTGCATGGCTCATCATAGACCTAACCATATCTAATAAAGTCATATTCCTCCTTTCTGACACTCCATTATGTTGGGGTGTATAAGGAGGGGTCCACTGGGGAACTATCTCGTTTTCCTTTAGATAATACTGAAACTCCTGACTTAAGTATTCTCCACCTCGATTCGATTGAAGTGTTTTAATACTTTTCTTAAGCTGTTTTTGAATTTTTCAAAACTTTCAAACTTGTGCTTCATCAAGTACAAATAACCGTATCGTGAGTAATCATCAATAAAGGTTATGAAGTAAGAGTATCCTCCTCGTGCCTGAACACTCATTGGACCATACACATCAGTGTGTATAAGTTTCAATGTACTCGTGGCTCATTCACCCTTTCCTTTAAAGGGTAACTTTGTCATTTTTCCTTTTAAATAAGGTTTGCAATCACCATAAGACTCCAAGTCTATTGGGCCTAAGTCTCCATGCTTACGCAACTTGTTTAAGCGATCTCTGTTTATGTGGCCTAAACGGCAATGCCATAAGTAGAAGGAATTCTCATTATCTAATTTAATTTTCTTCACATTGTTTATATTGAAAACTTTTGTTTTAGTATCAAGAATATAAATGCCACCTTTCAACATTCCATAACCATAAAGAATATTATTCAAACAAATCTGAAAATTATTATTCGAAAATAAAATATCAAATCCTTCTACTGCTAAACATGCAACAGATACAATATTTGTAGTAACACTTAGAATATAGTAACAATTATTCAAAACTAAAACAAGTCCACTCTGCAAAACAAGACTAAAGCTCCTTACGGCTAATGCAGCAACTCTGGCTCCATTTCTCATGCGTAGGTCCATCTCCTCTTTTGCAAGTTTTCTACAGTTCCTTAGTCCCCACATAGAAGTACAGATATGAGAACCACAACCAGTATCCAATACCCAAGTGGATTCTCACAGAAAAGTGGCAAAATTTTCAATTACAAACATACCTGAAGTTGATGCCTCTGTAGGCTCCTTCTTCAAATGCTCAAAAGTAGGAGCTTTGCAATCACTCTTCCAATGTCTTGGTTTCCCACATTGGAAGCAGACATACTTAGATGCCTTCTTTTCATTCTTTTTCTTACTGATTCTTTTCTTGTCACCCAGTGCATGCTTCTTCTTCTTAGAAGCCTTGCCTTTTTCAACCAACAGTAGAAGTTTCTGATCCTTCTTGATTTGAGGTTCTACTGTTTTCAGCATGTTGATTAATTCAGGGATAGTTGAATTAATCCTATTCATATAATAGTTAGTCATGAAGCCTGAGTAACTATCTGTCAGGACATCAACACAACATCAATGCTCAAGTCATGATTCATCTCGAATCCCAATTGATTCAGCTTCTCAAGGTATCCCAAGAGTTTCAGTACATGCTGAGAGGCAGAGGTACCAGCCTGTATCTTGGTCCCGAAAAGGAGCTCGGAGGTCTCATACCTCTCTATCCTCTCCCTCTCTGAAAAGAGTTCTTCAAGATGGAGAACCATATCCTCCAAGGGCATGTTCTCATGTTGTTTTTGAACCTCAGGATTCATGGACCCCAACATAATACACATGGCAGTCTCACGATCTTTCCTGTGCTTCAACCAGGCATCATGTTCCACATGATCCTCAACAACTGGTTCTACAGGGAAAATTTCACTTAGGACATAGGCAATTCCCTCGGATCTGAGAACAATTCTCACTGCTCGGAACCAATCAGAAAAGTTCGAGCCATTCAATTTGGTGTCAAGTAACATACGAAGATTAAAATTGGAAGCCATTTCCAACCTAAGATATAAGAAAACAAAAGTGTTTAGATATTAGTTTAAGTACATGTATTTAATATGAGGACTTTTAATTAAATACATTTTCCTACTATTTTCTTCGAAATTTACAATAGTCCATTCTATTGAATTCGTGAATTTTAGCCCAGCTAAATTTCCTAGTAGGTAGCATCTATAACTAGTCTATTATAACCCCCAATTTTATGAGTCAAGTCATAATAGTAAGTCATAGTTGGAATCTCATTCCATTTGCATCGCATGCAATTGCTAATTCATTCAAGTTCCCTAATCCCAAGGGACGTGTGCTCTTATATTAGCATCTCCTTGAATATGTCTCAGATCTGGGCCTAGCCCCCAATTTTATAGTGGACTACCCCAGCACTGTTAAGGCAGACCCTATCTCAAACTTTACAACCAATCAATGTGGACTAGAAGGAACGCTTTACGTAGCACTTTGATAGCCCAAAGAGACCGTATTATAAATTTGAGTAAGGAAGACTATAACTTGCCTTAATATATTTACTTTGGGATTTTATTGGTGTTAAACGTCTCACCCAATCTAGGATTTTATCAGATGGACAAAATTATAATAACTTGTATTAATTCAGGGAATTTTAGAATTAATTTATAAGGTCTAACCTTATATGGGTTCAGCTCTTTATTATAATTATTCCATCAACCTAGATTATATGCAAAATAATTAACACTTTTATTTGTTATATTTATATTACATTTCCTTTAAGCTTTTATTCAATAAATTTAATTTTTTACTTTGTTATAGAAACATATACAAGAACCATCTTATATACTAGAAATAAATTAGTTCAAATTAATCCCCCGGTTGGTCAATTCAAATTGCACCGATATAGGTTCCCAGGTAGGAGAAGTGCCCTATGAGGAGTAGACACTAAGTCCAATCCTTAGCCAGAACAAATACGGGCACAAACTTCAAGACCGATGGATTTTCTTGAAGTAATAAATTTCGTTCTTCCAATTCATGTAAATTGGGAGCATCCATAACCCATGTAATTTAAATAAATTATTGATACTTGTATAATTTGAGAAAGTTGAGCAGACTTATTCAAAATTATTTATAACCAGTTTCTAACCTTGAAATGAAAGGCACAAGTTTATATATATTGTTCCAAACAATTAAATAAACAAATCATTTCATTTAGAAAATAATATTTAGTTTGCTTCTAGCTTAATTATGCACTAAATAGGCAGGCTCTGATACCGCTGTTGGGAACTGATAGTCAGATTGAACATGCATAAGAGGCATGGCGGAAATTCAAAATTTTATTCCTGTCCCCAGGAACTCCTATCAGTTGCATATAAATTAAATAAAGCCTTAACTAAATAACTCTCTACCTAGGTTAGCATGCTAAAGGACTAGGCATACCATAATCCCAAATTATATCCTAGCACATTTATTTTATACTAAGCATGTTATAACTCTAAGTTATAACCTAAGCATAAAATAAACTAAGCATGCAAAAATAACCTAAACATAATTATTATGTCTAAAACACTTAAAGAAAAAGACTTAATAATTAAAAGAGAAAGAAAAAGAACTTACTAGTCGAAGCGTGCTTTTGCAGAACCTTCTTGCACAAGCCTCCAATCGTAGGATAGCCTCTATCAGTATCCACACGAACCCCACCAACCAAAACCTCCCCAGGAGGAAGAACTAAGAAGCCTCGAGTAGTTGCTAGACCACTGTAGAAGCCTCACCTAAAAATATAAACTAGTGGTGCCCGAATAAATTTAGGCTCCACAAAAATAACATGCTCAATTATTCGAGAGATTAATTATCTCGCTTAGGATTTATGCTTTGAGCTTAGTGCATTTTAAAAGGAGAAGGGACAGCCTATATATAGGCTTGGGGAGCAAAAATTTGCTCCCCATTAGTGATGTGGGATGGGAGTAAAACTCCCATCCCACACACCTATCACATGCAGCGTGCTATGCACGCTGCATGTGGCAAGGCAAGCCCGTGGGCTTGCTTTGCATTCATGGGCTGCCTTTGTGCAGCCCATGAATATGGGCCGCCGCAAACACTGCCCAGCAGTGTTCACGCACCTTTCGGTGAATTCCGCGCAACCAAACTTTGTACAAAATATTTCATACTTTTCGGTTTTAACTCGCCAATGCAAAATCCCCTTTAAATCCTTTGAAATAAATATTTATTTTTGACTCTAATAAATTAGTTATCAGTCAAATTAATTTCTTGGTCCAACCAAAATTGATCTAATCAATTATAATTTATTTATGACTCTAATTAATTAGTTACCGGTCAAATAAATTCCTTGGTCTATCGAAAATTGATTTAAACAATTTTAACTAATCAAATAATAATCCTATTATTATTTATGTTATATTTTCATAATAGAATAAATCTATTAATTCTTTACTTAGTCCGATGAAGGTCCAATGTGTGTGACCTTGTAGGATCCCAAAGTATTGAGCTGTTAAGGCTTAACCAACCCTTGTTCTAATGGAATCATTGGCTCGATGCTCTAGATCGTGAATAGAACTCGATTACCTTAAACGACTATAGTACGCCTCTAGCAAGGGTCTACCATCCCCCATTACTCGAAAAGTCATTTATGCTTATGACTTAATCCCGGTTAATGCAATAGTTATCTAGTGGGATAAATTCCTTCCATTCTTTAATATTAGTACCATCTGTTTTATAGGGTTCGGTTAAAGTGTTAACCCACTAATAACGTGGTTGCTCCAAGCTATCCCAGTTATTTACTTGTTACTGAAGTATAATGCCTTTTACCATAGTGTGTTTGACTAGAAACCATTTCTATCAAACACATACTTGGATCAGAGGTTTATAGCAATCATCACTTCAATAAGTGGCCAGGTACAACTCCTTAATATATCCCGAGCGATGGATTCTTTCCGACTACTCAGCTTACCAACGTATTGTCATCACTATACCTGTAATCACCCGTAGCACCTTAAATAAATTAGTGTATAGTAATGACCCAAAGTATAGCAATAGTAGCTCACAAGGTAACTAGCATCTCAAGTACGAGGAAATTCGCAAAGCTTATTGCACAAAGATAAACACTAACACATTGATATATATACCAAGTGTTTATCTTACTGCAGTCTCCAATATATCTCCCAGATATATCAATGTGTCAAACTTAAGGCACGACCTTCAGTCCTTAGGTGGTTGACTGCTTGGACCCTTTCCAAGAAAGTTGACCACATGCTTGTCTTTCCGTTTCATCAATATCCTTTCTTGATAAAACTATGACTAGGGATAGTTTAGACATAATCATAATTTTACATGAAGCAGGTTCCACCAAATATAGTCCAACTATAATTTCTCTGACTTCATGCTATAATATGTCAAGGACTTTTGCATACATCAATGAATATATATTTAACCAGCTTTAATATAGATATATATATACAAGCATATTGATATAAACAAAAGATTAAATGTCTTTATTGATTAAATAAATTATTCGTAATATTACATAATTAAGATATATTGCCCTAATTGCCTTAAGGGCATGCATCATATCCAACAGCTTGTATGCTTTTGTGCTTGAATGAAGTTCTTCATCTGGTTCTTCCAGAACGTATGGTGTTCACTGGTGAATAGTGGAGGATGGGTAATGACATACCCTCAGGAAGGAGTTGTGAGTTTTGGAAACTCATTTTGATATTTGAATTAAAATTTTGGACCTTTAGCTCAAGATTGTTAGATCTCTAGTTTTGAGCACTCGCTCTGATACCACTTGTTTGTCCCTGTGAGGGTCTATATAAGGTCAGAGGGGGTGAATGGCCCTTTTTCGCGGAATTTATAGACTTTAATAAGTCTAAGTGTAGCGTGCTTGATGATGATCCGGTGGATGGATTCGGATGATGCGAATGTAATAATATAATGCAGTAAATAAAAGTAAGAAAATCAAACACAGCGTTTTATACTAGTTCGGCCCCGCCTACGTCTAGTCCCTGGAGTTTCCTTCTTCTAAGCTTATCCACTAGTGGATTCCTTTCCAACTAGCAGGAATCAAGCCTTACAGATTGTCTCCGAATGGTAACTCCTTTCGAATGTAGGATATACCACTAGAAGCACTAACTCCTAGCTGAGTCCTTTTATCTTTAGCCGGATATACTACTTAGACTTCTATCCCGAATCTAAGCTGAGTCCTGCAGGGAGATCCCACTCAAAGTACCTACTTTAAGCTATATCCCAATCTCACTACTCACCCAAGTAGGAGATACTTTACACTTTGGTTCCTATCAAAAGTTTTGGTTTTTGGATTTCCTTAAGTTTATAGCTCTCTTAGGAATCCTTACAAACTGATTTGGAATTGTTTGATTCTTGAAGGGATTTGTGAATACAATTGTTTTCTAGCAATTTCTCTTGTATAAGGCTTTGTGAAATCAACTAGCTCTTAAAGACTATATCCTCACCCTCCTCTAACAAAGCTCAAAGATCTTTCTTTTTTAGTTTGATATTCTTACCTTGCTTAGAGAGGATCACGCCTGGCTTTTCCTTCCTTTTCTTGTCTGGTCTAGTCCTTTCAAGTGAAATATTTTATTTTATATGCTCCGGGAAAGGAACCTTCCCCCTAGCGGCAAAGATCACACCCTGCTCTACCAAGACCTTTAAGCTAGCAACTGAATGGTTCTCACTACTCAGCCCATACATCTGTGTGAGGGGGAACTTTTTAGGGCTCTTTTGGATCGCCGATGGGATTAGGACAACCAATACGGGACTCCCGAGTTTTAATGCAGGGAGACGCCGCTAGAGCGCGGAGTTCGTTGTATGTGTGAACACACTTAGCATTTCTAACTGGAAAAAGGGGTCGAGGACTCCTTTGGGGATTAGCCTTTTTATTACGCGACCAGGTCCCTGTTTTAGACAATATTAGAGTTGCCACCCGGATCAGCTCTTTCAAGAAATTGGTGGTATAGCTGATCCTGGTAGGATTCCTATATCGATAAAAGAGAGATTTTGGTTCCGAATGAAATAGTTACTTGCTATTTGAATTTGGATAAAGCATATTTTTATTATGAAAAATCTTTTGTTATAATAATGGTTTCATAATGAAAAAGAGATGAGTTGAGAGATACGACCTTTGCGGGCCTAGCCCCTGGAGCGAGGGTCCAGGCAGGGGCTTGCTACTTCATGTTGAAATAGTAATTAAAATGCATGATTGAAAGTAATGTTTGACCCTCAGTTACCTTTCGAGTGTCCCGAAGGCCGTTATATGCTAGAACTAAATGATTGAGAGATTAGGGTTGAGAACCTTGAGATTTGCGAAGATGGTTTATAACTAAAGCCCGTCGAGAGTAATGGACTATATCGTGGTATAGTTGGTGTTTAAAGGTCAATATGAGGAAGGTTGTGGCTAAAACCCATCGATGATATTGAACTTAGTATTGGGATGGTGTTTGGTGGACAATATGAGGACGGTTTATAGCTAAAGCCTGTCAACAATATTGAACCATAGTATCAGGATGGTGTTTAGGGAATAAGGCTAGGCCAATTTATAACTAAAACTTGCCGAGCGAAGGGTTCTATACTTGAGTATAGTTTGGGATAAAGGAAGGGCTTTTTGGTATAAATTCAGGGAATCTGCAAAAAGGAACTTTTCAGAGAGTTTCACATGTTTTTTTTTCTCCGTTGGAACTTGTTGGAAATGAGTAGGTATCGCGTTCTTTTTATAGGATGTTTTGCAGCTTTGATCGACACATCTAGGGAGTGTTGATCGATGCATCTAGGGTGGTCGTAGCTTCGTTGAGTCATCACTAGAATTGAAACGTGTCCAACGACCATTGATCGATGCATCTGGGAGCGTCGATCGACACATGTGTAGGTTTGTTGAGTCATCGCTAGACTTAACACGTGTCAGTAGCAATTAGCGTCAATTGGCATATATGAGAACTATCGATCGATGCATATCCAGCCGTTGGATTTTCCTGAAATTTTCACACATGTTTTCTAGCATATAGGGCTAAGTTTTGACTGTTGGAAATTTTATTTAGTGTTCCAGAGAAAATTCTATCGAAGGCAGAAGTTTAGACTGGAAATTACTAGTTTGGGGTTCTTTCCTTTTAGGATACTTTGAGGATTATTCAAGGGATTTTGGACAAGGAAAGAGACATTAGATTCATAGCACTTTTGACATTCGGACACCTATGTGAATAGTTATTAATCATCATCAGGCCGAACGGGCCATGCTCACAAGTTGTCCCTCGCGTTCAAAAATTTTGACCATAAGGGAAATTTTGTGTACGCGAAGTGAGCGCAGTGAACACAACAAAACTAGTGCTTTTGTGTATGGTAAGTCACAAGGACATGAGGGAAACTGTCTTCCACCATTGATATGTATTTGAGGTTTCCTCTCATAAAGATATGTGCAAGGTCTTTGGTAGAGGATTGCCTCCTCATATTCTGGGGGAGTGGAAGGTACGACGTTGGTGTCGATGCATTATGTCGCTAGTTGCAATGATTTCTTTAGGAGCTACTTGTCGCCATTTCTATGTGCTGAGTTACCATGATGAATGGCTATGCCTTTATTTCCACATGTAGAGGTTATGCCCTAATTTTTGCCTAAACCGAAGAATGGCGGGCTATCATTTTTCACCCTAATTTTTGCATAAACCGCCTTTTCAGGTTTTCAGTTTATCGGGTTGCCTTAACTTTTGCCTGGATTACTCTTTCGGGTTCTTAACACAGCAGGCCCTTTTTTTCTTTTTTTGAATCTTTTTTTTGTTGACTTTCGCTTTTCTCACCTTGCCCCAGTTTACAAGAGAAGGTGAAATATTCTGGATCTATTTGTTTGTTTGCAAGCTTTATCTCTCTAATTCTACTCGATTGTCTTAGTCGTGCGCTGGACATCACTTTGATGTTTCATACATGTGATGGTTTGAATCATATATGAACATTGGTCGCAGGGATTAGGGTACGTAATACTCCCACTTGACGTGTACCAAGGGCACGCACTAAGTCCTTTGTGGACTAATGCGTAGGGGATTCCTTCCAACCTTATTACTCCATTGTGGTGAGTATCTTTCCTAGGTGGGGGGCCCTCTCTTACTAAATGGGGGTAGATGAGGTCGTACTGTCTTTTGTGATTTTAAGAAAATCATTGGGTATCCCTAGGGGAAGTATCTAGGGTTGTCTTGATATATGCAGGGCTAAGTCTAACAGGGTTACAATTGATGGTAACCACGCATTATGTACTTAAGCCCAAGAACCCTAATCGAGTTTAGGAGCCATTTTCCATGTTTAATAAACTAAAACCTAGTGGCCTTAATCAAGTCGACTAGATTATATTGTACTATGCACGGCTGGGGTGTCCCAACTTTGTGCCCCTACACGAACTCGAGTCAAGTTCTAGAGACATGTTATTGAGAACACCTTGGTTCTGGGTATGGATACATGCAGATGCTATGCAGTGAACCCTAACGATTCCAAATTCAAATGACTTTCATTATTTCATCTTCAATTTATTTTAGGAAAAAAACCAATTATAAAAAGAATATTTTCACCAGCAGAGCCACCACTGTGAGTGGGCGGACCTTTTTGTGGATCTTTTGGATCGCCGATGGGATTGGCACGACCAATACGAGACTCCCAGATTTTAATGCAGGAAGTCACCGCTAGAGCGCGGGGCTCGTTGTATATGTGAACACACTTGGCATTTCTAACTGGATAAAAGGGGTCGAGGACTCCTTTGGGGATTAGCCTTTTTATTGCGAAAGCAGGGTCCCTATTTTATACGATATTAGCATCGCCACCCAGATCAGTTCTTCTAGGAAATTAGTGGTATAGCTGATCCGGGTAGGATTCCTATGCCGATAAAAGAGAGATTCTAATTTCGGATAAAATAATTACTTGCTACTTGAATTTGGATAAAGCATATTTTTATTATGAAAAATCTTTTGTTATAATAATGGATTCATAATTAAAAAGAGATGAGTTGAGAGATACGACCTTTGCGGGCCTTGCCCTTGGAGCGAAGGTCCAGGTAGGGGCTTGCTACTTCATATTGAAATAGTAATTAAAATGCATGATTGAAAGTAATGTTTGACCCTCAGTTACCTTTCAAGTGTCCTGAAGGCCGGTACATGCTAGAACCGAATGATTGAGAGATTAAGGGTTGAGAACCTTGAGATTTGAGGAGACAGTTTATAACTAAAGCCCGACGAGAGTAATAGACTATACCGTGGTATAGTTGGTGTTTGAAGGTCAATATAAGGAAGGTTTGTGGCTAAAACCCATCGACGATATTGAACTTAGTATCGGGATGGTGTTTGGAGGACAATATGAGGATGGTTTATAGCTAAAGCCCGTCAACGATATTGAACCATAGTATCGGGGTTGGTGTTTAGGGAATAAGGCTAGGCCAGCTTATGACTAAAACTTGCCGAGTGAAGGGTTCTATACCTAAGTATAGTTTTGGTATAAAGGAAGGGCTTTTTGCTATGGTTTAGGGAATCCGCAAAAAGGAAATTTTTAGAGAGTTTCACATATTTTTTTTCTCCATTGGAACTTGTTGGAAATGAGCAGGGATCGCATTCTTTTTATAGGATTTTTGGCAGCGTCGATCGACACATCTAGGGCGGTTGTAGCTTCGCTGAGTCATCACTAGACTCGACGCGTGTCCAATGACAGTTGATCGACGCATCTCAGAGTGTTGATCGACACATGTGTAGGTTTGGTGAGTCATCGCTAGACTTGACACATGTCAGCAGCAATTAGCGTCGATGGACACATATGAGAACCATCGATCGACGCATATCCAGCCGTTGGATTTTTTTGAAATTTTGACAGGTGGTTCCTAATACACAGGGCTAACTTTTTACCGTTGGAAATTTTATTTGGTCTACTATAGAAATTTTGTAGAAGGCAGAAGTTCGGACATGAAATTATTGGTTTGGGGTTCTTTCCTTTTAGGATACTTTGAGGATTATTCAAGGGATTTTGGACAAGGAAAGAAACATTCAATTCATAGCACTTTCGACATTCGGACACCTATGTGAATAGGTATTAATCAGCATCAGGCCGGACAAATCGTGCTCACAACGTCCTCTTTGAAATATCACACACTGCAACCATATTACGTCCTCTTATCAAAATAAAAAGGGAAGTGGTTCATGAGTTATGAATGAATGTAAAATTCTCGATTGTTGTTTATTGGAGATTCATTAAAGAATGGGGATGAATGATTTTATAGAGAAATGATTTAATAATTTTGATAAAATTGTACGAAGAAGATGGTATTTTTGACATAAAATAAAGAACAAGGACTTAAATGAAATGTCTACAATGACTTTTTTAAACTTTTACAACAAGCGCCACATTTCGATTCGTGATAGGTTTGAATTTTTCAAATATGACATGCGGCGCCGTGTGTTGTGTACTCTCCTGGGGTGTGATTGGTTTTGTTGTGTTGAGATGGCTAGGATTGGGATTCTCTAAAGTAACTTTAGAGTAAAGTTAGAGAGATATAGGGTGTGAAGTAGTGAGAGAAAATTTTTTTAGTGAAGTGTGTATTAGATCATAGCCCTTCAAAATGGCATGTAAGGCTAGGATGAGCTCAACTTTACTCTAAAGTTGATTTTGAACTTTAGAGAATCCTAATCCAGATGGCTAATAGATGCATAATTGCCAAGTTCAGGGAGGTAATAGGTCCTTTTGAAAGTTGAGGCAAGCGATAGGCTATTTGAGCCAAATACAGGCGAGTTTTTATGTATCCTCATATAATTACGTCCATGATTTATGTCACCATAATTTTGAGTATACATTAAGTCTATGATTATGTCAACATAATTTTGGGTAAATTTGATTTGTAAAAGTCACATAAAAGAATGGTAAAAAGTGTTCTTGGTGATGCAAACCCACCAAAGAAAGCGAAAAAAGAGCAAAAAGGTAATATTTTCTGATATTTCATTCTCTAAAGGTTGCACTCAAATATAAACATTCTACTTACCGAAAGCATTTTTTTCATACAATGGATGATATATTAGAAGTTTATTCTAAAAAATGTTCCAAACAACATAAATTCAATAGCAGAAAGGTTTACTCAGGGACATCCTCTATAAAGGCTACATTCATATTAATGTTTTTGATGTCTAGGGACAATGCACCAAGTAATCCTCGATAATCATTATCTAACGTATTTAGAAGTGTTGTTACAACCAAATTACAGACACCCTTTTCTTCATTAACAACATCAACTAATAGATGCACATTCCGACATAGGGAGTATTTCTCTAAACTTCTTTTAAGTCAAAAGCTCCTTATAAGGAGAAAAGTAAAAAGTAGGCTACTTTTTTTCTTTTCTCCTTATAAGAAGCTTTTAAGTTAAAAAAAAAGTGAGAAACACTTCAACTTATAAGTTGTTATCTTCTTATAAGTATCTTTTAAGTAATAAGTAATAGTTAGAAGTTTGGAAAAACACCCTCGTAGTTTCATATTAGCAACAGTTTCTACTTTTTTTACTCATCCTTGTTGGCTGAGAATCTAACGGCGTATATTCTACATTGAACATTACATGAGACAAAATGTAACAAGGAAGTTTACTTTTAGTTTAGATCGATGCTTCGATCATTGGACAAGGAGGTCATTAGGCATCACCTACATCATTGTTTCTTAGTAGAGTAAAAATTTCAGCTTTATTCATCAAGAGAAGGAATGTTTTATTCATTCTTTTTTTAATAAAGTAGAGTAGTACGGGCTCCATGGAGTGGGAGCTACCCAACCCCGAAGAAATCCACCGAGCTCAAATATATAAATGAAAAGAAAAATAGAATGTGTAAGAAGGAAATAAAAATGACAGAAAATCAATACTTTATCAAAGAAATAATTCTCTCTGGAAGCAAGATCAAAACGATGGAACAGAATTCCACCACCAACTCACACTTGAAGATCAGCCATAGTAAGCAACTGCGTCTGCAATACGGTTCCCTTCTCGATAAATATGATCCACTTGTAACTGTATATTGTCCAATTCTCCAAATCAGTCCAGCCATAATTGTTCGGCCACGAGACCATCCGACTTACGAATCTAAACATATGAATGTTTTATTCATTCTTATCGTGAATGAAATCATGCATGAGATTAATTATGAATTATGCAATACATTGGTAGATCCTAAAATTTAATATAGTCTTTCTCGTCGGCGACATTCCACACTAATGATGTTTTTTTTCTTGAATATGTATGCACATAGCATTTTTATTAATTAATTAAAAATTAACTTTTACGTACATATATTTTTCCTTTAAGATCATAACAATTAATCTTAGTTAGATCCATATATCCACAACAAGAAATCACTTTTCAACTCCAAATTAATTTCAAATCAATGAGGCGACAGTAAGTGGCGGCGTACCACTTCAGTAATTTTATGTAAACTCATTAATTGTAATTCTGCTTTATATGAAATAATTAAAAAAAATTAATATCCTTCCTTTTTTCTCAATCTATCATATCTAAACTCATTAATTATAATTTTATTTTATTTAAAATAATTAAAACAATAAAATCTCCTTCCTTAACCAAAATATGCAAATAATTTTTGTTAAAATAATTCAAGTTTAGCTCATCAAATATATTCTCGTGAGAATACTCTTCAGACTCTTCAATAGTTGGACTTAAATTTAAATTCATAACTTCATTTATTTCAAATAAAAACTAAGATATTCATACAATTTAAAACATACATACTATTATTTTTATATTGGTAACACAATTCCAAAGTAGTGTCAAATCAGGAATTTAAATATTATATGAATAATTAGACTAAATAAAATTTAGTCTATTAAAGTAGAAATCAACTTGATTTTCAGAAAACTAATGAAGCTTGAAACCATATATTTCAATTTTCTAATGAACAAAAGTTTCGACAAGGAACTTGACCCACAACCTAAACATATTGCATTCAAAATAGTTAGGTAACCTCGATTACTCTCAACGAAAGACGTGCGTATATATTTCATATTCACGTTATCATATATATTTAAACAATTCCAATTAAAAATTGAGGACTCTAAATTGATAAATGTGAAAACAAATTTATACAATCTATTTTAAATTATTGAATCGCTATAAAAGAAATTCAAAAGAAACGTAAACTGGCAGAAAATTTTAAGAAAAAGGTAACGATTTAGTTGATTATTTAAACAAATCTTGGGATGGAGAGATTAGAGGGAGGATCAGAAAAGTTAAATAGAGAAATAAGCGGTACATAGGAAAAGCAAATGTTTTAAGTTACGAAAACAAGACTTTATTTAATGTTAAATTTTTTATATCAAATATAGTTTCTAATTAAATGGGAAGATTTATTGTACATGCCATGTACATAATCCTCATTGTATAAATTGTTCTATGGTGCAGTTAGCTCGTTCTCACTTGCATAATGGAAACCGATATAGTCTACCATTTCATTTACAATAAGTTACCAATGGGGTCTGATCCAAGTGGTAAGCGGCTTGATATAACTTAAGGAATGAGTCAAGTTCGAATCTTGTGAATGTAGAAAATTTCAATGGGAAGACTCACCTACTATAGGCAGGGGCAAGTGAACTAGGTCGGCAACAAAAAGAAAAGAAACTGAAAAGATTCAACTCTGCAATTGTGAACCTAGAAGCAGCTTTTCTATTTCCACCGGGACAACTCCGCCTTGCCTACTTAACCAGTCCCCATGGGATGCTATTCCCTTTTCTACCGATTCCGAGTTTGGAATTTGAACCAACAGCTACACCAATAATAATAATATAGTAAAACCATAAGCTGGGGAAATATTAACAGCAAACTGATATTTCTAAAGCCTTAACTTACTTGGTGAAAGGTTGTAATGGGAATTCTTGCTCTGCAATCTTGGCAATACTTGGTTGTCAGCAGGATATCTTCCTGTGTGTCAGTCTCATCCAGTTATAAAAACTTGTTTAGAAACCAAAGTTTGGTTCAATAGTCCACCAAATCAATGATAAAAAAAATTGTATTTCCTAAAACTCCTCTGGAGCAGGAAGATACGTGGCTGAGAAAAATCATGATGGCATTTTGTTACTATTGTCAACCATGAGGATTCTTTTATTTCAAAAACTCTCAGTACATTTTAGTTAATTTTAGTCATACATTAAATTTTAATGATCCAGATTTTAGTGCAGCCACAAACCACTAAAACTGAATCTGGATCATTAAAACTCAATGAATGGTTGAGATTGAATAAAATGTACAACTTTAAAGAGTTTGAACTTTAGAGAATCCAAATCAGTGGATTTGTCAATTAGGTTTTTTTTTTGTCATTTCTCAGCTTTCTTTTTAAATTTTACCTACCAAACATATGCTTAAATATTCATTTGCAATTTCGGAATTTACTTTGGAAAAATGATTTGATTTTTTTCTTATGCATCTAAAATTTATTTCTTGAAAAATTAGTTTACTCTTTTTTTTTTTATCATCCTTGTTGGCTAAGATTTAGAGGTTATATTTTAAGATAAAGAAAGACAAAGGAAAGTACCATTTTCTCCGGATATAAGATATTTAAATAATTTATATACTTATTTGACTTTATGAATCAATCAATTTTTATCTATTATACAATCCTTAATAATTCTATCAAATACTATCATTCAAATCACCATCATCTTGTTCCCTTTCGTTTCATTCTTTTTTTTAGCAAAAGCTGAAGCCGGTAATCCGTGTCCGAATATATTAAAATAGAAATGAAAAAACATGTAAAATAAGAGAAAAGAAAAAGAAAAAGCTTAATACAAGAAATTGCTGACAAGAAGTAAAAATATAAAACATGCCACATACATTGCCTAAGAAACCATAAACTAATGGGACCAACACCAGTTCCAAATGAAGTGTCTGCTGCCTCAAATCTGAACTCACGAATAGAAGTGTGACCTGAAAGTTGATAGATCCTGAAGCTTAATGTATATCCAGAAACATTTCTTTATTACGATATTTCTTTATTTGAATATGTCTTGAAGCATAAGCATGTGTCATTCTTATTAATTAATTAATTATTTAAAATAAACAACCAGGTAAGATATTTTTTTCTTTAAAATCTTGACAATCTTAAATAGACCATATCCATATTAACATTAAAACAACGAGATATTGACATTTATATTATTTGCAGACAGTTTTAGTTGAAAACGTTGTGGTTCTGGTCTTCGTTTTCATTGAGACTCTAGTTCTGCAACTTTTTTTCATCAGCTTCGCAAGATTTGATGGTTAAAAATCTGCTTTTTCAACGATTCATGATGTTAGATCGGTCAGGGTTATGGCAGATCTAACCCAAAGGAGGCTTCTTTTTTATTTTTCATTAGCCTCCTCCGCCTCATCACCACCGTACAGATTGCTCCTGTGCAGTGAAAGCCGCCGCCGCTCCTCTCGCCGATCTCCACTACTGCTCACTGCGGCCGCCTCTCCTCTCGCCAATCTCCACCTCTACTCAATTCAAGAAGTCACTAGTCTCAACGCCGCCGCCGCTCCTCTCGCCGATCTCCACTACTGCTCACTGCCGCCGCCTCTCCTCTCGCCGATCTCCACCTCTACTCACTGTCGCTACTCCCCCTCTCACCAATATACACTACTACTCACTGGCTCTGTTGCTCCTCTCGCCGATCTCCACTAGTGCTCACCGCCGCTGCTGCTCCTCTCGTCAGTCCTTCCTCTAACTTTGTGATGGAGAGGACAGATTATGGCGGTTGATACGCCGGTCGCCGGAGTTAATTCCGGTGGTGTTGTGAAATGAGAGGAGGGATTCGTTTGAAGGGGAAAGGATTATATAGTTTAAAGTCCTGTGTTGAAGGGTCAAAAGTATGGAGACATGGCGATTTCCCAACCACCGCCATCGCCGACGCTAAGGCGAACGCAACCACCTCACTAACCCTGCCCACCACCGTACTTTCTGCTGCCAACCAACACCTATCCTTCAGCACCGATCATCACCCTTCCCCTTCGGTCCCCGAAATCAAGATCGCCCCCAGTTACGCTAGGTGCACCGATCTATTCCAAACCAATCTGATTCTTATTAACAGCCTAGCCTTACTAAAGCCTACTTTGAAAACTTCCCAAACCAGCATGGCGTCGTGGAGATAAGACGCATTTTCGAGAAATTTGGTGTGTTTGGCCGAGTTTATGTTGCCAGAAAAAGGAACGTCAAGAACCTGAATTTTGGTTTTATCGAGCTTGATGGTTCGCTGTCAGTACATGAGGCATTATACAGGCTGAATTCTATTATTATTGGAACGATACGGCTCTGTGCTCCTCTCGCCGATCTCCACTACTGATCACCGCCATCGCTAGCTCCTGTTGAGCAGATTACCCAGAAAAGAAGATATGTGTTCCGAGACTCTCATCGGGATAATCGTCCCTACGCGGCAGTGGTATCTAACAACAAAGATTCAAATACGGTCAAGAGTAGGGAGCAAACAAATGGGGGAGTTGATCCGAATAGGCCTGTTACTGCCCCACTAGATGGTAAGCTACTAATTCAGTCGGTTCCTTGGAAAAGTAGGTCGAGTATTATTCGTCTCAAGAATATTTCTCTTATTAGGAACATTGGTGAGTTAATGTGTGACTATGGATTTGATGTGGATTTTGTGGCCCCAATTGGGGGTGTGTCTATGGTAGTGTCATTTCCTACTGTGGAGTTGTTATAGGATTTCTTGAATAGGGAGTGGGGATCGATGAAACATATTGTGGATTCGGTTCAGCCCCTAGCATCGGAGTTTGCCTCGGGTGAGTGTATTATGTATGTAGACTTTATGGGTATCCCCTCATCTATTATTGGGGAGACATTGGGGAGAGAATTAGTGACTAGATTCGGTCGTGTTGTTATGGTGGCTAGTAATTTGGACCGACCGGATAGGCTGGATGTGGTCTCATATTTGGTGTCGGTTCCTTTGGATACCCTTAGCAGGAATCTTAAGCTGTGTATTGGCGAGAGAGAGGCTCTAGTTTATATGAGCTTGCGCTAGGGTGTGGGGTGTGAGCATTGCCAGGAAAATAATTCAGAGGTCTCTAGTGAATCAACTGAGACGAATTCGATGTCGAGGCTGTCGTAGAGTTTGGAAAGTCATAGTTAGAGAGTTAGCAAGAATGCGGAGAGATCTGGCAGTTATGAGTTTGTTGGTCTGGGTGATGAGCAGGTTAACCAAGGCTCGGGAAATTCAATAGGGAGTATGGCTTTGGTAATGGCTGGAAATTCAGATTCATCTGGACCGGATATCCTAAATATGAATAGGGTCCTGCTTAGAACTCACGATAGCAAACCACGTGAGAATGAGGAGCTATTGGTTGTTTGAGTAAGGGAAAATTGGATATTTTTAAGGAGTAGGACTAGAGTAGGCTGGTGAAGATCATGGAGGACCAGCAAAAATAAACGGGATTCGGCGAATCGAGGTTTTGATTATGATTTTTATTATGTCGTTCAATTTTTTATGTTGGAATTGACGTGGTGGGCTGCTAAATGGGGCCAAGCAATGTTTTATCCAGTCTTGCAGCGGCAGTGGTATTTACAGGTGATTATTTTAGTAGAAACCAAAGTGGGTAGTGTTTTGGCCTAGGCCGTTAGAAAAATGTGGGGCACAATGACTTTCTTTTTCATTGTATTCCTGCTCAAGGGTTATCGAGAGGGATTATTGTGTCATGGAATTCGCGGTTGATTCAAGGGGCATGATGATCACGAGTGAGAGATTGTGTGTTATTCATGTTGTGATTAATCAGGTTAAGTTTGATCTTATATGTCTGTATGGGCCTGTCAACTGCGGTGAAAGGAACCAGATGTGGGAGCAATATTGAACTGGAAGTTTAAGAGGAAGAAACAAACAATCAGTTGATTGACCCATTCTAGATATACAAGAAAGTGTGATCCAAGAGCACCCTGTCGAAACACAACCATTCCAAAGATCAGGTCGTGTTCATAAAGGTCCCGATAGATATGGTTTTATCATCACTAATGATAAGGAACTATATCTTATGGAGGATGATGAAGTAAGGACATATGATGAGGCAATGAAGAGCTCAGATTCTGAGAAATGGCTAAAAGCCATGAAACTAGTATTGGATTCAATGTATGAGAACCAAGTTTGGAATTTGGTTAAGGTATCGCAAGAGATTAGACCAATTGGGTGCAAACGGGTCTTCAAGAAGAAGACTGACATGGACGGTAATGTAATTACCTATAAAGCAAGGTTGGTTGTGAAAGGTTATAGTCAATGTGAAAGTATCGACTATGATGAAACTTTCTCACCAGTAGCCATGATTAAATCCATAAGGATACTCCTCACTATTGCTGCTTATTACGATTATGAGATCTAGCAGATGGATGTTAAAACAACATTCCTAAATGGGGATTTAGACCGGGATGTGTATATAACACAACATGAGGGTTTTACATCTCAGAATGGCTCAAAGGTATGCAAGCTACAAAGATCCATTTATGGACTTAAGCGGGCATCCAGGAGTTAGAATATAAGGTTTAATCAGACAATCTGTGAACTGGATTTTTGTCCAAACATTAATAAGCCTTGTGTTTATGAGAAGGTTAGAGGGAGTGCAGTCATTTTCTTAATATTATATGTCGATGACATTTTACTAATAGGGAACGATATTTCTTTTCTTTAAAATGTTAAAGTATGGTTGTCAAGAAAATTCTCCATGAAAGACCTTGGCGAAGGAGCATTTATACTAGGTATAAAGATCTACAGGGATAGATCCAAGAGGCTATTAGGTCTTTCTTAAAGCACATATATAGACAAGGTATTGAATAGGTTCAAGCTTGAGCATTAAATGAAAGGTTATCTCCGGATGACAAATGGGATTAACCTATTTAAGGCTGAGTGTCTGAAGATAACTCAGGAAATAATGCGCATGAAGGATATACCCTATGCATCCGCTATAGGATCCATCATGTATGTTATGATATGTACTAGGCTAGATGTCTCTCAGGCTTTGAGCTTTACAAGCAGATATCAATTAGATCCAGGTTAAAAGCACTAGATAGCCGTTAAGGCAATCCTTAAGTACTTGAGAAGGACTAAGGATGAGTTCTTGATTTATGGAGAAAGTGACCTCACAATTAGAGGTTATACAGACGTGAGTTTTCAATCTGACAAGGATGACTTTAAGTCTCAGTCAGGTTTTGTGTATGTGTTAAATGGAGGGGCGGTATGCTGGAAGAGTTCCAAGCAAGAAACTACTGCTGATTCAACTGCGGAATATGAATACATTGCTGCATGCAAAGTAGCAAAAGAAACTATCTGGTTAAAGGGATTTATTAGTGATCTCGGTGTGTGTGAGCTCGGGATTTTGCAGTCCCTCTCACGAGATGAAGATGACGTGTACCCGATTTTAATGCCCCGAGATAAAAGTTCTCTTTAGAATTTTTATTACCAAAATAATATTCCTTGTGAATTTTATACTTGGCAGAATCTATTTCGGCGTGACCAATAACTCATCTGGTAGGAGCTTGAACCGATAATTTGCACCCAAATAATAAATACTCATTAAAAATTCATTAAAAATTAAAAAGATGCCTTTCTACCCACTATTAAACCACTTTTGACGACTTTTTAGGCTCCTAGGCCCACTGTCTGTCGGTATACTGGAGGCTGATGCCACCAGCGGCATCAGCCATGCTATCGGTGATATCACCATATTGTCGGTGGCATCATCCATACCACCGAAGGCATCGCCATGTCATCGGCAGTATGGCCCGAAGCGGGTCCCTATACAGACAGCCTTTCGGCCACTTTCGGTGGAATTAGTCAAAAAGGTCTAAAAAACCACCCCATTTCACCTATAAAAACACACCTTGAGCTGCAATGAAGGGGGGAGAACCACCTAAGGTTAGAGGTTTTAATATTAGAATGAGAAAATAGATTTTAGTGAGATAAGAATTAGATAAGGAAGAAAAACAAGGATTCTAATCCGTTTTTTCCTGGTTTTTCTTCTTTGAATTCTCTGATTGTGAGCTTAAAATCAGTAAATCCTGTAGTTAAAATCAATTTAATTGGACTGTGAAACCCGAAACACTTAAATTTACTACTAAATCATCGTAACAATCTCCTCGGAGGCGTTTCTTTTCGATTCACGAAGAGGTGGATTCAGGATCCCGAGGTAAAAATTCTGAGTCTCATAGCTCTTTTGCATTAATATTACTAAGTTGTGTTGATTTTTTGTTCATTTATGGAGTTCCCGGTCGTTTTTCACTATTCCATGTTGCTGTTGCAAGAAATTGAGGTCGCTGGAGACATGCAATGTCACCGGCGATATCACCCATGTCACCAAAGACATCGATGATACCGTCGGTGGCATCACATTCCCTAGAGACTTCACTTTCTTGTGGGACCCTTTCTTTATGGTACTCAGAAAGCCATGTAACCTGCTTGCATACTGATGTCACCAGCGACATCAACCATGTCGCCGGCGGCATCACTTGCGTCTTTGGTGGTATGACTTTCTAGACAGCAGTTTTATTTTCATTTGTTCCGTGATTAGTTTATTGTCCAAAACTAGGATGTATAGTGTAACGAGGGAGGTCCAAAACCTTCCAAAAATTAACTCCACCCCATAATATGTGGAATTTTTTTACTTATAATCCTGTTAAAGCAAATATCAAATCCAAAATTTAGTTAAAAATGGAATTTCCTGCAAACGCTGTTCGAATCTCATTTTAGCCATCCAATCGGGCTTTATAATATGGTAAATAAAATATGTCATATCCGTGCTAACTATCTTCTACAGGTAGATGTAAATCGAACATTTAGGTATTTTATTTATCGTATAGAAAAATGTACAGGACCTAGAAGCTTTGTAATAATTTTATTTTCTGCGCTTATTTTTGAATGGTTGTAAATATTTTATTCATCATTTCAATTGCTTGATAAATGCGAAAATAATAAATAACTGAAAACATAAATAAATAGGTTGAATTGAACCGATTAAGAAAGAATGAAGTATCTTAAGTTTGCCTAATGAAAAATAGATAACATCATCCAAATTCAGAATCTCTATTTAAGGTATGGTCCAACCACTCGGTGGGAAATTGTACCAAAATTTCCCGGTTGAGCTGAACCGGGTGGTGACTCTATTTTAAGCACGGGATTTCGATCTCGTATCCTTTGAGCATTAAAATGTGCAAAACCATTTTCCAATCAAATCATATGCATCCCCCGTCATCTAAACTAGGATGCCGCCACGCAAAACGTCGTCCGCTTATAGTGGCGACTTTGTTAGGGAATGATCTCTTGAACTTTCTTTTAATAAAGTTTAAAAGATTTTGATGATGTATTGAAATCATTGGCCAAATTAAATCTTCATTCTTTTTTGTAACATTTTATCCTTACGCGTGTAGATAGTTCAGTAATTTTTAGGTGCCCTATTGTACCCGAGAAGCTCGCAAAGTGTCACTCATGCCCTGTTGGAATTGAGGATGCCTAGTGAGTGGATCACTCATTTTAACCAACAAGTAAACTCCTACAATCACACCTGTTTGGGAGTGGTTGAGTAAAGTGGAATCAAGGTAAACGAGAACCTTCTACATCAACAACCCTATACCAAAGCCGTGCTAGAAAAAGCCTTAGCACATCATTCCCTTAGGGTCACCAGAATAGATAAAATAATTGGGACGCACTCCTTTCACCATTACCGGTGAAGAAGCCAAACTCCATCCTTCCAAAAAGGTGTTACATGGGAGTCATAAGGTTGGAAGAGGGACGATTTGCATGCTATGTGCTCCGTGATCATGCACCCCCATGCATCGGCTTCCATAGCCAGAAAGGAAGCAACTTACCCTTACTACTTCCGCTTATGGAAGAAGTTTAGCACCACAAGTAGGACTTCTCTTGTACCTCTGTTACGCCACCACATATCATTATGTATGATGTGATATACAAACGTCCCACATATGTTAGAGGGATAAGCCATCACATCATCTCTAACCATATCTATGTGCAGCCATATGACAATGAAAGGCATGCATACCATCCATACCACTCACAAACCCATTCATGGTCTGATCCACTACCTACCATTTCAGCTACGAGGAGGTGGACTAATCATCGCACCCCGGTTTGGAAGAGGATAGAACACCTCTTAATTCATCATCCCCTTACCCCGATTGTCATCACGGAAGTTGAAGGGATTCCACACACCGATTCCAGTGGGGAGTCAGATTTAGAATAAGCTCAATTAAGCCAGAACACTTCTCAACTAGCCATGTCTTTTCCAAGGAACGAAGGGACCCATCCTGCTGAAGAACCCTCTAATCCTACTTCCAGCTCGGAATAAGATCCCAGCCACCGCCTGGCTTTGACTTTGCCAGTGCTATGGCACAATTCTTGAATTCGGATGCTTTTCGGGCTTCTATCCAAACTAGTGTTCAGGCTGCCATTAAGCAAGCTCTCGAAGATAGAAATTTTGATGGAGTATCGGCATCTGATATTCAGGCCCAGAATGGTTCGGCAGAGATGTTGACTAGTCTGGTAGGGATAAGACCTTTTGCACCTATTTTTCGATCAACCCAACCTATGGCGAGCCCGTTCCAGTTTGGGCAAGCTTCGGCTTTCCTATCAACTTTGATTGTTCCATCAACTGTGCCTTTTAATCCAAGATCCTTCACCCAAAGTCCTACCCCTCCAGTATTTACTCACCAATACCCAACTTCTCAGCCACTGCCCTCTTTCACTCCTTCGCAGTTCATTGTAACTCCCAAGGGCACCACGTACCCCCAAAATCCTTTTGCCAGCCAATTGACCATTCCCTCTCGGCTACCTCCGACACTCAACAACCAGGTCACGCGACCGCCGGGCATGACATTCGAGGTAGCCGCTTTTTTTTGACAAATGATAACTTTCCAAACTGTCAGTGACTAGGTCGCATATTCTCCGGACACGACACCCAAAACCCTAGCTATCCCTCATAAACCGGTCAACGACTAGGTCACGCAACCTTTGGGCATGACACCCGATATCCAAGCTTACATCAACAACCTTATCACCACCAAGAAATCTAAAAGAGACAAAGACTGGGTCCCTGATAATTTCACTATGCCGAGTATGGCTCATTATGATGGTTCTAGAGCACCTGCCTCTCACATTATAATGTATGATAGAGTAATGCGCATGAAGAAGTTAAGTGATAAGGTGCTTGCTAAAATGTTTCCTTGCTCCCTTTGGGGCCCTGCCCTCAAATGGTATCACACCTTACCGCAGCATATCGTCATCAACTGGAGTCTTTTATCTAAGGCATTAAAAGTACATTATGGTTTTAATATTATGATGGAAACAACCCTCCAACACCTTGAGAGGCTCCATCGAATGCCCAACGAAACTTTCAATCAATACTTCAATCGATGGATGTCAACTCAGGTCTTAATGAAATCCAAGCTAAGCCTTAAGGAAATGATTGTCAGACTCCTTGAAGGGTCTCTCCCTCTGTTCCGTAAAGAAATGGCTACCAATTCTTTTCCATCCTACAAAGCTATATTCGAGAAAGCCGAGAAAATTGAGTGTGAGACAGAATGTGAAAAGGCCGAGAGAGCGAGGAAACTGTGGTTTAGAAAGAATGAAGCCCAACCCTTAGCCCTGGTGCCAGCTAAGCCTAAAGCACTGGCTGCAGTTCAAGTTGTTTCTCAAACCCCTGCCGCGCCCCTCGTAATCGCCTTATCTCCACTGGCAGTTGACATAATTCAGCCTCCTTGCCCCTCCTTTGTCTTGGCTAACCCTTATAACCTCCCCCTACGGGTCATCTTCCAATTTTTAAGCAAAGCGGGTTTTATATAGTCCTTTCAAGAATACAAGCCACCTAGGCCTGAGGATAAAAACAACTTCTGTAACTATCATGTTCAGGTAGGACACGAAACCAATAATTGCAAAGCCCTGCTCTCAACAATTCAATGCTTGGTTGGCGAAGCAAAGATCGTTGAACCAGACAGAGCTCCAAGCACTATGAATAATCCTTTACCAAATTTTAGGGACAAGGTTGGCATGGTCCAGTCTGATTTATCTGAAGCCACAATCTTTGATCTCCTTGCTCAAAGGTCGGATAATGATAACTCTATCTTAGTCATCGGTTTGGGTCTCCCATCTTATTCGGTCTTTGATCTAATTAGTCAAGCCAATTCGGGGGTCAATTCTATCTAGAAGATGGAAATTGATCCAAACCAGACCAACCAAGAGAACCGCAGGTCTAAACCATTCGTGGTAAGAAGAATGAGAAAACCACTGTTTAGCGTGGATTCCTTCGTTTCGAAGAAGGACTACTTTGATAGTGATGAGGAATCGGTTAAAGAGACTAGGGCCATAAGCACCGAATTATTCAAGGTTGATCAAAATGAACTTTTTAGCGTGGATGAGTATGAACTTCAAAACCCAGATTCGGACTTTGAGGAATAATAGTATCTGTATGAAACACGAGCCACTAAGAGTGTCTTACTTGGTGATGTCCTTAACATTACCCGAAGTGGCTGCGTATATCAGCCTGAAGACCGATATCTCCGCTTATGCTGAGACCCGGTTCCTGGTATGATCGGAACAACCGCCAGACCCCCATCTCCACCTCCACCTGTCCCGACTAGTCTCGAGGTTGACCCTCTCATTACCTAGCTAAAAAACACCCAACCCCAATACAGTATTTGGCAGCTAGTAATCGACTTTGAAGGGCATCGTTAGGGCTTGATTAAATGACTCCTCAATTTAGAAGCTAATCTGGCCACCTCGGTCGTTGAGATATGTGCCACAGTTGGGGAAGGCATTCCCCCGAGAAAAGGGCCTCAAATCATAACAGGGCATTATTCATCCGAATCCAAGTCCTCAATAATCCCATGTGTCATGGTGGACGATGGCTCCGCTCTAAATCTGTGCCCTCTAAAAATCCTTCCTCATCTAGGACTGTCAGAAGAGATGCTTGAAAAATCCAGCACAGTTATTAGAGCGTATGATAATTCAAAGCGCAATGTAGTTGGGACCTTTGAGGCAGAAGTCACTGTGGGTGGCATGACAAGCAATGTGCATTTCACTGTACTTGACATTCCTATCACCTATTCTCTGTTGCTTGGCTGACCATGGCTTTAGGGTTTAAGCACTGTTCCCTCCATAGTACACTAAAAAATCAAGCTTATTCATGAAGACAGAATGGTAACTATAGAGGCCAATCCTGCCTCCGTTATGGCTGTTATGGAAGCCAAAGCTAGTTTAGAAAAAGGCCTTCAGATTGCCATGACTAGCAAAGCTCAGGAGTCTCCTCCCCTTTGGCACAACTGCCTTCATGCAGGTATGGGTAAACTGATGAAGAAATCTAGTTACAAGCCTGGCAGAGGTGGAGGAATACATGAGCAGGGAATTATTGAAGCATTGGAGCTAAAAATCTTTGCCCATTGAGCTAGATTGGGATATAACCCTAGAAAAGCCTATCGCTGCATCCCCTCCTACTAGTGCCACATGGTCACTATCTTTGAAATCTAAGGTAAGAGTCCTTACAAGGGAGAGCCTAAGTCGATTGAATATGGCGGAAAAATGTGGCCCGACTTTGAGATCTTTAAAGATGTCTACCACTTCGAGACTGGTTGCATGATAGTTTCAGCTGAACCCAGGCCCGCTGAGCTTGATACACCTATCAATATGGTTTCTGATAATGCTAAGGGAAAATGTAAGAAGCATCCAGAAAATGAGCCTGAAGGAAGTAGCGAAGAGTCTATCGATCTAGAAATTGAAAATGTTGTGGCAACCGTAACCAAAGCTATGGCGCTGCTAATGACGAAAGGCTGGAAAGGTGGGAAAACTGGGGAAGAAGATGCTATGATAGCAATAACAGGAAAGCTCGCCAAGGCTCTCACCGAGAAAGCCAACCTATCCAAAGGATCATCACTCACTAATGCCCAAAAGACCACTCTGGCACAAGACTTGGGTGCCATTCTGACAGGCAATATAGAGGATGCTCCTCCTGTTGATACTGCTACTGAAGCCCCACCACCTGTGGAGGAGGATATGGATGATGTAATTCTTAATATTTCTGATGTGTTTGATGCGAACAATGCTACTTACGAGGCTTTTAATGCAGTGATTAACTCTCATCCTGAAGAAAAAGTGAGATCATAAAAGTGCTTGAAGATCAAGTTAACGCTTTTGTTTGGTCATACAAAGACATGCATGGGGTTGATTGACAAATTGCTGAGCACAAAATCCTAACTGATCCTAAATTTTGGCCTGTCAAGCAGAAACTCCATCGGTTGAGACCCAAATGGGTAGATCTGGTTAAGGCAGAGGTTTTAAGGTTGATTGAAGCTCGATTCATTGAAGTTGTGGAATACCCGACTTGGTTGTCCAACATTGTCCCAGTTTCGAAGAAGGATGGTAGGGTCCGTGTCTATGTGGATTTTCGAGATCTCATTAAAGCCTCGCCAAAGGATGACTTCCCGCTCCCACACATCGATGTCCTAATTAATAATGCCACCAGGGCGGCTATGTATTCATTCATGGATGGGTTCTCAG
The DNA here is from genome assembly GCA_947683365.1 of Euphorbia pulcherrima. Taxonomy (NCBI): domain Eukaryota; kingdom Viridiplantae; phylum Streptophyta; class Magnoliopsida; order Malpighiales; family Euphorbiaceae; genus Euphorbia; species Euphorbia pulcherrima. Next base: position 32,551,908 of record CANTUS010000015.1, on the reverse strand, counting down.
GGTACAGTCAAATTCTCATTAATATTGCCGATAAAGTCAAAATAACGTTTATCACTGAATGGGGGGTGTATTGCTACAAGGTAATGCCGTTCGGGTTAAAAAATGTCGGGGCCACTTATCAGTGCGTTGTAACTGCCCTCTTACACCACATGATCCATAAAGAAATGGAAGTGTTTGTGGATGATATGATTGTAAAGTCCGCTACTCGAGAAGAGCACCCTGCTATTCTTGATAGGTTCATGACTCGTATTGAAAAGTATAACCTCCACCTAAACCCAAAGAATTGTGTGTTTCGGGTTACCTCCGAAAATTTTTTAGGGACGTAGTTAGCCAGAAAGGAATTAAGATGGATCCAGACAAAGCCAAACCCATTAGGGACATGCCTCCACCCAAGACAGAGAAAGAAGTCCGATCGTTTTTAGGATCCTTGCAGTACGTTAGTCGATTCATTGCTCGCCTCACTACTATTTGTGAACCCATCTTTAAGCTATTAAGAAAACAACAACTCGTAGTATGGAACGATCACTGCCAAGTGGCATTTGATAGAATCAAGGCGTATCTTGTTGATCCACCCATTTTGACACCCACCATCCGAGGGGAACCACTCATCCTTTATCTAGCTATCGAGGAAACTTCTGTCAGGGCCATGCTTATCCAGGAACATGTTGATAAGCATGAAAATACCATCTACTACCTAAGCAAGAAGTTATTGGATTATGAAACCCAATATTTGATTATGGAAAAGACCTGCACTACCATGGTTTGGCTCACTAAGAAGCTACGACATTATTTCCAATCTTATTGTGTCCAAGCCATGGCCAAGATTGATCCAATGAAATTTCTTTGTCAAACCCCTACTCTAGTTGGCAAATTGTCTCGATGTTTACTTCTCCTGTCTGAGTTTGGCATTGAATATGTGACCTGAAAGTTCATTAAAGGGTGGGTCGTAGCCAAGTTCCTAGCTAATCAACCCCTCAGCTCTATCTATAAGGAAAATTTGGAATTTCCTAATGAGTAGCTCGCCTCTGTTACAATCCTAGACAACGTCTAGACAATGTACTTTGATGGCACTATGAACCACCGGGGAGCAGGTCTCAGGGTCATCATCGTCACGCCAGATAATGAGATAATCCCATTGTATAAGCGTTTAGAATTCACTATCACCAATAATGGCGCTGAGTATGAAGCTTGTCTATTTGGCCTTGTGCCTCTTCTTCAGGTTTAGGCCTGCCGCATTTCTGTCATTAGGGATTCGGCTTTAGTCATCCATCAAGTTGTCAGAGATTGGAAAATTAAAGAGGAATCTCTCCGTCCTTATGTCAAGGCTATCCACGAATTGTCTGAGAGATTTACCTCTTGCTTATACCGACATGTCCCTCGGGATGAGAATCAAATGGCCGATGCTCTCGCCACTCTTACGTCCATATGGGAAGGACCTCAGAAACAGCCTGTCCGCCCATTGGTTATGTTGTCCACCAAGGTTCCATACTAGGTTCAATAAGCTCCTTTGATCCTTGCCATCTCATCCAAACCTTGTTAGTATTCTAACATCATCTTGTTCCTTCGGACTGGCCAATATCCCGAGGGTTCCTCTGACTCAGACCGCACCACCCTACGGTGGCTCGCTGTCCAGTTCCATATTGTGGATAATGATCTATTTAAGCACGCCAGCGCTGGCTTGTTTCTCCGTTGCCTCACTGACTCTGAGGCCCAGAACGTAATAACCTAAGTCCATGCCAAAGAATGTGGCCCTCATATGAATGGTCTTGCTCTCGCAAAGAAAATCTAACGGTTGGGGTATTTTTGGCTCACTCTCACAGCCGATTGCATTGCCAAGGTCAAATGATGCCACCAATGCCAGGTTTAAGGAGATATGCAACATCTACCACCCACCGAACTCTATCATTTATCCACCCCTTGGCCATTCTCGGTATGGGGGATAGACATAATTGGTGAAATCCGTCCTTCTTCAACAAACAGCCACAGATTCATTGTGGTAGCAGTAGATTACTTCTCGAAATGGGTAAAAGCTGAATCCTTCACCAATGTCACTGCCAAACAGATGGCCAAGTTTATAGAGAAGAACATCTTTGCTTGGTATGGACTCCCACACCATATAGTCTCTGACAATGGGGTACAATTTCAAGGAGCAACTGCTTCTCTAATCGAGAAATACGGGAATGAGCACCATAGATCTTCCCCATACAGACCACAAGCTAATGGGGCTATTGAGGCAGCTAATAAATTGATAAAGACAATTCTCTCAAAAATGATAGCTGGTTATAGGGATTGGACAAATAAGCTACATTTTGCTATTTGGGGATATCGCACCACCATTCCCACCCCGATAGGCCAAACTCCATTCTCCCTGGTCTACGGGATGGAAGCGGTCTTGCTAGTTGAAGCTCAGGTGACCTCCTTAAGAGTCGCTTTGGAAGCTAAATTAAAAGAGTCTGAATGGACCCGAGCGAGATTTGAACAGTTGAACATGATGGATGAGCAGAGGTTAAAGGCCCTCGACTACCTCCAAATGTACCAGCAACATATAGCTCGATCATACAACAGCCGGGTAAGACATCAGAAGTTCCCCCTGAAGGCTGGTGTTCTGGTCCTTAAATAGCTGAAACATTCTGCCACTGATGCGAGGGGTAAATTCAGGCCAAACTGGGAAGGACCATATGTAATAAAGAAGCTGCTTAGCAAAGGGGTAGTTAAGCTTATGGACATGGATGGGAACGAGTTTGTGAATCCCGTGAACCAAGACAGGCTTAAGCGTTATCATATCTAATTCAAAAGAAACAAATTGGAAAAGTGGCACACCAAAAAATATATACATGATAATTACCCGCCTTTCAGTCTTTTACTGATCGGGCAAAAAATTAGGGTGACGCCTGACGATTGGTATCCTACAAACTAGTCGTGCAAAAAATTAGGTGATGAGACAAACCCACTGGATCAAAAACCTGAAAAGGGCAATCTAGGCAAAAGTTAGGGTACGTGAGCAATGAGTGAGTGCCTTCTAGATAACTAATCTAGGCTAGTTGGCACCAGGAGTTAAATCAATGGGAATGTCAACCAAACATCATGTACTTTATTTTATCTCAATTAATGAATGTATCTCTTTTGTTGAAATCTAAATGCTTATACTTATGTAAATCCTGTATTCATACGATTAAGGCAACTTCAGCAAGCCTTGGACAGAGTTTATTTTATCCCATATCAGATGCAAAAAAAAAGAAAGAAAAAAAATAAAATATAATAATAATAATAATAAAAGAGGTCTGATAGTTCTGACAAAAGCAAGTCTCAAATCGAGCTTCCCGCATCGTCATCATAATACCTAGAGATCCGCCTTGATGATGTAGTAAAGGGGGGCTCCTCCCCTTGCGCTACGGGCTTCCCCTCGAGGCGGGCCCACGACCATTTCCGACGGGATATCAATCATCTTATCTCTGCAAGCCATCCTCTGTAATGCATGTCAGTCTCGATGGTGTCCACATGATTATAGTCCAGAATCTCAAATACAGCTTCCCTGGACCACTTTTCCCGGATATGGTTGACCCACCTAGCCTTGTAGATTCCGATCTTGTTATGGGGAAGCTTGATGGGGATCCTTTGCCTCTTGCCATACTGATGGCACAACCGATAAGGGGTGTAGAACAAAGGCCTCCCCATACCTATCAGCTGAACACAAGCCCCCCAGGATTCTACAACCACATCCTAGATCCTCCACCATGGACTAACCCACTGAACCTATGCATCGGTATATTGCCCCAAAATAGGCACCCAATCATTATACGATAGCTGATCAAAATCGGCCCTCATAAGCCCCATCTCCCTCAGATGAATGGGTAGGTACCTCTTCGGATTACCTCATGGTGCTTCCCGCAACCTCAGTTTCTCCATCAACCATACCTGTAATTCGTATCTAGGTGAGGATCGAGAAATAAAATGGCAAAATTGAGAAGAACAAAAGGTACCTGTAGCAAAATGAGCTGGTCTCAGATAAGTGATGGGTCAACGGAAGCGGCATCCATATTCAGCAAAACATCGACCAACCCTACAGCCATAGGAGAAGCCCCTGTCGACATGGGGCTGATAAGTGAAATCAGCCTAAGCGGAGCAATCGGGCTCACTCCACACATAAACTCCGCCATAAGTAATAATGCCACCATCGATGGCCAGGCAAGATGGGATCGGGGCACCCCACGGCAACACTCTAAGACTGCTCCATGCTGAAATCCAAGTTTGTCAGATAACCGGGAGAGAAATGGGTCCACAAAATCCAAATTCCATAACCTTTGAGGAATTCCATCCGCACCAAAATGAAACTCCGGCAGTGCTAGGGTCACGCATTTGGGACACGGTACCCCTAAAATAGCGTGGGACTCTTCAAGCAAGGGGCATAGCTTGAAAGATGAAAATCAGAAGACGTGGTCCATTGGATCCCAAAAATATAGCGCAGCTCGAAGGAACTCGTGGCTTACGAGCCACACCGCGACATATTGAAACCCCTCAAAGCCTGAATTTTACAAGCTTCTTCCAGTCCGCATTTCCCAGACTTTGCAAAAAAAACCCCGTAGCTGTTGATTGTGGGTTGCCATGACAAGAATTGGCAGAATGGCTGAAATCAGATTTCTAGAGAAGTGATGCCGCCGGCGATGTGGATCAAATTAGGCGATATCAACTGATGTCGCCGGCGATATGAGCTTTAAGACAGCTTTGCACATATTATTTTAATTGGTTGAGTTTGGGCGATATAGATCATGCCGCCGGAGGCATGGAGTTAACTTTTCGGCGGCATCAAAAGCATTTTTTTCTCATTATAGACCTGTACAAAAACTTTAAACAACCCTGTAACCCATTTCCAATACCTATTCGAATGCAATCCATTTTATTTAAAGTAAAAAAGCCCGAAGGCACAAATAATTCAAAAATTTTAAATATCTAGACCACCGAAGCAAAGCCAAAACAACAAATCTGAATTATTCCAACCCCAATGTATCACGGGTACAAACAAAGATCTGAAACCAAAACAAAAATATAAAGCTAAGCATGCCCGCCACTGCCGGCCGGGCGGGATGAAATGCCCTCAGGGCTTACAAGCCAATCACTAACCTCATCCTCATCTTCCTCCCTTCCCTCTGTCATGGGCACACTGCTAGACTCCTCGGCCACAGCAAATGGGTGTCGGCCGGCAGACATCTTCAGCCCCCCACGACTGGTGCTGTGGGATGAGCATGATCTAGGTTTTGCTTGATCCTCCGTTCCTGAACGGTAGTGGCTAGCTGTCCCTCAAGGTCACTCATGCAACACCGGAGTCCTGCAGTCTCCTCCTCATATCTCTACTGGGCTGCATCGGCATCAGATAAAGAAAGGGCTAAGAAATCCTGCAAGCCAAGGAAAAACATCAATAATGCACATCATTCATAGCATCCATACATGCATCTTATCTTATTTTAATATAGGCATAAATAGGGAATATACCTGAACAAGGAGCGATTGCCCGATAAGCGTGTCCTGGAGAGCAAAGTTGTTCTCTGCAAGCTGATCCACATGGCTTCGAGCCACCTGAAAAATCCAAAAGGCAAATCATTCGACACCCGCATCCAAGGGTAAACCAGAAAACAACTATCAGGCTTTACATAAGTGGTGTCTTCTGGCATAAAGATTAGAGCATGCCGGCTTGAGCCAATGTTCCTAGGGAGGAACTCACCCCCAGAATTCATTAGCAGGAATGTGGTTTCCATCGGGTTGACCAGATGCCCCTCCACGAAGTTTATACCCTCCGGTACACTATAGTACCGCATCCCACTCTGGTTATCCCGGCCTCTCTTCCTCGCGGGGTTCCTGAAAGGCACGAAAAATACATGTCAGTAGCATTCCTGAATAATTGCAAATCATGCACATAAACGCAATCATACCTCAAAAGAGCGCTGCCCCCTTAGGACATTAGCACACTCCTGCCGGCTACATTTGCACCTGCCTCATCCTCCCCCTCGGGCTCAATCCCAACATCACCTTCAAGCTCCTCATGTTCCTCATCTTCTTCCTCCTTGATATCCACAATACCTTTGAGGTGCCTTTTCTCCTCGTCCAGCCTTTGCTCATTATGATACTTAATCGTATCATTCCTGTGGATGTAGGGACACAAGGGGAGTAGGCATTGCTGATGCTGCTCATAGAGGCCAGGGACGCTAGGGATCACTCATTCGTTCCTGTCGATAGAGTCAGCTTGGTCGGCCTCGGATGTAATCACCAAATGGGGCCACCATAAACCCCGGGGAGGATCGGCGGGCATCGGTCTATCGGTAACCGGGACAAGCCTCCAGCCTCGGACGCGCTCACCCGAATACCACTGCTGGGACAAAGGACAATCCATGATGAATCGACGGTCATCCACCCCCCTCCTAACCCTCACAACCTCCGTCAGGTTCTCTACCCCATCAAATGGGTCCAACATAAGCTGCACCAACAATCAACCAAAGCAACTAGTATAAATTCATAAACGCTTTTTGTTTGACTCTAAGTGAAAAGACAAAGGACTAAATTAAAGATTATGTACCAAGCTCAAGCGCGCGCTCCTCAGGACCTCCCTATACTTGGTGGGATACTTGGCCTTCCTGCCAATGCCCTCGCACTAGCAGGCAAGAAACTGGTAGCCCGGTGGCACGGTCTTCTTAAACTCGACCGATGGAAGAATCTGGTTCTCAAAGGCCCAAGCCTGCACAAATAACCACCAATCAGTTCAAAAAGCATCAGTAATAAATGAGACATGCACAATCAAGAAAAATGCTTTCGAGAGGATATACCTGGAGTAGCAGATGACATAGGTGAAGGGCTTTCACCTTCTTACAGGCACCCATATCCAGCCTATGGTATATCTGTGCCAAAATGGCGCTTGGCTAATTCTTTTTCCTGATACCCGCCACGTCCTCAACGGCGGATATAAGTCCATAATTAATCTTGCTCCCCAAGATAAAAAAACAACACTGTGAGCAAAGGAAATCACAAAGGAGCAGACGTAAGCCTCTCTCTCATCCTCGGGCACCACATCTACGCAGGTCCAATGTCGGTACAACTCACCTTAAGACAGCCGCCCTAAGACGGGCTTAAAATTGAATAGCTCCTTCACCTGCCTCACCACGGGCCTCTCAATATGGTATTTATCCATGTAAGCATCAAAGTGAATGACCTCATCCGTCCAGGGAAGCCCGATCATAGCTACGACATCAGAGGGCATAATCGTCGCTTCCCCGAATGAGAAGTGAGAAGTATGGGTGGTTTCAGACCACCTCTCGGTAAGGGCTATCACGGCTGAATGAGAGAGCTTGGGCATTAGCATTGGCATAATTCAGGCCAAGTCCCCGAATCCCATCTCATTAATCGCGAGTGCAAGCTCTGGATCCTTCTTAGAGATATGGTGCCACCACTCACTGATGGTGCCCATCCCTCCGGTATAAGTTAGCTTGTATGGTTGCAAAATTTAGAAATAAAATAGATAAATCTTGCTTATTTTCTCATCACTGAAGCCTGATAGAAAGATGTTGATGTCGCTTCTACTAGAAGCGATGTCGCCAGCGGCATCACTCCATACCGCTAGCAGCACGGATGATGTTGTTGGTGACATCACTTTAAACAGAAGTGACATTAGACTTTCTTAGTCCTTTTTGCAAGGACTGATGCTGCCAGCGACATCACTACCTACGGGCAGAACCTGTTTTCCCCAAAATCGCACCCATTGTGCCAAAACCACAAAAATCACTATCAATCAAACAATAAGCCTAAAAAAGATAGAAATCAAACCTAAAGCATGCAATATCAGTTTATAATCAGTCTATTTCACACTTATGACTCCTATCACGGCATAATTTTAAGCCTAAGGCCAAATCAAAACTCAACCAAAAAAGAGGAGATTTGGGTTTTGCGGGATTACCTAGACATAGCAGAGGTGCTTTTCCTTCTCTAGGGTCAGATTAGTGATGGGAGAATTGATCCCATAGCCATACATCTTAGCCGTCTCCTTTAGGCCATAAGCAGCAGGAATGGAGAGAATTTTCAACCCTCTGATAGAGGAATCAGGCAGATTCTCCCTAGCCTTAGCAAATTTGCCCCTAAAAGCCTTGGCGATTCCCTTCATGATTAGAATAACGGAAAGAAAAATTGAAAATTTAGAGAAGAGGGGAAGGGGGGTGCGGTTTCTGTATGTGAAGAAGAGAAAGGAGTTCACTTCCTTTTAAACTACCTCACAAAATTCGAGGAGTTTTAATTTATCTGAAACTGCTCACTCATACTGTCGGCGGCATCACACCATATCACCAGCGACATCACTCATGCCGCCGGTGACATCACCCCCTCCAATTCAAATTTTAAAATTACTTGACTGGTCAAACTGCCACATGGCATTCATGCCGCCGGCGCCATCACGCTATACTGCCAGCGATATAACTCATGTCGCTGGCAACATCGCCCCCTCCAATTCAAATTTTGAACTTGTCTGATCAGTCAAAGCTGCCACATGGCACTCATGCCACCAGTGACATCATTAATGTTGCCAGCGACATTAACTATCTCCATGACTTTTTCAGCCATCCGCGGCAAAATCCTGATTCCGACCTTGACATTCCAGAAATTGCACAATGTAAGCCTGACCAAGGGCCGACCACTCCGCAAAACACAAGTCTGACCAAAGGACAACCTGTCCATAAAGTACAAGTCTGACCAAAGGACAACCTATCCATAAAGTACAAGTCCGACCAAAGGACGATCTCTCCATAAAGCACAAGTCCAACCAAAGGACAACCTATCCACAAAGCACAATTCCGACCAAAGGACAACCTATCCCCAAGGTCCAAGTCTGACCAAGGGGCAATCACTCCACAAAGCACAAGTCCGACCAAAGGACAACCTATCCACATGGTACAACTCCGACCAAAGGAAAATCACTCCACAAAGCACAAGTCCGACCAAAGGACAAGCTATCCACAAGGAACAAGCCCGACCAAGGGGCAATCACTCCATAAAGCACAAGTTCGACCAAAGGACAACCTACCCACAAAGCACAGGTCTGACAAAAGGACAATCTCTCCACAGTGTAAGCCCGACCAAGAGGCAACCACTCAACAAAGCACAAGTCTAACAAATGGACAACCTATCCATAAAGCTTAAGACCGACCAAGAGTTAACCTCTTCACAAAATGCAAGTCCGGCCAAAGGACAAACTCTCCAAAGCTCAAGCCAGACCAAAAGGCAATCGATCTACAAAGCATAAGTCTGACCAAGGGACAATCACCCCACAAAGCTTAAAGTCTAAGCGAAGAACAATCTCCTGCAAAGCTCAAAGTCCAACCAAGGGATAATCTCTCTGTAAAGCTCAAGTCCGACCAAGGGGCAACCAATCTACCATGCATAAGTTCGACCAAAGGACAATCTCTCCGCAAGGATCAAGTCCAACCAAGGGACATCCTTTCTATAAAGCACAAGTTTGACCAAGGGACATCCTTTCTATAAAGCACAAGTCCGACCAAGGGGCAAACTAGTCACCCATCAGTATCATTCCTATCCCTTGCTCTTTTGTGCAATCATACTGACCTGTGGCAGTAGTGATCCCACGAAGGGCAGCCTGTGAGCCCGGGATTTTGCAGTCCCTCTCACGAGACGATGATGACGTGTACCCAATTTTAATGCCTTGAGATAAAAGTTCTCTTTAGAATTTTTATTACCAAAATAATATTCCTTGTGAATTTTATACTTGGTAGAATCCAGCTTGGCGTGACCAATAACTCGTCCGATAGGAGCTTGAACTAATAATTTACACAAAATAATAAATACCCATTAAAATATCATTAAAAATAAAAAAGATGCCTTTTCACCCACTATTAAAACCACTTTTGATGACTTTTTAGGCTCCTAGGCTCGCTGCCTGTCGGTATGCTGGAGGCTGATGCCACCAATAGCATAAGTCATACCGTCGGCGGCATCATCCATACCACCGGTGGCATCGCCATATCTCCGGCTGCATGATCTGAAGTGGGTCCCTGTACAGACAGCCTTTCAGCCGCTTTTGGTGGAATTAGTCAAAAAGGTATCGAAAACCACCCCATTTCACCTATAAAAACACACCTTGAGCTGCAATGAAGGGGGGAGAACCACCTAAGGTTAGAGGTTTAATGTTAGAATGAGAAAATAGATTTTAGTGAGATAAGAATTAGATAAGGCAGAAAAAAAAGGATTTGAATCCGTTTTTCCTGGTTTTTCTTCTTTGAATTCTCTGATTGTGAGCTTAAAATCAGTAAATCCAGTAGTTAAAATCAATTTAATTGGACTTTGAAACCCAAAACACTTATATTTACTACTAAATCATCATAACAAGCTCCCCAGAGGCGTTTCTTTTCGGTTCACAAAGAGGTGGATTCAGGACCCCGAGGTAAAAATTCTGAGTCTCATAGCTCTTTGGCATTAATATTACTAAGTTATGTTGATTGTTTGTTCATTTTTGGGGTTCTCGATCATTTTTAACGGTTCCCTATTGCTGCTGCAAGAAATTGAGGTCATCAGAGACATGCAATGTCACCGATGATATCACCCATGTCTTCAGAGACATCGTTGATACCACCGATGGCATCACATTCCCCAGTGACTTCACTTCCTTGTGGGACCCTTTCTTTATCGTACTCAGAAAGCCACATAACCTGCCTACATACTGATGTCACCAGCGACACCATTGATGTCCCCGGCGGCAATATCCATGCCGCCAGCGGCATCACTTGCGTCGTCGGTGGCATGACTTTCTGGATAGCAGTTTTATTTTCATTTGTTCCCAGATGAGTTTATTGTCCAAAACTAGGATGTATAGTGTAACGAGGGAGATCCAAAGATCAAATCCTAAATTTGGTTAAAAATGGAATTTCCGGCAAACGCTGTTCGAATCTCATTTTAGCCATCCAATCGGGCTTTATAATATGGTAAATAAAATATGTCATATCCGTGCTAACTATCTTCTACAGGTAGATGTAAAACGGACATTCAGGTATTTTATTTATCATATAGAAAAATGTACAGGACCTGGAAGCTTTGTAATAATTTTATTTTCTGCGCTTATTTTTGAATGGCTGTAAATATTTTATTCATCATTTCAATTGCTTGATAAACGTGAAAATAATAAAATAACTGAAAACACAAATAAATAGGATGAATTGAACCGATTAAGAAAGAATGAAGTGTCTTAACTTGGCCTAATGAAAAATAGATAACATCATCCAAATTCAGAATCTCTACTTAAGGTACGGTCCAACCACCCAGTGGAAAAATTGTACCAAAATTTCCCGGTTGAGCTGAATCGGGTGGTGTCTCTATTTTAAGCACATGATTTCGATCTCATATCCTTTGAGCATTAAAATGTGCAAAACCATTTTCCAATCACATCATACGCATCCCCCATCATCTTAACTAGGATGCCGCCGCGCAAAACGTCGTCCGCTCACAGTGTGGTGCCTGAGTGTATTGATCCAATTACTTTGTATTGTGATAACAATGGTGCTACAGCTTAGGCAAAGGAACCACGATCTCATCAAGAAAATAGACATGCATTCAGAAAGTATCATATATTCAGGGAGATTTTTTATGCTCAGATAATAGGACCAGAATATATACCCTTCGATTCGAACTTCACGGATGGTTTGACGAAGCCATTGGCTCAAGTCAAGCTTGACCAGCATGTTAAAGCATATGGATTAAGACATATGGCTAATTGGCCTTAGTGCAAGTGGGATTTTGTTGGATATGATGTATGCCCTTAAGGCAATTAGGTGATATATCTTAATTATGTAATAGTACGAATATTGTGTTTAATCAATAAAGGCATTTAATCTTTTGTTTATATCGATGTGCTTATAAATATATTATAGCTAGTTAAAATATATTCATTGATATACGTATACAAAAGTCCTTGACATATCATAGCATAAAGTCAGAGAAATTATAGTTGGATTATATTTGTTGGAACCTGCTTCATGTGCAATTATGATTACGACTAAACTATCCCTAGTCATAGTTTCATTAAGAAAGGATATTAATAAAGCGGAAAGACTAGCATATGGTCAACTTTCTTTGAAAGGGTCCAAGCAATCAATCTCCTAATGACTGAAGGTGGTGCCTTAAGTTTGACACATGGATATGTCTGGGAGATATATTGGAGAACACAGTAAGATAAGCACTTGGTGTATATATATCAATGTGTTTGTGTTTATCTTCATGCAATAAGCTTTTCAAATATCCTCATACTTGAGATACTAGTTACCCTGTATGGTACTATTGCTATACTTTGGGTCATTCCTACACACTCATCAATTCAGGGTGTTACAGATGATTATGGGTATAGTGATGACAGCACATTGGTAAGCTGAGTAGTCAGAAAGAATCCATCGCTCTGGATATATTAAGGAGTTGTACCTAGCCAATTGTTGAAGTGAAGATTGCTATAAACCTCTTATCAGAGTATGTGTTTGATAGAAATGGTTTCTAGTCAAGCACACTATGGTAAAAGGCAATTTACTTCGGTAACAAGTTAATAACTAGGATAGCTTGGAGCAACCTTGCTATTAGTGGGTTAACACTTTGATCGAAACCTATAAACTAGATGGTACTAATATTAAAGAATGGAAGGAGTTCATCACATTCGATAACTATTGCATTAACCGCGATTAAGTCATGAGCACAAATGACGTTCCGAGTAACAGGGAATGGTAGACCCTTGCTTAAGGTGTACTATAGTTGTTTATGGTAATCGGGTATATTAATGGTCTAAAACCTCAAGCCATTGGTTCCAATAGAACAAGGGTTGGTCAAGCCTTAACAGCTCAATACTTTGGGATCCTATAAGGTCACACACATTGGACCTTCATCGGACTGAGTAAGGAATTAATAGATTCATTCTATTACGAAAATAAAACATATTTATAATTGGATTATTATTTTATTGGAACGAGAGTTTTTATTTATTAATCAGTAACTAATTTATTAGGGTCATTAAATAAAAATATTAATTTATTAAGGAGAACTAAAATCGGATTGCCAAAGTGAGGGTTGGACCCTACGCACATGGGCCCAACAAGCCCGAAAGGACTTGTAGCGCTTATGACAAAAAGGGCCACACGAGTGCATGGTGCACTCATGGGCCGCATGCCATGTAAGCCCAGCTTGCGTGGGTACGCGGCTTGGCTGAGCAAGCGCTGTACAAGTAGCGCTTGAACAGCCTAAAGGGGCCTTCTGCAAGCTGGGCTCATGCAGTGCTTGCTCAGTCTAAAGGGGCCTTCCGCAAGCTGGGCTCATGGGAAAGCCCGTGAGGCCCAGCTGCGGGGCAGGCAGGCTTATGCAAGCCTAATAACCCGGCTTCCTATGGAAGCCAGGTTAACTTGGGCAGCACGCAGTTCCTATGGGATTTGCATGTTTTGCCAATGGCAGGATGGGTATTTACCCATCCTACATTAGTTAGGTGGAGCCTTTGCTCCACCTATAAAAGGGGCTCCATTCTTCATTCCAAATCGTACCAATTCAAGTGGAACTTGAATAATTTTGTTTATATTTTCGGGTGCAATTTTGGAGTGGTCTGGCAACTACTCAGGGTCCTTGGTTCTTCCCCTTGGGAGGTTTTGGTTGGTGGGGCTCGTATGGATACTCATAGAGGTTATCCTACACTTGGAGGCTTGTGCAAGGAGGTTCTGCTAAAGCACGCTTCAACTGGATGTCTTTATTTTTCTCTTTTAATTATTAGGTCTTTTTAAGCCTTTTTAGACTTAATAATTATGCTTAGGTTGTTTTGCATGCTTAGTTTATTTTATGCTTAGGTTATAGCTTAGAGTTATAACATGCTTAGTGTAAAATATGTCCTAGGATATAATTTAGAATTATGGTATGCCTAGCCCTTTTGCATGCTGACCAAGGTAGAGAATTATCAGTTAAGGCTTTATTTAATTTATATGCATCTATTAGGAGTTCTTAGGTACGTAGACAAAATTTTGAATTTCCACCATGCCTGTTATGCATGTTCAATCTGATTGTCAGTTCCCAACATCCTAGTGAATTGATCTAGTTCTTCTTGCATTGCCATCATCTAACTTTCATATCCTTCGGCATCTTGAAATTTCTTAGGCTCAATGAGAGAGACAAAAGTAGCATGGCTCATCATCCAGTTTAGTTGACCTCTGGTTCTTACTGGATTTTGGACACTGTCCAAAAAGGCTATAACTGGATGATCTCTGTGAGTCCGGACTTCCCTTGGCAGGTCTTCATGCTGGATTGGGACTAGTTCCACTTCTGTCTCAACCACTCCTTCTTAGCCTTCATTGAAATCAATCTCTTGTGGGTTGAGATTAACATGTTGTACTTCTTGATCAAAAGGTATTCCTTCATCTTCCTCTTTGTACTTCTTGATTTTGAATGAAACAGGAACTTCTGGTTCCTTCTTTTCTCCAGAGTTTCAACTTCTGGAACTAGCTCTTATGGAGTGGAGCCTTTGTTACCTGCATGGTTAGTCTCATCGAAATCTACATGTATTGATTCTACCATAGTTTGAGTTCTTTTATTGAAGACTCTGTAAGCCTTGCTATGTTTTGAGTAGCCAAGGAAAATTGCTTCAACAGATTTAGGATCAAATTTTCCTAGTTGCTCTCTATTATTTAGGATGTAGCACTTACATCCAAATGCTTTGAAGTACCCAATTTTGGGTTTTCTTCCCTTCCAGATTTCATAAGGAGTCTATTCTATGGTCTTTCTAATGTGAGCTCTATTCAAAATGTAACATGTTGTGTTCACAGCCTGACCTCAGAAATATTTTGGCAAACAATTCTCACTTAGCATTGTTCTCGCCATCTCAACTATGGTCCCATTTTTTCTCTCAGTAACTCCATTATGTTGAGGAGTCTGAGGGACAGAGAAGTTATGTTCAATGCCCTTGGAGTCACAAAATTCAGCAAAATGCTTATTTTTGAACTCACCACCATGATCACTCCGGATGCGTGCAATGCTTATGCCCTGATCTACCTCTATCCGGATGAATGTTTTTAATAATAGGTCAAAGGCTTCATCTTTGCTTGGTAGCAAGAGAACCCAGGTATAGTGAGAATAATCATCCATGATTACCATGGTGTATTCCCTTCTCCCTAAACTCAGTGGTTTGGACCAAAGAGATCTATATGCAAGAGCTCAAGTACTCTCTTGGAAGGAATATATGAGATGGAAGGGAAACTTTTCTTATGCTGTTTACCTAGTTGCTATGTAGTGCATAAATGATCCTTAGCAAAAGCAACCTTAGGCAAACCCACTACCAATTCCTTTTTGGCTAATTTGGACAGGAGGTTCATGCTAGCATGTCCCAACCTCCGGTGCCATAGCCATGATTCTTCTTCTTTAGACACCAAGCAGATATCCTTTTTCTCATTTTGAATGTTAACTGAATAGACATTGTTTACTCGAGATGCATAAAGAATGAGTTGATTAGACTTACTATCATAGATTAAGCAGCCTCCGAAATCGAATCTGACTTTTCTTCCTTTGTCACAGAGTTGGGCTACACTTAGTAAGTTGAACTTCAGTCCATCAACCACTGAGACATCTTCTATTTTTAACTCAGATCTAATGGTTCCATGTCCAATGATCTATCCCTTTTGGTTGTCTCCAAAGCTCACTTTGTCTCCATTCTTTCGGGTCAATTTGATGAAGTCCTTCTCATCACCTGTCATGTGCCTTAAGCATCCACTATCAATATACCAAGTGTGTTGATCTACTGGGGATCTAAGGCATACCTACAAAACAGATCATGTTAGTTTGGGTACCCAATCAGATTTGGGTCCTCTCGGGTTAATAACCATCTCATGCCAAGGATTAACATCATCATAACCATTTTTCAAACTACATAATTTAGTAATATGATTGTTTTTCCCATAAAATTTGTACCCTGAATTAGATCTATTCTGTTCCAGTTTCTTTTTTATCTTTTCAAGATCTTCCTTCCCATGGTTCCCTCTATATCCAGCTTCTTGTACGCTTGTAGATGGTCCAATGTGTATCCGGAAGCTGGTTGGAGGTGCAACCTATGCTGAACAATTTCTTCTTTGTTTGGAAGGTTGCTGATTATAGACTGCCTTAGCTTTTCCTTTTTATGTAGCAGTGTATCTTTGAGCTTGGGGTTGCCTGCTGACTTCGTTCACTTTTTGATTTAGTGGATTGGGATTTCTTTTTGTAGCTTGCCTTTGGTTTCTCCTTCTTTTTGGAGGATCAGATCTCCATCCAGATGCCTCCTTTATCAGGGCTATTTCTCTATCCAACCCAAGCAGGTTAGCACTTAGAATTTGTACTATATTCTTCAGGTAGTTCTCCTCAACTTCATCAATGTTCTTTATTATTCTGATCAAATTGACATCTTGTGCCAATGCTTCATTATCTTCAACGATTTCTAACACTTGGCTTCTTATGGATGTGATAGCTTTTGTGTTCTTCTTCACACTTTTGATCATAATAGCTAAAGCTCTAGCAAGATCAAAGTTAGAAGCAGAATTAGAATAATAATTTACCTCAGTGTTTGTTGTTTCTGATTCTGATTCTTTGATTTGTGTTTTATCTTGCTTAGAGACATTCTTTCTAGATTGCTCTACTTCTGGATCAGTCACTGCCATGAATGCACAGTTAGCAGTCTCTTCTTCTTCTGTTGAAGATGAGCTGCTACTTTCCTCACTATTGCTCCAGGTGGCCACCATTGCCTTCTTCTTGTGCTTCTTGGTTCTTTTAAGCTTAGGGCATTTGGTTCTGAAGCAGCCTTTCTCCCCACATTCAAAACATGTAGCTTCTTTTTCCAGATCCTTCTTGTCTTTCGGATTCCTTCTAGGCATGTCTCTTCTGGATGTGCCTTCCCTTAGTCTTTAGGATTCATATTTTCTAGACTTCCTCCTTTCTTTCTTTAGTATGAATCTGTTGAGCTGTCTAGTTAATAGAGCTAGTTGCTCCTTGGTACTTTGAGAATCTATGACTTGCTCTTCTTCTCCGGATGAAGCTGATCCAGTCGATCGTGCCTTAAGTACAATGGCCTTCTTCTTCTCTTTAGGCTTATTCTCCTGTTAGCTATATCTTTCCAGAGATAGCTCTTGAGTTAAGAGATTGCCAATGAGCTCATCATAACTATAGGATTTTAGGTCATGCGCTTCATCAATGATAGTCTTCTTATTATCCCACTCCTTGGTAAGACTCCGGAGTACCTTCTTGACCATATCTACTTCTGATATCTCCTTCCCAGCCTCTTCATCTCATTTACTAGATTTGTATATCTAATGTTCATGCTGCTAATGGACTCCTTTGGCTCCATCTTAAATGATTCAAGTTTTTGCTAAAGTAGATCAATTTTGGCTTCTTCACTTTATTTGTTCCTTCATAGGTTACCTCCAGCTTTTGCCAGATCTCCTATGCATTCTTGCATTCGAATATTCTGTTGAATTCTGTTGCACTAAGAGCACAATGAAGCATGTTAATAGCACTTGCATTTTCACGCAACTTCTTAAAATCATTTTCATCCCATAAATGTTAGGGCTTTCGGGTAACCATACCATCTACTTCATGAGTAGGCTCATAAGGGCCATCTTTGATGACCAACCATGCTTGTGTTGGGAACTAATAGTCAAATTGAACATGCATAAGAGGCATGGCAGAAATTTCAAAATTTTGTCCCTGTCCCCAGGAACTCATATTAGTTGCATATAAATTAAATAAAGCATTAACTAAATAATTCTCTACCTAGGTTAGCATGCTCAAGGACTAGGCATACCATAATTCCAAATTATATCCTAGCATATTTATTTTATACTAACCATGTTATAACTCTAAGTTATAACGTAAGCATAAAATAAACTAAGCATGCAAAAATAACCTAAACATAATTATTATGTCTAAAACACTTAAAGAAAAAGACTTAATAATTAAAAGAGAAAGAAAAAGAACTTACCAGTTGAAGCGTGCTTTTGCAGAACCTTCTTGCACAAGCCTCCAATCGTAGGATAGCCTCTATCAGTATCCACACGAACTCCACAAACCAAAACCTCCCCAGGAGGAAGAACAAAGAAGCCTCGAGTAGTTGCTAGACCATTGTAGAAGCCTCAACCAAAAATATAAACTAGCGGTGCCCGAATAAATTTGGGCTCCACAAAAATAACTTGCTCAATTACCCGAGAGATTAATTATCTCGCTTAGGATTTATGCTTTGATCTTGGTGCATTTTGAAAGGAGAAGGGACAGCCTATATATAGGCTTAGGGAGCAAAAATTTGCTCCCCATTAGCGATGTGGGATGGGAGTACACACCTATCACATGCAGCGTGCTATACACGCTGCATGTGGCAAGGCAAGTCCAGCCTTGCATTCATGGGCTGTCGTTGTGCAGCCCATGAATATGGGCCACCGCGAACACTGCCCAGCTGTGTTGACGCACCTTTTGGTGTATTCCGCGAAACCGTACTTTGTACAAAATATTTCATACTTTTCGGTTTTAACTCGCCAATGCAAAATCCCTTTAAATCCTTTCAAATAAATATCTATTTTTTACTCTAATAAATTAGTTATCAGTCAAAATAAATTTCTTGGTCCAACCAAAATTGATCTAATCAATTATAATTTATTTATGACTCTAATTAATTAGTTGCCAGTCAAAATAAATTCCTCGGTCTATCAAAAATTGATTTAATCAATTTTAACCAATCAAAAAATAATCCAATTATTATTTACGTTATATTTTCCTAATAGAATAAATCTATTAGTTCTTTACTTAGTCCGATGAAGGTCCAATATGTGTGACCTTATAGGATCCCAAAGTATTGAGCTGTTAAGGCTTAACCAACCCTTGTTCTAATGGAACCATTGGCTCGATGCAATAGACCGTGAATAGAACTCAATTACCTTAAACGACTGCAGTACGCCTCTAGCAAGGGTCTACCATCCCCCATTACTCGGAACGTCATTTATGCTTATGACTTAATCCCGATTAATGCAATAGTTATCTAGTGCGATAAATTCCTTCCATTCTTTAATATTAGTACCATCTATTTTATAGGGTTCGATTAAAGTGTTAACCCACTAATAACGAGGTTGCTCTAAGCTATCCTAGTTATTTACTTGTTACCGAAGTATATTGCCTTTTACCATAGTGTGTTTGACTAGAAACCATTTCTATCAAACACATACTTTGATCAAAGGTTTATGGCAATCATCAATTTAAGAAGTGGCCAGGTACAACTCCTTAATATATCCGGAGCGATGGATTCTTTTCGACTACTCAGCTTACCGACGTGCTGTCATCACTATACCCGTAATCACCCGTAGCACCTTAAATAAATTAGTGTATAGTAATGACCCAAAGTATTGCAATAGTACCACATAAGGTAACTAGCATCTCAAGTACGAGGACATTCACAAAGCTTATTGCACATAGATAAACACTAACACATTGATATATATAGCTTAATTCACAAAGCTTATTGCACAAAGATAAACACTAACACATTGATATATATACCAAGTGTTTATCTTACTGCGGTCTCCAATATATCTCCCAGATATATCCATGTGTCAAACTTAAGGCACCACCTTCAGTCCTTAGGAGATTGACTCCTTGGACCCTTTCCAAGAAAGTTGACCACATGTTAGTCTTTTCATTTCATCAATATCCTTTCTTGATGAAACTATGACTAGGGATAGTTCAGCTTTAATCATAATTTCACTTGAAGCAGTTTTCACCAAATATAGTCCAACTATAATTTCTCTGACTTCATGCTATGATTTGTCAACGACTTTTGCATTCATCAATGAATATATATTTAACCAGCTTTAATATATATATATATACACAAGCATATTGATATAAACAAAAGATTAAATGCCTTTATTAATCAAATAAATTATTCGTACTATTACATAATTAAGATATATCGCCCTAATTGCCTTAAGGGCATACATCATATCCAACAAACTCCTACTTGCACTAAGGCCCATTAGCCATATGTTTTAATCCATATGCTTTAATATGCTGGTCATGTTTGACTTGAGTCAATGGCTTTGTCAGACCATCCGCGAGGTTCTGATCTGTGGGTACTAACAATCTCCCTGATTATAAGATACTTTTTGGATACATGTCTGTTTTTCTGATGAGACTGTGGTTCCTTTGCCGGAGTTGTGGCACCATTGTTATCACAATATAAAGTAATTGGATCAACAGCCTCAGGCACCACACCGAGATCACCAATAAATCCCTTTAACCAGACAACTTCTTTCGCTGCTTCGCATGCAACAATGTATTCAGATTCCGTGGTTGAATTAACAGTAGTTTCTTGCTTGGAACTCTTCCAGCATACTGCCCCTCCATTTACACATACACAAAACCTGACTGAGACTTAAAGTCATTCTTGTCAGATTGAAAGCTCACGTCAGTGTAACCTTTGATAGTGAGGTCACCTTCTCCATAAATCAAGAACTCATCCTTAGTCCTTCTCAAGTACTTAAGGATTGCCTTGACGGCCATCCAGTGCTTTTCACCTGGATCTGACTGATATCTGCTCGTAAAGCTCAAAGCCTAAGAGACATCTGGCCTAGTACATATCATGGCATACATGATGGATCTTATCACGGATGCATAGGGTATATCCTTCATGTGCATTCTCTCCTGAGCTGCCTTCGGACACTCAGCCTTAGATAGGTTAATCCCCTTTGTCATCAGGAGATAACCTTTCTTAGAATGTTCAAGGCTAAACCTATTCAACACCTTGTCTATATATGTACTCTGAGAAAGATCTAATAGCTTCTTGGATATATCCCTCTAGATCTTTATACCTAGTATAAATACTGCTTCACCAAGGTCTTTTATGGAGAACTTTCTTAACAACCATACTTTAACGTTTTGAAGAAAAGAAATGTCATTTCCTATTAGCAGAATGTCATCAACATACAATACTAGAAAAATGACTGCACTTCCACTAAACTTCTTGTAAACATAAGGCTCATTTCAATTTGGGCAGAAATCCAGTTTCAGGATTGTCTGATCAAACCTCATATTCCAACTCCTGGATGCCTGCCTAAGTCCATAAATGGATCTTTGTAGCTTGCATACCTTCGAGCCATTTTGAGATGTAAAACCCTCAAGTTGTGTCATATACACATCCCGGTCTAAATCCCCATTCAGGATTGCTATTTTTACATCCATCTGCCAGATCTCATAATCGTAATGAGAAGCAATGGCGAGGAGTATCCTTATAGATTTAAGCATGGCTACTGGTGAGAAGGTTTCATCATAGTCAATACCTTCTCGTTGACTATCACCTTTTGCAACCAACCTTGCTTTATAGGTAATTACATTACCATCCATGTTTGTCTTCTTCTTGAAGACCCACTTGCACCCAATTGGTCTAACTTCTTGCAGCGCGTCAACCAAATTCCAAACTTGGTTCTCGTACATGGAATCCATTTCTGATTTCATGGCCTTTTGCCATTTATCAGAATCTGAGCTTTTTATTGCCTCATCATATGTCTGTGGTTCATCATCCTCCATAAGATATAGTTCCTTATCATCAGTGATGATAAACCCATATCTATTAGGACCTTTATGAACACGAGCTGATCTTGGCAATGATTGTGTTTTAACAGGTTGTTCTTAGATCACACTCTCTTATGTATCTAGAACGGGATCAATCAGTTGATTGTCTGTCTCTTTCTCTTGGACTCCTAATTCAATATTGCTCCCACTGACTTTTGCAAGTAAGTGATCCTTTTCCAAAAAGTGAGCATTACGAGACACAAATACCTTTTATGCTTCTGGTTAGTAAAACAGATATCCAATTGTTTCCTTTGGATATCTAATGAATAGACATTTATCAGCCTTGGCATTTAGCTTATCTGACGCTATCCTCTTTACCATGGTAGGACAGCCCCATACTTTTAAGTGACTTAGAGATGGCTTTTTGTTACACCATCTTTCATAAGGTAAAAAATCAACTGATTTAGAGGGCACTCTGTTTAAGACATAAACTGCGCTCTCTTGTGAATATCCCCAAAAGGATTTACTAAGAACTACATGGCTCATCATGGACCGGGCCATATCTAATAAAGTCCTATTCCTCCTTTCTAACACTCCATTATGTTGGGGTGCATAAGGAGGGGTCCACTGGAGAAGTATCTCATTTTCCTTTAGATAATCCTGAAACTCCTGACTTAAGTATTCTCCACCTTGATTCGATCAAAGTGTTTTAATACTTTTCTCAAGCTGTTTCTCTACTTCAACTCTGAATAGTTTGAATTTTTCAAAACTTTCAGACTTGTGCTTCATCAAGTACAAATAACCATAAACGTCATGAAGTAAGAGTATCCTCCTAGTGCTTGGACACTCATTGGACCACACACATCAGTGTGTATAAGTTTCAATGTACTCGTGGCTCGTTCACTCTTTCCTTTAAAGGGTAACTTTGTCATTTTTCCTTTTAAACAAGGTTCGCAATCACCATAAGACTCCAAGTCTATTGGGCCCAAGTCTCCATGCTTATGCAACATGGTTAAGCGATCTCTGTTTATGTGGCCTAAACAGCAATGCCATAAGTAGAAGGAATTCTCAATATCTAATTTAACTTTCTTCACATTGTTTGTATTGAAAACTTTTGTTTTAGTATCAAGAATATAAATGCCACCTTTCAACATTCCATAACCATAAAGAATATTATTCAAACAAATCTGACAATTATTATTCGAAAATAACATTTCAAATCTTTCTGCTGCTAAACATGCAACAGATACAAAGTAACACTTGGAATATAGTAATAATTATTCAAAACTAAAACAAGTCCACTTGGCAAAATAAGACTAAAGCTGCCTACGGCTACTGTAGCAACTCTGGCTCCATTTCCCACGCATAGGTCCATCTCCCCTTTTGCAAGTTTTCTATAGTTCCTTAGTCCCTGCACAGAAGTACAAATATGAGAACCATAACCAGTATCCAATACCCAAGTGGATTCTCGCGGAAAAGTAGCAAAGTTTTAAATTACAAACATACCTGAAGTAGATGCCTCTATAGGCTTCTTCTTCAAATGCTCAGAAGCAGGAGCTTTGCAATCCCTCTTCCAATGTCCTGGTTTCCACATTGGAAGCAGACATACTTCGATGCCTTCTTTTCATTCTTCTTCTTATTGATTCTTTTCATGGCACCCAGTGCCTGCTTCTTCTTCTTAGAAGCGTTGCCTTTTTCAACCAACAGTAGAGGTTTCTGATCCTTCTTGATATAAGGTTCTACTATTTTTAGCATGTTGATTAATTCAGGGATAGTTGATATAATCCTGTTCATGTAATAGTTAGTCACAAAGCCTAAGTAACTATCTTTCAAGGACATCAACACAAGGACAATGCTCAAGTCATGATTCATCTCGAATCCCAATCGATTTAGCTCCTGAAGGTATCTCAAGAGTTTCAATACATGCTGAGAGGCAGAGGTGCCAGCCTGTATCTTGGTCCCAAAAAGGGCTTGTAGGTCTCATACCTCTCTATCCTTTCCCTCTCCGAAAATAGTTCTTCAAGATAGAGAACCATGTCCTGCAAGGGCATCTTCTCATGTTGTTTCTGAAGCTCAGGATTCATGGACCCTAACATAATACACATGGCAGTCTCACGATCTTTCCTGTGCTTCAACCAGGCATCATATTCCACATGATCCTCAACATCAGGTTCTATAGGGAAAATTTCACTTAGGACATAGGCAATTCCCTCGGATCTAAGAACTATTCTCACTGCTCGGAACCAATCAGAAAATTTCGAGCCATTCAATTTGGTGTCAAGTAATATATGGAGATTAAAATTGGAAGCCATTTCCAACCTAAGATATAAGAAAAGAAAAGTGTTTAGATATTAGTTTAAGTACATGTACTTAATATGAGTACTTTTAATTAAATACATTTTCCTACTATTTTCTTCGAAATTTACAATAGCTCATTCTATTGAATTCGTGAATTTTAGCCCAGCTAATTTCCTAATAGGTAGCATCTATAACTAGTCTATTACAACCCTCAATTTTATAATTCAAGTCATAATAGTAAGTCATAGTTAGAATCCCATTCCATTTGCATCACATGCAATTGCTAATTCATTCAAGTTCCCTAATCCCAAGGGACGTGTGCTCTTATATTAGCATCTCCTTGAATATGTCTCAGATCTGGGCCTAGCCCCCAATTTTATGGTGGACTACCCCTGCTCTATTAAGGCAAACCCTATCTCAAACTTTGCAACCAATCAATGTGGACCAGAAGGAACCCTTTGCGTAGCACTTTGATAGCCCAAAGAGACCGTATTATAAATTTGAGTAAGGAAGACTATAACTTGCCTTAATGTATTTACTTTGGGATTTTATTGGTGTTAAACGTCTCACCCAATCTAAGATTTTATCAGATGGACAAAATTATAATAACTTGTATTAATTCAGGGAATTTTAGAATTAATTTATAAGGTCTAACCTTAGGTGGGTTCAGCTCTTTATTATAATTATTCCATCAACCTAGATTATATGCAAAATAATTAACACTTTTATTTGTTATATTTATATTGCATTTCCTTTAAGCTTTTATTCAATAATTTTAAATTTTTTACTTTGTTATAGAAACATATATAAGCACCATCTTATATACTAGAAATAAATTAGTTCATATTAATCCTCCGGTTGGTCAATTCAAATTGCGTCGATATAGGTTCCCATGTAGGAGATATGCCTTATGAGGAGTAGACACCAAGTCCAATCCTTAGTCAGAACAAATACGGGCACAAACTTGAAGACCAATGGATTCTCTGGAACTAATAAATTTCGTTCTTCCAATTCATGTAAATTGGGAGCATCTATAACCCATGTAATTTAAATAAAGTATTGACACTTGTACAATTTGAGTAAGTTTAGCAGGCTTAATCAAAATTGTTTATAACCATTTTCTAACCTTGAATTGAAAGGCACAAGTTTATATATATTGTTCCAAATGATTAAATAAACAAATCATTTCATTTAGAAAATAATATTTAGTTTGCTTCTAACTTAATTATACACTAAATAGGCAGGCTCTGATACCACTGTTGGGAACTGACAGTCAAATTGAACATGCATAAGAGGCATAGCGGAAATTCAAAATTTTATTCCTATCCCCAGGAACTCCTATTAGTTGCATATAAATTAAATAAAGTCTTTACTAAATAATTCTCTACCTAGGTTAGCATGCTCAAGGACTAGGCATACAATAATTCCAAATTATATCCTAGCATATTTATTTTATACTAAGTATGTTATAACTCTAAGCTATAACCTAAGAATAAAATAAACTAAGCATGCAAAAATAACCTAAACATAATTATTATGTCTAAAACACTTAAAGAAAAAGACTTAATAATTAAAAGAGAAAGAAAAAGAACTTACCAGTTGAAGCGTGCTTTTGGAGAACCTTCTTACACAAGCCTCCAATCGTAGGATAGCCTCTATCAGTATCCATACGAACCCCACCAACCAAAACCTCCCCAGGAGGAAGAACTAAGAAGCCTCGACTAGTTGCTAGACCACTGTAAAAGCCTCACCCAAAAATATAAACTAGCGGTGCCCGAATAAATTTAGGCTCCACAAAAATAACTTGCTCAATTACCCGAGAGATTAATTTTCTTTGTTAGGATTTATGCTTTGAGCTTTCTGCATTTTGAAAGGAGAAGGGACAGCCTATATACAGGCTTGGGGAGCAAAAATTTGCTCCCCATTACCGATGTGGGATGGGAGTAAAACTCCCATCCCACACACCTATCACATGCAGTGTGCTATGCACGCTGCATGTGGCAAGGCAAGCCCATGCATTCATGGGCTGCCTTTAAGCAGCCCATGAATATGGGCTGCCGCGAACACTACCCAGCAGTGTTCGTGCACCTTTCGGTGTATCCGGTGCAACCGAACTTTGTACAAAATATTTCATACTTTTCGATTTTAACTCGCCAATGCAAAATCCCCTTTAAATCCTTTCAAATAAATATTTATTTTTTACTCTAATAAATTAGTTATCAGTCAAAATAAATTTCTTGGTCCAACCAAAATAGATCTAATCAATTATAATTTATTTATGACTATAATTAATTAGTTATCGGTCAAAATAAATTCTTTGGTCTATCGAAAATTGATTTGATCAATATTAACCAATCAAATAATAATCCAATTATTATTTATGTTATATTTTCATAATAGAATAAATCTATTAGTTCTTTACTTAGTCCGATGAATGTCCAATGTGTGTGGCCTTATAGGATCCCGAAGTATTGAGCTGTTAAGGCTTAACCAACCCTTGTTCTAATGGAACCATTGGCTCGATGCTCTAGACCGTGAATAGAACTCGATTACCTTAAACGACTATAGTACGCCTCTAGCAGGGGTCTACCATCCCCCATTACTCGGAACGTCATTTATGCTTATGACTTAATCCCGGTTAATTCAATAGTTATCCAGTGCGATAAATTCCTTCCATTCTTTAATATTAGTACCATCTATTTTATAGGGTTCGGTTAAACTGTTAACCCACTAATAACGAGGTTGCTCCAAGCTATCCTAGTTATTTACTTGTTACCTAAGTATATTGCCTTTTACCATAGTGTGGTTGACTAGAAACCATTTCTATCAAACACATACTCTAATCAGAGGTTTATGGCCATCATCACTTCAACAAGTGGCCAGGTACAACTCCTTAATATATCCGGACCGATGGATTCTTTCCGACTACTCAGCTTACCAATGTGTTGTCATCCCTATACCTGTAATCACCCATAGCACCTTAAATAAATTAGTGTATAGTAATGACCCAAAGTATAGCAATAGTACCACACAAGGTGACTAGCATCTCAAGTACGAGGACATTCGCAAAGCTTATTGCACAAAGATAAACACTAACACATTGATATATATACCAAGTGTTTATCTTACTGCGGTCTCCAATATATCTCCCAGATATATCCATGTGTCAAACTTAAGGCACCACCTTTAGTCCTTAGGAGATTGACTGCTTGGACCCTTTCCAAGAAAGTTGACCACATGCTAGTCTTTCCGTTTCATCAATATCCTTTCTTGATGAAACTATGACTATGGATAGTTTAGACATAATCATAATTTCACATGGATCAGGTTCCACCAATTATAGTCCAACTATTATTTCTCTGACTTCATGCTATGATATGTCAAGGACTTTTGCATACATCAATGAATATATATTTAACCAGTTTCAATATAGATATATATATATATATATATATATATATATATATATATATATACAAGCATATTGATATAAATAAAATATTAAATGCCTTTATTGATTAAATAAATTATTCATACTATTACATAATTAAGATATATCGCCCTAATTGCTTTAAGGGCATACATCATATCCAACAAACTCCCACTTGCACTAAGGCCAATTAGCCATATGTTTTAATCCATATGCTTTAACAAGCTGGTCATGTTTGACTTGATTCAATGGCTTTGTCAGACCATCGACAAGGTTCTAATCAGTGGGTACATATTCTAATCTTATTTTCTTAGCATCAACAATCTCCTTGATTATATGATACTTTCTAGATATATGTCTATTTTTCTGATGAGACCGTGGTTCCTTTGCCTGAGCTGTGGCACCGTTGTTATCACAATATAAAGTAATTGGATCAACAGCCTCAAGCACCACACCGAGATCACCAATAAATCCCTTTTAACTAGATAGCTTCTTTTGCTGCTTCGTATGCAGCAATGTATTCAGATTCCGTGGTTGAATCAGCAGTAGTTTCTTGCTTGGAACTCTTCTAGCATACTGCCCCTCCATTTAACACATACATAAAACCTGACTGAGACTTAAAGTCATCCTCGTCAAATTGAAAGTTCGTGTCAGTGTAACCTTTGATAGTGAGGTCACCTTCTCCATAAATCAAGAAATCATCCTTAGTCCTTCTCAAGTACTTAAGGATTGCCTTGACGGCTATCCAGTGCTTTTCACCTAGACCTGACTAATATCTGCTCGTAAAGCTCAAAGCCTGAGAGACATCTGGCCTAGTACATATCATAGCATACATGATGGATCCTATCAGGACGTATAGGGTATATCCTTTATGCGCATTCTCTCCTAAGCTGTCTTCGGACACCCAGGCTTAGATAGGTTAATCCCTTTTGTCATCGGGAGATAACCTTTCTTAGAATGTTCAAGGTTAAACCTATTCAACACCTTGTCTATATATGTACTTTGAGAAAGACCTAACAGCTTCTTGGATCTATCCCTATAGATCTTTATACCTAGTATAAATGCTGCTTCACCAAGGTCTTTCGTGGAGAACTTTCTTGACAACCATACTTTAACATTTTGAAGAAGAGAAATGTCATTTCCTATTAGCAGAATGTCATCAACATACAATACTAGAAAAATGACTGAGCTCCCACTAACCTTCTTGTAAACACAAGGCTCATCTGCATTTGGGTAGAAATCCAGTTCCCCGATTGTCTGGTCAAATCTTATATTCCAACTCCTGGATGTCTGCTTAAGTCCATAAATGGATCTTTGTAGCTTGCATACCTTCGAGCCATTTTGAGATGTAAAACCCTTAGGTTGTGTCATATACTCATCCCGGTCTAAATCCCCATTCAGGATTGCTGTTTTTACATCCATCTGCTAGATCTCATAATCGTAATGAGCAGCAATGGTGAGGAGTATCCTTATGGATTTAAGCATGCTACTGCTGAGAAGGTTTCGTCACAGTCAATACCTTCCCGTTGACTATAACTTTTGCAACCAACCTTGCTTTATAGGTAATTACATTACCGTCCATGTTTGTCTTCTTCTTGAAGACCCATTTGCACCCAATTGGTCTAACCTCTTCCGGCACATCAACCAAATTCCAAACTTGGTTATCATACATGGAATCCATTTCAGATTTCATGGCCTTTTGCCATTTATCAGAATCTGAGCTTTTTATTGCCTCATCATATGTCTGTGGTTCATCATCCTCCATAAGATATAGTTCCTTATCATCAATGATGATAAACCCATATCTATTA
Source organism: Euphorbia pulcherrima (assembly GCA_947683365.1). Taxonomy (NCBI): domain Eukaryota; kingdom Viridiplantae; phylum Streptophyta; class Magnoliopsida; order Malpighiales; family Euphorbiaceae; genus Euphorbia; species Euphorbia pulcherrima. Next base: position 32,522,811 of record CANTUS010000015.1, on the reverse strand, counting down.
GGACCTTTATGAACATGACCTGATCTTCGCAATGATTGTGTTTCAACAGGTTTTTCTTGGATCACACTCTCTTGTATATCTGGAACGAGGTCAATCAGTTGATTGTCTGTCTCTTTCTCTTGAACTCCTAGTTCAATATTGCTCCCACAGACTTTTGGAAGTAAGTGTTCCTTTTTCAAAAAGTGAGCATTCCGAGACACAAATACCTTTTGTGCTTCTGGTTGGTAAAATAGATATCCAATTGTTTCCTTTGGATATCCAATGAACAGACATTTGTCAGCCTTGGCATTTAGCTTATCTGACGCTATCCTCTTTACCATGGCAGGACAGCCCCATACTCTTAAGTGACTTAGAGATGGCTTTTTGTTACACCATCTTTCGTAAGGTGTAAAATCAACTGATTTAGAGGGCACTCTGTTTAAGATATAAACCGCACTCTCCAGTGCATATCTCCAAAAGGATTTACTAAGAACTGCATGGCTCGTCATGGACCTAACCATATCTAATAAAGTCCTATTCCTCCTTTCTGACACTCCATTATGTTGGGGTGTATAAGGAGGGGTCCAATGGGAACTATCTCATTTTCCTTTAGATAATACTGAAACTCCTGACTTAAGTATTCTCCACCTCGATTCGATCGAAGTGTTTTAATACTTTTCTCAAGCTGTTTCTCTACTTCAGCTCTGAATAGTTTAAATTTTTCAAAACTTTCAAACTTGTGCTTCATCAAGTACAAATAACTGTATCGTGAGTAATCATCAATAAAGGTTATGAAGTAAGAGTATCCTCTTAGTGCCTGAACACTCATTGGACCATACACATCAGTGTGTATAAGTTCGAATGTACTCGTGGCTCGTTCGCCCTTTCCTTTGAGGGGTAACTTTGTCATTTTTCCTTTTAAATAAGGTTGGCAATCAGCATAAGACTCCAAGTCTATTGGGCCCTAGTCTCCCGTCTTATGCAACTTGGTTAAGCGATCTCTGTTTATGTGGCCTAAACGGCAATGCCATAAGTAGAAGGAATTCTCATTATCTAATTTAACTTTCTTCACATTATTTATATTGAAAACTTTTGTTTTAGTATCAAGAATATAAATGCCACCTTTCAACATTCCATAACCGTAAAGAATATTATTCAAACAAATCTGAAAATTATTATTCGAAAATAAAATTTCAAATCCTTCTACTGCTAAACATGCAACAGATACAATATTTGTAGTAACACTCAGAATATAGTAACAATTATTTAAAACTAAAACAAGTCCACTTGGAAAAATAAGACTAAAGCTCCCTACGGCTAATGCAGCAACTCTGACTCCATTTCCCATGTGTAGGTCCATCTCCGCTTTTGGAAGTTTTCTACAGTTCCTTAGTCCCTGCACAGAAGTACAGATATGAGAACCACAACCAGTATCCAATACCTAAGTGGATTCTCGCAGAAAAGTGGCAAAGTTTTCAATTACAAACATACCTGAAGTAGATGCCTCTATAGGCTCCTTCAAATGCTCAAAAACAGGAGCTTTGCAATCCCTCTTCCAATGTCCCAGTTTCCTACATTGGAAGCAGACATACTTAGATGTCTTCTTTTCATTCTTTTTCTTACTGATTCTTTTCTTGGCACCCAGTGTATGCTTCTTCTTCTTAGAAGCCTTGCCTTTTTCAACCAACAGTAGAAGTTTCGGATCCTTCTTGATATGAGGTTTTACTGTTTTCAGTACGTTGATTAATTCAGGGATAGTTGAATTAATCCTGTTCATGTAATAGTTAGTCACGAAGCCTGAGTAACTATCTGTCAAGGATATCAACACAACGTCAATGCTCAAGTCATGATTTGTCTCGAATCCCAATTGATTCAGCTTCCCAAGGTATCCTAAGAGTTTCAGCACATGCTGAGAGGCAGAGGTGCCAGCCTGTATCTTGGTCCAGAAAAGAAGCTTGGAGGTCCCATACCTCTCTGTCCTCTACCTCTCCGAAAAGAGTTCTTCAAGATGGAGAACCATATCCTCCAAGGGCATGTTCTCATGTTGTTTCTGAAGCTCAGGATTCAAGGACCCCAACATAATACACATGGCAGTCTCACGATCTTTCCTGTGCTTCAACCAGGCATCATGTTCCACATGATCCTTAACATCAGGGGAAATTTTCACTTAGGACATAGGCAATTCCCTCAGATATGAGAACAATTCTCACTGCTCGGAACCAATCAGAAAAGTTTGAGCCATTCAATTTGGTGTCAAGTAACATACGGAGATTAAAATTGGAAGCCATTTCCAACCTATGATATAAGAAAAGAAAAGTGTTTAGATATTAGTTTAAGTACATGTATTTAATATGAGGACTTTTAATTAAATACATTTTCCTATTGTTTTCTTCGAAATTTAGAATAGCTCATTCTATTGAATTCGCGAATTTTAGCCCAACTAAATTTCCTAGTAGGTAGCATCTATAACTAGTCTATTACAACCCCCAATTTTATGAGTCAAGTCATAATAGTAAGTCATAGTTGGAATCTCATTCCATTTGCATCGCATGCAATTGCTAATTCATTCAAGTTCCCTAATCCCAAGGGACGTGTGCTCTTATATTAGCATCTCCTTGAATATGTCTCAGATCTGGGCCTAGCCCCCAATTTTATAGTGGACTACCCCAGCACTGTTAAGGCGGACCCTATCTCAAACTTTACAACCAATCAATGTGGACTAGAAGGAACGCTTTGCGTAGCACTTTGATAGCCCAAAGAGACCGTATTATAAATTTGAGTAAGGAAGACTATAATTTGCCTTAATATATTTACTTTGGGATTTTATTGGTGTTAAACGTCACACCCAATCTAGGATTTTATCAGATGGACAAAATTATAGTAACTTGTATTAATTCAGGGAATTTTAGAATTAATTTATAAGGTCTAACCTTAGGTGGGTTCGACTCTTTATTATAATTATTCCATCAACCTCGATTATATGCAAAATAATTAACACTATTACTTGCTATATTTAAATTGCATTTCCTTTAAGCTTTTATTCAATAATTTTAAATTTTTTACTTTGTTATAGAAACATATATAAGCACATCTTATATACTAGAAATAAAATAGTTCATATTAATACCCATGTTGGTCAATTTAAATTGCAATAATATAGGTTCCCAGGTAGGAGAGGTGCCCTATGAGGAGTAGACATCAAGTCCAATCCTAAGCCAGAACAAATACGGGCACAAACTTGAAGACCAATGGATTCTCTTGAACTAATAAATTTCGTTCTTCCAATTCATGTAAATTGGGAGCATCTGTAACCCATGTAATTTAAATAAATTATAAACACTTGTATAATTTGAATAAGTTGTGCATGCTTATTCAAAATTATTTATAACTATTTTCTAACCTTAAAATGAAAGGCACAAGTTTATATATATTGTTCCAAACAATTAAATAAATAAATTATTTCATTTAGAGAATAATATTTAGTTTGCTTCTAACTTAATTATGCATTAAATAGGCAGGCTCTGATACCACTATTGGGAACTGATAGTCAAATTAAACATGCATAAGAGGCCTGGCGGAAATTCAAAATTTTGTCCCTGTCCCCAGGAACTCCTTTTAGTTGCATATAAATTAAATAAAGTCTTAACTAAATAATTCTCTACCTAAGTTAGCATGCTCAAGGACTAGGCATACCATAAATCCAAATTATATCCTAGCATATTTATTTTATACTAAGCATATTATAACGTTAAGTTATAACCTAAGCATAAAATAAACTAAGCATGCAAAAATAACCTAAACATAATTATTATGTCTAAAACACTTAAAGAAAAAGACTTAATAATTAAAAGAGAAAGAAAAAGAACTTACCAGTTGAAGCGTGCTTTTGCAGAACCTTCTTGCACAAGCCTCCAATCGTAGGATAGCCTCTATCAGTATCCACACGAACCCCACCAACCAAAACCTCCCCAGGAGGAAGAACTAAGAAGCCTCGAGTAGTTGCTAGACCACACTAAAAGGCTCACCCAAAAATATAAACTAGTGGTGCCCGAATAAATTTAGGCTCCACAAAAATAACTTGCTCAATTTCTCGAGAGATTAATTATCTCGCTTAGGATTTATGCTTTGAGCTTAGTGCATTTTGAAAGGAGAAGGGACAACCCATATATAGGCTTGGGGAGCAAAAAATTGCTCCCCATTAGTGATGTGGGATGGGAGTAAAACTCCCATCCCACACACCTATCACATGCAGCGTGCTATGCACGCTACATGTGGCAAGGCAAGCCCATGTGGGCTTGCCTTGCATTCATGGGCTGCCTTTGAGCAGCCCATGAATATGGGCCTCCGCGAACACTGCCCAGCAGTGTTCACGCACCTTTCGGTGAATTCCGCATAACCGAATTTGTACAAAATATTTCATACTTTTCTGTTTTAACTTGCCAATGCAAAATCCCCTTTAAATCCTTTCAAATAAAAATTTATTTTTGACTCTAATAAATTAGTTATCAGTCAAAATAAATTTCTTGGTCCAACCAAAATTGATCTAATCAATTATAATTTATTTATGACTCTAATTAATTAGTTACCGGTCAAAATAAATTCCTTGGTCTATCGAAAATTAATTTAATCAATTTTAACTAATCAAATAATAATCCGATTATTATTTATGTTATATTTTCATAATAGAATAAATCTATTAGTTCTTTACTTAGTCCGATGAAGGTCCAATGTGTGTGACCTTATAGGATCCTGAAGTATTGAGCTGTTAAGGCTTAACCAACCCCTGTTCTAATGGACCATTGGCTCGATGCTCTAGACCATGAATAGAACTCGATTACCTTAAACGACTATAGTACGCCTCTAGCAAGGGTCTACCATCCCTCATTACTCGAAACGTCATTTATGCTTATGACTTAATCCCGGTTAATGCAATAGTTATCCAGTGCGATAAATTCCTTCCATTCTTTAATATTAGTACCATCTGTTTTATAGGGTTCGGTTAAAGTGTTAACCCACTAATAATGGGGTTGCTCCAAGTTATCCCAGTTATTTACTTGTTACCGAAGTATATTGCCTTTTACTATAGTGTGTTTGACTAGAAACCATTTCTATCAAACACATACTCTGATCAGAGGTTTATAGCAATCATCACTTCAATAAGTGGCCAGGTACAACTCCTTAGTATATCCAGAGCGATGGATTCTTTCCGACTACTCAGCTTACAAACGTGCTGTCATCACTATACCAGCAATCACCCGTAGCACCTTAAATAAATTAGTGTATAGTAATGACCCAAAGTATAGCAATAGTACCTCATAAGGTAACTAGCATCTCAAGTACGAGGACATTCGCAAAGCTTATTGCACAAAGATAAACACTAACACATTGATATATATACCAAGTGTTTATCTTACTGCAGTCTCCAATATATCTCCCAGATATATCTATGTGTCAAACTTAAGGCACGACCTTCAGTCCTTAGGAGATTGACTGCTTGGACCCTTTCCAAGAAAGTTGACCATATGCTTGTCTTTCCGTTTCATCAATATCCTTTCTTGATGAAACTATGACTAGGGATAGTTTAGACATAATCATAATTCCACATGAAGCAGGTTCCACCAAATATAGTCCAACTATAATTTCTCTGACTTCATGCTATGATATGTCAAGGACTTTTGCATACATCAATGAATATATGTAACCAGCTTTAATATAGATATATATATACAAGCATATTGATATAAACAAAAGATTAAATGTCTTTATTGATTAAACAAATTATTCATACTATTACATAATTAAGATATATTGCCCTAATTGCCTTAAGGGCATACATCATATCCAACAGCTTGCATGCTTTGTGCTTGAATGAAGTTCTTTATCTGGTTCTTCCAGAACATATGGTGTTCACTGGTGAAGAGTGGAGGATGGGTAATGGACATACCCTCGGGAAGGAGTTATGAGTTTTGGAAACTCTTTTTGATATTTGAATTAAAATTTTGGACCTTTAGCTCAAGATTGTTAGATCTCTAGTTTTGAGCACTCGCTCTGATACCACTTGTTTGTCCCTGTGAGGGTCTATATAAGGTCAGAGGGGGTGAATGACCCTTTTTCGCGGAATTTATAGACTTTAATAAGTCTAAGTGTAGCATGCTTGATGATGATTCGGTGGATGGATTCGGATGATGCGAATGTAAAAATATAATGCAGTAAATAAAAGTAAGAAAATCAAACACAGCGTTTTATACTAGTTCGGCCCGCCTACGTCTAGTCCCCGGAGTTTCCTTCTTCTAAGCTTATCCACTAGTGGACTCCTTTCCAACTGGCAGGAATCAAGCCTTACAGATTGTCTCCGGATGGTAACCCCTTTTGGATGTAGGATATACCACTAGAAGCACTAACTCTTAGCTGAGTCCTTTTGTCATCAGCCGGATACACTACTTAGACTTCTATCCCGAATCTAAGCTGAGTCCTACAAGGAGATCCCGCTCAAAGCACCTACTTTAAGCTATATCCCAATCTCACTACTCACCCAAGTAGGAGATACTTTACACTTTGGTTCCTATCAAAAGTTTTGGTTTTTGGATTTCCTTAAGTTTATAGCTCACTTAGGAATCCTTACAAACTGATTTGGAATTGTTTGATTCTTGAAGGGATTTGTGAATGCGATTGTTTTCTAGCAATTTCTCTTGTATAAGGCTTTGTGAAATCAACCAGCTCTCAAAGACTATATCCTCCCCCTCCTCTAACAAAGCTCAAAGATCTTTCTTTTTTAGTTTGATATTCTTACCTTGCTTAGAGAGGATCACGCCTGGCTTTTCCTACCTTTTCTTGTCTGGTCTAGTCCTTTCAAGTGAAATATTTTATTTTATACGCTCCAGGAAAGGAACCTTCCCCCTAGCGGCAAAGATCACACCCTGATCTACCAAGACCTTTAAGCTAGCAACCGAATGGTTCTCACTATTCAGCCCATACATCTGTGAGAGGGGGAATTTTTTGGGGCTCTTTTGGATCGCCGATGGGATTAGGACGACCAGTATGGGACTCCTGGGTTTTAATGCAGGGACGCCGCTAGAGCGCGGAGCTCATTGTATGTGTGAACACACTTAGCATTTCTAACTGGACAAAGGGGTCGAGGACTCCTTTGGGGATTGGCCTTTTTATTATGGGACCAGGTCCCTATTTTATACAATATTAGACTTGCCACCCGGATCAGCTCTTTCGGAAAATTGGTGGTATAGCTGATCCTGGTAGGATTCTTATACCGATAAAAGAGAGATTTTGGTTTCGGATGAAATAGTTACTTGCTATTTGAATTTGTATAAAGCATATTTTTATTATGAAAAATCTTTTATTAAAATAATGGTTTCATAATGAAAAAGAGATGAGTTGAGAGATACGACCTTTGCGGGCCTAGCCCCTGGAGCGAGGGTCTAGGCAGGGGCTTGCTATTTGATGTTGAAATAGTAATTAAAATGCATGATTGAAAGTAATGTTTGACCCTCAGTTACATTTCGAGTGTCCCGAAGGCCGTTATATGCTAGAACTAAATGATTGAGAGATTAGGGTTGAGAACCTTGAGATTTGCGAAGATGGTTTATAACTAAAGCCCGTCGAGAGTAATGGACTATATTGTGGTATAGTTGGTGTTTAAAGGTCAATATGAGGAAGGTTGTGGCTAAAACCCATTGATGATATTGAACTTAGTATCGGGATGGTGTTTAGAGGACAATATAAGGACGATTTATAGCTAAAGCCTGTCGACAATATTGAACTATAGTATCAGGATGGTGTCTAGGGAATAAGGCTAGGCCAATTTATAACTAAAACTTGCCGAGCGAAGGGTTCTATACTTGAGTATAGTTTTGGGATAAAGAAAGGGCTTTTGGTATAGATTCAGGGAATCCGCAAAAAGGAACTTTTCAGAGAGTTTCACATGTTTTTTTTCTCCATTGGAACGTATTGGAAATGAGTAGGTATCGCGTTCTTTTTATAGGATTTTGGCAGCTTCGATCGACACATCTGGGGAGCGTTGATCGACGCGTCTAGGGTGGTCGTAGCTTCACTGAGTCATCACTAGACTCGAAACATGTCCAATGACCGTTGATCAACGCATCAAGGAGCGTCGATCGACACATGTGTAGGTTTGTTGAGTCATTGCTAGACTTGACACGTGTCAACAGCAATTAGCTTCAATTGGCATATATGAGAACTATCGATCGATGCATATCTAGCCGTTGGATTTTTCTGAAATTTTCACAGATGTTTTCTGACATATAGGGCTAAATTTTGACCGTTGGAAATTTTATTTAGTGTTCCAGAGAAAATTCTATCGAAGGTAGAAGTTTAGACTGGAAATTACTGGTTTGGGGTTCTTTCCTTTTAGGATACTTTGAGGATTATTCAAGGGATTTTGGACAAGGAAAGAGACATTAGATTCATAGGACTTTTGACATTCGGACACCTATGTGAATAGGTATTAATCATCATCAGGCCGAACGGACCATGCTCACAAGCTGTCCCTCAAGTTCAAAAATTTTGACCGTAAGGGAAATTTTGTGTACGTGAAGTGAGCGCAGTGAACACAACAAAACTAGTGCTTTTATGTGTGGTAAGTCACAAGGACATGAGGGAAACTGTCTTCCACCATTGATATGTATTTGAGGTTTCCTCTCATAAAGATATGAGCAAGGTCTTTGGTAAAGGATTGCCTCCTCATATTCTGGGGGAGTGGAAGGTACGACGTTGGTGTCGATGCATTATGTCGCTAGTTGCAATGATTTCTTTAGGAGCTGCTTGTCGCCATTTCTATGTGCTGAGTTACCATGATGAATGGTTATGCCTTTATTTCCACATGTAGAGGTTATGCCCTAATTTTTGCCTAAACCAAAGAATGGCGGGCTATCATTTTTCACCCTAATTTTTGCATAAACCACCTTTTCGGGTTTTCAGTTTATCGGGTTGCCTTAACTTTTGCCTGGATTACTCTTTCGGGTTCTTAACACAGCAGGCCCTTTTTTTCTTTTTTTGAATCTTTTTTTTGTTGACTTTCGCTTTTCTCACCTTGCCCCAGTTTACAAGAGAAGGTGAAATATTCTGGATCTATTTGTTTGTTTGCAAGCTTTATCTCTCTAATTCTTCTCGACTGTCTTAGTCGTGCGCTGTACATCACTTTGATGTTTCATGCATGTGACGGTTTGAATGATATATGAACATTGGTCGCAGGGATTAGGGTACATAATAGTCCCACTTGATGCGTACCAAGGGTACGCACTAAGTCCTTTGTGGACTAATGCATAGGGGATTCCTTCCAACCTTATTACTCCATTGTGGTGAGTATCTTTCCTAGGTGGGGGGCCCTCTATTACAAAATGGGGGTAGATGAGGTCGTACTCTCTTTTGTGATTTTAAGAAAATCATTGGGTATCCCTAGGGGAAGTTTCTAGGGTTGTCTTGATATATGCAGGGCTAAGTCTGACAGGGTTACAATTGATGGTAACCGCGCATTATGTACTTAAGCCCAAGAACCCTAATCGAGTTTAGGAGCCCATTTTCCATGTTTAATAAACTAAAACCTAGTGGCCTTAATCAAGTCGACTAGATTATATTGCACTATGCACGACTGGGGTGTCCCAACTTCGTGCCCCTACTCGAACTCGAGTCAAGTTCTAGAGACACGTTATTGAGAACACCTTGGTTCTGGGTATGGATACATGCAGATGCTATGCAGTGAACCCTAATGATTCCAAATTCAAATGACTTTCATTATTTCATCTTCAATTTATTTTAGGAAAAAAATCAATTATAAAAAGAATATTATTCCCCAGCAGAGCCACCACTGTGAGTGGGTGGACCTTTTCGTGGCTCTTTTGGATCGCCGATGGGATTGGCACGACCAATACGGGACTACCAAATTTTAATGCAGGGAGTCACCGCTAGAGCACGGGGCTCGTTGTATGTGTGAACACACTTGGCATTTCTAACTGGACAAAAGGGGTCGAGGACTCCTTTGGGGATTAGCCTTTTTATTGCGAGAGCAGGGTCCCTATTTTATACAATATTAGCGTCACCACCCAGATCAGTTCTTCTAGGAAATTAGTGGTATAGCTGATCCGGGTAGGATTCCTATGCCGATAAAAGAGAGATTCTAATTTCAGATGAAATAGTTACTTGCTATTCGAATTTGGATAAGGCATATTTTTATTATGAAAAATCTTTTGTTAAAATAATGGATTCATAATTAAAAAGAGATGAGTTGAGAGATACGGCCTTTGCGGGCCTTGCCCCTAGAGCGAAGGTCCAGGCAGGGGCTTGCTACTTCATATTGAAATAGTAATTAAAATACATGATTGAAAGTAATGTTTGACCCTCAGTTACCTTTCAAGTGTCCTGAAGGCCGGTACATGCTAGAACCGAATGATTGAGAGATTAAGGGTTGAGAACCTTGAGATTTGAGGAGACAGTTTATAACTAAAGCCCGGCGAGAGTAATCGACTATACCGTGGTATAGTTGGTGTTTGAAGGTCAATATAAGGAAGGTTTGTGGCTAAAACCCATCGACGATATTGAACTTAGTATCGGGATGGTGTTTGGAGGACAATATGAGGATGGTTTATAGCTAAAGCCCGTTGACGATATTGAACCATAGTATCGGGGATGCTGTTTAGGGAATAAGGCTAGGCCAGCTTATGACTAAAACTTGCCGTGTGAAGGGTTCTATACCTGAGTATAGTTTTGGGATAAAGGAAGGGGTTTTTGCTATGGTTTAGGGAATCCGCAAAAAGGAAATTGTTAGAGAGTTTCACATGATTTTTTTCTCCATTGGAACTTGTTGGAAATGAGCAGGGATTGCATTCTTTTTATAGGATTTTTGGCAGCGTCGATCGACGCATCTAGGGCGTTGTAGCTTTGCTGAGTCATCACTAGACTCGACACGTGTCCAATGACAGTTGATCGACGCATCTGGGAGCGTTGATCGACACATGTGTAGGTTTGGTGAGTCATCGCTAGACTTGACACGTGTCAGCAGCAATTAGCGTCGATTGACACATATGAGAACCATCGATCGACGCATATCCAGCCGTTGGATTTTTTTGAAATTTTGACACGTGGTTCCTAACACACAGGGCTAACTTTTGACCGTTGGAAATTTTATTTGGTCTTCTATAGAAATTTTGTAGAAGGCAGAAGTTCGGACAGGAAATTACTGGTTTGGGGTTCTTTCCTTTTAGGATACTTTGAGGATTATTCAAGGGATTTCGGACAAGGAAAGAAACATTCGATTCACAGCACTTTCGACATTCGGACACCTATGTGAATAGGTATTAATCATCATCAGGCCGGACAGATCGTGCCCACAACGTCCTCTTTGAAATATCACACACTCCAACCATATTACGTCCTCTTATCAAAATAAAAAGGGAAGTGGTTCATGAGTTATGAATGAACGTAAAATTCTCGATTGTTGTTTATTGGAGATTCATTAAAGAATGGGGATGAATGATTTTATAGAGAAATGATTTAATAATTTTGATAAAATTGTGCGAAGAAGATGGTATTTTTGACATAAAATAAAGAACAAGGACTTAAATGAAATGTCTACAATGACTTTTTTAAACTTTTACAACAAGTGCCACATTTCAATTCCTGAATATTTCAAATATGACATGTGGCGCCGAGTGCTGTGTACTCTCCTGGGTGTGATTGGTTTTGTTGCGTTGAGATGGCTAGGATTAGGATTCTCTAAAGTAACTTTAGAGTAAAGTTAGAGAGACATAGGGTGTGAAGTAGTGAGAGAAAATTTTTTTACTGAAGTGTGTATTAGATCATAGCCCTTCAAATGGAATGTGAGGCTAGGATGAGCTCAACTTTACTCTAAAGTTGATTTTGAACTTTAGAGAATCCTAGTCCAGATGGCTAATAGATGCATAATTGCCAAGTTCAGGGAGGTAATAGGTCCTTTTGAAAGTTGAGGCGAGCGATAGGCTATTTGAGCCAAATACAGGCGAGTTTTTATGTATCCTCATATAATTACGTCCATGATTTATGTCACCATAATTTTGCGTATGCATTAAGTCTATGATTATGTCAACTTAATTTTGGGTAAATGTGATTTGTAAAAGTCACATAAAAGAATGGTAAAAAGTGTTCTTGGTGATGCAAACCCACCAAAGAAAGCGAAAAAAGAGCAAAAAGGTAATATTTTCTGATATTTCATTCTCTAAAGGTTGCACTCAAACATAAACATTCTACTTACTGAAAGCATTTTTTTCATACAATGGATGATATATTAGAAGTTTATTCTAAAAAATGTTCCAAACAACATAATTCAATAGCAGAAAGGTTTACTCAGGGACATCCTCTATAAAGGCTACATTCATATTAATGTTTTTGAAGTCTAGGGACAATGCACCAAGTAATCCTCGATAATCTATAGAAGTGTTGTTACAACTAAATTACAGACACCCTTTTCTTTATTAACAATATCAACTAACAGATGCACATTCCGACATAGGGAGTATTTCTCTAAACTTCTTTTAAGTCAAAAGCTCTTTATAAGGAGAAAAGTAAAAAGTAAGCTACCTTTTTTCTTTTCTCCTTATAAAAAGCTTTTAAGTTAAAAAAAAGTGAGAAACACTTCAACTTATAAGTTATTATCTTCTTATTAGTATCTTTTAAGTAATAAGTAAAAGTTATAAGTTTGGAAAAACACCCTCGTAGTTTCATATTAGCAACAGTTTCTACTTTTTTTACTCATCCTTGTTGGCTGAGAATCTAACGGTGTATATTCTACATTGAACATTAAATGAGACAAAATGTAACAGGAAGTTTACTTTTAGTTTAGATCGATGCTTCGATCATTGGACAAGGAGGTCATTAGGCGTCACCTACATCATTGTTTCTTAGTAGAGTAAAAATTTCAGCTTTATTCATCAAGAGAAGAAATGTTTTATTCATTCTTTTTTAATAAAGTAGAGTAGTACGGGCTCTATGGAGTGGGAGCTACCCAACCCCGAAGAAATCCACCGAGCTCAAATATATAAATGAAAAGAAAAATAGAATGTGTAAGAAGGAAATAAAAATGACAGAAAATCAATACTTAATCAAAGAAATAATTCTCTCTGGAAGCAAGATCAAAACGATGGAATAGAATTCCACCACCAACTCACACTTGAAGATCAGCCATAGTAAGCAACTGCGTCTGCAATACGGTTCCCTTCTCGATAAATATGATCCACTTGTAACTGTATATTGTCCAATTCTCCAAGTCAGTCCAGCCATAATTGTTCGGCCACGGGACCATCCGACTTACGAAACTAAACATATGAATGTTTTATTCATTCTTGTCGTGAATGAAATCATGCATGAGATTAATTATGAATTATGCAATACATTGGTAGATCCAAAAATTTAATATAGTCTTTATCGTCGGCGACATTCCACACTAATGATGTTTTTTTTCTTGAATATGTATGCACATAGCATTTTTATTAATTAATTAAAAATTAACTTTTACGTACATATATTTTTCCTTTAAGATCTTAACAATTAATCTTAGTTAGATCCATATATCCACAACAGGAAATCACTTTTCAACCCCAAATTAATTTCAAATCAATGAGGCTACAGTAAGAGGCGGCGTACCACTGCAGTAATTTTATCTAAACTCATTAATTATAATTCTGTTTTATATGAAATAATTAAAAAAATTAATATCCTTCCTTTTTTTCTCAATCTATCATATCTGAACTCATTAATTATAATTTTATTTTATTTAAAATAATTAAATCAATAAAATCTCCTTCCTTAACCAAAATATGCAAACAATTTTTGTTAAAATAATTCAAGTTTAGCTCATCAAATATATTCTCGTGAGAATACTCCTCAGACTCTTCAATACTTGGACTTAAATTTAAATTCATAACTTCATTTATTTCAAATAAAAACTAAGATATTCATACAATTTAAAACCTACATACTATTGTTTTTATATTGGTAACACAATTCCAAAGTAGTGTGAAATCAGGAATTTAAATATTATATGAATAATTAGACTAAATACAATTTAGTCTATTAAAGTAGAAATCAACTTGATTTTTAGAAATCTAATGAAGCTTGAAACCATATATTTCAATTTCCTAATTAACAAAAGTTTCGACAAGGAACTTGACCCACAACCTAAACATATTGCATTCAAAATAGTTAGGTAACCTCGATTGCTCTCGATGAAAGACGTGCGTATATATTTCATATTCACGTTATCATATATATTTAAACAATTCCAATTAAAAATTGAGGACTCTAAATTGATAAATGTGAAAACAAAGTTACACAATCTATTTTAAATTATTGAATCGCTATAAAAGAAATTCAAAAGAAACGTAAACTGGCAGAAAATTTTAAGAAAAAGGTAACGATTTAGTTGATTATTTAAACAAATCTTGAGATGGAGAGATTAGAGGGAGGATCAGAAAAGTTAAATAGAGAAATAAGCGGGTCATAGGAAAAGCAAATGTTTTAAGTTACGAAAACAAGACTTTATTTATTGTTAAATTTTTTTATATCAAATATAGTTTCTAATTAAATGGAAAGATTTATTGTACATGCCATGTACATAATCCTCATTGTATAAATTGTTCTATGGAGCAGTTAGCTCGTTCTCACTTGTAAATGGAAACCGATATAGTCTACCATTTCATTTACAATCAGTTATCAATGGGGTCTGATCCAAGTGGTAAGCGGCTTGATATAACTTAAGGAATGAGTCAAGTTCGAATCTTGTGAATGTAGAAAATTTTAATGGGAAGACTCATCTACCATAGGCAGGGGCAAGTGAACTAGGTGGGCAACAAAAAGAAAAGAAACTGAAAAGATTCAACTCTGCAATTGTGAACCTAGAAGCAGCTTTTCTATTTCCACCAGGACAACCCCGCCTTGCCTACTTAACCCGTCCCCATGGGATGCTATTCCCTTTTCTACCGATTCCGAGTTTGGAATTTGAACCAACAGCTACACCAATAATAATAATAGAGTAAAACCATAAGCTGGGGAAATATTAATAGCAAACTGATATTTCTAAAGCCTTAACTTACTTGGTGAAAGGTTGTAATGGGAATTCTCGCTCTGCAATCTTGGCAATACTTGGTTGTCAGCAGGATATCTTCCTGTGTGTCAGTCTCATCCAATTATAAAAACTTGTTTAGAAACCAAAGTTTGGTTCAATAGTCCACCAAATCAATGATAAAAAAAAAATTGTATTTCCTAAAACTCCTCTTGAGCAAGAAGATATGTGGCTGAGAAAAATCGTGATGGCATTTTGTTACTATTGTCAACTATGAGGATTCTTTTATTTCAAAAAGTCTCTAATTGTACATTTCAGCTAATTTTAGTCATACATTGAATTTTAATGGTCCAGATTTTATTGTAGCCACAAATCACTAAAACTGAATCTGGACCATTAAAACTCAATGAATGGTTGAGATTGAATAAAATGTACAACTTTAAAGAGTTTGAACTTTAGAGAATCTAAATCCTTATGTTTATTCCATGGATTTGTCAATTAGGGTTTTTTTTTTGTCATTTCTCAGCTTTCTTTTTAAATTTTACCTAACAAACATATGCTTAAATATTCATTTGCAATTTCGGAATTTACTTTGGAAAAATGATTTGATTTTTTCTTATGCATCTAAAATTTATTTCTTGAAAAATTAGTTTACTCTTTTTTTTTGTTTATCATCCTTGTTGGCTAAGATCTAGAGGTTATATTTTAAGATAAAGAAGACAAAGGAAAGTACCATTTTCTCCGGACATAAGATATTTAAATAATTTATATACTTATTTGACTTTATGAATCAATCAATTTTTATCTGTTATACAATCCTTAATAATTCTATCAAAAACTATCATTCAAATCTCCATCATCTTGTTCCCTTTCCTTTCATTCTTTTTCTTAGCAAAAGCTGAAGCCGGTAATCCGTGTCCGAATATATTAAAATAGAAACGAAAAAACATGCGAAATAAGAGAAAAGAAAAAGAAAAAGCTTAATACAAGAAATTGCTTACAAGAAGTAAAAGCATAAAACATGCCACATACATTGCCAAAGAAACCATAAACTAATTGGACCAACACCAGTTCCAAATGAAGTGTCTGCTGCCTCAAATCTGAACTCACGAATAGAAGTGTGACCTGAAAGTTGATAGATCCTGAAGCTTAATGTATATCGAGAGACATTTCTTTATTACGACATTTCTTTATTTGAATATGTCTAGAAACATAAGCATGTGACATTCTTATTAATTAATTAATTATTTAAAATAAACAACCAGGTAAGATATTTTTTTAAAAAATCTTGACAATCTTAAATAGAACATATCCATATTAACATTAAAACAACGAGATATTGACATTTATATTATTTGCAGACAGTTTTAGTTGAAAACGTTGTGGTTCTGGTCTTCGTTTTCATTGAGGCTCTAGTTCTGCAACTTTTTTTCATCAGCTTCACAAGATTTGATGGTTAAAAATCTGCTTTTTCAACAATTCATGATGTTAGATCGGTCAGGGTTATTGCAGATCTAACCCAAAGGAGGCTTCTTTTTTATTTTTCATTAGCCTCCTCCACCTCATCACCACCGTACAGATTGCTCCTGTGCAGTGAAAGCCGCCGCCGCTCCTCTCGCCAATCTCCACTACTGCTCACTGCCGCCGCCTCTCCTCTCGCCGATCTCCACCTCTACTCACTGTCGCTACTGCCCCTCTCACCAATCACCGATCTCCACTACTGCTCACCGCCGCTGCTGCTCCTCTCGTCGGTCCTTCCTCTAACTTTGTGACGGAGAGGACAGATTGTGGCGGTTGATACGCCGGTCGCCGGAGTTAATTCCGGTGGTGTTGTGAAACGAGAGGAGGGATTCGTTTGAAGGGGAAAGGATTATATAGTTTAAAGTCCTGTGTTGAAGGTCAAAAGTATGGAGACATGGCGATTTCCCAACCACCGCCGTCGCCGACGCTACGGCGAGCGCAACCACCTCACTAACCCTGCCCACCACCATACTTTCTGCTACCAACCAACACCTATCCTTTAGCACCGATCATCACCCTTCCCCTTCCATCCCCGAAATCAAGATCGCCCCCAGTTACGCCAGGTGCACCGATCTGTTCGAAACCAGTCTGATTCTTGTCGACAGCCTAGCCTTACTAAAGCCTACTTTGAAAACTTCCCAAACCAGCATGGCGCCGTGGAGATAAGATGCATTTTCGAGAAATTTGGTGTGTTTGGCCGAGTTTATATTGCCAGGAAAAGGAACGTCAAGAACCTGAATTTTGGTTTTATCGAGCTTGATGGTTCGCTGTCAGTACATGAGGCATTATATAGGCTAAATTCTATTATTATTGGAATGATATGGCTCTGAGCTCCTCTCGCCGATCTCCACTACTGCTCACTGCCACCGCTAGCTCCTGTTGAGTAGAATGCCTAAAAAAGAAGATATGTGTTCCGAGACTCTCATCGGGATAATCGTCCCTATTCGGTAGTGGTATCTAACAATAAAGATTCAAATACGGTCAAGAGTAGGGAGCAAACAAATGGGGGAGATGATCCGAATAGGCCTGTTACTGCCCCACCAGATGGTAAGCTACTAATTCAGTCGGTTCCTTGGAAAAGTAGGTCGAGTATTATTCATCTCAAGAATATTTCTCTTATTAGGAACGTTGGTGAGTTAATGTGTGATTATGGATTTGACATGGATTTTGTGGCCCCGGTTGGGGGTGTGTCTATGGTAGTGTCATTTCCTACTATGGAGTTGTTATAGGATTTCTTGAATGGGGAGTGGGGATCGATGAAACTTATTATGGATTTGGTTCAGCCCCTAGCATCAGAGTTTGCCCCGGATGAGTGTATTATGTATGTAGATTTATGGGTATCCCCTCATCTATTATTAGGGAGACATTGGGGAGAGAATTAGTGACTAGATTCGGTCGTGTTGTTATGGTGGATAGTAATTTGGACCGACCGGATAAGCTGGATGTGGTCTCATGTTTGGTGTCGGTTCCTTTAGATACCCTTAGCAGGAATCTTAAGTTGTGTATTGGCGAGAGAGAGGCTCTAGTTTATATGAGCTTGCGCTAGGGTGTGGGGTGTGAGCACTGCTAGGAAAATAATTCAGAGGTCTCTAGCGAATCGACTGAGATGAATTCGATGTCGAGGCTGTCGCAGAGTTTGGAAAGTCATAGTCAGAGAGTTAGCAAGAATGCAGAGAGATCTGGCAGTTGTGAGTTTGTTGGTCTGGGTGATGAGCAGGTTAACCAAGGCTCGGGAAATTCAGTAGGGAGTATGGCTCTGGTAGTGGCTGGAAATTCAGATTCATCTGGACCGGATATCCTAAATATGAATAGGGTCCTGCTTAGAACTCACGATAGCAAGCCGCGTGAGAACGAGGAGCTGTTGGTTGTTCGAGTAAGGGAAAATTGGGTATTTTTAAAGAGTAGGATGAGAGTAGGCTGGTGAAGATCATGGAGGACCAGCGAAAATAAGTGGGATTGGCCAATCGAGGTTTTGATTATGATTTTTATTATGTCGTTCAATTTTTTATGTTGGAATTGACGTGGTGGGCTGCTAAATGGGGCCAAGCAATGTTTTATCCGGTCTTGCGTGCGAAAGTGGTATTTACAGGTGATTATTTTAGTAGAAACCAAAGTGGGTAGTGTTTTGGCCCAGGCCGTTAGGAAAATGTGGGGCATAATGACTTTCTTTTTCATTGTATTCCTGCTCAAGGGTTGTCGGGAGGGATTGTTGTGTCATGGAATTCGCGATTGATTCAAGGGGCATTACGATCACAAGTGAGAGATGGTATGTTATTTATGTTGTGATTAATCAGGTTGAGTTTGATCTTATATGTCTGTATGGGCCTGTCAACTGCGGTGAAAGGAACTAGATGTGGGAGCAATATTGAACTGGAAGTTTAAGAGGAAGAAACAAACAATCAGTTGATTGACCCGTTCTAGATACACAAGAAAGTGTGATCTAAGAGCACCCTGTCGAAACATGACCATTCCAAAGATCGGTCATGTTTATAAAGGTCCCGATAGATATGGTTTTATCATCACTAATGATAAGGAACTATATCTTATGGAGGATGATGAAGTAAGGACATATGATGAGGCAATGAAGAGCTCAGATTCTGAGAAATGGCTAAAAGCCATGAAATTAGTATTGGATTCCATGTATGAGAACCAAGTTTGGAATTTGGTTGAGGCATAGCAAGAGATTAGACCAATTAGGTGCAAATGGGTCTTCAAGAAGAAGACTGACATGGACGGTAATGTAATTACCCATAAAGAAAGGTTGGTTGTGAAAGGTTATAGTTAACGTGAAAGTATCGACTATGATGAAACTTTCTCACCAGTAGCCATGATTAAATCCATAAGGATACTCCTCACTATTGTTGCTTATTACGATTATGAGATCTAGCAGATGGATGTTAAAATAGCATTCCTAAATGGGGATTTAGACTGGGATGTGTATATAACACAACATGAGGGTTTTACATCTCAGAATGGCTCAAAGGTATGCAAGCTACAAAGATCCATTTATGGACTTAAGCGGGCATCCAGGAGTTAGAATATAAGGTTTAATCAGACAATCTATGAACTGGATTTCTGTCCAAACATTAATAAGCCTTGTGTTTATGAGAAGGTTAGTGGGAGTGCAGTCATTTTCTTAGTATTATATGTCGATGACATTTTACTAATAGGGAACAATATTTCTTTTCTTCAAAATGTTAAAGTATGGTTGTCAAGAAAATTCTCCATGAAAGACCTTGGCGAAGGAGCATTTATACTAGGTATAAAGATCTACAGGGATAGATCCAAGAGGCTATTAGGTCTTTCTTAAAGCACATATATAGACAAGGTATTGAATAGGTTCAAGCTTGAGCATTAAATGAAAGGTTATCTCCTGATGATAAAGGGGATTAACCTATTTAAGGCTGAGTGTCTGAAGATAACTCAGGAAAGAATGCGCATGAAGGATATACCCTATGCATCCGCGATCATGTATGTTATGATATGTACTAGGCTAGATGTCTCTCAGGCTTTGAGCTTTACGAGCAGATATCAATTAGATCCAGGTTAAAAGCACTAGATGGCCGTTAAGGCAATCCTTAAGTACTTGAGAACGACTAAGGATGAGTTCTTGATTTATAGAGAAAGTGACCTCACAATTAGAGGTTACACAGATGCGAGTTTTCAATCTGACAAGGATGACTTTAAGTCTCAGTCAGGTTTTGTGTATGAGTTAAATGGAGGGGCGGTATGCTGGAAGAGTTCCAAGCAAGAAACTACTGCTGATTCAACTGCGGAATATGAATACATTGCTGCATGCAAAGTAGCAAAAGAAGCTATCTGGTTAAAGGGATTTATTAGTGATCTCGGTGTGTGTGAGCTCAGGATTTTGCAGTCCCTCTCACGAGATGATGATGACGTGTACCCAATTTTAATGCCCCGAGATAAAAGTTCTCTTTAGAATTTTTATTACCAAAATAATATTCCTTGTGAATTTTATACTTGGCAGAATCTAGTTCGGCGTGACCAATAACTTGTCTGGTAGGAGCTTGAACCGATAATTTGCACCCAAATAATAAATACCCATTAAAAAATCATTAAAAATTAAAAAGATGCCTTTCTACCCACTATTAAACCACTTTTGATGACTTTTTAGGCTCCTAGGCCCACTGTCTGTCGGTATGGTGGAGGCTGATGCCACCAGCGGCATCAGCCATGCCACCGGTGATATCACCATATTGTCGGTGGCATCATCCATACAGCCAAAGGCATCACCATGTCATCAGCGGTATGGCCCAAAGCGGGTCCCTGTATAGACAGCCTTTCGGCCACTTTCGGTGGAATTAGACAAAAAGGTCTCGAAAACCACCCCATTTCACCTATAAAAACACACCTTGAGCTGCAATGAAGGGGGGAGAACCACCTAAGGTTAGAGGTTTAACGTTAGAATGAGAAAATAGATTTTAGTGAGATAAGAATTAGATAAGGAAGAAAAACAAGGATTCTAATCCATTTTTTCCCGGTTTTTCTTCTTTGAATTCTCTGATTGTGAGCTTAAAATCAGTAAATCCTGTAGTTAAATCAATTTAATTGGACTTTGAAACCTGAAACACTTAAATTTACTACTAAATCATCGTAACAAGCTCCTCGGAGGCATTTCTTTTCGATTCACGAAGAGGTGGATTCAGGATCCCGAGGTAAAAATTCTGAGTGTCATAGCTCTTTTGCATTAATATTACTAAGTTGTGATATTTTTTGTTCATTTTTGGAGTTCCCGGTCATTTTTCACTATTCCTTGTTGCTTTTGCAAGAAATTGATGTCGTTGGAGACATGCAATGTCGCCGGCGATATCACCCATGTCACCAAAGACATCGTTGATACCGTCGGTGGCATCACATTCCCCAGAGACTTCACTTTCTTGTGGGACCCTTTCTTTATGGTACTCAGAAAGCCATGTAACCTGCCTGCATACTGATGTCACCAGCGACATCATTGATGTCCCCGATGGCATCATCCATGCCACCAGCGACATCAACCATGTCGCCGGTGGCATCACTTGCGTCTTCGGTGGCATGACTTTCTGGACAGCAGTTTTATTTTAATTTGTTCCGAGATTAATTTATTGTCCAAAACTAGGATGTACAGTGTAACGAGGGAGGACCAAAACCTTCCAAAAATAGACCCCACCCTATAATGTGTGGTATTTTTTTACTTATAATCCTGTTAAAGCAAATATCAAATCCAAAATTCAGTTAAAAATGGAATTTCCCGCAAACGCTGTTCGAATCTCATTTTAGCCATCCAATTGGGCTTTATAATATGGTAAATAAAATATGTCATATCCGTGCTAACTATCTCTACAGGTAGATGTAAATCGGACATTCAGGTATTTTATTTATCGTATAGAAAAATGTATAGGACCTGGAAGCTTTGTAATAATTTTATTTTCTGCACTTATTTTTGAATGGCTGTAAATATTTTATTCATCGTTTCAATTGCTTGATAAATGCGAAAATAATAAAATAACTAAAAACCTAAATAAATAGGATGAATTGAACCGATTAAGAAAGAATGAAGTATCTTAAGTTTGCCTAATGAAAAATAGATAACATCATCCAAATTCAGAATCTCTACTTAAGGTATGGTCCAACCACTGGGTGGGAAATTGTACCAAAATTTCCCGATTGAGCTGAACCGGGTGGTGACTCTATTTTAAGCACGGGATTTCGATCTCGTATCCTTTGAGCATTAAAATATGCAAAACCATTTTCCAATCAAATCATACGCATCCCTCGTCATCTAAACTAGGATGCCGCCGCATAAAACGTCATCCGCTCATAGTGGCGACTCTGTTAGGGAATGATCTCTTGAACTTTCTTTTATTAAAGTTTAAAAGATTTTGATGATGTATTGAAATCATTGGCCAAATTAAAACTTCATTCTTTTTTGTAACATTTTATCCTTACGCGTGTAGATAGTTCAGTAGTTTTTAGGTGCCCTATTTTACCCGAGAAGCTCGCAAAGTGTCACTCATGCCTTGTTGGAATTGAGGATGCCTAGTGAGTGGATCACTCATTTTAACCAACATGTAAACTCCTACAATCACACCTGTTTGGGAGTGGTTGAGTAAAGTGGAATCAAGGTAAACGAGAACCTTCTACATCAACAACCCTATACCAAAGCCGTGCTAGAAAAAGCCTTAGCACATCATTCCTTTAGGGTCACCAGAATAGATAAAATAATTGGGACGCACTTCTTTCACCATTACCGGTGAAGAAGCCAAACTTCATCCTTCCAAAAAGGTGTTACGTGGGAGTCATAAGGTTGGAAGAGGGACGATTTGCATGCTATGTGCTCCGTGATCATGCACCCCCATGCATCGGCTTTCATAGCCAGAAAGGAAGCAACTTACCCTTACTACTTCCGCTTATGGAAGAAGTTTAGCACCACAAGTAGGACTTCTCTTGTACCTCTGCTACGCCACCACATATCATTATGTATGACATGATATACAAACGTCCCACATATGTTAGAGGTATAAGCCATCACATCATCTCTAACCATATCTATGTGCAGCCATACGACAATGAAAGGCATGCATACCATCCATACCACTCACGAACCCATTCATGGTCTGATCCACTACCTACCATTTCAGCTACGAGGAGGTGGACTAATCATCACACCCCAGTTTGGAAGAGGATAGAACACCTCTTAATTCGTCATCCTCTTACCCCGATTGTCATCACGGAAGTTGAAGGGATTCCACACACCGATTCCAGTGGGGAGTCAGATTCGGAATAAGCTCAATTAAGCTAGAACCCTTCTCAACTAGCTATGTCTTTTCCAAGGAACGAAGGGACCCATCCTGCTAAAGAACCCTCCAATCCTACTTCCAGCTTAGGAATAAGATCCCAGCCACCGCCTGGCTTTGACTTTGCCAGTGCTATGGCACAATTCTTGAATTCGGATGCTTTTCGAGCTTCTATCCAAACCAGTGTTCAGGCTGCCTGCAAGCTCTCCAAGATAGAAATTTTGATGGAGTATCGGCATCTGATATTCAGGCCCAGAATGGTTCGGCACAGATGTTGACTAGTCTGGTAGGGATAAGACCTTTTGCACCTATTTTTCGATCAACCCATCCTATGGCGAGCCCGTTCCAGTTTGGGCAAGCTTTGGCTTTCCTATCAACTTTGATTATTCCATCAATTGTGCCTTTTAATCCAAGACCCTTCACCCAAAGTCCTACCCCTCCGTATTTACTCACCAATACCCAACTTCTCAGCCATTGCCCTCTTTCACTCCTCCGCAGTTCATTGTAACTCCCAAGGGCACCACGTACCCCCAAAATCCTTTTGCCAGCCAATTGACCATTTCCCCTCCACTACCTCCGACACTCAACAACCAGGACATGCGACCGCCGGGTATGACATTCGAGGTAGCCGCTTTTTTTCGACAAATGATAACTTTCCAAACTGTTAGCGACCAGGTCGCATATTCTCCGAGCACGACACCCAAAACCCTAGCTATCCCTCATAAACCGGTCAACGACCTGGTCACGCAACCTCTGGGCATGACACCCGAGATCCAAGCTTACATCAACCGCCTTATCACCACCAAGAAATCTAAAAGAGATAAAGACTGGGTCCCTAATAATTTCACTATACCGAGTATGGCTCATTATGATGGTTCTGGAGTACCTGCCTCTCACATTATAATGTATGAAAGAGTAATGCACGTGAAGAAGTTAAGTGATAAGGTGCTTGCTGAAATGCTTCCTTGCTCCCTTCGGGGCCCTGCCCTCAAATGGTATCACACCTTACCGCAGCATATCGTCGTCGACTGGATTCTTTTATCTGAGGCGTTAAAAGTACATTATGGTTTTAATATTATGATGAAAACAACCCTCCAACACCTTGAGAGGCTCCATCGAATGCCCAACGAAACTTTCAAGCAATACTTCAATCGATGGATGTCAACCCAGGTCTTAATGAAATCCAAGCTAAGCCTTGAGGAAATGATTGTCAAACTCCTCGAAGGGTCTCTCCCTCTATTCTGTAAAGAAATGGCTACCAATTCTTTTCCATCCTACAAAGCTGTATTCGAGAAAGCTGAGAAAATTGAGTGTGAGGCAGAACGTGAAAAGGCCGAGAGAGCGGGGAAACTGTGGTTTAGAAAGAATGAAGCCCAACCCTTAGCCCTGGCGCCGGCTAAGCCTAAAGCACTGGCTGCAGTTCAAGTTGTTTCTCAAACCCCTACCGCGCCCCTCGTAATCACCTTAGCTCCACTGGCAGTTGACACAATTCAGCCTCCTCGCCCCTCCTTTGTCTTGGCTAACCCTTATAACCTCCCCCTACGGGTCATCTTCCAATTTTTAAGCAAAGCGGGTTTTATACAGTCCTTTCAAGAATACAAGCCACCTAGACCTGAGGATAAAAACAACTTCTATAACTATCATGTTCAGGTAGGACACCAAACTAATAATTGCAAAGCCCTGCTCTCAGCAATTCAATGCTTGGTTAGCGAAGCAAAGATCGCTGAACCA
This sequence comes from Euphorbia pulcherrima, assembly GCA_947683365.1. NCBI lineage: Eukaryota > Viridiplantae > Streptophyta > Magnoliopsida > Malpighiales > Euphorbiaceae > Euphorbia > Euphorbia pulcherrima. The sequence continues at coordinate 32,497,725 of CANTUS010000015.1, read as the reverse complement.
GACAGAGCTCCAAGCACTATGAATAATCCTTTGCCAAATTTTGGGGACAAGGTTGGCATGGTCCAGTCCGGTTTATCTGAAGCCACAATCTTTGATCTCCTTCCTCGAAGGTCGGATAATGATAACTCTATCCTAGTCATCGGTTCGGGTCTCCCATCTTATTCGATCTTTGATCTAATTAGTCAAGCCAATTCGGGGTCAATTCTGTCTAGAAGATGGAAATTGATCCAAACCAGACCAAGTAAGAGAACGGTAGGTCTAAACCATTCGTGGCAAGAAGAATGAGAAAACCACTGTTTAGCGTGGATTCCTTCGTTTCGAAGAAGGACTACTTTGATAGTGATGAGGAATCAGTTAAAGAGACCAGGGCCATAAGCACCGAATTATTCAAGGTTGATCAAAATGACCTTTTTAGCATGGATGAGTATGAACTTCAAAACCCAGATTTGGACTTTGAGGAACAATAGTATCTATATGAAACACGAGCCACTAAGAGTGTCTTACTTGGTGATGTCCTTAACATTACCCGAAGTGGCTGCGTATATCAGCTTGAAGACCGATATCTCCGCTTAAGCCGAGACCCAGTTCCTGGTATGATCGGAACCACCGCAAGACCCCTATCTCTACCTCTACCTATCCCGACTAGTCTCGAGGTTGACCCTCTCATTACCTAGCTAAAAAACACCCAACCCCAATGCTGTATTTGGTAGCTAGTAATCGACTCCGAAGGGCAACGTTAGGGCTTGATTAAATGACTCCTCAATTTAGAAGCTAATCTGGCCACCTCGGTCGTTAAGATATGCACCACAGTTGGGGAAGGCATTCCCCCGAGAAAAGGGCCTCAAATCATGTTCGACCATTTTGAACTTACACTCGAGGGCAGGTATCACAACAGGGCATTATTCATCTGAATCCAAGTCCTCAATAAGGTTATCCCATGTGTTATGGTGGACGATGGCTCCGCTCTAAATCTGTGCCCTCTAAAAATCCTTCCTCATCTAGGACTGTCAGAAGAGATGCTTGAAAAATCCAGCACAGTTATTAGAGCGTATGATAATTCAAAGCGCAATGTAGTTGGGACCTTTGAGGCAGAAGTCACTATGGAAGGCATGACAAGCAATGTGCATTTCACTGTACTTGACATTCCTATCACCTATTCTCTGTTGCTTGGCTGACCATGGCTTCAGGGTTTCAGTACTGTTCCCTCCACAGTACAATAAAAAATCAAGCTTATTCATGAAGACAGAATGGTAACTGTAGAGGCCAATCCTGCCTCTGTTATGGCTGTTATGGAAGCCAAAGCTAGTTTAGAAAAAGGCCTTCAGATTGCCATGACTAGCAAAGCTCAGGAGTCTCCTCCCCTTTGGCACAACTGCCTTCATGCAGGTATGGGTAAACTGATGAAGAAATCTAGTTACAAGCCTAGCAGAGGTGGAGGAATACACGAGCAGGGAATTATTGAAGCATTGGATCTAAAAATCCTTGCCCATCGAGCTAGATTGGGATATAACCCTAGAAAAGCCTATCGCCGCATCCCCTCCTACTAGTGCCACATGGTCACTGTCTTTGAAATCTAAGGTAAGAGTCCTTACAAGGAAGAGCCTAAGCCGATTGAATATGGCGGAAAAATGTGGCCCGACTTTGAGATCTTTAAAGATGTCTACCACTTCGAGACTGGTCGCATGATAGTTTCAGCTGAACCCAGGCCCGCTGAGCTTGATACACCTATCAATATGGTTTCTGATAATGCTAAGGGAAAATGTAAGAAGCATCCAGAAAATGAGCCTGAAGGGAGTAGCGAAGAGTCTATCGATCTAGAAATTGAAAATGTTGTGGCAACCGTAACTGAAGCTATGGCGCTGCTAATGACAAAAGGCTGGAAAGGTGGGAAAACTAGGGAAGAAGATGCTATGATAGCAATAACAGGAAAGCTCGCCAAGGCTCTCACCGAGAAAGCCAACCTATCCAAAGGACCATCACTCACCAATGCCCAAAAGACCACTCTGGCACAAGACCTGGGTGCTATTCTAACAGGCAATACAGAGGATGCTCCTCCTGTTGATACTGCTACTGAAGCCCCACCACCTATGGAGGAGGATATGGATGATGTAATTCTTAATATTTCTGATGTGTTTAATGCGAATAATGCTGCTTACGAGGCTTTTAATGCAGTGATTAACTCTCATTCTGCTTACTTGTTTGATGTCTTTCCCGATGGATCCATGCATTCACATAATAATATGCATAATTTTTTTGGCAATAGTGATACATTATTAAGCGAAATAAACCTAAGTATCGGTGACAATCCTAAAATGGTGACCATTTCCAAAGATTTAACTCCTGAGGAAAAAAGTGATATCATAAAAGTGCTTAAAGATCATGTTAACGCTTTTGTCTAGTCATACAAAGACATGCATGGGGTTGATTGACAAATTGCTGAGCACAGAATCCTAACTGATCCTAAATTTTGGCCTGTCAAGCAGAAACTCCGTCGGTTGATACCCAAATAGGTAGATCTAGTTAAGGCAGAGGTTTTAAGGTTGATTGAAGCTCGATTCATTAAAGTGGTGGAAAACCCGACTTGGTTGTCCAACATTGTCCCAGTTCCGAAGAAGGATGGTAGGGTCCGGGTCTATGTGGATTTTCGAGATCTCAATAAAGCCTCGCCAAAGGATGACTTCCCGCTCCCACACATTGATGTCCTAATTGATAATGCCACCAGGGCGGCTATGTATTCATTCATGGATGGGTTCTCAGGGTACAATTAGATTCTCATTAATATTGCCGATAAAGTCAAAACAACGTTTATCACTGAATGGGGGGTGTACTACTACAAGGTAATGCCGTTCGGGTTGAAAAATGTCAGGGCCACTTATCAGCGCGCTGTAACTGCCCTCTTACACCACATGATCCATAAAGAAATGGAAGTGTATGTGGATGATATGATTGTAAAGTCCGCTACTCAAGAAGAGCACCCTGCTTTTCTTGACAGGTTCATGACTCATATTGAAAGTATAACCTCCACCTAAACCCAAAGAATTGTGTGTTTAGGGTTACCTCCGGCAAATTTTTAGGGCACATAGTTAGCCAGAAAGGAATTAAGATGGATCCAGACAAAGCCAAACCCATTAGGGACATGCCTCCACCCAAGACAGAGAAAGAAGTCCGATCATTTTTAGGATCCTTGCAGTACGTTAGTCGATTCATTGCTCGCCTCACTACTGTTTGTGAACCCATCTTTAAGCTGTTAAGAAAACAACAACCCGTAGTACGGAACGATCACTGCCAAGTGGCATTTAACAGAATCAAGGCATATCTTATTGATCCACCCATTTTGACACCCACCATCCGAGGGGAACCACTCATCCTTTATCTAGCTATCAAGGAAACTTCTGTCAGGGCCATGCTTGTCCAGGAACATGTTGATAAGCATGAACATGCCATCTACTACCTAAGCAAGAAGTTATTGGATTATGAAACCCAATATTCGATTGTGGAAAAGACCTGCACTACCATGGTTTGGCTCACTAAGAAGCTGCGACATTATTTCCAATCTTATTGTGTCCAAGCCATGGCCAAGATTGATCCAATGAAGTTTCTTTGTCAAACCCCTACTCTAGCCAGCAAATTATCTTGATGTTTACTTCTCCTGTCTGAGTTTGACATTGAATATGTGACCTGAAAGGTCATTAAAGGGCGGGTCGTAGCCGAGTTCCTAGCTAATCAACCCCTCAGCTCTAACTATAAGGAAAATTTGGAATTTCCTAATGAGTAGCTCACCTCTGTTACAATCCTAGACAACATCTAGACAATGTACTTCGATGGCACTATGAACCGCCAGGGAGCAGGTCTCGGGGTCATCATCGTCACGCCAGATAATGAGATAATCCCATTGTCCAAGCGTTTAGAATTCACTATCACCAATAATGGCGCTGAGTATGAAGCTTGTTTGTTCGGCCTTGAGGCTCTTCTTCAGGTTCAGGCCTACCGCATTTCTGTCATTGGGGATTCGGCTTTAGTCATCCATCAAGTTGTCAGAGATTAGAAAATTAAAGAGGAATCTCTCCGTCCTTATGTCGAGGCTATCCGTGAATTGTCTGAGAGATTTACCTCCTGCTTATACCGACATGTCCCTCAGGATGAGAATCAAATGGCCGATCTCTCGCCACTCTTGCTTCCATGTGGGAAGGACCTCAGCAATAGCCTATCCGCCCATTGGTTATGTTGTCCACCAAGGTTCCATACCAGGTTCAATCAGCTCCTCTGATCCTTGCCATCTCATCCGAACCTTGTTGGTATTCTAACATCATCTTGTTCCTACAGACTGGCCAATATCCCAAGGGTTCCTCTAACTCAGACCGAACCACCCTACGGCGGCTCGCTGTCCAGTTCCATATTATGGATAATGATCTATTTAAGCGCACCAGCGCTGGCTTGCTTCTCCGTTGCCTCACTGACTCTGAGGCCCAGAACATAATAACCTAAGTCCATGCCAATGAACGTGGCCCTCATATGAACGGTCTTGCTCTCGCAAAGAAAATCCAACGGTTGAGGTATTTTTGGCTCACTCTCACAGCCGATTGCATTGCCCAGGTCAAATGATGCCACCAATGCCAGGTTTACAGAGATATGCAACATCTACCACCCACCGAACTCCATCAATTATCCACCCCTTGGCCATTCTCGGTATGGGGGATAGACATAATTGGTGAAATCCGTCCTTCTTCAACAAACGGCCATAGATTCATTATGGTAGTAGTAGATTACTTCTCGAAATAGGTAAAAGTTGAATCCTTCACCAATGTCACCGCCAAACAGATGGCCAAGTTCATAGAGAAGAACATCTTCGCTCGATATGGACTCCCACACCATATAGTCTCTGACAATGGGGTACATTTTCAAGGAGCAACTGCTTCTCTAATCGAGAAATATGGGATCGAGCACCATATATCTTCCCCATACAGACCGCAAGCTAATAGGGCTATTGAGGCAGCTAATTAATCGATAAAGACAATTCTCTCAAAGATGATAGCTAGTTATAGGGATTGGGCAGATAAGCTACATTTTGCTATTTGGGGATATCGCACCAGCATTCGCACCCCAACAGGCCAAACTCCATTCTCCCTGGTCTACGGGATGGAAGCGGTCTTGCTAGTTGAAACTCAGGTGACCTCCTTAAGAGTCACTTTGGAAGCTAAATTAAAAGAGTCTGAATGGACCCGAGCGAGATTTGAATAGTTGAACATGATGGATGAGCAGAGGTTAAAGGCCCTCGACAACCTCCAAATGTACCAGCAACATATGGCTCGATCATACAACAACCGGGTAAGACATCAGAAGTTCCCCCTGAAGGCTGGTGATCTTGTCCTTAAACAGCTAAAACATTCTGCCACTGATGCGAGGGGTAAATTCAAGCCAAACTGGGAAGGACCATATGTAATAAAGAAGCTGCTTAGCGAAGGGGTAGTTAAGCTTATGGACATGGATGGGAATGAGTTTGTGAATCCCGTGAACCAAGACAGGCTTAAGCGTTATCATATCTAATTCAAAAGAAACAAATTGGAAAAGTGGCACACCAAAAAATATATACATGATAATTACCCGCCTTTCAATCTTTTACTGATCGGGCAAAAAATTAGGGTGATGCTTGACGATTGGTATCCTACAAACTAGCCGTGCAAAAAATTAGGTGACGAGACAAACCCGCTGGATCGAAAACCTGAAAAGGGCAATCTAGGTAAAAGTTAGGGTACGTGAGCAATGAGTGAGTGCCTTCTAGAAAACTGATCTAGGCTAGTTGGCACCAGGAGTTAAATCAATGGGAATGTCAACCAAACATCATGTACTTTATTTTATCTCAATTAATGAATGTATCTCTTTTGTTGAAATCTAAATGCTTATACTTGTGTGAATCCTGTATTCATACAATTAAGGCAACTTCAGTAAGCCTTGGACAGAGTTTATTTTATCCCATATCAGATGCAAAAAAAAGAAAGAAAAAAAATAAAATATAATAATAATAATAAAAGAGGTCTGATAGTTCTGACAAAAGCAAGTCTCAAATCGAGCTTCCCGCATCGTCATCATATACCTAGAGATCCGCCTTGATGACGTAGTAAAGGAGGGCTCCTCCCCTTGCTCTACACGCTCCCCCTCGAGGTGGGCCCACGACCATTTCCGATGGGATATCAAGCATCTTACCTCTGCAAGCCATCCTCTGTAATGTATGTTAGTCTCGATGGTGTCCACATGATCATAGTCCAGAATCTCAAATACAGCTTCCCTGGACCACTTTTCCCGGATATGGTTAACCCACCTAGCCTTGTAGATTCCAATCTAGTTATAGGGCAGCTTGATGGGGATCCTTTGGCTCTTACCATACTGACAGCACAACCGATAAGGGGTGTAGAACGAAGACCTCTCCATACCTATCAGCTGAACACAAGCCCCCCAGGATTCTACAACCACGTCCTAGTTCCTCCACCATGGACTAACCCACTGAACCTATGCATCGATATATTGCCCCAAAATAGGCACCCAATCATTATACAACAGTTGATCGAAATCGGCCATCATAAGCCCCCTCTCCCTCAGATGAACGGGTAGGTACCTCTTTGAATTAAATTGTGGTGCTTCCCGCAACCTCAGTTTCTCCACCAACCATACCTGTAATTCATATCCAGGTGAGGATCGAGAAATAAAATGGCGAAATTGAGAAGAATAAAAGGTACCTACAGCAAAATGAGCTGGTCTCCGATAAGTGATGGGTCAATGGAAGCGGCATCCATATTCAGCAAAACATCGACCAACCCCATAGCCATAGGAGAAGCCCCTGTCGACATGGGGCTGATAAGTGAAATCAGCCTAAGCGGAGCAATCGGGCTCACTCCACACATAAACTCCGCCATAAGTAATAATGCCACCATCGATGGCCAGGCAAGATGGGATCGGGGCACCCCACGGCAACACTCTAAGACTGCTCCGAGCTGAAACCCAAGTTTGTCAGATAAACGGGAGAGAAATAGGTCCACATAATCCAAATTCCATAACCTTCGAGGAATTCCATCCGCACCAAAATGAAACTCCGGTAGTGCTAGGGTCACGCGTTTGGGACACAGTACCCCCAAAATAGCGTGGGACTCTTCAAGCAAGGGGCATAGCTTGAAAGATGAAAATCAGAAGACGTGGTCCATTGGATCCCAAAATGATAGCGCCGCTCGAAGGAACTCGCGGCTTACGGGCCACGCCGTGACATATTGAAACCCCTCAAAGCCTGAATTTTACAAGCTTCTTCCAGTTCGCATTTCCCAGACTTTGTAAAAAAACCCCGTAGCTATTGATTGTGGGTTGCCATGACAAGAATTGGCAGAATGGCTGAAATCAAATTTCTAGAGAAGTGATGCCGTCGGCGATGTGGATCAAATTAGGCGGTATCAACTGATGCCGCCGGCGATATGAGCTTTAAGACAGCTTTGCATATATTATTTTAGTTGGTTGAGTTTGGGCGACATAGATCATGCCGCCGGAGGCATGGAGTTAACTTTTCGGCGGCATCAAAAGCATTTTTTCTCATTATAGACCTATACAAAACCTGTAAACAATCCTGTAACCCATTTCCAATACTTATTTGAATGCAATCCATTTTATTTAAAGTAAAAAAGCCCAAAGGCATAAATAATTCAAAAATTTTGAATATCTAGACCACCGAAGTAAAGCCAAACAACAAATCTGAATTATTCCAACCCCAATGTATCACGGGTACAAACAAAGATCTGAAACCAATACAAAAATATAAAGCTAAGCATGCCCGCCACTGCCAGCCGGGCGGGATGAAATGCCCTCAGGGCTTACAAGCCAATGACTAACCTCATCCTCATCTTCCTCCCTTCCCTCTATCATGGGCACACTGTTAGACTCCTCGGCAGCAGCAAATGGGTGTCGGCCGGCAGACATCTTCAGACCCCTGCGACTGGTGCTATGGGGTGAGCATGATCTAGGTTTTGGTTGCTCCTCCGTTCCTGAACGGTAGTGGCTAGCTATCCCTCAAGGTCACTCACGCGACACCGGAGTCCTGCAGTCTCCTCCTTATATCTCCGCTGGGCTGTATTGGCATCAGACAAAGAAAGGGCCAAAAAATCCTGCAAGCCAAGGAAAAACATCAATAATGCACATCATTCATAGCATCCATACATGCATCTTATCTTATTTTAATATAGGCATAAATAGGGAATATACCTGAACAAGGAGCGATTGCCCGATAAACGTGTCCTGGAGAGCAAAGTTGTTCTCTGCAAGCTGCTCCACATAGCTTTGAGCCACCTGAAAATTCCAAAAGGCAAATCATTCGACACCCGCATCCAAGGGTAAACGAGAAAACAACTATCAGGCCTTACGTAAGTAGTGTCTTCTGGCATAAAGATTGGAGCATACCGGCTTGAGCCTATATTCCTAGGGAGCAACTCACCCCCAGAATTCATCAGCAGGAATGTGGTTTCCATCGAGTTGACCAGATGCCCCTCCTCGAAGTTTATACCCTCCGGTACCCTATAGTACCGCATCCCACTCTAGTTATCCCGGCCTCTCTTTCTCGCGGGTTCCTGAAAGGCACGAAAAATACACGTCAGCAGCATTCCTGAACAATTGCAAATCATGCACATAAATGCAATCATACCTCAAAAGAGCGCTGCCCCCTTGGGACATTGGCACACTCCCGCCGGCTACCTCTGCACCTGCCTCATCCTTCCCCTCGGCCTCAATCCCAACATCACCTTCAAGCTCCTCATCTTCCTCATCTTCTTCCTCCTCGACATCCACAATACCTTTGAGGCGCCTTTTCTCCTCCTCTAGCCTTTGCTCATTATGACACTTAATCGTATCATTCCTGTGGATGCGGGGACATAAGGGGAGTAGGCATTGCTGATGCTGCTTATAGAGGCCAGGGGCGCTAGGGATCACTCAGTCACTCCTATTGACATAGTCAGCTTGGTCTGCCTCGGATGTAATCACCAGATGGGGCCACCATAAACCCCGAGGAGGATCGGCGGTCACCAGTCTATCGGTGACCGGGACAAGCCTCCAGCCCCGGACTCGCTCACCCAAATACCACTGCTGGGACGAAGGACACTCCATGGCGAATCGACGGTCATCCACCTCCCTTCTAACCCCCACAACCTCCATCAGGTTCTCCACCCCATCAAATGGGTCCAACATAAGCTGCACCAACAATCATCCAAAGCAACCGGTATAAATTCATAAATGCTTTTTGTTTGACTCTAAGTGAAAAGACAAAGGACTAAATCAAAGATTGTGTACCAAGCTCAAGTGCACGCTCCTCAGGACCTCCCTATACTTGGTGGGATACTTGGCCTTCCCACCAATGCCCTCACACTAGCGGGCAAGAAAGTTGGAGCCCGGCGGCATGGTCTTCTTAAACTTGACCGATGGAAGAATCTGGTTCTCAAAGGCGCAAGCCTGAACAAATAACCACCAATCAGTTCAAAAAGCTTCAGTAATAAATGAGACATGCACAATCAAGAAAAAAGCTTTCGAGAGGATATACCTAGAGTAGCAGATGACATAGGTGAAGGGCGTTCACCTTCTTATAGGCATCCATATCCAGCCTATGGTATATCTGTGCCAAAATGGCGCTTGGCCAATTCTTTTTCTTGATACCCGCCACGTCCTCAACGGCAGATATCAGCCCATAATTAATCTTGCTCCCCAAGATAAAAAAAACAACACTGTGAGCAAGGAAATCATAAAGGAGCAGACGTAAGCCTCTCTCTCATCCTCGGGCACCACATCTACCCAGGTCCAGTGTTGGTACAACTCATTATAAGACAGTCGCCCTAAGACGGGCTTAAAATTGAATAGCTCCTTCACCTGCCTCACCACGGGCCTCTCAATATGGTATTTATCCATGTAAGCATCGAAGTGAATGACCTCATCCTTCCAGGGAAGCCCGATCATAGCTACGACATCAAAGGGCATAATCGTTGCTTCCCCAAATGAGAAGTGATAAGTATGGGTGGTTTCAGACCACCTCTCGGTAAGGGCTATCACGGCTGAATGAGAGAGCTTGGGCATTAGCATTGGCATAATTCAGGCCAAGTCCCCGAATCCCATCTCGTTAATGGCGAGTGCAAGCTCTGGATCCTTCTTAGAGATATGGTGCCACCACTCACTAATGGTGCCCATCCCTCTGATATAAGTCAGCTCGTATGGTTGCAAAAATTAGAAACAAAACAGATAAGTCTTGCTTATTTTCTCATCACTGAAACCTGATAGAAAGATGCTGATGTGGCTTCTACTAGAAGCGATGTCGCCGGCGGCATCACTCCATACCGCTAGCGGTATGGATGATGTCGTTGGTGACATCACTTTAAACAGAAGTGACATTAGACTTTCTTAGTCCTTTTTGCAAGGACTGATGCCGCCAGCGACATCACTCATGTTGCCGGCGACATCACTACCTGTGGGCAGAACCTGTTTTCCCCAAAATTGCATCCATCATGCCAAAACCACAAAAATCACTATCAATTAAACAATAAGCCTAAAAAAGATAGAAATCAAACCTAAAGCGTGCAATATCAGTTTATAATCAGTATATTTCACACTTATGACTCCTATCACGGCACAATTTCAAGCCTAAGGCCAAATCAAAACTCAATCCAAAAAGAGGAGATTTGGGTTTTGCGGGATTACCTGGACATAGTAGAGGTGTTTTTCCTTCTCTAGGGTCAGATTAGTGATGGGAGAATTGATCCCATAGCCATACATCTTGGCCATATCCTTCAGGCCATAAGCAGCAGGAATGGAGAGAATTTTCAACCCTTTGATAGAGGAATCATGCAGATTCTCCCTAGCCTTAGCAGATTTGCCCCTAAAAGCATTGGAAATTCTCTTCATGATTAGAATGACGGAAAGAAAAATTGAAAATTTAGAGAAGAGGGGAAGGGGGGTGCGGTTTCTGTAAGTGCAGAAGAGAAAGGAGTTCACTTCCTTTTAAACTACCTCGCGGAATTTGAGGAGTTTTAGTTTATCTGAAACTGCTCACTCATACCGCCGGCGGCATCACACCATATCGCCAGCGACATCACTCATGCCGCCGGTGACATCACTCATGCCACCGGCGACATCGCCCCCTCCAATTCAAATTTTAAAATTACTTGACCGGTCAAACTGCCACGTGGCATTCATGCCGCCGGCGCCATCACGCTATACTACCAGCGATATAACTCATGCCGCTGGCAACATCACCCCCTCCAATTCAAATTTTGAACTTGTCTGATCAGTCAAAGCTGCCATATGGCACTCATGCCATCAGTGACATCATTAATGTCGCCAGTGACATCAACTATCTCCATGACTTTTTCAGCCATCCATGGCAAAATCCTGATTCCGACCTTGACATTCCAGAAATTGCACAATGTAAGCCTGACCAAGGGGCGACCACTCCATAAAGTACAAGTCTGACCAAAGGATAACCTGTCCATAAAGTACAAGTCTGACCAAAGGACAACCTATCCACAAAGTACAAGTCCGACCAAAGGACGATCTCTCCATAAAGCACAAGTCCAACCAAAGGACAACCTATCCACAAAGCACAAGTCCGACCAAAGGACAACCTATCCACAAGGTCCAAGTCCGACCAAGGGGCAATCACTCCACAAAGAACAAGTCCGACCAAAGGGAAATCACTCCACAAAGCACAAGTCCGACCAAAGGACAAGCTATCCATAAGGAACAAGCCCGACCAAGGGGCAATCACTCGACAAAGCACAAGTTCGACCAAAGGACAACCTACCCATAAAGCACAGGTCTGACCAAAGGACAATCTCTCCACAATGTAAGCCCGACCAAGGGGCAACCACTCCACATAGAACAAGTCTGACAAATAGATAACCTATCCACAAATCATAAGCCTGACCAAGAGTCAACCTCTTCATAAAACGCAAGTCCGGCCAAAGGACAAACTCTCCAAAGCTCAAGCCAGACCAAAAGGCAATCAATCTACAAAGCATTAGTCTGACCAAGGGACAATCACCCCGCAAAGCTTAAAGTCCAAGTGAAGAACAATCTCCTACAAAGCTCAAAGTCCAACCAAGGGATAATCTCTCTGCAAAGCTCAAGTCCGACCAAGGGGCAACCAATCTACCAAGCATAAGTTCGACCAAAGGACAATCTCTCTGCAAGGATCAAGTCCAACCAAGGGACATCCTTTCTATAAAGCACAAGTCCGACCAAGGGACATCCTTTCCATAAAGCACAAGTTCGACCAAGGGGCAAACCAGTCACCCATCAGTATCATTCCTATCCCTTGCTCTTTTATGCAATCATACTGACCTGTGGCAGTAGTGATCCCACGAGGGGCAGCCTATGAGCACGAGATTTTGCAGTCCCTCTTCCGAGAAGATGATGACGTGTACCCAATTTTAATGCCTCGAGATAAAAGTTCTCTTTAGAATTTTTATTACCAAAATAATATTCCTTGTGAATTTTATACTTGGTAGAATCTAGCTTGGCGTGACCAATAACTCGTCCGATAGGAGCTTGAACTAATAATTTGCACCCAAATAATAAATACCCATTAAAATATCATTAAAAATAAAAAAGATGCCTTTTCACCCACTATTAAAACCACTTTTGATGACTTTTTAGGCTCCTAGGCTCGCTGCCTGTCGATATGCTGGAGGCTGATGCCTCCAACAGCATCAGCCATACCGTCAGCAATATCACCACTTCGTCGGCGGCATCATCCATACCACCGGCGGCATCGCCATGTCGCCGGTGGCATGATCTAAAGTAGGTCCCTGTACAGACAGCCTTTCAGCCGCTTTTGGTGGAATTAGTCAAAAAGGTCTCGAAAACCACCCCATTTCACCTACAAAAACACACCTTGAGCTGCAATGAAGGGGGGAGAACCACCTACGGTTAGAGGTTTAATGTTAGAATGAGAAAATAGATTTTAGTGTGATAAGAATTAGATAAGACAGAAAAAAAAGGATTTGAATCCGTTTTTCCTGGTTTTTCTTCTTTGAATTCTCTGATTGTGAGCTTAAAATCAGTAAATCCAGTAGTTAAAATCAATTTAATTGGACTTTGAAACCCAAAACACTTATATTTACTACTAAATCATCGTAACAAGCTCCCAGGAGGCGTTTCTTTTCGGTTCACAAAGAGGTGGATTCAGGACCCCGAGGTTAAAATTCTGAGTCTCATAGCTCTTTGGCATTAATAATACTAAGTTGTGTTGATTTTTTGTTCATTTTTGAGGTTCTCGATAGTTTTTAACGGTTCCCTATTGTTGCTGTAAGAAATTGAGGTCATCAGAGACATGCAATATCGCTGACGGTATCACCCATGTCGTCAGAGACACCATTGATACCACCGATGGCATCACATTCCCCAGAGACTTCACTTTCTTGTGGGACCCTTTCTTTATCATACTCAGAAAGCCATGTAACCTGCCTACATACTGATGTCACCAGTGACACCATTGATGTCCCCGGCGACATCATCCATGCCTCCAATGGCATCACTTGCGTCGTCGGTGGCATGACTTTCTGGACAGCAGTTTTATTTTCATTTATTCCCAGATGAGTTTATTGTCCAAAACTAGGATGTACAGTGTAACGAGGGAGATCCAAAACCTTTCAAAAACATACCCTACCCCATAATGTGTGGGATTTTTTTACTTATAATCCTGTTAAAGCAAAGATCAAATCCAAAATTTGGTTAAAAATGGAATTTCCGGCAAACGCTGTTCGAATCTCATTTTAGCCATCCAATCGGGCTTTATAATTTGGTAAATAAAATATGTCATATCCGTGCTAACTATCTTCTGCAGGTAGATGTAAATCGGACATTCAGGTATTTTATTTATCGTATATAAAAATGTACAGGACCTGGAATCTTTGTAATAATTTTATTTTCTGCACTTATTTTTGAATGGCTGTAAATATTTTATTCATCATTTCAATTGCTTGATAAATGTGAAAATAATAAAATAACTGAAAACACAAATAAATAGGATGAATTGAACCGATTAAGAAAGAATGAAGTATCTTAACTTGGCCTAATGAAAAATAGATAACATCATCCAAATTCAGAATCTCTACTTAAGATACGGTCCAACCACCCAGTGGAAAAATTGTACCAAAATTTCCCGGTTGAGCTGAACTGAGTAGTGACTCTATTTTAAGCATGGGATTTCGATCTCATACCCTTTGAGCATTTAAATGTGCAAAACCATTTTCCAATCACATCATACGTATCCCCCGTCATCTTAACTAGGATGTCGCCGCGCAAAACGTCGTCCGCTCACAGTGTGGTGCCTGAGTCTATTGATCCAATTACTTTGTATTGTGATAACAATGGTGCTATAGCTTCGGCAAAGGAACCACGGTCTCATTAAGAAAACAGACATGCATTCAGAAAGTATCATATATTCAGGGAGATTTTTTATGCTCAAATAATAGGACCAGAATATATACCCTTTGATTAGAACTTCGCGGATGGTCTGACGAAGCCATTGGCTCAAGTCAAGCATGACTAGTATGTTAAAGCATATGGGTTAAGACATATGGCTAATTGGCCTTAGTGCAAGTGGGATTTTGTTGGATATGATGTATACCCTTAAGGCAATTAGGTGATATATCTTAATTATGTAATAGTACGAATATTGTGTTTAATCAATAAAGGCATTTAATCTTTTGTTTATATCGATGTGCTTATAAATATATTATAGCTAGTTAAAATATATTCATTGATATATGTATACAAAAGTCCTAAACATATCATAGCATAAAGTCAGAGAAATTATAGTTGGATTATATTTGCTGGAACCTGCTTCATGTGCAATTATGATTATGACTAAACTATCCCTAGTCATAGTTTCATTAAGAAAGGATATTGATGAAGCGGAAGACTAGCATGTGGTCAACTTTCTTTGAAAGGGTCCAAGCAATCAATCTCCTAATGATTGAAGGTGGTGCCTTAAGTTTGACACATGGATATGTCTGGGAGATATATTGGAGAACGCAGTAAGATAAACACTTGGTGTATATATATCAATGTGTTTGTGTTTATCTTCATGCAATAGGCTTTTCAAATATCCTCATACTTGAGATACTAGTTACCCTGTATGGTACTATTGCTATACTTTGGATCATTCCTACACACTCACTAATTTAGGGTGTTACGGATGATTATGGGTATAGTGATGACAGCACATTGGTAAGCTAAGTAGTCGGAAAGAATCCATCGCTCTGGATATATTAAGGAGTTGTACCTAGCCAATTGTTGAAGTGATGATTGCTATAAACCTCTTATCAGAGTATGTGTTTGATAGAAATGGTTTCTAGTCAAGCACACTATGGTAAAAGGCAATTTACTTCGGTAACAAGCTAATAACTAGGATAGCTTGGAGATACCTTGCTATTAGTGGGTTAACACTTTGATCGAAACCTATAAACTAGATGGTACTAATATTAAAGAATGGAAGGAGTTCATCACATTGGACAACTATTGCATTAACCGCGATTAAGTCATGAGCACAAATGACGTTCCGAGTAACAGGAGATGGTAGATCCTTGCTTAAGGTGTACTATAGTTGTTTATGGTAATCGGGTATATTAATGGTCTAGAACCTCGAGCCAATGGTTCCAATAGAACAAGGGTTGGTCAAGCCTTAACAGCTCAATACTTTGGGATCCTATAAGGTCACATACATTGGACCTTCATCGGACTGAGTAAGGAATTAATAGATTCATTCTATTACGAAAATAAAACATATTTATAATTGGATTACTATTTTATTGGAATGAGAGTTTTTATTTATTAATCAGTAACTAATTTATTAGGGTCATTAAATAAAAATATTAATTTATTAAGGAGAACTAAAATTGGATTGCCAAAGCGAGGGTTGGACCCTACGCACATGGGCCTAACAAGCCCGAAAGGACTTGTGGGGCTTATAACAAAAAGGGCCACACGAGTGCATGGTGCACTCATGGGCCGCATGCCATGCAAGCCCAGCTTGCTTGGTTACGCGGCCTGGGCTGAGCAAGCGCTGCACAAGTAGCGCTTGAATAGCCTAAAGGGGCCTTCTGCAAGCTGGGCTCATGGGAAACCCTATGAGGCCCAGCTGCGGGGCAGGCAGGCTTGTGCAAGCCTAATAACTCGGATTCCTATGCAAGCCATGTTAACTTGGGTAGCACGCAGTTCCTATGGGATTCTCATGTTTTACCAAGGGCAGGATAGGTATTTACCCATCCTACATTAGTTAGGTGGAGCCTTTGCTCCACCTATAAAAGGGGCTCCATTCTTCATTCCAAATCATACCAATTCAAGTGGAACTTGAATAATTTTGTTTATATTTTTGGGTGGCAATTTTGGAGTGGTCTGGCAACTACTCAGGGTCCTTGGTTCTTCCTCTTGGGAGGTTTTGGTTTGTGGGGCTCGTGTGGATACTCATAGAGGCTATCCTACACTTAGAGGCTTGTGCAAGGAGGTTCTGCTAAAGTACGCTTCAACTAGATGTCTTTATTTTTCTCTTTTAATTATTAGGTCTTTTTAAGCATTTTTAGACTTAATAATTATGCTTAGGTTGTTTTGCATGCTTAGTTTATTTTATGCTTAGGTTATAGCTTAGAGTTATAACATGCTTAGGTTATAGCTTAGAGTTATAACATGCTTAGTATAAAATATGTCCTAGGATGTAATTTAGAATTATGGTATGCCTAGCCCTTTTGCATGCTGACCAAGATAGAGAATTATCAGTTAAGGCTTTATTTAATTTATATGCATCTATTAGGAGTTCTTAGGTACGTATACAAAATTTTGAATTTCCGCCATGCCTGTTATGCATGTTTAATCTGATTGTCAGTTCCCAACATCCTGGTGAATTGATCTAGCTCTTCTTGCATTGCCATCAACCAACTTTCATCTCCTTCGGCATCTTGAAATTTCTTAGGCTCAATGAGAGAGACAAAAGTAGCATGGCTCAACATCCAGTTTAGTTGACCTCTGGTTCTTACTGGATTTTGGACACTGTCCAAAAAGGCTGTAACTGGATGATCTCTGTGAGTGCGGACTTCCCTTGGCAGGTCTTCATGCTGAATTGGGACTAGTTCCACTTCTGTCTCAACCACTCCTTCTTGGCCTTCATTGAAATCAATCTCTTGTGGGTTGAGATTAACATGTTGTACTTCTTGATCAAAAGGCATTCCTTCATCTTCCTCTTTGTACTTCTTGATTTTGAATGAAACAGGAACTTCTGCTTCCTTCTTTTCTCCAGAGTTTTCAACTTCTGGAACTGGCTCTTTCGGAGTGGAGCCTTTGTTACCTGCATGGTTAGTCTCATCGAAATCTACATGTATTGATTCTACCATAGTTTGTGTTCTTTTATTGAAGACTCTGTAAGCCTTACTATGTGTTGAGTAGCCAAGGAAAATTGCTTCAACAGATTTAGGATCAAATTTTCCTAGTTGCTCTCTATTATTTAGGATGTAGCACTTACATCCAAATGCTTTGAAGTACCCAATTTTGGGTTTTCTTCCCTTCCAGATTTCATAAGGAGTCTATTCTATGGTCTTTCTAATGTGAGCTCTATTCAAAATGTAACATGTTGTGTTCACAGCCTGACCTCAGAAATATTTTGGCAAACAATTCTCACTTAGCATTGTTCTCGCCATCTCAACTATGGTCCCATTTTTTCTCTTAGTAACTCCATTCTGTTGAGGAGTCTGAGGGACAGAGAAGTTATGTTCAATGCCCTTGGAGTCACAAAATTCAGCAAAATGCTTATTTTTGAACTCACCACCATGATCACTTCGGATGCGTGCAATGCTTATGCCCTGTTCTACCTCTATCCGGATGAATGTTTTTAAGAATAGGTCTAAGGCTTCATCTTTGCTTGGTAGCAAGAGAACCCAGGTATAGTGAGAATAATCATCCATGATTACCATGGTGTATTCCCTTCTCCCTAAACTCAATGGTTTGGACCAAAGAGATCTATATGCAAGAGCTCAAGTACTCTCTTGGAAGGAATATATGAGATGGAAGGGAAACTTTTCTTATGCTGTTTACCTAGTTGATATGTAGTGCATAAATGATCCTTATCAAAAGCAACCTTGGGCAAACCCACTACCAATTCCTTTTTGGCTAATTTGGACAGGAGGTTCATGCTAGCATGTCCCAACCTCCGGTGCCATAGCCATGATTCTTCTTCTTTAGACACCAAGCAGATATTCTTTTTCTCATTTTGAATGTTAACTGAATAGACATTGTTTACTCGAGATGCATAAAGAGTGAGTTGATTAGACTTACTATCATAGATTAAGCAGCCTCCGGAATCGAATCTGACTTTTCTTCCTTTGTCACAGAGTTGGGCTACACTTAGTTAGTTGAACTTCAGTCCATCAACCAATGAGACATCTTCTATTTTTAACTCAGATCCAATGGTTCCATGTCCAATGATCTATCCCTTTTGGTTATCTCCAAAGCTCACTTTGTCTCCATTCTTTCGGGTCAATTTGATGAAGTCCTTCTCATCACCTGTCATGTGCCTTGAGCATCCACTATCAATATACCAAGTGTGTTGATCTACTGGGGATCTAAGGCATACCTACAAAACAGATCCTGTTGGTTTGGGTACCCAATTAGATTTGGGACCTCTCGGGTTAATAACCATCTCAAGCCAAGGATTAACATCATCATAACCATTTTTCAAACTACATAATTTAGTAATATGATTGTTTTTCCCATAAAATTTGCACCCTGAATTAGATCTGTTCTGTTCCGGTTTCTTTTTTATCTTTTCAAGATCTTCCTTCCCATGGTTCCCTCTATATCCAGCTTCTTGTACGCTTGTAGATGGTCCAATGTGTATCCGAAAGCTGGTTGGAAGTGCAACCTCTGCTGCACAATTTCTTCTTTGTTTGGCAGGTTACTGATTATAGACTGCCTTAGCTTTTCCTTTTTGTGTAGTAGTGTATCTTTGAGCTTGGGGTTGCTTGCTAACTTCTTTCACTTTTTGATTTGGTGGATTGGGATTTCTTTTGGTAGCTTGCCTTTGGTTTTTCCTTCTTTTTGGAGGATCAGATCTCCACCCGGATGCCTCCTTTATCAAGGCTATTTCTCTATCCAGCCCAAGCAGGTTAGCACTTAGAATTTGCACTATATTCTTCAGGTAGTTCTCCTCAACTTCGTCAATGTTCTTTATTATTATGATCAAATTGACATCTTATGCCAATACTTCATTATCTTCAGCGATTTCCAACACTTGGCTTCTTATGGATATGATAGCTTTTGTGTTCTTCTTCGCACTTTTGATCATAATAGCTAAAGCTCTAGCAAGATCAAAGTTAGAAGCAGAATTAGAAAAATAATTTACCTCAGTGTTTGTTGTTTCTGATTCTGATTCTTTGATTTGTGTTTTATCTTGCTTAGAGACATTCTTTCCAGATTGCTCTACTTCTGGATCAGTCACTGCCATGAATGCACAGTTAGCAGTCTCTTCTTCTTTTGTTGAAGATGATCTGCTACTTTCCTCACTATTACTCCAGGTGGCCACCATTGCCTCCTTCTTGTGCTTCTTGGTTCTTTTAAGCTTAGGGCATTTGGTTCTGAAGCGGCCTTTCTCCCCACATTCAAAACATGTAGCTTCTTTTTCTAGATCCTTCTTGTCTTTCGGATTCCTTCTAGGCCTCTCTCTTCTGGATGTGCCTTCCCTTAGTCTTTGGGATTCATATTTTTTGGACTTCCTCCTTTCTTTCTTTAGTATGAATCTGTTGAGCTGTCTAGTTAATAGAGCTAGTTGCTCCTTAGTACTTTGAGAATCTATAACTTGCTCTTCTTCTCCGGATGAAGCTGATCCAGTCGATTCTGCCTTAAGTACAATGGCCTTCTTCTTCTCTTTAGGCTTATTCTCCTGTTAGCTATATCTTTCCAGAGATAGCTCTTGAGTTAAGAGATTGCCAATGAGCTCATCATAACTATAGGATTTTAGGTCATGAGCTTCATCAATGACAGTCTTCTTATTATCCCACTCCTTGGTAAGACTCCGGAGTACCTTCTTGACCATATCTACTTCTGATATCTCCTTTCCTAGCCTCTTCATCTCATTTACTAGATTTGTATATCTAATGTTCATGCTGCTAATGGACTCCTTTGGCTCCATCTTAAAGGATCCAAGTTTTTGCTAAAGTAGATCAATTTTGGCTTCTTCACTTTATTTGTTCCTTCATAGGTTACCTCCAGCTTTTGCCAGATCTCCTATGCAGACTCGCATCCGGATATTCTGTTGAATTCTTCTGCACTAAGAGCACAATGAAGCATGTTAATAGCATTTGCATTTTTACGCAACTTCTTAAAATCATTTTCATCCCATAAATGTGAGGGCTTTCGGGTAACCATACCATCTACTTCTTAAGTAGGCTCATAAGGGCCATCTTTGATGACCAACCATGCTTGTGTTGGGAACTAATAGTCAAATTGAACATGCATAAGAGGCATGGCGGAAATTCAAAATTTTGTCCCTGTCCCCAGGAACTCATATTAGTTGCATACAAATTAAATAAAGCATTAACTAAATAATTTTCTACCTAGGTTAGCATGCTCAAGGACTAGGCATACCATAATTCCAAATTATATCCTAACATATTTATTTTATACTAACCATGTTATAACTCTAAGTTATAACCTAAGCATAAAATAAACTAAGCATCCAAAAATAACCTAAACATAATTATTATGTCTAAAACACTTAAAGAAAAAGACTTAATAATTAAAAGAAAAAGAACTTACCAGTTGAA
The DNA here is from genome assembly GCA_947683365.1 of Euphorbia pulcherrima. Taxonomy (NCBI): domain Eukaryota; kingdom Viridiplantae; phylum Streptophyta; class Magnoliopsida; order Malpighiales; family Euphorbiaceae; genus Euphorbia; species Euphorbia pulcherrima. The sequence goes on along the minus strand of CANTUS010000015.1, from coordinate 32,476,909 downwards.
GCGTGCTTTTGCAGAATCTTCTTGCACAAGCCTCCAATCATAGGATAGCCTCTATCAGTATCCACACGAACTCCACAAACCAAAACCTCCCCAGGAGGAAGAACTAAGAAGCCTCGAGTAGATGCTAGACCACTGTAGAAGCCTCAACCAAAAATATAAACTAGCGATGCCCGAATAAATTTAGGCTCCACAAAAATAACTTGCTCAATTACCCGAGAGATTAATTATCTCGCTTAGGATTTATGCTTTGATCTTGGTGCATTTTGAAAGGAGAAGGGACAGCCTATATATAGGCTTGGGGAGCAAAAATTTGCTCCCCATTAGCGATGTGGGATGGGAGTACACACCTATCACATGCAGCGTGCTATACACGCTGCATGTGGCAAGGCAAGTCCAGCCTTGCATTCATGGGCTGCCTTTGTGCAGCCCATGAATATGGGCCGCCGCGAACACTACCCAGCTGTGTTCATGCACCTTTCGGTGTATTCCGCACAACCGTACTTTGTACAAAATATTTCATACTTTTCGATTTTAACTCGCCAATGCAAAATCCCTTTAAATCCTTTCAAATAAATATTTATTTTTTACTCTAATAAATTAGTTATCAGTCAAAATAAATTTCTTGGTCCAACCAAATTGATCTAATCAATTATAATTTATTTATGACTCTAATTAATTAGTTGCCAGTCAAAATAAATTCCTCGGTCTATCAAAAATTGATTTAATCAATTTTAACCAATCAAATAATAATCCAATTATTATTTATGTTATATTGTCCTAATAGAATAAATCTATTAGTTCTTTACTTAGTCCGATGAAGGTCCAACATGTGTGACCTTATAGGATCCCGAAGTATTAAGCTGTTAAGGCTTAACCAACCCTTGTTTTAATGGAACCATTGGCTTGATGCAATAGACCGTGAATAGAACTCAATTACCTTAAATGACTGTAGTACGCCTCTAGCAAGGGTCTACCATCCCCCATTACTCGGAACGTCATTTATGCTTATGATTTAATCCCGATTAATGCAATAGTTATCCAATGCGATAAATTCCTTCCATTCATTAATATTAGTACCATCTGTTTTATAGGGTTCGATTAAAATGTTAACCCACTAATAACGAGGTAGCTCTAAGCTATCCTAGTTATTTACTTGTTACCGAAGTATATTGCCTTCTACCATAGTGTGTTTGACTAGAAACCATTTCTATCAAACACATACTCTGATCAAAGGTTTATGGCAATCATCACTTTAACAAGTGGCCAGGTACAACTCCTTAATATATCCGGAGCGATGGATTCTTTTCGACTACTCAGCTTACCAACGTGTTGTCATCACTATACCCGTAGCACCTTAAATAAATTAGTGTATAGTAATGACCCAAAGTATAGCAATAGTACCACACAAGGTAAATAGCATCTCAAGTACGAGGACATTCGCAAAGCTTATTGCACAAAGATAAACACTAACACATTGATATATATACCAAGTGTTTATCTTACTGCGGTCTCCAATATATCTCCCAGATATATCCATGTGTCAAACTTAAGGCACCACCTTCAGTCCTTAGGAGATTGACTCCTTGGACCCTTTCCAAGAAAGTTGACCACATGCTAGTCTTTCCGTTTCATCAATATCCTTTCTTGATGAAACTATGACTAGGGATAGCTCAGATATAATCATAATTTCACATGAAGCAGGTTTCACCAAATATAGTCCAACTATAATTTCTCTGACTTCATGCTATGATTTATCAACAACTTTTGCATTCATCAATGAATATATATTTAACCAGCTTTAATATAGACATATATATACAAACATATTGATATAAACAAAAGATTAAATGCCTTTATTGATCAAACAAATTATTCATACTATTACATAATTAAGATATATCGCCCTAATTGCCTTAAGGGCATACATCATATCTAACAAACTCCTACTTGCACTAAGGCCAATTAGCCATATGTTTTAATCCATATGCTTTAATATGCTGGTCATGTTTGACTTGAGTTAATGGCTTTGTCAGACCATCCACGAGGTTCTGATCTGTGGGTACATATTCTAATCTTATTTTCTTAGCATCAATAATCTCCTTGATTATATGATACTTTTTGGATACATGTCTGTTTTTCTGATGAGACTGTGGTTCCTTTGCCTGAGTTGTGGCACCATTGTTATCATAATATAAAGTAATTGGATCAACAGCTTTAGGCACCACACCGAGATCACCAATAAGTCCTTTTAACCAGACAACTTCTTTCACTACTTCGCATGCAACAATGTATTCAGATTTCGTGGTTGAATTAGCAGTAGTTTCTTGCTTGGAACTCTTCCAGCATACTGCCCTCCATTTAACACATACACAAAACCTGACTGAGACTTAAAGTCATCCTTATCAGATTGAAAGCTTGCGTCAGTGTAACCTTTGATAGTGAGGTCACCTTCTCCATAAATCAAGAACTCATCCTTAGTCCTTCTCAAGTACTTAAGGATTGCCTTGACGGCCATCCAGTGCTTTTCACCTGGATCTGACTGATATCTGCTCGTAAAGCTCAAAGCCTGAGAGACATCCGGCCTAGTATATATCATGGCATACATGATGGATCTTATCGCAGATGCATAGGGTATATCCTTCATGCGCATTCTCTCATGAGCTGCCTTCGGACACTCAGCCTTAGATAGGTTAATCCCCTTTGTCATCAAGAGATAACCTTTCTTAGAATGTTCAAGGTTAAACCTATTCAACACCTTGTCTATATAAGTACTTTGAGAAAGACCTAATAGATTCTTGGATATATCCCTATAGATCTTTATACCTAGTATAAATGCTGCTTCACCAAGGTCTTTTATGGAGAACTTTCTTGACATCCATACTTTAATGTTTTGAAGAAGAGAAATGTCATTTCCTATTAGCAGAATGTCATCAACATACAATACTAGAAAAATGACTGCACTTCCACTAACCTTCTTGTAAACACAAGGCTCATTTGAATTTGGGCAGAAATCCAGTTCCGGGATTGTCTGATCAAACCTCATATTCCAACTCTTGGATGCCTGCTTAAGTCCATAAATGGATATTTGTAGCTTGCATACCTTCGAGCCATTTTAAGATGTAAAACCCTCAGATTGTGTCATATACACATCTCAGTCTAAATCCCCATTCAGGATTGCTATTTTTACATCCATTTGCCAGATCTCATAATCGTAATGAGAAGCAATGGCGAGGAGTATCCTTATGGATTTAAGCATGGCTACTGGTGAGAATGTTTCATCATAGTCAATACCTTCTCATTGACTATAACCTTTTGCAACCAACCTTGCTTTATACGTAATTACATTACCATCCTTGTCTGTCTTCTTCTTGAAGACCCACTTGCACCCAATTGGTCTAACCTCTTGCAGCGCGTCAACCAAATTCCAAACTTGGTTCTCGTACATGGAATCCATTTCTGATTTCATGGCCTTTTGCCATTTATCAGAATCTGAGCTTTTTATTGCCTCATCATATATTTGTGGTTCATCATCCTCCATAAGATATAGTTCCTTATCATCAGTGATGACCCATATCTATTAGGACCTTTATGAACATGACCTGATCTTCTCAATGATTATGTTTTAACAGGTTGTTCTTGGATCACACTCTCTTGTGTATCTAGAACTGGATCAATCAGTTGATTATCTATCTCTTTCTCTTGAACTCCCAATTCAATATTGCTCCCACTGACTTTTGCAAGTAAGTGATCCTTTTCCAAAAAGTGAGCATTCCGAGACATAAATACCTTTTGTGCTTCTGGTTGGTAAAACAGATATCCAATTGTTTCATTTGGATATCCAATGAACAGACATTTGTCAGCCTTGGCATTTAGCTTATCTAACGCTATCCTCTTTACCATGGTAGGACAGCCCCATACTCTTAAGTGACTTAGAGATGGCTTTTTGTTACACCATCTTTCATAAGGTGTAAAATCAACTGATTTAGAGGGCACTCTGTTTAAGATATAAATCGCGCTTTCCAGTGCATATCCCCAAAAGGATTTACTAAGAACTGCATGGCTCATCATGGACCTGACCATATCTAATAAAGTCCTATTCCTCCTTTCTGACACTCCATTATGTTGGGGTGCATAAGGAGGGGTCCACTGGAGAAGTATCACATTTTCCTTTAGATAATCCTGAAACTCCTGACTTAAGTATTCTCCACCTCGATTCGATCAAAGTGTTTTAATACTTTTCTCCAGCTATTTCTCTACTTCAACTCTAAATAGTTTGAATTTTTCAAAACTTTCAGACTTGTGCTTCATCAAGTACAAATAACCGTAAAGGTCATGAAGTAAGAGTATCCTCCTAGTGCCTGGACACTCATTGGACCACACACATCAGTGTGTATAAGTTCCAATGTACTCGTGGCTCGTTCACCCTTTCCTTTAAAGGGTAACTTTGTCATTTTTCCTTTTAAACAAGTTTCGCAATCACCATAAGACTCCAAGTCTATTGGGCCCAAGTCTCCATGCTTATGCAACATGGTTAAGCGATCTCTATTTATGTGGCCTAAACAGCAATGCCATAAGTAGAAGGATTCTCATTATCTAATTTAACTTTCTTCACATTGTTTGTATTGAAAACTTTTGTTTTAGTATCAAGAATATAAATGCCACCTTTCAACATTCCATAACCATAAAGAATATTATTCAAACAAATCTGACAATTATTATTCGAAAATAACATTTTAAATCCTTCTGCTGCTAAACATGCAACAGATACAAAGTAACACTTGGAATATAGTAACAATTATTCAAAACTAAAACAAGTCCACTTGGCAAAACAAGGCTAAAGCTCCCTACGGCTAATGCAGCAACTCTGGCTCCATTTCCCATGCGTAGGCCCATCTCCCCTTTTGCAAGTTTTCTACAGTTCCTTAGTCCCTGCACAGAAGTACAAATATGAGAACCACAACCAGTATCCAATACCCAAGTGGATTATCGCGGAAAAGTAGCAAAGTTTTAAATTACAAACATACCTGAAGTAGATGCCTCTGTAGGCTTCTTCTTCAAATGCTCAGAAGCAGGAGCTTTGCAATCCCTCTTCCAATGTCCTGGTTTCCCACATTGGAAGCAGACATACTTCGATGCCTTCTTTTCATTCTTCTTCTTATTGATTCTTTTCATGGCACCCAGTGCCTGCTTCTTCTTCTTAGAAGAGTTGCCTTTTTCAACCAACAGTAGAGGTTTCTGATCCTTCTTGATCTAAGGTTCTACTATTTTCAGCATGTTGTTAATTCAGGGATAGTTGATATAATCCTGTTCATGTAATAGTTAGTCACGAAGCCTGAGTAACTATCTTTCAAGAACATCAACACAAGGTCAATGCTCAAGTCATGATTCATCTCGAATCCCAATCGATTTAGCTTTTGAAGGTATCTCAAGAGTTTCAGTACATGCTGGTTCTGGTCTTCGTTTTCAATGAGGCTCTAGTTCTGCAACTTTTTTTATCAGCTTCGCAAGATTTGATGGTTAAAAATCTGCTTTTTCAACGATTCATGATGTTAGATCGGTCAGGGTTATTGCAGATCTAACCCAAAGGAGGCTTCTTTTTTATTTTTCATTAGCCTCCTCCGCCTCATCACCACCATACAGATTGCTCATGTGCAGTGAAAGCCGCCGCCGCTCCTCTCGCCGATCTCCACTACTGCCCACTGATGCCGCCTCTCCTCTCGCCAATCTCCACCTCTACTCAATTCAAGAAGTCACTAGTCTCAATGTCGTCGCCGCTCCTCTCGCCGATCTCCACTATTGCTCACTGTCGCCGCCTCTCCTCTCGCCGATCTCCACCTCTACTCATTGTCGTTGTTGCCCTTCTCACCAATATCCACTACTACTCACTAGCTCTATTACTCCTCTCACCGATCTCCACTATTGCTCACCGCCGCTGCTGCTCCTCTCATCGGTCCTTCCTCTAACTTTGTCGCGGTGAGGACAGATTGTGGCGGTTGATACGCCGGTCATCGGAGTGAATTCCGGTGGTGTTGTGAAATGAGAGGAGGGATTCATTTGAAGGGGAAAGGATTATATAGTATAAAGTCATGTGTTGAAGGGTCAAAAGTATGGAGACATGGCGATTTCCCAACCACCACCGTCGCCGACGCTACGGCGAGCGCAACCACCTCACTAACCTTGCCCACCACCATACTTTCTGTTGCCAACCAACACCTATCCTTCAGCACCGATCATCACCCTTCTCCTTCTATCCCCGAAATCAAGATCGCCCCCAGTTTTGCCAGGTGCACCGATCCATTCGAAACCAGTCTGATTCTTGTCGACAGCCTAGCCTTACTAAAGCCTACTTTGAAAACTTCCCAAACCAGCATGGCACCGTGGAGATAAGATGCATTTTCGAGAAATTTGGTGTGTTTGGCCGAGTTTATGTTGCTAGGAAAAGGAACGTCAAGAACCTAAATTTTGGTTTTATCTAGCTTGATGGTTCGATGTCAGTACATGAGGCATTATACAGGCTAAATTCTGATATTATTGGAACAATACAGCTCCGTGCTCCTCTCGCCGATCTCCACTACTGCTCACCGCCGCCGCTAGCTCCTGTTCAGCAGATTGCCCAGAAAAGAAGATATGTGTTCCGAGACTCTCATCGGGATAATCGTCCCTATGCGGCAGTGATATCTAACAACAAAGATTCAAATACGGTCAAGAGTAGGGAGCCAACAAATGGGGGAGATGATCCGAATAGGCCTGTTACTGCCCCACCAGATGGTAAGCTACTAATTCAGTCAGTTCCTTGGAAAAGTAGGTCGAGTATTATTTATCTCAAGAATATTTCTCTTATTAGGAATGTTGGTGAGTTAATGTGTGATTATGGATTTGACGTGGATTTTATGGCCCCGGTTGGGGGTGTGTCTGTGGTAGTGTCATTTCCTACTGTGGAGTTGTTACAGGATTTCTTCAATGGGGAATGGGGATCGATGAAACATATTATGGATTCGGTTCAGCCCCTAGCATCAGAGTTTGCCCCGGATGAGTGTATTATGTATGTAGACTTTATGGGTATCCCCCCATCTATTATTAGGGAGACATTGGGGAGAGAATTAGTGACTAGATTCGGTCGTGTTGTTATGGTGGATAGTAATTTGGACCGACCGGATAGGCTGGATGTGGTCTCATGTTTGGTATCGGTTCCTTTGGATACCCTTAGCAGGAATCTTAAGCTGTATATTGGTGAGAGAGAGGCTCTAGTTTATATGAGCTTGCGCCAGGGTGTGGGGTGTGAGCACTGCCAGGAAAATAATTTAGAGGTCTCTAGCGAATCGACTGAGACGAATTTGATGTCGAGGCTGTCACAGAGTTTGGAAAGTCATAGTAAGAGAGTTAGTAAGAATGCAAAGATCTGGCAGTTGTGAGTTTGTTGGTCTGGGTGATGAGCAGGTTAACCAAGGCTCGGGAAATTCAATAGGGAGTATGCCTCTGGTAGTGGCTGGAAATTCAGATTCATCTGGGCCGAATATCCTGAATATGAATAGGGTCCTGCTTAGAACTCACAACAGCAAGATGTGTGAGAACGAGGAGCAGTTGGTTGTTCGAGTGGGGGAAAATTGGGTATTTTTAAAGAGTAGGACGAGGGTAGGCTGGTGAAGATCATAGAGGACCAGCAAAAATAAGCGGGATTCGGCCAATCGAAGTTTTGATTATGATTTTTATTATAATTTTTTATGTTGGAATTGTCGTGGTGGGCTGCTAAATGGGGCCAAGCAATGTTTTATACGGTCTTGCATGCGAAAGTGGTATTTACAGGTGATTATTTTAGTAGAAACCAAAGTGGGTAGTGTTTTGGCCCAGGCCGTTAGGAAAATGTGGGGCACAATGACTTTCTTTTTCATTGTATTCCTGCTCAAGGGTTGTCGGGGGGGATTGTTGTGTCATGGAATTCGCGGTTGATTCAGGGGGCATGACGATCACGAGTGAGAGATGGTGTGTTATTCATGTTGTGATTAATCAGGTTGAGTTTGATCTTATATGTCTGTATGGGCCTGTCAACTGCGGTGAAAGGAACCAGATGTGGATTGATTTACTACCTGTTATTACAAACTTGAATAATGTGGTGTTATGTGGTGACTTCAATAAAATTCTTCATAGTTCTAAACGTTCGAGGGGTGACGGTACTATTACGAATTCGATGGTTCGCTTTCGGGATTTTGTGAATGATTGTTATTGTATGATGTGCCATTGACTGGGAAGGACTACACATGCTTTAATAGTCAGTCCTTTTCTAGGATTGATAGGGTATTAGTTTCAGGGGATGTTATAGATAGATGGCCGGATCTTAGTGTCATGACTATTGATTCTACGTTATCGGATCACCTCCCTATTCTATCCCTGTCACATTTAGTGTGTAGGAGGAGTAAAAAAATTTTTCGGTCTCTTAATTGCTGGGGGGATATTGACACATTCTTGCCTTTTATTACAGGTAAATGGCGAGCTATTTGTTCAGATAGATCGAGCAGGGGAAGAGATATTGATTTCAGGTTAAAAAAGTTGGGGGAGTGTATTCGGCCGTGGCATCTCTCCAACTTTGGGGGTCTGGAATAGAGAATCAAGACTTTGGAAGCACGGGTACTTGAGTTGACGAACTTAAGGGTTATTCGGCCTGTTGATGTTTCTGAGCAAACTACAAGGAATTCTTTAGCGACGTGTAGGCAAAGCCTAGAGAAGATTCGACATCAATAGTCTAGGGTGACCTAGACCATGTTAGGTGATGATAATACAGCTTTTTCTTTCATAGAATGGCTTCGACTAGGTCCAGAGGTAACCAGATCTCACAGTTAGGGGTTGATGGAGTTATGATTAGCGATCCAGCACTAATTAAGTGTACTATTTGGAATTTCTACTCTAAGCTTTTTTTTGGAGCGATCGAGGTTCCGTTTGATCTTGGGGGTCTAAACTTCAGGTCTATGGATGCTATGGAAAATTGTAGGCTAGTCGAGCCATTCTCTGAGGCCGAGATATCGGCTGCTATTTGCTCCTGTAATGAGGGGAAAGCGTCGGGACCAGATGGTTTCAACTTCTTTTTTTATAAAAGATTCCGGGGTGAGCTGAAATCAGAAATCTTGAGTTTGTTTCATTCGTTCTATGAATCTTCGTACCTCCCAGATGCATTTAAGTCATCTTATATAGTTCTTATTTCGAAGGTTCCTGGTTCTTGTTTATTGACTAATTTTGGACCCATTGCTCTTATTCATGGTATTTATAAAATTGTGTCGAAGGTTCTAGCGAATCGATTACAACCATTGTTGCCTAAATTGATTTCTGCCAACCAGTTTGTGTTTCTCAGGGGTAAAAATATTCACGAATGCTCGTTTATAGCGTCGGAAGTCCTTTACTCGATACACAAAAATAGGTATCCATGTCTGGCTTTTAAGCTTGATTTTTATAAAGCTTATGACTATGTATCCTAGTCTTATATAGATGCAGTACTTAGGAGGATGGGTTTTGATGAGAAGTGGATTAGTTGGCTTGCAAGCTGTTGGAGGAATTCAGTGACTTCGGTGTTGGTTAATGGGAGTCTGGGTGAACCGATTAGGCTCGAAAGGGGGGTCAAATAGGGGGATCCTATTTCTCCTTTTATATTTATTCTGGCGAGCGAAGGTTTAAAACAAATTTTGAGGCAAGTGTTAAGGCTAGTTTGTTACCCGATTTCCGTGTTGATGGATCTGATGTGGACATCTCTATTCTCCAATTTACAGATGACACACTGTGTTTCCTCCCTGGAGATGAGTCTCTTCTACCTACCTTTATTAGAATTTTACACTGCTTTGAATTAATTTTGGGCCTGAGAATTAATTTTAATAAAAGTTATATTATGGGTATTTATGTTCAGGATCCAGTCATTCAATCGTGTGCAGGAATATTAGGGTGTAAGGTGGAGAATTTCCCGATTACTTATCTTGGTACTCCATTAAGTACTAAGAGAATTCCGGTGTCATATTGGAACTCATTGATTGACAAGTTTTAGAATCGCTTTTCTAGCTGGAAAGGACAATGCCTATCTTATGCGGGATGCGTGGTGCTTGTTAAATCAGTCCTGGCTTCCATTCCAATTTTTTTTCTATCATTGAATAAAATGCTGGGGGTGGTTATTAATAAGCTCGAGCAATTGATGCGCAATTTTTTATGGAAGGGGGATGCCAATGCTAAGGGAATATGTAAGGTTAGCTGGGCGACTATTAAGTTGGTTAATTATAGCCTTTTGATGAAATGGATTTGGAAAGTTTGTAGTTAGGAGCAAGAATCATTATGGTATAAGATGTGTGTGAGGAAGTATGGATTCCTATCTTGGTGGTCCATTGCGAATTATGACTGGAATAGGTTGTCTCATATGTGGAGAGACATCGTTCTATGTTGTATGCCAAATAGCGAGTGTTGGGATATTTTCAAGGGCTAGGTTCAGGTGAAGATTGGTGAGGGGGTGAGGAGTTCCTTTTGGCACGACAACTGGACGGCTGATGGTGCCCTCTCTTCTTTCTTTCTGGATCTCTATCACTTATTTAATCATAAGCAATGCTTGGTGGCTGAGGGGTGTCAGTTCTTATTCGGCTCGAGACCCTATTTGAGACCCTTTTAGAAACAAAATTTGAGGATGTCTGCTCAAGAGTGGAGGGCTGAATTGCAAAATTGGATTGTTATGGCCTGCCCGGCTATTTTTTACAGGGGTGGGAGAGGACGTAGGAGTGGAATAGGGTACACAGCAGCACCATCTTATTTTCTCTGGTACAAGGGATCGGTTTGAGTTGGGGCTGGGAGGTGAGAAGGTGTTCTCGACTGCTTCTTTTTGTTTGGGGTATTATTCCTTGCCTAAATGCATAAGCCGAATGTGAATTTCATGCTTGTGTGGGAAGCTTATTTGGTGCCTCAAGTGAGCTTCTTTGGTTGGCTTGTCTTTCATAACTGATTACCTACTAGAAGTTTTTTATTTTATCCCAATTGCTTGGCTATTGATGATGGTAAATGCCCCTTTTGTGATATGGAAGAAACCACTGATCATGCTATGTTTCATTGCCGTAATAGTTACAAGGTTTGGGCTCAACTATTTCAGATGTTCGGCATCTACTGTACTATGCCCCTAAAGGGGGCCGATTTCTTGGTTTGTTGGCGTGATTTCTTTTCCACAGGCGTAGGCAGGGATTTTGGTACTGCGTTGTGGTTCGTGGTTTCTTGGTCCTTATGGAAAAGAAGGAATCAACTTGTGTTTTATGGACATGTAAGCTCGGACGACATCATAGGGTCTATCATTTACTTTTGTTGGTTTTCTTTTAAGTATAGGAGGCGTAATGTTAGTTTTGTTGTTTCAGATGTATTCAATTTCCCTAGCTTGCTACTTTCTCGTAATTGATGGCTTCTGTTCTCACCTTGAGAATTGGGGACCTTATTAATAAAAGAGGGGCGGGTGTTTTGTAGGTAAGCGGGGGAACCAACCTGGTTGGGGACTCCACCCCAAAATTTCACTCGTTCCAACCTTTTAGCTTTCGGAGGGATACACTGTCTCTCCGGGAGTTTTTCAAAAATATTAACATTAGTAAATGACTTTTCATCCCTATAGTAATTTCAAAACATTTGAATATTTAACCTTATTTGTGTGGCACATAAATAAGGCTTATTTTATGTGCCACACATAAACCATAGAGGCGGATTGTCAATTCTCTGGGAGGAACAAGGAATGGTAGAAATTACTACTCTTTGATCGTAATTTTCTCGATGTTCGGGTTTGTATAGAATATTCTTCACCATGGAAATTGATAGGATTTTATGGCTTTCCTGAAAGTAGTCATAGACATGCCTCTTGGAGTCTCCTAAGACGTTTAATTTGCCTAAACGATTTACCTTTGTGTGTCATAGGTGATTTTAACGACCTAATGGCTAGTCATGAAAAGATGGGTGGAGTACATGTTCCGGTTAGTAGATTGACGGGTTTTTCTATGATAGTTCAATCATGTAATCTACAAGATATTTTCATGGTTAGACACCCCTGTTGGAATTAAAATACTCAAATGAACAACTTCTATTAAACTCAAAAATATTACAAGAACACTCTCACTCAAAATACAAAACTAGAACTCACTCTTTTACTTCTTTTCTTCTCTCTAAAGAAGTTCTTATTTTTATTGATGAAAAACAACTAAACAACTCACCTATTTATAGGTAAATTATACAACTCCCAACTCCCAACTCCCACAATTAATAACCACAACTCTTAACTAACACAATTACTCACCACCACCTCCAACTAATACAATTAATAGCCAACTTATTTAGTTAATTTAATGGCCTCCGAATTGGCTGTAGTTAATAGCCTCCAATTTGGTTATCACACACAAAAATCTACATACTTAAAATACCTAAATAAATTTAATACATTTTGGATTTGTGGGCTAGGACTCCAATTGATTGGATTTGGATTTTGGGTTTCCATTGATATGGATCAAGTTTATAATCCAACACCCCCCCTTAAACTTGATCTTGTCATTCCAAGTGAGCTTCTCAATCTGATGTAGTTTTCGCTTATGAGCGGCTTAGTGAATATATCCGTAATTTGATCTTATGTTTTCACGTATTCAACTTGTACTTCCTTTCTTGCAACACACTCTCTTATGTAATGGTAGTGGATGTCATGTGTTTGCTTCGATCATGGAATACAGGATTCTTTGCTAAGGCAATGGCTGACCTGTTGTCAACACGAATCTCAGTCGGCTCCTCTTGCATTAATCTAATCTCCTTCAATAAATTTCTAAGCCAAATTGCATGACAGACGCCCAAGGTTGCTGCATCATATTCTGCTTCACATGTACACAAAGTTATAATCGGTTGTTACTTTGACGTCCATATGAAAGTAGTGTCTCCCATGAAAAACACGAATCCACTAGTGCTTCTTCAGTTATCTACGTCTCTACCCCAATCGCTATTGCTATATCCAACAAGCTTGTAATCATTAGATACCGAATAAAACAAGCCAAAGTCGGTTGTACCTTTCGAATAGCGAAGAATTCTCTTCGCGGCTTTGAAATGGGTGGTTATTGGTGACTCCATATAGCGGCTTACTAATCCAACTGCATGAAGGATATCTGGCCTCGTGCATGTAAGATAGCATAGACTTCTAACCAAACTTTTGAAAAATGTTGGATCTACACTTTCCCCTTCTTCATGTTTGGACATCTTGATCCCGTACTCCACCGGTGTGCTTATCGGCTTGCAGTTATCCATCCTGAACTTTTTCCATATCTCCTTCGCATAGCTTTCTTGTAAAATTAAAATTCCATCTGTTTGTTGCTTTACTTCTATGCCGAGGTAATACGCCATGAGCCCCATGTCTGTCATCTCGAACTCCTTCGTCATCACTTTTTTGAATTCATCGAACATTCTTTGATTGCTTCCAGTGAAGATCAAATCATCCACGAAGAGGCACACAATCAAAATATCTCCATCTTTGATCTTGATGTACAAACCGTGCTCATAGGGACATTTGTTGAAGCCATTTTCTTGTAAGTACTTGTCAATTCTACTATTCCATGCCTTTGGTGTTTGTTTTAGCACATAAAGAGCCTTCTTCAACTTCAACACCTTACCTTCATGGCCTTTTGATTCGTAGCCTGGTGGTTGTTGAATGTAGACTTCCTCTTCAAGAACTCCATTTAAGAAGGCCGATTTTACATCCATTTGATGAATCCTCCATTTATTTTGAGCCGCTAAAGATATGATTAGTCTAATAGTTTCCAATCGAGCAACTGGAGCGAACACCTCATCATAGTCGATTCCAGCCTTTTGACAGTAGCCTTTTACAACAAGCCTAGCCTTATGTCTTTCAATCTCTCCCTTGGCATTTTGCTTTGTTTTGTACACCCATTTCACACCTGTGCGGATTATTCCCCCAACTAACGAAGAGATCTTGGCGGAATTGCCACATATGAAATTGAGCACAATTTTGCAAAGAAATAGCCCACTTCTTTCTCGAGAAGAGATGGGAAACATGCTCAATATCATTTGATTGAATAGTTGACCCAGCTCCTTGTTGTTTGAAGAAACCCTCCACTTCAATTGGTATTTTTTCACGAAAAGCAAACATGAGATAACAAATCCAGTCTTTCACTAAGATTTTCAATAGTTGTCCAGAATTCAAAGCCTAGTGTCCTTTGGGAAGTGAAGTGAGTTCCCATGTGTCGTTCTTCTCAATGGCCTTGATTGGTTCATCCATAGCATCTCTCCATTATTTCTCTTGTGCAGCTTCTTGAAATATCACCGGTTCACAATCAACAAATAGACAAAATAATGTTAAATTGTCTAATTGTTTGGTCACCTCATAGAGTTCTCGAAGGCTTCTTGTACGATGCACGGTTCTTTCATCATCACTCCTACTTGAAGATGGAGAGGATGTTGAGAATGACATGTCTCTATGAGTTGGAGAAGTTGGTGGAGTGGTACGGCCTTGTTGAAGTTCTCTTCATTACTCAGCTGTTGTCTGATCATCTTCATCGAACTGGAAAAAGTTGAAGTCATCTGTCTGAGAATTAAAATTCCATTCTCCTTCTTCATCAAATATCATATCTCGGCTTATCACAACCTTCTTGTCAGTTGGATTGTATATCTTGTAGCCTTTTGAGCTTGAGTCATAACCGACAAAAATGAAACTCTTGCTTTTATAATCGAGTTTGGTTCGATTCTCATCCGGTACATGAACATGAGCTATGCTGCCAAAAACTCGCAAGTGGGAGATTTCGGGCTTTCTTCTGCTCCATGCCTCTTGTGGTGTCTTTCCCCATACACTTCTTATAGGAGAACGATTTGACAAGTAGACTGCACATGCCACTGCTTCTGCCTAAAACTCCTTGGGTAGTTTCTTGCTTTTGAGCATACTTCGTCCTATGACAAGGAGTGTTCTGTTCTTCCTTTCCGCCACACCATTTTGTTGGGGGGATCTAGGGACTATTAGGGGGCGACGGATTCCATGTGCTTCACAAAACTCGTTGAATGCCTTGGACTTGAATTCTCTTCCTCGATCTGATCTCATGGCTTTGATTTTATGACCACTCTCCTTTTCGATGGCTACTTTGAACTTCTTGAATACTTCAAAGACTTATGATTTTTCTTGTAAGAAGTACACCCATATTTTTCTTGAAAAATCATCAATGAAGAGGAGGAAGTAATTTTTATTACCGAAAGAACTTGGCTTAAAAGGACCGCACAAGTCTGTGTGGATGAGCTCGAGCGGCTTCTTGGCTCTAGAATTTGACTCCTTTGGAAAGCTTCTCCTGAATTGGTTCCCTTGTAAACATCCTTCGCACAATTGATCAGGATTGTTGATATATGGTAAGCCTCTGACCATTCCTTTCTTCGATAGTAGCTCCAATCCTCCGAAGTTGAGATGACCAAATCGAAGATGCCATAGCCACGATGCATCTTTATAACATGCCTTCAAACACTTTGCAACATCATTCTGAATGTTCAAAGGAAACATTCTATTCTTTGACATTTGCACTTTGGCAATTAGATCTCCTTTGCCATCTCTTATGAAAAGACTACAATTTTTCATGTGAATATCATATCCTTTTTCTAAGAGCTGGCCCAGACTTAGAATGTTGCATTTCATATTAAGCATATAGTAGACATTTGAGATTAACTGGTGGCTACTATCTTTTGCCCGAAAAAGTATGTTACCTTTTCCTTTTACCGATATTTTGCTGTCATCTCCAAAAGAGACGTCGCCACTTACTTCTTCAGTGAGATCCACGAATAAAATCCTTTTGCCACACATACGATTGCTTGCACCGGTGTCGAGATACCATGTGTTCTCTTGATGATCATTGCTATTGTTGTATGCTAGTAACAACGTTTCTTTCTCTTCAGTTTTCTCTTCCACGAAGTTGGCCTTCTCCTCGACGTTACTGCTAGGGGATCTACATTCTGAAGCGTAATATCTGAGCTTTTTACAATTATAGCATTGGACTTGAGATTTGTCATACCATGAGTTTGAGTTGCCTCTTCCATGACCTTGTATGGAGCTTTCTCCCTTCTTGTAGTTATTGTTGGAATTATTGTTGTTATGATTCCAACTTCATCCACGACCACGACCGCCACCTCGTCCGCAGCCTTGACCTCGGCCTATGCCTCTTCCATGTTGGTCTCTACTATTGCCATGGCTTTCACTCGTATCCTTGAGTTGTAGTTTGAGGAGTTGCTCAGTGATCCCTTGCTTCTTCTCGTGCTTTTCTTCATAAGCTTGTAGTGATCCTTGGAGTTCCTCAATCGTCATCTCTTCCAAATCTTTTGTTTCTTCAATCGTCACTACGATGTGCTCAAATTTTGGATCCAACGAGCGGAGTATCTTCTCTATTATTCTTACATCTTCTAACTTCTCACCATTTCTTTTCAATTGATTAGAAATGGCTGCTACTCTAGAAAAGTATTCGGAGATAGACTCGGATGGTTTCATGTGCAAGGATTCAAACTCACCTCTTAGTGTTTGGAGATGGACCTTCTTCACCTTTTCGACTCCTTTGTAAGAGGTTTGTAGATTCTCCTATGCTTGCTTGGAGAAAGTTGCACTTAAAATCTTTTCAAAACCATCATCATCTAATGCTTGATAGATGAGGAAGAGAGCTTTCTTGTCTCTCTTTCGGGAATACTTCAAAGTTGTAGCTTGATCTGGCGTGAGAGAGGCTTCATTTTCGAGCTCCTTGAAACCTTTCTCTACGATATCCCAAACATCATGCGCACCCAGAAGAGCCTTCATCTTGATACTCCAATTGTCATAGTTGTTGATGTTGAGTTTTGGAACTTGAAATGATGCCACGCTATTCGCCATCTTACTCAAATAGCTTTTCTAGACGTACAAGGGCTGTTGCGACACTTTCTGGAATCTTTTGCAACACACTGGACGTATTGCAACGCTTTTGGCAGTCTACTACGACACTTTCTGGGCTTTTTAGCTACTGCAATACGTGGGCAGTTTCAACTCGATTTTTCCGCACTCGGAAAAAAAATTCTTTTCGGGAGGAGGACTCGAGGTCTCAACCTAGCTCTAATACTACTTTGTTGGAATTAAAACACTCAAATGAACAACTTTTATTAAACTCAAAAATATTACAAGAACACTCTTACTCAAAATACAAAACTACAACTCACTCTTCTACTTCTCTTCTCTCTAAAGAAGTTCTTATTTTTGCTGATGAAAAATAACTAAACAACTCACCTATTTATAGTGAATTATACACTAACACAATTACTCACCACCACCTCTAACTAATACAATTAATAGCCAACTTATTTAGTTAATTTAATGGCCTCCAAATTGGTTGTAGTTAATAGCCTCCAATTTGGTTATCACACACAAAAATCTACATACTTAAAATACCTAAATAAATTTACTACATTTTGGATTTGTGGGCTTGGACTCCAATTGATTGGATTTGGATTTTGGGTTTCCATTAATATGGATCAAGTTTATAATCCAACAACCCCTTTACCTGGGAGCGCAGCCGTGGTTCTAAAAATTGGGTGGCAGAGAGATTAGATCGTGTTTTGGTGTTAGAAGCACGGCTGGAAATTTTTTCTGGTGGATGGGTTCAGATAGTTGTGGCTGCTCATTCTGACCATTCTGCCTTGGTTTTATATTCACACATTGTTGGATCATAAACTTGATACAAGTTATAAAAAAATCAAGAAACCCAAACCAAATAAAAATGAGTCCAAGCCCACAAATCCAAATTGTAGTAAATTATTTAGATATTTTTAAGTATGTAGATTTTATTTTGTGTATGGAAAATGTATGATGTGTTAAAAAGTTGTATTAGGTTTGATGAATGGTTAGAAAGTGTGAAATGTTGAGAGTTAATTAGAATTTGTGGTAAGTAAGTGTGATATGTGGAAGGTTAGTTGAAAGTTGTGGTTAGTAATGTATTAGTTGTAAAATGTGGTTAGTATTTTGTGGTTGTATTATTTAGATGACTTGGCTAATTTATAAGCCTTGTATTAGGATACATATTCACCTATAAATAGGTGAATGTTTAGTTGTTTATGCATCAACCAAAATAAGAACTTCTTTAGAGAGAAAAGAAGTAAAGAGTGAGTTGTAGTATTATAATTTGAGTGAGTGTTCTTGTAATATTTTTGAGTTCAATAAAAGTTGTTCATTTGAGTGTTTTAATTTCCAACAAAGAGGTATCAAAGCTAGAAGTTTTTTCCCGAGTGCGGAAAAATCGAGTTGAAACTGCCTAGGCGTTGCAGTAGCTAAAAAGCCCAGAAAGAGTCGCAGTGGACTGCCAAAAGCATTGCAATACGTCCAGTGTGTTGCAAAAGACTCCAGAAGTGTCGCAGTAGAGTCCAGAAGTGTGGCATCAGATTCTAGAAAGTGTCGCAATAACTCCTATATGTCTAGAAAAGCTATTTGAGTAAGACGGCGAATAACGTGGCATCCTTTCAAGTTCCAACACTCAACAACAACAACTACGACAATTGGAGTATCAAGATAAAGGCTCTTCTCGGTGCTCATGATGTCTGGGATATCGTAGAGAAAGGATTCAAGGAGCCCAAAAATGAAGCCTCTCTCATGCCAGATCAAGCTACAACTTTGAAAGATTCCTGAAAGAGAGACAAGAAAGCTCTCTTCCTCATCTATCAAGCATTAGATGATGACGGTTTTGAAAAGATTTCAAGTGCAACTTCCGCCAAGCAAGCATGGGAGAAGCTACAAACCTCTTACAAAGGAGTCAAAAAGGTGAAGAAGGTCCGTCTCCAAACACTAAGAGGTGAGTTTGAATCCTTGCACATGAAACCATCCGAGTCTATCTCCGATTACTTTTCAAGAGTAGCAGTCGTTTCTAATTAATTGAAAAGAAACGGTGAGAAATTAGATGTAAGAATAATAGAGAAGATACTCCGCTCGTTGGATCCCAAATTTGAGCACATCGTGGTGACGATTGAAGAAACCAAAGACTTGGACGAGATGACGATTGAAGAACTCCAAGGATCACTACAAGCCTATGAAGAAAAGCATAAGAAGAAGCAAGGTATCTCTGAGCAACTCCTCAAGTTAAAACTTAAGGATATGAGTGAAGGCCAAGGCAATGGTAGAAACAACCATGGCAGAGGCAGAGGACGAGGCTGCGGATAAGGAGGAAGCCGTGGTCGTGGACGGAGTTGGAATTATAACAACAATTCCAACAACAACTATGAGAAAGGAGAAAGCTCCATGCAAGGTCATGGAAAAGGAAATTTGAACTCGAGGTATGACAAATCTCAAGTCCGATGCTATAATTGTCAAAAGTTTGGGTATTACGCTTCAGAATGTAGAGCTCGTAATGATCAAGTTGTAGAGAAGGCAAATTTCGTGGAGGAGAAGATTAAGGAGAAAGAAATGCTATTATTAGCATACGACAACAACAGTGATCATAAAGACAACACATGGTATCTCGACACCGGTGCAAGCAACCACATGTGCGGAAAAAGAAGCTTATTTGTGGAGCTGACTGAAGAAGTAAGTGGCGATGTCTTATTTGGAGATGATACCAAGATATCGGTGAAGGGGAAAGGTAACATCCTCTTTCGTGCTAAAGATGGTAGCCACCAATTAATTTCAAATGTCTACTATGTGCCTAATTTGAAGTGCAACATTCTAAGTTTGGGCCAACTCTTAGAAAAAGGCTATGATATTCATATGAAAGATTGTAGTCTTTTAATAAGAGATGGCAAAGGAGATCTGATTACTAAGTACAAATGTCAAAGAATAGAATGTTCCTTTGAACATTCAACACGATGTTGCAAAGTGTTTGAAGGCGTGTTATAAAGACGCATCGTGGCTATGGCATCTTCGATTTGGTCATCTCAACTTCGAAGGATTAGAGCTACTATCTAAGAAAGGAATGGTCAGAGGCTTAACGTGTATCAACAATCCTAATCAATTGTGCGAAGGATGTTTATAAGGGAAGCAATTCAGGAGAAGCTTTCCAAAGGAGACAGATTCTAGAGCCAAGAAGCCACTCGAGCTCATCCATATAGACGAGCGCGGTCCTTTTAAGCCAAGTTCTGTCGATAATAAAAATTACTTCCTCCTCTTCATTGATGATTTTTCAAGAAAAACATGGGTGCACTTTTTGCAACAAAAATCAGAAGTCTTCGAAGTATTCAAGAAGTTCAAAGTAGCCGTCGAAAAGGAGAGTGGTCATAAAATCAAAGCCATAAGATCAGATCGAGGAGGAGAATTCACGTCCAATGCATTCAATGAGTTCTATGAAGCACATGGAATCCGTCGCCCCCTAACAATCCCTAGATCCCCCCAATAAAATGGTGTGGTGGAAAGGAAGAACAGAACAATCCTCGGCATGGCACGAAGTATGCTCAAAAGCAAGAAACTGCCCAAGGAGTTTTGGGCGGAAGTAGTGGCATGTGCAGTCTACCTATTAAATCATTCTCCTACAAGAAGCGTGTGGGGAAAGACACCATAAGAGGCATGGAGTGGAAGAAAGCCCGGAATTTCCCATCTTCGAGTCTTCGGGAGTGTAGCTCATGTTCATGTACCAGATGAGAATCAAACCAAGCTTGATGATAAAAGCAAAAGTTTTATTTTCATCGGTAATGACTCAAGCTCAAAAGGCTATAAGCTATACAATCTGAATGAGAAGAAATTTATGATCAGCTGAGATGTGATATTTGATGAAGAAGGAGAATGGAACTTTGATTCTCAAACGGAAGACTTCAATTTTTCTCCATTCAAGGAAGATGAGCCGACAACACCTGAGCAACCAAGACAACTTCAACAAGGCCTCACAACTTCACCAACTTCTCTTACTGATAGAGATGGGTCATCATCATCATCATCTCCATCCTCAAGCGAGACTGAAGATGAAAGAGAAGTGCATCGTACGAGAAGTCTTCGAGAACTCTATGAGGTGACTGAACAACTAGACAATCTTACATTATTTTGTCTATTTGTTGACTATGAGCCAGTGACATTTTAAGAAGCTGCAAAAGAGAAAAAGTGGAGAGATGCAATGGATGAAGAAATCAAGGACATTAAGAAGAATGATACATGGGAACTCACTTCACTTCCTAAAGGACACAAGGCGATAGGTGTCAAATAGGTGTACAAAACAAAGCGGAATGCCAAGGGAGAGATCGAAAGACACAAGGCAAGGCTTGTTGCAAAAGGCTATTGTCAAAAGGCTGGAATTGACTACGATGAGGTATTCGCTCCAGTTGCTCGATTGGAAACTGTCAGACTAATAATTTCTTTAGCGGCTCAAAACAAGTGGAGAATTCATCAAATGGATGTAAAATCGGCGTTCCTAAATGGAGTTCTTGAAGAGGAAGTTTACATTCAGCAACCACCAGGTTATGAAGTCAAAGGCCATGAAGACAAGGTGTTGAAGTTGAAGAAGGCCCTTTATGGGCTAAAACAAGCACCAAGGGCATGGAATAGTAGAATCGACAAGTACTTCGGAGAAAATGGCTTCAACAAATGTCCTTATGAGCACACTTTGTACATCTAGATCAAAGATGGAGATATTTTGATCGTGTGCCTCTACGTGGATGATTTGATATTCACTGGAAGCAACCAAAGAATGTTCGATGAATTCAAGAAAGTGATGACGAAGGAGTTCGAGATGACAGACATAGGGCTCATGGCATACTACCTCGGTATAGAAGTAAAGCAACAAAAGGATGGAATTTTCATTTCTCAAGAAAGCTATGCCCAGGAGATCTTGAAAAAGTTCAAGATGGAGAATTGTAAGCCGATAAGCACACCAGTGGAGTACGGGATCAAGATGTCCAAACATGAAGAAGGTGAGAGTGTAGATCTAACACTTTTCAAAAGTTTGGTTGGAAGTCTATGCTATCTTACCTGCACGAGGCCAGATATCCTTCATGCAGTCGGGTTAGTTAGCCGCTACATGGAATCACCAACAATTACCCATTTCAAAGCAGCTAAGAGAATTCTTCGCTATTTGAAAGGTACAATCGATTTTGGCTTGTTCTATTCGGTTTCTAATGATTACAAACTTGTTGGATATAGCGACAGCGATTGGGGTGGAGATGTAGATAACCGCAGGAGGACTAGTGGATTTGTGTTTTTCATGGGAGATATTGCTTTCACATGGATGTCAAAGAAACAACCAATTGTGACTTTGTCTACATGTGAAGCTGAATATGTTGCAGCAACCTCGTGTGTTTGTCATGCAATTTGGCTTAGAAATTTATTGAAGGAGATCGGCTTGACCCAAGAAGAGTCGATTGAGATCCGTGTTGACAACAAGTCAGCTATTGCCTTAGCAAAGAACCCTGTATTCCATGATCGAAGTAAGCACATCGACATCCGCTACCATTATATAAGAGAGTGTGTTGCAAGAAAGGAAGTACAAGTTGAATATGTCAAGACACAAGATCAAGTTGCGGATATCTTTACTAAACCACCGACAAGTGAAAACTTCATCAGACTGAGAAGTTCACTTGGGATGACAAGATCAAGTTTAAGGGGGGTGTTGGATCATAAACTTGATCTAAGTTAGAAAAAACTCAAGAAACCCAAACCAAATAAAAATGAGTCCAAGCCCACAAATCCAAATTGTAGTAAATTATTTAGATATTTTTAAGTATGTAGATTTTATTTTGTGTATGGAAAATGTATGATGTGTTAAAAAGTTGTGTTAGGTTTGATGAATGGTTAGAAAGTATGAAATGTGGAGAGTTAGTTGGAATTTGTGGTAAGTAAGTGTGATATGTAGAAGGTTAGTTGAAAGTTGTGGTTAGTAATGTATTAATTGTAAAATGTGGTTAGTATTTTGTGGTTGTATTATTTAGGTGACTTGGCTAATTTATAAGCCTTGTATTAGGATACATATTCACCTATAAAAAGGTGAGTGTTTAGTCGTTTATGCATCAACAAAAATAAGAACTTCTTTAGAGAAAAAAGAAATAAAGAGTGAGTTGTAATATTGTATTTTGAGTGAGAGTGTTCTTGTAATATTTTTAAGTTTAATAAAGTTGTTCATTCGAGTGTTTTAATATCCAACACACATGTACTAGTTCAACGAGTACGGCCCTTTAAATTTGAAAATGTATGGTGTCGGTCTATTGAGTTCAGAAATGTGATTTTAGCAGCTTGGGAGGGTCCTGAAACAGTGCTAGAAAAGCTTCAATTATGTGCAACAAATTTGAGAATGTGGGGGAGGGAGCAAAAGAATTTTTTCACACAAAAGTTAGCGTCTTGCAGGATGGAATTGGAGCTTTATAGGTAGCAGCCGGGCTTGCAAAATTCTGATTTATTTTTACAGAAAAATCAGAGTTAGGAGATCTATTATCTGAACAAGATTATTATTGGAAGCAACGATCTAAGAAATTTTGGTTGGAGGGGGCTGATGTAAACAAGCGTTACTTTCATCAATCGGCTTCAGGCGGGGAAAAATGGATTCCAGAGACTGCTAGACGACAATAATAATGGTAGGAGTTTGGGTCAAGGATTGGACGAATTAATCCAATACACCAATCTTTTTACTAGCAATGGGACCAAGTATGCTAAAATTTTTAGAGCTGGTCAGACCTAAAATTTCAACCACCCAAGTACAGGTACTTAGCAGACCATTTTGTGCAGAAGAAGTCAAACAAGCATTATTCTCAATGCACCCAAATAAAGCTCCTAGTCTGGATGAATTTAAGCCAGGCTTTTATCAACACTACTGGGATATTGTGGGTCCAGAGGTAACTGCCTTTTGCTTACAATGCTTCAAACAAGTATCTATTCCGGAGGGTTTAAATGATACAAATGTAATTTTAATTCCAAAGGTACGCGCTCCTAGCCGGGTAACTCAATTACAACCAATTTCCATCTGCAATGTGTTGTTCAAAATAATTTCTAAAATTTTAGCTAACTGGATAAAGCATGTAATAAATGATGTTATCTCACAGAGTCAAAGTGCTTTTATTTCGGGTAGACTATTTACAGATAATTTATTAATTGGATATGAGATTGGTCATTTTATTCATAGACGGAGGGTTGGTAAAATTGGGGTTGGGGCTTTAAAAATTGATATGTGAAAAACCTATGATAGAGTGGAATGCTAATATTTGGGGGCTATGATGAGTAAGTTGGGGTTTCCTATGCATCTTATGAGGTTGATAATGTTGACTGTGACGATTGTACGGTATAAAATATGTCATGAAGGTGGCTCTTTTGAGCAATTTTTACCGCAACGTGGGATCGGGCAAGATGACCCTTTGTCACCGTTTCTGTTTCTAATATGCTTAGAGAGTTTATCGATTTTACTTCAGGATCGAATTCGAAGGGGCTTATTACATGGTTGTTCTGTAGCAAGAGCGGCTCCGATAATCTCACATGTATTTATTATTTGCCGATGATAGTTAATTTTTTCTTTCAAACTACTGTTTAGGAAGCGGAGGTTTTAAAGGCATGCTTTGAGAGTTATGCAAAGGCAGTCCGGCCAAGTAATTAATTTTGATAAGTCCTCTCTTCTTTTTAGCCCTAACATTGATATAGAGTTTCAAAACTCTATTCTACTAGTGTTGGGCGTGAAGCTGGTAGAAAATCATGGAACTACTTAGGGCTTCCATCCATGATTTTTTTATAAGAAGAAACAAATCTTTAATTTTCTTTTGGACCAAGCCTCAGCGAAAATTTCTGGGTGGAACATGAAGAAAATGTCACAAAGTGGGAAAGAGATTTTATTAAAATTTGTAGCTCAAGCTTTACCAACCTATGCAATGAATGTTTCCCTTCTTCCTAAATATGTAATTTCGGACATGGAAAGATTGGTTAACGTAGAATAGTATAATTTTTTACATAAAATAGTACGTAAAGTCGTGCGTAAAATAGTATGTTACTATAACTTTTTTATGTGAAATACTACTTGTGTTTATGTCTGCGATTTGTGCAAGCTAAATATGAATCTTAAAAGCTACATGTGTTTGTATTCAATTTTATAAGTAACTCATCATCATTATTAATCTACCTAATAAAAAAAGTTTAATACGTACTTTTTTAAATAAAGCTGAGGTTGGGGAAACCGAGCTCTAATGTTATAAAAATTAAAAAGAAAAAGTATACAATAAAATAAAGAAAAATAAAAAGAGAAGAAGGAAAAGACTCGGAAAACCAACATGTACATGCTAAGAAACACACATCTCAGGGAGAATATCTAATTAGTTGTCTATGTTGGCGTTGAGATTGTTGTCTACTAGCCATAGAAAACTTTTTTTTCTTTCGAATTTTCAGACAAATATTTTCCTCAATCTCATTGAACTTGTGATCATTAATCATGCATGAAAACGTCTGCAATAGATTGTTCCCGAAAGAGCATGTTTCCCATATCAGTTGTTTCCTCCTCATCATCACTATTATCAAACCCGTCAGCCCAAGACATAGTTTCCTTACCTTCTCAACGATCCACAAAAGAAGCTTCCTCAATATTAACTGGTTGAGGCATCTCTTCCTTAGTTGATGGCAACACCATCGTGTTCAGAGTTGTGGGTGTTTTTGCATGCTATGATGATGCACTTGCCATAGGTTGATCTTGTGGTGCTGCAGGCTGCATGTTTTCGATAACTGTGTTATGAGGGTTGTGCTCCGTATGTTGTTAGGCTAGCAAATTGACTTGATCTGAGTCAATCGCTCTAGTACGTAGGTCACAAGGTTTTCCATCTTTCCGGGCTGAGATTAATTCTTGGCCGCCCTTCGCTTTTTTTTCATTCCGAACAAGGCTATTAACTTTCGGTTTAGCAACATATGTGGCTTTAATACGTACTTAATATTTCTTGTTAGCCACAAATTATTACTTTGTTAAACTGCTTTTCATGAAATTAATAAAGTTCAAATTATATATGGAGATGCATAACCCTTGATGTAGTGTTGAATCTCCTTGGCCAAATGTTAGCTCCTCGATATCGAGGTTGCAACAGATTCACTACAAACTAGATATTTTGTGTTCATACTCCTCTATATCATACTTAAAATTTATTGCATCGCCAATAATCACAAAACTGCTCTTTATAAAAAACCTTTAAAGATTACAATAATATGAAGTTTCAAACAAAATTTTCGACATTTTGAATATACTATTAAAAGCTACTAACAGATTATAATACTGTGGAAAACCTAGTAGGTCCTTAAGCTTGATATGAGAATTCTCGCCAACGACATTATACAATTATGATATTCTTTTCTTTGAATTTGTCTAGAAACAACTGCAAATGGTGGAATAAAAGTCAAATATTCTAATTGGTCTAGTGGAGATGGAGCAACAACATTTGGTCCAACTGGCAGCAGTATTTTGAAAAATCGAGGTTGCACTGGTGACTCTGGATCGTTTAGCAATCATGATAAGTAAGCTCTCGGGCATCAACTGGTTGTAATTGATAAGCTTTTGCTTCATCTTATGATCTATGGAACAAATCCAGATTCTTAATTCCAATACAGGAGAGGACCTACAAATGATATTAGCATATAAATCACTAATTCAAAAGCTATAATCATATAAACATTATATGTACTACAAAAGCTATATATTGAGGAATAAAAAACTATCCCATATGCTTGTTGGAAAAAATAACTGTTAATTACAACGAAAAAATTGAACCAAACACGATTTAGTTCAATACTTCAATTACTTGCACAAGTAACAAAGTTGAATATTATTTTGGACATGCCTTATAGGCTTTAGCCTAAGCATGATATACATTCAGAAAACTGCATAAAAAGCTAAAAAATTTCAAATTTAAGGCCCGCACTCGAAAATTTCAGCCCCATCAGGCAGACCATTCGGCATAAAAAGCTTGCGGTGAAGATCATTATCCCTACCAGCATACAGAAGAAATTCCAAATATAAAAGTGAACAAATATCAAGCTTTGATAGATGGGGTAATGATCAAATAAAGAAAGGAACCTTCTCTTGGTGCCTCCATTTGTTTTCTTTTGTTGCACAAGTGAATTTTGTCTGCAAACCAAATACAAAATATGTCAACCTATAGACAAACTCAAAGCATATACTTTTCACATATTTTGGTCCATTAAGTAGCAGAGCATTTGATTACAAGTCCACAATAGAGAACCGTTTCGGTGGACGTTTATGTTCATCAAAAGCCTCCATTCGCTTTTGATGTTTAGAGGAGTGGTTGTTATGCACAAATAAGCTCAAAGAACTGGTACAGTTTTCTTCAGAACCTTGCTCGAAGCTACTGCAATTTGCAAGACAGAATCACGTAAGCCATCAAATAATGAATGCAAGGATATTAAACATACTTTTGGGAGTTATCATAGGCACCCCTAAGCTAAATTTTGCTTCATGAAACCATCTGTCTTAGTTTCCTCTTCGAAAAGAACTGCTTGTTTGTGTAAGACTTACGAACAGTATAGAAAATGTCACTCAAGTTTCAATTGCATGGCAAGTCCAAGTTGCTCAAGAAAACAATGTAGCTCAAGAAAATCAAAGTTCTCCACATAACAAAAATAACAGAGCAATACCATAATACTTCTATTACATAAATCAGGGGGCAAGTCCAAGTATAGTTTAAACATGTCAACTGTTCCAAAAATAAAAGAAGCTGCAGCAAAATAGTACTGTAGAAAAAGAAAAAGATCCAGAAAAAAGAACAATAGATTCCGATCAATATCAAATCAACTAAAATAATTTTTTAACAATGCTACACTCGATGCATAATGAGGAAAACAGGTACATAAACTAAGCTATCAATGGATCTGAGTCCAACAATCCAAGCAACAAAGCATTGCAGAATTGGACAATCGCAAGAAAATGGTGAATCAAGAGAGCCGAATATCAAAAACCGAAGAATATATCTGAAAAGTATATCTGTTATTTTAGATGTTAACAAGCCTAGCTACATCGATTTTCAAATCATCAGAATATCAAACCTGATTTATCAAATCTTTCAAACAAAATTAATTTCAAATGATTAACAAACTTATAAGGTAACTAATCATCCTAGCTATATTCAGATTTCCACAGAAATTGTTTTTCAGAAAAAAGAATCATGATCCTTGTAATTGATTGAAGACCTGTCTGCACCATTTCTTTCCTTCTCTTCCTCGTCCAGAATTGGATCATCTTTCTTAGCCGATTTCTTCCTCTCAATCTGTGAATTTGAGAAGATAGAGATATTGTTGAAGAGCGGCTATCAAGAAAGTTGGGTATCTACCACCTGTATATATGGTGGGTGTCTACAGTCCATATATACAGCTGTGAATTTTTAATTGATTATTTTCCCAATATATAAAACTTCCTCATTTGCGGATATCTAAAATTAACACTTTTTGAAGGATTAATATATTACTTTATTTTTTCCTTACTTTATCACTATCACTGTTGGATTAAACTTCACCCCACTATTATTCTCCAATAATATCTCGAGATCGTTGTGTAAGGAAGTGGCAAATTTTATGGGATTTCGTGTGGCTCACTCGCTGCGGACCTACCTTGGCTTTCCTTTCACGGAGTCGAGATCGGAGAGAAATAAATTTTCGAGAATGCTTGAGATGATTCGGGATAGGTTGAATGGATATAACGCCAGCTTTCTATCTTTAGCTGGCCGTATTACCTTAATCAAGTCTGTTTTACTTTCTATCCCCTACTATGTAATGCAAGTGGCAAAATTACCGGAATCAGTTTCTAGGCGAATTGAGGAATTGGTGAGGCAATTTCTTTGAGGGAGTGTTAGGGATAATAGAAAAATTCACCTAGTGGATTGGAACCAGGTTTGGAAAACCCTTTATGATGGAGGCTCAGAATTAGAAAGCCGAAAGTGATGAATACATCTTTCTTAATGAAACTGTGGTTTACTCTAGTATCGAGGGAGGATTCGTTATGGGGTAAACTGGTGATGGGTAAATATCGCTGCCCTAGTTTTGCCTCTGCGAAGGTTAAGCCAGGTCATCAGGTTTCTAAAATCTGGAGAGGTTTGGTCCAAATCAAGGAAGATATTCTTTCGGGTGTCCAATAGAGTGTATGTAATGGGGAGGTCGTCAGATTTTGGTCTGATCCTTGGGTAGGTGAGCTGGGTCCTCTCTGTAATCTCGCCTTCTGCCCAATTTTGGATTCAGAACTAGAGCTAAAAGTGTGCGATATGTTGTTGGGTGATGGGTGGTAGAACTGGAACTTATATAAGGACAAAATTCCTAATTCATGCCTTCTATAGATTGCGGCTTGCTGTGTTAACCGATTGGAAGGGAAAGATACTTGCTTTTGGAATGGAAATTCATCAAGAAAATTCTCAGTGAAATCTGCGTATTTTCAGATTAGTGACAATAGTTGTGATATGCAGAGAGATGAGTGGAGGATGGTATGGAACCGGAATGGGCTGAACGGGTCAAATCTTTTTTATGGTTGTGTTGTCGAGAACGCCTATTGACTAATGTCGAGAGAATGAGACGACAGTTGATTAATGATGGAACTTGCAGCTGGTGTCGAATGGTTATGAGGACGTTTTGCATGTCTTGCGAGATTGTAGTGGAGCTCATGAGGTGTGGAGTGTGCTCATACATCGGGATGACTTGCCTGAGTTTGGGGTGGCAAATTTACAGCAGTGGCTGTCTAATAATTTATGGTCTAGGCAGCGGTTCGGGTTTGAAAACTGGGGACTTTTGTTTGGGATAGTCTACTAGTTTTGTTGGAAAAGAAGGAACACCTTTGTGTTCGACGGAATCGTGCAAGAGGGGCGGCGAGTTGTAGTGGTCGCTGCTGGCTGGGCGGAGGCTTTTAATACGGCGGCTAGAGCTGGGCGAAGGGCTAGTGTTAGCCGAGAGTGGCGTCATGTTGGGTGGAACCCGCATCCACATAGCTGGGTCAAGTTAAATACCAATAGTGCGGTAAAAGGCAGTCAGTTTAAGGTGTCCTTGAGTGGAGTTTTGCGAGGGCCTTCTGGGGAATGGCTTGGTGGTTAGACACGTAATATAGGGTCATGCTGTGAGGGCTGGACTTTGTGGGGTTTTAGATGGCTTAAATCTTGCATGGGAGAAGGGCTTTCGGAAAGTGATTAAGGAGGTAGACAGTACCTTTGCCATGAAGGCTATCAAGGAGGTGGAGGCGAGAGGAAATAATCACCACAGCCTTGTTATGAACATTCAAAGACTACTTGACTTGGAGTGGACGATTTTGTTCCAACATTTGTACAGGGAAGGCAATAGATTCGCGTATTCGTTGGCCAACTTCGGGGCATCACTAACCCTTGGATGCCATTACCTTGATCTTCCTACTCGTGAGGCGATAGGTACTGTTTCCGAGGACATCTCGGGAGTTTCATTTCCTAGACTTGGATTAATTGGTTGAGAGTTTCTTTCTTTCTTATAAAAAAAAACTTCACCCCACTATCCAAGGGTGATGAAGGGCAAAGTAAGTTTTAGTTTATAAAAAATAAAGTCATCATAGCCTTGACCCTTCTTGAAAAAAAAAATATGGGTAACTTCCTAATTGGTTGATGTCGTGGCATTAATGCACAGGGTCGGTGCGGTCCAGATCCACTAGGGTCGGGTCGGCCATGTCTGGTCAGGGACCACCTACAAGACAGAAAGGGCGTTAGAGGGGTCATGTCGGCGGTTGACCGACGTAACCCTCTCTGATGCCTAAGTTAGTGCTTGACATGGGGGATGACGAGTAGAGTAGAAGAGAGTAGTTAAGTTATCTCATATTGTGGGTTAGTGCCCCTTATACAGGTGGTTTGGCCCTTTCTTGATTTGCCATGTGTCCCTTACTTGAGCTTGGTGAACAAGTAATGCTTGGATAGTTGACACATGTCCTTGTCCTTTTAGCTTGGTGAGTAAGCTTAGTGAATGGGCTTCATGGCTCTTATTAATATTTGGGCCTTTATATGCTTTGCTGTCATATGTCCCCCCTAAGATCGGTATCTAAACTCTTTAAGGTTCGATGGTTCTTGCTAAGTGAATTTTATCAATTTTAGAGACAAAAGCATTTTGTCTCTATTACGAGAGATGTCCCCCTCCCAACTCTTATCCGAGCTCCTTTAGGGCTCGTGGTGGGTGTGGTGCTTTGGCCAAGACTTGTAAACTTTAGGTGATAAAACAGCTGACAGACCTTCTTCCATCATGTGGTCGGTTCGGCCGAACTAAGGCTTTATTTTAATTTCAACTTGTTGGCGAGGCCGAGTTCTTCTCTTGTGGGAAGAGGTGGCCGAACCGAGGTTCCAATTCTAACTTGGTGGGGAGGTTGAGCTCTTCTCTTATGGGAAGAGGTGGTCGAGGCTTTACTTGGACTCAGTGGCTAGGCCGAGCTATTCTTCTGGCCATAGCTAGAAGAGATGGTCCGAGCTCTACTTCGACTTGAACTTAGTGGCGAGGTCGAGCTCTTCTTCTCTCAAGGGGAAGAGATGGCCAAACCTTTACTCTAACTTTGACTTTTGGAAGGTGAGGCTGATTCTTCCTCTCTCTTATAAGGAAGAGGTGATCGAGCCAAGGATTCATTTCATTACTTGCCATTCTTGGAAACTGAATATTGCTGAAGATGATAAAACATTCTTCTTCTCCTACCATGTCAGGGAATTTCGCCCTTCCGGTATAAGAGGCTTCTTTTAGAGCCGAACCAAGGTGCGAACTTTAGTTACGAGGCCTAACCCATCTTCTCTCATGGGAAAAATGTTGTCAAGCTGATGTTCAACTTAAACTTTAACGTAGCGACGAGTTTGATCTCTTCTCTCAAGAGTAAGAGATGACCGAGCCGAGGCTATACTTAAACTTGAAGGTAGCGGTGAGTTCAATCTCTTCTCTCGAGGGGGAAGAGATGACTGAGCCGAGGCTATACTTAAACTTGAAGGTAGCGGCGAGTTTGATCTCTTCTCTCGAGGGGAAGAGATGACCGAACCGAGGCTATACTTAAACTTAAAGGTAGCGGCGAGTTTGATCTCTTCTCTCGAGGGGAAGAGATGACCGAGCCGACGCCATACTTTGGCTGTATTGCCTTTTTATTGTTATCATTAATAAACTCCATTTTTTATTACGTCGGTTCATTTTTTTAGTGCATACAATTTTCTTACTGTAAAGGGGGCCCGGTTTAGGGCGGCTCGCTCTTTTACGCGTCGATTTATGTATAGCATTTGTAGATTTGCACAACTTAAACGAACATCAAAATTTCATTAATATAATCTGAGGAGTATATCCAAATAGTAGAATAAACTAAGCGATCGACTCAAACAACGAGCAGAACCTACAATAGAAGATCGACGCTCACATAGGACTAACTTAAAACAAAGACATGTAAGACCGATACTCACGTAGGACCGACACCAAAACTTATTAAATAAACTTCACATTTAGATGGACTACTCCTCGGCAAAAAAACTCTCTCAGGGCCGCGACACTCCACGTCCGAGGTTCTGACTCTAATTTGGTAAATATATTCTTCGTTTCTCACCCTGTGTGAGGGAGTTTCCCCTTTTCGAGTTAAAAGCTCTTTAGAGCCGAAGTATGATGATGTTAGCCACAGGGATTTGATACAAATCGCTCGCTTTGGGCTTATACTAAGTACTGAGGGGACTTGGTTTAAATCACACTCATCGGTTCTTATAAGAAATGTCGAGTTTGTTCACTTTGAGTTTTAAAGGTGCCGAAGGGATTTTGGGAAAAATCACTCTAGACTCTTCGGTGTTTGAATGCTAAAGTGAGCCGAGGGGATTTGGTAATCTCTCGCATCGGTCTTATATAATGGGTGACGAGTGGGTTTGTTAATCTCTCGCCTCAGTCTTATATATTGTAGGAAATAACGAGATTGCTCACTTTGAGCATTAAAGGGGTCGAGGGAATTGTCTTAGATCACTCACTTAGATTTTATATAATGGGGCCGGAGGGATTTGTTAATCTCTCGCTTCGGTCTTATGATGTTAATGTTTGCCGAGGGGATTTCGTTAATCTCTCACATCGGTCTTATAATTAGTACCAAGGGGGTTTTGTTATTCTCTCGCTTCGGTTTTACACAATGGGCGCCGAGGGGATATATTAATCTCTCGCTTAGGTTTTAAAATGATAAGGCGTGCCGAGGTTAAACGATCCTCCTTTGAGTTGTTTTTTGTTTAATGATTGTAAGTTCAACACTTGTACTTTCCGCGAATGAGTGCTTTCGGGGACCATAGAGTTTACAAATAAAGATATTCTTCTTATGTCGCCATGTGTGGGAGTCTCCCCGTTTTGAGTTAAGTGGCTCTTTAGAGCCGAAGTGTGATAATGTGGGCCAAAGGAATTTTATTCAAATTACACGCGTCGGGCTTACAATAAAATTATGTGCCGAGGGGGTTTAGTTATCTCTCACGTCGGGCTTATAATGAAAACGTTTGTCGAGGGGATTTAGTAATCTCTCGCATCGGGCTTATAACAATATTAGATACCGAGGGAATTTGGTTCAAATCACTCAAGTCGGTCTTATATAATAGATGCCAAGGGGATTTATTAATCTCCCGCTTCGGGCTTATATGTTTTTATCGATGTAAAGACATTGTTGACATTGTTGTCTTATCGATGTAGAGGCGTTGGTGCCTTTGAGGAAAAAGGGCTTTTGTATTTTACCAATGTAAAGGCGTTGTTGTCTTATCGGTAAAGACTTCTTAATTAGAACAATAAAATTAGACAATAACCCATGAGAATAGCATATCATGTCTTCCTAACAAACAAAATTAATTATCATTCATGATAAATGAAGATCCGCCTTCGATAAGTATCATCAGACCAAGTTTGAGTGGCATGCTCTTTACATAGGGCATGGTTATCATTACCAGAAGTTCATGGATAACTAATAGACCAAATTATGATTTGGAAAGATAACTTATCTGAGTAGGTCTGAGTCTTCGTGAGATGAAGATTTGCCAAATGAATAATACATACGAGCTGTTGATGTCTAAGTCATGAACTCGCTCGTCAAACTCATGAGGGTGCCTTAGGAGCCGTTAAGAGATGTTTATGCGACCGATCGAGCTCTGCCCATCCTAGTAACATTTTTAAAGAGACTTTTGATCTGTTGGGGTAGCTCCGGTCATAGTAGCTCTTGTTTGC
Organism: Euphorbia pulcherrima; assembly: GCA_947683365.1. NCBI lineage: Eukaryota > Viridiplantae > Streptophyta > Magnoliopsida > Malpighiales > Euphorbiaceae > Euphorbia > Euphorbia pulcherrima. The sequence continues at coordinate 32,442,849 of CANTUS010000015.1, read as the reverse complement.
TCCCACGTTTCGTGGTGAATTCATATAGAACAAAATGATGATATCAATAACTAGTAAATACTGGATTGTCATGGATGCTCATTTTTTCATTCATTAAGACAAAATGTAAGGCTTCATGCGCATCTTTCTCATATTGGGAATCATTACAATCAGCAAAAACAGAATGTAAGTAGCTCATTCAATTTTTTTTTAAAAAATGCTCGTTATCTTTAAAATAGAAAACAACTTGAAGATCCCAAAGTCACATTAATAACTAATTTCATCGGGCCTTCAACCAATTTTGCACATATATGCAAAGTATATTAGCATTCAAAATAATATTCCATTTTGTTCTGCTCAACATCACGAGATAATATAATGTAGAATCACATCAGGAACGACCATATGGAGCTCAATCAATGGCAATTCAATCACATTTAAGCCAAAATCAGCAAATTCAAAACGGAAAAGAGATTGAGTAAATTTTTACTGAGTTAATGGCCTGTGAATCAGATGAGTTAATGGCTGAAATGACCGAGCCTTGCCGCGGTCAGGACCTGTAGTGGTCGAAGCTCGAAAGGGTTGAATCTTTTACCGGACGAGCTTCGGAGATCCGATGCTACTATAGGCCGTTTCACAGAGGCCGAGGCTCGTAAAAGCTGAAGCGGTAGCTCGCCGGTCCTGTAACGACTTCGCTGGAGCTGACAGAAGCTTTACTAGTAGCGAAATATGGCCGAGCTCTTTACTGACTGGGCTCATGGTGGCCGAATCTCAAGGTGAGAGCTTGTGATTGTCGAGGCTGCGTTAACCGGACATGGACTGGTCGGAGCTATGGTGACAAGCACTTCTTGAGGCTAAAGTTTTTCTGGTCAGCACCTTATAAGGCCGGAGCTTTGCTGATCGGCGGATTTTGAGGCCAAAGCTGTAGCGGGCCGGAGAATCGGCAAGACCGAGGCTAAGGAGGAGCTGGGAGATTGGCTAGGTCGGCGCTCACTGGAGGCCGGGGCAGGAACGAGGCCGGCGTTGAAATGAGATCGAGGTCGGAGATTTTATTTTATTTTGCAGTCAATCTAATTTGCCCCTTTTCATTCCCCTTTCTCACTTGCTTTTTTCTTGACTTAATTAACCTCCCAAATGCTACGAAGAAACAGATTCTTTAGAAGGTCAATGATTTTTGCAGGTTTACTAAAATCTGAAGGTTGCGTGTTAGAATCACGCTCACCGCATTAATTTGATGTCGTGATATTAATACATCGGATTAGTGCGATCCAAATTCACCAGGGTCTGATCAGTTATGTCTGGTTAGGGACCACCTACAAGATAGAAAGGGCATTAGAGGGGTTACGCCGGCGGTTGGCCGACGTAACTCTCTCCGATGCCTAAATCAGTGCTTGACATAGGGGATAACGAATAGAGTAGAAGAGAGTAGTCAAGTTACCTCATATTGTGGGTTAGTGCCCCTTATATAGATGGTTTGGCCCTCTCTTGGGTTGACATGTGTCCCTTACTTGAGCTTGGTGAACAAGAAATTCTTGGATGGTTGACACGTGTCCTTATCCTTTTAGCTTGGTGAGTAACCTTATTGAATGAGCTTTATGGGCCTTATTAATAATATTTGGGCCCTTATGTGCCTTGCTATCATTGGTATTTGGGGAATTGTCATATTTGGCCCATTTGGGTTAAATCATTTCAGCCCAAGTTTAGCTCAAGCACCTAAAGGTCCTAACATGTTTTTTTTAATAACCTTTATACGCCCTCCATATCTTTCATACGTTGTTCATAATTTTTTTACGCTCTAGATTGTATTAGGTTTGTAACAGAGTTGTAACAAATATATAACAGCTTTGTAACAGACTTGTGTCAGACATGTATTAGGTTTGTAACAGATATATAATAGACTTGTAACAGATTAATGACTGATAAGTAATGCCAAACACTTCAATAATAATCCAATGTAAATCAAATCTAATGAAAATTTGTTATTTTATTCATCAAACACTAGTAACAGATATATAATAGCCTTTGTAACAGACTTTGTAACAAGTTTGTAGTAGAATTGTAAAAGATAAAAGTCATAAAGATTATGTCAAACACTTCATTAGTACATAATATTGTTATATTCCTGTTATATATCCATCAAACACTTGTATTAGACTTGTAGCAAGTATAAAACATATATGTAACAGATATGTAGTAGGTCTGTATTAAATATGTAACAGATTCAAAGAAACACTTCATTCATATTTCTTATCTGATACAAGTCTGTTACATCCTCACCAAACACTTGTATTAGACTTGTAATAGATATATAACAAATTTGTAGTAGGTTTGTATTATATGCGTAACAGGTAGAAAAACACATGCAAATCAGCTTGCCAAACATTGTCTACATTGAATCCAATGATCATCAGTCCATGATCCATTTACATGAACCAAAACATGAGTAGTGTTCATCTTTGAATTCCAAAATTCTTGCATAATCTAGATTGCAGCAAGGCAAAAAAAATTGTGAATGAAAAATAGATTTGAATAAAAAATCAAATATGAAATTGAGGAAGAAGAACACAGATCTGAAATCAAAAAGGAAAATAAATCGGGATTGCAACTTTGAAATCTGGAGCGAGAAGAGAATCTAATTAGAAATCGTTGATTTGAAATAGAAAGAATTGAGATCGTTGATTTGAAATATGTGATCATCAATCCATGATCCATTTACATGAAACAAAATTGGTATGGTGTTCATCGTTGAATTCACAGTTCATCAAAGAATTCGTTAATGAAGAATAGATTTGTATTAGAAATCAAATCTTAAATTCAGAACGAAGAATACAGAGGATTTTGAAAAGGAAACTAAATGTTGGATTAAAATTTGAATCTTAGATGACAGAGAGAATTGAGAAGAGATGAGAGAACGCGATATGTTTTATGTATTGTAAGCTTTTATAGGGCGTAAATAGGTTAGCAAGTTGTTAATTAATTATATTCTGGTTACACCAATTTTTTTTGGGTCAAATGGGTAATTGTTTTGCAAATCATGGCCACTTAGGTGCTTTACCCTTGGTATTTGGTAATTCATGTTTCTATGAAGGATTCAAGCACTATTTATTCTAAAGTTCGGTTGTATTCATGAAATCAGTGCAATACATTTGTATATTTCATATTATCATTTTGTAGCCTTAGGGTTTATTATTTTGGACTTCAGTTTAGTTCAGTTCATTTCATTTCATTTAAGATCTTTCTTTCCAACATTAATCGGAACTTGAGTCTCGATAGCAGGTGTAAAGGTCGAACCTTGATTAACACTTGAGAGGACCTGGATGTCCACATCTCTGCCCCTTCTTCTCTTTAGGAGGGGATTAGGAGGAACCCTTCCGCTCCGGGTAACATGCAATACTCCATCTTTTATATAACTTCTCCCTTCAAAAGTTTCCACCAATAAGGTTGGCCCTTCGAGTTCATAAGCATCAATATCAATGGGTTCTGGTTGTACCAACATAGTCTCCTCATTGTAAGTACCTTATAGTTCATACGCATTGATGTCAATGGGGACTAGTTCATCAGGTAAAGCCACAACTGAGTGAACCACTTGGTTAGCTTGCGAGATCATACTGAAGACATGGTGGGAGGGTAACCCCGATTCAACGGCCGCAACCTATTTCTCGAAATTTAGCAGGGGGTTATTTATAATGCTAGGTTTAAGCTCAAGTTCTTGGATCTTCTTTTCTCTAATTAGACCACGAATAGCTTCAAGTAGATCCCTATAGGCACCAGTGCGATGACCCTTGCTAACATGATAAGCACAAAATTGATCCTTATCCTCAGGTTTGGGCGGAACATAGGTTTTGATACTTTGGAGGAGATTGAGTGCTCTCAACTTAGTGAAGATGGCAGGCAGGGATGTGAGATAAATACTTCTAAATATTAAAATCATTTCATCGCTCAAAACTGTGAGAATAGTTGCTTAATGGACCGAATAGCTGAAAATAAAAAAAACTGTGAGATCAACTCTTCCACTTAATTTGTTTTCTTGTTCAAGCAATATCCTACCATGCTAATAGAAATGTAATTGATGGTGCCGTTACCATAGCATGTAGCATGTTTATAATAAATGGTATGACTATTCATCATCACTGCCGTTAAGACTTATCATCCCAGCTTTTGCGGGATTGACTATGGTGTACCAAGGGAATCTTCTTCCCGCCGTTCACTTATGTTATGGATCTTTAGATCATTAGGCTCACACTCTATTGTGATTGAGATCTTTGGTTCATCAGTAGCAACATCCTCAACCTCAACATCTATCTGGCCCTTTGTAGTTAGGATATGAGACATTTCCTTGTGATGATAGGTAGTAGGATCAACCGGACTAAATTAGTTACTGGATGAAATACCTGTAGATGGAGGTGGAGCAACCCTTAACTGTAGAGGGAGAGGAATAGGTGGAGGTGGTAGAGCCAGAATTTGAGTCAAACGGACCTGAGAAAGCTGCCAAGCTTTAACCCTTTGAGCTTTGGCTGAGGTAGTAACCAAAAGATTAGTACATGGATGGGATGTGGTATGCATGCATAAATTATAACGTTGCATGGTGGGGTTAATCACAAGGGTATGCAACACAACACATGCAAAGCGATCGAATCCGCCCTTATTTCTCCCATCGAGTCTGAGGGCATTCTTCCTTAGTCTAATCGCACACAGAAATTAGGGTACCTAGAAGGTAAAATTCTAAGGCTTTTAATAAGAATGGTGTAGGGACATATCAAAAATTTGATGTAGAAGGTTCCCATCGCAGCAAGCCTCTTTTGGAGGGAGATGACAATGAGTGCTCCACCCACTAGGGTGTCCCTAATTCCTGGCGGGCATAGGTAACGCCTTCGTGAGTGTCACAAAAATAATAGGGCACCTTAACCTAGCGCTAGAAGAAGAGTGCATCTAACTAAAGAGAGAAGGAGATGAGAAGATAGAGTGTGATAATTTTCCTAAATGATGAAAAAGAAAACGGGTTGAATCAAGTAAATGATTTTCGGTGCTCATCTTAATCTTTTAAGCTTTTAAAACAAACCAAAAATTTTCAAGTTAAAAGATTAAATCCCCAGCAGAGTCACCACTATGAAGTGTCGATGACGTGTGGGTCTCCCTTGGCGCCTGTGTGAGAGGCGGGTCCCACTAGGAGTTGGTTGGATTTAGGCGTGATGAAACCTTTTTAGTTCAAGTTTGGACAAATAGCCAATTTTTAATGAATAAAAGAATCGAGACCCAAATCTCGATACAAATGATAGAGTCGCCACCCAAGTTGTCTACTTGGGAAAGAGTTTTGGTATGATTCCCTTTGGGCGGGAGACTCATACCTATTGGATCAGAGATTCGAGTATCGGATGAGTCACTTATTTCTGATTTAGTTGATTCAAAATTACATTCACCGCGTAAAGCCATTTTTTTCATCATTTGGGGAATTATAACAGAAATCCTATTTTTCTACACTCTTTCACACTCGTTACATGCGTTTACAGATTACAATAAAGCATAAGCAATAAATGGGGAGGATAAAAATTACAACAATCGGGGGAAAATGGGGGAATTGTAAAAGAACCTATACATTTGTTCTAAGTTATAAAACAAAATGAAAAATAAATTCCCCTCCATCCACAGATATTAGCACACTTTATGGCACATCATAAGTCAGGATTTTATTAGGAAAAATGTGATTATGTTAGCGGGGCGATTTTACGATCGATAGTACCCGAGCGGCTTCTAGGATTGGAGAGAAATAACAAGTCTTCAATGTATTTTGTTATAAAAACACATTTTAACTTTTGTGGGTTGCTTCACCGGATTATTAGTGAAAATGATCGCATGGCAAATGGTGAGTTGGATTAATTTTTATTCGAATTAAAATGAATTCTAGGTTCTACCTGGGGGCCAGTACCCGTACGGGTACCACCAGAGAGGATCGGTACGGGGTATGGGGGACCCATACGGGTCCTGTCTAGTTCTAGGCAGAAACTTAGCTTGGTTTAATATGCACATTAATGGAGGAAAAATGAAATAAAGATGGGATTTCCTTCCGTATGAGTTTGGCGCACCGATTTAATATCTCTAAGGACATATAGTGCCAACAAGGCTCATATGGGTTAGGACCAGATCTAAAACAAAAATAATAGAACAAATATAATAAAGGAGGCAGAGAACAATAATGAAATAACTGAGATGTGAGTCTCTTTGAAACTCAGGAGCGTTACCTTTAGAATCCACTTTGAGGCGATCCCTTTGCTATTGAGAGAGTCTAGCCAAAGTAGATGAAACAAGACTATTTAGACGAGTATTTGTGTGGACAGAACCTCCCCTAAATCTTAATAAACGAAGCTAGGAATGAATAAAATGTGGACAAAACCTCAAGGAATGGGTTTCTCTCTATTTTATACCTCTTATACCTCCACTATACCCTTTCTATACCTATAGAAACTGCTAGAATTTGTGTATAGTATACTTGCTATGTTGTATAGGAGTTGTGTGTTATGAAAAGGTGAGCAAAGGGCCCTATTTATAGGGGAAATGAGGTCTGAATGCAATAATTCGCATTCATGACCTGCATTTTCCCAAAATGGGTAAGGGACATCTTCTGAAAGAGCCTGATCAGGCAACAAGAAGACCTGTATGGGTCCCCTCCAGTGGATCCGTACCACCAGGCAGTACCCATACGGGTCCCTAAGGGCAGACTAGGTCTCCGAACTTCGGCCAAACTTAACTCTGCAGCCGTAGGAACACCTCTAATGGATAACACCTCTAAGAGATTGCAGCATATAGCTCCCATCATCGCTTCGTGAGAAGGATTACTAAAATCCAGTGCTCACATATACCTGAGTATAGTTTTGGGTTAAAGGAAGGGCTTTTTGGTATGGATTCAGGGAGTCAAAAGGAACTTTTTAGAGAGTTTCACATGTTTTTTCTTCGTCCGAAAGTTATTTTAAAATGAGCAGGGCTCGCTTCTTTTTATAGGGAATACACAACCGTCGATCGACGCAAGTTGGGCGGCAACTTGTGTCGATCAACACTTCTTGGGTGGTGACCGTCGATTGATGGAAGTTGGGCTGTAACTTGTGTCGATCGACACTTCTTGGGTGGTCGTAGCTTTGATGAGTCATCACCAAACTTGACACGTGTCCAAGAACCATCGATGATGTATGTTAACTGTTGATCGACACATCTTGTAGGCTTGCTGAGTCATTGCTAGACTTGACACGTGTCAGCGGTAAGATGCGTCGATCGACACATGTAGAGAAGCGTCGATGGAAGCATATCCAACCGTTGGAATTTTTTGAAATTTTGACACGTTGTTCTTAACACAAAGGGTTAACTTTTGATCGGTGGAAATTTTATTTTAACTTCCAGAGAAAATTCTGTCGAAGGTAGAAGTTTGGACATGAAATTACTGGTTTGAGGTTCTTTCCTTTATGATAATTTGAGGATTATTCAAGTGATTTTCGACAAGGAAAGAGACATTTGATTCATAGCACTTTCAGCATTTGAACATCTATATGAATAGGTATTAATCATCATCAGGCCAGACGAACCGTGCTCACAATTGAGTTTGAGTCTCCATTGAATGTAGTTTGATACTTTTATTATCTGTTGCTTGTGAGTTGTGGCTCAGTTCTTTTATGAATGGATTCTTGTGGGCAAGTTAGACTGTTGAATATCAATGTTAAAAGAAGTGAAATTAAATTAATTATTAAATTACTTGTACAATTCTTTTTTTTTTATTTATAAAAAATTAATTATTGAATTTGATTGTTAGATTATTATAGGTGGGTTTAGAATTTGCTCTATTTAAGTTTTACCTCATCCTTTATAAATTAAAGGCAATTGTTTGTTCATTAGTTCTAAATAGTGAATATATTGCTCTAGGATAGGGAAGAAGAAAGGGGTAAAAGTGGAAAGAAATACGCTTAAAAGTTAATTTTAGTCGTTAAAGGTTATTTTGACCATTGTGTTAGAAAATTATAAAGTTCTTATACCTTTATGTTAATTTTTAAAGTTCATATACCATTATGTTAGTAAGAGCAAAGTTAATATATCATGGGTGATTTTTAGCCCACATTTTTAACATGTCATACCAATCAACGAAATTTATTTGAAAATGAATTGTCCATGAAATTTATTTTCAAATGAATTCCACATGATCTAAGGCCTTGTTCTCTTTGACTTCAATTCAGTTCAACTCAGACCGCTTTAGTTCAGTTCAATTTAGTGCAGTCCACTTCAGTTCAGTTCAGCTATGCATAGTTATGAATTTATACTGAAATAAGTTTAATTTAGTTCAGCTATGCATAGTTATAAATTTACAATGAAATAAGCTCAGTTTAATTCAGCTCGCTTCAATTCAGTTCAGTTCAACCAACTTCAGTTCAGTTCAATTAATAAAATTATAGTCTAAAATAACATGGCCTAAGAATATAGGTGGACGCTCTTGACGAACTCAATTAATGAATATTTTATAAACTTATTTGGTTGGTTGATGTGTGACATTAATAGAAGAATATAAAAATTACTTTTATAGTGTAAAATTAACATAAATATGTAATTTTCTTATAAAGCTACCATTTTATAATTACCAGGTTTGATATGATTTGTTATTACTAGTAAGGCTGAGCATTCGGTTAAAATCGAATCGAAACAAATTAACCAAATACTGAATAAGAGATTTTTTCAGAACCGAACCGAACCGAACCAAATAATAATTGAAACTGAATTAACCAAATCGAAATAAATTATTTGGTTCGATTAAAATCCGAATTAAACCGAAATTTGAATTCAATTACCTAGAAACCTAAATTAAAATTCCAATCCTGGTTGTATATAATGGCCAATGGAAAACAATGAACAAATTACATTACATTCCCGTAGATTCATAACATATTAGATTCCATTCTCATATGGACAATATGTATTATTACAATTTTTTTTTAAAAACCCAAATAAAATAGAGAAAGAATGAGTGGAATTAGAGGAGAGGTTGAGTCATGATGAATTTGAAATCAAAGACTTAATATAGGTCGAGCGATTTTACAATGGTGGTTGTTGCAGCTACAAGGACGGTGACAGTGAAGAGAAGTTGAGAGAACGAGTGCGAGACAATGAACTACAGGTGGTGGATTTGGAGTTGAATCGGTGGGTGGCTGCGGCTCAATTTCAAGTTACAGAGGGAGGGGTTATTTTATTTTAGAAAATAGAAATAGGGTTTGTATATTATATATTATTTATTTTAAAATTTTTTATATATTATAATTATTTCGGTTCGGTTATTTTGGTTTTTGTCAAACTAAAACTGAACCGAACCGAAAACCGAAATATGACACATTTGATAATTCGAACCGAATTTTTGAAATAACCGAACCAAATTAATAATTTGGTTTGGTTCGATTCGGTTCGGTAATTGAGTTACGAACCATTTGCACACTCCTAATTACTAGCATATAATGGTAGTGACTCTAACTATTTAATTGTTAAAAGAAGTCTAAAAATAAAAGAGAGAAACAGCAATAAAGACATGAATTTTAAATGAAAATATATTGTAAAAGGTAGATAAAAAATAAACTAGATAAAAGGGCAATATAGTCAAATAAAAAGTTTTTTTATGTAAAAGTTATAAAAGTTAACCGAAATTGAGATTCAATTTGTATTTTTTAAAATTTGGGTATGTTTGAGATGTTGATAAATCAATTTAACTTGGATTCAATTTTATTGACTTTGAAATCACGTCAAAGAAGACATGGATTACAAATAAGAAATTTGGTAAAATATAAATCAGCCATATGATTGAAATCTAATTTTTCAATTCTAAATATTTTTGTCCACGTCATAAAAAATTAATACATGTGGTTTTAATATGGCACATATTTAATAAGTCCGTGAGGGACTAATTTGATAACGGAATCTATAGTGCAGGGATTACAAAAGAAACGTGTATAGCATAGGGCTCAAAAAGGTAAAAGAAACGTGTATAGTATAGGGCTCAAAAAGGTAAACGTAGTACAGGGACAAGAAAAGGGGGTTTGGCCAACCATAAATATGTATAAATTATTTTAAAAAAATTTAGGGATGTAGTAATTTATTAATGCAAATATTTAGGAGTTTATAATTATTTACCCTTATTATTAATCATATTTATAAAGAATAATTACTTATATTATTATTATATTTTAATTTTATTATTTCTATTACAATAAAAATTATTTTTTTAATAAGTTATAAACTTAATTATTAGTAACAGAAATACTAGAAACTTAATTTGATCATTCACAATTTATAATAATAAATTTAAATATTAATTGTACTAATTTTAATAGTTATGTTATTTATTATTTAGTTATTAGTATAATTATAATTGTTATATTTATGATTACTTATTTATTATTATTTCCTCCGATGTAAAATGTATGTCATTTTAAAATTTTTACCAAAATCAATAAAATATTTATTACAGTATTAAAATAACTTATTTATCCCTTAATTTTATTTTAAGTTTCTCTTTCTTCATAATTATTACCTTATAACTTCATTTATACTTAATCTCTTTTCTAATTAATACAAGGAGAAATTAGGAAAAAAATGTTGAAAGTTGCATTAAAATTCTAAAATGACAAATAAAAGAGAAAATAAAATATTTTCTAAAATGACATACATTTTGCACCAAAGGGAGTAATACTTAGGCCATGTTCTTTTGGACCGCAATTTTATGAACTGAACTGAACTGAAGTTGGCTGAACTGAACCGAATTGAACTGAAGTGAGCTAAACTGAACTGAACTTATTTCAGTGTAAATTGTAACTACGCATAGTTGAACTGAACTGAACTGAAGTGGACCATACTGAACTGAAGCGGTATGAACTGGACTGAACTGAATTATACTCTAAGACAACAGGGCCTTAATTATTTATATTAAATTTAGTTTTTTAAAAAATTTGCCTCATTTGGGCTTATAATAATAACAAAGAAAAACCTTATTATATTTTAATTATTAGTATTATTATTATTATTATTATTATAATACTTTTTATTATTTTGAATTGTTAATTATTAATAGTTTATTATTTTTAGTGACAAAGTCTTAACCTAATGATTGAGCTTAAAATTATGATCCTAGAGATCATAAGTTCAAGATCCGTATTATTGACATCCTTGAGGTGGAATATTAAAAGTCGGATTCTTTGAGGTGGAATATGATAATTTATTTTAAACATCCTTGATACTTTTTTTATTAACACATTTTTAGTAAAACTAACATACTGGTTGATGATAAACAATTACATTCGGTCAAACAGTGTTATAAGCTGATTAAAAATAAGTCACTAATCATACTAATCCAAGATTTACAAAGAGCTTATAAATTAATTGTACCACTAATAAACAGTAAGAAATGTCCTCTTCAATTGAGTTTAGACTGATTATAATTAGTATGCACTGAATTGAATCATACATATGCACAGTTGGTCATATTCTTTTTTATTTAAAATAAGTTAAGTTCTACCTAGGGCCAGTTTAGCTATGCTTTTTCAGACTATTTTTTCTTAAAAACTCCATTTTCAAGCTTATCCTAGAAGAAACATATTTGATTTTGGAAAAATCAAATCAAATAGTTCCTAACTAATTAGTAGAAAGAACCAAAATGTATTGTTCAAAATCAAAATATGTAAATCTATTAAAAGTTTGTGAGAGAAGCTTAGGCTCTGTTTCTTTCAACTTTTGAAAGCTAAACGGAACTGAACTGAAGTTAGTTAAACTTAACAGAATTAAAATGAATTGAACAAAATTAAACTTATTTTAATACAAATTATGATTACGTATAGCTAAATTAATGTACAACAGAGTTGAACTAAAGTCGTCTGAATTAAATTAAAATAATTTAAACTGAATTAAATTAAAGTAAAGGGAAAACAAAGCCTTAAAGAACAACTTGAAAGCAATATCAAACAATCCCATATTTTTATCAATTCACGAATAAAAGGTAAATAAGAAAAAGAGGCTGGCTTTAAATTTTCTTTTTCAATTTTCTAAATCATACACACATAAAAACCCCAAGATGCCCCTTTCTTTATCCCATCCCCTTCTCTCATAAATATACAAGGTTTCTATTAGATATTGAACAATTGTAAAAAATTTTTTGAATATATTTAGTAGAAAATTAGAAAGAAACTGGTATATTCCTGGTAGAATGCTAGTAAATTTATGAAATAATATAGAAACCTGTTACAAACATAAACTTGGTGGATTGAACAAACTTTCAATGAAATATAAGGTTCCTACCATGTTCCTACCAGATATTGAACAATTGTAAAAAAAGTTTTTGAATGAATCTGGTAGAAAACTGGTAGATACCTGGTAGGATGATAGTAAATTCATGAAATAATATAGAAACATGTTAAACATAAACTTGGTGGATTGAACAAACTTCCATTGAAATATAAGGTTCCTACCATGTTCCTATCAGATATTGAACAATTTTAAAAAAGTTTTTGAATGAATCTGGTAGGAAATTGTAGATACCTGGTAAATTCATGAAATAATGTAGAAAGCTGTCACAAACATAAATTTGGTGGATTAAACAAACTTTCAATGAAATAAAAGGTTCTTACCATGTTCCTACCAAACATTGAATAATTGTAAATAAGTTTTTGAATGAATCTGGTAGGAAACTGGTAGATACCTGGTAGATACCTGATAGAATGCTAGTAATTCCTGACATAATGTGGAAAGCTGTTACAAACATAAACTTAATGGATTGAAAAAATTTCTAATGAAATATAAGGTTCCTACCATGTTCCTACCAGATATTGAAAATTGTAAAAAAAATTTTGAATGAATCTGGTAGGAAACTGGTAGATACCTGATAGGATGCTAGTAAATTCATGAAATAATATCAAAACATGTTACAAAAATAAACTTGGAGGATTGAACAAATTTCCAATGAAATATAAGGTTCCTATTGAACAATTGTAAAAAAGCTTCTGAATGAATCTAGTACAAAACTGGTAGATATCTGGTAGAATGCTGGTAAATTCATGAAATAATGTAGAAACCTGTTACAACATAAACTTGGTGGATTGAAAAAACTTCTAATGAAATATAAGGTCCCTATCATGTTTCTACCAGATATTGAACAATTGTAAAGACGTCCTTGAATGAATCTGGTAGGTAGCTGGTAGATACCTGGTAGAATGCTTGTAAATTCATGAAATAATGTAGAAACCTGTTAAAAAGATAAACTTGTTGGATTTAAAAAACTTTAAATAAAATATAAGGTTCCTACCGAGTTCCTACAAGATATTGAACAATTGTAAAAAAGTTTTTGAATGAATATGGTAGGAAACTGGTAGATACATGGTAGAATGCTAGTAAATTCATGAAATAATGTAGAAACCTAAACATAAACTTGGTGGATTGAACAAACTTCCAATGAAATATAAAGTTCCTACCATGTTCCTACCAGATATTGAACAATTATAAAAAAAGTTTTTGAATGAATAAGGTAGGGAACTGGTAGATACCTGGTAGAGTGCTAGTAAGTTTATGAAATAAAGTAGAAACCTATTACAAACATAAACTTGGTGGATTGAACAAGCTTCGAATGAAATATAAGGTTCCTACCTTGTTCCTACAATATATTGAACAATTGTAAAAAAGTTTTTGAATGAATACTGGTAGGAAACTGGTAGAATGATAGTAAATTCATGAAATAATGTAGAAACCTAAACATAAACTTGGTGGATTGAACAAACTTCCAATGAAATATAAGGTTCCTACTATGTTCCCACCAGATATTGAACAATTGTAAAAAAGTTTTTGAATGAGTCTGGAATGAAACTGGTAGATACCTAATAGAATGCTAGTAAGTTCATGAAATAATGTAGAAACCTATTACAAATATAAAATTGGTGGATTGAACAAATTTCCAATGAAATATAAGGTTCCTACCATGTTCCTACCAGATATTGAACAATTGTAAAAATATTTTTGAATGAACCTGGTAGGAAACTGGTAGATACCTTGTAGAATGCTAGTAAGTTCATGAAATAATGTAGAAACCTATTACAAACATAAACTTGGTGGATTGAACAAATTTCCAATGAAATATAAGGTTCCTACCATGTTCCTACCAGATTTTGAACAATTGTAAAAAAGTTTTTGAATGAATCTGGTAGGAAACTGGTAGATACCGGTAGAATGATAGTAAATTCATGAAATAATATAGAAACATGTTGCAAACATAAACTTGGTGGATTGAACAAACTTTCATTGAAATATAAGGTTCCTACCATGTTCCTATCAGATATTGAACAATTTCAAAAAGTTTTTGAATGAATCTGGTAGGAAATTTGTAGATACTTGGTAGATACCCAGTGAATTCATGAAATAATGTAGAAACCTATCACAAACATAAATTTAGTGGATTGAACAAACTTTCGATGAAATAAAAGGTTCCTACCATGTTCATACCAGACATTGAACAATTGTAAATAAGTTTTTGAATGAATCTGGAAGGAAACTGGTAGATACCTCGTAGAATGCTAGTAATTCATGAAATAATGTAGAAAGCTGTTACAAACACAAACTTAATGGATTGAACAAATTTCCAATGAAATATAAGGTTCCTACCATGTTCCTACCAGATATTGAAAAATTGTAAAATTTTTTTTGAAGGAATCTGGTAGATACCTGATAGAATGCTAGTAAATTCATGAAATAATATCAAAACATGTTACAAAAATAAACTTGGTGGATTGAACAAATTTGCAATGAAATATAAGGTTCCTATCATATTCCTACCAGATATTGAACAATTGTAAAAACATTTCTGAATGAATCTAGTAGAAAACTAGTATATATCCGGTAGAATGCTGGTAAATTCATGAAATAATGTAAAAACCTGTTACAAACATAAACTTGGTGGATTGAACAAACTTCCAATGAAATAACAGGTTCCTACCATGTTCCTACCAGAAATTGAACAATTGTAAAGACGTTTTTGAATGAATCTGGTAGGTAACTAGTAGATACCTGGTAGAATGCTCGTAAATTCATGAAATAATGTAGAAACCTATTAAAAGCATAAACTTGTTAGATTGAAAAAACTTTAAATGAAATATAAGGTTCCTACCAAGTTTCTACCAGATATTGAACAATTGTAAAAAAGTTTTTGAATGAATATGATAGGAAACTGGTAGATACCTGGTAGAATGCTAGTAAATTTATGAAATATTGTAGAAACCTAAACATAAACTTGGTGGATTGAACAAACTTCCAATGAAATATAAGGTTCCTACCATGTTCCTACCAGATATTGAACAATTGTAAAAAAAGTTTTTGAATGAATATTGTAGGGAACTGGTAGATATCTGGTAGAATGCTAGTAAGTTCAATAATGTAGAAACCTATTACAAACATAATCTTGGTGGATTCAACAAGCTTCGAATGAAATATAAGGTTCCTACCATATTCCTACCAGATATAAAACAATTGTAAAAAAGTTTTTGAATGAATTTGGTAGGAAACTGGTAGAATGATAGTAAATTCATGAAATAATATAGAAACCTGTTACAAACATAGACTTGGTGGACTGAACAAACTTTCATTGAAATATAAGATTCCTACCATATTCCTACCAAATATTGAACAATTGTAAAGAAGTTTTTGAATGAATCTGGTAGGAAATTGGTAGATACCTTGTAAATTCATGAAATAATATAGAAACCTATCACAAACATAAACTTGGTGGATTGAAAAAACTTTCAATGGAATATAAGGTTCCTAACATGTTCCTACCAGACATTGAACAATTGTAAATAAGTTTTTGAATGAATCTGGTAGGAATTTGGTAGATACCTGATAGATACCTGGTAGAATGCTAGTAAGTTCATGAAATAATTTGGAAACTTATACAAACATAAACTTGGTGGATTGAACAAACTTTCAATGAAATATAAGGTTCTTACCATGTTCCTACCAGATATTGAACAATTGTAAAAAAGTTTTTGAATGTATCTGGTAGGAAACTAGTAGATACCTGATAGAATGATAGTAAATTTATGAAATAATATAGAAAAATGTTACAAACATAAACTTGGCGGATTGAACAAACTTCCATTGAAATATTAGGTTCCTACTAGATATTGAACAATTATAAAAAAAATTTAAATGAATCTAGTAGAAAACGGGGAAATATCTGGTAGAATGCTGGTAAATTCATGAAATAATGTAGAAAGCTGTTGCAAACATAAACTTGGTGGATTGAACAAACTTTTAATGAAATATAAGGTTCCTACCATGTTCCTATTGTTGGGAAACAATGATCCGAAAGTATTAAATTCCAGAACAATCTGGATCAGATTTGAAGAAAACAAAAACAAGAATCAAAATATTAAGGAATAAATCTTGTAATCTCCTTAATCCAAAATGGAAGCATCAAGTCTAAAACAATTCATCAGGACCTTCATTGAAGACTACAAGTACCTTATCACATAATGGAAGCATCGTTTAAAGTTTGGAAAGGAAATAAACTTTGAACCACCCAAATTAGCATCCGGAAGAAGACTTATTGTATAGCATTCGGAAATATCAACACTAAAGTCATCCGGAAGATACAGTTAAAAGACAAAGGGAAAAGTTTCAGAAATAACTTTTCGCCCACTTACTTGGTCAGAAAGTCAAAGATCTTTTTCCCTTATGAAAGACAAAAATGACAGCGAGTACTTTTCAGAAAAGGACAGAAGGACTGACATGAGAAAGAGAAAAGGTAACAACCTTTTCCACCTAGACAAATGGGAATGGTGCGTGAGGATCACACATACAGACTTCTGGCATAAAAGTTGGTGAAACACTAAAATCCAAGGAAAACAATCACTGACAACTTTTCAGTCCCAATCCCAAGGATTTAAACGGGTCAAAATCTGAGTCTAATGGATTGATCAATGACTCCGGAAGGGCCACGCTTTAACTGATCAACGGTGAAGATTTAATTCAACATCAATAACTCACAACGACTACATTTATGATAGAAACCTATAAAAGGAAAGCTTCACAAGTTGAGAAGGTGCTGGTAATTTTGAGAAAGCATACACAAGAGAATTCACTATTACAATAAGTAACAAAATCCCTCCAAGAGTCAAATAATTCCAAATCTGTTTGTAAGGATTCCCAAGTGAGTTATAAACTTAAGGAACTCCAAAACCAAAATCTTTGTGAAAAACAAAGTGTAAAAATCTCATACTTGGGTGAGTAGTGAGATTGGGATATAGCTTAGAGTTGGTGCTTTAAGTGGGATCTCGCTATAGGACTTAGCTTAGGTTTGGGTAGAAACCTAAGTGGTATATCTTGCTAACGATAAGAGGACTTAGCTAGGATTTGGTACTTCTAGTGGTATATCCTACTTCCGAAAGGGGTTACCATCCGGAGACAAATTATAAGGCTTCATTCCTGCCAATTGGAAATGAATCCACTAATGGAAAAGCTCGGAGGAAGGAGACTTTGGGGACTGGAGTAGGAGGGGTCGAACCATGATAAAATTATTGTGTTTGATTCTCTAACTCTTTATATTATTGTATAACATTTCATATCTGCATCATCCGGATCCATCATATCAGGAACATAATCAAACACGCTATACAAGACTTTTTAAAGTTCGCATATTTCTGCAAAAAGGGTCATTCACCCCATCTGACCTTATTTAGACCCTTATAGGGACCAACAAGTGGTATCAGAGTAAGTGCTCAAACTAGAGATCTAACAATCTCGAGCTAAAGGTCCATATTTTTTCCAAGAATCAAAATGAGTTTTCGAAACTCACAACTCCTTCTAGAGTGTATGTCTATTACCCATCCTCCACTCTTCACTGGTGAACACTACACGTTTTGAAAGAGCCAGATAAAGAACTTTATTCAAGCACAAAGCATGATGGCATGGATGGCCATTAAGGATGGCCCATATGAACCTACTCATGAAGTAGAGGGTATAACCACCCGCAAACCATCAAGTTTGTGGGATGAGAATGATTATAAAAAATTATGTGAAAATGCAAATGCTATTAACATGTTTCATTGTGCTCTTAGTGCAGTAGAATTTAACAGGATATCGGGATGTGAGACTACACAAGAGATTTGGCAGAAACTGGAAGTGACCTATGAAGGAACAAACAAGGTCAAAGAAGCCAAGAATGATCTACTCCAACGAAAGCTGGAATCCTTTAAGATGGAGCCTAAAGAATCAATCAGCAGCATGAACACTAGATACACAAATCTAGTGAATGAGATGAAGAGGCTTGAAAAGGAAATCTCTGAAGTAGAGATTGTTAAGACGGTGCTCTGGAGTCTCACCAAGGAAAGGGACAACAAAAAGACTGCCATTGAGGAAGCTCATGACTTAAACTTCTATAGTTATAATGAGCTCATTGATAATCTCCTAACTCAAGATTTATCCTTGGAGAGATATAGCTAACAGGAGAAAAAGCCTGAAGAAAGGAAGAAGGCCATTGTGCTTAAGACAGACTCTGCCGGATCAGCCTCCTCCAGATCAGACAAACAGTTAAAGGAATCTCGTTATAACAAAGAAGATATGGCTATACTGGCCAAATACTTTAATAGATTCCTGACCAAGAAAGATAGGAGAAACTCCAGAAGGTATGAATCCAAAAGATCAAAGGAAGGCACCCCCTAGAAGAGACAGGCCAACAAAGGCTCTAGAAGAAAAGAAGGATCCAGAAAAAGAAGCTGTTTGTTTCAAATGTAGAGAAAAAGGCCACTTTAGAACCAAATGCCCCAAGCTTAAAAAGGATAAGAAACATAAGAAGAAGACAATGGTGGCCACATGGAGCAATAGTGAAGAAAGTAGCTGATCATCTTCAACAGAAGAAGAAGAGACTGCTAACTGTGCATTCATGGCACTTACTGAATTGAAAGCTATTCAATCCGAAAGAAATCCATCTAAGTAAGACACTGTGCAAATTAAAGAATCAGAATTAGAGATAGCTAGTATTGAGGTATGCCTTAGATCCACAGTAGATCAACACACATGGTATATTGATAGTGGATGCTCAAGGTACATGACTGATGATGAGAAAGCCTTCATCACTTTAATCTAGAAGAAAGGTGGAAAAGTAAGCTCTAGAGACAATCAAAAGGGATAGATCATTGGACATGGAACCATTGGATCTGAATTAAAAATAGAAGATGTCTCACTAGTTGATGGATTGAAGTTCAACTTGCTAAGTATTGCTCAACTCTATGACAAAGGGAGGAAAGTCACCTTTGACTCCAGAGGTTGCTCAATCATTGACAATAAGTCTAATCAACTCATTCTTTGTGCACCTAGAGTAAATAATGTTTATGCTGTTAACATTAGAAACGAGAAAAAGAATATATGGTTGGTGTCTAAAGAAGAAGAATCATGGCTATGGCACCTGAGGTTGGGATATGTAAGCATGAACCTCCTGTCCAAATTAGCCAAAAAGGAATTAGTTGTGGGTTTCCTAAGGTTGCTTTTGATAAGGATCACATATGCACTGCATGTTAATTAGGAAAAAAGCATAGGAAAAGCTTCCCTTCCATCTCATACATACCTTCCAAGAGCGTTCTTGAACTCTTGCATATTGATCTCTTTGGTCCGATCAAACCAATGAGTTTAGGTAGAATAGAATACACAATGGTCATTGTGGATGACTATTCTTGCGATACCTGGGTTGCTTTGCTAGCTAGTAAAGATGAAGCCTTTGACCAATTCTAAAAAATTTTCATCTCGATAGAAGTAGAACAGGGCATTAGCATTGCACGCATCCTGAGTGATAATAGAGGAGAATTCAAAAATAGGCACTTTGCTAAATTCTGTGAATCTAAGGGCATTAAACATAACCTCTCTGCCCCTCATACACCTAAATAATAGGGTTGTTGAAAGGAAGAACATAACCATAGTTGAGATGGCTAGAACAGTGCTTAGTGAGAATAGTTTGCCTAAGTATTTCTAGGGTGAGGCCGTAAACGTAGCATGCTACATCTTAAATAGAGCTCTCATTAGAAAGACCCTAGAAAATACCCCATAAGAAATTTGGAAGGGAAGGAAACCCAAAATTGGGTATTTCAAAGTCTTTGGTTGTAAATGCTACATCTTGAATGATAGAGAGCAATTAGGAAATTTTGATCCTAAATCTGATGAAGCAATTTTCGTTGGCTACTCAACACATAGCAAAACTTACAGAGTCTATAACAAATGAACACAAGTTGTGGTAGAGTCAATATATGTAGATTTTGATGAGACTAACAACGAAGGAAAAATAAGTTCAAATCGGAAGATTTAACTCCGAAAGCTGAAAATACTGAAGTAAAAGAAGAAATATAGATTCCTGATTCATTTTAGATCAAGAAGACAAGGAAGAAGATGAAGAAATTCCTCTCAACTCAGAAGTTCTACAAGATTATCCCATCAATCATTTAATAAATTTTATGGATAATCAAGAAGAAGAAGTTGAAGCAGTTGAGGAACAAGTTCCAGATCAGCATGCGGACCTTCGAAGAGAGATCCGGACTTGCAGAAATCATCTAGCTGAAGCCATTTTGGACAATGTCCAAGATCCAGTAAGAACCAGAGGATAACTCAACCGAATACTGAGCCATGCTGCTTTTGTTTCTTTTATTAAGCCAAAGAAATTTTAAGATGCTGAAGGAGATGAAAGCTGGATGATGGCAATACAAGAAGAACTAGATTAATTCACCAGGAATGATGTTTGGGATCTAGTGCCACCACTAAAAGGGAAGTCAAT
Source organism: Euphorbia pulcherrima (assembly GCA_947683365.1). Taxonomy (NCBI): domain Eukaryota; kingdom Viridiplantae; phylum Streptophyta; class Magnoliopsida; order Malpighiales; family Euphorbiaceae; genus Euphorbia; species Euphorbia pulcherrima. The sequence goes on along the minus strand of CANTUS010000015.1, from coordinate 32,422,073 downwards.
CATTGGTACCAAATGGGTATTCTGGAACAAGGTTGACGAATCCGGAGTTATTGTGAGAAATAGCCCAAGATTAGTTGCCTAAGGCTATAATCAACAGGAAGGCATTGATTTTGAAGAAACCTTTGCTCCGATAGCAAGACTGGAGGCAATCTAGATTCTATATGCTTTTGCATCATTCATGGGATTCACATTGTTCCAAATGGATGTCAAAAGTGCAACTCTGAATGGAGTTATCTAGGAAGAAGTCTATGTCAAATAACCACCTAGATTTGAAGACTCAAAGCATCCGGATCATGTATACAAGTTAAAGAAGGCCCTCTATGGATTGAAACAAGCACCAAAAGCTTGGTATAAGAGACTCACTACATTTCTCATATCTAAAGGATACATCAGGGGCAAGGTAGATACAACTCTTTTCATCAAAAAGAAGAAGGATAATATTATTCTAGTCCAAATTTATGTAGATGACATCATTTTTAGAGCAACAGATGAAAAGATATGTGAGGAATTTAGCACTCAAATGCAGAAGGAGTTTAAAATGTCCATGATAGGAGAACTCAATTTTTTCCTTGGTCTGCAAATCAAGCAGATTCTGGATGGAATTTTTATCAATCAATCCAAGTACTCCAAGGAAATTCTCAAGAAGTTTGAGATGGATAAAAGCAAGCCAATGTCCACTCCCATGGGATCAGATACAGTCCTATCAAAGGATTGTGATGGAGAAGAAGTAGATCAGAAGCTCTATAGAGGAATTATTGGATCACTGTTATACTTGATAGCTAGCAGACCTGACATACATTATGCAGTTCGATATTGTGCAAGATATCAATCTAAACCTAAGGATTCACATCTCAAAGTAGTAAAGAGAATCCTTAGATATCTCCTAGGAACCACTGAAGTTGGGTTATGTATCCTAGTAATTGGAATTTCACACTCCAAGGATTCACTGATGCAGATTATGGTAGAGACACTCTTGAGAGGAAGAGTACATCCGGAGGCTATCACTTTCTAGGAGATTGCTTGGTATCATGGTACAATAAGAAGAAAACTTCAGTTGCCTTACCAACTACAGAAGCATAATATATGGCAGTTGGAAGTCGTGTAGCTCAACTCTTATGGATCAAGCAATAGTTAGAAGATTATGGTGTTCAATCTAGATGTGTTAAGGAAACGTATGACAAAAAAAGTGCCATTGATGTGTCAAAAAATCCAGTGCTCTATAGCAGGATGAAGCATGTAAACATCAGGCATCATTTCATCCGAGATCATGTGATGAAGAAGGATGCTGCATTGGTGTACATTCCAACCAATGAGCAAAGAGCAGACATCTTTACTAAGCCATTAAGTAAAGATCAATTCAATAAGCTAAGGGAGTCAATTGGAATGTCTAATCCGATTTGAAGGAAAATCCGAAAGACAGTCTGGGATTAATTTGAAGTTCTATAAGTCAAGGAATCAGGAAAAGAAGAAGAAATGAAGTTAACTCTAAATTCGGAAGGAATATTGCCAGCTTAGCAGATAGACTTGACAAATGACAGTAAAAGCGTATAAAGGTAACTGTACACGTTTTGAATTTCAAAACTTTATTGGGTATTACACGCGCGCTAAAATGAAACAGCTGGATTTTAAATAAACCTTTGCAATTCTCCGATTAAACAACATTTACCTCTCTCATCAATTTTTACCTACCAAATCATCAATCCAGCCAAAGTAAACGGCGTCCGAATTACGATTATACCCTCACTTTGGAAATTCTCTAAAAACCCCCAAAAATCTTTCTCCTTCTTCACGCAAGTAATACTCTTACTGTTACTCTGCAAAATTCAATCCTCCGAACCCTAAAATTTCCAAACCTTCTCCAAATCTTCAAATGGCTTCAAATCAACTCACTCCTCCTCCTCCCAGATAAATCTTTAATGAGTTTGATCTTAAAGATGAAGATTTCACCCCATTGAAACTAACGAATCCGAACTCAGTAATTCCAACAGATTATTTAGGGGATAACTTTCTCTTTGACATAAAACCCTACTCATTGCTTTTGAAGGCTCAACACCCTGTGGGTTTCTTAAAGATCAACTGCCCAACCTATCCGGATTTAGTCAGAGAATTCTATGACAACTTACGAGTTCACGCCTACTATGATGCCCTCAGAACCACTGTTCAAGGAAAATTCATCACTGTAATGCCGCAATTTTTGTGGAAAATCTAAACATGAAGAATGATGGAGTTCAACTAAGGAATAATGGGGATGAGCTCCAGGTAATGTACTACCCAAAGAAGTGGCTTCCTGCTCGTTATTTTGGAGACAAGTTCTCCAACTACTAGCCTCAAACTCCAAGAATCCTTCAACATGTGCTGGCCAAGTTGGTCCTCATCCAGAAAGGATCCATAACCACTACTTCTTCCTTTCAACATTGCGTTCTATAGCATTGGGTAGAAAGCAGGGTGGTAAATATGCCTATCTTGATCATCCACTTCCTAAGGCACTACAGAAACTCCCATGGTGCTCTAATCACCAGAATCCTTCTTGCCAATCGAATAAACTTATCCAGAGTTCAATCCATTCAAGGAAAGGATATCCTTGAAAAGAATTTTAAGAAACTTAGCTTTGGAGAGACCTGGGATGAAGCAAAGGCTATCAGGCTCATGGAAGAAAAGAAGGAAAAGACAGTGGTTAGAAAAGCTAGAGTTGAAATTTCTCTGGAATCCAAGAGAGCCAGAACCACTAAGCCCAAGGCTCAAAGAAAGATCAACTTGAAACCAGTAGTAGAGGATGATGATGAGGATAGAATTCCTCTCACACAACTGATGAAAACCACACCAGAACAACCTAAGAAGCCAAGAGGAAGGCTTATTAAAGCAGCGAATAAAAAAGAGGAAGCTTGTGTGTGAACCGGCAGAGTATGTGGATGTAGAGGAAACAGAGGAAGAAGAGACTGTACCTAAAAAAAGGCAACTCCGGAAGAGGGGGTTGACCTTCCATGAAGCTTTGCAGGCAGAGAGAGAAAAGCTTCCCATTAAGAAACCCTCTATTGGAATTTCAATCCGTGAACCTTCTCTTAAAGCATCTACACTAGTGGACATGAGCAAAGGGAAAGGACTGGTTGTGTTTACAAAGAAACATGTCCTTCCGAATAACATCTTTTTGGAGGATCCCCAATATGATGATATGATGTCAGTTGTCCGGGACAACCAAAAGATAAATATGTTGACTAAGGAGGGACTCGGAGGCTCATCTAGAGCAGCAGCATAGATAGCCCACTGGTTCTCATAGCTCTAAAGGATCTAGTTCTCCTCAAAGAAGCTAAGTATCTGGATGCGGATCTATTTAACTTCCAAGAAAGATCATGGCCTCTTCTGGATAATTTGCTAAATGTAGAACTAGAAGTAGTAGAGCTAGAAAGTCCTACAAAGGCAATAGGAGGGGATGGTGAGGATAGTTCCACCATTCCAAGCAATGAGATAGTAGTAATGGCAAGTCCTATCCAGGCAATTGAAGGGAATGATGAGAAAAATACCATCATTCCAGATATAGAGGAGGGAATGGTAAGTCCTGTATAGGCAAAGGATAGGGAGACTGAGGACAGTTCCAGTCTTTTAGAAACTAGGAGAGAGGAGCAGAAAGAAGATGAACAAGCAGATACTCAATAAATTAATTAGGTAATCATCCTCCTTAATATCTCTACTACTGATGAAAATACGGTCGGTGATGCCGTTGATACACAGGATAACTTAGGTGCAGAAACCCACACTGCATCTAAGGACAACCAGTCCATCCCAGAACACAATGTTCCAGAGGAGGGATCTAGTCTGGGATCCAAAGAGCACACTTCTAAAGTGGACTCTAAGGACAAGGCTAGTCCGGAGGAAAGGTTGGAAGAAGATAAGGAAGAAGACAAAGAAAAATCTGTTGAGTCAAGTAAGGAAGAATTTTTTGGATCTGAAGAGACTGGCAGTTCTGACAAGGAGGAATCATCCTCATCTAGTGAGAAAAATAAGCCCAAGCTAAAATCCTTTGTGGACTACAATGTCTCAAGGAATGAGAAAATCTGGATGGGATTAACACTACTAGAACAAGCTGCTTTACAAGGTCAAAAGGATGATGAGTTCAAACCTCTACTCCAGAACATCTATGAACAATTAAGATCAGTTGAGAGCTTAATGAAGAATAGATCTATGACTTTGGATCTGAAAACTGAATTAGGAGAGATAAAGGGAAGTGTTCAGAATATTGAGAAGAAGGCAGAAGCTTTCCCAACTACTGGAATTGTGGCTGAAACCTCTCTCTCTCTCTCTCTCTCTCTCTAAGATTACTCTAGTGCTGGAACAAATTAATACAAATATAGCAGGAGCAAATCGCTCTGCAGATCAAGCTAACACCAGAGCCAACAACAACTATGCCACCCTAATAGGCAAAATCACCTCTGCTTCCACAAAAATCACAAACAAACTCAAAGAGTATCTGGATCTCAAGTTTGAAAACTTAGAAAAATTTATTCCTAGAGCAATCACAGAAGGAGGGAAAGGAATTACCTCCGGACTAACCTCACTCAATGAGGAACATCAAGCTGCATAGGAGATGCTCACAGATTTCCTTAATGAAGGTTTGCCCAAACTCCTTTCCAAACACTTGGGTAATAATAGTACAGAGTTTGTTGGTCAAATCATTGGGACAAATACCTTGATTGATAATCTAAAGGAGAAATTTCACAAAGATCTTACAACTCTCAACTTCAGTCTCCACAACATCTGGAGAGACATCTGCCAGGATATTGATCTCTTAAAGTCAGGTATGGCTAATATATCTATCTCCTCCTCCAGATATTCATCTCCTACTCCGGACAACCTTCTCATTCCAGTAGTCATCGATTTAGTCAAGCATATAGGCGACACTGGTTTCTTTGGCTACAAGTGCGGTCTGACACTTCTTAAGTCCTTATTTCCCTACTTTGACAAGGAGGACCAAGTTCATGCCTTAAAGATGATCCCTGACATGACCAGATCTTATAAGGAGCTCCGAAACTCTCTAAGGTCAGTCCATCTTCTTCCGGCAATGGTTGAAACAATTATTGAACAACGCCTAAAAGGTAATGTAGACTACTCTGTCTTCTCAGAAGGATGGCAAAAGAGCTAGGATGGCAAATCTTACATGGTTATAGACCCCCAAACCGATGAAAACCAAAAGGGGGAGAAAGGCAAAGGAAAAGGAAAAGAGGGGGAGTAATCCAAAAGTAAAATCAAATGAAGAAATCAACCTTTAGAATAGCTATTTTTTTTCCAAATGTAAAAATCTGTGATAGCTAGTTCTAGTTTTCACTTATATATATTTCTATAATTGTAATTCCAAAACTTCATGAGGTTAACTATTGTTAACAACATAAGTATATAAAGTGAAAAACTTATACTCAAAATTGCTTCTAAGTACAATCTATAATTGTACTTCAAAAACTTAGAAGCTAGAATTTCAACATATTGGGGGAGCTAGGATGCTTAGATTATGGGGGAGTAAAACTTGTAAATGACTAAGTATCAAGAATTATACTTAGCTCATAAATCCCCTTTTCCATGTGCTTAGTTTTTGTTTCCATCAAATAGGGGAGATTGTTAGGAAACAATGATATGGAAGTATTAAATTTCAGAACAATTTGGATCAGGTTTGAAGAAAACAAAAACTAGAATCAAAATATTAAGGAACAAATCTTGTAATCTCCTAAATCCAAAATGGAAGCATTAGGTCTAAAACAATTCATCAGGACCTTCATTGAAGACTACAAGTACCTTAGCACATAATGGAAGCATCCAGTTAAAGTTTGGAAAGGAAATAAACTTTAAACCGCCCAAATTAGCATCCAAAACAAGACTGATTGTATAGTATCTGGAAATATCAAGACTAAAGTCATCTAGAAGATACAGTTAAAAGATAAAGGGAAAAGTTTCAACCACCTATTTGGTCAGAAAGTCAAAGATCCTTTTCCTTTATGAAAGACAAAAATGACAGCTAGCACTTTTTAGAAAAGGACAGAAGGACTGACATGGGAAAGAGAAAAGGTAACAACCTTTTCCACCTAGACAAATAGGAATGGAGCGTGTGGATCACACATCCAGACTTCTAGCATAAAAGTTGGTGAAACACTAAAATCCAAGGAAAACGATCACTAACAACTTTTCATCCCCAATCCAAAGGATTCAAACATGTCAAAATCTGAGTCTAACGAATTGATCAACAGCTCTAAAAGCGCCATGTTTTACCTGATCAATGGTGAAGATTTAAATCAATATCAATAACTCACAACGGCTACATTTATGATAGAAGCCTATAAAAGGAAAGCTTCTCAAGTTGAGAAGGCGCTGGTTGTTTTGAGAAAGCGTACACAAGAGAATTGATTATTGCAATAAGTAACAAAATCCCTCCAAGAATCAAATAATTCCAAATATGTTTGTAAGGATTCCCAAGTGAGTTATAAACTTGAGGAACTCCAAAATCAAAATCTTTGAGAAAAACAAAGTGTAAAAATCTCATACTTGGGTGAGTAGTGAGATTGGAATATAGCTTAGAGTTGGTGCTTTAAGTGGGATCTCCCTGTAGGACTCAGCTTAGGTTTGGGTAGAAATCTAAGTGGTATATCCTGCTAAAGATAAGAGGACTCAGCTAGAAATTGGTGCTTCTAGTGGTATATCCTACTTCCGGAAGGGGTTACCATCCAAAGACAAATTATAAGGCTTGATTCTTGCTAGTTGGAAAGGAATCCACTAGTGGAAAATCTCGAAGGAAGGAAACTCCAGGAATTGGAGTAGGCGGGGCTGAACCAGGATAAAATTACTTTATTTGATTCTCTAACTCTTTACATTATTGCATAACATTTCATATCTGCATCATCTGGATCCATCATATCCGGAACATAATCAAACACGCTACACAAGTCTTTTTAAAGTTTGCCTATTTTCGCAAAAAGGGTCATTCACCCCCCTTAGACGTTATTTAGACCCTTATAGGGACCAACATCTACTAGACATTGAACAATTGTAAAAAAGTTTTTGAATGAATCTGGTAGGAAACTGGTAGATACCTGGTAGAATTCTAGTAAATTCACGAAATAATGTAGAAAGCTATTGCAAATATAAACTTGGTGGATTGAACCAATTTCCAATGAAATATAAGGTTCCAACTATGTTCCTACCAGATATTGAAAAATTGTAAAAAGTTTTTGAATGAATCTATCAGGAAACTGGTAGGTACCTGATAGAATGCTAGTAAATTTATGAAATAATATAGAAACATGTTATGAACATAAACTTGGTGGATTGTACAAACTTCCAATGAAATATAAGGTTCCTACCATGTTCCTACAATTGTAAACAAGTTTTTGAATGAATCTAGTAGAAAACTAGTAGATATCTGGTAGAATGTTGGTAAATTCATGAAATAATGTAGAAACCTATTACAAACATAAACATGGTGGATTGAACAAGCTTCTAATGAAATATAAGGTTTCTATCATGTTCCTACAAGATATTGAACAATGGTAAAGAAGTTTTTGAATGAATCTGGTAGGAAACTGGTAGATACCTGGTAGGATGCTTGTAAATTCATGAAATAGTGTGGAAACCTGTTACAAACATAAATTAAGTGGATTGAATAAACTTCTAATGAAATTTAAGGTTCCAACCATGTACCTACTAGGTTCGCACTAGTTTCCTACCATATGTCGAACAGTTAAAAAAAGTTTTGAAAAAGTATATCACAATGGATGATGTTTCGAAGATAAAAATGAGATGAACAAAAAACTCTAAATCGGCATGTCAAAAAAATGAACGGTTTGAGAGATAATGGCAAAATAAGATGAGAAATTAAAAAAATATGAATAGTGCGTGAATAGTCAGAGGTGGCTAGGGTTCTCTCCTGAACCATAGCCGTCCAGATTTCCCCACCGACGTTTGGCCGGCTTTTTTGATAAGGCTGTTCGGATCTCTCTCTGTCGTTCAATAGGAGGGCAATAAGGTGGCTTCCACCGGCGTTTTTCTCATTAAAAGCTCCAGTGATTAGGCGGCTAGGGTTCTCTCCTGATGCCTAGCCGCCTAGATTTTCTCAACCGACTTTTAACCGGCATTTTTGACAAGGCTGTTTGGATATCTCTCTCCGTTCGATAGGAGGGCGATTAGGCAGCTTCCACCGGCGTCAGGCCGGCTTTTCCTAGATCGGTTTTCAAATATTCGATAGGAGGATGATTGGCCGCTAGGGTTCAGTTTGGCCGAATTTTTGACTGGGAATCGACAGTTTGTTTCTCGGATTTCTTCTAACCGGCGTCGTTCCGGCAGACCTTGGAGGGTCCAGGCGCCCCTCCCCTTTTGCCTGCTTCACCGGTAGTTTGGACAGTAGTTTTCAATAAGTTAGCGTTCATCGTTGCCTGTGGTGTTGCACATGTGGTGCCTTTTCGGGCTATAGTGATTGCTTCATCATCGCTGTCGTTAGGACTTATCATCTCAGCCTTCACGGGATTGACTATGGTGCATCACAGGAATCTTCTTCCCGACGTTCACTTTTGCTATGGATCTTTAAATCATATAGATCACACTCTTTGTGATTGAGATCTTTTGTTCATTATTATTGCACTAGGTTGCAATTAGCTTTGTTACATACTAGGGATGTTTTTATTTTTGGTTTCTTTTGTTTTTCTTTTTTGGTTTTTTAATAAATGGAGCCCGTTTTTGCCGAGCTCAACCTTTACTTTAAAAAAAGTGTGTGAATAGTGCACATGAATAGTGGAGAGAAGGGTGGAACGTACAACTTTACTTTTAAAACTTGTTTGGCTATGGAAAGTTATGACTCAAATGTTGGGATGAAAGGAAACTTTATTTTTGGTACATTTTTATAAAAACCCCAATTAAAAAACTTATCAATCACTCCTCATTGGGATTGAGTTAGCTCATCAAATTTTTTTGGCCAAATGCATCAAACTCCCTTAAACTTGGCAAGAAAAGTCTGATGCCGTCATAAACTTTCAAAAATTCCTATTCGCAACTTTAATTTGGTAAAAGTGCACCGGTTTGCCCCCTCAATGGACTATTATCTTCATAGTTCATGTTTTCGGTGCTACACTTTGGATGGCGCTTGCTTGGAAGATTTGGAAGCACATAAACAAATTATTGTTTGATGTCTCAGTTTCTACCAATGATATTGTTTTTAGTACTTTATCTTACACTATTTTAGTTTTAAGAATCAGGAAAAAAAAATTGGGTGATTTCATATAGCTTTATACGAGCTAAGTTCACAAGTTGGAGTTAAGCAGATTCAAACCGCTAATATCTATCACAGAATAAACCACCGCCTCTCGTGCCCTCGATTGATTAGACCATAGAGGCCAATAACAATATTTCAAATATATTCATAAACCGATTAAGCTTTATTTGTACCGCTTAAGTCCTCTACTTGAGGGCTTTTTATTTTATGCATTTTTTGACCTTTTAGTTTTTACGGTCTTGCAGTTGCAGTGGGTGCTGCTAATCTAATTGGATGCTCCACATTTCCCTTCGCTATTAGACCTTTTTATAGATAAAAAAAAATAATGTGTTTACTTTAATATGTCAGGAGTAAGAAAAATCATGTTTCTTTAGCTTATAAAAAAAAGAAACGCCATGTTTTATAAATACTCCCTCCATCATTTTAAAATAGTTATTCTATATATTTTTTAAATATTTTTTTATTTATCATTTTTAAATATTTAGGTACTTTTTGGATTAATTTTCCTATTATATCATCATTTATTCCATTATTAATAATTGTAATTGAGTGAAAAATTAAACATTAATTAAAGGGTATAATAGTATTTTTTTTATCTTAATTAATTAATTCCTTTAAAAGTATGAAATGTGTTAGAAGACAAATAAAAAAGTTAGAGAGAGTAATTGATTGTAATTAATTAAGAATAAGATTTTTGGTATACAATCATTTTAATCCTAACGATTAATTAGGATTGATGAAGTCAGAATAAAAGGACATATGGAAAGTCTATTATATCTCCGAGCAAGAAATGAGAAGAATTTTATACCATGTATATTTTTTACTCTTTATATAAGTGGTAAGTGTCCTAGAAATGAATATAATAATAAAAATTAATAATATAAAGTAGTTTTTGGAACATTTGTCACTCATATAAGTAGGGGTGTGCATTCGGTCGAAACCGAACCGAATCGAATTAATCAAACACCAAATAAGGAAAATATTATTAATCAAACCAAACCAAATAAGAATCAAAACCGAATTAACCAAACCGAAATAAATGAAAAATCGAACCAAATCGAAATTTTAAATTAATTAAGTAAAATTTAAATCCTAATACTTAAAATACAAAATGCACATCCAATATAAGTATTACAATATATTAAATGGCTTATTATAAACACATAAAGGAATAAGAGTGTATTTTGAAAAAAATTAATAAGGGTGTGATGTTAAAATAATTAATATATGAGCATATTTTAAATTTTCATTATATGTAATGTATATTTCGGTTTGGTTTGGTTCGGTTATTTTGGTTATTTCTAAAAAAAACTGAATCGAGCAGAATAACCAAAATATTTAACATTTTGCAAACCGAACCGAACCAAATTTTTGAAATAATCGAACCAAATTAATATTTCAGTTTGGTTCGATTCAATAATTTAGTTGCCAAACCTTTTGTACACCCCTACATACAAGTGAGTAGAGAGGATACTCGTTCAGGTATAAAATCGTGAAATCAGGATAAGTAATCAATTAGAATTTATAACATTGAAATTAGGAAAAGTAATTATTTAGAATTATATCACTGAAATTAGGAAACATAATTAATGAGAATTTGTACTTATAAAAAGAATAAATAAAAATTTAAAGGGAACGTGATGTTCTCTTCTTACTGGGAAATTGTGGGTAAACAATCAAGCCTCTCTTTTCCTCTTATCTTCGTCTTCAACCTCTGTGTAACCTGCAAATCAGGTGATTACCTTGCTGCCGCCGTGTCCAACAATTCATTGCCGGACCGGATTCCGTGTCTGTGTCATTTTCTGGGCTGGTGCTGCAACTATGTAGAAGAGTCCGAGTATCATAGCTTGAAAGGAGCTTAAGAACACACAAAAAAAAAAAACAAATACAAATAATCATGAAGACCAATTTTAATGGCATAATCCTAACATCTAGCTTGTAGGAATCGGGCTACTGAACTAACAACTCTCAAAGGCAATAGGTGGCTTCTCAAATTTTTCATGGACCGTGATTGGTGTGCCGTTGTGAAGAAGCTCCTGAACATTCTGTTCAATGGAACAGTTGAAACACGAAATTATTCGTCAATCGAGCTTGCCTTGTCTGATATTTCTCTGCTCCATCGAGCTGTGCACAGGAACTCAGCAAAATATATACCAAACAAGGCCGTCTTGAAAAATTTTGGGGCATGAGCAAGAGTTGAAGCATAGGCCCACATAAGATAAAAAAATAAAACAACTTTATATTTCATTAATAAATTACGTTTGGCAAATACATATATATTAACTGATAAAATTATTGGGAACATTTTTAAAGTAAAATTATCAGTCAAATCTTTACACAAAATTTTCGCATTTCAATTGCCACCCAAGCTAGCATTTCCTGTGAGGCTGTGACATATAGCTATGCAAGCAAAATTTAAGCAACTTAAATTTTTGAAAACTTCCTTCAACAAGTTCTTAATTGCAATTAACAAATTGAAATAAAAAATTAAATAAATTAGAACAAATTAAATTTATATTCCACTTAACAAATTCAAATCCTAAATTAAAATTTTAAAATAAATAGCAATGAAATTGAAAAAAAATAAAGCTATCCATTCAAATAAAAATATTATATATAAACTGAAAGGAAATAAGCAATACATACATATTATATTTATTATGAAATATTGAAAGTAATTGAATAAATGATCGAAACCTATAAAAAATGAAGAAAGTTAATTACTATTTCAATTAGAATGAGAATTTGAGGAAATGGAAAACCGAGTGAAATGAAAATAGAGAATATATGGAGAAGAATTTTTTTAGGAGTTGTGTAATCAATTTTAGCCATTTAAAATGTGATGAATGGTTAGATTTTGCTTAACTTTACTCTAAAGTTGTTTTAGGATTCTCTAAAGTTGAAAAATAACTTTAGAGTAAAGTTGAGCAATATCTAACCATTCATCATATTTTGAATGGCTAAGATTGATTACAAAACGCCAAAAGAAATTCTTCTCTCACTTCTTTTATTTCTATCTCTCTAACTTTATTTTAAAGTTACTTTAGAGAATCCTGAAAGAGATGATTAATGGAATAGTATTTGAGAAAATTAATTGCGTGTAATTAGCATTTAATAACGGGGATCCCTATTTTATTACGTTCAAATTGAGTAATTGACTTTAAATATTTGATTACCTTTTTTAAATTATTAAATGATTAATTTGAACAAGAATTTTACTGACGGTGAGTGACACGGTTAAAAATGACTTATTGAGAGGGGGGCCTTGGACTTAATTAAAGGATAATTGTCACTTATTTGGTTAAAATTATTGTCACTTATAATTTATTTATTTAAAATAAATATTAAAATAATTTAATAGGTAAATCATAATTTTTTAATCATTTTTAAGTTTTTCAAATTACCTTTATACGCTAATCAACAACCCATGTGATTAGGTTGAGATTTTTTATTTTTTTTTGCCTTATTTTACATTTATCTCTCAAACCATTCATTTTCTCGACATGTTACTTTAGAGTTTTTTGTTTGTCTCATTTTTATTTTCGAAACGCTATCCATTATGATATACTTTTTCCAATTTTTTTTCGACATGTTACAAATCTAATATAGTTTTGTTATAAATCCAATATAATTCTGTTAACAGACTTATAACATATTAATAATAGATATATATCAGTTCAATGGGCATTGCAAATACAAAGAGATTTATATTAGACTTATAATATATATATATATATATATATAAGTTCAATGAGCATTGCGAATACAAAGAAACTTATATAAGAATTATAACAGATATATATCAGATTTGTAGTAGATTTATAACAGATTTGTAGTAGATATATAATAGATGTATAACAGATACAAAAGAACATCCAAATCAGTGTTGAAACAAAAAAAGAGCATTGCAAATACAAAGAGACTTATATGAGAATTATAACAGATATATATCAGAAATATATCTGATATTTTTCTGTTATAATTCTAATATATGACAGATTTGTGATAGATGTATAACAGATTTGTAATAGATATATAACAGATACAAAAGAACATCCAAATCAGTGTTCAAACAAAAAAATGCAGCAGAAACAGACACATATCAGATATATAATAGATATATAAGAGTTCAATGAGGATTACAAATATAAAGCGACTTATAATAGATTTACATTAGGTTTGTCAAAGACTAGTGGAATGAATTTATAATGGCTCCATCTTAGCATCATATCTTAATTTATTAATAAATTTGAAGGTTTCAAGTTCCTCTGATTTATGTGTTTCTCTTTATGCAGATACATTAGACCGTTTAGCACCTTCACCAATTAAAAAAAGGAAATTAAGTCAAGCAAATAAGTTCTCAGCAACTAAGATGTTTATTTTACCTGCTTAAAAGATCTGCCAAAGATCCACCGTCCATATATTGTAAGATAATTGAAATCACACCATTGACATAAAACGATTCGTAACACATGACAACATATGGACATTGTGATGACTGATTAATTCTTATATCCTTAGCAATTGCTTCGGCTGAGCAAATATCGGTTCGATCTAAAAATTAAACCGACCTAACCCGAATCGAAATCTAAATTAGGAAAAATATAAGAACCGAAACCGAATCGAATATAGTTCGGTTCGGTGTAAACCGAACCGAATATAATTCGGTTCGGATTCGATTCGGTTCGGTTCGATTATAACCGAATTGCTCAAACTCTATAATTTATAAATAATTTGTAATTTATTTTTTCGTTTTAATGTTATATAAGAGAGACTTAAAGTAATTTCATCTTGATATGTGTTAAATTTGATAGTATTTAGACTTTGAAATTTGTATTTACAATAATAAATATAAATATTGATACATAAAAAATATTAATTCAAGTAGTATGACATGCATATAATGAATTATTGAATGAGTTATATTCCTAAAGTTGTAAAGTAAAACAATTTTTTCCAAATTAGGATTAGCTAAGTTAAAATCTCATATTTGTTATTATTGTTTACTAATTAGTGTATTATATATCGTCAATATTGATTAGGATATTAGATATAATATGAATATACATTGAAATATAATATTTATTAATTTATTCGGTTTGGTTCGGTTTTATTTCGTTTTTTGTGGCGAAAACCGAAACCGAACCGAAACCCGAATTTTAAGAATTTTAAAAACCAAAACCGAACAGAAATAAATTTGGTTCAGTTCAGTTCAGTAATTTTTATTCGATTTCGGTTTGGGTTCCGGTTCCGGTTCGATTTTGCACACCCCTATTCACATGTGGATGGCATATTATGGTAAATAACTTTTCAAAGTATTCTAAATAGGTTGCATGTGTTTTCTTGTAGCATTTTAGTTATTATTTTACACAATTTGTTGCATTTAGGTGTATTTCCCTTAATTAAAAGCGTGCGCGTGTTATTTTTTTTTCCTTTTCACGCGTCTTCTTCCTCCTTTCAACCTTTCATGTTCCAAATCTGTAAAAAATCGTCAAACTCAGCTCCGGTGACCGGAAAATTTGGGGCCCTTGATTTTTTGGGGCCCTGAGCAGTCGCTCACCCTGCTCCTGTTAATAGCCGGCCCTGATACCGAATAACCCAACTAGAGAAAAACAAAACCCCAACAACTTCATACTTAAGCCCAATAGACTCTTCTTTTGGAATTAAAACAGTCAACTGAACAACTTTTATTAAACTCAAAGATATTATAAGAACACTCTCACTCAAAATACAATGCTACAACTCACTCTTTACTTCTTTTCTCTCTAAAGAAATTCTTATTTTTGTTGATGATAAACAACTAAACAACTCACCTATTTATAGGTGAATTATACAACTCTCAACTAACACAATTACTCACCACCATCTCCAACTAATACAATTAATAACCAACTTATTTAGTTAATTTAATGGCCTCCAAATCGGTTGTAGTTAATAGCCTCCAATTTGGTTATCACACAAAAAATCTACATACTTAAAATACCTAAATAAATTTACTACATTTTGGATTTGTGGACTTGGACTCCAATTGATTGGATTTGGATTTTGGGTTTCCATATTAAGTTTATAATCCAACACCACCCTTAAACTTGATCTTGTCATCCCAAGTGAGCTTCTCAATCTGATGAAGTTTTCGCTTATGAGCGACTTAGTGAAGATATCCGCGATTTGATCTTGTGTCTTCACATATTCAACTTGCACTTCCTTTATTGCAACACACTCTCTTATGTAATGGTAGCGGATGTCGATGTGTTTGCTTCGATCATGAAATACAGGATTCTTTGCTAAGGCAATGGCTGACTTGTTGTCAACATGAATCTCAGTCGGTTCTTCTTGCATCAAGTCGATCTCTTTCAATAAATTTCTGAGCCAAATTGGATGACAAACCCACGAGGTTGCTGCAACATAGTATGCTTCACATGTAGACAATGTTACAATCGGTTGTATCTTTGACATCCATGTGAAAGCAGTATCTCCCATAAAAAAACGAATCCACTAGTGCTTCTTCGGTAACCTACATCTCCACCCCAATAGCTATCGCTATATCCAACAAGCTTGTAATCATTAGAAATCGAATAGAATAAGCCCAAGTCGGTTGTACCTTTCAAATAGCGAAGAATTCTCTCAGCTGCTTTGAAATGGGTGGTTGTTGGTGATTCTATGTAGCGACTAACTAACCCGACTGCATGAAGGATATCTGGCCTCATGCAGGTAAGATAGCGTAGACTTCCAACCAAACTTTTGAAAAGTGTTGGATCTACACTCTCCCCTTCTTCATGTTTGGACATCTTGATCCCGTACTCCACCGGTGTGCTTATTGGCTTGCAGTTATCCATTTTGAACTTTTTCAAGATCTCCCTTGCATAGCTTTCTTATGAAATGAAAATTCCATCCTTTGGTTGCTTTACTTCTATGCCGAGGTAGTATGCCATGAGTCCCATGTCTGTCATCTCGTACTCCTTCGTTATCACTTTCTTGAATTCATTGAACATTCTTTGGTTGTTTCCGGTGAAGATCAAATCATCCACGAAGAGGCACACGATCAGAATATCTCCATCTTTAATCTTGATATACAAAGCATGCTCATATGGTCACTTATTGAAACCATTTTCTCAGAAGTATTTGTCTATTCTGCTATTCCATGCCCTTGGTGCTTGTTTTAGCCCATAAAGAGCCTTCTTCAACTTCAACACCTTGTCTTTATGACCTTTGGCTTCGTAACTTGGTGGTTGCTTAATGTAAACTTCCTCTTCAAGAACTCCATTTAGGAAGGCGGATTTTACATCCATTTGATGAATTCTGTACTTATTTTGAGCCGCTAAAGAAATTATTAGTCTAACAGTTTCCAATAGAGCAACTGGAGCGAATACCTCATCGTAGTCAATTCCAGCCTTTTAACAATAGCCTTTTGTAACAAGCCTTGCCTTGTGTCTTTCGATCTCTCATTTGGCATTCCGCTTTGTTTTGTACACCCATTTGATGAATTCTACACTCATTTGGCATTCCTCTTCAAGAACTCCATTTAGGAAGGCGGATTTTACATCCATTTGATGAATTCTGCACTTATTTTGAGCCGCTAAAGAAATTATTAGTCTAACAGTTTCCAATAGAGCAACTGGAGCGAATACCTCATCGTAGTCAATTCTAGCCTTTTAACAATAGCCTTTTATAACAAGCCTTGCCTTGTGTCTTTCGATCTCTCATTTGGCATTCCGCTTTGTTTTGTACACCCATTTGACACATATCGCCTTGTGTCCTTTGGGAAGTGAAGTGAGTTCCCATGTATTATTCTTCTCAATGACCTTGATTTCTTCGTCCGTTATATCTCTCCACTTTTTCTCTTGTGTAGCTTATTAAAATGCGACTGGCTTGCAATCAACAAATAGATAAAATAATGTAAGATTTTCTAGCTGTTCAATCACCTCATAGAGTTCTCGAAGACTTCTAGTACGATGTACTTCTCTTTCATCTTCAGTCCCGCTTGGGGTGGAGATTATGATGATGATGATGATGATGATTACCCGCCTCTATGAGTAGGAGAAGTTGGTGGAGTTGTGAGGCCTTGTTGAAGTTGTCTTGGTTGCTCAGGTGTTGTCTCCTCATCTTCCTCGCATGGGGAAAAGTTGAAGTCTTATGTTTGAGAACCAAAGTTCCATTCTCCTTCTTCATCAAATATCACATCTCGGTTGATCATAAATTTCTCCTCATTCGGATTGTATAGCTTGTAGCCTTTTGAGGTTGAGTCATAACCAATGAAAACAAAACTTTTGCTTTTGTCATTAAGCTTGGTTTGATTCTCATCCGGTACATGAGCTACACTCCCGAAGACTCGAAGATGGGAAATTCTGGGCTTTCTTCTGCTCCATGCTTCTTATGGTGACTTTCCTCATATGCTTCTTGTAGGAGAATGATTTAATAGGTAGACTGCACATGCCACTGCTTCCGCCTAAAACTCCTTGGATAGTTTCTTGCTTTTGAGCATACTCCGTGCCATGTCAAGAATTGTTCTACTCTTCCTTTCGGCCACACCATTTTGCTGAGGGGATCCAGGAACTGTTAAGGCTCGACGGATTCCATGTACTGCACAAAACTTGTTGAATTCATTGGATGTGAATTCTCCTCCTCAATCAGATCTCATGGCTTTGATCTTATGAGCGCTTTCCTTTTCCGTGACTGCTTTGAAATTCTGAAACACTTCGAAGACTTCTGATTTCTACTTTAAGAAATATATCTAAGTTTTTCTTAAATAATCATCAGTGAAGAGAAGGAAGTAGTTACTATTAGTGAGAGAACTTGGCTTGATAGGACCACACACGTCAGTGTGAATGAGCTCGAGCGGCTTATTGGCCCTAGAGTCAGACTCCCTTGGAAAGCTTCTTTGGAATTATTTCCCTTGTAGACATCCTTTGCACAATTAATCAGGATTATTGATACATGGTAAGCCTCTAACCATTTCCTTCTTGCATAATAGCTCTAATCCTCCAAAGTTTAGATGACCAAATCGAAGATGCCATAGCCACGATGCGTCTTTGTAACACGCCTTCAAACAATTCGCAACATCGTGTTGAATGTTCGAAGGAAACATTCTATTCTTTGACATTTGTACTTTAGCAATCAGATCTCCTTTGCCCTCTCTTATGAAAAGACTATAATCTTTTATGTAAATATCATAGCCTTTTCCTAAGAGTTGGCCCAAACTTAGAATGATGCACTTCATATTAGGCACGTAGTAGACATTTAAAATTGATTGGTGGCTACCGTCTTTAGCATGAAAGAGGATGTTACCTTCCCCTTTCACCGATATCTTGCTCTCATCTCTAAATGAGACATCACCGCTTACTTCTTCAGTGAGCTACATGAATAAGCTTCTTTTTCTGCACATGTGGTTGCTTGCACCTGTGTCGAGATACCATGTGTTATCTTGATGATCATTGTTTTGTTGTACGCTAGTAATATCATTTTTTTATCCTCGATCTTCTCCTCCATAAAGTTCACCTTCTCCTCGACTTGATTGTTAGGAGTTCTACATTCTTAAGCGTAATGTCCAAACTTTTGACAATTATAGCACCGGACTTGAGATTTGTCACACCTTGCGATTGAATTGCCTCTTCCGTGACCTTGAGTGGAACTTTCTCCTTTCTTATAGTCATCGCTAGAATTATTGTTGTAATTCCAACTTTGTTCACGACCACGGCTGCTACCTCATTCGTGGCATCGTCCTCTGCCTCTGCCTCTTCCATGGTTATTTCTACCATTGTCTTGACCTTCACTCGTATGCTTGAGTTGTATCTTGAGGAGTTTCTTAGAGATACCTTGCTTCTTCTTGTGCTTTTATTCATAGGCTAGTAGTGATCCTTAGAGTTCCTCAATCGTTATTTCCTCCAAGTCTTTGGTTTCTTCAATCATCACCACAATGTGCTCAAATTTTGGATCCAATGGACGGAGTATCTTCTCGATTATCCTTACATCTAACTTCTCACCATTTTTTTTCAATTGATTCGAAATGGCTACTACTCTAGAAAAAGTAATCGGAGATAGACTCGAATGGTTTCATGTGCAAGGATTCAAACTCACCTCTTAATGTTTGGAGACGGACCTTCTTCACCTTTTCGACTCCTTTGTAAGAGGTTTGCAACTTCTCCCATGCTTACTTGGCGGAGGTTGCGCTTGAGATTTTCTCAAAACCAACGTCATTTAATGCTTGATAGATGAGGAAGAGAGCTTTCTTGTCTCTCTTTCGAGAATCCTTCAAAGTTGAAACTTGATCTTGTGTGAGAGAGGCTTCATTTTTGGGCTCGGTGAAGCCTTTCTCTACGATATCCCAAACATCATGTGCTTCGAGAAGAGCCT
This sequence comes from Euphorbia pulcherrima, assembly GCA_947683365.1. Lineage (NCBI taxonomy): Eukaryota > Viridiplantae > Streptophyta > Magnoliopsida > Malpighiales > Euphorbiaceae > Euphorbia > Euphorbia pulcherrima. The sequence continues at coordinate 32,402,485 of CANTUS010000015.1, read as the reverse complement.
TCATTTTGATACTTCAATTGTTATAGTTGTTGTTGTTGAGTGTTGGAACTTGAAATGATGCCACACTATTCGCCATCTTACTCAAATAGCTATTCTAATCGTACATGGGCTAATGCAACAATTTTGGAGTCTTTTGCGACACACTGGACGTATTGTAACACTTTCTGCAGCTTTCTGTAACACTTTTTTCTGTCTTTTGCAACACTTTCTGGGATACTGAAATGTCTGGAGTTCTTGAAATTCAAGTTTTGCAATCGAAAATGAAACTTTTCGGAAGCGTAATTAACTTTCGAACGTGGCTCTGGTACCACTTTATTGGAATTAAAACACTCAAATGAACAACTTTTATTAAACTTAAAGATATTATAAGAACACTCTCACTCAAAATACAATGCTACAACTCACTCTTTACTTCTTTAGAGAGAAAAGAAGTTCATATTTTTGTTGATGATAAACAACTAAATAACTCACCTATTTATAGGTGAATTATACAACTCTCAACTAACACAATTACTCACCACCACCTCCAACTAATACAATTAATAGCCAACTTATTTAGTTAATTTAATGGCCTCCATATTGGTTGTAGTTAATAGCCTCCAATTTGGTTATCACATATAAAAAATCTACATACTTAAAATTTACTTCATTTTGGATTTATGGGCTTGGACTCCAATTCATTGGATTTGGATTTTGGGTTTCCATTAATATGGATCAAGTTTATAATCCAACATCCTCTTCATATTGCAGCTAGTAGAGAGGGATGTGCGAGAATATCTTGGATCCCTTAGCCGATGATCCCTCTATAGAAAAAACTCTGTTGAAGCATGAAAGACATCTTGTGACAATATGCATCCCTTAGAGGCTTCCATATTGGAATTAAAACACTCAAATGAACAACTTTTATTAAACTCGAAGATATTATAAGAACACTCTCACTCAAAATACAATGTTACAACTCACTCTTTACTTCTTTTCTCTCTTAAAAAGTTCTTATTTTTGTTGATGATAATCAACTAAACAACTCACCTATTTATAGGTGAATTATACAACTCTCAACTGACACAATTACTCACCACCACATCCAACTAATACAATTAATAGCCAACTTATTTAGTTAATTTAATTTTGTGAAGATATCCGCAATTTGATCTTATGTCTTCACATATTCAACTTGCACTTCCTTTCTTGCAACACACTCTCTTATGTAATGGTAGCGGATGTTGAAGTGTTTGCTACGATCATGGAATATAGGATTCTTTTCTAAGCCAATGACTGACTTGTTATCAACATGGATCTCAGTCGGCACTTCTTACATTAACCCAACCTTCTTCAATAAGTTTCTGAGCCAAATTGCATGACAAATGCACGAGGTTGCTACAACATATTCTACTTCACATGTAGACAAAGTTACAATCAGCTGTTTCTTTGACATCCATGAGAAAGCAGTATCTCCCATAAAAAATACGAAACCACTAGTGCTTCTTCGGTTGTCTACGTCTCCTCCCCAATCGCTATCGCTATATCCAACTAGCTTATAGTCATTAGAAACTGAATACAATAAGCCCAAGTCAGCTATTCCTTTCAAATAGCGAAGAATTCTCTTAGTGGCTTTGAAATGGGTGGTTGTTGGTGATTCCATGTAGTGGCTAACTAACCCGACTGTATGAAGGATATCTAGCCTCATGCAGGTAAGATAACGTAGACTTTCAACCAAGCTTTTGAAAAGTGTTGGATCTTCACTCTCCCCTTCTTCATGTTTGGACATCTTGATCCCGTACTCCACCGGTGTGCTTATTGGCTTGTAGTTCTCCATCTTGAACTTTTTTAAGATCTCCTTTGCATAACTTTCTTGTGAAATGAAAATTCTTCCTTTTGTTGCTTTACTTCTATGCCGAGGTAGTATGCCATGAGTCCCATGTCTGTCATCTCGAACTCCTTCGTCATCACTTTTTTGAATTCATCGAAAATTCTTTGGTTGCTTCCGGTGAAGATCAAATCGTCCACGTAGAGGCACACGATCAAAATATCTCCATCTTTGATCTTGATGTACAAAGCATGCTCATATGGACATTTGTTGAAGCCATTTTCTAGGAATTAATTGTCGATTCTACTATTCCATGCTCGTGGTGCTTGTTTTAGCCCATAAAGAGCCTTCTTCAACTTCAACACCTTGCCTTGATGACCTTTTGCTTTGTAACCTGGTGGTTGCTAAATGTAGACTTCCTCTTCAAGAACTCCATTTAGGAAGGCCGATTTTACATCCATTTGATGAATTCTCCGCTTGTTATGAGCTGCTAAAGAAATTATTAGTCTAATAGTTTCCAATCGAGCAACTGGTGCAAATACCTCATCATAGTCAATTCCAGCCTTTTGACAATAGCCTTTTGTAACAAGCCTTGCCTTGTGTCTTTCGATCTCTCCCTTGGCATTCCGCTTTGTTTTGTACACCCATTTGACACTTATTGCCTTGTGTCCTTTGGGAAGTGAAGTGAGTTCCCATGTATCATTCTTCTCAATGGCCTTGATTTCTTTATCCATTGCATCTCTCCACTTTTTCTCTTATGCAGCTTCTTGAAATGTCATTGGCTCACAATCAACAAATACACAAAATAATGTAATATTGTCTAGTTGTTTAGTCACCTCATAGAGTTCTCGAAGACTTCTCGTACGATGCACTTCTCTTTTATCTTCAGTCCCACTTGAGGATGGAGAAGATGACGACGATGATGATGATGATGACCCATCTCTACGAGTAGGAGAATTTGGTGGAGTTGTGAGGCCTTATTGAAGTTGTCTTGGTTTCTTAGGTGTTGTTTGCTCTTCCTTGAATGGGGAAAAGTTGAAGTCCTCCGTTTAAGAATCAAAGTTCCATTCTCTTTCTTCATCAAATATCACATCTTGGTTGATCATAAATTTCTTGTCATTTGGATTGTATAGCTCGTAGCCTTTTGAGCTTGAGTCATAACTGATGAAAATAAAACTTTTGCTTTTGTCATCAAGCTTGGTTCGATTCTTATCCAGTACATGAACATAAGCTACACTCTCGAAGACTTGAAGATAGGAAATTTCGGGCTTTCTTCTGCTCCATGCTTCTTGGGTATCTTTCCCCATATACTTCTTGTAGGAGAATGATTTAACAAGTAGACTGCACATGCCACTGCTTCCGCCTAATACTCATTGGTTAGTTTCTTGCTTTTGAGCATACTTCGAGCCATATTGAGGATTGTTCTATTCTTCCTTTTTGCCACTCCATTTTGTTGGAGGGATCTAGGAACCGTTAAGGGTCGATGGATGCCATGTGCTTCATAAAACTCTTTGAATTCCTTGGATGTGAATTCTCCTCCTCGATCAGATCTCATGGCTTTGATCTTATGACCGCTCTCCTTTTCCACGACTGCTTTGAACTTCTGAAACACTCTGAAGACTTCTGATTTCTGCTTCAAGAAATATACATAAGTTTCTCTTGAATAATTGTCAATCAAGAGAAGGAAGTAGTTACTATTAGCGAGAGAACTTGGCTTAATAGGACCACACACATCGGTATGGATGAGCTCGAGTGGCTTCTTGGCTCTATAGTCTGACTCCTTTGGAAAGCTTCTTCTAAATTGTTTCCCTTGTAGACATCCTTCGCACAGTTGATCAGGATTATTGATACATGGTAACCATTTCCTTCTTGGATAACTGCTCCAATCCTCCAAAGTTGAGATGACCAAATTGAAGATGCTATAGCCATGATGCGTCTTTGTAACACGCCTTCAAACACTTCGCAACATCGTGTTGAATGTTCAAAGGAAACATTCTATTCTTTGACATTTATACTTTAGCAATCAGATCTCCTTTGCCATCTCTTATGAAAAGACTACAATCTTTCATGTGAATATTATAGCCTTCTTCTAAGAGTTGGTCCAAACTTAGAATGTTGCACTTCATATTAGGCACATAGTAGACATTTGAAATTACTTGGTGGCTACGATCTGTAGCACGAAAGAGGATGTTACCTTTCCCCTTCACCGATATCTTGCTGTCATCTCCAAATGAGACATCACCGCTTACTTTTTTAGTGAGCTCCAAGAATAAGCTTCTTTTTCGGCACATGTGATTGCTTGCACCGGTGTCGAGATACCATGTGTTATCTTGATGATCATTGTTGTTATTGTATGCTAGTAATAGCATTTCTTTCTCCTCGATCTTCTCCTTCACAAAGTTCGCCTTCTCCTCGACTTGATTATTAGGAGTTCTACATCCTAAAGCGTAATGCCCAAACTTTTGACAATTATAGCACCGGACTTGAGATTTGTCATTCCTCGCATTTGAATTGCCTCTTCTGCAACCTTGTGTGGAACTTTCTCCTTTCTTATAGTTATCGCTGAAATTGTTGTTGTAATTCCAACTTCGTCCATGACCACGGCTACCACCTCATCCGTAGCCTCGTCCTCTACCTCTTCCTTTTCCATGGTTGTTTCTACCATTGGCTTGACCTTCACTCGTATCATTGAGTTGTAGCTTGAGGAGTTTCTCAGAGATACCTTACTTCTTCTTGTGCTTTTCTTCATAGGCAGTGATCCTTGGAGTTCCTCGATCGTCATTTCCTCCAAGTCTTTGGTTCCTTCAATCATCACCACAATGTGCTCAAATTTTGGATCAAACGAACGGAGTATCTTCTCGATTATCCTTACATCTTCTAACTTCTCACCATTTCTTTTCAATTGATTCAAAATGGCTGCTACTCTAGAAAAGTAATCGGAGATAGACTCGAATGGTTTCATGTGCAAGGATTTAAACTCACCTCTTAGTGTTTGGAGACGGACTTTCTTCACCTTTTTGACTCCTTTGTAAGAGGTTTGCAACTTCTCCCATGCTTGATTGGCGGAGGTTGCACTTGAGATTTTCTCAAGACTAACGTCATCTTATGCTTGATAGAAAAGGAAGAGAGCTTTCTTGTCTCTCTTTCGGGAATCTTTCAAAGTTGTAGCTTGATCTTGTGTGAGAGAGGCTTCATTTTTGGGCTCGGTGAAGCCTTTTTCTACGATATCCCAAACATCATGTGCTCCGAGAAGAGCCTTCATTTTGATACTCCAATTGTCATAGTTGTTGTTGTTGAGCGTTGGAACTTGAAACGATGCCACACTATTCGCCATCTTACTCAAATAGCTATTCTACTCTTGCAGGGGCTAATGCAACACTTCTGGAGTCTTCTGCAACACATTGGACGTATTGTCACACTTTCTGCAACACTTTCTTCTGTATTTTGCAACACTTTCTAGGCTACTGCAACGTCTAGAATTCTTGAAATTCAAGTTTTGCAATCGAAAATGGAACTTTTCGGGAGCGTAATCAAGTTTCGAACGTGGCTCTGGTACCACTTTGTTGGAATTAAAACACTCAAATGAACAACTTTTATTAAACTCGAAGATATTACAACAACACTCTCACTCAAAATATAATGCTACAACTCACTCTTTACTCTTTTCTCTCCAAAAAAGTTCTTATTTTTATCGATGATAAACAACTAAACAACTCACCTATTTATAGGTGAATTATACAACTCTCAACTAACACAATTACTCACCACCACCTCCAACTAATACAATTAATAGTCAACTTATTTAGTCAATTTAATGGCCTCCAAATTGGTTGTAGTTAATAGCCTCTAATTTGGTTATGACACATAAAATAACTACATACTTAAAATACCTAAATAAATTTACCACATTTTGGATTTATGGGCTTGGACTCCAATTAATTGGATTTGGATTTTGGGTTGTCATTAATATGGATCAAGTTTATAATCCAACACTCCGTTCGTACATTCATCTAATAGAAAGGAAAATAAACAAGAAAGAAGAAAATGGGAAAGAACAAGTTGTAGCAACATTGTTTGTTGTGTGAGAAGAACCTCTACACCATACAGGGGTCCTAGTTTAGTTTTGCTCTAATTTGTTTCCAGAATCTGCCTTCTTACCAAAACAAATTTATGTACATAATATAGTATGTTATTATAATTTTGTTACGTAAAATAGTACATAAAATTGTGTCTATGATTTACGCAAGTTAAATGCGGTACCTAAAAGCTACATGTGTTTGTGTTTGATTTGATAATTAACTCTTCATCATTATTAATTTAGCTAATAACAAAAAGTCCAATACATCACAATTTATTACTTTGTGAAGTACTTTTTTTTAGGAAACGAAATACACAATTTACAAAAAGTTGAAATACATGAAGATGCATAATCATTGATATAGTGTATGGTCCAAATGTTAGCTCCTCGACATGTTGAAGCTGTTCTTGAATCTCCTTGGCCAAATGTTAGCTTCGGATAGTTTAGCAACAATTACGTAAAGTTAGCTTCCACGGCGATTAGAATGAAAACGTTCATGTTTTTATCGGTCCAGTATTTTAATAAATCGAGAGGTTGCAACAACATCAGTATAGTAGTTGCGCTGGTTGTAATTCATAAGCTCGAATAGCATATAACAATGCTTCCACCTCAGCAACTGAGAAAACGCACCTCAACCAATTGAATTAGCTTCTACAAGTGGTTAGGCTAGTTACATAGTTAGTTAGTTGTTCCCTCTGTATATAGCTAATAAAAATTGAAACCTAACCACCGATTGTAATCACCTTTTCTGATTGAAAGAATTTGGGGCTTTTTCCCTTTTCATCTTGTTCTCTGCGATTCTTGATTCTTCTTTTGTTTCTTAGATTCTATCATGGTATTAGATGATTCGAAAAAGGCAAAGCAATCAATTTAAAGCTTTGTGTAACCTTCCTGGGAGCGAAGATCAAGATCAAGTTTCAAGCGATTCTCCAACAATGGCGTCAATTGGAAACAACGACAACACCAACATGATTTTGGTCACGGCTGTTTTCAACGGTGAAAATTATTTGCCCTGGAGCAAATCAATTCAACGAGCTCTTATTGTAAAGGAGAAGGACGATTTCATCTTGAAAGATGACCTAGCTCCAAACATCGACTCTGTTGCTTATCAATCATGGCATAAAACAGATTGTCTCGTTACCTCGTGGATTCTCAATTCCATGGTGAAGGATTTCGCTGAGGCTTTTCTCTACACATCAAGTGCAAGAGATCTTTGGAAAGAACTTGTCGAGAGATTTGGGGGAAGCAATGGACCGCGGCTATTCCAATTGAAGCAGGAAATCAACCTATTACAACAAGGTAACTCTTCCATAATGGTGTATTTCACAAAACTAAAGAAATTGTGGGATGAATTGGAGCTTCTTAGGATCTTTCCTTCTTTTCAATGTCGTGTTCCAAGAACCTGTACCTGTAATATATCGAGCAAAATCCAGACAATCAATGAAGAGGATAAATTAATTCAATTTCTCATGGGTTTACATGAAGGCTATGAAGCTGCTAAGTCTCAAATCCTCCTTATGGATCCTTTCCCCTCCATTCACAAGGTTTATGCAATGTTATAATGCATAGAAAAGTAGAAAGAACTCTTTATTGAGCAACTGGTTGAAATGGCACATTTCTCTTCCAAGCAGCAAGGAAATGAGAATCTTGACAGCAAGAAAAAGCTATAATTTAAGTGCATTCATTATGACACTAACAAACATACCACTGATTCATGCTGGAAAGTACATGGCTATCCGGATTGGCATCCCAAATCAAAGAAAAAGGGCAAAAGATTCTCTCACGCTCACAATGCTATAGGACAACAACAAATCCCACCTGATGATCACTCATTCTCCTCCATGTCAAATCATCAGCCCGATATGGAAATAATGTTTCAAGAACTATACATGATGATGAAAGGGAAGCAAGCAATGGACAATCCCCTGACAAACACTAAAATGAATAACAAGTGCAAACAAGCAGATTTTACCGCTTTTGCTGGGTATTCGGGTACTTCTAATACCCCTAGTTTTGGAGAATGGGTGATTGACAGCGGCACAACTTTCCACATGTGCTCTAACTTTGCATTCTTTAGCAAATTTAGTAGAGAAAGCAATATTCATCGTGTTATGTTACCTGATGGTTCTTTTCAAACTGTCACTCATATTGGTTCTGTGTCCCTGTCTGCAAATCTGTGTCTCAAAAACGTGCTATATGTCCAAAGATTTTAGTTCAATTTATTATTTGTTGACCAACTGCTTGTAGAAGAAAAGATTTCACTTATTTTCAAATCTAATTGTTGCTATTTGTAGGACCTGGTAATACAGGAAATCCTAGCAGGAGCATGGAGAATTAAAGGCTTATACAAGCTGACTGAGAGTTCATTTACTACTGAAATTCTTCAGAAATTTGAAACAAGTTTATCTAGTACTTCTATTTCTTGTAAACCAGATATCTGGCACAATAGATTAGGTCATGCCTCCCATGAGGTTTTGACACATATTCCTTGTATAAACAGTAGCTGTAAGCCTACATTCTATAGCATCTGCCCTTCTGCTAAACAATGTAGACTTCCATTCCCTAATAGTTCAATAAAAACAAAAGCACCTTTTGATTTTGTTCACATGGACCTATGGGGCCCTTACAATATCTCCTCTTTGTCTGTGCCAAGTACTTTTTAACTATAATGGACGACTTTACAAGAGCAATTTGGACTTTCTTTATCCAACAAAAGTCACAAACAGTTAATGTCATTTCTACCTTTGTCAATATGGTCAATACTCAATTTCAGGTACATGTTAAGGCCATTCGTACCGACAATGGTACAAAATTATTGAATAAGCAAAGCCATTCCCTATTTGACAAGCTTGGCATACAACATCAGAGAAGTTGCCCCCACTCTCCACAACAAAATGGAGCAGTAGAAAGAAGGCACAGATAATGACTGAAAATTGCAAGGGCACTCATTTTCCAGTCTAAAATGCCTTTAACCTTTTGGGATGAGGCAATCTAAATGGCTACATCCACAATCAATATCCTCCCAAGCAAGGTACTAAATTGGAAAACCCCTTTTGAGCCACTATATTCTGCCAAACCAACATATGACCAGTTTAGAGTTTTCGGGTGTCAATGCTACTATAATGACATTACTCTAAATAAGGATAAATTTGCCCTAAGGACTTATGCTATTGTATTTCTGGGTTTCAGTCCCGGCCAAAAAGGCTGGAAAATAATAGACCAAAAGACAGGCAGGATACTTATTGCTAGGGACAAAAGATTTCAAGAAGAACTCTTTCCTTATGAGAGCCAAACCAACACAAACGTAGCTATTGCTGAAATAGAATTTACACCCTTCCAAAATACAGGCAATGTTGTGTCTCCAACACCATTGCAAAACCTAACCGAAACTTTACCTGCAAAAAGACCCTCCAAAAGACCTAAATGGTTAAGAGATTTTGTTTCTCTAACCTATCAACCTAATCCAAAACTAAACATTCATCACTGCCAACCAAATCACCTAGCCTTTATGTCAAAAATCTCACCAATTCAAGAACCTATTCCTTCACAAAAGCCAATACTAATCTTGCTTGGAGAAAAGCTATGGATGAGGAACTCGAGGCCCTTGAATCAAATAATATATGGGAGATCACTGACTTACCAAAGGGGAAGAAACCCATTGCATCCAAATGGGTCTATCGGGTAAAATATAAACCTAATGGGGATGTTGAGAGATTGAAAGCAAGATTAGTTGCCAAAGGATTTAATCAGGAGTATAGGGTAGAAGCTTCAGCCCTGTAGCACAAACAGTGACTGTTAGGCTATTTTTGGCAATTGCAGCGTCCAAAGAATTGGATATTCAACAGATTGATGTAAACAACGCGTATCTTCATGGGGAGTTAGAAGAGGAGGTCTATTTGCAGCCACCTCTTGGTTATAACAAAACCAAAACAAACCAGGTATGTAAACTGGTTAAGTCACTATATGGCCTTAAACAAGTAGGATGCCAACGGCACAAGACTATATCTGCTCATTTACTAGCTTATGGATTTAAGAGATCACAAGGGGATTATTGTCTCTTTACTTTGTAAAACAAAATGGATCATCTATTTCTACTCTTATACGTGGATGACATACTCTTGACTGGGACAAATACTGACATGATAACAGTAGTAAAAGCCCATTTACACTCTCTGTTTACGATCAAGGATATGGGTAATGCCAAATATTTCCTTGGAATTGAAATACACAGGGATGAAATGGGCATAATTCTCTCCTAAATGAAGTATGGAATGGATATTTTAATAGAGGCAAATCTGGAAAATGCTGAAACTGTAAATGATCCTTTTAGTCATGGGATAGACTTAACACAAGGAGAACCATTACCAAATCCAGAAATCTATCGCAAACTAGTTGGAAAGCTTTTGTATATAGGATTTACGCGTCCTAACTTGTGCTATTCAACTCAGCAACTGAGTCAACACATGCAGGTACCATGTAAGCATCACTTGTAAGCTGTAATTCATACTTTAAAGTACCTCAAAGGCACTTTAAACTGTGGTCTTTTGTATCCAAAACAATCAGAATTATAGTTAAAGGGATATTGCGATGCAGATTGGGCATGATGCAAGGTTTCTCGTAAATCCAACTCAGGATTTTGCATTTTTTTAGGCAAATCCCTCATATCTTGGAAAACCAAGAAATATCTAGAGCCCTTAACCTATGTTCATCCATCATATTCAATTGTTCAAACCTCGCTTGAGTCCATTCAGATTCTTTTTGCTTGGGTTCTAGTGCGACTCTGAGTAAGGTTACTTGAGTTACAACTGGCAATACCGCTTCCATTCCATAGACCAAGGAGAATGGGGGAACCCGAAGAAGTACTTACCTGTTCATCTGAGAAAGGGGGGTTTATACGAGCTGACTTCAATCAGCTGACATTCGATAGTTGGATGCCAATTTTGAGGGGGTATACAGATTCAGAGATTCAGTGGGTTAGCCCATGGTGGAGGATCTGGGAGGTAGTTATAGAGTCCTGAGGATCTTGTGTTCAGCTGATAAGCCTAGAGATATATCTTCATTCTACACTCCCTACCGATTGTGCCATCAGTATGACAAGCAACAGAGGGTCCCGACTAGGTTACCTCATAACCAAATCAAAGTCTACAAAGCTAGGTGGGTGAACCATATTCGGGAGAAGTGACTAGGGAGGCCAAATTTGAGACTCTGGACTATGACCATGTGGAAATCATTGAGACCAGTATCCACTACAAACGGTGGCTTGCTAAGATTAGATGTATGGAGACTCAATCAGAGCGATCATGAGCACGCTTTGAGGGAGCGCGAGTAGAGCAGGGATACGAGCCCTTTTTTACCACCACCTTGTGGAGGATTTTTCGATATTATGACAAGGATGCGGGGAGCTGGGCTTGAGATGCACTTTCTTTTAGTTCTGTCTTTAGTATAGGACAGTCAGGGTGACAGACCTATCGAACTTTATTTTACTATGTCTTTTATTTGGTTCTAATTTTTTCATAGACTGCCCCATGGGGTTTTCAATCTATCGAACCTTGTCTTGATTTTTGCCTGGACCGTCCTTTTTGAGTTTTCAATCCAACAGACTTATTCTAACTTTTGCATAGACCTTGCTCTTTTCAGTCTATCAGAATGATTTTTATTTATTGCCCATTTTATTTAGAATAACTTGAACTCTGTATTAGGCTTACTTGAGCTGTTTTGACCGCATGGATACAAAATTCACATAAACATGAGCATTCTGAATTCGACAAAAGAGATACTTTCATTAATTAAAGTAAAATAAAGAACATGTTGTTTGCTTAACATTTCCATTGACTTAACTCCTGGTGCCAACTAGCCTTGGTTAGTTTTCTGGAAGGCACTCTCTCTTTTCTCACTTACCCTAATTTTTTCCTAGATTGTCCTTTTTGGGGTTTCGATCTAGCAGTTTTGACTAATCCCCTAATTTTTCACGGCCAGTTTGCAGAATACTAACCATTGGGTGTCACCCTAATTTTTGCCCGATCAATAAAAGACCGAAGGGCAGGTGATTATTTTATCTTTTTTTTGCGTGCTGCTTTTTTTTGGTTTATTTCTTTTAATTTAGATATGGTAACGCTTAAGCCTGTCTTGATTTATGGGGTTCACAAACTCATTCCCGTCCATATCCATAAGCCTAATCGCTCCTTTGTTAAGCATCTTCTTTATGATGTACGGTCCTTCCCAACTTAGGCTGAACTTGCCTCTCGCATTGGTGGTGGAAGGTTTCAGCTATTTAAGGACCAAATCACCAACTTTCAGAGGAAACTTTTGCTGCCTTACGCCACTATTGTAGGCTCGAGCCATGCAATGCTAGTACATTTGGAGATTATCTAGAGCCCTTAACCTCTATTCATCCATCATATTCAATTGTTTGAACCTCGCTTGAGTCCATTCAGATTCTTTCAGCTTGGCTTCTAGTGCGACTCTAAGTGAGGTTACTTGAGTTTCAACTAGCAATACTACTTCCATTCCATAGACTAAGGAGAATAGGGTTTGACCGGTCGGGGTACGGATGCTTGTGCGATATCCCCAAATAGCGAAAGGTAGCTTATCTGTCCAATCCCTGTAACTGGTTTTCATCTTAGAAATGATCTTTTTTACCGATTTATTAGCTGCCTCAATGGCACCATTGGCTTGCAATCTATATGGACAAGACCTATGATGCTCAATCCCATATTTTTCAATCAGATCAGCGGTTGCTCCTTGAAACTGTACCCCGTTATCTGAGACTATATGATGCAAAAGTCCATATCAAGCAAAGATATACTTCTCTATAAACTTGGCCATCTTCTTGGAGGTGACATTGGTGTAGGATTCAGCCTCTACCCATTTTGAGAAGTAATCCACTGCTACCACTATGAATCGGTGCCCATTTGTGGATGAAGTAGAATTTCACTGATTATGTCTATCCTCTATGCAGAGAATGGCTAAGGAGTAGATAAATGATGAAGCTCAGTGGGTGGCAGATGCTGCATGTCCCCATAAATCTGGCATTGGCGGCACCGCTTGACCTAGACGATGCAATCTGCCGTGAGGGTGAGCCAAAAATATCCCAACCACTAAATTTACTTTGTAAGAGCAAGGCCATTCGTATGAGGGCCACAATCACCGATATGGACCTGATCAATGACTTTTTGAGCCTCTAATTCAGTTAGGCAATAAAGTAGTATCCCATTGCTAGTGCTCTTAAATAGATCATTATCAATAATTTAAAACTGAATAGTGATCCTCGTTAGGGTGGTACAGTCTGAGTTGGACGAATCTGGGGGATATAGGCCAGTTTGGAGGAATAACACAATATCAGAGGGGCTTGGTGGAGATGGCGAGGACCTGCTGAACTAGTTGGGCATGGTAGGGGACTTTGGTTGATAATAGGACCAAGGGGTGGATGTGCTATTATTGGAGTCCTTCCCATAAAGCGGCCAAGGTAGCTAGGGAGTCAGCCATTTGATTCTCGTCCCAGGGAATGTGGGGATATAAGCATGAAGAGAAATTCTCAAATAAGCTGTGGACTGCCTCAACATAAGGATAAAGAGATTCTTCTTTGATTTCCCAATCCCCAACAACTTGACAGATCACGAAGGCCAAATCCCCGATGATAGATATCAGGCGGGCCCTGACCTAGAGTAGGGCTTCAAGACTGAATAGACAAGCTTCATACTTAGCGTCATTGTTCGTGATAGATAACTCCAAGCATTTGGACAACGGGATGATTTCGTTATCCAGTGTGACTATAATAACCTTAAGGCCTGCTCCCCATCAGTTCACAGCACCGCCGAAGTACATAGTCCACACATGTTTGAGGATCTTAATAGAGGCGAGCTACTCATAAGGAAACTCTAGGTTTTCAACATAATCAAAGTCAAGGGGTTAGTTAGACAGAAATTTTGCCACGGCCTGACCCTTAATAACCTTCTTCATCACATACTCAATGTCGAACTTAGAGAGAAGCAACAACCATCGACATAGCTTCCCAGCTAGGGTGGGGGATTAATAAAGATTCTTCATGGGGTCAATCTTAGCCACGGCTTGGACCCGATAAGATTGGAAATAATGGGGCAACTTCTTAGTGAGCCAAACCATGGTGGTGCAAGTCTTCTCCATAATCGAATACTAGGTTTTGTAATCCAATAACTTTTTACTCAAATAGTAGATCGAATGCTGCCGCTTATCATCATGTTCTTGGACAAGCATTGCCCCTATAGAAGATTCTTCAATGGCCAGGTAGAGGATGAAAGGTTTCCCTAGGATGGGGGGTTTCAGAATGGGTGGGTCAACAAGATACGCTTTGATTCTATCAAATGCCACCTGCCACTGCTCATTCCATACCACTGGTTGCAGCTTTCGTAATAGTGTAAAGATGGGTTCACACACGGTAGTGAGGCATGCGATGAATCTATTGACATACTACAAGGACCCCAGAAATGATCTAACTTCTTTCTCTGTCTTAAGCAGAGGCTTATCCCTGATGGCTTTAGCTTTATCGGGATCCATCTTAATTCATTTTTGACTGACCATATGTCTCAGTAGCTTTCCTGAAGTAACCCCAAATACGCACTTCTTTGGATTCGGGCAGAGATTATACTTTTTGATATAAGTCATGAATCTGTCGAGAATAGCAGGGTGCTCTTCTCGAGTAGTAGACTTCACAATCATATCATCCACATATACCTACACTTCCTTTGGATCATATCATGTAGGAGGGTAGTTATGGCATGCTAATAAGTGGCCCCTACATTCTTTAACCCAAACGGCATTACTTTATAACAATAGACCACTCATTCGGTAATGAATGCCATTTTGACCTTGTCGATGATATCTACCAGAATCTGATTATATCCCGAGAATCCATCCATGAATGAGTACATGGCTACCCTGGCAGCATCGCCAATTAGGACATCTATGTGAGGAAGTAGGAAATCATCCTTGGGTGTAGCTTTGTTAAGATCTCGGAGGTTAACACAAACTCGGACCCTACCATCTTTATTTAGAACCGGGACTATCTTAGACAACCAAGACGGATATTCCACAACTTCGACGAATTAAGCTTCATCAGCCTTGAAACCTCTGCTTTAACCTGATCATCCCATTCTGGTCTAAACTGATGGAGCTTCTGCTTGACAGGTCTGAATTTGGGATCGGTTGGAATTTTATGCTCGATAATTTGATGATTGACCCCTGGCATATCCTCGTACGACCAAGCAGAAGCGTTAACATGATCTTTAAGCACTTTTATTATCTCACTTTTTTCCTCGAGAGTTAAATTGTTGGAAATGGTCACCATTTTAGGATTATCATCAGTACTTAGGTTTATTTCACTTAAAGATGTATCGCTAATGCCAAAAATGTTATGCATATTGTTATGTGAATGCATGGATCCATCAGGAAAAAATCAAACAAGTAAGCAAAATGAGAGTCATTCATTGCATTAAAAGCCTTATAGGCAACATTGTTTGCATCAAAAACATTAGAAATGTTTAAAATTACATCATCTATATCATCCTCCTCCACAGGTGGAGGGGCTTCAGGAGTGGTTGCAACAATAGGAGGAGCATCCTTTGTAGTCATATTTAGAATGGCATCCAGGTCATGTTCCAGAGCAGCTTTTTAGACAATGGTGAGTGACGGTTCTTTAGACAGGTTGGCTTTCTCGGTGAGGGCCCTGGCGAGCTTCCTTACTATCCTATCATGGCATCCTCTTCCTCAGTTCTCTCACCCCTCCAACCTTTCTTCATCAGAAATTCTATAGCCCTAGTCATGGCCACTACAACATCTTCAATCTTTAGATCACCAAGCACTTCACAGGTTCCCCCAGACTCATTCTCAGGATACATTTTACCCTTTCCCCTAGCCTTATCAGAAATAGCATTGACATATGCATCCAACTTAGTGGGTTCACGTTTAGCGGAGATAATCATGCAACCGGCCTCAATATCATATACATCCTTAAAGATCTCAAAGCCAGGCCACATTTTTGCATCATGCTTGACTGGTTTAGGGTCTCCCTTGTAAGGCCTCTTGCCTTGGACTTCATAAATGATGACCATACGATAGTAACAGGAAGAAACACGGCGATAGGATTTTCTAGGCTTGTACCCCAACCCAGCCTAGCAGGCTAACACTTTTGGCTTTAGAGCCTCGATAATTCCCTTTTCTTACATCCCCTGCCCTTACCAGGCTTATACCCAGATTTCTTCATCAGCTTTCCCATACCGGCGTAGAGATAACTGTGCCAAATGGGAGGTGGCTTTTCGGTCTTATTAATCATAGCAATATAAAGACCTTCTTCTAATTTAGCCTTGGCTTCCATAACAGCCATGACAGAAATGGGATTGGCCTTGATGGTAACCAGTTTATCCTTATGAATGAGCTTGATTTTCTGGAGGAGAGTGGAGGGAACTGCACCTAAGGAGTGGAGCCATAGCCGGTCGAGCAACAGGGAGTAAGTAACAGGAATGTCAAGTATAGTGAAGCACACATTGCTTGTAACACCTTCCATAGTGAATTCCACCTCAAAGGCCCCAATTACACTACATTTTGAATCATAGTAAGCCCTAATATCAGTACTGGACTTCTCAAGCATTTCCTCCGATAGTCCTAGGTGAGGAACGACTTTTAGAGGGCATACATTCAAGATGGATCCATCGTCCATCATAATATAAGGGATAACCCTGGCGAGGATCTGAATGTAGATGAATAAGGCCTAGTTCTGATCCTTACCTTCAAGTGGGAGATCGAAATGGTCAAACACAATCTGAGGCCCCTTCCTTAGGGGAATGCCTTTTCTGACCATGGCACACATCTTAATGACTGAAGTGGTCGGATTAGCTTCTAAATTGAGGAGATGCTTAATTAATCCCCTGTAGTGCCCATCGGAGTCTATTACCAACTACCAGATACTGTACCAAGCTTGCATGTTTTTCAGCAGAGTAATGAGAGGATCAAACTTGAGATTGGTAGGAACAAGTGAAGGTGGAGAAGGAGGCCTTGTAGTAGTTCCTACCCTATTAGGGATCGGTTCCTTATTCAAGTGGAGGTATCGTTCTTCAGGCTAATACACATGGCCACTTTGAGTAATGATGAGAACATTATTGAGCAAGACACTCTTGGTGGCTCATTTTTCAAACATATACTACTGTTCCTCAGAGTCTGAATTTGGGTTCTGTAACTCATACCCATCCAAGCTGAAAAGTTCAATCTAATTAAGCTTGAATAATCCCTTTGGCTTCTCATTGATGGGCGAATCAACCCTGAATCGCTCAGTATTTATGGCCTTGGCTACCTCGACTACTCCCTCATCTTCATTGGAATAGTCTTCCTTTGAAACAAAGGAATCTACGCTGAATAGCAGCTTTTTCTCAACTTTCATCCTCTTAGCCACAAATGGCTGAGTTCTGTAGCTTTCTTGCTTAGGCAAATTCGGGCCGACATCCACTCCCTAAACCGAATTGACTCCCGAATTACCTTGACTAATGAGATTAAACACTGAGTTGGATGGGAGATTAGACCCGATAACCTGAATAGAATTACTGCTACCCAGACCCTGGATTACTAGCTCAAAGATTGTGGCTTCAAATAAACCAGACTGGATCATTCCTACCTTATTCCTGAAATTAGGCAAAGGGTTATTAATGGTGCTTGAAGTTTTATCAGGCTCAAAAATCTTTACTTCACTAACCAGACGCTAAATAGCCGATAGCAGGGCTTTGCAATTGTTAGTTTGGTGTCCCACTTGACTGTGGTAATTATAGAAATTCTTTTTACCTTTGGGTTTGGGCGGTTTGTATTCTTGAAGGGACTAGATAAAACTTGCTTCCCTTAAATGCTGAAAGATAACCTAAAGAGGCAACTTGTGTGGATTAACTGAAAAAAAAAGAAGGGCGAGGAGGCTGAACTATAGCAACTGCTAGTGGAGCTGGGGCGATTGTCAGAGGTATAGTAGGGGCTTGGGAAATTTCCTGAACTACTGTCGGGGCTTTAGGTTTAGCAGGTGCTGGAGCCAAGGGCTGAGCATCATTTTTCTTTCTGAACCACAACTTTCTCGCTTTTTTGGCTTTTGCGTGCCCTGCCTCGCGCTCAATTTTCTCAGCTTTTTCGAAAACAACCTTATAAGAAAGGAATGAATCAGTAGCCATCTCTTTACAGAATAGGGGGAGAGATCCCTTTAGGAGTTTCACAATCATCTCCTTGAGACTTAGCTTAGATTTCATCAAAACTTGGGTTGACATCCACCAGTTAAAATACTGCTTAAAGGTTTCATTAGGCATTTGGCGAACTCCCTCGAGATGTTAGAGGGTTGTTTCCATCATAGTATTAAAACCATAATGCACTTTCAGAGCCTAAGAAAGAAGTTTCCAGTTAGTGATAATATGCTGCTGTAAAGTATGATACCATTCAAGAGCAAAGTCCCAAAGGGAACAAGGAAACATTTCAGCCAGCACTTTATCACTTAATTTCTTTACACGCATAATTCTTTCATACATTATAATGTGGGAAGCAGGTGCACCAGAACCATTATAATGAGCCATATTTAGCATAGTAAAATTATCAAGGACCCAATCTTCATTTCTTTTAGGTTCTTTGGAGGCTATCAGACGTTTGATGTAGTCTTAGATTTTCGGTATCATGCTAGGAGGCTACATGACCTAGCCATTAATCGGATGAGAGAGAGCTGCAGCCTAGGGTGTCATGCCTAAAGAATGCGTAACTTGGTTGTTGAGCTGAGAGGCCATCATTTAGCAAATAAAAGCAGCTATTGTAGGTGTCAAGCCCAGAGGATGCATGACCTGGTCATTGACTAGAGGCGATGGTGCGGTACAAGAGACCATCTGTCTGCTGAAAGGGTTCTGAGGGTAGGTAGTACCCTTGGGAGTTATAATGAACTGAAAGGGAGTAAAGGACGGCCGTTTGATTAACCCACTAGAAGAAGTTGAAAACTGATGAGTAAACACTAGAGGAACCGAGCTTTGAGCAAAATGTCTCGGGTTGAAAGGAACAATCGATGGAGTAGTTGAGGTTGGCATAAAAGTAGAGGTTTGCCTAAACTAAAATGGGCTCACTATAGGCTGAGTTGAGGAAACTGGGTTAAAAAGGGGTGCAAAGGGTCTTGTCCCTATCGGACCGGCCAACATCTGCGCTAAACCATTATTTCGGACTTAGAGACCCGATCAAAATTCCTATCTTCGAGGGCTTGCTTAATAGTCGCTTGGACAGTGTTTTGGATGGAAGCTTGAAATGCATCCAAATTTATGAACTGCACCATAGCACTGGCAAAATCAAAACCAGGAGGGTGGTGAGATGCTCCCCATGAGCTGGGAGTTGCCATCATTTCTCGAAAGAGACATGGCTAACTGAAAGAAATCTTGACTTGACTGAACTTGATCTGAATCTGACTCCCATTGGAATCAGTATACGGAACTCCCTTAACTTCCATGGTGACAATTGGAGTGAGAGAACGACGAATCAGATGGTGACCTAGCCTTTTCCAAACTGGGGTGCAACGATAATTTTGCCTCCTCCTAGCTGAAATGGTACAGAACGGATCAGAGCATGCATGGATTGTGTGATGCCATGGATGGGATGAATGGTCTTTATTTAATAATCAAAGCATGGCATGTATGGCTGCACGTAGATGTGGTTAGCGATGATGTGGCAACTTATCCCTCCAACATCTGTGGGATGTTCGTACTCGTCATCACGCATAGTGATATGCCGTGACTTAATGGGGGTACAAAAGAAGTCCTACGGATGTTACTAAACCTCTTCCATGAATGGAAATTGGTAAGGGTAAGTTGAATTTAGACTTTTGGAGCCTATGCATGGGTGATGCATGAGCACATAGCATATAGCACATGAAGCGACCCTCTTCCAACCTTATGACTCCCGCATAACGCCTCTTTGGAAGGATGGAGTTTGGCCTCTTCACCGGTAATGGCGAAAGAAGTGCATCCCAATTATTTTCATTATTCTAGTAGTCCTAAAGGATTAAAGTGTTAAGGTTTATTCTAGCATGGTTTTGGTATAGGGTTGTTGATGTATAAGGTTCTCATTTACCTTGATTCCACGTTACTCAACCACTCCCCAAATAGGTGTGATCGTAGGAGTTTAGGTGTTGGCTAAAATGAGTGATCCACTCGCTAGGCATCCTTACATCTAAACATGGCATGAGTGATACTTTAACAAGCTTCTCGGGTAAAATGGGGCACCTAAAAATTACCAATCTATCTACACGCGTAAGGATAAAACGTCATGAAAAAGAATGAAGTTTTAATTTGGCCAGTGATCTCAATACATCATTACAATCCTTTAAACTCATTGAAAATTTTAAGTTCAAGTTTAAAGAGATAAATCCCCAGCAGAGTCACCACTGTGAGCGAACGACCTTTTTCCCACCTGCGAGGACCGCTTGAGATGTGTAGCATGGGGGGTGGAAAAATAATAAACGCTGTGAAGCAAGCCAAGGATTTGATCATTTATTTTAGTGTGATAAAAGCACTGATGTCGATGTTGATATTTAAGTCCAATTCGTGTGTTAAAGGATACGAGATCAAAATCCCATACTTAAAATAGAGTCGCCACCTGATTTAGCTCATCCGAGAAATTTCGGTAAGATTTTCCCACCGGGTGGTAGACCTTAACACTAAAACGAATAACAAGTGCAAACAAGCAGATTTTACCGCTTTTGCTGGGTATTTGGGTACTTCTAATACCCCTAGTTTTGGAGAATGGGTGATTGACAGCGGCACAACTTTCCACATGTGCTCTAACTTTGCATTCTTTAGCAAATTTAGTAGAGAAAGCAATATTCATCGTGTTATGTTACCTGATGGTTCTTTTCAAACTGTCACTCATATTGGTTCTGTGTCCCTGTCTGCAAATCTGTGTCTCAAAAACGTGCTATATGTCCCAAGATTTTAGTTCAGTTTATTATTTGTTGACCAACTGCTTGTAGAAGAAAAGATTTCATTTATTTTCAAATCTAATTGTTGCTATTTGTAGGACCTGGTAATACAGGAAATCCTAGCAGGAGCATGGAGAATTAAAGGCTTATACAAGCTGACTGAGAGTTCATTTACTACTGAAATTCTTCAGAAATTTGAAACAAGTTTATCTAGTACTTCTATTTCTTGTAAACCAGATATCTGGCACAATAGATTAGGTCATGCCTCCCATGAGGTTTTGACACATATTCCTTGTATAAACAGTAGCTGTAAGCCTACATTCTATAGCATCTGCCCTTCTGCTAAACAATGTAGACTTCCATTCCCTAATAGTTCAATAAAAACAAAAGCACCTTTTGATTTTGTTCACATGGACCTATGGGGCCCTTACAATATCTCCTCTTTGTCTGGTGCCAAGTACTTTTTAACTATAATGGACGACTTTACAAGAGCAATTTGGACTTTCTTTATCCAACAAAAGTCACAAACAGTTAATGTCATTTCTACCTTTATCAATATGGTCAATACTCAATTTCAGGTACAAGTTAAGGCCATTCGTACCGACAATGGTACAAAATTATTGAATAAGCAAAGCCATTCCCTATTTGACAAGCTTGGCATACAACATCAGAGAAGTTGCCCCCACTCTCCACAACAAAATGGAGCAGTAGAAAGAAGGCACAAATAATGACTGAAAATTGCAAGGGCACTCACTCATTTTCCAGTCTAAAATGCCTTTAACCTTTTGGGATGAGGCAATCTAAATGGCTACATCCACAATCAATAACCTCCCAAGCAAGGTACTAAATTGGAAAACCCCTTTTGAGCCACTATATTCTGCCAAACCAACATATGACCAGTTTAGAGTTTTCGGGTGTCAATGCTACTATAATGACATTACTCTAAATAAGGATAAATTTGCCCTAAGGACTTATGCTATTGTATTCTGGGTTTCAGTCCCGGCCAAAAAGGCTGGAAAATAATAGACCAAAAGACAGGCAGGATACTTATTGCTAGGGACATAAGATTTCAAGAAGAACTCTTTCCTTACGAGAGCCAAACCAACACAAACGTAGCTATTGCTGAAATAGAATTTACACCCTTCCAAAATACAGGCAATGTTGTGTCTCTAACACCATTGCAAAACCTAACCGAAACTTTACCTGCAAAAAGACCCTCCAAAAGACCTAAATGGTTAAGAGATTTTGTTTCTCTAACCTATCAACCTAATCCAAAACTAAACATTCATCACTGCCAACCAAATCACCTAGCCTTTATGTCAAAAATCTCACCAATTCAAGAACCTATTCCTTCACAAAAGCCAATACTAATCTTGCTTGGAGAAAAGCTATAGATGAGGAACTCGAGGCCCTTAAATCAAATAATATATGGGAGATCACTGACTTACCAAAGGGGAAGAAACCCATTGCATCCAAATGGGTCAATCGGGTAAAATATAAACCTAATGGGGATGTTGAGAGATTGAAAGCAAGATTAGTTGCCAAAGGATTTAATCAGGAGTATGGGGTAGAAGCTTCAGCCCTGTAGCACAAACAGTGACTGTTAGGCTATTTTTGGCAATTGCAGCGGCCAAAGAATTAGATATTCAACAGATTGATGTAAACAACGCGTATCTTCATGGGGAGTTAGAAGAGGAGGTCTATTTGCAGCCACCTCTTGGTTATAACAAAACCAAAACAAACCAGGTATGTAAACTGGTTAAGTCACTATATGGCCTTAAACAAGCAGGACGCCAATGGCACAAGACTATATCTGCTCATTTACTAGCTTATGGATTTAAGAGATCACAAGGGGATTATTGTCTCTTTACTTTGTAAAACAAAATGGATCATCTATTTCTACTCTTATACGTGGATGACATACTCTTGACTGGGACAAATACTGACATGATAACAGTAGTAAAAGCCCATTTACACTCTCTGTTTACGATCAAGGATATGGGTAATGCCAAATATTTCCTTGGAATTGAAATACACAGGGATGAAATGGGCATAATTCTCTCCCAAATGAAGTATGGAATGGATATTTTAATAGAGGCAAATCTGGAAAATGCTGAAACTGTAAATGATCCTTTCAGTCATGGGATAGACTTAACACAAGGAGAACCATTACCAAATCCAGAAATCTATCGCAAACTAGTTGGAAAGCTTTTGTATATAGGATTTACGCGTCCTAACTTGTGCTATTCAACTCAGCAACTGAGTCAACACATGCAGGTACCATGTAAGCATCACTTATAAGCTGTAATTCATACTTTAAAGTACCTCAAAGGCACTTTAAACTGTGGTCTTTTGTATCCAAAACAATCAGAATTATAGTTAAAGGGATATTGCGATGCAGATTGGGCATGATGCAAGGTTTCTCGTAAATCCATCCCAGGATTTTGCATTTTTTTAGGCAAATCCCTCATATCTTGGAAAACCAAGAAATATCTAGAGCCCTTAACCTATGTTCATCCATCATATTCAATTGTTCGAACCTCGCTTGAGTCCATTCAGATTCTTTTTGCTTGGGTTCTAGTGCGACTCTGAGTAAGGTTACTTGAGTTACAACTGGCAATACCGCTTCCATTCCATAGACCAAGGAGAATGGGGGAACCCGAAGAAGTACTTACCTGTTCATCTGAGAAAGGGGGGTTTATACGAGCTGACTTCAATCAGCTGACATTCGATAGTTGGATGCCAATTTTGAGGGGGTATACAGATTCAGAGATTCAGTGGGTTAGCCCATGGTGGAGGATCTGGGAAGTAGTTATAGAGTCCTGAGGATCTTATGTTCAGCTGATAAGCCTAGAGATATATCTTCATTCTACACTCCCTACCGATTATGCCATCAGTATGACAAGCAACAGAGGGTCCCGACTAGGTTACCTCATAACCAAATCAAAGTCTACAAAGCTAGGTGGGTGAACCATATTCGGGAGAAGTGACTAGGGAGGCCAAATTTGAGACTCTGGACTATGACCATGTGGAAATCATTGAGACCAGTATCCACTACAAACGGTGGCTTGCTAAGATTAGATGTATGGAGACTCAATCAGAGCGATCATGAGCACGCTTTGAGGGAGCGCGAGTAGAGCAGGGATACGAGCCCTTTTTTACCACCACCTTGTGGAGGATTTTTCGATATTATGACAAGCATGCGGGGAGCTTGGCTTGAGATGCACTTTCTTTTAGTTCTGTCTTTAGTATAGGACAGTCAGGGTGACAGACCTATCGAACTTTATTTTACTATGTCTTTTATTTGGTTCTAATTTTTTCATAGACTGCCCCATGGGGTTTTCAATCTATCGAACCTTGTCTTGATTTTTGCCTGGACCGTCCTTTTTGAGTTTTCAATCCAACAAACTTATTCTAACTTTTGCATAGACCTTGCTCTTTTCAGTCTATCAGAATGATTTTTATTTATTGCCCATTTTATTTAGAATAACATGAACTCTGTATTAGGCTTACTTGAGCTGTTTTGACCGCATGGATACAAAATTCACATAAACATGAGCATTCTGAATTCGACAAAAGAGATACTTTCATTAATTAAAGTAAAACAAAGAACATGTTGTTTGCTTAACATTTCCATTGACTTAACTCCTGGTGCCAACTAGCCTTGGTTAGTTTTCTGGAAGGCACTCTCTCTTTTCTCACTTACCCTAATTTTTTCCTAGATTGTCCTTTTTGGGGTTTCGATCTAGCAGTTTTGACTAATCCCCTAATTTTTCACGGCCAGTTTGCAGAATACTAACCATCGGGTGTCACCCTAATTTTTGCCCGATCAATAAAAGACCGAAGGGCAGGTGATTATTTTATCTTTTTTTTGCGTGATGCTTTTTTTTGGTTTATTTCTTTTAATTTAGATATGGTAACGCTTAAGCCTGTCTTGATTTATGGGGTTCACAAACTCATTCCCGTCCATATCCATAAGCCTAATCGCTCCTTTGTTAAGCATCTTCTTTATGATGTACGGTCCTTCCCAACTTAGGCTGAACTTGCCTCCCGCATTGGTGGTGGAAGGTTTCAGCTATTTAAGGACCAAATCACCAACTTTCAGAGGAAACTTTTGCTGCCTTACGCCACTATTGTAGGCTCGAGCCATGCAATGCTAGTACATTTGGAGATTATCTAGAGCCCTTAACCTCTATTCATCCATCATATTCAATTGTTTGAACCTCGCTTGAGTCCATTCAGATTCTTTCAGCTTGGCTTCTAGTGCGACTCTAAGTGAGGTTACTTGAGTTTTAACTAGCAATACTACTTCCATTCCATAGACTAAGGAGAATAGGGTTTGACCGATCGGGGTACGGATGCTTGTGCGATATCCCCAAATAGCAAAAGGTAGCTTATCTGTCCAATCCCTGTAACTGGCTTTCATCTTAGAAATGATCTTTTTTACCGATTTATTAGCTGCCTCAATGGCACCATTGGCTTGCAATCTATATGGACAAGACCTATGATGCTCAATCCCATATTTTTCAATCAGATCAGCGGTTGCTCCTTGAAACTTTACCCCGTTATCTGAGACTATATGATGCAAAAGTCCATATCAAGCAAAGATATACTTCTCTATAAACTTGTCCATCTTCTTGGAGGTGACATTGGTGTAGGATTCAGCCTCTACCCATTTTGAGAAGTAATCCACTGCTACCACTATGAATCGGTGCCCATTTGTGGATGAAGTAGAATTTCACTGATTATGTCTATCCTCTATGCAGAGAATGGCTAAGGAGTAGATAAATGATAAAACTCAGTGGGTGGCAGATGCTGCATGTCCCCATAAATCTGGCATTGGTGGCACCGCTTGACCTAGACGATGCAATCTGCCGTGAGGGTGAGCCAAAAATATCCCAACCAATAAATTTACTTTGCAAGAGCAAGGCCATTCGTATGAGGGCCACAGTCACCGATATGGACCTGATCAATGACTTTTTGAGCCTCTAATTCAGTTAGGCAATAAAGTAGTATCCCATTGCTAGTGCTCTTAAATAGATCATTATCAATAATTTGAAACTGAATAGTGATCCTCGTTAGGGTGGTACAGTCTGAGTTGGAGGAATATGGGGGATATAGGCCAGTTTGGAGGAATAACACAATATCAGAGGGGCTTGGTGGAGATGGCGAGGACCTGCTGAACTAGTTGGGCATGGTAGGGGACTTTGGTTGATAATAGGACCAAGGGGTGGATGTGCTATTATTGGAGTCCTTCCCATAAAGCGGCCAAGGTAGCTAGGGAGTCAGCCATTTGATTCTCGTCCTAGGGAACGTGGGGATATAAGCATGAAGAGAAATTCTCAAATAAGCTGTGGACTGCCTCAACATAAGGATAAAGAGATTCTTCTTTGATTTCCCAATCCCCAACAACTTGACAGATCACAAAGGCCAAATCCCCGATGATAGATATCAGGCGGGCCCTGACCTAGAGTAGGGCTTCAAGACTGAATAGACAAGCTTCATACTTAGCGTCATTGTTCGTGATAGATAACTCCAAGCATTTGGACAACGGGATGATTTCGTTATCCAGTGTGACTATAATAACCTTAAGGCCTGCTCCCCGTTAGTTCACAGCACCGCCGAAGTACATAGTCCACACATGTTTGAGGATCTTAATAGAGGCAAGCTACTCATAAGGAAACTCTAGGTTTTCAACATAATCAAAGTCAAGGGGTTAGTTAGACAGAAATTTTGCCACGGCCTGACCCTTAATAACCTTCTTCATCACATACTCAATGTCGAACTTAGAGAGAAGCAACAACCATCGACATAGCTTCCCAGCTAGGGTGGGGGATTAATAAAGATTCTTCATGGGGTCAATCTTAGCCACGGCTTGGACCCGATAAGATTGGAAATAATGGGGCATCTTCTTAGTGAGCCAAACCATGGTGGTGCAAGTCTTCTCCATAATCGAATACTAGGTTTTGTAATCCAATAACTTTTTACTCAAATAGTAGATCGCATGCTGCCGCGTATCATCATGTTCTTGGACAAGCATTGCCCCTATAGAAGATTCTTCAATGGCCAGGTAGAGGATGAAAGGTTTCCCTAGGATGGGGGGTTTCAGAATGGGTGGGTCAATAAGATACGCTTTGATTCTATCAAATGCCACCTGCCACTGCTCATTCCATACCACTGGTTGCAGCTTTCTTAATAGTGTAAAGATGGGTTCACACACGGTAGTGAGGCATGCGATGAATCTATTGACATACTACAAGGACCCCAGAAATGATCTAACTTCTTTCTCTGTCTTAAGCGGAGGCATATCCCTGATGGCTTTAGCTTTATCGGGATCCATCTTAATTCATTTTTGACTGACCATATGTCTCAGTAGCTTTCCTGAAGTAACCCCAAATACGCACTTCTTTGGATTCGGGCAGAGATTATACTTTTTGATATAAGTCATGAATATGTCGAGAATAGCAGGGTGCTCTTCTCGGGTAGTAGACTTCACAATCATATCATCCACATATACCTCCACTTCCTTTGGATCATATCATGTAGGAGGGTAGTTATGGCATGCTAATAAGTGGCCCCTACATTCTTTAACCCAAACGGCATTACTTTATAACAATAGACCACTCATTCGGTAATGAATGCCATTTTGACCTTGTCGATGATATCTACCAGAATCTGATTATATCCCGAGAATCCATCCATGAATGAGTACATGGCTACCCTGGCAGCATCGCCAATTAGGACATCTATGTGAGGAAGTAGGAAATCATCCTTGGGTGTAGCTTTGTTAAGATCTCGGAGGTTAACACAAACTCGGACCCTACCATCTTTATTTAGAACCGGGACTATCTTAGACAACCAAGACGGATATTCCACAACTTCGACGAATTAAGCTTCATCAGCCTTGAAACCTCTGCTTTAACCTGATCATCCCATTCTGGTCTAAACTGATGGAGCTTTTACTTGACAGGTCTGAATTTAGGATCGGTTGGAATTTTATGCTCGACAATTTGACGATTGACCCCTGGCATATCCTCATACGACCAAGCAGAAGCGTTAACATGATCTTTAAGCACTTTTATTATCTCACTTTTTTCCTCGAGAGTTAAATTGTTGGAAATGGTCACCATTTTAGGATTATCATCAGTACTTAGGTTTATTTCACTTAAAGATGTATCGCTAATGCCAAAAATGTTATGCATATTGTTATGTGAATGCATGGATCCATCAGGAAAAAATCAAACAAGTAAGCAAAATGAGAGTCATTCATTGCATTAAAAGCCTTATAGGCAACATTGTTTGCATCAAAAACATTAGAAATGTTTAAAATTACATCATCTATATCATCCTCCTCCACAGGTGGAGGGGCTTCAGGAGTGGTTGCAATAATAGGAGGAGCATCCTTTGTAGTCATATTTAGAATGGCATCCAGGTCATGTTCCAGAGCAGCTTTTTAGACAATGGTGAGTGACGGTTCTTTAGATAGGTTGGCTTTCTCGGTGAGGGCCGTAGCGCGCTTCCTTACTAACCTATCATGGCATCCTCTTCCTCAGTTCTCTCACCCCTCATACCTTTCTTCATCAGAAATTCTATAGCCCTAGTCATGGTCACCACAACATCTTCAATCTTTAGATCACCAAGCACTTCACAGGTTCCCCCAAACTCATTCTCAGGATACATTTTACCCTTTCCCCTAGCCTTATCAGAAATAGCATTGACATATGCAACCAACTTAGTGGGTTCACGTTTAGCGGAGATAATCATGCAACCGGCCTCAATATCATATACATCCTTAAAGATCTCAAAGCCAGGCCACATTTTTGCATCATGCTTGACTGGTTCAGGGTCTCCCTTGTAAGGCCTCTTGCCTTGGACTTCATAAATGGTGACCATACGACAGTAACAGGAAGAAACACGGCGATAGGATTTTCTAGGCTTGTACCCCAACCCAGCCTAGCAGGCCAACACTTTTGGCTTTAGAGCCTCGATAATTCCCTTTTCTTACATCCCCTGCCCTTACCAGGCTTATACCCAGATTTCTTCATTAGCTTTCCCATACCGGCGTAGAGATAACTGTGCCAAATGGGAGGTGGCTTTTCGGTCTTATTAATCATAGCAATATAAAGACCTTCTTCTAATTTAGCCTTGGCTTCCATAACAGCCATGACAGAAATGGGATTGGCCTTGATGGTAACCAGTTTATCCTTATGAATGAGCTTGATTTTCTGGTGGAGAGTGGAGGGAACTGCACCTAAGGAGTGGAGCCACAGCCGGTCGAGCAACAGGGAGTAAGTAAGAGGAATGTCAAGTATAGTGAAGCACACATTGCTTGTAACACCTTTCATAGTGACTTCCACCTCAAAGGCCCCAATTACACTACATTTTGAATCATAGTAAGCCCTAATATCAGTACTGGACTTCTCAAGCATTTCCTCCGATAGTCCTAGGTGAGGAACGACTTTTAGAGGGCATACATTCAAGATGGATCCATCGTCCATCATAATATAAGGGATAACCCTGGCGAGGATCTGAATGTAGATGAATAAGGCCTAGTTCTGATCCTTACCTTCAAGTGGGAGATCGAAATGGTCAAACACAATCTGAGGCCCCTTCCTTAGGGGAATGCCTTTTCTGACCATGGCACACATCTTAATGACTGAAGTGGTCGGATTAGCTTCTAAATTGAGGAGATGCTTAATTAATCCCCTGTAGTGCCCATCGGAGTCTATTACCAGCTACCAGATACTGTACCAAGCTTGCATGTTTTTCAGCTGAGTAATGAGAGGATCAAACTTGAGACTGGTAGGAACAGGTGGAGGTGGAGAAGGAGGCCTTGTAGTAGTTCCTACCCTATTAGGGATCGGTTCCTTATTCAAGTGGAGGTATCGTTCTTCAGGCTAATACACATGGCCACTTTGAGTAATGATGAGAACATTATTGAGCAAGACACTCTTGGTGGCTCATTTTTCAAACATATACTACTGTTCCTCAGAGTCTGAATTTGGGTTCTGTAACTCATACCCATCCAAGTTGAAAAGTTCAATCTAATTAAGCTTGAATAATCCCTTTGGCTTCTCATTGATGGGCGAATCAACCCTGAATCGCTCAGTATTTATGGCCTTGGCTACCTCGACTACTCCCTCATCTTCATTGGAATAGTCTTCCTTTGAAACAAAGGAATCTACGCTGAATAGCAGCTTTTTCTCAACTTTCATCCTCTTAGCCACAAATGGCTGAGTTCTGCAGCTTTCTTGCTTAGGCAAATTCGGGCCGACATCCACACCCTAAACCGAATTGACTCCCGAATTACCTTGACTAATGAGATTAAACACTGAGTTGGATGGGAGATCAGACCCGATAACCTGAATAGAATTACTGCTACCCAGACCCTGGATTACTAGCTCAAAGATTGTGGCTTCAAATAAACCAGACTGGATCATTCCTACCTTATTCCTGAAATTAGGCAAAGGGTTATTAATGGTGCTTGAAGTTTTATCAAGCTCAAAAATCTTTACTTCACTAACCAGACGCTAAATAGCCGATAGCAGGGCTTTGCAATTGTTAGTTTGGTGTCCCACTTGACTGTGGTAATTATAGAAATTCTTTTTACCTTTGGGTTTGGGCGGTTTGTATTCTTGAAGGGACTAGATAAAACTTGCTTCCCTTAAATGCTGAAAGATAACCTAAAGAGGCAACTTGTGTGGATTAACCGAAAAAAAAAGAAGGGCGAGGAGGCTGAACTATAGCAACTGCTAGTGGAGCTGGGGCGATTGTCAGAGGTATAGTAGGGGCTTGGGAAATTTCCTGAACTACTGTCGGGGCTTTAGGTTTAGCAGGTGCTGGAGCCAAGGGCTGAGCATCATTTTTCTTTCTGAACCACAACTTTCTCGCTTTTTTGGCTTTTGCGTGCCCTGCCTCGCGCTCAATTTTCTCAGCTTTTTCGAAAACAACCTTATAAGAAAGGAATGAATCAGTAGCCATCTCTTTACAGAATAGGGGGAGAGATCCCTTTAGGAGTTTCACAATCATCTCCTTGAGACTTAGCTTAGATTTCATCAAAACTTGGGTTGACATCCACCAGTTAAAATACTGCTTAAAGGTTTCATTAGGCATTTGGCGAACTCCCTCGAGATGTTGGAGGGTTGTTTCCATCATAGTATTAAAACCATAATGCACTTTCAGAGCCTAAGAAAGAAGTTTCCAGTTAGTGATAATATGCTGCTGTAAAGTATGATACCATTCAAGAGCAAAGTCCCAAAGGGAACAAGGAAACATTTCAGCCAGCACTTTATCACTTAATTTCTTTACACGCATAATTCTTTCATACATTATAATGTGGGAAGCAGGTGCACCAGAACCATTATAATGAGCCATATTTAGCATAGTAAAATTATCAAGGACCCAATCTTCATTTCTTTTAGGTTCTTTGGAGGCTATCAGACATTTGATGTAGTCTTGGATTTTCGGTATCATGCTAGGAGGCTACATGACCTAGCCATTAATCGGATGAGAG
Organism: Euphorbia pulcherrima; assembly: GCA_947683365.1. NCBI lineage: Eukaryota > Viridiplantae > Streptophyta > Magnoliopsida > Malpighiales > Euphorbiaceae > Euphorbia > Euphorbia pulcherrima. The sequence continues at coordinate 32,371,149 of CANTUS010000015.1, read as the reverse complement.
AGAGCTGCGGCCTAGGGTGTCATGCCTAAAGAATGCGTAACTTGGTTATTGAGCTGAGAGGCCATCATTTAGCAAATAAAAGCAGCTATTGTAGGTGTCAAGCCCAGAGGATGCATGACCTGGTCATTGACTAGAGGCGATGGTGCAGTACAAGAGACCATCTGTCTGCTGAAAGGGTTCTGAGGGTAGGTAGTACCCTTGGGAGTTATAATGAACTGAAAGGGAGTAAAGCATGGCGGTTGGATTAACCCACTAGAACAAGTTGAAAACTGATGAGTAAACACTAGAGGAACCGAGCTTTAAGCAAAATGTCTCGGGTTGAAAGGAACAATCGATGGAGTAGTTGAGGTTGGCATAAAAGCAGAGGTTTGCCTAAACTAAAATGGGCTCACTATAGGCTGAGTTGAAGAAACTGGGTTAAAAAGGGGTGCAAAGGGTCTTGTCCCTATCGGACCGGCCAACATCTGCGCTAAACCATTATTTCGGACTTAGAGACCCGATCAAAATTCCTATCTTCGAGGGCTTGCTTAATAGTCGCTTGGACAGTGTTTTGGATGGAAGCTTGAAATGCATCCAAATTTATGAACTGCACCATAGCACTGGCAAAATCAAAACCAGGAGGGTGGTGAGATGCTCCCCCTGAGCTGGGAGTTGCCATCATTTCTCGAAAGAGACATGGCTGACTGAAAGAAATCTTGACTTGACTGAACTTGATCTGAATCTGACTCCCCGTTGGAATCAGTATACGGAACTCCCTTAACTTCCATGGTGACAATCGGAGTGAGAGAACGACGAATCAGATGGTGACCTAGCCTTTTCCAAACTGGGGTGCAACGATAATTTTGCCTCCTCCTAGCTGAAATGGTACAGAACGGATCAGAGCATGCATGGATTGTGTGATGCCATGGATGGGATGAATGGTCTTTATTTAATAATCAAAGCATGGCATGTATGGCTGCACGTAGATGTGGTTAGCGATGATGTGGCAACTTATCCCTCTAACATCTGTGGGACGTTCGTACTCGTCATCACGCATAGTGATATGCCGTGACTTAATGAGGGTACAAAAGAAGTCCTACGGATGTTACTAAACCTCTTCCATGAATGGAAATTGGTAAGGGTAAGTTGAATTTAGACTTTTGGAGCCTATGCATGGGTGATGCATGAGCACATAGCATATAGCACATGAAGCGACCCTCTTCCAACCTTATGACTCCCGCATAACGCCTCTTTGGAAGGATGGAGTTTGGCCTCTTCACCGGTAATGGCGAAAGAAGTGCATCCCAATTATTTTCATTATTCTAGTAGTCCTAAAGGATTAAAGTGTTAAGGTTTATTCTAGCATGGTTTTGGTATAGGGTTGTTGATGTATAAGGTTCTCATTTACCTTGATTCCACGTTACTCAACCACTCCCCAAATAGGTGTGATCGTAGGAGTTTAGGTGTTGGCTAAAATGAGTGATCCACTCGCTAGGCATCCTTACATCTAAACATGGCATGAGTGATACTTTAACAAGCTTCTCGGGTAAAATGGGGCACCTAAAAATTACCAATCTATCTACACGCGTAAGGATAAAACGTCATGAAAAAGAATGAAGTTTTAATTTGGCCAGTGATCTCAATACATCATTACAATCCTTTAAACTCATTGAAAATTTTAAGTTCAAGTTTAAAGAGATAAATCCCCAGCAGAGTCACCACTGTGAGCGAACGACCTTTTTCCCACCTGCGAGGACCGCTTGAGATGTGTAGCATGGGGGGTGGAAAAATAATAAACGCTGTGAAGCAAGCCAAGGATTTGATCATTTATTTTAGTGTGATAAAAGCACTGATGTCGATGTTGATATTTAAGTCCAATTCGTGTGTTAAAGGATACGAGATCAAAATCCCATACTTAAAATAGAGTCGCCTCCCGATTTAGCTCATCCGAGAAATTTCGGTAAGATTTTCCCACCGGGTGGTAGACCTTACCTTAAGTAGAGATTCTGAGTTCAGATTATGATATCTATTTTACATTAGGCCAAGTTAAAATATTTCATTCTTTATTAATCGGTTTTAGTCCATCCTATTTATTTATATTTTCGGTTTATATGTTGTTTTCGCGTTTATCAAGCATTCAAAGAGGTAAATAAATAATAATTACAATTATCCAAAAATAAATGCGAAAAAAAATAAAATAATAGTTACATGGCTTTCCAAATCCTATACATTTTTCTATACGATAAATAAAATACCCGAAGGCCTAGCATTGATCTATCCTAAATCTACCTACACAAAACAGTTAGCACAAATACGACATGTTGTACGGGCTATTTAACATAACATGCATAGTTAGTACACAAAACAAGACTCGAGTTAATGTGAACATGGCATATTTCATTTACAATTTGTGGAGCCCGGTTGGATGGCTAAAAATGGGATTTAATTAGTGTTTATGGGAATATTCCATTATATCCATATTTTAGACTCGATTGTTGTTTTAACCGGATTATTAGTGAAAATGCCACACAGTATGGGGTGGGGTCTATTTTCAGAAGGTTGTGGACCTTCATCATTGCACTACATATACTAGCTTCCGAAATTTAAACTAGGCCGAAAAATGAACGAAATAAAACTGTTGTCCAGAAAGTCATGCCACCGATGACATAGCTGAGGTCATTGGCGGCATGGATGATGCCGCCAACAACCTCAGCCATGTCATCGGTTACAAAGGTAGGTTACATGATTTTCCAAATACCATAAAGAAAGGGTCCTACTATGGGCAAGTGAGGCCACTGGCGGTATCAACGATGCTGCTGGCGGCTTGGTTGATACCACTAGCGGCTTTAAATGCCTCCGGCGGCTTCAGTTTCTTGAAGCAGCTTTTTTGGCCGGTAAGCAACCAAAAACCTAAAACTAAGCACAAACAGTAAACAAAGCACGATAAAAAAAATGTAAGCCAAAGAGCTATGAGACTCAGAATTTTTACCTCGGGGTCGTGAATCCACCTCTTTGTGATCCGTATGACACCTCCAGGGAGCTCAAATGATGTTTTTGGGAAATAAGGGGTGATTTAGGCTCTAAATCCGAATTTTAGTGATTTCTAGACCTAAAATGCACCTAAATATCAGAGAGTTCAATAGAGAAAAACCAAGAAAAGATGAGTTGAATCTTCTTTTCTTGTCTTTTCTAAACATTATCCCACTAATTCTAGCTAAAAGCTCAAAATTTGCTTGAAATTTTGAGTAGTGGAAGATTGGAACCATTGAAATGGCTGGAGAAATTTGTTTATATAGGCTGAAATCCGTTGGAAATTGCCTTTGATCAGTTATTCGTCGGATATCGAGCGAAAAGTGCACATAGTTGTCTGCAGAGAAAATGATACCGCCGGCGGCATGGATGATACCGCCAGCGGTATCAGCGAGGTCGTCGGTGACCTCGCTCCTCTGTTAGGTCTGAAAAGTTACACAATTCTTGCCCGAAATCGGGGAAAAGGAGAGGAAATCCGGAAAAAATTAACAATGATAGAAAAACTCAGATATTGGACGTATTTTTTTATTTTTCATGGGTATTTTGGACTAAATTATTTTTTTGGGTGCAAATCATCGGTTTGAGCTACCACCGGACGCGTTATCGGACATGCTAAACTGATTTTTTTCGAAAATAAAATTTGTAAAGAATTTTATATTGGTAATTAAAATTCCTTTTAGAATTTTTATCATAAGGAATAAAATCGGGTATACGTCATCATTGTCTCACGAGAGGGACTATAAAATCCCATGCTCATAAGTTCTTATAAGAATTGAGAAGTACAATCTCCGTTTGAATCTGAAGAAGTGTGTTTTTGGGGTGATGTATGGCAGGCTTCTAGGTCAATTTGTCAGCCAGAGAGGAATCGAGGCCTAAATCCAAGAGGGAAGTCAGGTCATTTCTTGGATTGCTTTAGTATGTGAGCCAGTTTATTGCTAAGTTGACAACAGTGTGCTACCCAATCTTTAAGTTGTTGAGAAAGAAGCAACAATAGAATGGGATGAACAGTGCTAAATAGCTTTTGATAGGATAAAAGCTTACCTCGTAGGCCCCCCGATCCTGAAACCCCTGATGCCTGGTAAACCCCTTATTCTCTATTTAGCCATAGAGGAGTCATCTGTTAGCTCAATGTTAGTTCAGGGATAAGATGATAAGAACAAGCATGCTATCTACTACTTGAGTAAGAAGTTGTTGGAGTATGAGACCCGATACAGAGCTGTGGAGGAAACATGCACTGCAATGGTATGGTAGCCTAAGAAATTGAGGCATTATTTCCAGTCATACAGAATTTAAGCAGTTGCTAAGGTAGATCCAATGAAGTACCTTTGTCGATCCCCTATATTTGTAGGGAAACTATCTCGTCGGCTTATTTTACAATCGGAGTTCAATATTGAGTATGTTACAAAGAAAGTAATCAAAGGGAGAGTAGTGGGTGAATGCGTGGGAAACCAACCTATAGAATTTGATTATGTGGAGAATCTGGATTTTCCCGATGAGCAGTTAGCAACAGTGGAAGTAGAGAAGGCCGAATGGATTAGAATTTTGACGGGGCTGTGAATCGAAGGGGTGATGGTCCTGGGGTGATTATCATTACGCCTCAAGGTAAGGTTATCCTATTAAGTAAATGCCTGAAGTTCCCGATCACCAATAATGGAGTCGAATACAAAGCTTGTCTCTTTGGTCTTGACACCCTATTGAAAAAAGGGGCAAAGGAAGTAAGGTTAATTGGGGATTCTGTGCTAGTGATCAAGCATGTTATAGGGGAGTGGGAAGTCAAAGAAGAGTCACTCAGGCCATATGTGGAGGCAGTTTGGGATTTATCAATACAGTTTAGTAAGTGCTTCTTTCAACATATACCACGAGATAAGAATTAGATGGCTGACCCACTAGCCACCCTGGCATCTATGTAGGAAGGAGAGATAACCCAACCTATCCGCCCTTTGGTAATGGAAAGCTCACGTTCCCCGTTTCATGGGAAATTTCAAGTTATGACCGTCAAGGAGTAAAAGGCTTGCTAGTATGATGACATCAAGAAGTTCCTGAGAGAGGGAAGATGATCCGAAGGATTATATAGTTTAGATTGCATGACTCTTAAGAGGTTGACAATGCAATTCAGACTAGTAGATGAGGGCCTCTTTAAGAGGAGAGTCGAAGGTTTATTATTGAGGTGTTTGATAGAAGAAGAGGCAGAAAAGGTAATGACCTAAGTGCACTCAGGGGATTTTGGACCGCACATGAATGGGATGGCTTTGGTCAGGAAAATTCAGAGAATGAGGTAATTTTGGACCATGATGAATGTCAACTCCAACAATAAGGTTAGGAAATGTCATGAATTCCAGATTTATGGGGATATACAACATTTACCCCCAACCAAACTTCACAATTTGTCTACTCCTTGGCCTTTCTCTGTGTGGGGGATAGATATAATTGGCAAAATTTGGCCATCGTCTACCAATGGGCACTGATTCATCATAGTTGCAGTTGATTATTTTTCAAAGTAGGTAGAGGCCAAATCCTACACCAGTATCACCGCTAAGAAGATGGCCAAATTCATAGAGAGGCATATTTTTGCTTGATACGAGATTCTGCACCATATGGTTTCCAACAATGGGGTACAGTTTCAAGGAGCTATGGCTGAGTTGTTAGAAAAGTTCAACATCGAGTATCATATGTCTTCCCATACAGACCGCAGGCCAATGGGGCAGTTGAAGCTACCAACAAGTCGATCAAGAGAATCCTATCTAAGATAGTATCTACCTATTGATGCTGGGCCGATAAACTTCCATTCGCAATTTGGGGGGTACAGATCCAGTGTGAGAACTCTCACATATCAAACACCTTTCTTTTTGGTATATGGAATGGAAGTTGTATTTGCTATCAAAACCAAATTAAGATCTCTAAGAGTGGTACTCTAAGTATAGTTGAAAGAGACAGATTGGGAAAAGGCTAGGTATGAACAGCTGAATGCGATAGATGAGAAATGACTCAAGGCACTTGAACACCTATAAATGTACCAGTAGCACATGGCTCGAGCCTACAACAACAGGGTCAGATACCCAAAGCAACCTCTCAAAGCGAGTGATCTAGTTCTTAAGAAACTACTCCAAGTCAATGATAGGGGCAAATTCAGGCCTAATTGGGAAGGACCATTTGTAATTAAGAAAGTCCTTGGCAAGGGAGGAATCAAGCCCATGGACATGGTGGAATGATTTCGTGAATCCAGTAAATCAGGCCAGGCTTAAGCATTAGCATGTCTAGGTTAAAAGAGATAATCACAGAGCAGCACAACGAATAAAAGAGAAATAAATAATAAATCACCCAATGAGTGGTCCTCTACTACTCAGGCAAAAATTAGGGTGCAACCCGCTGATTGGTAACCTACAAATTGGTCAAGAAAAATTAGGGTACCCCAACGCAAATAAAGCCCGCTAAGTTGAAAACCCAAAAAGGGCAGCTTAGGAAAAGGTTAGGACATTGAGACAAAAATGTCAGTTGCTTTCTAGAAAATCTGTAAAAGGATCAATAGGCAGTAGGGGTTAACCATTGGAAATTGTTACCATTGCCTATGTACTCAAATTAATTTCATCAACGAACATGTTATCATTTGCTAAGAATCTTGGTCTTATGAATGGATGCATGTCTTTAGGTTAAATAATCGCAAGTATGTGAACATAAATTTTTTCTCTACTTAATTTTGTGCTCTTTGTTGTCATCTTTAGTGCTTGTATATTATCTAACAAAAGATAAAAACACCGATAAGCAACAAAAGAAATTGCCCTTATGCAAAAGTCAAGAAAAGTCTGCTGGATTGAAAACCCGAAAGGGCGGTCCTGGAAAAAGTTAAGACAAAGGAAAAAGAAAGAAAGAGTGCGATGGGTTGAGCCGCCAAGGACAATTTAGGAAAAAGTTAGGACAAAAGAAATGGAAATGAACATAAATGTTTGATAGGTCATCTCACACTGAATGGCCTACGAAAAAATTAGAACTCAATTCAAAAGCGCCAGTTTGTTATTACACTTGCTTTTATGTGTCAAAACATCATTTGTAATTCTAATGTTCCACAGTTGGGATCCCTTGAACTCAGCTTTCCCACTGTGAAGTCACACGATAGCATGTGTCCCCAGAAGTGCTAGTTCCAATCGACCAACCTTCATAATATTTGTCAATCTAAATTGTGTCAGTTCATCGCAATCAGGAACTTAGAGTGTTCAACAGTTAACTCACTTACTCATGGTATGCTTTAACCGAGCATCTTTGTTAGTTATGCTAAGGGGCAACGTCTGTCTGCAAACATGGATATTCAGTGGGTTTAGTACAAAAAACAAAAATTCAACATGCATAAACTAAAGTAGTTTGTAAAAAGCATCCAAGTTTACATCAAAATGAGCCATGTAGGGGCAAAAATGTCAAATATCCAGAAAGAAAATGAAAGCAATCCTAGTCTAAGCTGCAGGGGGATCCTGTCCCTGGGGTACATCTTGAGTCTCATCTTGAGTGTTCGCCAATAGGTCCGCCAGGTCAATCATCATATAATTCGCACCCCTGTTAGTATTTGTAGCCGAGAAGTCAGGGACCCTGATCTCTAACCTCGCTGCAGCACCCTCACCTTGACTTATTGCTCCACCTCATGTTTGACTCCAACCTCCTGAGCCACCACCGGAGCTAATTAATATGTAGACCAGTCATCCTCAAAGAGAGAATTGGATGGCTCAATTATCTGCCTATCCTCAGTCATCCGAGGTAGCTATCCCCACAACACTTCTGCCTCAGCTCTCACTCACATAGTCTCCACTCTAGCTCTCTATAGATCCTCCTCTAATTCCCTAACCCAATCAGCTTTAGCAGTGGCCACTTGCAGCTGCTCCTCTAGGAGCCTAGCCCACTCCTCAGAAGCATCCAAGTCCTGGGTAGCCTTGTTGCGCTCCATGGCCAATAAAGTCTGCATGAAAATCATAAGATTGGTACACATATGTAAATGTTATGGCATGCATCATGCATAGTTTTCTAAATTTTGCAGGTAATGAAAACTCACTAAGGCTAGTGCATCTTAAGCTAGAAGTAAGTCTTGGATAGAGAAGACACCCCTAGTAATCCCCTCTGCCTCAGCCACAGTCACCTGAAAGAGAAAATCATATCACAACCAGACATTCCTGGCAGTTATCATAAGAACAAGTATGTAGCTGGAAATTCCTTACATGAGTAGAGCTAGATGGAGTGAAGCGAACAATATGGATCAACTCCTTGAGCTCCCTAACAGCTCCCTTCCCCGAATGGTCTAGGAGTTGGAAGGAAGTGTCCAGGTCCATTCGCAGGACCCCCCTCTCACACCCCCTAAAGCTCGAGACCACTTCGTCAGCGGCTCTAGGTCAGTAGGGGCAACAGCATCATGCCTCTTCCATGTGGAGACGGGAGGCTACAATGACTAACAGTTACACTTAGGTTGATAGTCAATTTTAGAAAGTAACAGAGGAATTCAGAAAGCCTGAATTAAGATAATACCTGAGAGGAAGGGGTAGCAGACCTAACTAGTCCCTTGCTACTTCGCACCACTAAGGGACACCCACAGTCAACCCTCTATCCATCTTCACAGTCAACATCATCACCATCACCATCACTATCATTGTCACCCTAGTGGAACTCCAGGGGGTGGTCATCATAGTGGATCATCTCGCAGGGGGAAGAAGCAAAGAGTCAATGAACGCATCATAGGAACCCTCCATCAACATCACTTGGGGCCCCTCGCCCAATAAATATAGTCCCTAGTCCATCCCTGGCATCAAATATGGCCAATAGACCCCCACAAGAATTGGGAAAGGGATCGGCCTCTCTACCACTATGCTCGTCTACCAGCCATGAATCCTCTCACCGAAGTACCACTCGAAGGAGATTGGTGACTCAAGGAAAAAGCAAAGGTCATCCACACCCGCTAGCATCTGCTCAATGTCATCATGTATGACCATTACCTCCCATAGGCCCTGAATGACCTATAAATAGTAAAGACACTGTCAGTATCCTAACTTTGTAAATACAGTTTCCACTAATGGTTTGTTGAAACATAAAGTATAGATTTAGTGCAAGAAAAGTTTACCCAACTAGGGCGCAGCTGGCGGAGGAACTCCCTGTACTCCATGATATTCCCAGCCTTTTGCTGCCATGGTCCTATCCACCTTAAAATGATGTGGGGAGTCTCAAGCTATCCAGGCAAACCAGGCCTAGGGACAAACCAATCCTTAAAAGCCCAAATCTACAAGATGTGTCAAAGTTAGTTGTGAAAGCAGTTCAAATAAAGGATTAAAACACAAAGCATAAAGTTCAAGGATTACCAGAAGGACCAGGTGGCAAATCTTGAGCTCAGACTGCTGGCCTAGAACACCAATATCCGGACCGTAGTACAGCTATGCCAGGAGGGCCTAGTACCAATTCTTGCTTTGCATGACAGCAAGGTCCTCAATAGCTGACAGTAACCCATAATTAAGGCAGCTGGAGTGGACAGGGAAGACAACAGTGGTTAGGAAGGTCAGCAAAAAGGACCAAGCATACTGATCCCTCCTCCCCTCAGGTATGGGGACCGATTGCCCAATCCAGTAATCTTGAAGCTCTCCATACTTGAGCTTATCCGTACCTCTAGGATAGAGCCCAAGCAGTCTCTCCACATAGGCCTTCACCTCAGTCTGAAAATGCCAGTGGTCGGTATAAACATCAAAATGGATGATGTCCCTTCTCCAGCTCAACCTCGTCAATACACACATGTCAGAGGGAGTCACTGTAACCTACCTAATTGGAAGATGGAAAGTATGGGTCGTCTCTGACCACCTCTTTGCAAGAGCTGAGATAGCACCCAGAGCTAGCATCTTCAAAGCCTAAGGGATGGCCCTAATAATGTCGGTGAACTAGAATGAGTCAATACGGGCTATTGCTCGGTGTCCCTGCAGTACAAATCTCCTTATACCACTTTCTATAGAAGCTCAGGGCTCCTATAGTCTTTATACTGGAACTGCAATAAAAAAACACAGTTTAATATGGTTAGAATGCAAATGTGCAGTCAAAAACAAGAAAACTAGCAGAGTTTGAAGTTTTGGGCATTCTGTCCCAAACGAAGGCACTCATACGGGTCCCACTCAACCCGTACGGGTTCCATACAAGCACCCATACCAAAAGCGAGATCTATATGGGTCCCCCCTCACCCCTACAGGTCCCTTGTGAGCAGTGGCCTCACCCAAATTTCCTAAATAATCCAAAATTTGACCAAATCCAATCAAAGCTCATCAAAACTTATCCTAAAAGCATCCTAGGCTAAAGTTACATGCATTATGCTCTATTACAAATCCTAAAATGCCCTAAATCATGCAAAAATCAAAGAAATTCAAAAACCACAAAAAAGAAAAAAAATTAAAAATTGAGTGATTTACCTGGAGTTTTGAAGCATGAGTAGTAGGAGATGGAATCAGTGGCACCTCATAGGTAGAGGTAAGGTCCAGGAAAGAATCCCCCTTGCTATAAGCATAATTGAAAGAAACCAGGCATTCCCAGAACTCCAAATCACATACCCGAGGAAAATCTTTGCATTTCAAGGAGAAACGACCGGCTTTCAGGACCTTTTTATACATCTTTGAGAAATTTTTGTTCGAAATTGCCAGAAATCAGAGTTTGGGAAGAGTTTGATGCAAAGCAGGAAGTGGAGGAGTTTGCTGTTATTTAAAAGATCTCGACCTAGACCCATACGGATCCCACTCCACCGGTACGAGTCCTACCTTCATAAACCACACCCGTATGGGTCCCCTTTTCCACTAAAGGGTACTTTTTGAACTAGGTTTGAGTTTTATGAAGCAACAGTGGCACATCGAGTCCAACTAGGGGCCAACCCCAACTCTCTCAAACCCTTATTTCAGTTTAATGAGTGGCGAAACCCCTAGCTTACCTTAATCCTTGATTGAAGAGGCAAAAATTTTTGTTTTCACAAAATCAATTAAGAATCAAGGTAAGCCATTTCAAAACATTTACAAACATGGACAATTTTCATGTGCTGGTTCGCCCAAGCACAGGAGATTTCCCCAACAAGATAAGAATTTCCCAGGCATAATCTAAGGAAAAATTCCCCAGTAGCGGAACCAGTCAAGAGACATCCACCCATCATCAAGTACCCTTGGGGAATCCCCCTATCATCAAGTACCCTAAGGGCACCCATCCTAGGGGGGCACTCCCCAGCAGTGGAACCAGTCAAGGGGTATCCCCATGAGAGGCGCCCTTTAAGGGGCATTCCAACCTGAAATAATTGGGCCAAAGCCAACATTTCTCAGACTCAGTTTGCAATTCATTCGAGGACCAATCCCTACCTGCATATCTACATTCTTGATTGCAAGGTAAAAAATTTTGCTTTCCACAAAGTCAATCAAGAATTAAGATATGTCATTCCAGACAGTAACTAATGCAATGTTTTTTTAATTATTGATAGGTAACTCAGAATCCCCAGCAAGAGAGTCATCCACCTTAGGAAAAGGATACACCATCAGTCAGGAGAGTCATCCGCCTTAAGAAATGGATACAAGCAGAAGTCATCCGCCTTAGGAAAGGGATACGCCAACATCAGATAGGAGAATCATCCACCTTAGGAAAGGGATACACATAGTGGAAGAAAGTCATTTGCATTAAGAAAGGGATACACCAGCAGGAGAGTCATCCACCTTAGAAAAGGGATACATCATCACCAATAGGACAGTCATCTGCCTTAGGAAAGGGGTACAAGGAGAAATCATCCGCCTTAGAAAAGGGATACACACAACAAAGCAAAAAAGTCATCCATCTTAGGAAATGGATACATTATCAGGAGGAGAGGCATTCGCCTTAAGAAAGGGATGCACACAACAAAGGATGCACCTTCCCCATTGAAGTTTCTAGGGATGCGCTATCAACCAGCATTAGAAGGAAAGTCATCTGCCTTAAGAAAGGGATACAACCCAATAGGAGAGTCATCCACCTTATGGAAGGGATATGCCAACGGCAGGAGAGGAGTTTGCCTCAGGAAAGGAACCCACCCATATCATAACCTTAGGTATGATTCTTAAACCCTTGCTTATATTGTGAGATCATACAGATCAATATCTACAGTGATCCTACGAGGGGCAGCACTAGATTTTAATAGTCCTTCTCACAAAATGATGATGAGAGGTAGATAACACAATCTTTTATAGCTGTTATCCATTATAGGTGTTCCTACTGCACCAGAGATGAGTTTTAACCAGATTTGGAGAGCTAGCTTGCCCTTAATGGCCCGTACGGGTCACACCTGGTGGTACGGGTCCATCGATTGACCCATATGGGTCAAACCCCCACACGCCTAGGAGGGAACCATATGGGTCCCACCTAGACCCATAAGAGTTCCACCCCACCCATCCGGGTCCTATACGTGCCCAAATAGTCAGTATGGATGGTATCATGCCTTTTCCAGAGAAAATCAGTCATGAATGTAATTTATTGCATTCAGACCCGATTTTCTCCTGTAAATAGAGGCTTTTTGCCTTATTTTTTAAGGGGAGCTAATTAGAAAAGAAGTTAGATACTATAGTTTATGATTTTTCAGCCATTTTAGAAGTATTAGCAAGGGTATACTTGAGGTATATGAGGTATAAAATAGGGAGAAAACCCATTACTTAAGGTTTTGTCCACATTTTATTTATTCCTAGCTTCATTTATTAGGAGTTGGAGGAGGTTTTGTTCACACAAACACTCACCTAAATAGTCTTAAATCCATCATTTCATCAGCTACTTTGGCTAGACTCTCTCTCGGTAGAGGGATCCCTTCAAAGTGGATTCACGGCATAAAGGTACACTCCTGAGTTTTAACGAGACTCACACTCTATTTATTTTAGTGTCATTTTCATTCATTTAATTTAATTTATCCTTTGATCTTGTTTTGCATCTGGTCTTGACCCATATGGGACTTCATGGTACCTTTATGTCCTTAGGGATATTGAATTGGTGCGCCGTACCTATATGGAAGGAAATCCCATGTTATTTTGTCCTTCTCCATAAATCTGCTCTTTTTTTTAATAAAATGGAGTTCGGTTTGGGTCTAGATAGGACCCATATGGGTCCTCCATACTGGTACGGGTCCCACCAGTAGCTGTACGGGTCCCACCCCACCAGTACGGTACTGGCCCCTGGGCAGAATCCCAATTTCTCAATTAATCTGTAAAATGAACCAACATCACCAATTGCCATGCCATCATTTTCACTAATAATTTGGTAAATCAAGCCACAAAAAGTTAAAATGAGTTTTCATAACAAAATACGTTGAAGACCCATTATTTCTTTTTTATCCTAGAAGTCATCCGGGCACTATCGATCGCAAAAACGCCATGCGAACATAATCACTTTTTTACTAATAAAATGATGACTTATGACGTGCTGTAAATTGTGCTAATTTTTGTAGATGCAGGCGAATTTATTTATGTTTGTTTTATAACATAGAACAAATGTATAGGTTCCCTTGCAATTCCCCCATTTTCCCCCGGTTGTATTTTTATTTCCCCTTTTATTACTTATGCTTCATTGTGCATTGTTGAACGCATGAACCGAGTGTAAAAGAGTGTAGAAAAATAGGATTTCAGTAATGATTCCCCAAATGATGAAAAGAAAATAGTTTTACACGGCAAATGTAATTTTGAATAAACTAAATGAGAAATAAGTGACTCATTAGTAACCCGAATCTCTGATCCAAAAGGTATGAGTCTCCCGCCTAATGGGAACCGTACAAAAACTCTTTCCCAAGTAGACAACTTAGGTGTCGACTCTATCATTTGTATCAAGATTTAGGTCTCGATTCTTTTATTCATTAAAATTGGTTAAAATGTGCAAACTTGAACTAAATGGTTCCATCACGCCTAAATTAACAAACCCCAGTGGACCCCGCCATAAGGTGCCAAGGGAGATCAACAAATCTTCAACCACCAAGAATTTATAATTGTCTAATCTGCACTATTGAGTTCTCTTATTAAGGGGGTGAAATCATTGCAAGTTAAGTTTCGAGCTTGGAGCCTGAGTTAGGTTCCGAGCAATCCAAGCAACTCAGTTCCATTTCTAGTCCGGACTCCTCTAAGATCGTCAAAATAGCTTCACCTTCCAATACCGAGGCCCTTGTATGAGAGACGAATGTTGCTTTCTTCAACTTCCTCAAGTCAAACTAGCCATGAAAGAGGCCACTAATAAGGGTTTGGGGAAGAATCCCGAGAAAGACCTTGAGAAAGAGCTCGAGAAAGATAATTAGAATGGTGGCCCTAAGACTAGTGGTGGATCTGCAAAAATCCATGATGTGCTTAATTAGTTGCTTTCTATGGTGGATGATACAAGCACGACCTTAGGTATAGATGGAGTTGAGCTATTACCACCCAATTTTAGCATGCATTCCCTTCCCCTTTACAAGAGAATCGGCCCGCCATTAGTTCATATGGAGAATTATGAGAATGTGATGAGAATGAAGGGATTTTCCAACAGTCAGCTAGCCAAGATGTTCTCGTGCACTCTAACTAGATCAGCATCCGAGTGGTTTACCACTCAACCAGATGATGTCCGCCGAGCTTGGGACAAGCTTTCCAAGTCCTTCAAAGAGCACTATAAGTTCAATTCCAAACTGAAAACCACCATTTAGAACTAGAAGCAAGTCAAGTAGAAAGAAGGAGAGACTTTTTGATTTTACTATAAGCGTTGGAAGTCCATTCAAGCCTTGTTGGGTAGTAAGCCCAGTTTTCCCGAGATGATTGTGATGATAGATTGTGCACTACCATGGTACTAAGATCAAATGGTCATAGATGAATATGAGAACTATACCATCTTTTGCAAGAAGACCGAGAAAATAGATAGATAAGCCGCTATGAAGAAACAAAGGGGCTCACCTGTAACCAACCATCCATTTTCAACTGCTTATAGGAAGCCCCCTGAAGTGTCCGAACTTACTCTCATTGCCCCCAAAGCCAAAGTAACCCAAGTGGCTGCTCCCATCACAGCTAATATAGCTGATCTCTAAACCCCTCAAGAAGATAAACATGGCATCTCTCCATAGGAGGACAATATCTATCTTTTCTCTTTACCAAGTTGAGGAAACTTAACTTATTTATCAATTTGGTGCCCTTTGTTCCCCCTAAGCATGGAGATTTATGCAATTTCTGTACTTACTATGTAGTTGTTGGTCACCATACTAATAACTGCAAGGCTCTCCTAGCCGCAATCAAGACCCTCATCAAGAATAAGAAGATCAAAGACTTGGCACCGAAGCCCAGTACCTATTAGACATGATGTATGCCCTAGAGGCAATTAGGGCGATATGTCTTATTTTTATTTGTATAAACAAAGTTATATTAATAAAAGCATTCTTTTGTTATATCAATGACTGTGAAAATACATTATGACTGGTTAAGAATATTCATTGATGTGTTTGCAAAATTCCATTACATAATCATAGCATGTATTGCAAGAACATAGTGAGACTATGTTGGTGAGAACTGGTTCGTTTGCAGTTATGATTTTGTCTAAATATCCCTAGTCATAGTATCATCAAGACTGGACATTGATGAATACTGATAGACTATCATGTGTCATCATACCTCTTAAATATGATTTAGAGTAGCATATCTCTAGTTGTAAAGGGTGGTACCTTAGTTTAATACATAAATGTATTCAGGGAAATACATTGGAGATCGCTATGAGACCACACTCGATAATCTATATTTTGTGTTGGTGTTTTAATCATCTCATTGCAATATCAATACAAATATCCTTATACCTGAGATACTAGTTATCTTGTTCAGATGTTGCTATACTTTGGATTATACCTATACATTCTATAGATTGGATGCTATGGATACTGACAGGTATAGTTGGTGTATCTCCATTGGTAACCTAAGTAGTCAAGATGGAATCTATCACTCCACTATACCAATATAAGGGAGATGTACCTTGGCCACTTATTAGAAGTGACACTCTCGTAAACCTCCAATTAGAGTATGAGTTGATATGATGGGATCCTGATCAACACATTAAATGGTTTAGTAGTGTACTTTGATAGCAAGACTAAATTACTAGGGTAGCTATTACAACTACTAGTGGACTAATACTTAAACCGAGTCTTAGAAACAAGATGGTACTTAATAGTTGATAGAGGAGTGAATTGTATTGATACTATTGTAGAATTGGGATTAAGTCACATGCATATGATGTTCTAAATATTGAGGGGCTATATGCCTTTGTTAGAGTGCCACTATGATCAATCAAAGTAATTAAAGTCCATAACGGTATGGAGCTCCAAGATGGTCAATTCCTAAAAGATTGAGCCTTGTTAAACTTTTGACAGCTCGATATTACAGGATCCTATAAGGTCACACACTTTGAGTTTGACTAAGCTATGTAAAGAATCATTAGACTAGGTCTAATCTAGAAGAGCAAGGAAATCTGGTTAGACCATAATATATTGGTTAGACCAATATTCATTGGTTGGACCTATGAAGTTGTTAAATAATAAGGATGATAAAATAAATAAAGGGATTAAGAACTAAAAGACAACAAACTTAAAGAATAGTGGGTATTGCTTGAACTAGTGCAAGTGGATTGGTGAGAAAATTGCTGGAAAATTTTAGATTTGATATGTGTGTCAGCCAAGGCAGTGTTGTGTGTGAACAACACTACTCAAGGCCCGAATTGGGGCCTTAAGGATAGTGGGCTGCAATGCGCAACCCACTATGCACAAGAGTACAGCCTGTTGGGCTGCGCTGGTGTGCGACCCAACTAGCACGCTCTGCCCTGTGCAGCTTGTTGGGCGGCTTAAATGCGCGGCCCAATAAGCTAGCATATGGCATTGTGCAGCATATCCCATGAGGGTTATGCTGCTGTGGGCTATAGGCCTGTTCAGGTAGCCTGAACTGCTGGCCATTATGCTAGCAGTAGTAGATAAGGATGGGGAGTTTGCCCTCCAAGCAAACTCCCCATTATAGTTTGGTTCTAACTCTATTAGGTGATTAAAATACCTAATTGCCCTTTTTAGTTTATTTCTAATTGGTTGAGGTTAGGGACTTCATTGTGCTTTGAATAATTCCTAACCACTAGAAATAGAATCCTCTTCCTTCATTATTTTTTGTCCTGAATTTTATAATCCCTCTCTTGCACTCTTATTCTCTTAGTTGTTCTAATTCCTAAAAGTAATCTGTCAAAAGACATATTTACTTAGAATATAAAACTAAGGGAATTTCTTCTAGAATAAACTCTGGTTATTTATCGGTTCTTCCTTTCTAGAAGGTTTTGGTCGGTGGTGCTCGTGTGGACTATTTATAAAGGGCTTCTACTTTGGAGTCTGTGCATGTAGTTGAGGGGTCTTTCTACTGACTGTGGGATTCACGCTTCAACGGGTAAGTGGTTAAATTATTATTAGGTCCTTTTAATTATTGTTTATGACCTAGAATAATTTAAGTCTAGCACTATTATCAATCATGCCCTGCTTAAGAGATCTAGGGAACTGATTAAATTTTTGAATTTCCGCTACACCTGTTTACATGCGTGTGCACCTATTTAAATTTCTGCTTCAACAGGTAAGTGGTTAAATTTACTGCCTTGCCCCACATGCATGTAAAACAGGTGCAGCGAAAAGGGGGATGAGGCCATCTCCTCAATTACTAATGCTTATGCTAGGCTCATGAAGAAGTAGTTAGGCACTCAGTCTAATGCCACCAATGGTCCATTAGGAGAAGCCTTTACCAAGCTAGTGAAAGAATTGGTTAAAGAAGAAGAAAAGCTTATCGAGAGTCAAAAAAAAATCTCAGTGAAGACTTGTCTGCCATGCTCTTAGAAGATGCTCCCATAGTCGCTACTGTCTCCGCTATTCCCATGAAGAGGAAGAGGATGATGTTCTAGTTTCTATTCCTAGTCTTTATTATGGGAATAATAAGGCTTATGAAGCCAATTTGTCGATGAAATATAATAATTTTGCTTACTTGAGTGATGTCTCGCCTAGTGGCAACTTGCATTCTTTTGATCATATTCATAATGTGTTTAGCTTACATGATGCTTCTATGATTGAAATTAACATGAATACAACTGAAAACCCTAAAATGGTATATATTTCAAATGATTTGTCTCCCGTCAAGAAAAATGAAATCATAAAATTCGAAAAAAGCATGTGGTAGCATTCGCTTGGTCCTACGAAGACATGCCAGGAGTCGATCACGAGATAGCTGAAGTTCGAATTCCGACTGATACTAAGTTCAAGCATGTCAAGAAAAATCTTCTACACATGAGACCTGAGAGGGCCAAGAAAATGAAAGCCGAGGTCTCCAAGTTAATGAAAGCTAAGTTTATGGAAGTACTTGAATATCCAACTTGGGTCGCTAATATCGTTCCAGTAGCAAAGAAAGATGAAAGCGTCCGAGATTGTGTTGATTACCGAGATCTTAGCAAGGCCTCACCTAAAGATGATTTCCCACTACCTCACATCGACATTCTATTTGATAGGGCAGCTAAAGTAGCCATGTACTCATTTATGGATACATTTTCAGGCTACAATTAGATCCTGATGATGTCATCGATAAGATCAAGACAGCTTCCACCACCGAATGGGGTGTCTACTTTTACAAAGTCATGCCATTTAAGTTGAAGAATGCATGTGAGTAGATGACTTTTTATGTAACACAAAAGGCGAAAATTAAAGCGTTGTGAAGCGAGCCGGTGGATAGCCCTCGTTTAGAGGTGTGATAAAACCATTAGTTGAATGATATTCAAGTTGAATTTTAGTCCAATTTAATTGTTAAAAAGATACGAGATCAGAATCCCGTATTTAAGATAGAGTTGCCACCCGATTAAGCTCTATCGGGAATTTTAGGTACGATATTTCCACCAGGTTGTTAGACCGTACCTTAAGACAAAGATTTCGAGCCCGGATGATGTTACCTACTCTTCCTTACTAATCAAATCAAATAATTTATAATTTAATAAAAGTATCAATTCATTCTTATGCGATTTAAATCCCCTATCCATAAGCGGTAAATAAAGACGTTAAGAATAATTATTATAGTCATCCGAAATAAATAAAAAGCGAGAAAAATAAATAATTATTACAAGGCTTTACAAATCCTATACATTTTTCTAGTGCGAAGAAATAAACACCGAGAGACCGAAATTGGGTCTCAGCCGAACTTACCATAATCACCACAGCTCCAAATGTGACAAATTGCCACAAAATAAATCACAAATAATGCACAAATATATGTAGGCAGAACTTTATTTTTATTCGAGGTGAAAATGATTTATTATAAAATTTTAGAGTGAGAACATATTTTAAGGCGTTAAAAGGTTATTTAATCAATTAAATAATTATTAAATCAACTTAAATAGATTTAAAATTAATAAACATTATTCTAGATTATTTATAATTTTTAGAATATTTTTTAGGTGATAGACAGAGCTAAAAACACAAAAAAAGATAAATCAGGGCCAAAAATACAAATAAAATGAAACAGGTACCTTTTGCATTTTGCAGCTAGCCGCTAGGATGGAAACCTGGCCGCTCGAGTTGGTGCGGTGCGTACCACTCGAGTGGATAGTTGTCCAACGGTGCGGCCAACTGAAAAAAAAATCCAAATGGAGGAAAATCAACACTTATACACCAAAAAACTCAAGATTTTTGACATTTCAAATTAAAAACCTCTAAATAACATTGATTTTCGAAACCAAGAGGGAAAAAATCCCAAAAACGCCGAGAAAAATTGACTGGCCAATTCGGCGCCATTCTGGCCGCTCGAGTTGGCCCGGTTGCCGAGCCAGTTGGCGTGGCCAGCGTGCCACTAAAGCGGTCAGCTTGTCACTGTGGTGGTCAAGCGAACTTTCGCCAAAATTTTGCAAAAGAGTCGAAACCAAAAGGGTAAAATGCCCGAAAACAAGGCAAACCAACAAGAAAAGTAAGGAAATAATTAAATAAAAAGATTGGAACTTAGAAATCACCTTTAGGCCATGAATCTATCTTTGACACTCGAATCAACCTTTGGCGAGTTGTTTTTAATGATTTTGTGACAAATAGTGATGATTAGTGACGAAATCAGTGATGAATTTAGTGACAGATTTAGGTGGTCTTTTGAGGAAAAGTCCGTGAACCTATTTAAATTCGATTTAATCTTAAGTTAAATTAAGTTTTTAGTTGATTAAACCTAATAGATAAGGCCTGAAAATAATTAGGAAACTAGATTAATGTTTATGAATCAAGGTTTTCCACCTTATTCTCAAACCTTTCTCTCTAAAACTTAAGAAAACTCTAAAATATGAATTAATTATACAAATTGGCAAAAGTCATAAATTTGATGATTTTGCAGTTTTTTATAGACCCCACATAGTGAAAATAACCCAATTAGTCCCTCAAATACTTTGATTTAATGGAAAAATTAGGAAGATTTGACTTGGCAAACAAGAAAACCTCGAAAATGCACGAGATTTGGTTAGGACGCGCTAAGGCCGCGATCACTAGCGCGGCCAAGCTGAGGCTACGCCAGATGGCGCTACTACCGCACTAATGGCGTGCCCCCAACAAAAAAGTGGCCACTGCGCCGGTTGGTGCAACCAGCTGCTCCAGCACCGACGATGGTCGTCAACGTTGACGGTGGCACCGGCGAGGTTGGGGATGGAGCGAAATTGATTTTTCAAGGGATTTCTAATTTTTAGTTTTTAATTAATTTTTGTGAACATTTTGGGGAATTATAGGGTCAAAAATGGCCTAAAATTGTCATAAAGAAACTTTCCAAACGTGACTCGAACCACAAAAATAGGACAACTGGTCCGTAAAAGGTCAGAGTAATTTCCATCATCATTCTGCAAGAGCGACCGAAAAGCTCGTGCTCACAGGCAGCCCTTCGGGAGATTACCACTTTCTGGGCCATGTGTGATCTCACGAAAGAGCAACTAATAAAAGGTTATACCTGAGTTTCTTGATTCCCGAGTCGGTTGTCTAATAGGGTTGTCATCAATAGACCTAATGAGAAAGTTTTAACGCATTAGTAACTGAGATGAATTGCATTTTTTTTGCTTAATTGATTTTGTTGAAACAAAAATTTTTGCCCCTTTAATTAACAATAAAAAACAAAATTTTGAAAAAAAAATTCAAGTTTAGAAATATCTGGGAGGCTAGAGAAATTGTTGTTTGGTTGGATTTGCCCCTTCGGTACTTTGACAGCTTTGCAGTCACCTCGGACTCTTCAAAAATGAACTGAAACTTTTACGATTGCTTTGGATTTTTTGACATTTTAGCGGTCACCTCAGACTCTTAAAAAATGAACTGAAACATTTTTGGTCACCTCGGACCCTTCAACCATTCTTGCGGTCACCTCGGATGCTCCAAAAATGAACTAAAACACTTGTGGTCACCTCGGACCCTCCAAAAATCACTTCAAAACATTATCCATGCGCCATCCTTGAACACTCCAAAAATATAGATAATATCTTCGAGCCACCTCTAACCCTTCAATAATATAAGGGGATTTCTGATCTCGAACGTTGAATTTTGAATCCTTGTGTTAGTTGTTCATCGGGGTTGATGAGAAAAGTGTGAGATATCAGTAATTGGTATAAGTTGCATTTTTATTACTCAATTGATTTTGTCAAGACAAAAATATTTTTCCCCTTCAATTAAGCAATTACAACAGTAATATGAAATATAAGTCGAGTTGAGATTTCCAGGAGTTAGGAGAAGTTGTTGAGGCCGAGCGCATAGCTCGAAGGGATTTTTGTGTGAAAGATCTGATGATGCCACATCCATTGCTAGGATAATGATCTTTGATTTGTTTCCTGTAGAAACAAGTATAGAAGAATAGATACAATATTTATCAATATTAGGCATGTATGCATGAATGCATGAGTTGATGGGCCAATCTTCTTCCACATCTAAGTGACTTGATTGCTTACTTGGAGAAAGATTGTGCTGAGTTGTATTGCTATGTGGATCAGATGAGTATGCCCCTGATGGAGGATTAGAGATGCAGTGGTACACAAGTGGGTTCGTTTGTCAAAATATTGAGGCTAAGAAAGGTTAATTTCCTTATCGCTGGTGGTACAGTATGACAAGTAATAGAGAGCTCTTTGCAAGCTTTCAATAGGTAGCTTGTTAGGTTTATAACGATTGCAGGATTGAGTATATAGAAGATAAGTGGGAGCACAAAGCAAAGTTTGAGATTCTGGATAACAAACTACTAGACACTATCACCACGAATGAATTTTACCAAGGATGGTTTTAGAAGATTAGGACATTGCAGACCTGAGATGCTCGGTCACGGTCAATATCTAAGTAGACACTTGCAAAAGACGAATTTGAGCTCTTCGAGTCCACTAGGCTATAGAGGATATCCAAGTATTATGATTCTGATGATAATGATGTGGGTATCTCGACGTGATCGGTGGTAGTCATTTACCTCTATTTTTAATTGCTTAATTTTTGCATAGAGCCAAATATTGTGATGGGCCTATCAAACTTATTTATATTTTGTCTTTACTTTTTCCTGGACTGCCCTTTTGGGTTTTCAATCCAGCAAACTATTCCTAGCCTTTGCATACACCTTGCTGTTTTCAATCTATCAAGATTTATGCCTTTTATTATTATTTTCATTTCTTTTTAGGAATTGGGTTGACTGCACGTAATCCTACATTTAACTCATCTACAACATTTCGCTCTTTTGGGCCTAATATATTCATTCAAGCATAAATATAAGAGTTCAATAAAAGTGACATTTCCATTAATTGAAGTAATTTTGAGTACATAATGATTATAACCATTTCTATTGACCCAAACTCTAGTGTTAACTAGGCTATACAGGTTTTCTAGCCAACATCTCTCTGATTACTCACTTTTACCCTAATTTTTGCCTACACTACCCTTTTCGAATTTTCAGTCTAGTGGGCTACTTTGCAACGTAGCTTTTGCTTGACAGATTTGTAGAATATCAATCAGCGGGATAAACCCTAATTTTTTCGGAGCAGTAGCAAACCACTCACCGGGTGATTAATTTTATTTATTTTTTATTGTGCGGCTTTTTTGGATTTGATTCTTTTGATTCAAATATGATAATGCTTCAATTGATCCTGATTGATAGGGCTCATGAACTCGTTGCCATCCACATCCATAATATTCATGCCCCTTTTACCGAGTATCCTTTTTAATTACACAAGGCCCTTCCTAGTTCGATCAGAACATCCCCCTAGGATCGGTATCGGTAGGCTTCACTTGCTTTAAAATCATATCATCGGCCTTTGATGGATACCTATGATTCTTGACTCGGCTATTGTACACCCTTGCAATGCTCTATTGATACATTTGAAGGTCATTTGAGGTTTCCCGATGCTGTTTGTCCATGGCATCAAGCTGTTTAAATTTGGCTCTTGTTTGTTCAGCTTCTTCAAATTTACACTTTAGCGTGACTTGCACAGACTTCGTTTTAGTTCCGACTGGTAAGACAACTTCCATTCTCTAAACGAACAAGAGAGGCATTTGATTTGGGGGAGCTCTCACAGTTGTTCGGTGCCCCCCAAAAGGGCGAATGGTAGCTTACAATCTTGGTATCCAATGATAGTCTTGGAAAAGATTTTTCTTGATAGATTTGTTCGTGGCTTCAACTGTACCATTGACTTGAAGCCTGTAAGGTTAAGATCTGTAGTTCTTAAGCCTATATTTCTCAATCATATTGGATGTTGCCCCTTGGAATTGAACCCCATTATTTGAATTGATGTGTTAAGGCAAACTGAACCGCGTGAAGATATGTTTCTCTATGAACTTGGTAACTTCCTTGGCGGTAATATTGGTGTAAGATTCGGCTTCCCCCCATTTTAAGAAAGAATCCACAGCTATGATGATGTAACGATGTCCATTTGTTGATGAAGGCTGAATTTCGCCAATTATATTTCCCCCCACGCCAAGAATGGCCAACGAGTAGGTATAGTTTGATGCTCAGTAGGTAGAAGAAGCTGGAAATGGGCAAGGATCAATATTGTGTTAGGGGTGGGAAATGGGTGGGCTAAAAAAAAGGTAATCCTTGATTTTGTTGAAGTCAATATGGGAATCCCATCTCCCAAAATAGGCTGAAGTTTCTTTAGTAGCTTCAAAATGGGTTTGCATGCAATTGTGAGACAAATAGTGAACTAACTATGATGTAGAATCGATCCTAAACAAGACCAAACTTATGTCTCTGTTTTAGGCTCGGGAATGTAATGCTTGGCCATCTAGTGATCAAACATGAGTATGTCCATGATGTGACTAGGTAAAGGCGTTATCATGATATTTAAGAACTTTAATTATCCCTCTTTTTCTTTTCAGAGGTTAGTTCATTAGAAATGGTTACCATTTTAAGGTTGTCATCTATAATCAAATTTATTTCAGTCAAAGAAACATCATTAATACTGAACACATTATGATTATGATTGAATGAATGCATGGACCCATCGGGCGAAATATCAAGCAAATAACCAAAATCAGAGTCTTTCATTAAATAAAATGCCTTAAAGGCAGCATTGTTCACTTTAAAATATTAGAAATATTAAAAATACATCATAAGATAGTCATACCCCAGAGGCAGAGGGTCTTCATTGGTAGTGTGGGTAGAGTTGGCATTCGATAGCTTTCATTAGCATGTTGTCCAGGTCAAGACCCAGAACTTTCTCTTGTTCGGTTGGAAATTTTTCTCCTTTATTCGCTAGAGACCTCGAGAGCTTCTTAAATAGCTTTGGTTATAAGATCGGCTTCATCATTAACTTTCCACTTCTTTTTCATCAAAACGGTCATGGCCCCAAGCATAGCAACCATGGTGTTTTCAACCTCTTTATCGGTAGGCTCAACAACAATAAAAGGCTACATGAATAGATTTTTAAAAATTGCCCCTAAAATAAACCCTTCAGACAGGCCAGAATCAATCATAGCGACCTTATCGTCAAACTTTGGTAAGGGGTTTTTCATTGTGCTAGGCTTTCTAGCCGGCCCATCTATTTTCCCTTCTCCTACCATGCGAGAGATGGTAGAAGCCAACGTCTAGCACTGAACAACCTTGTGCCCTCTCTAAACATGATACTTGTAGAAGTTCCTTTTCTCTTTGGCAGTGGGAGGTCTATACTCACGTATAGGGTTAAACTTGCCTACCTCCCTCAATTTGGCAAAATAACACCGAGAGGTAATTTCCATGGAGATACGAAGGTACCCTTACGAGGAGCCACTTGAGAAGCTAAAATACTCTTGACCAACAACTTGAACTACGGTTGTCTTACTCTCTATAGGAGTGGGAGTAACTTCGAAAGATTGAGAATTATTGCTTTTTTGAAACCAAGGCTTGCCACTCTACTTGTTATCCCTCTCCTTCTCTTCACGGCGCTCGATCTTCTCAGCCTTTTCAAAAACTTGGGTATAAGAGAGGTAGGTATCGGTTTCTTTTTCTTTACAACAGATCGGGAGATACCCATTGAGAAGCATCAGGATCATTTCTTTGAGAATGAGCTTTTGCTTTAGAAGCACTTAGGTGGCCATCCACTGATTAAAATAGGACTTGACAGCCTCGCCATGTTTTTGTTTCACGACCTCTAGATGCTGGATGGTGGTTTCCATGGTCGAATTAAAACAACAGTTACCAACCAAAGCTTCAGAGAGAAGCTTCCAACACATTGGTAGGGAGAGTGTTATACCATTCAAGGGCAGGACCACCCAAAGTGCACGAAAATAGCTTGGCCAACACCTTGTCACCAATCTTCTAAACTCTTATAATTCTTTCATACATCACAATGTGAGACTTAGGGGGACCTTCACCAGTGTACGGCTCCATTCTCGGCATAGAAAAGATACTCAAAAATTGGTCCTCATCTTACTCTTATTCCTTTTTCTCCTTCATGGATAGCAATTGCCTCAAAAGCACCTCCACTTTAGGTGTCACACCTAGAGATTGTGTGACCTGGCCGATGTTCGGTGTTACACCCGGAGATTGTATGACCTAGTTGTTGGGAATGAAAGTGGCTCTAAATTGAAATGGAAGGGGAGAAGGGGTTTGAACATGGGGATGAACTCCCAGATTCTGACTGAAAGTATTATGAGGGTAGGTTGTTCCCCTTGGAGTAACTACAAAGTGTGGTGGTGTTGGTGCAAAATAGACAGGTGGTGTTGGGGGAAGAACAAAACCACTAGAAGGAGCAGTCATTTATGGAGTAAAGCCTCCTAAGAAAGCATGGAAAATAGGAGTCTGAGTCATAGGCCTCGACCTCGGAGGAGGGAAACCAAAGGCTGGTTGAGCAAAGGAGGAGGGTGGTTGAGTCAAAGTGTGCCTAAAATGAAACTAGGCTAGCTGAATAGGTTGGTTTGGGGGAATTGGTTAGAAAGTGGACGGAGTCTGAACCTACTGAATCTCATTCAGAACAACCTTGTACCGTCCCTGAGCTTGCGTGATAGACCCTGATGGCCTCTGATTATTCCTTTCCTATATCAAAATAGCATGGACTTGCTCCTAAATAGTAGTATGAAACAAGTCAGATTGGAGGAATTGTGCCATAGCATTGGCAATCTCGGTACCCAAAGCAGACTGACCCTGATCACTCGAGGAAGGAAGATGATGGTGGGCAGAAGCGAAAAAGAATGCATTTCTATTCTAATATTATGAGAAACAAATTTGGAAAAGAAAATTGATGAATTTGAGATAGATGAATGTTTTTGGATCACATACAAAACCCGTTGAGTGTTTTTGGAAACAATCAAAACCCTTTAGTTTTTAGAAACTAACAAAACCCAAATGTGTTATGACACAAATATTTTCCCAAATAGATAGTCTGATAATCTGATCTCTTATTCACTTTCTTCTTCTTCCTTCAAATAAGAAAAAAGAAGAGTTACAAAAACATAGTTAAAACAAAGGAGAGTTACAATGACAAATAAATAAAAACTCTTAAAAGCTAAATAAAACTACTTCCTACATAATACTATGTTTATGACATTATTAAAACTCTAATAAAGGAAAATAAAGACAAATAAAACTTATGAAACAAAAATTAATAAGCAAAAAATATCTTTCACTAGAACACTTTATGGATCTCAATCAAACGAGCTTCAAGTTGCATATCAAATAATGACTTTAATGTACATTGAATCTTCCATAGATCTTCATTTGCAAGCATGTGAAAGCTCCTTAAATTTTCAGATTTGATTAGACACCAACAAATAAATAAAATTATATCACACTTGTGGTCATTCTCCTGTTCTTCAAAAAGATTCGTCCTCGAATCTTGTAATTCTAGAACATAAGGAGAATCATATATTTGAAAATTACAACAAACAAATTCTTTCTCACAACATTGTTTCATCTCAATATCCACATGCCAAAATTCCTTATCAATTTGTAATTGAGATGTTTCATCTCCAAAAAGCATCTCATTCTCAAGATCTTCAAGCTCTTGAATAGTTACAATCTTATTTGTGGGAACAGATTGCACACCATCTCTTACAATCTCTTCTGATGTATTTTCCCCGCAACAAATAGATTTGATATTTTCTGACGCATTTTCATTGATTAAGACATCTAAAATGGACTTTAGTGAGGTTGCAAATGCTGGTTCATTTTTGGAAGAATCAACTAATTTGGTAAGTGGAGTGTCATTAGAAAGAGATGAAGAAATTTCCACTTGGTGGACACATTGAGAATTTTCCAAAGAAATTAGGTTGGTTAAGACATTTAACATAGATTTTGGTGGGGATAGAAATTTTCGTTTAATTGGCAAAGAATTCAGTAGATTAGAAGGTGTACTATGATTTTAAGGATTAGAAATATTTTGAGGATAAAACTGAAATTTATGGTTGATCCCTAACCTTTTGCGAACAAGTGCTTTCAAAGCTTTGTGCTTTTCCTCGGCTACCTCTAATTCTAACTTCAGTTTTTGCAATGCATCAATGAGATTTTGGTCCATGAACATGTTTACTCTTTTTTCTTCAAAGATTACACAAAAAAATACAATGGGAAAAGAAAATTAGGATCACAAATCCTTGGCTCTAATACCAACTGATGGCGGGCAAAAGTGAAAAAGAACACGTTTCTATTCTAACATTATGAGAAATGAATTTGGGAAAGAAAATTGATGAATTTGAGATAGATGAATGTTTTTGGATCACATACAAAACCCGTTGAGTGTTTCTGGAAACAATCAAAACCCTTTAATTTTTGGAAACTAATAAAACCCAATTAGTTTTGAAAACTAACAAAACCCAAATGTGTTATAACACAAATAGTTTCCCAAATCGATAATCTGATAATCTGATCTATTATTGACTTTCTTCTTCTTCCTTTAACTAAGAAAAAAGAAGAGTTACAAAAAGATAATTAAAACAAAGGAGAGTTACAATGACAAATAAATAAAAACTCTTAAAAGCTAAATAAAACTACTTCCTACATAATACTATGTTTATGACATTATTAAAACTCTAATAAAGGGAAATAAAGACAAATAAAACTTATGAAACGAAAAATTAATAAGTAAAAAATATATTTCACTAGAACACTTTATGGATCTCAATCAAACGAGCTTCATGTTGCATATCCAATGACTTTAATTTACATTGAATCTTCCATAGATATTCACTTGCAAGCATGTGAAAGCTCCTTAAATTTTCATATTTGATTAGACACCAATAAATAAATAAAAATATATCACTCTAGTGGTCAGAGGAAGAGGAGGAGAACTCTTAAATGGAACCACATCAACTGGTAGAGAATTCGACATATCAGACAAAGCTGATTCTAAAACAGATCTTGTAACTAAACCTAAACCCAAAGATTGGCGAACCAAACGGCAATCGAGTCTGTGCCAAACTGAACTACGGTGATGAGGGCATCTCGACTTGGCTGAGAAATCAGAGACTGATCAGCCCAAGAATGAACCATGAATTAAATGAATTATTTGTACATTATCTAATTAATAAATTTTTAGATATACATAGGGTGTTTTAGAGAGGGAAAGAACAGAAAGGCTTTACGATGCAAAGCTTATCCCCGACATACGTGAGATGTGTGAATCCTTCACCATTCCTAGCGAACTAGATACAGTTCATCGGGACCCAAATGATCTTAGTCATATTGCTAAATTCCCCCTTAAGCGAAGGGACAGTAGAGGTAAGCAAAAATAAAAATGTCGGCCACATGCGGCCTATGCATGAGTGTGGCATGAATGAGCACAACACAAGTAGCATACGATAAGCGATACCTCTTCCAACTTATGGCTCCCACGTAACACTATTAAAAAATCTGAGGTTAACTCTAACGCCAACAACGGTAAGAGAGTATGCAACCTAAATCTTAAAAATGTGTGTTTTGGTAATTCCTAAGGGGAAGTTGTTATGGCTTATCTAATGTGGTCATGGTCTCAAAATAGTTGTTGATGTAGAACTCCATCATTTACCTTAGTCAACATTTTACTCAACCACTCCTTAAATGAGTACTATCACAGGAGTTACGTGTTGGTTGAAATGAGTGATCCACCCATTAGGTATCCCCATTTCCAAGGAAGGCAAGAGTGATACTTTGTGAGTTTCACTGTTGAATAATGGGCACCCTATTGTTGGTCATGTGCGTATGTATATAAGGTCAAAGGGGGGGTGAATGACCCTTTTTTGGAATTTACAGACTTTAAAAAGTCTTGTGTAGTGTGTTTAATATGTTTCGGATGTAGTGGATCTAGATGATGCAAATATGAAATAATGTGCAATAAATTAAAGAGTTAAAGAAAATCAAACACGATGATTTTATCCTAGTTCGGCCCCGCCTACTCCAGTCCCCAGAGTTTCCTTACTCTGAGCTTTGTCCACTAGTGTGATTCCTTTCCTACTGGCAGGAATCAAGCCTTACAATTGTCTTTGGAGATTTATTCTCCTCTAGATGTAGGATATACCACTTAAAGCACTAACTTCTAGTTGAGTCCTCTTAAGCTTGTCTTCGAACGGTAACTCTCTTTCGGATGTAGGATATACCACTAGTAGCACCAACTACTAGCAAAGTCCTTTCTATTTAGTAAGATATACCATTTAGATTCTACCCAAACCTAAGCTGAGTCCTACAGGGACATACCACTTAAAGCATCAACTCTAAGCTGAGTCCCCATCTCGATACTCACCCAAGTATGAGATTCTACAAATGGTTTTCTTTTCAAAAATAGTTTGAACTCTTTAAGTTTATAGATTTCACTTGAGAGTTCTTACAAACTAATTTTGAATTGTTAGGTTCTTGGATGGATTTATAACTGATTGTAATAGCAGATTTTCTTGTGTTATGCTTATGTGAATCAACCAGCACCTTCTCAACATGTGAAGCTTCCCTTTTATAGGCTTTGATCATAAATGCAGCCGTTGTGTACCGTTGATGGTGATCTTGAATATTCACCATTGATTGGGTATGATGTGGTGCTTCCAGAGCCATTGATCAATCCGTCAGAGACATAATTTGACTTGTTTGAATTTTGGGATTGCTGTAAAAAGCCGTCAGTAGTCGTTTGTCCGGCTTTTTACGCACTACCAAATTCTAGGTGATCTTTGTTGGTTGTGTGAGCTACACGTTCCATCCAATTGGTCTAGGTTAAAAAGGTGGTTACCTTTTTCTCTTTCCAAGTCAGACTTTTGTGCTTTTGTGAAATGCGTGTAAGCTCTCACTTTTTCATTCTTCTAGGCAAAGGGGGCTTTGACTTTAGACCAATATGGAGGGAAAAAGTAATTTTGAACTTTTCCATTTTTATCTCGTAAGTTGAGTCTTTTGTATGTCTTCAGACTCTAACTTATCCGGATGCTCTTCAATCAATCTTTCTTCGGATGATGTCTTTGAATGGTTAGAAGTTTGTTTCCTTGCCAAACTCTAATTGGATGCTTTCCTTATGGATTTAGGGATTTGTAATGTCTTTAATATGTATCCGGATGTTCTTCTTTGGACTTTAAGGTTTTGTTGACTTCAAACCTATATCAGACTGTATTTGATATGATTCTTCTGGATCATTGTTTCCCAACAATATCCCCAATTTGATGGAAACAAAAACCTAAGTACATAGAGAATTAAAGATATGGGATATGAGCTAAGTATGATTCTTGATACTTAGTCATTTACAGTTTTACTCCCCCATAAAACTAACATCCAGACTCCCCCAATCTTTTTGCATTCTAGCTTCTAAGTTTTTGAAGTACAATTAATGATTGTACTTAGAAGCAATTTTTAAGTAGAATGTTTCACTATATATACTTCTATTGTTTAAAGTAGTTAACAACAATGAAGTTCCAGATTATAGATTACAGAAGAATACAAGTGAAATGCAAAAATTATATCTAGCTATTACAGATTTTTTACATGTTCAAAAATAGCTATGGTAGACTGCTTTACTACTCCTCCATTTCTTTACTAGAAGCCTCTCCCTCTTTGACTTTCTCCCCTTCTTGTTTGCATCTTTTGGAGGGTCTATAGCCATGTAGGTGTGTTGAACCCAATTCTTTTCCCAGGCTCTAGAGTATATGGAATAATTTGCATTCCCTACCATGCGTTGTGCAGTTATCTTGTCTATAGTGTCAAGAATGAGATACAGGGGCTTGTACATGTTTTAGAGCTATGCATATGACTTTTTAAGGTTGAGGAACATGGTAAAAATGTGTTGTCTGTCTTCCACCTCATAGAATGGGAATAGGGCTTTAAGAAGCATAAGGGAGCACTTATACCGAAAGAACCCAGTATCCCCTATATATTGGACTAGGTCTTGGATAATGGGGAGGAGTTGGCTATCAGAATAGTAGATGAAGTCCCCGATGAAGGAGTATTGAGCGAGAGTTAAGACATACCATATTTGAGTTGTTCAACCTCCATTCTAATGTCTCTACAACAATTATGAAGACTTGTATTAAGGTGTCGGAGTTCAGTGTTAAAATTTTTGTTCCTAGTGTTGATAAGCTTGTCAATTCTAAATATATGGCACTAGAAGTCATCGCTCACTTCTTCCATATGTTTCTCTAGAAGCTTTGGTTACTCTTCCTCAAGAAAATTGCATAGCATCTCTTGAGAAGCATGTTGTTCCTCATTGAGAAGGGTTGATCCGGAGGAAACATCCTTGGAAGACTCTATGATGGCTTGGGGAATGCATTTTTCCAAGTTTTCAAACTTGCTGTATATGTACTCCTTAAGTTTTCCTTTCATATCAGTAGATGAGGAAGTGATTTGACTTATGATTGTGGCACAATTGTCCTCTACTCTGATTGTAGATTGAGTTGATGTTCTGTTGGCATTAGTGATTGCAAAGGTAAGTTGGGTCAATTTTGGAGAAATTTTGGAGAGAGAGAGGTTTCAGTGACTTGTTCAACTCTGGGGAATAGATAAACCTTCTTCTCAATGCTCTTCACTGTAGTTTTTATCTCTCCCAGCTCTGCTATGAGATCTAGAGCCATAGATTTTTCTTGCATAAGCTTCTCCACTGATATCAATTTTGCGCATATGTGCTGGAGAATTTTCTTGATCTCATCTTCTCTGTATCCTTCAATGGTAGCTTGCTCTAATAGACTCAGGGCCATTCTTATCTTCTCAACTCTAGTGGGCTTTGGACTTATGGTTTTCTGCTCTACCTCACTATCTGAAGAGGATTCTTCTTCATATTTGGAGCTACTTTCGGTTTCAGTATCCTCGATGCATGCGGATTCCTGTTGTGGGGGCTTTTTAGGTTCTTCAACTCTTTATTCCACCCTATCCTCTGGAGTGGCCTTGCCCTGTGAGTCCACTATATTAGTGTTCTCAGTGGATCTTAGACCATCTCCCTCCTCCGATGCATCACGCTCTAGGCTAGGCTAACTTCCTTAGATGCATGTAGAGTTGCATCTAAGTTGCCTTATTTTTCAGTGGCATTACTAGCCATATTAGTAGCATGAATAGAGTTATGGTCAGGTGTTACCTTAGTTGTCAATTGTTCTGTATGCTCTATTCTCTCAATAATCCTTCCTTCCACCCCTATTTCATCTTTCAGAAGATTGGCACTTTCCTCAATCTCCCCTTCAATTGCCTTTTCATGACTTTTGGTGTGTATTTCCTCTATTTTGTTCTAGAATGCTGGTATTGTTCCTAGCATTGTCTCCAATTGCCTTTTTAGGACTTTTTACAGAAATTGCTTCAACTTCTAGAAGAAGAAAAGAATTAGGAAGAGTGTCTATGCGAGCTTTAAAGATGAATAAGTCTTCTTCACAATTTCCCTCCTATAGAGCTTATAGATCAAAGGTAGCAATTAGAATTCAAGGAAGGGAAGTTTTTGGAAGAGTGGTTTCCTTGGTTACTCCGGATGAACCTCCGGGTCCTTCTTTGGTAAGCTAGTTTTCCTTCAGATTATCCCTGACTGCTTCCATTATTTCATTGAATTGTGGATCCTCCAGATCAATATTGTCTAGAATAACAGGCTTTATAGTGAATGCTACGTGCTTCCCCTTTGATTTTTTGTCTTGAGCCATTTCCTCTGTTCTAGATGGTTTTGGTGCTTGATCCTGAATGGTAATTTCTGGAGCAGCCTTCTTGGGTGCCAACTTAGCTCTTTTTGCCTTAAGAGCTTCACTAAATGTTGGTCCCTTCTTTTATAGCTGCATTCTCTTTAGGACAGGCTCATCATCCTCAGTAGCACTGCTCTCAGTGGCACTTTCCTCAAGAATTTCTTTTAGAGACTTTCCTGCTCTTTTCCTTCCGGCCAGTATAGTAGCTGCAACCTCAATTATCATCTCTGGAGTTTCTACACTTCTACACTTTTTTGTAGCAGCTTTGATAAGCCTACCCCTCTTAGGCTTTTCTGCAGTCTTTTCCATCAACTGAGTAAGAGTCAGGGCGTCCTCAATCACTTCTTCAACCTCTTCCACTGCAGGATTGTGATTTACCTTCCTTTGTGCTCTGGGGTTGGTGGTTCCAGCCCTTTTTTCTTTTGGAGCAATTTCCATAGAGCTTCCGACCTTCCAAACTCTACATTTTTCTTGCTTTTCTTCCCTCTGTCGTATAGATTTCTCTTCATCCCAGGTTTCTCCAAAGGTCAACTTCTTGAAATTCTTCTCTAGAATTGCTTTTCCTTGAACTAGTTTATTTTTAGATAAGTCCACCATTTTATATGAGTATCTTGATGATAAGTGCGCCATAGGTGAACTTGTGCTGCTTCATAAAGTGCATAATCAGAACATGCATGTTTAAGACTCTGCTTTCCACCCAATACTGAAGAACACAGTGTTGAAAGGAAGATGCAGTGGTGTGTGAGCCTTTTTGGATTAAGACAAACTTTGCCTAGATAAATTACAACAACCTATGGGTTTCTGGCCAGTAAGTGGAGAATTTATCTCCAAAATATCATTTTGGAAGCCATAGTTTGGGATCATACTTAACCTTAAGCTCGTCGTCATCATTTCTGAGAAGAACCCTATCATTTTTCATCTGGAAGTGAGTCTCAAAGAACTCAGGAGTGATTGTTATTACTTTTCCTTGCACTTTTGTTAGGAGGGCATCAAAATAGTAGTGGACCATAAGGTTATTATAAAATTCCCTTACAAGACCTAGATAGGTAGAGTGGTTCATCATGAGGAAGACCTTAAGATGTTGGTCTTTTAGAAGCTTGGAGTAGGGTTCAGTGTTGAACAAGCACTAGTACAAAAAAGGGTAGGGATGGTTATTTTCTGTTTTCCGAACGATTCTAAATCATTCGTAAAGCCCTTGACGCTATTGATCAGGACCTATTGTGGACGATTTTGAATCGTCCAGAATAAGGAGCATTCTGGATGGTTATATGTAAAAAATTGTCCGAAAAAGTGCTCGAAACGCCCCATTTTCTAATTATAACCATCCGCACTATGCATTATTCAGGATGGTTTTTTTTGTGTAACCGTCCAAAATATAGTGATAATAGTACCTCTTTTTTTGCATATTCTTAACTCATATAATTTGGATTGAAGGGAGCTGTCCAATGCAAGTTATTAACTAATACATTTTTTTTCCTACTACATCTTCTCACAATCAATGAAAACCATAAGCCAAACAAAATAATTCCAACCAAATATATAAAAGTAGTATTACAAAAAAGGGGTATGCATGCACATTCAAGCACTGACACATGCATATATGAAAAAAGGAATGAAGATGTTAAAGAAAACAGACCTGATTGATTGGCACTCTGCATACAAGACTCTCTAAATAAGTTTTTAGCCATGGAGTCCCCTCTATGGAAAAATCTAATCTGCAATAAATGAACTTGACTATTATCACCAGTTAAATACCTTGTTGCTCAAGTTAACATCAACCTTCAAATGATAATTAATATTATCTATTCGCTAATGACAATTCAAATTCACTAAAGTAATAAACATACCAGCATATGACTTCAAAAATACAAATATAGTAACTAACTGTCTAATTAATAAACATATATGGTATATCAAATATTGCATAAGAGAAGCATTAAAAGATAAATCATGCTATCTATAAAACTATACCCCTCTATGAACTATAAATATCAGAAACAAATTGGTCTTTTACTGACCTAATCCAACCTTTCTTTTACTGAAAAATGAAAATATCATTCAGAGCCTATTTAATCATAAATGGCATTTTTTGGGCTTTAGAGACCAACAAAAAGGTAAGCCCTTATCTTGACTTTCTGCACAAGATCTTAATTACCTAATTCCTCTTCGATCAGCTTTCTCCCTATCTTCTATAGCTTTATATTACCAACAAGAATCTCCTGCACAAACTTTATCATGAGTAAACATAAGGCCATAAAGAAGAGCACTGAGCGCATGGCAACTTTATTATCTAACCTGATTAGGCTTATGATTCATCAGAACTGAAACTTTCTCCATCATCTTTTATGTACTTCTCTTGCATTGTTACAACTTTGGTTGCTTTGCTAACAAAATTAATTCATTATATGTTAAAAACTGAGATGCAAGAGTTGTCCTTGCACCATGACAACCCAATGATGAGTTTTTAGAGTTAAAGACTGAAAATAAGGATATATGTAACAATCCCAGTCAGTAGGACGGACAGTAATTGTGCTGAACTTAGTTACACTAGCATCTACGCCAGTGAATATTATCTATCCCTTGTCTATCAATTTTGCAAGATTTCCTACACTCTCCTTATCCTGTAATAACAACATGTAACTCAGAAACAATAGTGTCATTTCATAAATACATTGAAATGATAGAAACTAGCAAACCTGGAAATCTAAAGTTGTGAAATCAACAAGACTGAAATCTTCTACCGTCCCACATAGCTCCTTTGGGAGTTTTCTCCAACATTTATCATAAATAGCTCACATATATGAGTTCAAATTAGCAAAAAATTAGTTTAAAAGCTGAGAAAATTTAAGATACGGTTAATCATGTTTTTCAGTAACTTGTCTTTCAATCTACTTACTTATAAATACCTCTCTACGATAACATTAAATGCAATTTTACATACAAAAACTCAGGGATATTTCACTTTATCTGTAAACAAACAAAATTTGTTAGAAATTAAAGAACAACACATAATGCCCACCCCCTCTATGAACTAGACCCATAACCCCCATCTTATCTACACAATAAATTCCATTGAATTTCCCAAAAACCCTAATTCAGATTTATGGATGAATTTGCATACAGGGGAATCAAATGCATATAATAATAAGAGAAAGGATTAAACTAGTTCCCCTTTCCGATTCTGAAAGGATTAGATTTATGGTAGGTAAAGGAAGCAAGATTGTCTATCCTCCATTGAGCAAGATGGCAAGTGGTTTCAAATTTATAGGCGAAGATGGCAGAGGCAGAGTAAAGCATTCCGAGACAAAGGTCGAGCAAAGGTACGTCGGAGGAAGACAGAGGCAGGGAAGAGGGGGCGGCGATGAAGGTGTAGGAGATACATCGATAGAGGCCGGAGTGGATGTGCGATCATATGAAGGCGGCAGTTTTGCAAATGTCTGATATTTTTGAAGTAATTTGGAGAAAGGAATGCGCGTATTTAATGGGGTTCAGGGTAATTTAGCAATGCTGACGGTTGTATTTAATTAACCGTCTGTATTATTTGAGCAATTCAGACAGTTACTTATAAGTAACCGCCAGGATTGCTAATAAGTATTAATGCGGACGGTTATTTTATTAAAACCATCCGTATTTCTCCCAATAAAATCCAAAAATACCCAAAAATACCCCTTTGTGTTTTTTAAAACACTTTTTCAGACCATTTTTTACGTAACCGTCCGTATTAGCTCGACCCTAAAGGCCATTTTTGTACTAGTGAAGAAATTGTCATCCAAATAGTTTGAGGGAACTACTGTATCTAGGCTTTTAAGTTTGAGAGGGATAAAATCCCCATTCATGAGATCAGTACTTTTGAAGATTTTTCTAGGAGGAAGAATGGTTTGGGTTAGGGTATTTTCCATTTGAGAGTTTGATTAAGGATTTGGGAATTTTAGGGTTTCTGGAAATAAAATGGCAGAGTAACAGTAGATTAGTTGC
Source organism: Euphorbia pulcherrima (assembly GCA_947683365.1). Lineage (NCBI taxonomy): Eukaryota > Viridiplantae > Streptophyta > Magnoliopsida > Malpighiales > Euphorbiaceae > Euphorbia > Euphorbia pulcherrima. The sequence continues at coordinate 32,333,663 of CANTUS010000015.1, read as the reverse complement.
TCGTGTGAAGATGAAGAAGGATTTTGGTGGCTTTTCATAGAGTTTTCAAGGTGAAGGTAGAATGGTAATCCGAATGCAGTTAAAGTGAACTAGATCAATGATGTGCCAGTTAAGTTTGAGGAGAGAGGTAAATGGGGTTTAAACCGGAGAATTGAAATAGTTTTATTTTAGAATAGTTATGCCTTTTTACCGAGCGTGTACTCTCCAATAAACATTTAAAATTCAAAACGTGTGTAGTTACTTTTTGCCCTTTTACTGCCATTTGTCACTCTTATCTACTTAGCTGGAAAAATTCCATTCGGATCAAGAGTTAATACACTTTTCTTTTCTTCCTTGATTCCTTGATTTGTAGAAGAGCATAATAACTATAGTTTGTCTTCCGGATTCTTCTTCAAATTTGATTAGACAATCCAATTGACTCCCTTAACTTGTTGAATTGATCTTTACTTAATGGCTTAGTAAAGATATCTACCCTTTGCTCATTTGTTGGAATATATACCAAAGTTACATCCTTTTTCATGACATGATCTCTGATGAAGTGATTCCTGGTATTAACATGCTTTATCCTGCTATGTAGTACTGGATTCTTTGACACATTAATTGCACTTTTGTTATCATACATAACATCCACACATCCTGCTTGAACACCATTGTGAGCAATAATTTTAACGATCCTTCTCATAAAATGATGATGAGAGATAGATAATACAATCTCTTCCAGGTGTTATCCATCAGAAGTGTGCCTACTATAGTCCTCAAAGCCTTGGGCTTGGCGTGTACATTGTATAAGCCCGAATCTAAACAATATGATGCAAGCAAGTCCGCTTGAAATAGATATGCAAGAAATACATGAAGGAAACTAGGATACAACACCTTGGAGGTTGTTAACATCCCTGTTATCTTATGTAAGTAGCTGGCAGGAGACAAGGTTAAACATCAAGTTAGCTATTAGGATCTATGTTACCTTAGCTACAAGGGCATTATAAATCATGGACTTGAAAGTCTATGTCTTTACATCTTAGAGAAAGGATTTTCCATGGTGGAAAATTTGAACCAAAATATTTTGATAGAAATTGGTGGGACTAATCAGTCAGAAATTTAGATGGTTTATATCTCAAAGAAGTAAAGGGACACACATGGTGTCTAGTTTTGAAGCTGGATAGAGCAGAGTGAAGAGAAAAGTTAAAGGAATACTGAGATTTTTGTCTGGGAGACAAAATGATTGTTTTCAATATAAAATATTGGAAACAAGATCTTCGTTTCAATATGGGATACTGGGAATAAGATCAAAATGGCTAAAGTCTCATAGCATGAGAAGAGGAGGCTTAGAGCTTTGACTTCGACATGTTTAATATTGAGAATTTCTACATCTCGAAGAAATTCTAAATTGGTATGGAATACCTAATTCGAATCGTATATCCATACGATAGTATAGATATTGTTGAGAAGTAGAGTTTTGGCAAAAAGGAGAGTTGTACCTATGGAAAATCATTAGAGCTTATTGGCTGCTATTGATGTAGGAACTTGGAATTTCCATTTTGCTAAAATTTGTAAAAGGACGAAATTCAATTGTTATTATAAAATATTGTTTCCTGCTTAATAGTAGATGAAATTTTATTCCAATTTGATAAAAGGTGTTATCAAAGCTACGAATGATATTTTATTGTAATATGACAATTGATATTTCAAAATTACAAAACATATTCTCAAATATAAACATTTCTAAGAGAGAAATGTAGATAATGAGAAATCTTTCTACTTATGGCATTGTCGTTTAGGCCATATAGACAAAGCTCGCTTAACCAAGCTGCATAACCGTGGTGATTTGGGCCCAATAGACTTGGAGTCTTATGGTGATTGCGAACCTTGTTTAAGAGGAAAAATTTCAAAGTTAACCTTTTAAGGAAAGAGTGAACGGGCCACGAGTACATTGGAACTTATATATACTGATGTATATGGTCCAATGAGTGTTCAGGCACTAGGAGGATACTCCTACTTCATAACATTTATTGATGATTATTCACGATATGGTCATTTATACTTAATGAAGCACAAGTCTGAAAGTTTTGAAAAGTTCAAACTATTCAGAACTGGAGTAGAGAAACAGCTTGAGAAAATATCAAAACATTTCTATCGGATTGAGGTGAAGAATACCTAAGTCAGGAGTTTCAGGATTATCTAAGGGAAAACGGGATAGTTCCCCAATGGACCCATCCTTATATGCCCCAACACAATGGAGTGTTAGAGAGGAGGAATCAAACTTTATTAGATATGGTTCAGTCCATTATGAGCCATGCAGATCTCAGTAAATCCTTTTAAGGATATGCACTAGAGAGCGCCGTTTATGTATTAAACAAAGTGCCCTCTAAATCAGTTGATTTTACACCTTAGGAAAGATGGTGTAATAGAAAGCCATCCCTAAGTCACTTAAGAGTATGGGGTTGTCCTACTATGGTAAAGAGGATAGCGTTAGATAAGCTGAACGCCAAATCTGACAAATATCTATTCATTAGATATCCAAAGGAAACTATTGGATATCTATTTTACCAACCCGAAGCACATAAGGTATTTGTGTCTCGGAATGCTCACTTTTTGGAAAAATAATACTTACTTACAAAAGTCAGTAGGAGCAACATTGAACTGGAGGTTCAAAGGGAAGAAACACATAATCAGCTGATTGACCCCATTCTAGATACACAAGAAAGTGAGATCCAAGAACAACCTGTCGAAACACAAATATTGAGAAGATCAGGTCGTGTTCATAAAGGTCCTGATAGATATCGTTTTATCATCGCTAATGATAAGGAAATGTATCTCTTGGAGGATGATGAACCAAGGACATATGATGAGGCAATGAAGAGTTCAAATTTTGATAAATGGCTGAAAGCCATGAAATCAAAATTGGATTCCATGTATGAGAACCAAGTTTGGAATTTGGTTGATGCGTAGCAAGAGGTTAGACCAATTGGGTGGAAGTAGGTCTTCAAGAAGAAGACTGACATGGACGGTAATGTAATTACCTATAAAGCAAGGTTGGTTGCGAAAGGTTATAGTCAATGTGAAGGTATCGACTATGATGAAACTTTCTCACTAGTAGCCATGCTTAAATCCATTAGAATACTCCTCGCAATTACTGCTCATTACAATTATGAGATCTAGCAGATGGATGTTAAAACAGCATTCCTGAATGGGGATTTAGACCGGGATGTGCATATGACACAACCTAAGGGTTTTACATCTCAGAATGGCTCAAAGGTATGCAAGCTACAAAGGTCCATTTATGGACTTAAGTAGGCATCTAGGAGTCAGAATATAAGGTTTGATCAGACAATCCGAGAACTGGATTTCTGCCCAAACATTAATGAGCCTTGTGTTTACAAGAAGGTTAGTGGGAGTGCAGTCATTTTCATAGTATTATATGTCAATGACATTCTACTAATAGGAAATGATATTTCTCTTCTTCAAAATGTTAGAGTATGGTTGCCAAGAAAAGTCTCCATAAAAGACCTTGTTGAAGTAGCATTTATACTAGGTATAAAGATCTATATGGATAGATCAAAGAAGCTATTAGGTCTTTCTCAAAGTACATATATAGACAAGGTATTGAATAGGTTCAACCTTGAGCATTCTAAGAAAGGTTATCTCCCAATGACAAAGGGGATTTATCTATCTAAGGCTGAGTGTCAGAAGACAGCTCAGGAGAGAATCCACATGAAGGATATACCCTATGCATCCAGAATAGGATCCATCTTGTATGCTTTGATATGTACTAGGCCAGATGTCTCTCATGCTTTGAGCTTTATGAGCAGATATCAGTTAGATCTAGGTGAAAAGCACTGGATGGCCATCAAGGAAATTCTTAAGTACTTGAAAAGGACTAAGAATGAGTTCTTGATTTATGGAGAAGGTGACCTCACAATCAGAGGTTACACTGACGCGAGTTTTCAATCTGACAAGGATGACTTTAATTCTCAGTTAGGTTTTGTGTATATGTTAAATGGAGGGGTGGTATGCTGGAAGAGTTCCAAGCAAGAAACTACTACTGATTCAACCATGGAATCTGAATACATTGCTGCATGTGAAGCAACAAAAGAAGCAATCTGGTTAAAGGGATTCATTGGTGATCTCGGTGTGGTGCTTGAGGCTGTTGATCCAATTACTTTATATTGTGATAATAATGGTGCCACAGCTCAGGCAAAGGAACCACAATCTCATCAGAAAAATAGACATGTATCCAGAAAGTATCATATAATCAGGGAGATTATTGATGCTAAGATAATAAGACTAGAATATGTTCCCACTAATCAAAACCTTGCGGATGGTCTGATGAAGCCATTGACTCAAGTCAAACATGACCAGCATGTTAAAGCATATGGATTAAGACATATGGTTAATTGGCCATAGTGCAAGTGGGAGTTTGTTGGATATGATGTATGCCCTTAAAGCAATTAGGTCGATATATGTTAATTATGTAATAGTATGAACAATTTTTTTAATCAATAAAGGCATTTAATCTTTTGTTTATATCAATGCGTTTGTATATATATTATAACTGGTTAAAATATATTTAATTGATGTATGTATGCAAAAGACCTTGATATCATAGCATGAAGTCAGAGAAATTATAATTGGACTATATTTGGTGGAACCCGCTTAATGTGCAATTATGATTATGTCTAAACTATCCCTAGTCATAGGTTTATCAAGAAGATATTGATGAAGCAGAAAGACTAGCATGTGGTCAACCTTCTTGGTAATGGTCCAAGCAGTTAATCTCCTAAGAAATGAAGGTGGCGCCTTAAGTTTGACACATGGATATATCTGGTAGATATATTGGAGACCGCAGCACGATAACCACTTGGTATATATATCAATGTGTTAGTGTTTATCTTCATATAATAAGCTTTGCGAATATCCTCATACTTGAGATACTAGTTACCTTATGTGGTACTATTGCTATACTTTAGGTCGTTACTACACACTCATTAATTTAGGGTGTTACGGGTGATTACAAGTATAGTGATGACAGTACATTGGTAAGCTAAGTAGTCAGAAAGGATCCATCGCTCCGGATATATTAAGGAGTTGTACCTGGCCACTTGTTGAAGTGATGATTACCATAAACCTCTGATCAAAGTACGTGTTTGATAGAAATGGTTTCTAGTCAAACACAGTATGGTATAAGGCAATATACTTCGGTACCAAGTTAATAACTGGGATAGCTTGGAGCAACCTTACTATTAGTGGGTTAACACTTTAACCGAACCCTATAAACCAGATGGTACTAATACTAAAGAATGGAAGGAGTTCATCGCACTGGGCAACTATTACAATAACCGGGATTAAGTCATAAGCATAAACGACATTTTGAGTAATAGGGGATGGTAGACCCTTGCTAGAGGCATACTATAGTCGTTTAAGGTAATTGAGTTCTATTCACGGTCTAGAACCTCGAGCCAATGGTTCTATTAGAACAAGGGTTGGTTAAGCCTTAACAGCTCAATACTTCGGGATCCTATACGGTCACAGACATTAGACCTTCATTGGACTAAGTAAAGAACTAATAGATTTATTCAATTACTAAAATATAATATAATAATAATTGGTTAAAAAATGATTGGATCATTTTGGATAAACCAAAGAATTTATTTTGACCGTTAACTAATTTATTAGGGTCAAGGGATAAATTAATAATTGAAAGAAGGACCAAAAGGGAATTTTCCAATCGAGATTATATGGTAGGACCTTACGGAAATGGGGCCTAATTTTTTGGAGCCCCATATATATTGGCTGCAGGGTTGTGGGCTTGGCACTTAGCCAAGCCCACAAGCAGGGCCACACCAGTGCTGGGGGACAACGTTGGGTATGCCCAGCATGCCAACCCACAAGTTGGGCTTATGGGAAAAGCACACAAGCCCATCTTGTGGGTGCAAGGCAGGCCATTATAGCCTGCCTTAGGCTGGCCAAAGTGAAGCGTGCAATGCATGTTGCACGCAGGTCAGACCTGTGGAGCACCATGCTCCGCAGGTCAGACCCACATGGGGAATGGGCAATCCTAAGTTGAGATTCGCAAAGATTAATCTCTCGGGTAATTGAGCAAGTTATTTTTTAGGAGCTTGAATTTATTCGAGCAACTCTAGTTTATATTTTTGGGTGAGGCTTCTGGAGTGGTCTAGCAACTACTCGAGGCTTCTTAGTTCTTCCTCTCAGGGAGCTTTTGGTTGGTTGGGTTCATGTGGATACTCATAGAGGTTATAGTATGCTTGGAGACTCTTGCAAGAAGGTTCTACTAAAGCACGCTTTAAATGGTAAGTTTTCTTTCTTTCTCTTTTTATTATTAGGTCTTTTTCTTTATGTGTTTTTAGACTTAATAATATGCTTAGGTTGTTTTACCTGCTTAGTTTATTTTATGCTTAGGTTATAGCTTAGAGTTATAAAATGCTTAGGTTATAGCTTAGAGTTATAACATGCTTAGCATAAAATATACATGCTAGGATATAATTTAGAATTGTGGTATGCCTAGCCCTTTTGCATGCTAACCTAGGTAGAGAATTATTTAGTTAAGGCTTTATTTAATTTATATCTATCTAATAGGAGTTCCTGGGGACAGGGACAAAATTTTCAACTTCTGCCATGCCTCTTATGCATATTCAATTTGACTCTCAGTTCCCAGCAAACCCATCCCTTGAGGTTTTGTCCACATTTTATTCATGTCTAGCTTCGTTTATTAGGATTTGGGTGAGTTTAGTCCACACAAATACTCACCTAAATAGTCCCATTTCAACATCTACTTTGGCTAGACTCTCTCTCAGTGAAGGGATTGCCTCAAAGTGGATTCATGTCGTAATGGTATGCTCCTGAGTTTCAAAGAGACTCATATCTCAGTCATTTTATCATTATTCTCTGTCACTTCTATTATATCTGCTCTTTTATTCATGTTTTGGGTCCGGTCCTAACCCACATGAGCCTTGTTGGCACCTTATGTCCTTAGGGATATTAAACCGATGTGCTATACTTATACGAAAGAAAATCCCATTTTTATTTCATTTCTCATATATAATCCTTCTTGTTAAATTAAGCTGAGTTTATGCCTGAGACCAAACAGGACCCATACAGGTCCCCCACACCCGTATCGGTCCTCCCTACCAACTGTACGGGTCTTAACCACCAATACGGGTACTAGCCCCTAGGTAGAATTTTAAAATCCTCTTTTAACGGGTTAAAAATAATCCAACTCACCATTAGCCATGCGATCATTTTCACTATTAATCCGGTAAATCAACCCACGAAAGGTAAGATGTGTTATACGTTGAAGACTCGTTATTTCTCTCTGATCCTAAAAGCCGCCCGGGCACTATCGATCGCAAAACCGCCACGGTAATATAATCACATTTTTTCCTAATAAAATGCTGACTTATAAAGTGTTATAAACTGTGCTTATCTCTATGGATGTAGGGGAATTTATTTAATTTTGTTTTATAACTTAGAAAACACGTATAGGTTCTTTTGCAATTCCCCCATTTCCCCCGATTGTAATTTTTATTCCCCCATTTATTACTTGTGCTTTATTGTAAATTGTAAATGCATGTAACGAGTGTGAAAGAGTGTACAAAAATAGGATTTCTATGATAATTCCCCAAAACACAACGGTTTTACGCGGTGAATGTAATTTTGAATCAACTAAATGAGAAATAAGTGACTCATTCAATACCCAAATCTCTGATCTAAAAGGTATGAGCCTCCCACCCAATAGGAACTGTACAAAAACTCTTTCCCATATAGACAATATGGGTGACGACTCTATCAAATGTATTGAGATTTGGGCCTCGATTCTTTTATTCATTAAAATTGGCTAAAATGTGCAAACTTGAACTAAAAAGGTTTCATCACACCTAAATCCAACCAACCCCCAATGGGCCCCACCTCTCACTAAGGTGCCAAGGAAGACCCACACATCATCGACACCTCATAACCATAATCCTTCAATTATTGCTTAATCCATAGGAGACGCAACTTCTAGAAGCCATGTATTCAGCTTCTGTGGTTGATAATGCTACTAAAGTTTGCTTCTTGATGTACCATGATACTAAGAAATCTCCAAGGAAATGACAGCCTCCGGATGTGCTTTTTCTCTCAATCATGTCTTTTCCATAGTCTATAATAGTGTACCCTTACAACGTGAAATTGCCATTGCTGGGATACCCTAATCCAACTTCAATGTTCCTAGCAAGTACGTGAGCACCCTTTTCATAGCTTTAAGATGAGAATCCTTTGGATTGGCTTGATACCTTGCATAGTAGAAAACTGCATAGAGTATGTCAAGTCTGCTAACTGTCTAGTATAGAAGTAATCCATTGATTCCTCTGTAGAGCCTTTGATCCACATCTTCTCCTTCACAATCCTTTGAAAGGATTGTATATGAACTATAGGAGTGGACATTGGCTTGCTCTTGACCATCCCAAACTTCTTTAGAATCTCCTTGGTATATTTGGATTGGTTTATGAAAATTCCATCCGGACTTTATTTGATTTGAAGACCAAGGAAAAAGTTGAGTTCTCCCGTTATTCACACCTCAAATTCCTTCTACATTTGAGAGTTGAATTCCTCACACATCCTTTCATCCGTTGGTCCAAAAAGGATGTCATCCACAGAGATTTGGACAAGAACGACATCACCTTTCTTCTTTTTGATGAAGGGGGTTGTGTCTGCTTTACCCCAAATGTAACCCTTTGATATAAGAAATAAAGTGAGTCTGTTATACCAAGCTCTTGGTGCTTGCTTCAATCCATAGAGGGCCTTCTTCAACCTGTACACATGCTCCGGATGCTTTGAATCTTCAAATCCAGGTGGTTGCTTGACATATACTTCCTCTTGAATGACTCCATTTAGAAATGCACATTAATATCCATTTGGAATAAGGTGAATCCCATTGTGAGTGGGAAAAGGGGTTTCAAATGGGAGGAATGCAAGCGGGGTGCGGCGCGTGTGGCGCGTCTAGTTCGGTTTAAGAAAATCAGGTTTGCTAAAATGCGTATGCCTCTTTTATAATAATACATTGGTTTTATTAAATAAATTTATTTTATTATTTTTCACATAAACTTATTGGGTGTGAAAAATATGGCTTTTTAAAAGCCAAAAATGTGATTATATTGAGAAATATATTTACACATTTTATTGAGAAAGGATATTTTTAAAATAAAGCATTTTTACTTTATTTAAAAATAAAATAGAGTCGCCATTCGGTTCAACTCCACTGAGAATTGTGGTATACTGATCTGAAATGGGATTTTTATACCGAAAAGAAAATGAGATTCTGAGTTCGGACATAATAGGTACTCATATTATTCAAATCGTTTGGATTAATTTTGGAACTTTGGAATTTGTTGTAATTTTGGAATTACAATGGCTTTATTTAAGAATTAAATTCAAGAAATAAAACGGGCGTTATAACGGCATAAATAAATAGAAATTTGCTACCGAAATTTCGGCAGAGTAACGGCAGCGCTTGGGTTTTGGCCCGGAAACTCGGATAGAGTTTCCTCTAGTTCTGGATGTTTCATCCGTACCTGCGAGCTTATTTACACATGTTATAGTTTAAGTGGCTCCAGTGGCTTACTTAACCAGAGAAATGGAACACAATGTGCAATAATAAAAGTAATAAAAATGGATTTTAAAGTTGGGCTTAGAGCCAGTTACCTTCATTTTACCTTTTCGTCTGTCCAGGATGACTTGAGAGCTGGTGCGGGACCGAAGTTGTCAGAGGTTGTGATTTAGTGGAAAATAGGTTTAACCAAGTTATGGCTATAATCTTGGATTATTCCTATAGGAAATATAGATTTGTGAGAGTTTTAAGTTGTTTTTAGACTGAAGATCACTGTGAGATCTTGATCTAAAAAGACAAGAAAGTGAACTTATACCGGATGCCAGTGATAAAGCTCGAATTTGGTAGTGTTTTGACAGAGTTTTGGGGTTTTGGGGACTCCCGGAACTGAGAAGGGACACAAAGGGAATTTTAGAATTTTTATAAAATTTTCGTCTGTTGAAAATGAGGGGGTGAGTCCCCTATTTATAATGGGGAGGTAATTAGTTGGTGGGCTAATTACATAGGTAATTAGCGGGCAGGCTATTTACCTATCTGACAAGATTTTACATCAGATCCCATAAAATCTTGCCTGATCTTGGTACGATATGATTTTTTTTACTGTAGATAGGTAATTACCCGGCGGGATGATTACCTACGTTTGATTAAATTTTGACTTTTTTATTTTTTAGTAGAAAATGCTAAATTGGAGGTTCCCTCTAATGTGGATTTTTGGATTTCGGATTTTGGATGAATTTGGTTCTTTTTGGCTGGAGCGGACCTGTGCTAACAGTTTGCCCCTCGCATACATAAATTTCGTGCTAGAAATTTTGTTGTATACGAAACAAACAAAACAGTGTCGTGGGATCCAATGTGTTAAAATATCTTTAATCGACAAATTTTGAAATAAAATATATTTGCCCCTTCGATTAAAAATTTATTAATGAGTTGCATGAGGTTAGAATTGACCAAGGGTCGAAGTTAATATTTTAGGGTGCTTAATGCATGAGTGACTGTGTAAAAATAGCTTTTAGGTCTGCTCATTTTGAAAACAATGCAGAAAATGGATGAAATATGCAAAATTGCAAAAGATTTCAAAATATAGGTAATTAGCCGGCGGGCTAATTACATATGTAACAATAACTTTTATAGCCGTTACGCGTAAAAGTGTATGACACGTAAACGCATGACAGCTGGATAGGTAATTAGCCGGCGGGCTAATTACCTGTGGTCTATCAAAACAACAGCTTGGCTCCCATTTTCACCACACCAAAACTCCTTTCTTCCTTCTCTTGCATTTTCTGCTCTTCTTTTTAGAAAATTTTTGCTTTCAAGCTATCTTCGACAATGATTTCCTTCATTTTCTTCCCTAATCTGCTCCTTCTATTTCGATTTTTCAGGGTTTCTATATGGTTCAAGCTTTATAATATCCACTTGGATATGCAAGCCATTCAAGTAACTACTTGGAATGTGCTCATTGATGGTCAGCAAGTGGAACTATCTGAGGTTCCTGCCGATGCTTTATATGGGCTTCCGTCGAACTGGATGTACCACGGGATTCGTCTTGGGGATTTTATTCTGCCTGCCTTGAAGCCTTTCGATCATCTTTCTCGGATTCCAGTAAGCCTTACTGCTGCTTTTATATTACGCTTTTCATTCGTTTTATTGCTTATTTATTTTATGCAATGATTTATTAAATGCAATGATTTTTGGATAATCGTGTGATTTATCGAAAACTGGTATGAGATATGTGTGTATGCATTTTCTCAGGTCACCAAGCATGAGGGCGGTAGTATTACCCATTTTCATAAGTGGTATAAGGTGCTATCTCCTGGCGCTAAGGCCATTGTTGACGGGACATCCCTGGGGAGGATGGTGAGCAATTGTAAGTACTTGAGATCTCGCAAGTATCCATATATCCCCGCCGGCACTTCTACCCATATCCTGAGTAGGTGGTCTAACACTACCGATACTTTCCACCTTCATTGTGGGAGTACACCATTACTCCGATGGATTTCTGTGCCATCACAGGTCTTCCCTTCCACGGTAACGTGATCCACTTCAATGCTTGCTTTACTTATCACTGCTTTAATGTAGAGACCATTGAGGCTTTGATTGGCTACTCTAGGGACAAGCCCGAGCGAGTTTCTTGCAAGAAACTCATGACCTTTTAGACTACTGGGATAGAAGGCACTTGACTTCTACCTGCAAGGCTAGGGCTTTCATGGCCGCTACTTTGTCGTGGTTATGCTTTCCTACTGAGGGTTCGATTATGAATCTCCATATTCTGCCGACTTTGATTGACCCATCCTGCTTTGATGAGTACGCCTGGGGCCGAGCCGCGTTGGGTCATCTATGTTGGGCCCTTGATCAGTGTGCGAGGAATAGGATTGGCAAGTTCAAATCTTATCTCCAGATTGTTTATGTAAGGGCTTAACTCTTATCTCTACTTTATAAGTATTTTGTCCATCTTTTAACGCTCTGACTACTTTTGACTTTTTGCAGATCTGGCTTTTCGAGATGGGGATTCTCCCAGGGACCAAGCTTGTGCGAGATGGTAGCTATCTGTTTTTCCCTTGACTATTGCATTACTGGCGCGGTTGGGAGATGGAGTCTCATTCCATGCTCTCGGCTCACCTCCGTAATCTATCTTCGGAGAAGGTATACTCTATAGCTCCTTTGATTTGCTTTAATTGCTATATCTGCTACAATTGTTGTATCATTGTTTGGCCTTTTCTTTCTTTCAAATTAAAACACAGCCTTGGGGGCATGCTCTTCACTGGCCAGAGGTCATGAGATTAGTTGGGGAGTTGGTGAACACCCATGTGAGCACTGGATTTTAATGATCCTTCTCACGAAACTATGATGAGAGCTATATGATGCAATGTCTTTCAGATGTTGTCCATCAGTGGTGTTCCTACTATTGTAGAGTTGAGTTTGGCAAAAGTTTGAAGACCTAGTCTGCCCTTAGAGACCCATACGGGTGGGTCCCCACCCATACGGGTCCTCTTGTTGCCTAAATAGGCTCATTTGGAAGGGAATCCTTTTCTATTTCAGGAAAAGGCAGGTCATGAACGTGATTTATTGCAATCAAACCTCCTTTCCCCTATAAATAGGGCCCTTCTTTTCACAATTTAGGGACACACATCTTATATGAAAATTATACTAAAACTCTAGCAATTTCCATAGGTATAAAAAAAGGTATAGAGAAAACCCTTCCTTCAAGGTTTTGACCACATTTTATACATTCCTAGCTTCTTTTATCAGGATTTAGGGGGAGGTTCTATCCACACAAATACTCACCTAAATGGTCATATTTCATTATCTACTTTGGTCAAGCTCTCTCATCAGTAAAGGGATCATCTCAAAGTGGATTCACGCCGCAAAGGTAACGTTCCTAAGTTTCAAAAAGACTCACATCTCAGTTATTTCATTATTGTTATTGTCTGTTCCTTCTATTATATCTGTTCCCTTCATTTCTTATTTTGGGTCTGGTCCTAACCCGTATGAGCCTTGTTGGCACCATATATCCCCAAAGATATCAAATCGGTGTGCCATACTCATACGGAAGGAAATCCCTCTTTATTTTATTTTTCTACCAGTAATCTATTAATCTGTAAACCGAACTAAACAAAGTTTCTGCCTGGACTAGACAAGAACCGTATGGGTACACCATACCCATACCGGTCCTCCCTAGTAGCCATATAGGTCCCACCCTCCAGTATGAATACCAGCCCCAGGCAAATTCCAGAACTCATTTTTAACTAGTTGAAAATCAATCCAAATCACCATTTGCCATGCATTCATTTTCACGAATGATCTGTTAAATCAACCTACAAAAGTTAAAATGTGTTTTCACCACAAAATATGTTGAAATGCTGATTTATGGTGTGCTATAAACTGTGCTAACATCTGTGGATGTAGGGGAATTTATTTTCATTTTGTTTATAACTTAGAACAAATGTATAGGTTCTCTTTGCAATTTCCCCCATTTTCCCCGGTTGTAATTTTTATTCCCCCATTTGTTGCTTATGCTTTATTGTAATATGTAAGCATGTGTAACGAGTGTGAAAGAGTGTAGAAATAGGATTTATATCATAATTCCCTAAGTGATGAAAACTAAAACGATTTTACGTGGTGAATGTAATTTTGAATCAACTAAATGAGAAATAAGTGACTCATCTGATACTCGAATCTGTGATCCAATAGTTTTGAGTCTCCCGCCCAGAGGGAACTATACCAAAACTCTTTCCCAAGTAGACAACTTGGGTGGCGACTCTATCAATTGTATCGAGATTTAGGTCTCAATTCTTTCATTCATTAAAATTGGCTTATTGTGAAAACTTTAACTAAAAATGTTTTGTCACGCCTAAATCCAACCAAACCCCTAATGGGCCCTGCCTCTCACACATGTGCCAAGGGAGACCCACACGTCATCAATACCTCATAGTGGCGACTCTGCTAGTGACTAACCTTTTAACATGCAAAATGTTGGTTTTTTTAAAAGCTTAAAAGATTAAGATGAGCACCGAAAATCTTTTACTTGATTCAACCTGCTTTTGTTTCCATCATTTTGGAAAATTATCACACTCTATCTTCTCTTATCCTTTTCTCTATAGTTAGATGCGCTCTTCTTCTAGCCCTAGGTTAGGGTTCACTATTATTTCTGCAACACTCACAATGATGTTACCCATGATCGACAGGGATATTGGGGACACCTTAGTGGGTGGAGCACTCATTGTAATCTTCCTCCAAAAGAGGCTTGATGCGATGGAAACCTTCTACATCAACTTTCGATATGTCCCTACACCATTCTTATCAAAAGCCGTAGAATTTTACCCTCTGGGTACCCTGATTTTTGTGTAAGATTAGAATAAGGAAGAATACACTCAGACTCGACGGGAGAAATAAGGATGGAATCGATCGCTTTGCATGTGTTGTGATTAACACCTCTATGCATCGTTGTAATTTATGCATGCATACCTTATCTCATGCATGTATTGATCTCTTGGTTATCACCTCAGCCAAAACTAAACCTCAAAGGGAAAAAGCTTGGTGATGATCTCAAGTCCCTTTGACTCGCATTCCGACTCCTCCAGTTCTATTAAGGGTTGCTCCATCTCTGTCTACGAGTATTCCATCCAGTAGTCAATTTAGTCCGGTTGATCTTTCTGCCTATCATCCTAAGGCAATGTCTCATATCCCGACTCTAGATGGCCAAATTGATGTTGAGGTTGAGGATGTTGCTAGTGGTGAGGAGGCAAATGCATCGAGGGCCGAGGTTAGGTTAGAGATTGCAAATGTCGTCTCATAGTACTTGGGAAGTGATCAGTTCTTGGATCGAATGAATGATAAGATGTTAGCTTCCATCAGGGCAATCATGACAAAAGAGAGAATGGCCAATGCTCCTCATAGCATGCCTGTCAGTGCTCCAGCGGTGAATGCAGTGATCAGTGAGCAAGTATCAAGAGTTACTCATAATTTGTTCACTAAGTTTCGATTGCCGCTAGTGCGGACTCATTGGAATTCTTCCAGTCAGCTGGGTTCTGTAGGTCCATTCGGTTCAGCTAGCTTGCCATTTGAGTCAGTGGGTATAGTGGTTCCTCGAATCATCAGTCAATGTACTCAGCCTAGTCAGGGGTTTGTGCCACCACCATTTCAGTTTGGGGCATTTGGTTCGATCCCAAATTTTATTGTCACACCTAAGGGGATGACCTTTCCTCAATCAACAGGTTTACCCTTGGGTGTGATTACTTAATCAGAGGGATCATCTTTATCCTAGAAATTGTGTGACCTACTTAAAAAATTGCTTGCTGCTAATCCCGGCTAAGAAAAACCATCGTCATTATCCATCCAAGCAGCTAGAGAGGAGGATTGGGTCCCTGAAAACTTTAGTATGCCTAGCATAGTGAAGCATAAGGGAACCGGTCCACCTCAATCTCACATCACCACCTATCAAAGGGTTATAAGAATCAGAAAGTTAAGTGATAAGGTCCTAGTCGAAATGTTCCCTTGCACCCTGGAAGGTCTTGCTATCGAATGGTACAACACTCTATCAGACGAAGTGACTAAAAAATGGAAAGCTTTATTAGAGGCTTTTATCGAGCAGTGTGGTTTCAATGCCACCATTAAAACTACCATACAGAATTTGGAGGCTATCAAGCAGGCCCCCAATGAGAAGTTCAAACCCTACTTCAAAAGATGGATGGCCACTCAAGTTCCATTGAAGAATAGGCTAAGTCTCCCCGAGATGATCGTAAAATTAATGGATGGTGCACTACCTGCTTATCGAAAGGTCCTTGGTGTGGATAAATTCTCTAGCTATGTTAAGGTCATTGAAAAAGCTGAGAAGTGGGAAAGGATTGAGGAATTGGAGAAGGCAAGTCTACCGGCCAAACCTTGGTTCAGAAATAGTAACCTTTCAGCCCCAGCCCAGGTTTCTAAGTCAACATCTGGCTCCGATCCTAAAACCGCGGTAGTCCAAGAAGAAGTGGTCATAGTTTGCTCCATTGAAGATGGTATTTCCCCCTAGAAAGCATCTCTGCCCACCATCTTCACTAAGTTGAGGGTACTCGGTCTTCTTCAGAGTATCAAGCCCTATGTCCCGCCCAAACCTGAAGACAGAGACCAGTTTTGTGCTTATCACGTCAATAAAGGACATCGCTTTGGTGCCTGCAGGGATTTGCTTGAGGCTATTCAAGGATTGATTAGGGATAAGAAGATTCAGGAACTGAGCTTAAACCCAGTACCATGAATAACCCCTTGCCAAATTTTGAGAAATAGGTTGCAGCTGTCGAGTCAAGCTTACCCTCCTGTCATGTCTTTAATATGATTTTGCAAGCTAATCCTATGGTTCACTTAATAGTGGCCTTGCCTGATGAACTGATCCCCATTAACATCAATGAATTCAAGTTAGAAGGAATTCATGATGAGGAAGCTATGTTGGTTCAATCGGAGCTAATTAATAGCTATGCTTATGTATTAGAGAGTGATGAAAGGGCCCACCTTGTTGGTGGAAACTTTTGAAGGGAGAAGTTATGTGAAAAATGGGATATTGCATGTCATCTAAAGTGGAAGTGTTCCTCCATATTCTCTTCCAAAAAGAAGGAGAGGCAGAGATGTAGATATCCGGGTCATTCCAAGTACCAATCAAGCTCCAATCTTTACACCTGCTTCAGTTGGCAATGAAAAGAAAGAACCAAAAGTCACCGCTCTCATCTAGAAATTGAAAACTATCCCTACAAAATTTAGCATTTGGTAGCCCCTCATTGACTCTAAAGAACATTGCAAGGGTCTGATAGAAAAGTTGTTAAGGGTGGAAGCTACGCAGTCTACTACTCTGGTTGAGGTATTCTCAGTAATCGAGGGATCTCCTCCTAATCAGGTTGAACTTATCAAGTTCTATCCATTAGATCTCTCAACTAAGGGGAATAAACATAACAAAGCACTTTTCATTACGGTGCAAATCTTTGATCGTTCTATCCCATGCGTAGTGGTAGATGATGGTTTTGCCCTTAACCTCTGTCCTGCCAAGATCCTTCCTCACTTAGGGCTGGATGAATCCATGTTAGAAAAGTCCAATACTTTTACAAGGGCATACGATGATACAAAGAGAAGTTTCATTGGGGTCTTTGAAGCTAAAGTTACAGTTGGGGGGTGATGTCCAAGGTCTTATTCACTATCCTCGATATTTCAGTCACCTACTCATTACTGTTAGGTCAACCTTAGCTCTATGCATTAGGGGTTATCCCTTCTGCAGTCCATTAGAAAGTCGAGGTCATCCATAATGGAAAGCCAGTAACCATTGATGCAGACGAACCATCTGTCATAGCGGCTATGGAGGCCGAGGAAAAGGAATCTAGGGTGGTTGTAGCTCACCAAGGTACGAAGTTTTTGGTTCAGGGGTACATATCACTTAAGATCAAGAAGATTATGATGAAGCAGGGTTACGTGAAGGGTATAGGACTCAAAAAGAATCTACAGGGAATGCTAGTGCCCCTCCTGCCTCTTCCATGGCCATTCAGACTTGGTTTAGGGAACCGCCCAGGTGCCAAAAAGTCCAAACCTCAATCCTGCCTCATGATAGGAGCTGAAGTCAAACAAGGGGAATTCACAGGTGAAGAAGAACCTATTGAAGTAAGTGGCAAGAAGGTCCCTGGTTTTGAGATCTTCAATGATGTATATGATTTTAAGAAAGGCTACCTTTTCTGTAGAAGTATGTG
This sequence comes from Euphorbia pulcherrima, assembly GCA_947683365.1. Taxonomy (NCBI): domain Eukaryota; kingdom Viridiplantae; phylum Streptophyta; class Magnoliopsida; order Malpighiales; family Euphorbiaceae; genus Euphorbia; species Euphorbia pulcherrima. Next base: position 32,315,861 of record CANTUS010000015.1, on the reverse strand, counting down.
GGAATGCGGAGGAAGATGAAATGAATGAGCCAATCGAGTCTATCACCAAAGCACTAGCGGTTCTTATAAGGAAGAATTGGAAAAGAAATGACAAAGGAAATCCCATTAGCAAGGCTGTCAAGAACTTAGCAAGAGTAGTGGCCGAAGAAAAACAACCAATTCAGCTGACAATCAACAAGGCCCTCTGCCCATGGAGGATGATTCAAATGATGTAATTTTTAACGTTGCAAACATTTTTTATGCAAACATTGTCACTTATAAGGTATATCATGAATAAGCTGTAAGAATCAATATCTTTATTTTTAACATGTCATGAATAAATTGATGTGCCTATCATTCACATTTCATTCAAGTATTTCATTCTAATGACGTCATGCACTCATAACAACAACATTCTTAAAATATCATCATATTCATTAATGAAGTTGACTTTGAACATAACGCAATGGTATAAATGTCCAATGATTAAAACCTATCATTAAAAGAGAGATAATGAAAGGTGCTTAGTGTGAGGTGTCGATGACATGTGGGTCTCCCTTGGCGCCTGTGTGAGAGGTGGGGCCCACTGGGGGTTTGGTTGGATTTAGGCGTGACAAAACATTTTTTAGTTAAAGTTTGCACAATAAGCCAATTTAAATGAATAAAAGAATCGAGACCCAAAGCTTGATACAATTGATAGAGCCGCCACCCAAGTTGTCCACTTGGGAAAGAGTTTTGGTATGGTTCCCTTTGGGCAGGAGACTCATACCTATTGGATCAAATTTTTCGGGTATCGAATGAGTCACTTATTTCTCATTTAGTTGATTCAAAATTACATTCACCGCGTAAAACCGTTTTAGTTTTCATCATTTTGGGAATTATCACAAAAATCCTATTTCTACACTCTTTCACACTCGTTACATGCGTTTACATATTACAATAAAGCACAAGTAATAAGTATGGGGATAAAAATTACAACCGGGGGAAAAATGGGGGAAATTGCAAAGAGAACCTATACATTTGTTCTAAGTTATAAAACAAAATGAAAATAAATTCCCATGCATCCACATATGTTAGCACAGTTTAAAGCACATCATAAATCAGCACTCTAGTGTATTTTGTTGTGAAAATGCATCTTAACTCGTATGGGTTGATTTACCGGATTATTAGTGAAAATGATCGTATGGCAAATGGTGAGTTGGGTTGATTTTAACCGATTAAAAATGACTTTGGGGTTCTACATGGGGGCTAGTACCCGTACAGATGGAGGGGTACCCATACGGGTACCAGGGAGGACCGATACAAGTATGGTGTACCCCGTACGAGTCCTGTCTACTTCGAGACAAAAACTCAGTTTAGTTAAGTTACAGATTACAGATCAATAGATTGGTGGTAGAAAAATAAAATAAAGAGCGATTTCCTTCCGTATGAGTATGGCGCACCAAATTGATATCATTGGAGATATATGGTGCCAACAATGCTTATACGAGTTAGGACCAGACCCGAAACAAGAAATGGAAACAACAAGTATAATAGAAGCAACAAGCAATAATAATAATGAAATAATTGAGATGTGAGTCTCTTTGAAACACAGGAGCATTACCTTTTCGACATGAATCCACTTTGAGGTGATCCCTTTACTGTTGAGAGAGCCCGGCCAAAGTAGATGGAATAGGACATTTTAGGTGAGTATATGTGTGGACAAAATCTCCCCTAAACCCTAATAAAAGAAGCTAGAAATGAATAAAATGTGGATAAAACCTCAAAGGAATCTTCCTATTTTATACATCCTATACCCCCATTATACATTTTCTAGACCTATAGAAATTGCTAGAGTTTTAGTGTATTTTTTATATTAAGAATGTCTGTAAAATGTGAAGGGAAGGGCCCTTTTTATAGTGGAGAGGAGGTCTGAACACAATAAATCACATTTAAGACTTGCCTTTTCCCGAAGTAGGAAAGGATTTCCGTCCAAAAAGGCCTATTTAGGCAAAAAGAGTACCCGTACGGGTGGGGTTCCACCCGTACGGTTACTAGGGGACCCGTACAGGTCCCCCCTAGGCATACGAAAGGGATGATCCGTACGGGTCCCCTGGTGGATCCGTACCAGTAGGATGTGCCCGTACGGGTCCCTAAAGGCAGACTAGGTCTCCAAACTTTGGCCAAACTCAACTCTATAGTAGTAGAAACACCCCTGATGGACAACACTTGAAAGATATTGCATCATATAGCTCTCATAATAGTTTTGTGAGAAGGATCGTTAAAATCCAGTGCTCTCAAACTGCCCCTCGTGAGATCATCTTAGATACGGATCTATATGATCTCATGATGTGAGAGAGAGTTTAGAAATCATACCTGAGGTGATGATATGGGTTAGTTCCTTTCGAGTGGCGGATGACTTTCCTAGCCACTGTATCCCTTTCTTAAGGTGTATTGACTTTCCTGATATGCGTATCGCTTTCCTAAGGTGGATGACTTTCCTTCTGCTACCGTGCATATCCCTTGTAACTCTACTGGGGAATATGTATCCCTTTTTAGGTGGATGACTTTCTTGGCTACTGTATCCCTTTCTTAAGGCAGATTGACTTTCCTAACTGGCGTATCCCTTTCCTGAGGTGGATGACTTTCCCGGCTACTGGTTCCCTTTCCTGAAGCGGAGGACTTTCCTTGTGCTATTGGTGTATCCCTTTCCTAAGGCGGATGACTTTCCTTTCCAATGCGTATCCCTTTCTTGAGGTGGATGACTTTCCTTTTTCTACTACATATCCCTTTCCTGAGGCGGATGACTTTCCTTTTAATACTGGCATATCCCTTTCCTAAGGCGGATGACTCTCCTGACCGGCTTATCCCTTTGCTGAGGCGGATGACTTTCCTTCTGCTATCGTGCATGTCCCTCATGACTCTGCTTGGGGAAGACGTGTATCCCTTTCTTGAGGCAGATTGACTTTCCTGACTGTTGATAATGTATCCCTAAGGCAGATGAATTTCATGACTGGTGTATCCCTTTCTTAAGGTGGATCGCCTCTCCTGACTACTGATAATGTATCCCTTTCTTAAGGTGGATGACTTTCTTGACTGGTGTATCCCTTTCTTAAGGCGGATCGACTCTCCTAACTAATGATGGTGTATCCCTTTCTTAAGGCGGATAACTCTTCTACCGGGGAATTTTGAATAACCTGAAAGAGACAACAATCAAACACTAAGTTAGTCATTGTCTAACAAGACACCTTTTTATTCTTAATTGACTTTTGTGAGAACAAAAATATTTTTGCCCCTTCAATTAAGAATAAATAAGTGTGAATGCAATAAACTAAAAATTCTGTGCGGGAAATGTTGGGTTTGGCTTGATCGATGTTATGCTTATTTTGCCACTGGGGAATGCTCCTAAAGTGAGTGCCCGTAGGGTCTACCGAATCTACTACTGGGAAGTTGGGGGATGCCTTTAAGACCTGATGATTCTGTGGCCAAGGAGTGGGGGGATGCCCCTGGATTGGTGGAGAGATACCCTTAGATTTGATTCCGCTACTAGGGAGTGTGGGGATGCCCCTGGATTGGTAGAGGGACTCCCCTGGATCTGACTCCGCTACAGGGAAGTGAGGGGATGCCCCTAGATTGGTGGGGGGATGCCCCTAGATCTGATTCCGCTTCTGGGAAGCGAGGGGGATGCCCCTAGATTGGTGGGGGATGCCCCTGGATCTGATTCCACTATTGGGAAGTGGGAGTAATATCCTTTGGCAAAACCTCTTTTGCTGGGGAAGAATTTCCTGGTAAGATTTGCTTACTGGGGGAATAATTCTTATGCTAGTGGACCTGTAAACAAAAATCATCCTTGTTAGTGACCAATTCAAAAATGGCTTACCTTGATTCTTGATTGACTTTTGTGAAAACCAAAATATTTTTGCCCTTCAATCAAGGATCAAGGTGAGCCTAGGGGCTTGTCCCCAAATATAATGAAAATGTAAGGTTGAGGGGGAGTGGGGTTGGCCTCGAACTTGGACTGGATGAATTCATGGTGCTTGCTGTAATGCTGATGCAAAAATCTACCTTTGGATGGCAAGAAAGGGCCCGTACGGGTAGGCCAGACCCATACGGGTAGGGGTCTTAGAAAAAGGGACCCGTATAGGTGGGATTGGACCTGTATGGGTCCCTAATGGATGGGTTTAAAAGGCAGATAGCCCCCTCGTCACCCGCCCCACACCAAAACTTCCCACTTTACGTTTTTCGGCGATTTCTCCTAAAACTCAACTAAAGATGTATAAAAAGATCCCTCAGACCGGCCATTTCTCCCTTATGCTTGAGGACTTGCCCCCGATTAGCGATTCGAGGCTTCGGGAATGCCCAATTTCTGTCATGTATGCTTTTCGCGAGAGAGATTTGTTTTTAGGGTTAATCCTGTCTCTGAAGTCCCTTTGATCCCTTCTCCCGAGACCCATGCCTTAAAACTCCAGGTAATTCCATTCGATTCTCTGTTTTCCAATTTTGAACTTTAGGCGATTTCTTGGATTTTGGCATGATTTAGGGTGTTTTAGACCTTGGAATAGAGCCTGATGCATGTAACTTTATCCTAGGATGCTTTTAGGGCTTTGGATAAACTTTGGCTTAGATTGTGCAATTTTGGATTTTTGGGAATTTTGCCCGCATAGGGACTACTCGCAGCAGACCCGTACGGGTGAGGGGGGACCCTACAGATCCGTTTTTTATACGGGTCCGATTTGTGGACCCCGTACGGGTGGGGCTTACCCGTACGGGTCCTGCCCTGAGGGACAGAACCTTGTTTCCTTTGATTTCTGCAATTCTTTTCTAATTTTTGATTTGTCCGTTGTATTCTAACGTTGTTAAACTGTAATTCTATTCCTGCAGTTCCAGTACAGGATCATAAGGGCTTTGAGCTTGTACAGGAAATGGTACGAGGAGATTCGTGCCGCATCCCTCGGGTTTAGCAACATTATTAGGGCCATCCCTCAGTCCCCCAAGACACTGGCTCCTAGTGTCGTTTCAGCTCTGACAGAGAGGTGGTCGGAGACGACCCATACTATCCATTTGCCTATCGGGGAGGTCACCATTACTCCCTCGAATGTGTGCGCCACCACCGGCTTGGAGTGGAGCGGGGACGTGGTCCATTTTGATGTATATGCCGATCGGTGGCACTCTCGGCCTGAGGTGAAGGCCTATATTACTAGATTACTTGGGCTTCATCCAAGCGGGACGAACAAGCTCAAGTACAGGGACTTGCATGCTCACTGGATTACGCAGCCGAGGCCCATTTGCAGCTGATAGGAGGGACCAGTATGCTCGATCTTTCCTACTGGCGTTCCTTACCATCGTCTTCTTTCCGGTCTACTCGGGTAACCTCAACTATGGTCTGCTCTCTGCTGTGGAGGATCTTGCGACTGTGCCTCGCAAGAACTGGTTTCGGGCCATTCTGGCACAACTATACTATGGATTGGACGTAAGGTTCCGGGGTGAGTAGTCTGAGCTCAAGATCTGTCATCTAATACTGCTAGTAAATCTCCAACCGATCTCTTGTGCTTTAACCCACCACATCATAGATGGCCTGTTACAACAACAAAAAAAAAGCATGCAAAAAGGGGTCAAAAGGTTGCAATAGGGGTTTTTGCAATGATTTTTCGAAAAAAAATGGTTGGTTTTTTGCCCGTTGCCTTAAGTGCCTATTGCAACGATTTTTGCAACCACTTGAAAACAAATGCAAAAATCACCTATTGCAACGTTTTTTGGACCCAAAGCCAACCAATTCACGCCATTGCCATAGGGTCCAACGCCGTCACTGTGAACGTCCGTTAACAGCAAAATAGCAACGAATATTGCAACGCTTTCACGACAACACCTAAATATCCTATGACAACATATTTACCACATTTGCAACCATTTTTTATGATACTTATTTAACATTTGCAACGAATTTATCAATTATTGCAACCATTTTTACAGTAATATTGTAGTCGATTGCAACCTATTTTCGTGGTTTTGCAACTCTTTTTTCAAAAAATTTTACGTAGCAAAATTTTTATATAATATAAAATCCTATGAAACCAATATTATTAATATAATAAAATAAAATTGAATATATACATTCAAATTTTTCTAATTTAAATAATTCATAATACATAATATTTAATTGTATCTTAATCCAAACAAGATAAAGTAAAAAAGTACAAGATACAAACTTAAACACCCTAATCTATCTATATTTAGAATAGGCATCGTCATATCATCAACTATTGTACGCCGTTGCACACTCTGGATCCGGAGTTGTTACCTACAAAAATATCCGAAGTAAGAAAATGAAACAAAAGCAAGGCGATAACACAGTAAGAACTAGTTATCGCAAAAGGTTACCAATAACATAGTCAATGGACTCTCATATTGCCATGTCAAAACTTAAAATACAGATTTAAAGTATCTACGAATTATTGACTATAGCTCTCTTTACTAACCTAAACTTCAACACACATAGGTTAACAATATCTGTAGAAAACTTTCAATTCCTACTTGTATGATAATGCTCAATAGACACTTAGACATAAATGAAGTGACCAACAAATGTTGTAAGGCGCAGTCCAGATGCGGCTCAAGGCAAGGCACGTGCCTGATGAACTGCAATGGTTTGAATGTACATTGATATTTTTACCTTGAGTTTGATGAAAACGCACTCTCAAGGCAAGGCGAGCGCCTGATAAAGGCGCAGTCTAGGCGCGAGCCTGACCAACAAATTCTCAATGTACGTTAAATACACATACTTGCAATGGTTCAATATAGCTCAAATTTTACATATCATAAACAATTGAAAACTCACTGCAAGACAAGTTTTAAGCAATGATACCTGTAATTCCTTCTGCAATGCCATATTGCTGTACACTTTCTCTAACTGGTTTGCTCTGGTCTTACGTGCCTCGAGCTCTCTATATGCTTTGGTTATTTTCCTGGGCATGGAAAAAAGGTACCGTTAACTCATTTGTATATTGGGTCGGTATAGGAGAAACTCCCCAGAGAATAAAAAATTACCCACCAATCTAATCTATTTCACTTCTTAGTATGTTTAGATATTTGCAGGGATCAATACTCAAAGAATTCTGACTTGGGATCTTAATTATCAGCAGGAAACGTGTCAATGTACATATAAAGTTCTCACACTCAACTTCTAAATTAATTGCATGCAATATTGAACATTGGTGGAACTTTATCAGCTTTGGTCAAATACATAACAAACATGAAAACGATGGTAAGTTACTATGATAGCTCATTCCATTTGCATAAATTATAAAGTGCAGGTCCACAAGTGAGATTTTTGTTGAATCTAAGATTATACCATTTTCCATTCACAAGTGCAGGTCCATAAGTGATAGTCAGTTCAATATGACCATCAAGTCTAGTTCCACAACATTAAACAAAGCAGAGCACTAAGCATACATACTATAATTAGGCCGCTATCACATATGACTTATCATATGCAGTTAAAATAGACACGGTCCTATCCAGCCAACGAAAATTAAAATATGACTGATCAGATGCTAACACGACTTATCAGATGCTAACATATGACTTCTTTGTCTAGTGCCTCATCCCTCAAGTGAAATCACATTTTATTTAAAACATGACTTATCAGATGCTAACATATAACATAACACTTAATAGAGAATGACACTTTAACAATGTTTTCTTTGTTATTATATATTTTTCAAGTCTATAATCAATAAAAATTGGATTTCCTTATTAGATGGTGGGAAATTTAATGCTAAGTTAAGTGCATCTGTGTCAAAACACACATTCTAAGAACTGTGTTATCAAGATGTCCATCATAATGATCCTGAACTTACCTTAAAAAGTCGATAGACTTGAGGCAAATAAAACTCATATCAAGCTTTGAAATACAAGCAGTGTTTGAAGATAAATTTAAGGCATTTGAAAACAACAACTCCGACTTACTTGTCAAGGCTGGAAGAAGCCTTGTACTAGTGAACTAGTAAAGCATATCTGAGGGTTTCATAATCTGTGGAGATAAAAAGAAATTTATATATCCAAGTAACTGAGTAACAACAAATAACAAGCAAATTTGTTGGGGATTTCATCTTGCGAATTATCTTACCTAGTCCCAGAATAGCATTCTAAAGAATGAACATATAAGAGCTAAGCTAACAACTTATGCTCATAGTTAAGGTCCAAAAAGCATTAATCAATCTCAATTTACAACCTAGTTTTGATTGAAACTACCAGATAATTAACCTACAAACAAGTCAAAGGCATACAAATGAACCTTCACAACATCATTTTCTAACATAGAAAACATTATTAAGTGTTTTTGAATAAAATCAATGACTTCACCATATTTCTTTAAAGCTTCTCTTAGACTAGTGTCATATGTCAGATAAAAAAATCTGCAAAAAGGTTTGATAAATATTAAAAAAATAAGCCAATAGCTAAAGTTTTACTAAAATGCTCATCCACCAAAATGAATATGAACTCAAGCCAATAGATTAACAACTAGTAAGAGATCATACGATATAGTAGACCATTCACAATCATATATTAGCTAATTTCTTTATTTATTTTATTACACTCACCTTATGACCTTATAATTGCTAGTAGAACTCAGTCGTTTATATAAAAATAAACAAAACTTGACTATAGTATTTACAACTTGTTTATTCAGTAAATTACTTAGTTAATCATTCATTACCTCTTGCAGCATTTAGTCTTTTTCCTCTTCTTATAATGCCAAAGCTCTAGAATTCGATAAGCTCTTTCGACAAATAGTTCCAGTTTCAGAATGTCTAGGGCTCTTTGATACATCCTCTTCCCTAGAGCTCCAATTAGATGTAACAGAATCGAATTGTGACCTGAATTACAGCTTAGCTTTTTTGGCATTCTTCTAGATGTGTAATCAGGCTAGTGATATCAGAATCCAAATCCCTTACAAGAAGGAAGTAATATTCAATCAGGCAATATTTCAGTGTAATCAAATCTAATGGATTCAAATATAAAAAAAACAAATGCTTATTGTGTCTTCCGTCTACTCTGCACCTCTTACCATAGAAATATATGCATTCAATGATTTATATCGACATTGCATACTGAAAAAGAACTTATTGAAAATTGAACCCAAAATAACAATTTTCCCCAAATATCAATTTTAAATTCGAATTTAATTGTAAATAAAAGGAGTATTGACCACATGTATTATAAGCTAAATAATAGTGTAGATGAGTGCTTATTGAAGGATCAAAATCAACGGAAACACTAGATCAGCCCATATACAAGAGATTCAAATTTAATCCAGAAGAACTGCCAAATTCTATATTACTAATCCAATGCAATTTTGTACCTGAAACACGAGAAATTGATGAAAAATCTGATAAATCAATATTTGAGTGGTCAATTAAAATATGATAGCAGACCAATTTATAAAATTCAAAAAAAGAGAGGAAGCATCAGAAACAAAAAGGATATCCCCAAAAGCAAAATAAATTGCTATACAGTCCGCATCATGGTTCGAGTCATTCATAGACCCCATCATTTGCTGCTTCTTTCTTTCTTTTAAAAAATAAAAACAAATGAAGACACAGAAGAAGAGAAGAAAAAGGCTCAGAAGAAAAATGGGCGAGAGAGATTTATCAACATATCAAAATCAGGGTGACACCTGAAATCAACATGTTATGTTACACATTATCAAAATTCCAGAACCTAAACACAACGTAATCTTTTGTGAATAGTGGTAATTATATATTAGGAAAATAAAAGAAAAAGTATATAAATATATCAACTAAAACCTAAGCAACGAAAACCAAAATTAATCGATCAAATAAATGCATTAAATCACCTTAATACTAACAATTCAAAATTTCAAAGAAAACTCCCAAATCATATAAACTCTGATCAGAGGATGGAATTCACAGAATCGGAAATCAAGTTAATTTTGAAGAAACCCCCAATTTATAGAATCACTAATTAACATATGAATTTTAAATCAGCATCAAATTAACCACTATTGTAGATCAGTTCAAAACTAACACGAAAGATCAAACCAAAGGGAACGAAATTAAGAAACACTACCTCAATTTACGCAAATTTTGCAACAAAGGTAAGCAATCTGACATCAAAGGCAAGTTTTCCTCATGTATTTACCTGCCTACCAAGAAAAAAGAGAAGTCAATAGAACATCAGACAATGGGATGCCATTAGGGTTTTAAAATTAGGGGAAAACTGGTTATTCGAATGGCAAAATCAAATTGTAACATCAGAATTGCAAAAAGGCAGCATTAAAAGAGAAGAATGAATATGAAATCTTGATTACCTAAATACAGAAGCGAGACTCGAAAGCAGTGAGGACTGAGTGGCGATAGAGGAGCGACGACATGAGAACAATTTGGAAGGATCAACGACGGCGGTGGTAGACGCTGTTATATAAGAAACTTGAACATTTGAGGAATGGTGAAGAAATCTAGGGTTCATCTTGGGGGGAGATGAAGAAAGGAAGTCACAACTCACGGCCAAGGGAAGAACGAAGAGAAAATTTGGGGGTTTAGAAAAAAAAATGAAGAGAGAGAAGCTATTTAGACCAGTCTTTTAGTTTAAATATTTTATTTTTTTAATTCTTAATTTCCGTTCACTGTATGAGAGGGAGTTGTAGGCGCCAGTTAAATTTCTTGCTCTCGCCATCAAAAGTCACTATTCATGTAGGTTTTATGCAACTATTTCTGAAATATCGTTGCTTGTGAAACAGATTTTTATGACTTTCATACTTTTTGCAACCTTATTTTGCAACTTTCGCAATTCCGTTGTAAGAGGTCGATTTTTCCATAAAAATTGCCACGGTTACATAGCAACCCTAGGTGTTTTTGTTGCAACAGGCCATCTATGACGTAGTGACCCTTTTGTCTAAATTGTATTGCAACTAATCCTTACTTTGTCTTGCAGATTTGGGCTTTTGAGCATCGATTGATCCCTAGGCCAGGATTGCCCGTCCAGCCTCAAACACCGTATATCATATCCAGATGGATGGGGCTTTGGCAGAATCAGCCTTTGACTACCGCGCAGTACCGAGAGTTCTTGCGCCAACTGTGCTCAGATCGGGTAAGCTTCTTCCCTATTGAACCTGCATTGTACATTTCAACAAACCATTAGTAGAAACTGTATTTACTAGGTTGTGATATTCATAGTGCACTCATTATGTGCAGGTTGTCCGAGACCCGTAGGAGAGATTGGCCACCTACAGAGCCATCGAGCAGATGCGGACCGGTGTGGATGACAGCCGCTTTGTCCTGGAGTCAACAATTTCTTATGAGTGGTATTTCAGCGAGCGAGTCCGGGGGTGGAGGACCAGTGCTATGGTGGAGAGACTAATTCCTCCCCCCATCAGGGCGGGCGTCTTCTGGCCTTATCTCATGATGGGGACCGAACAGGGACTATACTTACTGGGCGAGGGGGCTCGCGTGCTATCTGTAAAGGGCTCCTACGCTGAGTTCATTGATTCTTCCCTCCTGCCACCCCGTGATAGGATCCATCATGAGGATGAGCCCCTATAGTTTCACTGGAGCAATGGCGAGGATGATGATGATGATGAGGGCAGACCGAGTGGTGACCACAGGGGTTCATCTATAGTCGGGGGTAGCCCCTTCTTCTTAGGTACCCTTCTAACTTGGTCTTTGTGAATACTTTACAACTTTTTGTAATTGTTTGTGATCTGGAACCTAATTCTTCATTGCTTATAGCCTCCCATTTCAACACGGAAGAGGTCCACTGCTGTCGCTGCTACTACTGCTCCTGAGCCACTGGCAAAGTGATCTCGAGCCTCGGGATCTGTGAGGGAGGGCATCCTCCAGGCTGAGTTGAATACTTTCTTCCGGCTCCTCGACCACTCGGGGAATCGGGCTGTTAAGAAGCTCGAGGAGTCGGTCCAGCCTATCGGTTTCACTCATTCTAGCTCCACCCATGTAAGGAATCCTTTACCATGGCCTTTCTCCATTACTGCTTAAGATGTGTCATTCTGATGTGACCCTTTCTTTTCAGGTGACCATTTCCGTGGCCGAGATGATAGCCCAGGGTTATTTTTTAGTGCTGGATTTATTGTTGGCCCAGGACGCACTAGCTTCGGTAAGTTTCATTTACCTGCAAAATTTCAACAAACTATGCATGCATGCCATGACATTTGTATATGTATACTGATCTTATGGTTTCTATTGCAGACTTTGCTGGCCATAGAGCGGAGCAGATCTGCCTAGGACTTGGATGCTTTTGAGGAGAGAGCCAGATTTTGAGAGGAGCAGCAGCGGGTAGCCATTGCTAAGGCTGATCAGGCTAGGGCCGAGACCGTTTGGGTGAGGGCCGAGATTGAGACGTTGAGGGGTCAACTAGCAAGGATGACTGAGGAGAGGCAGACACCGATCCCTTCTAAAGACGAGTCCGAGGATGATTTTTCCGCATATCTAGTGACTTAGAGAGGCGTGGATCAGCATGTTAAGGGGAGTGATGCTGCCAGGGCTGCTGCAGGGACCTCGGAGACCAGTGCCCCCGCCCATCCGGGTACCGGTGCTGATGACACTGAGGACCATATGACTATAGACATTGATGATCTACTTATAGATAGTCATAATCAGACACAGGCGGGTGCCAGGGATAGGATCCCCCGGCTGTTTAGGCTATGATTACTCTTTTTTCTGGACCATTCGATACTTTTGGGCCCTGCGTGGCTTGTTTGATTGTCAACTTCTGAATTGGTACTTTTGATATTTCTTTTTTATGCATGTGGATTTTTCTTGAATTGAGACTATTGAATATTGTTGCTTTGAGAACCCGCATTCGGTCCAATGATTTTACAGTAAGGGGATTGGGTGACGTTCTAACTTTTGCATAGGCCACTCGATGTGAGGGAACCTATCGAACATTTTTTTTTCTTCTCTTTGTCCTAATTTTTTCCTAAGCTATATTTGATGGCTTAGCCCAGCGGACCTTTTTCTTTTTTTTAGCTTTAACTTTTGCCTAGACCGCCCTTTCGGGTTTTCAACCTAGCAAGCTTTTGCCTTAATTTTTGCCGAGACCGCCCTTTCAAGTTTTCAATCCCGCATGTCATCTTAATTTTTGCCTGAATTGTCCTTGACGGCTCAACCCAGCAGACTTTTCTCTTTGCCTTAACTTTTGCCTAGACTACCCTTTCAGGTTTTCAATCCAGCAGGCCTTTCTGAATATTGCAAATGTGTTTTAAAGATGAATACAATGATGTATAACTCGTAGAGAAAAATTGATGTTCACATACCAGCGATTATTTCACCTAAAGACATGCAAGCATTCATAAGACCAAGATTCTTAGTAAATTCATAACATATTCATTAATGAGGTTAATTTATGTACATAGGCAATGGTAACAATTTCCAATGGTTAACCCCTACTGCCTACTGGTCTTTTACAGATTTTCCAAAAAGCAACTAGCATTTTTCTCTCGATGCCCTAACTTTTACCTAAGCCACCCTTTTCAGGTTTTCAGCTTAGTGGGCTTTATTGGAGTGCCCTAACTTTTGCCTAATCGGTTTGTGGATACCAATCAGTGGGCTGCACCCTAATTTTTGCCCGAGCAATAGAGGATCGCTCGTCGGGTGTTTTATTCTTTATTTCTTTTATTCTTTGTGCTGCTTTTTTATGATTTAATTCTTTTGACCTGTACATGATAACGCTTGAGCCTATCTTGATTTACTGGATTCACGAACTCATTTCTATCCATATCCATAAGCTTGATTCCTCCTTTACCAAAGACTTTCTTCATGATGAATGGTCCTTCCCAATAAGGCTTGAACTTGCCCCTAGCATCAGTGTTGACCTGGCGCAGTTGCTTGAGGACCATATCACCCGCTTTGATAGGTTGTTTCGGGTATCTGATTTTATTGTTATAAGCTCGTGCCATGCATTGTAGATGGTTAAGTTCCTTGAGTCGCTTTTCATCTATCGCATTCAACTATTCATATCTGGCCCTTGCCCAATTTTGATTCTTTTAACTGTGATTCAAGCGCCACTCTTAGAGATCTTACTTCTGTTTCAACCGACAATACGGCTTCCATTCCATATACCAAGGAGAAAGATGTTTGATTGGTGGGAGTCCTTACACTGGTTCCGTACTCCCAAACTGCAAATGGAAGTTCATTAGCCCAGTCTCTATAGGTAGCTACCGTTTTGGACAAAATCTTCTTGATTGACTTATTGGCAGCCTCAACTGCCCCGTTAGCTTGTGGTCTATATGGAGAAGATATGTGATGCGCAATGTTGAATTTCTTAAACAATTCAGTTGTGGCCCTTGAAATTGAACTCCATTGTCAGAAACTATATGGTGCGGGATTCCATATCTTGTAAAAATATGCCTCTCTCTAAACTTGGCCATTTTCTTAGTGGTAATGTTGATGTAAGATTCAGCCTCTACCTTTTAAGAAATAATCAACTGCAACTATGATGAATCGATGACCGTTGGTTAATGATTATCAAATTTCACCAATTATATCTATCACCCACGCCGAGAAAGGGCAAGGAGTAGACAAATTGTTAAGTTTAGAGGAAGGGAGATGTTGTATATCCCCATGAATCTGACATTCATGACATTTCTTGACTGATCAGTTTCCCTTTAAGTTCTTGAGATAGCCAATTTATGACTTAAGATGTCCTTTCTACTTTTGTGATTAAAGTCGTCCTACTGTTGGTGCTTCTTGGTCTTCTTTCTTGATGATGTATGCTCTTGTACACCTTTTCCCCCTATGAAGAAAGAAGGACCTAGGCTAATTGTTATCATGCTTGCTAAGCACTTTATAGTCTCTCTTTTGATGATAGATTTTAACCATTAGACGTTTATAACATTGCGTTGCACTCAAGGTCAACCTCATTAATGAATATGATGATAGTTTTAAGAATGTTGTTGTTATGAGTGCATGATGTCATTAGAATGAAATACTCAAGGAAAATGTGAATGATAAGTGCATCAATTTATTCATGACATGTTAAAGATAAAGATACTGATGTTACAACTTATTCATGATATGCCTTATAAGCGGCATTGTTTGCATAACAAATGTTTGCAACATTAAAAATTATATCATTTGAATCAACCTACAAAGGCGGAGGGTCTTATTGATTGACAGATGAACTAGTAGTCCCAGTATGTAAGCCTGCTTGTGTTTCCTCGGCCACTGCTTTTGCTAAGTTCTTGATAGCCTTACTGATGGGATTGCCTTTATCATTCCTTTTCTGATTCCTCCTCATAAGAACAGCTAGTGCTTTAGTGATGGACTCGATTGCCTCATTCATTTAATCTTCTTTAGTATTCCCACATACTTCCATAGAAACTGAGGTTTCAATCAGCTAGCCTTTCTTGAAGTCATATACATCATCGAAGATCTCAAAACCAGGGACCCTTTTGCCACTAACTTTGACAATTTCCTCTTCAACTGTGAACTCTTTTTGCTTGATTTCAGCTCCTATAATGAGGCACGACTGAGGCTTGGACTTTTTGGCACCTGAGTGATTCCCTAGACAGAGTATGAATGGCCATGGAAGAGGTGAGAGGGGTTCCAGCATTCCCTGCAGATTCTTTTCGGGCCCTTTACCCTTTATATAACCCTACTTCATCATTATCTTCTCAAATTTGAGTGATATGTGCCCCTTAACTAAAAAATTCGTGCCTTGGTGAGCTATAGCGACCGTAGATTCCTTTTCCTCGGCTTCCATAGCTGCTATGATAGATGGTTCATCTACATCAATGGTTACCAACTTGCCGTAATGGATGAGTTTAACTTTCTGATGAACGGTGGAAGCGACAGCCCCTAATGCAAGGAGCTAAGGTCGGCCCAACAGTAATGAGTAGGTGACAGGAATATAGAGAACAATGAATAGGACCATGGACTTCACTTCCCCAACTGTAACTTTAGCTTTAAAGACCCCAATGACACTCCTCTTTGTATCATCACACGCCCCTATAACAGAATTGGACTTCTCCAACATGGCTTCATCCAGCCTTAAGTGAGGAAGAATCTTGGTAGGGCAGAGATTAAGGGCGAAACCATCGTCCACCATAACACACATCATAGAATGATCAAATATTTACACCCTGATGAAGAGTGCCTTGTTATGCTTATTTCCTTTGGCTGGGAGGTCTGATGGATAGAACTTGATGGGTATAATTTGATCAGGAGGAGACCCCCCGATAACTGAGAATACCTCAACCAAAATAGTAGATGGTGTAGCTTCAATACTCAACAAATTTTCCATTAGACCCTTGCAGTGGTCCTCAGAGTCAATGAGAAGTTGCCAGATGTTGTACTTAGCAAGTGTGACTTGTAATTGTTGGATGAGAGGGGTGACTTTTGAATTGTTCTTCTCATTGCTGGCTGAAGTTTGAGTTTCAATCATAGGTGTGAAGACCGGTCCCTGATCAATACTTGGAATAACCCAGATATCTACATATCTGCCCCTTCTTCTTCTTAGAAGAGGATCAAGAGGAATCCTTCCACTTTAAGTGACATGCAACACTCCATCTTTCATATAACTTCTCCCTTCAGAACTTTCCACCAACAAGGCTGGTCCTTCGAGCTCATCATTCTCCAATATATAAGCATCAATATCAATTAGTATAGGTTGCACCAGCATAGCCTCCCCATCATATACTCCTTCCAACTCGAATGCATCGATGTTAATAGGGATTTATTCATCAGGCAACGCCACTACTGAGTGAACCATAGGATTAGCTTGTGATATCATATTAAAGATATGATAGGAGGGTAAGCCTGATTCGATAGCTGCAAGTTGTTTCTCAAATTTTGGTAGGGGAATATTCATGGTATTGAGTTTAAGCTCAGGTTCTTGAATCTTCTTATCCCTAATCATATCGCGAATAGCCTTAAGCAGATCCCTACAAACACCCCTCTTACTGACGTGATAAGCACAAAACTAATCCCTGTCTTCACGTTTGGGTGGGACATAGGGCTTGATGCTCTGAAGGAGGCCAAGTGCCCACAACTTAGTGTAAATGGCAGGCATAGATGCTTTCTAGGGGGAAATACCATCTTTGATGGTACAGACTATGGCCACTTATTCTTGTACTACCGCTATTTTAGGATTGAAACCAAATTTTGACTTAGAAGCCTAGGCTGGGGCTGAAGGGTCATTCTTTTTAAACCAAGGCTTTGCCGGTAAACTCGCCCTTTCTATTTCCTCAATCCTTTCCCACTTCTTAGCTTTTTCAAAGACCTCAACGTAGCTAGAGAATTTATCAATACCAAGAACCTTACGATAAGCTGGTAGGGCACCATCCATCAATTTTACGATCATCTCTGGGAGACTTAGCCTATCCTTCAATAGAACTTGAGTGGCTATCCATCTTTTGAAGTAGGGTTTGAACTTCTCATTGGGGGCCTGCTTGATAGCCTTCAAATTTTGTATGGTAGTTTTAATGGTGGCATTGAAACCATACTGCTTGATGAAAGCCTCCGATAAAGCTTTCCAGTTTCCTGTCACTTCATCTGATAGAGTGTTGTACCATTCAATAGAAGGACCTTCCAATGTACAGGGGAAAATTTTGGTTAGGACCTTATCACTTAACTTCCTTATTCTCATAACCCTCTGATAGGTGGTAATGTGAGATTATCGGTTCCCTTATACTTTGCTATACTAGGCATACTAAAGTTTTCAGGGACCCAATCTTCCTCTCTAGCTGCTTGGATGGATAATGACGATGGTTTTTCTTAGCCGGGATTAGCAGCAAGCAATTTTTTAAGTAGGTCACACAATTTCTAGGATAAAGATGATCCCTCTGATTAAGTAATCACACCCAAGGGTAAACCTGTTGATTGAGGAAAGGTCATCCCCTTAGGTGTGACAATAAAATTTGGGATCGAACCAAATGCCCCAAACTGAAATGGTGGTGGCACAAACCCCTGACTAGGCTGAGTACATTGACTGATGATTCGAGGAACCACTATACCCACTGACTCAAATGGCAAGCTAGCTGAACCGAATGGACCTACAGAACCCAGCTGACTGGAAGAATTCCAATGAGTCCGCACTAGCGGCAATCGAAACTTAGTGAACAAATTATGAGTAACTCTTGATACTTGCTCACTGATCACTGCATTCACCGCTGGCATCTTATCATTTATTTAGTCTAAGAACTGATCACTTCCCAAGTACTGTGAGACGACATTTGCGATCTCCGACCTAATCTTAGTCCTCGGTGCTATGAGCACGGGATTTTGCAGTCCCTCTCGCGAGACGATGATGACGTGTACCCAATTTTAATGCCTCAAAATAAAAGTTCTCTATATAATTTTTATTACCAAAATAATATTCCTTGTGAATTTTATACTTGGTAGAATCTAGTTTGGCATGGCCGATAACGCGTCTGGTAGGAGCTTGAACCGATGATTTACACCCAAATTAAATAGTACCCATTAAAATATAATTAAAATTCAAAAAGATACCTCACCACCCACTATTAAACCACTTTTCCCGACTTTTGAGGCTTTTTGACCCATTGGTTGTCGGTATGCTGGAGGCTGATGCCACCAGCGGCATCAGCCATGCCGCTGGCGGCATCACCATACCGCCGGCAGCATCATCATGTCGCTGGTGGCATGGCCTAAAATGGGTCCCTCCACAGATAGCCTTTCAGCCACTTTCGGCGGAATAAGTCAAAAAGGTCTCGAAAAACACCCCAATTTGCCTATAAAAAGGCACCTTAAGCTGCAAAATAGAGGGGGGACTGAAATTGTATAGGGAAGGAGCTAAAATTGGGCAATTGAGAGGCTGAAATTGAGAGAGTAAATCTTAGTGAGATAAGAATTAGAAAAGGCAGGAAATAGGATTCTAATCCACTTTTCCCGATTTTTCTTCTTTGAACTCTCTGATTGTGAGCTTAAAGTCAGTGGGTCTTTAAATCAAAATCAACTTGATAGGATTTAGAGACCTAAAACTCTTGACAATTAAATAATCATTGCAAGCTCCCCGGAGGTGTTACTGTTCAATTCACGAAGAGTTGGATTCACTACCCCGAGGTGAAAATCCTGAGTCTCATAGCTCTTTGGCATTATTACTATTGGTTTGTGTTAATTTTTGTTGATTTGTGTTCATTTTTGGGTTTTCATTCACTTTGACTACCGACCGCTGCTACTGCAAGAAATTGAAGTCGCCGGAGACATGTAATGTTGCCGGCTGTATCACCCATGTCGCTAGAGACGTCGTTTACCGCCGTTAGCATCGCGTTCCCCAGAGACCTCACTTTCTTGTAGGACCCTTTCTTTACGGTACTCAGAAAGCCCTATGCCTGTCTGTATATCGATGTCGTCGTGACATAATGGATGTCACTGGCGGCATCAGCCATGCCGCTAGTGGCATCAGCCATGCCGCCAGCGACATCAACCATGTCACCGGCGGCATCAGTTGCCCCGTCGGCGGGATGACTTTTCGGACAGCAGTTTTACTTTCGTTTGTTCCCGAAGTAACTTATTTTCTGAAGCTAGGACATATAGTGTAACGATGGAGGTTCAAAACCCCCTGAAAACAGACCCCATCCCACAATGAGTGGTATTTTCACTTATAATCCGATTAAAGCAACAATTGAATCTAAAATTTGGATAAAAATGGAATTTCCCCATGAACGCCATTCAAACCTCATTTTAGCCATCCGATCGGGCCTTATAATATTGTAAATAAAATATGCCATATTCAAGCCAACCATCTTCTGCAGGTAGATGTATATCGGACATTCGGGTATTTTATTTATTACATAGAAAATGTACGGGACTTGGAAACCTTGTGATAATTTTACTTTCCACACTTTCTTTTCTCTTATGGCTATAAATATTTTATTCACTACTTCAATTGCTTGATAAACGCGAAAATAACAAAATAACTGAAAATACAAATAAATAGGATGGATTAAACCGTTTTAAGAAAAAACAATGAAGTATCTTAAGTTGGCCTAATGAAAAATAGATAACATCATCCGAACTCGGAATCTCTACTTAAGGTATGATCCAACCACCCGGTGGGAAAATCGTACCAAAAATTTCCCGGTTGAGCTGAACCGGATGGCGACTCTATTTTAAGTACGGGATTTCAATCTCATATCTTTTGAGCATTAAAATATGCAGAATCATTTTTCAAACACATTACACTCATCCCCTGTCACTCAAATGGGCCAGCCCGACAGGGCCCAGTCGCGCTGCCGCCGGGCGAAAAGTCGTCTGCTCATAGGTGCATTTGCCTCCTCCCTAGTAGCAACATTCTCAACCTCAACATCAATCTGGCTATCTGGAGTTAGGATGTGAGACATCTCCTCAATGCGATAGGCAGAAAGATTAACTCGGCTAAACTGGCTGCTGGACAGAATACCTGGGGACCGATGTAGATCAACCCTTAACTACACTGTAGGAACTAGGATGTGAGTCAAATGGACTTTAGATCGACACCAAGATTTTTCCCTTTGAGGTTTGGTTTTGGCATAGGTAATAACCAAGAGATCAGTACATGCATGGGGTGGTGTATGCATGCATAAATTACAATGATGCATGGAGGGGTTAATCACAACACATGAGAAGCGATCGATTCCATCCTTATTTCTCCCACCGAGTCTGAGGGTATTCTTCCATAGTCTAATCTCACGCAGAAATTAGGGTACTTAAAACGTAAAATTCTATGGCTTTCGATAAGAATGGTATAGGGACATATCGAAAGTTGATGTAGAAGGTTCCCATCGCATCAAGCCTCTTTTGGAGGGAGATGGAAATGAGTGCTCCACCCACTAAGGTGTACCCAATATCCTTGGTGGTCATAGGTATCACCGTCATGAGTGTCGCGGCAACTATAGGGCACTCTATCCCAACGCTAGAAGAAGAGAGCATCTAACTAAAGAGAGAGGGAGATTAGAAGATAGAGTGTGATAATTTTCTCAAATGATGAAAACAAAAGCGGGTTGAATCAAGTAAATGATTTTCGGTGCTCATCTTAATCTTTTAAGCTTTTAAAACAAACCAATATTTTGCGAGTTAAAAGATTATGTCCCCAGCAGAGTCGCCACTATGAGGTGTCGATGACGTGCGGGTCTCCCTTGGCGCCTATGTGAGAGGCGGGGCCTACTGGGGGTTTGGTTGGATTTAAGCGTGATAAAACATTTTTTAGTTAAAGTTTTCACAATAAGCCAATTTTAATGAGTAAAAGAATCGAGACCCAAATCTCAATACAATTGATAGAGTTGCCACCTAAGTTGTCTACTTGTGAAAGAGTTTTGGTACGGTTCCCTTTGGGCGGGAGACTCATACCTATTGGATCAGAGATTCGGGTATCGGATGAGTCACTTATTTCTCATTTAGTTGATTTAAAATTACATTCACCGCGTAAAATCATTTTATTTTTCATCATTTAGGGAATTATCACAAAAATCCTATTTCTACACTCTTTCACACTTGTTACATGCGTTTACATATTATAATAAAGTACAAGTAATAAACAAGGGGATAAAAATTACAACCGGGGGAAAAATGGGGGAAATTGCAAAGAGAACCTATACATTTGTTCTAAGTTATAAAACAAAATGAAAATAAATTCCCCTGCATCTACAGATGTTAGAACAGTTTAAAGCACATTATAAATCAGCACTCCAGCTTATTTTGTTGTGAAAACGCATCTTAACTCTTGTGGGTTAATTTACCAGATTATTAGTGAAAATGATCGCATGGCAAATGGTGAGTTGGGTTGATTTTAACCGATTAAAAATGAGTTTGGGGTTCTGTCTGGAGGCCGGTACCCCGTACGGATGGAGGGTACCTGTACGGGTACCAGGGAGGACTGGTATGGATATATGTACCCGTATGGGTCCTATCTGGTCCCAGACAAAAACTTAGTTCAGTTAAGTTACAGATTACAGATCAACAGATTGGTGGCAAAAAATAAAATAAAGAGGGATTTCCTTCCATATGAGTATGGCACACCAAATTGATACCCTTGGAGATATATGGTGCCAACAAGGCTCATAGAGGTTAGGACCAGACCCGAAATAAGAAATGAAAACAACAAGTATAATAGAAGCAACAAGCAATAATAATAATGAAATAACAGAGATGTGAGTCTCTTTGAAACACAGGAGCATTACCTTCGACGTGAATCCACTTTGAGGTGATCCTTTTACTGTTGAGAGAGCCTGGCCAAAGTAAATGGAATAGGACTATTTAGGTGAGTATTTGTGTGGACAGAATCTCCCCTAAACCCTAATAAAAGAAGCTAGGAATGAATAAAATGTGGACAAAACCTCAAAGGAAGGGTTTTCTCCCTATGTTATACCTCCTATACCTCCACTATACATTTTCTATACCTATAGAAATTGCTATGTTTTAGTATATTTTTTATATGAAGAATGTCTGTAAAATGTGAAGCGAAGGGCCTTTTTTAGAAGGGAGAGGAGGTCTGAATGCAATAAATCATGTTTAAGAATTGCATTTTCCTGAAATGGGAAAGGATTTCCCTCTAAAAAGGCCTGTTTAGGCAATAAGAGTACTCGTACGGGTGGGGCCCTACCTATACGGGTACTAGGGGACTTGTATGGGTCCCCCCCAAGCGTATAGAAGGGATGACCCGTATGGGTCCCCTGGTGGATCCGTACCACTAGGATGTGCCCATACGGGTCCCTAAAGGCAGACTAGGTCTCCAAACTTTGGCCAAACTCAACTCTATAGTAGTAGGAACACCCCTGATGGAAAACACCTGAAAGACATTGTATTATATAGCTCTCTTCTTAGTTTCGTGAGAAGGATCGTTAAAATTCAGTGCTCACACTTAGCAAACATGATAACAATTAGCCTAGGTCCTTCTTTCTTAATGAGGGGGAAAACGTACAAGAGCATACATCATCAAGAAAGAAGACCAAGAAGCACCGACAGCAAACCAACTCTTGTCATAAAAAAATGGAAGAGCACCTTAAGTCACAAATTGACCATCTCTAGAACTCTAAAGGGAAACTGATCAGTCAAGAAGATTTTGTCAAAGACGGTGGCTACCTACAGAGATTAGGCTAATAAACTTCCATTTGCAGTTTAGGGGTATTGAACTAGTGTAAGGACTTCCACCGATGAAACACCTTTCTCCTTAGTATATGGAATGGAATCCATGTTACCGGTTGAAACAGAAGTAAGATCTCTAAGAGTTGCACTTGAACCGTAGTTAAAGAATTAAATTAGGTAAGAGCCAGGTATGAACAGTTGAATGTGATAGATGAAAAGCAGCTCAAGGCACTTGACCATCTCTAGATGTACCAACAACGCATGGTGTGAGCTTATAACAATAGAATCAGATACCCAAAACAACCTCTCAAAGCAGGTGATCTGGTCCTCAAATAGCTACGACAAGTCAACAATGACACTAGGGGCAAGTTCAGGCCTAATTGGGAAGGACCATTCATCATGAAGAAAGTCCTTGGTAAAGGAGGAATCAAGCTTATGGACATGGATGGAAATGAGTTTGTGAATCCGGTGAATCAAGATAGGCTCAAGCATTATCGTGTCTAGGTCAAAAGAATTAAATCATAAAAAAGCAGCATAAAGAATAAAAGATATAAAGAATAAAACACCCGACGACCGGTCCTAAATGCTCGGGCAAAAATTAGGGTGCATCCCGCTGATCAATATCCCGCCAACCGGTCAGGCAAAAATTAGGGCACTCCAATGCAAATAAAGCTCAATAAGCTAAAAACTTAAAAAGGGCGACTTCGACAAAAGTTAGGGCATCGAGAGAAAAATGTCAGTTGCTTTCTTGAAAATCTGTAAAAGACCAGTTGGTAGTAGGGGTCAACCATTGGAAATTGTTACCATTGCCCATGTACTCAAATTAATCTCATCAACGAACATATTATGATTTTGCTAAGAATCTTGGTCTTATTATGAATGCATGCATGTCTTTACGTGAAATAATCACTGCTATATGAACATTAATTTTTCTCTACGTGTTATACATCATTGTATTCATCTTTACCACACATTTGCAATATTCAGAAAAGCCTGCTGGATTGAAAACCCGAAAGGGTGGTACAGGCAAAAGTCAAAGCAAAAAGAAAAGTCTGTTGAATTGAGCCGTCAAGGAAAACATAGGCAAAAATTAAGACAGCCTGCGGGATTGAATACCTAAAAAAGAAAGAGAAAAACTTGCTAGGTTGAAAACCTGAAAGGACGGTCTAGGCAAAAGTTAAAGCTAAAAAGAAAAAGGTCCACTACGCTAAGCCATCAAGGAAAGCTCAGGCAAAAATTAGGACAAAACAAAAAGAAAAAAAATAATAAATGTTCGATAGGTCCCCTCACGTTGAGTGGCATATGTAAAAGTTAGAACGTCACCTGATTCCCTCACCATATAATCACTAGACAAAATATAGGGTCACAGGGCAACAATACTCGACAATCTCAGTTCAAGAAAAGTCAACATGCGTAATAGTCAAATATTAAAAGTACCAATCCAAAAGTTTACAATCCAAACAAGCCACATAGGGTCCTAAAAAGTACCAACAAGTTCAGAAGAAATAATCATAACCTAAGCTGCCGAGGGATCCTATCCCTGGTGACCCTTCTAAGTCTGATCCTGAGTGTCCGCCAACAGATAATCTACGTCTATGTTCATATGGTCCTCAACGTCACCAGTACCAGTAGCCAGCTGGGTGGGGTCCCTAATCTCTGAAGTCCCTACAATAGTACTAGTAGCATCAGCTCCCTCAGTACGCTGATCTACGCTCCTTTGAGTCACTCGATATGCAGAAAGATCATCCTCAGACTCATCATCAGAAGGAATCGGCATTTGCTATCCTCAATCATCATTGCTAGCTAACCCCTCAGCATCTCAATCTCGGCCCTCACTCGAGCAGTCTCGGCCCTAGCTTGATCAGCCTTAGTAGTGTCTGCTTGTAGTTGCTCCTCTAAAAATCTAGCTCTTTCCTTAGAAGCGTCCAAATCTTGGGCGGACCTGCTCTGCTCCATGCCAATAAAGTCTGCAATAGAAACTATAAGATCAGTATACATATATAAATAGCATAGCATATTATCATGCATAGTTTGTTGAAATTTTACAGGTGAAAGAAACTTACCGCAACTTCATGCATCTTGGGCCAATAGTAGATCTCGGACAGAAAAATAACCCCGGGCTATCCTCTCAGCGTTGAAAATGGCCACTTGCAAGGCTTGATGCTCTTGAGTTGGTCATACTTCCTCAGTTTGATGAATATCTGTGATAGTGATTCTACCCACGGGGAGATAGATTGGTGAGTCTGCACCTAAGTAGCTGCTACAACTTTGGTTGGGGCCTTTGAAGACTTAGAACTGCCTTGTTTGGAGGATCCACCCTTTTCCTAGTATCGAGGTTTAGTATAAGCTTATTGTTCTTGCTTCTTTGCTCCATCTTCTTCCTCTTACTTTTCTAATCTCTTGGCATAGTCCAATACATCATTAAAGGCGTCGAATCTTTTCATCTTCATCTCATCCCGGTATTTTAGGCTAGATTCTTTGACAAGCTTCACTAT
The DNA here is from genome assembly GCA_947683365.1 of Euphorbia pulcherrima. Lineage (NCBI taxonomy): Eukaryota > Viridiplantae > Streptophyta > Magnoliopsida > Malpighiales > Euphorbiaceae > Euphorbia > Euphorbia pulcherrima. The sequence goes on along the minus strand of CANTUS010000015.1, from coordinate 32,290,354 downwards.
TAGGGTGTCTTGGTCAGGTGCCCCGATTACAAGTATACGAACAGCCATCCACCTAAGGTAAAGTTCTTTGAAGGACTCATTTGGCCGTTGCTTGATCCCTTCAAGATCTTGCAAGGTAGTCTTGACCTTCAAATTGAAGACATAATTCTCCAGGAATGCCAAGCATAGCTTCCTTCAATCGGATTTCACATCCGTTGGCATCCTTAAGTACCACTTAGAGGTGGGTCCTCGTAGAATAGCTTGGAATAGATTGACTATATGAACCTTAATATTCATGCTAGTCATAATCCAAAGATGACCCTCCACATGCATATGAGGGGGTCCAGTACCAGCATATGGGGCTATATAGGGCATCACAAAGTTAGCCAGAAGGGCTTCTGATTCCTTTGGCAAGAATCGGTCAATATCCACATACTACTCGATGGAGGGCACAATAGACTTGTCTTTGGTAGGGGATACCTTCTCTATATCTGCCATCTTTGCCTTTAACGTCGCTATCTCGACCTCTTGCTCTAGGGCTTTCTGAGCACTAGCAGTGCTTAGCCTTTCCCAAACATCACAAAATTCTAGAGCATCAAGAATCCTTCTAAGGGACTGTCCAACTTGATCATCGTCTACCATTGCAGTTTCAAGTTCTAGATTGGAGAAAAAACCTAGCCAGAGATTTGATTGGTGGTGGAGGTGTGACTTTTAGGCTTCCCTTAATGCATCTTAGCCTCCTTTTCTCTCGCTTCCAACATGTAAGAGATCGAGTGTTAGTAAGTGTATCGGGTGTAGCTTTGAGCCTTTCTTACCTCATTCTATCGGGATGCATTAATGAATGAATATAACCAATTAATAGAGGGTAGGGTGCACGCCAATTGTTCGAGGAGCAATCGGCAAGGGGAGTCTATAATATTCGTGGAATATCACAAATGCGCAGTTTGAAGACCAGGGGGGTGAGTCTATCTTTGATTCAACTCGATAGTCAAGGGTGAGCTGACTCACTTAAAAAGGGGTTAACTCATTTATCCAAGGGTGAGCTGACTCACTAGTCACTCAAAAAGGGGTTGACTCAATGATCCAAGGGTGAGCTAACCCGCTGGTCACTCGAAAAGGGGTTGACTCATTGGTCCAAGGTGTGCTAACTCGCTAGTCACTCAAAAAGAGGTTGACTCATTGGTCCAAGGGTGACCTGACTCGCTAGTCACTCGAAAAGGGGTTAACTCATTGGTTCAAGGGTGAGCTGACTCGCTGGTCACTCAAAAAGGGTTGACGCATTGGTCCAAGTGTGAGCTGACTCACTAGTCACTCGAAAAGGGTTGACTCATTGGTTCAAGGGTGAGATGACTCATTGGTCACTCGAAAAGCATTTGACTTATTGGTCCAAGGGTGAGCTTACTCGCTAGTCAATCGAAAAGGGTTGACTCATTAGTCCAAGGGTGTGTTGACTCGCTGGTCACTCGAAAAGGGTTGACTCATTGGTCCAAGGGTTAGCTGACTCGCTGGTCACACGAAAAGGGTTGACTCATTGGTCCAAGGGTGAGCTAACTCGCTGGTCGCTCAAAAAGGGTTGACTTATTGGTCTAAGGGTGAGCTGACTCGCTGGTCTCTCAAAAAGGGTTGACTCATTAGTCTAAGGGAGAGTTGACTTGCTGGTCCCTCGAAAAGTGTCTGACTCATTGGTCCAAGGGTCAGCTGGCTCGTTGGTCACTCAAAAAGGGTTAGACTTATTGGTCCAAGGGTGAGCCGACTCACTAGTCACTCGAAAAGGGTTTATGTTTTTTGGCTCGTGGGTTGAGCCTAGGTGGACTCACTAGTCTTGGTTAATTTCGGCTCATAGGCTGAGCCTAGGTGGATTCACTGATCTCAGTTAATTTCTTCTCATGGGCTGAGCCTAGGTTCCTATGGCTAAGGAATGAAATGGCATGGCATACATTAATGTCATGGCTGCATAAATACGCGTTTAGTTTACACACAATTATGGTGCTTATGATGTCCGTTTTTAGTTTATTTTATATATAATAAACCTGCACAAGTAGGAAATGGTTAGATCGTGCCTATCGCCCTTTCAATTCTATTTGGTTACTTCACTTAAAAGACAACGGGGTACTTAACGAAGTCTGCTCGCATGCACTAATGGGTTTTGGGTAAACCTATGGGGAAGTGTCTATAGTTCATCTATACGTGGGTTTTGGTCTCAGGATTGGGTGCGATTTGGGTACCCTACGCCTTTGTGTACCAAGTCCTAGTGGCCCTAAGCGAACCAAAGGAAACTTTTTCACATATAATATACTCGGGTAGTCTTGCCCTTAAGTGAGTAAGGTCCTCGTACATTATGCAAGGGTGTGATTGGCTCCATACCCCTCAAGCCCTAAGCGAACTTGGAGATAATTCACCAAAAGACACCTAAATTGGTTTAAGGGTGAAGAATGCAGATGCTGTGCAACCCTAGAATTTATGCAATGTTGAAATTATCACATATTCCGTAATTCCAAAATTTAATTTGAACAATATTTTAATTATTATGTCAAGGAAAGAATTTTTATAAAAATTGGGTTTTTATAAAAATAATTTATCCCCAGCAGAGTCGCCACTATGAGCAGGCGAAGGGTTTCAAATGGGAGGAATGCACGCGGGGTGAGGTGCGCGGGGGGCGTCTGGTTTGGTTTGAGAAAATCCGGTTTGCTTAAATGCGTATGCCTCTTTTATAATAAAATGTTAGTTTTATTAAAGAGAAATTTATTTTATTATTACATGGCTTTTTATAAGCAAAAAATGTGATTATATTGAGAAATATATTTACAAATTTTATTGAGAAATGATATTTTTAAAATAAAGCATTTTTACTTTATTTAAAAATAAAATACAGTTGCCACTCGGTTCAGCTCCACCAGGAATTATGGTATACTGATCCGAAATGAGATTTTTATACCGAAAAGAAAATGAGATTCTGAGTTTGGACCTAAAAGGAACTCATATTGTTCAAATCGTTTGGATTAATTTTGGAACTTTGGAATTTGTGGTAATTTTGGCATTACAATGGCTTTATTTAAGAATTAAATTCAAGAAATAAAATGGGCATTATAACGGCATAAATAATAGAAATTTGCTACCGATATTTTGGCAGAGTAATGATAGCGCTTGGGTTCTGGCCCGAAAACACATTTAGAGTTTCCTCTCATTCTGGATGTTTCATCCGTACCTGCGAGTTTATTTACACATATTATAGTTTAAGTGGCTCCAGTGGCTCACTTAATCAGAGAAACGAAATGCAATTTGCAATAATAAAAGTAATAAGAATGGATTTTAAAGTTGGGCTTAAACCCAGTTACCCTCAGTTTACCTTTTTGTCTGTCCAGGATGACTTGAAAGCCGGTGAGGGACCGAAGTTGTCAGTGGTTGTGATTTAGTGGAAAATAGGTTAAACCCAAATTACGGCTATAATCTTGGATTATTTCTATAGGAAATACAGGATTTGTGAGAGTTTTAAATCGTTTTAGACCGAAGATCACTATGAGATCTTGATCTAAAAAGATAGGAAAGTGAACTTATACTGGAGGCCGTTGATAAAGCTCGGATTTGGGAGTGTTTTGAGAGAGTTTCGGGGTTTTTGGGACTCCCAGAACTGAGAAGGGACTCGAAGGGAATTTTGAGATTTTTATAAAATTTTCGTCTGTTAAAAATAAGGGGGTGAGTCCCCTATTTATGACGGGGAGGTAATTAGCCGACGGGCTAATTATAAAGGTAATTAGGCGGCGGGCTAATTACCTATTTGACAAGATTTTACATCAGATCCCGTAAAATCTTGTCAGATCTCGATAAGATACAATTTTTTTACTAAAGATAGGTAATTACCCGGCAGGATGATTACCTATGTTTGACCAAATTTTGACATTTTGATTTTTCAGTAGAAAAAGCTAAATCGGAGCTTCCCTAGAATGTGGATTTTTGAATTTCGGATTTTGGATGACAATTCGATCCTTTTGGGCTCTTTTGTCTCATAACTAAATGAAATAAGCATTATTCCTCATCGGGTCGGAGTGGACCTGTGCTAACACCCATGAATGATGCAAAAGCACATAGTATCCAGATTGCCTCCAATCTTGCTATCGGTGCAAAAGTTTCCTCAAAGTCAATGCCTTCTTGTTGATTATAGCCTTGAGCAACAAGTCTTGCTTTGCTTCTCACCACAACTCCGAATTCATCTAGCTTGTTATGGAATACCCATTTAGTGCCGATAATTGACTTTCCTTTTGGTGGAGTGACTAGATTCTAGAAATCATTTTTGGTGAACTGATCAAGTTCTTCTTGCATAGCCATCATCCAACTTTCATCTCCTTCTGCATGTTGAAACTTCTTTGGTTCAATGAGTGAGACAAAGGCAGCATGGCTCATCATCCTATTGAGTTATTCTCTGATTCTGACTGGATTTTGAACATTGTCCAAAATAGCTTCCACTAGATGATTCTTTTGTGTCCTGGATTCCCTTTGAAAATCTTCATGCAATTCTGGAACTTGCTCTACTAATGCATCCAATTCCTCATCTTCTCCTTGTCCATCATTGAAATCAATTTCAGCATTCAAGGGATTGTTTGGAAGATGATCTTGGTTGAAATTGATTTGCTCATCCTCTTCCTTATACTTCTTGATCTGAAAGGGATCTTGACTCTACCAAAGTTTGAGTTCTTTTGTTATATACTCTGTAAGCTTTGCTATGTGTTGAGTAGCGAAGGAAAATTGCTTAATCAGATTTAGGATCAAGTTTTCCTAGTTGCTCTCTATAATTCAAGATGTAGCATTTACATCCAAAGGGTTTGAAATACCGAATTTTGGGTTTCCTTCCCTTCCAGATTTCATATGGGGTTTTGTCTATGGTCTTTCTAATGAGAGCTCTATTAAGAATGTAACATGTAGTGTTAACGGCCTCACCCCAAAAGTATTTAGGCAATCTATTCTCATTCAGTATTGTTTGAGCCATTTTAACTATTGAATAGTTTTTCCTTTCAACAACCCCATTTTGTTGAGGTGTATGAGGATCATAAAAGTTGTGCTCAATGCCCTTGGACTCGCAGAATTCATCAAAATGCTTATTTTTGAATTCTCCTCCATTATCATCCGGATGCGTGCAATGCTTGTGCTTTGTTCTATTTCTATCCGGATGAATATTTTTTAAAAATGGTCAAAGGCTTCATCTTTGCTAGCTAGCAAAGCAACCCATGTATAGCGATAATAATCATCCACTACGACCATAGTGTATTCTCTTCTACCTAAACTCATTGGTTTGATTGGTCCAAAGAGATCAATATACAAGAGTTCAAGAACTCTTTTAGAGGGTATATAGGAGATGGATGACAAACTTTTTCTATGTTGTTTACCTAATTGACATGTAGTGAATATGTGATCCTATCAAAAGCAACCTTAGGAACACCCACAACCAATTCCTTTTTGGCTAGTTTGGACAGGAGGTTCATGCTTACATGTCCCAACCTCTAGTGCCAAACCCATGATTCTTCTTCTTTAGACACCAAGCATATAATCTTTTTGTCATTTTTAATGTTAACATAATAGACATTGTTTACTCTAGGTGCATAAAGAATGAGTTGATTTAACTTACTATCAATGATTGAGTAGCCTCTGGAATCAAAAATGACTTTTCTCCCTTTGTCACAGAGTTGTCCAACACTCAGCAGGTTGAACTCTAGTCCATCAACTAGTGAGACAACTTCTATTTTTAATTTAGATCCAATGGTCCCATGCCCAATGATCTTTACCTTTTGATTGTCTCCAAAGCTTACTTTTCCACCTTTCTTCCGGATTAAAGTGATGAAGGCTTTCTTATCACCAGTAACGTGCCTTGAGCATCCACTATCAATGTACCATGTTTGTTGATCTTCTGTGGATCTAAGGCATACCTGCAAAATAGATCAAGTGGGTTTGGGTACCTAATCAGATTTGATTCCTCTAGGGTTATCAACCATTTTAGGCTAAGGATAAATATCATTGTTAGCACAGTGTCCGTTCCAGCCCGATGAGAAATTATGCCTATTTCGTTCAGTGATCAGACAAAAGAGCCAAAAAGGACCGAATTGTCATACAAAATCCGAAATTCAAAAATCCACATTTCAGGGAAGCTTTGATTTAGCATTTTCTACTGAAAAATCAAAAAGTCAAAATTTGGTCAAACATAGGTAATCATCTTGCCAACTAATTACCTATCTACAGTAAAAAAATCAAATCTTCTAGAGATCTAGCAAGAATTTACTGGATCCAAAGCGAGATCTTATCAGATAGGTAATTAGTCCACCGGCTAATTACCATTCCACTATAAATAGAGGACTTCCCCTCTCATTTTCAATAGACGGAGAAAATCAAAAAAATTCATTTCGTTCCCTTTTGTTATGGGAGTCCTAAAAGCCCCAAAACTCTATCAAAACACTTCCAAATCCGAGCTTTATCACCGACATTCGATATAAATTCATTATCCTGTCTTTTTAGATCAAGATCTCATAGTGATCTTGGTCTGAAAACGACTTAACCTCTCAAAAATGCCTCATTTTCTTTAGGAATGATCCAAGATTATAGCCTTAACTTGGGTTAAACCTAATTTTTAATCAAATCATTACTTTTGACAACTTCAGTCCTGCACCGGCTCTGAAATCATCCTGGACAGATGAAAAGGTAAACTAAGCGTAATCGGCTCTAAGTCGAACTTTAAAATTCATTTTATTATTTTTATTATTGCACATTGCATTCCATTTCTCTGGTAAGTGAGCCACTGGTGCCACTTAAACTATAATATGTGTAAATAAGCTCGCAGGTACGGATAAAAAATCCAGAATGTAAGGAAACTCTATCCGAGTTTTCGGGCCAAAACCTAAACGCTGACGTTACTCTGCCAAAATTTCAGTAGCAAATATCTATTTATTACGCCATTACAATGCCTGTTTTATTTCTTAAATAAAGCCATTGTAATGCAGAAATTACCACAAATCCCAAAATCCCAAAATTAATCCAAATAACTTGAACAATATGAGTGTCTATCATGTCCGAACTCAGAATCTCACTTTCTTTTCGGTATAAAAATCCCATTTTGGATCAGTATACCACAATTCTCGGTGGAGATGAACCAGGTGGCAAATCTATTTTATTTTTAAATAAAGTAAAAAATACTTTATTTTAAAAATATCTTTTCTTAACAAAATATGTAAATATATTTCTCAATATAATCACATTTTTAGCTTATACAAAGTCATTGCATTTAAGCAAATCGGATTTTCTCAAACCAAACCAAACGCTGCCCGTGTATCGCACCTCGAGTGGATTCCTCCAATTAAAAGCTCGCCTGCTAACAATGGCGACTCTCCTGGGGAGAGATTATTTTTATAAAAACCCGATTTTTATAAAAATTCATTTTTTCGACATCATAATTAAAATATTGTTCAAATTAAATTTTAGAATTACAAAATATGTGGTAATTTCAGCATTACACAAATTTTAGGATTGCATAGCATCTGCATTCTTTACCCCTAAACAAATTTAGGTGTCTTTTAGTGCAGTATCTCCAAGTTCGCTTAGGGCTTTAGGGGTATGGATCTGATCACACCCCTTGCGTAACGTACGAGGGCCTTGCTTGCTTAAGGGCAAGACTACCCGAGTATATTATATGTAGAAAAGTTTCCTTTGGTTCGCTTAGGGCCACTAGAACTCGGCACACAAAGGCGCAAGGTACCCAATCGCACCTAATCCCGAGACTGAAACCCGCATATGGATGAATCGTATACACTTCCCCATAAGTTTATCGAGTCCACCTAGGCTCAACCCATGAGCCAGAATAAACCAAGACCAGTCGGCCTACCTAGGCTCAACACCTTTGACCAGCAAGTGAACTCACCTTGGACCATAGAGCCAACCCCCGAGTGAACAGCAAGTCCACTCACCTTGGACCGTAGAATCAACACCCGAGCGATCAGCGAGTCAACTCACCTTGGACCATAGAGTCAGCTATCGAGTGACCAACGAGTCAACTCACCTTTAACCAGCGAGTCAACTCAGCTTTGACCATCGAGTTAACCCCTGAGTGACCAGCGAGTCAACTCACCTTGGACAATAGAGTCAACCCCTGAGTGACCAGCGAGTCAACTCACCTTGGACCATAGATTCAACCCCGAGTGATCAGCGAGGTAACTCACCTTTGACCATCAAGTCAACTCACCTTTAACCATCTAGTCAACCCCCGAGTAACCAGCGAGTCAACTCACCTTTGACCATCGAGTCAACTCACCTTAGACTATAGAGTTAGCTATCGAGTGACCAGTGAGTCAACTCACCTTTGACCAGTGAGTTAACTCACCTTTGACCATCGAGTCAACCCCGAGTGACAAGCGAGTCAACTCACCTTGGACCATAGAGTCAACTCCCAAGTGACCAGCAAGTTAGCTCACCTTGAACCATAGAGTCAACTCCCGAGTGACTAGCGAGTCAACTCCGCTCGGACTATAGAGTTAGCTATCGAGTGACAAGCGAGTCAACTCATCATTAACCAAATGAGTCAACTCACCTTTGACTATTGAGTCAACCCCCGAGTAACTAGCGAGTCAACTCACCTTGGACCATATAATCAACCCCCGAGTGACTAGCGAGTCAACTCACCTTAGACCACAGAGTCAACCCCCAAGTGACTAGCGAGGCAACTGTCCTTTGACCATCGAGTTAAGTCACCTTTTATCGGTGAGTCAACTCACCTTTAACCATTGAGTCAACTCATCTTGGACCATCGAGTCAGCTATCGAGTGACCAGCAAGTTAACTCACCTTTGACCAGCAAGTCAACTCACCTTTGACCATTGAGTCAACTCACCTTGGACCATAGAGTTAACCCCTGAGTGACTAGCAAGTCAACTCATCTTAGACCATAGAGTCAACCCCGAGTGACTAGCGAGTTAACTCACCTTAGACCACAGAGTCAACTATCGAGTGACCAACGAGTCAACTCACCTTTGACCAAGAGTCAACTCACTTTTGACCATTGAGTCAACCACCGAGTGACTAACGAGTCAACTCACCTTTGACCATCGAGTCAACCCCCGAGTAACCAGCGAGTCAACTCACCTTAGACCATAGAGTCAACCCTTGAGTGACCAGCGAGCCAACTCACCTTTGACCATCGAGTTAACTCACCTTTGACCAAGAAGTCAACTCATCTTTAACCATCGAGTCAGCCCCCGAGTGATAATCAAGTCAACTCACCTTTGACTACCGAGTCAACCCCTGAGTGATAGTAAGTCAACTCACCTTTGACCATCGAGTCAACCCCCGTATCACTAGCCGGTCAACTCACCTTTGACTAGCGAGTTGACCCTTCAATGACCAGCGAGTCAACTCACCCCGACCATCGAGTCAAACCAGATTCAAAACCCTAGTCTTCGGACCACGTGCCTGTGGTATTCCATGACTATTACAGGCTACCCTTGTCGATTGTTCCCAGAACAGTTGACATACACCAAACTCCCTCCTATTTGTATATGTCCATCCATTCATTCATTCACTTATTCATTTATTCATGCACCCATTCATTTCGACAAATAAGGAGGTTAAGACGTATTATTGGTAGCCTAAAAGTCAGACCCCCACCACCATTTGAATCTCTAGTCAAATTTTTCTTTAACTAAGAACCCAAAACCGCGATGGTTGATGATGATATGGTTGGACAGTCTCTTAGAAGGATTCTATACGCTCCAGAGTTCCGTGATATATAGGAAAGGCTGAGCGTTTTTAATGCTCAGAAAGTCCAAGAACAAGAGGCGGAGATACCAACATTGAAGGCGAAGATGGCAGACATGGAAAAGCTATCCCCAACAAAAGCAAGTCTATTGCTCCCTCTATCGATCAATATATGGACATTGATCGATTCTTGCCAAAGGAATCAAAAGCACTCACGACTAACTTTGTGATGCCCTATATGGCCCCATACACTGGCCCTAGGCCTCCTCATGCATATGTTGAGAGTTATCTTTAGATCATAACTAGTATGAACATCCCTAAGGCTCATATAATCAACATGTTTCAAGCTACTCGATATGGACCGGCTTTTGAATGGTACATAAGAATTCCAATGGACGTGAAATCTGATTGGAAGAAGGTATGTTCTGCATTTCTGGAGAACTACGCTTTCAATTTAAAGGTCAAAACTACTTTGCAAGATCTCGAAAGGCTCAAACAACACCTGAACGAGTCCTTTGAGGAATATTATTTGAGATGCATGGTTGTCCGTATACTTGTGACTAGGGGACCCGACCAAGAGGCATTAATAGTAAAGCTCATCGAAGGATCCAACCAAAGGTGCGGGGATGATATGAAGATGAAAAGGTTTGATACCTTTAATGATGTGGTGGACTATGCCAAAAGACTACAGAAGTATGATGAAGAAGCAAGAACACCAGGCTTACACTAAACCCAGATATTGGGAAAAAGGGTGGGTCTTCCAAACAAGGCGGCTCTGAGTCCTTAAAAGCTCCATCTAAAGTTATAGCAGCCACTCAGGTGCAAACTTATTAATCTATCTCCCCTTGGGTAGAGTCACTATCATAGATATTCACCATACTAAGGAAGTCCGATAAGCTTCTAAGCATTATAGCGTTTGTTCCACCTGCTACGGCAGATAGAGATAACTTTTGTGCCTATCACGTGACCGTGGGTCATCGCACTAATGAATGCACACCGCTATAGAAGGATTTAGAGTAGATGATAGCCGATGGGAGAATGAAAGAGCCTAAGAACAAACCGAGAACACAAACGAATCCTCTGCCAAACTTTAAAGCTACGATGAACGCTATCAAAGTCCATGTGGAGGCTAATGAGCACGGTATTGACATGATGGATAACTTCCAACATGACCTAGGATGGGGGGATAATATGATTTTCGACAACATGGACATCATCAACATGGTCGATCAATATGTCTTGAGAATGAGGATAGAAGGACTGGACTAGTACCAAGTGCCACCACACCTTATATTCCGAGGAGATTCTGACCTGAATGAGCATGTAAATCCAGTTTATGCATGAAAAAGAGATTGCTATGATGGGATTTGCACCTTAATTCCCCTATTTCTTGGAAGGTCCAACTATGGACTGGTATAATGCAATGCCAACGGAAGGCCATTGGAACTGGTACTATATGGAGAGATCCTTCTTCTATTACTTCATGGCTTATCAGTCGCACCTGGTTATGCTTTGTTGGTGGTTTGCACTACAAGTAGATCAATGCAATGCTATTTCGCAGGATGTTCCTCCTCCTCAGCCCCCATGTATGCTCCCCCAGATTACATGAGTCCCAACTCTATGGGAATGAATCTATTCGAATTGGGAAGTTCTTCTGGGATGACACACCCAGGAGATTAAGAACTATATGATCCTAAACAAGCCTGGAGTAATCACGAGGAAAGGCAAAGGTATCTCACCATGAATGCCAAACTCCATGCAGATGTGACATCCAAAATGAACTGTAGGAACTAAGTGAGCCTTGAGCTGCTCAACCCATTTAAAGGGATCTGTGCCAATATTACGACATATGGTGCCCATATAGAGGAGACATTCGCCAAGGTGCAAGGCATAATCTCCGACCTTCGCATAACTATCGCAGAAGTCGAGGCTGGAGTAAATGCAAAAGGGAATGCAATAGAAGAAGATCCCGAGGAAGACCCTGAGGAGATCCTAAGGGAGACTTTGATGAACACCCTAAGGAAGATCCCAAGGAAGATCCTGAGGAAGACCCCAAGGAAGATCATGAGGAAGACCCTGATGAAGACCCAAAGGAAGATCCCGAGGAAGATCCTAATAAAGACCTCGAGGAAGACCATGAGGAAGATCTCGAGGAAGATTCTGATGATGACATACTGATTCAGCACACTCCGAATTGGGTCTTTGAACCAATAAATGAGCCACAACCTTTTAATGATTCAGATGAAGAACTAGAAGAATTTGAGGATTCCAATGAGTCAGATCATCAAGATGAGAGTGAAGTGGATGACTTAGGGTATGAACCTGAGATCTTTATAGATGACGACCTAAACCACTTGCCCAGGGATTTCAAGTACGAGGCTCCCTTTCCTAATGGCATGATGGTCGACTATGATGATGCTGAGAGCAATGCCTAGTCTTTAGAGCATGACTCCCTGGGCACCTTATGGTCTATAGCGAGTGATGATTTCGGAGACTTCACCGACTTTGACTCAGATAGTGAGCACGTCATTAATATGATCCTAGACGAGGGGTAGGAACCTTCTTAAGAGTACATCATGGAGAGAATCCATGCAGAAAATGAATTAGACTAGGCCAGTTATTGAATCCAAAGTCCAGACTTGAGAGAAATTTATCCCATATTCTACAATGGAAACACAAGGCCACACCCTCATATTCATGAATTTGTGCAAATGATGAATGATGGGTACATTCACTATGGCCATTGGCCCGAAAAGTTCCGCTTGACTCTCCGAGAGAAAGCAATCATCTGGTATAAAGGGATGACATTTTACCAAAAATCATTTTGGAATACTTAGTCTAGACAATTCATCGATTACTTCACCTGGGTAGACCCACCAGAGGATACAACTCCCGAGCTGGATAAATATGGAAACCCCATTGTTATACTGGAAATGGAAAGCAAATAACGTCATCTGCCCGACATCGATGAAGTCTGCCAAGGAATATCCTCTGTACATGAATAAGCACTCTGATAAACCAGAAGAATCGGTCATATACGACAATGATCAAGATCCAACTGATGGAGCTTGCTAATCCATTCACATGATTGGGCAAGACTACAACCCCATTCTGTGCCAAATCCTACAAGAGAACCCCATTGTTCCAGAAAGACATCCTGAAAAAGGTTCCCTTTATGCAATGGCCCTTCGCCATAAAAGCACCATCTTTCGTGAACAAGCCGATTGACTTAGGAGAAATACCACTTGATGAAGATTTTAATGAATTCGATGTCTTCAAAATGACAAACTCGCCTACCCAAGTTATCAATCCTATCACTAGAGGAGGGAAAATCGTTGGGCTAGTAGCCCCCTCTATGCCAACAATGGAACATCTGGCACCTCCTACTTTTGTTAAATCCTTAGAATGGATATAAAGTCCGATTGTGGATCAGTTAAAGGCCACCACCATAAGATGAGAATCTGGGACCTTCTCCTTCATTCTCAAGATCATAGGCTCGCTATTTTGAAAAAGCTGAATGAGATTGAAACATCTCCCCTAGCATCGCTGGAACAAGTCTGCGCGCTACTTAACACTGAGACTAGCACTATTATCCCCAACATTGTTTTCTCAAGTTTGGATTCACTGATGGGGGCATTCACCATAATAAGGCTCTTTACTTGAAGGCGAGTGTCTTTAGGTGCATCAGGCCATGTGTAATGGTCGACGATGGCCCAACACTGAATGTTTGTTCTAAGGATATTCTGCCAATCCTGGGACTGACTGAGAGTGACTTGAGGAGGTCCACGACGGTAATTAAGGCCTATGACAATTCCAAGAGAACCGTCATTGGTACATTTGAAGCCGAAGTTACTATCAAAGAAATCTCATCTACTGTGCTTTGTACAATTATAGACATCCCTGATGACTTTTTCTATCCTATTCAGACGACCATGGTTCCATACTCTACGAGGGGTTCCATCCACTCTTCACCAGAAAATCAAAATCCTATTCCACGAAAAGATCATCACTCTAGAGGCTAGCGAAGCATCAGTGGTGGTAGTGATGAAAATAGGAGAAAGCAATATGAAAGGGTTTACCATGGTCATAATCAGTCAAGGATCAAATAGGCAACTAGAAGTGCATTGGGGCCCTTGGATTCAAGGTTACATGCAGAAACACCATACTCTTGGAAAAGGACTAGGTGCCTATGAGCAGGGAATGCCAACTTTCAATATAGGGGTAGAAGAATGGAAACCTACAAGACTTGGTAATACAAGCACCAAGAGAATCACCAACAAGAAGATCTTTTAGAAAAAATATAGGGCAACCTTACAATGGAACCCTTGAACCAATTACTCACATAGGGAGGACAGTTCCAATATTTGAAAGTTTCTCATATAGTCGATTATAGCAAGTATGGTAAAAGCTCCGTGGCCTTTGTGATGAAGAAAGCAAGTCTTCAGCCAGATGTTAGAGTGATTCTGCATCAGACCAAGCTCGATGAATAGGTGCATCCAAAGAAGATCAAGAAGTTGAGCAAAGAAGAGGAGATCCTCGACTCTCTAACTAAACACTTCCAAGCATAACTCAAGATAGTGAAGGAAGCAAATAGCAAGAGAGGTTACTTGAGCCCGGCATCATGGACATGATCTAGGTCATGAAGGGCAAGGTAAAGGTAGAAGAGGAAGATGATGAGGACATCCTGCTGAAGCCGGCTGCCATAGAAGGATCATCCGCTGCATAGCCAGTCCCTACCAATCAGGATGAGTCTTTTGTTTCCATTTCCAATATGTTTGAAATGAATAATGTACTTTATGATGATAATAAGATGAAGAACTTTGCTTATTTGGATTGTATTTCTGATTGTGATTCCATGCATCCATTCCAGCATTCATCTAGCATCTTTAACATTAATAATAATATTATAAAAGAAATTAACTTAAATACGGAAGATGATCCAAAAATGGTATACATTTTCAATCAATCGCCCATCGAACAAGAGAGAAAATTAATAAAAGTACTAAAAAATCACATTTTAGCCTTCACTTGGTCTCACGAGGACATGCCGGGACTTGATCGCTGCATCGCCCAGCACAAGATTCCCACAGATTCGTAGATTTGTCCAGTGAAGCAAAAGATGAGGAGGATGTGTCCAGAATGGGCAGAAAAGGCTAAAGCAGAAGCACCTAAATAGATCAAGGCTAATTTTGTGGAGGTAGTCGAGTATCTCACTTGGCTATCCAATGTAGTCCTTGTGCCCAAGAATAACGGTGATGTTAGAGTTTGTGTCGACCTTAGGGAGTTGAACAACGCTACCCCTAAGGATGATTTTCTATTGTCACACATTGACATTTTGGTAGACAGCGCGGCAAGAGCGGCCATGTATTCCTTCATGGATGGGTTCTTTAGATACCACCAGATCCTCATGAACATGATAGATAAGTTCAAAACCCAATTAATCTCAGAATGGGAATATATTATTTCAGAGTGATGCCTTTTAGACTAAAAAATGCAGGGGTAACCTACCAGCGAGCAGTCATAACATTACTACATGATTTAATCCACAAAGAAGTTGAGGTCTACGTAGATGACATGCTTGTGAAATTCACTACGCCAGAAGAGTATCCAGCAGTGTTAGAGCGATTCCTCACGAGAAATGAGAAATACAATCTCTGTCTCAACCCAAAGAAGTGTATATTAGGTGTCACGTCATGCAAATTATAGGGGCACATGGTTAGTAAAAGAGGCATAGAGATGGATCCCGATAAGGCCAATGTAATCAGGGAAATGCCCGTACCAAAGACCGAGAAAGAAGCAAGGAGTTTCTTAGGGTCCATATAATACGTTAGCTGCTGTGAGGACTGGATTTTAACGATTCTTCTCACGAAACTATGATGAGAGCTATATGATGCAATGTCTTTCAGGTGTTGTCCATCAGATGTGTTCCTACTGCTGTGGAGCTGAGTTTGGTCGAAGTCTAGAGAACTAGTCTGCCCTTAGGTACCCTTATAGGTTCTATTTAGTGGTACGGATCCACTAATAGACCCGTAGCCTCTTGTAGAAGTAATCTCTTACCATTTTTGGGAAAAGGCAGGTCTTGAATACGGTTTATTGCATTCAAACCTGACCCTCACCCTATAAATAGGGCTTTTTCTCCTCTTTTCACTAAACACATTTCATATGAAAAATATACTAAAGTTCTAGCAATTTCTATAGGTATAGAAAAGGTATAGTGGGGGTATAGGAAGTATAATATAGGGAGAAAACCTTTTCTTTGAGGTTTTGTCCACATTTTATTCATTCCTAGCTTCATTTATTAGGATTTAGGGGAGGTTCTGTCCATACTAATACTCACCTAAATAGTCCTATATCACCATATACTTTAGCCGGACTCTGTCACAACAAAGGGGTCACCTCAAAGTAGGTTCACACCGTAAAGGTAACCCTCCTGAGTTTCAAAGAGACTCACATCTCAGTTATTTTATTATTATTTTTCTCTGCTTCCTCTATTATATCTGCTCTTTTTATTTCCCCTTTTTGGGTCTGGTCCCAACCCGTATGAGCCTTTTTGGCACCACATATCCTTAGGATGTAAAATCGGTGCCCCATACTCATACGGAGGGAAATCCCTTTTATTTTATTTTTTCTGCTATTAATCTGTTAATCTACAAATTAAACTAAACTGAGTTTTTGCCTGAGATAAGATAGGACCTGTACAGGTCCCCCATACCCCGTACAGGGTCCCTCCCATCCTTAAGGGTATCGGTCACCTAGATAAAACCTAGAATTCATTCTCAACTGGTTAAAAATCAATCCAACTCACCATATGCCATGCGATCATTTTTACTAATAATCTAGTAAATCAACGCACAAAAGTTAAAATGTGTTTTCACAACAAAATACGTTGAAGGCTTGTTATTTCACTCTGATCCTAGAAGTCACCTGGGTACTATAGATCGTAAAACTTCTATGATAACATAATCACATTTTTCTCAATAAAATGCTGACTTATGATGTGCTATAAATCGTGCTAAAGTCTGTGGATGCAGGGGAATTTATTTTTATTTTGTTGTACAACTTAGAACAAATGTATAGGTTCTTTTGCAATTTCCCCCATTTTCCCCCGGTTGTAATTCTTATTCCCCCATTTACTGCTTGTGCTTTATTATAATATGTAAGCGCATGTAACGAGTGTGAAAAAGTGTAGAAATACGATTTCTATGATAATTCCCTAAATGATGAAAAGAAAAACGGTTTTACGCGGTGAATGTAATTTTGAATCAACTAAATGAGAAATAAGTGACTTATCCGATACCCGAATCTCTGATCCAATAGGTATGAGTGTCCCGCCAAGAGGGAACCATACCAAAACTCTTTCCCAAGTTAGACAACTTGGGTGGCGACTCTATCATTTATATCGAGATTTGGGTCTCGGTTCTTTTATTCATTAAAATTGGCTTATTGTGCAAACTTTAACTAAAGAATGTTTTGTCATGCCTAAATCCAACCAAACCCCGAGTAGGCCCTGCCTCTCTCATAGGCCCCAAGGGAGACCCGCACATCATCATTACCTCACAATTGCTCTATAGCACGGTTAACTACCACATGCAAGCCTATCTTCAAGTTCTTGAGGAAGCAACAACCAATCAAATAGAGTGAACAATGTTAGGAAGCCTTCGATAGGATCAAGGCTCATCTAATGAACCCTTCTGTGCTGAAGCCACCAATTCTTGAAAAGCCACTCATTCTCTATTTAGTAATAGAAGAAACATCTATAGGAGCTATACTAGTTTAGGAGCACGAAGATAAGAAAGAGCACGCGGTTTATTATCTCAGTAAGAAGTTGCTAGAATATGAGACTCGATACACCATCGTGGAGAAAACTTGTGCCACCATGGTCTAGCTCACAAAGAATCTCAGGCATTACTTCTAATCTTATCGAATCCAAGCACAAAGGCGAATCCAATGAAGTATTTATGCCAGGCTCCCTAGCTAATCGAAAAACTGGCAAGGTGGATCTTATTGCTTTCAGAATTCGATATCGAGTATATAACTAAGAAGACCATAAATGGGAGAGAAGTGGTTGAATTCCTAGCAAATCAACCACTCAGAGAAGGAGAGCTGGAGAACTTGAAATTTGCTGATGAATGTTTTACAACAACTATAGAAAATCCCAAAAGATGGACCATGTTCTTCGATGGTGCCGCTAACAAGCGAGGAGCTGGCTTGGGAGCTATTATCATTATGCCATACGGGGTGCTCATACCTCTATCAAGACAATTAGAATTTCTCACCACAAATAATGGGGCAGAATATGAAGCCTGTCTATTTGGAATGTCTGCTCTGGTCACTCTTACAGTAGACAAAGTAAAAATTATTGGTGATTCGGCTTTAGTCATAAAGCATGTCACAAGAGATTGGGAACTGAAGGAGGAGTCTCTCAGACCTTACTTAGAGGCTATATGGAGGAAACCCTCACTGTTCAGTGAATGCGAATTTTATCATATGCCCCGAGAAGAGAACCAAATGGCAGATGCGTTGGCCACTTTAGCCTCCATGTGGGAAGGACCCTAAAAATAACCAATCAAACCCCTTATTATGGAAACAACCTGATCCCTATAGTACGTCTATGCAATAGAAGGCACCATGGATAAGGAAGAACCCTGTTACCCTGACATCATCCAATTCCTTGAAAATGGTGAATTCCAGGCTGAGGCTATGGATTCAGACAAGAATAGGCTGAAGAAGCTTGCTATGCAATTCTGCCTAATTAAGGGAGATCTGTTCAAAAGGTCATTTGACGGTTTGCTATTGAAATGTTTAACTCAACAAGAAGTAGAGAAGGTGATGAAGGAAGTACATTCAAGAGACTACGGTCCACATATAAATGGCATCATGATGGCAAAAGAAAATTAAAAGAATGGGATACTTTTAGCTAACTATATTAGCTGACTGTATTCAAGAAGCAAAGACTTGCCATGCCTGTCAGATATACGGAGATGTGAGTCACTTGTCCCCAATGACATTACAAAATTTGACAACGCCTTGGCCGTTCTCAGCCTGGGGGCATCGATATCATCGGTGAGATAAGACCATCTTTGACCAAAGGCCATCATTTCATTATAGTGGCAGTCGATTACTTTTCAAAATAGGTTGAAGTAGAATCATATACGAGCATCACAACCAAGAAAATGGATCGATTTATTTAGCAACATATCTTCGCCAGATATGACATTCCTCATCATATAGTGAGTGACAATGGTGTACAATTCCAAGGAGAAACAACTGATCTTATTGAGAAGCACGGAATTGAGCATCATTGCTCTTCGCCCTATCACCCTCAAGCTAATGGAGCTATAGAAGCGGCTAATAAGGAAATTAAGAAGATCCTCTCCAAAATGGTCGCCAATTACCGAGATTGGGCCAATCATTTGCCTGATGCCATAAGGGGATACAAAAATAAGTGTCAAGACTCCTACGGGTCAAACTCCTTTTTTTCTTGTCTATGGTATGGAGGCAGTATTGCCTGTTGAAATGGAGATCAAATCTTTGCGCATAGCCCTTAAAGAAAGACTTCCTGAAGATGAATAGGCAAAGGCAAGGTATGAGGAATTGACTTTATTCAACGAGAGACGATTGACTACGTTGGGAAATCTACAATTATACCAACAACGCATGTCCAGAGCTTACAATCGCAAAGTCAAATGGCAGGATCAACTTCTTAGAATAGGTGACCTGGTCTTAAAATAATTTCATAAAACGCACACAAATGCTCGAGGGAAGTTCTAGCCAAACTGGGAAGGACCATACGTAGTATGGAAGACTCTTAGTAAAGGGGCAGTCAAAATCTTAGATCTAGACGGCAATGAATTTGTGAATCCAGTAAATCGCGACAAGATGAAGCGCTATCTTGTGTAAAAAAGGAGAAAGAAAAGAAGAAAAAGAAAAAGAATGTTTGTCAAGAGCTACTGAAGGCTCTTGGGCAAAAATAAAGACCCCAAAATAAAAAGAGGGAGGCCTCGGGTAAAATCCATTCGGAACCTTAGGCAATGATGGGCATTTCTTAGGAATAAATACCATTTATCCTTCCTATTTAAATAATATCTTTTATAATAACATATTCATGTTAAAAATACTACATGAGTGCATTAAATTGAAACTGCGAATTGTTTAATAAAACACGCATTCAAATAACATTTTCTTATCTTCATTATACATAAAGTGCATTACAAATAGGAAATGGAAATGACAAAGATGAATAATGAGGCGTGAAGCCTTTATTCTCGCACAAAGATGAAAGACACAATGATAAGCTCAAGGATCCCCAAAGAAACTACGGAGTCTCTTGATCTCGATAAGCCTCTCCTCAATGGTGGCAAGACCACGAGTACTCATGACCCAGATGCAATAAGCCTCGGTAGGATGAATGTCAAAAGGCACGAAATAGTTCAACTCCACCTGAAATCGATTGATGGACCTTACATTATAATGATAAGCCTGAGTATAGGAAACCTAAGAACCGAGGAGGGTGCACAAAGATGCCGAAAACCCCTAAGGATGATTGTGCTTCCTGCACAAGCGACCAGGAGAGTAGGTGATAATCTCGAAAATACCAATGAGGACTACATCATCTCTAGTAACATCAGTAGTCACGTGCATGATTCCCTACCAAGGGCAAACCCAACAAATATCCTTAACATCTCAACTCCCCATAAACTCAACCCATTCCTCGATAGTGAAGTCTCTATAGGAACGGTTGCCGATGCAAACTAAGGAGCTCTGGGCCCAGTGGGCCTTCAGTTAATAATCCATTCTCGTGGGAACAAATAATACAGAAAGCTTGTCCTAAAGCCAAAGCTACAAAAAAGGGAGAGAAATGACAAAAAAGGAGAAAAAGAAAAAGAAAAAAAAAGGCATGCTCGATTGAAAACCTGAAAAGGCAATCCAGGCAAAAATTAAGGCAAGCTTGATGAACTGAAAACTTGAAAGGGCGGTTCATGCAAAATGAAAGGCTTAAATAGAATTTACCTAAAGGAGGAGTATCCTACCCCTAGTAGTAGCTTCAGTCCCATTTTGGGAAGAGCGCACGAAGATCAGTGTCCCAGCAAAACTCACTGCGACAGGAGATTTCCCCTCTAACATTTAATCAACGATGGTCAATATGGCAAAGCTGCAAACCATAGTTGTAGTCTCACAAAGAAAGACCCCCAGTAAAAGTAAACAAATGAGCGAAACCCAGCTAGCATCATTAGGAGAAAGATTCCTAACTATGTCGAAAGCCACGTCTAACCTCAAGCCCTCGTTGCAAATAAACCTACATCTATCGATCATTGCAACTGGAAACGGTTAGTCAATGGATTAGAAAACTCAAGACAATGTGTCAGAATGCCTGAAGACATATTAGCTAAAGATATTAGGACTCCGCATAATTCCTCATACAAGGGGCACAGCTCGTGATCTCCAAATCGGAACATGTTGTTAATAGGGTCCCAGAACCTGACAACAGCCTAGATCACATTATCCTTGAAAAAAATGCGACAACATTCCTTCATATGCGACATATTGCAAACCCCAAGATGGTCCCAATCATCAGATTTCTTCAAATAAGATTCAGATTTCCACGGAAACGGGTGTAGTTCTCCATGGCAAAATCTTAAAGGGTAGCGGTTCACTACACATAGTTTATAGGGCAATCTGCCAGTATCTAGCAGACTACCTCGATAAACTTGATCATCAATAAAAGAAGAAATCACAAAGCACAAGAATAATGAAATATTCTTTCATAAATAAAAAATGTGTTTATACAAGAAAAGGCTCTGCAAACGGCCTAAAAGAAAAAAAAGAAACAACCAAAAAAGCCTATCTACTATCCGCCGCTTGAACTCGAGTGGTTGGTATCAAAAGGGGTTGGATGAGGAGGATAACTACCCTATGGAATGAACCCCAAAGTATCGCCCCATCTATGCTGAGGCTCCTATTACTGGTCATCCACCTAGAACATCCCCAACTGAGCTCAAAGCCATCAGATCTCTAACTACAACATTTTGACATAGATCATTCATATGCATTTTATAACATGCCATGCATCATCATTTAAAAAACAAAATAATAAACATACTGCCATGTCAGAATTTTGGTTCATCATAAACCGCTGATGTCTTTAGATGTATCCCTAGTCGGAGATGTTATCGGTAATAGGCACCTGCAAAAAAATAAGAGATCAAAATGAGTCAGAACCGACATGATCTAAGAAAGAAAAGGAAAAAGCAAAAAAACTCACATGGGTAGCGCCAGCTGGGTGAAAGTTCATCGGATGCTCAGTGTCCAAGTAAGGCTGAATCACTGGTATGTAAGTACTCAGGTCAGGATGGTAATCAAGAACATGGATGACTGATACTAGAATCCCCGATGTACCTCCATCATCACCTAACTCCGAGGCAGGACCGATGAAGCTAAAGAACTCCCAACATGGGTAGAAGTGGATGCAGGCCTCTTCCTACCTTGATGATCCTGCTAAAATGTCAAATCAGGGGTAAATCAGTCCAACTAAGCATAAAAATTGGAAAATGACGAAGGAATTCGAGTCAATGAAAAAGAGATATTGTCATCCGAATAGTCCCAGGCAAACCCGATCTAGCTCGTCGCTAGGGACAAAATTGGAAGGGGCATCCCCTCAGTGGGGTTGTGAATATCTGGCTGGGGCTCAATAGGAACACGGTCTATCTCTGGCAATCTGAGCAGCTGTGAATGACAAAACTCCTCATACCCCTCGGGTCACTCTAAGAAAGCGTTAAATATGCCACTAGAGGCCAAGCGTACAAAGTCCGGTGAACTATGAGGCCAGAAGATCCATCGAGGCACATTAGGAGGGATAGAATGCATCCTAGGAGGAAGATGCCAACCTTGGCTACGCTCCCCGAGGTACCACTCCAAAGAGTAGGGAGTCTCTATAATCAACTGGGTATTCACGAATTCTCTAGCCAACCTCATAACATTCATCCAATGAAGCTCGTGCCCCCAAGGCTGAGTCCAGATCTGAAAGGAAAGAAGCTAAGTATCAATACAATGATTGTAGTAGATATATCAACAAGTCAAAAATGCTAAGAAGTGTACTTACTCTGAAGACAGAGTATGAAGGCGGGTGGAAAGATAAGAAGGAGACTCGATCTCCCAACTGCGCCAGTAGTGTGGCAAATGAGGACAAAACGGATAGCCGCCATTCCGTACCAGCTTGGTCCTCGGAAGAATCCCCATCTCAAAAAACCAGATCTACCAAAATTTAAAGAAAGTCAGAACGTCGAAAGACAAGCAAGAATGCTCATGAAGAAAGAAAAGGAGTTATTACATAGATAATATGGAGACAAGATTCGAACTTGCTAATCGTATTCCTCACACACTAATCAAGGGCCTAGTATAAATGACCCAACATAGCTCGGCCCCAGGCATGCTCATCAAAATGGTCGGATTGATCAAAGTGGGCAGAATATGGAGATTCATGATCGAACCCTGGTGGGAAAACACAGTCAGGACAAGGTAGCGGCCATGAAGGCTCTGGCCTCACAAGTAGAAGTCAAGTGCCTTCTATCCCCAGTGGTCTAAAAGGTCATGAGTTTCTCACAAGAAACTCGCCCAGGCTTATCTCTAGAATAGCCAATCAAAGCCTCAATAGTCTCCACATTGAAGCCATTATAAGTAAAACATGTATTAAAGTGAATCACGTTACTGTGGAAGGGAAGACCTATGATAGCACAGTAATCCAGCGGAGTGATAGTGTACTCCCCGCAACAGAAATGAAAAGTGTGGGTAGTGTCAGACCATCTGCTCAAGATATGGATAGAAGTACTAGCTAGGATGTACGGATACCTGCGGGACCTCACATACTTATAGTTCCTCACCATCCTCCCCAAGGACGTCCCGTGAATGATGGTCTTAGCACTAGGGGATTACCTTATACCACTTGTAAAAATGAGAAATACTACCACCCTCATGGCCAATAACTTGTGAAAATAATGCATGTACACTAATCATACACCAATCTTCGATAAATCACACGATTATCAAAAGTTATTGCATTTAATAAATTCATGCTATAATTAAAAAATAAGAAAGTGATAGACAAAAATAAAAACAAAAACAATAAAAATAATAAACAAATAATAATATAAACAAATAGCATGATAATAACATGGTAACAAAAAATGAGATAATGGTGGTAAGGCTTACCAAAATCCGAGAAAGATGGTCGGAGGGCTTCAAAGCAGGCGGGATAAAATCCCCGGGAGCCATTCCATGATACTTCCAATTTAGAGGAAGCCCGTATAATGCCTCAGTGGGAACTTTAGAAAGTTCGACTTGCTCGCCATCGATAACCACGTGGCAAGTAATCACTTGAATGGCCAGTAAATCTAGGTGAATGTTATAAAGCGTGTACTACATCAAGACCCCGCAAAATCGGAATAGAAGGGGTAGAAAAGGGAAGAAAATAAGAGAAATCATCGTCGAAGATAGCAAAGAGTCAAATTTTTTGCAAAGAGAAGAACAAAATGCAAAAGGAGAGAAGGAAGAATTTTCAGTGCGAAGAAAATGAGGAGCAGAATGCTATTTATATAGCCTGTAGGCAATCAGTTGCTGGATAAATTACATGCATAATTAGCCAGCGGGCTAATTGCCTAGCCAGCTGTCACGCATTGAATGCATGAATGCGTAACAACTATAAAAGTTACCATTATATAGGTAATTAGCCCACCGGCTAATTACGTGTATTTTAACTTTTTTGCATTTTTGCATATATCATCCATTTTCTGCATTGTTTATAAAACGAGTGGACCTAAAAGCTATTTTTACACAATCATTCAAGCATTAAGCACTTGAAAATATTTATTTCGACCCTCGATCAACTTTTAATCTTATGCAATTTATTAATAAATTTGTAATTTAAGGGGCAAAATATATTTTGCTTCAAAATTTGTCGATTAAAAATATTTTAACTTATTGCATTCCACACGCACACTATTTTGTTTGTTTCGCATATGACAAAATTTCTAGCACAAAAATCATGTAAGTGAGGGGCAAACTGTTAGCACAAGTCCGTTTTGGCCCGTTGAGGAATTATGCCTATTTCGTTCAGTGATTAGACAAAAGAGCCAAAAACGTCCGAATTGTCATCCAAAATTTGAAATTCAAAAATTCACATTCGAGGGAAGCTTCGATTTAGCATTTTCTACTGAAAAATCAAAAAGTCAAAAAAATCAAATCTTATCGAAATTTGGGAAGAATTTATGGGATCCAAAGTGAGATCTTGTTAGATAGGTAATTAGTCCACCGGCTAATTACCATTTCACTATAAATAGAGGATTTCCCCTCTCATTTTCAACAGATGGAGAGAGTAAAAAAAATTCATTTCATCCCCTTTTACTCTGGGAGTCCTAAAAGCCTTGAAACTCTGTCGAAACACTTCCAAATCTGAGCTTTATCATCGACATTTGGTATAAACTCATTTTCTTATCTTTTTAGATCAAGATGTCATAGTGATCTTCAGTCTTTAAACCACTTAACCTCTTAAAAATCTCGCATTTTCTTTAGTAATGATCCAAGATTATAGCCATAACTTGGGTTAAACCTATTTTCCAATCAAATCACAAATTCTGACAACTTTGGTCCTACACCGGCTCTCAAATCATCTTGGACAGATGAAAAGGTAAACTGAGGGTAATCAGCTCTAAGCCCAACTTTAAAATTCATTTTTATTATTTTTATTATTGCACATTACATTCCATTTCTCTAGTTAAGTGAGTCACTGGTGCCACTTAAACTTTGTGTAGATAAGCTCACATGTACGGATAAAACATCTTGAATGTGAGGAAACTCTATCCGAATTTTTGTGCCAAAACCCAAATGATGTCGTTACTGTGCTAAAATTTTGTTACCAAATATCTATTTATCATGCCGTTATAATGCCTGTTTTATTTCTTGAATTATTTCTTAAATAAAGCCTTTGTAATGTAGAAATTACCACAAATCCCAAAATTCCAAATTAATCCAAACAATTTGAACAATATGAGTACCTATCATGTCCGAACTCAAAATTTCACTTTTCGGTATAAAAATCCCATTTTGGATCAGTATACCAGAATTTTGGGTGGAGATGAATCGGGTGGCGATTCTATTGTATTTTTAAATAAAGTAAAAAATGCTTTATTTTAAAAATATCTTTTCTTATTAAATTGTGTAAATATATTTCTCAATATAATCACATTTTTGGCTTATACAAAGTCACTACATTTAAGCAAATCGGATTTTCTCAAACCAAACCAAATGCGCCCCCCCGCGCACTGCACCCCATGTGCATTCCTTCGATCATAATAACCATTTTCAAATCTACACATTTTAGTCATATGGCTATTTGCTCCACAAAACCTGCACCCAGCGACTGGTTTGTTCTGATCAAGCTTTTATTCAATCTTTTGGAGATCCTTCTTCCCGTAATCTCAGGAATACCCTACTTTGGCTAGATCCAGACTAGCTTGTTTGATTTGAATCCGGTAGTTGACTGAAGGAGCAACTTCTACTCCATAGTTTTTCTTTTGCTTGGGGGATTGCTCATCATAGACCACTTTAGCCTTTCCCTTTTGAGCAGTTGTGTATCTCTGAGTTTGAGTTCTTCGTCTCAGTGGTGCATTGTGTTTTTGAGCTTGAGGCTACCTTTGGGACTTCTTTTGTTTTGAGTGCTCTGGATTCCTTCTAGAAGATGGATTTGAATTTCTTCTTCGCTTTGAAAATTCTAGTTTCCTTCCGGATGCCTCCTTTATCAGAGCTAGCTCCATATCTAGGCTAGTTACATTGGCACTTAGAATCTGCACTTGATTTCTTAGGAATTTTTCTTCAATAAGATCAAAGTGTTTTGTGGCTCTTATTAGATTGACATATTGGGCCAATGCTTCAGCATCTTCAGCAAGTTCCATTACTTGTCTTTGAAGAGATTTGATAGCCTTTGTGTTGTTCCTCACATTGGTTATTATAATCCCTAAAGCTCTAGCAAGATCAAGTATAGATGCAGAATTTGAGTGAGATTTTACCTCAGTACTTGTTGTCTCAGATTCTGATTCTTCAATTTGCTTAGTGACTTGCTTTGATGGGTTTCTTCCAAATTACTCTACTTCCGAATCAGTTAGTGCTATAAATGCATAATTTGCAATTTCTTCTTCTTGTGTTGAAGATGAGCTACTGCTTTCTTCACTATGGCTCCATGTGGCCACCATTGCCTTCTTCTTATATCTCTTGTCCCTTTTAAGCTTGGGAAATTTGAATCTAAAATGTCCTTTATCTCCATATTCAAAACAGGCTGGATTTTTTTCTTGATCTTTCTTGTCTTCCGGAGCTTTTCTTAGCTTGTCCCTTCTAGAGGATCCTTCCTTCATTCTTTTGGAATCATACCTTCTAGAATTCCTCCTTTCTTTCTTTCTTAGGAATCTGTTAAATTATTTGGCTAGCATAGCCATGTCTTCTTTGTCATAGTGAGATTCCCTTAAATGCTTTTCTGTTCCGAAGGAAACTGATCTACAGGAGTCTGCCTTGAGTGTGATTGCCTTCTTCTTTTCTTTAGGCTTGTTCTCTTGTTGGCTATATCTCTCCAAGGATATCTCTTGAGTAATAAGATTAACAATGGCATTTTTTTGTTATCCCATTCCTTGGTGAGACCCTGGAGAACTTTCTTCACCAACTCCAGTTCTGTGACCTTCTTTTCAAGCCTCTTCATCTCATTAACTAGATTCATGTATCTAGTATTCATGCTGCTGATGGATTCTTTGGGCTCTATCTTGAAAGATTCTAGCTTTTGTTGTAGGAGACTGATTCTGGCTTCTTTGACCTTGTTAGCTCCTTTATAGGTCACTTTGAGTTTTTTCTAAATCTCTTGTATAGTCTCACATCCAGATATCATGTTAAATTCTGTTGCACTAAGAGCATAATGAAGCATGTTAATAGTATTAGCATTTTTATGCAACTTTTTATAATCATTTTCATCCCACTGATTTAAGGGCTTCTGGGTAGTTATACCCTCTACTTCATAAGTAGCAACATATAGGCCATCCTTAATGGCCATCCATGCTATCATGCTTTAAGCCTGAATGAAATTCTTCATCCAATTTTTCTAGAAAGTGTAGTGTTCACCGGTGAATAGTGGAGGATGGGTAATGGACAAACCCTCTAGAAGAAGCTAATGAGTTATTAAAACTCATTTTGATTTATGGATAAAAATATGGACCTTTAGCTCGAGATTGTTAGATCTCTAGTTTTGACCACTTGCTCTGATACCACTTGTTGGTCCCTGTGCACATTTATATAAAGTTAGAGAGGGGGTGAATGACCCTTTTTATGGAATTTACAGACTTTAAAAAGTCTTGTGTAGCGTGTTTGATATGTTCTGGATGTAGTGGATCTGGATGATGCAAATATGAAAAAATGTGAAATAAAGTAAAGAGTGAAAGAAAATCAAACATGATGCTTTTATCTTTGTTCGGCCCCGCCTACTCCAATCTCTAGAGTTTCCTTCCTCTGAGCTTTATCCACTAGTGTGATTCCTTTCCAACTAGCAGGAATATAATTGTCTCCTGAGATTTATTCTCTTCCTGATGTAGGATATACCACTAGAAGCACCATCTCCTAGCTGAGTCCTTTCTCTTTAGTAGGATATACCACTTAGATTCTACCCAAACCTAAGTTGAGTCCTATAGGGATATACCACTTAAAGAACGAACTCTAAGCTGAGTCCCAATCTCGATACTCACCCAAGTTTGAGATTTTACAAATGGTTTTCTTTTTGAAATGATTTTGAACTCTTCAACCTTATAGATTTCTCTTGAGAGTTCTTACAAACTAATTTGAATTATTTGGTTCTAGGAGGGATTGTATAACTAATTGTAATAGCAGATTTTCTTATGTTATGCTTTTGTGAATCAATCGACACCTTATCAACATGTGAAGCTTCCCTTCTATAAGCTTTGATTATAAAAGTAGTTGTTGTGTACCATTGAGGTTGATCTTGAATCTTCACCATTGATCAGGTAGGATGTGGCACTTTTAGAGCCATTGATCAATTTATTAGAGAGATAATTTGATCCGTTTGAATTTTTGGGATTGATGCAAAAAGTTGTCAGTAGTTGTTCGTTTGGCTTTTATGCACTGCCAAATTCTAGGTGAGCTTTTGTTAGTTGTGTGAGCTCTACGGCCATCCAATTGGTCTAGGTTAAAAAGATGGTTACCTTTTTCTCTTTCCAAGTTAGACTTTTGTCCTTTTGTGAAATGCGTGCAAGCTGTCACTTTTTCATTCTCTTAGGCAAAAGGGGCTTTGACTTTAGACCAATTTGGAGGGAAAAAATAATTTTGTACTTTTTCCCTTTTTATCTCATAAGTTGAGTCTTCCGAATGTCTTCAGACTCTAACTTATCTGCATGCTCTTCAATCAGTCTTTCTCCGGATGCTGACTTTAAAGGGTTACAAGTTTTTTTCTGTTCCAAACCCTAACCGGATGCTTTCCATATGGACTTAGGGATTTGTAATGTCTTCAATATGTATCCGGATGCTCTTCTTTGTACTTAAAGGTTTTGTTGACTTCAAACTTGATTCGGACTGTATTTGATATAATTCTTCCGGATCATTGTTTCCCCATACCTAACCTAGTATTCTAATCTACACGATGGATAAAAAAGGCATAAGAAAGAAAATAATTTTTGATTTAGTAACGATTTCGGCAAATCATCAAATCCTTTAACAAATTTTCAAAAAGAAAACAATTTTCAAATTTTAAGTTAAAAGGACAATCTCTAGTTAAGTCACCACTGTGAGCAGGTGACCTTTTTTGTAACACGAAACGTGAAAAATAAAGCACGGCGAAGCGAGCCTGTGGATAGCCCTCGTTTAGAGGCGTGATAAAACCATTAGTTGAATGATGTTAAAGTTGAATTTTAGTCCAATTTAATTATTAAAAAGATACAAGATTGGAATCCCGTATTTAAGACAGAGTTGCCACCCGATTAAGCTCTACTGGAGATTTTAGGAACGATATTCCAACCGGGTGGCTAGGTCGTACCTTAAGATAGAGATTCCAAGCCTAGATGATGATACCCACTTTTCATTACTAAGCGAATCAAATCATTTATATTTTAATAAATGTATCAATTCATTCTTATGCGATTTAAATCCTCTAATTAGAATTTTTGATTAATATTTATCCATACATCACACAACACATCATGCATAAGCGGTAAATAAAGCAGATAAGAATAATTATTACAGTCATTCGAAATAAATAAAAAGCGAGAAAAATAAATAAT
This sequence comes from Euphorbia pulcherrima, assembly GCA_947683365.1. NCBI lineage: Eukaryota > Viridiplantae > Streptophyta > Magnoliopsida > Malpighiales > Euphorbiaceae > Euphorbia > Euphorbia pulcherrima. The sequence goes on along the minus strand of CANTUS010000015.1, from coordinate 32,260,341 downwards.
TATTACACGGCTTTACAAATCCTATACATTTTTCTAGTGCGAAAAAATAAACACCGAGAGACCGAAATTGGGTCTCAACCGAACTTACCATAATCACCACAAATCCAAATGTGACAAATCACCCACAAATAAATCACAAATAATGCACAAATGTATCTAGGCAGTGTTGGATATGATGTTTGCCCTTAAGGTAATTAGGGCAATATATCTTAATTATGTATTAGTACGAACAATTTGTTTAATTAATAAATGCATTTAATCATTTGTTTATATCGATGTGTTCATATATATTGTGACTGGTTAAAATATATTCATTGATATATTTGTACAAAGGTCCTTCATATAATACATAGCATGAAAAGAGAGATATTATAGTGGGTACTATTGTTATACTTTAGGTCATACCTATTCACTCATTAATATAGGATGCCATGGGTGATTACGAGTATAGTGATGACAACACATTGGTAATCTATGTAGTCGAAAAGAATCCATTGCTTTCGATATATTAAGGATTTTTTACCTGGTCGCTTGTGGAAGTGATGATTACTATAAAACACTGACCAGAGTATGTGATAGATAGAAATATTTTCTAGTCAAACACATTATGGTAAAAAGTAATATACTTTGGTAACAAGCAAATAAGTGGCATGGCTTAGAGCAACCTCGCTAATGGTGGGTTAACACTTTAATCAAAGCCAACAAAATTAAAGAATGGAAGTAGTTCATCGCATTGGGAAACTATTGCATAAACCAGGATTAAGCCATAAGTATAAATGACATTCCGAGTAATGGGGGATGGTGGACCCTTGCTAGAGGTGTACTACAGTTGTTTAAGGTAATCGAGTTCTATTTATGATCTAGAACCCCGAGCCAATAGTTCCTATTGAACAAAGATTGGTCAAACCTTAACAGCTCAATACTACGGGATCCTATAAGGTCACATACATTGAACTTTCATCGGAATGAGTAAAGAATTAATAGACTTGATCTATTACGAAAATATTAAAGGGATGGTTGAACTATTACCTGGTTAGACCATGGATTTTACTTATTGACCAGTAACTAATTTTATTAGGGTCATAAATAAATTAAAGTGTAGATTAGAATGATTAGATCATTTAATGGTTAAGCCAGGAATTTATTTTGACTAGTAACTAATTTTATTAGGGTCATAAATAAATTAAAGTGTTGATTAAATTGATTAGATAATTTTATGGTTAAGTCAGAAATTTATTTTGACTAGTAACTAATTTTATTAGGGTCATAAATAAATTAAAGTGTTGATTAAAATGATTAAATCTTTTTATGGTTAAGCCAAGAATTTATTTTGACCGGTAACTAATTTTATTAGGGTTATAAAATAAATTAAAAGAGTGAAGGATTAAATTTAATCTCACAGTAAATTCGCATTTAATCCACATTTAATCATGCATTTAATCTCGTATTTAATCCGCATTTAATCCCCCATTAAATCCGCATTTAATCGCGCATTAATCCGCATTAAATTCGCATTAAATTCGGGGAGTCTTTGCTTCCCCTATATAAAGCTAGCCCCTCTTCTTCATTTCTTGCACCATATCTTTCCATGAGCTTTGACTTGAGATTCTAACACGTTTTCTCAATACCAACTTAAAAGATAAAATTGAGGAGTCCCTTTGGTTGATATTTCGGGTGGGTTTTGGAGTCGTATAGCAGTTACTCAAAACTATGTGCTTCTTACTCGTTGGGAGGTTTCGAATTGTGGGGTTCATATGGATACTCATAGAGGCTATCCTATACTTGGAGGCTTGTGTAAGAAGTTTCTGCTAAAACACGATTCAACTGGTAATTCCTCTAATTTTCTTTTAATTATTATGTCCTTTTATTAAGCGTTTTAAGACTTAATAATTATTATGCTTAAGTTATTTTGCCTGCTCAGTTTATTTTATACCTTGACTATAACTTAGAGTTAGAACATGTTTAAAATAAAATATTTTTATGCTAGGACATAATTTAGAATTGTGGTACGCCTAGACTATGCATGCTAACTTAATTAGAGAATTAATTTTGTTAAGGCTTTAATTAATTTATATGCAATTAATAGGAGTTCCTAGGACAAGGGATAAAATTTTGAATTTCCGCCATGCTTGTTATACATGTTCAAAGTGACAATCAGTTCTCAACAGTAGTATCATGAGCTTACCTGCATAATTAAGTTAAAAGAAAATTGAATTTTATTTTCTATATAAAATAATTTAAAGTTTATTAAATTATTTGGAACAATAGATAAACTTAGACTTTTATTTCAAAGGTTAGAAAATGTATATAGATAATTTCGAGTAAGCTACTCAACTTACTCAAACTTATCAAAGACTCAATAAATTATATAAATTATACGGGTTATAGATGCTTTCAATTTACATGAATTAAAAGAACGAAATTTATTAGTCCTCGAGAATCCATGATTTTCAAGCTTTTACCCCGTATATGTTCTAGAAAGGATTGGACAAGGTGTCTACTCTTCATAGGGCACCTCTCCTACCTGGGAATATATATTGGTGCAGCTTGAGTTAATAAAGAGGGGATTAAATATGGACTAATTTATTTCTTGCATATAAGATGGTTCCTATATATGTTTCTATAACAAAGTAATTGTTAAATTATTGAATAAAAGCTTAAAGGAAATGTAATATAAATATAACAAAAAAATGTTAATTATTTTGCATATAATCTCGGTTGATGGAATAATTATAATAAAGAACTTGAACCCACCTAAGGTTAGACCTTATAAATTAATTCTAAAATTTCCTGAATTAATATAAATTGCTATTATCAATGTGTCCATCTAATAAATCATAAATTGGGTAAGACGTTTAACACCAATAAAATCCAAAAGTAAATATATTAAGGCAAGTTATAAGTCTTCGTTACTCAAATTTATTAGACATTCTTTTTCGGCTATAAAGTGTTTCGCAAAGCATTCCTTTCGTCTACATCAACTGATTATAAAAATTGAGATAGGGTCTGCCTTAACAGGAATGGGTAGTCTACCTTAAAATTGGGGGCTAGCCGCAGGACTGAGAAACATTCAAGGAGATGCTAATATAAGAGCACACGTCCCTAGGAATTAGAGAACTTGAATAAATTAGCAATTGCATACGATGCAAAAGGAATGGAATTCCAACTACAACTTACTACTATGGCTTGACTCATAAAATTGGTGGTCGTATTAGACTAGTTATAGATGCTACCTATTTGGAAATTTTAGCTAGGCTAAACCTCCCAAATTCAATAGAATGGGCTAATGTAATTTCAAAAAATGGTAGGATAAAAGTATTTAATTAAAAGTCCTTATATTAAATACATATACTATATACTAAAGTCTAAACAATATCTTTCTTTCTTACATTTTGGTTAAAATTTTTATTTAAATACAAACATTCGTCTTGATGACTAATTTTGATTGACTCTAGCTTCAAGGGTTTGTTTAGAATTGTGAGGACAATCCTCAAAGCCTTTGGCTTGGCATGAATATTGTTTAAGCCCGAATCTAAACGACATGATACAAGCAATTTTGCTTAAAATAGATATGCATCAAATACATCAAGGAAACTAGGATACAACCCCTTGGAGGTTGCTGACATCCTTGTTACCTTATGTAATTAGCTGGAGGGAGACTAGAATAAACATCAAATCAGATAATAGGATCCATGTTACCTAAGCTACGAGGGCATCATAAAATCATGGACTTGAAAGCCTATGTCCTTACATCTTTGAGAAAGGATTTTCCATGGTGGAAAATTTGAACCAAAATATTTTGATAGAAATTGGTAGGTCCAGTTAATAAAAAATTTAAAGGTTCATCTCTTAAAAGAAGTAAAGGGACACATGGTGTCTAATTTTAAAGCGGAATTGAGCAGAGTGAAGAGAAAAGTGAAAAGAATACTGAGAATTTTGTCTAGGAGAAAAAATGATTGTTTTCACTATGAAATATTAGAAAATTTCAATATGGGATATTGAAAATAAGATCAAAATGGTTAAAGTCTCATAGCATGAGAAGATGAGGCTTGGAGCTTCCACTTCAAGATGTTTGATGTTGAAAAATTCTACATCTCAAGGGAATTCTAAATTGGTATGAAATACCAAATGAGAATCACATATCCATACAAAGGTATAGATATTAATGAGAAGTAGAGGTTTGGCAAAAGAGAGTTATACCTAAGGAAAATCATTAAAGCTCGTTGGCTGCTATTGATATGGAAACTTAAAACCTCCTTTTGGCTAAATTTGTAATAGGATGAAATGATAATCAATTGTCGTTATAAAATATTATTTCTTGCTTCACAGCAGATGGAATTTTATTTAAATATTATAAGAGGTATTATCAAAGTTATGAATGATATTTTATTGTAATATGACAAATTATATTTTGTAATTACAAAATCATATTCTCAAATACAAATATTGGTAAGAGAAAAATTAGATAATGAGAAATCTTTCTACTTATGGCACTGTCGTTTAGGCCATATAAAAAGAGATCACTTAACTAAGTTATACAAACATGGAGACTTAGGCCTAATAGACTTGGAGTCTTATGGTGATTGCGAGCCTTGTTTAAAAGGAAAAATGATGAAGTCACCCTTTGAGGGAAAGGGTGAACGAGCCATTAGTACATTGGAAATTATACATTTATATGTGTGTGGTCCAATGAGTGTTAAGGCACTAGGAGGATACTCCTACTTTATAACCTTTATTGATGATTATTCATGATATGGTTATTTGTACTTAATGAAGCACAAGTCTGAAAGTTTTGAGAAGTTCAAAATATTCAGAAATGAAGTACAGAAACAGCTTAAGAAAAGTATTCAAGCACTTTGATCTAATCGTGGTTGGGAATACTTAAGTCAAGAGTTTTAGGATAATCTAAAGGAAAACGGGATAATTCCCCAGTGGACCCCTCCTTATACACCCTAACACAATGGAGCATCTGAAAGGAGGAATTGGACCTTATTAGATATGGTTCGGTCTATGTTGAGCCAAGCAGATCTCCGTAAATCCTTTTAGGGATATGCACTAGAGAGCGCAACTTATGTATTAAATAGAGTGCCCTATAAATTAGTTGACTTTACACCTTACAAAAGATGGTGTAATAAAAGACCATCTTTGAGTCGCGTAAGAGTATAGGGTTGACCTGCTATAGTAAAGAGGATAGCATCAGATAAGCTGGATCCTAAGTCTAACAAGTGTCTGTTCATTGGATATCCAAAGGAAACCATTGGATATTTATTTTACCAACCCGAAGCACAGAAGGTATTTGTCTCTTGGAGTGCTCACATTTTGGAAAAGTAACACTTACTTGCAAAAGTTAGTGGGAGCAATATTGAACTGGAGGTTTAAGAGGAAGAAACAGACAATCAACTGATTGAACCCGTTCTAGATACATAAGAAGGTGTGATCTATGAACAACCTATCAAAACACAATCATTATGAAGATCAGCTCGTTTTCATAAAGGTCCTGAAAGATATAGTTTTGTCATCCTAGATGATAGGGAACCATATCTTATGGAGGATGATTAACTAAGAACTTTTGATGAAGCCATGAAAAGCTCATATTCTGGTAAATGGCTTCAAGCCATGAAATCGGAAATGGATTCCATGTATGAAAACAAAGTTTGGAAATTGGTCGATGCACTAGAAGAGGTTAGACCTATCGAGTGCAAATGGGTCTTCAAGAAGAAGACTTACATGGATGGTAATGTAATTACCTATACAGAATGGTTGGTTGTGAAAGGTTATAGTCAATATGAAGCTATTGACTATGATGAAACTTTCTCACCAGTAGCCATGCTTAAATCCATTAGAATACTCTTCACCATTACTAGTCATCATGATTATGAGATCTAGCAGATGGATGTTAAAACAGCATTCCTGAATAGGGATTTGGACCGGGATGTGTATATGACACAGCTTGAGGGTTTTGCATCTCAGAATGGCTCGAATGTATGCAAATTGCAAAAGTCCATTTATGGACTTAAGCAAGCATCCATAAATTGGAATATTAGGTTTGATCTAACAATTCGTAAACCGGATTTCTGTCCAAACATAAATGAGCCTTGTGTTTACAAGAAGGTTAGTGGGAGTATAATCATTTTATCAGTATTATATGTTGATAACATTCTACTAATAGGAAACGACATTTCTCTTCTTCAAAGTATTAAAATATGGTTGTCAAGGAAGTTCTCCATGAAAGACCTTAGAGAAGCGGCATTTATACTAGGTATACATATCTATAGAGATAGATCCAAGAGGCTTTTAGGTCTTTCTCAAAGTACATATATAGACAAGGTACTGAATAGGTTCAGCCTTGGGCATTTGAAGAAAGGTTATCTCTCGATGACAAATGGAATAAACCTATCTAAGACTGAGTGTTTGAAGACAACTCAAGAAAGTATGCGCATGGAGGATACACCCTATGGATCCGCGATAGGATCCATCATGTATGCTATGATATGTACTAGGCCAGGTTTCTCTCAAGCCTTGAGCTTTACGAGTATATATCAATCGGATCAAGGCAAAAAGCACTAGATCACCGTCAAGGAAATTCTTAAGTACTTGAGAAGGACTAAAGATGAGTTCTTGATATATGGAGATGGTGACCTCACAATTAGAGGTTACATTGATGCGAGTTTTCAATATGACAAGGATGACTTTAAGTCTTAGTCAAGTTTTATGTATGTGTTTAATGGAGGGGCAGTATGTTGGAAAAGTTCCAAGGAGGGAACTACTATTGATTCAACCACGGAGTCTGAGTACTATTGGATATGATGTATGCCCTTAAGGCAATTAGGGCAATATATCTTAATTATGTAATTGTATGAATTTTTATTTAGTTACTAAAGCCATTTAATCTTTTTTTTATATCGATGTGTTTACAAATATATTATAGCTAGTTAAAATATTATTCATTGATGTATGTATATAAAAGTCCTTGAAGTATCATAGCATGAAGTTAGAGAAATTATAGTTGGACTATATTTAGTGAGACCTACTTCATGTGCAATTATGATTATGACTAAATTATCCCTAGTCATAGTTTCATCAAGAAAGGATATTGATGAAGCGAAAAGACTAGCATGTGGTCAACTTTCTTGGAAAGGGACCAAGCAGTCAATCTCCTTAGGACTGAAGGTGGTGCCTTGAGATTGACACATGGATATATCTGGGAGATATATTGGAGACAATAGTAAGATAAATACTTGGTGTATTTATCAATGTGTTAGTGTTTATCTTCATGCAATAAGCTTTACAAATATCCTTATACTTGAGATACTAGTTACCTTGTGTGGTACTATTACTATACTTTGGGTCATTCCTATACACTCATTAATTTAGGGTGTCAAGGGTGATTACAGGTATAGTGATGACAACACGTTGGTAAGCTGAGTAGTCGGAAAGAATCCATCACTCCGGATATATTAAGGAGTTGTACTTGGCCGCTTGTTGAAGTGATGATTGCTATAAATCTCTAATCAGAGTATGAGCTTGATAGAAATGGTTTCTAGTCAAACACACTATGGTAAAAGGCAATATACTTCGGTAATAAGTTAATAACTAGGATAGCTTAGAGCAACCTTACTATTAGTGGGTTAACACTTTAACCGAACCCTATAAACCAAATGGAACTAATATTAAAGAATGGAAGGAGTTCATCGGATTGGACAACTATTGCATTAACCAAGATTAAGTCATATGCACAAATGACGTTCCGAGTAATAGGGGATGGTAGACCCTTGCTAGAGGCGTACTACAGTCATTTAAGGTAATTGAGTTCTATTCGCGGTCTAGAAGCTTGAGCCAATAGTTCCATTATAACAAGGGTTGGTTAAGCCTTAATAGATCGATACTTCAGGATCCTATAAGGTCACACACATTGGACCTTCATCGGACTAAGTAAAGAACTAATAGATTTATTCTATTATGAAAATATAACATAATAGTAATTGGATTATTATTTAATTGGTTAGAAATGATTAGATCATTTTTTGATAAACCAAGGTATTTATTTTTGACTGGTAACTAATTTATTAGGGTTAAAGAATAAATATTTATTTGAAAGGGATTTAAAGGGAATTTTGCTTTGGCTAGTTAAATTGGACCGAGGGTACAAAGTATTTTGTACAGGCATGGGTGCGCGAGAATACACCAAAAGGCGTTGCTCGCGGTAGCCCACATGGGCTGCCTAATGGCACAACCCTAAGGCGCGTCGCGTGTTGGGATCGCGGCATGGGCTGAGAGGCCCAGCTTGTATACAAGGCAAGCCGTCATGGGCTTGCCTTGTGGCAAACACACATCATGCAAAGCACACTTTATGGGCGGCCTGTGCTTGCGGGTCATTGTGACCCTTGGGCATAACCCATGCCCACATTAGAAAAGGCGGAGCAATTTTGCTCCTATAAGCCTATATATAGGCTTCTCCATGCCCCCTTTCAAAGTGCACCAAGCTCAAGAATAAATCCCAAGTTGAGATTCGCAAAGAATAATCTCTTGGGTAATTGAGCAAGTTCTTTTCGAGGAGCCTGAATTTATTTGGGCACCTCTATTTTATATTTTTGGGTGGGGCTTCTGGAGTGATATAGCAACTACTCGAGGCTCCTTAGTTCTTCCTCTCGGGGAGGTTTTAGTTGGTGGGGTTCGTGTGGATACTCATAGGGGCTATCCTATGCTTGGAGGCTTGTGCAAGGAGGTTCTGCTAAAGCATGCTTCAATTGGTAAGTTTTCTTTCTTTCTCTTTTAATTATTAGGTCTTTTTCTTTAAGTGTTTTTAGACTTAATAATTGTGCTTAGGTTGTTTTGCATTCTTAGGTTGTTTTATGCTTAGGTTATAGCTTAAAGTTATAACATGCTTAGGTTATAGCTTAGACTTATAACATGGTTAGGTTATAGCTTAGAGTTAAAACATGCCTAGTATAAAATATTTGTGCTACAATATAATTTAAAATTATGGTATGCCTAGCCTTTGCATGCTAACTAGGTAGAGAATTATTTAGTTAAGGCTTTATTTAGTTTATATGCATCCAATTGGAGTTCCTGGGGATAGGGAAAAAATTTTGAATTTCCGTCGTCCCTGTTATACATGTTTACTTTGACTGTCAGTCCCCAACAGTGGTTTTAGAGCCTGCCTATTTAGTGCATAATTAAGTTAGAAGTGAACTAAATTTTATTTTGTATATGAAATGATTTGTTATTTATTTAATTGTTTGGAACAATATATATAGACATGTGTTTTCATTTCAAGGTTAGAAAATGGTTATGAATAATTTTGAATAAGCCTGCTCAACTTACTCACATTATACAAGTTTCAATAATTTATATAAATTTCATGGGTTATAGATGCTTCCAATTTACATGAATTGAAAGAATGAAATTTATTAGTTCAAGAGAATCCATTGGTCTTCAAGTTTGTGCCCATATTTGTTCTGGCTAAGGATTGGACTTGGTGTCTACTCACTTCAAGGGCACCTCTCCTACTTGGGAACCTATATCGGTGCAGCTTGAATTGACTAACCAGGGGATTAAATATGGACTAATTTATTTCTAGTATATAAGATGGTGTTAATATATGTTTCTATAACAAAGAAAAAATTAAATTTATTGAATAAAAGTTTAAAGGAAATTCAATATAAATATAACAAATAAAAGTGTTAATTATTCTGCATATAACCTAGATTGATGGAATAATTATAATAAAGAGCTTGAACCTACCTAAGGTTGGACCATATAAATTAATCCTAAAATTTCCTGAATTAATATAAACTATTATAAATATGTCCATCTAATAAAATCATAGTTTGGGTGAGGTGTTTAACACCAATAAAATCACAGAGTAAATATATTAAGGCAAGTTATAGTCTTCCTTACTCAAATTTATAATACTGTGTCTTTGGGCTATCAAAGTGTTGCGCAAAGCATTCTTTCTAGTCCACATTGATTGGTTGTAAAGTTTGGGATAGGGTCTGCCTTAACGAAACTGGGGTAGTCCGCCATAAAATTAGGGCCTAGGCCCAGATCTAAGACATATTCAAGGAGATGCTGATATAAGAGCACACGTCCCTTGGGATTAGGGAACTTGAATGAATTAGCAGTTGCATACGATGCAAATGGAATGAGATTCCAACTATAACTTACTACTGTGACTTGACTCATAAAATTGGGGGTTATAATAGACTATAGTTATAGATGCTATTAACTAGAAAATTTAGCTAGACTAAAATTTCCGAATTCAATAGAATGGGCTATTATAAATTTTGAAGAAAATAGTAGGACAAATGTATTTAATTAAAAGTCCTTATATTAAATGCATGTACTTAAACTAATATCTGAACTCTTTTTCTTTTGTTATATCTTAGGTTGAAAATGACTTCCAATGTTAATCTCTATATGTTACTTGACACCAAACTGAATGGCTCAAACTTTTCTGTTTGTTCTGAGTTATGAGAATAATTCTCAGATCCGAGGGAACTGCCTACGTTATAAATGAAATTTTCCCTATTGAGCCTAATGTTGAGGATCATGTGGAACATTATGCATGGTTAAAGCACAGGAAAGATTGTAAGATTGAAATGTGTATCATGTTGGGGTCCATTAATCCTGAGCTTCAGATACAACAAGAGAACATGCCCTTAGAGGACATGATTCTCTATCTTGAAGAGCTCTTTTTGAAGTAGGAAATGATAGAGAGGTATGAGACCTCCAAGCTCCTTTTTAGAACCAAGATGCAGGCTGGCACCTCTGCCTCTCAGCATGTACTAAAACTCTTAGGATACCTTGAGAAGCTTAATCGATTGGGATTCGAGATGAATCATGACTTGAGCATTAATCTAGTGCTGATGTCCTTGACAGATAGTTACTCAGGCTTCGTGACTAACTATTACATGAACAAGATTAATTCTACTATCCCTAAATTAATCAACATGCTGAAAATAGTAGAACCTCGGATCAAGAAGGATCAAAAACCTCTACTGATGGTTGAAAAAGCCAAGGCTTCAAAGATGAAGAAGCAGGCACTGGGTGCCAAGAAAAGAATCAGTAAGAAGAAGAAAGAAAAGAAGATATCTAAGTATGTCTACTTCTAATGTGGGAAATTGGGACATTGGAAGAGGGATTGCAAAGCTCCTGTTTCCTGAACATTTGAAGAAGAAGCCTGCAGTGGCATCTACTTCAGGTATGTTTGTAATTGAAAATTATGCTACTTTTCCTCGTGAATCCACTTAGGTATTAGATACTGGTTGTGGTTCTCATATCTGTACTTCTGTGCAGGGACTAAGGAACAGTAGAAGACTTGCAAAAGGGGAGATGGACCTGCGTGTGAGAAATGGAGCCCGAGTTGCTGCATTGGCCGTAGGAAGCTTTAATCTTATTTTGCCAAGTGGACTTGTTTTAGTTTTGAATAATTGTTAATACATTCCAAGTGTTACTAAGAATATTGTATTTGTTGCATGTTTAGCAGCAGAAGGATTTGAAATTTTATTTTCAAATATAATTGTTAGATTCGCTTGAATAATATTCTTTATGGTTATGGGATGTTGAATGGTGGCATTTATATTCTTGATACTAAAATAGAAGTTTTTAATATAAACAATGTAAAGAAAGTTAAATTAGATATAAGAATTCCTTCTACTTATGGCATTGTAGTTTAGGCCACATAAACAAAGATTGCTTAACCAAGTTGCATAAGCATGGAGACTTGGGCCCAATAGACTTGGAGTCTTATGGCGATTCCGAACCTTGTTTAAGAGGAAAAATGACAAAGTTACCCTTTCAAGGAAAGGGTGAATGGGCCACGAGTACATTAGAACTTATACTTACTGATGTATGTGGTCCAATGAGTGTTTAAGCACTAGGAGGATACTCCTACTTCATAACCTTTATTGATGATTATTCACGATACGGTTATTTGCACTTAATGAAGCACAAGTCTGAAATTTTTGAAAAGTTCAAACTATTCAGAGCTAAAGTAGAGAAATAGCTTGAGAAAAGTATTAAAACACTTTGCTTGGATTGAGGTGGAGAATACTTAAGTCAGGAGTTTCAGGATTATCTAAAGGAAAATGGGATAGTTCCCCAGTAGACCCCTCCTTATATGCCCCAATACAATGGATTGTCAGAAAGGAGGAATCAAAATTTATTAGATATGGTTGGGTCCATGATGAGCCATGCAGATCTCAGTAAATCCTTTTAGGGATATGCACTAGAGAGCCCGATTTATATATTAAATAGAGGGCCCTCTAAATCAATTGATTTTACACCTTACGAAAGATGGTGTAATAAAAGCCATCTCTAAGTCACTTAAGAGTATGGGGCTCTCCTACTATGGTAAAGAGGATAGCATCAGATAAGCTGAATGCTAAATCTGACAACTGTATGTTCATTGGATATCCAAAGGAAACTATAGGATATCTATTTTACCAACCTGAAGCACAAAAGGTATTTGTGTCACGGAATGCTTACTTTTTAGAAAAGGAACACTTACTTGCAAAAGTCAGTGGGAGCAACATTGAACTGGAAGTTCAAGGGGAAGAAATAGACAATCACCTAATTGACCCCGTTCTAGATACACAAGAAAGTGAGATCCAAGAATAACCTATTGAAACACAAACATTGTGAAGATCAAGTTGTGTTCATAAAGGTCCCGACAAATAAGGTTTTATCATCACTGATGATAAGGAAATGTATCTCTTAGAGGATGATGAACCAAGGACATATGATGAGGCAATGAAGAGCTCAGATTCTGATGAATGGCTGAAAGCCATGAAATTAGAAATGGATTCCATGTATGAGAACCAAGTTTGGAATTTGGTTGATGCACCGCAAGAGGTTAGACCAATTAGGTGCAAATGGGTCTTCGAGAAGAAGACTGACATGGACGGTAATGTAATTACCTATAAATCATGGTTGGTTGTGAAAGGTTATAGTCAATGTGAACGTATCAACTATGATGAAACTTTCTCACCGGTAGCCATGCTTACATCCATAAGGATACTCCTCACCATTGCTGCTTATTATGATTATGAGATCTGGTAGATGGATGTTAAAATAGCATTCTTGAATGGGGATTTAGACCGGGATGTGTATATGAATGGCTCGAAGGTATGCAAGCTACAAAGGTCCATTTATGGACTTAAGCAGGCATCTAGGAGTTGGAATATAAGGTTTGATGAGACAACTCATGAACTAGATTTCTTTCCAAACATTAATAAGCCTTATGTTTACAAGAACGTTAGTGGGATTGCGGTGGTTTTCTTAGTATTGTATGTCGATGAAATTCTACTAAAAGGAAACAATATTTCTATTCTTCAAAATGTTAAAGTATGGTTGTCAAGAAAATTCTCCATGAAAGACCTTGGTGAAGCAGCATTTATACTAGGTATAAATATCTATAGGGATAGATCCAAAGGCTGTTAGGTCTTTCTCAAAGTACATATATAGACAAGGTATTGAATAGGGTCAACCTTGAGCATTCGAAGAAAGGTTATCTCCTGATGACAAAGGTAATTAACCTATCTAAGGTTGAGTGTCCGAAGATAGCTCAGGAGAGAATACGTATGAAGGATATACCCTATGCATCCGTGATAATATCCGTCATGTATGCTATAATATGTACTAGGGCAGATGTCGCTCAGGCTTTGAGCTTTACGAGTAGATATCAGTCAGATCCAGGTGAAAAGCACCGGATAGCCGTCAAGGCAATTCTTAAGTACTTGAGAAGGACTAAGGATGAGTACTTGATATATGGAGAAGGTGACCTCACAATTAGAGGTTACACTGACGTGAGTTTTCAATCTGACAAGGTTGACTATAAGTCTTAGTCTGGTTTTATGTATATGTTAAATGGAGGGGCGATATGCTAGAAGAGTTCCAACCAAGAAACTACTGCTGATTCAACCACGAAATCTGAATACATTGCTGCATGTGAAGCGATAAAAAAAGCTATCTGGTTAAAGGGATTTATGTGTGATCTCGGTGTGGTGCCTGAGACTGTTGATCCAATTACTTTGTATTGTGATAACAATGGTGCTATAGCTCAGGCAAAGGAACCACGGTCTCATAAAAAAAATAGACATGTATCCAGAAAGTATCATATAATCAAGAGGATTGTTTGATGCTAATATAATAAGAATAGAATATGTACCCACTGATCAGAACCTCGTGGATGGTCTGACAAAACCATTGACTCAAGTCAAACATGACCAACATGTAAAGCATATGGATTAAGACATATGGCTAATGGGCCTTAGTGCAAGTGGGAGTTTGTTGGATATGATGTACGCCCTTAAGGAAATTAGGGCAATATATCTTAATTATGTAATAGTATGGATTTTTTTTAATTAATGAAGGCATTTTAACCTTTTGTTTATATGTTTATAAATATATTATAGCTTGTTAAATCATATTCACTGATGTATGTATACAAAAGTCCTTGACATATCATAGGATGAAGTTAGAGAAATTATAGTTGGACTATATTTAGTGAGACCTACTTCATGTGCAATTATGATTATGTATAAACTATCCCTAGTCATAGTTTCATCAAGAAAGGATATTGATGAAGCAGAAAGTCTAGCATGTGGTCAACTTTCTTGGAAAGGGTCCAAGCAGTCAATCTCCTCAAGACTGAAGGTAGGGCCTTAAGTTTGACACATGGATATATCTAGGAGATATATTGGGGACCGCAGTAAGATAAACACTTAGTGTATATATCAATGTGTTAGTGTTTATCTTCATGCAATAAGCTTTATGAATATTATCATACTTGAGATACTAGTTACCTTGTGGGGTACTATTGCTATACTTTGGGTCATTCCTATACACTCATTAATTTAGGGTGTCTGGGGTGATTACGGGTGTAGTGATGACAATACGTTGGTAAGCTGAGTAGTCGGAAAGAATCCATCACTCCAGATATATTAAGGAGTTATACATGGCCGCTTATTGAAGTGATGATTGCTATAAACCTCTGATAAGAGTCTGTGCTTGATAGAAATAGTTTCTAGTCAAACACACTATGGTAAAAGGCAATATACATCGGTAACAAGTTAATAACTAGGATAGCTTAGAGCAACCTTGCTATTAGTGGGTTAACACTTTAACCGAACTCTATAAACCAGATGGTACTAATATTAAAGAATGGAAGGAGTTCATCGCATTGGACAACCATTGCATTAACTGGGATTAAGTCATAAGCACAAATGACGTTCCGAGTAATGGGGAATGGTAGACTCTTGCTAGAGGTGTACTACAGTAGTTAAAGGTAATCGAGTTCTATTCATGATCTAGAACCTCGAGCCAATGGTTCCATTAGAACAAGGGTTAGTTAAGCCTTAATAGCTCAATACTTTGGGATCCTATAAGGTCACACACATTGGACCTTCATTGGATTAAGTAAAGAACTAATAGATTTATTCTATTATAAAAATATAACATAATAATAATTGGACTATTATTTAATTGGTTAGAAATGATTAGATCATTTTTGGATAAACCAAGGTATTTATTTTTGATCGGTAACTAATTTATTATGGTCGAAAAATAAATATTTATTTGAAAGGGATTAAAAGGGAATTTTGCTTCGGCAAGTTAAATAAGACTGAGGGTACAAAGTATTTTGTACAGGCTCGGGTGCACAATAATACACCGAAAGGTGTTGCTCGCGGTAGCCCATGTAAATGGGCAACCCAATGGCGCAGCCCAAAGGCGTGCCTCGAGCTGGGCTCGCGGCATAGGCTGTGAGGCCCAGCTCGCGTGCAAGGCAAGCCCGCATGGGCTTGCCTTGCGGCTGGTTGTGCTCGCGGGTTGTGCTCGTGGGTCATTGTGACCCTGGGCATAACCCGCGTGGGATGTCCATGCCCCCTTTCAAAGTGCACCAAGCTCAAGCGTAAATCCCAAGTTGAGATTTGCAAAGATTAATCTCTCGGGTAGTTGAGCAAGTTCTTTTTTAGCAACCTGAATTTATTCGGGCACCTCAAGTTTATATTTTTGGGTAGGGCTTCTAGAGTGGTCTAGTAACTACTCGAGGCTCCTTAGTTCTTCCTCTCACGGAGGTTTTGGTTGGTAGGGTTTGTGTGGATACCCATAGAGGCTATCCTACGCTTAGAGGGTTGTGCAAGGAGGTTTTGCTAAAGCACGCTTCAACTGGTAAGTTTTCTTTCTTTCTCTTTTAGTTATTAGGTCTTTTTCTTTAAGCGTTTTTAGAATTATGCTTAGGTTGTTTTGTATGCTTAGTTTATTTTATGCTTAGGTTATAGCTTAGAGATATAACATGCTTAGGTTATAGCTTAGAGTTATAAAATTCTTAGTATAAAATATATGTGATAGGATATAATTTAGAATTACGGTAGGCTTAGCCTTTGCGTGCTAACCTAGGTAGAGAATTATATAGTTAAGGCTTTATTTAATTTATATGAATCTAATAGGAGTTCCTAGGGACAAGAATAAAATTTTGAATTTCCGCCGTACCTGTTATGCATGTTCAATTTGACTGTCAATTCCCAACAAGTACATTGATGCTTGTGAAGTAGCAAAAGAAGCTGTCTGGTTAAAGGGATTTATTGGTGATCTCGGTGTGGTGCCTTAGATTGTTGATCCAATTACTTTGTATTGTGACAACAATGGTGCTATAGCTCAGGCAAAGGAAATACGATCTCACTAGAAAAATAGACATGTACTTAGAAAGTATCATATAATTAGGGAGATTGTTGATGCTGAGATGATAAGATTAGAATATGTCCCCACTGATCAGAGCCTCGCGGACGGTCTGACAAAGCCATTAACACTAGCCAAACATGATGAGCATGTCAAAGCATATGTAGTAAGACATATGGCTAATTGGCCTTAGTGCAAGTGCGAGTTTGTTGGATATGATATATGCCCTTAAGGCAATTAGGACGATTTATCTTAATTATGTATTAGTACGAACAATTTGTTTAATTAATAAAGACATTTAATCTTTTGTTTATATTGATGTGTTCATATATATTGTGACTGGTTAAAATATATTCATTGATATCTTCGTACAAAGGTCCTTGACATAATACATAACATAAAGTGAGAGATATAATAGTGGGACTATGTGTAGTGAGACATGCTTCATGTGCAATCATGATTATGTCTAAACTATCCCTAGTCATAGTTCCATCAAGAAAGGATATTGATGGAGCAGTAAGACTAGCATATGGTCAACTCTCCTGGAAAGTGTCCAAGCAGTTAACCTCCTAAGACTAAAGGTGGTTCCTTGAGTTTAACACATGGATATATTTGGAAGATATATTGAAGACCATAGTAAGATAAACACTTGGTATATATATATATCAATGTGTTAGTGTTTATCTTCATGTAGTAGCTTTGCGAATATCCTCATACTTGAGATATTAGTTACCTTTTATGGTACTATTGGTATACTTTGGGTCATACCTATTCACTCAATAATTTAGGGTTCCATGGGTGATTACAGGTATAGTGATGATAACACGTTGGTAAGCTATGTAGTCAGAAAGAATCCATCGCTCCGGATATATTAAGGAGTTTTTACCTGGCTGCTTGTTGAAGTGATGATTACTATAAACCTCTGATTAGAGTATATGATTGATAGAAATAGTTTCTAATCAAACACAATATGGTAAAAAGTAATATACTTCGGTAATAAGTAAATAACTGGGATAGCTTAGAGCAACCTCGCTATTGGTGGGTTAACACTTTAATCAAACCCAACAAACCAGATGGTACTAAGATTAAAGAATGGAAGGAGTTCATGGCATTGGGAAACTATTGCATAAACAAGGATTAAGTCATAAGTACAAATGATGTTCCAAGTAATGGCGGATGGTGGACCCTTGCTAGAGGCATAATACAGTCGTTTAAGGTAATCGAGTTCTATTCAAGATCTAGAACCTTGAGCCAATAGTTCCTATAGAACAAAGATTGGTCAAACCTTAACAGCTCAATACTACGGGATCCTATAAGGTCACAAATATTGAACTTTCATCGGATTGAGTAAATAATTAATAGACTTCATCTATTACGAAATTATTAAAAGGATGGTTGAACTATTACCTGATTAGACCAGAGATTTTGTTTATTGACCAGTATCTAATTTTATTAGGGTCATAAATAAATTAAAGTGTTGATCAAAATGATTAGATCATTTTATTGTTAATCCAGAAATTTATTTTGACCAGTAACTAATTTTATTAGGGTCATAAATAAATTTAAGTGTTGATTAAAATTATTAGATCATTTTATGTTTATGCCAAGAATTTATTTTGACCTGTAACTATTTTTATTAGGGTCATAAATAAATTAAAGTTTTGATTAAAATGATTAAATCATTTTATGGTTAAGCCAAGAATTTATTTTTACCATTAACTAATTTTATTAGGGTCATAAAATAAATTAAAAGAAAGGAGGATTAAATTTAATCTCATAGTAAATTCGCATTTAATCCCGCATTTAATTCCGCATTAACTCCGCATTTAATCCCGCATTAACTCCGCATTTAATCCTGTATTAAATCCGCATTATATCCACATTAAATTTGGGGAGCCTTTGCTTCCGCTATATAAAGGTAGCCCCTCTTCTTCATTTCTTGCATGTTTTCTAACATGTTTTCTCAATGCCAACTTAAAAGATAAAATTAAGCAGTCTCTTTGATCAATATTTCGAGTGGGTTTGGGAGTGGTCTAGAAGCGACTCAAAACTCTACGATTCTTCCTCGTTGGGAGGTTTTGGTTTGTGGGGTTCATGTAGATACTTATAGAGGCTATCCTATACTTGGAGGCTTGTGTAAAAAGGTTCTATTAAAGCACACTTCAAATGGTAAGTCCTCTAATTCTCTTTTAATTATTATGTCCTTTTATAAAGCATTTTAATACTTAATAATTATGATGCTTAGGTTATTTTGCATGCTTAGTTTATTTTATACCTTGACTATAACTTAGAGTTATAACATGTTTAAAATAAAATATTTTTATGCTAGGATATATATTAGAATTATGGTACGCGTAGCCTATGATGCTAACTTAAATAGAGAATTAATTAAGTTAAGGCTTTAATTAATTTGTATGCAACTAATAGGAGTTCCTGGGATAAGGGACAAAATTTTTAATTTTTATCATGCTTGTTATACATGTTCAATGTGACTTTCAGTTCACAACATGCAAAAATAAAATTTTATTCGAGGTGAAAACGATTTATTATGAATTTTTAGAGTGAAAAACACATTTTAAAGCTTAAAAGATTATTTAATCAATTAAATAATTATTAAATCAAGTTAAATAGATTTAAAATTAATAAACATTATTCCAGATTGTTTTTAATTTTTAGAATATTTTTAGGTGATAGACAGGGCTAAAAAAGCGAAAAAAAGATAAATTAGGGCCAAAACTACAAAAATAAAATGAAACATGTACCTTTTGGCATTTTTGCAGCTGGCCGCTAGGATTAACACCTACCCGCTCGAGTTGGCGTGGTGCATACCACTCAAGTGGCCAGTCGTCCATCGGTGTGGCCAGCTGAAAAAATCCAAACAGAGGGAAAATCAACACTTTTACACCCAAAAACTAAAGGTTATTGACATTTCAAATCGTTTCCCATATTATTTTAGTGGATTAAGACTTAAAACATTGAAATAAAATTGATTGTTTGAATTGAGAGGGAAAAAGTCCTGAAAACACCGAGAAAAATCGATTGGCCGCTCCGACGGCATTCTGGCTGCTCGAGTTGGCGCGGTGGCCGCACCAGCTGGCATGACCAACATGCCACTCGAGTGGCCAGCTTGTCGCTGGAGTGGTCAGGCGGTTTTTTGCCAGAATTTTGCAAAAGTGTCGAAACCAAAAGGGCCAAATGCCCCAGAACTAGGCAAAACAATAAGAGAAAGCAAGGAATTAATTAAATAAAAAGATTGGAACTCAGAATTTACCTTTAGGCCGTGAATCTATCTTCGAGACTTGAATAATCCTTTGGCGAGTTGTTTTTTATGATTTTGTGATGAACAATGATGATTAGGGACGAAATCATTGACAAATTCAGTGACAGATTTAATTGGTGTTTTAAGGAAAAGCCTCTAAACCTATTTAAATTCGATTTAATCTTAAGTTTAATTCAGTTTCTAGTTGATTGAACCTACAAGATAAGGCATGGGAATAATTAGGAAACTAGATTAATGTTTATTAATCAAGGTTTTCCACCTTATTCTCAATCCTTTCTCTCTAAAACTTAAGAAAACTCTAAAATATGAATTAATTGTTCAAAATGGCAATAGTCCTGAATCTGATGATTTTGGGGATTTTTATAGACCTACTCATTGCAAATAACCCAATTAGTCCCTCAAATACCATGATTTAATAAAAAAATTGGGAAAATTTGACTTGGTGAATAAGAAAACCCCAAAAATGCAAAAGACTCGGTCAGGACACGCTAAGCCGGCGGTCGATGGCACGACCAAGGATAGGCTGCCAAGCCATCTGGCACTGCCACCAAGTCAACCGGAGCAGCCATTGCACCAGTTGGCGCGGCTAGTCGATACGGTGCTAGGGAGGGGGCGAAATGTATTTTTTATGGGATTTCTAATTTTTAGTTTTTAATTAATTTTTGTTAACATTTTGGTGACTTATAGAGTCAAAAAGGGCCCAAAATCGTCAAAAAAAACTTTCCAAACACGACTCAAACCATAAAAATAGGACAACTAGTCCATAAAAGGTCAGAGCAATTTCCATCATCATTTCGCGGGAGCGACTAAAAAGCCCGTGCTCACAACATAGGTTCCACTTACCAACGAGCAGTGACAACATTGCTACACAACGCGATCCACAAAGAAGTTTAAGTATACATCGATGATATGCTAGTGAAATCAATAACCCAAGAAGAGCACACTGCTATCTTGGATAGATTCCTCACTAGAATTGAGAAGTACAACTTGAGGCTGAACCCAGAGAAGTGTGTATTTGGAGTCACAACAGGCATGCTATTAGGCCACATCGTCAGTTAAAGGGGCATTGAAATAGATCCTAACAAGATCAAGGCCATCTGTGACATGCCGATACTAAAAATTGATAAGGAGGTTCGATCATTCCTAGGGTCATTACAGTATGTTTGTAGGTTCATCTCTCGATTTACTACAGTCTTTGAACCCATTTTCAAACTCCTCAAGAAGAAGCAGCCGTTGGAATGGAATGATCAATGCAGATCGGATTCGATAGAATCAAAGCTTACGACATAAGTCAACCAATTTTACAACCGCCAACTCTCTGTAAGCCCTTGATACTCTATCTAAGGGTTAAAGAGACATTGGTAGGGGCAATGTTAATCCAAGAGGATGAAGACAAGAAAGAGCGTGTGACCTATTACCTTAGCAATAACTTGTTGGAGTGTGAAAGTTGATACATGATAGTAGAGAAAACGTGCTGATGAGTGTCGAATCCACCAAAAATAAATAATAAAAAACCTTTTAACACCAAAAAAAGAAATCTGCAATAGTGGCAAGTGGGATCGTCTCCACAAGGACTAAGTAATCAACTTTATTCAATTTGACAACCAATAATATACAAATAAATAAATAAATAAAAAGGGGGATTTGAGATTGATTGAAGCAAAAATATAAAAACTGAAATTTAAATAAGAAAAATATATAAATATGAAATTTTCTCGATTAAGGAGGCCTTCAGCTTAGTGCAAATTGATCATAGGTATAAAAAGTAGATTTTTGAAATACCAATTAGTTGGTTATAACCTTGAACAACATGAGTTAAATTCTTATTCTAAATATGAGATTGATTTTAGATGAGTTAAACCAAAAACCCTCGATTATCAGACGCACTTGCAAGAAGTAGACAAGATTTAATCGTCAAAAAGCATTAAGTTTTGAAGAACCAACTTTAAACCAATAGGTTATGAACAACACAAAAGGTTGATTTAAATCGAATAAACCACGAAAACTTGTAAAAGAAATCGCTTGTAACAATTTTCCATTACACTATAAACAACATAAAATTAATGAAAATAACAATTCATTATAATTGCAAAATTAGCAATTGGCCAAATTGAATGAATTCAAAATGTATAATGAAAAAGATATTAGCGTTTTAATCGAAAAATGAAATTCGAAAGAAAGGGTAACAACTAGCCTCACAACATGCCATTAGCCTTGATTATTGCTCAATTGAAAGATAAAAACTTAGCTACTCATAAATTGAAATAAAATTGAATGTTGGCCACAAGACCAAGTTCCAAAAGATGTCTTTTTTACAGCTGAGATTTCTCCCCCTATTTAAGCTAAAAACAATCCTAAAGCAAATAGGAAATAAATCTCCTAATTGGATATAATGACTAAATAAGAAATAGAATTTTTCTAAACAATTAAATAGGGAAAAGATAAAACAGGAAAAGGGATAAAAGGGAATACAACCTAAATAAAATCTAGAAATCTTTGTCTTCAATTAGGAAATAAAAGCTCTTTAATTCCAATTTACTCCAAAATCCCGAAATTGTCCAAAATGTTTATATAGTCTTCCAACTAGCAAAATCAGCCCAACACCTCTTTATCTCCTAAATAAGCACAAATTAATCATAAATTAGTCGTATACTATTTAAATGCTCAATCAAAGTAATATTAAAATGTGTAGAAAATTCGAGTCATCAAATTCCCCACACTTGCCTTTTGCTTGTCCTCAAGCAAACAATAAAATCAAAAGAAGAAGGAACTAAATCAAATAAAAGACCCTGAACACTTTCGCAAAGACTGGCTTATTTTAACTAATATTTTGATAGAGAGCCTTTTTAAGCTACGGTAGTTCAATTGATAGATTTCCTTTTAGATAGCTTGCAGCCTTGCTCGAAAACTTAATCCCAAGAATTTTATACCAACTATAAACATAAATATGCAGTTAATTGCTCTTAAAGTTGAGAGTTTACCTTAGCTTTCTATAAAGAGTTATTTGTACCCATGAAAAGACTTATTCCGATCTTTTATTGCACCTCTAGCATGGGTACAAAATAAGCCCCAAAATGCACCTCTAGCATAGCAAAGCGCGTCCCGTGAGTACAGATTATCCCAAGAATAGTGTGATACTCCTCCACCATCGGACAAAGCTCAAAGCCTAAGAAGCAGAATACATGGTCCATCGGGTCCCAATGAAGGAATACTGCATCGAGGAAGGCTACGTTCACTGACTTGATAGCAATGTATTGAAGCCCCGCTAATCCGAAAACCTCTAGTCTCTCCCAGTCAGAGCTTGCTAAAGTGCGCAAGAACTGCCTCAGCCTATCATTATGTGTCTCCATTAGTGATCTCTATCTGCTTGTCAAATAAGGTTGCATTCGTTAATTCAGATGATTGTAAGCGTTAATTAGTTCGTTCCTAGTCAAGCATCTATCGTGCCTAACTTTCATCTAACGAACAAACAACACAATCAATCAAACAAACAAGCCAAGCATCATACAATCAAATCATCCATCAAAGTCACCCATACATCAGAGAAATAAAGATGCACAAGAGTAAGGGCTCATCCGAGGTGACCCCGGACCTCCTCTCTGAAGCATCAGGCCTTGAAGCTCCACCTATGTTAAATCTAGGAGGAAAAGTCCGGCCCATAGGCTGCAGCCCTGGAAAGCCATTGTTTCCAGCGTAGCTTGAAAGTGCACGGACTGGCTTGTATCGATTATAGTGACATCAGTCTCGTATCCTCTATCCCTATGGCTACCCTTATAAGCCTTAGCCTCCCTCTCTAATTGGTCTCGTCGCTCCTCCACCCTCTCAACATAGCTCCGCAACATCTCCATCTCTCGAATGTACTGCTCCTTCTGCTCAACTAGTCACCTCTCGCAGTCTACTACCTCCTGAGCTAGCCAACCCTCATAATCTGCCCTCTCTCGAGCTAGCTAACCCTCATGATCCATCCTCTCTGGATCTAGCCAACTCTGGTAATCTGCACACTCATGCTCGATCTGCATCCGCTCCTCTCGCTCACTCCGATACTTGTCTTGCTCCATCCCGACCAAGAGCTGCAAATATCAGTGATTAGCCTGACAATTCATGCATTCATAATATTCATAAAACTAACAAATATCCTATATACTTTTCTCGATGTAAATCTTAATAGGTTAGAAGATAGAATCTCACCTAGCCTATGGAATCTTGTTCAATGACCAAGTCCCTCATGCTAAAGCAACCTCGGGCCAAGCACTTAGCCTCCGAGATGGGTACCTATGCAATCAAAAGCAGAACCAACCAATCACCATAGTTAGGCGACACCAGACTATAAGAATCGATAAAGTAAAGCATGAGTTAGATTCTTACATGTGTGGTCTTCGGCGGAGCAAAGGTTAAAGGAGCAGTATACTCCTCAATATGTCTATGCTCTCAAACTCCTGGACGGGTCATCAGGCATAAAGAGGTATCTAACTGGTTTACCAACACTCCCTCAATGAATCTCGGTGGGAATGGTCTTTGAGTAGGAGGAGCTGGCCCAGCGGAAGCAATCTCTAGATCGATCGTATTCTGGTGTGAAGTCCCTGTGTGCGCTCCTGTATTGAACATGAGGGCTCCTCTCTTATCTCTCCGGGTCCCCTGAAATCAAAAGAAAAATAGATTGATCAGCCAAGGCAGAATTAGAGTAATACACTAATTGCAGCATATATAGAGGAAATTTATCAGAAGTTTGAGATTCGTACCCGTCGGAGCCCCCGCCTAGGGGCAGGTGGCTCGATGCCTGACCCGGTATCACCAGAAAGCATCTCGCCCGGGTCCATATAAGCCATCTCATTGTCAGCCTTAGAAGGCATGTTGTCGACATCATCCACCCCATCGAGTCTGGTGCTGCCATCTGTCTGGACGCTATCATCGCCAAACTCAAAGTTTCGCACCACATCATCTCGGGCCCTCCTGGGGCAAGAAGGAATTAGTCGCCTCATATGAGCATTATAATCTCTACCAACCGAGGCCACCCAAACCTGATCTCCTCCCCAAAACTGAGCTTAGTCATCCGATGACATAAGGTGAGGCTAAAAGATACCGATAGGTACATTAGGGGGGACTCTCCTCTGAGCAGTGGTGCTGGTCCTCCATCGGCAGACCCGCTCTCCAAAGTACCGCTCCATGCTAAATGGGCACTCCAATACAAATTGACACCAATCTACTATCCCCCGGACTTCCTTCACGTGCTGATAATTAACCAACTTCTTCCAAGGGTTGGAAACGATCTCCGAAATAAGAGCAAAGAAGACCGCATCAATTATATATGTAAGTA
Organism: Euphorbia pulcherrima; assembly: GCA_947683365.1. Taxonomy (NCBI): domain Eukaryota; kingdom Viridiplantae; phylum Streptophyta; class Magnoliopsida; order Malpighiales; family Euphorbiaceae; genus Euphorbia; species Euphorbia pulcherrima. The sequence continues at coordinate 32,235,067 of CANTUS010000015.1, read as the reverse complement.
TTCTTACTCTTTTATAAATACGGTTTCAAACTAATGTTTAAACTAAATGCGCAGAAAGTAAGGTTACCCATTGACGGCGCAACTGCCTCAAATACTCTTAGTACCAGCACGGTCCCCTCGCTCGGTCAACATTCGACCAGCTAACCATCCACCGGGCAATGGCATGTGACCCGGGTGGTGGCTGATCCTCTAAGTCTAGGGGACAGATAATTTGGTACTTGAAAGCCTACATCTGTAAATGCAATAAGTAAAAAGCTTAAAAAGCATCCAGAAGCAGAAGTGTATGTTAAAGATTTCAATCAAATGGGATTCATTACCAAGACCCATAGCTGTTCAGCCTTGAACTCGGTGACCTTTCCTCGCGCTGAGCAGTCAAGAGCATAATAAATCTGGCCAAGAATGGCCCACGGCCAGTTCCACATAGTAAAGCTTCCCAAATTATTGAGGGCATATAGTAACCTAAGTAAGGCCCTACTCGAGGAGCAAGGAAAGAATAGGCATGTCAGTATGGTCAGGAGGAACGATTGGAGGTATTGGTTGAAGTGCTCCCCGATAAGATCGGTCACCGCGACCCAATGATCATGCAGATCCGCGTATCTCAGCTTGCCGTCAGCCGGCATCGGAACCCCCAAAAGTGCTATAACCCAGGTGTGGGCCTCCGGCTCATAGCGAAAGTGATCAGGATAGATGTCAAATACCATTGGAAAGCCCTCCCATTGCATCTCGATCATGGCACATATATCAGAATGAGTGATCATCATCTCGCCAACCGGAAGATGGAAGGTGTGTATAACCTCGCTCCATCACTCCACTAAACGCCCTAGTATATCCGAGCTCAGAGGATGGCATGACATGGTTAGAGAATCTGGCATCCGCTTGAGCCCTATGACCAACGAGTTATCGGCTCAGCCCTTAATCTGGTTCCACCACTTGGCACATCTCTTTAAGGATCCCATTGCCTTTAAACCGTATGGCTGCAAAAATTAATAATAAGCATTAGAACTAGCAGTTAAAGTACGCAAATCATCAACAAATCAAATTTTCAGCATCTAGCCTATTTTAGATCTGAATTTCGACTGCAAAATCAGACTCAGCGTGAAAAATTAGTATAGATAGGCCCCTCGGTTTCCCCAGAAGATGGCCCTCTTTTTTTCCCAGCCGCCAGCAGTCATTGACGGCGACCGGTGGCCGGAGGCAGCCTCGTTGAGGTGGTAGGCTGCATCGTCGATGCGGCCCAGCGCGGTCCAAGAGGCCTAGCTGCCGGCGGTGGCCTGCCTTCCGCCGCCGGCGGCTTGTCTAAAAAAAAGTCTATTTTTTGCCTTTTCAGGCCTAATTTCAGTACAAATTCATCCAAATTAGCCCCGAAACATCTATATGCATCCTAAACATCTTTCCTCAACCTATTTTGCCTAATTTCAACCCTAAAGCACCTTAAAAGTCCCAATCAAGTTCATGGCATTTTATGGAAACTTTGGCAAAAATTGGGTTTTATTAGTTTAAGAACTCGGTGTATATCCTATATATGTGTCAGAGGCCCGTGGTCCGTATGCCCATTGAACCGGGAAAATCCGCCGGCCATCATCCCCTCGTGGTAGCATTTCGTGGTCAAGATTATGGGACCTCTTAAGCCCTTTCTTGCAGTACATCCTTCTTCGAGTTCAAAAAATCGGGGAGCGTCTTTGGATTTTGTCTAGAGAGGAAAGAAATGAAAGGAAAGAATATGTAAGGAAAGAAAAGAAATGAAAGTGCAGAAATAGAATGAAGAAAGGAAATGTATATAGGAAAAGTAAAAGGAATATATTCCTTTTTGTCTTGTAGTGCAAGGGAATATTCCTTTCAGCAAGGGGGAAAATCGTCCGATCGGTTATTTCTTTCCAGCTCCCTGACATCTCTAATCCCTATTTTTATACTCATTCCCTTTATTATTAATTGAAGGGGCAAAAATTTTTGTTTCACAAAATCAATTAAACAATAAAAAGGGGCATATTTATCGCATGCTAATATCTTAATTTAATTCTTGATAGGTCTGTCAATGGCGTACCCAAAAAACAACCGATTCAGAATTTCTACACTCAGAAAATTTTTCTTCTCGACTGGTCTATCAATGGTGCATTCCCAAAACCGCCAATAAACAATCTGTTCAAGATTTACAGCTCTAAAAGGTTCGTTGATGACTAGTCCCTGTACCATCCGTAAACAACCGTTTCAGAGTTTCACTTCTAGGACTGTCTTGTTCCTCCTAAAAGATCTGTCGATAGCAACCCCAGTAGGCAATCGGCTCAGGAAGTCACAAGTCAGGTATAACCTCCTATCCCTCGCTCTTTTGTGAGATCACATTTGACCCGTCAAATGGTAATCTCACAAGAGGCAGCCTATGAGCACGGGCTTTTCGGTGACCCTCAGAACGATGATGACTTTTTGCTCTAACCTTTTACGATCTAGTTGTTCCATTATTTTAGAATTGAATCGCGTTTGGCAAGTTCTTTGTTGACGATTTTAATATCTTTGACCCCAATTAAAAATAATAATTGGATCGCTTTTAAGATGTTAACCGCTTCCTTGCCCCTCGCGCGTAGTGATCTGTTTCATAATTTTTCCTTAAAATTCGGACATTTTTAGCGAGTATGGTTTGCATTGTTGGATTCTTTGCTCTCCAAGCTTTCCGGAATGTCAAGAATCGCCTCGGTTGGATGCCCTGTGTTGGTTGTTTGCATTTCGGACCCTGTAGCTGGGTCCCTCCTTGTTTTTTTCCCCCGGTGTCCCCAGTCCGGCGGCGACGGCCGACGCCACCACCGGAGCATGAGGCCTCATGGTCCACGTTCTAAGCCGTGTGGACCATAAGGTAGGCCGCATCACTTGACGCAGCCTTGATCTAGCCGCATCATGTGACACGGCCTGGGCTAGGCCGCGCAACTTGACGCGGCCTACCACATCGCTGATGCGGCCTTCACGCGGGGAATCTGCAGATTGATCTTTTTCGGGTTTTCTTGGCCACCAAGTCGGGTTTTGGGATTTTTACATCAAATATTGACATTTGGGGGATTAATTCTGAAATTTTACACTTAGGGGGTCTATAAATAGCCATCAAAATCAGTTTAAAGGACTTTTTTTTGCAGATTCAGGAGAGAATCAAATTCTTAGAATTCTAAGGCTTTAGGGAGGAAAAGTTTAATTATATTGGAAAAATCTAAGTCAATATACTTGGTTCTTGATTTCTAAATTTTGTTAGACTTAATCTCTTAGGTTAAATCATTAAAATCTATTAGAAGTTTTAGGTAAAAAAATTGGTTTAAATAGGATTTAGGGACTTTTTCCTCAAAAATCACTAAATCCCTTGCTAAATCGTTATTTCATCGGGTTTTCATCTCAAATCCATCACAAAGCTTGCCAAACATCCAGGTCAAGTCTCGAGAGTGGATTAACGGCCTTTAGGTAACTTTCTGAGTTCCAATCTATTTCTTTCTATTATTTATTTCTGCTGCTGTGTTTTTGGTTATTTTTCCGGGCGTTTGGCCCCTTTATTCGTCCTTTTTGTGACTTTCTATCAAAAATCCATCTAACTATTCTGGTGAACATCAGGTCGACTAAACGTTACCTAGGTCACCTCACTGACTCCGCCTACCACTTCATTCAGTCGGCCTACGGGTCGCTCAAGCGGCGAACCGTTGTTTTGTCAGATTTTCTCGGTTCTTTTCCCGCAAGCTGAAAAACCAAAGTTATTTAAGCATTCTAAGTCCGAACCTACTGTAACAGTGTAGGAAACAACTTGAAATTTTAGTAATCTTGGGTTTTCAGGCACAAAAAGGTTGATTCCGGCTTGTTTAGACACTTTTGCCAGCAGGCCACTTCAGTGGGACGAAGGCCGACTGAGCGTCATCTAGGCCACCTCGTTGAGTTGGCCTACCATGTCACTGAGTCGGTCTACCACCTCACTGAGTCGATCTACTGGCAAAAATGTCCAAATGACCCATGTTTGCCTTATTCTGTGGTTTTTGGCCCGTTTCTGTCGTTTTTGACCCAGTTTTGATCATTTTAATGCTTTTTTAGCCCCGGTTTTTACCCGAAAAATTTCCAAAAAATCATGAATAATTTGAAACTGTTTTTATTTATTGCTTTCTATTTTTAGATTTTATTTAAATTTTTATTTGATTTAATATGCATTTTTATGGCTTAAAAATAGTGTTTTTGCTAAATAAATCTAAATAAATTGTTTTCTACCAACTAAAAATTCCAAAAAATATTCCGAATATGCTAAATCTGATTTTAGGATGTTTAGTTAATTTATGTCACCCTTTTTTAGGTTGTTAGATAATTAATTAATACCCAAAAATTACGTTTTTATCCCGAAAAAGCCAAAACAAATACATTTTCTTCATGCTATGTGTTTATTTTCTGCATTTGCTTATTCATGCTTTATTTGTGATTATTCCCGTATATCTATTGCCTCGTTTGGTGCCGAGTCCGAGTCGGTAAGCTCGGTTAAAACCCGGTTTTGCCCGTTTATTTATTTATCACTTTTATTTACTTTCTCGCATTAGAAAAATGTATAGATATTCGTAAAGCCTTGTAATAATTTTATTTCCTTGCTTTGTTTATTTATCGCTTTCCGTATGATGTATAGCATAATAAATCGAAAACACCAAACAATAATCGGATTAAATCGCATAAGAACTAAGGTCACATTTATTAAAATATAATCGGCTTGATTTAAAAATTGAAAAGTAAGCAACATCATCCGAACCTAAAATCCCTGTTTTAAGGTACGGTCTAACCACCCGGTGGGAATATCGTACCCAAATTCCTGGTGGAGCATAACTAGGTGGCGACTCTATCTTAAAATACGGGATTCTAAGTCTCGTATCCCTTAACCCATAAATTGGACTAAATTTTAACATTAACATCATTTTCCATTATCGTTTTCATCACGCTAAAATAAGGAATATCCCTTAGCACGCTTTACAGCACTCATTGTTTCTCTGCCCCACGTAAAGAGCTTTAAAGCTTACCATGTGAGTGGGGGGATCGGGGGTCGTCGGCTCACAGTTGCGTTGTTTGACTCAAAATACCAGCAGCTTTAAAAGGTTACCTCATCCTTGAAATCATACTCCTTATGTAGAGGGTATTCATCTTTAATCTCGGTAGGATCCATCGGTGAATTGATAGTCTCCCAATACTGAGCTTCTACTTGTATTGGCACCAGTCCTCTTTCTGCTTCATTAATGTACTCAAATTCCTCAAATATTTCCCACTTTTCAGCCTTTTTCAGGGATCCAATCTTCCCCTCTTGTAGCATGGACCTGAGGTGAAGGTTTTTGAGCATTCGTAGTCACACCAAAGAGTAGACCTATTGGATGATGGAAGGTCGTCCCCTTAGGTGTGGCTACGCAGTTGAGACCTTGGCTAGATCCCCTAAACTGAAAACACTATCACACAAAACCTTGGCTAGGCTGAATAGACCAACTGATGGCTGGCAGAACTATTGTATCCCCTGAATCATACGGACCAACTAAACCTAACTGTCTGAACTGATTGGATGATGTATTACTAGGAGATGCAGGAGGAGATTCATCCCTTGACTGAACTGAATTTAGTTGAGTAGAAACTCCAATGCGGACCAAATAAACTTGAGATGGTTGCCAAACTTTGATTCTTGCTCAGGTGAGAACCAAATGGTCAATACATGTATGGGTTTGATTATGCATGAGGCATGTATAATGATGCGTTATAAGGTTAATATAAAGATAGAGTGCATCTAAGATAAAGTGTAATAATTTTCCCAAATGATGAAAAATAAAACAGGTTGAATTAACTAAATGATTTTCAGTGCTCATCTTAATCTTTTAAGCTTTTCAAAAAATAAACCAAAATTTTGCAAGTTAAAAGATTATATCCCTAGCAGAGTCGCCACTGTGAGGTGTCGATGACGTGTGGTTCTCCCTCAGCTCCTGGGAGAGAGGCAGGGCCCACTAGGGGTTGGTTAGATTTAGGCGGGATGAAACCATTTAGATCAAGTTTGCACATTTTAGCCAATTTTAATGAATAAAAGAATCGAGACCCAAATCTCGATACAAATGATAGAGTCAACACCCAAGTTCTCTACTTGGGAAAGAGTTTTGGTACAGTTCCCATTGGGCGGGAGACTCATACCTTTTGGATCGGAGATTCGGGTATCGGATGAGTCACTTATTTCTCATTTAGTTAATTCAAAATTACATTTGCTGCATAAAACCCTTTGGTTTTCATCATTTGGGGAATTATCATAGAAATCTATTTATCTACACTATTTCATGCATGCAACAGTTTATAATAAAGCATAACCGGTAAAAGGGGAATAAAATACTCAACTAGGGGAAAATGGGGAATTGCAAGAGAACCTATACATTTGTTCTAAGTTATAAAAAAAATAAATCCCCCTGCATCCACAAAGATTAGCACAGTTTATAGTATATCATAAGTCAGCATTTTATCAGGAAAAATGTGATTATGTTAGCATGGCGGTTTTACAATCGATAGTGACCGGATGGCTTCTAGGATCGGACAGAAATAACGAGTCTTTAGTGTATTTTGTTATAAAAACACATTTCAAATCTTGTGGATTGTTTTACCGGATTATTAGTGAAAATGATCGCATGACAAATGGTGAGTTGATTGATTTTAACCAGTTAAAAAGAGAATTATGGGTTCTACCTGGGGCCAGTACCCGTACGGGTGGGTGGGACCTGTATGGCTATCGAGGAGGACTGGTTCGGGTATGGGTGTCCCGTACGGGTCCTGTCAGGTCCCAAGCAGAAACTCAGTTCGATTTAATAAGAAAATTAATGGAGGAGAAATGAAATAAAAATGGAATTTCCTTCCGTATGAGTACAGCGCACTAGTTTAATATCCTTAAAGACATAGGGTGCCAAAAAGGCTCATATGGGTTAGGACCAGACCCAAAATAAGAATAAAAGAACAAATAGAATTGAATAGAGGGACAACAATAAATAAACAATTGAGAGGTGAGTCTCTTTGAAACTCAGGAGCGTTACCTTTAAGTTTTGAATCCACTTTAGAACGATTCTAATGCCGAATGGAAACTTTGTCAAAATAGATGATGAAATGATGAATTTAGAATTGTTTTAGGTGAGTGTTTGTGTGGACAAAATCTCCCCTCAGTCCTAAATATGAAGCTAGACTATAACCTCAAGAACTTGCTAGAACCATATTCTTATCTGGGTATTTTTTTCTAATATTTTTCTCTATGTTTTCTGTTATGAAATGAAAAGAAATGCCTCCTATTATAGGGAAAAATAAATCTGAACACATTAAATGGCTGATTTTATGCGTTTATGGGAAATTATATTCTTTTATGGCAAATTATATTTGCATATGGAAAATTATATTCGCTTATGGCAAATTATATTCTTTTCTATCGAATTATATTCTTTTAAGGCAGAATATATTCATTTATGGCGTATTTGGGCATTAAGACCGATTGTTTGGGCATTTGGGGGACCGGTACGGTTCTGGACCCGTACGGGTCCCGTTAGTACCAAATTGGACAATTCGAGAAGTTTTCGGACAGGTACGGATGGGGTGGACACGTACTGGTCCAATCGATCCACCCGTATGGATTTAGGTTGACCCGTACAGATCTGGGTTGAATGGTCTGACCGATTTTGCCTGAAATCGCCCCAAAATTGACTGGTTTTGACCATTTTAGAATGTTTAGACCAATTAGGGCTTAGGTGCTAGTTTTCTGAGGTTTAGGTTTGACAAAGCTTGACAAAATTGCATTAAAATCACTCCAAGTATATAACATCTATAGAAGGATGCATTATATAGCTCTCATCATCATTTTGTGAGAAGGATCGTAAAAGTCCAGTGCTCACAACAACAATAATATGCTGGCCTTCTTCTTCATCATTCATATCAAACTCTATTGAATTAACTTGCTCAACGCCTTCTTCGCCATCCTGCTCTTCTTCGCTCTTAATCCTTTCTAGAGCACCTATCATCTCACTAACAACCTCAGGGATTGACTTCTCAGCCAGGCTTGCAGTTGCCTTCTCGTAGGCCTTCTCAACCTCAAATTTATTCTAAGTACCTGACTCTTCTATCCTTCTTCTAATCTCTTCTTCTAGATTCTCCTACTTCTTCTTTAGCCTCGCAGCTTCAACTGCCTTAATCTTCTCAGCTTCCTCAATATTCTCTACACTAGTTAGTTTTTTCACCATCAGCTTCTTCTTTGGCTGACCTACTTGAGACACATGAACTGATATAGCTTCCTGTCCTACAGCCTTTTCATTATCAAGCTGAGCATCTTCACTCTTCCACTTTTTCGATCTTTTCAGAGGCATCTCCTCTCTCAGCTCTTCCTTAGCCCTCTTCTTTTCTTCTTTCTCTTTGGCAGTCAGTAATCTATACTTTTCATCCTTAGTTCCCTAGGAAAATCTGGACTTCCTAGGAATAGGGGCAACCACTGGATTTATGCTAGCTGAGCTTGCCATCTTCACAACCTTCTTGGAGTCTCTCCTAACCTCCTTCTTGCTCTCCTTTTTCTCACCACCTTCTTCTCCTTTTTTAGCTCTAAGCTTTGTTAGCCTCTCAAGCTTCTAAGCCACAAATGCATCAAGATTTTGGTCTTCATCTTCTAGCCTGATTGCCTTTACAGTCATTATAGATTTTGGGTCCTTCACTCTGACCTCTCCTTTCTTTAGCTTGATGTACTTGGTGTTCTTGGGCTTTTCTTCACATCTTAAGCCATGAATATGAGCATTACTGAGTATTCTTGACTCAATAACCTTGAGATCAATCCCACTTTTCTTAGCCCATCCTTCTTAATCTAGCTCATAGGCCCTACATATCTCCATCATAAGATGTCCATAAACCAAGTGCTCAGACACCTTTAGAAATCCATGCAGAATGGCCAGTGGCCAGTTGATACTCATCCCTTCAGTGAGAGCATAGACAAACACTCTCTCAAATTTTGAGCAGCTACTAGTAGATGTAGTTTTGAGAAACAACACCTTTGTTACCAGCTTGAGAGCTTACTTCCCCTTCTTCGAGAATATAAAGGCTATAAGTTCACCAGCCTTGTAGTTAGCGGGAACTTTATAGTTCACTAGGATGTCCATATGTTCTTCATCCTTCACTACTCGTGTTCTCAGCCCTCTTTCTCTCATTCCCAAAAAATTAGCAATCAGCTTGGGAGTCAGATATACCTTTCTCCCCATCACTTTGGTGATGAACATGTCCTTGAATCCTTCAACCATGTGGATGCCATGGAAGAAACTCTTTACAATCTGCTCATAGCAGCCACTAGGAATCTTAAAGAAACCTCATAAATAGTGTTGGTGGGTCCACTTCCCAAAGCGCTCATCGCTTGAAAAATTGAGCATATCAACAGTGATGACCTCAACTCCTTCTCTGGAACACAATGGGAATGAATAGATCTTCTCTTTTGCTAAATCCCACCGCTACTTACGCCAATTGATCAGCCATAGTAACCCAACATGAATTGTCTTCATTTCTTATAAAGAGAGATTTTACGAAACTGGATTTAGATGATCATCCTAAAGAACTCACCATTAGAATTGCTTTGAGAGAAATTTAGAGAATTTAGGGATTTAGGAAGAAGATTGCAGAAAAGGAATTTGGTAAAGTAATCTTTCCTTCTTCCGTATCTCTACTTAAATAACCAAAGACCCTTAGCCTAAACCTGTAAATCTTACGTGTACGAATTACAATCCATGGTCATAATTCAACGGTGAGATTGATCAACGGTTACCGTGAGATTAATGATAACAAAATAAATAGAGTTAAATCATCTAAATGTGGATCATTTTTAAACTTGCTACCATTTCTAACAATTTTGAATTTGAAAAGAAACCGCTGATAGTTTTAATGATGTGTCCAAAATTCAAGCGCAAAGGAGAAACACTTAACCTAATTCATAGAAGCACAAAGTGGAAGATAGGTCAGCTCCAAAATAGGTCAGCGGGGAAAATATTTCTTCAAATTAGATTGGACATTCCGATCAATTCTCTCAAGATATTAAATTGATCCTTTCCAATAGGCTTTGTATAGATGTCAGCTAGTTGTTCTTCAGTGGGAATGTATGTGAGCTTGACTTCTCCTTTTAGCACATGATCTCTTATAAAGTGATGTCCAATGTTGGCATGCTTTATCCTGCTATATTGAATTGGATTCTTGGATAGGTCAATTGCATTCTTGTTGTCACACATGACTTCAAGGCTCTTAGACTTTATACCATGATCCTACAATTGCTGCTTGATCCATAGCAATTGTGCTACACAACTTTCTCCTACCATCTACTCAGCCTCAACAGTACTCAGAGCCATAGAAGTTTGCTTTTTGTTGTACCATGTGACTAGACAATCACCAAGGAAATGACATCCTCTAGTGGTGCTTTTCCTTTCTAATTTGTCTCTTCCATAGTCAGCATCTATGTATCCTCTTAGAGTGAAATCTGCGTTACTTGGATACCATAAACCTGCATCAATAAAGCCTAGCAAATACTTGAGAATTCTCTTAACAACAGCTAAGTGAGATTCTCTAGGGTTAGCTTGATATCTTGCACAATAACATACATCATATTGAATGTCAGGCCTACTAACAGTTAAGTAAAGTAGAGAACCAATAATACCACTATAGAGCTTACTCTCTACAGGTTTACCTTCCTCATTTTTACTTAGAATTGTATCAGTGGTCATGGGTGTTGACATTGGCTTAGCTTTATTCATGTCAAACTTCTTGAGTACTTCCTTGGCATACTTAGCTTGGCTGATGAAGATCCCATCATCACCTTGATTGATTTGCAAACCAAGAAAGAAATCAAGCTTTCCCATCATTGACATTTCAAATTCTTTCTTAATCTACTGGATGAACTCTTTGCATAGCTTCTTATCAATTGCTCCAAAAATGATATCATTAACATGGATTTGGACAAGCAATACATCTTGATGCTTTCTCTTGATGAATAGAATAACCTTTGCTGAGTAAAAAGTTAGTCAATCTCTCATACCAATCTCTTGGACCTTGCTTCAATCCATAGAGTGCCTTCTTCAACTTGAAGACATAATCTAGAAACCTGGGGTCTTCAAAGCTTGGGGGCTGTCCGACATACACTTCCTCTTGAATATAACCATTAAGAAATGCACTCTTACCATCCATTTGGAAAAACTTAAAGTTTATATGAGATGCAAAAGCACAGTGAATTCTTATGGCTTCAACTCTTGCTTCTAGTACAAAGTTTTCTCTATAGTCAATGCCTTCTTATTGATTGTAGCCTTGAGCAACTAGTCTGGCCTTGTTTCGAAAAACATTACTAGCTTCATCTAGCTTGTTCTTGAAAACCCATTTGGTGCCAAGGATTGACTTGCCTCTAGGTTTCTCCACCAAATCCCAAACTTCATATTTTCTGAATTAGTCTAGCTCCTCTTGCATTGCAATCATCCAGTTGTCATCGAATTCAGCATCTTTGAACTTCTTGGGTTCAATCAATGAGACAAATGCTGAATGACTCATCATTCTATTTAGCTAGCCTCTGGTCAGCACTGGATTTTGCACACTATCAAGGATCTTCTCAACGGGGTGATCTCTTCTTGCTCTGACTTCTTTTGGTAGATCAGGATTAGCTTACTAAGCTACTGATATAGGTTGAGCATCATTATCATCACTAAAGTTAATGGATTTGTCCAAGTCAACTTTATAATCTTCTTTTTCTAGAATTGGATCAAGAATAACAATGAGCTGACTAACTGATCTGCTGACTTGTTCCTTTTCCTTTTCCTTTTCATCATCAGTGGCTTCTCTACCTACATTATTAGTTTCATCAAAATCTATATGCATTGACTCCTCTAATGTGTTAGTTCTCTTGACATACACTTTGTATGCCCTACTGTGTGTTGAGTAACCTAGAAAGATTCCTTCATCAGCCTTGGGGTCAAATTTATGCAATTGGTCTTTAGTGTTTAATATGAAGCATTTACAACCAAAGGCCTTGAGATGACTAACCTTGGGCTTAAGCCCTTTCCAAAGTTCATAAGGAGTTTTGTTCAAAATTGGGTGAATTAAAACCCCGTTTAGAATATAACAACCTGTGTTAACAACTTCTCCCTAGAAATACTTTCGTAGGTTGTTATCACTCAACATAGCACGACCCATCTCCGTAATAGTGTGATTCTCTCTCTCAACAACCCCATTCCACTGAGGTGTATAAGGGGTTGAAAAATTGTGTTCAATTCCATGCTTGGAACAGAATTCCTCAAACTGTCTATTTTTGAATTCTCTTCCATGGTCACTGCGGATTCTATTCATTTTAAGGTCTTTTTCATTCATGATCTGGGTAGCCAACCTAGAGAATGATTCAAATGTTTTATCTTTTCTTGCAAGCATCCAAGTGAACCTGGTCAGATCATCTACAACCATAAGGGTGTATTTGATTAAGTACTGCAGCAAGTTCATCAGAAGACAAAGGGGGTTTAGAATTTACATTGGTTCACTTTCCTTTGTCTCTACTCTAGACAGCTGATTGATTGGCAGCAGAAGTAGATGGTTGGTCAGCTGACTCTGAGTTAGGTTGATCATCCTTTTCCATGAGACAAATTTGCAGAATCTTGTGCCTCTTCATATGAGGATGATGACTTTTGTTTAGAATCACTCCAGGTAGCAGTAGGAGCCTTCTTATCCCTTTTCTTCTTGAATCTGTCCTTCTTAGCTTTAGGATAGCTAGACTAGATATGCCCTTTCTCACAACATTCAAAGCATTTAATATCTTTGTTATACTATTTTTTAAATTCCTTCAGTGGTCTATCATCTGCTCCTTTCTTGTACTTGCTGGGCCTTCTAAATCTTTGAAAGTTCTTATCTTTCTTCAAGAACCTATTGAAGTTCTTGGTCATCAGTGATATCTCTTCCTTTCTGTCCTCTAGTTGTTCTCCTTTAGAGGATTCTTCTTCATTAGCCTTAAGAACAATAGCTCTACTAGAGCTTTCTCTTTCCTTATGCTTGAGCTTCTTGGACTCATCTATATATTACTTCAAAGACATCTCATGAGTCAGCAAGGTTCTAATCAGCTCATCAAACTTATAGGTCTTTAATCATGGGCTACTTCGATAGTACTCTTCTTTGCATCCCATTCTTATGTCAAACGTCTCAAAATCTTCTTGACAGTCTCTTCTTCTGTGAAGGTCTTGCCAAGTCTTTTTAGTTTATTGACAATATTCATAAACCTAGTGTTTATGTTAGAAATATCTTCCTTGGATTGCATATGAAACCATTCACAATCCCTCATGAGGATGTTGATCTTGGACTCTTTGACCTTGTCAGTACCTTTATAAGTTACTTCCAACTTCTTCCATATCCCTCGAGCAGTTTCATAACCTGAAACACGGTTGAACTCAGTTGTATCAAGAGTGCAATGAAGATAGTTGATAGCAACTGCATTTTCCTTCAATCTGGCCAAGTCCGGATTGTCCCACTCATAAGGGTGCTTGTCAACGTGCACTCCATTCTTCACAATAGTAGGGACATATGGCCTTTCAACTATAGCCATCCAATCATGCATACTCTAAGACTCGATGAAATTTTTCATCCTGATCTTCCAATAATAATAATGCTCACCATTAAACACGGGCGACCTGGTGACTGACATGCCTTCTAATAGAATGTAAGCTTGGGCCCTTTCACTATATTCTCCTCATTTGTACGCCATGATCTTTATCTCAAGATTATGAAATATTGATAATAAGAACTACTCTGATACCATTTATTGGGTCCTATATGTACACTCAATGAGTTAGGGGGTGAATGAATTGCTCTAATAAAACGTGATAATTTTTTTTTTAAAAAAGGACAATTATATTTTAGAAAATAAAAGGAATAATTTTGATCTATCGGAAAAAGTTTTTTTTTTTTAGACTTATTAGATTAAACTAAAATATTTTGAAAGTTGATTTTAAAAAATCAATTGTATACTTTCATATGGTTTTTCCATAAATAGATCCTGAAAAGTCGGTTATAATATTTTCAATTGAATTATTTTTACAAATAAAATGCTTTGAAAGGAAATTATTTTTACTCATTTGAATTGTGTTTTACCTAAAAAAATCAAATTATTTACTTGTATGAATCTTGTTCCCCAGATAAATAAATTCAATAATTTCAAACTAAAATGTGTTTCAGTAACGAATGACACCAAACCATGCTACTTCCACATGATTTAAATTTTGCAACAGAAACAAATATTTGGGCTTTTATAAAAATATAAAGAAATTAATGTTTCCTTTCACTCCAGCATTTGGCTCATAACGTTCTCTGACCAAATAAGTTTTAAAATATCAAGAAATATGTTCCAAGACAAACCTTTCACCTCCCTTACTTTTCATCTTCTTAAACCGTTTAAATTAACGTTTCAAGTTCAAACGATTTTAGCTCTTCAGAATTCCATCGATCCTACTCTTCAGATTTCTCTCTTCATTCATTCCATAACCGATTTCTACAAAAACAAGTAAGATTTCTGAAAATCAAATTAGGTTTTTCTCTGTTTTTGAATTTGATTTGATTTTCGTTTTGAATCTCGAATTTGATTCTGTTATCTGGATCAAGTTACTTTGTTTTCAGATTTGTTGGATAAAAAGTTGAATCTCTGATTTGATTCGATTATCTTTGATTTGTTTCTAGATTTGAATCTCTGTTGGATATAAAGAGTTTGCACATAAGGTGTTTGATGAATTGCCTGAGTGGTGGTGAGATTGTTGGATATAAAGTTGTTAGAGTTTTGTTTACAAGTTCATCAAGCTTTGTTTTGATTCGCAACTTATTTATTTGATTAGAGCTTTTGAATTTCTGTTTTGAATGATAAAAATCAAAGATATTGATGTATTTTTATCAGATTTGTATTTGATTTTCCATTTTCATTTTTTTTTTGCGTATGTGGTAGTTATCTTGTATTTATCTGGTAAGAAATTGATAGTTTTCTAAATTCATAATTTTCATTGGTTACAAGTTAGGTTTCGTTAGAAAAACTTTTCCTATCAGGTATGTACCACTTATTTATCACTTTCCTACCTGTTCATCACTTGATTTATTTTCATACATTGATTTTGTATTTATTGCAAATCATTTTACATTCCCTACCACATACTTACCATGTACTTACCAGATACCTACTAGATGCATTCAGAAACTTTTTTCAACTGTTGAGTTAACAACAAATATTTACCAGATACTTACCAGATTCTGTTGAATTAAAAACAGAAATTAAAAACATATAAAAATATGATTCATACCAGTTACCTACCAGTTACTTACCAGATACCTACTAGATTCCGTTGAATTAAAAACATATGAAAATACGATTCTTACTAGTTACCTACCAATTACTTACCAGATACCTACCAGATTCTGTTGAATTAAAAACAGAAATTAAAAACATATGAAAATACGATTCTTACCAGTTATCTACTAGATACCTACCAGATTCTGTTGAATTAAAAACATAAATTAAAAACATAAGAAAATGTGATTCTTACCGGTTACTTACTAGATACTTACCAGATTCTGTTGAATTAAAAATAGAAATTCAAACATATGAAAATACGATTCTTACCAAGTATTTACCAGTTACCTATCAGATATCGAACAACCTAAAAAAATTCGAAGAAGTATATCACAATGAATGGCGTTTCGAATATAAAAATGAGACGAGCAAAAAACTCTAAATAAAATGAAAAACAAATAACAGTAGCGTGAATAGTAGCGTGAACAGTAATAGAACGTATTTGAGAAGATTGAAAACTTAAAATTGATCATGGAGTGCAAAGAAAACATAAAAAGTTAATTTAGTAAATATGAAACTTAAACCATATATTTTTTATAATTTTCTCAAATTTTAATAGCTAAGGAATTTTTTTCTTTAATTTTTTTCTTAAGATAGAATTTCATAAAAATAAAACAAATTGACTTTAAAATTAAATTTTCTCACATGTATATTATATATAATAGCTTCTACTTTTTTCAAAGAAAGAAAAGAAATTTTTTATTTTTGAAACCAAAAAAACTGATTTGCTAAGGTATAAGCTTATTAAATATGTTATATGATGAATGGATAGTTGATATTTTATTTGGAGTCCAAGTGAAAACGATAATTTGACTAGGATAAGTGGAAAAATGAATTTCCTTTTATTGTAGTGAAAACGTCTATTATTCTATCTATTATCGT
Organism: Euphorbia pulcherrima; assembly: GCA_947683365.1. Taxonomy (NCBI): domain Eukaryota; kingdom Viridiplantae; phylum Streptophyta; class Magnoliopsida; order Malpighiales; family Euphorbiaceae; genus Euphorbia; species Euphorbia pulcherrima. Next base: position 32,218,842 of record CANTUS010000015.1, on the reverse strand, counting down.
ATTGGAAATTAGAAAACAGGTTCTTTTTCTTTTTACGTTGATGTGAAGTGGATCTAACAAAATTTCACATGTGTTTTAATTTTAGTTTTTCAGCATCAACGTGAAAACGACTTCATTAATCATGATAGAAGGATATATATCATAAAAATCAATCAGAAAATTAAAGGTGAATAAGAAAATTAAATTCCTCTATTAATTGAAGAACTTATAACCCTGATATGCTCATAAGCAGCATGGTCCATTAAACAACAAATATAAATTAATCTAATATGACTGAAGTACCTAATAATTTAATGTATGTTAAATTTTATAATTGAATGATACAGGAAACTCGAAAGTAGAAATACCTGGGCCAAATTACAAGGCCCATAGAAGAAGCAAAAAATCAAGGTAAGACAAAACAATTCTTCACTTTTCCTTTATAACTATTATTTTTTATTAAGATTCACTAAAGCTCATATTTGTTTAAATGGTTAGTTAATAAATCAATTTCAATTATTTATTAAATTTAAATAATTATAATTTAAAATTAGTTTGGTTAAGTTTTTTTTAAAAATTTTTTATTTTTAAGCTTTATTAAAATAAGTAAATTTTATTTTGTAGAAAAATAAATAAGGCAGTTCCTAATTGATTGATACGAAGGATCAAGATATGTTGTTCGAAGTCAAAATATATAATACCAAATTCACTTTTTATATATTATGGATTTTACAAACAACTTACATCTCAATCATAAATCCCAACTGTTCACAAACTTTAAAAAATTCAAATCCATTACATTACACTTACAAAGGAATAATAATTACTATAAGTTGGAAAACCTGTAAAAATTAAATGAATAAAATTTTGCAAATGGAGTTAAACCTACCGATTAAGGGCTTGTCCAACCCCACACTAAAAGTGGGGTTGGACACACCAAACAATGGAGGAGTAACAGTCCTCCGCCAATAATATCGGGGTACCGTTCCTCCTCCATCATTTGTTTGTTATTATTTTTTATTTCATTTAATAAGAATTTTTTTATTTTTAATTTGTTTTACTTTTTATATTTGCAGTTTATGTTTTTGTGTAAATTAGTATAAAGTAAAATTTTTATTTATGATTTTGCAAATATGGTGTTTATTTGTGATTAACGTAATTATAATTTTGGACTTGTTTAAGAATTTGTCTAAATTTATATTATGATTAGTTAAAATATATAATTAATCATAAACTCAAATTACTAATTAAAAATGATATTATATTAGACTTCACATTTTAACATAAAAAATAATATTACATCACACTTAACATCTAAACATAAACACAAAAAGCTTAAACATTACAACTAAAATATAATATAGTATAATACATAATATTTAATATGCTTCAATAAGGTGGTAAATGGCTGTTGTTAGGATTTTGGAGCATATTATAATATCTAAAGTCATCAACATATGTTAGTTTGCTGTGTCCTTTGTTATTTTGTATCGTTAAATTTATAATTTCCTTTATTTTTTAATTTAATAAAATTATTTATTAAAATAAATATGTAAATATTTATATTTTAAATGGTTATGTCAGTATATATAAGGTGTATAATAATAATAATAAAAGTTAGGTAGAAAGTAAATAAAATAATAATACTGTATTTTGGTGTAAAAATTTGGAGTGAATTGTTGAAGATTTTGACACTATAGCAACGGCAAATTATAGAGAAAAAAAAGATTTGATATGAAAAAATAGGTGTGAGATTAGACTTGCCCCAAGGAGGTAAACTTGTAAAATTTAAATGAATAAACTTTTGTAAAGGCAGTTAAGCCAACTAATGGTGAGGCACAAAAATTTTCCTTTGAAAGAATTTAATTCATTTTGTGTATGAATTTTTGCAATCTTTTTAATACAAAATGATATTAATTGATTTGAATTCTGTCAAATCATAAATTTCCACGCACAACATAAAAGTTTTCGGTTTCCAGCTCTTGCAACTTTATTTAGAGAAACTTGTATAGACAATAACAATAGAGATGCAACTAATAATATGGAGGCTAAGAGTGATACATGAACCAGTAGAGAATCCTTAAGACAAATGAATTAACACCTAGTTTGAAATGCAATTTTTTTTTATTGAATTCCATTGAATTAAAAACCAAAATAGTCTGATAGTTTACAAAAACAGGAGAAAATATTTATATAAATACGGTGTAGTATTTATTAGATAAATATCTAGTAATTATTTAGTAGTTATCTAGTAAATCATAACTTCAAATAAATTTCTAAAACATACATAACACATGACATCTAGTATTTATCTAGTAGATCATTGTTAGACACTAGTATGTCTTAAATTTGACAGTTTTTATGGATTGAATGACACTTAATATATATATATATATATAACAATTTCATAATAATATTTAAATCTAGTATTTATCACTGTTAGATATCTAGTTATTTGTCTAGTAAGTCTTAATTTTCACAGTTTTTTATGGATCTAATGACACCTAACATATATATATAATATGACAATTTCATAACAATATTTACTAGATAACTACTAGACAATTATCAGACTAGATATTTACCGGATAAATACCAGATCGCATTCATATAAATATTTTCTCCTGTTTTTGTTAATATATAAATTGTTTGTATTTATATATATATATATATATATATATAATTAGTTTAACTTAATAATAAATTTTATAAACATTTCAGTGAGACATATATATTTTTTACAATTTCCCATATTTATACCTAAATAATGTTGCCAAACTACGTTAGTCTTGTTCGAATGAATGGGTGATTTAATTATGGCAAAATAATTTCCTTATTTTCGGACTTTCTTTTATACTTTTATGTGAAACCACACACTCCTTGCAACAAAATTTCTCTCTCCCATGGTATTTAAATTTCCGAACTTCTTACAAAACATTAATTTTTTCGACACATTTGTCTCTTTTAATTTATCTTTAAAATGACAGCAAATATGAAATTTTTTGAGAAATTTTTTTTATGGTATAATAGCTCTTGTAATAACAGCTCTTTTACATTGTATAAGAGTGATATAATGCATTTATACACTTCATTTCTCTTTTAAATTCACAGGAGTTCTCATTTTTCCAACAAAAACCATGGCATGAAGGTCTTACATATGGTATAAAGGTTCTTATAACTGATATAAGACCTTTATACCACTCATTTTCAATTTATTTTCACAATAGTTTTTAAAACGCCAGTAGAAAACATGGTATATAGGTCTTATGGTATAAGAGCTATTATATATACCTGGTGTAAGAGCTCTTATACATGGTATAATAGTGGTATAATGCATTTACACATTTCATTTCTCTTTTTCGTCCATAACAATACTCATTTTCCTACCAAAAAAACCATGTAAAAATGTCTTTACTAACTCCCATGCATTTACATATGCTTTGTTTGATGTCTGACTTATCAAATTTTGTCTTCGTGTCTAACATATTCAATGTTTGCATATTTGATGCATGGCCTATTCAATTTTAGTTTATTAAGTATTCATCTTACTATACAATGAATATGAAACATCAATATCGTAATTTGGAGCGTTAACATGTTTTGATGATCATGCTTACTTGTCAACCCCTAATAGATTACTAAGTTGTGGTACCAAAATTGGATAGTTTAGTCACCAAATATGCAATTTCAATAGATTAAACATCACCACAAAAGTATTTGAGTTAGACGATTTTCCCTAGGGCTTGCGCCACTTAGGGCTGAGATTTCCCTTCGGCCTACGGTGGGTTCTATTTTTTGTGATTGTATTCTTTGATTGTTACTTGGTTTTCTGAGAATGGCGTATGTGAGTGAGATAAGTGAGAAGTGTGCGAGAGTTTCGATTGAGGAGGAGGAGTGGGGTGAGGAAGAAGAACTGATTTGTGATGAAGGCGATGTGGTTGCACTGGAATCTTAACCGAGCACTTTTTTATTGGCAAAATTGAATACTGATAGACCCTTTAATGTCATATCCTTTAAAGACGTTATGGCAGTGTATGCAGACTAGTTAATAAAGTGGAGATCAGGGAATTAAAATCTCCCCTTTTCTTTCTTCAATTGCTTCATGAATATGATGTTGATAGAATATTGAATAAAGGCCCATGGACGTTTGAACAGAGGCTGGTGGTGGTTAGCAAGTTGCAGATGAGAGTCTTACCTAGTAGTGTTCCTATGCATTGGGTCAATTTTTGGGTTCAAGTTTATGATTTAGCGAGTGTTTTCTAGACTGAAAGGATAGTGCAGAACATAAGTAATCATGTTACAACTTTTATTATGACAGATTCGAATACATTTGATGGCCGATGGTGAGAGTACATGAGAATTAGGGTGCATATAGATATTCGGCTGCCATTAAAGAGGAGAATGCGTATTGAAACACAATCAGGGGAATGGAATTACATTAGATTCTAATACGAATGCCTGCCAAATTTCTGCTTCTATTGTGGCATTGTTGGACATTCTGATAAGTTTTTCTCTCTTCGATATAATAATCCTAGTGATAATGTGGTGTTGAAATATGATCAATCCTTACAAGCTAGTAGAAAGCCGTTTAGATATTCGGCTGCCATTAAAGAGGAGAATGCATATTGAAACACAATCAGGGGAATGGAATTACATTCGATTCTAATACAAACGCCTGCCAAATTTCTGCTTCTATTGTGGCATTGTTGGACATTCTGATAAGTTTTTCTCTCTTCGATATGATAAACCTGCTGATAATGTGGTGTTGAAATATGATCAATCCTAACAGGCTAGAGAGGGATGGTCTCGATCCAATATGTGGAATGAATCTGATGTTTGGAAAAGGCAGACTAAAGGAAAAGTCAGAAATGCTATTTTCGCAGTGCACCTAAATAAAGCACCTGGATCCGATGGCTTCAATCCAGGTTTTTATCAGTTTTACTAGGATATTATTGGAGATGATATTTATCAGTATGTTCTGCGTGTTCTTTCTTCTAGTGTGTTACCTATTGAATTACATGATACTAACATTGTGCTTATTCCTAAATGTAAAGATGCCAAGAGAATTATTGATTTCAGACCTATTACCCTCTGTAACGTTCTTTACCAGGTCATCTATAAGATTTTGGATAATAGGTTGAAATGCATCTTGCATAATTTAGTATCTAAGAACCAAAGTGCCTTTATTCCTAGTAGGCTTATCACTAACAATGTGTTGATTGCATGTGAAATTGGTCATTATTTGCATTAGAAAAAATTGTGTGATGATGGTATGGTAGCTATGAAACTTGATAAGGCTAAGGCCTATGACCGAATTGAATGGGCTTACCTGAAAGCTATTTTGTTGCGTATGGGTTTTTTTGAAACTTGGATTTCTTGGATGTATATGTGTGTGTCCTCTGTTAACTATTCCATTTGTACGAGTAGTAAACTTTTTGGATCTATTACACCGGAATGAGGTCTTCGGCAGGGAGATCCTCTATCTCCTTATCTTTTTATTATTTGTGCTCAAGGCTTGTTTGCAGCTTTGACTAGCTTAGAGTATAGAGGTCCGATTCAGGGTTGTCAGGTAGGGCGAAATGCACCATCGATATTCTACTTGTTTTTTGCTGACGACTCTTACCTTTTTTTTGGTCTCACCTCTCTGAATGTGGGCAGATCCAAGAGTGTCTTAGAGATTACAAAAAGGCCTTAGGTCAGATGGTTAATCTCCATAAGTCATCCCTCGCATTTAGTAATAATCTTGATTGTCACTACCAGGGAATGATATGTGATTTTTTCAATATCTCGATAAGTACCTCTCACAATACGTATTTGGAAATGCCTATGGCAGTGGGTCATAGTAAAATTGCCTCTTGGCTTTATTTGGGATAAAATCTAGAAGTGCATTTAATGACGAGCACGCTAATATGTTTGTTATCTTTTGGTATCAAATTGAACTACTATATACTAAAATTATTCTCATCATTTTAAATGTAGATTTATGTAGAATTCGGTCTAAAATGAAACTCAGTTGGTACTTTGAAGATGCTAACCAACAAAAGTTGCAATTACACTCATTTAATTTTAATACTTTTAGTTTAGCAAAAGTTTGAGCTAATTTTATAGTATGGACGTTTTCAATAAAATCCTTTGGTTTAGAATACTTTATTCATATTTCTTTTTCTTTATTATAATTTGCTAATAAAATTTCATTAAAATTAGTTTAATGTAGGATGTTTAATTTTTCTTTTAAGTGTATCCATTTCATTGTAACTCTTTTTAGCTTTAAGTGTTTTTATTAGCTTTGTAACTCTTCTTGTCTTTAAGAATCTTTTGTAACATTTTATTCTTTCTTTATTTAAAGGGAGATCAATGTATGTGAAAATCAAATTATCAAGTGAATGAAAAAATAGAGAATTTACATTTGCAATTCATCTTTGGGTTTTGTTAGTTTCCAAAAACTAAAGGGTTTTGATTGTTTCCAAAAACAATTAAGAGTTTTGTATGTGATCCAAAAACATTCATCTATCTCAAATTCATCAATTTTCTTTTCCAATTTCATTTCTCACAATATTAGAACAAGAACGTGATCTTTTTCGCTTCTGCAAGCCATCACTTGGTATCAGAGCCAAGAGTTGAACATTCTTTTTTTTTGTTACACACTTGAAAAAAAGATAAAAAAAAATGAACCATGACCTTGTTGCTGCATTTCAGAAGCTAAGATTGAAATTAGAGGCAATCAAGGCAAAACATGAATCCTTGGAAACACAATTACTAAAAAGGTATGGAATCAGTGAAAATTTCCAATTTCGGCCTAAAAAATTTATTCTCTTTCAAATAAAAATACACCTTCTAATCTTCCCATTTCTTCCTCAAGTAAACCAATATTTACACCATCCATTTCAAATGTCGTAACCTATCCAAATATATATGATAATTCCCATATTGTCCATCAAGGTTCAAATTACACCAAAACATCCTTCAGTAACCTTTAAATTTCAAGGTTATGGCCATTTAAAATTTGATTCTCCTATAAAGAAAGTTATTACCATTCAAGAAATTGAAATTCTCGAGAATGAAATGCTTTTTGAAAATGAACCTCAATCTAATTTCAAAATTGGAAAAAAATGTTAATTTTGCGGCTACTAAAATAAAGGATGATGTAGAGATGAAATATGTCAAAACACCATCTAGTTTTGAATTTGGAAAAGACGTTAAGCATGTGGATATTGAAGAGATGCATGTTAGTGGCAATGAATTTGTTTGCAATAATTTAGAAGCCGAGAAATATTCTTATGCTCTAGACATAGAAGATTAGAGGACGAATCTTCTTGAAGAACGGGAGAATGATGACGAGTATGCTAATATGTTTGTTATCTTTAGGTATCAAATTGAACTGCTATATCTTAAAATTATTCTCATTGTTTTAAATAAAGATTTATGCAGAATTCGGTCTAAAATGAAACTCAGTTGGTACTTTGAAAATGCTACCCAAAAAAGTTGCTATTACACTCATTTAGTTTTAATACTTTTAGTTTAGCGAAAGTTTGAGCTAATTTTATAGTATGGACGTTTTCGATAAAATCCTTTGGTTTAGAATACTTTATTCATATTTCTTTTTCTTTATTATAGTTTGCTAATAAAATTTCATTAAAATTAGTTTAATGTAGGATGTTTAATTTTTCTTTTAAGTGTATTCATTGTAACTCCTTTTAGCTTTAAGTGTTTTTATTAGCTTTGTAACTCTTCTTGTTTTTAAGAGTTCTTTTGTAACATTTTCTTCTTTCTTTATTTAAAGGGAGAAAAATGTATGTGAAAATCATATTATCAAGTGAATGAAAAAATAGAGAATTTGCATTTGCAATTCATCTTTGGGTTTTGTTAGTTTCCAAAAACTAAAGGGTTTTGATTGTTTCCAAAAATAATCAAGGGTTTTGTATGTGATCCATAAACATTTATCTATATCAAATTCATAAATTTTCTTTTCCAATTTTGTTTCTCACAATATTAGAATAGAAATGTGATCTTTTTCGCTTCTGTACGCCATTAGCATTAGCTTTTGGCGAAATAAATTTCTCAGTAGGGGCGGTCGTGAGGTTCTCATAAAATCTGTCTTCCAATCTATTCCTACTTATCTTATGTCATTGTTTCATTTACCATCCTCTTTATGTGACTCTATTCATAAAATGCTCAATTCATTTTGGTGGGCATCGAATAATGGTGATCGTAGAGAGATCCGTTGGCAACGGTGGAATTTCTTTGTAGACCAAAGAAGTTTGGTGGTATGGGTTTTTAACATTTGAAAATTTTTAATACAACCCTTCTAACGAAGCAGATTTGGAGATTTCTTCTTTTCCCTAATTCCTTGGTTAGTAGAATTTACGGTGCCCGATACTTCAAATCAGGCTCGGTATTAGATGTTGAGTTATCCTCACCACCTAGTTACATATGGAGGAGCATTTTCTCTACTTTACCTTTCTTTAAGGAAAGTCTTTGATGGAGGGTTTTGGAAGGGTCGTTGATTAATATTATATGTGATGTATGGGTTAGTTGTACGAGTAGAATGCTCCTTAATGGAAGGATTGATACTAATCTTGCAAATACAAAAGTGCAGTATCTCATTAGTGGTAATGAATGGAATTTAAGTCTGATAAACGCTCTTTTTGAACCAGTGGAGGCTACCGTAATTTTGTGTACTCCACTGCCAAACATGTAAGGATGTGACAACCCTTTTTGGCTGTTTGAGACCTCTGATTCTTTCTCGGTGAAATCAGCCTATCAAAATCTATCCCTGTCTCATTTTGGCAATTTTCCCAACCCCAGTTTCTGTTGGAACAAGCTTTGGCATTTAAATATCCCTTTATGTTTGCATACTTTTATATCGCGTATTGGAAGTAGTTTCTTGCCTCTCAAAATGAATCTGCAGCAATGTCACACTGTTGATAGTGCCTTGTGCCTGATGTGCAATTTGGTTGATGAATCTAAATATCATGTGTTTATAAGTTGTTCTTTTGCCCGTAGTGTGTGAAATTTATTTGATCCTCATTTGATTTTACCCTATTTGTGATTCAATGGCAAAGATTGTGAATGATTGGTTGCGGGATAAATCAATGCTTTTCTTGCATCAAATCACCTACCTGCTATAGAGTTTATGGATAGCCTGAAATAAATTAGTTTGGCAAGGTGTTTATATGCAGCCAAGATCAGTAGTCAGGCTTGCCCGTGCCTCCTACAACCAATGGATTACTGCTAGTGTAGGTTAAGGGAATATAAATACTCCTGGGTAGAACCAAGCGTTGACTCAGGCGTGCTCTCGGTATGGGCAGCAACGGTATGACAGTTTGATTTCTTGGGAGCAGATGCAGTGTATCATCGATGGTCCAGCTAGTGTTCAACACGAGGCGGAGTCGCAACTAGTACACTAGGAACCACCACATATACCCTACCTCAAATGTAATTTTGATGTTGTTATTTTCCAAAATGGTGAATCTGTTTGCTATGGTTTAATTGTGAGAAATGCATTTTACTTATGCCAAGGTGGGTTTCCTAATGCCACATGTTTCCATTTTAGAAGCCGAAGCGCTTTCTATTCAAGAATCTTTATCTTGGTTAAAGAATATGGGCTATCTCTAAATAATCGTTGAAATGGACAACTCAGTGCTTTTCAATACTTTAAAGGATTATGATGAAGGTTTTTCCTATTTTGATTCAATTGTTATTTAGTGTAAAGACTTATCTCGACCTTTTACTTCATGTGTTTTTAGCTTTGTTCGTAGTGAAGCTAATAAGGTAGCTCATACTTTAGCTCCTGGGGTTCTTCTTGTTGAGGGAATGGGGGTTCGGATGTCCACACTGTTGGATATGATGTATGCTCTTGAGGCAATTAGGGCGATATGTCTTAATTATGTAATAGTATAAATATTTTGTTTAATCAATAAAGGCATTTAATCTTTTATTTGTATCGATGTGTTTATACATATATAATATAGCTAGTTGAAATATATTCATTGATATGCATATACAAAAGTCCTTGACATATCATAGCACTAAGTCAGAGAAACTATAGTTGGACTATATTTGGTAGAACCAGCTTCATGTGTAGTTATGATTATGTCTAAACTATCCCTAGTCATAGTTTCATCAAGAAAGGATATTGATGAAGCGAAAAGACTAGCATGTGGTCAACTTTCTTGGAAAGTGTCCAATCAGTTATTCTTCTAAAGACTGAAGGTGGTGCCTTAAGTTTGACACATGGATATATCTGGGAGATAAATTCGAGACTGCAATAAGATAAACACTTGGTGTATATATCAATGTGTTAGTGTTTATCTTCATGCAATAAGCTTTGCGAATATCCTCATACTTGAGATACTAGTTACCTTGTATGGTACTATTGCTTTACTTTGGGTCATTCCCACATACTCATTAATTTAAGGTGTTACGGGTGATTATGGGTATAGTGATGACAACACATTGGTAAGCTGAGTGGTCGAAAAGAATCTCTCACTCCGGATATATTAAGGAGTTGTACCTGGCCACTTGTTAAAGTGATGATTGCTATAAACCTCTGATTAGAGTATCTGTTTGATAGAAATGGTTTCTAGTCAAACAAACTATGGTAAAAGGCAATATACTTCAGAAACAAAGTTAATAACTGGGATAGCTTGAAGCAACCTCGCTGTTAGTGGGTTCCACTATAATCGATCCCTATAAACCAGATGGTACAAATATTAAAGAATGGAAGGCGTTCATCATATTGGGTAACTATTGCATTAATCAGGATTAAGTCACAGGCATAAATGACGTTCCCAGTAATGGGGGATGGTAAACCCTTGCTAGAGGCGTGCTACAGTGGTTTAAGGTAATCGAGTTCTATTCACAATCTAGAACCTCGTGCCAATGGTTCCATTAGACCAAGGGTTGGTTAAGCCTTAATAGCTCAATACTTCGGGATCCTATATAGTCACACACATTGGACCTTCATCAGAATGAGTAAAGAATTAATAAATTTATTCTATTATGAAAATATAACATATTAATAATTGGATTATTATCTAGTTGGACCAAAAGTTTTCATATATTGACCGGTAACTAATTTATTAGGGTCATTACATAAACTATTGATTTATTGAGGAGAGCCAAAAATTGAATTGCCAAAGCGAGGGTTGGACCCTGCGCACATAGGCCCCGCAAGCCCGAAAGAACTTATGGGGCTTATGACAAAAGGCCTCATGAGTGCATGGTGCACTCATGGGCCGCATGCCGTGCAAGCCCAGCTTGCACGGGCATGTGGCCTGGGCTGAGCAAACGCTCCACAAGCAGTGCTTGCACAGTCCAAAAGGGCCATCTGCGAGCTAGGGTCGTGGGTAAGCCCACGAGGCCCAACTCGCGGGGCAAGGTAGGCTTTTTGCTCCACAAGCCGGGTTAGCTTGAGGAGCACGTGGATCCACTAGGATCCTCATGTTTTTCAAGGGTCCCATCCCGCATTTATTAGGTGGAGCCTTTGCTCCACCTATAAAAAGGGGCTCCTCCTCATTTGTAAATCGCACCAGTTCAATAGTAAATCCTATGTGTAAGGTAAATTGAACAATATATTTTCGGGTGGGATTTTGGAGTGGCCTAGCAGCTACTCAAGGTTCTTCGGTTCTTCCTCATTGGGAGGTTTCGGTTGGTGGGGTTTGTGTGGATACTCATAGAGGCTATCCTATACTTGAAGGCTTGTGTAAGGAGGTTCTGCCAAAGCACACTTCAACTGGTATGTTTTATTATTAGGTCTTTTTATTTAAGCGTTTTTAGACTTAATAATTATGCTTAGGTTGTTTTGCATGCTTAGTTTATTTTATGCTTGGTGTGAGCACGGGATTTTGCAGTCCCTCTCGCGAGACGATGATGACGTGTACCCGATTTTAATACCTCAAAATAAAAGTTCTCTTCAGAATTTTTATTACCAAAATAATATTCCTTGTGAATTTTATAATTGGTAGAATCTAGTTCGGCGTGGCCGATAACGCGTCCGGTAGGAGCTTGAACCGATGATTTACACCCAAATAATAAATACCCTCTAAAATACTATTAAAAGTCATAAAGATGCCTTTTTTCCACTAATAAACCACTTTTCCCGACTTTTTAGGCTTTTTGACCCGTTGGTTGTCGGTATGCTGGAGGATGATGTCGCCACCGACATCATCCATGCCGCCGGCGGCATAATCATACTGCCGGCGGCCTCATCCAAGTCGCCGGCGAGATCATCATGTCGCCGGCGGCATGGCCCGAAATGGGTCCTCCACAGACTACCTTTCGGCCACTTTCGGCGGAATAAGTCAAAAAGGTCTCGAAAAACACCCCAATTTGCCTATAAAAGGAACCTAAAACTGCAATTAGAGGGGGGACTGAAATTATAGAGAGAAGGAGCTAAATTGGGCAATTAAGAGCTGAAATCGAGAGTAGATTTTAGTGAGATAAGAACTAGAAAAGGCAGGAAAAAGGATTCTAATCTACTTTTCCCGTTTTTTTTCTTCTTCGAACTCTCTGATTGTGAGCTTAAATCAGTGGGTCTTTGGGTTAAATCAACCGGATAGAATTTAGAGACCTAAAACCTTTAAATTAATAATCAAATTATCGTTCCAAGCTCCCCGGAGGCGTTATTGTTCAGTTCACGAAGAGTTGGATTCACTACCCCGAGGTGAAAATCCTGAGTCTCATAGCTCTTCGGCTTTATTATTATTGTTTTGCACTATTTTTTTGTTGATTTGTATTTGCTTTAAGTTTTCGGTTATTTTAACTGCAAACCGCTGCTGCTGCGAGAAATTGAAGTCGCCGGAGACATGTGATGTTCCTGGCTGTATCACCCATGTCGCGAGAGGCATCGTTGGTACCGCCGTTAGCATCACATTCCCCGGAGACCTCGCTTTCTCGCAGAACCCTTTCTTTACGGTATTCAGAAAGCCCTGTGCCCATCTGCATGCTGATGTCGCCCGTGACAAAGTTGATGTCGCCGGCGGCATCATCCATGCCGCCAGCGACATCAACTTTGTCTTCGGCGGCATCAGATGCCATCGGCGGCTTGGCTTTCTGGACAGCAGCGTTGTTTTTGTTTATTTCCAAACTAATTTATTTTCTAAAGCTAGGACTTATAGTGCAACGATGGAGGTTCGAAACCTCCTGAAAACAGACCCGCCCCACAACAAGTGGTATATTCATTTGTAATCCGATTAAAGCAACAGTCGAATCTGAAATTTGGACAAAAATGGAATTTCCCCTCAAACGCCATTCGATCCTCATTTTAGCCATTCAATCGGGCTTTATGATATTATAAATAAGATATGCCATATTCGTGTCAACTATTATCTGCTGGTGGGTATATATCGGATGTTCGGGTATTTCATTTGTTATGTAAAAAATGTACAGGACTTGAAAACCTTGTAGTAATTCTACTTTCCGCACTTACTTTTCTTTTACGATTGTAAATATTTTATTTACCGCTTCAATTGCTTGATAAATGCGAAAACCACAAAATAACTGAAAATACAAATAAATAGGGTGGATTAAACCGATTAAGAATGAATGAAGTATCCTAATTTGGCCTAATGAAAAGTAGATAACATCATCCGAACTCGGAATCTCTACGTAAGGTATGGTCCAACCACCCGGTGGGAAAATCGTACCGAAAATTTCTCGGTTGAGCTGAACCGGGTGGCGACTCTATCCTAAGTACGGGATTTCGATCTCGTATCTTTTAAGCATTACAATATGCAAAATCATTTTCTTTTCAACCGCATCACACTCGTCTCCCCGACACACCAAAAAGCGGGACAAGCCCCGCGCTCGCAGCCGCACGAAACGTCGTCCGCTCACAGTGGCGACTCTGCTGGGGATTTTTTCTTTAAACTTGAATCTTCTTTCATAGTTTAAAAGATTTTGATGATGTATTGAAATCATTGGCCAAATTAAAACTTCATTCTTTTCTTATGACGGCTTGTCCTCATGCGTGTAGATAGTTCGGTAATTTTAGGTACCCTATTTAACCTGAGAAGCTCACAAAGTATCACTCATGCCCTGTTGGAATTGAGGATGCCTAGTGGGTGGATCACTCGTTTTAACCAACACGGAAACTCCTATGACCGCGCCCATTCAGGGAGTGGTTGAGTAACGTGGAATCAAGGTAAACGGGAACCTTCTACATCAACAACCCTATACCAAAGCCGCGTTAGACAAAGCCTTAGCATACCATTCCCCTTAGGATTACCCAAAACGAATAAAATAATTGGGACACGCTTCTTTCGCCATTACCGGTGAAGTAGCCAAACTCCATCCTACCAAAGAGGTGTTACGCGGGAGTCAAAAGGTTGGAACAGGGTCGATTCGCATGCTAAGTGCTCTATAATCATACACCCCCATGCATCGGCTTTAAGAGCCGAAAATAAATCAACTTACCCTTATCACTTCCACCCTTGGAAGAGGTTTAGCAACATGTGTGGGACTTCTCTTGTACCTCCGTTGCGTCACCACATATCGCTATGTATGACGTGAAGTATACACGTCTCATATATGTTGGAGGGATAAGCCATCACATCATCTCTAACCACATCTACGTGCAGCCATGCGCACTACACGTCACCCCCAGGGCATAAAAAGACATACATACCATCCATACCATTTACAACCCATTCATGGTCTAATCTGCGACTCGTGATCCTAAGCAGCCCTCCTCTTGAACCAAGACTTTCACAGCCAACCATGTCTATTCCCCATGATGACAACCGTACCTCATCCAGAGGACAAGCTAGCCTTCCCTCCACCGTAGGGGCAACAGCTCACCCGCCGTCTCTTGGATCGGAGATCACCGCTGCTATCATTCAGTTCCTGAACTCCGATCAGTTTAGAAACATCATTCAGGAGGTAGTGTATGTATCCGTCAAGAAGGTCCTAGAAAGACAGGACTTCGACCAGGTCATGCGATCTCCGGACATGACACCTGATGGCGATACACTCTGGCAGTCACCGCCAACCGCTTACCCTGGACAAAGAGAAGGAGCCCAGAATCCGATTCTTCCACCATTCTCTAACACCTTACCACCAACTTTGGTCACCCCATCACAATTTAAAATCCCCGCTGCCCCGATGCTTCCTCAATACGACCAAGTCATGCAACACATCGTTGAAGACTTCTCGCGTCAGTTGATGACAGCAGACTGCTATCAGGGAAGGGTCCAATCAGAGAAAGACCAGTTCTTTCAATACACTGAATCACCCACACCCCCACCTCAAATCATGGTGGACCAAGAGACCTATCAAAAGTCGGCACCAGTTGCCATTATTTGGCCAAACAACGGTCCTAAGTGTAGAACCAATCCGTGGAAACTGCCACTTAATGTAATCTTCACCGGGTTAAAGGAAGCTGGGATTCTTAAACCTCTTCACGAGTTCAATCCCCCCATGAGAGAAGAAGGAAAAGGCTTTTGCAGATATCACATGTTGTCGGGTCACAACACCAACCAGTGCAAAGCTTTGGTCCGTACCATCCAACGACTGGTGGATGAAAAGAAGATTACCGACCCTGAAAGGGTATCCTGCCCCTTACCAGAGTCTGGCAACCAGACACAGACGATTAATCCCGGCTTTTCCAAACAGCCGAAAGCTCCTCAAGATCTCATCAAGGCCATCTACTCAAATGGTGGGGGAAAATCGCGCTCTGACAGTGAGGACGAAGAATCCCGATTTGCAATCCTCAGAGTTCAGGCCTTTTAGCTCCATAAGCCACTTCCATTTTTCTTACTTAAGTTATGTTTGTATCCTTTGATCAGCGTCTTCACATGAGCACTTGTACGACGCTTTCAGTATTTAAGATTTTTTTTATTGAATGAAATCAAATTGAGTACATTATGTGGTAATCAAATCCAATAATTTAAACCCTGTCAAATACATGAGAGATAATAAAGTGCTTAAAGACCATGATAAAGCTTTTGCTCAATGATCGGATTGTTGAAACACCATGGGTCTCTTCTAGAATTAACTCAACGACCTTACAATGGTGCACCTTCAAGCCACCAAAGAAACATCAATCGGTCTAGAGAATCAAGGCTTACACCCAACAAAGCCTAACCTCCATCAAACAAACGTCATAGCCAAATCTCAGACCAACATCACCACCTAGGACACGACCAAATTTGGAGAGAAACACATCTTCTCCCGGTACAAATCAACCCCATCAAACCCTTCAGCTAACAAAGGTCAGGGGGCAACCATTTCCTAGAACACCAAGCCTAAAGGCAAGCACCTTCATCCCACAAGCCACAAAAACGATCGCGCAACCAATGTCGCAATCGTCTTACCAAATGAACCAACAAGGCAAACAACCACTACAAAGGCACCAAACAAAAGGTCCTTAAGCCGAACATCACTTGTTCACAACCCATCACCACTATTACAGAATACAAATTCAGGCCTCGACAAAAAGTGCAGACCACGAATTGAAGAAGCAGTCAAAATAGCGATCAGGACAACAATCAAACCGATTGATGAAGCTTTGGAGTAAGCACCAAAAACTCCTGCAAACTAAACGGCTTGCAATAAGGTCAGCCGAAAACTCTCGACGTAACTTTAAAGGTCAAAATAAACTGGGTGATCCAGGTGAAAATCGAACGGGCACCAAAGAACTTGGAGAAACTGCAAAAGCACAACTATGCGAACAATAGCAAATCAGATACCCAATGCCCTTTCCAAAAGTCATAGACCCAGCACTGAAAAGTTTGAGACCTTCCGATACTATGGTTAAGTTCAAATCAGATTGTAGAGGCCATCATATGTTCGGGAATGGCACCAAATAAGCGAGGTTGTTAAAGTCATGAGCAAGGCAAGAAGCGAGTTCATCGATCTAGTCGACCAAGACAAGCTTAAACATTATCAGGTCTAAACAAAAGAAATAAATCAGAAAAAGCGGCACGCTAAAAATATATACAATAATCACCCGCTTGTCAGCCTTCTACTGACTAGGCAAAAATTAGGGTTACACCCGACGGTCGGTACCCTGCAAATCGGCTGTACAAAAATTAGGGGATAAGTCAATAACGCCTGTTGAACTGAAAACCCAAAAAGGGCGGTTCAGACGAAAATTAGGGCACGAGAGAAAAACAATAAGATGTTAACTTGAAAACCTGTAAAGGCTGGTTAACACCAGGGGTCCCATTAATGGAAATGATTGCCAACATCTTGTACTCAAATTAGATTCACTCGATAAAAGTGTCTTTCATGTTGAAACATCTGTGTTTTTGATTATGTGAATGCCTGGCGATCGAAGGATGGAAACATCACAAGTAAGCTTAATCGAAGACACTATGCACTCAAAGGTCGGAATAAATCTGTTAGGGCGAAAACCCGAAAGGGTAGTCCATGCAAACCATGGGGTCGAATTGGAGCCTAAAATCTGTGTTCCCCAGGCTCTGCAGAAAACCCTGCAGCTTTTGGTTATGGGTTGCAATGGCAGAAACGGACGGAATGGTCGAAAACAGGTTGCTTGAAGACTGAAGCCGCCGGCGATGAGAGTGATACCGCCGGCGATATCATGATGCCGCCTGCGATGTAAGTAATGTCGCCGGCGATATAGGATTGATTTAGTCGACTTGGGTGATGCCGCCGGCGGCATAAAGTTAATTTCCTGGGCGGCATCAGACGGATTTCTACCATTTCAGACCTGTACAAAACCTGTAAACAATCCTATGCTACATTTCCAATGACTTAGCAAACAGCAATTCATCTTCATATTCAAAATAAAAGCCCGAAGGCGCAAATTGCTCAAATTGTACCAAATTGTCTACAAAACCAAATTGTCAAAACCCCAATGTATCAGAGGTACAAACCAAGAACTCAAAAGCAAAGCAAAAACGAAAAGTAAAACTAAGCATGCCCGCCACTACCGGCTGGACGGGATGAAACATCGGGACTTGCGAACCAATCGTCAACATCGTCTTCCTCTCTTCCCTCCGTCATGGGAACGCTACTGGACTCCTCAGCCGCGGTAAACGCACGTCGGCCAGCAGACTTCTTGAACCCCCTACGACTGGTACCCCCAGGGTGCGCATGGTCCAGATTCTGTTTGCTTCTCTGTTCTTAAGCGGTGGCCGCCAGCTGTCCCTCGAGATCCCTCACACGGCGCTGTAAAGCTGCAGTCTCCTCCTCATACCGTCGCCGGGCTGCGTCAGCATCAGACAAAGAAAGGGCTAAAAAATCCTGCAAATCGGAGAAAATATCAGCCTTGCATATCATGCATAACATCCATACATATATCCCATCTTAACATGTGCATAAAATACCTGTACAAGAAGCGATTGCCCAATAAGGGTATCCCGGAGAACGAAATTGTTCTCCGCAAGTTGCTCTACATGACTCCGTGCCACCTAGCAAATCCAAAAAGCAAAATCTTAGACACCTACATCTAAGACTTAATAAGAAAATAATTATTAGGTCTTACGTAGGTTGTATTTTCGGGCATAAAGATCGGGGCTTGCCGGCTCGAGCCAACATTCCTAGGAGAGAATTCGCCCCGGGAGTTCATCAACAGGAAAGTGGTTTCCAACGGATTGACCAATCTCCCCTCCACAAAGTTTACGCCCTCCGGGACGCCATACTGTCGGGTCCCGCTTTGGTTATCACGGCCCCTCTTTCTCGCGGGTTCCTGCAGAACGTAAAAGTCACACGTCAACAACGTCCCTAAACGACTTCAAAATCATACATACAAACACAATCATACCTCGAAAGAACGTTGTTCCCCCTGGGACATCGGCACGCTCCCGCCAGCTACCCCCGCGCCTACCTCGTCCTCCCCCTCAGGGTCGACCGCAACATCCCCTTCCAGCGCTTCGTCCTCGTCATCATCCTCCTCCTCAACGTCCACAACGCCTTTTAGGCGCCTCTTTTCGTCCTCCAATCGTTGCTCATTATGATACTCAATTGTATCGTTGCCGTGGATGCGAGGACACACAGGGAGAAGACGCTGAAAAAGCTGCTCGTAGAGGCCAGGAACGCTAGGGATCACTCGGCCGTTCCCCTCAATATAATCGGCTTTGTCGGCCTCGGCAGAAATCACTAAATGAGGCCACCACAAACCCCGTGGAGGATCGGCAGGCACGGGTCTAGCAGCAACCGGAAGGGACCTCCAACCCCGGACGCGCTCGCCCAGATACCACTGCTGAGACAGGGGGCACTCGATCACAAACCGGCGGTCATCCACCTCCCTCCGAACCCGTGCAACCTCGGCCAAATTCTCTACCCCATCAAACGGGTCCAAGACGAGCTACACCAAAACAACCAACAAAAACCCATAAATAATAACAAAAAAATAAAAAAATAAAAAAATAAAAAAAAAAATCGCGTACCGAACTCAATCGCGCGCTTCTAAGGACCTCCCTATACAGCGTAGGGTACTTGGCCTTCCCACCGATACACCCGCACCAACGGGCAAGGAAATGAGAGTCCGGTGGCATGACCTTCTTAAACTCCAACGGCGGAAGGATCTGATGCTCGAATGCCCAAGCCTGCACAAATAACGACCAATCAATTCAAAGGACGTCATGCAAGAACACATGTTAACAAGGGAAATATTTCAAAAAAAAATCTATGCCTGGAGTAGCAGATGGCAAAGGCGAAGGGCTTTTTCATTCTTCCGGGCTCCCACGTCCAGCCCATGGTACAATTGGGCCAAGATGGCCCTCGGCCAATTCTTCCTCCTGATTCCCGACACATCTTCCACCGCGGTTATAAGTATGTAGTTGATCTTACTCCCCGAGATTGGGAAGAACAGCACGGTGAGTAGCGAGATCACAAAGGAACGGACACATGCCTCCCTTTCCTCCTCAGGCACCACATCCACCTGGGTCCAATAACGGTATAACTCACCATAGGACAGCCGCCCAGAAACGGGCTTCAGTCCGAACAACTCCTTTACCCGCCTCACCACGGGCCTCTCAACATGGTACTTGTCCATGTAGACGTCAAAATGGATAACCTCATCCGTCCAAGGAAGGCCGGTCATGGCCACCACGTCAGAAGGAGTAATCGTAACTTCCCCAAAGGGGAGATGG
Organism: Euphorbia pulcherrima; assembly: GCA_947683365.1. Lineage (NCBI taxonomy): Eukaryota > Viridiplantae > Streptophyta > Magnoliopsida > Malpighiales > Euphorbiaceae > Euphorbia > Euphorbia pulcherrima. The sequence goes on along the minus strand of CANTUS010000015.1, from coordinate 32,198,806 downwards.
AAGGTGTGGGTAGTCTCGGACCACCTTTCAGTCAAGGCCGTTACTGAAGAATGAGGTAGCTTGGGCATCAACATAGGCATGATTCGAGCCAAATCCCCAAACCCCGTCTCGTTAATCGCGAACGCAAGCTCGGGATCATTCTCTGAAATATGGTGCCACCACTCACCGATGGTGCCAATCCCCCCTGTGTACGTCAATTCGTATGGCTGCAAAATCGAAAGCAAAACGGATCAATTCTGTGCACTTCTGTCAAAAAGGCTGCTGATGCCGCCTCTGTTAGAAGCTATATCGCCGGCGGCATCATCCCATACCGCCGGCGGCATCAATCCATACCGCCGGCGGCATCAATCCATACCGCCAGCGGCATCAATCCATACCGCCAGCGGCATTAGCCCATATTGCCGGCGACATCACCTTGAAACAGGGCGACATCAGACTCTCATAAAGGGACTGATGCCGCCAGCAACAACACTGATGTCGCCAGCGACATCAATCAGGCCGCCAGCGGTATCACTGTGCACGGGCAGAACCTGCTTTCTCCCTAAATCGCACCCTTCGCGCCAAAAATCACAAAAATCACGATCAATCGAACAAAGTCCAAAAAGGCAAAAGTCGATCCTAAAGCATGCAATATGACTGATATGTTCCACACTTTAAACCCCTATCATGGCATGTTTTCAAATCTAAAGCAAAATCACATCGAATACGAAAAGAAGCAAGTTGGGTTTTTGTGGGATTACCTGGATATAACAGATGTGTTTCTCCTTCTCCGGAGTGAGATTGGTGATAGGAGAGTTAATGCCATAGCCGTACATTTTGGCCGTCTCCTTCAGGCCGTATGCAGTAGGAACGGAAAGGATTTTCAGCCCTTCAACGGAAGAATCGGGCAGGCTCTCCCTAGCCTTGGATTTTCCCCTAAAAGCCTTGCTAATTCTCTTCATAATTTCAAAGACAAAGAAGTTGGAGAAGAGATGAAGAAGGATGCGGTTTTGAGAGAATGGGGAAGAAAAGAGTTCCAATCTCTTTTTAAACTGCCGCGCGGAATTCGAGGAGTTTTAATTTACCTGAAACTGTTCATCCATGCCGCCGGCGGCATCATCCCATACCGCCGGCGACTTCACTCAGGCCGCCGACGACATCGCCTCATTTAGTTCAAATTTTGAAATTATCTGACCAGTCAAAGCTGCCACATGGCATCCATACCGCCGGCGACATTAGCCCATGCCGCCGGCGACATCAGTCAAACCGCCAGAAACATCAACTCATGCCGCCGGCGATGTTCCCCCTCCAAACTAGATTTTCAAAATGAGCCCAACCAAAGGGCGATCTCAACAAGCAGAAGCCCAACCGAAGGGCAATCTCTTCAAACGAGCCCAATCGAAGGGCGATCTCCTCATAAGCCCAACCGAAGGGCGATCTCTTCAGAACGAGCCCAACCGAAGGGCGATCTCTTCAGAACGAGCCCAACCGAAGGGCGATCTCTTCAACATGAGCCCAACCGAAGGGCGATCTCTTCAACATGAGCCCAACCGAAGGGCGATCTCAATAGAACAAGCCCGACCAAAGGGCGATCTCTTCAAACGAGCCCAACCGAAGGGCGATATCAACAGAACGAGCCCAACCGAAGGGCGATCTCAATAGAACAAGCCTGACCAAAGGGCAATCTCTTCAAAACAAGCCCGACCGAAGGGCGACCTCTTCAAAGCGAAAGTTCGACCAAAGGATAATCACTGTACCAAACGAAAGCCCAACCGAAGGGCAATCTCTTCAGAACAAGAGCCCGACCAAAGGGCGATCTCTTCAAACGAGCCCAACCGAAGGGCAATCTCTTCAAACGAGCCCGACCAAAGGGCGATCTCTCGAAACGAGCCTGACCAAAGGGCGATCTCTCCAAACGAGCCCAACCGAAGGGCAATCTCTTCAAAACGCGAGCCCAACCGAAGGGCGATCTCTTCAGAACAAAAACCCAGCCAAAGGGCGATCTCTTCAGAATGAAAGCCCAACCGAAGGGCAAATCTCTTCAAAACCGAAAGCCCAACCGAAGGGCAACCTCTTTAGAACAAGCCCAGCCGAAGGGCAACCTCTTTAGAACAAGCCCAGCCAAAGGGCAATCTCGTCAGACCGAAAGCCCAACCAAAGGGCCATCACTTTTGAATGAAAGCCCAACCGAAGGGCAACCTCTTCTAAACGAAAACCCAACCGAAGGGCCATCACTTCTGAATGAAAGCCCAACCGAAGGGCAACCTCTTCTAAACGAAAACCCAACCGAAGGGCAAACGCTTCTGAACGAAAGCCCAACCGAAGGGCCATCACTTCAGATCGAAAGCCCAACCGAAGGGCGATCTCTTCAAAACAAAAGCCCAACTGAAAGGCAATCTCTTCAGAACGAAAGCCCAACCAAAGGGCAATCTCTTCAGAACAAGCCCAACCGTAGGGCAATCTCTGCAAAGTGAAAGTCCAACCGAAAGACAATCACTATACCAAACACAAGCCCAAGCAAAGGGCGATATCTTTAAAGTGAAAAGCCCGACCAAGGGGCAACAATCACTATATGAAGTGACAAGCCCGACCAAAGGGCAAACCTCTCGATTTAAAGCGAAAGCCCGACCAAGGGGCAAACCTCTTTATTCAAAGCAGGAGCCCGACCAAGGGGCAAACCTCTTTATTCAAAGCGTAAGTCCGACCGAGGGACGAACAATCGACAAAGCACAAGTCCGACCAAGGGACAAAATCTCTACGAGGCACAAGTCCGACCAAGGGACAAATTCTCTACGAGGCACAAGTCCGACCAAGGGACAAATTCTCTACGAGGCACGAGTCCGACCAAGGGACAAATTCTCTACGAGGCACGAGTCCGACCAAGGGACAAATTCTCTACGAGGCACAAGTCCGACCAAGGGATAAATTCTCTACGAGGCACAAGTCCGACCAAGGGACAAATTCTCTACGAGGCACAAGTCCGACCAAGGGACAAATTCTCTACGAGGCACAAGTCCGACCAAGGGACAAATTCTCTACGAGGCACAAGTCCGACCAAGGGACAAATTCTCTACGAGGCACAAGTCCGACCAAGGGACAAATTCTCTACGAGGCACAAGTCCGACCAAGGGACAAATTCTCTACGAGGCACGAGTCCGACCAAGGGACAAATTCTCTACGAGGCATGAGTCCGACCAAGGGACAAATTCTCTACGAGGCACGAGTCCGACCAAGGGACAAATTCTCTACGAGGCACGAGTCCGACCAAGGGACAAATTCTCTACGAGGCACGAGTCCGACCAAGGGATAAATTCTCTATGAGGCACGAGTCCGACCAAGGGACAAATTCTCCACAAAGCACGAGCCCGACCAAGGGACAAATTCTCCACAAAGCACGAGCCCGACCAAGGGACAAATTCTCCACAAAGCACGAGCCCGCACGAGCCCGACCAAGGGGCAACAGTCGACACAGCGTAAGTCCGACCAAGGGACAAACGGTCGACACAGCGTAAGTCCGACCAAGGGACAAACGATCGACAAAGCGTAAGTCCGACCAAGGGACGAACGGTCGCCAAAGCGTAAGTCCGACCAAGGGACGAACAGTCGACAAAGCGTAAGTCCGACCAAGGGACAAACGATCGATAAAGCGTAAGTCCGACCGAGGGACAAACGATCGATAAAGCGTAAGTCCGACCGAGGGACAAACGATCGACAAAGCGTAAGTCCGACCAAGGGGCGAACAATCGATAAAGCGTAAGTCCGACCAAGGGGCGAACAATCGATAAAGCGTAAGTCCGACCAAGGGACAAACAATCGACAAAGCGTAAGTCCGACCAAGGGACAAACAATCGACAAAGCGTAAGTCCGACCAAGGGACAAACAATCGACAAAGCGTAAGTCCGACCAAAGGACAAACAATCGACAAAGCGTAAGTCCGACCAAAGGACAAACCGGTCATCCCTCAGGTATCATTCCTATCCCTTGCTCTTTCGTGTGATCATACTGACCTATGGCAGCAGTGATCCCCCGAGGGGCAGCCTGTGAGCACGGGATTTTGCAGTCCCTCTCGCGAGACGATGATGACGTGTACCCGATTTTAATACCTCAAAATAAAAGTTCTCTTCAGAATTTTTATTACCAAAATAATATTCCTTGTGAATTTTATAATTGGTAGAATCTAGTTCGGCGTGGCCGATAACGCGTCCGGTAGGAGCTTGAACCGATGATTTACACCCAAATAATAAATACCCTCTAAAATACTATTAAAAGTCATAAAGATGCCTTTTTTCCACTAATAAACCACTTTTCCCGACTTTTTAGGCTTTTTGACCCGTTGGTTGTCGGTATGCTGGAGGATGATGTCGCCACCGACATCATCCATGCCGCCGGCGGCATAATCATACCGCCGGCGGCCTCATCCAAGTCGCCGGCGAGATCATCATGTCGCCGGCGGCATGGCCCGAAATGGGTCCTCCACAGACTACCTTTCGGCCACTTTCGGCGGAATAAGTCAAAAAGGTCTCGAAAAACACCCCAATTTGCCTATAAAAGGAACCTAAAACTGCAATTAGAGGGGGGACTGAAATTATAGAGAGAAGGAGCTAAATTGGGCAATTAAGAGCTGAAATCGAGAGTAGATTTTAGTGAGATAAGAACTAGAAAAGGCAGGAAAAAGGATTCTAATCCACTTTTCCCGTTTTTTTTCTTCTTCGAACTCTCTGATTGTGAGCTTAAATCAGTGGGTCTTTGGGTTAAATCAACCGGATAGAATTTAGAGACCTAAAACCTTTAAATTAATAATCAAATTATCGTTCCAAGCTCCCCGGAGGCGTTATTGTTCAGTTCACGAAGAGTTGGATTCACTACCCCGAGGTGAAAATCTTGAGTCTCATAGCTCTTCGGCTTTATTATTATTGTTTTGCACTATGTTTTTGTTGATTTGTATTTGCTTTAAGTTTTCGGTTATTTTAACTGCAAACCGCTGCTGCTGCGAGAAATTGAAGTCGCCGGAGACATGTGATGTTCCTGGCTGTATCACCCATGTCGCGAGAGGCATCGTTGGTACCGCCGTTAGCATCACATTCCCCGGAGACCTCGCTTTCTCGCAGAACCCTTTCTTTACGGTATTCAGAAAGCCCTGTGCCCATCTGCATGCTGATGTCGCCCGTGACAAAGTTGATGTCGCCGGCGGCATCATCCATGCCGCCAGCGACATCAACTTTGTCTTCGGCGGCATCAGATGCCATCGGCGGCTTGGCTTTCTGGACAGCAGCGTTGTTTTTGTTTATTTCCAAACTAATTTATTTTCTAAAGCTAGGACTTATAGTGCAACGATGGAGGTTCGAAACCTCCTGAAAACAGACCCGCCCCACAACAAGTGGTATATTCATTTGTAATCCGATTAAAGCAACAGTCGAATCTGAAATTTGGACAAAAATGGAATTTCCCCTCAAACGCCATTCGATCCTCATTTTAGCCATTCAATCGGGCTTTATGATATTATAAATAAGATATGCCATATTCGTGTCAACTATTATCTGTTGGTGGGTATATATCGGATGTTCGGGTATTTCATTTGTTATGTAAAAAATGTACAGGACTTGAAAACCTTGTAGTAATTCTACTTTCCGCACTTACTTTTCTTTTACGATTGTAAATATTTTATTTACCGCTTCAATTGCTTGATAAATGCGAAAACCACAAAATAACTGAAAATACAAATAAATAGGGTGGATTAAACCGATTAAGAATGAATGAAGTATCCTAATTTGGCCTAATGAAAAGTAGATAACATCATCCGAACTCGGAATCTCTACGTAAGGTATGGTCCAACCACCCGGTGGGAAAATCGTACCGAAAATTTCCCGGTTGAGCTGAACCGGGTGGCGACTCTATCCTAAGTACGGGATTTCGATCTCGTATCTTTTAAGCATTACAATATGCAAAATCATTTTCTTTTCAACCGCATGACACTCGTCTCCCCGACACACCAAAAAGCGGGACAAGCCCCGCGCTCGCAGCCGCACGAAACGTCGTCCGCTCACACTTGGGTTATAGCTTAGAGTTATAACATGCTTAGTTTAAAATATATGTGCTCGGATATAATTTAGAATTATGGTATGCCTAGCCCTCTGCATGCTAACCTAGGTAGAAAATTATTTAGTTAAATGCTTTATTTAATTTATATGCATCTAATAGGAGTTCTTGGGGACAGGGACAAAATTTTGAATCTCCGCCATGCCTGTTATGCATGTTTAATTTGACTGTCAGTTCCCAACACTAGTATCAGAGACTGCCTATTTAGTGCATAATTAAGTTAGAAGCAAACTGAATATTATTTTCTATTTGAAATGATTATTGTTTATTTAATTATTTGGAACAATATATATGAACTTGTGCTTTTTATTTGAAGGTTAGAGAATGGTTGTGCATAATTTTGAATTAGTCTGCTCAACTTACTCAAATTATACAAGTTTAAATAATTTATATAAATTACATGGGTTATAGATGCTTTCAATTTACATGAATTGAAAGAACAAAATTTATTAGTTCAAGAGAATCCATTGGTCTTCGAGTTTGTGCCCGTATTTGTTCTGGCTAAGGATTGGACTTGGTGTCTACTCACTTCAAGGACACCTCTCCTACCTGGGAACCTATATCGATGCGGCTTGAATTGACCAACCGGGGATTAAATATGGACTAATTTATTTCTAGTATATAAGATGGTGCTTATATATGTTTCTATAACAAAGTAAAAATTAAATTTATTGAATAGAAGCTTAAAGGAAATGCAATATAAATATAACAAATAAAAGTGTTAATCATTTTGCATATTATCTAGGTTGATGGGATAATTGTAATAAAGAGCTTGAACCCACCTAAGGTTGGACCTTAATAAATTAATTCTAAAATTCCCTGAATTAATATAAGTTATCATAAATATGTCCATTTGATAAAATCCTAGATTGGGTGAGATGCTTAATACCAATAAAGTCCTAAAGTAAATATATTAAGGCAAGTTACAGTCTACCTTACCCAAATTTATAATACGGTCTCTTTGGGCTATCAAAGTGCTATGCAAAGCGTTCCTTCTAGCCCACATTGATTGGTTGCAAAGTTTGGAATAGGGTCTTGCTTAACGGAACTGCGGTAGTCCACCATAAAATTGGGGGCTAGGCCCAGATCTGAGATGTATTCAAGGAGATGCTAATATAAGAGCACACGTCCCTTGGATATAGGGAACTTGAATCTATTAGCAATTGCATACGATGCAAATGGAATGGGATTCCAACTATAACTTACTATTGTGACTTGACTCATAAAATTGGGGGTTATAAGAGACTAGTTATAGATGCTACCTACTAAGAAATTTAGCTGGACTAAAATTCCCGAATTCAATAGAATGGGCTATTGTAAATTTCAAAGAAAATGGTAGGACAAATATTTTTAATTAAAAGTCCTTATATTAAAGGCATGTACTTAAACTAATATCTAAACTTCTTATCTTTTCTTATATCTTAGGTTGAAAATGGCTTCCAACGTTAATCTCCATATGTTACTTGACACCAAACTGAATGGCTCAAACTTTTCTGATTGGTTCCGAGCTGTGAGAATAATTCTCAGATCCGAGGGAATTGCCTATGTTCTAAGTGAAATTTTCCCTGTTGAACCTGATGTTGAGGATCATGTGGAACATGAGGCTTGGTTGAAGCACAGGAAAGATCGTGAGACTGCCATGTGTATCATGTTGGGGTCCATGAATCCTGATCTTCAGAAACAACATAAGAACATGCCCTTAGAGGATATGGTTCTCCATCTTGAAGAACTCTTTTAAGTGCGGGAAAGAATAGAGAGGTATGAGACCTCCAAGCTCCTTTTCAGAATCAAGATTCAGGCTCGCACCTCTGCCTCTCAGCATGTACTGAAACTCTTGGGATACCTTGAGAAGCTGAATCGATTGAGATTTAAGATGAATCATATCCTGAGCATTGACCTTGTGTTGATGTCCTTGACAGATAGTTACTCAGGCTTCGTGACTAACTATTTCATGAATAAGATTAATTCTACTATCCCTGAATTAATCAACATGCTGAAAACAGTAGAACCTCAGATCAGAAAGATCAGAAACCTATAATATTGGTTGAGAAGGGCAAGGCTACTAAGAAAAAGAAGTAGGCACTGGGTGCCAAGAAAAGAATCAGTAAGAAGAAAGAAAAGAAGACATCTAAGTATGTCTACTTCCAATGTTGGAAACTCGGACATTGGAAGAGGGATTGTGAAGCTCCTGCTTCTGAACATTTGAAGAAGAAGCATGCAGAATCATCTACTTCAGGTATGTTTGTAATTGAAAACTATGCTACTTTTTCTCGTGAATCCACTTGGGTATTAGATACTGCTGTGGTTCTTATATCTGTACTTTTGTGCAGGGACTAAGAAACTGTAGAAGACTTGCAAAAGGAGAGATGGACCTGCGTGTGGGAAATGGAACAAGAGTTGCTGCATTAGCCATAGGAAGCTTTAATATTATTTTTCCAAGTGGACTTGTTTAAGTTTTGAATAATTGTTACTACATTCCGAGTGTTACTAAGAATATTGAATCTATTGCGTGTTTAGTAGTAGAACGATTTGAAATTTTATTTTCAAATAATAATTGTCAGCTTCATTTGAATAATGTTCTTTATGGTTATAGGATGTTGAACGGTGGCATTTATGTTCTTGATACTAAAACAAAATTTTTTAATATAAACAATGTGAAGAAAGTTAAATTAGATAAAGAGGGTTCCTTCTATTTATGGCATTGTCGTTTAGGCCATATAAACAAAGATCGCTTAACCAAGTTGCATAAGCGTGGAGACTTGGGCCCAATAGGCTTGGAGTCTTATGGAGATTGTGAACCTTGTTTAAGAGGAAAAATGACAAAGTTACCCTTTCAAGGAAAGGGTGAATGGGCCATAAGTACATTGGAACTTATACTTACTGATGTGTATCGTCAAATGAGTGTTCAGGCACTAGGAGGATACTCCTCCTTCATAACCTTTATTGATGATTATTCATGATACAATTATTTGTACTTAATGAAGCACAAGTTTGAAAGTTTTGAAAAGTTCAAACTATTCAGAGCTGAAGTAGAGAAACAACTTGAGAAAAGTATTAAAACACTTCAATCGGATTGAGGTGGAGAATGCTTAAGTCAGGAGTTTCAGGATTATCTAAAGGAAAATGGGATAGTTCCCTAGTGGACCCCTCCTTATACACCCCCAACACAATGGAGTGTCAGAAAGGAGGAGTCGGACTTTATTAGATATCGTTCGGTCCATGATGAGCCATACAGATCTTAGTAAATCCTTTTGGGGATATGCACTAGAGAGCGCAGTTTATGTATTAAATAGAGTGCCCTCTAAATCAATTGATCTCACACCTTATGAAAGATGGTGTAATAAAAAGCCATCTCTAAGTCACTTAAGAGTATGGGGTTGTCCTGCTATGGTAAAGAGGATAGCACTAGATAAGCTGAACGGTAAATCTGACAAGTGTCTGTTCATTGGATATCCAAAGGAAACTATTGGATATCTATTTTACCAACCCGAAGCATAAAAGGTATTTGTGACATGGAATGCTCACTTTTTGGAAAAGGAACACTTACTTGCAAAAGTCAGTGGGAGCACTATTGAACTAGAAGTTCAAGAGGAAGAAATAGACAATCAGCTAATTGACCCTGTTCTCGATACACAAGAAAGTGTGATCCAAGAACAACTTGTTGAAACACAATCATTGCGAAGATCATGTCATGTTTATAAAGGTCCCGATAGATATGGTTTTATCATCACTGATGATAAGGAACTATATCTCATGGAGGAAGATGAACCAAGAATATATGATAAGGCAATGAAGAGCTCAGATTCTGATAAATGGCTAAAAGCCATGAAATCAGAAATGGATTCCATGTATGAGAACCAAGTTTGGAATTTGGTTGATTCACCGCAAGAGGTTAGATCGATTGGGTGCAAGTGGGTCTTCAAGAAGAAGACTAACATGGATGGTAATGTAATTGCCTATAAATCAAGGTTAGTTGCGAAAGGTTATAGTCAACGTGAAGGTATCGACTATGATGAAACTTTCTCACTGGTAGCCATGCTTAAATCCATAAGGATACTCCTCGCCATTGCTACTCATTACGATTATGAGATCTGGCAAATGGATGTTAAAATAGCATTCCTGAATGGGGATTTAGACCGGGTTGTGTATATGACACAACCTGAGGGTTTGACATCTCAGAATGGCTCGAAGGTACGTAAGCTACAAAGATCCATTTATGGACTTAAGCAGGCATCCAGGAGTTAGAATATGAGGTTTGATCATACAATCCATAAACTGGATTTCTATCCAAATATTAATGAGCCTTGTGTTTACAAAAAGGTTAGTGGGAGTGCAGTCATTTTCTTGGTATTGTATGTCGATGACATTCTACTAATAGGAAACGATATTTCTCTTCTTCAAAATGTTAAAGTATGGTTGTCAAGAAAATTCTCTATAAAAGACCTTGGTGAATCAACATTTATACTGGGTATAAAGATCTATAGGGATAGATCAAAGAAGCTGTTAGGTCTTTCTCAAAGTACATAAATAGACAAGGTATTGAACAGGTTCAACCTTGAGCATTTAAAGAAAGGTTATCTCCCGATGACAAAGGGAATTAACCTATCTAAGGCTGAGTGTCCGAAGACAGCTCAGGAGAGAATGTGCATGAAGGATATACCCTATGCATTCGCGATAGGATCCATCATGTAAGCTATGGTACGTACTAGGCTAGATGTCTCTCAAGCTTTGAGCTTTACGAGCAGATATCAGTCAGATCTAGGTGAAAAGCACTGGATGGCCGTCGAGGCAATTCTTAAGTACTTGAGAAGGACTAAAGATGAGTTCTTGATTTATGGTGAAGGTGACCACAGTCAAAAGTTACACTGATGAGAGTTTTCAATCTGACAAGGATGACTTTAAGTCTCAGTCAGGTTTTGTGTATGTGTTAAATGGAGGGTCGGTATGCTGGAAGAGTTCCAAGTAAGAAACTACTGCTGATTTAACCATAGAATTTGAATACATTGCTATATACGAAGTAGCAAAAGAAGCTGTCTAGTTAAAGGGATTTATTGGTGATCTCGATGTGGTGCCTAAGATTGTTGATCCAATTACTTTGTATTATGGTAACAATGGTGCTATAGCTCAGGCAAAGGAACCACGATCTCATTAGAAAAATAGACATGTATCCAGAAAGTATTATATAATAAGGGAGATTGTTGATGCTAAGATTATAAGACTAGAATATGTTCCCACTGATCAGAATCTCGCGGATGGTCTGACAAAGCCATTGACTCAAGTCAAACATGACCAGTATGTTAAAGCATATGGATTAAGACATATCGCTAATTGGCCTTAGTGCAAGTGGGAGTTTGTTGGATATGATGTATGCCCTTAAGGCAATTAGGGCAATATATCTTAATTATGTAATAGCACAAATATTTTGTTTAATCAATAAAGGCATTTAATCTTCTGTTTATATCGATGTATTTATAAATATATAATATAGCTGGTTGAAATATATTCATTAATGTGCGTATACAAAAGTCCTTGACATAACATAGCATGAAGTTAGAGAAACTATAGTTGGACTATATTTGGTGGAACCTGCTTCATGTGCAATTATGATTATGTCTAAACTATCCCTAGTCATAGTTTCATCATGAAAGGATATTGATAAAGCGGAAAGACTAGTATGTGGTCAACTTTCTTGGAAAGGGGTCTAAGCAGTCAATCTCCTAAAGACTGAAGGTGGTGCCTTAAGTTTGATACATGGATATATCTGGGAGATATATTGGAGACCGCAGTAAGATAAACACTTGGTGTATATATCAATGTGTTAGTGTTTATCTTCATGAAATAAGCTTTGCGAATATCCTCATACTTGAGATACTAGTTACCTTGTGCGGTACTATTGCTTTACTTTGGGTCATTCCCACACACTCATCAATTTAGGGTGTTACGGGTGATTATGGGTATAGTGATGACAACATGTTGGTAAGTTGAGTGGTCGGAAAGAATCCATTGCTCCGGATATATTAAGGAGTTGTACCTGGCCGCTTGTTGAAGTGATGATTGCTGTAAACCTCTGATCAGAGTATATGTTTGATAGAAATGGTTTCTAGTCAAACACACTATGGTAAAAGGCAATATACTTTGGTAACAAGTTAATAACTGGGATAGCTTGGAGCAACCTCGCTCTTAGTGGGTTAACACTTTAACCGAACCCTATAAACCAAATGGTACTAATATTAAAGAATGGAAGGAGTTCATCGCATTGGATAACTATTGCATTAACCGGGATTAAGTCATAAGCACAAATGACATTCCGAGTAATAGGGGATGGTATACCCTTGCTAGAGGTGTACTACAGTTGTTTAAGGTAATTGAGTTCTATTCACGGTCTAGAACCTCGAGCCAATGGTTCCATTAGAACAAGGGTTGGTTAAGCCATAACAGCTCAATACTTCGGGATCCTATAAGGTCACACACATTGGACCTTCATCGGACTGAGTAAAGAATTAATAGATTTATTCTATTACAAAAATATAACATATTAATGATTGGATTATTATTTGGTTGGACCAAAAGTTTTCATTTATTGACCGGTAACTAATTTATTGGGGTCATTAAATAAAATATTGATTTATTTAGGAGAGCCAAAAATCGGATTGCCAAAGCGAGGGTTGGACCCTGCGCACATGGGCCTCACAAGCCCCAAAGGACTTGTGGGGCTTATGACAAAAGGCCACACGAGTGCATGGTGCACTCATGGTCCGCATGCTGCGCAAGCCCAGCTTGCATGGGCATGCGGCCTAGACAGAGCAAGCGCTGCACAAGCAATGCTTGCACAGCCCAAAAGGGCCATCCGCGAGCTGGGCTCACGGGTAAGCCCGCGAGACCCGGCTCGCGGCGCAAGCCCACTTGCCGGGTTAGCTTGAACAGCACGCGGATCCACTAGGATCCACGTGTTTCTCAAGGGGCGGGATGGGAATTTTCCCATCCCGCATTTATTAGGTGGAGCCTTTGCTCCACCAATAAAAAGGGGCCTCCTCCTCATTTGTAAATCGCACCAGTTCAATAGTAAATCCTACGTTTAAGGTAAATTGAACAATATATTTTTGGGTGGAATTTTGGGGTGGCCTAGCAGTTACTCAAGGTTCTTCGATTCTTCCTCATTGGGAGGTTTTGGTTGGTGGGGTTCGTGTGGATACTCATAGAGGCTATCCTATTCTTGGAGGCTTGTGTAAGGAGGTTCTGCCAAAGCACGCTTCAACTAGTATGTTTTATTATTAGGTCTTTTTCTTTAAGCGTTTTTAGACTTAATAATTATGCTTAGGTTGTTTTTCACGCTTAGTTTATTTTATGCTTGAGTTATAGCGTAGAGTTATAACATACTTAGTATAAAATATATGTGCTAGGATATAATTTTGAATTATGGTTAGCCTAGCCCTTTGCATGCTAACCTAGGTATTGAATTATTTAGTTAAATGCTTTATTTAATTTATATGCATCTAATAGGAGTTCTTGGGCAAATAGACAAAATTTTGAATTTCTGCCATATCTGTTATGCTTGTTCAATTTGACTGTCAGTTCCCAACACACACAGCCCCATTGTGTTACCTATCTAATTCAAGTTTAATATATTACACTCAATTATCCTAAAAAAAGTATTTGAGTTATAAAATATGACAGAGATATATTAAAATCTTGAGTTAGTAGGTAATTTTTTCTACTTTTTTTCATTGAAATGATGAACAAATAAAATTAATATATCCTCAAGTTAGGTTAAGAGAATTTGGAAACCAGAATTAACAATTACATGATAATACAACATGAACACATGCCCCAGGAAGTGTCCGAATGGAACAATGAGAAGGACCTCGATATTATATCTTAAATTATTTATATAATCGTATAAAGAAAACCCTTTGAAAATTGTACAAAACCATAACTTGGAATTGGGAATCACGTGATGCCATTAAAACAAAACCCTCCGACCAAGTGATTATTTAACTTTTTTTAAGTGAAGGATACCGGCTTAATTTATTAAAATGAAAAGAAAAAAAGCAATAGAAAAAAGAAAAGAAAAGAAAAATTAAAACATCTCTAAGATGTTAATAAATCTATTTGCAATCTAGTGCAATAAAAATGAACTAAAGAACTCAATCACAACAGAGTGTGATCATAATGATCTAAAGATCCATACTAACAACTGAATTGTAGCCGGCATGATAAGGTACAACTGGAAATTCCCCGTGATGCGACATAGTCAATCCCGGCGAGAAGGCTGAGATGATGAGGCCTAATGGCAGCGATGAAGACAACATCGTAAGGTTCAAAGCAATTTCAAAGTCGTATAGGCATAAAGTCGAAACATTAAACTGTCTACTCAGATCAAAATCGAGATCTAAACCGATAAGAAAATTCACCATCCAAGGAAGAAACATCATTCGAAATGTGTCCACACTCTAGACCCAAGCCGATGATCAAAACCACTTCAAGGGAAAGATCATGAAGTAGTATAATTCGACGAGGAACCAAAGCACCGGCAAGACCGAAACTGCCCAACTCAAGCGAGGGGCTGCAACCAAAGAAATCGCGACTATAAGGTTCGCAATCACTACAGCCCGAGAGACTGCCGCCGGTAAGAAAAAATCTGAGTGACTAGGGAATAGATGAGACCCTAGCCACCTGCTCATAAACGCTCCTAATGAGGGGTTACGAGGGCTATCCCCTTGACGAACAGCCGACCAAAACACTGGTGAAAGCAAGTAATAGATGAGGGGCGCTAACAACGCCGGTAAAAGAAAAAAATCTGAGCCGCTTAGCCGTCAGCTCCTTAACGATCCGAAGGAGGGGATGCAAAACGAGCCATTCATTGTGTTAGAAACACAGATAGTGAAGCAGTAATTTCCATAACAAATTGCCAGTTAAAACCGATGAGGGAAGGCATCTGAGCGGCTAGGGTTCAGGAGACAACCCTAGCCGCCCTCTCTCCAAAACTCTCAGTGTCTCATAATTATCTCCACCAAGAAAACATTACCTTTACTCTAAGTGATTATTTAACTTAATTAAACAGAAAGAACATTTTCAGTCAAAATTATCAAATTAAAATTTCGTCACCTTTCTTTATTTGTGTTGTTATTTTTTCTTAGCTAAATTCACACAAAGGGGATCGTTGAGGAATGCCATTTCTTCTACTCATGCTTGTAGCCATGTCCTCGTCCGAATCACGGTTAGCCGATTTTCTGCATCCATATATTCCGCTTCTTTTCTTTCGTACAATTTCCATGGTGCTCGTGTTCTCCGATGAGTTGCTTGAGGACCAACTCATGGGGTCATCAATTGTTGAATTAGGCGTCTCATTTGTCATCTCTTCATCTCCATCTTGAGGAACTAAGAAGTCCTGACCAAGTGTTAAAGAGTTGCATTCCACTAAATATGGGGTCAAGTCCTTGTAATGTTTCACCACAAAATCTACCTATATATTCAAATAAATTATAAATAATTTTGTCTTATAAGTTTCCAAATATCTCTCAAAATTCAAGCTTCCTAAAACTACCATGATTGTTATTCCTATATGTGGTACAATCAGTGTAACCAGATTAAACAAGTGATTTTAAATACCGATTATTAATTTCTTAAAAAATATATTAGATGTAAAAATACATTGATATCCATACTGGACATCAATCGAGTGATTATATTAGTATATGTGGTACAATCAGTTTCACCGGATTACACCATTGATTCTAATATTGAGTTGTTAATTTCTTATAAAAATATTTTAGATATAAAAATAAATTATCATCAATACATTTGTAATACGAGTATATATAAAAAGTATGTTTCTTCAATTTTATATCAATACAATTGTATCATATAAATGCATTTTGATTGTCATTTTGCCATTTTTCAGTTTGAACTGTCACACTCGTTTTTCTTTCATACCAATATATTTAACCAAACGAACTGTATTCAATGACGACATATGAACTTACAGATCGAATCGGGTGGTATAGTACGGTTTTAATAAAATTAATTTTAATAGCAAAATTCTTTCACATAAAATATCTACTAGTGGTTATTGGTCATTTCTAAATTGAATTTTGATCTATTATTAACCTACGTATACTTTCTTCCAATTAAGTAATTATTACATGTTGTATTGGCATCAGAATTCACAAAGGAGTATTAACTAAGCAATGAAAATTCACTATTTATTAATTGTAATTATTTGAATGAAATAAAAATAGATTATAATATAAAATTAAGTGAAAGTACCTTGCAGCCTAGAGAGCAATGGATAAAAGGTTCTTGAAGAATTCTATCACAAGAAGTAAAATAGTTTGCAGACCCTTTGAATTGCCTGTTTTGATGTCTCTTCTTGATGAACACCACTTTTGCACTATTTATAGTATAGGCCTATACCAATAATAAATAAGTTATAAACACGGTATAATTTTTCAATTAACTATACATGTGAGACGAAATTGTAACAAACCTGAACGTTGGAGCAGTCGATGAGCTTCTGTAGGTCTTCGAGCCGGACAACATCATGATAAACATAATGACGAACTTGGAGAAGGCGATAGAATCGATGAGAGGGTACGCAGTGAGTAGTGGCAGTGTCAGGGGGTCCTTCTAGGAGGGGCAAAATTTAAACTCGCAAATCATATTTTTTTGTAACCTGATACTAAATTTTTTTAAGTCGATTTTGACACGTTGCAAAAACAAGAAAGAAGTCTACCCCTTAGAAGCAAAGAAGCAACATAAACAACTCCTATAGTCAATGATTATATGAGAAATCCAGTTGATAAATAATATAAAAATTACATTATTTACTATGAATTATAAATTAGTGAAGTTACATATCAATTTAAAATTGAAAATTTTAAACTAAACTTCTAATTTTCTAATGATGAACAAAATGAATTAAAAATACAAGCCAATATATTAAGCACATTAAATTATTACGTTACATTTAAGCTTAATTATGCTTATGTTAGATATATTGAAAATTGCGGAATAAGAAATTAAGGGCCCAAGTTTTTCTAGTTGGCTCAGAGTGCCTTATTTAATATGGGCCAATTTAAAAATGACATAGATAAAGCCCATTTTTATTTCATCTTCCTCAAGAAAGGGGTATAAAAGTGCAGTCAAACCCTAAAACTTCATATTCAAATACACCTCTGTTGTGAGTGAATTCTTGTGTGGGAGGGTCAATTGACCCTCCCCGCCCCTCCCTGGCGCCGCCCCTGGCAGTAACGGCAGATACTAATGCAAAAACCCAAACAACAAACGTTCTTCTCATTTTTCTTAGAACTTTCATGATTAGAACAACTCACAAAGAGTTTCTCACTCTAAAGAGCATCCAACCATGCAGGCTTTGAAATTGCCTAAAATCAAAATCATTCAAATAATTTTGTTTACTATTAAGTTATAAATAATTAGTTTAGCTAGTAAAAGGGGAAAAAACTCACCATGATCAAATAGACAAACAAGAAGGCAATTAATTAAGATCACTCTTGATCAAGAAAGGGGTGTTACAAAGAAGAGAGAGAGTGGGAGAGTGATTAGGGTATTGAGATGATAAAAGTATTTAAGGAGGTTCACAGGAGAAGGGTACGGTTATATTGTTAGATGGAAGAGGAAAATAATCAAGTAAAAAATGTTCAAAACATAAAAATGAGTAATTCACACACTAATTTTATTACAATACACTCATAAACTCTTATTATTTTTCACTTTCTTATTCACTTTAAAATAGCAAATTATATTGCCTTATATAGGTATTTGATGAATTCTGCAATGGCCCTATCATTTTCTCAATAATTCAATCTATTACAAAATTCAAATTTAGGTTTAACAACTTACTTTAATTTTTCACAAAATCCAACTAACAAATCCTACAAAGTCTAATTCTCCTAATAATCCAAGTGCCCATTTTTTCAATATTTCCAACCACCAAAAATACTCCCATTGTTTTTCAAAGTCTTCTTACCAATTTTTCAAAAGTAATTAGACTAGATGACTCCATTTTTTATTTCATTATTTTGGAAGATTAAGTTTAATATTTTAACACTCCCTCTTAAACTTAATGTTATGTTATTTCCAACAACGCTCGCAATTGATTGAACACGTTATACTTCAATGGCTTTGTAAAGATGTCTGCTATCTGATCTTGTGTATTGACATACTTCAATGTGACTTCCTTCTGCTCAATACACTCTCGAATGAAATGATACCTTGAATCAATATGCTTACTTCGGTCATGGAAGACTGGATTTTTTGCCAACACCAATGCCGATTTGTTATCGACAAAAATATTCGTTGGATCATGTTGTGTCATTTGAAGTTCCTTTAATAGTCTTCTCAGCCATATTGCATGACACACACATGATGTTACAGCAACATATTCAGCTTCACATGTTGACAACGTCACTATAGGTTGCTTCTTTGAACTCCAAGTAAATGCCGTGTCACCGAGAAAAAAAATGAATCTGCTAGTGCTTTTCTGGTCATTTTTATCTCCAGCCCAATCACTATCGCAGTAGCCAACTAATTTGAATTCGTCAGATTTTGAATAATGCAATCCAAAATTAGTTGTACCTTTAACATAGCGGAGTATTCTTTTCGTTGCATTCCAATGAGACTCCTTCGGTTCTTCCATGTATCTGCTCAGTAGTCCAACTGCATACAGAATATCTGGCCTTGTGCACGTCAGGTATCTGAGACTCCCGATCAAACTTCGAAAAATTGTCGAGTTCACCCTGACTCCATTTTCATCCTTGGTCAATTTCAAACTGCATTCGGCCGGAGTGCTGACAGGGTTGTAATTTTCCATCTTAAATTTCCTCAAGATCTCCTTGGCGAAGCCACTTTGACAAATAAAAATTCCATCATGAATTTGCTTCACTTTAATGCCAAGATAGTACGACATCAGGCCAATATCAATCATTTCGAATTCACGAGTCATCGTCTTCTTAAAATCAGTAAACATTTGAGGATTGTTCCCGGTAAATATGAGATCGTCCACATATAAGCAAACGTACAAGGCATACTCGTGTGGGCACTTGACAAATCCATTCTCGCAAAAATATTTGTTAATGCGGCTATTCCAAGCTCTCGGTGCTTGCTTAAGTCCGTACAATGCCTTCTTCAGCTTCAACACTTTTTGTTCATGACCTTTGACAATGTAACCAGGTGGTTGTTGGACATAGATCTCTTCCTCCAAGTATCATTCAGAAATGCTGACTTTAGATCCATTTGGTGGATCTTCCATCCATTTTGGGCAGCGACTGAGATCACCAGTCTGATAGTCTCCATTCTTGCAACTGGTGCAAATACTTCATCATAGTTAATACCAGGTTTTTGACTATATCCCTTTGCGACTAGCCTCGCTTTATGTCGAACGATTTCTCCATTTGCATCCTTCTTTGCCTTGAACACCCATTTGACTCCAATGGGCTTTTTGTCAGCTGGAAGTTTGGTCAACTCCCACATCTTATTTTACTCAATTGAATTGATCTCCTCCTCAATGGCTTTTCTCCATTTCTCATCTTTCATGGCTTCTTCAGCATCAATAGGTTCACTATCAATAAGATGACAGTAAAGAGTTAATTCTTCATTGAGCTCTCTAATTGTATCATAAAGATCTTCAACAAGATGAAATTTTCTAGGTCTTTCTCTTGGACTTTGACTTCCATCATTATCGTGTCTTGGAGATGCAATTGGAATGGGACTATATGACGTCGATGCTTTGCCTGGATCCTCCACATCTCGATCATTGTTTTCATCCATAGTGAAAGGATAAAAATTGTAATTCTTCTGTTGTCATTATGCCATTCCCAAATTGCTTCCTCGTCAATAGTCACATCCCTATTGATGATCGTCTTCCTTGTGTCAGGATCAAACATCTTATAACCTTTTGAAAATTCTGAATATCCCACGAACAAGTATTTTTTTCTTTTATCGTCCAGCTTTGTCCTTTCTTCATCCGCAACATGAACATGTGCAACACTCCCAAAAACACGAAAATGAGAGATAGTAGGCTTTCTCCCACTCCATGGTTCCTGGGGTGTCATATCTGAAATACTTGTTGTTGGAGATCGGTTCAAGATGTAGACAACACAATCAACAGCTTCTGCCCACAACTCTTTGGGCAAATTCTTGCTCTTTAACATGCTCCTCACCATATCCATCACGGTTCTATTCTTTCGTTCAACAATACCATTTTGCTGAGGCGATCTCGGGACTGACAAGAAATGATGGATTCCTTGATGCTCGCAGAATCTTTTGAATTCATTTGAAGTGAATTCTCCCCCTCTATCGGATCTTAAAGCTTTGATGTAATAGCCACTTTCTTTTTCCACCATAGCTTTAAACTTTTTAAATGCTTAAAAAACTTCTGATTTCTCTTTCAGAAAATAAACCCATGTCTTTCTGCTATAATCATCAATGAATAGCAAGAAATATTTGTTGCCTCCCAATGATACTGGTGTCATTGGTCCGCAAACATCGGCATGAATAAGCTCAAGGGGAGCCTTTGCTCTTGACATGGACTCTTTAGGAAAACTAGTTCTAGAATGTTTTCCAATAAGACATCCTTCACAAAGCTGATGGGGTTTATTAATCAGCGGAAGACCATGCACCATCTTCTTCTGGCTTAGCAATTTCAACCCTCCAAAATTGAGATGACCAAATCTCAAATGCCAAAGCCAATCACATTCTTTCATGCAAGCTTTTAAGCATCTTGCTACATCCGTCTTGATGTTGAGAGTGAACATCTATTTTTTGACATTGGTACACTAGCTAGCAGCTCCTTCTTTTTGTTTGACAGCACCAACTTTTGGTTCACCATGTGAATTTGGTAATTTTTCTCCAGCAGTTGTCCCAAACTTAAAATGTTGCTTTTCATGTTTGGTACGTAATAAACATTGCTGATGAATTGGTGCTCTCCATTCTTTAAACGAATAAGAATAGTTCCTTTTCCTTGAATAGGAACTCTTGAGGAATCCCCAAAAACAACATTACCACTGAATGACTGGTCCAGCTCTACGAACATTTTCTTGTCTCCACACATATGGTTACTTGCATGATTATCAAGATACCATATGTTGTTTTCTTTACTGTATTCACCTTCACGGGTTAGTAATACCGTGTTGGTTACGTCCTCTTCTTGAATGTTCTTCGCCGTTTCCTCTGTTTGCTTTGGTGGGCTCTGACATTCTGCTGCATAGTGGCCATATCTGGATCAATTGTAGCATTGAACATTGGACTTGTCACATCCATCATTATGCCTCCAGTTTCCTCTTCCTCGTCCACGTCCATGACCACGACCTCTGCCTCGTATGGACTGATTATCTCCATTATTATTTTCACCTCTACCGAATGGTTGATTTCTGCCACGTCCTCTTCCTCTTCCATTTCCTCCAAGGCCTCTACCACGTCCTCGTCCGTAATGGCTAGAATCCTGGCTAATTTCACCTTTGACTGAAACCTTTGTTGCCAAGACTTGTTCTGCAGACTCTTCTCTTTGTCTTTTTAGTCTCTCCTCATGTCCTTGTAATGAGCCAACTACTTCATCGACGGTCATTTTACATATATCCCGAGATTCTTCTATTGCCACTACTACGTAGTCAAACTTTGGTAGTAGTGACCTTAAAAGTTTTTCAACAACCCTGGATTCTTTAAGCTTTTCTCCATATTGCCGCATTTGGTTAGCGACAGATTTTAATCGTGAGGAGTAATATACAATCACTTCTGTCTCCTTCATCTTCATCATCTCGAACTCTCCTCTCAACATTTGGAGTCGAACTTTTTGTACTTTCTCCTCTCCTTGAAGAGAAACTCGTAGTATATCCCAAGCTTGCTTGGAGGTAATCGCTTCTGCCACCTTCTCAAACATAACATCATCTAACCCTTGATGGATGATACTAAGAGCTTTCTGGTTATTACGATGACTCTTATGCAAACTGTCCTTTTCGGCTTGCGACAGTTGTGCATTTGCAGCTGGGACTTCATAGCCTTTTTCAACAATATCCCAAACATCTTGGGATCCTAGAATGGCTTTCATCTTGATACACCAATTTTTGTAATTGGTCTTCGTAAGTTGAGGGAAAACGAAGGAAACACCATTGGGATTCATTTTTATAGAGGAAAATTTGTTTCAAAGAGTACAGGGGTTGTTGCAACGCTTTTGAGTCTGTTGCGACACTTTGGTGCGTCGCTATAGCTTCAGATAGATTTTGCAAGGAGAACAGCAAGGGAAAATATTTCCTTGCAATTTTAGATGAACTTGAAAATTTTCCGGAAAGGAAGTACAGAGGCTATTGCAACTTTTTTGAGTATTGGCGACACTTTATGCTAACTGCGACACTTTCTGCAGTTTTTTGCAACACTTCTGACAGCCTATTGCAACACTTTCTGGGCTGCTTCTGAAACTCTTTAAACTCGACTTTTTTACTCAGGGATTTTTGGGAAGAGGATTGAATATGAAATGACTCTGATACCACTTTGTTGGATGGAAGAGGAAAATAATCAAGCAAAAAATGCTCAAAACATAAAAATGAGTAATTCACACACTAATTTTATTACAATACACCCATAAACTCTTATTATTTTTCACTTTCTTGCTCACTTTAAAATAGCAAATTACATTGCCTTATATAGGCATTTGATGAATTCTGCAATGACCCTATCATTTTCTCAATAATTCAATCTATTACAAAATTCAAATTTACGTTTAACAACTTACTTTAATTTTCCACAAAATCCAACTAACAAATCCTGCAAAGTCTAATTCTCCTAATAATCCAAGTGCCCATTTTTTCAATGTTTCCAACCATAAAAAATACTCCCATTGTTTTTCAAAGTCTTCTTACCAATTTTTCAAAAATAATTAGACTAGATGACTCCATTTTTTATTTTATTATTTTGGAAGATTAAGTTTAATATTTTAATATATATATATATTTATTCCTTGGAAAAATACACATACACACTACATTTTTTTTGTAAGGTGAAGAGAGATTCTTATACATGGGAATTTACTTAAAATATTAAGAAATTTTTAAAAATAAAAATAATGGCATAATGAACTTTTTAATAATGTACTATCAATTTATTGTCTTTTTGGATATATTGTTTCAAACTTGCTCTTAATTATATGAAACAACATTGTGGCAAAGGCTTAGCCTAGTGATTGAGCTTTGAACTTGAGATTTTAGAGGTCACATGTTTGAGTCCATTTATGGGTGGGGAGAGAGGCGGTTTTATTTGTTATTATTGTAAGCTAATTTGTGATTGAGGTGTTCGCATAGTGGTTAACACTGAAGTTGTGACCTCTAGAGATCCTAAGTTCACATCACATTCGGGGCAGGTTGAGAATTTTCCTTTTCATTTAATGTAAGCCCAAATAAGGTAAAAAAATTTTTAAAAAAAATATATGAAACCATATCCAAATTAATGATAATTTTATTGAGGAAAAAGTAAAGACAATTTTTGTTTCTCAACAGCATGTTAAAAAGGCACATCTGAATGGCTTTTATAACCAAGTTTTTCAACGTAAAAAAATTTTCATGCAAAGTTCAGCATATTTATTGTTGAGGCCTAAATTTGAATCACTTAGTACATACAGCAAAATTTGTGTGAAAGGTCATTTTAGCACGTGAAAGTGTCTAGTGTTTTATATTTTATCATGTCTTTGAGTTTTATGAGTTGGAATTGTCGCGGGGGCTTATTGAATGGGGCCAAACAGTTTTTGGTGCGGTCATGTGTTCGTAAGTGGCAGCTTCAGGTTTTTGTCCTTGTTGAGACAAAGGCCCTATCGGTTACAGATCAGGTTGTGAGGAAGTTTTGGGGCCATAACGATTTTCATTTTCATTGTATCCCGTCGCATGGCTTGGCAGGAGGTCTATTGATCTCATGGAATCCTAATTTAATTCTTGGCTCGATCACTGCTTCTACAGATAGATGGTGTCTGCTACATATTGTGTCTAGTCAGCTTGAGGTAAATTTACTATGCTTATATAGTCCCCCTACTCCCAGGGATAGGATTCAATTTTGGTGTGATCTGCTGCCCCATATTCAAAACATTGATAACTTGGTGATATGTGGTGATTTTAACGAAGTGTTACATAGTTCTGAGCGAGGTAGAAGTGGGAATACGGGGGCGGTTTCGATGATTAGGTTCCAGGAATTTGTTAATGAATGTGCTCTATTTGATCTGCCATTACATGGGCGTGACTATACGTGGTCTAATGCTCTATCCTTCTCTAGGATTGATCGTGTCTTGGTGTCGTGCAATATTCTTGATAGGTGGCCGGGTCAGAATTTGATGACGGTTGATTCAACGCTATCAGATCACTTTCCGATTATTTACCGGTCCCATGCATTGGTATCGGATGGCAAAAAGGTGTTTCGATCATTGAACTGTTGGTGGGAAAAGGACGGGTTTCTACCTTTTCTAAGATCGAAGTGGGAGGCCATAGAATTGGCGGATCCAGGGCGCGACATTGATTTTAAATTACGCCGATTAAGGAGCTGTATCCGGCCTTGGCATCTATCTAATTTTGGCGGGTTAGAGGGAAGAATAAAGAAGCTAGAGGCTCGTATTATATTTTTGACATCCAGTTCGGTGGTCCGACCTTTGGAGGAGGGGAGTAGATCGGAGCTTCAGTGCGTGAGATCGGAATTACTTACCTGTAGACGGAACCTTGAACAAATTCGTCACCAACAATCACGTGTTAACTGGACTTTACTGGGTGATGATAATACAAGTTTTTTTCATAGGATGGCATCAGCGAGGGCTAGGGGGAATCGGATTTCACAGCTGGAAATTGATGGAGATGTATCTTCTAACCCGGTACTTATTAAATCCACAATACGGAATTTTTATTCCAGGCTGTTTTCGAAACAAGAGGTGGTGCCGTTTACCTTAGGTGAACTACAATTCCGTATGGTTGATGCGATGGCCAATGCGCGGCTTGTGGAATCTTTTTCTGAGGCTGAAGTGTGGGACGCAGTTTGTGCTTGTCAAGAAGGTAAGGCGCCGGGGCCGGACGGATTTAATTTCTTCTTCTATAAACGCTTCTGGGAGGACATGAAATCGGATGTGCTAGCTCTATTTGGCGAATTTTATAGGCATGATCAGCTGCCAAACTCTATCAAGTCATCTTTTACCGTATTGATTCCTAAAGTCCCGGGGTCGTCGTCATTGGGGAATTATAGACCGATTGCCCTTATTCATGGTATATACAAAATTGTGTCGAAAGTACTTGCGAAAAGATTACAGGCTGTGTTGCCTCAGCTGATTTCTGACAACCAGTTTGCTTTTGTTAAAGGCCGTAATATTCATGAATGTTCGTTTATAGCCTCGGAAGTGATCCAATCAATCCACCGCAGTGGTCAGCCTTCTGTGGCTCTCAAGCTTGATTTCCATAAAGCATACGATAGTGTTTCTTGGACTTATATTGACTCAGTGTTGAAGAGGATGGGGCTCCCGGATAAGTGGATTAGATGGATGGTGACCTGCAGAGCGAACTCGACAACATCTATTCTTTTCAATGGTAGTCCTACAGATCCGATCTATTTGGGCAGAGGGGTTAAACAAGGTGATCCCATTTCTCCATTTCTTTTTGTCTTAGCAGTGGAAGGTCTTAAACAGCTCATTGACGCAAGTGTCCGTAAGGGTATTTTACCTGGGTTTCGTATTCATGGGTCAGAGAAGGATATTTCTATTCTTCAGTTTGCGGACGATACGATGTGCTTCTTACCTGCAGATGAGTCCCTCTTACCTACTTTTATCCGTTTATTACGATGTTTTGAGTTGATCTCAGGTCTACGAATAAATTTTGTTAAGAGCTCAATTATGGGTATTAACGCGCAGGACGACTTGTTGAATCGATGTGTGGAGACAATGGGTTGTAAGATCGAAAGATTTCCCATTACTTATCTAGGCGCCCCTCTCAGTACGAGACGCATCCCGGTGTCTTATTGGAACGGGTTGATTGGAAAGTTCCAAAATAGGCTGGCAAGTTGGAAAGGTCAATGTTTATCGTATGCTGGCAGGGTGGTCCTTATAAAATCGGTTCTCTCGTCTATCCCGATATATTTGTTATCATTGTATAAGATGCCGGCCTCTATTAACAATAAGCTTGTTCAACTGATGCGTAATTTCTTGTGGAAAGGTATAGCGGACTCTAGCGGGATCTGTAAAGTGAGTTGGGAGACAATTATGCTACCAAAAAATTTAGGTGGCCTATATGTTAGGGATCTAAGACTAGTCAATTGTAGTTTATTGCTGAAATGGATATGGCGGTCTAGAACAGATGGGCAGGGTTCGTTGTGGTATGAGCTGTGTGTCCGTCGATATGGCTTCATGTCATGGAACTCGTTTGAAAATGTTAATAGATCCCGCATTTCGTATGTTTGGCAAGGCATTATATCTTGTTGTGTAAAGAACTCAACCTTCTGGGAGTTGTTTAAATCGAATGGGAGAGTTAAAGTGGGGAACGGGGCGAGCGGATCTTTTTGGCATGATAATTGGACTGCAAATGTGTCATTATCTGTTCTTTTCACTGATCTGTATCTATTATGTAATAGAAAAAGCTATTCGATTCGGGATGGGTGTCTGTCTATTTCTGAGGGAGCAGCATTATCTAGGCCTTTTTGGAAACGCAGTCTAAGGATTACTAGTAGGGAGAGGTGCTCCCAGATGCGGAACTGGATTTCCTAAGTCTGCCCTGTTGTTTTTGGGGGGACCGGGGCTATCGGTAACAGGGGGCAGCAGCCACACGTTGGGCCTCAGGTGGTGGCAGATAGATTTGAATGGGACCTGGAAGCTAATAAGGTATTTTCAGCTGCATCTTTTTGTTTAGGGTCCTATAGGTCACCTCAAAGGACTACGCCGGAAACGGATTATATGGTGGTTTGGAATGCGTGTCTTATTCCTAAAGTCAAATTTTTTGGCTGGTTATTGTTACATAGACGCCTCCCAACGAAAGTCTTTCTGGTTTGTCGCGGATGCCAAGCTGTATTGAATGACAAGTGTCCGTTTTGTGATGAATCCGAAACAATTGATCATGGTTTGTTTCACTGTTTGGGTAGTTATCGTATATGGGTTCAAGCTTTTCTGGTACTAGGGATTTCGGTAACAATGCCATTCAAGGGGGCTGATTTTCTTGTAGTATGGCGAGCGCATTTTTCCTCAGGGATTGGACAGGAGTTTGGTACGGCTTTATGGTTTATGATTGCGTGGGCTATTTGGAAAAGGCGGAATAGGTTCGTGTTCGAGGGTGTCTTAAGCACAGATGATCTCTTGGGGGCAAGCATTCATCTATGCTGGTTCTTTTTCAAGTATCGAAGACGGAATCTTAATTTTGTTGTTTCCGATGTATTTAACTGTCCAGATTTATTTCTAAGCTGTAACTAGCTAGGTGGCATCTGTTGGCCTACTCATTGTATAGTCATTCCTCGGGATCGGATTTCATATCCGTATCACCTTTAGGCTGTATCCTTGTTCACTGGCGCTCTCATCATGTGAGCGGTCTTTGGATTGCATTAATAAAGAGAGGTAGGTGTTTTGTAGGTAAGCGGGGGCATCAACCTAGTTGGGACGCCCGCCCCGAAATTTTCACCTATCTCGATCTTTTTCCTTCTGGGGAAACACAATGTTTCTCCGGGGGGTTTTCAAAAAAAAATAAGTTTTCAACATTGAAACTTTAGTGCTAAAAAGACATTTGTGTGGTAGGGCATAGGTTGAATTTCGCCACTAAATCTTTTAGTGGCAAAAATCTAACTTCTAGTGAAGAAAATTTATCCACTAAAAACCAAATTTTTTGTAATGGTGATCAGGACAACCTTAAGGGGTAGGGGATAAGAGCGATTGATTAGGGTCCATAGTTGGAAGGGTCTCAATATATATTTTAGTTTAAAGATTTAGTTGTTATTAATTTAAAGATAAAAATAGATAATAATTAATGTTATAACAATTGATAAAAATATTTATTAAAGTGGTTCAAAATTCCTACATTTTACAAAAATTAATTTTTTATATTATTTTTTAGAACCTAATTTTATTACTTTTAATATTAATTTACCTAAGGACCCTAGACTACCTTATCAGGACCAGGCCTAGTGGTGACTGTTGTTTCCATGTCTCACATTCAATTCAACCAATTATTTTTTATTTTTGGTTAATGTTTATAAACTCAAAATTCAACCAATTATTACTGTATGATATTCTTTTATTGTGAAATCATGGATAGCTGTTGTAATTTTACTTTAGGGTCAATTGAAAATAACCTTTCTATAATTACAGAGGTAAGGTTGCGTACACCCAACCTCCCTCTCTTACCCTAGTTGTGCGGGAGCCTTGTTAGGCATTGGGTATGTTTTTGTTATTTATAAACTCTCTTCTTTTTTTTTTGCTAAACTAACAATAATCTCTTCTTAGACTAGCTGCCTTTTACCTATTTTTTATTTCAGTTCTTTTAGGAGCTATACACCCCACTCGTTCTATTAGAGTACATCAGTCTACTTGTTTGCGTGCTAGCTTTGATTTTGTTGACTATATAATTGTATTATTGTTCATGAATATTGCTACAACAACAAAGATTTTAGTAATTTATCAATCTTTATTTGGCAAATGTACGTAATTAATTGATTAAGAGATTATTTTGAAATATGTGTATCTATGGGTTGAATTAAAGCTGCTTTCTTTTGGTTTAACTTGATGTATTAGTCGGTGATGTTCTGAATCTATATCTTTTTTTACTCTTAAATCATTTTTTCCATAGTTTTCTATTTTTCGGTTAAAGATTTGGCTTTCTGCTGACGTTATTCGACAGTCCTGATATTGCATATCTATTTTGACTTCAAAATTCAAAAGCCACTTGATTATTTTTTGACCGGTATATAATCAGTGGCAAATAATAACTCTAATCTAAGGTGGATAAAATTATGTCCCCCTACTTGTCGATGTACCTGTAGCTCCAGCAAGCAAATGAGCAGCACGGTTCGTAGACTTGGCTACATAAACTAAACGAAATTTTGAGAAATGAGTCAAGAGAGCCTTACAGTCCATAAAAACTAGTCCTATCGGAGAAAGGAAAGACAAATTATTATTTAAAGCATTAACCACATCTAAAGCATCACTCTCCAAAATAATGTGGTCATAGTTGTTATTCTTGAGCCAACTAAGAGCTTCCTTGCAGCTCAAAGCTTGTGCGAGAAAAGGGTCTCCACCACCTTGAAGCATCATCGATCTCATTGCAACTACTCTACCTTGCGAATCCCGTAAGATAAATCCATGTCCAATACGGTCACCAAAATCAAATAAACTCGCGCCAATGTTGCATTCTAACCATCCATCTGGTGGGAACCGCCACTCAAAAGATATGTCCGACACTATATGGGGTGATAACCTCGAATTAGCTGCAGCCCACTATGTCAAAAAGCCTAGGCCGTGCATCATTACATGTGAGTTTACTCAGAATTTATCGTTCCACACAAATTAGTTTCTTCTTCCCCAAATCGCCCATAAAGTGCATGCCGCTTTTTTGCTAGCATTTACTTTCCTTTTGAACTTGTTCACTGCCACTGTGATGTGTCGTGGTTGAAAATATGTGGATTTCCCTTGGCGCCTTGTGACGGGGTCCACTGGGGGTTTATTTGATTTAAGCGTGATGGAACCATTTAGTTCAAGTTTGCACATTTTAACCAATTTTATGGTAAAAGAATCGAGCCCTAAATCTCGATACAAATGATAGAGTCGCAACCCAAGTTGTCTACTTGGGAAAGAGTTTTGATACGGTTCCCATTGGGCGGGAGACTCATACCTTTTGGATCAGAGATTCGGGTATTGGATGAGTCACTTAGTTCTCATTTTAGTTAACTCAAAATTACATTTGCCGCGTAAAACCGTTTTCTTTTCATCATTTGGGGAATTATTACAGAAATTCTATTTTTCTACACTCTTCCTACACGATTCATGCGTTCAACAGTTTATAATAAAGCACAAGCAATAAAAGGAGGAATAAATATTACAACCAGGGGAAAATAGGGGGAATTGCAAGGGAACCTGTACATTTGTTCTAAGCTAAACAAAAATAAATAAATTCGCCTGCATGAAAATGTTAGCACAATTACGACATATCATATGCCAGCATTTTGTTAGGAAAAATATGATTATGTTAGCATGGTGGTTTTGCGATCAATACTGCCCGGGTGGCTTCTAGGATCAAAAAGAAATAACGGGTCTTCAATGTATTTTGTTATGAGAACACATTTTAACTTCTTATGGGTTGATTTACCAGATTATTAGTGAAAATGATCGCATGGCAAATGGTGATGTTAGGTTCGTTTTACAGATTAATGGAGAAAAAGGGATTCTACTTGGGGGCCAGTACCCATACGGGGTGGGGAGACCTGTACGGCTACTAAGAAGACCCGTACGGGTATGAGGGACCTATACGGGTCTTGTTTGGACCCAAACAGAACCTCATTTCAGATTTGAACAAAACAACTTTATAGAAATTGAGTAGGATAAAATGTGATTTCCTTCTATATGGATATGGTGCACCAATTTTGCCACCATAGGGGCATGTAGGTGCCAACAAGGCCCATATGGGTCAGGACCAGACCCAAAACAAGATCAAAGGATAGATCAACTCAAATAAATAAAGAAGATAAAAAAATAGAGTGTGAGTCTCTTTAAAACTTAAGAGCATACATTTATGCAGTGAATCCACTTTGGAGTGATCCCAATACCGAATGGAAGCTTTGTCAAAGAAGAAAAGTGATTTTGTGGACTATTTGGTTGGTTTGGTGTTGACATAACCTCCCCGCAATCCTAAAATGAAGCAAGAAGAGTATAAATGTGGACAAAATCCTTGTAAAAAGGCTTTCTCCCTATTTTCTCCTTTCTATACCCCAACTATACCCTCACAACAACCTCAAAAACTTGTTGAAAATTACTTCCCTATAGTATATTTTCTTTCTAATATTTTTCTCCTCCTAAAATGAATCAAAATGCCTTTTTTATAGGCTAAAATTGCTTATGAATGCTTTAAAGGCCATTTATGGCTGATTCTATGCATTTATGGCTGATTTTGTGCATTTAAAGGGACTATTTGGGTGTTGGAAGGACTCGTACGGGTGGCCAGGACTCGTACCGTTCCTAAACTGACCAAAACTGACCAAATCTAATCGGTACAAGTCCGATCAGACCCATAATAGTCGGGTTGACCTATAAGGATTGGTCGGACCCATATGGGTCTGGTTGACCCGTACGGACTGGTTTCAACCAAAACTGACCAGATTGACAGATTTTGACTGAAATTGACTAGATTGAAATGACCTTTTAAGGACCTAGACACTAGTTTTCTAAGGTTTAGGTTTGAAAAAGCTCGACCAAACAACATTGAAACCAGTCCAAGTAGATAACACCTATAGATAAATGCATCATATAGCTCTCATCATCGTTTCGTGAGAAGGACCATTAAAATCAAGTGCTCATAGACTGCCCCTTGTGGGATCACTGCAGATATAGATCTATATGATCTCACGATGTGAGTGAGGGTTTAGAAATCATACTTGAGGTGATGATATTGGTAGGTTCCTTTCTTGAGGTAAACTCCTTTCCTTGGTGTCTCTTTCCTGAGGCGGACAACTTTCCTTCATGTTCCATTCTTAAGGAAAACATCCTTCCTTTGTGTTCCTTTCCTACGGCTAACATCCTTCCTTTCCTGTGCATATCCCTTTCCTAAGGCGGATGACTTTCCTTTGACTGATGCTAGTGTATCCCTTTCCTAAGGCGGATGACTTTCCTTTGACAGATGCTAGTGTATCCCTTTGTTAAGGTGGATGACTTCTCCTCATATCCCTTTATTAAGGCGGATCGACTTTACTAGCTGATGGTGTATCCCTTTCCTTAGGCAGATGACTTTCCCTCGTATCCCTTTCTTAAGGCGGATTAACTTTCCTGGGTTCCCTTTCTTGAGGAGGACCGCTTTCCTTTGGCGGCGTATCCCTTTCCTAAATGATGGTGTATCTGCTTAGAAGCAATGATCTAGATAAAAATCTAAAAACAAATTCGGATCAAGTTTGAAAGAAACAAAACAATGTATGTAATACTCCCAAATCCAAATGGAAATATCCAGACAAAGATCAAGATACAAATCATCCATTGAACAAATTAAAAACCTAAGCACTAGAGGAAATCTTCCAGATAAAGTTTGGAAAGGAAATAAACTTCTGTCCTTTAAGACCAGCATCCGGAAGAACTGATTGAAGCCATCTCCGGAAGATAGATCCGGAGTATATATGTCTAAAAGACATCCGAAAGACCTATATTTCAAACATAGTGAAAAGTTTCAAATATAACTTTCCTTTCACCTTTTTCATCTATGAAAGTCAAAGATCTTTTCCCCATGACAAAGACAAAATGACAGCTTGCATATTTCGGAGAAAGGATAAAAGGTCTGACACCGGACAGAGAAAAGCTAACTACCTTTTCTCCTAGACCAATTAGGACGCGCGTGGAGGTCACACTAAATAGCAAAAAGTATAAAAGTTAGTGCATCACAAAATGAAAAGCAAAACGATCACTGACAACTTTATAGCCTTAATCCCAATATTTTAAACAGGTCAAAATATAGTCTAATAGATTGATCAATGGATCCGGAAGCTCCACATCATGACCTGATCAAGGGTGAAGATTGAATGAAAGCTCACCAACCACAAACGGCTACATTTATGATCAAAGCCTATAAAAGGAGCTCTTCACCAAATGAGAAGGTCAACTGGTTGATTTACAAAAGCAAGTAACAAAGCAATACTTATTCAATCAATTGATACAATCCCTCCAAGAACCTTTGATTCAAAGTCTGTTTGTAAGGATTCCTAAGTGAAACTATGAACTTGAGGAACTCCAAAAACCAACCCTTTGTTAAAAACCAAAGTGTAAAAATCTCCAACTTGGGTGAGTTAGGAGATTGGGATTTAGCTTAAAGTAGGTGCTTTGAGTGAGATCTCCTGGTAGGACTCAGCTTAGATTCGAGGTAGAAGGCTAAGTGGTCTATCCTACTAAAGATAAGAGGACTCAGCTAGGAGTTGGTGCTTCTAGTGGTATATCCTACTTCCGGAAGGGGTTACCATCCTAAGACAAATCTGTAAGGCTTGATTCCTGCCAGTTGGAAATGAATCCACTAGTGGATAAGCTCGGAGGAAGGAAACTCCAGGGACTGGATGTAGGCGGGGCCGAACCAGTATAAAATACTTGTGTTGGATTTTCTTTCTCTTTTACTTTATTGCACATATTGGCATCATCCAGATCCATCTTCAGGATCAAAATCAAACACGCTACGCTAAGACTTTTCTAAGTCTGTAAATTCCATAAAAAGGGCCATTCACCCCTCTCTGCCCTTCTAAATACTCTCTCAGGGACCAACAGTATCCCTTTCCTAAGGCGGATGACTTTTCTACTGGGGATTTTGAATAACTTGTTAAAAGACAATAAAAACGTTGAGTTAGTTACTATTTAAGATAACACGTCTTGATTCTTTATTGACTTTGTGGTCAATAAAAATGTTTGCCCCTTTAATCAAGAATAAAGATGTGTGGATCGGGATTAGTCCCTAATGAAATGTAAATTGAGTTTAGATATGTTGGGTTTGGCCCAACAATTTTGAGCTAAAATGCCCGTTGGGGGGTGCCCCTGGGGGAGCTAACTTCTGAGGAGATAGCCTTTGAATGGCTAGTCCATTTGGACTGCTGGGGAGAAACTGCTTGAGGGCAATTTCAATTGTTTGGAGGAAGGTGTTCCTGGGGCATCCTAGCTGCTAGGGAGTATCCTTGGAAACCGTTTCGAGAAAGCTTGACTAGTTGGGGGGTGCCCCTAGAAACCTGCCCTTGGGGGGGTTTTGGGGTCGATGCCCCTCGGGTATTCTTTAGACTGAGGGGACAGTTTCTTCGACCATCAAACCATTGAGGATAAAGATTGAATCCTTGTGGGGATAGGGGGAATGTCCCTTGAATGTTTCATCTATTGGGGAACGACCCATTTTGATGTTGATGCTCTGTTGGAGAAAAGTCCCCCTTCGGTTGGCATTCAGGTTTTGTCTTGTTTGACCTATAGGGGAAAAACAAGTTTTATCAGAATATGACCTAAAATGGTACATCTTAATTCTTGATTGACTTTGAGATGAAAATTTTTTTTGCCGCTTTAATCAAGTATTAAGATGTATTGGGGTTTTGCCCCTTAACTATTTTTAAAGATTTAGAGAAAAGATATTGGGTTGGTCCCAATTCTGCTTTGGTATTCTCTTCAGTGGTTCCCCATGGGGGAGTGCCCTTAGGGTATTTGATGGCGGAGGGATGCCCCTTACGGATTCAACCATTGGGGAATGAAGGGAATGCCCCTAATATAGCATAGCTATTTGGGAGATGCCCCTTGATGGATCCCACTGTTGGAGAATGGAGGGATGCCCCTTGATTGACTCCTTTGCTAGGGTGATATTCCTTTGGATGTTTTGTCTATTGTGGATACCTTCTAAGATAATGCCCCTTGACTCGGGTAGGAATCTTGTGACTTGCCGGGATTGTTCCCTGTTGTTGTTTTGACTGTTTGTGAAACTTCCTTGAGAATGATTCTCCTTGAATGGACCTGCACATGAAAAAGTATTCAGGTTAGTAAATGTTCTGAAATGGCTTACCTTGATTCTTGATTGACTTTGTGGTAAACAAAAAATTTTGCCCCTTCAATTAAGGATCAATATGAGATAGGGGGTTTGCCCCTAATTAACTAAAAGAATTGAGTTAAAGAGATGTGGGGTTGGCCATAATCCTAGATTTGATGTGCCCTTGCTACTAGGGAGGGCTCTTTTTGGTTGAAAACTGTTTTTCCCTAGAGTTAGGATTCGTACAATAGGGGATCTACTAGGGAGGACCTACACACCTGCTAGGGACTTGTACTGCTAGAGAAGTTGTTTGATAAGATGCGTATACCTGCCGGGGACTTATACAGTTGGGGATGGCTTTAAGTTAAACCTAAGTATGACTAGTGTGTCCCCGCAATGGCCTTTACAATGCTGTTGTGCTTCACCCTTGTGAGAACCTTATCTTGAATCTGAAAAGATGACTGATACGCCTTTTGTGGACTCGTACGAGTATGGATGGATAGTGTGTGCTCAAATGAGGCTTATGCTTCTTCTTAGTGTTGGATCTGATGCTAGTGTAGGATACCCTCTTGGTAAGTTCTAACTTGCAAAACATAAAACTTAAACTATGCATGATGCATGATGTATGAACATTTAGTGTTTGTACTGATGTTTGGTCATATTTATTGACTCTATTAGCCATGGAGTGTGAGCGATCGAACTACGAATTAGATGCGATCCTGAAGAAGCAAGTCCATTTCTTTGAGATGTTTCCCATGCTCAAATTTGGCTGAGACCTCGACCATTCGTATAAGTACACAGCTTCTAGAAGCCTCCCATACCACTAAGCATTATCTGTATTGATTTTCTAGACCCATATTGTCTCTCTATACTCGTACGTCTCTTCTGTGATCCCCATATTCAAATAATTAAATGGTATACTTGGTACCCTTTGCCCCAAGGATATTTGCATTATTGTCTAGTCCTTCTTCGGTTGGGATAAAGACTTAAATTACTGGTGAATTGACTAGTAACCAAACTTTTGAAGCTTTAGATTACTGAAAGACTGGCCCGAATTAACCCGATGAGTACTACCAAGATTTGTTAGCTGAGATTCACACTTTGCACTCTAGGGTAGTGCGTCGTTGAGGTATCCAAACTGTAACATGGTGCAAGGTGGATGATGCTGGTGGAAGAACATGATACTGGTGCTTTTACTTTGAGTTCTAACTTTTGCAGAGACCATTTGATGTGATGCGATCTATCGAACTAATTTTTGTATTTTTTGTATTTTTTTTCTTTTTTTGTTTATCTTTATATTTGCCTGAATCGCCCTTTTGGGTTTTCAATCCAGCAGACTTCTTTCGACTTTTGCATAAACCTCATTTCTTTTCGGCTTATCAATTTCTTTGTCTTTTATTGAATTGCATATGCGTAGTAAACAACGAGAGTAGATTTACAATGAAAAACTGATATAAGACATACTTGCAATTATTTCACCAATAAGACATGCATACATTCATAAGATCACTATTCTTAGAAAATATAATATGTTCATTAGTAAAAGCAAACTTGAGTACATAGGTAATGGTAACAGTTTCTAATGGTTTACCTTTGAGCACTGGATTTTAATGATCATTCTTACGAAACAATGATGAGAGCTATATGATGCATTCTTTTGCAGGTTTTATTCATCAGAGGTGTTCCTACTGCTGTAGAGTTGAGTTTGGCCAAAGTTTGGAGATCTAGTCTGCCGTTAGGGATCCGTACGGGTGCTGCCTGGTGGTATGGATCCACTGGCGGACCCATATGGGTCATTCCTTCCATACGCCTGGGGGGGACCCGTACGGGTGGGGTACGAGTCCTCTTGTTGCATGATCAGACTCTTCTGGAAGGGAATCCTTTCCTATTTCGGGAAAAGTTAGGTCATGAACGTGATTTTTTGCATTCAGACCTCCTTTCACCCTATAATTGGGGCCCTTTTCCTCACCATTTGAAGGAGGGAACAATACACAACACATAACACATATATTATAGGCAATTCTAGTAGTTTCTATAGGTATAGAAAGGGTATAGTGGAGGTATAGGGGGTATAAAATAGGGAGAAAACCCATTCCTTGAGGTTTCTCCACATTTTATTCATTCCTAGCTTCGTTTTTTAGGATTTAGGGGAGGTTCTGTCCATATAAACACTCGCCTAAATAGTCCTATTTAATCTGCTTTGGCTAGACTCTCTCAACAGCAAAGGGATCAACTCAAAGTGGATTCACGCCGTAAAGGTAATGCTCCTGAGTTTCAAAGAGACTCACATCTCAGCTATTTTATTGTTATTCTCTGCCTCCTCATTATATCTATTCTTTTATTTCCTGCTTTGGGTCTAGTCCTAACCCATATGAGCCTTGTTGGTACCATAAGTCCTTAGGGATATTAAATCGGTGCGCCATACTCATACGAAAGGAAATCCCATTTTTATTTCATTTCTCCTACATTAATTTGTCTATTTCGAACTGAGTTTCTACCTGGAACCAGATAGGACCCGTATGGGTCCCCTATACCCTGTACCGGTTCTCCCCGATGCCCGTATGGGGGTCCCACCCGCCCGTACGGGGTACTAGCCTCCAGGTAGAACCCAAAATTCATTTTAATTTAGTTAGAAATCAATCCAACTCACCATTTACCATACGATCATTTTCACTAATAATCTAGTAAATCAACCCACAAAAGTTAAAATGTGTTTTTATAACAAAATACGCTAAAGACCAGTTATTACTCTCTGATCCTAGAAGCCTCCTGGGCACTATGGATCTTAAAATAGCCAAGCTAACATAATCACATTTTTCCTAGTAAAATGCTGACTTATGACGTGCTATAAACTGTTCTAATCTTTGTGGATGCAGGGAAATTTATTTTTATTTTGTTTTATAACTTAGAATAAATGTATAGGTTCTCTTGCGATTCCCCTATTTTCCCCCGGTTGTAATTTTTACCCTCCCATTCATTGCTTATGCTTTATTATAATATGTGAACGTATGTAATGAGTGTG
Organism: Euphorbia pulcherrima; assembly: GCA_947683365.1. Taxonomy (NCBI): domain Eukaryota; kingdom Viridiplantae; phylum Streptophyta; class Magnoliopsida; order Malpighiales; family Euphorbiaceae; genus Euphorbia; species Euphorbia pulcherrima. Next base: position 32,161,045 of record CANTUS010000015.1, on the reverse strand, counting down.
AAAGAATATAGAGAAATAGGATTTCTATGATAATTTCCCAAATGATTAAAACAAAAAAAACTCCATATCTAGAAGCTGAAAAAGGGTATCTTGAGTTACGGGGGTTCCTCTTTTAGTATATAAAATTGAAATTAGGAAGTGAAGTCATTATAGGAGATATTGACTTCTTTTTGAGCCATTGTTAACCATTGATCATTAAGGCGTATTCTTAAAATACCGATATCGACAGCTGTGGCAATTGGTGCACGATTTGGTAATACGCCAATTTGTATTTGGAGTTATAAAGGTGTGGCTGGGGCGCATATTGTGAGACGTTCCGTATATGAACCTCTTCAAACATGACTTATTGCTATTGATTCAATGATCCCTATAGGACGTTCGGAAGAAATTGAAGAATTTATTGGGAATCCTACAAGATCCATTCGTTCTTTTTTCTCTGAAACGGTTTTACGTGGTGAATGTAATTTTGAATTAATTAAATGAGAAATAAGTGACTCATCCAATACCCGAATCTCTGATCCAATAGGTATGAGTCTCCTGCCCAATGGGAACTGTGCCAAAACTCTTTCCCAAGTAGACAACTTGGGTGGCGACTCTATCACTTGTATCAACATTTGAGTCTCGATTCTTTTATTCGTTAAAATTGGCTATTTGTGCAATTCTTTTATTCATTAAAATTGGCTATTTGTGCAAACTTGAACAAATTTTTTTTTGTCACTCCTAAATCCAATCAACCCCGCAGTGGGACCCACCTCTAACACAGGTGCCAAGGGAGACCCGCTCGTCATTGACACCTCACAGTGGCAACTCCGCTGGGGAAATAATCTTTTAACTTGCAAAATTTTGGTTTGTTTTAAAAGCTTAAAAGATGAAGATGAGCACCGAAAATCATTTACGTAATTTAACCTATTTTCTTTTTCATCATTTGGGAAAATTATTACACTCTATCTTCTCACCTCCTTCTCTCTTTAGTTAGATGCACTCTTCTTCTAGCTCTAAGTTAGGGTGCCATATTATTTCTGCGGCACTCATAAAGGTGTTCCCCATGCCCTCTAGGAATTGGGGACACTCTAGTGGGTGGAGCACTCATTGCTATCTCCCTCTAAAAGAGGCTTGATGTGATGGGAACCTTCTACATCAAAATTTCGATATGTCCCAATGCCATTCTTATCGAAAGCCTTAGAATTTTACCTTCTAGGTACCCATTCCTGTGTGAGATTAGACTAAGGAAGAATACCCTCAAAACTGACGGGATAAATAAGGATAGAATCGATCGCTTCACATGTGTTGTGTTACATTCCCCTGTAATTAACTCAGCCATGCATCATTGTAATTTATGCATGCATAACACATCCAATACGTGTACTGATCTTTTGGTTACCACCTCAATTCAAGATTCTACAAGTTTCCTCACTCTCAGCTCATCCACGGCTCAATTCAGTTGGTCTATTAAGCCAACAAACCCAACGCTCCTCACAGCCAGTAAAAGGTCCCACCTGCTTCATCAAGAGGCCGTGTTTCAAGTTTACCGTAGCAAGTATCCGAGTCAGTTGCCCAACTTTTTGGTTATGCCAAAGGGGACAATCCTCCCTTATTTCATGGGTTTACCCTATGGTATGACTCACGACCAGAAGGTTTATCCTATGACTCTCGATGACATCTCACCTTGGGGTACACCTCTTATGAGCTGAAGACCTTTTTCGCCCCTTAACCCATATAAGATGCGTGGACGAGGGAAAGCAATGAGCGCGGAGAAGCGAGCGGGAAGGATTGATCCTCATTTTTAGCATGGTGAAGAGATAGACTAATAAAAATGATGTTGAAGTTGATGTTTCAGTCCAATTTAAGTGTTAAGAGATACGAGACCCGATATCCCTTATTTTAGAATAGAGTCGCCACCCGGTTTAGCTCTATCGAGAATTTGGGTACGATATTCCCACCGAGTGGTTAGACCATACCTTAATACAGAGATTCCGAGTTCAGATGATGTTGCCTATTTTTCATTTATTAAATCAACCCGTTTACATTTTAATAAGCGTGACCTTAGTTCTTATACGATTTAAATCCTCCTAATTAGAATTTTCGGTTATAATATCCATATATCACGTAGTACAACATGTAGAAAAATAGTAAACAAAGCAAATAAATAATTATTACAAGGCTTTACAAATACCTATACATTTTTCTAATGCGAGAAAAATAAAAGCGAATAAATAAAGCAAATAAAGAAAGACCGAGATTGGGTCTCAATCGGGCTTACCAACCCCGAAGCAACTCCAAGGAATAGCGAATCACACATAAATAAATGACAAATAATGCATAAATAAAAAAAGGGCAGAAAATAAAGCAAACAAGGGAGAAAAACATTTTTTTTGGATTTTTCGGGACTAAGAACACAATTTTGGGCATGTATTAATTATCTAAATAACCTAAAAATTAATTAAATAAACTAAACAATCTAAAATTACTTAAGAAAAATTACAGAATATTTTTGGGATTTTATATTATGATAAAAAATTTATTAAGAATTTATTTGGTGAAAAACCCATTTTTAAGCCATTTAAATGAAGATTTAACCAATTAAATAAATAATAAATAAATTAAAATAGATTAAAAAAAAATTCTAGATTATATGCGATTTTTTTGGAAATTTTTCGGGTGTTAAACAGGGTTTAAAATGCATTAAAATGATAAAGCAAGGCCAAAAATATAAAATAAAACATACAAGGATCATTTGAGCATTTTTTGCCAGTAGGCCAACTCAGTGAGGTGGTAGGCCGCTTGAACGACACGGTTGGCCGACTCAGTGAGTCGGCCTAGGTGTCGCTCAATTGGCCTATTGCCCACTGAAGTGGTCAACAAAAAAAAATGCCTAAATAGGCAAAAATCAGCATTTTGGGGCCCGAAAACTTAAGATTATTGACATTTTAAATCGTTTCCCACATTATTTTAGAAGATTTGGACTTAAAACATCGGAATAACTTTGATTTTTTGACTCAGGGGAGAAACCCAAAAATACCGGCGAAAAGGTGGTTGGCCACTTGAGCAACAAGTAGGCCGACGGAGAGACTCGGTAGGCTGACTCACTGAGTCGGTCTGTCGCGTCACTCAGGCGGCCTGCCGGTCATCAGAGGATTCAGCTAGAATCTTGCCGAAAAATCACAAAAATGCCAGAAAACAAAGGCCAAATGCCCAAAAAACCAAGCGAAGCACAATAAAAAGCAAGAAATAACTTAAATAAATAGATTGGAACTCAGAAATTACCTTTAGGCCATGAATCTATCCTCGAAACCCAAATCAAGCTTTGGCAAGCTCTTTTTGTGACAAACACCGATGAATAGTGACAAATTTAGTGATAGAAAAACCAAGAGATTTATTGATTTTGTGAGAAAAAGTCCCTAAATTCTATTTAAATTGATTTTAACTTAAGATTTCTACTTGATTTTAGTGTTTCAAACTTAAAGATCAAGCCTAATAAGGTTTAGAAACCCAAAATAATGTGTATTAATTCGGATTTCACCACATTATTAAGCTTTCTCTCTCTAGAAACTGAGAACCCTAAAAATGATGATTTAAACGTTTAAAATGGCAAAAGTCCAAAATCTGATGATTTTGGGGGTTTATATAGACTTGAATCAGTGAAAATAATGCATTTGGTCCCTTAAAATCATGAATTTTGTGGAAAAAATGGGTAAAAATTCAAAATTTTTTGATAGAAAAAAGATAAGAAATGCGCAAGTACAGTCCCTAGAGCAAGGCCGCGAAGGCTGCTTCACATGAAGCGGCCAGATCTGGGCCGCTTCATGTGAAGCAACCAACATTATCTTGGAGTGGCCATATTGGTCACTCCAAGATAACGTGGCCCCCACATGGCTGCTGCCAAGTCAGCTGCCAAACCTTGGCCGCTGCCGATGGCACTGGCCACTGGAGCTCCGGCCGACGGCGGCGACGGCAGTCTCTGGCGAGGCAAGGTGAGACAAAGATAGGTAAATAAAAAAAGATCGCTAACTTAAAAAAACATAACTTTCACCACGGTTATCCGAGTCAACCGGTTCTTGACATTTTGGAAACCTCGAAGAGTCTAAAATCTAGGGAAAAAAATGGGGGTCGTTGAAAATGTTTGGATTTTTCAAAAAACTGTGAAACAAATCACTGCACTCAAGAGAAAGATAAGTGCTCATTTTAAATGTAATTTAAATTATTTTTAATGACTTTAAGCACGGTCAAAGGCCACAAATCATCAAAAAGGTACTTGCTAAACGTTATTCGACTCTCAAAGAATAGAACAACTAGTCCATAAAAGGTTAGAGCAAAAGTCATCATCTTTCTAAGGCGACACCGAAAAGCCTGTGCGCGGTCAAAGATTATTGCTTGACTAAGTCAAGTGTGATCTCATAAAAGAGCAAGGGATATAAGGTCATACCTGAGGGGTGAATTCTTGAACCGCTTGTCTACAGATGGTCTGGGGATGCATCATCAACGGACCTATCAAGAATGAAACTTAACTAAGAGATTGGGATTCAGTATTGCCTTCGACTTGTATGGATTTAAGACTTTTAGGGTTGCCTTAACACATGTCGAGAACTTCAATGAAAGGTGCCAAGAATGCCTAACGAGACCATCGGACTATAGAGATTCACCGATAATGTCTAACAAGATAATCGGACTAGGAAGATGGGCTTGGATTGAAACTCATGCCGAGAATGTCTAATGAGATCCTTGGACTGGGGGCGCATACCAAGAATGTTACTGAAAGATGCCAAGTATGTCTAAAGAGATCCTTGGAATGAAACGTATGACAAAAATGTCATTGAAAGGTGTCAAAAATGACTAACGAAACCATCGGGCTAGAAGATTTTGTAAATTGAGATAAGATTTTCGGGAGTCCGGAGAAGTTCCTGAGATGTCCATCGAGCCTGGCCGATATGCCTCTTAAACGAAGCTTAGAATATATATTAGGATGCCCTTGATAGAAACTTTTGAGTTCTGATTCTAGCATCCATTGAGTTGGTTGTCCATCTGGATTGCCACATGGTGTACCTGTCAAGGAAATTTTGAAGCATTAGTAAATGATATGAATTGCGTTTTTATTTCTTAATTGATTTTGTGGAAACAAAATTTTTTTTTTGCCCCTTCAATTAAGTAATAAAAATGGAAGTATGAAATATGAATTGAGTTTGAGATTTCCGGGGGTCCGGAGAAGCTGAAGCGTCGATCAGGCCCAACTGACATGCCCCTTGGATGCTCTATCCTTGAATGCAAATTTGAGAGCCATGCTGAGATGCCCCTCGATATGGGTGCTTGTTCAGAGGTCGAGCGTATAGCTAGAGAATATTTTATGTGCTTTGTTTCTTGTAGAATTCAGCATAGAAAAACAGATAGGATGTTTATGAATATTGTGAATTGGGCTGAGCATCTTCTAGATGATCTGCTCGATTGACTTGCTAGGAAAGAGAATATATGGAATTGCATTTTGGCATGGACAAGGCGAGAATGCCCCTGGCGGAGGACTAGAGTTACGATGTTGCACACACAAGACTCGTGTGTTTGGATACCACAACTGAGAAAGGGCCTATGAATTCTGTGTCGCCAATAAAACAAGTGACAGAGAGCTCCTCATGAGCTTTTGATAGTAACGAGTCAGCTCCAAAATGATTGTTGGATCAAGCATGTCGAAGATAAGGGGGTGCACGAAGTGAACTTAAATATTCTGCATATCGAACGGTTGAACGCTGTCACTACCAATGAATTCTATTAAGGATAGTTTCAGGAGAATGTGGACTCAAAATACTTGGTCGTGGTTGTGAACGGGTGAGCTTTTACATGTGACGGGCGTACGCGGGGGCTCCCAGGTTTTTATGCTGGGAGTCTCTACGGTTCGAGCGCGAGGCTAGTTTACGTTTTGGAGTGCTTGGCAATGGGGATTGTGAGGCCCTTCTAGTGATCGGTCATTAGAGAATTGTTTTGATGAAAACCTTATAGATTAAAGCAGGGTCAAAAGTCCTATTTTATAAAGTATAAGAGTCGCCACCCGGATCAGCTCTTCTAGGAAAAAATGGTATAGCCAATCCAGGTTGGATTCCTATACCTATAGAATAGAGATTCTGAGTCAGATAAAATAGTTATTTGTATATTTGATTCGAGATATATATGTTTAATTATTTTATTAAAAAATATTTTCCCTATGTCGTTTTGTTTATAAAAACTTAGGAATAAAGTAAAGTAAAGGCATAGAGTTTATACCTGAACGATGGAGTTCCTTACCTCAAATGCTCCTGATAATATAATAAATATGAATAAAATAAAATCGAATGCAATAAAAGTGGGATAGAATCCGATTACCCTCAGTTACCTTTCGAGTGTCTTGAAGGTCGGTACGTGCTAGAACCGAATGATTGGAAGATTAGGGTTGAGAACCTTGGGATCTGCGGAGACGGTTTGTAACTAAAGCCCATCGAGAGTAGTGGACTATAACTAGGTATAGTTGGTGTTTGAAGGACAATATGAGGAGGTTTATAGCTAAAACATGTGAACTATACTGAACTGTAGTATCGGGATAGTGTTTAGGAAATAGGGCTAGGCCAGTTTATAACTAAAACTTGCCAAGGGAAGGGTTCTATGCCTGAGTATATTTTTGGATAAAGGAAAGGATTTTTGGTATAGGCTCGATACTACGAGGAGGCGATTGCTTGAATTCATATGGCTTTTGAATTCAGAAGATTTCTTGCTGTTGAAATGCCGAGGTTTGGCTTCTTTTTTATAGGGATTATAGAACCGTCGATCGACGCAAGTTGGGCGGTAACTTGTGTCGATCGACACTTCTTGGACGGTGACCGTCGATCGAAGCAAGTTGGGCGGCAACTTGTGTCGATCGACACTTCTTGGGCGGTTGGAGCTCCGATGAATAATCACTAGACTTGACACGTGTCCAACAACCGTCAATTGACACATATGATGACCATCGATCGACACTTCTTGAACGGTTATAGCTTCGCTGAGTTATTGCTAGACTTGACATGTGTCAGCGTCGATCGACACTTGTAACAACCGTTGATCAATGCATGTCACAACCGTCGATCGACTGAAATAACAAAAATGAATATGTTATATATTCCTTTCTGAAATATGGCCGTGTGATTTCTTTGAAAATTGTTGACGTCCAAGAAATGGAAAGCTTGTTTCCTATTTATAGCTTTTGGCAAAGTGTCGACCGGTACTTTTGTGTAAAGCATGTGGCTTAATGAGTACTTGACACATAAGTGCACACACATCCTTCTAATTCATTAGTCAGGTCTTGCATTCTGCATGTGTTACACGCCCATGCATAGTCATCCTGTACATTTTCTTTGCATGACACGAGGTTCACCTCATATCTCATGCATTTTACTTTTGCACTATCACGTCCATGCATGGATTTATTCTCATCTTATCTAGTTCAATTATTTCATGCATTACATACTTGCATTTGCATTATATGTATATGTACGCACGTTATTTCTATTATTTTACTCATCTAAATAATGAATTTGTTTTTATTTGCTCCCATGCACATCTCAATATAATCCAAATTTTTAGTTGAATAGTAGGCATTACATGAGAATGACTGGACCTTGAGGCATTTATTGATGGAAATGGGATGGACGAGATATTTGAAGTTGTGGGGAATTTAGGGCTTTTGGAGGCATTCGGCTTGTAGCACTTTCAACATTCGGACACCTATGTGAATAGGTATTAATCATCATCAGGCCGGGCGGACCGTGACCGTAAGGAAAAATTTACATACGCGAAGTGAGCGCGGTGAACAAAACTGGTGCTTTCGTGTGTGGTAAGTCACAGGGACACAAGGGTTTAAAAGAGTGAACATTACTTATCGATAATTTTGAAAACAAAAATTTTTGCCCCTGCGTTCAAGAATGTTGATGTACATCTTTTCAACTTAAAATCCTGCTGGGGATGAAAATGAAAATAAATTATTGTTTTGAAAAGAAAGATCCACTGGGGAAAATAAAAATTAAGAGCATTTCAAAAGGTTTTGTGCCTCTAGTGACTTGTGTTCCTTTTTTTTAAAAGTTGGGCCCGCCCATTTTAAAACGGTTTTAAGATGATGCAATAAATAAGTAGAGAATTATACCTGCTCCCGGTGTCAGTCGTATACATTGATCATCTTTCTAATTCTTTGAGGTGGGACTGTCACCATTGTTGAGTAGTTTGTCTCATCGGGTAGTTGGGTACTGCCAGCCACCATTGACCAGTTTGTCTCACCATCGAGTTGGACACCGTATGTCGCCATTGAGTAGTGTATCTCACCATCGAGTTAGGCACTTCCTGCCGCCATTGAGTAGTTTGTCTCACCATCGAGTTGGGCACTGCCTACCGCCATTGAGCAGTTTGTCTCACTAGGGAGTTGGGCACTACCTGCCACCATTGAGCAGTTTGTCTCACTAGGGAGTTCGGTATTGTCTGCCATTGTTGACCAGTTTTCTCATCAGGGAGTGTGGCACTATCAGCCACTGTTGAGCAGTTTGTCTCACCATCGAGTTAGGCACTATCTTGCCACCATTGAGCAGTTTGTCCCACTAGGTAGTTGGGCACCGTCTGCCACCATTAAGCAGTTTGTCTCACCATCGAGTTGGGCATTGTCTTGCCCTCATTGAGTAGTTTGTCTCTCTAGGGAGTTGGGCACTGTCTGCCACCATTGAGCTGCTATTGTGATTTCTTGCAAAATACAACCTAACATGGCACTACATGTCGCAAACATAGTATGATACTATGAAATATAATATGGCATTACATGACACTGCATATATTTAGAATAACTCGACATGACACTGCATGTCATCAACTTAGACATGACACTGTATGTCGTTAGCATAACCTGACATCACACTGCATGTCATCAATATATCTCGACATGACACTGCATGTCGTCAATATAACTTGACATGACACTGTATGTTGTCAATATAACTTGACATGACACTGCATGCCGTCAATATGACTTAACATGACACTGCATGTTCTCAATTTAAGGTCCGACTATAATGTGTTGTGGTAAAATTCTTGCATGATCTAAAGTCTTATTGTGATGTACCATGGTGAAGATATCACTAGATCAAAAGTTAGGCAATGATGTTCCTATGTAAAGATCTTGCTAGATCTAGGGATTGGCTGTGACGTACCTAGGTGAAGATCTCACTGGATCTAAGGTTAGGCTATGATATGATAAGGGTGAAGATTTTACTAGATCTAAGGTTTGGCCATGATATGCCTTACTAGATTTAAGTTTTGGGTATTATGAGTCGGGGTAAAGATCTCGCTGGAACTAAGGCCTAATTTGTGAATTGCCAGGGGAATAGATCTCATGCATTATGAAGATTTTATTCGATCTAGGTTCGGATATGGTGTGTAGAAGTGAAGATCTCGCTGGATTTGAGGTCAGGCTATTGTGTGCCTAGGTAAAGATCTTGCTAGATCTAAGGTTAGGCTATTTCGTGCCTTACGAAGATCAAGGGATCTAAGTTTGGCTATGATGTGCCGAGTGAAGATCTCACTAGATCTAAGTACTGGCTATGACGTGCCTAGTTGAAGATCTCGCTGGGTCCAAGGTTAGGCTATGATGTGCCTAGGTGAAGATCTCACTGGATCTAAGGTTAGGTTATGGTGTGCCTAGGTAAAGGTCTAGCTAGATCTAAGGTTATGCTATTATGTGCCTAGGTGAAGGCCTCGCTGGATCTGAGGTTTTTGTGTGGAGAGAATCTCAATGGATTTGAGGTCTGGCTATTGTGTGCCTCTGTGAATATCTCACCGGATCTGAGGTCAGGCTATTGTATGCCTCGGTGAAGCTCTTGGTAGATCTAAGGTTTGGCTATTGTATGCCTCGGTGAAGATCTTGTTGGATCTAAGGTTACGCTATTATGTGCGTAGATGAAGTTCTTGCTTGATCTGAGTTTGGCTATGATGTGCCTATGTGAAGATCTCTTTGGATCTAAGGTTTAGCTATGATGTGCCGAGTGAAGATCTCACTAGATCTGAGTTTGGCTATGATATGTCGAGTGAAGATCTCACTATATCTAAGTTTAGCTATAATGTGCCGAGGATCTTACTAGATCTATGGTTTGGCTATGATGTGCCGAGTGAAGATCTCACTATATCTGAGTTTGGCTACGATGTGCCGAGTAAAGATCCCACCAGATCTGAGTTGGGCTATGATGTGTCGAGGATGTCACTAGATATAAGGTTTGGCTATAATGCGAAGATCTCGCTAGATCTAGGGACTGGCTATGATGCACCTTGGTGAAGATCTCGTTGGATCTAAGGTTTGGCTAATATGTGCCTAGGTGAAGATCTCGTTGGATCTAAGGTTTGGCTATTATGTGCCTAGGTGAAGTTCTCGATGGATATAAGGTTTGGCTGTGATGTGCCTAGGTGAAGATCTCGCTAGATCTAAGGTTTGGCTATTATGTGAAGATCTTGCTGGATTTAGGGACTGGCTATGATGTGCCTTGGAGAAAATCTCACTGCATCTAAGGTTTGGCCAATATGTGCCTAGATGAAGATCTCGTTGGATATAAGGTTTGGCTATTATGTGCCTAGGTGAAGATCTCGATGGATTTAAGGTCTGGCTATGATGTGCCTAGGTAAAGATCTCGCTGGATCTAAGGTTTGGCTATTATGTGCCTAGGTAAAGATCTCAATGGATCTAAGGTTTGGCTATGATGTGTCGAGGTGAAGATCTCGCTGGATCTAATGTTAGGCTATGGTGTGCCTAGGTGAAGATCTCTTTGGACCTAAGACTTGGTGTCGTATAGTTTAATTTTGGGTTGGGGTAGAACTTATTTGGAAAAGGTTTATATGTTCTGGTATCATGATGAATGTGATGTAACATGTTTATCGTCATTGCTATATGATGAGTTATGCAAGTGCATGATGCATTGGCATATGCCCCTTGTCAAATTAGAGGGAATGCATGCTTGTTTGAGCCTTTCTTTGTTTAGGAAGGATTGGTTTATGGCTGGTCGAGTCTGCATTATGCCACTTAGTATCAACAGTGTCTAGATATTTGATGCAGATTGAGCGATTTGTTTGCTTGATCCTAACTTTTGCATAGACCACCCTTTTAGGTTTTCGATCTATTGGATCGCCTTAATTTTTTCCTGGACCGACCTTTCAAGTTTTTAATCCAGCAGGCTTCTTCTTTCTTTTGTCATCATTTTTTTTTGTCTTTCTTTTCTTTTGGATGAGAGACTTGGTGTTGACTGCCGCCTTTCTCACCTTGCCCTAGTTTATAAGAGAAGATGCAATAATCTGGATCTATTTGTCTAATCGCAAGCTTGGTTTCTATATTTCCTCTTTGTTGTCTTAGTTGTGCATTGGACATCACTATGATGATTCATGCATATGATGGTTTGAATGATATGATTGTTTAGCCATTTTACAAATGAATTTGCACATGCATTTGAGTATTTATGAAATTGTCTAACATATAAACATTTCATTTAATGAAATTTAAAGTAGAAACAATCAAGGAACGATAGTTATCTCAAATGATTCGCTCTTGCTACCAGCTAGCCGTGATAGGTTTTCTAGCTGATATCTCTCGCCTTACATTCTTAACTTTTGCCTAAGTCATCATTTTGGTTTTCGACGTAGCAGACCATCTTGAGTTTTCTTTTGTTATGATGGCTTTTTGGGTTTTCCATCTGATAGGCCTTTTCTTCTTCTTTTTCTTTTAACACTCGAAGTGATTCATGTCGACTAAGGCTTTCTCTGACATGGATAGGTTCTGGTTCCTCTTGATAATGTATTTCTCCTAGATGAGTGAAGGATTCGGTCATCTAAAGTCTTTTGAATTGAGGCTTGCTCTTGCCTTTGTATCCTAGTTCGGTTGGGTTATGAGATCCTACTGCAAACTTTTTCGGTGGTCTAGTATAGACTAGAATAGCGTTGCTTTTAGGGTAGAGCTAGACATCTTCAGGATTTCTATGGAGATAACCTTGAAGGATCATATAGTAAGGTAGTGTAAGTGTGGGTATTGAAGGTTTATGGCTAACACCGATTGAGGAAGGGTGTCTATACCCAAGTATAGTTTTAGGCTTAGAGAAGGGATTTTTAATGTGGATTCTGGGAACCTATGGATTTGGGGATAACTTTGGCTATTCCTCGAGAGAGGAGTTCAAGAGGTCCTAGTTTTTGAGTGCTTAAACCAGCTTCGGGTGTGGGATGTTGGCTCATATATTTTTGTACCCAATTGCACCATTGTACATGTTCATCTTTTTTTTTTGTCCTCCATTGATTGCAGTTGTGAGGAATTCTTCCATTTGTTTTGGGCTAGTGCGAATCGCAGCGATAGTGAATTCCTCATATGCCTTGAGGGTGACAGTTTTCCCATTGTAAGGTATTTTTTCATTTTCTGGTGTAAAGTGGAGGGTACTCCTTCATGTGCATGGAATTAGGGACATCCAGCAGCAAGGAGAATGTCATCGGAGTGTCATGGGTGTGAACACAATGTGTAGGAATGTAGATTTTGATGGAAATTTATTCCTACTATCGCGCGTATCTATCCTGGGGAAGTTAATGGTAGTGCATTAACTTCCATCAAATACCACGACCTATCTATGGTTCTTAGCCCTTAGTAAGAGAGCTCATTTTGGCATGAGTTGATTGCAATTGTTCGATTATAGGTGCCCATATTACTTTTACCCGAGCCAGCATATCCAACAATGGTGGAGTTACGGAAGCCGGGTTTAGTCCAATATGGGGACGGTAGATTCTCCCACGTGGTTTACAAGTAGGTATAGTGCTACAAGGGTCTTGGATTCACAAGGCATCGTTTGTACACCACAAATAAAGTCTCTTTCCAAGGGAATGTCTATTAAGGATATCAGTTACTGCCCCACCTCTACTGATGAAGTTTCTGGATTTAGATCAATCTTGCCCCTTCTATTTGACCTCTAGATACGGGTGGATTTCATCACATGTGATTGATTTCACTGAGCTTTTGTAATGCTTAAGGAATGATTATTTCGTTGGCCAAGGACTCAGATCCTCCCCTTTTTGTTTCAGAGGAATTGAAATTCATGGTGGATGCTTTTTACATTGAAATGCCAGAAAGGCATTGGCTTTGTATTGTCTTACTAGCTTTTATAGCTCCATTGTGATATGTCGTTCATGGAGTAACACTTCCAGAGTTAGTTGAGCATGAATCTCTTGCTTGGAGGAACCCTTTTAGGATGAAGCCTTATAATTATTCGTGTATATGGACCAGGCAAATATCGTCAAGGGCATTTTTTTCGTTCTCTCTTTTTCTACAGAAGTAGTGTCACTTTAGATAGCTATCATTCAAGACTTCAAATTTTTTCCAAGTTAATTCTATGTTATGAAACATTGTGTATGTTAAGCATATTTGATGAATCCTTAAATGTATGTGCATATTCATGTGCAAAATATAGTATAAACAAACAAAATAAGTTTATCCATTGAAAGCCAACTATGACATGATTGTTTAAAATATCAAAAATGCATTTGAGTGATAAGTTAAAATGTGGGACTTAGAGTCCAAACATTAGCTTGTCAATCGCTTCACGTTCCTCTTGTAGTTCTTTCTGGACGTTGCAACCCTCGGGTATGCTCACTTTTTGACCCTGGAGCCACAAAATATCTTCCATCTCTTGACCATTATTCTTGATCGGACTAGCTTGGGAAACTTGAGTAGAGGTTCGAATTTCTTTCCCCTTAGTTAAAGATCTTCCTCTCATAGAGAGTCTTATTGTAAGCGGAGCTTGTCCTAGATGGGATGAAGAGTTGAGTCTACAAGGCTCTTCCATCTTTACTTTGCCTATCAATTGTTTGATATCATGTAATAGGCGGTTACACTCATTAGTTCGGTGCCCCTTAACGACGCGATAGGTGCAGAAATTTTCCTTATGCATTTCATTTGGCTTCTTGTAAGGTTTCAAGCTTTGAGTAGACTAGTGACTCTACATTTGTAAAATAATATTGCCAGCGATTCGTCCCACAGGGATATGTCACATATGACTGGTTGATTTGGAATAGCTTCAACAGTTTTTGGAACATCACCCCCAATGGGTAGATCATTTTTGTTTCAGCTTTGATTGGATAGAGGTATATTGTAGATGGTTGATCGCCCAATATTTTGACTCTTCGTCTGGTTGGCATGGTGAGATTGGATGCATTCTCTTATTGGAGTATGGACCTTCGGTATTGCAGAAAGTCTTTTTGCTACCGCATCATTGACCATTTCTGAGAATGCATCTGATTTTAAAAAGTCTGACACGACTTTGGATATTGTTGCTGCAATGATCTCGTCTTGGTTATGACTATCGATCCTATTTATGTAGAATCTTGTGATCAACTGGATTGTTCTTTGCACTGAAGTTGACCAAAGGTGATTCCTTGGGAACCACGAAACATAACGCTACACTGGCCAGAACAAAGTTTTTAACCTAACCGTCTTCAAACATTGTGGAGCTGTCTTTCATCATAATGTTTAGAATGATGCATGTCAAACATTAGGCACATATGATGTGGGATGGTTTAACTGATGAGATGAACCAGGGGAAGTATTTATATTTTGAGGTGAAGCGATTGGTAAGATATGATGAATGAATTAACAAGAATTAACTTTTGATGAATGAATGTAATACATGCACTCATTTTCATATGATGAATAAAAGAGAAGTAAGATATTCGATGGTGGTCTCTCTCTCTCTCTCTCTCTCTCTCTCTCTCTCTCTCTTTGTTTTTTTATCAAGCCCAATTGAGGTAAACATAAGATTATGGTTAACATCTTAGAGATGCTAACGTCATATGTATTTTGGGTGCCTATAGGATCGGGGTTAGCATCCTAATAAGCATAACATAATATTACATGAAGTTGTATGTTATATAAGTATAATATAGGATGACATGATGATGCATGCCGTATAAGTACAACATAATATAACATGACATAGCATGTCATATAAGTACAACATAGGGTGCCAGGACGCTGCATGTCGTAAGCATAATATGATATAACATGATGCTGCATGTCATGAGCATAATATCATATAACATGACAGTACATGTCATATAAGTACAACATAGGTTTGCATGACGCTGCATGTCATAAGCATAACATGATATAACATGACGCTGCATGTCGTTTAAGTACAACACAAGATGACATGGCACTGCATGTCGTAAGGAAAATACAAGATGACATGACGCTGCATGTCGCAAGAAAAACACAAGATGACATGACGCTACATGTCGCAAGGAAGTTGACATGATGCTACATGTTCATAAGACGACATGATGCTACATGTCATAAGCAGAGCATCAAAAATTAGAACACGATATGACACTGCATATCAAAATAAAAATATAGTGTGACATGACACTACATGTCAAAGCATAGAAAATCAAAATATGAAATGGCACCGCAAGTCGAAAGCATAATAAAAGATGACATGACACTGCATGTCTCAAGCATAATATGGCATGACATGACACTGCCAGTCAAAGTATGGCATTATAAATAAAAATATGACATGACACTGCATGTCAAAATCATAACACAACCTAACATTACGCTGCATGTTACAACATGACATGACATGACACTACATGTCAAAGCATGGCATTGTATGTTGTTTATGACATCAAATGTTATAAGAACGAAACTACATGACACTGCATGTTATAAGAATGAGATTACATCTCAATGCATGTTATAAGAATGAGATCACATGTCACTGCATGTTATAGGAATTGAATTACATGGCATGACACGTTATAAGCATGGAAATACATGGTGCTACATGTAATAGGCATAGGAATACATGGTGCTACATGTTATAGGTATAGGAATACATGGTGCTGCATGTTGTAAGAATGAGATTACATGGCACTACATGTTGTAAGAATGCGGTTACATGGCACTACATGCTGTGAGCATGAGACTACATGGCACTGCATGTTGTAAGAATGAGATTACATGGCGCTGCTTATTTTTAAGCATGAAAACACATGGAGCTGCATGGAAATACATGGGATAAACATAATATCACATGACATATCATGTTGTACATTTGAAACTTGTCGTAGAGCATGGTATAGAATATGTGTCATTCATATGGACTATGGTATAAAATAGCATCGTATGGCATATCATCTTACGCTCATGTATCTCTCATGGTCTTTGTATGGTACAACATCACACATGTTATATGCGTGAAACACATGGTATGACATGGTATATTGACAGAATAAGTCGTTTGCATGGCATGCACATGATATGAATATAACATTGCATGTAATATCATTTTATACATATGAAATCCATCGCAAAACATGGTCTACTCATATAATTTGCATGGTCCTTGTATGTTTTAAACATTGTGCCACACGATTTGTCATTTTACCCATATAAAACACATAACATAGCGTTAGGGATAAGCAAGGCTTGCTATCTTAGGCATGGTATTCGTTGTATGAACATATGATGTCATATATAGGATATAATCATGGTATGCACATGGATAGATATGTTATAATAATGACGTGGTCATGGAATAGTCACGAAACACGTGGCGTGTATTGTTAAAATGTTATTGCTGCAGAAGACTTGGTCAATAATTCGCACATGAGATGCATAAAAAGATCCACAAGAAGAATTGTTGACGCATGCATAGAGTATACTCAGGGAGGATCTTTTGTATTCTAGGAGTGACTCGTAAAGGATTTTATCGCCTAGTACCAAGGGTATGTGTGAAGTTCCTAATGCTTGCCCCTTGCGGGGTGATTAGTTTGTCACTCAAGGAGTGATTGCTAAAAGATTTTATCACTTAGTACCTGGGGTACTTGCGATGTTTCTAAGGTTTTGTCCCCTTATGGCTTTTACGGAGCGTAGGGCAATTTGGTCACTCAGGGAGTGGAACTAGAGGGTTTTATTGCTTGATACTGGGGGTATGTGCAAAGTTCCTAATGCTTGCCCCTTGCAGGCCGATTAGTTTGTCACTCAAGGAGTGGTTGCTAAAAGATTTATTGCTTGGTACCTGGGGTACGTGTGATGTTTCTAAGGTTTTGTCCCCTCGTGGCTTTTACAAAGCGCGGGGCGATTCGGTCACTATCACTAGAGGATTTTATTGCTTAATACCAGGGGTATGTGTGAAGTTCCTAATGCTAGCCCCTTGCAGGGCGATTAGTTTATCACTCAGGGAGTGATTCCTAAAAGATTTTATCGCTTTGTACTAGAGGTATATGCAACATTCCTATTATTTGCCCCTTATGGCTTTTATGGAGTGCAGGGCGATTTTGGTTGTTCACTTAGGGAGTGATTACCTAAGGATATAGTACTAGGGGTACGCGAGACATTTCTAATTCACGTTATGCTCAAGGAGTGGTTTGAGGATTTCATCGCTTAGTATCAGGGATACGCGCGATGTTTCTTATTTCCGTTATGCACAAGGAGTGGTTTTCTAATAGTTATATCGCTTATTACCAAGGGTATGCGCGATGTTGCACTCTAGGAGTGGTTCCTCTAAGGTCGTATCGCATGATACCAGGGGTATGCGCAATGGTGCACTTAGGAGTGGCTTTTCTAAGGTCGTATCCCTTAATACTGAGGGTATGTGTGATGGTGCGCTCTAGGAGCGACTTTTCTAAGTTCATATTGCTTAATACCAGGGGTATGCGTGATGGTGCACTCTAGGAGCGGCTTTTCTAAGGTTATATCGCTTAATACCAGGGGTATGCACAATGGTACGCTCTAGGCGCGGCTTTTCTAAGGTCGCATCACTTACTACTAGGGATGCGTGATGGTACACTCTAGGAGCAGCTTTTCTAAGGTTGTATTGCTTAATACTAGGTGTATGCGCAATGGGGCACTCTAAGAGCTGCTTTTCTAAGGTCATATCGCTTAATACCAGGGGTCTACGCAATGGTGCACTCTAGGAGCATCTTTTCTAAGGTTGTATTGCTTAATACCAGGGGTATGTGCAATGGTGCACTCTATGAGCGGCTTGTCTAAGCTTGTATCGCTTAATACCAGGGTTATGTGCGATGGTTCATTCTAAGAGCAGATTTTCTAAGGTTATATCATTTAATACTAGGGGTATGTGCGATGGTGGACTCTATGAGCAGCTTTTCAAAGCTTGTATTGCTTAATACCAGGGTTATGCATGAAGGTGGGCTCTAGGAGCAGCTTTTCTAAGGTGGTATCGCTTAATACAAGTGGCATGCATGATGGTACGCTCTAGGAGCAGCTTTTCTAAGGTCATATTGCTTAATACCAGGGTTATGCGCGATGGTGCGCTCTAGGAGTGGCTTTGCTAAAGTTTTATCGCTTAATACCAGGGGTATGTGCGATGTTGCACTCTAGGAGTGACTTTTCTAAGGTCCAATTGCTTAATACCCGGGTATGAGCGATGGTGTGCTCCAGGAGCTTCTTTGCTCAAGTTGTATCGCTTAATACCAGGGGTGTACGCGATGGTGCACTCTAGGAGCAGCTTTTCTAAGGTCATATCACTTAATACCGAGGGTATGCACGATGGTGAGCTATAGGAGCGGCTTTGCTAAAGTTGTATCTCTTAATGCTAGGGGTATGTACAATGGTGCGCTCTAGAAGCGGCTTTGCTAAGGTCGTTTCTCTTAATACCAGGGGTATGCGCGATGGTGCACTCTAGGAGCGGCTTTTCTAAGGTCATATCGCTTAATACCAAGGGTATGCGTGATGGTGCGCTCTAGGAGCGGCTTGGCTAAAGTAATATCGCTTAATACCAGGGGTATGTGAGATGGTGCACTCTAGGAGCAGCTTTTCTAAGGTCGTATCATTTAATATCAGGAGTATGCGCGATGGTGCCCTCTAGGAGCGGCTTTGCTAAGGTCATATCGCTTAAAACCAGGGGTATGTGCGTTGGTGCGCTCTAGGAGCAGCTTTTCTATGGTCGTTTCACTTAATACTAGGGTTATGTGCAATGGTTCATTTGTATGATATGGCTATTTCAAGTCATGGCTGCATGCAAATTGTGGTTAGCAGTGCATGGGATGTTTGAACAAGTAAGTTGTTAGAACATGTACTTTTTATCTCTCCCTTCTAACCTTATTACTCCATCGTGGCGAGTATCTTTCCTAGGTGAGGGTTCTTTCCTCCGGGGGTAGGTGAGGACGTACTCTCTTTTTGTGATTTTGAGCAATTCGTTGGGTATTTCTAAGGGAAGTTTCTAGGGCTGCATTGCTATGTGCTGGGGATGGTAACCGTGCATTATGTACTTAAGCCCAAGAACCCCAATCAAGTTCAGGAGCCCATTTTCCACGTTTAATATACTCAAACCTAGTGGACTCAGTCAAGCCGACTAGATTGTATTATACTATGCACGAGTGGTGCGCCTCAACTTCGTGCCCCTATACAAACTCGAGTCAAGTTCTAGAGACACGTCATTGAGAACACCGGTGTTCTGGGTGGGGATATATGTAAATGCTATGCAGTAGATCCTAATAAAGTTTGTAGATAAACTTTTTAACATAAATCCTTGAATCAAATATACTTTCATTATTTTATCTAAAATTGGTTTAAAATTTTATAAAAACCAATTCTGGTAAGACCACTCCCCAGCAGAGTCGCCACTGTGAGCGGGCGAGCTGTTACATGCGAAGGGCGAGCGCGGGCTCTTGGGTTTTTATGCAGGGAGTCGCTGCGGTTCGAGCGCAGGGCTCGTTTACATTTTGGATGGCAACGGGGACCGCTGAAAGCCCTATTTTATAAAGGATAAGAGTCGCCACTCGGATCAGCTCTTCTGGGAAATAATGGTATAGCCAATCCGGGTTGGATTCCTATACCTATATAATAGAGATTCTGAGTCGGATAAAATAGTTACTTGTATATTTGATTCGAGATATATATGTTTAATTAGTTTATTAAAAATTATTTTTCCTATGTCGTTTTGTTTATAAAAACTTAGGACTAAAGTAAAGTAAAGGGATAGAGTTTATACCTGAGTGATGGATTCCCCTGCCTCAGATGCTCCCGATAATTTAAAAAATATGAATAAAATAAAAATGAATGCAAAAAAAGTGGGATAGAATCCGACTACCCTCAGTTACCTTTTGAGTGTCCTGAAGGCCGGTACGTGCTAGAACCGAATGATTGGAAGATTAAGGTTGAGAACCTTGGGTTCTGCGGAGACGATTTGTAACTAAAGCCCGTCCAGAGTAATGGACTATAACTAGGTATAGTTGGTGTTTGAAGGACAATATGAGGAACGTTTATAGCTAAAACATGTCGACAATATTGAACTATAGTATCGGGATAGTGTTTAGGAAATAGGGCTAGACCAGTTTATAACTAAAACATGCCAAGGGAATGGTTCTACACCTGAGTATAGTTTTCGGACAAAGGAAAGGATTTTTGGTATAGGCTCGATACTACGAGGAGGGGATTGCTTGAATTCGTATGGCTTTTGAATTCAGAAGATTTGTTGCTGTTGAAATGCCGAGGTTCGGCTTCTTTTTTATAAGGATTATAGAACCGTTGATCGACGCAAGTTGGGCGGCAACTTGTGTCGATCGACACTTCTTGAACGGTGACCGTCGATCGACGCAAGTTGGCGTCAACTTCTATCGATCGACACTTCTTGGGCGGTTGTAGCTCCGATGAGTTATCACTAGACTTGACACGTGTCCAACAATCGATGATCGACACATATAATGACCGTCGATCGACACTTCTTGGGCGGTTATAGCTTCGCTGAGTCATTGCTAGACTTGACATGTGTCAGCGTCGATTGACACTTATGACAACCATCGATCGACTCATGTCACAACCGTCGATCGTCTGAAATAACAAAAATGAATATGTTATATATTCATTTCTGAAATGTGGCCGTGTGATTTCTTTGAAAATTGTTGATGTCCCAGAAATGGAAAGCTTGTTTCCTTTTTATAGCTTTTGGCAAAGTGTTGACCGGCACTTTTGTGTAAAGCATGTCTACAAAACATGAGACATGTGGCTTAATGAGTACTTGACACATAAGTGCACACACATCCTTCTAATTCATTAGTCAGCTCTTGCATTTTGCATGTGTTACACGCCCATGCATAGTCATCCTTTACATTATCTTTGCATGACACGCCGTGCACCTCATATCTCACGCATTTTACTTTTGCACTCTCAAGTCCATGCATGGATTTATTCTCATCTTATTTAGTTCAATTATTTCATGCATTACATACTTGCATTTGCATTATATGTATATGTACGCACGTTATTTCTATTTTTTTTACTCATCTAAATAATGCATTTGTTTTTATTTGTTCCCATGTCTCAATTGTTTAGTTGAACAATAGTCATTACATGAGAATGACGGGACCGTGAGGCCTTTATTGATGGAAATGGGACGAAAGAGATATTTAAAGTTGTGGGGAATTTAGTGCTTTTGGAGGCATTCGGCTTGTAGCACTTTCGACATTCGGACACCTATGTGAATAGGTATTCATCATCATCAGGTGGGGCAGACCTTGCTCACAACGGTCAAAATTAGAGTGGACACGTGTAGAGGACGGATTTGAGCCCTTCGAGTCCACTAGACCGGAGAATGTATTCAGGCACTCTGATGATGATGATGGTAATACAGATATCTCAATGTGATCGATGGCGGTCATTTATCATTGTATTGATTGTCTTAATTTTTGCATAGACCCGAACATTGTGTTGGACCCATTAGACTTGTTTATTTGCTCTTATGTCCTACTTTTTGCCTGGACTGCCCTTTTCGGGTTTTCAATCCAGCGGATTTTTCATGGCTTTTGCATAGACCTCGCTTCTTTTCAGCCTATCAGGATTTTTGCCTTTTGTTATCATTTCGTCTTTTTCTTTCGAGGAATAGGGTTGATTGCATAGAACCCTTCGTTCGATTTACTTGCCACATTTCGACTTTAGGGCCCAATCTATTCATTCCAATATAAAAATAAAGATTTCAGTAAAATGACATTTCCATTAAATGAAGTAAGTTTAAGTACACTATGATGGTAACCATTTCTATTAACCCAAACTCTGGTGTTAACTCGCCTATGAAGGTTTTCTAACCAACACGCACTCGTAGCTCACTTTACCCTAACTTTTGCCTAGATCGCCCTTTTCAGGTTTTCAGCCTAGTGGGCTATTTTGCACCCTAAATTTTTTCTGACCAGTTTGTAGAATACCGCTTAGCAGGATACACCCTAATTTTTGCCCAAGTAGCAGAAGACCACTCTCCGGGTGATTGATTTTATTTATTTTCTTATGTGTCGCTTTTCTAGATTTGATTCTTTTGAGTTAGATATGATAATGCTTTGACTTGTTTTGATTGATAGGGTTTACGAACTCGTTACCATCCATAATCTTCATGCCCCTGGAATTGAGTACCTTTCTCATTACGTAGGGTCTTTCCCAATTTAGTTGGAACTTCCCCCTTGGGTCAGTGTTGGTAGACTTTACTTATTTTGAAGCAAGCCACTGGTCTTTGGCAGAAGCTTCTGATGCCTAACTCGGTTATTGTTCAGCCTTGCTATGTGCTTTTGATACATTTGAAGATCGTTTAAGTTGTTCGAACTGCGCTTTAGTCCATGGTGGTCCCTTTGACTTAGATTCAGTGCGACTCTCAAGGACTTCATCCTGATTTCGACTGGGATCGTGCTTACCATACCATAAACCAAGGAGATGGGAATCAGATTCATTGAAACTCCGACACTTGTTTGACATCTCCAGAGGGCGAATGGTAGCTTATCGACCCAATCTCTGAATCTTGTTGTAGTAGTCTTCGAGAGAACCTTCTTGATAAGCTGGTTTGTGGATTCGGTTGCTCCATTAGCTTGTGGTTTGTGAGGTAAAGCCCGGCGGTCCTGGGTACCATATTTCTTGATCAAATCAGTGGTTGTCCCTTGGGACTGAACCTCATTTTTTGAGACTAAGTGGTGAAGTAGGCTGTACCGAGCTAAGATGTGTTTCTTGACAAACTTGGCCATCTTCTCGGTAGTAATGATGGTGAAAGACTCGACTTCTCCCTATTTTGAGAAGTAGCCTGCTATTGTCTGCCAAATGAATGTGATCTAGCAAGTGCACTAGGTCGTGATCAATAGTAAGTGGCAAGTATAAGGTCATATTCCACATGGACCAAGGGAAATACTTTAAATTAAAATGCAAATCAGTGAGTCTAAGTTCAATGTTAAATGAGTTGATTTTAATGGAGAACCTAAAAAGTAAAGTAAAAGCGGGAAAGCAAAAATGATCACTATGAATGATTACTACCAACAAATTTATAACGAGGCAAGCATAACCTGCAAGCACGCTGTTACGTAAATGATCACCACTCCTTTAGTTTAACATATAGGCACCTAAGGATCTAGGTTTCTTCCATGACTTGGGTACTAGCCATAGTTTCCTTATGTCTAGTCTTCAAAGCCTACCTGTGTGATTTCTCCATGTTGGGAAACAATGATCCAGATAAAAAATCTAAAATTCGGATCAAGTTTGAAAGAAGCAAAAATAATGTATGTAGTTCTGCCAAATCCAAATGGAAATATCCGGACAAAGATCAAGACACAAGTCATCCATTGAACAAATTAAAAACCCAAGCACAAGGGGAAATCACCCGGGCAGAGTTTGGAAAGGAAACAAACTTCTGACCCTCAAAACCAGCTTCTGGAAAAACTGATTAAAGTTATCTCTGGAAGAAACATCTGGAGCATATAGGTCCAAAAGACATCCGGAAGACCTATATTTCAAATATAGGGAAAGTTATCAAATATACTTTTCCCTTTACCCTGTTGGTCTATGGAAGTCAAAGATCCTTTCCCCAAGACAAAGACAAAAATGACAGCTTGTACATTTTAGAGAGAAGTCAAAAGGGTTTGACACCAAACAGAGAAAAGCTAACTACTTTTTCTCCTAGACCAATAAAGGCACGCGTGGAGCTCACATCATATAGCAATTGCTATGAAAGTTGGTGCATCACAAAATGACAAGCAAAACGATCACTGACAACTTTCAAGCCTCAATCCCAAGATTTCAAATGGATCAATATACAGTCTAACGGATTCGAAAGCTCCACATCACAACCTGATCATGGGTGAAGATTGAATAAAAGCTCACAAACCATAAACGACTACATTTATGATCAAAGCCTATAAAAGGAGCTCTTCACCAAATGAGAAGGTGAACTGATTGACTTACAAAAGTAAAAAACAAAGCAACACATATACAATCAGTTGATATAATCCCTCCAAGAACCCTTGATTCAAAATCTATTTGTAAGGATTCCTAAGTGAAACTATAAACTTGAGGAACTCCAAAATCCAACCCTTTGTTAAAAACCAAAGAGTAAGAATCTCCAACTTAGGTAAGTTGAGAGATTGGGATATAGCTTGAAGCTGGTGCTTTTAGTGAGATCTCTCCGTAGGACTCAGCTTAGATTCAAGATAGAAGGCTAAGTGGTATATCCTACTAAAGATAAGAGTACTCAGCTAGGAGTTGGTGCTTCTAGTGGTATATCCTACTTCCAGAAGGGGTTACCATCTGGAGACAAATTTGTATGGCTTGATTCCTGCCAGTTGGAAAGGAATCCAGTAGTGGACAAGCTCGGAGGAAGGAAACTCTGGGGACTGGACGTAGGTGGGGCTCAACCAGTATAAAACACTTGTGTTTGATTTTCTTTCTCTTTTACTTAATTGCACACATTTGCATCGTTCAGATCCATCTTCCGGATCATAATCAAACACACTACACTAAAGACTTTTCTAAGTCTGCTAATTCTACAAAAAAGGGCCATTCACCCCCCTCTACCCTTATAAATATTCTCACAGAGACCACCAAGTAGTATCAGAGAAAGTGCTCAAACTAGAGATCTAATAATCTCGAGCTAAAGGTCTATATATTTTGATTCATATATCAAAATGATTTTCCAAAGCTCATAACTCCTTCTCGAGGGTATGTCTATTACCCGTCCTCCACTCTTCACTGGTGAACACTAAATATTCTAGAAAAACCGGATGAACTTCATCTAGTCATAAAGTATGCAAGCATGGTTAGTTATTAAAGATGGCCCATATGAACCTACTTACGAAGTAGAGGGTATGACTACCCAAAAGCCGTCAAGCATGTGGGATGACAATGACTTTAAAAAATTGCATGAAAACGCAAATGTTATTAATATGCTTCATTATGCTCTTAGTGTAGTTGAATTCAATAGGATATCCGGATGTGAGATTGGAAAAGAGATATGGGAGAAGCTAGAGGTAACCTATGAAGGAACTTTCAAAGTGAGAGAAGCCAAGCTTGATCTACTTTAACAGAAGCTTGAATCCTTTAAGATGGAGCCTAAAGAATCAATCAGTAGCATGAACACTAGATACACAAATCTAGTGAATGAAATGAAGAGTCTGGGGAAGGAGATTCCAGAAGTAGAAATGGTCAAGAAAGTGCTCTAGAGTCTCACCAAGGAATGGGACAATAAAAAGACCGCTATTGAGGAAGCTCATGACTTAAATTTTTATAGTTATGATGAACTCATTGGCAATCTTCTAACCTAAGAATTGTCCTTGAAGAGATACAACCAACAAGAAAAGATACCTGAGGAGAAAAGGAAGGCCATTACTCTTAAGGCAAAATCCACCGAATCAGCGTAATCCAGAGAAGAAGAGCAAATCAATGAGTCAATGAGCATGAAAGATCAACTTGCTTTACTGACTAGCAGGCTAAATCTATTCATACAAAAGAAAGATAGAAGGAAATAAAAAGGTATGAATTTCGGAAGACAAGAGAAGGCACCTTCGGAAGAAGTAAGCCTAGAAGGAATCCTAAAGAAAAGAAGGATCCGGAGAAAGACGCTGCCTGTTTCAAATGTGGTGAGAAAGGCCACTTTATAACAAAGTGCCCCAAACTCAATAGAACCAAGAAGTTCAAAAAGAAGGCAATGGTTGCTACCTATAGCAATAGTGAAGAAAGTAGTAGCTCATCTTCAATAGAAGGAGAGGAGACTGCTAACTGTGCGTTCATGGCTCTGACTGAACTAGAAATAGAGCAACCTGAAAGCAATACCTCCAAGCAAGAAATAGTGCAAATTGAAGAATCAGAATCAAATACAGCAAACACTGAGGTAAATTCTGGTTCTAATTCTACCTCTAACTTTGATCTTGCAAAAGCTCTTTCTATTGTTATCAAGGGAGTGAAGAAGAATGCGAAAGCCATCAAGTCTCTAAAAAGATCAATACTAGAATTGGCTGAAGATGCTGAGGTAATGGCACAAGACATCAATTTAGTTAAAGCAACCAAGCATATTGATGTAGTGGAAGAAAACTTCCTGAGAAATCAAGTCCAGATTCTGAATGCAATGTAACGGGACTGGATAGATTAGTCAATCTATTAAAGGAAGCATCCAGAAAGAAACCTGAAACAAAGGATCCAAGAAGAGATAATTCTCCTCCTCCTTAGAATAGGATTCAAAGGAATTCAAATCAAAAGACAAATAGATTAGCAGGCAGCCACAAGCTCAAAGATATACTGCTACCCAAAAAGGAAAGGCTAAGGTAGCTTACAACCAACAACCTATCAAACAAAGAAGAAATCATAGAGTTGAAATTGCACCGCCAACCAACTTCTGGATTTATACCAGACCATCTACTAGTGTGCAAGAAGCTGGGTATAAAGGTAACTATGGAAGGGAGGATCTAGAGAAGATCAGCAAGAAGCAAAAGCATAATATGCCTATCTCAGGGTGCAGATTTTGTGGGAAAAATAATCATATGACTAAATCATGCAGATGGAAAAATGGTTATTATGATGTTTATCCTTGGCCTGAAATGGTTGTTAATCCAAGAGGACCCAAATATGATTGGGTACCCAAACCCACTTGATTTGTCTTGCAAGTATGCCTTAGATCTATAGTAGATCAACACACTTGGTATATTGATAGTGGATGCTCAAGGCACATGACAGGTGATGAAAAGGCCTTCATCACAATAACCCGAAAGAAGGAAGGCAAGGTAAGCTTTCGAGACAATTAAAAGGAATAGATCATTGGTCATGGGACCATTGGATTTGGATTTAAGATTGAAGATGTCTCACTAGTTGATGGACTGAAATTCAACCTGATAAGTGTGGCCCAATTATGTGACAAAGGAAGAAAAGTCACATTTGACTCCGGAGGCTGCTCAATACATGACATTAAGTCTGATCAACTTATTCTTTACGCACCTAGAGTAAACAATGTCTATTTTGTAAACAATAAAAATGATAAGAAAATAATATTCTGGGTGTCTAAAGAAGAAGAGTCATGGCTATGGCACCGATGGTTAGGACATGTAAGCATGAACCTCTTGTCCAAATTAGCCAAAAAGGAGTTAGTTGTGGGTTTGTCTATTATTGCTTTTGATAAGAATCATCTCATACATTCCTTCCACAAGAGTACTTGAGCTCTTACATATTGATCTCTTTAGTCCAATTAAGCCACTGAGTTTAGGTAGATGAGAATGCACTATGGTCATTATAGATGACTATTCTTGATATACCTGGGTTCTCCTACTAACAAGCAAGGATGAAGCCTTTAACCAATTCTCTAGAACATTCATCCGGATAGAAGCAGAATAGGGCATACACATTGCACGCATCCGGAGTGATAATGGTGGAGAATTCAAAATAACTATTTTGCTGACTTTTATGACTCCAAGGGCGTTGAACATCACTTCTCTGCCCCCCACACTCCTCAGAAAAATGGAGTAGTTGAGAGAAAAAATAGGACCATAGTAGAAATGGCTAGAATAATGCTTAGTGAAAATTGTTTGCCAAAATATTTCTGGGGTCAGGCTGTAAACACAGCATGCTATATCTTAAATAGAGCTCTCATTAGAAAGACCATAGAAAAGACCCCATATGAAATTTGGAAGGGAAGAAAACCCAAAATTGGTTACTTCAAAGAATTCTGGTTTAAATGCTACATCCTTAATGATAAAGAGCAATTAGGAAAATTTGATCCTAAATCTGATGAAGCAGTTTTCCTCTGCTACTCAACACATAGTAAGGCTTATAGAGTCTTCAATAAACGAACCCAAACTATGGTTGAGTCTATACATGTAGATTTCGATGAGACTAACACTGCAGGAAAGAAAAGCTACACTCTGAAAGATCAAGTTCCGGAAGCTGAAAAATCTGGAGAAAAGGAGGAAGCAGGAACTCTTGATTCATTTCAAACCAAGAAGTACAAAGAGGAAGATGAAGGAATATACTTTGATCTAGAAATACAACAAGTCAATCTCAATCCATAAGGGATTGACTTTAATGAAGGAGTAGTTGAAACTGAAGTGGAGCAAGTCCCAGTTCAACATGAAGGCCTGGAAAGGGAGATCCAAACCCACAGAGATCATTCCATCAAAATTAGTCTGGATGATGTTCAGAATCTAGTTAGAACCAGAGGTTAGGTCAACCGGATGATGAGCCATGCTATTTTTGTCTCTCTCATAGAGCCAAAGAAATTTCAAGAAGCTGAAGGGGATGAAAGCTGGATGATGATGATGCCGGAAGAGCTATCAATTCACTAGGAATGATGTATGGGATCTTGTGCCCTCTCCTAATGGAAAATCAATTATAGTCACTAAATGGGTGTTCTGGAATAAAATTGATAAATCCTGTAGTAGGAGTAAGAAATAAGGTAAGACTAGTCACTCAATGCTACAACCAGTAAGAAGGAATTGATTTCGAAGAAACTTTTGCCTCTGCAGTAAGACTGGAAGCAATCCAAATAATATGTGCTTTTGCATCATTCATGGGGTTCACATTATACCAAATGGATGTCAAAAGTGCATTTCTAAATGGTATCATTCAAGAAGAAGTATATGTCAAGAAACCACCCGGATTTGAAGATCCAAAGCATCTGGATCATGTCTATAGACTGAAGAAAGCTCTCTATGGATTAAAGCAAGCACCAAGAGCCTGGTATGAAAGATTAACCTCATTCCTTATATCTAAGGAATACACTAGAGGCAGGGCAGATACCATACTCTTTATCAAAAAGAAGAAAAATGATATTATTCTAGTCCAGATCTATGTGGATGATATCATTTTTGGCACCACTAATGAGAAGATGTGCAAAGAATTCAGCTCTCAAATGCAGAAGAAATTTGATATATCCATGATGGGAGATCTCAATTTTTTCCTTGGTCTACAAGCTGAGCAAAGTCTATATGGGATCATCATCAGTCAATCAAAATATACCAAGGAGATCCTGTAGAAGTTTGAAATGGACAACAGCAAACCAATGTCCACTCCAATGGGCTCAGACACAATCCTATCCAGGGACTGTGAAGGAGAAGATGTTGATCAGAAGCTCTATAGAGGAATGATTGGCTTACTCCTATACTTAATAGCTAGTAGACCTGACATACACTATGTAGTATGCTACTGTACAAGGTATCAAGCCAACCCCAAGGATTCTCATCTCAAGGCTATCAAAAGGATACTTAGATATCTCCTAGGAACCACTGAAGTATGGTTGTGGTATCCTAGTAATGGAGACTTCACACTCTAGGGGTTCATAGATGCAGACTATGGTAGAGATACTCTTGAGAGAAAAAGTACATCTAGAGGATGCCGTTTCCTTGGGGATTGCTTAGTCTCATGGTATAGCAAGAAGCCACAGAAGCAAAATATGTGGCAGCTGGAAGTTGTGTTGCTCAACTCCTATGGATCAAACAATAACTTGAAGATTATAGAGTGCAATCCGGATGTGTGGATGTATTGTGTGACAACAAAAGTGCTATTGATGTATCAAAGAATCCGGTGCTTCATAGCAGGATAAAGCTTGTCAACATAAGGCACCACTTCATCCAGGATCATGTAATGAAGAAGGATGTTGCATTGGTATATGTTCCAACCAATGATCAGAGAGCTGATATCTTTACTAAACCACTAAGTAAAGATCAGTTTGGGCAACTAAGAGAATCAATTAGGATGTCAAATCCAATTTAGAAAAACTTCAGAGGTTAGGTTTTAAATCAAGCCGGATTCTGAGGATAAAAACTTACCTTACAAGGCAAGAAGTAATTCGGAAGATCTATTTCGAAAGATTGACATGTTAGCTGATAAGAATGACATATGGCAGTAAAAGCTCATAAAGGTAACTGTTACTTTTTGTATTTCAAAAGTCCATTGGCTATTACATGCGCTATAAATATAGCAGTAAATTCAAAAATAAATAGTTCCCATTCTCCGGTTAAACTGAATTCACCTCTCTTTTAAAACTCTGACTGATAAGTTATCAATCTAGTCAAAACAGCTAGAGTCCGGATTACCAATATACCCTCACTTCAGAAATTCTATATAAACCCCTCAAAATGCCTTCTCTTCTACACAAGTGCAACTACTCTACTGTTACTCTGCAAAAATTCAAACCTAAAACTCATTCTCCCAAAAATCTCTCTACAATGGCAACCACAAACACCTCCAACACCCTCAAATTCCTGCCTAGCAAAAGTCTCT
Source organism: Euphorbia pulcherrima (assembly GCA_947683365.1). Taxonomy (NCBI): domain Eukaryota; kingdom Viridiplantae; phylum Streptophyta; class Magnoliopsida; order Malpighiales; family Euphorbiaceae; genus Euphorbia; species Euphorbia pulcherrima. The sequence continues at coordinate 32,130,543 of CANTUS010000015.1, read as the reverse complement.
TTCAAGTATTTGACTTGAAGGATGCTAATTTTGAGCCCCTAAATCTTAAAACCTCCGGCTTTGTCATACCCACTAATCACTTAGGTGATGGTTACCAATTCAAAACCCCTCCTTTCTTCACCCTAATTGAGGATCAAAATCTGGGTGATCTTCTAAAGATAAATTGCCCAACTTACCCAAAGCTGGTGAAAGAGTTCTTCTCAAACCTCAGTGCCTACAACCATTTTGATGCCTTATGCACTGAGGTAAAAGGGAAGGTCATAATTCTCACTCCAGAATTCTTTGAGAAGAATTTGAACATGAAGAACTCCGGAATAATATTGAGGAAAGATGGGGATGAGATTGGATTTAAGTATGAGTCCAAACTATGGCTCCATAAGAACTACTTTGGCGACAAATTCTCAACGTACTTCCCCAGAATGCCTAGATTCCTGTAGCATGCTCTAGCCAAGCTCATCCTGATAAGGAAGGGATCATTGACTATAGTTTCTTCCCTCTAGCACTATATTCTGCAGCACTGGGTTGACAGTGTGGAAGTAAACTGGCCAGTCTTGATCATTCGCTATCTCAAGACCCATGTAAACTCGCATGGTGCCTTGATCACAAGAATTCTACAAGCGGCAGAAGTGCATCTGACCGATTTTGAAGGGATATATGGAAAGCCCATCCTAGAGAAGAATTTCCTCAATCTCCGCTGTGATAAGGAATGGGATGAAGAAAAGGCAAAACTGAAGAGGGATGAGCGAAAGATTAAATCCTGGAAGATAGTGGATCCAGAAGAGGAGGCTCTTATTCCCAAAAGGCCCAGAACCACTAAAGCCAAGGCCAAAAAGCAAGTAGAAATTGTTCTAATAGAGATTGATGAGGACACTCTGCCCTTTACTCAAATCCTAAGCTCCGAAAAGCCAAGACCCAGGGCAGACTCATTAAAGCTGCAACTAAGAAGGGACAGCTTGCGCTTACTGCGGGTCTACCTCAAATTACTATAAAAGAAATTGAAGCTAGAAGAAGAAAAGCCAAAAGAACATTGTCTGAAATGGAATAGGAGGTAGAGGATGAGGAGACAGAGGATGAGGCTCCTCCTCAAAAGCAACTGCGAAAAAAAGGGCTAACCTTTGATGAAGCCCTTACTGCCCAAGAAAAGAAAACCAGTGAAGTAGAGGCTTGCTGGGATAATTCTAAATGAGGAAGCCAAGCAGTATCGGGTGAAAGCTGCTTTGGAAAAAGCCAAGTCTAGCAAAGGGAAAAATGTTCCTAGAGCAATAGAAATTGTGGGGAGAGATGATGATCAGTTAGACATCATTCAAGTAGTGATCAAAGACAACTATAAAATTAATCGAGAGAGAACTGAAGGTCCCAGAGACTCTTCTCAAGTTCCTCCAATTCTTGTAGATCCACAAGATATGGATGCATTGTCCAAAATCCCAGAAGCTGATGAATTCATATTTGCTGAAAGAACATAACCACTTCCAGAGAATCTGCTTGGATCCAACATTGCCATCATAAATCTCGAAAGTCCAGAAAAGGCAGTGGAGAAGACTATTAAGGAAAATGCCAACATGTCTAGGGGTGAAAAAGAAAGTCTTGAAAAGGCAATTGTAGGGGTGGTTGAGGACAGTTACAACCATCCGGAGGCAAGGCTGGAGGAGGAATAGAAGGATAAGGATCAGACACTACTAACCACTGAGGTAACCCCCAATCTCCCTCATCTCAATTCTAATCGTGAAGAGCACAACTTAGTTACAATCTCTCACAATGTAGCTTAGGATATAGTGCCAAACCCGGATGCTACAACATTGGAGGAGGGAGAAAATTTGAGTTCCAAATGGTATACTTCTAAAGTGGATACTACGGGCGAGGCTACACTGGAGGAAAGGGAAATGGACAAGGGTGGAGAAAAGAAAGTTGTAGTTGAAGGCTCTAGTTTGGAAGATGATAGCCCCTTTGAAAGCAGTTCTAGCTCCGGAGATAAATCCAGCTCATCTGATGGTGACTCATCCGGACCCTTCAATAAAAACTTTCTCCCTTGCACAAAATCAGTGACTCTTCATGATGAAAACTCCAAAGACTCCAAAGTCAGTGCCACTTTTAAACTTCTTTAGGAGGAAACTCTTGAGCATCATGAAGAAGGATTCATCAAGAAGAGTCCCCTGACAATATGCACTCATCTAAAAGCTGTTGAGAAGGAGTTGCTCAGGCAAAAATCTGATAAAGCAGTCCAAAAGGATTTGGGTGAGATCAAAGAAAGGTTGAAGTGCCTCCCCAAAATTGAGCAGCAAGTCATGAACTTCCTAACTCCCGGTGCTCTAGCGGCAGCTTCCCTTTGTGAAATCCAGCCTCTTCTAAATGAGCTAAAGGAAAGCGTCTCCATAGCAAATCAAAATGCCAGTCATGCCAATACTTTAGCCTCTAATAACTGTGCAACTTTCCTAGATAGAATTTCCTCATCCACCACTGATCTATCCACCAAGAACAAGGATTATATTTACTCCAAGTTTGAAAACTTGACAAAATTTATGGAGGATAGAGACCTGAAACCTACTCTACTGGGCCTAGAAACTGATCAGCTAGTAACTCAGGAAATGCTTTCCAACTTCATAGATAAAACCATCCCCAAGCTAAAAGAAAAAATCTTATATGATATGAGTGATGAGATGCAAGCTTGCAACTCCGGCATTGAGCAAACAATAAATGACTGGAAGAAGACTATCTCCAAAGAGCTAAAGGATTAAACAGAGTCTATCTACAATATCCAAAAGGGCCTCAGTGAAGAAATTACCCTCCTTCAAGCCAGAATAAATAAATTATCTATCTCCGGATCTTCCTCATCTCTGACCATTCCAGACAGTCAGCTCATTCCTATCCTACACAATCTTGTTCAAGCTATAGGGGACTCAGGGTTCATGCGCCAAAAAGGTTTGACTACTCTAATCAAGGCCATGTTTCCCTATTTTGACTCCAAGGACCAAGAGCACATTATGTGCATTCTTCCTCAAGTCTCTCAATCCTATGATCAACTCTGGAGATCCCTTCGCCCTTATTATTTGACTCTGCCCATAGTGGATCATATTATTGATGAGTGTGGAAAAGGCAACAAAGACTACTCTATCTACTCCTCTGCCTGGCAGCAATCTTAGGACAAGCATACCTATATGGTTATTGATTCCTTTGATGGAAGCAAAAAGGGGGAGGAAGATCAGAGTCATCAAGAAGAAGGAAGTGGGAAAGGGAAGACGCTGCAAGTCTAGAAGAGTGGTCCATCCGAAGAGATAGTTAAGCTAGCTAGATAATCTTGTAATACCTATGTAATAGCTAGATTCACTTTATATGTATTTCTGTAACTTGTAATACTGAACTTCATGATGTTAACCATTGTTAACAGAAGAAGTATATATGAATTGAAAAATTCTTAACCATCAAAACAATTGCTTCTAAAGTACAATCTATAATTGCACTAAAACAAACTTAGAAGCAGGAATCATAAAATTATGGAGGAGTGAGGATGCTAAAATTATGGGGGAGCATTGTAAAAGACTAAGTAACAAAAAATTACAATCAGTAAATACACCCATACTTAGATGACTTAGGTTTTTGTTTTCATCAAATGGAGGAGATTGTTGGGAAACAATGATCCGGATAAAAAATCTAAAATCCGGATCAAGTTTGAAAGAAGCAAAAACAATATATGTAGTTCTACCAAATCCAAATGGACATATCAGGACAAAGATCAAGACACAAGTCATCCATTGAACAAATTAAAAACCCAACCACAAGGGGAAATCACCTGGATAGAGTTTGGAAAGGAAACAAACTTCTGACCCTCAAAACCAGCATCTAAAAAAACTAATTGAAGTTATCTCTGGAAGAAACATCCGGAGCATATAGGTCAAAAAGACATCCGGAAGACCTATATTTAAAATATAGGGAAAGTTATCAAATATACTTTTCCCTTTACCCTGTTGGTCAATAGAAGTCAAAGATCCTTTCCCCAAGACAAAGACAAAAATGACAGCTTGTACATTTCAAATAAAAGTCAAAAGGGTCTGACACCAAACAGAGAAAAGCTAACTACTTTTACTCCTAGAGTAATAAAGGTGCGCGTGGAGCTCATATCATAAAGCAATCGGTATGAAAGTTGGTACATCATAAAATGATAAGCAAAATAATCATTGACAACTATCAAGCCTCAATCCTAAGATTTCAAATGGATCAAAATACAGTCTAACAGATTTACCAACGGATCCGGAAGCTTCACATCACAACCTAATCAAGGGTGAAGATTGAATAAAAGCTCACCAACCACAAACGGCTACATTTATGATCAAAGCCTATAAAAGGAGCTCTTCACCAAATGAGAAGGCGAACTGATTGACTTACAAAAGCAAGTAACAAAGTAACATATATACAATCAGTTGATATAATCCCTCCAAGAACCCTTGATTCAAATTCTAGTGGTATATCCTACTTCTGGAAGGGGTTACCATCCATAGACAAATTTGTAAGGCTTGATTCTTACCAGTTGGAAAGAATCCACTAGTGGACAAGCTCTGAGGAAGGAAACTCCGGGGACTGGACGTAGGTGAAGCCAAACCAGTATATAACACTTATGCTTGATTTTCTTTCTCTTTTACTTAATTGCACACATTTGCATCATCCAGATCCATCTTCTCGATCATAATCAAACATGCTACTAAAGACTTTTCTAAGTCTACTAATTCCGCAAAAAAGGGCCATTCACCCCCCTCTTCCCTTATAAATATTCTCATAGGGACTAACACTCCATATAAGTAAAACCTTAAGCATTAAGACTTATGCAAGCATCCTTTTCAAAGAAACTTCCTAGCATATCTAATTCACCTTTCAGTTCCTCTTAGACGTGTTTTGTGTTTTAGTCAATGTTATGATTCACCTTTTAGTTCCTATTATTACACTCTATATAAGCTAAACCTTACTTAGTTTTAGTGTACAATTCACCTTTTAGTTCTTCTTGTTGCACTTTAACATAAATCAAGACTTACTGATAAGAATCAAGTTCAACACAAAGTAATCCACAATAAATAATGCTAAAATAAAGGAGATGGAATGATCATACCATAAAATTTGGTAGCTTTATTGATTAGGCTTGCTAAGGATTTAGTTACTTATAAAAATGGAGAGAAAAACCAAAGGAATTCTCCAGAAGATAAACATAATGATATATAATATAAGTATTATTTTTATAGAGTACAGTAGCTAAAGATAGATGTCCAAAAAGTAAAAATTCAATCAACTATATAGTGGAAGTTAGAAAGATCTAGATAGCCAACTTGTAAACCCAAAAAATAATCCTAAAATGCAATTCAGCCAATCAAAACAAAGCTTCTAGAAGATAAGAGTTCAGTAAATAATTAAACTTCAACTTGTGAGTTGCTAGGTGTTGCGTGTGTCACTGCTCCACTGCCAAAAGATTCCTTCCACAGCCACCCACTTGCACTACTACTGACTCAAGCAAAAGACCTTCTAGAAGGCTGATATTGCGGTCATTTTTCCTCCACTTGATTGAGTTTGAGTGTCTTTGTCTTCAAGTGGTCCAGCTTTCTGCTCACTTTATTCAGCTTTCTGCTCACTCTGCTCAGCTTTCTGCTCACTCCAGTTACCATTGCTGCAGCTAGTAGTGATATGAAATTTCATAAAAAACAACAATAAATCATACAAATCCACAACAATTATTGTGATTTTAGGGCTGATTAACTAGTGTTTACATGGTACAAATAATGCTTATCAAATTCCCCCAACACTCAGACAATTGCTTGTCCTCAAGCAAAAACACCAGGATGCAAAAACAGAAGATTAAAACAAGTAAAAAAGAGAAGAAAAGAGAATAGAACAAAATCAAAGGTGGCAATTAACAATCAATTCTTCCTTTGGAAAATTCAGTAATCCATTCAAAATACAAAGTTTAAGGTTAATGATGAATACCCCCACATTTAGCATGTAACTTAATCTCAAAAATAGGTTAAGACACCAATTCAAAGCTAATTCATCTATAAGTAATTTTGAAATAAACTTTCCTTTCCAAAGATGTCACTCAATTCACTCTAAGTGCTTAAGGTTGAGTTTTGAGAAATCACCCATCAGCTACACATAGCAAACATTAAGTCCATAAGCTTAATTTTCAGTCTCATCTCCACCACTATAAAAATATTAAGCACAACATACTCAAAAGGTCTTTTGATGGGTTGTAATGTAGGCTCATGGTTGGGGGTGTGTTAAAAAGGTTTTTTGTGTGTGAATTGATTTTACTAAGTAAGCATGAATGATTATACAACAAGAAGCATGATCACTAACTTGTGTGTGGAATTGATGTTTAGGTCCCAAAGGAATCAATGGAAGAGTCGAGCAATCAATATAGCAAGTAAGGGCAATAATTCCAGCATAGAAGATTGAGCAAATGAGCGCAGCAAGGATTCAAATGAGAGAACCAAGATAGTTTAGCTTGCTTTTGACCTAAATTCTTTTTATTTATTTATTTTTTTCTTTCCTTTTTATAAAATTTCTTTTTGTAATTAAAGCATGTGGCTGGAATATAATTTAGAAGAAAGCTAATTATAGTTCCTTTTGAGAAGAATTTTGAGAGAATAAGTTAGCAACCAGTAGTTGTTCAGTTTGCTATTTTTGAAAATTCTTGGCAAAATCAAAGATGAAATTTGAAGGGAAAGTAACACGTTTATCGTCATTGCTATATGATAAGTTGTGTAAGTGTATGATGCAATGGCATATGACCCTTGTCCAATCGAAGGGAATGCATGCTTGTTTGAGCCTCTCTTTGTTCATTTAGGATTGGGTTGTGGCCGATCGGGTCTGTATTATGCCACTAAGAATCAACAGTGTCTAGATATTTGATGCAGATTGTGCGATTTGTTTGCTTGATCCAAACTTTTGCGTAGACTGCCCTTTCAGGTTTTCGATCTATCGGATCGTCCTAATTTTTTCCTAGACTGCCCTTTCAAGTTTTCAATCTAGCAGGCTTTTTCTTTCTTTTGTCATCATTTTTTATCTTTCTCTTCTTTTGGATGAGAGACTTGGTGTTGACTTCCGCCTTTCTCACCTTGCCCCAGGTTATAAGAGAAGATGCAATAATCTGGAACTATTTGTCTAATCACAAGCTTGGTTTCTTTATTTCCTCTTTGTTGTCTTAGTTGTGCATTGGACATCACTATGATGATTCATGCATATGATGGTTTGAATGATATGCTTGTTTAGCCATTTTACAAATGAATTTGCACATGCATTTGAGTATTTATGAAATTGTCTAACATGCAAACATTTCATTTAATGAAATTTAAAGTGGAAATAATCAAGGAACGAAAGTTATATCATATGATTCACTCCTACTACCAGCTAGCTGTGATAGGTTTTCTAGCTGATATCTCTCGCCTTCCAGTCTTAAATTTTTCCTAAGTCGTCATTTTGGTTCTCGACGTAGCAGAACATCTTGAGTTTTCTTTTGTTATGAAGACTTTTTGGGTTTTCCATCTGATATACATTTTCCTCTTCTTTTTCTTTTAACACTCAAAGTGATTCATGTTGACTGACGCTTTCTCCAACATGGATTGGTTCTAGTTCCCCTTCATAATGGATTTCTACTAGATGAGTGAAGGCTTCGGTCATCTAAAGTATTTTAAAATGAGGCTTGCTCTTGCCTTTGTATCCTAGTCCGGTTGGGTTATGAGATCCTACTGCAAACTTTTTCGGAGGTCTGGTGTTGACTAAAATAGTGTTCCTTTTAGGGTAGAGCTAGACATCTTCATGATTTCTATGGAGATAACCTTGAAGGGTCATATAGTGAGGTAGTTGAAGTGTGGGTATTGAAGGTTTATGGCTAACACTGATTGAGGAAGGGTGTCTATACCCAAGTATAGTTTTAGGCTTACAAGGGATTTTTAGTATGGATTTTAGGAACCTATGGATTTGGGGATAACTTTGGCTATTCCTTGAGAGAGGAGTTCAGGAGGTCCTAGTTTTTGAGTTCTTAAACTAGCTTCAGGTGTGGGATGTTGGCTCATATATTTTCATACCTAATTGGACCATTGTACCGGTTCATCATTTTTTATCCTCCATTGATTGCAGTTTTGAGGAATTCTTAAATTTTTTTGGGCTAGTGCAAATCGCAGCGACAGTGAATTCCTCATACACCTTGAGGGTGACAGTTTTCCCATAGTAAGGTATTTTTCATTTTTAAGTGTAAAGTGGAGGGTATTCCTTCAAGTGCATGGAATCAGGGACATCAAGCAGCAAGGAGAATGTTATCGGAGTGTCATGGCTGTGAACATAATGTGTAGGAATGTAGATTTTGATGGAAATTTATTCCTACTCTCCTGCGTATCTATCCGGGGTAAGCTAATGGTAGTGCATTAACTTCCATCAAATACCATAACCCATCTATGGTCCTTAGCCCTTAGTAAGAGAGCTCATTTTAGCATGGTTTGATTGCAACTATTCGATTATAGGTGCCTCTATTCCTTTAAGCCGAGTTGGCACATCCGACAGTGGTAGAGTTACGGAAGTAGGGTTTAGTCCAGTATGGGGATGGTAGATTCTCCCACGTGGTTTACAAGTAGGTATGGTGCTACATGGGTCTTAGATTCACATGGCATCATTTGTACACCATAAATAAAGTCTCCTTTCAAGGGAATGTCTTTTAACGATATTGGTTACTGCCCCACCTCTACTGATGCAGTTTCTTGATTTAGATCAATCATGCCCCTTTTATTTGACCTATAGATACGGGTGGATTATATTACATGTGCTTGATTTCGCTGAGCTTTTGTAATTCTTAAGGAACGATTATTTCGTTGGCCAAGGACTCAGATCCTCCCCTTTTATTTTGGAGGAATTGAAATTCATGGCGGATGCTTTTTATATTGAAATGTCGAAAAGGCATTGGCTTTGTATTATCTTACTAGCTTTTATAGCTCCATTGTGATATGTCCATCATAGAGTAACACTTCCTAAGTTAGTTGAGTATGAATCTCTTGCTTGGAGAAACCCTTTTAGGATGAAGCCTTATAATTATTCGTGTATATGAACCAGGAAAATGTCATCAAGCGCATTTTTTTCTTTCTCTCTTTTTCTACAGAAATAGTGTCACTTTAGATAGCTATCATTCAAGACTTCAAATTGTTTCCAAGTTAATTCTATGTTATGAAACATTGTGTATGTTAAACATATTTGTTGAATGCTTAAATGTATGTGCATATTCATGTCGAAAATATAGTATAAACAAACAAAATAAGTTTATTCATTCAAAGCCAACTATGGCATGATTGTTTACAATATCAAAAATGCATATGATTGATAAGTTAAAATGTGAGACTTAGAGTCCAAACATCAGCTTGTCAATCGCTTCACGTTCCTCTTGTAGTTCTTTCAAGATGTTGTAGTCCTCGGGTATGCTCTCTTTTTGACCCTAGAGCCATAAAATATCTTCCGTCTCTTGACCATTGATCTTGATCGGACCGGCTTGGGAAACTTGAGTTGAGATTTGAATTTCTTTCCCCTTAGTTAAAGACCTTCCTCATATAGTGAGTCTTGTTGTAAGCGGAGCTTGTCCTGGATAGGATGAAGAGTTGAGTCTACAAGGCTCTTCCATCTTTCCTTCACCGATCAATTGTTTGATATCATGTAATAGGCGGTTACACTCATTAGTTCGGTGCCCCTCGACGACATGATAGGTGCAGAAATTTTCCTTATGCATTTCCTTTGGCTTCTTGTAAGGTTTCAAGCTTTGAGTAGACCGGTAACTCTACATTTGTAAAATAATATTGCCAGTGGTTCTTCCCATAGGGATATGCCACGTATGACTGGTTGATTTGGAACAACTTCAATAGCTTTTGGAACATCACCCCCAATGGGTAGATCATTTTTGTTTTGTCTTTGATTGGATAGAGGTATGCTGTAGATGGTTGATCATCCAACATTTTGACTCTTCATCTGGTTGGCATGGTGAGATTGTATGCATTCTCTTATTGGAGTATGGACCTTCGGTATTGCAGAAAGTCTTTTTGCTACCGCATTATTGACCATTTCTGAGAATGCATCTGATTTTAAAAAGTCTGACATGACTTTGGATATTATTGCTGTAATGATCTCGACTTAGTTATGACTATCCATCCTATTTATGTAGAATCTTGTGATCAACTGGATTGTTCTTTGCACTGAAGTCGACCAAAGGTGATTCCATGGGAACCACAAAACACAATGCTGCAATACCCAGAACAAAGTGTTTAAGCTAACCGTCTTCAAACATTATGGAGCTGTCTTTCGTCATAATTGTTAGAATGACGCATGTCAAACATTAGGCGCATATGATGTGGGATGGTTTAACTGATGAGATGAACCAGGAGAAGTATTTATATAATGAGGTGAAGCGATTGGTAAGATATGATGAATGAATTCACAAGAATTAACTTTTGATGAATGAATCTAATACATGCATGCATTTGCATATGATGAATTAAAGAGAAGTAAGATATTTAATGGTGGTCTCTCTCTCCCTATTTTTTTATCAAGCCCAATCGAGGTAAACATAAGATTATGGTTAACATCCTAGAGATGCTAACGTCATGTGTATTTTGGGTACCTACAGGATCGGGGTTAGCATCCTAATAAGCACAACATAATATTACATGACGTTGTATGTCGTATAAGTATAACATAGGCTGAAATGATGATGCATGTCGTATAATTACAACATAATATAACATGACGCTGCATGTCGTTTAGGTACAATATAGGGTGACATGACGCAGCATGTCGTAAGTATAACATGATATAACATGACGCTGCATGTCGTGAGCATAACATAATACAACATGATGCTGCATGTCATATAAGTACAACATAGGGTGACATGAAGCTGCATGTCGTAAGCATAACATGACGCTGCATGTCATGTTATAACATAATATAACATGATGCTGCATGTCATTTAAGTACAACACAAGATGACATGGCACTATGTATCGTAAGGAAAATATAAGATGACATGATGCTGCATGTCGCAAGGAAAACACAAGATGACATGACGCTGCATGTCACAAGGAAGTTGACATGACACTGCATGTTCATATGATGACATGATGCTACATGTCGTAAGCAGGGCATCAAAAATTAGAACACAACATGACACTGCATGTCAAAATAAAAATATAGTGTGACATGACGCTGCATGTCAAAGCATAGCAAATCAAATATGAAATGGCGCCGCAAGTCGAAAGCATAATAAAAGAGGACACGACACTGCATATCTCAAGCATAATATGGCATGACATGATACTGCCTGTCAAAGCATGGCATTACAAATAAAAATATGACATGACACTACATGTTAAAAGCATAAGGCCAAATACATAGATAACCCCTCAAACTTGGCATGAAAAGTCTACTACCGCCCTCAACTTTCAAAAGGTTCTCTTTGCCCCCTGAACTTGGTAAGAAGGTTCTCTCAGCTCCTTGAACTTGGCAAATATGCATCTATTAACAACCCAAAGTTGACATGGCAAGTAGAGAGAGAAATAGGGAGGGTGAAATTTATAGAAAGTATATAATTGGTATTATAGAATTAGTTAGTGGTGCAATTTAAAAAGAATGAATATATGTGGACAAAATAAAAAGGCCAAACACATATGGAGCCCCCCAAAGTTGGTTCAAACCGTCCTTCGCCACCCCCAACTTTTAAGTGTGACACTTTAGCCCCTAAAGTTGGCAAAACTAAATAGTTGCCCCTTTAATCCCATGTGTTAGCTTCTGATTGGAAAAAAAATCCAAAAAATGACATCTTTGAAAAGTCAAACCAACCATAATCTGATACGTAGCATTGAGGGGGTAAATTGTATCAATTTTGCCAATTTTATGGGCTAAGCGTCACACTTGAAAGTTGGGGGTGGCCAAGGGCGGTTTGAGCCAACTTTAGGGGGCTCCATATGGGTTAAATCAAATAAAAATAAAATTATCCTATCATCTTTTATTTTTACAATGCCTAAAATAAAGAACAACAAACTGAAATTTGTTATGCACTTTGTAGGTCTCTTCATCTTCGAAACCCGCCATCCATTTTTTCATTGAAAGTTTAATTGATTCTCTCTGGCTTATGGGAAAAATCAATGTGTTCTTTCTTGGGCTTATTTCTAATGCTTTTTTTAAATCAATGTATTCTTCCTTGGCTTATTTCTAATCCTTTTTTTTGTTTCGTTTAGCTTCCTCTGCACACGGGTCCATATGTCTCAACATCCCTCTTTATCAACTTCTCTAAATTTTTTTAATCAGGCCAGATAAATCATAATGTTGTCCTTTTATAATTAATGACTGGCGCCTAATTGCAACTAAGTTCTAGGTTATTAGAGAATATTTAAAATGAGATTTACACATATTTTGTTTTGTTTCAAAAAAAATTAGATATAAAGAATAGGTTGTATTTGAAGAAATTTAGGTTTGGTTTTGTCAAAATTTGGGTTTGGATTTTCAAAAAATTGAGTTTTTGGTTTTTGTTGAAGATTATTTGTTCATGTTTAATTAAATATCTATTTTAAAAGAATTTTGTTGAAGAATATACGCTATTGAAAAGAAATAGTTTGAGACTTTAATGATATTTTTGGGAATACTTTTTAAAAATTTTATAACTTTCGCCACATGTCAAATTTTCATTGGTTGGACTTTTCAAAAGTTTGACATGTGTTGTGAGTGTGATACACTCTCCAAAGTAAGCATGGTTTTGGTATGTTCAAGGAGGCAAGAGGGGCATTTTTGCCAACTTTAGGGGGCTGAGAGAACCTTCTGAAAGTTGAGGGGGGCAATAGACTTTTCATGCCAAGTTTAAGGGGTTATCAATGTATTTGGCCAAAGCATAACACAACCTAACATGACGCTGCATGTTACAAAATGACATGACACGACACTACATGTTAAAGCAATTGTATGTTTTTATGACATCAAATGTTATAAGAACGAAACTACATGACACTGCATGTTATAAGAGTGAGATTACATGTCAGTGCATGTTATAAGAATGAGATCACATGTCATTGCATGTTGTGGGAATTGAATTACATGGCATGACATGTTATAAGCATGGAAATACATGGTGCTACATGTTATAGGCATAGGAATACATGGTGTTACATGTTATAGGTATAGGAATACATGGTGCTGCATGTTGTAAGAACGAGATTATATGGCATTGCATGTTGTAAGAATGCGGTTACATGGCACTACATGTTGTGAGCATGAGACTACATGGCACTGCATGTTGTAAGAATGAGATTACATGGCGCTACTTATTGTAAGCATGAAAACACATGGCGTTGCTTGGAAATACATGGGATAAACATAATATCACATGACATATCATGTTGTACATTTCAAACTTGTTATAGAGCATGGTATAGAATATGTGTCATTCACATGGAATATGGTATAAAATAGCATCGCATGGCATATCATCTTACACTAGCACAAAAAAAGCTCATTGCGGACGGTTATTTTAGGCGTAGTCGGACGGTTTCAAACCATCCGTAAAGGTCACGATGGGAATGATAGGGCTTATTGAGGATGGTTTTGAACCATCCATAATAAGGATCATTATGGATGGTTATTTAAGAAGAACCGTCCGTAATACACCGACAAAATGGCTGCCTGAATATTAACTATTTCGGACGGTTAATAACATGAATTTTTTTAACCGTATTTTTCAATGCTACCTATTTCGGGCGGTTCTTGGAAACAACCGTCCGAAATAACATGAATTTTTTTCCAGTATACCCAATATAATACAATCGATTTCCAGTAAACCCAAAACTCAATAGGATAACCGATAAAAAAAATAATACAATCGATTATATTCCTAACTCGACTTCATATTTTTTTAAAAACAATGAAATCGATCTCTCCAAACAAAACACTTCAAAATACATGTACAATATGAGAAGCAATATACTATCGATTTTCAAGCCTAGCTACCTATAAGAAATTTAAAACCTTAAAAAGTTAGGTAATAAACAAAATATGTACTCCAACTAACTATACTTAAAATTTAATAGACAAGCCAACATATGAGAGCAAAATGTCCAAAACTTCATCTATCTCGCACTGTGTGTAAGTAATGCTTCTTGCATAAGACTGCAGATAACAAAGATATAGTAATAATTATTAATGTAAGATCACATATTCATTTTCCTATATGCATTATAAATTCAAAAGTCACGTATATACCAAAATTTTCATTAAAAAAACGTATATGCCAAAATAAAAGTTCAATTCTAAATAAACTATATATAATTTAAGTATACCTCCGACAAACATTGTGCATCACCGTGATTCAGAAGTATATCATGCACGAACTGCATAACATAATACCCACACTCAATTGAGCCGGGTTGCTTTGCACACTACAAATACCAATTGTATTAAACAAAGTGACAAGTGCAATAGTGCAATGTCTAAATATGACAAGAAAGTGGATAGCAATCTTACCAGTCCCTGGATATAGTTAAAGGTTGTTGCTTTGGCACTCATCAGCTTCCAACTTTCCTCATCCACACAGCACGACAATAATGCTCTACATATACAAAATAAATCATTACTTTTAATATTAGGATAGATCAAAGTGTACAAAACAAATTGAGAATTGTTGTAATATGGACATAATTATTTACCTTTAGGTCAGTAACATGATCCACGCTTCTTGATTGACTATCCCCTTTTAAAGTAGTGGAGACATCAACAATATTGGAATTCGTCGAACTTAGAATACCCATACTCTCTTTCAACGCTCTAAGTTCCTACAAGAAATGTCAATAAATCATCATGTCAGTCAATGTTAACAAAATAATTACACAAACACCTGTAAATAATTTCAGTTTATTGCATACCTCATAAACTCCTTGAACTTCCGCTTTGACACCCTCTTTCACACAATCATCTCTTCAATTTCAGCTATATCTGGTACATATCTATTTCGATACTCTGTTGAGCGTCCATACACTTTAGAATAGCTAATTTAAGAACTTATTCCATGTGTACGGCCTGGATGTTCTTTTTTTTAAGCACTTCATTAAGGAAAGAGTTAGTCCCGATTGGGGTGAACTCACCACACTTAGCCTTCTCTTGCAAATCCATCTACAAATTCGCATATATATATATATATATATATATATATATATATATATATATAGTAAAAACACTTAAACCCATAAAAGTAAATGTGATAATAAGAAACACTATTACTATTATTAACTCACAATTGCACTGTGCATGATTCTTGTTGCTTCATCGGGAATCACCCTGTTTCCCTCTACATCGATTTTAGTTCTTCCAAGCATGTAGTTTGCAGAACTTAGCTCGTGAGGAGTAGCAGTAGTATGATCTATGCCCATTAACTTCATATAATCACCTCAATTCCCAACATAATACTTGATCTTTTCCATATGACCGAGAGCCCATGGTATGACCCATATCTTATTTTTTGCTCTCCGCCGCCTTCCTGTTTTTCTCCTACATATGTGTATAGCGTTGTCAAATGTTAGTATAACACAATTTAAAGTGTCTAGTGGTAAGTATTAATATTTAATTTACCAGTTGCGCTTCACTAGTTTGATATTTTACAAACGTATCCCAATCCACCTTTGTACATCTGCCCGTTTCATATAGTAATGGCTTGCCCTTAGGATTTTCCATTTACAATGAACTTGCTATACCATTCTGATTTTTGCTAATGCCATACTTTATCATTTTTTTGCAAAACAAAAGATCTCCTATCATCTTCAAGTTGTTCCTGTCATACAAAAAAAAACATAAGTCCAGTTTATATATTTTCAATGAGCATCTCATTTGAATCCAAAATTTTATATAACTTATTTTAATTATTTACCTTCATATCTTGCCATAGCATTTCTTTAAGGGAACAAGGAACCTCAAACCATGTCCAATAAGTAATGGAAACCCTGTATCTTCTAAGTTGTCCGATGTGTTTTGTAAAATCATTAGCCCATTTACCACCTGGGTTGCCAAGATCATCCCATATAATATATCTTTGGTCATTGAATTTAGGGTTCATTCCCTTTGATAGGCCTCTTGATCTCTTGCTATTTTGAGATGTTGATGTTTCAATGATGTACCTGCAGGCATATATTATTAGTTATGTATATATTATTAGTTATGCAGTACACGACATATATATACAAATACACATACCACATTAATTAGACAATCAAACAAATAAAAAAGTAAACGACAAATATATACACATACACATAACACATTAATTAGACAATAAAACAAATAAAAAAGTAAACAACAAATATATTTGCATACACATACCATATTAATTAGACAATCAAACAAATAAAAAAGTAAATGACAAATATATACACATATACATAACACATTAATTAGACAATCAAACAAATAAAAAAGTAAACGACAAATATAGTTGCATACACATACCACATTAATTAGACAATCAAACAAATAAAAAAAGTAGACGACAAATATATACACATACACATGCCACATTAATTAGACATAATAGCCTTCATTATGATCTTGTTGAGTTGATGTTGCAGTAGGATCTAGCACCATGTCAATTACAGGTGCATCGAACAAAGAGGAAGGCATTTCATGAAATTTTTGGTCATACTCTTGTCCATCAACCACGTCATCAATGCCTAGTATGCATCTCTTTCCTTCAAAAATGATTGAGAACCTCTTATCTCCAGGATTAGACATGTAAAAAACTTGTTTTGCTTAAGAAACCAAAATGAATGGATCTTCTTGATGGCCAAGTTTGTTTAAGTTGACTAGTCTTAAGAAATCATGTTCATCGTTCATGATGCTGTGAAGACTATCAACCCATTGGCATTGGAACAAATCAATCTTCATTTTTTCCGTATAATGCAACTCCAATATATTATCAATGAATCCATAAAACATCCTCCTCTTTTCGACTAATGTTTTGTTCTTTTTGGTTACATATTCCGGTGATAATGCAACAACTGAAACCCTGTATTCTGCATTATAGATTTTTCATCTTATCGCCTCATGTAAAATGAAAAACCGTTGATGTCATACCCTTCATAAGTTTAGAGAACACTATTACATCCATATGCTAGCCATCTCAACGTTGGGGATAATTCAGGATTACTGCTTAGTTCAGATATCACCCGTTCCTTGAACCATGCTAAGAACGATTGGTCATGCATATGAGTGAACTTGACTTCATTTTTTTCAGGATTTTCATCTCTTAGAATTGAAATATGTTCTTCAATGTATGGATGAACTTCTGATAGACTTTGGAGCACATACAATTCTGCCTTACGCAACATCGATGGGTCGATACGTAAATATTTAGCACTAATAGTAACCTTGCCTAGGAGCCTATTAAAATGTCGAGATTTAGGCAATCCAATGATTTCAACATTTACAAGGTAGTCTGAACACCATGAAACAACTTCTTCAGACACATATCTCTAGACAATACTAGCTTCTGGTCTGGACAGATTCATTACCATCCCTTTTACCATTCCCATTACTCATTCAAAAGGATACATATACCTTAAGTAAATGGGTCCACAACATTTAATTTCACGAACCAAATGTACCACAAGATGAGGCATTATGTTGAAGAATGACGGAGGAAAATATATTTCAAGTGCACATAGTGTTTAAACAACATTGTTCTGCACATTTTGTAACTTTTGTGGGTCAATGATCTTGCTATTAATAGTGTGAAAAACATGCATAATCGTATGATAGTATACCTAACTGTACTTGGTAAAATCCCTCAAAGTGCGGCCGGTAAGAAGTGTTGCATAAGAACATGACTGTCATGTGATTTCATACCTACTAGTTTCAAGTCACTCATGGAAACAATCGACCTGAAATTTGAACAATAATATGAAGGTACTTTTAAACTATGTAAAGACTCACAAAAGTTGGTTTTTTCTGCTTTAGGCAAAGTATAGCAAGCTGGTGGAAGGTAAATGCTCTTGCCTCGATAATCTGGAGCTAACTCTTTTCTACCTATTGCAAGCATGTTTTCTCTAGGATTTAAACCATCCTTTATTTTCCCAAGCAGGTTTAGAAGTGTCCCAACAATACCATCATAGACATTTGTTTTCAATATGCATGACATCAAAGCAATGCCTTACCTCTAAATCTCTCTAATATGGTAGATCCCAAAAGATTGACCTCTTCTTATATCCGCCCTCAGTCTTACCCTTATGAGGTTTACCATACTCTATTGTAATGTCTTTGACCCTCTCATAAACCTGTATTCCTATCAAAGGCACTCGCATCTTACTCGACACCATCTCTTGATTAGAAGCTTTCCTTTTCTTTTGAAAAGGATAATTCATAGGGAGAAACCTTCGATGATTCATATATACAGTTTCTTGCAGTTTCCTAGAGGAATCGATTCCGTATCGTCCTCACGAATTAGACATGCTTTTTTCCCCTTCACTGTGTATCCAGACAAATTTCCATAACCTGGGAAGTCATTTATAGTACAGAAGACCATGGCATGAAGAGTAAAATAAGATCTACTATATGCATCGAACACGATGATGCCTTTTTCCCAAAGCAACTTCAAATCATCAATTAAAGGAGTGAGATATACATCAATGTCATTACCGGGTTGTTTTGTCCCGGAGATGAGAAGTGATAACATAAGGTACTTGCGCTTCATACACAACCATAGGGGCAAACTGTATATAGTTAGAATAACAGGCCGGGTGCTGAATTGGGAACTCAAAGTTCCAAATGGATTCATCCTATCCGTACATAGACCAAGACATAAGTTTCGGGAATCACTACCGAATTCTGGGAACCTATCATTGATTCTTCTCCATTGGGGAGAATCAGCAGGATACCTCATGTGGTTATCGTCCTTTTTAGCATCATAATCCCATCTTAAGAGCTGTGCAGTTTTTTCATTTGAGAAAAGACATTTAAATCTCGGTATAATTGGAAGGTACCATAATACCTTTGCTGGTGCACGTTTCTTTTTCGTACCTGAATCTTTTTTCTTGTATTGACTAGAACTACACCTCGGACAAGCTTCTAGATTCACATACTCATTTCAAAACAAGACACAATCTTTTACACATGTATGAATCCTCTTGTACTCCAAGCCCATAGAGTACATGAGTTTCTTTGCCTTATACAAGTTATTCGGGAGTGTGTTCCCATCAGGAAACATGTCAACCAACACTTCCAACAAATCCTTGTAATATTCGTCGGTCACATTGTGCCTTGTCTTCAAATTTAATAATATGAGGACGGCCGATAGTGTTGTGTATTTAACAAAACCTGGAAATAGCTCCATCTTTGATGATGTGAGAATACTTTCAAACATGTTGGGATTCTCCGTGAAGTTGTGTTCTACGTCATGCAACATTTCATCAATTCTGTCTTCTTCGTCTCCCACATCTTCATCTCCAAAAAAAGAATCAACTACTGTCTTAGCAACTGGAGTAGCTGAGCTCTCTGCAATATCTGACACTTCACCATGCCAGGTCCACCTTGTATAATTTTCCGTGAATCCCCGATGAATTAAGTGATTTTTCAATAAATCTATGCTCTCTGGAATCCTTGTGTTGTAGCAATCGTAACATGGACACCGAATACCAAGCCTAGTTTTTGGCTTATGTTCAACGGTAGTGGCAATGAACTCATTAACACCTTGCAAGTACTTAATGGAAGGTCGTTTCATATACATCTAACTCCGGTCCATTATCTAACTAATATATCTAAGAGAAGCACATCTAATTAAACTATAATCGTACATGTTAAGCTAGTTATAATTTAATAATAAAGTTATATACTGTAGTCATATAATCATACACTTTTTCAGATAGTTTACCTAAACTGCCTCCAAATTTTATTGAGAATTCCAATTTATCTTCTTTTCTTCACAGAGGTAATACAAGTCTAGAAAATGTAGTTTTTCTACCAAAAATATATTTGAAACTGTGTGGCATTTTTTTATAAGGTAAGTTGGCTTACTTATTAATATAATTCCATATTAGACTTTGGGGTATTTCTCATTGTTATTTCTTTTTAAACCGATTGCTTATAGGTTATTTTTAACGTAAAACAAAACAACAATAAACAATGCCATGGCTGGTAAAGTAGACTTCAAGAAATTTATAAATAATTGAAGCTTGAAGTAAAACTAACTTAAATAGTTTGCAAGTTACGGAATATGTTTAACAACTAAAAGGAGCATTTGTATTTTTTACTTTAAGTCAATTTTAAGTGCTTATAAGCTAACCCCAAATGAGAATTTGTTTGTCCTTTTTTGTAACTCTTCAATGGTTATAAGCTGCTCCAAAATAAGCTATAAGCAAAAGCTCATAACTCATGAAACACTTCAACACCCAACTTATAAATTAAAAAGTGCTTATTATCCAACAACCTAAGATGCGCGACTATGAGATATGAGCACAAAAAGATAGCTTCATCTTACTAGTGATCTTGTACAATTTCTTAGTGAATGGTTAATAGTAGGGGAACATCAAAATGTTGTTTAAGAATGCTTTTTTGCTTCTAAACACGACACAACATGAGGCCACTTGATAAATCTAGTCAACTTCTTTGGTGGCACTTCTCAAACAAAGGGTTCACAATTTTTTCCTGTGATTACAAGAAATAAAAAACAATAAGAAAATGTCTGGATCCCAAATTAAGAGAGGAAGTTTGAATCTAAAATACTAACCATAGATAAACGGATTTTGTGGCGGGTTTGGGGGCGGTGAGACAGTAGCGAGAAGGAGGAACGGAGGCAGCGGGAGTCAACGGCAGAGCAAAGCGAGGATAGGTCTTGAGGCATTGGCATTTTGTGAGTTCCAAATGGATAGCACTGTGAGTTGACGATAGGAGATGGCAGAATAAGGGTGAGTGAGATGGCGAAGGAGCAACAAGATGGAAGGTTTCAAGGCGGGGGGTTTTGCAATTTTGAGATGGTGCGGGGGGTGAGAGAGAAGGTTTTCATTAAAGCTGTAATTTTAAGGTAATTCGGACAATTATTTCTTTTTAACCGTCCGAAATATGTAATTACTCTAGCACAATTGAGATGGTTAAAAGTCAATAACCGTCCGTATTGTCAATTTTATTACCATTGCATATTTCAGACGGGTATTAACTTTTAACCATACAAAATACGTATTTCAGCTTGGATAATTCAAACGGTTAAAGTTAATAACCGTCCGTATTGTGCTATTTACAAATACCATCTGATAATATAGACGGTTATTAACTTTTAATCATCCGTAATGCCTCCTCCGTGTTTTTTAAAACACTTTTCGAAATAGTTTTTTCATAAATCGACTGGAAAGGTGCGACCCTACAGGCCCTTTTTGTACTAGTATTACGCTCATGTATCTCTCATGGTATTTGTATGGTACAGCATCACACATGTTATATACGTGAAACACATGGTATGACAGGGTATATTGACAGAATAAGTCATTTGAATGGCATACACATGATATGAATATAACATTGCATGTAATATCATTTTATACATATGAAATCCATCGCAAAACATGGTCTACTCATGTAATTTGCATGGTCCTTGTATGTTTTAAACATTGTGCCACATGGTTTGTCATGTTACCCATATAAAACACATAACATAGCATTAGGGATAAGCAAGGCTTGTTATCTTAGGCATGGTATTCATTGTATGAACTTACGATGTCATAAGTATGATATAATCATGGTATGCACATGGATAGACATATTATAATAATGACGTGGTTGTGGAATAGTCACGAAACATGTGGCGTGTATTGTTAAAATGTTATTGCTGTAGAAGATGTGGTCAGTAATTCACACATGAGATGCATAAAAAGATCCACAAGGACAATTGTTAGCGCATGCATAGAGTATACTCAGGGAGGATCTTTTGTATTCTAGGAGTGACTCCTAAAGGATTTTTTTGCCTAGTACCAAGAGTATACGTGAAGTTCCTAATGGTTGCCCCTTACGGGGTGATTAGTTTGTCACTCAAGGAGTGATTGGTAAAAGATTTTATCACTTGGTATCTGGGGTACGTGTGACGTTTATAAGGTTTTATCCCCTTATGGCTTTTATGGAGCGCGGGACAATTTGGTCGCTAGGGGATTGGTCATTAGAGGGTTTTATCGCTTGATACTTGGGGTATGTGCAAAGTTCCTAATGCTTACCCCTTACAGGGCAATTACTTGGTCACTCAAGGAGTGATTGCTAAAAGATTTATCGCTTGGTACTTGGGGTATGTGCGATGTTTCTAAGGTTTTGTCCCCTCATGACTTTTATGGAGTGTAGAGCGATTTGGTCACTCAGGGAGTGATCACTAGAGGATTTTATCGCTTAATACCGGGGGTATGTGCGAAGTTCCCAATGCTTACCCCTTGCAAGGAGATTAGTTCGTCACTTAGGGAGTGGTTGCTAAAAGATTTTATTGCTTAGTACTAGGGGTATATGCGGCATTCCTATTATTTGCCCCTTATGGCTTTTATGGAGTGCAGGGTAATTTTGGTTGTTCACTTAGGGATTGATTACCTAAGGCTATAGTACCACGGGTATGCGCGACATTTCTAATTCACGTTACGCTCAAGGAGCGGTTCAAGGATTTCATCACTTAGTATCAGGGGTACGCACAATGTTTCTAATTTCCGTTATGCTCAAGGAGTGGTTTTCTAATGGTTATATCACTTAATACTAAGGGTATGAACGATGTTACACTCTAAGAGCGGTTCTTCTAAGGTCGTATTGCATGATACTAGGGGTATACGCAATGGGGGCACTTTAGGAGCGGCTTTTCTAAGGTTGTATCCCTTAATACCGAGGGTATGTGTGATGGTGCGCTCTAGGAGAGGCTTTTCTAAGGTCATGTCGCTTAATACCAAGGGTACGCGTGATGGTACACTCTAGGAGAGGCTTTTCTAAATTCATATCGCTTAATACTAGGGGTATGCATGTCGGTGCGCTCTAGGAGGGGCTCTTCTAAGGTCACGTTGCTTAATACCAGTGGTATGCATGATGGTACGCTCTAGGAGAGGCTTTTCTGAGGTTGTATCACTTAATACCAGGGGTATGAGCGATGGTGTGCTCTAAGAGTGGCTTTTCTAAGGTCATGTCACTTAATACCAGGGGTATATGCAATGGTACACTCTAGGAATGGCTTTTCTCATGTTGTATTGCTTAATACTAGGGGTATGCGTGATGGTGCACTCTATGAGCGGCTTGTCTAAGCTTGTATCACTTAATACTAGGGGTATGTGCGATGGTGCATTCTAAGAGTGGATTTTCTAAGGTTATATCGCTTAATACACGGGGTATGTGCGATGGTGCACTCTATGAGCTGCTTTTCAAAGCCTGTATCGCTTAATACCAGGGCTATGTATGAAGGTGCGCTCCAGGAGTGGCTTTTCTAAGGTGTTATCGCTTAATACCAATGGTATGAGCGACGGTACGCTCTAGGAGCGGTTTTTCTAAGGTTGTATCGCTTAATATCAAGGGTATGGGTGATGATGCGCTCTAAGAGTGGCTTTGCTAAATTTGTATCGCTTAGTACCAAGGGTATTCGCGATGGTGCACTCTAGGAGCGGTTTTTCTAAGGTCCAATTGCTTAATACCGGGGTATGAATGATGGTGCGCTATAGGAGTGTCTTTGTTAAAGTTATATTGCTTAATACCAGTGGTGTGTGCGATGGTGCACTCTAGGAGCGGCTTTTCTAAGGTCATATCACTTAACACCGAGAGTATGCATGATGGTGCGCTCTAGGAGCGACTTTGCTAAAGTTGTATTGCTTAATGCCAAGGGTATATGCGATGGTACACTCTAGGAGCAGCTTTTCTAAGGTCATATAGTTTAATACCAGGGGCATGCACGATGGTGCGCTCTAGGAGCGGCTTTGCTAAGGTCGTATCTCTTAATACTAGGGGTATGCGCGATGGTGCACTCTAGGAGCAGCTTTTCTAAGGTCATATCACTTAGTACCAAGGGTATGCATGATGGTGCGCTCTAGGAGCGGCATGGGTAAAGTTGTATCGCTTAATACTTGGGGTATGTGAGATGGTGCACTCTAGGAGCATCTTTTCTAAGGTCGTATCGTTTAATATTAGGGGTATGCGCGATGGTGTGCTCTAGGAGCGGCTTTGCTAAGGTCATATCGCTTAATACCAGGGGTGTGTGCGATGGTGCGCTCCAGGAGTGGCTTTTTTAAGGTTGTATCACTTAATACTAGGGTTATGCGCGATGGTTCATTTATATGATATGGCTATTTTACGTTATGGCTGCACGCAAATTGTGGTTAGAGGTGCATGGGATGTTTGAACAAGCAAGTTGTTAGAACATGTGCTTTTTATCTCTCCCTTCCAACCTTATTACTCCATCGTGGTGAGTATCTTTCCTAGGTGGGGGTTTTTTCCTCTGTTACTAGCCAGGGGTAGGCGAGGACGTACTCTCTTTTGTGATTTTGAGCACTTCATTGGGAATTTCTAAGGGAAGTTTCTACGGCTGCATTGCTATATACTAGGCTAAGTCTGATAGGGTTGCAGTTGATGGTAACCGTGCATTAAGCCCAAGAACCCTAATCAAGTTCAGGAGCCCATTTTCCACGTTTCATATACTCAAACCTAGCGGCCTCAATCAAGCCGACTAGATTGCATTGTGCTACGCACAGCTGGTGCGCCTCAACTTCGTGCCCCTATACAAACTAGAGTCAAGTTCTAGAGACACATCATTGAGAACACCGAGGTTCTGGTTGGGGATATATGCAAATGTTATGCAGTAGATCCTAATAAAGTTTGTAGATAAACTTTTTAAACATAAATCCTTGAATCAAATATGCTTTCATCATTTTATCTAAATTTGGTTTAAAATTTTATAAAAACCAATTCTGGTAAGACCACTCCCGAGCAGAGTTGCCATTGTGAGCGGGCGGGCTTTTACATGCGACAGGCGCGTGCGCAAGCTCTCAGGTTTTTATACAGGGAGCCGCTGTGGTTCGAGCGCGGGGCTCGTTAACATTTTGGGGTGGCAACAGGGACCGTCGAAAGCCCTATTTTATAAAGGATAAGATTCACCACCCGGATCAGCTCTTTCGGGAAATAATGATATAGCCAATCCCGGTTGGATTCCTATACCTATAGAATAGAGATTCTGAGTCGGATAAAATAGTTACTTGTATATTTGATTCGAGATATATATGTTTAATTAGTTTATTAAAAAATATTTTTCCTATGTGGTTTTGTTTATAAAAACTTAGGAATAAAGTAAAGTAAAGGGATAGAGTTTATACTTGAGTGATGGATTCCCCTGCCTTAGATGCTCTAGATAATTTAATAAATATGAATAAAATAAAAATGAATGCAATAAAAGTGGGATAGAATCCGATTACTCTCAGTTATCTTTCGAGTGTCCTGAAGGCGGTTCGTGCTAGAACCAAATTATTGGAAGATTAGGGTTGAGAACCTTGGGATCTGCGGAGACGATTTGTAACTAAAGCCCGTCGAGAGTAATGGACTATAACTAGGTAAAGTTGGTGTTTGAAGGACAATATGAGGAAGGTTTATTGATAAAACATGTCGACGATATTGAACTGTAGTATCGGGATAGTGTTTGGGAAATAGGGCTAGACCAGTTTATAACCAAAACTTCCCAAGGGAAGGGTTCTACACCTGAGTCTAGTTTTGTGACAAAGGAAAGGATTTTTGGTATGGGCTCAATACTACGAGGAGGGGATTGCTTGAATTCGTATGGCTTTTGAATTCAGAAGATTTGTTGCTGTTGAAATGCCGAGGTTCGGCTTCTTTTTTATAAGGATTATAGAACCGTCGATCGACGCAAGTTGGGCGGCAACTTGTGTCGATCGACACTTCTTGGACGGTGACCGTCGATCGACGCAAGTTGACGGCAATTTGTATCGATCGACACTTCTTGGGCGGTTGTAGCTCTGATGAGTCATCACTAGACTTGACACGTGTCCAACAATCATCGATCGACACATACGATGACCGTCAATCGACACTTCTTAGGCGGTTATAGCTTCGTTGAGTCATTGCTAGACTTGACATGTGTCGGCGTCGATTGACACTTGTAACAACCGTCGATCGACTCATGTTACAACCATTCATCGACTGAAATAACAAATGTTATATATTCATTTCTGGAATGTGGCCGTGTGATTTCTTTGAAAATTGTTGATGTCCCAGAAATAGAAAGCTTGTTTCCTTTTTATAGCTTTTGGCAAAGTGTCGACCGGCACTTTTGTGTAAAGCATGTCTACAAAACATGAGACATGTGGGTTAATGAGTACTTGACACATAAGTGCACACACATCCTTCTAATTCATTAGTCAGCATTCTGCATGTGTTACACGCGCATGCATATAATGGCTCTTGCATTCTGCATGTGTTAAACGCCCATGCATAGTCATCCTTTACATTTTCTTTGCATGACACGCCGTGCACCTCATATCTCATACATTTTACTATTGCACTATCACGTCCATGCATGGATTTATTCACATCTTATTTAGTTCAATTATTTCCTGCATTACATACTTGCATTTGCATTATACGTATAGTACGCATGTTATTTCTATTATTTTACTCATCTAAATAATGCATTTGTTTTTATTTGTTCCCATGTCTCAATATAATCGAATTTTTTAGTTGAATAGTAGGCATTACATGAGAATGACGGGACCTTGAGGCATTTATTGATTGACATGGGACGGACGAGACATTTGAAGTTGTGGGGAATATAGGGCTTTTGGAGGCATTCGGCTCGTAGCACTTTCGACATTCGGACTCCTATGTGAATAGGTATTAATCATCATCAGGCCGGGCGGACCATGCTCACAGTGGTCAAAATTGGAGTGCACACGTGTAGAGGACGGATTTGAGCCCTTCGAGTCCACTAGACCGGAGAATGTATTCAGGCACTCTGATGATGATGATGGTAATGCAGATATCTCAATGTGATCGATGGCAGTCATTTATCTTTGTTTTGATTGTCTTAATTTTTGCATAGACCCGAACATTGTGTTGGGCCCATCAGACTTGTTTATTTGCTTTTATGTCCTAATTTTTGCCTGGACAGCCCTTTTCGGGTTTTCAAGCCAGCGGATTTTTCCTGGCGTTTGCATAGACCTTGCTTCTTTTCAGCCTATCGGGATTTTTGCCTTTTGTTATCATTTCATCTTTTTCTTTCTAGGAATAGGGTTGACTGCATAGAACCCTTCGTTCGACTTACTTGCCACATTTCGTCCTTAGGGCCCAATCTATTCATTCCAATATAAACATAAAGATTTCAGTAAAATGACATTTCCATTAAATGAAGTTTACATGATGATGATAACCATTTCTATTGACCCAAACTTTGGTGTTAACTAGCCTATGAAAGTTTTCTAACCAACACACACTCGTAGCTTACTTTACCCTAACTTTTGCCTGGCCGGTTTGAAGAATACCGATTAGCGGGATATGCCCTAATTTTTGCCCGAGTAGCAGAAGACCACTCTTCGGCTGATTGATTTTATTTATTTTCTTATGTGTCGCTTTTTTAGATTGGATTCTTTTTGAGTTAGATATGATAATGCTTTGACTTGTTTTGATTGATAGGGTTTATGAACTCGTTACCATCCATAATCTTCATGCCCTTGGAATCGAGTACCTTTCTGATTATGTAGGGTCTTTCACAATTCAGTTAGAACTTCCCCCTTAGGTCAATGTTGGTAGACTTTACTTGTTTTGAAGCAGGCCACTGGTCTTTGACAGAAGCTTCTGATGCCTGACTCGGTTGTTGTTCGGCCTTGCTATGTGCTTTTGATACTTTTGAAGACTGTTTAAGTTGTTTGAACTGTGCTTTAGTCCATTGTGGTCCCTTTGACTTGGATTCAGTGGGACTCTCAAGGACTTCATCCCGATTTTGACTGGGATCGTGGTTACCATACCATAAACCAAGGAGACAAGCATCAGATTCGTGGAAACTCTGACACTTGTTTGACATGTCCAGAGGGCGAATGGTAGCTTATCAACCCAATCTCTGAATCTTGTTGTAGTAGTCTTCGAGAGAACTTTCTTGATAAGCTCGTTTATGGCTTCAGTTGCTCCACTAGCTTGTGGTTTGTGAGGTAAAGCCCGAGGTAAAGCCCGGCGGCCCTTGGTTCCATATTTCTTGATTAAATCAGTGGTTATCCCTTGGGACTAAACCTCATTTTTTGAGAGTAAGTGGTGAAGTAGGCTGTACTGAGCTAAGATGCGTTTCTTGACAAACTTGACCATCTTCTTAGCGGTAATGATGGTGAAAGACTCGGCTTCTCCCTATTTTGAGAAGTAGCCTGCTGTTGTTTGCCAAATGAATGTGATCTAGCAAGTGCACTAGGTCATGATCAATAGTAAGTGGCAAGTATAAGGTCGTTTTCCACAGGGAGCAAGGGAATGCTTTAAATTAAAATGTAAATCAATGAGTCTAAGTTCGTTGTTAAATGAGCTGATTTTAATGGAGAAGCTAAAAAGTAAAGTAAAAGCGACAGAGAAAAAATGATCACTATGAATGATTACTACTAATAAATTTATAACGAGGCAAGCATAACCAGCAAGCACGTAGTTACGTGAATGATCACCACTCCTTTATTTTAACATATAGGCATCTAAGGATCTAGGTTTCTTGCATGACTTGTGTACTAGCCGTATTTTCCTTATGTCTAGTCTTTAAAGCTTACCTGTGTGATTTCCCCATACAAGTAAAACCTTAAGCATTAAGACTTATGCAAGTATCCTTTTGAAAGAAACTTCCTAGCATATCTAATTCACCATTCAGTTCCTCTTAGACAT
Organism: Euphorbia pulcherrima; assembly: GCA_947683365.1. Lineage (NCBI taxonomy): Eukaryota > Viridiplantae > Streptophyta > Magnoliopsida > Malpighiales > Euphorbiaceae > Euphorbia > Euphorbia pulcherrima. The sequence continues at coordinate 32,101,680 of CANTUS010000015.1, read as the reverse complement.
GTGTTTTGTGTTTTAGTCAGTGTTACAATTCACCTTTCAGTTCCTCTTGTTACACTCTATATATGCTAAACCTTACTTAGTTTTAGTGTACAATTCACCTTTTAGTTCCTCTTGTTGCACTTTAACATAAATCCGGACTTACTTATAAGAATCAAGTTCAACACAAAGCAATCCACAATAAATAATGCTAAAATAAAGGAGATGGAATGATCATACCATAAAATCTGCTAGCTTTATTGATTAGGCTTGCTAAGGATATTGTTGCTCATAAAAATGGAGAGAAAAACCAAAGGAATTCTCCAGAAGATAAACATAATGAGATATAATATAAGTAGTATTTTTACAGAGAAGAGTAGCCAATGGAACGGTTCCCTTCCAAAGATAGATGTCCAAAAAGTAAAAATTCAACCAACTCTATAGTGCAAGTTGGAAAGATCTTGATAGCCAACTTGCAAACCAAAAAAATAATCCCAAAATGCAATTCAGTAAATCAAAACAAAGCTTCTAGAAGATAAGAGTTTAGTAAATAATTAAACTTCAACATGTGAGGTGCTAGGTGTTGCATGTGTCATTACTCCACTGCCAAAAGATTCCTTCCACCGCCACCCACTTGCACTACTACTGTCTCAAGCAAAAGACCTTCTCGAAGGGTGATATTGCGGTCATTTTTCCTCCACTTGCTTGGGTTTGAGTGTCTTTGTCTTCAAGTGATCCAGTCTTCTGCTCAGCTTTCTGCTCACTCCAGTGACCATTGCTGCAGCTAGTACTGATCTGAAATTTCATCAAAAACAACAATAAATCATACAAATCTACTGCAACTATAGTGATTTTAGGGCTGATTAACTAGGGTTTACATGGTACAAATACTACTTATCAAATTGCCCCACACTTAGACAATTGTTTGTCCTCAAGCAAAAACACCAGGATGCAAAAACAGAAGATTAAAACAAGTAAAATAGAGTAGAAAAGAGAACAAAACAAAAACAAAGGTGGTAATTAACAATCAATTCTTCCTTTGGAAAATTCAGTAATCCATTCAAAATACAAAGTTTAAGGTTAATGATGAATACCCCCAGAGTTAGCATGTAAATTAATCACAAAAACAGGTTAAGACACCAATTCAAAGCTAATACATCTATAAATAATTTTGAAATCAACTTTCTTTTCCAAAGATGTCACTCAATTCACTCTAAGTAAGTGTTTAAGGTTGAGTTTTGAGAAATCACTCACCAGCTACACATAGCAAACATTAAGTCCATAGGCTTGTTTTTCAGTCTCATCTCCTCCACTATAGAATATTGATCCCAACATACTCAAAAGGTCTTTTGATGGGTTGTAATGTAGGCTCAGGGTTGGGGGTGTGTTAAAAAGGCTTTTTGTGTGTGAAGTGATTTTACCAAGTAAGCATGAATGATTATACAACAAGAATGTATAATCACTAACTTGTGTTTGGAATTGATGTTTAGGTCCCAAAGGAAACAATGGAAGCATTTAAACAATCAACATAGCAAGTAAGGGCAATCATTCTAACATAGAAGACTGAGCAAATGAGCTCAACAAGCATTCAAATGGGAGAATCAAGATAGTTTAGCTTGCTTTTGATCTGACTTCTTTTTATTTATTTATTTTTTTTCTTTTCCTTTTTCTAAAATTTCTTTTTGTAATTAAAGCATGTGGCTGGAATATAATTTAGAAGAAAGCTCAATACAGTTCCTTTTGAGAAGAATTTTGAGAGAATAAGTTAGCAACCGGTAGTAGTTGAGTTTGCTGTTTTGGAAAATTCTTGGCAAAATCAAAGGTGAAATTTGAAGGGAAAGTAAAAAGAAAAGGGTTATGGGGTTTGTATTGTTGTATGTGTGAAAGAAAAGAGGATAAGACTCAAAGGGGCTAACTAGGGGACAAATTATGTAAGGGTGGCTTTTTAGATAAAGAGTGTGTGATCCTAGCGCCTTAATCATCTCATGTACTGATCAATAACATGGTCTCAATAAGTACTATATCTAAATTTTTCCAAATCAAGTTCTAGCCTTAAGTTGCTTATGCAAGCCCTCTCAACAAGAAACTCAAACATTTTACTTTAAGAGAATGATTTCAGAAAAAGAGTGATTTCGAAAATTAAGCACTTTGTGTATAAAGAATAGATTAGAAATTTGAAAACAGATATAAGCATTGATTTAGTGAATGATGAATCATGAAAAATTTGGGCTCAAGTCCTCTCTAAAAATTGGGTTTTATTCAGTTGATTATCCTAATCTTATTTATTGAAAATAGTTTCAAATTGTGTCTAACTTGCTTAATCAATCTTATTAGCATGCTAATTGTAGTTTTACCATCATTAATCAAACCCTAAGTATTTTACATAGACTACTACTTCTCAAAAGATAGTTTCTCATGCTAATTGCCAAAACAAGAACGGAAACATTGAAAAAGTTAAAAGTCCCACAACTTAAAAGGAAAGTGAAGCTATAACATAAAAATATAGTTAAAAATAATGCTCAAAGTCAAACAAGTGTCTTAAGTAGGGGAGTGATCATAAGTGGCAATTCAAAGCATAAACCAAAAAAGCAAAGCAAAAGAGTCAGTGTAAGATAATACCTTAGTGGTGGCACATAAATCTTGAATCAGAAGGGTAGAGGAAATTTACTTAAATCACTTTGAGGTATTTTGGCTTACTACTTCCTCTTACTACTCTTGACTTTCAATTGGGTCCTCCTTGGATGCTGAAGCTGAAATCATAGGCAAGTTAAGCCTAGCAGTAAATTCTTCACTTGGGGTATTTTTAACAAATTCAGGAAAGAGCTCAATCCTTCAGTTTCCAACCTCATCAACCTCATCCTTCCAATCATGGTAAGCATTTCTATCCTCGACCAACTCATCAATGATAGGTAAGAGGGTTTTCATAGACATGCTAACACACCTATCCAAAAATGCTATCTTTTCATCATCAGATAATTTCTTCCCAATGCTAGCCACTGAAGTGATTTTCTCTTTTTGGAAGCAGGAACATGGGTCTCTTCTTTCACAACTTTTCTCTTTAACTTCATGGCTTCTAAAGCATCCACCTCATGCCACAACATCCACTCCTTATTCCACAGCCTGCAAATCCCGAATTTGTTCATGTTGATGAACTCCATTGGCTCGGGGTAACCAACATTTGTCAATCCATGAGCAGAGAATGATGTAAGCATGTTCTTGGCAATTTTAGTGACATAAGATCCTACCAAAATATGCTTGTTACCCTTGTTTGGAAGGCCAATGATGTAATCTGCAAAGAAGCTACCAACATTGATCTTTTCTCCTCTTTCCATGCAGTACAACATAAAAAGAACATCACCAGTCAAGGTGGACTGATTTAAATGGCCAAACAAGGTGCTTGCCAAGAATTTGTGGACAATTTTGTGCTTGTATTTCCTAAGATGCTTAGAACATTTTTCCTTCTCACATGACCTTCTAGTGAACTCCATCCGTAATGCATCCTTGTCAAAATCTTTTGGAATTTTTTGGTGAGCATTCTGATACTCATTGGTTAGCAAGATCTCTTCGAGAACACCAAGGAATTTGTTGAGATCATCAAGAGACATCCCTCTTTTTTTGCCAAACAAGCGAATGGTGTACTTGTTAAAGTCATCACTCTTCAAATCCCCCTCTTTCTCCTCAGGAGTTCATAGAAACTCCATTGTCAATTTCTTATAAAAGGCTCTTCATTCTTCGTAAAATCCTCCGTTCCAGCCCTTTTTAACATGAGCGAGATCTCATTGGTCTGTTTGAGTTCTTTTAGGCACTTTTAGGTCAGAATTGGGCTAGGAAGTGTCATCGGAGATGTTAATTGATGCCGGCAGCAAAGATCTTGTCGGAGTACTTAAGCAGGCTCATTGTTTATGGGTTGAAACCATGGTGATTTGCAAACATTTGAGAGGAAGAAGACGATGAACAGTAGAGAGAAAATGGTGAGAGAAAAAGGTGAGAGAAAGAATTTGATGAATTTAAAATTTTAAAGGTTTTTTATAGAAATCCACTTTTTCAAACGGTCATATGCACTTGAGGAGAGAGAAAATGGGTTAATTAATTTGGATTTTGAGATTTGAAAAAGAATTTGAAACACCCAATAGGAATGCATGCAAGTGGTAAATAGTAATGATGGAAAAGTAGGTTAACTTTTTAGGGTACATTGCATTTCTTACTTTTCACCAATGCTTGACACGTCATTAGTGCATGCAAAATCCCAATTTACTTACTTTTATTTCTGTAGAAAAATTGGAGGAGAGAGAAAATATAGTAGTGAGCAAATGCCAAATAGCTGAGGTGATCACGCTTTAAACCATTTTTTGAAAACTGAATTTTTCAAAAACATTCAGTAGTATGACTTGGTTCCTTGGGGGGATAAAATGACCATAAATGAAAAGAATATCATAAAAAGAATAAGGTCTAAGTAGGACAAACAACAAGAAGGTAAATGAATGGTCACTTGGTGTTGCCTTCCCCTACTTAGTCAAATTGGTCCTACAAAATAGAAACTTAAAAACATTAAAAGGATACTTAATAAGAAAAAAATATATTTACAAGGTTAAGAAATTAAGCTTGTGCTCAATGGTTGCTCCAACTGGTGTTTGGAGCAGACATAAAAAGTGATTGCCATCAAGGTGGGTGTAATTGCTGTATTTCTAAAGCAAAGCTTCCTCCATGCAGGTAAGGTTTCAATCTTTGCCCATTAACTTTATATATTTCCCCCGCTCGATTGATGATTTCTACTACACCATGGGGATAGACTTTGTGAACAACAAATGGGCGTGTCCATCTTGATTTTAGCTTTCCCGGGGAATAATTTTAATCCTTAGTTGAACAAAAGTACTTGCTGCCCGGGTTGAAATTTCTTGTTTTGAATCCTTTGATCATACCATTTCTTGGTCTTTTCTTTGTAGTTCATGGCATTCTCAAAGCTGAACAACCTGAATTCTTCCAACTCATTTAGTTGCAACCTCCTTTGCTCTCCAACTGCATTCCTATCAAAATTTAACAAAGTTAGTGCCCACAATGCCTTAAATTCCAATACAACAAGTAAGTGGCAAGCTTTTACATGGAGTAACCTAAATGGGGACATTCTTTTAAGGGTCTTATAAGCAGTTTTATAAGCCCATAATGCATTGTGAAGCTTGTTTGTCCAATCCTTTGTAGCATTATTGACAGTTTTCTATAAAGATTCTTTTGATTTCCCTATTGGAAATTTCAGGTTGCCCACTTGTTTGTGGGTGGTAAGGAGTGGCAATCTATGAGTTACCCCATATTTGTTAAGTAACCTTTCAAACCGATTATCGCAAAAATGAGTTCCTTGGTCACTAATGATTGCCTTAGGTACTCATAAACGACTAAAAAGCTTTTTCAGGAAATTTCACCACTACCCTAACATCATTTATGGGACTATCAATGGCTTCTACCCTTTTACTCACATAATCAACAACAAGAAGAATGTATTTATTACCATATGAGTTAGGGAATGGGCCCATGGAATGAATGCCCTACACATAAAAAATTTCACAAACAATAATGTTATTCAAAGGCATAGCATTGTTAGCTGAGATATTACCTGTCCTTTGACACTCATTACACTCCATAACAAACCTTTGGCAATCTTTAAAGATGGTTGGCTAATATAAGCCACATTTAAGCACCTTTGCTGTCATTGTACTTGCTCTAAAATGTCCATCTGCTTCCTTACTATGACACATGGTTATGATTGGTTGAACTTCGTCCTCAGGAACATACCATTTTATGATTTGATCTACATATAGCTTAAAACGAAATGGTTCTTCCTAAAAATAGTATTTTAAGTCAGTAAAGAACTTTTTCTTTTGAGCATAAGGTAAATGAGGTTTAATACCACAAGCGAGAAAGTTAGCAAAATTAGCAATCCAAGGGAGTGATCTCACTGTGCATAAATGCTCATCAGAAAAGGATTCAGTGATATCTGCTTGCTCCGAATCGTTGCCTTCAGGAATTCTTGACAATTGATCAGCTACAACATTCTCTAAACCCTTCTTATCTTGGATTTCCAAGTTAAACTCTTATATGAGGAGTAACCATCTGATCAACCTTGGTTTGGCATCTTCTTTGCTAGTAAGTATTTCAAGGCTGCATGATCAATGAAAACAGTGGCCTTGGATAAGACTAAGTAGGATTTGAACTTGCCAAATGCATATACCATATCAAGCAACTCCTTTTCAATAACCGTGTAGTTTTGTTGAGTTTCAGTCAAGGTTTTGCTTGCATAGTGTATGGGCCTGAAATGCTTGTCTATCCTTTGTCCTAGAACAGCTCCAATACATGCATTGCTTGCATCACACATAAGCTCAAAAGGCTTTTTCCAGTAAGGAGCGATCAAAATGGGTGCATTGTCTAATCTTGCCTTGAGTTCACTGAATGCCTTCAATCATGCTTCATCAAATTTGAACTCAATATCTTTATGGAGAAGTGCTGTCAATGGCTGAGCTATCTTGGAAAAATCTTTGATGAATCTTCTATAAAATCTAGCATGTCCAAGAAAGCTTCTAACTTCTTTAACTAATTTGGGGACAGCAAGCTTCTCAATGTTCTCCACCTTGGATTGGTCTACTTCAATGCCCATCTCTAAAATTTTATGGCCAAGAACAATGCCTTCATTGACTATAAAGTGGCATTTTTCCCAATTCAAGACTAGATTGGTCTCCTTGCATCTCATTAAAACAACTTCATGGTTGCTTAGGCAGGAGTGAAAGGTTGCTCCATAGATAGAAAAATCATCCATGAAGATCTCAACTATTTTCTCCACCATGTCATGAAAGATAGCCATCATGCATCTTTGGAAAGTTGCTAGAGCATCACAAAGTCCAAATGGCATCCTCCTATAAGCAAAGACACCATAGGCGCAAGTGAAAGCTGTTTTCCCCTGATCCAAAGGATGGATCACACTTTGATTATACCCTGAATAGCCATCAAGGAAACAATAGAAATTATAACTAGCCAATCTTTCCAACATTTGATCAATGAAAGGAAGTGGAAAGTGATCTTTTCTGGTTGCCTCATTTAGCTTACGATAATCAATGCAAACTCTCTATCCAGTCACTGTTCTTGTTGGAATGAGTTCATTCTTCTCATTTTGCACCACTGTCATGCGTCCCTTCTTTGGAACCCCTTCGATAGGACTTGTCCAAACACTATCTAAAATGGGATAAATGATTCTTGCATCAAGGAGTTTAATCACCTCCTTCCTCACCACCTCTTTCATGTTGGGATTAAGTCTCCTGTATGGTTGCACCACTAGTTTGTGGTTATCCTCCATCAGAATTCTATGAACAAAAATTGAGGCACTGATCCCCTTTATGTTAGTAATTGTCCATGCCAACGCTTCTTTATTCTTCCTCAACATCTCAATCAATTGGGATTTTTGGTCCGGGGTGAGATTGGAAGAAATTATCATAGGTAATTTGTTAGGTGGGTCAAGGAATGCATACTCTAAGCGAGGAGGTACAATTTTAGCTCAAGATCAGGGGGTTCTTCAAGTTATATTTTGAGAGATAAGTTTGGTGTATGATTTAAGGGTTCAACATGTTGTTTTCTGTATGTAGGTTGTGGATAGTTTGGTGGCTGCGGATGTTTTGGTCTCTCCTTTAGCAGGTTTAATTGTTGTAGCAAAATTTCCTCTGGGGTAATCAATTCTGCTTGTTCTGGCAAACTTTCCTCTTCTTCATCATGATCTAAGTTTTCAAATTCCTGCAAAATAAAAGGATTTAAGTGCAAATTTGTGGTATCAAGAACATAACATTGATCATCAAGTGAAGAAGGTTGTTTCATTGCTTTATTCATTTTAAACGTTACTTCCTTAGCATGAACTTTTAAAATTAGTTTACCATTATTCACATCAATCAAAACTCTTCTAGTAGCAAGGAATGGTCTGCCTAAAATGATAGGAACATGAAAATCTTCATCCATATCCATGATAATGAAGTCAACAGGCAAAATAAACTTTCCAACTTCTACTAAAACATCTTCTACAATGCCTCTAGGATACCTAACAGTTCTATCAGCAAGTTGTATAGACACTTTAGTTGGTTGTGGTTCTCCTAAGCCTAGTTGCTTGTAAATATAATATTGCATCAGATTTATGCTTGCTCCTAAATCACAAAGTGCATTATCAATATTTAAGTTACCAATAGAGCAAGGAATGTTGAAACTCCCTGGATCTTTTAGTTTCTTAGGCAAGGGTTGCCTACTTTGGAGAATGGAGAAGCAATCTCTATTGAATTGAACCATGGCCACATTTTCCAATTTCTTCTTGTTTGCCAAAAAGTCCTTCAAGAATTTCACATACATGGGCATCTGTGCAAGTGCTTCTGCAAAAGGAATGTTAATGTAAAGTTTCTTAAAGACTTCTAAAAAATTATCAAATTGCTTAGCCATTTCATGTTACTTGGCTCTTTGAGGATATGGAATCCTTCGCTGGTAAGTAGGAATTGGTTGTTTTTTAGGAATGGACTCCTTAGTGGTGATCACAGGTTGTTCCTTAGAGGTGATCACAGGCTCACTTTCATTTGGTTGCTCTGGGTCAGGTATTAACTGTGATTACTGCTGGTTGGAGGTAGGTTGTGCTTGCTCTTTAATTTTAGTTTGGTCACTGGCTTCAACTTGATCTTCAATGGGTTGGACCACCTCTTTCTTCTTACCTGCATGTTTATTAACAACAACCATAGGGTTAGTAATTTCACAATGCTTACCACTTCTCAAGGTGACAATTTTGCACTCCTCTCTTGGATTTTGCTTAGTATTGCTTGGCATTACTCCTTTGTTTTTGGGAGTGACAATGGTGGTAAGTTGCTGGAATTATTTCTCCAAATTTATCATAGAAGCTTGTGTTTGCTTCATAAACTGCATCATCATGTCTTTCATCTCTTCAATCTCAGATTTCTTTGATTGCTAAGATGGGTTTGGTTACTGTGCTACTTGGTTTGGTTGCTGCTATGAAAAATTGTTGTGGTTGTTGGTAAGGAATTTGCTAGTTTTGGTTACTCCATGAAAAGCTAGGATGATTGTGCCAGCCAGGAATGTATGTGTTTTAAAATGGATTGTTCCTAGGGTTGTTCCCAATGTAATCACGCTTCTCTTGGTCAAGAGGAGTATCACGATCAATATTTATGTGGTTGCCACTATAAAAATCACAAATAGCTTGTGTATTTGAGATTGCCGAAACATTTTGCTTGACAAGTTGCTTCAAGATCAGGTCCATCTTCTTAGGGAGCTTTGTAATAGATTCTAACTCTGTACTCCTACTTCTTTCTTCCTCGACTGAGTGCCATTTATAGCTGGTGTCAACCAACCTTTCAATGAGCTTATAAAGCTCTTTAAGGGCAAGCTCTTCAGGATCTCCAGTCATTGCGGATTCAATTTGGATCTTATGTTGATCATGTAATCCATTGCAGAAATTTTCCATTTGCATCCATAAACGGATTTGATGATTTAGCACTCTTCTGAGATTAACCTAAGTGTCCCTCAGTTGATGGTCTACTATACTCCTTAAGTGTTTGCCGTGGTGGCGGAAAATTAACCTAACCTTCTCATTCTGGAGGTCCATTACCAATTGGGGGATAGGTTGCATCAGCCATCTTTTGTTGTCTACGCCTTCTTCTAGCTACTCCACTTAATCTATAGCAAGTCCTCTCTATTTTTGGATCTACTGGGATTAGGGGCCGACTAGCTCTACGCATACAACAATGGTTGCTGCTAATAGAAAAATTCCTTCTCAAATGGTAACAAATAGATTAAACACACCAATTTTTTTTAAAAAATTAAATACTTCACACGTTGCTCCCCGAAAACGGCGCCAAAAACTTGTTGTCTGCCCAATGAATGTTATCTAGCAAGTGCACTAGGTCGTGATCAATAGTAATTGGCAAGTACAAGGTCATATTCCATAGGGAGTAAGGTAAATACTTTAAATTAAAATGCAAATCAGTGAGTCTAAGTTCAATGTTAAATGAGCTGGTTTTAATGGAGAAGCTAAAAAGTAAAGTAAAAGCAGGAAAGCAAAAATGATTACTATGAATGATTACTACCAACAAATTTAGAATGAGGCAAGCATAACCAGCAAGCACGCAGTTACATGAATGATCACTACTCCTTTATTTTAACATTTAGGCTCCTAAGGATCTAGGTTTCTTGCATGACTTGTGTACTACCCGTAGTTTCCTTTTGTCTAGTCTTTAAAGCCTACCTATGTGATTTCTCAGTACAAGTAAAACCTTAAGCATTAAGAATCATGCAAGCATCCTTTTCAAAGAAACTTCCAAGCATATCTAATTCACCTTTTAGTTCCTCTTAGACATGTGTTTTGTGTTTTAGTCAGTGTTACAATTCATCTTTCAGTTCCTCTTGTTACACTCTATATAAGATAAACCGTACTTAGTTTTAATGTACAATTCACCTTTCAGTTCCTCTTGTTGCACTTTAACATAATTTACCCCTTACTTATATGAATCAAGTTTAACACAAAGCAATCCACAGTAAATAATGCTAAAATAAAGGAGATGGAATGATCATACCTTAAAATCTGCTAGCTTTACTGATTAGGCTTGCTAAGGATTTAGTTACTCATAAAAATGGAGAGAAAAACCAAAGGAATTCTCTAGTAGATAAACGTAATGATATATAATATAAGTAGTATTCTTATAGAGAAAAGTAGCCAATGGAACGGCTCCCTTCCAAAGATAGATGTCCAAAAAATAAAAATTCAACCAACTATATAGTGCAAGTTGGAAAGATCTAGATAGCCAACTTGCAAACCAAAAAAATAATCCCTAAATGCAATTCAGCCAATCAAAACAAAGCTTCTAGAAGATAAGAGTTCAGTAAATAACTAAACTTCAACTTGGGAGGTGCTAGGTGTTGCGTGTGTCATTGCTCCACCGCCAAAAGATTCCTTCCACTGTAGCCCACTTGCCCTACTACTAACTCAAGTGAAAGACCTTCTAGAAGGGTGATATTTTGGTCATTTTTCCTCCACTTGTTGGGTTTAAGTGTCTTTGTCTTCTACTAATCCAGTCTTCTACTCACTCTATTCAGCTTTCTGCTCACTCTATTCAGTTTCTAGCTCCTTGGCAGTGACCATTGCTGCAACTAGTAGTGATCAGAAATTTCATCAAAAAAACAATAAATCGTAGAAATTCACCACAATTATAGTGATTTTACGGCTAATTAACTAGTGTTTACATAGTACAAATATTGTTTATCCCCTGCCCCTATGATGATGAAGCAGTGTTCACTTGTTGATGAGGGTCAAATATTTCCGATCATATGTTCCCTCCAATTTGAGAAGTAAGCTGCCCCTACGATGACAAACGGTGTCCATTGGTTGATGAAGGCTGATTTCAACAATCATATTTTCCCCCATGCCAAGAATGGTTAATGAGGAGGGAAACAGTGAAGGTTTAGGAATTGTAAGGTACACGATATGAGTAAGAATTAATGGTGCATCGGGGGTGGGAAATTTGAGAATGGTTGGGTGACGAAAAATGTAAGCCTGGATTTTGAAGATGACCTGGCAATGCTTCTTCTCCATAATCAGCTGACGCTTCTTTAGTAGTTTGAAAATAGGTTTGCACATAGTCGTGAGGCCAGCGATGAACCGATTGACATATTGGATCTATCCAAGGAAGGACTGAGCTTCTTTCTCTGTTTAGGTGGGTGTGGCTAGGTATTACTAAGCAAAAGCATTATCATGATCTTTAATCACTTTTATCTCTTTTTCATTCAAAGTTTAGGTCATTAGAAATGATTACCATTTAGGTTGTCATATGTACTCAAATTTATTTCAGTTAAAGAAGTGTCATTAATACTGAACACGTTATGCTTATGATAAAATGAATGCATGGACCCATTGGGCAAAACATCAAGCAGATAAGCAAAAAAGAGTCTTTGATTGAATGAAAAATGCCTTAGAGGCAGGGTCGTTCACAACTAAATACTAGACAAAGAAAATTACATCATAGATAGTCACCCTCCACAAGCGGTGGGTCTTGAGTTGATAGAGCTGGTAGATTAGGCATCCTCGGTAGGTTTCATTGGCATGTCGTCTGTGAGCGGACGACCTTTTTCCCACCCGTAAGGACCGCATAAGATGCGTAGCACGGGGGGGTGGAAAATAATGAGCACTGTGAAGCATGCTAAGGGAGAATCCTTATTCTAGGCGTGATGGAAATAATAATGAAAAGCGATTTTGATGTTGAATTTAAGTCCAATTTGCATGTTAAGGGATACGAGACTTGAAATCCCATATTTTAAAATAAAGTCGCCACCCAGTTAAGCTCCACCCCGAAATTAGGGTATGATATTCCTACCGGGTGGTTGGACCATTCCTTAAAACAGAGATTCCAAGTCCGGATGATGTTGCTTACTTTTCAATTTTTAAATCAAACCGTTTATATTTTAATAAGCGCAACTTTAGTTCTTATGCAATTTAAATCCGGTTATCGTTTGGAGTTTTTGGTTCATATGCCATACATCACACAAAAGCGATAAACAAAGCAAATAAATAATTCTTACAGGGCTTTACAAATTCCTATACATTTTTCTAATGTGAGAAAGTAAATAAAGCGCGTATATAAAGCGAATAAAGAGAGACCGAAATCGAGCCTTAATCGAACTTACCAACACCGATATGGCTCGACACGTGATAAGTAAATCACAAATAATCATGAATAAGGCACAAATAATTAAAGGCAGAAAATAGAATTTTATTATGGAGGAAAACATTATTAGAGAATTTTTAGAGTTAGAAAGACATTTTTTAGGCATTTCAAGATTGTTTAATGGTGATTTAATAAAATAAAACTACAAATGAATGAGATAAAACAAATTAAAAATGAACTAAATATCTATAGATTATTTAGGATTTTTAGAAAGTATTTTGGGGAGAAAATCGGGACCATAAATGCAAAGAAACACGAAAGAAAAGCTTAAATCAAGTTTAGGCGGTCAATGCTGTGGCAACAGCTTTGACCGCCGCCGTTGTAGCCGCCACTGCTACTACAGTAGTGGTGGCTGCTATGGCAGTGGCGGTCAAGGCTATTGCTACAGCCTTGACCACCGAATCTAGATTTTTAGGGGGACTCCATGCTCTTGCATCCATAAACTCAAAAGTATTAACATTTTATGTCGTAATTAGCCACATATCAATAGATCTGGACTTAAAACCCTAAACTGGTCTTGATTTAATGGATTTAGGTATGAAAATACTAAAAAATTGCCAGAAATATCGGACCTCTATAAGGGTAGAGTTCACCTCCATAGCTATAGCCTTCTCCGCTATAACAGTAGCGGCTAAGGCTATAGGGATAGAGATGAAGGCTATCCCTATAGAGGTTGAGCTATTTTCCGATGATTTTCCAAGAACACCAAACAAGAACCAAGAAACAACACTAAAAGCACCAAGAACAATGACAATAGATAATAAAACGAAGTAAAAGATTAAGGGAACTTAGTTTTGTTACCTCTAGGCCATGAATCTATATTTGGAGACTATAATCAACCTCTGGAGAGGTCCCTTTGATGGATTTGTGATAGAAGCTGATAGAATCAGTGACAAAAATGGTGATAGAATTGTGACGAATTATTTAGGTAGTATTTTAAGGAATGTCTCTAAACCTATTTAATCCATATTAACATATGATTTCTAGCTGATTTTAGTGTTTAAGCTACGAGATTAAGCCTAAGAACAACTAAGACTTGAGATTAGGGAGGATTAAACCCAGATTCTATGCTTTTCTTAAGCTTTATCTCTCTAGTTCTTCCTTTTCTTACTATAGCTCTCAGTTTTCTCTTAAAAAATCAGATTCAAATTTCCAATCAGCCAAAAAATGCTTTAATCTCTCTTACGGGTTTGTTTAAATACTCCCACACTAAAAAATCCATCGACTTTAATGAATTTTTAGGGAAAATACGTGTCCCAATCATGAGGAGAGAGGGTAAAGAACTGGCACAACCTGGATCAGGTCATGCCAAGGTGGCCGCCATCGACATGGTGGCCACCGCCGCTACAGTAGCGGGGGTGACCACCCTGTGCCAAGATGGCATAAAGGGAGGAAGGCTGCCGCTGCTATGAGCAGCGGTGGCCACCATAAGGATGGCGGTCATTGCCGCCGCTGGAGCACAAGACGGAGGCGGTGGTAACATTGGCCGGGGAATGACGACCTCACAAAAAGAGGGGGAAAACCTAAAATACCCTTTCGAATGGCAAAAAGGCAGATAAAATAGGATTAGGTACTCTTAAGTCCAAAAGTCATCAAAGGGAACGTGTCCAAATGCGATTCAAATTTGGCCAAAGATAAATTACTAGAACCGTGCAAGGTTGAAGCAAAAAGTCATCATCATTTCAAGTTAACACCAAAAAGCCCGTACTCATAGGCTGCCCCTCGGGAGATTGCCACTTAGCGGGCCATATGTGATCTCACGAAAGAGCAATGGATAGAAGATTATGCCTGATCTATGAATTCTTGAGTTGATTATCTACTAGGATTGCCATCAACAGATCTTCTAGGAAGAACAAAACAGGGATAAAGGGAATTCTTGGAATGGTTGTCTACGGATAATATAGGCATACAACATTAATAGACCAGGTGAGAATGGAAAATTCTTTGAATCTGTTGTCAATAGACGGTATGAGGATGCATCATCAACAGACCTCTCAAAGTTGAGAATATTGAGCTAGTTGTATACTGGCGGTTTACGAACGCACCATCAACAGATGGGCCAAGACAAAATTCTTCTGAGTTGTAAAATTTTGAGCCATTTTTTTTCTTGGTTAGCCATCAATAGACCTATCAAGAATAAAATTTGAAGAATTAGCATGTGATAAGTATGCCTACTTTTTTATTGCTTAATTGATTTTGTGGAAACAAAATTTTTGCCCATTCAATTATGAATAAAAAAGGGAGTATATAAAACAAGGAAAGTTTAGAGATATCCGGGAGCCTATAAGAAATAACCGATCGGAGGGTTTTGCCCCTGGTTGAAAGGAATATTCCAGAGAATATGCTATGAACTAAATGATAAAAAGGAATATGTTCCCTTTTCAAATATTCATATTTCACATTTCGTTTCATTTCATTTCATTTATTCTTTCCTTCACTTTTTGCATTTCTTTTCCCATTTTATATGACCATAAACGGATTCGGTTTCCTTTTGATTTGTCATTCTAAAATGATCAAGAAGGGATCCGGTGGGATTAACCATAGTTTCTTGTGCATGACTAACCACGGTTTACATGCCCTCTTCTTCTCCTAAGCATATGGACTTCGCCGAGAAGACAAGTATTTGGGGTATACTCCCTAATCGCAACCCCGGATGTGCACGAATTTGCATGGGCATGCCTCATCTCTTCAGGTAATTCAGTAAAACCCGATCAAAATTTTGAATTTTGCATTTTATGTCCATAACCTAATTTCAAATTCTTAGGCCTTTAGGCTTGGATTTTTGGTGAAATTGTTGATAAATAGGGTTTAGAATGACTTTAGGATTGTTTAGGAACTAATTTGGACTGAAATTTTGCTCGGAAATTTGGATTTTTTGGGAGAGGAAATTGGGAGCCAGCCCGGGAGTCGACAACGCCGAGCCCAGAAAAAAGCTCAGGGGTCGCTTCTCTGATTGATTTTTCACTCTGAGCTCAATTTTGTTGTCAAAATTCAGCTCTGAGTTGGTTTAGGTGCTGAAAATCTAGTTTTCTTTGTCTCATTTGCAGAATTATTTTCCTTTTTGCTTTTCTTTTGGTACTAACCCTTGACGTTTAACATTTTGCAGACCCATCATTGCAAGAGTATAGGGTCCATGAGCCAATGTTCTAAATGGTGGGGAAAAATAAAGTAAAGGCACGGGCTGCCTGAGATTTCTCTCTTATCGAGGCAATCGTATATATGGGCTTGGTGCCATTATTAGAGGCTTTGCCGACGGGGCATAAGCCTATAAGCCAGATAGTCATGGCATGCCTGATTGAGCGGTGGAGTGAGACTACCCACACATTCCACTTACCTGTTGGGGAGCTGACTATTACCCTTTTTGAAATGGCGGCGCTGATTGGTTTCCGATGGGGGGGTCAAGTGATCCACTTTGTCCTATATCTCAAGCGCTTCCATGATCAGTCGGCCTCACGGGCTTCAGTAGAGGCACTCCTCGGGGTTCCTCCCCTAAGGAAAGATAGGCTCAAGTATGCTGCTCTTAAGACATATTAGACCCATAAGACCGACATTAGTGGCAACAGATTGACTCACTATCTCCGATCTTTTATCATCACACTGTTCACTACCCTATTCTTTCCCTCTTCCTCCAGCGTGGTCACCATAGGCTTGCTCAGCATTCTTGAGGATATGAACATTTTTCGGGAGTGGAATTAACCTCAGGCCATACTCAAGCAAATGTATTACGCCCTTGATTGCTCAGCTCGCGGGGATATCAGCAAGTTCAAGGCTAGGGCCTTCTGGATTCAGTTAGAAATTTTACCCACATGAAAATCTAAAATAATTATGCTGATGGTACACTGACTTTATCATTCTTTTTGCAGGTATGGGCGTATGCGTATAGAGTTGTCCTACCTCCTGGATTAGATGGTCAACCTCCAGATGGCTCTAATTACATAACCTGGTGGAAGGATGAGGATACCCGTGGGCACGCTTGGTATATAGGGATTACCTGAGGCAGGTTCGTCGACATTGGGTAATAAAATCTATTCCTGCACATTCATTTTAAGCCATTAGATCAAAACTGTATGAAAAAAAGAGAGATACGTATAGTGATTTATTGTTATTTTTTAGCTTATCGCAGAGCCATGGAGAGGACTGCCGTATTATGATCATATCAGAGAGATTTGGAGAGGAGCTGATGGCTGATGAGGGGTTGATGGCTGCCAATTTACATTTGAGTACCCCCGCAGTCATAGTGGTATTTTGAGGAGTGCATTCGAAGATGGAGGACTAGCATCACCCTACGGAGGAGAGTTTTGCCTGATGTGCCGGTGGGTTCATTTTAGCCCCACCTTATGCCCGTAAGGGATCATGTGAGGTATATGGACGGTGATCAAAAGAGAATGTCATCAATCAGACGTGATTATATTGCTCACCTTGATCAACTTATTCCTGCTTGCTGAAGATTATCCCCGCTTGACAAACTAGAGATTTTCGAAGATGATGGCATGGTGACCTAGGGTAGCGATTGGTATGGCAGAGATGATGATGATGATGAGGCCCCTTCAAATGGTAAGGGTAGTGGCATAGCCATGGATCAGGATGGTGTGCCTTTCAATGCTGAGGATCTTGCCGATCCCGGAGTTTTCTTGCCCCAATAGGAGAAGGTACAACTTGACTATTGAGGATGCATTCTGATTTTCTGACAACAATCGTTATTGTCTCACTACTTAGACTAACATTTGATTTGCTCTTTTTCAGGCTTCCCACAAGAAGAGAAGAGCGACCAGCGGGGCCAACTGTAGTGGCCTAGGAGATACTTCATTGGGGCCGCAGGTTCAACCTGAGACGACTTCTATAGAGATTCCTCATCCTAAGGGAATTCCATCTCATGGATTTGTCCATGGGGTCCTAAGGAATGCCATGGAGCAAGAGCTATGAGTTTTTAGTCGGCAAGGGGTGCATGAGGTTAAGTGCATTGAGGAGACTACCATGCCCATTTTCTTCACTCCTCCCAATACTACACACTTATGTACTTTCCTGATTATGATAGACTACAATCTGCCCATGGTGATCGGTCTGATTTTACTTCTGATTTGTAGGTGCTTATTTTTTAGGCCGAGCGAATAGCTCGAGGATATTATTCGGTGAGAGATATAGTCTTAGCCCAGGATTCCATTTCTAGGGCAATTGCTTCCTTTCTCATTTCCTGCAAAAACATGATAACATATACGAATATTATGAATGTATGCATGATGCATGATTTGTTAGGGCTAATCATTTCCATGGTTGTTGATATATGCAGGTTTTCATTGCAATGGACCAAGACCGGGTCTAGACCAGTAAGGAGGGTTGAGTGCACTTTGAGAGGGAACTGGTGAAATATTAGGGCCAGATGGTAGTCAAGAGAGCTCAGTACACGAAGGAGAGAGCCGCTTACACCTGAGAAGTTGCGCAGCTTAGCGACCAGGCCCTAAGATTATGAGTTTAGAGAGATGATTTTGAGGCCCAGCTAAGGTGGCATGGCCAAGGCACAGGCGCGGATGTGGGAGATGATGGTCGGGGCTTTATGGCTGATGCAAGTCAATTTAGATCCTTAGGACTTACTCAACATATGCTACAAGGATGAGGAAGGTGTCCTTTACGCGGTCTGCAGTCTGCCCTGAGCCTTCATCTAAGCCTGCATCATCTTGCACTATTGTAGGGGATACCATAAAGGATGAGGGGAGCAATGATGATGATGGGACGAGATACATTCGATCCGATTATGACAGGGAGGATTAACGGCTATGGTGGCTGCATCACCAGATTGATACAAATCTATACTAGCTTACTCCCTTAAGATACTCCGATGACTATTTTTTATTTTCCTGGTATTATTTGGTGTTCAATTGATACATTGGTGACTTGATACCTAGCCATTTTATTTGGTTAGCTAATATGTTTGCTTGCTTGCGTGTTTGATTGCATTGTTTGCTCGCTAGATGAATGCTAGGTGCGGTAGATGCTTGATTAGGAACAAACTAATTAATCTCTACACACATTCAAATTAATAATAGTGCAATTTCATTTACCAGGTGATTATCAGATAGAGATCACTGATGGCAACACACAACACTAGGCTGAGACAGTTCTTACACACTTTAGGAGACCCTGATTGGGTGCAGCTAGAGGTTTTTGGATTAGTAGGGCTTCGATATATTACTAGCAGGCTGATGAATGTGGCCTTCCTCCATGCAACATTCCTCTACTAGGACCCGATGGACCATGTGTTCCACTTCTCGGGCTTCAAGCTACGCCCAATGGTGGAAGAGTACCACACTATTCTCAGGGTGATCTGCACTCGGGGGATGCAATTTGCTATGCCAGAGGTGCACTTTGGAGCTGAGGACCAGCTGACCGGGTTATAGAACCTGGATGCCCCTACTACTTTTCTTTAACAGGTCCCTGGATCACTAGGATTCGATCTCCGCTGGGTGCTTGATTGGTGTATGACCACACCCAGATCGCACATTTCATACCCTTACATGGTAGCTCTACTACTTATGGCGAAGTTTATCTATGGAGTCGACACCGTCCCCCAATTTCGGCTAGTTTCGATCATTAGATAGGCCTCAGTGGGCATCTCTCCATTATTCATAGGGTTAGCTGAGACCCTATTTCATTTAGATAGAGCTATTAGTGATCCTGACATTATTGAGGATCATTTCTCCATACTACAGGTATTCCTCTAACTGACTCTGAACCCAAAACTAAATCTGAATCTGACGCTGAAACTGAAATTGAAATTGAAACTAAAGCTAAAACTGAAATTGAAACTGAACTAAATATGAATTTGAATCTAAAACTGAATCTGAACCCAAATATGAAACTGAAACTGAATCTCAATCTGAATCTAAAACTAAATCTGATGTATAGGGTTGGCTCCTAGAGAAGCTGGACTTCCTCGAGGATCCCCAGGGTGATCTGAGACAATATGGGCCTAGGAACCATCATGGCAGGGCTCATATCAACAGTAGGCATGATACCCTGACAGTTGATGATTGGACGGTGATCATAGAGGGTTTATCCGATGCTGACATTCACTGGCTCTGCCACTGGTGGCAGATTTCTGATGTTCTGGTGGATACCAGCAGCGGTAAAGTTCAGCTTGTAGGGCTATGGTACTTCTTGCATTACTCGCCGTATCGCCTATGCCGATAGTGGGGACGATGATAGAGGGTCCCACTGCATTTGGATTACTTTATGGCCGGGCCATTCTCAACCCATCTTCTTGCTCATGCTAGAGAGGTTTGGGCATACCAAGCAAGCTACGAGACCCTGGATTATGATTGATTGGATGCTATCACCACTGATGGATTCTACCAAGGTTGGCTTCTATAGGTTGGGAGATTGTGGAGTCGGGCAAAGCGCCTACACATGTGGTTCGAGTGGAGAGATAGGCAGGCAGGATACAATCCTTTATCAGCGGAGGAGAAGTTAGTTCGAGCTTTTGATTCTAACTATGACGATGATGGTGATGATGATGATGATGACGGCACAAGCCCCTCCGGGTAATTGATGATGATCATGCTATCTATATTTTCATTTGTCTTTACTTTTGCATAGGCCCAAACATTGTGTTAGGCCCATCAGACTTTTATTTATTGCTTTTATATCCTAATTTTTGCTTGGACTGCCCTTTCAGGTTTTCAGTCCAGCGGACATTCCGGATTTTGCACAGACCTAGATGTTTTCAGCCTTTTAGAATCTGTGCCTCTTTATTATTTTTTTTTATTTTGTGTGTGCGAGCATTTGAACAAAATGGCATTCCGAATTCATCTTATATGCAATATTTCGCCTTTAGGACCCAATATATTCATTTGCACACAAACATAAGAGCTCAGTAAAAGTGACATTTCCATTAATTGAATTAAGCTCGAGTACATAATGATGATAACCATTTCTACTGACTCAAACTCTGGTGTTAACTAGCCTATGAAGGTTTTCTAGTCAACAAACTCTCATGACTTACTTTTACACTAACTTTTGCCTAGACCGTCCTTTTCAGATTTTTAGTCTAGCGGGTTATTCTTGCACCCTAACTTTTGCCTGATTGGTTTGTAGAATACCAATTTGCGGGATACACCCTAATTTCTTCCCGAGCAGTACAGGACCACTCATAAGGTGATTTATTTATACACACGCGCACACACACACACACAGATATATATATATATATATATATATATATATATATATATATATATATATATATATATATATATATATATTATGTGCCGCTTTTCTGGATTAGATTCTTTTAATTTAGATGTGATAACTCTTTAACCGATCCTGGTTGATAGGGTTCATGAATTCATTACCATCCATATCCATGATTTTCATTCTGCCTTTACCGAGAATTTTTTTAATTACATAAGGTCCTTCCCAATTCAGCCAAAAATTCTCCCTTGGATTAGTGTTGGTAAGCTTCACGTACTCCAGAACCAAGTCGTCAGCTTTCAGTGGATACTTATGGTGCTTGACCCGACTGTTGTAAGCTCTTGACATACGCTACCGATACATTTAAAGGCTATCCAAGGCTCTTAAGAGCTACTCATCCATGGTATTCAATTGTTTGAACGTTGCTCTTATTCATTCGGTCTCTTCGAGTTCATATTCGAGTGCCACTCGCAGAGACTTTATCTCAATCTCCACTGGTAAAACTGCTTCTATATTGTAAACCAAAGAGAAGGGGGTTTGACTTGTAGGGGTTCTAATGCTTGTTCGGTACCCCCGGAGAGTAAATGTTAACTTATCAGCCCAATCTTGGTAACCAGCGATGGTTTTAGAAAGGATCTTCTCTATAGACTTATTTGCCGCTTCTACCGCACCATTGGCCTGAGGGTGGTAGGGTGGAGATCTGTGATGCTTAGTACCATATGTCTCAAACAATTTTGTAGTTTCCCCTTGGAACTAAACCCCATTATCAGATAGAATATAGTGAGGCAAACCATACCGAGCAAAAATATGCTTTTCAATGAACTTGGCCATCTTCTTGGCTGTAATACTGTTGTACGATTCAGTTTCCACCCATTTTGAGAAATAATCCGCAACCACAATGATGAAACAGTGACCATTAGTTAAAGATGGACAAATCTCACAAATTATATCTATCCCCCATGCTGAGAATGGCCAAGGATTAGATAAACTGTGAAGTTTGGTAGGTGGAAGATGCTGAATATCTCCGTAAATCTGACATTGTTGACATCTCTTAACCTCGGAGACATAATCAGCAATCAGAGTTAACCAAAAGTACCCCAATCACTGACAATCATTGATCGGTGGAAGAAGGTAAGCCTTGATTTTATCAAAGGTGATCTGACAATGCTTATCCCACATAATTGACTGGCACTTCCTTAACAGCTTAAAAATTGGCTCATAAATGGTTGTGAGGTGAGAAATGAACCTATTGACATACTAAATAGACCCAAGGAAAAATTGGACACCTTTTCTTGTCTTTGGACCGGGCATATCCCTAATTACTTTAATCTTATCTCGATCCATTTTGATCCCTCTTTGACTGACCATGTGACCCAAAAGCTTCACTGATATAACTCCAAATATGCACTTCTTTGGATTAAGGCATAAGTTGTATTTCTCAATGCGAGTCATAAACTTATCCAAAAGCGTGGGGTGCTCTTCTTTGGTAGCAAACTTAACCAACATGACATCCACATAAACCTCTACTGCTTTATGGATCATATCATGCAAGAGAGTGGTGACGACACACTGATAGGTTGCCCCGACATTCTTTAGACCAAAGGGCATAACTCGGTAATAGTAGACTCCCCATTCTGTGATAAAAGCCATCTTGACCTTATCTATTATGTCCAACAGAATCTAATTATACCCTGAGAACCCGTCCATAAATGAGTACATTGTAGCCCCGGCAGCGCTATCAATCAGTACATCAATGTGAGGCACAGGAAAATCTTCTTTTGGTGAAGCCTTGTTCAGATCCCGATAATCCACACGAACCATTACTCTTCCATCTTTCTTCGAATCGGGACAATATTGGATAACCATGTCGGATACTCAATGACTTCAACATGTTTAGCCTTAATCGTGTTAGCAACCTCTGCCCTAACCTTGTTGGCCCACTCCAATCTCATTCTTTGAAATTTCTGCTTGACCAGAGGGAATCTAGGATCATTTGGGATATGATGCTCGGCGATATGGCGATCGACACCACGCATGTCCCTATGCGACCAAGCAAAAGTGTTAACATGATCTTTTAGCACTTTAATTATCTCACTTTCTATCTCAGGGGTTAAGACATTAGAAAGGGTTACCACTTTAGGGTTATCATCTGTACTTAAGTTTATTTTAGTTAGAGAAACGTCATGAATACTGAACATATTATGCTTATTATTAAATGAATGCATGGGCCCATTGGGCAAAACATCAAGCAAATAAGCAAAATCAAAATCTTTCATTGAATTAAAGGCATTATAGGCTACATTATTCTCATAAAAAACACTGGAATTATTAAAAGTCACATCATCATAGATAGAGTCATCCTCCACGGGCGGTGGGTCTTGAGTAGCGGCATCAGCAGAGTTGACACCCTCGGTAGGCCCCATGAGCAAGTCGTCTAGATCATGATCTAGTGCTTTCACTTAATCGGCAGACATCACACCTTCTTCAGTACCAAGATATCGGGCAAGCTTCTTTAGGGCTTCGGCCATAGGATTAGCTTCATCATTCTTTTTCCACTTCTTCTTAAGCAGAACAAATATAACTTTTGACATAGCAGCCATAACAACTTCAATTTCTTGGTCCACAGGATTCTCTTCATCAAAATCAGAAAATAGCTTCCCCTTGTCCTTCTCATCGAATGCGACAATAGATATTGGCCCCCCTTCTCAATACAGCAGCTCTTTTCAAAGTCGTACACATTCTTGAAGAACTCAAAACCTGGCCAAATCTAACCATCATGCTCAATAGGCTTAGTTTCCCCTTTGTAGACACTCTTCCCTTGAGCCTCACAAATAGTCACCATGTTGCAGTATGCCGGGTGAACACGTCTGTAAACTTTCCTTGGAGTGTATCCTAAGCCAGCTTGCTTTGGATGCTTCTTAATTGGGATTGGATCAACTATTCCACCAAAGCGCTTGCCTAGACACTGACCCGACACATGGCCATGCTTCTTCATTATTTACCTTACCATAGATGAGTAACGCTTAGAGCAAGGGGACTTAGGTTTCTCATTACCAACAATAGCCATTAGAAATTTGGACTCCTCCTTGGCTTTCTTAATGGCCATGACTGAGGCATGATCAGCTTTAATAACCTTAACCTTTCTGTCTTTCCCTATGGCTTTGATCTATTGATGAAGTGTCGACAAGACCCCAACAAAATGAAGCTAAGGATGACCTAGGAGCAAAGAGTAAGTGATGGGAATATCAATAATAGTGAACTGGACCTTGGTAGAAAGTTCCTCTATAGTCACTTCGGCTTTGAAAACCCCAATCACATCCCTCTTTAAATCATCGTAGGCTCGGATGACAGTGTTAGATTTCTCGAGCATCTCCTCGGATAGAGCCAAATGAGGAAGAACTTTCAGAGGGCACAGATTCAGGGAAGATCAATCATCAACCATAATGCACGGGATAGTTCTATCGAGGACTTGGGCATGGATGAACTCAGTTATGACTGCGCCCCTCGAGTGGGAAATCTTGATTGAAGAACATTATTGGATTATCCCCTCTTAGGAGTGATATTCCTTTCCCTACCAGGTTACACATCTCAACAATAGAAGTCATAGGCTTCACTTTAAGTTCCCGAAGCCTCTTAATCAGAGCCCTGCGGTAATCATCTGAACCCAAAACTAATTGCCATATGCTGAAATAGGCTTGAGTAGTCTTCAACTAAGTAATCAAAGGATCAATATCTGGACTTGTTTCAACTTTAGGAGATGACATCAATGACTTAGCTACAGCCTTAACAAGGGTAGGGACTGGATCATTCTCAATATGGAGACGGTTGTCCTTGGGCTGGTACACCCGATCGCTACGGGTGACATTCAAAATCCCATTGATTAACATGCTTTTGGTGGCTAGGATTTCAAACAGATAAGGCGGTTCCTCATAAACCAAAGACGAGTCCTGAAGTTCATACTCATCCACATTGAAAGCTTGAAACTCTTCTTCAGAATATTCTCCCTTCAAAACATAGTCATTGACATTAGACAGTGCCATTTTAACCATTTCCACGTGTTTGGCCTTGGTCTCATTTTCTTGCCCCATTTGTTCAATTTCCATGGAGCTTACCACATGATTAGACTATCAGATCATATCAAATACAAAGTTCAAAGGGAGACCAGAGCTGATAATAATCATAAACTCCTCGGATGTCATTTCAAGAACAGACTCTTCCTTAATGCCAAAACTGACCACAGAGACCTTGCCCCTAAAATTAGGCAGAGGGTTTTCCATAGTGCTCAGCTTCCTAGCTGGCTCAGTCCTCTTTCCTTCCTTTACCATACGAGCAATAATGGAAGCTAGAGTCCTACACTGATCAGTCTAATGCCCCTTTTGCACATGGAACTTGCAAAAGTTTCCCTTTTCATCTGGTCGATGAGCCCTGACATCACGGAGAGGTTTCAACTGACCCACTTCATACATCTTAGCAAATATGACTCTGAGGGGAAATTTCTATAGGGTTACAAAGGGGTTACTAAGAAGGAGGAGGAGAAGCGGCTTAAACTGCGGATACTTCCTCTTGAGATATGGTTTGCACTGCAGATGATTTACCGTTATCATGAGTTGGTGCAATTTCACTTGATTCGTTCTTCTTAAACCAAGGTCGGTTCCCACTTGGCTTATTTGCCTTCTCTTTCTCCTATCGATGTTCAATTTTCTTGGCTTTCTCAAAAACTTTCTGATAGGATTCGAAAGAGTCGGTTTCCATTTTTTTCAGACTGAGGTTTTGCTTTAATAGAACCTGAGTGGCCATCCACCTATTGAAATACAACTTAAAGGATTCACCTTGCTTTTGCTTGACTACCTCAAGATGCTGAATGGTGGTTTCCATTATGGAATTGAAACTATAGTGGGCAATTGAGGCTTTAGAAAGGAGTTTCCAATCTAGGATTGTTGACTCCGGGGGAGTATTATACCACTCAAGAGTATGTCCTAATAGGGTACACGAGAATAACTTAGCCAAAACTTTGTCCCCAATCTTTTGGACAAGCATAATCCTTTTGTACATCACGATGTGGGATTTGGGAGGTCCCTCACCAAGGTACGCTTCCATTCTGGGCATTGCAAAGTTCTTGGGTACCCAATATTCATCTCTCGCCTCTTCTTTATCTCCATTCTTACCTAGAAGCTTCTTAAAGAATGTCGCCATCTCAGGTGTCACGCCCGGAGGCTGAATGACCTAATCGCATAGCGTCATGCCCGGAGGCTGCATGACCTGGTCATTATGTACTTAGGATGTTTTGAACTGGAATGGCGAAGGAGTAGGGATCTCTATCTAAGGGTAAATGAAAGGATTCTGGGGGTAAGAGGTCTCCCTTGGTGAGATCATAAAACTAGGAGGCGATGGCGCAAAAGGTGTTTCCTGCGTCGAATAGATGACAGAACCACTGGAAGGAACAACCATTTATAAAGTGATACCCCCTAAGAAAGTGAGGAATATGGGAGCCTTACTAATAGACATTGAAGGCACAGGATGAGGAAAGGCAAATATCGGAGGAGCAAAAGATAGAGAAGGTTGAACTGGGGAACTCTGACCAAACTAAACCTAAACCGGCCGAACAGGCAAAATTAGTTGTACTGAAAACTAATTCCGAACTGGTGGAGACTGATTAGACACATTTTGAGCGATCTCTCGCCGAGCTTAAATTACAGGCTTCATTGGCCTCTGAATCTCTCTCTCCTCCCTAAGAGCCGATCGGACTTGCTCTTGGATAGTTACCTGAAATAGATTTGATTGCAAGAACATGGCCATAGCATTAGCCAATTCAGAACCCAACTGGGATTGCCCCTGATCAGTCGGAGTTGAAGAAACCGAAGGAGGAGAAACCTCGAATGGAACCCCACTAACTGGAGGAATATCAGACATGGTTGAAAGAATAGATTATTCCACTGAACTCACTGGCTGACAAACCGAATGTGGATCTAGTCGTTACCAAAGAGGATTGCAGCGATTTCTCGACCTAACTGAAGAAATCAGAAGATGATCAGCTGGGATCGAACCATGAATGAAATGAATGATTACATAAATATTTGAGTGATGAATGCTATATAAACGGGGGTGGTTTAGAGAGGTAGTGATGAGAAAAGCTTATGATGTGAAGCTTAACCCCAAAATACGTGAGACACACGAATTCCTAGCCATGCCTAGTGAACTAGATACTGGTCATCGGGACTCAAATAATCTCAAGCATTTTGTTAAATTCCCCCTTTCAAGCAAGGGGAGAGTAGAGGTAAGCAAAAATTGAAATAAATGCCGGCCACAGGTGGCTTATGTATGAGTTTTGCATGAATGACCATAACATAACCCTAATTTAGAATCTAGGATTAACTCTAGCGATAGGGAACGACAAGAGAGTAAGCAACCTAGTCCTTAAACTATTTTGGTGAACCTAAGAGAAAGTTGCTATGGCTAGATTTATCATGGTTCATAGTCTTAAACTGCTAGTATCGCAGAATGATACTGTAGAAGGGTCTCATTTACCTTGATTCCATGTAACTTAACCACTCCCTAAATGAGTGCGGCTATGGGAATTACACGTTGGTTGAAACGAGTGATCCACACACAAATATCCCCAATTCCTGGAGGGCATGAGGTATAAAAGTGAGCTTCACAGGGGTGAAATAATGGCACCTTAAAACTTAGAATCTAACTAAGCGTGGATTTAAAAGACATAAAAAATAAAGCGTTGATTTAAAAATGATTTAGGCACATCATCAAAATCCTTAAACCAAATCCGAAAATGAAAGCAATTTTCCAAATTTTAAGTTAAGAGGAGATCCTCAGTGGAGATGCCACTGTGAACAGATGACCTTTTTCCCTCCGGCGAGGACCGCGTGAGATGCATAGCATGGGCGGTGGAAAATAATGAGCCC
The DNA here is from genome assembly GCA_947683365.1 of Euphorbia pulcherrima. Taxonomy (NCBI): domain Eukaryota; kingdom Viridiplantae; phylum Streptophyta; class Magnoliopsida; order Malpighiales; family Euphorbiaceae; genus Euphorbia; species Euphorbia pulcherrima. The sequence goes on along the minus strand of CANTUS010000015.1, from coordinate 32,073,869 downwards.
TTTGAAGCATGCTAAGGGAGAATCCTTATTTTGGGCGTGATGGAAATAATAATGAAAAAGCGATGTTGATGTTGAATTTTAGTCCAATTTGCATGTTAAGGGATAAGAGACTTGAAATCCCATATTTTAAAATAGAGTCACCACCCGATTAAGCTCCACCAGGAATTGGCGTACGATATTTCCACCTGGTGGTTGGACTGTACCTTAAAAAAGAAATTCCAAGTCTGAATGATGTTGCTTACTATGCGATTTAAATCCAATTATCGTTTGGAGTTTTTGGTTTATATGCCATGCATCACACAAAAGCGATAAACAAAGAAAATAAATAATTATTGCAGGGCTTTACAAATTCCTATACATTTTTCTAATGCGAGAAAGTAAATAAAGAGCGTAAATAATGTGAATAAAGAGAGACCATAATCGAGCCTCAACTAAACTTACACACACCGATATGGCTCGACACATGATAAATAAGTCACAAATAATAAAAAATAAGGCACAAATAATTAAAGGCAGAAAATAGAATTTTATTGTGGAGAAAAACATTTTTAGGGAATTTTTAGAGTTAGAAAGACATTTTTTAGGCATTTAAAGGTTGTTTAATGGTGATTTAATTGAATTAAATGACAAATGAATGAATAAAACAAATTAAATATGAACTAAATATCTACCAATTATTTAGGATTTTTAGAAAGTATTTTGAGGAGAAAATCGAGACCAGAAACACAAAGAAACACGAAAGAAAAGCTTAAAGTCAATTTCCGACGGTCAAAGCTATGGCAACAACTTTGACCGCTGCCATCATAGCCGCCATCGCTACTATAGTAGCAGTTGCCGCTACGGAGGCGGCGGTCAAGGCTATTGCTAAAGCCTTGACCACTGAATCTGGATTTTAAGGGGGACTCCACGGTCTTGCATCCATAAACTCAAAATCATCAACATTTTAAGTCGTAATCAGCCATATATCAACAGATCTAGACTTAAAACCCTCAAATGATCTTGATTCGATGGATTTGGGTATGAAAATACCCAAAAATTGCCAGAAATATGGGACCTCTACAAGGGTAGAGTTCACCTCGATAGCTATAGCCTTCACCGCTATAAGAACGGCGGCCAAGGTTATAGGGATAGAGGTGAAGGCTATCCCTATAGAGGTCGAGCTATTTTCCAACGATTTTCCTAGAACACCAAACAAAAACCAAGAAACAACACCAAAAGCACCAAGAACAGCAACAATAGACAATAAAATGAATTAAAAGATTAAGGGAACTCAATTTTGTTACCTCTAGGCTGTGAATCTATATTTGGAGACTTTTATCAACCTTTTGAGAGGTACCTTTGATGGATTTGTGGTGAAAGCTGACAGAATCAGCGAGGACAATGGTGATAGAACGGTGACAGAATATTACGGCAATATTTTGAGGAATGTCTCTAAAACCTATTTAATCCGTATTAACTATGATTTCTAGCCAATTTTAGTGTTTAAGCTACGAGATTAAGCCAAAGAACAACTAAGACTCGAGATTAGGGAGGATTAAACCCAAATTCTATGCTTTTCTTAAGCTTTATCTCTCTAGTTCTTCCCTTTCTCACTCTAGTTCTTAACTTTCTCTTAAAAACTCAGATTCAAGTTTCCAATAAGCCAAAAAGTCCTTCAACCTCTCTCATGGGTTCATTTAAATACTCTCACACTCAAAAATCCACCGACTTTGATGACTTTTTGGGGGAAAATATGTGCCCCAATCATGAGGAGAGAGGGGAAAGAAATGGCATGACCTGGATCAGGCCGTGCTAAGGTGGCCACCATCGATATGGCGACCACCGCCGTTGTCACAGTGGTCACCGCTATAGGGGTGGCGATGACCGCCGCTATAGCGGCGGGGGTGGCCACAATGGGGGTGACCACCCCATGCCCAGGTGGCACAAAGGGAGGGAAGGCCACCGCTGCTGTGAGCAGCGATGGCCATCGCCACAAGGACGGCGGTCACCACAGCTACCGGAGCACGGGCCACCACTACCGGAGGCGACAGTGGCCAAAGGAGTACCTCATGAAAAGAGGGGGAAAACCTAAAATACCCTTTTGAGTGGCAAAAAGGGAGATAAAACAGGATTAGATACGCTTAAGTCTGAAAGTCATCAAAGGGAATGTCTCTAAATGCGATTCAAATTTTGCCAAAGATAAATTGCTAGAATCGTGCAAGGTCAAAGCAAAAATTCATCACCATTCTAAGGCAACACTGAAAAGCCCATGCTCACATCATCTAGGATGAGATCTAGAACTTTCGCTTGTTCGGCTAATGACTTATCTCCTTCATACGTTAGAGAACTCGCGAGATTCATGTCAGCTTTGGTAGTAGAATTGGCTTCCATAGTGGCATCAAGTAAATTGAAGAAGACCATGGCCAACATTATTTCCATGGGGAGACCGGAATTGATCACACCCACCTCACCCTTAGAGCTTGGTGATGGTTTCTCCTTAGTACTAGTCTTCCTAGCCGGTTGATCAATTTTTTCCCCTGTCACTAAATGCCAAATGGCCCTGACTAGAGGTTTGCATTGATCTATCTTGTGCCCTGCCTGAACGTGATAGCGGCAAAAATTCCCTTTTTCTTTTGGCGTAGTTGAACCCGATTATTGAAATTGCTCAAGATACCCTTTTTTAGCTTCTAGAATCTATTTCTTAGTTCAAGATCCCTCTTACTAACTGGTATCTCGTATCTGGTACTGCATGGTTCCACTCTGCAAGAACCCAACATGTTAAAAATAACAGTAAGAGGGAGCTTCTATGGAGAAATGAACGCTTTCTGAGCAAGTGTCCAAGCATGTATAGCTTGAACTACAGTGACATTCTCCTGAATAATGGCTTGAACCGTGGGTGTCTTCTCCTTGGATGGGACATGAGAAAATTTGAAAGATTGAGAATTATTGTTCTTATTAAACCAGGGTTTGCCGCCACTTGGCTTGCTAGCTTTTTCTTTTTCTTCATGGTGCTCGATCTTCTCGGCCTTCTCAAAAACCTTCGTGTACGACTCAAAAGAATAGGTTTCCAACTCCTTATGGATAACTAAGAGAGCTCCATCAAGAAGCTTTAGGATCATCTCTTTCAAACTGAGCTTTTGCTTTAATTGAACTTGAGTGGCCATCCACTGATTGAAGTAGGACTTAAAGGACTCGCCTTGCTTTTGCTTAATGGGTTCAAAATGCTGGATAGTCGTTTCCATTGTCGAATTAAAACTATAGCGACCAATCAGGGCTTTTGGAAGGAAATTCCAATCTAGGATTGTCGACTTAGGGAGAGTATTATACCATTCAAGAGTTGGCCCTGATAGAGTACACGGAAACAACTTAGCGAGAACTTTATCCCCAATTTTCTGAACACGCATAATCCGCTCGTACATCATGATGTGGGATTTAGGAGGTCCCTCACCGGAGTAGGCTTCCATTCTAGGTATTAAAAAGTTCTTGGGGACCTAATCTTTGTCCCTCACTTCTTCATTCTCCTCATTCTTATTCAGAAGCTGCTCAAAGAATGCCATCATTTTCAGTGTCATGCCTGGGGGCTACGTGACCTGGTCGATTGGTATCACACCCGGAGGCTGTGTGACTTGGTCATTGTGCACTAAAGAGGCTTTAAATTAAAATGGCGGATGAGTTGGGATCTCAATCTGGGGCGAGCAAAGGGGTTCTGAGGGTAAGTACTCCCATGTGGAGTGACCACAAAATTAGGAGGTGCTGGTGCAAAGGATGTCGGCGGTGTTAGCTTAAGGACAAAACTGCTAGAGGGAATGACCATTTATGGAGTAAAACCCCCTAAGAAAGCGGGGAAGATGGGAGTATGAACAATCGGCGTTATGTTTTGAGGAGGGAACACAAAGGTTGATGGGGAGAATGATGGGTGAGGTCGGGTGGCTGGTCTAGAATTCTGAGCAGGTAAAGTGAAGATCGGAGGAGTAAAAGGTGGAGGTGATTGAGTAGAGCCTTAACCAAACTGGAATTGACACGGCTGGATGGGCTAATAACCTAAAAATGGAATTTGAATTGATGGAATCGAACCCTAACTGATATGAGCGGCCTCAAATTGAACCTAAGCTTGAGCATTAGGCCCTGATGGCCTCTGAGCCTGTCTCTCTTCCCTTGGAGTTGATCAGACTTGCTCTTGGATGGAAACCCGGAATAAATCAGAATGTAAAAACATGGCCATAGCACCGGCTATCTCGGTACCTAACTGTGACTGATTCTTATCGGTTAGAGGAGGACCAAGAGGAGGAGGAGAAGAACCCTAAGATGGAACCTCACTAACTCGAGGAAAATTAGACATGGAAGACAAAGCAGATTCTAAAACAGAGTCCAAAAATGGATTGAGTTGGTAGCGGTGCCTCGGTCTAACTCTCTCTAAAATTGGAAGATGATTAGACCGAATTGAACTATGAATTAAGTGTATGATTACATAAATATTCTAGTGATGAATGCCGTATATACAAGGGTGGTTTAGAGAGGTAGAGAGTCAAAAAGTTTATGATGCTAAGCTTAACCCCAAAATACGTAAGACGAACGAAAACTAGATACGATTCCCCGGGACTCAAACGATCTCAGGCATTTTGTTAAATTCCCCCTTTAAGCAAGGGAAGAGTAGGGTAAGCGAAAACACAAAATAAAATTCGGCTACAGACAGCCTATGCATGAGGTGTATATGCATGAGCACAACACAAATAGCATGCGAAAAGCGAATAAATGTCTTCCAACTTTATGACTCCCGTACAACACCATTCAAATGATTTGGGGGTAACTCTAGCGCCAACGAACGATAGGAGAGTATGTGTCCAAGATCTAAATTATTTTGGCAAACCGAAGGGGAAGTTATTATAGCTAGATTTATCGCAGTTTATAGTCTGAAACTGCTGGTATCATGGAATGTTACTGTAGAAGGGTCTCGTTTACCTTAATTCCGTGTAACTTTACCACTCCTCAAATAAGTGCTATCATGGGAATTACACGTTGGTTTAAATGTGTGATCCCCCCACAAATATCCCCAATTCCTGGTGGGCATGAGGTAGACAAGTGAGCTTCATGGGGGTGAGAATAATGGCACCTTAAACCTAGTATCTAACTGAAGTGATGAATTCAAAAGGCATTAGAAATAAAGCTTTGATTTAAAAACGATTTCAGCACATCATCAAAATCCTTTAACCAATTTTTGAAAATGAAAGCAATTTTCCAAATTTTAAGTTAAAAGGAAATCCCCAACAGAGTTGCCACTGTGAGAGGGCGACCTTTTCCGGCCCCGACCCGGGGATGAGGGAAAACAACAAGCGTGGTGAAGCGAGCCGGAAGGATTGATCCTCATTTTTATCGTGATGAAAAGGTAGACTAATAAAATCTATGTTGAAGTTGATGTTTTAGTCCAATTTAAGTGTTAAGAGATATGAAACCCGAAATCCCGTATTTTAGAATAAACCAACTCCAAGGAATAGCGAACCACACATAAATAATTGACAAATAATGCATAAATCATAAAAAGGTAGAAAATAAAGCAAACAAGCGAGAAAAGCAGTTTTTTAGATTTTTCGGGGACTAAAAACATAATTTTGGGCATATATTAATTATCTAAACAACCTAAAAATTAATTAAATAAACCAAACAACCTAAAATTACTTAAGAAAAATTACAGAATAATTTTGGGATTTTATATTATGATAAAAGGATTTATTAAGGATTTATTTGGTGAAAAACCCATTTTAAGTCATTTAAATGAAGGTTTAACCAATTAAATAATTAATTAATAAACAAAAACAGATTAAAAAAATTAGATTCCAAATTATATATGATTTTTTTGGAAATTTTTCTGGTGTTAAACGGGGTTTAAAATGCATTAAAAAGTTAAAACAGGGCAAAAAACACAAAATAAAACATACATGGATCATTTGAGCTTTTTTTGCTAGTAGGCTGACTCAGTAAGGTGGTAGGCCGCTTGAACGATCTAGTTGGCTGACTCAGTGAGTCAGCCTATGTGTCGCTCAATTGGCCCACTGCCCACTGAAGTGGTCAACCAAAAAAATGCCTAAACTGGCGAAAATCAGCATTTTTGCGCCCGATAACTCAAGATTATTGATGTTTTAAATCATTTCCCACATTATTTTAGTAGATTTGGACTTAAAACATCGGAATAGCTTTGATTTTTGACTCGGGGGAGAAACCCAAAAATATCAACGAAAAGGTAGTTGGCCGCACGAGCGACAAGTAGGATGACTGAGTGACGCGGTAGGCCGACTCACTGAGTCGGCCTGCCATGTCACTCAGGTAGCATGCAGGTCACCGGAGGAGTTAGCCCAAAGCTCATCGGAAAATCACGAAAATGCCAAAAACAAAGGCCAAATACCCAAAAAACCAAGCAAAAGCACATCAAAAAGCAAGAAATAACTTAAATAAATAGATTAGAACTCAGAAATTACCTTTAGGCCGTGAATCTATCCTTGAGACCCGAATCAACCTTTGGCAAGCTGTTTTGACGATTTTGTGATGAACACAGATGAACAATGACGAATTTAGTGACAGAAAAAGCAAGGGATTTAGTGATTTTGTGAGGAAAAGTCCCTAAATCCTAATTAAATTGATTTTAACTTAAGGTTTCTACTTGATTTTAGTGTTTTAGACTACAAGATCAAGCCTAATAAGTTTTAGAAACCCAAAATAATGTATATTAGTTCAGATTTCACCACATTATTAAGCTTTCTCTCTCTAGAAACTAAGAACCCTAAAAATGGTGATTTAAATGTTTAAAATGGCAAAAGTCCTAAATCTGATGATTTTGGGGGTTTATATAGACTTGAATTAGTGAAAATAATGCATTTGGTCCCCTAAAATCATGAATTTTATGGAAAAAATGGGTAAAAATTCAAAATTTTCAACTGAAAAAAGACTAGAAACACTCAAGTATAGTCCCCGGAGCAAGGCCGGTCGGTTCACATGAAGCGGCCAGATCTAGGCCCCTTCATGTGAAGCGGCCAACATTATCTTGGAGTGGCCTGATTGGTCACTCCAAGATAATATGGCCCCTACATGGCTGCTGCCAAGGCAGCGGCCAACCCTTGACCACTGCCGATAGCACCGGCCACTAGCCACCAGAGCTTTGGCCGCCGCTGCCCGCGGCGGGGGCAGTCTCCGGCTAGGCAAGATAAAGATATGAAAATAAAAAAAGACCCCTAACTTAAAAAATCATAACTTTCACCACGATTATTTGATTCAAGCGATTCTTGACATTTTGGAAACCTCGAAGAGTCTAAAATCTAAGGAAAAAAACAAGGCTCATTGAAAATGTTTGGATTTTTTAGAAAACCATGAAACAAATTATTGCGCGTGAGAGAAAGATAAGTGCTCATTTTAAATGCAATTTTAAATTTTTTATTACTTTAAGTGTGGTCAAAGGTAAAAAATCATAAAAAAAAGGTACTTGCCAAATGTGATTCGACTCTCAAAGAATAGAACAACTGGTCCGTAAAAGGTTAGAGCAAAAAGTCATCATCATTCTGAGGAGACACCAAAAAGCCCATGCTCATACCTCTTTTGAGCGTCTTAAAAAAGCTGAAGAAGTACAAGTTGATCGATCATCTCTAACCATATGTTCAGCCAAAGCCTGAGGAGAGGGGCAATTTCTGCATATACCATGTTAGTGCTGATCATCCGGCTAAAGTATGTGAGGATCTCCTAAAAGCCATAACGGTACTCATTGAAAAAGGCAAAGTTTGTGAACCCTAGAGAAGAGGGGAGGAAGCAAACATTATCAATTCAAGATTAGAAGAAGATGAGATCTAGATGTGTATCATAAAATCCAAGAAAGGAAGTAAAGAACCATCCATATTTGACCTTATAGCAATCGGGCAATGGAGTGGGGAACCTGTCCTTGATTACTTCAAGAGGTGGTTAACAGTCTTAGTAGCTATTAAAAGGAAACCTCATAAGAAGGAAATAGCTAATCGATTCATCTTTAGGTTATCTCCTCACTTCCGTAAGAAGGCATTTGTGGAATCTTACAAGAATATTTCTAAGAGTTATGAAGTCGCCGTAGAAGCAGAAAAAAGTTTCAAGAAAATAGAAGACATCGACCTATCAAAGATTAAAGTGGATAAAGCTATAGATGCCCTCACCACTTCAATATACACCGTATTATGCTTGGGGGATAAGAAGAAGACACCTATTCAGGATGCCTTGAAGAACCTGGCCCAAGTCATAAGAGAAACTATAGATAATGTATTGACTGAGAAGCAGTTGCAAGATCTGGATCGCGGCCTCATGTCTTGATGAGCAACCAAGAAGACCCTCTGCCTGTGGAGGATGACAATGCAATAATATGTAATGAAAATGATGTAGTGTTCGGGCATCCTAATAATAATGATAGTGATTTTGCTTACTTGTTTGATGTTTTACCTGACGACACCATGCATTCATCTGACCATATGCATAAAATTTTTAGCATTTATGATACTTCACTACATGTCATTAATTTGGGAATTAAAGAAAATCCAAAAATTGTAACAATATCCAATGACTTAAGTCCTATCAAAAAAAGAGAGATGATAAAAGTGCTTAGAAAACATGTTAATGTTTGTGCCTGGTCCTACGAGGACATGCCTGGGGTAGATGGCCAAATCGCTGAGCATCGTATCCCAACCGACCCTAGGTTCAAACCAGTCAAACAAAAGTTAAGAAGAATGCATCAAGAATTGGCAGATAAAATCGAAGCTGAAGTTGCTAGATTATTAGAGGCCTAATTCGTCAAAGTAATTGAGTATCTGATATGGTTAGCAAATGTTGTCCCAATCCCTAAGAAAGATGGAAAAGTCAGAATGTGTGTCGACTTTCACGACTTAAATATGGCCTCACCAAAAGATGATTTCTCATTGCCTCGTATCGATGTAATGGTAGATAGTGATGTTAGGGCTGCAAAGTAGTCATTCTTAGATGGGTTTTCTGGGTACAATCAGATCTTAATGGACATCATCGACAAGGTCAAGATAGCCTTCATAATAGAATGAGGGGTGTATTGTTATAAGGTAATGTCTTTTGGGTTAAAGAATGTAGGGGCAACTTATCAAAGAGCCAGGACAGCTTTGCAACATGACATGATCCACAAAGAGGTTAAGGTTTATGTAGATATTATGTTAGTAAAGTCAAATACTACGGAAGAGCACCTTGAGATTTTGGAAAGGTTCTTGGCCAGAATTGAGAAGTACAACCTGCGTTTAAATCCAAAGAAGTGTGTATTTGGCGTGACTTCTAGGAAGCTCCTATGCCATATCGTCAGTCAATGGGGGATCGAGGTTGACCCTGACAAAGTTAAAGCCATTCAAGAAATGCCTATTCCTATAATCAAAAGGGAAGTCAGGTCTTTTCTTGGATCACTTCAGTATGTGAGCCATTTTGTCGCCAAGTTAACAACATTGTGTGAGCCAATCTTTATGTTGTTAAGAAAGAAATAGTCGATAGAATGGAATTAGCAATGCTAGATAGCCTTCGATAAGATAAAGGCTTATCTCATGAACCCTCCAGTTTTGAAACCTCCGATGCCCGAAAAGCCGCTAATTCTCTATTTAGCTATAGAGGAGTCATCTATAGGTGCAATGTTGGTCCAAGAACAAGATGATAAAACCAAGAATGCCATCTATTATTTGAGTAAGAAATTTCTAGAATATGAGACAAAATACACGGTAGTAGAGAAGACATGTACATCAATGGTATGTTTAACCAAGAAGTTGAGGCATTACTTCAAGTCCTAAAAAATTCAAGCAGTTGCAAAAAGTGGACCCAATGAAATATCTTTATCAATCCCCTACATTGGTAGGGAAGCTCTCTCATTGGCTCATGCTATTGTCTGAATTTGATATCGAGTATGTCATGAAGAAGGTCATTAAGGGGAGAGCAGGGGCTAAATTTTTGGTGAGTCAACCCAAAGAGTCTGATTATGTTGAAAATCTGGATTTCCCTGATGAGAAGTTAGTGACAGTAAAGGTGGAGAAGGCTGAATGTATCATGTATTTCAATGGGGCTATGAATTGAAAGGGTGCTGGTCTTAGAGTAATCATCATCACACCATAAAGTAAGGTTGTCCAGCTAAGCGAGCGATTGGAATTTCCAGTCACCAATAACGGGGCCAAATATGAAGCTTGTCTCTTTGGACTTGGTGCTCTTTTAAAAGTAGGGGCAAGGGAAGTTAGGGTAATGGGAGATTCCGCACTAGTGATAAATCATGTCGTAGGAGAGTGGAAAATCAAAGAAGAGTCACTCAGGCCATATATGGAACCAGTTTGGGACTTGTCGACACAGTTCAGCCAATGCTTCTTCCAATGGCTAATTCTTTAGCGACCTTCGCCTTAATGCGGGAGGGAAAAGAGGCTCAGCCCATCCGTTCACTTATGATAGAAAGGCTTGTTCCCCATTTTATGAGAAGGTTTAAGTTATGACCATCAAAGAGCAAAAAGTTTGTTGGTGTGACGACATCAGAAGGATCTTGAAAGAAGGGAAGTGTTTCAAACGGTCATCAGGTTTAGATCGCTTGACTCTTAAATGGTTAGCAACACAATTCAGACTAGTTAATAAGGATCTTTTTAAGAGGGCGACTGAAGGATTATTGTTGAGATGTTTAATAGAAGAGGAAGCAGAAAGGGTAATGACTTAGGTACACTCAAGGGATTGTAGCCCGCATACAAATGGGATGGCTTTAGCTAGAAAAATTCAGAGAATAGGGTACTTCTAGACCATAATGAACACCAACTATGTTGACAAGGTTAGGAAATGTCATGAGTGCTTGATTCATGGGGATATACAACATTTACTCCCGTATGAACTTCAAAATTTGTCTACCCCTTATCCATTCTCGGCGTGGGGGATAGATATAATCGGTGAAATTCGACCATCATCAACTAATGGGCACCAATTCATCGTAGTCACAGTTGATTATTTTTCAAAATGGGTAGAGGTCGAATCCTACACCAATATTACCGCAAAGAAAATAGCCAATTTCATAGAGAACCATATTCTTTCTTGGTATGGGGTTCTGCATCATGTGGTATCCGATAATGGGGTTCAATTTCAAGGGGCCACGATGGAATTATTTTAGAAATTCAATGTCGAGCATCACAAATCTTCTCCATATAGGAGATAAGCTAATGGGCAGTTGAGGCTGCCAATAAATCAATCAAGAGGATTTTGTCGAAGATGGTAGCTACCTATAGAGACTAGGCTGATAAACTTCCTTTTGCGATTTGGGGGTATAGAACTAGTGTAAGAACCCCCACTAATCAAACACCTTTCTGCTTGGTATATGGAATGGAAGCTGTGTTACTGGTTGAAACAGAAGTAAGATCTCTAAGAGTAGCACTCGAGGCCTAGTTAAAAGAGTTAGATTGGGAAAGGGCTAGATATGAGCAATTAAATGCAATAAATGAAAATTAACTCAAAGCGCTTGACCATCTGAAAATGTACTAGCAGCGTATGGCTCGAGCTTACAACAATAGAGTCAGATATGTGAAACAACCACTAAAGGCAGATGATCTGGTTCTCAAGTAGCTACGCAAGGTCAACAGTGAAGCTAGGGGCAAGTTCAGGCCTAATTGGGAAGGACCATTCGTAGTTAAGAAAGTCCTTGGTAAAGGAGGAATCAAACTTATGGATATGGATGGAAATGAGTTCATGAATCCAGAAAATCAAGATAGGCTTAAGCGTTATCATGTCTAGGTCAAAATAATTAAATCATAAAAAAGCAGCACAAAGAATAAAAGAAATAAAGAATAAATCACCCGACGAGTGGTCCTCTACTACGTTACGAACTGGTCAGGCAAAAATTGGGGCACTCCAATGCAAATAAAGCCCACTAAGTTAAAAACATGAAAAGGGCGGCTTAGGCAATAGTTAGTGCATCGAAAGAAAAATGTCAGTTGCTTTCTGGAAAATCTATAAAAGACTGGAAAATCTGAGAAAGACCAGTAGGCAAGAGGGGTTACTAATTGGAAATTGTTACCATTGCTTATGTACTCAAATTAATCTTATCAATGAACATGTTATGATTTTGCTAAGAATCTTGATCTTATAAATGCATGCTTGTCTTTAGGTGAAATAATTGCAGGTGTGTGAACATCAATTTTTCTCTACGTGTTATGCATCATTGTTATTCCTTTCACTATACATGTAATCCAACAAGAGATAAAAGTCTCAAAAGAAATCAAGCATATGCAAAATTTAGTAAAGTTTGCTAGATTGAGCCATCAAGGATAATTCGAGGAAAAATTAAGACAGTCTGCTAGATTGAAAACCCAAAAGGGCAGTCTAGGCAAAAGTTAAGATAAAACAAAAGGAAAAGAAAAAGCCTGCGTGGTCAAAAACCTAAAAGGGCAGTCTCAAAAAAAGTTTAGGCAAAAAAAGGAAAGAAAAGCCTACTGGATTGAAAACCTGAAAGGCCAGTCCAGGCAAAAAGTAAGGCAAAAAATAAAGAAAAAGCTTGCTAGATAGAAAACTCGAAAGGGCGGTCTAGGAAAAAATTAAAGCTAAAAAGAAAAAAAAAGTCCGCCGGACTGAGCCATCAAGGACAGTTCAGGCAAAAATTAGGACAAAAAGAAAGAAACATAAATGTTCGATAGGTTATCTCACATCAAATGGCCTATGCAAAAGTTAGAACATCACTTGGTCCCCTCGCTATGTAATCACTGGATGGAAGTAATACGGGTTCGCAAAGCAGCAATACTCAATGATCTCAGTTCAGAAAGTAATGAAAAGCACATCATAATCTAAGCTGCTGGAGGATCCTGTCGCTGACGATCCTCTAGGGTCTGATCCTGTGTATCTGCTAATAGATAATCCACATCTATCATCATATGATTGTTGGCTTCACCGATACCAGTAGCTAGCTAGGCAGGGACGCTGGTCTCTGAAGTCCTTGTGGCGGCCCTGGCAATATTGGATCCCGCAGCATGCTGATCCTCGCCCCTTTGAGTCACTTTATATGCAAAAAGATCATCATCGGATTCAAAATCAGATGGATTCAGCATCTGCCTATCCTTGGTCATCCGCAATAGCTGACTCCTCAGCATCTCAATCTCGGCCCACGCCCCGAGCCATGTCAACCTTAGCCTGGTCAGCCTCAACAGTGGCTGCCCATAGCTGCTCCTCCAAGAATTTGGCTCTCTCTTCTGAAGTATCCAAGTCCCAATCAGGCTTACTACGCTCCATGGCCAGCAGAGTCTACAATAGAATCATAAGATCAATACACATACATGAATGTCATGGCATGCATCATGCATAGTTTGTAAAATTTTGTAGGTAAAACTTATCGAGGCTAGCGCACGGAGAAGAAGCCTCTGACAATTCTCTCAGCCTCAAAAATGGTCACCTAAAAGAGAAAGTCGCATCAAGATAGGACATTTTAAGTAGTCATTATGAAGGGTAAAATTAAAGTAGATAATTCCTTACATGGGTAGAGCTGGAAGGAGTGAAACCGATGGGCTGGACTGATTCCTCAAGCGCCTTGACAACTTGCTTCCCTAAATGATCGAGGAGCTGAAAGAAAGTATCTAGCTGTACTCGGAGGACTCCCTCTCTCATGGACCAAGAAGTGCGAGATAGCTTCATCGGCGACTCAGTAGCAGCAGTAGTAGGCCTCTTCCGTATGGAAATAGGAGGCTATAATAATAAAAGATTGCTCTCAAAATCATAATCAATTTTAGGAAATAGCAAGGTATTCACAAGGGTTGAGTCAAGAAAATACTTGAGATGAAGGGGTAGCAGACATAGCCGAACCCTTAGACCTCTAGACTATGGATGGACCCCCACTGTGGCCCCACAATCCACCCTTATCGTCGTCATCATCATCATCATCATCATCATCCTCACTATCACTCCAATGGAACTCAAGAGGGACATCCTCCTAATGAATCCTCTCGCAAGGAGGAGGAAGTGAGAAATCGATAAACTCTATGTAGGAACCCTCTTCCGATGGCACGCGAGCCCCCTCGTCCAATAGGTACAGCCCCTGGTTAGTACCTAGCATTAGATGTGGCCAGAAGATGCCCGCTTGAATCGGGGGATAGATTGGTCTCTCTACCACAACACTGCTCCTCCACCCTCAGACCCTCTTGCTAAAATACAACTCGAAGGAGAGTGGTGACTCCAGGATGAAGCGACGTTCAACCACGCCAGCCCGTAGTCACTCAATAGCCCTATATATATCCAATCTCTCCCACACATCTCGGATAACCTATATAAAATAACTGCACTATAAGTATCACAACCTCATAAATATGGTTTCTACTAATGGCTTGTTGAAATGTAAGATGTAGGTTTAGCATGAAAGAAGTTTACATGATCGGAGTGCAGCTAGCGCAGGAACTCATTGTACTGCGCTATAGTCAAGCCCTGACCCTGCCGAGGCCCCATCCACCTAGATATGATATACGGTGTCTTAAGCTGTAAGATAAAGTAAAATTAGCTGCAGCATAATTTGAATAAAAGGTTAAAGCATAAGAGATTAATCTGAGGTTTACTAGTATTATTGGATGGCCGATCTTGAGCTCGAGCTGCTCACCCTAAACTCCAACATCCAATCCATAATATAACTATGCTAGAATGGCCAGGCACCAGTTCTTGCCTGGTACATCAGCAAGACCCTCTATAGCAAAGAGCGAACCGTAGTTGAGGTTGCTTGAATAGACCGGAAAGAAGACGGTGGTAATGGATGTCAATATGAAAGACCAGGCATATTGATCCCTCTTATCCATAGCAACAGGTCTCATTTGCTAGATCCAATAAGTATTCAAGTCCCCATACTTGAGCTTGTTCATCCCCCCTAGACGAAGCCCAAGAAATCTTACAATATAGGCCTTCACCTTAGACAGGGAATGCCACCTATCGGCATAAAATCGGCATAAACATTGAAATGGATGACATCCCCGCTCTAGTCCCATCATGGCACACACATCTGAGGGAGTGATAGTGACCTCTCCAATCAGTAGATGGAAAGTATAGGTCATCTCCGACCACCTCTCTGCCAAGGCTGAAATGGCACCTGGGGCTAGCATCTTGAGAGCCTGAGGGATGGCCCCGATGATGCCATGAAAGCCAAAAGAATCTATGTGTGCTAGAAGCTCAGTGTCCCCTGCTGTATGGATCTCCTCATACCATAGGGCTCCTACAGTCTTATATTGAAACTGCAAAGACAAAATTACAGTTCAACATGGTTAGAATATAGTAAACAAGATAAAAATTAGAGAAGAATTACGGAAATTAGAAAACTCAGCATTCTGTCCCTAAGGACAGGACCCATATGAGTCTGCCCCACCTGTATGGGTCCATAAGTGGCTCTAGTACCAAGAATGGGACCCATACAGCTCCCCCCTCACCCGTATTGGTCCTCTGCAAATAGTCCCTACACAAAAAACCTCCCAAAAAATCCAAAATCAACCAAATGCAACCAAAGCTCATCCAAAACTATCCTAAAAGCATCCTAGACTAAAGTTACATGCATCAGGCTCTATTCCAAGGTCTAAAATACCCTAATTTATGGAAAAAATTTGAGAAATTCTAAAAGAGTTCGAAAATGGCATACGGAGAATCAATCAAAATTACATGAACTTAGGAATCATGAGTATCAAGAGAGGGGATCAGAGGCACTTTAGAGATAGGAGTAAGCCCCAGAAATGAGTCCTCTTCACGAAAGGCGTACTCGACAAAAATCGAGTATTCTCAAAGCCCCGAATCCCCTATTGGGGGTAAATCCTTGCGTCTAATGGAGAAATGACCAGTCTTTGGGATCCTTTTATACATTTTGATCGGTTCTATGAAGAAAATCGCCAGAGAATACAAAATGGGAAGATTTTATATAAGGCGGTATATGAAGAGTCTGATCAGATTTTAAAAGTACTTGATGGGGGCCCGTATGGGTCCCACCCCACCTGTACGGGTCCTAACTCTTAAAGCCCCCAGCGATATGGGTCCTTGCCTACCCATACGGGCCTTTTCTTGCTATCTAGGGGCAGATTTTGAACCAGTATTTTAGAAAACACCAGAAATTCATCTAGTCCGAGTTCGGGGCCAACCCCACTTCTCCTCAACCCTATATTTCAGTTATATTTTGGGTAAGCCCTCTAGCTAACCTTGATCCTTGATTAAAGGGGCAAAATATTTTTATTTTCATAAAAGTCAATCAAGAATCAAGGTTAGCCATTTTCGAATTAATCATTAATAAGGATGATTTTTGTGTGTAGGTCCATCCTAGCGTAGAAATTCTTCCCCAGAAAACTAATCTTACTAGGAAATACTTCCCCAATAGAAGAGGTTGTACCAAAGGATATTACTTTACTCCCCAATAATGAAGTCAACCAAGGGGCATCTCCCCACTAATCCAGAGGCATCCCCCCATCTCTCAAAAGCGGAATCAGCCAATCCAGGGGCATCCCCTCATTCCCCAACAGTGCAATCAGTCAAGGGGCATGTCCCCATCATCAAAAGCCCTAGGGGCACCCATTCTAGGGGCATTCCCCAGTAGTAGAACCAGCGAGAGGCACCCTCTATCACCAAAAGCCCTAAGTGTTGGTCCGTGTGAGAGTATTTATAGGGCAGAGGGGGTGAATGACCTTTTTCAAAGAATGTATAGACTTAGAAAAGTCTTACTGTAGCATGTTTGATTATGATCTAGAAGATGGATCCGGATGATGCAAATATAACAATATTATGCAATAAAGTAAAAGAGAAAGAATATCAAACACAAGTATTTTATACTGGTTCAGCCCCGCCTAAGTCCAGTCCCCAGAGTTTCCTTCCTCTGAGCTTCATCCACTAGTGGATTCCATTCCAACTGGTAGGAACCAAGCCTTATAGATTTTTCTCCAGATGGTAACCCCTTCCGGAAGTAGGATATACCACTAGAAGCACCAACTCCTAGCTGAGTCCTCTTGTCTTTAGTAGGATATACCACTTAGCCTTCTACCTCGAATCTAAGCTGAGTCCTACAGGGAGATATCACTCAAAGCACCTACTTCAAGCTATATCCCAATCTCTCAACTTACCCAAGTTGGAGATTCTTACTCTTTCGTTTTTAACGAAGGGTTGTTTTTGGAGTTCCTCAAGTTTATAGTTTCACTTGGGAATCCTTACAAAACAGATTTTAAATCAAAAGGTTCTTAGAGGGTTATATCAATTAATTGAATAAGTATTGCTTTGTTACTTGCTTTTATAAATCAACCAATTGACCTTCTCATTTGGTGAAGAGTTCTTTTTATAGGCTTTGATCATAAATATAGCTATTGCGGTTGGTGAGCTTTCATTCAATCTTCACCCTTGATCAGGTCGTGATGTGGAGCTTCCAGATCCATTGAACAATCCATTAGACTGTATTTTGACTAGTTTGAAATCTTGGGATTGAGGTTAGAAAGTTGTCAATGATCGTTTTGCTTGTCATTTTATGATGCCCCAACTTTCATACCAATTACTTTTTGATGTGAGCTCCACGCGCCTCCTTATTGGTCTAGGAGAAAGAGGAAGTTAGCTTTTTCTGTTTGGTGTTAGTCCTTTTTTCCTTTCTCTGAAATATGCAAGCTATCATTTTTTCTTTATCTTGGGGAAAGGATCTTTGACTTCATAGACCAAAAGGGATGAAGGGAAAGTGATATTTTGTATCTTTGCTTATTTTTGAAATATAGGTCTTCCGGATGTCTTTAAGACCTATATGCTCCGGATCTATCTTCTTTCAGAGATAGCTTCAATCAGTACTTTCAAATGCCAATTTTGAAGGATAAAAGTTTGTTTCCTTTCCAAACTCTATTCTGATGATTTCCTCAAGTGTTTAGGTATTTAATTTCTTCAATGGATGACTTGTATCTTGATCTTTGTCCGAATATTTCAATTTGGATTTGGGAGTATTATATACATTGTTTTTGTTTCTTTCAAACTTGATCCGGATTTGTTTTTAAATTGTTATCCGGATCGTTGTTTCCCAACAATCTCCCCCATTTGATGGAAACAAAAACCTAAGTCAACTAAGTATAGGACAAGGTTATATGAATTAAGTATCATTCTTGATAATTAGTCATTTATAGTGGTCCCCCATAATTCTAGCATCCTAACCCTTTTAACTCCCCTATGATTTTGTAATTCTAGCTTCTAAGTTTGTTTTAATACAATCACAGATTGTACTTTAGAAGCGTTTGTTTTGATAGTTAAGAACTTCACTTCATATATACTTCTGCTGTTAACAATGGTTAACATCATGAAGTTTAGAATTACAGATTACATAACTACATATAAAGTGAATCTAGCTATTATATAAGTATTACAATATCATCTAGCTAGCTTAACTACTTCTCCTTCGGATAGCCCGCTCTTCCTAACTTTTAGTGTTTTTCCCTTGCCATTTCCAATTCCTTCCCCTGGTTGATTCAGATCTTCCTCCCCCTTATTGCTTCCATCAAGGGGGTCTATGACCATGTATGTGTGCTTGTCCCAAGACTACTGCCAAGTGGAGGAGTAGATAGAATAGTCTTTATTACCCTTTGCTCTCTCATCAATGATGTGATCAACTATACACGGAATCAAGTAATAAGGGCAGAGAGATCTCTATAGTTGATCATAAGATTATGAGACTTAGGGAAAAATCCATAGGATGTGTTCTTGGTCCTTAGGGTCAAAATAGGGGAAGATAGCCTTAACAAAAGTAGTCGTACCTTTTTGGCTCATGAACCCGGAGTCCCCTATGGGTTGGACAAGATTGTGTAGCATAGGAATGAGCTGGCTTTTCGGAACAGCTAGAGGATAAGAGGGTCCAGAGATAGACAAATTGTTGATTCCAGTTTGGATTAAGGTTATATCCTCTGAGATCCCCTTCCGGATATTGTGGAGTGACTCCGTCTGATCCTTTAGTTCCTTGGAAATGGACTTCTTCCATTCATTGATCAATTGTTCGATCCTAGAATTTTTGGACTGCATCTCATCACCCATATTATCAAGGATCTTTTCTTTGAGTTTGGAGATGGTTTTATTAATGAAGTGAGCAAGCATATCCTGGGTCACTTGTTGATCAGTTTCCTTGTTGGAGAGAGTAGGTTTCAGGTCTCTTTCTTCCATGAATTTTGTCAAGCTTTCAAACTTGGAATCAATGTAGTCATTTATTTTGGTGGATTGGTCAGTAGGGGATGAGGGGTATTGGCTAGACTAGTAGTCCGGTTTATTGTAGTGGCGCTTTCTTTGAACTCATTCATAATTGGCTGGATTTGAGACAGAGAGGCATCAGCTATAATGCCAGAGTGATAAATTCAATAACTTGCTTCTCACTTCGAGGAAGGCTTTTCAAACTCTCCTTAATTTCACCAAACTCCTTCTGAATAGTCAAGGGCTGGAACTCTTCTTAAAGCACTACTTTAATGGATTTTAAGTGTGTGCAGATGCTTCAAAGGATCTGCTTGACATACCATTCCTCTTGTTCCACCTGTGATGCTTCTTGAAGTAGCTTGAGTGCAGTCGTAACTTTGGCACTCTTGGTATTGGCAGTTGGAATTTTGATTTGATTGGCGATGAGGGGTATCTTTTCTTTGGATGAGGTAGATTCATCTCCGGAGCTTGAACTGCTTCCAAAGGACTGATGCTACTCTTCCTTTTCAGTTCCTTTTGAGCTAGAACTCTCTTCTTCTTCCTCCTCCACCATCCATTCCTCCAGATCAGCCTCGCTTATAGGGTCCGCTTTAGAAGTGTGCCCTTTGGAACTCAGACTCAGTCCCTCCTCTGGAGTTATATCATCCTGGTTTGGCACTATTTCCTGAGCTACATTATGAGAGTCTATAGCCAAGTTGTGCTCATTTTTTGCAACAATATCAGAATTAGGATGAAGTAGAGCAGGGGTTACCTCATTAGTTTGTAGAGTTTAATTCTAATCATCTTCAACTTCCTGCTTTTCTTCATCCAGCCTAGCCTTTAGATGGTTAGAACTATCCTCAACCACCCCTACAAGTGCCTTTACAGGACTTATCTTTTCTCCCTCAGGAGTGTTAGTATTTTCCTCGACACCCTTCTCTAGTGCTTTTCAGGACTTTCAAGATTTATGATTGAAGTGCCAGATCCGAGTAGATTTTCCAGAAGAGCTCCTAATCTGTCAGTAAAGATGAATTTATCAGCTTCTGAAAACTTTGACAGTGTATCCATATCTAGCAGGTCAACAAGAATTGGAGGTACTTGAGATGAGTCTCCGGGTCCTTCAATTTTCTCCCGGTTTATTTTGATGTTATCCTTTATCATAGCTTGAATGATCTCATATTGTGCATCATCTCTCCCCACAATCTTTGTTGCTTCGGGCGCATTTTTCCCTTTGCTTGATTTTGCTTTTTCCAAAGTAGCTTTCTCCCTATACTACTTTGCTTCTTCATTCAGAACTATTCCAGCTAGTCTCATCCCTTCACTGGCCTTCTTCTCTTGGGAAGCAATTTCTTGATCATAAGTTAGCCCCTTTCTTCTAAGTTTCTTTTAAGGAGGAGCCTCATCCTCCGTCTCCTCATCATCTTCCTCCTCTTCAATTTCAGCTGAGCTTCTCTTAGTTTCCTCCTTCCAGCCTCAACTGCTTTAGCAACAATTTCATCAATCACATTCTGACCCTTCTTAGTTGGGGCCTTAATCAATCTCACCCTAGGCCTAGGCTTTTCTAAAATCCCTTTCAGGATCTAAGTGAGAGGTAGAGAGTCCTCATTGATCTCTTCCAGAACCACTTCTGTTTGCTTTTAAGCTTTGGCTTTGGTGGTTATGCATATATTAGGAACAAGCGCTTGTTCTTCTGGATCCACCATCTTTCGGGACTTAATTCTTTTCTCATCCCTTTTTTGTTTGGCCTTTTCTTCATCCTACTCCTTATCATATTGAAGATTGAGGAAATTCTTCTCAAGAATAGGCTTGCCATAGATGCCTTCAAATCCAGACAAATCTACTTCTACTGCTTGCAATTTTCTAGTAATTAAGGCGCCATGGGAGTTCACATGCATCTTGAGATAGTGAATAATCAAGACTGGCCAATTTACTTCCACACTTCCAACCTAGTGCTGCAAGATGCAGTGCTAGAGGGAAGAAACTGTAGTCAATGATCCATTCCTTATTAGAATGAGTTTTGCCAGAGCGTACTGCAGAAATTTGGGCATTTTGGGGAAGTATGTGGAGAATTTATCTCCGAAATAATTCTTGTGAAGCCACAATTTTGAATTGTAGTCAACTCTAGTTTCATCGCCATCTTCTCTCATCAATAGACCAGAGATCTTCATGTTTAGATTCTTCTTAAAGAACTCTGGAGTGATAGTTATGACCTTCTCATGTACTTTAGTACGTAGAGCATCGAAATGATTGAGCGCTGAGATTTTTGAAAAATTCCTTCACCAGCTTTGGGTAGGTAGGGTAGTTTATCTTCGGGAAGTCACCCAAATTTTGATCTTCAATTAGGATGAAGAAAGGAGGGGTTTTAAATAAGTAATCGTCACCTAAGTGATCAGTGGGAATAACGAATTCAGAGGTTTTGAAATTCAGGGGTTCAAAATCAGTATCCTTCAAGTCAGATACTTGAAAGAGATTTTTGCTAGGTAAGATCTCGAGGGTGTTTGAGGTGTTTGTGGCTGCCATTTGAGAGAGATTTTGAAAGCTAGGGTTCTGGGTTTGAATTTTTTTAGAGTAACAGTAAGAGTATGTTGCTCGCTTAAGGAGGAGGATGAATTTTAGGGATATTTATACATTTTTAAAGGTAAGGGTATTTTGGTAATCCAGACTCCGGTTGTTTTGGCTGGATTAATGACAAGGCACTTGGAGTTTTAGGAGAGAGGTAAGTTCAGTTTAACTAGAGAATGTTGATGGTTTATTTTGAAAATAATTATCCAATTTATAGCACATGTAACCACCAATAGACTTTTGAAATTCAAAAAGTAACAGTTACCTTTAAAGCGTTTTTCTGCCATTTGTCCTTCTTGTCTACTAACGTCGCATACTTTCCTTTGGATTAGGCTTGTATTTACAATTACCTCTATTCCAGATGATCCAATTGACAGGAGTCTTAATTGACTATGGATTCACTTCCGAATCAAATTGAATTTGACATACCAATGGCCTCCCTTAACTTCCCAAATTGATCTTTACTTAAGGGGTTAGTAAAGATATCTGCTCTTTGCTCATTGGTTAGAATGTATACCAATGCAACATCCTTCTTCATCACATGATCTCGGATGAAGTGATGCCTTATGTTGACATGCTTCATCCTACTATGGAGCATTGGATTCTTTGACACATCAATAACACTTTTGTTGTCTACATAACATCCACACATCCAGATTGCATTCCATAATCTTCAAGTTATTGTTTGATCTATAGGAGTTAAGTAACACAACTTCCAGCTGCCATATACTCTGCTTCTATAGTGGATAAGGCAACTGAAGTTTGCTTCTTGCTATACCATGAGTCTAAGCAATCTCTAAGGAAATGGCATCCTCCAGATGTAATCTTTCTCTCAAGAGTATCTCTTCCATAATCTGCATCAGTGAACCCCTGGAGTGTGAAATCTCCATCACTAGCATACCATAACCTAACCTTAGTGGTTCCTAGAAGATATCTAAGGATTCTTTTAAGTGCCTTGAGATTGGAATCCTTAAGATTGACTTGATACCTTTCACAGTAGCAAACTACATATTGTATGTCAAGTCTGCAAGCTATCAAGTATAATAGTGAACCAATCATTCCTCTATAGAGCTTCTGATCAACTTCTTCTCCTTCACAGTACCTGGATAAGATTGTGTCTGAGCCCATTAGAGTGGACATAGGTATGCTTTTATCCATTTCAAACTTCTTCAGGATCTCCTTAGTGCATTTTGATTAATTAATGAAAATCCCATCTGGACTTTGGTTGATCTGTAGACCAAGGAAAAAGTTGAGTTCTACCATCATGGACATCCTAAATTCCTTCTGCATTTAAGAGTTGAATTCTTTGCACATCTTTTCATCAGTGGCTCCAAAAATGATATCATCCACATAGATTTGGACTAGAATAATATCATTCTTCATTTTCTTGATGAAGAGTGTGGTATCTGCCTTGCCTTTAGTATATCCCTTGGATATAAGGAATGAGGTTAATCTTTCATACCAGGCTCTAGATGCTTGCTTTAATCCATAGAGAGCTTTCTTCAGCCTATAGACATGATCTAGATGCTTTGGATCTTCAAATCTGGGTGGTTGCTTGACATAAACTTCTTCTTGGATGACACCATTTAGAAATGCACTTTTGACATCCATTTGGTATAATGTGAACCCTATGAATGATGCAAAAGCACATAAGATCCGGATTGCTTCCATCCTTGCTACAGGGTTTCTTCGAAATCAATTCCTTCTTGCTGGTTGTAGCCTTGGGCAACTAGTCTTGCGTTATTTCTCACCACTATTCTGGATTCATCAAGCTTGTTCCGGAACACCCATTTAGTGCCAATGATTGATTTTCCTTTAGGGGAGGGCACAAGATTCCATACATCATTCCTGGTGAATTGATCTAGCTATTCCTGTATCACCATCGTCCAACTTTCATCGCCTTCATCATCTTGAAATTTCTTTGGCTCTATGAGAGAGACAAAGGCAGCATGGCTCATCATTTGGTTGAGATGGCCTATGGTTCTAACTGGATTTTGAACATTATCTAGTATATTTTTGATGGAATGATCTCTGTAGGTTCGGATCTGCCTTTGTAGGCCATAATGTTGAACTTGGACTTGCTCCACTTTAGTTTCAACCACTCCTTCTTGTCCTTCATTAAAGTCAATCCCCTGTGGGTTAAGATTAACTTGTTATACCTCTGGATCAAAGGATATTCCTTCATCTTCCTCTTTGTACTTCTTGATTTGAAATGAATCGGGAATTCCTGCTTCTGCCTTTTCTTCAGATTTTTCAGCTTCTAGAACTTGATCTTCTGGAGTGTAGCTTTTCTTTCCTATAGTGTTAGTCTCATTGTAATCTACATGTATTGACTCTACCATAATTTGGGTTCATTTATTGAAGACTCTATAAGCCTTACTATTTGTTGAGTAGCCAACGAAAATTGCTTCATTAGATTTAGGATCAAATTTTCCTAGTTGCTCTCTATCATTAACGATGTAGCATTTACATCCAAATGCTTTTAAATACCCAATTTTGGGTTTTCTTCCCTTCCAGATTTCATATGGGGTCTTTTTGATGGTCTTTCTAATGAGAGCTCTATTAATTATATAGCATGTTGTATTTACGGCCTCACCCCAAAAATACTTTGGCAAACAATTTTCATTAAGCATTGTTCTAGCCATCTCTACTACGGTCTTATTCTTTCTCTCAACAACTCCATTCTATTGAGGAGTGTGAGGGGTATAAAAGTTGTGTACAATTCCCTTAGAGACACCAAAATCAGCAAAATGCTTATTTTTGAATTCTCCACCATTATCACTCCGAATGCGTGCAATGCTTATACCCTATTCTACTTCTATCCAGATGAGGTATATCGAGAATAGTCATCTACAATGACCTTGGTGTATTCTCTTCTACCTAAACTCGATGGCTTGATTGGACCAAAGAGATCAATATGTAATAGCTCAAGTACTCTTTTGGAAGGAATGTATGAGATGGAAGGGAAACTTTTCTTATGTTGTTTACCTAGTTGGCATGCAGTGCATAGATGATCCTTATCTAAAGCAACCTTGGGCGAACCCACTACTAATTCCTTTTTGG
Organism: Euphorbia pulcherrima; assembly: GCA_947683365.1. Classification (NCBI taxonomy): domain Eukaryota; kingdom Viridiplantae; phylum Streptophyta; class Magnoliopsida; order Malpighiales; family Euphorbiaceae; genus Euphorbia; species Euphorbia pulcherrima. Next base: position 32,049,143 of record CANTUS010000015.1, on the reverse strand, counting down.
CTAGTTTGGACAGGAGGTTCATGCTGACATGTCCTAACCTCCAGTGCCATAGCCACGATTCTTCTTCTTTAGACACCAAGTAGATATTCTTTTTATCATTTTTAATGTTTATAGAATAGACGTTATTTACTCTACGTGCATAGAGAATGAGTTGATTGGACTTACAATCATAGATTGAGCAGCCTCCCGAATCAAATGTGACTTTTCTTCCTTTGTCATAGAGTTGGGCCACACTTATCAAGTTGAATTTTAGTCCATCAACCAATGAGACATCTTCTATTTTTAATTCAGATCCAATGGTTCCATGGCCAATGATCGATCCCTTTTGATTGTCTCTAAAGCTTACTTAGCCTCCCTTCTTCCGGGTTAATGTGATGAAGGCCTTCTCATCACCTGTCATGTGCCTTGAGCATCCACTATCAATATACCAAGTGTGTTGATCTACTATAGATCTGAGGCAAACCTGCAAAACAAATCAAGTGGGTTTGGGTACCCAATCAGATTTGGGTCCTCTCGGGTTAATAACCATCTCAGGCCAAGGGTAAATATCATAATAACCATTTTTTAATCTACATGATTTAGTAATATAATTATTTTTCCCATAAAACCTGCACCCTGAAATAGGTATGTTTGGCTTTTGCTTCTTGTTGATCTTCTCCAGATCCTTTTTCCCATAGTTACCTTTATACCCAGCTTTTTACACACTGATGGATGGTCCGGTGTTAATCCAGAAGCTGGTTGGGGCTGCAACTTCTACCCCATGGTTTCTTCTTTGTTTTATAGGCCATTGGTTATAAGCTACCTTAGCCTTTCCTTTTTGAGCGGCGGTATATCTTTGATCTTGTGGTTGCCTGCTAGGTCCCTTCATCTTTTGATTGGGGGTCCTTTAAAATCTATTCTGAGCAGGAGGAGGATTATCTCTTCTTGGAGCCTTTGTTTCGGGCCTTTTCCTGGATGCTTCCTTTAATAGATTGATTTCTCTATCCATTCCCATTACATTTGTATTTAGGATCTGGACTAGATTCCTGAGGAATTTTTCCTTTACAACATCAATAGGCTTGGTTGCTCTAACCGGATTGATGTCTTATGCTTTTACTTCAGCATCTTCTGCCAACTCTAATACTGCTCTTTTAACAGACTTGATAGCTTTTGCACTCCTCTTTCCGCCCTTGATAATAATAGAAAGCGCTTTTGCAAGGTCAAGGTTAGAAGCAGAATTAAAGCAAGAATTTACCTCAGTGTTTGCTGTATCTAATTCTGATTCTTCGATTTGTACTGTTTTTTGCTTAGAGGCGTTCCTTCCAGATTGCTCTACTTCCAGGTCAGTCAGAGCCATGAACACATAGTTTATAGTTTCCTCTTCTTCTATTGAAGAGGAGCTGCTACTTTCTTCACTGTTGCTCCAAGTAGCAACAATTGCCTTATTTTTGAACTTCTTGGCTCTCTTAAGCTAGGGGCACTTTGTTCTGAAGTGGCCTTTCTCACCATATTTGAAACAAGCAGCTTCTTTCTCCGGATCCTTCTTTTCTTCTGGATTCCTCCTGGGCTTCTCTCTTCTGAAGGTGCCTTCTCTTGGTTTCCAGGATTCATACCTTTTTTATTTCCTTTTATCTTCCTTTAGCATGAATTGATTCAGCCTTCTGGTTAGTAGAGTAAGTTGATCTTTGGTGCTCATTGATTCATTGATTTGCTCTTACTCTCTGGATGAAGCAGATCCAGTGGACTCTGCCTTAAGAGCAATGGCCTTCTTATTCTCGTCATGCTTCTTTTCTTATTGGCTATACCTCTCCAAAGACAATTCTTGAGTTAGAAGATTACCAATGAGTTCATCATAACTGTAAAAATTTAAGCCGTGAGCTGCCTCAATGGCAGTCTTTTTATTGTCCCATTCCTTGGTAAGACTCCGGAGCACTTTCTTGACCATTTCTACTTATGAAATCTCCTTCCCCAGCCTTTTCATTTCATTTACTACATTTGTGTATCTAGTGTTCATACTGCTGATTGATTCTGTAGGCTCTATCTTAAAGGATTCAAACTTTTGTTGGAGTAGATTAAGCTTAGCCTCTCTTACTTTGGTGGTTCCTTCGTAGGTTACCTCCAACTTCTCCCATATCTCTTTTGCAGTCTCGCATTCGGATATCTTGTTGAATTTAGCTACACTAAGAGCACAATGAAGCATGTTAATAGCATTTACATTTTCACGTAACTTTTTAAAGTCATTCTCATCCCACATGCTTGATGGCTTTCATGTAGTCATACCCTCTACTTCATAAGTAGGCTCATATGGACCATCTGTTATAACTAACCATGCATGCATACTTTGTGATTGGATGAAGTTCTTCATCTGATTTTTCTAGAACATGTAGTGCTCACCGGTGAAGAGAGAAGGATGGGTAACAGACACACCCTCGGGAAGAAGTTGTGAGTTTTGGAAACTCATTTTGATATGTAAATCAAAATATATGGACCTTTAGCTCGAGATTGTTAGATCTCTAGTTTGAGCACTTGCTCTGATACTACTTGTTGGTCTCTATGAGAGTATTTATAAGGGCAGAAGGGGTGAATGACCCTTTTTCATAGAATTTACAGACTTAGAAAATTCTTACTATAGCGTGTTTGATTATGATCCGGAAGTTGGATCTAGATGATGCAAATATAACAATAATATGCAATAAAGTAAAAGAGAAAGAAAATCAAATACAAGTATTTTGTACTTGTTTGGCCCCACCTATGTCTAGTCCTAGGAATTTTCTTCCTCTGAGCTTTATCCACTAGTGGATTCCTTTCCATCTGGCAGGAATCAAGCCTTACAGATTTGTCTCCAAATGGTAACCCCTTCCAGAAGTAGGATCTACCACTAGAAGCACCAACTCCTAGCTAAGTCCTCTTATCTTTAGTAGGATATACCACTTAGCCTTCTACCTTGAATCTAAGCTGAGTCCTATAAGGAGATCTCACTCAAAGAACCTACTTCAAGCTATATCCCAATCTCTCAACTTACCCAAGTTGGAGATTCTTACTCTTTGGTTTTTAACAAAGGGTTGGTTTTTGGAGTTCCTCAAGTTTATAGTTTCACTTGGGAATCCTTACAAAACAGATTTTGAATTAAAAGGTTCTCGGAGGGGTTATATCAACTGATTGAATAAGTATTGCTTTGTTACTTGCTTCTGTAAATCAACCAGTTGACCTTCTCATTTGGTGAAGAGTATGTAAGAGGTTGTGATACTCATAGTGAATTTGTTCTGTACAGGTTATTCGAGGCCCATGGGAGAGATTAGCCATGCATGGGGCTATCGAAAGAATGCGGGCTAGTGTAGATGACTGCATCTTTATCCTAGAGTCACCACTCTCCTACAAGTGGTATTTTGGCGAGCGGGTCTGAGGGTGGAGGATTAATGCCATGGTGGAGAGAGCAATCCCTCCCTTGATCTTGGCAGGCATCTTCTGGCCTCATCTCATACCAGGGGACTGGCCAGGGGCTGTACTTATTGAACGAGGGGGATCATGTGCTGTCTATGGAGGGTTCTTATACTGATTTCATTGTTTCCTCGCTTCTTCCTCCCTGTGAGAGGATCCACTATAAGGATGTCCCTCTCGAGTTTCACTAGAGCAATGGTGAGGATGAAAATGAGATGATGACGAGGAGGGTGGACAGAGGGGTGACCGTGGGGGTCCATCCATAGTTTAGGGCAGTAGGGGCTCCGCCAGGTCTGTTGCCCCTTCTACTCAGGTATCCCTCTAACTTATTATTTGTGTACACTTTATTACTTTCTAAAATTGACCGCAATCTTGAATTTGATTCTTTGTTGCTACAGCCTGGTGCTTTCATGCTAAAGAGATCTGCCGCTCCTTCTGCTCTTGCCCCTAAGCTGTCGGCAATGCGGTCTCGAGCTTTCAGATCTGTAAGGGAGGGCATCCTTCACGCTAAGCTAGATACTTTCTTCTGACTCCTTAATCATTCAGGGAAGCGAGCTACCAAGGAGCTTGAGGAGTCTGTCTAGCCTACTAGTTTCACTCCTTCTAGCTCTACTCATGTAAGGAAATCCTAACCTTAATCTTTATTCAATACTGTGATTACTTAGAATGTCCCATCCTGATGTGAACCTTCCCTTTTAGGTGACTATCTCTGAGGCTGAGAGTATTTCCAGGGGCTACTTTTTAGTGCAAGATCTGCTATTGGCCCACGATGTGCTAGCTTTGATAAGTCTCTTTTTCCTAAAAAATTTAGCAAACTATGCATGCATGCTATGACATTTATATACGTGTACTGATCTTATGGTTTTCATTGTAGACCCTACTGGTCATGGAGCATAGCAAGTCCACCCAGGACTTAGATGCTTCAGAGGAGAGGGCATATTTCTTGGAGGAGCAGCTGCGGGCACCTACCACTAAGGATGACCAGGCTAGGGCTAAGACCGCTTAGGTGAAGGCCGAGATTGAGATGCTGAGGGGCCAGGTTGCTAGGATGATAGAGGATAGGTAGACGCTGGTTCTTTCTGATGATGAGTTCGAGGATGATCTTTTTTCATATTAGGTGACTCAGAGGGTCAGAGATCAGTCTGTTGAGGGTGTTGATGCTATTGTGGCTGTTCTAAGGACATCGGAGACTAGGGCCCCTGCTCAGCCAGCTGCCGATACTAAGAAGGCTGAGGATCACATGACCATAGACATAGATTACCTACTGGCGGATACTCAGGACCAAACTTAGCAGGCTTGCCAGGGACAGGATCCCCCGGTAGCTTAGGTTATGATTACTTTTTGAACTGTTGGTACTTTTGGGCCCTATGTGGCTTGTTTTGATTGTAAACTTTGGATTGGTAATTTTTATGTTTGACTTTTATGCATGCTGACTTTCTTTGAACTGAGAGTATAAAGTATTGCTGCTTTACGAACCCGTATTTTATCCAGTGATTTCATACTGAGGGGACCGAGTGATGTTCTAACTTTTGCATAGGCCATTTGATGCCAGGTGACCTATCAAACATTTATTTTTCTTTCTTTTTTTCCTAATTTTTTCCTGAACTATCCATGACGGCTCAGTCCAGCGGACTTTTTCTTTTTAGCTTTAACTTTTACCGAGACCGCCCTTTTGGGTTTTCAATCCTGCAGGCTGCTTTCTTTTTTTTTCTTTTCTTTCTTTTGTTCAATCTTAACTTTTGCCTAGGCCACCTTTTCAGATTTTCAATCCAGCAGACTATCTTAATTTTTGCCTTAATTGTCCTTGACGACTCAATCCAACGGACTTTTCTTGAATTTCATATGCCTGAATTATATTTATGTGGGATTACGTGTGAAAGGAATAAATAACAATGATGCGTAATATGTAGAGAAAAATTGATGTTCACATACCACTGATTATTTCACCTAAAGACAATCATGCATTTATAAGATCAAGATTCTTAGCAAAATCATAACATGTTCATTGATGAGATTAATTTGAGTACATAGGCAATGGTAACAATTTCCAATGGTCAATCCCTGCTTCCTATTGGTATTTTACAGATTTTCCTAAAGGCAACTGACATTTTTCTCTCGATGCCCTAACTTTTGCTTAAGCCGCCCTTTTCAGATTTTCAGCTTAGCAGGCTTTATTGCGTTGGAGTGCCCTAATTTTTGCATGACCGATTTGTAGAATACCAATCAGCAAGCTGCACCCTAATTTTTGCCCGATCAGTAGAGCACTGCTTACCGGGTGATTTATTCTTTATTTCATTTATTCTTTGTGCTACTTTTTTATGATTTAATTCTTTTAAACTAGACATGATAACGCTTGAGCCTATCTTGAGTTCTTGAATTCATGAACTCATTTCCATCCATATCCATAAGTTTGATTCCTCTCTCACTAAGGACTTTCTTTACAATGAACGACCCTTCCTAGTTAGGCTTGAACTTTCCCCTAGTGTCAGTGTTGACCTGGCGTAGCTGCTTGAGAACCAGATCGCCCACTTTGAGAGCTTGTTTCGGGTATCTGACTCTATTGTTGTAAGCTCGAGCCATGTGCTGCTAGTGCATCTATAGGTGGTCAAGTGCCTTGAGCCGCTTCTCATCCAATGCATTCAATTATTCATACCTGGCCCTTGCCCAATCTGATTCTTTTAACTGGGCTTCGAGTGCCACCCTTAGAAATCTTACTTCTGTTTCTATTGGTAGTACAACTTCCATTCCATACACCAGGGAAAATGGCGTCTGATCGGTGGGAGTTCTTATACTTGTTCTATACCCCTAAATTACTAATGGGAGTTTATCAGCCCAGTCCCTGTAGGTAGCCATTGTTTGGGATAGAATCTTCTTGTTGATTTATTAGCAGCCTCAACTGCCCCATTAGTTTGTGGCCTATATAGAGAAGATCTGTGATGCTTGACATTGAACTTCTTAAATAATTCTATTGTGGCCCCTTAAACTGAACCCCATTATTGGATACCATATGATGCGGAACCCCACATCGAGCGAAGATATGCTTCTCTATAAACTTGGCCATCTTCTTGGCGGTGATACTAGTGTAAGATTCGGCTTCCACCCATTTTGAAAAATAATCAATTGCGACTATGATGAATCGGTGCCCATTGGTTAATAATGGCCGAATTTCACTGATTATATCTATCCCCCACGCTGAGAATGGCCAAGGAGTAGATAAATTATGAAGCTTGGATGGAGGTAAATGCTGTATATCCCCATGGATCTGACACTCATGACATTTCCTAACCTTATCAATGCAGTAGGCATTCATTATGGTCTAGAAGTATCCGATTCTCTAAATTTTTCTAGCTAAAGCCATCCCATTCATATGCGGACCTCAATCCCCCAAATATACTTGAGTCATTACTCTTTCTGCTTCTTCTTGTGTTAGACACCTTAACAATAAACCTTCAGCTATCCTTTTGAAAAGATCCTCGTCAACTAGTTTAAACTATGTGGCTAACCTTTTGAGAGTCAAGTGATCGGAACCCAATGACCATTCGGGGCACTTCCCTTCTTTTAGGATCCTTTCAATGTCGTCATACCAACAAACCTTTTTCTCCTCTATAATCATAACTTGAACCTTTTCATGAAATGGAGAATGAGCTGTTTCTATTATGAGCAGACGGATGGGCTAAGCCTCTTCTCCTTCCCACTTCGAAGCTAGGGTAGCCAAAGAATCTTCCATCTGATTCTCATCCCTTGGAATATATTGGAAGAAGCATTGATTGATATGTGCTAACAAATCCTAAACTGCTTCCACTTGCGGCCTGAGCAACTCTTCTCTGATTTCCCATTCTCCCATAACATGTTTTATCATTAACGCGGGATCTCCCATCACCCTAACTTCCCTTGTCCCTAGTTTTAAAAGAGCATCAAGACCAAAGAGATAAGCTTCACATTTGGCCTCATTATTGGTGACTGGAAATTCCAATTGTTTGCTCAAAGGGATAACTTCACCTTGTGACATTATGATGATTACCCCAAGACCTGCGCCTTTTCGATTCATAGCCCTATCGAAATACATTATCCATTCGGCCTTCCTAGCCTTTACTGTTGCTAACTGCTCATTAGGGTAATCAGACTCTATAGGTTCACTTGCCAAGAACTCAGCCACTACTCTCACCTTAGTGACCTTCTTCGTGACATACTTGATATCAAACTCGGATAGTAATAGGAGCCAACGAGAGTCTTTCCCTACCAACGTGGGAGATTGACAGAGATACTTCATTGGGTCTACTTTTGTGACTGCTTGGATCTTGTTGGACTTAAAGTAATGCCTCAACTTCTTGGTTAACTACACCATTGTTGTACACATTGTAACTACTATAGTGTATTTTCTCTCATATTCTAAAAAATTCTTACTTAGATAGTAGATGGCGTGTTCGCTTTTATCCTCTTGCTCTTGGACCAACATTGCCCCTACCGATGACTCTTCTATGGCTAAATAGAGGATTAGCTATTTACCGGGCATCAGAGGTTTCAAAACTGGAGGGTTCGTGAGATAAGCCTTTATTTTATTGAAGGCTATTTGACATTGCTCATTCCATTCTATTGGCTGCTTGCTTCTCAACAACATAAAAATTAGCTCACACACTATTGTTAGCTTGGCGTAAAATGGCTCACATACTAAAGTGACCCAAGAAATGACCTGACTTCCCTTTCGGTTTTAGGAATAGGCATTTCTTGAATGGCTTTAACTTTATTAGGGTCAACCTCAATTCCTTGTTGACTGATAATATGGCCTAGAAACTTCCCAGAAGTTACCCCAAATACACACTTCTTTAGATTCAGGCACAGGTTGTACTTCTCGATCTTGGTTAAGATCCTTTCCAAAATCTCAGGGTGCTCTTCCCTAGTGTTTGACTTTACTAACACATCATCCACGTAAACCTTAACCTCTTTATGGATCATGTCATGCAACAAAGCTGTCACGACACTTTGATAAGTTGCCCCTGCATTCTTCAACCCAAAAGGCATTACCTTATAACAATAGACCCCCTATTCTGTGATAAAGGTTGTCTTGACCTTGTTGATGATGTCCATTAAGATTTGATTGTATCTGGAACACCCATCCAAGAATGAGTACGTTGCAGCCCTGGCAGTACTGTCCACTACTACATCGATAAGAGGCAATGGGAAATCAACTTTTAGGGAGGCCCTATTTAATTCACGAAAATCGACACACATTCTGACTTTCCCATCTTTCTTAGGGACTGGGACAATGTTGTCTAACCATGTTAGATATTCAATTACTTCAATGAACTTGGCCTCTAATAACCTAGCAACCTCAGCTTTGATCTTATCTACCCATTCTGGATGCATTCTCCTCAAATTCGGTTTGATTGGTTTAAACCTGGGGTCGGTTGGGATACGATGTTCAGCAATTTCACGATCTACCGCGGGCATATCCTCATAGGACCAGGTGAAAGTGTTAACATGTTTTCTAAGCACTTTTGTCATCTCTCTTTTTTCGATAGGGGTTAAGTCATTAGATATTGTTACCATTTTTGGATTTTCCTTAGTTCCCAAATTAAAGTCATGTAATGAAGTATCATGAATGCCAAAAATGTTATGTGCATGGTCAGATGAATGCATGGTGTCGTTAGGCGAAACATCAAAAAAGTAAGCAAATTCATGATTATTATCATTAGGATGCCCGAAGGCTACATCATTTTCATTACATATTTTGAATTAACATCCTCTGCAAGCGGAGGGTCATCTTGGTCTCTCATCAAGATGTGAGTTAAATCGCGTTCTAGATCCTACAACTATTTCTCTATCAGTACGTCATCCATGGATTCCCTTGTGACTTAGGCCAGAGTCTTTAAATCTTCTTGAATAGGTGTCTCCTTTTTATCCCCCAAGCACAATATGGTGTATATTGAAGTAGTGAGGGTATCTATAGCTTTGTCTAGTTCAATCTTTGACTGGCCATTGTCTTCCATTTTCTTAAAACATTTTTCCGCTTCTATAGCTACTTCATAACTCTCAGCAATGGTTTTGTAAGATTCCACAAATGCTATCTAGGGAAGGTGAGGTGATAACCCAAAGATGAATCGGTCAGCTAGTTCCTTCTCATAAGGTTTCCTCTTAATAGCTACCAACATTGTCAACCATCTCTTAAAGTAGTCATTCACAGGTTGCCCACTCCATTGCCTAATTGCTATAAGGTCAAGCATTGATGGTTCTTCTCTTGCTTTCTTGACTTCCATGCCCGCTTCTAGACCTCTTCTTTTTTCAATCCTAAATTGATTATGCCTACTTGTTCCCCCCTTCTCTGAGGTTCCTAAACTTTTCCTACATCAATGAGTACCGTAATGGCCTTAAGGAGATCCTCACATGCTCTAGTCGGATGACCGAAACTGACATGGTATACACCAAAATTGCCCCTCTCCTCAGGCTTTGGTGGAACATATGGTTGGAGGTGATCAATCAACTTGTACTTTTTTAGGTTCTTAAAAAGGCTCAATAGAGGAGTACCCCAAGGTGAGATATCATCGAGAGTCATGGGATAAACCTTCTGATCGTGAGTTATACCATAGGGTAAACCCATGAAGGAAGGGAGGATTATCCCCTTTGACATAACCACAAACTCAGGTAAGTGACTCATATCCTTGCTACAATGAACTTGCAACTTGGCCTCTTGATGAAAAAGACAGGACCCACTACCGACTGTAAGGAGCGTTGAGTTCACTGGCTGAGTAGGTCGACCGAGCTGAGACATGGATGAACTTGAGGGGAAGAAAACTTGTGAAATCTTAAATTGAGGCGGTAACCAAAAGATTAGTACATGCATGAGATATGTTATGCATGTGTAAATTACAACGATGCATGGCTGGGTTAATCAAAAGGGTATGTAACACAACTCATGCGAATCAACTGATTCCGTCCTTATTTCTCCCTCCAAGTCTTAGGTTGTTCTTCCTTAGTCTAATCTTACATAGAAATCAGGGTACCTAGAAGGTAAAATTCTAAGGCTTTGGATAAGAATGGCATAGGTAAATATTGAAAGTTGATGTAGAAGGTTCCCATCACATCAAGCCTCTTTTACAGGGAGATGACAATGAGTGCTCCACCCACTAGGGTGTCCCTAATTCCTGGCAGACATGGGTAACACCTTCGTGAGTGTCATAGAAATAATAGGGCACCCTAACCTAGCGCCAGAAGAAGAGCGCATCTAACTAAAGAGAGAAGGAGGTGAGAAGATAGAGTGTGATAATTTTCCTAAATGGTGAAAACAAAAGCAGGTTGAATCAAGTAAATGATTTTCGGTGCTCATCTTAATCTTTAACCAAAATTTTGCTAGTAAAAAGATTATAGTCCCCAGTAGAGTCACCAGTACGAGATGTCGATGACATGTGGGTCTCCCTTGGCGCCTGTGTGAGAGGCGGGACGCACTAGGGGTTGGTTGGATTCAGGCATGACAAAAACATTTTTTGTTAAAGTTTGCATAATAAGTCAATTTTAATAAATAAAAGAATCGAGATCCAAATCTCGATACAAATGATAAAGTCGCCACCCAAGTTTTCAACTTGGGAAAGAGTTTTGGTACGGTTCCCTTTGGGCGAGAGACTCATACCTATTGGATCAGAGATTCGGGTATCGGATGAGTCACTTATTTCTCATTTAGTTGATTCAAAATTACATTCACCGCTTAAAACCATTTTTGTTTTCATCATTTAGGGAATTATCACAGAAATCCTATTTCTACACTCTTTCACACTCATTACATGCATTTACATATTACAATAAAGCACAAGCAATAAATGGGGGAATAACAAGTACAATTAGGGGGAAAAAAGGGGGAATTGCAAGAGAACCTATACAGTTGTTCTAAGTTATAAAACAAAATAATAATAAATTCCCTTGCCTCCACATCATAAGTTAGCATTTTATTAGGAAAATGTGATTATGTTAGCACGGTGGTTTTGCGATCTATAGTGCCTAGGTAGCTTCTACGATCGAAGAGAAATAACTGGTCTTCAGCTTCTTTTGTTATGAAAACAGGTTTTTACTTTCGTGGGTTGAGTTACCAGATTATTAGGGAAAATGATCGCATGGCAAATGATGAGTTGGATTGATTTTTAACCGGTTTAAAATGAGTTCTAGAATCTGCCTGGGGCTGGTACCTATACAGATCCCACCCACTCGTATCGCTACTAGGGAGGATCGGTATGGGTATGGTGTACCTGTAAGGGTCTTGTATAGTCCTGGGAGAAATTTTTTCAATTCCCTTTACAGATTAACATATTAATGGATTGGTGGCAGAAAAATAAAATAAAAAGAGATTTCCCTCCGTATGAGTATGGTGCACTGATCTAATATCTTGACGATACAAGGTGCCAATAAGGCTCATATGGGTTAGGACCAGACCCAAAACAAGAAATAGAAAGAGCAGACATAATAGAAGAGGCAAAAAGTAACAAAAATAACAAAAGTGAAATGTGAGTCTCTTTGAAACTCAAGAGCAGTACCTTTGCAGCGTGAATCCACTTTGAGGCGATCCCTTTACTGTTGAGAGAGTCCGGCTAATGTAGATGGTGAAATAGGACTGTTTAGGTGAGTATTGATGTGGACAGAACCTCCCTTAAATCCTAATGAATGAAGTTAGGAATGAATAAAATGTGGACAAAACCACAAAGAATGGGTTTTCTCCATATTTTATACCTCCTATACCCCAACTATACCTTTTCTATACCTATAAAAATTGCTAGAACTTTTACTATAAGTTTTCTATAATTTTTCTTCTAATATGAATGTGTTTTATGAAATGAAGGGTAAAGGCCCTATTTATAGAGTGAAAGTCAGGTCTGAATGTAATAAACCGCATTCAAGACCTGCCTTTTCCCCGAAAATGGTAAGAGATTACATCCAAAAGAGGTTGATTAGGCAATTAGTGGACCCGTATGAGTGGGGCCCTACCCGTATGAGTGGGCCCCTACCCGTATGGGTACTAGGGGACCTGTACGGGTCCCCTCCATATGTATGGAAGGTAATCCCCGTACAGGTCTGCCAGTGGATCCGTACCACTAGACAGAATCCGTATGGGTACCTAAGGGTAGACTAGTTCTCCAGACTTCAGCCAAACTCAACTCTATAGCAGTAGGAACAACTTTGATGGACAACACCTAAAAGACATTGCATTATATAGCTCTCATCATAGTTTCGTGAGAAAGATCGTTAAAATTAATGCTCACAGACGTACTATAAACTGTGCTAATCTTTGTGGATGTAGGGGAATTTATTTTTATTTTGCTTTATAACTTAGAACAAATGTATAGGTTCTCTTGCAATTCCCCCATTTTCCCTCGGTTGTAATTTTTATTCCCCCATTTATTGCTTGTACTTTATTGTAATATGTAAATGCATGTAACGAGTGTGAAAGAGTGTAGAAAAATGGGATTTCTGTGATAATTTCCCAAATGATGAAACCAAAAATAGTTTTATGTGGTGAATGTAATTTTGAATTAGCTAAATGAGAAATAAGTGACTCATTTGATACCCAAATCTCTGATCCAATAGGTATGAGTCTCCCACCCAATGGGAACCATACCAAAAATCTTTCCCAACTAGACAACTTAGGTGGCGACTCTATCACTTGTATCTAGATTTTGGTCTCGATTCTTTTATTCATTAAAATTGGACATTTTTGCAAACTTGAACTAAAAAGGTTTTGTCACGCCTAAATCCAACCAAATCCCCCAGTAGGCCTCGCCTCTCACATAGGCACCGAGGGATACCCATACGTCATCGACACCTCAAATTACCAATACTGCCTACTGGCCCTTTTATAGATTTTCCAAAGAGCAACTATCATTTTTCTCTCGATGCCCTAACTTTTTCCTAAGCCACCCTTTTCGGGTTTTCAACTTAGCCGGCTTCATTTTTATGTTGGGATACACTAATTTTTGCTCGACTGACACAATAATTGCCAACTGACAGATACAATCTTATTATCTCATTTTTAGTGCTGCTTTTCAATGATTTAGTTCCTTCCCTAAATGTGGTAACACTCAGGCTTGCCTTGATTCACTGGGTCTATGAGCTTGATTCTTCCTTTGCAAAGGACTTTCTTAACCAAGAATGGCCCTTCCCAATTAGGCCTGAACTTGCCCCTAGCATCAGTGTTGACTTGTCGTAACTATTTGAGAACCAAATCACCCACCTCGTGAGATTGCTTTGGGTATTTGACTCTATTGTTGTAGGCTCGAGCCATGCACTGCTAGTACATTTGTAGGTGGTCAAGTGCTTTGAGTCACTTCTCCTAACGTTGGTGTGAAAGGAACATGTTCTTGTCTTCTGTGTAATAAGGAGGTTATGTCATTTTGGAGAGGGTTCTCCTCTTTGTAAAAGAAGGATATCATATTATTATAGAGACTTGAGACCATTGTGGTGGGTAAATGGATTTTCTTCCTTTGGATCAAACAAAGAAAGCATTTTTGGAGGGATGAGAGTCCTTTTTGGAACAAATAGAGGAAGTATTTTTGGAGAAATATTTTGGTGGAACATGTAGGCTCAAAGGAGGCTATTGGAGGTACCTACATTGATATGAAATTCCCATTTACTGGGGAGATGGTTATTTCTTGTTTTGAAAAGAGGGAGACCATGTTTTGGAAGGAAGTGTCTTTTTATTGGGAGACGGATCTTCCTTATTTTGTGGAGGAGGTGGTGGCTCTTGGCTTCTCCTCTCTTTGAACTTCTTGGTCTTCTTTCTTGATGGTAATGTTGGCATATAATTCATCTTTGATCCATTCAGAGAAGTAGTCGACTGCAACTATGGTGGATCGTGCTTGTTGTAATGAAGATATCCAAATTAGATCATAAGCTGTGAAGCTGGCGAGAGTCAAGCGTTACCATAACTATAGGCACTTTTATTTATCAATTTCTTTTGGATAGATTTTAACCATTGGAAACTTTTACCATCCAAAGTCAATGTACTCAAAAAAACTCCTGCTAATAAACAAAATATGTGGGCTAAAACAATATGATGATCAAATGAATGCACGGTGTTTTTTGAGTGAAACATCAAACAAATATGAAAATACAAATCTCATTATTTAATTGAAGTATGGATCAAAATAATAGCAACGTTAAATGGTTACGTCATCAAAATCATCCTCCACATGTGGAGGATCTTCATTCTCAATCTTGGTAGGATCCATCGGTGAATCAGTAGTCTCCCAATCTTGAGCTTCTACTTGTCTTGGCACTAGTCCTCTTTGTGTCTCATCAAGGTCTTCCAACTACTCGATTCTTTCCTACCTTTCAGCCTTTTCAAAGACCTTCATATATCTTTCAAATTTTTCCATACCAATGGCCTTATGATATGCTGGAAGAGCTCCATCCATGAGCTTAACAATCATCTCGGGTAAACTAAGGCGATCCTTCAACAAGATTTGGGTGGCCATCCACCTCTAAAAGTAGGGCTTGAACTTTTCATTGGGGGCTTGATTAATAACCTCCAAATGTTGCATGGTGATCTTCATAGTGGAATTAAACCCATACTGTTCGATGAAAGCCTTGGATAAGGCCTTCTAATTGCTAGTCTCTTCTTTGGACAAGGTATTGTACCACTCGATCGGTGGTCCCTCTAAAGTACATAGAAACATATCAGGTAGGATCTTGTTGCTTAACTTTTGTACCCTTATCACCCTTTGATAAATGGTTATATGTGATTGGGGAGGACCAGTTCCCTTTTACTGCTCTATACTAGGAATACTAAAGTCATCGGGGACCCAATCCTCTTCCTTTAAGACTTGAATAGGATGGGAAGGTTATTGAACATTCATGTTGGCAGCAAGCAACTTTTGAAGCAACTCTTGCAATTCTAAGGACAATGATGACACTCCTTGATGGGTAGCCGCATGGAAGGGTAAACCTATTGATTGAGGAAAGGTCGTCCCCTTAGGTATGGCTGCAAAATTGGGACCTTAGCTAGATCCCCCAAACTAAAATACTGGCGACACAAATCCTTGCCTAGGATGAACAAACTGACTAACGACTGGCATAACTGTCATACCTACTAACTGACTAAACTAACCATATGGATAAACTGAACCCAATTGACTAAAAAGATTGAAAGATCCCCCTTGAACTCGAATAGGTGGCAACTGAGATGGAGTGAACTGAGCTTGGAACAATGGGTTGTGAGAAACCCTTCAGAGGGTAGGCTTCTCACTAACCACTACTAGGACTGGCTGAACCTTGGAGGGCGTAACTTGGGAGACATGGGCCATCCTTTCCTCTGCCAAAATTGCTCTAATCGATGCCAACATCTTGCCATTCATATGATCGAGGAACTTATCGCTCCCTAAAAACTATAAGATGACATCTGTAATCTCCAACGTAATATCGGCCCTCGATGCATTTTCCTCCTCAAAACTAGCATCCTTAACCTCGATGCCTATAAGGCCATCACAGGTCAAAATATGTGACATCTTCTTAAGCTGATGAGTAGTATCTGGATCGAATGGACCAAATTGACTGCTAATTGAACCACTTGAAGATGGAGACAAAGATTCAACCCTTAACTGAATTGAAGTCAGTGGCATAGAAATCGGAATATGGACCAAATGAACATGAGATCATTGCCAAAATTTGACTCTAACTGAGGTGGGAACCAAATGATCCATACATGCATGGGTTTGTTTATGCATGGGTTATGTAAAAAATGCATGGTGAGATCAATACACAAGGAAATATAACATAACACATTGTGAGCACGGTCTATCCTAGGCCTAATGACGTGGAAGACCTTATTTAGGAAGTGGCAAACCGGTACTAACAAAGATCACGTTTCACCCTAAAATCCTAAAAACCCTCCAAAGGATCAAAAATACAATACCATGAAAGGTTGCATCGATCGACACTAGTTGGTCCCCAATGGTTTTGATTGAGACGATCAATGGGGACACGTGTCATTTCCCCTAATGACTCATCAAAACTACAGTCGTGACTTAATAAGGCTACCACTATAAAAGTTTCTTCGATCGACACAACCCATAAGCGTCGATCGATACACATAGGGAATCTAGGCCTGATGATAATGCAAGCCTATTATGACACACTTGCGTCGATCGATGCTTCCATATATGTCGATCGACGCTCCCAAAATTCCTGCAAAAGAAAACCATTCCCCAGCCATTGAGGACAAGCGATCAACTAAAATAAAAAGGCATAGAAAATCATAGCAATCCCCTCCTTAAAAATCCCTCGTAGTAACGAGCCTATACCAAAAATATCACATAACTATACCAAGGTATAGATACCCCTCTCCAAACTATATTTTAGCCAAGAAGCCATCCATAAGCTCCCAAACACTCAAATAAACCCACTATAAAAGTCCCTCAGATTATCTCCACAAAAATCTTGAGGAAATCCAAAGCAAATGCGGCCCTAGTCAATACTAGGCCTTCCAGTCTCCCTAAAGTCAATAAAAGGTAACTAAGGGTCAAATATTATTTTCAACCATGCATTCGTAACCACCACATAAGGTAATCAAGTTACACTCGGCCCACGCTCTAGGGGCTTGGCCCCGTGAAGGTCATATCTCTCAACTTATCCCTTTTTCCTTATTGATAAACAATTTTCAAGATGTAATTTATCCAAATTCAAATGACAAGTAACTATTTCATCCGAAACCAGAATCTCTCTTTTATTGATATAGGAATCCTTCCCGGATCAGCTATACCACCAATTTCCTGGAAGAGCTAATCTAGGTGGCGACTATAATATTGTATAAAATAGGGACCCTGCTCTCGCAATAGAATGGGCTAATCCCCAAAGGATTCCTCGACCCCTTTGTCCAGTTGGAAATGCCAAGTATGTTTTCACATACAACGAGCCTCAGGCTCTAGCGATGACTCCCTACATTAAAACCCAGGGAGTCTCGTATTGGCTGTGCCAATCCAATCGATGATCCAAACCAGAAAAGGAATCAACTTTAAAAATTTCGCCCACTTATAGTAGCGACTCTGCTGGGGATTCACTGTTTTTATAATTTGTTTTCCCAAAATCAATTAAAGGTGGAATAGTGAAAGTCATTTGAATTTTGAATTATTAGGATCTACTGCATAGCATTTGCATCTATCCACACTTGAAACCCTGTTGTACTTAATGATGTGTCCCTAGAACTTGACTCGAGTTCATATAGGGGCACGAAGTGGGGAGGTACTAGCCGTACATAATACAACATAATATAGCTGGCTTGACTAAGGCCCCTAGGTTTGAGTATATTAAACATGGAAAATGAGCTCCTAAACTCGATTAGGGTGGTTAAGTACATAATGCACGGTTACCATCAATTGTAACCCTGTTGGACTTAACCCAACATATAGCAATGCAACCACAGAAACTTCCCCTAGGAATACCCAATGAATTTCTTAAAATCACAAAAGAGAGTACGTCCTTACCTACCTCGGTTGGTAATAGAGGAAAAACCCCTACCTAAGAAAGATACCCGTGTCGATGGAGTACTAAGGTCGGAAGGGAAAGTTAAAAAGTACATGTTTGTATGCTCAAAGATTACATCACACATGCATCGCTAACCTCGATTTGCATGCAAGCATAACATAAAATAGTCATGTCATACAAATGGACCATCAGTTCTAGAGCGCACCATCGCGCATACCCCCGATATTGAGTGATATAACCCTATAAAAGTTCCTCTTAAAGCGCACCATCGTGCATACCCCTGATATTAAGCGATATAACATGGAAAAGCTGATCATAAAGCACACCATCGTGCATACCCCAAGTATTAAGCTATATAACCCTAGAAAAGCTACTCCTAGAGCACACCATTGCATATACCCCTAATATTAAGTGATATAACCCTAGAAAAGCTGCTTTTATAGCATATAATCGTGCATACCCCTAGTACCAAGCGATACGACTATAGCAAAAGCCACTCTTAGAGCGAACAATCATACGTGCCCCTGGTACTAAGTGATACAATGTAGCACACTCACACATTGTAGGCAACATGCATGAATGCACCTCATAAATCATGCTAGAAATGTCTGTAGCCTCATGCATCATGCATAATGGAATACACTAATCCGTTCTCATTTTAGCCTACAAGACTAGAACTGCCTATAGTACTATTCCTACTAGCACCTAAAAAGAAGTAGCCTCAAAGAAAGCCACCTGAAGAGGCAGATTCTAACAAAATCACACTCACAGACCAAGTTCACAAGATGGCTGATCACCAAAAGCCAATGCTCAAGGTAGTTAAGGACATGATCCTCTCTGAGGATTTTGTTAAAAGTTTGAAACTATCATAAATAATATGAGGGTCGCCAGAGTTTCGGGCTCCATATCAGATGATAATGTCATAGAAATTGAGTAGAAATTCTTGGATTTTGAAGAAATGCTCCCCAAGCTAAAATGTATTACGGGGCCTTCCAGCCCCAAATACACAGATCCACAAAAATTTGAGCTCACCATACCGCAACCATTACCCGTTAACTTTATTATGCCCTATGTCCCATCATTTGATGGCATGGGTTCCCTCAAACTTCACATTGAGGGGTACCTGCACATTATGATGAGTATGGGCATCCTCGAAGTCCACCGAGTGAATCTATTTCAAACAACACTGCGAGGTCCTACTACAGATTGGTATATGAGAATGTCCATCCAAGTAATCAAGCTGGAAGTTGCTCCGTACCACCTTCATTAAAAATTACGCCTATGATGTCTAGGTGGAAACAACCTTACAAGACCTTTAGAGGGTCCGCCAGGGTATCAAAGAGCCCTTTGAAGCTTACTACCGTAGGTGGGTCACCGTTCAGTCACTGGTGGATGGCGCCTTAAAAATGGATGCCCTGGTTATCAAATTGGTAGAAGGATGCAATCTGAAGTTCTGAGAAGAGATGAAAATGAAAAGTTTCCACACTTTTGGTGACGTTGTGGAAAACGCTAATGGAATAAAAAAATATGATGAAGAAGAGTGCATCGGGCAAGAGGAGGAGACCTATTATGCTAAAAATAAGCTGTATGACATAGTGGCTCCTCCAAAATCCTACCAGCCAAAACCTTCCTATGCCAAATAGGGAAGAAAAGAAAATATAGCCTGTTGCCGCCGTAATTGCCCCAATACCTCCTTAGCCAATCTCTCCGTGTACTAAATCATTGTCCCAGATATTCACTAAACTAAGGAAGTCCAGGGTCATGCAGAGTTTAAAACCGTTCCTGCCCCCATATCAAGCTGATAGGGACAACTTCTGTGCATATAACTTTGTAAAAGGACACAGAACTAATGAATGTGTTCGATTGCTACAAAATCTCTAGATTATGGTTCAGGAAAGGAACCTAGAAGAGCTAGAATGAAAGTCGAGTATTCCAAATAACCTGCTTTTGAACTTTGAATCTCCCCTTAATCCCATCCTTCTTCATGAGGATGATAACGGTAGAAGGGATAACTCCCAATTAGACCCCAGTTTCAGGATAAATGGCATTGAGTGGGAACTCACAGAGATAGATAAGGTAGACACATGTGCAAGAGAGTTACGTGAATCTAAGAAAATTATGGCTCTAGAAATGGAGGATCTAAGATATGAAGGAAATACTGACAAGGTCACATTCTTGGAGCACTTCTACGACCTCCTAATAAAGTATGATTTTCTGCCCTACGGTATGCTCGCCGCCGTTCCTGTACTCCTCATGGGCGATGCGATGGACTACTATCTTTCCCTATCACCTAGGTAGTTATGGGATTGGGTGGAGCAAGAGCACCAATTTTTGGAAACTTTCCCTAGCGACAGGATTAGGATCTTTCAAGAATCCCTCGCTATAAGAAATCATGCAATATATCTCATCGAGCACAAGAGGCCGCTACACGCATGGTGGAAGTCAAGCAATACCACAGTATGCTTAGTAGACTTGAGGACAGTAGGACTCATATACATTGAGGAAGATGGGATAGAAGTTGGGCAAGATCTCGTAGACCTCCTTAATTCATTCTGCCAACTCAGCCATACCATGTCCCCAATCATGCTTACCAACCTCCTTGATGACAAACTGTCGATTGGTATGATGATATACAAATTGAATGATATTGGGATCTTTCCAATGTAGGCACCAGTCTTGTACGCACTTTTGCAACACACGACTCATTGGACTTGGTACTAAGCTCGGAATTGGCCACTGAAAGCACAGCCTTATCCAGGCGAGAAGAAAAAGACACTAAATTAATACCCTGTGAGACATTATTCATTAATGTTATCTCACTCAATAAGGAAGACGAATGTGGACTAGAATACCAAGATGAGGACCCTTACTTCGATGATAACCTTATGTTTCATGAAATGCACGTGATCAAAAGGGTGTCAGCTTATGAAGAAAAACTTAGGTAACAGGGTCTCCTTTGCTTATCCGAGTGGGAAGGGAACCAGACCAAGGTTTCAGGGGAATCTGACCCGATTAAATTCTTGAGAGGGTTCCTCCGAACTTTGGAGTTGTACAATATCAGCGTCCTAGGAGCACCGACCTTGTTTCCTATGTTCTTGGTCGGTCAGGCCTAAGTCTTGTATTTGTGGATCCTCCCCCACCGATGATAGGATTAGCTGCCAATATGCTAGAAGTTCAGCCAAGCATTTGCTCCTCACATGACATTCTTTAGGAATGATGATGGTTCCTATTCTTGGGTCCTTCCAGCTTCCCTCAAGTGCATACGCTTTGGCCCTATTTATAAAAGGTATGTAAGCATGCCTGAGGATAAGACAGTGCATATGATCCACCATACCACCATCACTATACTCACGTGATGTGAAGAGATGTCAGGCCCACACAGGTTCGAGGAATATGTGCCTCACTTAAATCCTCACTTTGAGGTGTGGGAGAGTAGCAGAAATCTTGATGAGCATGACAAGTCGCATGATGAGGCTGGCCCGTCGAATGAAAGAGTTACGCCTCCCAAGCCACCTCATACAACAAAAACTATCTATCGGCAACCAGAAAATGACTATGAACATGTTTAACCAGCCCCGTATCCTTTGGTAGAAATAAAGTTTGCTCACTTAAGATTAGATCACCCACTGCAAGGCAATAATCTGGTTATCCAAGTAGCATAATCCCTACTACTCCTCAACTATTGGCACCCATGCCGGTGAACTTCTGGTACCCGCCACTAGAAGGGATTCCAGATGCACAACCATCACCAGAACCTGAATCCCCCATATTCCCTTCTAATAAGGGAAGAGTTACAAGGGACCATGGACAAAACCCCCATAGAAATCAAATGCAATTGGAACTGGAAATCTGACGAAAAGGCTGGATTCCAGGAGGATCCAACAAGAAAATAGGGGACCTTCACAGCAAAAGAGGCCTCAATCCAGAACACCTATTAACCCAACTGCATTCACGAGCATTTAAGACAACCAAAGATTATACAGGCGGCTGAATGTAGCCTATTAATTGGCCAATGCTTGGGAAGCTACACACGGGACTATGCTCTTTCCTGAATTGCCACCTAAGCTTGGGTACGATGGAAGTTGACACCCTTGAATCTACCTTGACATATTCACGGAAGGGATGAATTCAAGGAACTAGCATTACCATTACTAGCCTAAATTTTTTGGCACCACCCTTGATGGGAGGGCACTGGAATGGTATAATCAAACTTGGAATAATCCAGCCATGCATCACTATTGCTTCTTCTTGGGTATCCTAAGTTATCACTTTACCATGGAGGAACGGGATGAAGGGCCAAGAGGATATCCACCCAGAATGGAGCCATACCCTAGAGATGGACCTATAGCCTATGCTTATCCATTCTTTACAACAATACACCTAATAGAAATTGTGGAAATATTGGATGAATTTATCCTGACTCGGTCTCAGATTCTTAACATGATCAGAGGAAATGAACCACAGGCGCATGTAATAGATGAGATCCTTCGGGAAAACCCCACTATAGCTCTACTGACAGACGTTCACTTTCAGTCACGAGGCACAAAACCCCCAGTACCGCACGTCACTAAGCCCAAAGGCTAAGGAACAATCCCCTAGAGGAAGGTTTTAAAGAATTTGTAGTGTTTGAGCCCGAGGGCACCTCTAAAGCTCGACCGAAGTGAAATAACCATATCACCTAAAGTGGGAGGGTTAATCAACCATGAATCCAAGTCAAGCCTAACCCCGCAAGTGCTCAACCGACGGGCCACTCGGCAACGGAAATTGGCACCCCTATAGTAGAATAGCTAATAAATACACCTGTCAAAATGAGTGTCTGGGATCTCTTACGGGGATCTCAAGCGCACAGGAGGGTCGTCATCTAGAAGTTAATGGAAATGGAATTACTGTCACTGGCCTTGCCAGTTGAAGTATGCTTTCTAATTGGACCTAGGACCCCCATTGAGTCCCTTGACATTGTTTTTTCCATCACGGTTCTGCCAAATGATGGACCACACCACAACCGAGCCTTGTACCTGAAAATTGAGACCCTGGACCGAGTAATGCCTTGTGTTATGGTTGATGATGGTTCCACACTCAACGTCTATCCATAAAAGATCCTACCAATCCTAGGATTGAGTGAAAACATGCTCAAAAAGTCTAGGACTATTATTAAGGCATATGACAATTCGAAAAGATCTGTCCTAGGAACCTTTGAAGCAACGATAAGGTAGGAGAAGTTGACTTTCACCATCATCGACATCCCTGTCACATTCTATTAGTCTAGATTAAGGGTTTTAGCAAGTAAAACAGGCGCAGCAAAAATCCAAAAATTTAATCTAGTGTCCAAGATATCGTAAGCATGGTATGATTGATAATAGTGCTAGTCTTAAATTATTCTAGGTCATAAACACTATTCAAAAGGACCAAATAATAATTTAACCACTTACTAGTTGAAGCATGAATCCCGTAGTCGGCAGAAAGATCCCTCAGTTACGTGCACAGACTCAAAAGTAAAAGCCCTCTATAAATAGTCTACAAGAGCATCACCGACCAAAACCTTCTAGAAAGGGAGAACCAATAAATAAGTGAAGATTTCTAGATCTTCCCTACTAATTTATTCTAGAAGAAATCCCCTTAGTTTTTTTATTATAAGTAAATACGTCTTTCGACGGATTACTTTTTGGAACTTGAACAACTAAGAGATCAAGAGAGCAAGAGAAGGAGTACGAAATTAAGGATGAAATATAATGAAGGAAGACGCCTCTATTTATAATGTTAGGAATTATTCAAAAGACAATAAAGTCCTTAACCTCAACCAATCAAAATTAAAATAGAAAGGGTAATTAAGACTATTTAATTAAATTAGGAAGTAGAGACTGACACAAACACTAGGGAGCTTGCTTGGGGAGCAAGCTCCCTAATTTAACCCTAACACTATTTGCTGGCGGCCAATAGTGTGGCTGGGCTTGCACTGGAGCATAAGCCAATCCCGCTACGGCATTGCTATAGGCCACACAGGAATGTAGGCCATACAAGCTTGCGTTGCCCCGCTACTGGGTTGTGCACAGTGGAGCCTACTAGTGTGTTGCACTCCGTGCGATGTGCATGCCCAAAGCTTGTGCCTCCTGCGAAGCCCGTGCAAGCCCCAAGTGGGCTGTGCACCTGTGGGCTGCGTACTTTTGGGCCTTTGTACATTTTGTTACTAGCCCACATGCAGATTTTGCGCATGTACTATCAAACAAGACACATGCAAATCCACTCATGCAGGTTCCTCGAATCTCGCTATGTTTGTGTTTCTACTTCCCCTTTTTTTACTATTTTATCCTCATTATTGTTTAACAGGTTCATTGGTCCAACTAATGAATATTGTTTGAACCAATATTATGGTCTAACCATATTTCCTTACTCTTTTAGACCTAGTCTAATTGTTCTTTACATAGATCAGTCGTAACTCAAAGTGTGTAACCTTATAGGATCCTGTAATATTGAGCCATCAAAAGTTTAACCTAGTTCAATTCCTTTTAGGAATTGACAGGCTTGGATCTCCAGATCGTTGTGGACTCCGATTACTTTGATCGGTCATAGTGGTTGTCTAGCAAAGGGCATATGACCCCTCAATATTCAGAACCTCATGTGCATTGTGACTTAATCCTAGTTCTGTAATAGTATCAATACAATTCACTCCTTCTACCAACTGTTAAGTGCCATATGGTTTCTAGGACTTGATTTAGGTGTTAGTACACTGGTAGCTATAATAGCTACCCCAGTATTTAGTCTTGCTTTTGAAGTACACTACTCAACAATTCTAATTTGTTGATCAAGATCCCATCCTATCAACTCATACTCAAATCAGAGGTTTCTGAGCGTGTCACTTCTAACAAGTGGCCAAGGTACATCTCCCTTATATTTCCATTATGGAGTGATAGATTCCATCTTAACTACTTAGCTTACCAACGTACAGACATCAGCTATACCCATAATCATCCGTATCACCCAGTCTATAGAATGCTTAGGTATGACCCAAAGTATATCCACATCTAAACAAGGTAACTAGTATCTTCGGTCTAAGGATATTCCTATTGCTATTATAATGAGCTGATTAAGCAACAACACATAATATAGATTACCAAGTGCTATCTCATAGCGGTCTCCAATGTATCTCTCTGAATGCATTCATGTGTTAACCCAAGGTACCTAGCACTGGAGATGTGCTACTCTAAATGAAATTTGAGAGGTATGCTAACACATGCCCATATCATGAGTAATCATCAATAAAAGTGAAGAAGTAAACAAATCATCCATGTGTTTAGACATTCATTGGACCACATACATCTGAGTGTATCATTCTACCTTTTAAACATGGTTCGCAAGCCCTATAAGACTCCAGGTCTGTTCAGCCCAAGCCATCACCTTTGTGTAACTTAGTTAAGCAGGTTTCGTTTATATGTCCTAAACGACAATGTTGTAAGTAGGATGATTTGTGTTTATCTAATTTCAATCTCTTAGCATCATTCATATTAAAAATTTCAGCTTTAGTATTTAAAACACATATGCCATCAATCAAAATTCCATTGCTATAAAGAACACTATTTTTACGAATTTGACAATCTTTATTATTAAATAAAACTTCAAATCCTTCTGCTGCTAAACAAGCAACAAAAATAATATTCTTAGTAACAACCAAAATATAATAGCATTTATTTAATTCTAAAACTAGGCCACTTGGCAACTTGAGACTATATATTCCTATAGCTGATGCAGCAACCCGTTCTCCATTTCCAACTCGTAGGTCCAACTCTCCTTTAGCCAGCCTTCTACAGTTCTGCAACCCTTGCACAGAAGTACAGATTTGAGTATCACATCTAGTATCTAATACCCTTATAGACTCATAAGGAACTGTAGTGAAATTTTCAATCATGAACAAACCTGAAGTAGTTCCCTTCTCAGGGCTCTTCTTCATATACTAAGAGATAGATGCCTTGCAATCCCTTTTCCAATGTCCTTGTTTTCCACACTGGAAACATACATTTATAGCTCATTTATTATTTCTCTTCTTCTTACTGATCTTTTTCTTAGCCTTCAGCCCCTTCTTTTTCTGGGTCTTACCCTTCGAAGGTTTGGTTTTCTCAACCATCAGCAGATTTTTTTGATCATGCTTGATCTTAGGTTCTACTGTTTTCAACATGTTGATCAATTCTAGGATTGTCGTATCAATCTTGTTCATGTAATAAAAAGTCACAAACTATGAATAAATATCAATGAGGGATGTCAAAATGAGATCTATGCTCAACTCATGATCCGTGCCAAAACCCAATCGACCAAGCTTCTCGACATAGCCAAGAAGTTTGAACCACAAAGTAATGGGTACTTTGTGAATATCAATGTGTAAAATTTGTACCATCCAATTTGTTCTGAAGAATAATGTGAAAGTTTATGTTTGTAGTCATATTAAACCTAGATGTAAGAAAAGAATTATTGCTTTAGACTTAGTTCTTGTACATGCATTTAACTTAATGTTTTTTAATTAAATACATATTACTACCATTTTATTAAGGTTTATTCGAAAACATAATAGCCCCTTCTATTATCTTTCGGAAAACTTGGTCCAACCATTCACCTTAGTAGGTAGCATCAATAACTCATTTAAGCTAACCCTCGCTATCAAGAGTCAAGTTGGCTTAAATAACTATAGGAGGATCTAGTCCATTTGCATCTATTGCAATTGCCAATCTATTTAAGTTCCAACCAATGGACATGCATACCCAATTATATGACACCTCAAATGATACCTCCAGCCCGACATTAGCTCCGATATTATGGACAACTAACCCAGTCTGGTTAAGACTTAACCCTAATTCGAATCATGTGAACAAACGATGTTAAAGAAGTGGGCATGCTGTATGTGAGTAATTCATTCAATGAAAAAGCCTAGAATCACACTTCAATTTTTAGGAAGGCTAATTTTGTCTTAATATTTTGATGAGGATTTATTGGTTCAACGGGTCTCGCCTAATCTAGGACTTATACATGGACATGATTACTTCGGGGCTAAGAGGAATTAGTAGGTCCAACCTAGGGTCATGCTCAACTGGTAATTCATAAACATTCCATCATGCCAAGACTCCACATAGCATACAAAACAAACAAGGGGTTTCATTGTTCAAGTTCTTGCACTTAAGTCTATAAGTTTTAATTTAACAATTTAAACTTTCATTGT
Organism: Euphorbia pulcherrima; assembly: GCA_947683365.1. NCBI lineage: Eukaryota > Viridiplantae > Streptophyta > Magnoliopsida > Malpighiales > Euphorbiaceae > Euphorbia > Euphorbia pulcherrima. Next base: position 32,022,073 of record CANTUS010000015.1, on the reverse strand, counting down.
AAAACCATATAATGAATCCAATTAATTATACTAGAAATCAACTAATTCAAAATAGTCATTTTGGTAATTAGAATCTAAAATCGATGAAAATTCTCAAGTAGGAGAGGCCCCCTTGAAGTAAATGAACAGCCTTGTCCAATCCCTGCTAGAACTAACACAGGCCCTTCTGACTCAGTTAACCATAGACTATTTAAATAAAAGATTTCATTTTTTTCTAATTTAAGAATTATGCCACTTAATTCAAAAAATAAAAGCATTTACAATCTCAAGTAAAACATTATTAATTCTTAGATAACTACCCTGACTAAGTTTGAGTAACACTTGATATAGTTATCACAACATTTTCTATTGCAAGAAATAAATTCCTAGGCATGGCATAGCATACTCAAAACTACTTTATAGAAAATTAGACCTAGCATGTTTATAGTCAATCATACAATCGTATTAGGCAAGCTCATAATACCACTGTTGGTCTTAATTAAGGGTTTTAGCAAGTAAAACAGTCGCAACGGAAATTCAAAAATATAATCTAGTGTCCAAGATCTCCTAAGCATGGCATGATTGATAATAGTGCTAGTCTTAAACTATTCTAGGTCATAAACACTTATTAAAAGGAAATAATAATAATTTAACCACTTACCAGTTGAAGCGTGGATCTCGTAGTCGGTAGAAAGATCCCTCAGCTACATGCACAAACTCCAAAGTAGAAGCCCTCTACAAATAGTCCACACAAGCACCACCGACCAACACCTTCTAGAAAGGGAGTACTGATAAATAATTGAAGATAGCTAGATCTTTCCTACTAATTTATTCTAGAAGAAATTCCCTTAGTTTTCTATTTTAAGTAAATATGTCTTTTGACGAATTACTTTTAGGAACCAGAATAACTAAGAGAATAAGAGAGCAAGAGAAGGAGTATGAAATTAAGGATGAAAAATAATGGAGGAGGCCTCTATTTATAGTGGTTAGGAATTATTCAAAAGACAATAAAGTCCCTAACCTTAACCAATCAGAATTAAATAGAAATGGCAATTAAGACTATTTAATTAAATTAAGAAGTGGAGACGGACACAAACACTAGGGATCTTGCTTGGGGAGCAAGCTCCCTAATTTAACCCTAATACTGCTAGCCGATGGCCAACAGTGTGGCTGGGGTTACGCTGGAGTGCAAGCCTATACTGTTAGGGCTTTATTGTGGCCTGCGCAGGGCGTAGGCCACGCGAGCTTGCGCTGCCCGCTAGTTGGCCGTGAATAGCATAGCTTACTAGTGGGCCACACTTTGCGCGACGTGCAGGCCCAAGGCCTACCCCGTCCAGCGTAGCCCATGAAAGCCCCATGTTGGCTGCACGCCTACACAGCGAGCACCACCGGCTGCCAAAGGCTGCTCACTGGCACAAGGCCTCCGGGCATTTGTGCATTTATACACTTGCTCGAGTACAAATTTTTCGCATGTACTGCCCAACAGTACATGTACAAATCCACTCACACAAGTTCCTCAAACCCCACTCTATTTGTGTTTCCACTTCCCCTTTTTTTACTATTTGATCCTCATTATTTAACAAGTTCATTGGTCCATCCAATGAATATTGGTCGAACCAATATTATGGTCTAACCATATTTCCTTCCTCTTATAGATTAGACCTAGTCTAACGGTTCTTTACATACCTCGCTCGTAACTCAAAGTATGTGACCTTATACGATCCCATAATATTGAGGTACCAAAAGTTTAACCTAGCTCAATTCCTTTTAGGAATTGACTGGCTCGGAGCTCCAAACCGTTGTGGACTCCAATTACTTAGATCGATCATAGTGGCTCTCTAGAGAAGGGCATATGACCCCTCAATATTCGAAATGTCACATGCTTTATGACTTAATCTTGGTTCTGCAATAGTATCAATACAATTCACTCCTTCTACCAACTGTTAAGTACGGTCTAGTTTTAGGACTCGGTTTAAGTATTACTCCACTAGTAGTTATAATAGCTACCCTAGTATTTAGTCTTGCTACCAAAGTACACTACTCAATCATTTTAATGTGTTGATCAGGATCTCTTCCTATCAACTCATACTCTGATCAGAGGTTTACGAGTGTGTCACTTCTAACAAGTGGCCAAGGTATATCTACCTTATATTGCTATAATGGAGTGATAGATTCCATCTTGACTACTTAGCTTACCAATGTACAGACATTAACTATACTCATAATCATCTATATCACCCAATCTATAGAATGCTTAGGTATGACCCAAAGTATAGCAACATCTGAACAAGGTAACTAGTATCTCAGGTCTAAAGATATTCGTATTGGTATTGTAATTAGACTATTAAACACCAACATATGAGATAGATCATCGACTGTTGTCTAATAGTGGTATCCAATGTATCTCTCTGAATACAGTCATGTGTTAACCTAAGGTACCACCCTTAGCACTAGAGATATGCTACTCTGAAGCAAATTCAAGAGGTATGGCAACACATGCTAGTCTATCTATATCATCAATGTCTAGTCTTAATGGTACTATAACTAGGGATATTTAGACAAATCATAATTGCACACGAACTAGTTCTCATCAATATAGTCCCACTATGCCCTTGCAATACGTACTATGATTATGTCATGGACTTTTGCAAACACGTCAATTAATATATTCTAAACCAGTCATAATATATTTCCATAGTTATTGATATAACAAAACAATGCCTTTATTAATATAACTTTGTTCATACAAATAAAACAAACTAAGATATATTGCCCTAATTACCTATAGGGCATACATCATATCTAACACATTCTCCCTGCTACTCGGTAGACCCTTGTTCCACGCACTGGGGGGTGTTCCCTCCATATTACATCAGAAGGTGAAGGTCCATTACAAAGGGAAAGTAGTAACCCTCAAGGCAGACAAGGAATCCACCGTGGCTGCCATACATGCCACCCCATAATATGTAGGCGGATTTATCATTGCCACCATAGGGAAGGATGGGAAACCAACCTAATGGTCTGAATGGGTGAAGAATTAAATAGGTCAATACTTAGCTCCAGGAGCAGGTATAGGGGCATAAGAATATGGTCCTACCGAATTTAAGTTTACAATAGGCTCCTATAACCCTTCCAGAATCGGTTATCGAGGTAGGGGCTGATAAAGATCATGGTCCAGAAAACATCAAATGTCCAAGATCTTCGTTCATTTCGAGGTCTTATACCAAGGTGAACTAGAGATGGTGTAAACGAAAGAAGGAGAGGTGCCCGGCTTTGAGATATTCTCTGATGTCGTGAACTTTAAAGATCCTGACTTTGGAAGGCAAGTTGAGGAAAGGAAAGCCTTTTCTGAAGAAGAAACCTGTAAAAGGAAATGATGATAAGTTTGCCGCAATGGTCAAACATTAAAGAACGGACAACAAGATTAGCAAAACTAATGGAGACCTATCTTAAGGATAAGTAGGCCAAATCCAAGCTGCAGGGAGAAGAATTTATAGAAGAAGGAATGGATAAGATGATCTCTGAACCAGCTTAGCTTATGCTCAAACAAAAATCCAAGATCGAAGAAACGACTGTAAGCAGCAGCGCAGAAGCTCTGAATGAGAAAGCTCCTGTTCTGAAAGTTGATAATGATCTTTCAGTCTTTAATGCTTTTGAATTGAACAACTTGTATGACAAAATCGATAATGGCAATAAAATGAATGACTTTGCTTATTTGTGTGGTGCTTTAGATCACATGCATTCATCTTATCACGCATATAACATTTTTAGTATTCATGATACTCCCACAAAAGAAACAAATTTAGGAACTGAGGATGATCCTAAAATGATAACAATCTCCAATGACCTAAGCCCTGAGCTTGAGGCGGAATTAGTGGAAGTACTCAAGTCTCACATAAGAGTGTTTGCTTGGTCCTACGGCGACATGCTCGAATTTGACAGGGCCATTGTGGAACACAAAAATACCACTGACCCAAAGATCCATCTAGTTAAACAAAAAAAGCGAAGACTATGGCCAGAATGGGCCAAGAAAGTCAAAGAAGAAATAACCAAGTAGATCAAAGCCAAATTCCTAGAAGTCATGGAATACTCAGTATTGTTAGCCAACGTAGTACCCATTGCAAAGAAAGAGTCTGTGTTGATTTTTATGACCTCAACAAAGCCTCGCCGAAAGATGATTTTCCCTTACCTAACATAGATGTGCTAATCGACAGTACCGCTAGGGCGGCCATGTATTCTTTCATGGACGGCTTCTTAGGATACAACCAAATATTAATGAACATCATCGACAAATTCAAAATAGCCTTCATCACTGAATGGGGAGTGTACTACTATAGAGTCATGTCGTTCGGGGCTCAAGAACACAGGGGCAACTTACCAAAGGGCGGTCACCACTTTACTTCACGACCTAATCAACAAAGAGGTCAAAGTATATATGGACGATATACTCATAAAATCACCAACCCCCAAGAGCATCCAGCTATGCTCAATCGCTTTCTCACCCGGGTAGAGAAATACAACCTACAACACAACCCAAAGAAGTGCATCTTTGGAGTGACCTCTGAAAAATTAATGGGTCAAATTGTGAGCCAACGAGGCATAGAAATCAACCCAAACAAAGTAAAGGCAATCCTCAATATGCCCGCACCTAAAATCAAGAAAGAGGTCAGGACCTTCTTAGGGTCACTAGAATACGTCAGCAAATTTGTCGTCAAACTAACCACTATATGTGAACCCATATTCAAACTCCTCAGAAAGCAACAGTGCTAGGAATCCTTTGATAAGGTCAAGACATAATTGTCCAACCCACTAGTACTAAAACCCCCTTACTCTATACCTAGCCAATTTAGAAACCTCCATAGGGGCAATGCTCGTGCAAGAACATGAGGACAAAAAGGAACATGTCATTTACTACCTTAGCAAGAAACTCTTGGAATATGTAACCCGATACACCATAGTTGAGAAAACCTATGCCACCATGGTATGGTTGAGCAAAAAACTTAGACACTACTTTAAATCCTATAAGATTCAAGCCGTTGCAAAGGTAGACCCAATGAAACACCTTTGTCAAGCACCCCTCCTTAGCCGGGAAGCTATCCCAATGGGTGTTGCTCCTATCAGAATATGATATCGAATACGTCACCAGGAAAGTAATCAAGGGACAAACTGTGGTTGAATTTCTGGCCAACCAACCATTGGAATTCGATTACGTGGAAAACCTCAAGTTCCTAGATGAACAACTAGCCATAATATCAAATGAACCCCACAGATGGACCATGTTCTTCGACGGGCAGTAAATCCCAAAGGATCCGGTTTAGGTGTCATAACTGTCTCCCTTGAAGGAGGATTTATCCCACTCTCCAAAAGACTAGAATTCCTAGTGACCAACATCAGCGCTAAATACGAGGCATTTCTACTCAGTCTAAGTTTGTTACTCACACTAGGGGTAGAAGAAGCAAAATTCATTGAAGACTCTGCCCTTATCATTAGACAAGTAGTAGGTGACTAGGAAGTGAGAGAGAAGTTGCTCCGACCATACCTTGAACCCATTTGGACAAATTGATCTCTCTTTAGGAAGTGTGAATCTCGGCATGTATTAAGGGAAGAAAATCAAATGGCAGACTCATTATCCACACTGGCCTCTATATGGGAAAACCCTGAATAAAACCCGTGAAACCAATAATAGTGGAAGTCACGGGCACCCCGTACTATCTTACCTCGGTCACACAAATCTCCGCTAAACAAATACCCTAGTAAATCGGCATATGTCAATACCTCAAGCACAGTACCCTCCTCATTAGGGCTATAGACACCGATAGGATCACTTTAGTAAAGTTGGCAGTTCAGTTCAGGCTCATCAAGGGGAAATTGTTTTGAATATCGTTTGACGGTATCCTCCTCAAGTACTTTGAGCAAGCAGAAGCTGACAAAGTCATGTGGGAGCTACATGTAGGATCATGCGATCCCTATATGAATGGGGTAATATTAGAAAAGAAGATACAACAAATGGGATACTTCTGGCTAACCATGATAGCCGATTGCACGAGCTTAGTCAAGAAGTACCATGAGTGCCAAATTCACGGTAACATCAGTCACCTGCCACCAGTTGAGCTGCGACACTTCGCTACCTCTTGGCCTTTCTCGGCCTAGGGAATTGACATCATAGGAGAAATTAGGCCATCCGCAACCAACAGCCACAAATTCATTATAGTAGTCGTGGACTACTTTTGTCAAATGGGTTAAGGCTAAATCCTACATAGGGATTACCACAAAGAAGATGGCAAAATTCATTCAAAGGCATATCATTGCACAATACGGCATGCCTCATCATGTGATGTCTGATAATAGAGTACAATTACAAGGTGAAACCTCAAACTTACTGGAATGACACATCATCAAACGCCATCGCTCATCATTGTATCACCGTCAGGCTAATGGGTCGATGAAAGCGGCCAATAAAGCTGTGAAAAAGATTCTACCCAAAATGGCAGTTACTGATCAAGATTAGGCTGACCATCTCCCTTATGCTCCATGGTGCTATCAGACCAGCGTCAAGACCCCAACATGGCAAACACCATTCTCTTTATTATATGGAATGGAAGCAGTTCTTCCCGTAGAAATTAAAATCAAATCTCTCCGTGTGGCACTCAAGCCAAAGTTACACAAGGATGAATGGGCCAGATCTCATTACTAAATGCTCAACACTATTGCCAAAACGGAAGCCCTCGATAGCTTAAGAATGTACCAACAATGTATAGCTCGAGCATACAATAACTGAGTAAAGAGAGTCGACACACCTCTCAAAGCCGACGACCTCGTGTTAAAATAGGTGAAAGCCACTCATACTGACCCCAGAGGTAAGTTTTACCCAAACTGGGAAGGTCCGTACATGATAAAACAAGTTCTTAGTAAAGGGCCTGTAAAAGTTTTGAATATAGATGGAAACGAATTCATGAATCCTATCAACTAGGATACGCTCAAGTTGTATCACGTTTGAAGGCTGATTCGAGGTAAAGGAAAATCACATTGAAAAGTCACTGGAAATGGAGATATCATCCCACAATTAGTATCTTTGTAAAATCATGAAAGCTGAAAATAAGAGCTATAAGATGAAATAAGATACATTTAAAAGAAGCATGCATGCATCAAAGCAAAACATTCATGCCTGAAATGAATTCACGGCTTTATTACAAAACTCATAATATAACGTAATGGCTAGGGCCTGCCGGGTAATGACTATAGCAGCGAGCAATCACAAGCCTATCTGCTCCTATAGGCGCTACCTTGATGGAAGAAAGCCACTCCAAATATGTCTCACCGAGTGACTCATTAAACGGTAGCTCAGGATTCATGACAACCAACGTGCGACTCTCCCACTTGGTGCGAATATGGTCCGATAATAAGGGTCCCTAGGGCTTTGCAAACGAAATAGGAACATACTCTGGCATGAATTGGGGATGACCATACTGTCACCTTACAAACTCTAGGAAATAATAAGACACTCGCTCGAGGCATAACAACTGGACACCCCTAGGTATAGTATGGGTAGTCACCTCATCGATCTTCCACCAAGGATAAACCCACCTAATATCACTCTCAGCCAACCTTTGCAAAAAGTACAACCATTCACACAAAGATTGGTTCTTGTATCGCTCAAGTTGCATCCCCTGGCTCCAATAAGCCTTCGGTGCATAAGAGCTTGGTGACCCGGCTGGTTCCTAAATGACCTTCAAATGTTCCATCAACCATATCTATCATGAAGAAGAACTTTCAACAAACACAATAAATGCTGCATTCAAAAAAATGAAAAAGTCAGTATACTTTAAGGAGGAACCTACTACCCCTTACTACTTCATCTCCACCCAAATGAATGGAATCCATGTAACCAAAGGTCTCTGCTAGAAAAACGTCCGTAGGAGATGACCCTTCCAAAGTTCTCGGAATCTTAGAAATTAACTGAGGACTACAGACCCCATTGTCTGATTCACACAAAAAACCTCCCATAAGCAGCGTAGAGATGACAAATACCCAACTTTGATGGCTTGTAGGGATAGAGAAGCATATCTCTAAGGCCACCCCTAAAATCAACCCAGGGTGTTTGGGATTAAGGGACATGATTCGATCCCTTTGATAGTCAGAAAGTCTAAGGAATCTCACATCATTTGGCTCCACGGTGATATTGTAATTAGGCACTACAATAGCCTGACTGCAAGGGATGTCCATCATAGCGCAGAGCTCTTCATAGAGCAGACACAACTCTTGATTATTGAAGAGAAACACATGATTGGGCAGATCCCATAGGCCTTAAGGCACTTTGCAGGAATGCATCATCCAAAGTAAGATTATAGTAATGTCACATATTTAAGAGGCATCCAGCTTGGAGCTAATACCAGTCAGTCAGACCCAGAATCCAGAGATAATCCACCAGTCTTGCCCTAAATCTATGCATGTCAGGTGGACTGTCACTCCATAAAAGCGATAATGGCTCACAAAATCAGCCTTAATTGCATGAGGAAGAGTTTATCTTTATGACAAATCAACAAGATAATAAGGCTAGCACATCAAAGGCGGGAAAAGAAATTATCCATCCAAAATAAACGGGGCCTAGCATAAGCCACCAATCCATAAAAAGAGAAAAGCAAAGTGATAAAGGGGTAAAAAAATGCCCAATCCATCCAATGTATGGGACAAACATAGCCACGTAGGACCCACCAAAAAATACATATATTGCAAAACTAGCACCTAACTATTAAACCCTCCTAAATTGACTGAATAAATGGAATCATCCAGATGTACTTCCGGTACCTCACTACTGTCTCCAACTCCTTCTTGGGCTCCTAGGCTCAGCACGGCCTGAAGTGGCTGCACGGGTGAAGGGACTGGCACAAATGACCGAGTTGGCAGAAATTGAGGAGTCATCCATGCAAAGCTAGCCTGACCAAAATGACCAGGCATAAAACCCTATGCCCCATAGCCAGATGGGTGCTATGTATAGCCCATAGGTGGATGTTTCTTATACTGGCCATGTTGATAACTTGAAATCCCTGATGGTGGAGGTGCCCGATAACCAGCTCTAAGATGATCCACATCCGCCTACAGCGCTCGAATCCTGTCCTACAAACATTCCATACATACATAAGCACACATTCATGCATCCTTAATAAATAAGTACTATCAAGTCTTACCTCCATTTCAAAGTTGACCCCGAGCATAATGTTCTGAAAGTTAAAGAGCAGGCGTCCGTCCATCTCTCTCGCTATATTCTCTTGGCACCTGTCAAAGAAAGCAGGCAACATCAGCATGAGTAAAATAAAGCACAAATCATAATATTAGACTCACATGGGTCGCATTAGGGGGCGCGAAAGTCATGCCCACCTTGGTCAAATTGTCCAACCTAAAAGGAGGAAAGTAAAATGACAAGTCGGGCCGATAAATATGGAATTCCATAGGAATATTGTAATCCTAACATGTAGGAAGGGGTATCGCCCGATGCGTATGGACCCTGGGCCTTCTTACCATACAGAACAAGACAAGATCAGTACCAGAGAAATGTAAAATAATGAGTATAAGAAGGCAAAGATGTACCCCCTGAGATGTGATCCTCGAGAGGCTAGTCAAGCAAGCACTCAGCCACGAAGCTAGTATACAAGCCCTTCTCACCGTACAGCTCCACAGTTTCACCATCCCCCTTCAAAGTATCGAGGTCCTCGGCCAGCTCTGACTAGAATAGCCACCTTGAAAGCTCAGGCGGCACCAATCTCTCCTCTAGAGGCTTGTCATACTATGCTATTCGTTCCCCTAAATGCCACTCTAAAGAAGAGGGACTTTCTAAAATTAGCCACCTTAGCACCATCTCTCTAGCAGCCGCCATGACTTCGCTCAAGCTAGAAGCATCTCCCATGGAGTATGGATGACCTGCAACCATACATGCATTAATAATCATCGCAAAAATATAATAAAGCATTACAAGGTATGGAAGCTCACCTCATAAAAAATGAGATTCTTAATCCTCTTTTCGGCATCAAAAGCATTAATGTTTCCCCAAGAAACCAACCAGCCAGGAAAGCAAGAGAAGTAGGGAATGTCTTTTCGAACCTTGGCCTTCTTCGGCCGGGTAAGAATACCCATCTCAAATCCCCAAATCTGCAAAGAGATAAAATAGAAATCAACGCATGATAAAGAACAAAAAAATAAATTACTCGGTATTACCTTAAGAAAGAGCATGGATGATATTAGCTCCAAAGTGTGCTCCCTTGCGGAATGGTCTAGGATCAAGTACAGTTGCCCTAGCACAAGTTTACCCAAGTCCATTCCCTTGAACTTTTCTAATTTAACCAAAGAACCTAAAAGGTTCAAATTCAGAGCCAAATTACCAATAGGAAGCAAGGTATTGGTCAAGGCATACAACATCAAGGAGCGAGCACAATGCGCTTGGGCTTCAGCATCAACTGGGGCCCTATTTCTCTGGATGCCCAATAAAGGTATAAGTCATTAGTAGGGATTTCCTTACTCGCACTGGTAAACCCTAGCAACTTTAGCACGAGTGTATAGTCATAATTGCCCATGGTCATGGAACAGTTGAAATGAATAATTTCCCCATCAAAAAGCAAGCTTGTAATGGCAGCAAAATCTAGCAGCATATGGTATATTCCCTGCATGGTAAATGGAAGGTATGGGTTAAATCGGACTATCTCCTCAAGATTGGTGACAAGGCTGCACGAGAAAACTGAATGAGCTTCGCCGGGATGGGCTTTTCAATAAACACTCTTAAACACGAGTGCTTTAAAATATTGTTCACCTTAGGAGAAAGAACCCCCCACCAAGCGATAAGGTCCAAAAAGTTGCCCGCACCACGACGATCAACTTTCTACAAAAATAAGAATAATGCTTTGTCAAGAGCCATGAAAATTGCTTATAGTCATTAAATTCACAAAATTGCAAAGCACAAAATTACCAAAGTCACAAAATTACTTATACTCATTAAGCACAAAATTACCAAAATTCACAAAATTGCTAAGCATAAGATTACCCAAATTCGCAAATCGCTCGCTTATAGTTATTAAGCAAAGCCCACAAAAGTCTACATTCTATCATGCAATGCCCTAAGCTTATAGTCATTAAGCTATCCTAGAATTTCAAAATATTCATACAAACAGCAGTAGTATACAGAAAACCACAGAAATTTTTTTGAAAGTTACTGAAAGTTCCAAAATGCCTAGAATGTGCAAAAATAGATTTTGCATCATAAGTGTCGATCAACACTTATGGCGTTGGTTGATGCTTCCTCAAAATCCAAAAGAGTCGATCGACGCTAAGCCCAAAGATTTCAGAACTACAGAATCATGCACGCACAGTTTACAATAACATCAAATCAATTGCAAATTCAACATAGCATAAATCATCGTAGAGTCCCTAAAAGCATGCCAATTGTGAAAAGAAAAAGAAAAGTTAAAGGGACTTACCGGGTTGTGAGAAAGATGATGCTCAGGCTTGAGGACAAGGAGAATAGCCTCGCCCTTGCCCACTGTGATCACATGATTTTGTAGTCCCTCTCGTGAGACAATGTTGGCGTATATTTGATTTTATTCCTCATGATAAAAATTCTTTTGTTCGAATTTTTATTACAGATAAAAAATTCTTTATGAATTTTATTTTTGAAAGAATTCAGTTTAGCATGTCTAATAACGTGTCTGGTGGGAGCTCAAACCGATGAGTTGCACCCAAAAAATAATTTAGTCCCTAAGACCCATAAAAATTCAAAAATAACCCTAATTATATCAAAAATCCCACCTAATCACCTTTTTAGGCGGATCATGACACCTTTTCACCTAGGCTAGGCCATGCCTAGCTTTTCAAACTTGGCAGAGGTTCAAGCTAACAGTAGCTTCAGTGATACCGCCGGTGATATCATCCATGCCGTCGGTGGCCTGACTATCTATAGCAGACAGCTTTTTGCCATACTTGCTCGATACCCGCCGGATAATAAAAAAAGTCAGCTCTACCTAGATGTTAGCCTATATAAGGCCTCTTTCCAGCCATTGACAGGTGTTAGCAACTCCCAACTTGAATTTGAGAGAAAATTTAGTGAGGTTTAGTTAGTTTTAGTGGGATAAGGTGTTGAAAAGGTAAGAAAAGGGGATTTAATCCATCTTTTCTTTGTTTTTCTTCCTTGAACTCCCAGATATTTAGGTTGAGATTAGTAGATTTTAGGTTAAAAATCAATATAATAGGATTTAGAGGCTTAAATCCCCTATTTACTACCCAAATCATCATTTCGAGCTCCCTAGAGGTGTCATTTGGATCACGTAGAGATGGATTCACAGCCCCAAGGTAAAAATTTTGAGTCTCATAGCTCTTTGGCTTTCATTTTAGTTGTTTGTTGTGTTTATTTGCTGTTTTGGGATTAGTTTTGGGCTTTCGGTCACTTTTCGACCATTAATTGCTGCTGTTTCAAGAAAGTGCAGCTGCTGGAGACATTTGATGCCGGCGGCGATATCACCTATATCGCCAATGACATCAGTGATACCGCTAGAGGATTCTTTGTCCCCAATGACTCTATTTTCATATGGGACCCTTTCTTTATGGTACCGAAAATGTCATTCTATGTGCCAATATAAATGAAATTGCAAGCAGCATCATTGATGCTGCTGGAGGCTTCATTCATACTGCCGGCGATATGAGATTCTAGCCAGCAAGTTTATTTTCATTTTCGTTTTCGACCTAGTTTAATTTCCGAAGCTAGGATGTACAATGAAATGACGGGAGTCCAAAACTCCCTGAAAATAGTCCTCTGCCTATAACATGCGGCATTTTTACTAATAATCAGGTTAAAATAACAAATTGATTCTAAAATATGGATAAAACGGGGTTTTCTCTCAAATGCCTTTGAAACACAATTTTTAGCCATCCAACAGGGCTCCATAAATTGTAAAATAAATATTTCAATGTCACGCTAACTTGGGTCTTGTTTGGTCTACTAATTATGCATGCTACGTGATATACCTCATACAACGTGCCATATCTGTGCTAACCATTTTATGTAGGTAGATTTAGAATAGATGTATGTTAGGCCTTCGGGTATTTTATTTATTGTATAGACAAATGTATAAGATTTGAAAAGCCATGTAATTATTCTTTACTTTTCTGCAATTTTATTTGGGATGACTGTAATAATTTATTTATCGCTTTGAATGCTTGATGACGTGCTATCGCCGTATATAAATCAAAAATACAATAAATAGGGTGGATTAAACAATTTAAGAAAGAATGAAACTTTTAACTTGGTCAATGTAAAATAGATTACATCATTCTAACTCAGAATCTCTACTTAAGGTATGGTCTACCTAAGTGTTTATCTTATTGCGGTCTCCAATATATCTCCTAAATATATCCATGTGTCAAACTTAAGGCACCACCTTCAGTCATTAGGAGATTGACTGCTTGGACCCTTTCCAAGAAAGTTGACCACATGCTAGTCTTTTCGCTTCATCAATATCCTTTCTTGATGAAACTATGACTAGGGATAGTTTGGATATAATCATGATTGCACATGAAGTAGGTCTCACTAAATATAGTCTAACTATAATTTCTCTGATTTCATACTATAATATGTCAAGAATGTTTTTATACATACATCAAACCAGCTATAATATATTTATAAACACATCAATATAAACAAAAGATAAAATGCCTTTATTAATTAAACAAAATATTCGTACTACTATATAATTAAGATATATCGCCCTAATTGCCTTAAGGGCATACATCATATCTAACATATCCTTCACCTGAAATGGTTGATAACCCGAGAGGACCCAAATTTGATTAGGTACCCAAACCCACTTGATCTATTTTGCAAGTATGCCTAAGATCCACAGTAGATCAACACACATGGTACATTGATAGTGGATACTCAAGGCATATGACTGGTGATGAGAAAGCCTTCATCACTTTGATCCGAAAGAAAGGTGGAAAAGTAAGCTTTGGAGACAATAGAAAAGGACATATCATTGGGCATCAAACCATTAGATCTGAAATGAAGATAGAAGATGTCTCCCTAGTTGATGGACTGATGTTCAACTTGCTTAGTGTTGCACAACTCTGTGATAAAGGAAGAAAAGTCACCTTTGACTCTGGAGGATGCTCAATCTATGATAGTAAGTCAAATCAACTCATTCTTTATGCACCTAGAGTTAATAATTTTTATTGTGTTAACATTAAAAATGAGAAAAAGAATATATGCTTAGTGTCTAAAGAAGAAGAATCATGGCTATGGCACTGGGGGTTGGGACATGTAAGCATGAACCTCCTATCTAAATTAGCCAAAAAGGAATTGGTTGTGGTTTGCCTAAGGTAGCTTTTGATAAGGATCATATTTGCAATGCATGCCAACTAGGTAAATAGCATAAGAAAAGCTTCCCTTCCATCTCATACATACCTTCTAAGAGAGTTCTTAAACTCTTGCATATTGATCTCTTTGGTCCAATCAAACCATTGAGTTTAGGTAGAAGAGAATACACCATGGTCATTATAGATGATTATTCTCGATATACCTAGATTGCTTTGCTAGCTAGCAAAGATGAAGACTTTGACCAATTCTCAAAAATATTCATCTGGATAGAAGTAGAACAGGGCATAAGCATTGCACGCATCCGGAGTGATAATGGTGGTGAGTTCAAAACTAAGCACTTTGCTGAATTTTGTGACTCCAAGGGCATTGAGCATAACTTCTCTACTCCTCATACCCCTCAACAAAATGGGGTTGTTGAAAGGAAAAATAAAACCTAAGTTGAGATGGCCCGGACAATGCTAAGTGGAAATAATCTACCTCGATATTTTTGGGGTGAGGCCGTAAACATAGCATGCTACAACATAAATAGAGCTCTCATTAGAAAGACCTTAGAAAAGACCCCGTATGAAATCTGGAAGGGTAGGAAACCCAAAATCAGGTACTTCAAAGCCTTTGGATGTAATTGTTACATCTTAAATGATAGAGAGAAATTAGGAAAATTTGATCCTAAGTCTGATGAAGCAATTTTCCTTAGCTACTCAACACATAGCAAAGCTTATAGAGTCTATAACAAATGAACCCAAACTGTAGTAGAGTCAATACATGTGGATTTTGATGAGACTAACCATGCAGGAAGAAGAAGTTCAAATCTGGAAGATTTGACTCCAAAATCTGAAAACACTGGAAAAAAAGAACAAGTCCAGATTCCAGATTCCTTCTAGATCAAGAAATATAAGGAAGAAGATGAAGGAATTAATTTCACCTCAGAAGTTCCACAAAGTTATCTTAATCACCATGAGATAAACTTCATGGATAATCAAGAAGAAGTTGAAGCAGTTAAGGAACAAACTCTAGTACATCATGCAGATCTTCAAAGAGAAATCCGTACTCATAGAATCATTATGTAGAAGCCATTTTGGATGATGTCCAAAATCTAGTAAGAACCAGAGGACAACCCAACCGGATGATGAGCCATGCTGGTTTTGCCTCTCTCATTGAGCCAAAGGAATTTCAAGACGCAAAAGGAGATGAAAGCTAGAAGATGGCCATGCAAGAAGAACTAGATCAATTAACCAAGAATGATGTGTGGGATGTAGTAGCACCACTAAAAGGAAAGTCAATCATTATCACCAAGTAGGTGTTCAGGAACAAGCTAGATGAATCCGGAGTGGTAGTAAGAAACATGGCAAGATTAGTTACCCAAGGCTACAATCAGCAGGAAGGCATTGACTTTGAAGAAACCTTTGCTCCTGTAGCAAGATTAGAGGCAATCCAGATTCTATGTGCTTTTGCATCATTTATGGGATTCACATTGTTCCAAATTGATGTTAAAAGTGCATTCCTAAATGGAGTCATTTAAGGAGAAGTCTATGTTAAACAACCACGAGGATTTGAAGACTCAAAGCATCCGGATCATGTATACAAACTGAAGAAGGCCCTCTATAGATTAAAGTAAGCACCAAGAGGTTGGTATGAGAGACTCACTACATTTCTCACTCACTACATTTCTCATATCCAAGGGGTATATCCGGGGCAAGGCATATACAACTCTTTTCATCAAGAAGAAGAAGGATGATATTATTCTAGTCAAAATTTATGTTGATGACATCATCTTTCGAGCAATAGATGAAAAGATATATGAAGAATTTAGCACTCAATTGCAGAAAGAGTTTAAGATGTCTATGATCGGAGAACTCAATTTCTTCCTTGGGTTGCAAATCAAACAGAGCCCGGATGGAATATCCACCAACCAGTCTAAGTATACTAAGGAGATTCTAAAGAAGTTTGAAATGGACAAAAGCAAGCCAATGTCCACTTCCATGGGATCAGATGCAGTCCTATCAAAGTACTGTGAAGGAGAAGAAGTACATTAGAAGCTCTATAGAGGAATGATTGGATCACAGTTGTACTTGACAGCTAGCAGACCTAACATACATTATGCATTTCACTACTATGCAAGATATCAATCCAATCCTAAGGATTCACATCTCAAAGTAGTAAAAAGAATCCTTGGATATCTCCTAAGAACCATTAAAGTTGGGTTATGGTATCCTAGTAATGGAAACTTCATACTCCAAGCCTTCACTAATGTAGATTATGGCAGAGATACTCTTGAGAGGAAGAGTACATCCGAAGGCTATCATTTTCTTGGAGATTGCTTAGTATCATTGTATAGCAAGAAGCAAACTTCAGTTGCCTTATCAACCACAGAAGTAGGATATATGGCAGCAAGAAGTTGTGTACCTCAACACCTTTAGATCAAGCAACAACTAGAAGATTATGGAGTCCAATCCAGATGTGTGGATGTAATGTGTGACAACAAAAGTGCCATTGATGTGTCAAAGAATCCAGTACTCCATAGCAGGATGAAACATGTTAACATCAGGCATCATTTCATCCGAGATCATGTGATGAAGAAGGATGTTGCATTAGTTTACATACCAACCAATGAGCAAAGGGCAGATATCTTTACCAAGCCATTAAGTAAAGATCAAATCAACAAGCTAAGGGAGTTAATTGGTATGTCAAAATCCAATTTAAAGAAAGATTCGGAAGATAAGCATCAGCTATCTTGATCCCCTTCAACTCAAGGAATCTAGAAAAAGAAAGAAAATGTGTCAAATCTAGATCCGAAAGAATAATTGCCAGCTCAGCAGACAAGAATGACAAATGGCAGAAAAAGCGCAGTAAAGTAATTGTACATGTTTTGAATTTCAAACATTTATTGAGGAGCCCAAGAGAGCTAAAATTAATAGTTGTCATTAGGAATAAACCGTTCCCATGGTCATCAATCCAGTTAACTTTAACTGCGTCCGGATTACCATTATACCCTTACTTTGGAAATCCTATATAAACCCCCCAAATTTGCCATTCTTCTTCGTGCAAGCAACTTACTACTGTTACTCCGCAAATTTTGCTTTTTCCAAACCCTAATTTTTCGAACATTCTCAAATGGCAGCCATAATGACAAATAACCAAATCCAAACCCTTCCTCTACAAAACAACTTTATAGAGTCTAATCTCAAAGTTAAAGATTTCATACCCATAAACCTCAAAACCACTGACTCATTAGTTCCCACTGACTACTTGGGAGATAATTTCCTCTTTCAAATAGGCCCATTCTCTAAACACATCAAGGATCAACACTTAGTGGATTTCTTGAAGATCAATTGCCCAACGTATTCAGAATTGGTGCGCGAGTTCTACACCAATCTGAGAGCTCACTCCTACTGTGATGCTCTCAGAACCAAAGTTCAAGGGAAAGAGATAATAATTACACCGGATTTATTTGAGAAGCATCTGAAAATGAAGAACGATGGAGTTCAGATGAGAGCTGACGAAGATGAATTGTAGATGAAATATTCTCCTCAAATGTGGCTCTCTACCAGGTACTTTGGAGAGAAATTCTACACATATTGGCCACAAGCTGCAAGGATCTTGCAACATGTTCTTGCCAAATTAGTCCTCATCCGAAAGGGATCCTTAACTATAGTTTCTTCCTTCCAACACCGTATGTTACAGCACTAGGCAGAATGTAGAGAGGTGAACATGCCAATGTTGATCATCCACTTCCTCAAACAGCACAGGGACTCCCACAGTGCCCTGATCACCACAATCCTATTGGCGAATGAAGTAAATTTCTTTGAATTTGATTTACTCTAGGGGAAAGAGATTTTGGAGAAAAATTACAAGAAGTTGACCTATGGAGAAACCTAGAATGAGTCAAAGGCCATTAAATAGAGGGATGAGAGAAAGAGCAGGGCCAGGAAGGCAGTGGATCCGATTAAAGAAGCCCTTGTTCCTAAGAAGGATAAAACCACCAAACCCAAAGCATAATAGCACCTTGCTTTGGTTCCAATGGATGGGGTTGATGAGGATACTCAAACCCTCACTCAACTCATGAACAAAAGTCCTAAGAAACCAAAGACCAAAGGAAGACTGATTAAAGCAACTTGTAAGAAAGGGAGGAAGGTGGAAACTCCAAAAGTTATGGTTGAGGATCATACTCCGGCAGTAGCTGAGGCAATCATAGCTAAAAGAAGGTTAGGAGGCAAGACTCTAGATGATATGTTAGCCGATGAAGAAGATGATGAAACTGGAGATGAAGCTCCTGAACTAAAGAGGAGATAACTCACAAAGAAGGGTTGTACATTTGATGAGGCTATGGCATCCCAAAAGGAGAAAGCAAAGAAGCCAACTAGAATTGTGATTAGTGAGGAGGCTGGGAAAAATGCTGAAGAAGAAGAGTTGGCAAGGGAAAAAAAAGTAAGGGCAAGCATGTGGCCAGAGCAACTGAGGATGTAACTCCAGATGATCCTCAGTATGAAGTCATGACGGAAGTAATAAAAGACAATGATCGAATAAATAAGCTCACTAGGCTATTCTCATTGCTCCAACAAACCTGGAAACTATTGTCTAGAATCTGGAAGCAGACCTATTTGTCTTAACTCAATCTAGAAGTTGAGATCATCAATGTAGAAAGACCTGAAAAGGCATGTGAAGAGGGTGTTGAGGACACTACCAACACACCTGGGGAAGTGGTTAAAAGTCCTGAAAAGGCAAAAGAAGGGGAGACTAAGGACATTGCTAGTCTTTTGGGGGTTGTGGAAGAAGGGAGAAAAGAAGTAAACGAATTAGACTAGCAAGCTCATGAGGTAATCCGTGACTCAATTTCCTTTGATGTCAATGCTAGTACTACTGATATTGTTGAATCATCAGATAAAAGTCAGGACACCTTAGATACACAAACCCAAAGTGTACCTAAGGAACCAAAGTCCAATCTGGAACAAATTATTCCGGAGGAGGGACTAGGTCTGGAATCCAATGAGAATGCTCCTAAATCGGACTCAAAGGGCGAGGTTAGTCCGAGGGTAAGGTTAGAGGAAAGGGACATGGAAGAAGAAGATAATAAAGAAGTTGAGGATAAGGAGGAATCCTCTAGAATAATCATGGAGTAGTTTAAGTATCGGAGAAACTTCATCCTCCTCTTCCGTGATCTTAAAAACATAGAACTATAAATCCCCAGTCAACTAGGCATGAAAAACTAAGAGTGGCTATCAGACTAATAGAATAAGCTACTATTGAGGGACAGCAAGAAGATAACATGTCCGAGGCACTGCGGGAAGTGATTGGAACACTGAAATCCATGGAGAAACTCTTACAAGAAAAATCTCATTCTTCGGATTTATAGTCTGATATTGGGGAGATTAAGGGAAGTGTTCAGGAAATTGAAAAGAGAGTAGAGGAGTTCCCCATGGCCAAATTAGTAGTAGACGTATCTTTGGCCAAAATCACTCTGATTCTAGAGTAGATGAACTCAAACATTGTAGGAGCAAGTCACTCTGCAGATCAGGCTAACACAGAAGCAAATAACAATTGTGTTACCCTTTTGGATAAAATCACCTCCTCCTCCTCTGAATTGACAACAGAAATCAAGGAGTATCTAGATTCCAAGTTTGAAAACTTGTCAAAATTCATGGCTGAGAAGGACATAAATTCCAACATCTTAAGCCTCAATGAAAAGCAACAGGCTACACTAGATAAATTAACCAAGTTTATTGCTGACGGGATGCCCAAACTCCTTTCCAAACACTTGGAAAATATTAGAACTGAGTTTGCAGGCCAAATGAATGGATAGGACACAGTCATCAATAATCTAAAGGATGCATTTCATAAAGATCTAATAACTGTCAACACAAGCATTCATAACTGCCGCCGAGATATGGGCATTGAATTTGATAAAGTTCAATCCAGCTTGTCTAACTTGTCCATCTCCAGATCTTCTTCCTCGCCTTCAATTTTGGAAGCCAACTACTCCTAGTACTTCAGGATCGTTTCTAACTCATTGGGGATACAGGCTTCTTCGGACACAAAGGTATAGCTACCCTCCTGAAGGCACTCTTCCCCTACTTTGATGAAAATGATCGAGAACATGCTCTAACCATGCATCCTTACCTCACAAAGTCATATACCCAACTTTGAAAAGTCTTCCGCCCTCTAACTCTGGCCATTGTTGACACTATTATAGAGCAAAGAAAAGAAGAAAATTTAGATTATTCCATATATTCCAAGGCTTGGCAGGAGAGCTGGGATGGTAAAACCTATATGGTAATAGACCCCCAAGCTGATGCAAACAAAAAAGGGGAGAATAAAGCTAAAAAAGGGGGAGAAGAGCACAGAAAAGAGGAAAATGAGGTGAATCATCAAGCAAAGGCAGCAAAGGAAGTAGACAAGTAAATATTTAGTTCAAGTACATGTTTAGATAGCTATTATTATCTAGCTATTGTTATCATGTAAAAATCTTGTAATATCTAGCTTTGAAATTTTCACTTATATGTACTCTATATCTGTAATCCGGAACTTCATTGATGTTAACCATTGTTAATAGTAGAAGTATATATAGTGAAAATCATTTACATAAAAAGGCTTCTAAGTATAATCTATAATTGTACTTCAAAAATATAGACGCTAGAATTCAAAAATATTGGGGGAGTTAGGATGCTTAGATTATGGGGGAGTAAACTTGTAAATGACTAAGTATCAAGAATCATACTTAGTTCATAGCCCCTTATACTTAATTGGGCTTAGTTTTTATTTCCATCAAATGGGGGAGATTGCTGGGAAAGAATAATTCGGAAGAATTATATTCAAATGCTATCCAGATCAAATTTGAAGAAAACAAAAACTTATAAGAAAATAAAAACTTGTAAGAACATGTAATCTCCTAAATCCAAATGGAAAAAATCTAATCCAAGACAAGCCTAAGAACACATTGGAAGCATCTGGGTAAAGATTGGAAAGGAAACAAACTTTGAACCACCCAAATATCATCTGGAAGAACTGATTGTATTAGCATCCGAAAGAAGACAGATCTAGAGATACTAAGTCTGAAGACATCCAGAAGACTTAAATATCTAAAAGACAAAGGGAATAATTCAAAAATTACATTCCCTCCATTCTTTTGGTCTACATGTCAAAGATCCTTTACCCATATTCAAGACAAAAATGACAGGTAGCATATTTCAGAAAAAGGACAAAGGACTGACATAGGAAAGAGAAAAGGTAACATCCTTTTATACCTAGATTAATAAGAAAGGCGCATGACACACACATTCCAGACTACTGGCGTAAAAGTTGGTAAATCACTAAAATACAAGGAAAACGATTACTGATAACTTTTTAGCCTCAATCCCAAGGATTCAAATGGGTCAAAATCTCTATCTAATAGATTGATCAATGGTTCCGGAAGCACCACATATTACCTTATAAATGGTGAAGATTTAATTCAAGATTAACAACCCAGAACGACTACATTTATGATGGAAGCCTATAAAAGGGAAGCTTTACAAGTTGAGAAGGTGCTGGTTGTTTTCAAGAAAGCATACACAAAAGAATTCACTATAGCAATTAGTTACTTAATCCCTCCAAGAATCAAACAAATTCCAAATCAGTTTGTAAGGATTCCTAAGTGAGCTATAAACTTAAGGAACTCCAAAACCAAAGCCTTTAAGAAAACCAAAGTGTAAAAAATCTCTTACTTTGGTGAGTAGTGAGATTGGGATATAGCTTGAAGTTGGTGCTTTGAGTAGGATCTCCCTACAGGCTCAACTTATATTTGGGATAGAAATCTAAGTGGTATATCCTACTAAAGATAAGAGGACACAGCTAGAAGTTCGTGCTTCTAGTGGTATATCCTATATCCGAAAGGGGTTACCATCCAGAGATAAATTGTAAGACTTGATTCCTGCTAGTTGGAAAGGGATCCACTAGTGGAAGGAAACTCTGGGGACTGCAGTAGGTGGGGCCAAACTAGGATAAAACCTTGTGTTTGATTTTCTTTTCCTTTACTTATTTGCATTATAATTCATATTTGCATTATCCGGATCCATCTAATCCGGAACATAATCAAACATGCTACACTAAGACTTTTTAAAGTTTGTAAATTCTATGAAAAAGGGTAATTCACCCCCCCCCCCTCCTCTGACCTTATTTAGACCCTCACAAGGACCAATACGATAAACTGCCTCGATTGCTGCTGCTTCTCTCCAAGTTTGACATTTAGTATATGATGAAGAAGGTTATTAAGGGGCAAGCCGTGGAAGAATTCTTGGCTAATCAACCCCTTGACTCCAATTACGTTGACAACTTGGAATTTCCTGATGAATAGCTTGCAACCATTACCATCCTTGAGCGTGTCTGGACTACGTACTTTGACGGTGCTGTGAATAGAAGGGGAGTATGCCTTGGGGTTATCATAGCCACACTGGATAACAAAATCATCCCGTTGTCCAAAAGCTTGGAGTTTACTGTCACTAACAATGGCGCTAAATATGAAGCATTTCTATTCGGTCTTAAGGCTCTCCAATAGGTCGGCGCCTGTATGGTCTCTATAATCAAAGACTTGGCTCTTGTGATCCCTCAGGTTGTTGGGGATTGGGAAATCAAGGAGGACTCTCTTCGCCCTTACGTCAAGGTGGTCCGATGCTTATCAGAGAAGTTTACCTCTTGCTTGTATCGCCATGTACCTCAGGATGAGAACCAAATGGCTAACTCTCTAGCTACCCTGGCCTCCTTGTATGAAGGCCCTCAGTAGCAGCCAATCTGTCCGTTAGTTCTATTGTCCACTAAAATACCCTACCAAACTCAGCAGGTTCAGTTGGTCCTCGCTATCTCAATTGAGCCCTGTTGGTACTCCGACATTGTCCTGTTTTTTCCAAACTGGACAATATCCTCCTGACTCCTCTGACTCGGACCGCACCACTCTACGGTGGCTCACTGTCCAATTCCGGATTGTTGATAATGATCTATTCAAGCACACCAGTGATGGTTTTCTGCTTTATTGTTTAACTAAATTAGGGGCCCAAAAGGTGATTTTTAAGATCCATGCCGGTGACTATGGCCCTCATATGAATGGTCTCACTCTGGCAAAGAAAATTCAGCGATTGGGATATTTCTAGCTCACCTTAACGACCTATTGTGTCACCCAAGTCACGCGGTGCCACCAACGCTAGATTTATGGGGATATGCAACATCTACCACCCACCGAACTCTATCATTTATCTACTTCTTGGCCATTCTCGACATGAGGGATAGACATAATCGGTGAAATTTTCCCTTCATAAAAAAACGAGCACAGATTCATTGTAGTAGTAGTAGACTATTTCTTTAACTAGGTAGAGGCTGAATCCTACACCAATGTCACCACCAAGAAAATGGCCAAGTTCATAGAAAAGCACATCTTCGCCTGGTATGCACTTCTGCACCATATAGTTTATGATAATGGGGTACAGTTCCAAGGAGCAACAGCTAAACTGATTGAGAAATACGGGATTGAGAACTATAGATCTTCTCCTTACAAACCACAAGCCAATAATGCTTTTAAGGTAGCTAAATAATCGGTAAAGAAGATCCTCTCTAAGATGATAGCCGGTTATAAGGATTGGGCAGACAAGCTACCTTTTGCTATTTGGGGATATCACGCAAGTGTCCGCTCCCCGACCGATCAAACTTTATTCTCCCTAGTCTATGGAATGGAGGCAGTTTTACCAATTAAAACTCGAGTAACCTTGCTAAGGGTTGCTTTAGAGGGCAAACTAAAAGGATTTGAATGGACTCAAGCAAGGTTTGAGCAGCTAAACATGATATATGAGCAGAGGTTGAGGGCTTTAGATAATCTCTAGATGTATCAGCAGTGTATAGCCTGAGCTTACAATAGCAGGGTGAGACACCAGAAATTCCCAATGAAAGCCAGAGATCTAGTCCCCAAGCAGTTGAAACCTTCCACCACTGACGTAAGGGACAAATTATTTGGGAAGGACCCTATGTAATCAAGAAGATGCTCAGTAAAGGGGTAGTTATGCTAATGGATGTGGATGGGAACAAATTTGTGAACCTTGTGGATCAAGACAGGCTTAAGCATTACATCTAATGAAAAGAAATAAATCAGAAAAGCAGTACAAAAAAATATGTAATATTCACCCGCCTTTCGGTCCTTTACCTATTGAGCAAAAATTAGGGTGACACCAGATGATCGGTATTCTACAAACTAGACGTAGAAAAATTAGGGGATATGACAACCCGCTAGATTGAAAACCCAAAAAGGGCAATCTAGGCAAAAATCAGGTTAAGTGAGCAAAGAGAGAGTCCTTTCTAGAAAATCATTCTAGTCTAGTTGGCACTGGGAGTTAAATCAATGGTAATGGTTACCAAACATCGTGTATTTTTTTTTGCTTCACTTAATAAAAGTATCTTTTTACTGAATTCTTAATGTTTATGCCTTTGTGAATGTTGTACCCATATGGTCAAAACAGCTCAAGTAAGCAGAATACAGAGTTCACATTATCCTAAATCAATGCGTAATAAATAAAAGACAAATAATTCTGATAGACTGAAAAAAGCAAGGTCTATGCAAAAGTCAGAATATGTCTGCTACATTGAAAACCCAAAAAGGTCGGTCTAGTCAAAAATTAAGACAAGGTTCGATTTATTGAAAACCCCTAGTGGCAGTCTATGCAAAAGTTATAACCAAATAAAAATATAAATAATAAAAAAGTTTGATAAGTCTGTCACCACGACTAGCTGATGCAAAAGATAGAACTAATGAAAGCGCATCTCAAGCCAAACTCCCTATGTTATTATAATATCTCAAAATCGGCTACGAGGTGGTACTATGAAAAGGCTCGAATCCATGCTCAGCTTGCTCTCCCTCTACGTGGACACATGATCGTTTGGATTGAGTCAATAGGTACCTAGTCTCGGCAAGCAATCCTCTGTAGTGGCCGTCAGTCTCTGTGGTCTCTACATGAGCATAGTCCATAGTCTCGAAGATAGCCTCCCTTGACCACTTCTTCCGAATGTGGCTTGCCTATTTGACCTTATAAACATTGCTATGGTTTTTCAGTAGCTTGGTGCCCTCTACCGCTTGTCGTACTAACGGTGAAGCCATTATGGGGTATTAAAAGTAATCCTCTCCAGGCCTAACAACTGAACAGAGGATCCCCAAGACTCCATAACCACATCTTGGATCTTCCACCAAGGGCTGACCCACTGAATCTATGAGTCGTCATATCCCCGCATGACCAACACCTAACTATCAG
Source organism: Euphorbia pulcherrima (assembly GCA_947683365.1). NCBI lineage: Eukaryota > Viridiplantae > Streptophyta > Magnoliopsida > Malpighiales > Euphorbiaceae > Euphorbia > Euphorbia pulcherrima. Next base: position 31,996,489 of record CANTUS010000015.1, on the reverse strand, counting down.
AGTCAACTAATTGAAGTCTCCTTGCATGAACCCTCTCTCCCTGAGATCGACAAGAAAATATTTCTTCGGATTCCCCCACAATTCTTGTTTCAGCTTGAGCTTCTCTATTAGCCATACCTATAAATTGGGTTGAGATAAGAGCGATATGAAGAAGGTAACTAAGGTTTGATGAGAAAGATACCCATAGTAGCATAAGGTGATCGCCGATAAGAGTTGGAATGATAGAAGCAGCATCAACATGTAGCAAGGTCTCCGCTAACCCCACATCCATGGGGAAAGCCCCTACTGATATGGGTCCGATAAGCGAGATCAACCTAAATGGGGCAACTGGACCCACACCACACATAAACTCAGCCATAAGTAGCATTGCAACCATGGAAGGCCAAGCAAGATGAGATCTAGGAGCCCTGCGGCACCACTCCAATACTGTGCTAAGCTAAAATCCCGGTTGGTTAGGTAGTCGGGATAGGAAGGGGTCTATAGAGTCCAAATTCCACAACCCTCTTGGCACACCATCAGTACAGAAGTGGAACTCCGGGATTGCCAGGGGCACGCATTTGGGGTATGGGACTCCCAATATGGTATGAAACTCCTCGAACAAGAGGCGTAACTCAAATAAGGAAAAGCAGAACACATGATCCATCCAATCCCAAAAAGTCAATGTCGCTCGAAGAAACTCAGGATTAATCAGCCACGAGGCCACATAACGGAATCTTCAAAGTCCAAATTTCTGTAGTTTCTTCCAGTTTGCTTCCCCCAGGGTTTTCAAAAAAACTCCTAAGCTTTTGGTTGTAGTTCTCCATGGGTAAAATCTGGAAAATAGCCGAAATCTAAGTTTCTAGAGATTAAAGGCATTGGCATTATGAATGAAGTCGTTAGCCGTATGAACGAAATCAAAGGCGATATGGAGTTAAAGCCGCCGGCGATATGGGTTGTACGCGGTGTTATCTATATTATGTAGCATATTGACTTTCCTCATATAGATGGCAATATCAGTGATGCCACCAGTGGTATGACACTGTTTCCAAAATTTTAGGCCTATTTTAACCAATTCAAACCTGTATATATGTTGTAAAGGACCTGTAATCTGTTTGTAGATGCAATTCAAACCTAAAATCCAAATTTATTCAAACCAAAAGCCCGAAGGCACAAATGTACCAAAACATCAAATCTTAAGCCTAAACAAATCCAAAACAAAAATCCAAAATCATCCAAAAAAATCCAAACAAACCCAAGCAAATATTATTCAAACCCTAATGTAACAGAGGTACAAGTCAAGCAAGGAAGTAGAAAATAAAAATAAAATATAAGGCATCCCGCCACTACCCGATGAATGTGATATGAACTCCAAATCATCCACAAGATATTGATTGACAACATCATCATCCTCCTCTCTATCCTCGGTCATCAGGACGCTACTCAATTTCACAGACTCAGTGGTAGGACGCCGACCAGCTGTCATCTTCCTTCCTCTATGACTAGTCTCAGCTGGGGGTGTGTGATCCATGTTGTGCTTGCTCCTCCTGTCTTGCACGGCAGACTCCAACTGCCACTCCAACTCACTGATCTAGCACCTAAGCTCTTGGTTTGCAGGTACCTCCTCTAAATACATTGCTTGAGCCCAGTTGACATCGGAAAGGGACATTTCGATAAACTCCTATAAAGAAAGTGATAACATTTCACATCATTCATAACATTCATACATGCATTTTTAAGAATTACAACATCATTTATACAGGTACCTTGGAAAATAAGGTCTGGGAAACTAGATTATCCCGAAGTACAAAGGCATTCCCTACTATCTGTTCCACTTCCCTATAAGTAACCTAAAAAATCCCAAAAAAAGAAGGGGCAATCAAAGGCTGATCCCAAAAGGGAAATCATATGCATAAAGGATCAGATTTGAATTTTCACAAGGCTCACATGTGTGGTGTTTTGAGCCATGAAATCCATAGAGTGAGCAATAGGAGTTATATTCCTTCTGTCAAATTCGCCCCTCAGGCCCAAAAGTAAGGACTCCTCCAAAGTAGTTGAGAGGCGCCCCTTCACTACGCTGATATCCTCTGGCCTACCTCGGTTGGGCACTCTGCTGCTCTCAGGCCTTTTTTTTCCTCCGAGGTCCCTGAAAAACAAAAAAACAACACAAAAGGAAAATATAAGAAACTATTTTAGACCAAAGGATATGATGCATATATAGGCAAGCACAGTCTTACATCAAAAGAATGGTGCTCCTTGGACACCACCGGTACCTCCTCATGGGCCATCGGTACATCCTCGCCAGCCTTGTCCTCCCCCTCCAGATCACCCTCATCGGCATCCTCTTCTTCCTCGTCCTTCTCATCACTACTCACTTGGCCACCAGCTAGCCTTTTCAGCTCTTCCCGCTTCTTCTCCGCATGGAACTCAAGCGAGTCGTCCCTATAAATCCACGGGCATATAAGAAGTAAGAACTGCATGAGGTCGTCATTGGAGATAGGAACACTCTCTATAACTCGGACATTCCCATCCAAATAAGTGACTTTGTCAGCCTCAGTAGTGATAGTCAAATAAGGCCACTAGAGACCCATGGGTGGTGCCACGGGCATTGGTCTAGTAGAAGGGAAAACATCTCTCCAACCGCGTACTCGCTCCCCTAAATACCACTCTAAGGATAGGGGACACACCATCACAAATCTCTAGTCATCCACGTCTTTCTAGACCGTGGCCACCTTGAAAAGGTTGGACACCTCATCAAACGGGGTCCCGAACAACCTGACCAAACAACTAGATAAACAACCTAGTAAGCACAATGTAAATTCATAAATATATTTTGTTTACTAATGGTTTATTGAGTATGAAATAGGGATAAGAGTCAAAGTCACATACCAAGCTGATCTGTAAGCTCCTCATTGTCTCCCTATAGCTGGTGGGGTACTTGCTAAATCCCCTGAAGCTCCCACACCACTAAGTGAGAAAATGTGAACCTGTCGGCACCTTTCTCTTGAATTTCATTGGTGGCAGAATCTGGTGCTTGAAGGCCCAAGCCCACACAATCAATAGCTAGTCAGTCTAAAACATCCAAAAGAGGAAAGCGGGCAAAAGCAAGTAAAGGCATAAAGGAGAATAATTAAATGCTTTTGGAAAAGTTATACCAGTACAAGAAAGTTACTCAACCGAAGGACATTGGCTTCTTCCTAGCCTTTCTGTCCAGCTCATTGTAAATCTGTGCAAGAATGGTCCTGGGTCAGTTCTTCTCGTTAATCTTCTTCACATCCTCGACAGCGAAAATTAACCCCGTAATTGATCTTGCTGCTTGAGATGGGAAAGAACAACACCGTAAATAGTGAGATCACAAAGGAGCAAATATAGGCATCCCGTTGGGTCTCAGGAACCACTCCAACTTCCATCCAGTTCTTTTGCAGCTCTCCATATGATAGCCGCCCTGAGATGGTCTTCAAACCAAAGAGCTCGATCACTCTCTTGATCACGGGCTTTTAAAGATAATATTTCTCTATATAGATGTCAAAATGGATGATGTGCTCAATCCAAGATAGCCTAATCATGGCCCCTACATCAGAGGGAGTGATGGTTACCTCACCAATCAAAAGGTGGAAAGTGTGAGTGGTCTCTGAACACTTCTCGGTCAATGTGGTCAAGGCCCAGTGGGAGAGTTTAGGCATCCTTTTGGGAAGAATTCTTGCCAAGTCCCCGAAGCTGGTAGCATCTATGGCTTCTATAAGCATCGAGTCCTTCTCATCAATGTCAGTCCACCATTCTCTAATAGTCTCCATGCCCCGGTGCATGTAAGCTTGTGTGGCTGCAAAAATAGAATCAAGCAGAAATAGATAAGTGATTGGTTTTTTTGTTCCTTTTTTAATGTTACTAGTACTAGCTGATATCACTGCTGAAGCAGTGATATCGCCGGCGGTATCACCCATTCCGCCAGAGGTATGGACAATGCCTCCAGCAATATCACTACAAATAGTAGTGATATGGCAAAGTTTTAGGCCTTTTTAAAAGGCCTGAAGCTGCTGGCGGAATCAACGAAGCCACTGGCAGAATCAATTATGCAGGCATAATCACAGATTTGCCCAAAATCGCACCAAATTCACCAAAAAAACACAATTAATCAATTCTAAAGCATAAAATCAGTCAAAATCGACCCTATAGTGTGCAATTTTAGTTTATCAACTTCTAATTTTGTGTTTAAAACCCCTATCATGGCATGTTTTGAGCCTAAGGCTGAAGTAAAAATTTAATGAAATAAATAGATTTGGGTTTTTTAGGATTACCTAGACAAAAGAGAAGTGGTTGGTCTTCTCCGGGGTTAGATTTGTTATGGTAGAAGTAATCCAATAGGAATACATCTTGTTGGTTTGCTTCAAATCGTATACCATATGCACTGGGCAAAATTTTAGCCCTTTGACAGACTAAATGGGTAGATCTTCAGGTCTCATGCTAGTAGATTTTTGCCCAAATACTTTCTTCAACATTATGAATGGAAATAGAGGAGAATATAAGGATTTTAAAAGGAAGGAGAAGAGTTTGTCCCATATTCTGCCATTCAAATAGGAAGATATGGAGTTTTAATTTGTATTAAACACTTGTGTGGAAATCGAGGAGTTTAATCAAGTCTAAAATTGTCCCTCTATACCACCTGCGGTATCACTCATGTCGATGATATCACCCATGCCACCAGCGACATCACTCTAGCCAGGGGCAATTTCGAATTTCTTTGGCCAGTCAAAGATGCTACATGGCACTCCATACCGCCAGCAAAATCAAAACCCTCCAGGGCTGTTTTAGATGCCTTTTCAACAATTCGACATAATCTAAGCTATAGCCCTAGACATTTCAGGACTTCTAAACCCTTGTATTTTTAATTATGGCATTTTTACTGTTGATTGAAGGTGCAAAAATGTTTTGTTTCACAAAATCGATCAAGCAGTAAAAATTTCATCTGAAAATCTATCTAATCTTGTTTCACTTATCACTCGTTGCAGGTACAACCGTAAGGGGAAAACTAAAAATCCTCATTCTATGGGCCATCGGCCGCACCGAACGTTAACTAAAGATCACAATTTAGTTTTGTACATGTCATCCTTTGGGTTCAACCAAGGAATGTCAACTAAAGATCACATCATAGTTCTATACAAGTTGTCCTTTAGGTTCAACCAACGAACGTCAATTAAAGATCACAATGAAGTTTCGTACATGTCATCCTTTGGGTTCAACCACCGAACATCAACTAAAGATCATAGTATAGCTCCGTATCCCATCCTTTTGGTTCAACCACTGAATGTCAACTAAAGATTATGATATAGTTCTGTACATGCCGTCCTTTGGGTTGAACCACCACACATTAACTAAAGATCATAGTATAGTTCCGTACATACCGCCCTTTAGGTTCAAGCATTGAATGTCAGCTAAAGATCATGGTATAGTTCTGTACATGCCATCCTTTAGGTTCAACCATCGAACGTCAACCAAAGATAATGGTATAGTTTCGTACATGCCGTCCTTTGGGTTCAACTATTGAACAACAACTAAAGATCATGGTATAGTTCCGTACATATCGTCCTTTAGGTTCAACCACCGAACGCCAACTAAAGATCATAGTATAGTTCCGTATATGCCGTCCTTTAGGTTCAACCACTGAGCGTCAACTAAAGATCATGGTATACTTCTGTATATATTGTCCTTTGGGTTCAACCACCGAGCGGTAACTAAAGATCATAGTATAGTTTTGTACATTTTGTCCTTTGCGTTTAACCATCGAACATCAACTAAAGATCATTGTATAGTTTCGTACATGCCATCCTTTGGGTTCAATCACCGAATGTCAACTGAAGATCATGGTATAGTTCCGTATATTCCATCCTTTTGGTTCAACCACCAAACACTAATGGAAGATCAAGGTATAGTCTTCGTACATGTCATCCTTTCGGTTCAACCTCAGAACATCAAATAAAGGTCCCGATATAGTACATGCATGTGTCATCCTTTGGGTTCACCACCTAACGCCAGTTGAAGGTTCTGATATAGTCTCCGCACATGTCACCCTTGGGTTCAATCGCCCTCATCATCCCTTGGACCTAGCACACCATGTGTCAAGTATAATTTCTAAACCCTTGCTCTTTTTTATGGGATCATACTGACATGTGGCAGTTATGATCCCCTGAGGGGCAGCCTGTGAGCATGGGATTTTATAGTCCCTCCCGCGAGACGATGATGATGTATATTTGATTTTATTCCTCATGATAAAAATTCTTTTGTTGGAATTTTTATTACCGATAAAAAATTTTTTACAAATTTTTTTTTTGAAAGAATTCAGTTCGGCGTGTCCGATAATGCATTCAGTGGGAGCTCGAATTGATGAGTTGCACCCAAAAAATAATTTAGTCCTAAATACTAGTAAAAATCATAAATAACCCTAATTACATCAAAAATCCTGCCTAATCACCTGTTTAGGCAGATCATGACTCTTTTTCACCTTTTTAGGCTATACCATGCCTTGCTTTTCAAACCTGGCAGAAGTTGAAGCCGCCAGCGGCTTTAGGGATACCACTAGCGGTATAATCCATGTCATCGGCGGCCTAACTTTCTGTAGTAGACAGCTTTTTGCCATACTTGCTCGATACCTGCCGGATAATAAAAAAAAGTCAGCTCTACCCGGATTTTAGACTATATAAGGCTTCTTTCCACCCATTGAAAGGGGTTAGCAACTCCCAACAAGAATTTGAGAGCAAATTTAGTGAGTTTTAGTTAGTTTTAGTGGGATAAGGTGTAGAAAAGGTAAGAAAAGGGGATTTAATCCATCTTTTCTTAGTTTTTCTTCATTGAACTCTATGATATTTAGGTTCAGATCAGTAGATTTTAGGTTAAAAATCAACATAATAGGATTTAGAGACTTAAATCCCCCATTTACTACCTAAATCATCATTTTGAGCTCCCTAGAGGTGTCAATTGGATCACAAAGAGCTGGATTCACAGCCCCGAGGTAAAAATTCTGAGTCTCAAAGCTCTTTGGCTTTCATTTTAGTTATTTGTTGTGTTTATTTGCTGTTTTATGCTTAGTTTTGGGTTTTCAGTCGCTTTTCGATCGTTAACTGCTGCTGTTACAAGAAAGTGAAGCCATCAGTAGTATCACCCATATTGCCAACGGTATCAGTGATACCACCAGAGGCTTCCTTCGTCCCCAATAGCTCTATTTTCTTATGGGACCTTTCTTTATGGTACCTAAAATGTCATTCTACCTGCCTGTATAAATGAAATTACTAGCTGTATCATTGATGCTGCCGGCGGCTTCATTCATACTACCTGCGGTATGAGATTCTTGGCAGCATGTTTATTTTTATTTTCATTTTCGACCTAGTTTAATTTCTAAAGCTAGGATTTACAGTGCAATGACGGGAGTCCAAAACTCCCTAAAAATTGTCCTCACCCCATAACATGCGGCATTTTCACTAATAATCTGGTTAAAATAACATGTCGAGTCTAAAATATGGATAAAACGGGATTTTCTCACAAATGCCATTCAAACACCATTTTTATCCATCCAACCCGGCTCCATAAATTGTAAAATAAATATACCATGCTCACGCTAACTTGGGTCTTATTTAGTCTACTAATTACGAATGTTACGTGATATACCTCGTACAACATGCTATATCTGTGCTAACCATTTTGTGCAGGTAGATTTAGCTTAGATGTATGTTAGGCCATCGAGTATTTTATTTATTGTATAGAAAAATGTATAGGATTTGAAAATCCATGTAATTATTCTTTATTTTTCCACTTTTTATTTGGGATGACTGTAATAATTTATTTATCACTTTGAATGCTTGATGATGTGCTAACACAATATATAAATAAAAAATACAATAAATAGGGTAGACTAAACTGATTAAGAAAAAATGAAACTTTTAACTTGGTCAATGTAAAATAGATAACATCATCGAAACTCAGAATCTCTACTTAAGGTATGGTCTACCACCCGGTGGCAAAATTGTACCTAAATTTCCTGATTGAGCTGAACCTGATGGCGACTCTATTTTAAGCACAGGATTTTGATCTCGTCTCTTTTAAACATAAAACATGCAAAACCATTTTCTACCACCGCGATCACACAAATTATTTTTTAAGGATCGATCTTCCGGCCCCGCTTCGTAGCCCATCCGAAATGTCGTTCGCTCACACCCACGCTATGGAATCTCTGATTCATGGGAAGCTCATAATTATTCTTCGTGCAAACGAACGAGATTCGGGTCGTCCCTCCATGAATATCTACCTCCATTACGGACGTAGGAGCATGATTCTGATCACTGGACATTACAATCTTTGTCCACATCATGATAGATGAGAACTAAATGAAAATCAAGAGGAAAGAGATAGAAAAAAGGCTCAACACGGCTGCTGTTTTGAATAAAAAAACTAGAAGGAATAAAATTTTAGTATGCAAGTGTTCTGTTTACAGGAATACTGCGAAAATTTATAGGGCACTAAGATGCATCGATTAACGCACTTTAATGCCTGTAACCACTTGAAATTCAAATTCGAAATTCAAAAAGTTTCATCGATCGACAGACCCTCTTTGCGTCGATTGACACATATTAAAAAATAGCTATTTTTTGTCTTTTAGGCTAGAATTGCAGGGCCAATTGAGTCCTAATTTTGAAAATCACATTTTCACATCATGAAAATTATTTTCTAAAATATTGGCGTACCCAGAAAAGTTTTTAAATGACACACCGCTAGAATCCAAATGATTTTCCCTAGACAGTTCCAAAACCCATCAAACATTATTTGATCGAAGGGGCAAAAATATTTTTTTCCAAAATTTAGTCGATCAAATAATGTTTACTAATTCCCGCAAAATCACAAGCACTCTTTTACTCACCGCGCTCACTTTGTGTATACAAAAACTTTACCTCAACGGTGCAAGTTATTATATATAAGAGGCAGCCTATGAGCAGGGTCCGTCCCAGGCCTAATGATGTCCAAGACCTTTTTTGGGAAGTGGCAAACCTGTACTAACAAAGATCCCGTTAAAATCCTAAAAACCCTCCAAAGGATCAAAAATATGACACCATGAAAGGTTCCATCGATCAATACTTATTGGTCCCCAAATTGCATCGATCGACGGTTCCTATTGTGAGGATCGATGGGGACATATGTCAATTCCCCCTAATGACTCATCAAACCTACAATCATGACTCAGTAGGGCTACCATTGCCAAAGTTGCATCGGTCGACACAACCCATTAGTGTCGATCGATGCTTATAGGGAATCTAGGCCTGATGACAGTGCAAGCCTATTCTAACACACTTACGTCGATCGATGCTTCCACATATGTCGCTCGACAATCCCAAAATTCCTATAAAATGAAACCATTCCCTAGCTATTGAGGACAAGGGATCAGCCAAAATAAAAAGGCATAGCAAATCATAGCAATGCCCTCAAAAATCCCTCATAGAATCGAGTCCATACCAAAAAAATCACAAAACTATACCAAGGTATAGATAACCCTCTCCAAACCAGCTTTTAACCAAGAAGCTATCCACAAGCTCCCAAACACTCAAATAAACCCACTATAAAATTCCCTGAGACTATCTCTTCAAAATCTTGAGGAAATCCAAAGCAAACGCGGTCCTAGTCAGTACCGGGCCTTCCAGTCTCCTTGAAGTCAACAAAAGGTAACTGAGGGTCAAATATTATTTTCAACCATGCATTCTTAATCACCACAGGAGGTAATTGAACTAAAATGGGCCAATGCTCTAGAGGCTGGCCTGCAAAGGTCATATATCTTGACTTATCCCTTTTTGCTTATTAATAAATGATTTTGAAAATGTAATTTATCCAAATTCAAATTACAAGTGACTATTTCATCCGGAACCAGAATCTCTCTTTTATTAGTATAGGAATCCTACTCGGATCAGCTATACCACTAATTTCCTAGAAGAACTGATTCGGGTGGTGACTCTAATATTTTATAAAATAGGGACCCTGCTCCCGCAATAAAAAGGGCTAATCCCTAAAGGATTCCTGTCTAGTTGGAAATGCCAAGTATGTTCACACATACAATGAGCCCCGCGCTCTAGCGGTGACTCCCCGCATTAAAACCTGGGAGTCCCGTATTAGCCGTGCCAATCCAATCGATAATCCAAACCAGAAAAGGAATTGACTTTTAAAAAGCTTGCCCACTCACACACTTTCGAAGCATTTTCTTCTAACCTTATTCCTCCCACTGATTCTGAAGGTATTGTCCTTCGATTATCACAAGGATAACAAAGGGTGACCTAATCTAATCTCACAAGAAAAGGGTACCTAGATGGTTAAATTCTACGGTTTTCAATAAGAAGGGTGTAGGGATATAACAGAAGTTGATGTAGGTTCCAATCGCACTAAACCTCTTTGGAGGGAGGTAACAATGAGTGCTCCACGCACTAGGAAGTCCCTAATTCCTGGCGGGCATGAGTGACACATTCATAAGTTTTGCGGAAAAAATAGTGTACTCTAACTTAACACTAGAAGAAGAGCGCATTTATTTCTAGAGAGAACGAAGTGAGAAGATAGAGTGTAATAATTTTCCCAAATCATGAAAAAGAAAGCCGAGTTGAATTAACTAAATGATTTTCGGTGTTCATCTTAATCTTTTAAGCTTTTCAAAATGAACCAAAACTTTTGCAAGTTAAAAGATTATATCCCCAACAGAGTCACCACTGTGATGTTTCATGGTCGAAAATATGTGGATTTCCCTTAGCGCCTTGTGGCGGGATCCACTAAGTAGTTATTTGACTTAAGCGTGATGGAACCATTTAGTTCAAATTTGCACATTTTAACTATTTTTATGAATAAAAGAAATGAGACTCGAATCTCGATACAAATGATAGAGTCGCCACTCAAGTTGTCTACTTGGGAAAGAGTTTTGGTATGGTTCCCATTAGGTAGGAGACTCATACCTTTTAGATCAGAGATTTGGGTATCGGATGAGTTACTTATTCTGATTTAGTTAAATTCAAAATTACATTCGCCACATAAAACCATTTTCTTTCATCATTTGGGGAATTATTATAGAAATCCTATTTCTCTACACTCTTAACACACGATTCATGCATTCAATAGTTTATAATAAAGCACAAGCAATAAAAGGGGGAAAGATTACAACCGATGGAAAATGGGGGAATCACAAAGGAACCTATACATTTGTTCTAAGTTATGAAACAAAAATAAATAAATTCGCTTCCATGAAAATGTTATCATAGTTACGGCACATCATAAGTTAGCATTTTGTTAGCAAAAATGTGATTATGTTAGCATGGTGGTTTTGCGATTGATAGTGCGTGAGTGGCTTCTAGGATCGAAAAGAAATAACAGGTCTTCAACGTGTTTTGTTATGAAAACACATTTTAACTCTTTATGGGTTGATTTACTGGATTATTAGTGAAAATGATCGCATGGCAAATGGTGATGTTAGGTTCATTTTGCATATCAATGGAGAAAAGGGGATTCTACCTAGGGGCCAGTACCCATATGAGTGGGGAGCACCTGTACGGCTAGTAGGGAGACCCATATAGGTATTGGTTACCCGTATGGGTCCTATTTAGACCCAAACAGAAACTCATTTCAGATTTGAACACAACAGATTTATAGAAATTAAGCAGGATAAAATGGGATTTCCTTCCATATGGGTATGGCGCACTAGTTTTGCCACCATAGGGGCATATAGATGCCAACAAGGCCAATATGGGTTAGGACCAAACCCAAAACCAGATCGAAGGATAAATCAACTCAAATAAATGAAAAAGACATTAAAATAAATAGAGTGTAGGTCCCTTTAAAACTCAAGAGCGTACCTTTACATAGTGAATCCACTTTGGAGTGATCCTAATGTCGAATGGAACCTTTTTCAAAGTAGAAAAGTGATTTTATGGACTATTTGGTTGGTTTAGTGCTGCCATAACCTATTCTCAATCCTAAAATGAAGCAAGAATGGCATAAAATGTGGATAAAACCCTTGTAGAAAGGCTTTCTCCCTATTTTATCCCTTCTATACCCCAACTATACCCTCACTATAACTGTTGCAAATGACTTCCCTATAGTATATTTGCCATGTAATATTTTTCTCCTCCAAAAATGAATCAAAATGCCTGTTTTTGTAGGCAAAAATTGCATGTGAAGGCTTTAAGGCCATCTATGGCTTATTTTATGCATTTATGGCTAATTGTGTGCATTTAAAGGGACTGTTTAGGCACCGAGAGGACCCATACAGATCCTAAACTGACCAAAATTGACAAAAAGTGACCAAATCTTATCGGTACGGGTCCTGTCATACCCCATACAGGTTGGGTTGACTTTTACAGCCTAATCAGACCCGTACGGGTTGGGTTCACCCTTATGGACAAGTCAGACCTATACGGGTCGAGTTGACCCGTACGGACCATTTTTTACCAAAACTGACCAGATTTGACAGATTTTGATCTAAGCTTACCAGAATTGACTGAAATGACCTTTTAGGGACCTAGGCACTAGTTTTCTGAGGTTAAAGTTTGACAAAGCTCGACCAAACAACATTGAAACACTCCAAGTAGATAACACCTATAGATAAATGCATCATATAGCTCTCATTATCGTTTCATCAGAAGGACCATTAAAATCCAGTGGTTACAACCACCAACTGGCATTGATGTAATATATGAGGGCCACCCCGCTCCAAACAATTCATTCCAAATAGGAAAGTTATAGCTACAACTAATCAAAGCATGAGAATCATTTTCTATTGCATCACCATAAAGTGGCGAAGTCTATGTAATGTTGGAAGAGAAAGCGTAGCAACCCTGAAAAATTTGGACTCTATGGTGTAACTGAATCTCCCAAATATTTCTCCAGCCTTAAGAAATAAAATTGGAAGGTAATGACCAGCTGCCCGATTGATTTAACAGCTCGTAGTAGGAGGATCTCACCGAGAAAAGGTCATTATTTTCAAATCTCTAATAAACATAATCTAGTTAGTGTAACCACTGCAGTTGGATATGCAAGATCATCTGTTGTTGAAGCACATAAAAAAGGCTTTGAAGCTGGTTTTAGTTCCAACATTTAGTATTTAAATCAACTAGATAACTCACCACAGCATTTTCAAACTCAGTGTCAACAATAGACCAAATACTAGTATATGAGACTGACGGTAACAAATTATCCAACGATAATCCTATACTATGAACATAACTAACCCACCATGCTACTCCAGATTTCAGAATATATTTCATTGAGAAAAGACTTCGCCAAATGAAACTCGCGTTAGATTTTTGCTATGCATAAAAAATGACGAATTCAAAAATATTTTTGTTTGAATAACCAGCTCACGAACATATCAGGTTGTGTCATAATACGCCAAGTTTGCTTCATTAACGTCGCTTTATTAAACTCCCGTAGACTACGAAAGTTCAAACCCCCCTTTTTCTTTTGCTTCACAAAGTCTTTCCCACCTCATCTAATGAATAGAAAAATCCCACCAATTTTTGGAAAAAAGTTTCTCTAAATTGGCGATAGTATGCGAGGGAAGTAAGAAAACTTGCATCGCGTACACTGGAAGAGGCTGAGCAACCAACTTAAGTAACACTTCCTTGCCACTCTATGATAACTTCTTCCTTCTCCATCCTTATACCTTCATATGCGCTTTTTCTACAATATAATCATAGGCAAACTTCTTATTTCTTCTTATAAAAGTTGGAAGTCCTAGATAAATCCCATGTCCATCTACAATAGATACCCCCAAACAATCTGCAATGGTATGTCCTAGTGCATTTCAACATTAGGGCTAAAGATAATAGAAGATTTGTCAAAGTTAATTTTTCGACCTGAGGCTATCTCATAGAGACATAAGATGTTTTTGAGTATGCGAGCCTCGTCTACTAATGATTTAAAGAAGAACAAGCTATCATCAGCAAAAAAAATAGGTGGAAAACTACAGGTGCCAAAGGTATGATTTTACACCCATGAAGAAGTCCAGAAGCAATTTGCTCCTAAATCAAAATAGAAAGCCCTTCAGCATAGATAATGAACAAGTAGGGAGAAATTAGGTCTCCTTGCTTAAGACCATGTTGAGGAAAGATCTTCTGAAATTCATCATTTTTATGAGTAACGGTGTATGTAATAGTGGCCACAGATAACATGATAAGCTCAGATAAGAAAGACGGGAAACCCAATTTAGTAAGCATAGCATGAATAAACTCTCATTCTACTCTGTCATATGCCTTAGACATGTCAATCTTTAAAGAGCTCATACCAACCTTCCCTAATCTCTTCCTATTAATATAGCGCCCTGCTTCATAGCCTATTAGAATATTGTCTATAATAATCCTCCCAGGAATAAAAGCACCTTGGGACTCTAAAATAATAGAATTCATGACTTATTAGCAAGCTTTTTTGATAGAATCTTCAAAAGAAAATTACATGAAGAAATAGGATGGAGATCAGTAACACTAGTATGCACTTTTTCTTTATAATTAAGACAATATGAGTATCATTGAGCCCACTAGGAAATGACTTATTGTGTAAACAATTCAGATAAAAATTAGTTACCTCAGTGTTAATGATATCCCAAAACTTCTGGAAAAAACCCGGATTGAATCCATTAGGATCGGGAGCTTTATCATGTTGCATTTGGAACAAAGCTTTTTTTAACATCTCCTTCCAGAAATGGCTTTTTTAAAGCTCTAATTTAATATGAATAGGAATTTTATCATTCACCAGTGAAAATATATGATCAAAATAAGTACCATTGGAAGTGTACAAGTCTGAGTAAAAGGACTGAATAAGATCCTCAAGGTTGTGAACCATTTTAACTAGGTTCCATCCGTAGCTTGTACTTGCTGGAAAGGGTTTTTCTTCTGGTGGGAAGAGGCAACTTGGTGAAAGTAATGTGAGAATTAGAGTATCCATCTCTAAGCCAAGATACTTTCGAGTGTTGGTGTAAATACTAGGTTTGCTCTTTGCAGATTGCACCTAGCTCTTTCTTTTTATTCAAAAATTCAGTTGCTTATGTCCATCCCAGTCTGTTTTTCAAATGTTCAAGTTCACTTATACATTTTTGCAGTCATTTTAAAATGAGCGTGATACCTTGTACCCATCTTTCAAGTTTTATGGCACAAAATGTTGGAAAACAATGATCCAGAAGATAGCACAACTTAAGCTTCTGGATAAAGTTTTGAAGAAACAAAATCCCTAAAGCAAGAAGAATGCATCCGGATAAAGTATTGAAGAAAGAAAACTCCTAAGTCCAAGAAGACAACATTCAAAAACGAAATTACATATGGAAGAGCATCGGGAAGGCTAAGACCTGAAGTCATCTAGAAGACACATCTCACAAGACAAAGGGAAATATTCAAATATTAATTTTCCCTCCAAATTGGTGTGAAGTCAAAATCGTCTTTTTGCCTTGGATAAAGTAAAAAGATATAGCTTGTACAATTTTAGCAAAGGACAAAAAGAACCGACATAGAGAGAGAAAAAGGCAACTACCTTTTTAACCTAGACCAATAGCAAGGCACATAGACCCTAAAAAGAGACAAACTTTGCATAGAAGTTTGCAGAGCACAAAAAGCCAAAGAAACGATGTCTAACATCTTTGGTGCATCAATCCAAACAAATTCAAACGAGACATTCATTGGGTCTAACAAAAAGATCAAAGGCTCCGGTTGCTCCAACACTTATCTGATCAATGGTAAAGATTCAAGGTTACCCAATGGCTACATTAAGGATCCAAGCCTATAAAAGGGAAGCTTCACAAGTTGAGAAGATGCTGGTTGATTGAGAAAGCTAATACCTTATGAAATTTGCTCTACAATCAGTAATCAAAATCCGTCCAAGGACTAAACACTTAAAATATGTTGTAAGAAGTCTCAAGTCCAGTTAATAACTTGAAGAATTAAAAAACCAATCTTTGTTAAGATAAAAGTTGTCAAATCTCATACTTGGGGTAAGTATTGAGATTAAGGACTTAGCTTGAACTAGGAAAAGTTTGAGTGGTATATCCCTGAGTGTAAAGGACTTAGCCAAGCTACAAGTTAGCTGTGGTGGTATATCGTACTTCTGGAAGAGAGGGAATCTATAGAGACAACTTATAAGGAAATGAGCCAAGCTAGGTGTTAGCTATGGTGGTATATCCTACATCTGGAGGAGAAGAAATCTCTGGAGACAAACTGTAAAGGCTTGATTTTTGCCCGTGAAAGAAATCAATCTCACTAGTGGATTAAAGCTCAAAGGAGGAAACTCCGAGGACTTGAGTATGAGGGGCCAAACCAGTATAAAATGAATGTGTTTGATTTCCTTTACTTTAATCTTTTATTTTATATCTACTTTGTCCGGATCCAATAACTACAGTTCATTTCAAGCACACTACACATAGACTTTTAAAAGTGCGTAATATCACAAAAAAGGTCATTCACCCCCTCTCACCCTAGTCAATACTCATACAGGGACTAATAAGTGGTATTAGAGCAAGTTCTACAATCCTGAGCTAAAGGTCCAACTGATCTCAAGATTAAAATTAGTTATTAAAATAATAACTTATAGCTTCTCCAAAAGGTATGTCTATAACCCGTCCCCCACTCTTCACCGGTGAAAACTACATGTTCTGGAAAAATCGGATGAAGAATTTCATTCAGGCACAGAGCATGCTAGCATGGATGCCCATCTAGGATGTCCCATATGTCCCAACTTATGAGGTTGTAGGTATTACAAAAACAAAACCCTCTAATCAATGGGATGATAATGATTACAAGAAGTTGTGCAAAAACATAAATTACTAACATGCTTCATTGTGATTTGAGTGCAACTGAATTTAATAGGATCTCAAGCTGTGAAACAGCTCAGGAAATTTGGCAAAAACTTGAGGTGACTTATAAAGGAACCAACAAGGTTTGAAAAGCCAAGATTGATCTCCCCCAACAAGAACTGGAAATTTTCAAGATGGAACCAAAGGAGTCAATCAGCAGCATGAATACCATATACACAAATCTAGTAAATGAGATGAAGAGACTAGGAAATGAGATCATTAGAAGATGAAATGGTGTAGAAAATCCTCTGAAGTCTCACCAAGGAATGGGACAATAAGAAAACAGCCAATGAGGAAGCTCATGACCTAAAATTTTATGGTTATGATGAACTCATTGGAAACCTACTAACTCAAGAGCTAACAATGGAGAGATACAGTCAACAAGAAAAGAAGCCTAAGAGAAAAAGAAAGGAATTTCTCGGAAAGCAGACTCCTCTGGAACAAAAAAATAATCAAGACAATCTTCCTATAAAAATGAAGAAATGACTATGCTAGCCAAACAATTCAAAAGATTCCTAAGGAAGGAAGAAAGAAGGTCAAAGAGAAGCTCTAGAAGATTTGACTCTAGAGGAAGGAATGAGAGCAACTTTAGGAAGGACAAATATAGAAAAGGTCCAGAGTATAAGAAAGATCAAGAGATGGAAATGGCCTGCTTCGAATGTGGTGAGAAAGGACATATCAAAGCATGATGTCTTAAGCTCAAAAAGGAGAAGAAGTATAAGAAAAAGGCAATGGTTGCCACATGGAGCGTCAGTGAGGAAAGCAGTAGCTCATCATGCTCAGAAGAAGAAGATACTACCAACTGTGCATTTGTTGCATTAACGGAGCTGAAAGAAGATAATTTTGAAAGAGGAACAACTTAAAAAATCATTAAGCAAGCTGAAGAATCAAAGTATGAGTCAACCAGTACTGAGGTAAATTATCACTCTAACTTCATCTCTAACAAGGATCTTGCTAGAGCTTTAGGGATTATGATAAACAATCAAAATAAGAATACAAGACATCAAACTTCTTCAAAGTAATGGAGCTAGTAGAAAATGTTGAGGCAATAGGACAAGATATCAATCTCATGAGGGCTACAAAGCACTGTGAGAATGTTGAAGAAAATTCCATAAGATCTCAAGTCCAAATACTCAGTGCCAATTTGTTTGGGCTTGAGAGGGAAATAGCCTTGATGAAGGAAGCTGTCGGAAGGAATCCAAAGCCTTCAAATCCAAGAAGAAATAACATCAGTAGATAACCTCAAGCACAAAGATATACAGCTACTGAAAAAGGAAAAGTTGTAATAACCTATGATGACGAACCAGTCAAGCAAAGAAAGAATCACCAAGTAGAAATAGCTCCTCCAGCTAACTACTAGATACAAACTGGACAAGCAAACTTGCAACTATCCAAAGATGGGTATTTTGGAGATTACAGAGAGAAAGATCTCCAGAAGATTGAGAAGAAGATTGAATAGAACAAACTCATTTCTAGGTGCATGTTTTGTGGTAGAAATAACCATATAACTAAAATGTGTAGATTTAAAAATTGCTATTATGATATTAATCTATGGTTGTAAATGATTATTAACCCGAGAGGACCCAAATCTAATTGGGTACCCAAACCTACTTGACTTGTTTTGTAGATATGCCTAAAGTCCATTGAAGATCAACAAACCTGGTACATTGATAGTGGATGTTCAAGGCACATGACTGGTGATGAAAAAACCTTCATCACACTAACCCAGAAGAAGGGAGGTAAAGTGAGTTTTAGAGACAACCAAAAAGGACAGATCAATGGGCATCGAACTATTGGATCTGAATTAAAGATAGAAGATCTCTCCCTAGTTGATGGACTAAAATTCAACCTAATCAACAATGCTCAAATTTGTGACGTAGAAAGAAAGGTGGATTTTTACTCTAGTGGTTGCTCAATCATTGACAGTAAGTTCAATCAACTTATTCTTCATGCACCTAGAGTTAACAATGTTTATTGTGTGAACATTAAAAATAATAAAAAGAATAATATATGCTTGGTAGCTAAAGAAGAGGAATCATGGCTATGGCATTTTGGACATGTTAGCATGAACCACCTGTCCAAATTAGCTAAAAGGGAACTAGTTGAGGGATTGCCTAAGGTTGCTTTTAATAAGGATCAAATATGCACCGCCTGTCAACTAGGAAAACAAACTAGAAAAAGCTTCCCTTCTATCCACTACATACCTATCGGAAGAGTTCTTGAACAATTGCATATAAACCAATGAGCTTCGGTAGAAGAGAAAACACCATGATTATTGTGGATGATTATTCTAGCTATACCTGGGTGGCTTTGCTAGCTAGCAATGATGCTTCCTTTGAGCATTTCTCTAGAATATTTATTAGAACAGAAGTAGAACAAGACATAAGCATTGAACGCATTCAGAGTGATAATGGAGGAGAATTCAAAAATAAGCAATTTGTTGAATTCTGTGACTCCAAAGGCATTGAGCACAACTTCTCTACTCCTCATACACCTCATCAAAATGGGATTGTAGAAAGGAAGAATAGAACCATAGTTGAAATGGCTCGAACAATCTGCCTAAATACTTTTGGGGAGAAGCTGTAAATATTGCATGTTATATTCTAAATAGATCTCTCATTAGAAAGAACATGAACAAAACAATATATGAAATCTGGAAGGGAAAGAAACCTAAAATTGGCTCTTTTAGAGCATTTGGATGCAAGTGTTTCATCCTAAATGATAGAGAGCAAAAATTTAATCCAAAATCTGATGAAGCCATCTTCCTTAGCTACTCAATACATAGTAAAGCCTATAGAGTATTTAACAAGAGAGCTCAAACTATGGTGGAGTCAATACATGTAGATTTTGATGAGACTACAGGAAAAAGAAATCAAGATTCGGATGACAAAGTTCCAAATGAAATAGAACCAGTGGAGATTTAGGGAATCTTTCAAGTAAAGAAATAAAAAGAAGAAATTGAAGAAATCAACTTCAACTCAGATCGATCTTTAGATCATCCCCATAATTCTGAAATAAACTTCAAAATGATGTACAAGGAGCAGATAAAGAAGTTGAAGCTGATGAAAAATAAGCTCCACTACAACATGAAGATCTTTAAAGAGAAATCCGGACTCACAGGAATCATCCATTAGAAGCTGTTTTTGAAAACGTTCAAAATCCAGTCTGAACCAGAGGACAACTCAACAAAATGATGAGCCATGCTACATTCATCTCACTTAATGAGCCAAAAAATTTCAAGATGCAGAAGGAGATGAAAGTTGGATGATGGCCATGTAAGAAGAACTGGATCTGTTTGCAAGAAATGATGTTTGGGATCTAGTACCACTTCCAGAAGGAAAGTAAATTACTGGCACGAAGTGGGTACTCTGGGATAAACTGGATAAATCTAGAATGGTGGTAAGAAACAAAGCAAGGTTGGTTGCTCGAGGATAAAATCAACAATAAAGAATAGACTTTGAAGAAACCTTTGATCTAGTGGCAAGACTAAAAGCAATTGTTGGAAAACAATGATCCGGATAATAAAATCTAACATCCATCCGAATCAAGTTTGAAAGAAACAAAAATGAATGTAAGTAATTCTCTTAAATCCAAATGGAAGCATCCAGACAAAGCCAAGACCATTTATTAAGACAAAATCAGAAACGTAAGCAAACGTGGAAATCAAGGACAAAGTTTGGAAAGGAAACAAACTTCCCCAAGACTTGCATCTAGAAGAACTGATTGAAGCCATATCCGGAAGGAAGATTCGAAACAAGTAAATCCAAAGGACATCCGAATGACTCATCCGCAAGACCAAATATCTAAAAGCTAAGGAAAGTCTAAAATATATCTTTCCTTCTGCCTCTTTGGTCTACTAAAGTCAAAGATTCCTTTTTCTCAAGAAACAAGTACAAAAAGACAACTTGCACAAATCAAGGAAAAGTTAAAAGGTTCTAACACAGGATAGGGAAAGTCTAACTACTCCTTCTAATAGACTAATAAAGGCGCACATAGAGCTCACAGTATATGACAATTGGTATGAAAATTTGTGTATCACAAAATGACAAACAAAATGATCGCTGACAACTTTCCAGCATCAATCCTAAGAATTCAAATGGATCAAAACAAGGTCTAATAGACTGATCAACGGATCTAGAAGCTCCACATCACAACCTGATCAAGGGTGAAGATTGAATGAAAGCTTACCAACCACAAACGGCTACATTTATGATCAAAAGCCTATAAAGAGAGCTCTTCACCAATTAAGAACTGCAAGTGATTGACTTACAAAAGCAAGTAACAAAGCAATACACATTCAATCAGTTGAGACAATCCCTTTAATAACCTTAGATTCAAAATCTGTTTGTAAGAATTCCCAAGTGAAACTATAAACTTGAGGAACTCCAAAAACCAACATTTATTATACACCAAAGAGTAAGAATCTCCAACTTGGGTGAGTTGGGAGATTGGGATAGAACTCGAAGTAGGTGCTTTGAGTAACATCTCCCTGTAGGACTCAGCTTAAATTCAAAGTAGAAGGCTAAGTGGTATATTCTACTAAAGATAAGAGGACTCAGCTAGGAGTTGGTGCTTCTAGTAGTATATCCTACTTCCGAAAGGGGTCGCCATCTGGAGATAAATCTATAAGGCTTAATTCCTACTAGTTGAAAAGGAATTCACTAGTGGATAAGCTCAGAAGAAGGAAACTCCGGGGACTGGATGTAGGTAGGGCCGAACTAGTATAAAACACTTGTGTTTTATTTACTTTTGCTTTTACTATATTTTACTCATTTGCATCATCCAAATTCATTCTCCGGATTATATTCATTATCCGAAACCATCTTACAGATCATAATCAAACATGCTACACTAAGACACTCTCTAAGTCTATAAATTTTCTGAAAAAAGGGCCATTCACCCCCCTCTGCCCTTATAATTATTATCGTAGGGACCAATAAGTGGTATCAGAGCGAGTGCTTAAACTAGAGATCTAACAATCTCGAGCTAAAGGTCCACTTATTTTGATTCATAAACCAAAATGAGTTTCCACAACTCGCAACTTCTTCTCGAGGGTATATCTGTTACCCGTCCTCCACTCTTCACAGGTGAACACTATACGTTCTGGAAAAATTGGATGAAGAACTTTATCTAGTCACAAAGTATGCAAGCAGGGTTAGTTATTAAAGATGGCCCTTATGAACCTACTTACGAAGTAGAGGGTATCACTACCCCAAAGCCATCAAGTATGTGGGATGATAATGACTTTAGAAAATTGCGTAAAAACACAAATGCTATTCACATGCTTCATTGTGCTCTTAGTGTAGTGGAATTCAATAGGTTATCCGGACGTGAGACTGTAAAAGAGATATGGGAGAAGCTGGAAGTAACCTATGAAGGAACTACCAAAGTAAGAGAGGCCAGACTTGATCTACTCCAACAAAAGTTTGAATCTTTTAAAATGGAGCCTAAATAATTAATCAGCAGCATGAACACTAGATACACAAATCTAGTAAATGAAATGAAAAGGCTAGGGAAGGAGATTCCAGAAATAGATATGGTCAAGAAAGTGCTTCGGAGTCTCACCAAGGAATGGGACAATAAAAAGACTACCAATGAAGAAGCTCATGACTTAAATTTCTACAGTTATGATGAACTCATTGGTAATCTTCTAACTCAAAAACTGTCCTTGGAAAGATACAGCCAACAAGAAAAGAAACCTAAGGAGAAAAAGAAGGCTATTGCTCTTAAGGTAGAATCCACTGGATCAGGCTCATCCGGAGAGGAAGAGCAAATAGATGAATCAATGAGTACTAAAGATCAACTCGCTCTATTGACCAAAAGGCTAAATCGATTCATACAAAAGAAGGATAGAAGAAGATCAAAAAGGTATGAATCTCGGAGACCAAGAGAAGGCACCTCCGAAATAGGTAAGCACAGAAGGAATCTGAAAGAAAAGAAAGATCCAAAGAAAGATGCTGCCTGTTTCGAATATGGTGAGAAAGGCCATTTCAGTACAAAATGTCCCAAACTCAAGAAAGCTAAGAAATTTAAAAAGAAGGCAATGGTCGCATATGGAGCAACAGTGAAGAAAGCAGCAGCTCATCTTCAATAGAAGAAGAGGAAACTACTATCTGTGCATTCATGGCCCTAACCGAACTGGAAGCAGAGAAATCTGGAAGGAAAGACTCAAGGCAAGAAACAGTACAAATTGAAGAAACAAATTCAGTAAACACTGAGGCAAATTCTTGCTTTAACTCTACCTCTAACTTTGATCTTGCAAAAGCTCTTTCTATTGTTATCAAGGGAGTGAAAAAGAACTCGAAAGCCATCGAGTCTCTGAAAAGAGCGATACTAGAATTGGCTGAGGATGCTGAGGTAATGGTATAAGACATCAATTTGGTTAGAGCAACCAAACATATTGATGTGGTAGAAGAAAATATTCTGAGAAATCAAGTCCAGATTCTGAATGCAAATGTGACGGGACTGGATAGAGAAGTCAACCTATTAAAGGAAGCATCCAAAAAGATACTTGAAACAAAGAATCTAAGAAGAGATAATCCCTCTCCTCCTCAGAACATGATTCAAAGAAACTCACATTAAAGGACAAATGAAGTAAGAAGACAACCACAAGCTCAAAGATATACTGCTGCTCAGAAGGGAAAGGCTAAGGTAGCTTATAACCAACTACCTATCAAGCAAAGAAAAAATTATAGAGCTAAAATTGCACCTCCAACCGACTTCTGGAATTATATCGGACCATCCACCAGTGTGCACGAAGCTAGGTATAAAGGCTACTACGGATGGGAGGATCTAAAGAAGATCAGCAGGAAGCAAAAGCAAAACATACCTATTTCAGGGTGTAGGTTTTGTGGGAAAAATAACCAAAAGTAGATTAAAAAATGGCTATTACGATGATTATCCTTGGCCTAAGATGGTTATTAACCTGAGAGGACCCAAATCTGATTGGGTACCCAAACCCACTTGATCTATTTTGCAGGTATGCTTTAAATCCATAATAGATCAGCACACTTAGTACATTGATAGTGGATGCTCAATGCACATGACAGGTTATGAGTAGGCCTTCATCCTATTAACCTGGAAGAAGGGAGGCAAATTGAGCTTTGGAGACAATCAAAAGGGTCAGATCATTGGTCATGGAACCATTAGATCTGGATTAAAGATTGAAGATGCCTCACTAGTTGATGGACTGCAATTCAACCTACTAAGTATGGCTCAACTATGTGATAAAGGAAGAAAAGTCACATTTGATTCTAGAGGCTGCTCAATTTATGATTGTAAGTCCAATCAACTTATTCTTTATGCACCTAGAGTAAATAATGTCTATTCTGTGAACATTAAAAATGATAAGAAGAATATATGTCTGGTGTCTAAAGAAGAAGAGTCATGGCTATGGCACCGAAGGTTGGGACATGTAAGCTTGAACCTCCTGTCAAAATTAGCCAAAAAGGAATTAGTTAAGGGTTTGCCTAAGGTTGCTTTTGATAAGGATCATCTATGCACCGCATGTCAGCTAGGTAAACAACATAAGAAAAGTTTCCCTTCCATATCATACATTCCTTCCAAAAGAGTACTTGAGCTCTTACACATTGACCTTTTTGGTCCAATTAAGCCACTAAGCTTAGGTAAAAGAGAATACACCATGGTCATTGAAGATGACTATTCTCGATATACCTAGGTTCTCCTACTAACAAGCGAGGATGAAGCATTTGACCAATTCTCCAAAACATTCATCTGGATAGAAGTAGAATAGGGCATACACATTACACGCATCCGGAGCAATAATGGTGGAGAGTTCAAAAATAAGCATTTTATTAACTTTTGCGACACCAAGGGCATTGAACACAACTTCTCTGCCCCTCACACTCCTCAACAAAATAGAGTGGTAGAAAGAAAAAATAGGACCATAGTAGAAATGGCTAGAACAATGCTAAGTGAAAATCATTTGCCAAAATATTTCTGGGGTGAGGCCGTAAACACAGCACGCTACATCTTAAATAGACCTCTCATTAGAAAGACTATAGAAAAGACCCCCTCTATGAAATCTAGAAGGGAAGAAAACCAAAAATTGGATACTTCAAAGCATTTGGATGTAAATGCTACATTCTTAATGAAAGAGAGCAATTAGGAAAATTTGATCCTAAATTGATGAAGCAATTTTCCTCGGCTACTCAACATATAGCAAGGCTTATAGAGTCTTCAATAAACGAACCTAAACTATAATAGAATCTATACATGTAGATTTCGATGAAACTAACACTATAGGAAAGAGAGGCTACACTCCAGAAGATCAAATTCCGGAAGCTGAAGGATCTGAAGAAAGGAAGAAAAGAGGAATTCCTGACTCATTTCAAATCAAGAGGTACAAAGAGGAAGATGAAGGAATGACTATTGATCCAGAAATACAACAAGTCAATCTTAATCAACAAGGAATTGACTTCAATGAAAGAGTAGATGAAGCTGAAGGGGAACAAGTTCAAATTCAACATGAAGGCCTAGAAAGGGAGATATGGACCCATAGAGATCATTCCATAGAGAATATTCTGGATAATGTTTACAATCCAGTTAGAACCAGAGGCTAGCTCAATCGAATAATGAGCCATGCCGCTTTTGTCTCTCTCATAGAGCCAAAGAAATTTTAAGAAGCAGAAGGGGATGAAAGCTGGATAATGGCAATGCAGGAAGAGCTAGATCATCTCACCAGGAAAGATGTATGGGATCTTGTGCCCTCTCCTAAAGGAAAGTCCATTATAGGCACTAAATGGGTGTTTTAAAATTAACCTGATGAATCCAGAGCAGTAGTAAGAAATAAGGCAAGACTAGTCACTCAAGGCTACAATCAGCAAGAAGGTATTGATTTCGAAGAAACATTCGCTCCTGTAGCAAGACTGGAAGCAATCTGGATCCTATGTGCATTTGCATCATTCATAGGGTTCACATTATACCAAATGGATGTCAAAAGTGCATTTCTAAATGGTGTCATTAAAGAAGAAGTGTATGTCAAGCAACCACGTGGATTTGAAGATCCGAAGCATCCGGATCATGTCTACAGACTAAAGAAAGCTCTCTATGGATTAAAGCAGGCACCAAGAGCCTGGTATGAAAGATTGATCTCATTCCTGATATCTAAGGAATATACTAGAGGCAGGGCAGATACCACACCCTTCATCAAGAAGAAGAAAAATGATATTATTCTAGTCCAGATCTACGTGGATGATATCATTTTTTGGCGCCACTGATGAAAGGATATGCAAAGAATTCAGCTTTTAAATACAGAAGGAATTTGAGATATCCATGATAGGAGAGCTCAACTTCTTCCTCGGTCTACAAATTAAATAAAGTCCATATGGGATTTTTATAAATCAATCAAAATACACCGAGGAGATTCTGAAAAAGTTTGAAATAGACAGCAGCAAACCAATGTCTACTCCAATGAGTTCAAACACAGTCTTATCCAGGGACTGTGAAGGAGAAGATGTTGATTAAAAGCTGTATGGGGGAATGATTGGCTCACTCTTATACTTAACAACCAGTAGACCTAACATACACTATGCAGTATGCTACTATGCAAGATATCAAGCTAATCCCAAGGATTCTCATCTCAAGACTGTTAAGAGGATACTGAGATATCTCCTAGGAACCACTGAAGTTGGGTTATGGTATCCTAGTAATGGAGACTTTACTCTCCAGGGGTTCACAGATGCAGACTATGGCAGAGATGCTCTTGGGAGAAAAAGTACATGCGGAGGATGCCATTTGCTTGGGGACTACTTAGTCTTATGGTATAGTAAGAAACAAATGTTAGTTGCCTTATCCACCACAGAAGCCGAATATATGGCAGCTAGAATTTGTGTTGCTCAACTCCTATAGATCAAACAATAACTTAAAGATTATGGAGTGCAATCCGGATGTGTGGATGTTTTATGTGATAATAAAAGTGCTATTGATGTCAAAGAATCCAGTGCTTCATAGCCGGATGAAGCATGTCAACATAAGGCATCACTTCATCCAGGATCATGTGATGAAAAAGGATGTTGCACTGGTATATATCCTAACAAACAAATAAAGAGCTGATATCTTTACCAAACCTTTCAGTAAAAATCAATTTGGGAAACTGAGAGAATCAATTAGAATGTCAAATCCAATCTAGAAAAACTCCGGAAGATAGCATCTAATCAAGCCGGATCTTTAGATAAAATTCTCACTCTGGAAGAAAAGAAGAGTTGAAAAGTATATTTCGAAAGATTGCCACGTCAGCCGACAACAATGACGTATGGCAGTAAAAGCCCATTAAGGTAACTGTTACTTTTTAAATTTCAAAAGTCCAATGGTTGTTACATGCGCCGTAAATGCAGCAGTTAATTCAAAAATAAATCGTTCCCATTCTCCAGTTAAACTGAATTCACCTCTCTCCTAAAAATTTGACTGCTATGTCATCAATCCAGTCAAAAACACCGGAGTTCGGATCACAGTTATACCCTTACTTTAAAAAGTCTATATAAACCCCCCTCAAAATCCTTTCTCTTCTTCACATGAGCAACGATTTCACTGTTACTCTGCGAAAATTCAAACCTAAAACACCATCTCTCAAATACTTAAAAATGGCAGCCAAAAACACCTCAAACACCCTTGAAAAGCAAAAACCTCTTTCAAGTATCTGACTTGAAAGAAGCAGATTTTGAACCCTTAAATCTCAAAACCTCCAATTTCGTCAACCCTACTGATCATCTAGGAGATGACTATCAATTAAAAACTCCACCTTTCTTCACCTGAATCGAAGATCAAAATCTGGGTGATCTTCTCAAATTAAACTGCCCAACCTATCCCAAACTGGTGAAAGAGTTCTGCTCAAATCTAAGTGTGCATAATCACTTTGATGCCCTACACACTGAGGTAGAAGGAAAGATTATCCTTCTAATACCAGAATTCTTTGAGAAGACTCTAAATATGAAAAACTCAGGAGTACTGTTAAGAAAAGATGGGGATGAGACCGGAATTGAGTATGACTCCAAGCTACGGCTTCATCAGAACTACTTCGGCGAGAAATTCTCAACACACTTCCCCAGAACACCCAGATTCCTACAGCATGCTCTAGCAAAGCTTATTCTGATAAGGAAAGGGCCATTGACTATAGTTTTTTCCCTCCAGCATTACATTCTGCAGCACAAGGTTGGCAGTATGGAAGTAAACTAGCCAGTCTCGATCATCCATTAGCTCAAGACCTAAGTAAACTCCTATGGGGCCTTGATTACAAGAATCCTCCAAGCGACGGAAGTAGATCTAACAGGGCTTGAAGGGATCTATGGCAAATCCATCTTAGAGAAGAATTTCCCAAACCTCCGCTTTATTGAAGAATGGGATGAAGAAAAGGCGAAGCTAAAAAGGGACGAACGAAAAGTTAAATCCAGAAAGGTAGCTGATCCAGAAGCAGAAGCCCCAGTTCCCTAAAACCCTAGAACCACCAAACCCAAAGCCAAAAGACAAGTGGAACTAATATATGACGAGATTGATGAGGATACTCTGCCTCTCACTCAAATCCTAGGCTCTGAACAGCCAAGACCCAGAGGCAGATTGATTAAAGCTGCAGCCAGGAAGGGACTGCAAGGGCTTACTACGGTTCTACCTAAAATCACCACAAAGGCGATTGAGACTAGAAGAAGGAAAGCCAAGAAAACTTTGGCTGAGATGAAAGAAGAGGCTTATGATGAGGAAATAAGGGATGAGGCTCCTCCTCAAAAGTAGCTCCAGAGGAAAGGGCTAACATTTGATGAAGCTCTTGCTGCTCAAGAAAAGAGAGCGAGTGAAGGTAGGAGGCTTGCTAGGATCATTCTAAATGAGGAAGCAAGGTAGTATAGGGAGAGGTACCTCAGAGAAAGCACAATCCAATATAGGAAAAAACGTTCCCAGCACAACAGAATTTGTAGAACAAGATCATGAGCAATATGCTGAGATTCAGGCAGCTATCCAGGAAAACAATGCAATAAACCAAAGGAAAACAACTTAAGGTCCTAGTGAATCATCCCAAGCTCCCCTAATACTGGTACATCCAGAGGACATGGAGACCCTATCAAAAATTCCAGAAGCACATAAATTCCTATTTGCTGAAAGAACAGAATCACTTTCAGAAAATCTGCTTGGATCCAGCAATGAAGTCATCATTCTTGAAAGTCCTGAAATGGCATTTAAAAAGGCTATTGAGGAAAATACCAACATGCCTGAAGAAGAAAAAGAAAGTCCTAAATAGGCAACAGTATGGGTGGTTGAGGACATTTCCAACCATCCGGAGGAAAGGCAGGAAGAAGAGAGAAGAGATGAGGATCTAACGCTACAAACCATTGAGGTAACCCCCAATCTTCTTCATCTCTCTTCTGAAACTAAAGAGCACAACTTAGTTATAATATCTCATAATGTAACTAAGGATATAGTGCCAAACCCGGATGCAACAGCTTCAAAGGAGGGAGAAAGTCTGAGTTCCAAGGGACACACTTCTAAAGTGGATCCTACGGGGGAGGCTAATCCGGAGGAAAGGGAAATGAGCAAGGATGAAGCAAAAAGAGTAGTTGGAGGCTCATGTTCGCTAGATAATAGCCCCTTCGGAAGTAGTTCAAGCTTCTGAAGTGAATCCAGCTCATCCGGTAGTGAATCATCCAGACCCTCTAATAAACACTTCCGTCCCCGCACCAAATCAGTGACTCTTCCTAATGAGAACTCCAAAGAATCCAAAGTCAGTGCAGCTCTCAAAATCCTTCAGGAGGTAACTCTTGAACACCATAAAGAGGGTTTTATCAAAAAGAGCCTCTTGACCATCGGCACCCATCTCAAAACTGTGGAAAAGGAATTACTTAGGCAAACATCGAATTAAGAAGTCAGCAAGGACTTAGGTGGGACCAAAGAAAAGATGAACTAGCTCCCCAAAATTGAGCAACAAGTCATGAAATTTCCAACACCTAGAGCTCTAGCGGTAGCTTCCTTATCTAAGATTAAGCCTCTCTTGAAAGAGATAAGGGAAAGCACCTCTGAATCAAATCGCAAAGCCAGTCAAGCCAATACCTTGGCCTCTGATAACTATGCAATAGTGCTGGAAAGGGTGTCCTCCTCTGCCATGGACCTATCCATAGAACTCAAGGACTACATAGATACCAAGTTTGAAAACTTGTCAAAATTCATGGGGGAAAGGGATTTAAAATAGACTTTGTTGAATATTGCAACTGATCAGCAAGTCACTCAAGAAATGCTTACAAATTTCATAGACAAAATCCACCCCCAATTGAAAGAGAAGCTCCTTAATGATATGGGTGATGAGATGCAAGCAAGGAACTCCAGCATTGAACAGGCAATAACAGAGTGGAAGAAAACCATCTCAAAAGAGATAAAGGATCAAACGGAGTCTATCCAAAACGTCCAAAAGGGAAATAGTGATGAAATCACCCTTCTTTAAATTGGAATAAACAAATTGTCTATCTCCGATCCCTCCGCCTCTCTGGATACTCCTAAATGCTAGCTTTTTCCTATCCTACACGATCTGGTTAAATCTATAGGGCATTTAGGGTTCACGATAAAAAAAGGGTTGACTATCCTCACCAAGGCCATCTTCCCTTATTTTGATCCAAAGGTCCAAGAACAGATTTTACGCATCCTCCCTCAGGTTTCATAATCATATGATCAGCTTTAGAGGGCCCTTCGTCTTTACTAATTGACTCTGCCTATTGTAAATCACATTATTGATGAGCTAGCCAAAGGTAACAAAGACTACTCTGTCTACTCCTCTGCCTGGCAGAAATCTTAGGATAAACGTACCTATATGGTCATTGACCCCCTTAATGGAAGCAAAAAGGGGGAGGAAGAAGATAGTTAGCAAGGAGATGGAAGGGGAAAAGGAAAAACACTGCAAGTCCGAAAGAGTGGTCCGTCTGGAGAGATAGTTAAGCTAGCTAGATAAAATTGTAATAGCTAGATTCTCTTTATATGTATTTCTGTATCTTGTAACATTGAACTTCATGATGTTAACTATTGTTAACAACAGAAGTATATATAAAGAGAAAAATTCTTAACTACCAAAACAAATGCTTCTAAAGTACAATCTATAATTGTACTACAATAAACTTAGAAGCAAAAGTCATAAAATTATGGGGGAGCCTGGATACTAAAATCATAGGGGAGTATCTTAAAAATTAAAAATCTTAAGTTTTTGTTTCCATCAAATTGGGGAGATTGTTGGAAAATAATGATCCAGATAATAAAATCTAACATCCATCCGAATCAAGTTTGAAAGAAACAAAAATGAATGTAAGTAATTCTCTTAAATCCAAATGGAAGCATCCAGACAAAGGCAAGACCATTTATTAAGACAAAATCAGAAACCTAAGCAAAGGAGGAAATCAAGGACAAAGTTTGGAAAGGAAGCGAACTTTCCCAAGACTAGCATCCGGAAGAACTGATTGAAGCCATATCTGGAAGGAAGATCCAGAAAAAGTAAATCCAAAGGACATCTAGATGACTCATCTGGAAGACCTATATCTAAAAGCTAAGGAAAGTCTAAAACATATCTTTCCTTCTGCCTCTTTGGTCTACTAAAGTCAAAGATTCCTTTTTCACAAGAAACAAATACAAAAAGACAACTTGCCCAAATCAGGGAAAAGTCAAAAGGTTCTGACATAGGACAGAGAATGTCTAACTACTCCATCTAATAGACCAATAAAGGCACATGTGGAGCTCATAGTATATGACAATTGGTATGAAAGTTTGTGTATCACAAAATGACAAACAAAACGATCACTGACAACTTTGCAGCATCAATCCCAAGAATTCAAATGGATCAAAACTCAGTCTAAGGGACTGATCAACGGATCTGATAGCTCCACATCACAACCTGATCAAAGGTGAAGATTGAATGAAAGCTTACCAACCATAAATGGCTACATTTATGATCAAAAGCCTATAAAGAGAGCTCTTCACCAATTGAGAACTGCAACTAATTGACTTATAAAAGCAAGTAACAAACCAATACACATTCAATCAGTCAAGATAATCCCTCCAAGAACCTTAGATTTAAAATCTGTTTGTAAGGATTCCCAAGTGAAACTATAAACTTGAGGAACTCCGAAAACCAACATTTGTTATACACCAAAGAGTATGAATCTCCAACTTGGGTGAGTTGGGAGATTGGGATAGAACTTGAAGTAGGTGCTTTGAGTAACATCTCCTTATAGGACTCAGCTTAGATTCAAAGTAGAAGGCTAAGTGGCATATCCTACTAAAGATAAGAGAACTCAGCTAGGAGTTGGTACTTTTAGTAGTATATCCTACTTCTGGTAGGGGTCACCATCAGGAGATAAATCTGTAAGGCTTGATTCCTACCAGTTGAAAAGGAATTCACTAGTGGATAAGCTCAAAAGAAGGAAACTCTGGGGACTGGATGTAGGCAGGGCCGAACTAGTATAAAACACTTGTGTTTAATTTACTTTTGCTTTTACTATATTTTACTTATTTGCATCATCCGAATTCATTCTCCGGATTATATTCATTATCCGAAACCATCTTCGGGATCATAATCAAACATGCTACACTAAGACATTCTCTAAGTCTATAAATTCCACGAAAAAAGGGCCATTCACCCCTCTCTACCCTTATAATTATTCTTACAATAACCAATAGCAATAATGATCTTATGCGCTTTTACATCCTATATGGGATTCACCCTATTCCAAATGGATGTTAAGAGTGCCTTCTTAAATGGAGTAATTCAAGAAGAAGTCTATGTTAAATAGACACCAGGGTTTGAATACTTAAAACATTTGGAGCATGTCTATGAACAAAAGAAAGTTCTTTATGGATTGAAGTAAGCTCCAAGAGTTTGGTATGAAAGGCTCACATAATTTCTCATATCCAAGGGATATATCCGAGGAAAGGCAGATACAACTCTCTTCATGAAGAACAAAAAGGATTATGTCATCCTTGTTCAAATTTATGTCGATGACATCATCTTTGGAGCAACTGATGAGAGGCTGTGTGAAGAATTCAACACTCAAATGAAAAAGGAGTTTTAGATATCAATGATGGGAGAACTCAACTTCTTCCTTGGTCTTAAAATCAAGTAGAGTCTAGATGGGATTTTCATAAATCAATCTAAGTACACCAAGGAAATTCTCAAGAAGTTTGACATGGATAATAGCAAGCCAATGTCCACTCTCATAGGATCAGATACAATTCTTTCAAAGGATTGTGATGGAGAAGAGGTAGATCATAAGCTATATAGAGGGGTGATTGGATCACTTATATATCTAACTGATAGTAAACCAGATGTACACTATGAAGTTTGCTACTATGCAAGATATCAAGGCAATCCCTAAGAATCACATCTGAAAGATGTTAAGAGGGTCCTAAGATATCTACTAGGAATAACTGAAGTGGATTTGGATGAAAATCAAGCCAACTTAGGTGCAACCAGATCTCCAATTGCATCTAAGGTATATGAGCAAGAAAAAGTGCCAACACCAGAACAAGTTCTTAGTTTTGGTGGAGTACAAGCACAGAAGAAGGGAGTGGATCTGAGATCTAATGAGCATGCTACTATAGTATAATCAAAGGATAAGGTCACTCTAGAGGAAAAGGAGGGAGGGAAGGAAGGAGAATAAAAGCAAGCTGCTTCCCTTGGTGATAATTCAAAATCCTCTCTGGAGAATAATCAGGAGAAAGATGATAATGAGAGTACCTAAAGCCCCAACTACTCTCCTGTGAAATCCAACAAAATAAAAGAAAAGGTTAGCACTCCTACTAAACCTCCTACTAAGGATGAAAAGCTTAAAATGGCTTGAAAATTATTAGAAGAAGTTGCTGCAGAGGATAAGTCAAGCAATAACTCAAATCTTGAGTCCATTCTTAGGGACATTTGTGCTAGAATAAAGGTTGTGGAATCCTCAACCAAAAATCTATAGATTCCACAAGATCTAAATAAGGATTTGGATGACATTCAAGCTAGGCTAACTATAATTGAGCAACAAGTCAATAACTTCCCCAATGGTGAACAAGTTGCAGCAACTGCTCTATCTAGGGTCACTTGGTCTTGGAAAAGATCTCTTCGGAAATAACAGAAGCTAAAAGCTCAGCAATCTAAGCTGCAATTGGAGTTGACTCTAGCAGTGCCACTATTCTTGGGCATGTTACCTCTACCTCTATAGACCTAAAAAATGAGTTGAAGGACTTTATTGAGCTGAAATTTAAAGAAATGTTAAAGTCCATTCCCACTACAGTTGGTCAATCCACCAATGATGTCATCTCCAATCTCCATACTCTTACCACTGAGCAACAAGTAGTCAAAGAACAACTAACCAACTTCCTCAAAATAGATATACCAAATCCCTTCTCAAAGACAAATGAGGAAATGGTTGATGAGTTCAAAACATCCATTTATGTTGTGGACAAGACTATTGACAAGTGGCAAGAAATGTTCAAGATTGAGCTCCGGCATAAAAATGAAAGTCTACACAATAACACCCAGACAATCAAAGAAGAAATCCACCAGCTTGGCTCCTCACTATCAAAATTAAGCTTAACTGCTCCTTCAACCTCAACCTCTTCTTCAATCATTCATGAAAGCATAATTCTCCCCTACCTCCAATAGTTAGCCCAACACATAGGTGACACTGGGTTTTATGGTTATAAATGTCTACTCACTCTCCTCTGAGGTTTGTTTCCATACTTAAAGCAAGAAGACTAGGAACATTCTTTGGCTACACATCCAAATCTTTCCAAATCATACACCTAGCTCATGGATATGATCAATCCTTTCTACCTACTGCCCCCTTTGGTAGACCAAATTATTGAGCAGCGAATGGCAGGATATGCAAACTACACTATCTTATTCGGAGCTTGGGAGAATCAATGGGAATAAGCCAAGCAGATTTTAATAGACCCCCACTTTGGTGTTGCTGCAACAAAAATGGGGAGAAGGAGAAAGAAAAGAAGGAAGAAGCAGGGAAGGGGAAGAAGAAATAGCATAGCATAGCTAGCATTTTTTTGCCATATGTAATAATGTAGCTTAGCTATGTAACATTTTTTTCACTTTATCTTCTATAATCATTTTTAATCGCACGTCAGTGATGTTAACATATGTTAACAGCAGAAGAATAGTGAAATAAAAATTATTCAAAATTTCTTCTAAGTACAACCACCAATTATACTAAAAAAACTTAGAAGCTAATATGCAAAATTCTTGGAGGAGTTAGGATGCTTAGATTATGGGGGAGATCCTTTGTAAATTACCAAGTATAAAAAATCATACTTAGTTCAGATTTCCAATTATAGATGCTTCTGTCCTTAGATTTCATTTTCCATCAAAAAGGGGAGATTGTTGGAAAACAATGATCCGGAAGATAACACAACTCAAGCATCCAGATAAAGTTTTGTAGAAAAAAATCCTAAGTCCAAGAAGAATGTATCCAGACAAAGTATTGAAGAAAGCAAACTCCCAAGTCCAAGAAGACATCATCCAGAAAAGAAATTAAATCTGGAAGAGCATCCGAAAAGCTAAAACATGAAGTCATCTATAAGACACATCTCACAAGACAATGGGAAATATTCAAATATTAATTTTCCCTCCAATTGGTCTAAAGTTAAACTCGCCTTTTTTACTTGGACAAAGTAAAATATACAACTTGCATAATTTTAGCAAAGGACAAAAAGGACTTACATAGAGAGAGAAAAAGGTAATTACCTTTTTAACCTAGACCAATAGTAAGGCGGGTGGACCCTAAAAAGAGACAAACTTTGCACAGAAGTTTATAGAGCACTATGAACGATCGTGGTAAAAAATATGTGGATTTCTCTTGGTGCCTCGTGGTAGGGTCCACAGGAGGTTTGTTTGGTTTAAGCGTGATGGAACCATTTAGTTCAAGTTTGCACATTTTAACCAATTTTAATGAATAAAAGAATCGAGACCCAAATCTCGATACAAATGACAGAGTTGCCACCCAAGTTGTCTACTTGGGAAAAAGTTTTAGTATGGTTCCTATTGGGCGGGAGACTCATACCTTTCGGATCAGAGATTTGGGTAATGGATGATTCACTTATTTCTCATTTAGTTAATTCAAAATTACATTCGCCTCGTAAAACCGTTTTCTTTTCATTATTTGGGGAATTATTACGAAAATCTGATTTTTCTACACTCTTTCACACAAGATTCATGCATTTACAATTTACAATAAAGTACAATCAATAAAGGGGGAATAAAAAATTACAATCGAGGAAAAATGGGGGAATAGCAAGGGAACCTATAAATTTGTTCTAAGTTATAAAATAAAATAAATAAATTCGCATGCATCCACAAAGATTAGCATAGTTTACGGCACATCATAAGTCAGAATTTTGTTAGGAAACATGTCATTATGTTAGCGTGGCAATTTTGCGATCGATAGTGCCCAAACGACTTCTAGGATCGAAAAGAAATAACGGGTCTTCAATGTATTTTATTATGAAAAACACATTTTAACTTTTCATGGCTTGATTTACAGGATTATTAGTGAAACTAATCTCATGGCAAATGGTGGTGTTGAGTTCATTTAACAAATTAACGTAGAAATCAACATTCTGCCTAGCAAACTAGTACCTGTACGGATTGGTGGCACCCTTACGGGTGCTAGGGAGGACTCGTACGGGTGTTGGGGACCTGTATGAGTCTTGTTTAGACCACAAAAAGAGCATTAACTCTGATTTTAACAACACAGATTTATAGAGAAGGAACTAAATAAAAATGGGATTTCCCCCCACATGGGTATGGCGCACCGATTCAACATCCCTCGGGACATAAAGGTACCAGCAAGGCCTATATAGGTTAGGACCAGACCTAAAGCAGATCAAAGGATAGATCAAGACAAATAAATGAAAATGATAATAAGAATGGATGAAAAGTGAGTCTCTTTAAAACTCAGGAGCGTACCTTTACATCGTGAATCCACTTTGAAGCGATCCCAATGTCGAGAGAGAGTCTAGCCAAAGTAGATGAGGAAATGGTGATTTTAGGACTATTTTGGTGAGTATTTGTGTCGATAGAACCTCCCCTAGATCCTAAATATGAAGCTAGAAAGGAATAAAATATGGGCAAAACCAATGTAGAATGGCTTTCCCCCTATTTTATAACTTCTATACCTCTTCTATACCCTTTCTATACCTATATAAAACTGTTGGAAAATGTTGCATAAATTGTCTAGAATGATTCTTATCTTGGCTCCTCTTGAAAGTGAGGCAAAATGGCTCTATTTATAGGAGAAAAATGAGTCTGAACACAATAAATCACATTTATGACTGATTTTCTCTGAAAATGGCATGATTATAATCAAATATGTCTGATTGCATGCAAGGAGGACCCATACGGGTGGGGACTACCCGTATAGGCCCTGGTGGGACCCGTACCCCCTAGGTGTGACCCGTACGAGTCCCTAAAGGAAGTCTAGGTCTCCAAATTCTAGCTAAACTCAACTTTGCTACAGTAAGAACACCTCTGATGGATAACACTTGTAAAGGATTGCAAAATCTAGCTCTCATCATCATTTCGTGAGAAGGATCATTAAAATACAATGCTCACAGACTGCTCTCATGGGATCACTACAGATTCAGATCTATATGATCTTATGATATGAGTGACGGTTTAGGAATCAAACCTAAGGTGATGAAAAGGGTGAGTTCCTTTCTTAAGGTGAACTTCTTTCCTTGGTGTCCCTTTCTTGAGGTGAATGACTTTCCTTTGACTAATGCTGGTGTATCCTTTTCCTAAGGCAGATGACTCTCCTGCTACTGTGTATCATTTCCTAAGGCAGATAACTTTTCCTTTGACTGATGCTGGTGTATCTCTTTCCTAAGGTGGATGACCCTCCTGCTGCTGGTGTATCCCTTTCTTAAGGCAGATGACTTTCCTGCTAATAGTGTATGCCTTTCTTAACGTGGATGACTTCACTTTGTTGTGTATATCCCTTTCTTAAGGCAGATGACTTTTCTTTGCTGTGTGTATCCCTTCCTTAAGGCGAATGACTCTCCTGCTGGGGATTTTGAGCTACCAGCCAAAAAGACGATAAAAACATTGCATTAGTTACTGTCTGAAATGATGCGTCTTAATTCTTGATTGACTTTTTAGTGAACAAAATTTTTTTCCCCTTCAATCAAGAATGAAGATGTCTGGATGGGGGTCGGCCCCTAGATGAACTATAAACTGGGTTTAGAAATGTTGGGTTTTGCCTAATAATTTTGGCCTAAAATGCTCTTTGAATGGTGCCCCCCTAGGGGGTGCCACTAGAATGGATGCCTCTAGGGTGCTAGAAGAAGGGGGCATGCCCCTTGACTGTTTTTGTTGCTGGGGAATGGAGGAATTCCCCTTGGTTAATTTTGTTTCTAGGAAACAGTTGTCCCTTGGTAGATTTCCTTGCTGGGGAAATGTCTTCTTAGGTGACTCTCATGCTGGGGAATTTCTCCATGCTTGAGTGAACATGTACACAAAAATTATTCATGTTAGTAATTATTTTGAAACTGCTTACCTTGATTCATGATTGACTTTTGTCAAACAAAAATTTTTGCCCCTTCAATCAAGGATCAAGGTGAGCTAGGGGTGTTGCCCCTGATTAACTGAAATAAAGAGGTTAAGAAAAGATGGGTTGGCCCCAATTTGAATTTGATGTGTCCTTGCTATTGGGGAGGATTTATCTCGCTTGAAAATTGCATTGTCCCTAAACATTGGGACCCTTACGGGTGGGGAGGACCCGTATGTGTAGGCTTTAGCGCCAACACTTATCTAATGAACGATGAAGATTCAAGGTTACCCAACAGCTACATTTATTATCCAAGTCTGTAAAAGGGAATCTTAATGTGTTGAGAAGATGGTGGTTGATTGAGAAAGCTAATACCTTATGAATCAGTAATCAAAATCCCTCCAAGAACTAAACACTTAAAATCTATTGTAAGAACTCTATAGTCAAGTTAATAACTTGAAGAATTCAAAAACCGATCTTTTTTAAGACAAAAGTTGTAAAATCTCATACTTGGGGTAAGCATTGAGATTGGGGACTTAGCTTAAACTAGTAAAACTTTGAGTGGTATATCCCTTAGTGTAAAGGACTTAGCCAAGTTATGAGTTAGTTGTGGTTGTATATCTACTTTTGGAAGAGAGAGAATCTACAGAGACAGCTTGTAAATGACTTAGCCAAGCTAGGTGTTAGTTGTGGTGGTATATCCTACATCTGGAGGAGAAGAAATCTCCGGAGACAAACTGTAAAGGCTTGATTTCTGCCTGTGAAAGAAATCAATCTCACTAGTTGATTAAATCTCGGAGGAGGAAACTCCGGGGACTTGAGTAAGCAAAGCCGAACTAGTATAAAACGACTATGTTTGATTTCCTTTACTTTAATCTTTTATTTTAGTGCATTTTATTTTATATTTGCATCATCCGGATCTAATAACTCCTGTTCATTTCAAGCATGCTACACATAGACTTTTAAAAGTCTAAAATTCCTCAAAAAGGGTCATTCACCCCCTCTGACCATAGTCAATACTCACATAGGGACCCAACCAAAGTTGCAGTTTATCAATCACCAAGCCTAATGATTTGTGACCAGCAGTCCGCTATAAGCTTACTACATTGTGGATTTTCTGCCCAGCAATTTTCAAATCGGAAAGGGGGCCTACGGTAGGCTGTTGTTGTTGTATAGTGGAGAAGGATTGCAGCGTGGTGAAACTCAAATGTGGCCATAGTTTGAACCCATGAATCGCTAAAACTTTCTATCCAATACAACGTACACACTACTCGATCTAGTGTCTCTGCCATCCAAGTCGAAAGCCCTCTACTACGCTCCCACGTCAACTGATACTCAGACATCCCTAAATCAATTACATTGCAATCGGTTAGCTCTTCTTGAAAGCCGACTAGCCAATTCAACGATCTAGGCCTTCCTCCAATCTTCTCATCCGCTGCAAGCATATCATTAAAATCGCCTACAATACACCAAGGTAAGTTACTAGCATTTGCAAGCATTCTCAAACAATCCTAGAATTCTTTCCTTCCCACATTGTTGTTTTCGGGGAAAACGTAAAAACTAGTGATTCTCCATGGAAATTCATCATTCACTGTTATGAGATCTATAAAGTTCCTCCCAAATTTGTTAAGCTTTAACATATCCCTCTTTCTTCACAAAAAAGCTAAACCACCCCACCATTAATATGTGGCATATAGAAAATGCCCTCAATGTTAATCCTTCGTTGCACTCTCTCAACTACGCTTCTACCAACCTTAACCTCCATAGATACACCATCTCAGGCATGAAAGAATATACTAAATCTTCTAGTTCTTCAATTGTCGGGTCTATGCCCAAACCTCAACAATTCCAACTTAAAATTTTCATGGCAACTATCGAGCTCTCAGCACGGAGCTCGTGGTTTCAATGGTGTTTGTCCGGTCAGTCAATGCTTTCGAAATCAAAGGGCTGCCCACAATGCATTTTCTTTTTTGGTCATTCCTTGCCACTGCATCTTCACTATCGTCTTCCATTCTATTAGCGATATTGCTGCCAATAATAACTAACTCCAGACGAACTTCCTCCACTCCTTTTCCCTTCGACATTGAACCTGTTGGGACTAAGCTGCATCCATTCTAATCCCTGAGCCAACGGCCTCCTCAGTAATCATATTCTTGTGTAAAGTTGCCCTTATTGTTGAGTCATATATCTTTCTTGGGTGTTCAACATTCTCCATTTATGTTAGGAGGCATTTGATATCGGTGTGTTGAAACATTCCGCATATGAAGCACATGGACGGCAGACGTTCGTACTGGAATTGGGCAATAACATGGGTACCTTCACTAATGCATAATCTCATCATGCGTTTCACAGCCTTGGTAGTGTCTATCGTTACTCTAACTCTAAGGTATAATGGTCTAGATACCTTAAAGTTGTTTTCATCAACTTCAATCAGTTCACCACAGAATCTACCAACCGTCTCGCATACCTGCATCGAAATATATCTGATAGGGACTTTAAAGATTTGAATCCATACTGGGAATTTTTTAACCTCCATTGCATCAGTATATTCTCATTTAGTTTCCTTGGGGCTAGAGCAAATAATTTATTATTTAAAGTCCATGGGGATCCAAGCCAAACCCGCTCACAATCTCTCTGGTGAAAAAAAGTTAGCAGGTATCGGTTGAATGGGCCAATACATCTAAAGTCAACTCCACATTTTGGCTTCCATAGACTCCACAGCGTTCTCCTGAACGCCTTCTCATCAAGTTCTCCATCTGTAAATAGGACACCAACATAAAATAATTCATTCCTTGGTTTTTCAGTTCCTGGAACTTGGACATGATTAATATCTTCATCTTCCAATGCCAAAGCTTTATATATGTTTCTTATTTCCTCTGCAATATTATCAGGATTCATTGTTGCCAAAGGCTAAAAAATCAAACGACGAACGAAACAATCACAAACATACCTCTTGTCGGCTGCGGTTCGAGACAAACAGAACCCTATGGCTCAAAAACGTGACCTTCATACTTAGAATTCACTTAGAACATTAAAAGCCACTTGATTATAGATTTTATATGCAATAAGTAACTGGTGCATATTGTTGCTATATATGTAAAGTTGTGATTGTCGGTATTTTACTATGAAAAAATTTAATATAATTTGACTCCTAGATAGTTTCTTTAGAAGTAATGTTCAAGTCTCATTTTTTTTATACAGACGACCTGTATTTCACATTGAGATAATTATGCTTGCAATTTCGTTACAATTAAGCTTCTAAACCCTACCAACTAATGTGTTTAGCAGGAGTTGAATGAGTCTAATTCCATACAGTGACAATGGCGGAGCCATGACCCAAAGTTCGGGGGTACAATTTCAAGCGAAATAACATTGTTAGCACTTTTTGGTGATGAAACTAATCTTCGAGAAAATCTAGTGGTTTGATATGAGCGAACGACATTTCGGACGGCTGCGAAGCGGGCAGGAGGACCAACCTCGAGAAGATGTATGTGTGATGTGATGATAGAAAATGGTTTTGCATATTTAATGCTTAAAAGATACGAGACCGAAATCTCGTATTTAAGAAAGAGTCGCCACCCGGTTCAGCTTAATCGGGAAATTTAGGTACGATTTTCTCACCGAGTGGTAGACCATACCTTGAGTAGTGATTCCGAGTTCGGATGATGCTATCTATTCTACATTTGGCCAAATTAAATTATTTATCGTGATAAAAGTATCAAACTTTCTTATTCAGTTTTGATCCACCCTAGTTAGTGTTTTCGATTTATATATTGTTTTCGCGTGTTCTAGCAAGCATTCAAAAGCGATAAATAAATTAATTATTATAGTCATCCAACGGATAGAAATGCGGAAATTAAAATTATTACAAGGCCTTCAAATCCTATATATTTGTCTAAAAAGAAAAAAATAAAAACCCGAAGGCCTAAACATACATCCAACCTAAATCTACCTGCATCGGCAAAGGTTAGCACATATATGGTACGCATACGAGATATATCACACATAGCGGCGCCCCCAACAGCGGGGTCTGAGGGACGGCAGCCCCTCATGGGGTCCAAGGGGCAGCGCCCCTGGCTAGGGTCGATTATTATTTTAACCGGATTATTAGTGAAGATGCCACATATTATGGGGTAGGGGCTGTTTTCGGGGAATTTTGGATTCCTGTCGTCGAACTATGCATCAAAATACGAGAAAACGATAAATCTAGGCAAAAGGGCAACAAACAAGGTTGCTGCCCAAAAGCCCATACCGCTGACGGCATGGTGATGTCGCCAGCGACCTGATTGAGGCCACCGGTAGCTTCAACAAGCGGGTTCGGTGTTTTGGAGTCTACAAAAACAGCAGAAAATCAAGCGAAAATGCCCAAAAACTCAAAAAAACGAAACTGAAACACCAAATAACACATCAAACAGCAGGAATAAATACCTAAGTGCTCTTGAGACTCAGGAGTTTACCTCAGGGCCGTGAATCCACCTCTTCGTGTTCCAAAGAAGCCTCTGGGAAGCTCAAATGATGATTTTGGGTAGTGAATTAAAGATTAAACAATATTTGTCTCTAAAAATCCTATTAGATTGATTTTAACCTAGGATTTCTACTGATTTTTAGTTTAAACTAAGAGATTAGATGAAGAAAAACTAAGAAAAGATGAATTAAATCCCTTTTCTTACCTTTTCTTCCCTTTCTCTCTTTAAAATCACTCTTTCTCACTCCTAAATCTCTCCAAATATTTTTTTCACATGTTCCTCCCATTCTAAAACCCTAAATTTGGTCTTTTAAAGAGCCAAAATCGGATCTAGGCGAGTTGGACGAAGTTTTCACCGAAATTGCAAAACACTCAGTCAACATGGAAAAAGTGCAGACCGTCCGCAGGGGCTCATACCATCGACGGCATGGCTCGAGCCACCGACGGCCTGAGTGAAGTCGCTGACAACATAGTGATGCCGCCGACGGCTTCAACCCCCTGCTGGCAGACTGCCACCTGTGGCCCACTAGCCCAAAAAGCTGAAAAGGTCAAAAGGGGAGCGAAAAGCAGCTTTTCGAATTTCTAAAGATATTTTAAGGGTATTTTAGAATATTTGAGATATTTTGGGATATTTTGGGTGAGAATCATCAGTTCGAGCTTCCATCAGATGCGTAGTCGGACACACTGAACTTAATTCAAACGTTAATTAAAATTTGAAATGAATTTTTAATGAGGATTAAAATTCGAATATACGTCATCATTGTCTCGTGAGAGGGACTGCAATATCCCGTGCTCATATCGGCTTAACATGTAGCCTTTGTTTAAGAATTATGTTGGTTAGTCTACGTATAATTAAAGTTAACATTTAAAAACATTATTAATTTTAAAAAATATTAGATTCAATATGTTAAAAAAATACTAAGAAAAACAATAAAAATGAAAGGAAACAAATATAATAAAAATATGAATTTTCTTTATAAAAAAAGATGTAAGAATTGTTGGAGACTATCCCATATGGAAAACAAATAAGTATTATGAGTGGTATATAAGTTGTGTAGATTGGGCCTTTAACACAAGTCAATTTGTTTTGAATTAGATGGATTGGACCTCCCTTATATGCTCAATCAAGGGGTTCATACAAAAATCCCATAAAAAACCAAAATAATTTGAAGACGCTACAAACAATTTACAAATTTAAGAAAATAGAGAAAAATAATTACATAAATACAGTGTAGTATTTATCTATAAATATCTAGATCGTCTAGTAGTTATCTAGCAAATCATAACTTCAAATAAATTTCTAAAATATACATAACATATGACATCTAGTATTTACCTAGTAGGTCACTATTTGATATCTAGTATGTCTTAATTTTGAGAATTTTTTATGGATCTAATGACACCTAACATATATATATTATATGACTATTTCATAACAATATTT
Source organism: Euphorbia pulcherrima (assembly GCA_947683365.1). Taxonomy (NCBI): domain Eukaryota; kingdom Viridiplantae; phylum Streptophyta; class Magnoliopsida; order Malpighiales; family Euphorbiaceae; genus Euphorbia; species Euphorbia pulcherrima. The sequence continues at coordinate 31,952,255 of CANTUS010000015.1, read as the reverse complement.
ACATAACATATGATATCTAGAATTTATCTAGTAGATCACTGTTAGATATCTATGTATTATCTAGTAAGTCTTAATTTTAACAGTTTTTTATGGATCTAATGACACCTAACATATATATAATATATGACAACTTCATAGCAATATTTATTAGATAACTACTAGACAAATACTAGGCGAAAACTAGATATTTACTGGATAAATACCAGACCATATTCATGTAATTATTTTCTCTTGTTTTTGTTAATTTGTAAATTATTTATATTTTTGTGTATATATGTAATTAGTTTGATTTAATGGTGAATTTCACAAATATTTTAGTGAGACATGCATATTTTTTACAATTTCCCCTCACTTAAACTATCGTGTCCAACACTCACCAGACCCATGAATTCTCTACGAGATATTTCTAACTTATACCTTTTTGTTCATTTACTAATTAATGTTTTTTGAAAAGAATAATTAGCAAAATATTGAAATTTATTTAATTATTTCAATGATATATGAACATGATTTTATGTTGCGCTAGGTGACATGAACTATTTATTTATTCAACTATGCAAGTGTTGTAATGTTAATAAAATGTTCACCTTTTCTGCGAAAAGAGCAATAGTACTCCTGCCCATAGATGCAAGTGTAGGAGAAAAAACTAATAATAATATATCACAACGAATAAGCAAGGAAAATGTATATAAAAAAAAGTCGGTGATGTCGTGAGATCCAAATTAGGGATCGGTTCGGTCTAGCTTGAGTTTATCTATACACAAAGTGAACGGTTAGAGATTAGGTCGGGCGTGTTGAAGTAGGCTTTTCGACGCTCAAGTCAGTGCTTAGCATAGGGGTAATTGAAGCTAGTAATGAGTGAATAGTGAGAGATTAATTACTTAAAAATGTGTGCATTTAATCCTTACATAGAGGGTATAGGCCATTGAATGACTGCAACATGTCTTATTTAGGTAGATAAAAAATGCTTAAATGGTTGATATATATCCTTATCCTTTTAAAGGAAGCTTATAAAATGGGCTTAATAGACCTAATGGGTGTTTAGGCTTATTTTTTTTAAAAAAATAGACTTCATGTAGGATACGTACGAGTAAAAAAAAATTCATAGTCAACGTTCATGAACAAATATCCTCATCATCAAAAGAGAGGAACAGAACCAAGGTTCACATACTCTCGTGCTTGCTTTCTAAGTGTTAAAAAGAAACAAAATCAAAAGAAAATGACAACAATACCCATTCGAATTTACTACTTCAATTAAACAAATAAAAGAGGAATTATGAACATGATTCTTTTTACAAAATATTAGCACTTTGAACACTGAAATTATAATTTTAAAGGTCATTAGTTCGAGTTTATATTCGAGTACGGGTGATGTGGGGTTTTTCTTTCTCATTATTTTGTAAGCTAGTGAGGCAAATAATTTTTCCAATAAAAAAATTAACATATTTTCTTTTAATGATATATGAACATAATTTTATGTCGAGTTTAACTTATTACTCTTTTGAGCGTTTTTCTTCTTATTCCCATACTAATTGCATTGAATAATTTTATTGAGTTTTTGCTACTCACACGATCATCTTTCTCAATTATGGATATACAGCTACACAACACTCTCTCATAGTTATACTACTGGATCGGGCTTCATTTGTTTCTAGTCAAAAATACATGTCGATTTTTCATATAAGGTACCTAAATCTATCTCTTCTAAGCAAGATCGCATCATATCTGCAAAACTGATTGGTATTAAGGAACATGTCAGAGTTCTTATGGTTGGAAATCTACGATAACGTAAGATGGAGCTGAAGAGAATATAGATTGCATAATTGGTTTTTTCTTTTATTTTTCTTTGTGTTTTCCTCGATGACAAGTTTATTTATCATCCAATATGGTGAAATTTTATTTTTCGTGAATATGACAGAATATTTTGTTTGGTTTTTGCCAATGCATATATTCTAAATTATTGGATAACGTTGTCAAGAATAAGTGTTTTCTAACAAAGCATTTAAATTGAAAAACCAATTTGAATATTCTCAAATTCTCAGCAAAGTTTCTTCAATTTGTTCACCAACGAAGCAATATTGAAACCAACCATCTTCTGTTTTCGATCTTTCATTTTAGCAATGCAAGCCGTCGTTGCAGCTTTTACTTTTCCCACTTTACATAGTTCTTTATTTTTGGGGGCTACTGTTACATATATTTCCACCTCCAATTTCTCAGGACAGTTGTTCCTCATTTTCTTTCCGGTTTTATCTTTGGGTTCCGCAAGATCAAGTTGCAACCTCATCAAATCATCGTAGAACGTCTTACACTTTTTGAACTTTCCATATGTAAAAATACATAGCCAAAATGGATACACTTTGAGGGGGTGTGTTTGGAAAGCTCACTTTTGAGGGAATTCAATTTAATTGAATTCATTTTGTTAAATTCCCTTGTTTGGATCCAAACAAATATCAATAGAATTCAAATAATGTAAGATTTGAATTCCTGTAAATGTATGGAATAGAAATCTTGCCAAAAGTTGCATAATTTTGATAGAATTCATTTAAGCTAAGTTTTTTGATATTATTTTTACCATATTATCCCTGACATGAGTAAACATGTGTGGCATAAACTATTAAAATTTCTAAAAAACCTTGACAAAACTTCTTTTAAGTCCCTGTAATTTTAATTCAACCAAAAGCACCATCTTCTGGATTTCAAAAAAACCATGACAAAATTCATTTAAGTCCCTACTACTTTTATTATATAAAGAAAATATATTTGGTGTAGGAAATTTTTAGAAAATGTTTACAGAAGGGCCCGAAAATGTGAAAATACGTTTCGGGACCGGTTTTGTAAAAAATCAAAAAATCCCAACAAATTATGAAATATCTGAAAAATAAAGAAAATAAATTTGGTGCAAGAATTTTTCAGAAAATATTTATGGAAGGGCCCGAAAATATGAAAATAAGTTTCGGGGCCCGGTTTCGTAAAAAATTGAAAAATCCCAAAAAATTATGAAATATTTGAAAAATAAAGAAAATAAATTTGGTTCAAGAATTTTTCATAAAATGTTTCTGGAATGGCTCAAAAATGTGAAAATACGTTTCGAGGCCCGGTTACGTAAAAAATTAAAAAAATCCCAAAAAATTATGAAATATTCGGAAAATAAAGAAAACAAATTCGGTGCAAGAATTTTTCAAAAAATGTTCCTGGAGTGGCCCGAAAATGTGAAAATACGTTTCGGGATCTAATTTCGTAAAATATCGAAAAATGCAAAAAACTTATGAAATGTCCGAAAAATAAAGAAAATAAATTTGGTACGAGAATTTTTTCAGAAAATGTTTCTGGAAGGGCCTGAAAATGTAAAAATACATTTTGGGGCCCGGTTTCATAAAAAATAGAAAAATCCTAAAAAATTATGAAATATCTAGAAAATAAAGAAAATGATTTTGGTGCAAGAATTTTTCAGAAAATATTTTCGGAAGGGCCCGAAAATATGAAAATACGTTTCGGGGCCCGATTTCATAAAAAATCAAAAAATCCCAAAAAATTATGAAATGTCCGAAAAATAAAGAAAATAAATTGGGTGCAAGAAATTTTCAGAAAATGTTTCTGGAAGGGTCTGAAACATATTTTCACATTTTCCGGATATTCCACAATTATTTGGGAGTTTTCGATTTTTTACGAAACTGGACCCCGAAACGTATTTTCACATTTGTGGCCCTTTTAGAAACATTTGCTGAAAATTTCTTGCACCAAATTTATTTTCTTTGTTTTTCGGATATTTTATAATTTTTTTGGGAGTTTTCGATTTTTTACAAAACCGGGCCCCCAAAATGCATTTTCATATAAAAGATAAGATTGATAGGTTTGAAGAGCAAACCAAACCAAAAAATTACCACATTTATGACATTAAGATAACTAATACTTGATTGAAGATTCCAGTATTACAAGTAAAATGAGACCATGAAGCACAAAAATATTTCAGTTGGATCATAATAGAATCTATCTATATTGACGACTCTTGATTGAGAAGCAAAACTACCTTTGAATTGTGTATCACTTCACAAAACAAAAGGTATGACAATGAAATGGCCATTTGAAAAGGAATAGACATCAAATTATTCACCAATTCATAAAAGCTAATGAACTAATTTTAATTAAGTTTATGCTATCGTCATTGTTCAAGTTTGCAGGATGGATTAATAATCAAAAGTGGTAATACCTATACATTAACCCCACACCGGCCCAATTCCATATGCCATATAATGGCCCAATCAGCCATATCACACCTTATAAACACAACTACCTCTCATTCACCAAGGTATTCTATGTATCTATTTTACTTTCTCATTCTACTTGTATTCTCTAGAATCAATCCAGGTCCTGACCTAGGCATCGACTGGTTTCAACAACCCCCATGTCTCTTTCTATTTGTGCATATCACAGGTACAAGGATCTTGGAGGAGACCTTCTTCACCATTGGTGCCCCCATGCAGGATCGAACAATCACTGATTTAAGGGGATTTTTTTCTTTTTTCACAAAACATTCTATGGGTTCCATTGTTTGTCCTATTTCTAACGATCAACCACAGAAACAAAACGCAGGCCTCCTAGAAAACCTTTGGAAGGAAAATTAACAAATTTTAAGGCCATCAATGGTCCAACAGAAACCTATTGCTCGAATCATATTTTGATAACAAGTGTTGAAAATAAACTTATACATTGAATCAGTATTATGAGGAGTTATTCAGGTTCAATGTATTAGGAGTTACAAACGGTCACAATAGTTTGTTTGTGTTTATGAGTCATAAGTCACGTATTTACTATTGTATTTATTTTAGTATTTGGAGAGTTACATTGTAAGGCTATACGAATGTAACATGTTGATGTTGAATGATAAGACAAAAGACCAAATATGAAATAATATTAGAATATATTACAGCCACTTATTCTTCTCTTCTAAATATTTTAAGTCCTCCATATTCTCTCCAACAAAGTGATATCAGAGCGCCAGTGAGCGACAATGAGCAACTTAAAACACCAGTGAGCAAGTGAGAGCGACAGACGAAAAATTCAGAATCATGATGAACAACATGATTAAATTTCCCCAACTTACAAAAGATAATTATGATGCTTGGTGCGTCACAGTGAAGACATTGCTGGGTTCCCAAGATGTTTGGGATATGGTCGAAACATGCTATGAACAGCTTGAGAATGAAGAGTAATTGAATGCTCAATAGATGGAGTCTTTGAAGAAGACGAAGAAGAAGGACCAGCAAGCACCCTTCTCTCATTCATATGTGTTTGGATGAGAATATGTTTGTTAAAGCTGCTATTGCTTCTAAAGTGAAAGAAGCATGGGAGATCCTGGAGAACACACTTTCACGGGGAAAAGATAAGGTGATCATAGTTCGTTTGCAAACTTTGAGGAGTGATTATGAGAATCTAAAGATGAAAGATTCTAAATCGATTGAGGAATTCTTTAATAGAGTTCAATTGATTGTTAATCAAATGAAGAGATATGGAGAGCGATGGAAGATGTACGAGTAATCGAGAAAATTTTGTGTTCCTTAACGACAAAATTTGATTATGTGGTGGCTGCAATCGAAGAGTCGAAAGACTTGGAGAATATGATCTTATATCAACTCTTGGGTTCTCTACAAGCCCATAAGGAAAGGTTGAAGAAGAGAGAAGAGCCAATCACTCACATGTTACAGGAAAAATTGAACTTGTCTGATAAAGAAGAGAAAAAGTCACAAGTTGCCTAAGTGGAAAGTAGTAGAGGATGCGGTCGTGGAAGAGGCCATGGTCGTGGTGGTCGAGGTTGGTCTCAAGGAAGAGGTCAAGGCTCTGGTTGGGTACAAAAAAATCACCTAGAGGTCGTGGAAGCAGAAATCCTCAATGGAATTCTAGAGGATGAGGCAGAGGAGGCAGATTTGGCGATCGTGACAAATCGAATGTTCAATGCTATAATTGTGAAGGATATGGGCACTATACTGTAGAATGCACATTCAATGAAAACCATGATGATCAAGCAAACCTTGTGGAGGTTGAAGATGGGGAGAATGCACCATTGTTGCAGTCTTGTAGTGGAGATTCAAAGAAAACCACATAGTCGTGGCATCTTGATTCCGGAGCTAGTAATCACATGACTGGTAATAAATAATTATTTTGCAATCTTGATGAAATCTCAAAAGGGTATATTACTTTTGTTGATAAATCAAAAGTTCCAGTCATGGGTAGTGGAGAAATTCTCATCAAGCTGAAGAATGGAGATCATGAGTTTATTTCTAATGTTTATTATGTTCCGGCTTTAAAGTCCAACATTTTAAGCATTGGACAGCTTGTTGAGAAAGGTTATCATGTTGAGATGAACAAGAGAAATGGGCTGTTGTTCGTAATGGAAGAAGAATGATTGCTAGAGTTCCAATGTCAGCAAATAAGATGTTTAAGCTGAAGATCAACAGTGACATACCAAAATCCTTAAAGGCTTCTTTTTCTGAGTCAGCATGGTTGTGGCATCTCAGAATGGGTCACTTGAATTTTGGTGGCTTGGAGCATATGTTTAGAAAGAGGATGGTGAGCGGATTATCTTTCATAAATCATCCTAAACAGATTTCTGAAGGTTGTATGTTCTAGAAGCAATCAAGAAGGAGTTTTCCCAAAGAATCTTTTTCTAGCACATCACAACCTTTGGAGTTAATGTATGCTGATATTTGTGGTCCTATAAGTCCAAGTTCTCATAGTGGTAGCAGGTATATATTGTTGTTTATTGATGATTATACTCGCAAAACTTGGGTTTATTTTCTGAAGGAGAAAAGTGAAGCATTTGAAGTCTTCAAGAAGTTTAAGGCTCAAGTTGAAAATGAGATGGGCTTAAAGATTCTGTCTTTCAGAACTGATCGAGGAGGAGAATTTACCTCACAAAAGTTTAATCAATTTTGTGAGTATTCAAGCATTTGACATTTCCTTACAGTTGCTAGATCTCCACAACAGAATGGTGTGGTGGAGAGAAAAAACAGAACCATTTTGAACATGGCTCTTAGCATGTTGAAGAGCAAAGCCTTGCCAAAGGAGTTTTGGGCAGAAGCTGTGGCTTGTACGGTGTATTTGAACAATAGAAGTACAATGAAGAAGTTGATGAATATGACCCCTCAAGAAGCGTGGAGTGGTAAGAAACCAAATATTTCTCATTTAAAAGTATTTGGTTGTCTTACATATGTGCATGTAGCTGATGAATTGAGGAAAAAGCTTGATGATAAAAGCAAGAAGATGGTGTTCATTGGCTATTCTCCAAGTTCAAAGGGTTACAAGTTCTATATCCCTCAAACCAAAAGAAGTGTCACTATCAGAGATGCTGAATTTGATGTAGGAAGTTGTTGGAACTGGAATGTTTAAGAAAATGAGAATTATAATTTTCTTCCTTTCTTTGAAGATGATGTAATTATAGGTGAATACGACTTAGATAGACAGAATGCGACAGGCGGACATACTGTGATAGTCATAGACATACAGAATGCGACAAATACGGCTTCGCCAAGCTCATCTGAAAGGCAACCTCGCATGAGGAGTTTGGATGATATTTATGCAGAACCAACAAAAGTGGATAACACCATATTATTCTGTTTGTTTGCTGATACAGAACCTTTCAAGTTTGAAGATACCATTGAAGATGGGAAGTGGCGATGTGTAATGGATGAAGAGATAAATTCCATTCAAAAGAGTGACACATGGGAGCTGACCTCATTACCAAAGGGAAAGCAAGCAGTTGGTGTCAAGTGGATTTATAAGGCTAAGAAGAATTCAAAAGGCGAGGTGGAGAAGTACAAAGCTCGCCTTATTGCAAAAGGCTATTCTCAAAAAGCCGATATTGATTATGAAGAGGTGTTTGCACCGGTAGCTCAGATAGAAACAATTCGATTGATTATTTCCTTGGCGGCACAACAAGGATGGAGAATTCACCATATGGATGTGAAATTGGCTTTCTTGAATGGAACTCTTGAAGAAGAGGTGTATGTTGAACAACCTTTGGGCTATGTTGTCAAAGGTGAAGAAAATAAAGAGCTGAAGTTAAAGAAGGCTTTGTATGACCTCAAAAAAGCTCCGAGAGCTTGGTACTCATGTATTGATGAGTAGTTTTAGAAGAATGGTTTCACAAGATGTCCTTATGAGCATGCTTTATATGTAAAGAAAAGCACAAGTGGAAAAATGATGTTTGTGTGCTTGAATGTTGATGATTTGATATTTACAGGAGATGATGAGAAGATGATTGATGAGTTCAAGGCGTTGATGGCTAAGAACTTCGAGATGACTGATTTGGGGCTGATGTCTTATTATTTAGGCATTGAAGTCCAACAAAATGATGAAGGGATATTTCTTTCACAAAGAACATATGCATGAGCTATTTTGAAGGAGTTTAAGATGAACAAAGGCAATTCAGTCACTACTCCTGTGGAATGCGGAATAAAGGTTTCGAGGCATGACAATGAAGACAAAGTTGATCCAACTATGTTCAGAAGATTGGTTGGAAGACAATTATCACATTGTCTACATGTGAAGCTGAGTATGTGGCAGCAACATCTTGTGTTTGTCATGCTATATGGTTGAGGAGATTATTAAAGAGTCTCAATTTTATTCAAGAGGAAGCTACGGAAGTGTTCGTTGACAACAAATCCGCAATCGCATTGGCGAAGAATCCAATTTTTCATGAGAGGAGCAATCACATTGACATGAAGTATCATTACATCCGAGAGTGTGTTGATAACAAAGAAGTTGAGTTGAAGCATGTGTCTTTCAAAGACCAAGTTGCAGACATTTTTACTAAGGCGTTGAAGTATGTCGATTTAAGTAGATTGCGATCGCTCCTGGTCGTTACGAAGATATAAGTTTAAGAGGGGGTGTTGAAAATAAACTTATGCATTGAATCAGTATTATAAAAAGTTATTCAGGTTGAATGTATTAGGAGTTTCAAACGGCCACAATAGTTATGTTTGTGTTTATGAGTTATAAGTTATGTATTTACTATTACATTTATTTTAGTATTTGAAGAATTACATTATAAGGCTCTAAGAATATAATATATTGAAGTTGAATGATAAGATAAAAGACCAAATACCAAATAATATCAAAATATATTATAGTCACTTGTTCTTGTCTTCTAAATATTTTAAATCCTCCGTATTCTCTCCACCAACAAGAACAGTCCAAATTAACTAGCTCAGTGAGGCGGCGGTGCTCTTTAGATCTCATCTCCCGATATCAACGGTGATCTCTTTGCGAGAGTTAATAGATTCGCCATGAAATAGCGGCAGACCCCATCTCTTCATTTTCATCTAAACGTGCATCTTTTCTCAAATCAACTAATTGAAAAGAAGTTTGGGAGAGAAAAGAACTTGAGGCTACATTCATGCCTTTGGCACTATAGAGGATGAGCTCATGACAAGTGTTTCTTATTGTATAATGAAGATTAAATAGCTGGGGTACAGACTTGAAGACAACTGTTGTCAATTTATTGAATTCGAGACTTCGAAGATAAAAATAACTACAGGTAGCACTGAACTATACTGCCTTTTTACTTTCACCAGTCTCTCAAATTCAATTTAGGGATGAATCTGATAAAAGATGCCCAAATTAATTAATCATACAAATGCATGCCTCTTTTCATTTTCATCTTTCAAAGGCAGCCCCTTTAAGTGTTATCATTGAACTACTTGAGTCCACAATTTTTATATGCTATAGATCCGTGTCAATCGAAAGCAAATTAACATCATGTAAATAATATGCAATTTCACGACTGCATATGATCAGGAATGAGATCAATTCTACTCCATGTGCTTTTACCAACATGTTCTGTATGATTTCAACCTCGGTCAGTATGCTTTTACCAAGAGTTAGATCGAATCTAAATCAAGATATATGTTGAATTTATGAACCATCTGCTTGATAGACAAAATAAGCCTACGTTGACTCTAAAGTGGCATTATTTTGATTTGTTGTAATGTCAAAGTCTAGACAGGTTCCAGAGATTCTAGAGACATTAATTTGATCCGCTGTAATTTCAAAAGCCTAGTTTGGTTCTAGAATCCTGGAGCTAGATAGATTCCAGTGTCTACTATTATTGTCTTTGATTGGGAACATGTTAATTTCAACTGTTAGTGGCTTTGATTGGGAACGTGTTAAGTTCCAAGAACTAGATTGATTCTAGTGTCTACTGTTATTGTCTTTGATTGGGAACGTTAATTTCCTGGAGCTAGATTGATTCCAGATATCAATTCGATGTGTTAGAATAATTGCAGATTTGACTCCATCTTGTACTGCAGACCAAATTGTGGTATATTGGTCTCGCATTTATATACGCTCTTTCACATGTTTAAGATAGACTATTTTCAATATTATGGTGCTGACTATGGCTAAATTAACTTAGATTTCTCACAATGCATCTCTTTTTAACTTTGTACATGCGGCAATCTTATTTGGTCCATGAATTGTTATTCATTGATCAAATTTCTGATTTATCAACACTAATCGATGACACCAGAGCACATATATGCCTACATCGGAGTGGCCTTACATCGGAGTGGCCTCACATATACTAGAAGCGTGATTTAAGCTATGTAGCTCTCATCAGAGCTCACCTTGTACCATGTACCCCTATATGTAGCAATGTTTATTTGATCAATGAACTGTTAACGGTTTATTTTGTTCTTATTTAAGTTTGCAAATGTGTATTTAAACTACGCATTGACAACTCTAATGTATGCTTATTTTTCAAAATTAATATGCACGACCACGAAAATGGGGCAAGGAGGCTAGTACAGTTGTGAATCCAAAGCTACGCTAACCGCACAAAATAGTCAAGTTCGGCAATGGAAGCTTGTAGAAAGAGTAAACAAGAAACCACCGAGTGAAACCACTGTAGCACCAGTGAGCTACCTCCTCGGCTTTTACAAGCCTCGGCCACCAAAGGTTCGGCCCTTTCGACCTCTGGTCGCTATAAGTCCCGGCCACCGCAAGGTTCAGCCGTTTCAGCCTCAACCTGCTTCGATAGAATCTCCACCAGCCAGCACTATTCTATGATAAAATTCGGATCAATGCCTTCAGAACATGAATATGCATAATCTAATCAAATATCGAGGTATAGAGTCTTGTAAGTACACTGACTTATCCCCCCAATTCTCTTGAAATACAATTTACACATGTCAATCTCTTGTTGGAGTTCAATTCATTCATTTAGTAGTAATATCAATGTAGGATTGTTAACCTCATATATTGGTTCTTATAATCATTCAAAGCTTTCAAACATGCTTTTAAATTACACAGTGTATTTCTAATGCGTGTTTGTTGTTCAATACAAATTCATCATGGCGACGAGGCGAGGAGAGTACTACAACTAGTGCAGTTATAGACCCAACACCATCAGGTTCGAAGGTGGGGAACTACCATAGCAAGAGCTACTACAAGTAGTCGGCCCATGTCACAAGAGATACAACACATGGAAAATGACTTGCTAATTTAAAGCAGTGATGTAATATTCTACGCTTGGTGCATCACTAATGATAAATCTATGTCTGGATCTCTTCTAAACGACAAGGTGCTTTCATTTTAATTCCCAATCACCTACCCCTGTTTACTTTGTGTTGAAAATTGATTATAATTCTTTCATAACAAATACAATTCATTTGTATGCTTTATCTAAGCAACATAAGCTTCGGCCTCAAAATCTGTTGGCCACTTCAACTTTGGCGACTCCTTGAGTTCAGTGTTCCGATGTGACCGGCCTGCCCACAAGTTTGGCACCTCTACAGCTTCAGAACTACGATCAATTAGTACACATTTACATATAAAGCCCTTTTCTCATAGGCATTGAAGTATCTACATCGATAAGGAAACAATGCCTTCACATCGATAAAGCTCTAAAGCTCTTCTCAAAGGCACTAAAGCCCTTTCACAACTAAGGCAATAACGCCCTTTTCCCAGAGGCATCGAAGCTCTTAAAGCCCTTGCAAGCTTTGGCCTCGACTTAAGCTCAACCTCACCATAAGCTTCGACCTCGTCGCAAGCTCCGATCTCTCTGCAAGCTTCGCCTCGACTTAATCACTTTTAATCATTCCAACTACGAATAATGATTCCAACACTTTCCAACTGGTGACAGTCTAGATCAAAACTAGTTCCAATAACAGAAATAAACGCGAGTAATATAATTCCAACACTTTCAAGCTGGTGACAATCTAGATCAAATCTAGTTCCACCTCCACTTTCCAGTTTTACTTTCCCAACTCATGACATTAGATTTGATCTAGTTCCAGCAAAACTTTTCAAATTGCAACACTCGATCAAATTTAATTCCAAGCAAAACTTTCCAGCCGGCGAGTCACACCCTTGTGAATTCAATCACACAACTTTATGAAGTATTGGAATTGATCCGGGTCAATCAAGTCTTTATTGCAAGTAATAGGCTTTTACAAAGCTAAAGGCTCCACAAGGCCTAGATCGCACCTAGGGCTAGAAACAGCCACAACTAAGTCTCCACACAACCACAAGTAAGTCTAGTGCTATACATAGACTCGACTGCTTCTAAGGGTAGCCACAACCTAAATCGCATCTAAGGCCCACATAGCCTAGATCGCACCCACGGCTTTTCACAGCCTCAACAAAATCTAAAACTATGCACAACCTCATTGCGCCTAGATTGGATCTAGGGCTCTACAGCAAGAAACTACAACTATACAACACCTAGATCAAATCTAGGGCCATATTGCCTCAATTGAATCTACGGGCTACAGTCTCAAATGACTCTGTATTGCCTCGAATGAATCTAGGCTCCACAATTATACTACGACTCTACATAGCCTCGATTGAATCTAGGGGTCCACAGCCTCAAGCAACAACTCTATAACACTTCAATTAAATCTAGATGAATCCAAGGCTACACAATCTTAATCACATCTAGGGCTTTACTAAGCCTAAATTACATCCAAGATTCCATTAGCCCTTCATGCTTCTAGAATTTTGCCAGCTCTAAAACCTTGAAAGATTATTCTAAGAAGCACATAAGATACATTACTCCTCATAAGCTAGATTCAAATCTAGTACCATCTATATCTAGCGCTCACCACGTGCTAGATCTAGATTTCTCCTCATGAACTAGAATCATCATCGTAATAGAAGATCATGTTTGTGTTTGTAAGGAGTCATTTGAAGTAGAGAATAAATGTCTCTCACTCTAATGATTTCAGCATTGCAATTATGTGGAATCGTGATGTGGTAGAAAGAATAAATGTCTCTCGCCCCACTGATTTCGCACTAGTTTAGCTTTAGCGTCTAACACCATCAGATTTGAAAAGCTCACTAGGAGCTAGATTGCTACGGTATCTAACACATGTAAAAAACTAAAAAGTTCACCAAGAGCTAGAATGCTTCAACATCTAACACCATAAAATCTAGAACTCATGAGGAGCTAGATTGCTTCGGTGTCTAAAACATCTAAAACTCACCAGGAGTTAGATAGCTTTGATGGCTAACATATTATCAACATCTAAAGCTCACCTACAGCTAGATCTGTTTGACAGTTAACGCCATTCAAATTTAAGGGTCAAAGATCTTGATCCGCATGCAATAGTGTGGAATCATTCTACATCCACACGCTTTATCTCGATACAAGTATTCGACAAAAATATCATTTTCATGGATATGATCTGGATCCAACGACATAAGTCTGGAGCGCTCAAAAGTTGGATCCTCATTAAACCTAAGAATCAGAAACTATGCCTTACTAGAATTACCTAGTTCTGATCTGCAATATAGCTCATCCTTTAGCCAAATCCCCAAGTAAAGAAGATAGAGCTAGAGCTAGAACAATGTTAGCTCCAATTAGGCTCTCTAAATTTCTGGAGCTAGATTGATTCCAACTCTAACAATCAGGCACTCTAACTTTCTAGAGCTAGATCCATGTCGGTTCCATGAATCAAGCACTCTAAGTTTTCAAGAGCTAGATCTATGTTAGCTCCAATATAATCTAAGAGCTAAAACCATGTCATCTCCACTATCATGTTTGATCATCTAAGAGCTAGATCCATATTAGCTCCACTACCATCTAAGAGTTATATCCACGTCAGCTCCAAAGTTTCACTACTCAAACCAACGATGACTTCAAAGTCATCATCTTACATTGAAGATCTACAAGATTATCAAATAATGAAGAACATATTGCAAGCACTAGATTTTAAATGTCCTTCTCACAAAATAATGATGAGAGCTATATGATGCAATCTCTTACAGGTGTTATCCATCAGAGGTGTTCCTACTGCTGCAGAGTTGAGTTTGGTCAAAGTTTGGAGATCTAGTCTACCCTTAGGGACCTGTACGAGTTTTGCCTGGTGGTACTGATCCACTGGTGGACCCGTACGGGTCATTTCCTTCTGTATGCCTAGAGGGGACCCGTACAGGTTGGACCCCACCCATACGGGTCCTCTTGTTGCATGATCAGGCTTTATGGAAGGAGATCCTTACCTATTTCAAGAAAAGGCAGGTCATGAATTCGATTTATTGCATTCAGACCTCATTTCACCCTATAAATAGGGGCTTTTCCTCACCTTTTTGAACACAACACATATATAACATATATTATAGGCAAATTCTGGCATTTTCTATAAGTATAGAAAAGATATAGTTGAGGTATAGGAGGTATAAAATAGGGAGAAAACCCATCCTTTGAGGTTTTCTCCATATTTTATTCATTCCTAACTTCGTTTATTAGGATTTGGGGGACGTTCTGTCCACACAAATACTTAGCCAAATAGTCCTGAAATCCCCATTTCATCATCTACTTTGGCTAGACTCTCTCAACAGGAAAGGGATTGCCTCAAAGTGGTTTCACGTAGTAAAGGTAATGCTCCTGAGTTTCAAAGAGACTCACATCTCAAGTTATTTTATCATTATTCTCTGCCTCTTCTATTATATCTGCTCTTTTATTTTTGTTTTGGGTCTAGTCATAATCCATATGAGCCTTGTTGGCACCCTATGTCCTTAGGGATATTAAACTGGTGTGCCATACTCATACGAAAGGAAATCCCATTTTCATTTCATTTCTCCTCCATTAATCTGTTCACTAAATCGAACTAAGTTTCTGATCGGGACTAGACAGGACTCGTACGGGTCCCCCATACCCATACCGGTCCTCCCCAGTAGCCGTACGGGTCCCACTCACTTGTACGGGTACCAGCCCCCAGGTAGAACCCAGAATTCATTTTTTTATCAGTTAAAATCAATCCAACTCACCATTTGTCATGCGATCATTTTCACTAATAATCTAGTAAATCAACTAACAAAAGTTAAAATGTGTTTTTATAACAAAATACATTGAAGATTCGTTATTTCTCTCTAATCCTAGAAGCCCTCCGAGCACTATCGATTGTAAAACCGCCACGCTAACATAATCACATTTTTCCTAATAAAATGCTGACTTATGAGATGCTACGAACTGTGCTAATCTTTGTGGATGTAGGAGAATTTATTTTTATTTTGTTTTATAACTTAGAACAAATGTATAGGTTCTTTTGAATTCCCCCCATTTTCCCCCTAGTTGTAATTTTTATTCCCCCATATATTGCTTCTGCTTTATTGTAATCTGTAAACACATGTAACGAGTGTGAAAGAGTGTAGAAAAATAGAATTTCTGTGATAATTCCCCAAATGATGAAAACAAAATGGTTTAATGAGTAGAATATATTTTTGAATTAACTAAATAAGAAATAAGTGACTCATTCGATAACTCTGATCCAAAAGGTATGAGTCTCCCGCCCAATGGGAATTGTACCAAAACTCTTTTCTTAAGTAGTAAACTTGGGTGGCGACTCTATCATTTGTATCGAGATTTGAGTCTCGATTCTTTTATTCATTAAAATTGGCTAATTGTGCAAACTTGAACTAAAAAGGTTTCATCACGCCTAAATCCAACCAACCACCAGTGGCCCCCGCCTCTCACCAAGTCGCCCAGAGAGTCCCACATGTCATCGACACCTCATAGTGGCGACTCTGCTGGGGATATAATCTTTTAACTTGCAAAATTTTGGTTCATTTTAAAAGCTTAAAAGATGAAGATGAGCACCGAAAATTATTTACTTAATTCAACCCGTTTTCTTCTTCATCATTTGGGAAAATTATTACACTCTATCTTCTCATCTCCTTCTCTCTTTAGCTAGACGCGCTCTTCTTCTAGCATTAGGTTAGGGTATGCCCTATTTTTTTGCGAAGCTTACAAAAGTGTCACCCATGCCCGAAAGGAATTGAGGACACTTTAGTGGGTGAAGCACTCATTGCCATCTCCCACCAAAAGAGGCTTGATGTGATGGGAACCTTCTGCATCAAGCTTCTGATATGTCCTTATGCGATTCTTATCGAAAGCTTTAGAATTTTACCTCCTAGGTACCCATTTCTGTGTGAGATTAGACTACGTAAGAATACCCTCACCACTGGTGGGAGAAATAAGGACGGAATCGATTGCTTCGCATGTGTTGTGTTTCGTTCCCTTGTAATTAACCCAGCCATGGATCATTGTAATTTATGCATGCATAATGCATCCCATGCTTGTACTGATCTTTTGGTTATCACCTTAGCCAAAGCTCAGAGGGTTAAAACTTGGCGACGTTCTCAGGTTCGTTTGACTCGAATTCCGGCTCCATCACTACCTCTTCCTCCTCTAGCTCAGTTAAGGGTTGCTCCACCTCCGACTATAGGTATTTCATCCAGCAGTTAATTTGGTCCGGTTGATCTTGGTACTGTTTATCATCTTGCGAAAATGTCTCGCATTTAGACTCTATAGGGCTGGATTGATGTTGAGGTTGAGGCTGTTGCTACTGGGGAGGAGTCAAATGCATCAAGGGTCTAGATTAGGTCACAGATTGCAAATTCCATCTCGCAGTCTATAGGAAGTGATAAGTTCTTGGATTGAATGAATGATAAGATGCTAGCTTCAATTAGGGCAATCTTGGCCAAAGAGAGAATGGTCAATGCTTCTCATAGTGCACCTGTTAGTGCTCCAGCAGTGAATGCCGTGATTAGTGAGCAGCTACCCCTTTTAAGAGTAATTCACAATCCATTCACTCAGTTTCAGTTACCACCTGTTCGAATCCGCGAAGAGTCCTCCAGCCAGATGTACCAGTTGGGTTCAGTTGGTCCATTTTATTCAGTTAGCCAGCCATTGCAGTCAGTGGGTACAGTGGTTCCACTAGCCATCAGTCAGTTCGCTCAGCCTAGTCAAGGGTTTGAACCGCCACCATTTCACTTTGGGGCATCTGGTTCAACCCTTAATTTTATGGTCACACCAAAGGGGAAGACCTTCCCTCAATCAACAAGTTTACCCTTGGTTGCAATTACTCAGTCATATGGATCACCCTTGTCCATGGAATTGCGTGATCTACTTCAGAAATTGCTTGCTACCAATCCTAGCATTCAGCCATCATCACTATCAGTTCAAGCCACTAGGGAGGAGGATTGGGTCCCTAAAAACTTTAGTATGCCTAGCATAGCGAAGTATAAGGGAACTGGTCCACCTCAATCTCATATCACCACCTATTAGAAGGTTATGAGAATAAGGAAGCTAAGTGATAAAGTCCTCGCCTAGATGTTCCCTTGCACCTTGGAAGGTCCTACTATTGAATGGTACAATACTTTGTACGATGAGGTGACCAGAAACTAGAAAGCTTTATCTGAGGCTTTCATTGAGCAGTATGGTTTTAATGCCACTATTATGACTACCATACAAAATTTAGAGGCGATCAAAAGGTCGAGAAATGGGAAAGGATTGAGGAATTGGAGAAGGCAAGTGTGCCGGCCAAACCTTGGTTGAAAAAGAATGACCCTTCACCCCCAGCCCAGGCTTTTGAGCCGAGGTCTAGCTTCGATCTTAAAGCAGTGGCAGTGCAAGAAGAAGTGCCCATAGTTTGCATCATCGAGGATGATATTTTCCCATGGAAGGCACCATTGCCTGCAATCTTTAGTAAGTTGAGAGCACTTGGTCTTATTCAGAGTATCAAGCCTTATGTCCCACCTAAACCTGTAGTTGGGATCAGTTCTGTGCTTATCACATTAGCAAAAGTCATCGCACAGGTGCCTATAAAGATCTACTTGAGGCTATTCACGGTCTAATTAGGGAAAAGAAGATCCGAGAACCCAAGCTTAAACCTAACACTATGAATAACCCCCTACCAAACTATGAGAAATAGGTTGCGGCTGTTGAGTTAGGATTGCTCTCCCACCATGTCTTCAGTATGATCTTACGAGCTAATCCTATGGTTCACTTAGTATTAGCTTTACCTAATGCACCGATCCCCATTGACATTGATGCATACGAGTTAAAAGCAACTTATAATGAGGAGGCTATGTTGGTTCAACCAAAACCAATTAATATCGATGCTTATGTGTTGAAGAATGATGAACTTGAAGGACCAACCTTGCTGGTGGAACTTGCAAGGGGAGAAGTTATATGAAAGATGGGGCATTGCATATTACTCGAAGTGGAAGGATTCCTCCTAATCCTCTCCCAAAAAGAAGGGGTAGAGATGTGGATATCTAGGTCATCCCAAATGTCAATCAAGTTTTGACCTTTGCACCTGCTATTCAAACTAAAGCCCCAATTGGTACTGAAAAGAAAGATTTAAAAGTCACCCCTCTCATCTAGCAATTGCAAGTTACCCCCGCCGAATACAACATTTGGCAGCTTCTTATTAACTCAGAAGATCATCGTAAGTGTTTGATAGAAAAGTCATTAAGCATGGAGGCTACACTTTCCACTACCTTGGTTGAGGTATTATTAGTTATTGGGGGGTGGGGGATCTTCTCCTAATCAAGTTGAACCCATTATGTTTTGTCAGTCAGACTTCCCAGCCGAAGGAAACAAGCATAACAAGGCACTTTTCATTAAAGTCCAAATCTTTGATCGTTCTATCCCATGTGTTATGGTGGATGATGGTTCCGCCGTTAATCTCTGCCTTGCCGAGATCCTTCCACACTTAGGGCTAGATGAATCCATGTTGGAGAAATCTAATATTGTTATAAGGGCATATGATGATACAAAGAGGAGTGTCATTGGAACTTTGAAGTTGAGGTTACAGTTGGGGGAGTAAAGTCTAAAGCCTTATTCACTATCCTTGACATTCCCGTCACCTACTCGTTATTATTAGATCGTCCTTGGCTCCATGCATTAGGGGCCATCCCTTCCACAGTCCATCAAAAAGTTAAGCTCATCCACAATGGCAAGCTAGTGACCATTGAAGTTGATGAGCCATCTGTTATTATAGCTATAGAAGCCGAGGAAAAGGAATCTAGGGTGGCTGTAGCTCACTAGGGTACGAAGTTTTCAGTTAAGGGATACATATCGCTTAAAATTGAAAAGATTATGATGAAGCAAGGTTATGTGAAAGGAAAAGGGCTTAAAAACAATCTTCAGGGCATGCTAGAAACCAGTTTGCCTCTTTCGTGGCCATTCAGACTTGGTTTGGGGAGTCGCCCAGGTGCTAAGAAGTCCAAACCCCAGTCTTGCCTCATGATAGGGGCTGAGGTCAAGCAAAAGATATTCGCGGGTGAGAAGAACCTGTTGTAGTGAGGGGCAAGAAGGTCCCTGGTTTTGAGATCTTCAACGACGTATATGATTTCAAGAAAGGCTACATGACTGAAACCTCAGTTTCTGTGGAAGTATGTGGGAATGCTGAAGAAGATGAAATGAATGAAGCAATTGAGTCCATCACTCAGGCCTTAGCGGTACTAATGAGAAAGAATAGGAAGGGAAGTAAGAAATGAAATCCCATCAGCAAGGCTGTTAATAATTTAGCAAAAGTAGTGGCTAAAGAAATGCATGCAAACCTGCATGCCGGAGCTACCAATTTAGCTGTTAGTATTGCCAAAGTTGATCGACAAGGCCCTTCGGTTGTGGAGGATGATTCAAATTATGTAATTTTTAATGTTGCAAACATTTTTTATGAAAACAATGCCGCTTATAAGGCATGTCATGGATAAGTTGTAACATCAGTACTTTTTAAAGAATGTCATGAATAAATTGATGCATCTCTCATTCACACTTCACTCGAGTATTTCATTCTAATGACATCATGCACTCATAACAACAATATTCTTAAAATATCATCATATTCATTAATGAAACTGACTTTGAATATATTGCAATGGTATAAATATCCAATGGTTAAAACCTATCACCAAATGAAAGAGAGATAATAAAAGTGCTTAGCAAACATGATAACAATAAGTCTTAGTCCATCTTTCCTCACAAAGGGGGAAGGTACAAGGGTACTCGTCATCATGAAAGAAGACAAAAAAGACTCATGAGAACATCAACAACAGGCTGGCTCTAGTTATGAAAAATGGAAAGAACATCTTGGGTCACAAAAAGATGCCCAAAACCTTCAGAAACTCTAAAGGGAAGCTGATCATTAATGCCAACAAGTCAATCAAGAAAATCTTGTCAAAAAAATGGCTACCTACAGGGATTGGGCAGATAAACTTCCATTTGCAATTTGGGGATAGAGAAACAGTATAAGAACCCCCACTGATCAGACACCATTCTCCTTGGTATATGGAATGGAAGTTGTGTTACAAGTCGAGACATAAGTAAGATCTCTAAGAGTGGCACTTGAACCGGTTGAAAGAGTCAGATTGGGCAAGGGCTAGGTATGAGCAGTTGAACGCAATAGATGAAAAGCAACATAAAGCACTTGACCACCTATAGATGTAGCAACAACATATCACTCGAACTTACAATAACAGAGTCAGATACCCAAAACAACCTCTTAAAATGGGTGATCTTGTTCTCAAGCAGCTATGTCAAGTCAACACTAATGCTAGGGGCAAATTCAGGCCTAATTGGAAAGGACCATTCATAGTTAAGAAAGTCCTTAGCAAAGGAGGAATCAAGCTTACGGATATGGACGAAAATGAGTTTGTGAATCTAATGAATCAAGATAGGCTTAAGCATTGTCATATCTAGGTCAAAAGAATTAAATCACAAAAAAGCAACACACAAAATAAAAAAGAAATAAAGAATAAAATAACCCGGTGAGTGGTCCTATACTGCTCGGGCAAAAATTAGGGTGCAACCCACTGATCGGTACTCCGCAAATTGATCAGGCAAAAGTTAGGGTACTCCAATGTAAATAAAGCCCGCTAAGTTGAAAACCCGAAAAGGGCGGCTTAGGCAAAAGTTAGGAATTTGAGAGAAAAAATGTCAGTTGCTTTTTGGAAAATCTGTAAAAGACTAGTAGGCAGTAGGAGTTAACCATTGGAAATTGTTACCATTGCCTATGTACTCAAATGAATCTAATCAATGAACATGTTATGATTTTGCTATGAATCTTGGTCTTATGAATGCATGCATGTCTTTAGGTGAAATAATCGTAGGTGTGTGAAAATCAATTTTCTTTACATGTTGTGCATCATTGTTATTCTTTTCACTGTGCATAAGTTGTCCAACAAGAGATAAAAGTACTGATAGGTCACAAAAGAAATCAGGCCTATGCAAAATTCTAAAAAAGTCTGATGGATTGAGCCGCCAAGGACAATTTAGGCAAAAATTAAGACAGTCTGCTGGATTGAAAACCCGAAAGGGCGGTCCCGGCAAAAATTAAGGCAAAGAAAAAGAAAGAAAAAGCATGCTAGATTGAAAACCCGAAAGGATGGTCCCTACAAAAGTTAAGGCAAAAAAATAAAGAAAAAGCTTGCTAGATTGAAAACCCAAAAGGGCGGTCTAGGTAGAAGTTAAAGCTAAAAAGAAAAGTCCGCTGGACTAAGCCTCCAAGGATAGTTCGGGCAAAAATTAGGACGAAAAGAAAGGAAAATAAATCTTCGATAGGTCATCTCACATCGAATGGCCTATGAAAAATTCAAAATATCGCTTAGTCCCCTCACTATAGAATCACTTGATCGCATGTATCCCCAAGAGTGTTAATTTCAAACTAGCCAGACCTAGTCTCATTGTTTGCTATGCCAAGAAGTAATGTTGCTCTACAAGTAGCAATATTCAATGGCCTTAATTCAGGAAAAATCAACATGCATGAAAAGTTAAATGTCAAAAATACCGATCCAAGTTTACACCAAAGTAAGCCACACAAGTATCAAGTGTTCAAAAAAGTAAAAGTGAATGTCAATCTAAGCTACTGGGGGATCCTGTCCCTGGTGATCCTCTGGAGCCTGGTCTTGCGTATCTGCCAATAGGTCATCCATGTTGATCAACACATGGTCCTCAGTCCTTGCAACACCCTCATCAGCAGCATCGGCTCCCCCAACATGTTGATCCACCTTCTACTCAGCTCCGCCCCTCTGAGTCACTACCGGCGCCACTTGGAAGGTTGTAAGATCATCCTTGGACTCAGAATCAGATGGATCCAGTGTCTGTCTATCCTCAGTCATCCTCGCTAGTTGGGCCTACAACATCTCTGTCTTGGCCCTCACTCGGGCAGTCTCCACCCTAGCTTGGTCAGCCTCAGCATTGGCTGCCAGCAACTGCTCCTCTAGAAACCTGGCTCTCTCCTCTGAAGCATCCAAGTCTCGAGTGAACTTACTGTGCTCCATGGCCAGCAGAGTCTATAATAGAAATCATAAGATTAGTACACATACATAAATGCCATGGCATGCATCGTGCATAGTTTGTTAAATTTTGCAGGTAAAAGAAACTTACCGAGGCTAGCGGATCCTGGGCTAATAATAGGTCCCGCATAAAGAAGTAGCCCTTGGAAGTCTTCTCAGCCTCAGAAATGGTCATCTGAAAGAGGAAGCCACATTAGGATGGGACATTCTAAGCAGTCAATATATAGGATAAGATTAAAGCGAAAAATTCCTTACATGGGTAGAGCTGGAAGGGGTGAAACCGATGGGCTGGACCGACTCCTCAAGCTCCTTGATAACTCACTTACCAAATGATCAAGGAGCCGAAAGAAGGTATCTAACTCTACTCGGAGAACTCCCTCTCTCAAGGTCCCCAAAGCATGGGACCGCTTTATCGGTCGTTCAGGAGCAACAACAACAGGCCTTTTCCACGTGGATGCAAGAGGCTGTAATAATAAAAGATTACACTCGGGATCATAATCAATTTCAAGAAATAATAAGGTATTCACAAAGGCTAAGTTAGAAAGAAACTTGAGAAGAAGGGGTGCGGACCTAGCGGGGCCCTCGGCGCTTCGAACTATGGCGGGACCCCCACAGTCACCCCTCGGTCCTCCCTCGTCATCGTCATCGTCATCATCATCATCACTATCACTGTCGCTCCAATGGAACTCAAGAGGATCGTCCCGTAATGGATCCTCTCATAAGGGGGAAGGAGCGAGGAATCAATAAACTCAGCGTAGGAGCCCTCTACGGATAACACGCAAGCTCCCTCGCCTAGAAGGTACAACCCCTAGTCCTGGCATCAAGTACGGCCAAAAGACACCCTTTGGGATCAGGGGAGTGATCGATCTCAGTACTATAGCACTGGTCCTCCACCCTTGGACCCAATCGCCGAAGTACCACTCGAAGGAGAGTGGCGACTTCAGGACAAAGTGGTGGTCATCTACGTTAGCCCGCATCCTCTCAATATCCCCATAAGTATCCAACCTATCCCACGGGTCTCGGATGACCTGCACAAAAAAATGCAATGTAAGTATCACAACCTCGTAAATACAGTTTCTAATAATGTTTTGTTAAAATGCAAGATACAGGTTTAGCATGAAAGAAATTTACCCGATTAGAGCGCAACTGGCGAAGGAACTCCCTGTACTGTGCTATAGTCAAGCCCTAGCCCTGCCAATGCCCCATCTATCGGGATATAATGTGCGACATCTCAAGCTGCATGGGCAAGCCTAGTCTGAGGATAAACCGGTACTCAAAGGCCCAAATCTGCAAGACAATGTAAAGATTAGCTGCAGCACAATTCAAATAAAAAGTTAAAACACAAAAGATTAGTTCAAGAATTACCAGCAGGATCAGATGGCAAATCTTGAGCTCAGATTGCTGCACCCGAGCCCCAACATCTAACCCATGGTGAAACTGTGCCAAGATGGCCCAGCAATAATTCTTGCCCAGCACAACGGTAAGATCCTCTACAGTAGAGAGCAAACCATAGTTGAGGTTGCTGGAGTAAATAGGGAAGAAGATAGTGGTAAGGAATGTTAGCAGGAAAGACCGGGCATACTAATCCCTCCTCTCCGCAGCAATGGGGTGTGGCTGCCCGATCTAGTAATCATACAAGTCCCCGTACATGAGCTTATCCGTACCTTCTGGATGAAGCCCAAGTAATCTCGCTATGTAGGGCTTCACGTCAGGCTGAGAATGCCATCTATCGGCGTAGACATCGAAATGGACAATGTCTCCTCTCTAGTCCAATCTCGTCAGAGCGCACATATCCGAGGGAGTGATGGTGACCTCCCCGATTGATAGATGGAAAGTATGGGTCATCTTCGATCACCTCTCTACAAGAGCTGAAATAGCACCCGGGGCCAATGTCTTCGAAGCCTAAGGAATGGCCCTAATAATATTGCTA
This sequence comes from Euphorbia pulcherrima, assembly GCA_947683365.1. NCBI lineage: Eukaryota > Viridiplantae > Streptophyta > Magnoliopsida > Malpighiales > Euphorbiaceae > Euphorbia > Euphorbia pulcherrima. The sequence continues at coordinate 31,927,750 of CANTUS010000015.1, read as the reverse complement.
AACCCGAGAGAATCTATACGGGCTAGCAGATCGGTATCCCCCACGGTACAGATCTCCTTGTACCATTTCCTGCATAAGCTCAGGGCCCCCACTATCTTGTATTGAAACTGCAAAGACAAAATTACAGTTTAACAGGGTTGCGATACAACAAAAAAATTAGAAATCAGAAAAGAATTGTAGAAAGTGAAGAAGTCAGCATCCTGTCCCTGAGGGCAGGACCCCGTACGAGTAAGCCCCACCGGTACGGGTCCCTATAAGGCTCCCATACAAAAAATAAGACCCGTATGGGTCCCTGCAAATAGTAGTATTATGACAAAACTTCCAAAAATTCCAAAATCATCTAAATTCAATCAAAGCTCATCCAAAGATATCCTAAAAGCATCCTAGGCTAAAGTTACATGCATCAGGCTCTATTTCAAGGTCTAAAGCACCCTAAATCATGCCAAATATCGAGAAATTCCCAAAGACTTCAAAAATGGAAAATGGGGAATTATGGAAAATACTTGGAGTTTCAAAGCGTGGGTATCAGGAGAAGGGATCAGAGGCACTTCAAAAAGGAGAGTGAGTCTCAGAAATGAGTCTTCCTAGCCAAAAGTGTACCCGACCAAAATCGAGTATTCACGAATCTCCAAATTTCCCACCCGGGGGAAATCCTTGCGCCTAACTAAAAAACGGCCAGTCTTTGGGATCTTTTTATACATTTTGATCGGTTTTAGGGAGAAAATCGCCAGAGATTGCAAAATGGGAAGAGTTTATGTAAGGCGGGATACGAGGGGTCTGATCAGGTTTTGAACCCCCCTGACAAGGACCCGTACAGGTCCCATTCTTTGAGCTCGCCACCCGTACGGGTCCTGGCCCACCCGTACGGGTCTTGGCCCACCCGTACGGGTCATTTCTTGTCATCTAGGGGCAGATTTTAATCCGACATTTCATGAAAACATCAAAGATGCATCCAATTCAAACTCGGAGCCAACCCCGCTTCTCCTAAAATCTATATTTTAGTTATATCAGGGGCAAACCCCCTAACCCACCTTGATCCTTGATTGAAATCAAGAATCAAGGTAACCCATTTTTGAATTGATCGCTAACGAGGATAATTTTTGTGCATAGGTCCATCCTAGCACAGAAAATTTTCCCCAGCAAACAAGTCTTATAAGGAGAGACTTCCCCAACAGAAAAGGTCTCACCAAAGAATATTACTCTACTCCCCAACAGCGGTGATAACTAAGGGGATTCCCCCCACCCGTCTAAGGGGCATCCCCCCACTAATCTAGGGGCATTCCCCCATTTCCCAACAACAGAATCAGCCAATCTAGGGGCATCCCCCCATTTCCCAGTAGCAAAATTAGCTAATCCCGGGGCATCCCCCCATTCTCCAACGGCAGAATCAGTCGGTTGAGCCCTTTAAGGGCATTCTTTGAGGAGCACCCTTCCAAGGGGCATTCCATTCCAAAGAGATCGGGTTAAACCCGACATTTCTCACACTTAGTTTATAGTTTACTCAGGGGCTAACCCACCATCCACACATCTTTCTTAATTGAAGGGGAAAATTTTTTTGTTCATCACAAAGTCAATCAAGAAAATAGATGTGTCTGCTTAGATAATGACTAACTCTGTGTTTGATTGTTGTCTCTTTACAAGTTATTCAAAATCCCCAGCAGGAGAGTCATCTGCCTTAGTAAAGGGATACACCAGTCAGGAAAGTCGATCCGTCTTAGGTACACTAGTCAGGAGAGTCAATCCGCCTTTAGAAAGGGATACATCAGCCAGGAAAGTCAACCCACCTTAAAGGGATACACGCAACCTCCCTAGTAGAGTCACTAGGGATGTACAGTGGCAAAGGAAAGTCATCCGCCTCAAGAAAAGGATACGCATCACGAAAGGAAAGTCATCCACCTCAAGAAAGGGATATACATCAGCAAAGAAAAGTCATCCACCTCAAGAAAGGGATACACATTGGCAAAGGAAAGTCGTCCGCCTCAAGAAAGGGACATCAAGGAAAGTCATCCGCCTCAAGAAAGGGATACACATTAGCAAAGGAAAGTCATCTTCCTTAAGAAAGGGATATGCATTGGCAAAGGAAAGTCATCCGCCTTAAGAAAGGGATATCCACAAAAGAAGCTCGCCTCAGGAAAGGAACTCACCCATGTCGAAGAGAATGGTTTTCTTGTTTCTAATTCTGATTTTTTTTATGTGAATAATAAAGCCTATAAGGCTAATTTGTAAATGAAAAATAATCATTTTACTTACTTGTTTGATGTCTTGCCTAATGGCACTGTGCATTTATTTGAACATCCATATAATGTGTTTAGCATACATGATACTTCTATGCATGAACTTAACTTGGGTACAAATGACAATCCTAAATTGGTATATATTTCAAATGATATGTCTCCCATAGAGAAAAATGAAATAACAAAAGCCTTAATAAAGCATGTGATAGTGTTTGCTGGGTCTTACAAAGATATGCCAGGCGTTGATTGTGAAATAGCTGAACACAGAATTCCGACCGATCCCAAGTTCAGACCAGTTAAGAAGAAACTCCGTTGCCTAAGACCTAAATGGGCTGAGAAGGTTAAAGCTGACATATCCAAATAGATTGAAGATGGGTTCTTAGAAGTTGTTTAATATCCGACTTGGGTAGCAAATGTGGTCCCAGTAGCAAAGAAAGATGGAAGAATCCAGATTTGTGTCGATTATCGAGATCTCAATAAAGCCACGCCTAAAGACTACTTCCCATTATCGCACATTGATGTTCTGGTAGATAGTGTAGCTAGAGCTGCCATGTATTCTTTTATGGATGGGTATTCGGGTTACAATTAGATTCTTATGGACATTTACAGCAAAGTCAAGACAATCTTCATCACTAAATGGGGAGTTTATTGTTTTTCGAGTTATCCCCTTTAGGTTAAAGAATGCAGGGGCGACATATTAGAGAGCTGCTACAACCTTGTTGCATGACATGATCCACAAGTAAGTTGAAGTTTATGTTGATGACATGTTGGTGAAGTCGACGAACCAAGAGGAGCATCCTACTATCTTGGACAGGTTCCTCACTAGAATTGAGAAGTACAATCTTCGATTGAATCCTAAGAAGTGTGTGTTTGGGGTTACATCTGAGAAATTACTGGGGCATATCGTCAGTCAACGAGGTATTGAAATGGATCCCGATAAAATCAAAGCCACCCATGAAAGGCCTATACCAAAAACCAAAAAAGAAAACCGATTGAGCACGAGATTTTACACTCCCTCTCGCAAAGCGATGATGATGTATGTCCGATTTTATTCCTTATAATAAAAATTCTTTTTTGGAATATTTATTACCGATATAAAATTCTCTATGCATTTTATTTTCGAAAAAAATTAGTTTGGCTTGTACGGTTACGCGTCTGGTGGTAGCTCAGACCGATGATTTGCACCCAAAAAATAATAGTCCAAAATACCCATAAAAAGTTAAATAAAGCCCCAATTATTCAGTTTTTCCTGTTGAATTTGCTTTTGGCCGGATTTTATTGCTTTTCCCCTATTTTGGGGTTGAATCGTGGTAGCTTTTCAGACTTGTCAGAAGAGCGAGGCCGCCGACGGCCTTGTCGATACCATTGACTGTATGATCCATGTCGACGGCGGCATGGCTTTCTACTGTAGAACAGCTGTGTGCCTATTTGCTCGATATCCGACGGATAATTGATCGAAGGCAATTTTCAACGGATTTTAGCCTATATAGGCAACCATTTCCAACCATTTGAGGGGTTCAACACTTCCACCACTCAAAATCTTAATGGGATTTTGAGTATTTTAGCTAGTTCTAATTGGATAAAGTTTAGAAAAGGTAAGAAAAGAGGATTCACTTCATCTTTTCTTAGTTTTTCTCTACTGAACTCTCTGATATCTAGGTGTAATTTAAGTTTAGAAATCACAAAATTAGGATTTAGAGCCTTAAATACCCATTCACTAACCACATCATCATTTGAGCTCCCTGGAGTTGTCATTCGGATCACGAAGAGGTGGATTCACGGCCCCGAGGTAAAAATTTTGAGTCTCATAGCTCTTTGGCTTTCATTTTACTTATTTGTTATGTTTATTTGTTGTTTTGTTCTTAGTTTTGGGTTTTTGGTTGCTTTTCGATGAAAAAAGCTGCTACAAGAAACTAAAGTCGCCAGAGGCAATTGAAGCCGCCGGCGGTATCAACCATGCCTCCAGCGGCATCGTTGATACCGCTAGTGGCCTTATTTTCCCCCAAAAACCTTATTTTCTTGTAGGACCCTTTCTTTATGGTATCCAAAATATCATACAGTTTGCCTGTGAAAATGAGATCACCAGCGGCATCAGTGATGCCGCCGGCGGTATGGAGTTCTGAACTGTAGTTTATTTTCCTTTTATTTTCCTACCTAGCTTAATTTCCGAAGCTAGGATGTACAGTGCAACGACAGGAGTCCAGAACTCCCCGAAAATGGTCCAAAACCCCATAATGTGCCATTTTCAATAATAATTTGGTTAAAATAATAATTGTGTCCAAAATGGACTTTTCCCTAAAATTCTTTCGGAAAATGTATTTTTCAAAGGGAACTTATATTCAAAAATAAAAAAATTTCGAGCTAACCTGGTAGTTCCACACCAGCCCGGGGCTTTGTCCCCTGACCCCTTCTAGGGCGCTGCCTAGAACCCCTAGAGGGGCTACCGTCCCTCGACCCCATCGGGGGCACTCCGCCCCCTGATTCGCTGCCGGGGGCACCGCTTTGTGTGATATACCCTCATAGAATGTGCCATATTTGAGCTAACCATTTTGTGCAAGTAGATTTAGGTTAGATGTATATCTAGGCCTTCAGGTGTTTTATTTTATGCTTAGACAAATGTATAGGATTTGAAAGCGTTGTAATAATTTTAATTTTTTCATTTTATTCGGGATGACTGCAATAATTTATTTATTTACTGCTTTGAATGCTTGATAACGCGCAAACAATATATAAACCAAAAACACAATAAATAGGGTGGATTAAAATCGATTAAGAAAGAATGAAATCTTTTAACTTGGCCAATGTAAAATAGATAACATCATCTGAACTCGGAATCTCTACTTAAGGTATGGTCTACCACCCGGTGGGAAAATCGTACCAAAATTTCCTAGTTGAGCTGAACCGACTGGCGTCTCTATTTTAAGTATGGGATTTTGATCTCGTATCTTTGGAACATAAAACATGTTAAACCGATTTTCATAATCATTATCACGCCATCATTTTTAGGAGATCGGTCCTCGGGCCTTGCTTCACAGCCGTCACATAAAATATCGTTCGTTCACAACGGTGACTCTGCTTGGGATTTGTCTCTTTAAACATGAACTTAAAATTTTCAATAAGTTTAAAAGATTTTGATGATGTATTGAAATTATTTGCCAAATTAAAACTTCATTTTTTTATAACGTTTTATCCTTACACGTATAGATAGTTATGTAATATTAGGTGCCCCATTTTACCCGAGAAGCTCGCGAAAGTATCACTCATGCCCTATTTGGAATTGAGGATGCCTAGCGGGTGGATCACTCATTTCAACCAACAAGTGAACTTCTGCGATAGCACCTATTTAGGGAGTGGTTGAGTAACATGGAATCAAGGTAAACGAGAACCTTCTACATCAAGAACCTTATACCAAAGCCGCGCTAGAAAAAGCCTTAGCACTTCATTCCCTTAGGACTACCAAAACAATGAAAATAATCGGGACACACTTCTTTCGCTATTTCCATTGAAGAAGCTAATCTCCATCCTTTCCAAAGAGGCATTACGCGGGAGTCATAAGGTTGAAAGGGGGACACTTTGTGTGCTATGTGCTACGTGCTCATGCATTACCCATGCATCAGCTGCAAGGGCCTAAACTCAACTTACCCTTACCAATCTCCATTCATGGAAGAGGTTTAGCAACATCCGTAGGACTTCTTTTGTACCCCCATTGAGTCAGGACATATCACTATAAGTGACGAGGATTACGAACGTCCCACATATGTTGGAGGGATAAGCCGTCGCATAATCGCTAACCATGTCTACATGCAGCCATACATACCACGCATCGATTATTAGACAAAGGTCATTCACCCCATCCATGGCATCACACAATCCATCCATGATCTGATCTACTTCCTACCATTTCAGCTAGGAGAAGGTGAAGTTATCGTCATACCCTAGTTTGGAGAAGGCCTAAGCACCGTCTAATTCATCGTTCCCTCTCCCCAGTAGGCACCACGGAAGTTGAAGGGGTTCCGTATACTGATTCTAGTGGGGAGTCAGATTCAGATCAGATTCAGTTGGGTCAGAATTCCTCTCGGCCAGCCTTGTCTTTCCCAAACAATGAAGTAAACCTCCCTCCGGCTGAGGATCCAATAGGCCCTACTCCTACCTTGGGAGCAGGGTCTCAACAGCCCCCTGGTTTTGACTTTACCAGTGCTATGGCTCAATTTTTGAACTCAGATGCATTCCAAGCCTCTATCCAAACCACTGTCCAAGCTGCTATCAAGCAAGCCCTTGGAGATAAGAACTCCAACTGCGTCTTTGAGTCCGATATGCAAGCCCAGAATGGTTTAGCACAGATGTTGGCCATTCTGGTAGGGACAAGACCCATTGCACCTTTTTTCACCCAACACCCTCAACTCAGCCTATGGCAAGGCCGTTTCAGTTTGGGCAGACATTTGCTTTTCTGCAAACCTTGACAACCTGGTCGATTATTCCTTACAATCTGAGACCTTTGGCTCAAAGCTCAGTTTCTCCAGCATTTCATCATAATTTTTCAGCTTCTTCTAGCAGACTAATCCAACCCCTGCCATCCTTTACTCCTCTTCAATTTGTGGGAACTACCAGGGATGCTAACTACCCCTAGAACCCTTTTAATAGCTAGCCGATTGCTCGTCCCTGCTTGGACATTCCACCACCATCTCCACTAGTTCCAAACCACCTAGTCACATAATCTCCAGGCATGACACTCAAGGCCATAGCTTTCACCCATCAGCCGATCAACGAATAGGTCATGCAGCCTCCAGCCGTGACACCCGAGAATCAAGCCTATATCCGCCAACTCTTGGCTTCTAAGGAACCTGAACAAAATGAGGATTGGGTCCCCGATAACTTCACTATGCCCAATATAGTACCCTATGATTGGTCTGGCGCCCCTGCTTCTCACATCATTATGTATGAAAGGTCATGAGGGTGAAGAAGCTAAGCAACAAGGTCCTTGATGAAATGTTTCCGTGCTCTCTATAGGGCCCTGCTCTTGAATGGTATCACACTTTGCCTCAACATGTTGTCATTGATTGGAAACTCCTTTCTAAGGCTTTGAAAGTGCACTATGGTTTCAACACTATGATGGAGATGACTCTCCAGCACCTTGAAGGGGTCCACCAGCTACCCAGTGAAACCTTCAAGAAGTACTTTAACCCATGGATGTAAACTCAGGTATTGATGAAATCTAAGTTGAGTCTTGAGGAGATGATTGTGAAACTCCTGGAAGGGTCTCTTCCCATTTTCCTCAAAGAGATGGCTACTGACTCGTTTCCCTCGTATAAGGCAGTATTAAAAAAGGCTGAGAAAATTGAGCGCAAGGCTAAGCGCGAGTGAGATGAAAGTGTCGAAAAACCATGGTATAATAAGAACAACGATACCCCTATTGTGACCCCTACACCTACCGTGCCTAAGGCTTTAGCTACGGTTCAGACGGTCAGACAGACGCCACTAGTAGTTGCTACGGTCCAACCTGGTGCCAACCCATTTGTCTTGGTGAATCCCTATAAGCTGCCTCTCAGAACAATCTTCACTAGGTTTCGGGAGGCTAGTTTTCTCACGTCCCTCCATGAGTATAAGCCATCTAAAACTGAAGATGAGGACAACTTTTGGGAGTATCACGTTTAGAAAAGCCATCACACTAATAACTATAGAAACCTACTCAACGCCATACAACATTTGGTAAGGGATAAGAAAATTGCTGAACTCGAGAAGGTACCCAGCACCATGGACAACCCCCTATTGCCATTCAGTGGCAAGTAGGGATGTCGATTCTAGCCTGCACGAATGCTCAATCTCATAAAACCCTCCGCATGTAGAGGATGACTATTTAAATATGGAATTTTCTTTAGTGTCTTCAATTTGAACAACCTTTGGGACTTTCAATTCGACGAGCAACTTTTGTTTTGTTTACTCATTTCATGTTTTGCCCAATTGATCCCCGCATTCATATAAGCATATGCATGATATTTTCAGTATTCGAGATACTTCGTTGCATGAAATTAATTTGAGTACAAATGAAATTTCGCAAGTGGTAACCATTTCCAATATCTCTATTCCTGTTAAAAAATGAGAGATAATAAAAGTGCTTAGATCGTGATAATGCTTATGCCTGGTTATACAAAGATACGCCCAGAATAGGCCACCAAATTTCAAAGCATCCCATCCCCAAAGTTACCAAGTGCAAGCCAATGGAACAGAAGCTTCACCTTTTGCGATCGTCACACAAACTATCTCAAAAAGAAGATTCAGCGGGTGGTCTACACCTTGCAAAACTCAAATTGCAATTGCACCGCTAAGATGAAAAGGCGCCATTAATAACAGATTCACCGGAATTTATGACACCTTCCTCCTATCAGGCTTCACAGTCTCTCTACTCTTTGGCTAGTCTAGTTATAAAGGATATATATGATTAACGAGATTCAACCATCACCAACTCATGGACACAAGTTCACCGAAATGGTCGTAGAGTGCTCCTCAAGACAGCCAAAAGCCAAAACCTACACCTGTCTAAACATCAAGAAGACGGTCAAATTCATGAAGGAACATGTCTTGGCTCGGCATGACACATCTCATCACATTGCCTCTCACAGTGAAATCCAATTTCAAGGCGGAAGTTCCAATTTGATCGAGGGAAAGTAATATCTCTTAGCTTGGTATGATCCATTTCTTTGTGTCACCTCAGACAGAAGAGTTCTACTTCAAGGGGCAATTTCCAAATTAATTGAGAGATGTGAAATTGAGCACAACCCCCTCCATATAAACAACGGTTAAGAAGCAGCCAAAATGGCGAACAAGCCAATGAAGAAGGCGCTTTATAGGCATCAAAACTCCCGCGAACCAAACCCTCGTGATATCACCAATTGAAGTCAGAATGAAGCCCCTATACGACCAAGAAAGTACTCAATGAACGAGTTAATCAAGATCATAAGCATATACAAAAGCGAGCGCATTGACCCAATCGACCAAGACAGGCTTAAGAGCTATCAGATCTTAAATAAAAGAAATAAATCAGAAAAGCGGCACACAAAAATATATATATATATATATATAATAATCACCCGCCTTTCAGTCCTTTATCGATCGAGCAAAAATTAGGGTGACACCCGACGGTTGGTATTCTGCAAACTAGTCGGGCAAAAATTAAGGTATCTCTTTAGAAAAATTTCTCGCTGAACTGAAACCCGAAAAGGGCAGTTCAGGCAAAAATTAGGGGCACGAGAGAAAAAATAGTCAGATGTTAACTTGAAAATCTGTAAAGACTAGTTAACACCAAGAGTTTGATTAATGGAAATAGTTACCAACATCTTGTACTCCGATTAAATTCATTCACTGAAAGTGTCTTTCGTACTGAAATCTATATGCTTGTGGTTGTATGAATGTCTAGCAACCAAATGATTGAAACATTGCAAGTAGACTAAAAAAAGTGTACTCAAAGCCCATCCATAATAAGTGCACAAGAATTCAATATCAAAAAAACAAATAAATCCGGATAGGCTGAAAACATCCAGGTCTATGCAAAAGTCGGAAATAAGTCTGCTGGATTGAAAACCTGAAAAGGGCGGTCCAGGCAAAAATAAAGACTAAACAAAAATAATAAAAAAAAGAAAATAATGAAAAAAAGATGAGCTGAAAATCTGAAAAGGACGGTCTATGGAAGAAATATGTCTGCTGGATTGAAAACTTGAAAGGGTGATCCATGCAAAAGTTAACACAAGGTTCGATAGATTGAAAACCCTTAGGGACATTCTATGCAAAATTTAGAACTAAAATAAAAACAGCAAATGTACGCCATCATTGGGAGAAAGAAAAACATCGTTCGCCCTCCCCACATACAGGTCGAGCCTTATACTGAACTCAAACTTAGGTCTAAGCCCTACATCGTAATCATCCTTTAGGAACTTCACTCCTATCACATGAGCCTATCTGGTCATTACAGAGGCATCATTTGCTCATCCAACGTGATTCAACGAAATACTATATAATCATGCATCTTTAATACATACATTTCATGCACACACTCTTGCAATCTCTATTTCCCAGAATATCTAAAGGAAAACTATCAAGGCATGAAGGATAGGGGCAAGATCCCGAGCACCTCGATCTCTCCACCAACCAATTATCCAACATCCACAGATCAACAAGGGGCACAATTTCCTCCAATAGCTTGAGATCACCTACAAATCAACAAGAAGCACTTGGAAGGGGCAGCATTCTCTCCAACTGCTTGGAGTCATCTACCAATAAAAAATAAACCTCAAGGGGCACGCTCAAGATGGGTCGAACGACCCGTCAAACCTCTACAATGACTCCTCTGGACAACTCTGAAAATCCTAACTCAATTTACAGTTTATACTTCTATTGTTACTATTGATCGAAGGGGCAAAAATATTTTTGTTTCACAAAATCGTTCAAGCTGTAAAAACATCACTTATCCTTTGACTAACTCAAGTTTATCTAATTCATAATACATGGGCACCTCATACGATCTACAAATGACAGTTGATGCAAAATGCAAAACAAGTAACACTTGCTACTTAAATGACACTTGCTGCAAAACTAAAGGCACTTGCTGCACTTGATGCCAAAGATTACCGGAGGCTCCCCATGCACAAAATACCAACCTGGCTCTTTAGACCCTTCTTGTCAAAAGACCAACCTGGCTCTTTAAACCCTTCTAGGTGAAAGACCGACCTAGCTCGTAGGACCCTTTCGGTAAAAGACCAACCTGACTCTTCGGACCCTTCTTGGCGAAAGACCAACGTGGCTCTTCAGACCCTTCTTAGAGAAAGACCGACCTGGCTCATAGGACCCTTTCGGTAAAAGACCAACCTGCCTCTTCGGGCCTTTCTTGGCAAAAGATCGACCTGGCTTGTAGGACCCTTTTAGTAAAAGACCAACCTGGCTCGACCCTTATTGGTGAAAGACCAACCTGGCTCTTCAGACCCTTCTTGGCGAAAGACAGACCTAGCTCGTAGGACCCTTTCGGAAAAAGACTAACTTGGCTCTTCGAACCCTTCTTGGCGAAAGACCAATCTGGCTCTTCGGACCCCCTTGGCAAAATTCTCTCCACCAAAGACCGACCTAGCTTATAAGGCCATCTCAGCAAAAGACCAACCTGGGTCTTCGGACCCTTCTTGGCGAAGGCTAATCTGGCTCTTCGGACCCTTCTTGGCAAGATCTACACAAAGCTCAAGCCCGACCAAGTGGCAAACCAATCGTCAAAGCCCAAGCCCGACCAAGGGGCAAACCAATCAACAAAGCTCAAGCCCGACCAAGGGGCAAAAAAATCAACAAAACTCAAGCCCGACCAAGGGGCAAACCAATCTAGAAAGCTCATGCCCGACAAAGGGGCAAACTAGTCACCGAATGGAGGCACTAACGGAATCTGAATCTAGTCATCCTTTCGGTCCAGCCCATCATCCTGTCAGGTACAATTCCTAACCCTTGCTCTTTCATGAAATCGTACTGACATGTGGTAGCAGTGATCCCCCGAGGGGCAGCTTGTGAGCACAGGATTTTACAATTCCTCTCACGAGACAATGATGACGTATGCTCAATTTTATTCCTTATAATAAAAATTCTTTTTTGGAATTTTTATTACAGATATAAAATTCTCTAAGAATATTATTTTTGAAAAAATTTAGTTTGACGTGTTCGATAATGCATCCGGTGGTAGCTCAGACCGATGATTTGCACCTAAAAAATAATTTAGTCCAAAATACTCATAAAAAGTCAAATAAACCCCCAATTATTCAGCTTTTCCCATTGAATTTGCTTTTGGCCGGATTTTATTGCTTTTCCCCCGACTTTAGACTTGAATCGTGCTAGCTTTTTAGACCTGTTAGAAGAGTGAGGCCACCGACGGTATCATCCATGCTGCCAGCGGCATGGCTTTCTGCTGTAGAACCGCTATGAGCCTTTTTGCTCGATATCCGACGGATAATTGATCAAAGGCAATTTCCAACACATTTTAGCCTATATAAGCAACCATTTCCAGCCATTCTAGGGGTTCAACATTTCCACCACTCAAAATCTTAAGGGGATTTTGAGTATTTTAGCTAGTTCTAGTGGGATAAAGTTTAGAAAATGCAAGAAAAGAGGATTCAATTCATCTTTTCTTGGTTTTTCTCTACTAAACTCTCTGATACCTAGGTGTAATTTAAGTTTAGAAATCACCAAATTTGGATTTAGAGCCTTAAATACCTATTCACCAACCAAATCATCATTTGAGCTCCCCGGAGGTGTCATTCGGATCACGAAGAGGTGGATTTACGGCCCCGGGGTAAAATTTTTGAGTCTTATAGCTCTTTGGCTTTCATTTTACTTATTTATTGTGTTTATTTGCTATTTTGTGTTTAGTTTTGGGTTTTTGGTCACTTTCCGGACAAAAACAGCTACTACAAGCAATTGAAGCCCCTATAGCCATTTAAAGCCGTAGGGGGTATCAACCATGTCGCCAGTGGCATCGTTGATACTGCTAGTGGCCTCATTTGCCCCCAATGGCCTTATTTTCTTCCAGGACCCTTTCTTTATGGTATCCAGAATGTCATACTATCTACCTGTGTAAATGAGATTGCCAGCGGTGATGCCGCTGGCGACCTCATTCATACCGTCGGCAATATAGAGTTCTGAACAGTAGTTTATTTTCATTTTATTTTCCAACCTAGTTTAATTTCCGAAGCTAGAATGCACAGAGCAAAGACGGGAGTCCAGAACTCCCCGAAATCGATCCAAACCCCCATAACATGTGGCATTTTCACTAATAATTTGGTTAAAATAATAATCGTGTCCCAAATGGACTTTTCCCTAAAATTTGTTCGGAAAATGAATTTTTCAAAAGAAACTTATATTCAAAAATAAAAATTTTTTGAGCTAACCTGGTAGGTCCACCCCAGCCTAAGGCTCTGCCCCCGGGGCGCTGCCCTAGAACCCTGTGAGGGGCTACCGCCGCTCGACCCCGCCAGGGGCACTGCCCCTTGGAACCCTCGAGGGGCTGCCGTCCCCTAACCCTATTGCTTGTGGCACCGCTTTGTGTGATATACCCTCGTACAATGTACCGTATTTGTGCTATTCTTTTTGTGCAGGTGGATTCAGGTTAGATGTATGTCTAGGCCTTGGGGTGTTTTATTTTATGCTTAGACAAATGTATAAGGTTTTAAAGCCTTGTAAAAATTTTAATTTCTGCATTTTAGTTGGGATGACTATAATAATTTATTTATTTACTGCTTTGAATGCTTAATAACACGCAAACAATATATAAACCGAAAACACAATAAATAGGGTGGATTAAAACCAATTAAGAAAGAATAAAATCTTTTAACTTGGCCAATGTAAAATAGATAACATCATCGGAACTCGAAATCTCTACTTAAGTTATGGTCTACCATCCGGTGGTAAAATAGTACCAAAATTTCCCGGTTGAGCTAAACCGGGTGGCGACTCTATATTAAGTACGTGATTTTGATCTCGTATCATTTGAACATAAAACATGCTAAACCAATTTTCACAATCACCATCATGCCAATTCAGTCCTCTGGCCCGGCTTCACAGCCGTCACGTAGTTTGCTCACACCAATTGTTCTTGGGTTCTTTGTAATATGTTAGCAGGTTCATATCTCGGCTTACTACAGTTTGCAACCCCATATTCAAGTTATTAAGGAAGCAACAGCCAGTGGTATGGAATGATCAGTGTTAAGTAGCCTTTGATAAAGTCAAGGCTTACCTTATGAATCCCCCAGTCCTTCAATCTCTGATACAAGGGAAGCCTTTGACTTTATACTTTGCCATTTAAGGAAATGTTAGTAGGGTCAATGTTGGTCTAAGAGAACGAGGACAAGAAAGAGCATGGGATCTACTACCTCAGTAAGAAGTTGTTAGAATACGAGAGTCACTACACTATAATGGAAAAAACTTGTGCTACTGTGGTGTGGCTAACCAAGAAGTTGAGACACTACTTCCAGTCTTACTAAATCCAGGCTATCGCAATGGTTGACCCCATGAAGTACTTGTGTGAGTCACCTACTTTGGTTGGGAAGTTGTCAAGATGGCTGCTACTTTTATCAGAATTTGGTATTGAGTATGTCACAAAGAAGGTCATCAAAGGACGAGCTATGACAGAATTCCTAGCTGGTCATTATGGAGAACCTGGAGATTCCCAATGAGAAATTAGCTGTGGTAGAGGAAGTAAAATCCTTATAGACCATGTATTTTGATGGTGTAGTCAATAAATGAGGCGCTGGACTTGGTGTTATCATTGTCACTCCTCATAACGAGATGATCCCATTATCTAAGCATCAAGAGTTCTCAATCACCAATAACGGAGTAGAATACAAAGCCTGTCTTTTTGGATAAGCACTCCTCTCAGTAGGGGCAGTTGATGTATCAATGGTGTGTGATTTAGCTCTAGTAATTCACCAAGTCGTAGGAGATTGGGAATTAAAGAAGAGTCATTTCATCCTTATCTTGAAACAGTTTAGGATCTAACAATAAAGTTCAGGCAATGTTTGTATCAGCATGTGCTAAGGGAAGAAAATCAAATGGCAGACTCATTAGCAACATTGGCTTCCATATGGGAAAATCCTCAAGAAAGGCCGATGAAACCGTTGTTCATGTAGTCCTCCAAGGCACCATTCTTTAACCGATTAGTAATGGTAGTGGGACAGACCAAAGAAGATCTATGGGATTCCGATTTAATCCAGTTCTTCAGTTATTGAGAGAGGGCTGATACCCTAACTGTGCATCTCAGTCAGATCGTACGAATTGAGAAAATTGGCCATTTAGTTTAGCATGGTTGATGGTGTTCTATTTAAAACAACTAGTAATGGGTTACTTCTTAAGTGCTTAACCAATGAAGAAGCTGTTAGATGTGATGTATGCCCTTAAGACAATTAGGGAAATATATCTTAATTATGTATTGGTATGAATAAATTATTCAATTAAAAAGGGCATTTAATCTTTTGTTTATATGGATGTGTTCACATATATTATGACTAGTTAAAATATATTCATTGATATCAGTGTACCAAAGTACTTGGCATAAACATAACATGAAGTGAGAGATATCATAGTGGGACTACGTTTAGTCAAACATGCTTCATATACAATTATGATTATGTTTAAACTATCCCTAGTCATAGTTTCATCAAGAAAGGATATTGATGGAACAGTAAGACTAGCATATGGTCAACTTTCTTGGAAAGGGTCCAAGCAGTTTATCTCCTAAAGATTGATTGAAGGTGGTGCCTTTAGTTTGACACTTGGATATATCGGGAAGATATATTGGAGACCGCAGTAAGATAAACACTTGGTGTATATATATATGTACACACACATATCAATGTGTTAGTGTTTATCTTCATGTAGTAGCTTTGTGAATGTCCTCATACTTGATATGCTAGTTACCTTATGTGGAACTGTTGCTATACTTTGGGTCATACCTATTCACTCATTAATTTAGGGTGCTACGAGTGATTACGGGTATAATGATGACAGTACATTGGTGAGCTATGTAGTCGGAAATAATCCATCGCTCCGGATATATTAAGGAGTTATACCTAGCCAATTGTTGAAGTGATGATTGCTGTAAATCTCTAATCATAGTATGTGTATGATAGAAATAGTTTCTAGTCAAACACATTATGGTAAAAAGCAATATATTTCGGTAACAAGTAAATAACTAGGATAGCTTGGAGAAACCTCGCTATTAGTGGGTTAGCACTTTAATCAAACCCAATAAACTAGATGGTACTAATATTAAAGAATGGAAGGAGTTCATCGCCTTCGACAACTATTGCGTTAACTGGGATTAAGTCATAAGCATAAATGAGGTTCCAAGTAATGGGGGATGGTGGACCCTTGTTAAAGGCGTACTACAGTCGTTTAAGGTAATCGAGTTCTATTCATGGTCTAGAACCTCAAGCCAATAGATCTTATGGAACAAGGATTGGTTAAGCCTTAACAACTCAATACTTCGGGATCCTACAAGGTCATACACATTGGACCTTCATTGGATTGAGTAAAGAATTAATAGATTTATTCTATTACGAAAATATAACATAATAATAATTGGATTATTATTTGATTAGACCAAAAATTTATTTTGATCGGTGACTAATTTTATTACGGTCATAAATAAATTACAGTATGAATTAAAATGATTAGATCATTTTCTGGTTAAGCCAGATTTTATTTTGACTGGTAACTAATTTATTAGAGTCATAAATAAAATATTTTGAGAAGGGATCAAAAGGTATTTTTCCAAGGACAAAGTAAAGGGTTAGAACCTAAACGAAAAGCCCCGCGAGCCCAAAGGGCTTGTGGGACACGTGTAAGCCCACACGAGTGCTAAAGGCACTAGCGGGCTATAGGCAGCGCAAGCTAGGCTTGTACGGCCTACATTCAAGCCATTCGTGAGATGGGCTCGCAAGAAGTCCCACGAGGCCCAGCCCGGTGGATAATCTTGCCTTATGTGGGATTTCACACAACATGCTTTGCACGCTGCATGCGGGTTAGCCAGCAGACCCGTGGGGGTCCGCATGATGACATGTGTGGGATTAGGAGAAATCCTAATCCCACATTGGAAAAATGGGGAGCATTTTTGCTCCCCAAGCCTATAAACATGCTTCACCTCTCCCTTTCTCAAATTGCACCAAGCTCCTTTTTAAGTCTTAAATTGAGATTCCAACGTTCTATCTCTCGAGTTGACTTTTGAGCAAGTTATTTTTTAGGAGCCTTGAATATTTTGAGGCATCTCTAGTTAATTTTTTTGGGTGGGTTTTGGAGTGGTCTAATAGGTACTCAAAGCTCTGCGGTTCTTCCTCATTAGGAGGTTTTGGCTGGTAGGGTTCTTGTAGATACTCATAGAGACTATCTTACTCTTGGAGGCTTATGCAAGGAGGTTCTGCTAAAGCACGCTTCAACTTGTAAGTTTCCTTTTCTTTCTCTTTTAATTATTAGGCCTTTTTCTTTAAGCATTTTTAGACTCAATAATTATTATGGCCTAACCACCTTTTTAGGCCTGTGCTATTGATAGTTTATCCTTTTAGTCCCTCTGCTATAAATGATCCCTTTTTTTAACGGAGTTACAATTCCCATGTTTCATAGGATCCACATGGCGAAAATATCGATTATATGGCCCCACACCATTTACTAATAGAAAAACAAAGTAATTTATGGAATAAATCTTTATTTGAAATATTTTGAGCTTCAAACCTCTTCTTCCTCGTTTACATTCTCAGTCAAACCAAACCATAAAAATCTCAAACTTGGAAATTAATCAAAATCGTCTAGAGAAATAAGGACTCTATTTTCCTAGGTTTGAAATTGTTTTTCTATGCTTCTTGCCATCAATTCCATATTGAATAATCAATCCTTTAAAACTAGTGCAATTTTAGGAACCGGGTTTGAAGAATCAAATTCCTATTAATCAATCCATCAGTCTTGTATTCCTAATAATTAACTCCAATGCAAACAATTAAACAATCCACTCATTATGTCATTTTAAGTATATTATCGATAAGAAAAAACTATTAGATGAGGAAAGAGACTGAATAAAAATTCAAATTATTGCACAGATAAAAAGCTGTGAATTTGGTCAATTTCGAAGTTTGAAATTTTTAGGGTTTATAGAGATAGTGAGGGAGGAAAGAAAGATTTAAAGCTAAAATATTTTAAATAATGATTTAGTTACTAAATTAATTTGTTTTTCTATTAGAAAATGATGCGGCACCATAAAATTAATATTTGTGCCCTCAAATCCTATATGGCGTTGGAGTTGTAACTCCGTTAAAAAAAGATCATTTGGATAACGGAATTAATAGCACGAGGACTAAAAAGGTAGCGTGTATAGTAGAGGGACCAAAAGGATAAACTATCGATAGCACAAGGCCCAAAAAGGTGGTTAGGCCTAATTACTATGCTTATGTTGTTTTGCTTGCTTAGTTTATTTTATGCTTAGGTTATAGCTTAGAGTCATAACATACTTAGTATAAAATATTTGTGCTAGGATATAATTTAAAGTTATGGTATGTCTAGCCTATGCACGCTAACCTACGTAGAGAATTTATTTAGTTAAGGTTTTACTTAATTTATATGTATCTAATAGGAGTCCTTAGGTACAAGGGACAAAATTTTGAATTTCCGCCATGTCTATTATACATGATCAAAGTGACTGTCAGTTTCCAACGGCGATATTAGAGCCTGCCTATTTAGTGCATGATTAAGTTAAAAGCAAACTTAATTTTATTTTCTATATGAAATGATTTAAAGTTTATTATTTTGTTTGGAATAATAGATGGACTTAGGCTTTCATTTCTAGACTAGAAAATAGATATATATAATTTCGAATAAGCTTGCTCAACTTACTCAAAATTATCAATGACTCAATAAATTATATAAGTTATGAGAGTTATATATGCTTTCAACTTACATGAATTGGAAGAACGACATTTATTAGTCAAAGAGAATCCATGTTTTTTCAAGCTTGTGCCCGTATATGTTCTGGTAAGGATTAGACTTGGTATCTACTCCTCATAGGGCACCTCTCCTACCTAGGAATATATATCAGTGCAACTTGAGTTAACAAAGAGGGGATTAAATATGGACTGATTTACTTCTAGTACATAAGATGGTTCTTATATATGTTTTTATAACAAAGTAAATATTAAATTATTCAATAAAAGCTTAAGGGAAATGCAATATAAATATAACAAATAAAAATGTTTATTATTTTGCATATAATCTAGGTTAATGGAATAATTATAATAAAGAGCTTGAATCCACCTAAGGTTAGACCTTACAAATTAGTTCTAAAAGTCTTTGAATTAATATAAATTATTATAAATATGTCCATGTACTAAATCATAGATTAGGTGAGACGTCTAACACCAATAAAATCCCAAAGTAAATATATTAAGGCAAGTTATAGTCTTCCTTACTTAAATTTATAATACGATCTCTTTTGGCCATAAAAGTGTTGTGCAAAGCATTCCTTTTCGTCTACGTTGATCAGTTATAAAAAATGAGATAGGGTCTGCCTTAACAGAACTGGGTAGTCCACCATAAAATTGGGGGCTAGCAGCAGAATTGAGACACGTTCAAGGAGATGCTAATATAAGAGCACACGTCCCTTGGAAATAGGGAACTTGAACAAATCAACAATTGTATGCAATGTAAATAGAATGAGATTCCAACTACGACTTACTAATATGGCTTAACTCATAAAATTGGGGGGTCATATTAGACTAGTTATAGATGCTGCCTACTAGGTGTAGGGGCGAGTTCAGATCTAATTGGGAAGGGCCATTTGTGATCAAAAAGTCCTTAGCAAGGGAGGAATCAAGCTCATGGATATGGATGGAAATCAGTTAGTGAATCTAGTGAATGAAGACAGGCTTAAGCATTATCATGTATAGGTCAAAAGAAATAAATCACTAAAAAACAGCACAACGAATAAGAAAAATCACCCGGTGAGTGGTCTACTACTACTCGCGCAAAAATTAGGGTGCATCCCGCTGATTGGTGTTCTACAAACAGATCAGGCAAAATTTAGGCTACCCCAACATAAAAATAAAGCCCGCTAAGTTAAAAACCTGAAAAGGGCGGCTTAAGCAAAAGTTAGGGCATAGAGAGAAAAATTTTAGTTGCTTTCTAGAAAATCTGTAAAAGGACCAGCAGACAGTAGGGGTTGACCATTGAAATTTGTTACCATTGACTATGTACTCAAATTAATCTCATCAATAAAAATGTTATGATTTGCCAAGAATCTTGGTCTTATGAATGCATGCATGTCTTTAGGTTGAATAATCGCAAGTCTATGAACATCAGTTTTTTCTCTACATTTTGTACTCTTCGTTGTTATTATTATTGTGCATGTATATTATTTAACAAAAGACAAAAATATCGATAACCCACAAAGAAATAAGGCTTATGCAAAAGTCGAAAAAATTCTACTGGATTGAGCCGCCAAGGACAATTCAGGCAAAAGTTAAGACAAAAAAAGAAGAAAGAAAGAGTCTGCTGGAATTAGCCACTAAGGACAATTCAGGCAAAAATTAGGACAAAAAGAAATAAATAAAAGGAAATGTTCGACAGGTCATCTCATATCGAATGATCTATGCAAAACTTAGAACTCAATTTCAAAAAGGTCAGTGTTTTGCACGTATTCTTTTATTTATGAACATCATTTGCATTATGCACTTCACAGTTGGGATTCCTTGAACTTAGTTCCCCCACTATGTGGTCGCACAATAGCACGTGCCATCTGAAGTGCTAATCTCAAATCAGTCAGCCTTGGTAATACTTATCAGTCTAAATTGGGTCAGTTCATCGTAATTAGGAACTTCGAGTATTCAATGGTTAACTCACTTGATCAAGGTGTACTCTAAGTAATCTTTATTGTTGGTTATATTAAGGGGAAACAAGAGTCTATAGGCAACATTATTTAGTGGTTTTTGTTCAGAAAGGGAAAGTTCAACATGTATCAAAGTAAAGCAATAAAAGTATCTATGTAAATACCATCCATGTTTACACCAAAGTAAGCCACATAGGGCTAAAAAATCAATTATCTAAAAGAAAGGGAGAACAATCCTAATCTAAGCTACTGGAGGACCTTGCCCTTCGGGCAAATCCTAGGTCTAGTATCTAGTGTCCGCCAATAGGTTAGCCATGTCATACCTTACATGATCCTCAGCCCTGTCAGCATCCGTAGCAGGAAAGTCAGGCACCTCGACCCCGTAGCCTCCCACAGCACCCCCAGCCGCAGCGTCAATCACCTCGACCTACTACTATACCTCATGCTCAGCTTTAGCCACCTGGGTCACCGCCGGCTCAATCCGATAACTTGAGCCATCATTCAAAGAGGAAGATGGCCCAGGTGTCTGCCTATCCTCGGACATTACGGCCAACTACCCCTGCAGCACCTTAGCTTAGCCCTCACTCGAGCAAACTTCTCTGTGGTCCAGCTCCTCCTCTAATGGTCCAACCCTCTCGGCCTCAGTAGTAGCTGCCCACAATTGCTCCTCGAGGAACCTAGCTTGCTCCTTAGAAGCATCAAAGTCCTGTGTAGACTTGTCATGCAGTGAAAACCAAAAGATCAGTATACATATGTAAATGTCATGGCATGCATCATGCATCAATTTGTTAAATTTACAAGTAAATAAGACTTACTGAGGCTAGCGCATCCTAAGCTAATAACAGGTCACAAATAGATATGAAACCATTTGCGATCCCCTCCTCCTCAGCCACAGTCACCTAAAAGAGAAAATCATATCAGAAGAAGACATTCCAAGCAATCATCGTAAGAACAAATTTGAAGAACGAGAATTTCTTACACGAGTGGAGCTGGAACGAGTGAAGCAGATGGTGTGGAACGACTCCTCAAGCTCCTTGATAGCTCTCTTCCCTGAGTGGTCGAGGAGTTGTAATGAAGTGTCTAGGTCCATCTGAAGGACCCCCTCTCTCACCTCTCTAAAAGCACGGGACTGCTACGCAGGCGTCTTAGGATCAGCAGGTGCTGCATTAGTAGGTCTCTTCAGTGTGGAAATGGAAGGCTACGATAATTGATAGTCCATGCTCAGGTTCATAACAAAATCAAGAAAACAATAAAGGAGTCCACAAAGTCCGAGTTAGTGAAATACCTGAGTAGAAGAAGTAGTAGGCCTAGCTAAGCCCTCAGTACTCTAGACCATGAAGGGGCCCCTGTGATCACCTCCTGCCTCGTCCTCGTCGTTATCATCATCATTGTCATTGTCCCTGTAAGGAAACTCGAGGGGGGATCCTTAAAGTGAATCCTCTTGTAGGAGGGAAGGAGCGCAAACTCGATAAATGTAGCATATGAGCCTTTCATTGACTCCACCTGTGCCCCCTCTCCCAACAGATATATAACCCCTAATCAGTCCTAGGCATTAGATGTAGCAAATAGACCCCCACAAGGACAAGTGGAGGGATAGGCCTCTCCACTACCACGCTCTTTCGCCAGCCGTAGACCCTCAGACCAAAGTACAACTCCAAGGATAGCGGTGACTCCAGCACAAAGCAGCGAGCGTCCATGCCCGCCCACATCAGCTCGATGTCATTGTAGCTGACCATCCTCTCCTATGGGTCTTAAATGACCTACATGAAATAAATGCAATATAAGTATCCTAACTTTGTAAATACAGTTTCTACTGACAATTTGTTGAAATGTAAATCACAGGTTTAGCATAAGACAGTTTACCCAGTCAGAGCACAGCAGGCAGAGGAACTCCCTATACTTAGCTATAGTCCCTATCTTCTACTACCAAGGCCCCGATGGCTGTCAAGAGCACAAAAAATAAATCTGTGCATAAAACTAAATAGTAGTCGGTTGTAAGCAGAGGTCGATCCCACAAGGAACGATATTTAACCAAGTTATTTTTATTAGATGACAAACAACGTGACCTAAGAGTTAATGTTTTGGGTATTTGTAAATTAAAAATAAATTTAGAAGGAATAAAATCAATGATAGACAATGACCAGACCAAATTAGAGTAAGATTAAGCATCATAGTGATCATAGAACAAGATATAGATTGTACCGAGACCTAGATTTAGTTATACTAGCACTCATGCACCATATAGTACTAGCAACTCTTCCTTATAGTATACGGAGATCGGACTTTGTGCTATAATTTCTCTCTTACTCACCGTGACTCTTGGCATCGTGCCAAAGAGTTTGCCAATGAATAGCAATAAATACTAGAAAAGCCTAAACCTTTACCGATAGGTAGTGAAGCACTCCCAAAAGGTGTAAGATTACCTCCCTTCAATCTCGATAGAGATTATTGTTAATATATTCCTCTTCAAACACAATTATGGATGTAAGAATAAGAAATAACAATAATCATGAAGACTTACCGAATGGATGATCAAGCCAACAACGTGACTTAGTGATACTCTTACTAGAAAACCCTTGAAGTACTGAGATTGGTAAATAAGTTGCCTTGCAGGGTTGTGGTATTCAAGTTCAATTCTTACACTACTAACTCAGCCTTGACCCTTACTTAGTCAAGTCATAAGAAAATTGTCTAGACATAGTTGAAATAAAGCATAAACAGATATAAAAAAACATTAAATGAATCATGCGGATTAAAAATATTGAAACTAAAGAACTCAAAAATAAAAGCGAAATCAAAGAGAATGAAAACTAAAAATAAATTGTGATTAAACTAAAAGAGAGTATTGAAAGCAAAGCAGATAATAAAAAAGGTTTTAAACTAAGAACAAAAATAAAGAGCTAAACTAAACTAGACTAGGGTGGTGAATGTTTGTGAATGAATGATTTCTCTTGCCCCGACCATGTATTTGTAGTACTCCAACCGCCTTTCTTCCTTGTTAGTCTCTAATTAGGTCTCCTTTGAATTCTTCCTTGATAAGATTTTATTCCTTTTTAGTCTTTATCAAATAGGAATATCAGCTCTTCATTTATCTCATTAATTATCATTAAAATAGAACTAGATTAAGAGCATGATTCCTTCCTTGATCAAGACTTCTCCAAAATAGTTTTTGCCTTAATTAATTAATCAAGACTCCTCCAAAATAGGATTTTCCCTAATTAATTAATCAAGATTCCTCATAAATAGGATTTGCCTTAATTAATAAAATTTCAGCTTTGACTTGGTGTGCTTTTCGCCCAAATAATGCATGTTTTCTTCAAATCATCTTGGAAACCATAAATAATGGAAAAGGAAGTAATAGCGGCCAAAAAGACTAAAAACGTATATTTAATAATATGAAAACGAGCATAAAAACATGTTGGAAATACAACCCATTAAATCTCCCCACACTTATTCCATGCTTGTCCTCAATTATGTATTAATAGATCAGGAAGAAAAGAAACTTGAATTGTACAAATGACCTAAACAATTTCACAGAGATTGACATTTTTCACCAAGACTCGCACCGAAACACTTCATTAGCTACTAAAATTCCAACTAAAGATGTCCTTATGAAAGCATAAAGACCTTGCTTGAGACCTTGTCCCGAAGAAGTTTTTACCAAGTTAAGTGCAAACACACGATTAATTTGTAAAAGGTCAGAGTTACCTTGGTTTGAAATCCAGTGTGTCTCGGTATACATAAGATGACTTCACCTTGATCCTTATAAAATTAATGTAAATTCTCACTTGGTGGGGTCCCTTATACTTGTAGCCACATATTATTATTATTATTATTATTATTATTACTATTATTCTCTTTTTTTTCTTTTCTTCTTTTTTTTTTCTTTTTTTTAAACTTGCAAAAATAAAACCTATAAGATAGTCAAGTCCGGTTGCTAGCGGAGCCTTGCTCCCTCTTCTAGCCACTATGAAACAGTCACCACCCAGTTATGAGCTGAGCAATGCTCTTTCTCTAGCAAACAAGAAAATAAAAGTAGAAAATAACCACTAGGTTCAAGTAAAAATAGAATAAGGTCTCGATGAAGAATCTTTGGTACAGAGGGACTAACTAAATAAAAACCAAGTCCAAATTAGAGCATGTAAATAAATTAACCACATTTCACTAATCTGCATTTTAAAGGGACTAAGAATCTTACAAAGCGACTTTCAGATTTCAAATATTTGGAATAACAGTACTCAAATCAGGTCTTAGTGACAAGTTATGATTAGTCAATATAGTCTTGTTAATCATCTAATTATCCATATACATAGTATTCCTCTTCTTATTTTTCCTCATTTCATTACAACATGTTAGAGAACAAACAGGTCATTGTTGGAAAATAAGAAAGAAAAGAAGTCAAAGAACCAATTTTTCGATTATTTTTTCAAAAGAAATCAAAAGATATAATTCCCCTCCCCACACTTGAAATCTGCATTGCCCTCAATGCATTTAAAACCAAAAATAAAATAAAAGAAAGGGGAAAAAAATGTTACTATCTTAGTGGAGAGGAAGAAAATAGAGAGACTTTGGCTATGAGGTCTCACTGGTTGGCTTGCTGGATCACCATATGGTTGAAGAGCGAACTCACGTTAAGATCAAGGGTATATGTTGTAGAAGGATGCAATGAGAAGAGAGAGCAGATAAGTCCTAGTAAAAAATGCAAAAAATAAAATACTAAAAATTAAATGCCAAGAAAGAGAAAGATATAAATGCTTGGGCTGCCTCCCAAGAGCGCTTTATTTAACATCGATGAGCTCGACACACCACACCAAATCATGGTGTGGTGTCAGAAGTCTTTGTAAGAGTGATCTCCTCAGAGTGAGTATTGAATCCTTCAAAGTAGGGATTGAGACGATGCCCGTTGACTTTCAAGACTTTGTCAGTTGTGATGCTTTATATAACAACTGCTCTATGTGGAAACACCTTGATCATGATGAAAGGTCCAGCCCATCGAGACCTCAATTTCCTAGGGAATAATTTGAGCCGGGATTGGAAGAGAAGGACTCTCTGTCCAACTTTGAAGTTTTTCCTAGAAGCAAAAAGGTCATAGTGGTGTTTTGTAGTCTCCTTGTAGGCTTTATTCCTTTCATAGACATCATAGCAGATCTCCTCGATTTCATGGAGCTACAACTTTCTCTACTCCTTAGGTGCATCGACCCTGAAGTTGGTCTCTTTGATGGCCCTAAATGCCTTGTGCTCGATCTCGATAGGTAAGTGGCACACTTTCCTATAGACAACTCTGTAAGGTGACATCCTGATGGGAGCTTTCCATGCTAAGCAGACTGCCTAGAGAGCTTCAAATAGCCGGAGACTCCAGCCTTTCCTATTGGGATTGACTTTTTTCTCCAAGATGAGCTTAACCTCTCTATTTCTTACTTTAGCTTTCCCATTTATCTACAGGTTTTATGCCATGGAAGTCATGTGCTTGACTCCCCATTTCACTAATAATGTCGAGATCGCCTTGTTGCAAAAATGTGTATCGCAATCACTGATAAGCAGTGTCGGTGTCTTGTATATTCAAATAATGCTATTCTTGAAGAAGTCTGCCATAGTCTTTCCATCATCATTCCTAGTTGCCTTGGCTTCTATCCACTTGGAGACAATATTAACTACTAGGAGGATGTACTTGAACCCATAAGAAGGAGGAAAAGGACCCATGAAATTGATACCCCAGACATTAAAGATCTCAAATAGGAGTTATCGGGAGTTGATCTTGACGTCTAAGATTACCAATCTTTTGACTGTTGTCGCATGCCTTGCAAAAACATATAGGAGTCACAAAAGATGTGGGGCCAATAAAATCCACATTCAAGATTGTATTGTGCTATTTTCCTCGGCTCACTATGACCACCGCAAACCTCAGAATGACATGCTTCCAAGAGTCTCGGTATCTCTTCCCCATAAAACATCTCCTCAAAACCAAATTGTTTCCTTATCTCCACAGATAGGGATCATTCCAAAAGTACTTGTCAGCTTCCCTCTTAATCTTCTCCTTGTTATTATGCGTGAAATCCTCTAGAAATTTCCCAGTGGTAAGAAAGTTGACAAGATCTGTGTACCATAGAGTCTCGGTGATAGCAAAGAGACTCTCCCCCAGGAATTCATCCTGGACTTCTCTTGGTTCCTTTGAATTGGTCAGCCTAATGAGATGATCGACCACCAGGTTCTCTATCCCCTTCTTGTCTCTGATCTCGACATTAAACTCTTATAGCAAAAGGATCCACTGGATCAGCCTCAGTTTAGAGTCTTTCTTGGTCATAAGGTCTCTCAAAGCATCATGGTCTGAGTACACTATGACCTCGGAATAGAGTAGGTAGGAATGAAACTTATCCAATACAAAGATAATAGCAAGGAGCTCTTTCTTAGTCATGATGTAGTTCCTTTGAGCTGTATCTAAAGTCTGGGAGGCATAGTAAATGACCTGAGGTTCTCGGCCAAAGCATTGTCCCAACACTGATCCTATTCCTTTATCGCTTGCATCACACATAATCTTGAAAGACTGGTCCCAATTGGGTGCTAGGATAATGGGCGTAGAGACTAGCTTCTTTTTGAGAGTGTCAGAGGCTTCCTTGAAAGGATCTCCAAACTAAAAGTTAGAGTCTTTCTGAAGTAATCTGCATAGGGGCTCAGTGATCTTTGAAAAGTTCTTGATGAACATGCGATAAAAACTAGCATTCCCAAGAAAAGACCTACCTTCCTTTACAGAAGTAGGGTAAGGTAACAACTGAATAACATCAATTTTAGCTTTATCTACTGTTGGAAACTGACAGTCAAATTGAACATGCATAATAGGCGTTGCGAAAAGTCAAAATTTTATCCCTGTCCCCAAGAACTCCTATTATATGGATATAAATTAAATAAAGCCTTATCTAAATAATTCTCTACCTAGGTTAGCATGCATAGGCTAGGCATACCATAATTTTAAATTATATCCTAGCATATACTAAGCATGTTATAACTCTAAGCTATAACCTAAGCATGTTATAACTCTAACCTATAACCTAAGCACAAAATAAACTAAGCATGCAAAACAACCTAAACATAATTATTAAGTCTAAAAATGCTTAAAGAAAAAGACCTAATAATTGAAAGAAAAAGAAAGAAAACTTACCAGTTGATGCGTGCTTTAGCAGAATCTCCTTGCACAAGCCTTCATGCGTAAGATAGCCTCTATGCATATCCACACAAACCCCATCAACAAAAACCTCCCCGAGAGGAAGAACTAAGGAGCCTCGAGTAGTTGCTAGGCCACTCCTAAAGCCCCACCAGAAAATATAAACTAAAGGTACACGAATAAAGTCAAGCTCCTAAAAAATAACTTGTTCAAGTAACCTTTATCGTAGGAATTATTCTTGAACTTGGTGCACATTGAAAGGAGGAACATGAGCCCCTATTTATAGGCTTAAGGGAGCAAAATTGATCCCCCAAAACCGATGTGGGATGTGCATATTTGCACATCCCACACGGGTTTGACCCGTGGATCTATATATATCCGCGGGTTATGCCCGCATCCAGCGTGCCATGTACGCTGCATATAGCTGCCGCAAGGCAGGCTCTTGCGAGTCTGCAACAAGCTGGGCCTCGCGGCCCATGCCATGAGCCAAACTTGCGGGGCGCCATTGGGCTGCGCCTTAGGGCAGCCCATTTCCATGGGCTGCGCAAGCAATGCCTAGTATTGCTCGTGCACCTTTCCATGTATTTTTGCACACCCGAGCCTATATAAAATATATTTTGTACTCTCGGTCGAATTTTACTCGCTAAGGCAAAATTCCCTTTTAATCCTTTTAAAATAAATATTTATTTTATAACCCTAATAAATTAGTTATCGGTCAAAATAAATTCCTTGGTCTATCCAAAATGATCTAATCATTTTTAACCAGTTAAATAATAATACAATTATTAATATGTTATATTTTCATAATAGAATAAATCTATTAGTTCTTTACTTAGTCCGATGAAGGTCCAGTGCATATGACCTTATAGGATCCCAAAGTATTGAGCTATTAAGGCTTAACCAACCCTTGTTCTAATGGAACCATTGGCTCGATGTTCTAGACCGTGAATAAAACTCGATTACCTTAAACAATTGTAGTACGCCTCTAACAAGGGTCTACCATCACCCATTACTCAGAACATCATTTGTGCTTATGACTTAATCCCGGTTAATGTAATAGTTGTCCAATGCGATGAACTCCTTCCATTCTTTAATATTAGTACCATCTGGTTTATAAGGTTCGGTTAAAGTGTTAACCCACTAATAGCAAGGTTGCTCCAAGCTATACCAGTTATTAACTTGTTACCGAAGTATATTGCCTTTTACCATAGTGTGTTTGACTAGAAACTATTTCTATCAAACACATACTCTGATTAGAGGTTTATAGCAATCATCACTTCAACAAGTGGCCAAGTACAACTCCTTAATATATCTAGAGCGATGGATTCATTCTGACTACTCGGCTTAACAATGTGTTGTGATCACTATACCCGTAATCACCCGTAACACCCTAAATTAATGAGTGTGTGGGAAGACCCAAAGTATAGCAATAATACCACACAAGGTAACTAGTATCTGAAGTATGAGGATATTTGAAAAGATTATTGTATGAAGATAAACACTAACACATTGATATACACCAAGCATTTATCTTACTGCGGTCTCCAATATATCTCCCAAATATATCCATGTGTCAAACTTAAGGCACTGCCTTCGGTCCTTAGGAGATTGACTGGTTGGACCCTTTCCAAGAATGTTGACCATATGCTAGTCTTACCGCTTCATCAATATACTTTCTTAATGAAACTATGACTAGGGATAGTTTAGATATAACCATAATTGCACATGAAGCAGGTCTCACTAAATATAGTCTCATTATAATTTCTAGACTTCATGCTATGATGTGTCAATGACTTTTGTATACATACGTCAATGAATATAATTTAAAGAGATATAATATATATTTATAAATACATCGATATAAACAAAAGATTAAATGCCTTTATTCATTAAACAAAATGTTTATACTATTATATAATTAAGATATATCACCCTAATTGCCTCAAGGGCATACATCATATCCAACAAACTCCCACTTGCACTAAGGTCGATTAGCCATATGTCTTAATCCATATGCTTTAATATGCTGGTCATGTTTGACTTGAGTCAATGGCTTTGTCAGACTATTCGTGAGGTTCTGATCAGTGGGTACATATTCTAGTCTTATTATCTTAGCATCAAGGATCTCCCTAATTATATGATACTTTCTGGATACATGTCTATTTTTCTGATGAGACCGTGGTTCCTTTGCCTGAGCTATAGCACCATTGTTATCACAATACAAAGTAATTGGATCAATAGCCTCAGGCACTACACCAAGATCACCAATAAATCCCTTTAACCAGAAAACTTCTTTTGCTACTTTGCATGCAGCAATGTATTCAGATTATGTGGTTGAATCAGCAGTAGTTTCTTACTTAGAATTCTTCCAGCATACCCCCATTCATTTAACACATACACAAAACCCGACTGAGACTTAAAGTCATCTTTTTTGGATTGAAAACTCACGTCACTGTAACCTCTAATTGTGAGGTTACCTTCTCCATATATCAAGAACTCATCTTTAGTCCTTCTCAAGTACTTAAGAATTGCCTTAATGCCATCTCGTGCTTTTCACCTGGATTTGACTGATATTTGCTCGTAAAGCTCAAAGCTTGAGAGACATCTGGCCTAGTACATATCATAGCATACATTATGGATACTTTCGGGGATGTATAGGGTATATCCTTCATGCGCATTCTCTCCTGAGATGTCTACGGACACTCAGCCTTAGATAGGTTAATCCCCTTTGTCATTAGGAGATAACCTTTCTTCGAATCCTCAAGGTTGAACCTATTCAATACCTTGTCTATACATGTACTTTGAGAAAGACCTAATAGCCTCTTGGATCTATCCCTATAGATCTTTATACCTAGTATAAATGCTGCTTTACCAAGGTCTTTCATGGAGAATCTTCTTGACAACTATACTTTAACATTTTGAAGAAGAGAAATATCATTTCCTATTAGTAGAATGTCATCGACATACAATACTAAGAAAATGACTGCACTCCCACTAACGTTCTTGTAAACACAAGGCTTAATAATGTTTGTACAGAAATCCAGTTCACAAATTGTCTACCTTATATTCCAACACCTGGATACTTGCTTAAGTCCATAAATGGATCTTTGCAGCTTGCATACCTTGGAGCCATTCTGAGATGTAAAACCCTCAAGTTGTGTCACATACACATCTCAGTCTAAATCCCCATTCAAAAATGCTATTTTAACATCCATCTACCAGATCTCATAATCATAATGAGCAGTAACGGCAAGGAGTATCCTTATGGATTTAAGCATGGCTACCGGAGAGAAAGTTTCATCATAGTTGATACCTTCAAGTTGACTATAACCTTTCGCAACCAACCTTGCTTTGTAGGTAATTACATTACCTTCCATGTTAGTCTTCTTCTTGAAGACCCATTTGCAACCAATCGGTCTAACCTCTTGGAGTACATCAACCAAATTCCAAACTTGGTTCTCATACATGGAATCCATTTTGGATTTCATGGCTTTTAGCCATTTATCAGAATCTGAGCTTTTCATTGCCTCATCATATATCCTTAGTTCATCATCCTCAAAGAGATATAGTTCCTTATCATCAGTGATGATAAAACCATATCTATTGGGACCTTTATAAACATGACCTAATCTTTGCAAGGCTTGTATTTTGACAGGTTGTTCTTGGATCTCACTTGCTTGTGTATCTATAACGGGGTCAATTAGTTGATTGTCTGTTTCTTCCTCTTAAACTTCCAGTTCAATACTGCTCCCACTGACTTTTACAAGTAAGTGTTCCTTTTCCAAAAAGTGAGCATTCTGTGACACAAATACCTTCTGTGCTTTGGGTTGGTAAAATAGATATCCAATAGTTTCCTTTGGATATCCAACGAACAAACACTTGTCAGATTTACCGTTTAGCTTAATGAGATTTGCATGGCTCATCATAGACCATACCATATCTAATAAAGTCCGATTCCTCCTTTCTGACACTCCATTGTGTTGGGGCGTATAAGGTGGGGCCCATTAGGGAACTATCACATTTTCCTTTAGATAATCTTGAAACTCCTGACTTAAGTACTCTCCAACTCAATCTAATCAAAGTGTTTTAATACTTTTCTCAAGCTATTTCTCTACATTAGCTCTGAATAGTTTGAACTTTTCAAAACTTTCAGACTCGTGCTTTATTAAGTACAGATAACTATATCGAGAATAATCATCAATAAAGGTTATGAAGTAGGAGTATCCTCCTAGTGCCTGAACACTCATTGGACCACATACATCAGGATGTATAAGTTCCAATGTACTCGTGGCCAGTTCACTCTTTCCTTTAAAGGGTAACTTTTTCATTTTTCCTCTTAAACAAGGTTCGCAATCACCATAAGACTCTAAGTCTATTGGGCCCAAGTCTCCATGCTTACGCAACTTGGCTAAGCGATCTTTGTTTATGTGGCCTAAATGACAATGCCATAAGTAGAAGGAATTCTCTTTATCTAATTTAACTTTCTTCACATTGTTTATATTAAAAACTTCTGTTTTAGTATCAAGAACATAAATGACACCATTCAACATCTCATAACCATAAAGAACATTATTCAAGCGAATATGACAATTATTATTCGAAAATAAAATTTCAAATCCTTCTGCTACTAAACACGCAACAATACAATATTCTTAGTAAAATTCGGAATGTAGTAACAATTATTCAAAACTAAAATAAGTTCACTTGGAAAAATAAGATTAAAGCTTCCTATGACTAATGCAGCAACTCGGGCTCCATTTCCCACACGCAGGTCCATGTCCCCTTTTGCAAGTCTTCTATTGTTCCTTAGTCCCTGCACAGAAGTACAAATATTAGAACCACAACAATATCTAATACCCAAGTGCATTCACATGGAAAAATAGCATAGTTTTCAATTACAAACATACCTAAAGTACATGCCTCTACAGGCTTATTCTTCAAATGTTTAGAAGCAGGAGCTTTGCAATCCCTCTTCCAATGTCACGATTTCCCACACTAGAAGCAGACATACTTAGATGTCTTCTTTTCTTTCTTCTTCTTACTAATTCTTTTCTTGGCACCTAGTGCCTGCTTCTTTTTCTTAGAAGTCTTGCCTTTCTCGAACAACAATAGTGGTTTCTGATCTTTCTTGATCTGAGGTTGTACTATTTTTAGCATGTTGATTAATTCAGGGATAGTAGAATTAATGTTGTTCATGTAATAGTTAGTCACAAATCTATCAAGGATATCAACACAAGGTCAATGCTCAAGTCATGATTCGTCTTGAATCCCAATCGATTCCGCTTCTTAAGGTATCCCAAGAGTTTCAGCACATGCTGAGAGGCAGAGGTGGCAGTCTACATCTTGGTTCTGAAAAGGAGCTTGGAGGTCTCATACCTCTATGTCCTTTCTCGCTCCAAAAAGAGCTCTTCAAGATGGATAACCATGTCCTCAAAGGGCATGTTCTCATATTGTTTCTGAAGCTCAGGATTTATAGACCTCAACAAGATGCACATGGAAGTCTAATGATCTTTCCTGTGCTTCAACCAGGCCTCATGTTCCACATGATACTCAACATCAGGTTCAATAGGGAAAATTTCATTTAGAACATAGGCAATTCCCTCGAATCTGAGAATAATTCTCACAACTCGGAACCAATTAGAAAAGTTCAGGCCATTCAGTTTTATGTGAAGTAACATATGAAGATTAACGTTGGAAGTCATTTTCAACCTAAAATAAAGAAAAGAGTTCTGATATTAGTTTTAGTGTATGCATTTAATATAAGTTCGTTTAATTAAATACATTTGTCCTACTATTTTCTTCAAAATTTACAATAGCCCATTCTATTGAATTCGGAAATTTTAGCCCAGCTAAATTTCCTAGCAGGTAGCATCTATAACTAGTCTGTTATGACCCCCAATTTTATTAGTTAAGTCACAATAGTAAGTTATAGTTGGAATCCCATTCCATTTGCATCGTATGCAATTGCTAATTCATTCAAGTTCCCTAATCCCAAGGGACTTGTGCTCTTATATTAATATCTCCTTGAATATGTTGATCTGGGCCTAGCCCCCAATTTTATGGTGGACTACCCTAGTTCTGTTAAGGCAGACTATATCCCAAACTTTACAACCAATCAACGTGGACTAGAAGGAATGCTTTGCGCAACACTTTGATAGCCCAAAGAGACCGTATTATAAATTTGTGTAAGGAAGACTATAACTTGCCTTAATATTTTTACTTTGGATTTTATTGGTGTTAAACATCTCACCCAATCTAGGATTTTATTAGATGGACATATTTATAATAATTTATATTAATTCAAGGAATTTTAGAATTAATTTATAATATTTATATTGCATTTTCTTTAAGCTTTTTTTAGATAAATTTAATTTTTACTTAGTTACAGAAACATATATAAGCACCATCTTATATACTATAAATAAATTAGTCCATATTTAATCCCCTCGTTTGTCAATTCAAGCTGCACCGATATAGGTTCCCAGGTAGGAGAGGTGCCCTTGAAGTGAGAAGACACCAAGTGCAATCCTTAGCCAGAACAAATACGGGCACAAACTTGAAAATCAATGGATTCTCTTGAACTAATAAATTTTGTTCTTCTAATTCATGTAAATTGGAAGCATCTATAACCCATGTAATTTAAATAAATTATTAAAACTTGTATAATTTGAGTAAGTTGAGCAGACTTATTCAAAATTATTCACAACCATTTTCTAACCTTAAAATGAAAAGCACAAGTTCATATATATTGTTCCAAATAATTAAATAAACAATAAATCATCTCATATAGAAAATAATATTCAGTTCGCTTCTAACTTAATTATGCACTAAATAGGCAGGTTCTGATACCACTGTTGGGAACTGACAGTCAAACTGAACAAGCATAACATGCACGGCAAAAATTTAAAATTTTGTCCCTGTCCCCAGGAACTCCTATTAGATGCATATAAATTAAGTAAAGCCTTAACTAAATAATTCTCTACCTAGGTTAGCATGCATAGGCTAGGCATATCATAATTCTAAATTATATCCTAGCATATATATTTTATGCTAAGCATGTTATAACTCTAAGCTATAACCTAAGCATAAAACAAAATAAGCATGCAAAACAACCTAAACATAATTATTGAGTCTAAAAACGCTTAAAGAAAAAGACCTAATAATTAAAAGAGAAAGAGAAAAAACTTACCAATTGAAGCGTGCTTTAGTAGAACCTCCTTGCACAAGCCTCCAAGTATAGAATAACCTCTATGAGTATCGACATGAACCCCACCAACCAAAACCTCCCCGAGAGGAAGAACTAAGGAGCCTCGAGTAGTTGCTAGACCACTCTAGAAGCCTCACCCAAAAATATAAACTAGAGGTGATCGAATAAAATCAAGCTCCTCAAAAATAACTTGTTCAAGTAACCTTTATCATAGGAATTCTTCTTGAACTTCATGCACATTGAAAGGCAAAACATGAGTGCCTATTTATAGGCTCGGGGGAGCAAAATTGCTCCCCCAAAACCGATGTGGGATGTGCATATTTGCACATCCTATGCGGTTTTGACCCACGGATCCATATTGATCTGCGGTTTGTGCCCGCATGTAGCATGCCATGCACGCTTCATGTAGCTGCCTTGCACATGAGCTGGGCCTCGCGGTCCATGATGCGAGCCCAGCTTGCAGTGCACCATTGGACTGCACCTTTGGGCAGCCCATCTCCATGGGTTGCCGCAAGCAATGCCTAACATTGCTCACACACCTTTCTGTGTATTTTCACGCACCCGAGTCTGTACAAAATATATTTTGTACTCTCTGTCCAATTTAACTCGCTAAGGAAAAATTCCCTTTTCATCCCTATAAAATAAATATTTATTTTATGACCCTAATAATTTAGTTACCGATCAAAATAAATTCTTTGGTCTATCCAAAATGATCTAATCATTTTTAACCAATTAAATAATAATCCAATTATTAATATGTTATATTTTTGTAATAGAATAAATCTATTAGTTCTTTACTTAGTCCGATGAAGGTCCAATGTGTGTGACCTTATAGGATCCTGAAGTATTGAGCTGTTAAGAATCAACCAACCCTTGTTCTAATGGAACCGTTGGCCCAATGTTCTAGACCGTGAATTAAACTTGATTACCTTAAATGACTGTAGTATGCCTCTAGCAAGGGTCTACCATCCCCCATTACTCATAATGTCATTTCTGCTTATGACTTAATCCTGGTTCATGCAATAGTTGTCCAATACGATGAACTCCTTCCATTTTTTAATATTAGTACCATCTGGTTTATAAGGTTTGGTTAAACTGTTAACCCACTAATAGCAAGGTTGCTCCAAGCTATCCTAGTTATTAACTTATTTCCGAAGTATATTGCCTTTTACCATAGTGCATTTGACTAGAAACTATTTATATCAAACACATACTCTAATCAGAGGTTTATAGCAATCATCACTTCAACAAGTGGTAAGGTATAACTCCTTAATATATCTGGAGCGATGGATTCTTTCCGACTACTCAGCTTACTAACGTGCTGTCATCACTATACCTGTGATCACTCGTAATACCTTAAATTAATGAGTGTGTGGGAATGACCCAAAGTATAGCAATAGTACCTCACAAGGTAACTGGTATCTGAAGTATAATGATATTTGCAAAGCTTATTGGATGAAGATAAACACTAACACATTGATATATACACCAAGTGTTTATCTTACTATGGTCTCCAATATATCTCCCAGATATATCCATGTGTGAAACTTAAGGCAACACCTTCAGTCCTTAGGAGATTGACTGCTTTGACCCTTTCCAAGAAAGTTGACCACATGCTAGTCTTACCAGATTATTAGTGAAAATGATTGCATGGTAAATGGTGAGTTGTATTGATTTTAACCAGTTAAAAAGGAATTATGGGTTCTACCTGGGGGCCGGTACCTATAAGGGTGGACGGGACCCGTACGGCTACCAGGGAGGATCGGTATGGGTATGGGGGACCCGTACGGGTCCTGTCTTGTCCCGGACCGAAACTCAATTCAATTTAATAAGAAGATTAATGGCAGAGGAATGAAATAAAAATGGGATTTCCTTCCATATGAGTATGGCGCACCAGTTTAATATCCCTAAGGATATAAGGTGCCAACAAGGCTCATATGGTTTAGGACCAGAACCAAAATAAGAATAAAAGAATAGATAGAATATAAGAGATAGTGAATAATGATAAAATAACTTAGTTGTGAGTCTCTTTGAAACTCAAGAGCATACCTTTACGCGGTGAATCCACTTTAGAGCGATTCCAATGCCAAATAGAAACCTCATCAAAGTAGATGATGAAATGATGAATTTAGAATTGTTTTAAGTGAATGTTTGTTTGGACAGAACCTTCCCTCAATCCTAAATATGAAGCTAGAATATAACCTCAAGAACTTGCTAGAACCATATTCGTATCTTGGTATTTTATTCTAATATTTTCCTCTATGTTTTCTGCTATGAAATGTGAAGAAATGCCTCCTATTTATTGGGAAAAATAGGTCTGAACGCATTAAATGGCTGATTTTATGCATTTATGGCAAATCATATTCTTTCGTGTCAAATGATATATGCTTATGGCAAATTATATTTGCTGTATGGCAAATTATATTTACTATGTCGAATTATATTCTTATATGTCAGAATATATTTGTTTATGGAAAATTATATTTGCTATATGGCAAATTATATTTACTATATTGAATTATATTCTTTTATCTTAGAATATATTCATTAATGGCAGATTTGGGCACTAAAACCGACTGTTTGGGCATCCGGGGGATCGGTACGGGTGGCCTGGACCCGTACGGGTCCCATTGGTACCATATTGGGCAATTTGGAAAGTTTTTGGATCAGTACGGATGGGGTGGACCCATACTGGTCTGACCGGTCGACTCGTACAGATCTATACAAAGCGATACGAGTCCGGGTTAACCCATATGGATGTGTACAAATTGGTATGGATCCGTACGGATTGGTATGGACCGGTACGACCAGTTTTGCTTGAGACTTCCGAAAAATACTTGAAACTGACCGATTTTGACTAGTGTTTACCGGTTTTGAAAATTTTACACCTTTTAGGGTTTAGGCGCTAGTTTTCAGAGGTTTAGATTTGACAAAGCTTGACCAAACTACATTGAAATCACTCCAAGTAGGTAACACCTATAGAAGGATGCAATATATAGCTCTCATCATCATTTCGTGAGAAGGATCGTTAAAATATAGTGCTCACAGACTGCTCCTTGTAGGATCACCAGAGATACGGATCTGTATGATCTTATGATGTGAGTGAGGGTTTAGAAATTAAACCCGAGGTAATGACATGGGTGAGTTCCTTTCCTGAGGTGAACTCCTTTCTTGGGGGTCCCTTTCCTGAGGTGGACGCCTTTCCTTTGCTGATGTGTATCCCTTTCTTGAGGCGGATGACTTTCCTTTGCCAATGAGTATCCCTTGCCAATGAGTATCCCTTTCTTAAGGCAAATGACTTTCCTTTCGAATGCGTATCCCTTTCTTGAGGTGGATGACTTTCCTTTGCCAAAGTGCGTATCCCTTTCTTGAGGCGGATGACTTTCCTTGCCAATACGTATCCCTTTCTTGAGGTGAATGACTTTCCTTTGCTACTATGCATCCCTAGTGACTCTACTGGGGAAGGTGTGTGTATCCTTTTCTTAAGGTGGATTAACTATCCTGGCTGATGGTGTATCCCTTTCCTGAGGCAGATGATAATTCTGAATGATGGTGTATCCCTTTCTTAAGGCGAATGACATTCCTGCTGGTGATGTATCCTTTTCTTAAGGTGGATGACTCTCCTGCTGGTTGTGTATCCCTTTCTTAAGGTGAATGAATCTCTTGTTGGGGAATTTGAATAACCTGAAAAGAGACAACAATCAAACACTAAGTTAGTCATTGTTCAACCAGACATCTTTATTCTTGATTAACTTTTGTTAAAACAAAAATATTTTTGCTCCTTCAATTAAGAATAAAGATGTATGGATAGGGGTTAGCCCCTAAAATAAATTAAAAACTAAGCATAAGAACTGTCGAGTTTGGCCCGATTGATTTGGAATGAAATGCCCCTTGGAAGGGCGCATCTCAAAGAATGCTTCTTGGAGGGCTCGAAGATGGGGGGATACCCCTAGATTGACTGGTTCTGCTACTGGAGAATGGGGGTAATGGCCATGGGATCTGATTCCGCTGTTAGGAAATGGAGGTGAGCCCCTTGATTGAATGATTCGGCTACTGAGAAATGGGGGGATGCCCCTAGGATATGATTCCGCTCCTAGGAAATGGGGGGATACCCTTGGGATCTAATTCTGCTATTGGAAAATGGGGGGATGCCTCTTGGCTGAATGATTCTGCTACTAGGAAATGGGGGGATGCCCTTGGGATCTAATTCTGCTATTAGGAAATAAGGGGATGCCCTTGGGATTTGATTTCGCTGCTGGGAAATGGGAGGGTGCCCCTTGATTGAATAATTCCACTACTGGGAAATGGGGGCATGCCCCTAGATTGATTCTGTGGCTGGGGAGTATAGTAATGCTCTTTTGGTGAATTCTTTTCTGCTGGGGAAATCTCTTCTTGTAAGATTTGTTTGCTAGGGAGAATTTTATGTGCTCGGGATGGACCTGTACAAAAAAATCACCCTTGTTAGTGATTGATTCGAAAATGGCTTACCTTGATTCTTGATTGACTTTTGTGAAAATAAAAATATTTTTGCCCCTTCAATCAAGGATCAAGGTGAGCTAGGGGGCTTGCCCCGAATATAACTGTAATTATTGAGTGAAGAGATGTTGTATTGGTCCGAACGTGACTTGGTATGCCCTTAGCGTGCCCCTTCTATTAGCTGGTACTCCCTCTTGGTAAGAAACCCTGCTTTGAAAATGGAAGCAAGTGCCTGTACGCTTAGTGGGGATGGGCTTGAGTTGAGCCTGAGTCTGACTAGTTTGCCCCTGCAAAGGTCTTCATGATGTTGTGATACAGGTGGGTTCCTTTCTTAAGGCAAACTCCTTTCCTTAGCATTCTTTTCTTAAGGTGAACAGCTCTCCTTTGCTATGTGTATCCCTTTCTTAAGGTGGACGACTTTCCTTTAATTGATGCTAGTGTATCCCTTTCCTAAGGTGGATGACTTCTCCTTGTATCCCTTTCTTAAGGTGGATCGACTTTCCTGGTTGATATTGCATCCATTTCCTAAGGTGAATGACTCTTCTAGTTAATATTGCATCCTTTTCTTAAGGCTGATGATTATCCTACTGCTGGTGTATCCCTTTCCTAAGGCGAATGACTCTCTTGATGCTGATGTATCCCTTTCCTAAGGAAGATGACTCTCCTGGTTGATATTGTATCTCTTTCTTAAGGCGGATGATTCTCCTACTGCTAGTGTATCCCTTTCCTAAGGCGAACGACTCTCCTAATGCTAATATATCCCTTTCCTAAGGCAGATGACTCTCCTAACTAATGGTGTATCCCTTTCCTAAGGCAGATGACTCTCCTGATGCTAGTGTTGAGCTACCTGCCAAAAAGATAACAAAAATGTTGTGTTAGTTATTATTTGAAGTGATACAACTTAATTCTTGATTGACTTTGTGTAGACAAAGATTTTTGCCCTTTTAATCAAGAATAAAGATGTGTGGATGGGGGTCAGCCCTTAAATAAACTATAAACTATGTTTAGAAATGTTAGGTTTGGCCCAACACAAATCGGGTTGCCCCTAAGGAGCTGACTGCTGAGGAGATAACGTTTGAATGGCTAGTTTATTTGGACTGCTGGGGGAAACTACACAAGGGAAATTTCACTTGTTCGGAGGAAGGTGTTCCTAGGACATCCTAGCTACTAAGGAGTATCCTTGGAAACCATCTCATGAAAGCCTGACTAGTTGGAGGGTGCCCCTAGAAATTTGCCCTTAGGGGGCTTTGGGGTTGATTTCCCTCAGGTATTCTTCTAACCGGGGGAATGGTTTCTCTAACCGCCCAACCATGGAGGACAAGGATTGATTCTTTGTGGGGATAGGAGGAATGCCCCTTGAATGTTCCATCTGTCAGGGAACGAGCTATCTTGATGTGGATGCTCTACTGGAGAAAAGGTGCCCCTTTAGTTGCCATTCAAGTTTTGACTTGTTTGATCCATAAGGGGAAAAAGAAGTTTTATCAGAATATGACCTAAGACATACTAGGGTTCTGCCCCTATTTAACTATAAAGAGTGAGTGAAGAAATGTTGGGTCAGTCCCAATTTTGCTTTAGTATGCCCCTGGAGTGGCCTAACTACTAGGGGAAAATAGCCTATGAGGGGCTTAACTACTTGGGAGCAAGTTTTCGAGATGACTTGGATTGCTAGGGGGTGCCCCTTGGAAAGAGAAATTTAGATGTTGGGGGTGCCCTTAGGAATTGCCCTAGGTGGCTTGACCGATTGGGGGGATGCCCCTCAGATGGTTTGCATGTTGGGGAAATGATCCCTTCAACGATCTAGTTGCTGGGAATGCTTTTTTTGGGAAGATGTCCCTTGGCTGGTGCCTTTCAAGTGGCACCTTTGTTGGGTATGTCTTTTGAATGATTCCCCTTAGGTGGTAGTGTGGCTGGGGGAATTCCTTCTTTTCCTATAGATACCTCTCCTTAGTTCATGCATATGATAAAGAAACTGGTTAGTAAAATTTTGAGACATGCGAGTTAGGACTTTCCCCGATTAAAAGAAAAGACTGAGTTTAGTGATGTTGGTTGGTCCCAAATTGAATCGGGGTGCTCCTAGTATGCCACTCCTATTGGCTGGCACTGTTGGGGAGTGCCCTTAAGGTGCTTGATGATGGGGGGATACCCCTTGGTTGTGTCACTTTGGGGAGTGCCTCTAGGGTGGGTGCGCCTAGGGTGTCAGATGATGGGGGGACGCCCCTCGATGGTATCCACTGATGGGGAATGGAGGGATGCCCCCCAATTGACTTCTTTGTTAGGGAGCTATCTTCCTAGATGATTTTTCTACTGAGGATTTCTTCTAGGTTAAGACTTCCTTGGTTCAGGCTAGAATCTCTTATCGTCTGGGGATCGTTGCCCCTTGCTGTGTTGACAGCTTAGGGATCCTCCCCCTGAATGAACCTGCACATGAAAAGGTATTCACGTTAGCAAATTACTTTGACATGGCTTACTGTGAGCCGACGACCCCCGATTCCCCTACCCGTACGGTAAGCTTTAATGCCCTTCGGCATGGGGCGGAGAAACAACGAGCGCTGTGAAGCATGCTTAAGGGATGATCCTTATTTTAGCGTGATGGAAATGGATAGTGAAACCGATGTTGAAGTTGAAATTTAGTCCGATTTATGTGTTAAGGGATACAAAATTTAGTATCTCGTATTTTGAGATAGAGTCACCACCCGGTTAAGCTCCACCGGGAATTTGGGCATGATATTCCCACCAGGTGGTTGGACCGTACCTTAAAACAACGATTCTAAGTCCGGATGATGTTGCTTACTTTTCAATTTTTAAATCAAGCCGATTATATTTTAATAAACGTGACCTTAGTTCTTATGCGATATGATTCGATTGTTGTTTAGTGTATTCGGTTTAATATGCCATACATCACACGAAAAACGAAAAATAAACAAAGCAAGAAAATAAAATTATTACAAAGCTTTATAAATACCTGTACATTTCTCTAATGCGAGAAAATAAATGAAGCAATAAATACATGGGCGAAACCGGGTTTCAACCTAGTTTACCGACTTGGATCCGGTTCCAAACGAGGCAAGATTAATACGGGAATGACCACAAATACAGCACGGGTAAATAAAAGTGGAAAATAAATACAAGGCATGAAGAAAACAATATTTTTGGATTTTTCGGGACAAAAGCATATATTTTGGGCGTCAACTAATTATTTAACAGCCTAAAAAGAGTGAAATAAATTAACTAAGCATCCAAAAATAAGATTTAATTTGTTCAAAATATTTATGATATTTTTAGTTGGAGGAAAACAATTTATTTGGATTTATTTAGTTAAAAAAACCATATTTAAGACATTAAATTCATATTAAGTCAAATAAAAATAAAATAAAATCTAAAAACAGAATAAAATTAAATAAAAATAGTTTTAGATTATTTGTGAATTTTTGGAAATTTTTCGGGTTGAAAACGGGACTGAAAATGCATTAAAATGATAAAAATCGGGTCAAAAATGACAGAAACGAGCCGAAAATAATAGAATAAAACAAACAGGGG
The DNA here is from genome assembly GCA_947683365.1 of Euphorbia pulcherrima. Classification (NCBI taxonomy): domain Eukaryota; kingdom Viridiplantae; phylum Streptophyta; class Magnoliopsida; order Malpighiales; family Euphorbiaceae; genus Euphorbia; species Euphorbia pulcherrima. The sequence continues at coordinate 31,884,764 of CANTUS010000015.1, read as the reverse complement.
TCATTTGGACATTTTTTCTAGTAGGCCGACTCAGTGAGGTGGTAGACCGACTCAGTGAGGTGGTAGACCGACTCAGCGACATGGTAGGCCAACTCAACGAGGCGGCCTAGATGACACTCATTCGGCCCTCGTCCCACTAAAGTGGCCTGCTAAAAAAAAGTGTCTAAACAAGCCAGAATCGACCTCTTTGTGCCTGAAAACCCAAGATTACTAAAATTTCAAGTCATTTCCTACACTGTTACAGTAGATTCAGACTTAAAATGCTTAAATAACTCTGGTTTTTTAGTTTGGGGGGAAAAGAACTAGAAAATCCGACAAAAACAACGGTTGGCCGCTTGAACGCCCCGTAGGCTGACTGAATAAAGTGGTAGGCCGACTTAACAAAGCGGTCTGGGTGACATTCAGTCGGCCTGACGTTTGTCGGAACAATCAACCTGATTTTTGATAGAAAATCACAAAAAGGACGAATAAAGGGGCCAGACACCCAAAAAAATAACCAAAAAATACAGCGGCAGTAATAGAAATAAACAATAAAAGAAATAGATTAGAACTCAGAAAGTTACCTAAAGGCCATGAATCCACTCTCGAGACTCGAACCACACGCTTGGCAAGCTTTGTGACGGACTTTAGATGAAAACCCGACGAAACAACCGATTTAGCAAGGGATTTAGTGATTTGTGAGGAATAAGTCCCTAAATCCTATTTAAACCAATTTTTACTAAGATTTCTAATAGATTTTATTAATTAATACTAAGAGATTAAGTCTAATAATATTTAGAAATCAGGAACCAAGTATACTGGTTTAGATTTTCCCAATATTACTAAACTTTTCCTCCCTAAAGCCTTAGAATTCTAAGAATTTTTTTTTCTTGAAAAATTACCCAAAGAAAAGTTTTTCTTCTTCTTGAAGTCTGATTTTTGAGGGGTATTTATAGCCTTTTCAAGTGTAAAATACCCAAATTAATCCTCTAAATGTCAATATTTGATGGAAAAGACCCAAAACCCAATTTTTTTTGGCCGAGAAAAACCCGGAAAAATCTAAATAAAGGGACCCCGCCGGAAAGTCGCGCTACCGGCACGTTCGGGCAAAGACCACGTCAGGTGATGCGGTAGGCCGTGTCACCTAACGCGGCCTAGCCCTAGGCCGCATCACATGATGCGACCAGATCTAGGCCGCATCATGCAATGGGGCCTGCCCCGTGGACCACGCGGCCTAGCCCTCTGTCGGTGGCACTGGCCGCCGCCGACGGATCGGGGTAGCCCTAAAAAAACAAACGGGGCCTTGCTCATCTGGCTCAAAACGCGAACAAATTACACTACGGGCATTCAAGCATGGTGATTCTTGGCATTTTGAAAAGCTCGGGAAACTAAGAATCCAACGATTCAAACCAGACTTGCTGAAAATGTCCAGATTTTTAAGGAAAAAATCGCGAAACAATTTACTACGCGCTAGGGGAAAGGAAGCGGTCAACAATTTAAAAGCGATCCAATTATTCAATTAATCGGGGTCAAAGATCTTAAAATCGTCAACAAAGAACTTGCCAAACTCGATTCAATTCTAAAAATAATGGAACAACTAGACCGTAAGAGGTTAGAGCAAAAAGTCATCATCATTCCGTGGGTCACCGAAAAGCCCATGCTCACATGCTGCCCCTCGAGAGATCGTCACTTGGTGGGCCAAGTGTGATCTCTCGAAAGAGCAATGGATAGGAGGCTGTACCTGACTTGCGAATTCCTGAACCAATTGTCTATTGGGGTCACCATCGACAGATCTTTTAGTAGGAGCAAGACAGTTCTAGAAGTGAAATTCTGAAACGGTTGTTTACGGAAGGTACAGGGACGCGTCATCAATGGACCTTTTAGAGCTGAAAATCTCAAACTGGTTATTTTGAGGGGTTTTGGGAACGCACCATTGACAGACCAGTCGAGACGAAATTTTTTTTGAGTTTAGGAATTCTGACTCGGTTGTTTTCTGGGCATGCCATTGACAGACGTATCAAGAATGTAATTTTGAGAAATTAGCATGTGATAAATATGCCCCCTTTTTTATTGCTTAATTGGTTTTATAAAACAAAAATTTTTTGCCCCTTCAATTAACAATAAAAAGGGGTGAGAATAAAACAGAGATTGGAGACCCTAGTAGGCGGAAAGAAATAACTGATCGGAGAACTTTGCCCCTTGGGAAAAGGAATATTCCCTTGCACTACAAGATAAAAGAAAGGGTATATATTCCTTTTACTTTTCCTATATATACTTCCCTTCTTTTCTTTCTATTTCATTTCTCTCCTTTCATTTCTTTTCTTTCCTTCCATATTCTTTCCTTTCATTTCTCCCTTCTCTAGATAAATCCCGAGATACTCCCCGATTTTTCAAATTTGGGGAAGGATGTACTGCAAGAAAGGGCTTAAGAGGTCTCACAATCTTGACCACGAAACGCTACCACTAGGGAGTGATGGCCAGCAAATTTGTCCGGTTCAGTGGGCCTACGGACTATGGGCCTCCGACACATATATGAGGTATACACCAACTTCTAAGGTCGTGATATTCACTGACTTGGCTGGGCATGCTTCTAATCTTCAGGTAAACCAATAAAACTTAATTTTTTGTTGCCAAAGTTTCCATAAAATGACATGAACTTGATTTGGATTTTTAGCGTGCTTTAGGCTTCAAAATAGGCGAAATAGGTTAAGGAAAGATGTTTAGGATGCATTTATGTGCATTTTGGGGCTGATTTGAATGAATTTGTACTAAAATTGGGCTGAAAAGGCAGAAAATAAGCTTTTACGTGGGCGAATCACCGCAGGCAGCAGGGCCGCGTTGACGAGGCAGCCTGGCCACATCAAGCGGCTTTCGGCCATCGGTCGCCGGCGATGATTTCTGGCGGCAAAAAAAATGGCATCTTCTGGGGAAACCGAGGGGCCTATTCGAACCAGTTTTTCGCGCTGAGTCCGATTTTGCAGTCAAAATTCAGATCTCAAGTAGGCTAGATGCTGAAAAATTGACTTGTTATTGATTTTGGATGCTTTAACTGCTAGTTCTAATGCTTGACATTAATTTAAATTTTTTTTAAGCCACACGGTCTCAAGGCAACGGGATCATTACAGAGGTGTGCTAAGTGGTGGAATCAGATTAAAGATCTGGCTGATAACTCATTGGGTGTGGCCATTCAGGGTATGGCGCTTGATCGGATGCTAGATTCTCTGACCATGTCACGCCGTCTGATGAGCCCGGATATACTAGGATGTTTAGTGGAGAGATGGACTGAGGTTACGCACACCTTCCATCTTCCGGTTGGTGAGATGATGATCACCCCATCCGATATCTATGCCATGATCGAGATGCGATGGGAGGGTTTCCCAATGGTGTTCGATGTCTATCCCAACCACTTTTGCTATGAACAGGAGGCCCGTGCCTGGGTTGTGACACTTTTGGTGGTTCCGATGCCAGCTGATGGCAAGCTGAGATACGCAGATTTGTATGAGCTTTGGGTCACGGTGACAAACCTTAGTGGGGAGCACTTTGACCAGTATCTCCGGTCATTCCTCCTGACCATACTGACATGTTTATTCTTTCCTTACTCCTCAAGTAGGGCTTCACTCGAGTTACTATGCACCCTCGATGATTTGAGCAGTTTTACTATATGGAAATAGCCGAGGGCCATTCTTGGCCATATTCATTATGCTCTTGACTACTCAGCGCGAGGAAGGGTCACCGAATTCAAGGCCGGGTAGCTATGGGTCTTGGTAATGAATTCCCTTTGCCTAAAATCTTCAACATATGCTTCTGCTTTTGGATGCTTTCTGAGCTCTTTTTTTATTATTATATTTACAGATGTGGGCCTTTGAGTATCAGATTATCTGTCCCCTAGACTTAGAGGATCAGCCACCACCCGAGTCATACGCCATTGCACGGTGGATGGTTAGCTGGTCAAACATTGACCGAGCGGGTGGGTCATATTAGTACTCAGAGTTTTTAAGGCAGCTACGCCGTCACCGGGTAACCTCACTTTCTATGCATTTAATTTAAACATTAGTTTGAAACCGTATTTACAAGTATACTTACATTGATAACTGCTGCGGTTCTCTTTGTTCTTATTTGGCAGATCATTTCCAACCCTTGGAAGAGGTTGGTTAATTATCAGCATGTGAAGCAAATCCAAAGGGCTATAGATGGGTGCCGATTTGTATTAGAGTGCCCATTCAGCATGGAGTGGTATTTTGGCGAGCGGGTTCGCCGATGAAGGACCAGTATCGCTGCTCGGAGGAGAGTCCCCCTTAACGTACCTATTGGTATCCTTTGGCCTTACCTTATATCGTCAGATGACCAAACTCGGTTTAGGGGAGGAGATCAGGTCTGGGTGGCCTCGATTGGCAGAGATTATAATGCTCATCTGAGGCAACTAGTACCTTCTTGCCCTAGGAGAGCCCGAGATGATGTGGTGCGAAACTTTGAGTTCGACGATGAGGGCGTTCAGACAGATGGCAGCACCAGGTTTGACGGGGTGGATGACGATGTCAACGATGTCCCTTCTGAGGCTGATGATGATATGGCTTATATAGACCTGGGCGAGATGCTTTTTGGCGATGCCGGGTCAGGCGTCGAGCCACCTGCCCCTAGGCGGGGCCGCCGAGGGGTACGACACTCAAACTTCTAACAAATTTCCTTCATATGTGCTTGAATTATTATATCACTCTGATTCTGGCTTGACTGATCAATCTATTTTTCTTTTGATTTTAGGGGACCCGGAGAGATAAGAGAGGAGCCCTTGTGTTTAACATAGGAGCGCACGCAGGGCCTTCGCACCAGAATACGACCGATCCAGAGATTGCTTCCACTGAGCCAGCTCCTCCTACTCAGAGACCATTCCCACCATGATTCATCGAGGGAGTGTTGGTAAATCAGTTGGATACCTTTTCATGCCTGATGACCGTCTGGGAGTTCGAGAGCATAGACATATTAAGGAGTACACTGCGCCTTTGACTTTGCTCTGCTAGAGACCACACTTGTAAGAATTTAACTCATGCTTTACTTTGTTAGTTCTTATAATCTGGTGTCATCAAACCATGGTGTTTGGTTGGTTACTGCTTTTGATCATGCAGGTACCCATCTCAAAGGCTGAGCGTTTGGCCCGGGGTTGTTTTAGCATGAGGGACTTGGTCATTGCTCAGGATTCCACAGATTAGGTGAGATTCTGTCTTGCGACCTGTTGAGATTTAAAATGAGAAAAGTATATAGGATATTTGTTAGTTTATGAATGAATGTTATGAATGCGTGAATTGTTAGGCTGATCACTAATATTTGCAGTTCTTGGTCGGGATGGAGCAAGACAAGTATTGGAGTGAGTGAGAGGAGTGGATGCGGATTGAGTGTGAGAGTGCAGATTATCGAAGTTAGCTGGATCGAGAGAGAATGGATCATGAGGGTCAGCTAGCTCAAGAGAGGATAGATTACTAGTGTCGGCTAGTAGACTTCGAGAGGCGACTGGTTGAGCAGAGAGAGAACTACACCTAAGAGATGGAGATGCTGCAGAGTTATGTTGAGAGGGTGGAGGAGCAGCGAGATCAATTAGAGAGGGAGGTTGAGGTTTGTATGGGTAATCATAGCGACTGAGAGTACGAGACTGAGGTCACTATAATCGACACCAGCCAGTCCGTGCACTTTTAGGCTACCTTAGAGACGATGGTCTTTCCGAGGATGCAGCCTATGGGCTTGGCTTTTCCTCCTGGATTTGGCATGGGTGGAGTTTCGAGGCTTGGTGCCTCAGAGAGGCGGTCCGGGGGTCACCTCGGATAAGCTCTTACTCTTATGCATCTTTATTTTTCTGATGTACTGGTGACCTTGATGGATGTTTTGTTTGTTTGATGCTTGACTTGTTTGTCTGATTGATTATGTTGGTTGTTCACCAGATGAATGCTAGGAGTGATAGATGCTTACCTAGAAAATAACTAATTAACGCTTACAATCATCTGAATTAACGAATGCAACCTTATTTGACAGGCAACTAGTAGATAAAGATCACTGATGGAGACACAAAATGCTAGGTTGAGGCCGTTCTTGTGCACTTTAGCAAGCTCTAACTAGGAGAGACTAGAGGTTTTCGGATTAGTGGGGCTTTGGTACATTCCTAGTAGGCCGGTGAATGTGGCTTTCCTCCATGCGACATTCTTCCATTGGGACCGGATGGACCATGCATTCCAGGGTTTGAGCTTTGCCCATTGGTAAAGGAGTATGACGCTATTCTCAGGATGACCTGTACTCGCGGGATGCGTTTTGCTATGCCAGAGGTGCATTTTTGGGCTAAGGATTAGCTAACCTGGTTGTGGAATCTGGATGCCCCTACTACCTTCCTTTCCTGAATTCCTAGATCATCGGGATTTGATCTCGGCTGGGTACTCAACTAGTGTATAGCCACTCCGAAGTCGCATATTTCTTATCCTTTTATGGTGGCTCTATTGCTCATGGCTGAGTTTATTTTCGGGGTTGGCACCGTTGCCCCATTTCGGCTAGTTTTGATCATTAGGCAGGCTTCGGTGGGCATATCTCTATTATTTCTAGGGTCATCTGAGACCTTATTCAACTCAGATAGAGCTTTAGGTGATCCTGATCTCATCGGAGACCACTTCTCCGTACTACAGGTATTCCCTTTAACTGACTCTAAACTCGAAACCGATACTGAATCTGAATTTGAGATTGGAACTGAAACTGAACCTGAATCTAAATATGAACCTATAGGTCTAGCTCTTAGAGAAGCTAGCTTTGCTCCAGGACCCTCAAGGCAATTCGAGACGATATGGTCTTAGGAATTATCATGGTAGGGCCTATATCACTACCGGCCATAATGTCCTAACGACTAACAATTGGACAATGATCATGGGGGGTCTATCTGATGTAGACATTCATTGGGTGTGCCATTAGTGGGAGATTTTTGATGTTATGGTAGACACTGGTGGAGGCAATGTTCAGCTTGTAGGGCTACTTCACTTTGAGCACTACTCGCCTTATCGCTTGTGTCAACAGTGGGGACGACGATAGAGGGTCCCACTACACTTGGGAGATTTTGAGCCCAGGCCATTCTCAGCCCACCTTCTTGTCCACAATAGAGAGGTATGGGCCTGCCGAGTGAGTTATGAGACCTTAGACTACAATCGACTGGATGCCACCACTATTGATGGATTCTACCAAGGGTGGCTTCGACAGGTTGGAAGATTATGGTGTCGGAAGAAGCACTTGCGTTCGTGGCTTAAGTGGAGCGACAGGCAGGCGGGACTCGATCCTTTATTAGTGGAGGAGAAGCTGGTTTGAACCTTTGACTCTGATTATGATGACGATGATGATGACGATGACGAGGGCGCGGGGCCTTCTAGGTGATTGATGATTGTGTTATCCTTACTTTTATTTGTCTTTACTTTTACATAGTCCTGAACATTGTGTTAGGCCCATTAGATTTTTATTTGCTATTTTTATGTCCTAACTTTTGCCTGGACCACCCTTATGATTTCCATTTTATTTGATGCACAAGAATTTGAGTTAAGCAATATCCCGAACTTGACTTGTCTACAACATTTTGCCTTTAGGGCCCAATATATTTATTTGCACACAAACATAAGAACTTAGTAAGAATAATATTTCCATTAATTGAAGTAAGCTTGAGTACATAATGATGATAACCATTTCTACTGACCCAAATCCTGGCATTAACTAGCCTAACAAGGTTTTCTAGTCAAAAAGCTCTCATGCCTCACTATACCCTAACTTTTGCTTGACTGGTTTGTGGAATAACAATCAGCGGAATACACCCTAATTTTTGCCCGAGCAGTGAAGGACCACTCGCCGGGTGATTTGATTTTATTTGCTTTTTATGAGTGCCGCTTTTCTTGATTTAATTCTTTTGAATTAGACATGATAACGCTTTAACCGATCCTGATTGATAGGGTTCATGAACTCATTACCATCCATATCCATAATCTTCATTCTGCCCTTACCGAGAACCTTCATAATCATATAAGGTCCTTCCCAATTTGATCGAAACTTCCCCCTCAGATCAGTGGGGGAAGGTTTTACTTGCTTAAGGACCAAGTCACCGGCTTTCAACGGGTACTTATAGTGTTTAACCCAGCTATTGTAGGCTCTTGCCATACACTGTTGATACATTTGAAGGCTATCCAAGGCTTTCAGGTGTTGCCCATCCAAAGTATTCAGCCATTCAAATCTTGCTTTTGCCCATTCAGTCTCTTCAAGGTTAGATTCGAGTGCCACTCACAAAGACTTCATCTTAATTTCAACAAGTAAAACGACTTCCATACCATAAACCAAAGAAAAGGGGGTTTGACTTGTGGGAGTCCTGATGCTTGTTCGGTACCCCTAAAGAGCGAATGGTAACTTATCAGCCCAATCTCGGTAACCGGCTATGGTCTTAGAAAGGATTTTCTTAGCAGACTTGTTGGCTGGCTCCACTGCACCTTTGGCCTAAGGACGGTAAGGCGAAGATCTATGGTGCTCTATACCGTACTTTTTAATTAACTCCGCAGTTGCCCCTTCGGATTGAACATTATCTGAGACAATATGATGAGGAAAACCATATCGTGCGAAAACGTGCTCCTCGATGAACTTGGCCATCTTCTTGGCGGTAATACTGGTGTATGATTCGGCTTCCACCCATTTAGAGAAATAATCCACTGCTATGATGATGAAGCGGTAACCATTAGTTGATGATGGTCGAATCTCGCCAATTATATCTATCCCTCACGCTGAGAATGGCCAAGGAGTAGATAAACTATGAAGTTCAGTGGGTGGAAGATGCTGAATATCTCTATAAATCTGACATTGGTGACATTGTTTAATGTCGGAGATACAATCAGCAATCAGAGTTAACCAGAAGTACCCCATCCGCCAAATTTTCTTTGCCAAGGCTAGACCATTCATATGAGGTCCATAATCACCTGCATGAACCTCTCCCACAACCCCATGAGCTTCTAATTCAGTCAGACACCGAAGTAATAACCCATCAGAAGTGCGCTTGAAGAGGTCATTTTCAATAATCCTTAACTGAAAGGCCAGCTTTCAGAGCGTAGCACGATTGGAGTCTATAGCGCCGTCAGGATACTAACCGCTCTGAAGAAATTGGACAATGTCCGAGTACTAGCATAATGGTCAGAATAGGGGCAAATGTGCGTGAATGGTAGGGAACCTTTGCCGAAACTAAGATCAGAGGGCAGATGGGGACCTTTTCACATTGAGGCTAGTGTAGCTAACGAATCAGCCATTTGATTCTCATCTCGGGGGACATGTTGATAGAGACATGTTGCAAATTGAGCTGATAAATCCCAAACGACATGGATATAAGGGCAGAGAGACTCTTCTTTGATTTCCCAATCTCCTACGACTTGACGGATAACTAGGATAGAATCTCCAATCACGAAAGCATGCTTTGCTCCTATACGCAAAAGGGCTACGAGACCAAATAGACAAGCTTCGTAATCAGCCCCATTGTTAGTTGTGGGAAATTCCAACTGCTTAGATAGAGGTATAACTTCATTGTCGGGCGTGAATAAGATAACTCCTAGGCCTGCCCCGAATCTTTTCACAGCACCATCGAAATACATGGTCCACATAGGATTGGCAACTTTGGTCATAGGTAGCTGCTCATTAGGAAAGTTCAAGTTCTCAATTTAATCGGAGTCGCGAGCTTGGTTTGCCAAAAATTCGGCAATTGCTCTTCCTTTGATGACTTTTGTCGTGACATACTCAATATCGAATTCAAAAAGCAACAGTAACCATCTGGATAACTTGCCAAATATGGTGGGTGACTGACAAAGATATTTCATTGGGTCAACCTTACTAACGGCCTGAACTTTGTAGGACTAGAAGTAGTGGCGCAACTTCTTAGTTAACCAAACCATGGCAGCACACGTCTTTTCGACAATTGAGTAACGAGTTTCATAATCCAACAGCTTCTTGCTTAAGTAGTACATGACATGCTCCTTCCTACTATCATCTTCTTGAACCAACATTGCCCCTATGGCAGAATCATCAATTGCTAAGTACAACATCAATGGCATGCCTGGGGTGGGCGGATGAAGGACGGGTGGGTGAAGAAGGTAGGCCTTGATTTTGTCGAAGGCTATCTGGAAATGCTCATCCCACACAATCGGCTGATGCTTCTTTAATAGCTTAAAGATTGGATCGCAAATGGTGGTGAGGCGAGAAATGAACCTACTGACATATTGGATAGAACCAAGGAAGGACCGAACTTCTTTTTCTGTCCTCGGAGTGGGCATATCCCTGATTGCCTTAATCTTATCTGGATCTATTTCAATCCCCCTTTGACTGACCACGTGGCCTAAAAGCTTTCCTGTTGTGACCCCAAACATGCACTTCTTTGGATTAAGGCATAAGTTATATTTCTCAATGCGAGTCATAAACTTAACCAAAACCGCGGGGTGCTCTTCTCTAGTAGTAGACTTAACTAACATGTCATCCACGTAGACCTCTACTTCCTTATGGGTCATGTAATGCAAGAGAGTGGTGATAGCGCTGCTAGGTTGCTCTAGCATTCTTCAGACCAAATGGCATAACTCAATAGCAGAATACTCCCCATTCTATGATGAAAGCTGTTTTAACCTTATCGACTATGTGTAACAAAATTTGATTATACCCTGAGAATCCATCCATAAATGAGTACATTGTGGCAGTGGCAACATTGTTGATTAGCACATCGATGTGGGGTAGAGGAAAGTCATCCTTTGGCAAGGCTTTGTTTAGATCTCGGTAATCTACATAAACCCTTACCCCTCCATCCTTCTTCGGAATGGGGATAATGTTAGATAACCAGGTTGGATATTTGATGACTTTGACATGCTTCGCCTCAATCATGTTAGCAACCGCTGCTCTGACCTTATCAGCCTACTCTGGTCTTATTCTTCAGAACTTCTGCTTGACAGGGCGGAATCTAGGATCAGTTAGAATGCGATGTTCGGCGATATGGCAATCAGCACCAGGCATGTCCATATGTGACCAAAGCGTTAACATGGTCTTTTAGCACTTTGATTTTCTCACTTTTTATCTCAGGTGTTATGTCGTTAGAAAGGATTACCATTTTAGGGTCATCATCTGTACTCAAGTTTATTTCAGTTAAAGAAATGTCATGAATACTAAACACATTATGCTTATGATTAAATGGATGCTTGGACCCCTTGGGTAAAACATCAAGCAAATAAGCAAAATTAGAATCATTCATTGAGTTAAAGGTCTTACAGGCTATACTGTTCCCATCAAAAACACTGGAGATATTAAAAGTTACATCATCATAGATAGAGTCATCCTCCACAAGCGGAGGGTCTTGAGCTGTGGCATCAGTAGAGGTGACACCCTTAGTAGGTTCCATAAGCAAGTCATCCAGATCGTGTTCTAGGGCTTTCACTTGATCGGCAGATAGCATACCTTCTTCAGTAGCAAGTGATCTGGCAAGCTTCTTCACAGTTTCAGCCAGAGGATCATTCTTCCTCCACTTCTTCTTAAGCAGAACAGAGATGGCCTTAGACATAGTAGCAACTGCAACTTTAATTTCTGGGTCCATCGGCTTTTCGTCATCTAAATCAGAAACAAACTTTTCCTTACCTTCTCGGATGCATCAGTAGAAATTGGCTCGATCGGGTTCTCCTCCTTTTTAACAAAGCAATTCTTCTCGAAATCATACACATCCTTGAAAATCTCCAAACCTGGCCAAACTTGACCATTATGCTCAGTAGGCTCAGATTCTCCTTTGTAGACACCCTTCCCTTGAACCTCACAAACAGTCACCATGTTGCAGAAGAGCGGATGAACACGCCTGTAAACTTTCTTTGGAGTATACCCGAAACCAGCTCGCTTGGGATATATCTTATTAAAAGAGGATCAACAATTCCCCCAAGGTACTTCCCTAAACCATGACCCGGCTCAAGGCCATGTTTCTTCATCAATTTCCTTGCTACAAGTGAGCAGCGCTCATAGCAAGGGGTCTTAAGCTTCTCATTACTGATAACGACCAGTCGAAATCCGGACTCCTCCTCGGCTTTCATAATGGCTGTGACCGAGGCATGATTAGCTTCAATTTCCTTAATCTTTCCATCCTTTCCCACGGCTTTGCTCTTTTGATGGAGTGTCGACAAGACTGCTCCCACAGAGTAAAGCCAGGGTTGGCCTAAGAGTAAGGAATAGGTGACAGGAATATTGATGATAGTAAACTGAACCTTAGCAGAAATTTCCCCCGTAGTTACTTCAGCTTCGAAAACCCCAATCATATCTCTCTTCGAATCATCATAAGCACGGATGATAGTGTAGTATTTCTCGAGCATTTCCCCGGATAAACCTACATGCAAAAGAACTTTCAAAGGACACAGATTTAAAGAAGAACCATCATCAACCATGATCCATGGGATAATTCTGTCAAGGACCTAGGCACGGATGAACAAGGCTCGGTTATGAGAGCATCCCTTAGGTGGAAGGTCCTTATTAGAGAACATTATTGGATCATATCCTCTTGGGAGCGGTATTCCTTTCCCTACCATATTACAAATCTCAACAATAGAAGTAGTAGGCTTTACTTCAAGCTCCAGAACCCTCTTGATCAAAGCCCGGCGATAATCATCAGAACCAAGAACTAATTGCCAAATAATAAAATGGGCTTAGGTCGTCTTTAACTAAGTAATGAGAGGATCGATATCAGGACTTACTTCAACCTGAGGAGATGGTGCCAATGGCTTAGCCGTATTCTTGATGGGGTTCGGGATAGGATCATTCTCAATATGGAGACGTTTGTCCTTAGGTTGGTACACTTGACAGCTGTAGGTGACTTGCAGAATCCCATCAATCGATATGCTTTTTATGGTAGGGGTTTTAAACGGATATGGCGGTTCCTTATACACTAATGACAAATCTTAGAGCTCCTACTCATCCACATTGAAGGCCTGCAATTCTTCATTATAATACTCCCCTTTTAGAACATAATCATCAACACTGAATAATGCCAGTTTGATCATTTCCACATCTTCGGCTTTGGTCTCCTCTTCTTGCCCCATTTCTTAAATTTCCATGGAGTTTACCACAATATTAGGCTGTGAGATCATATCAAACACAAAGCCCTAAGGAAGACCTAAGCCGATAACCATTATGAATTCCTTTGACATCGCTCCTAGAACATACCCTTCCTTAATGCCCGAACTGATCATAGAGACCTTCCCTCCAAAGTTAGGCAAAGGGTTTTCTATAGTGCTCGACTTTCTGGCCGACTCAGCCATTTTTCCTTCTTTGACCATACAAGCAATAGTGGAAGCTAGAGCCTTGCATTAATCAGTTTGGTGCCCCTTTTGTACATGAAATTTATAGAAGTTCCCCTTTTCATCCGATCGAGGAGCCCGGACATCGCGAAGAGGCTTTAACTGGCCTGCTTCATACATCTTGGTAAAGATTACACCGAGGGATAACTTCCACGGGGACATAAATCGTTGCTGAGTGGGGGGGGACTTGAACTGCTGATACTTCTCCTTGGATCATAACTTGCACTGCAGGCGACTTACCCTTAGCAGGAGCCGGTGCAATTTCACTTGATTCGTTCCTTTTGAACCATGGCCAATTCTCACTCAACTTATTAGTCCAGTCTTTCTCTCACGGTGCTTAATTTTTTTAGGTTTTTCAAAAACTTTCTGATAGGACTTGAAAGAGTCAGTCTCTATTTCCTTTCGGAGCATCGGGAGAGCCCCATCAAGCAATTTTGGGATCATTTCTTTTAGGCTAAGCTTTTGCTTTAAGAGAACCTGAGTGGCCTTCCATCTGTTGAAATACGACTTGAAGGGTTCGCCTGGCCTTTGCTTGATTGCCTCAAGATGCTAGATGGTAGTCTCCATTGTGGAATTAAATCTATAGTGGGAAACTAAAGCTTCAGATAGGAGTTTCTAATCTAGGATTGTGGACTCTAGAAGAGTATTGTACCATTCAAGAGTAGGGCCTGAAAGGGTGCATGGGAATAACTTGGCCACCACCTTATCCCCAATCTTTTGGATGCGCATGATTCGCTCATACGTAACTATATAGGACTTAGGGGGGACTTTGCCTGAATAAGCCTCCATTCTGGGCATCGAGAAGTTTTTATGCACCTAGTCATCATCTTTTACTTCTTCCCTATCCTCGCTCCCGTTTAGAAATTGCCTGAAGAAAGCCGCCATTTCGGGCATCACGCCCGGAGGCTGCTTGACCTGGTCGCATGAAGATGACCTAAACTGAAAGGGCAGAGGAGATGGGGTTTCGATCTGAGGGCGAGAAAAAGGATTCTGAGGGTAAGTAGTCACGTGGGGAGTGACCACAAAGCTAGGGGGTGAGGTTGTGAAAACATTCGGCTATGCCTGAGGAATAACAAAACCACTCGATGGGACTATCATCTGAGGAGTAAATCCCCCTAAGAAAGTGGGGAGAATAGGACATTGGGTAACAGGCCTTGAGTGCGCCGGGGGATAAAAACCAAAGATTGGTAGGGCAGATGATAAGGGTAGCTGAGAAGAACTTTGCCCAAACTGAAATTGGCTTTGCTGGAAAGGACAAATAGGAGAGAGTGGTGGTACTAAAAACTGATTCTGAACTATTGGAGACTGAACTATCCCTCCTGGAGCTTGAAGAATAGGCCCTGCTAGCCTCTGAGATTCCCTTTCCTCCTTGAGAGTGGATCTAACCTACTCTTTAATAGTGCCCCGAAACATATCCAACTGCAGGAACATAGCAATAGTGCTAGCCAATTCGAAACCCAACTAAGATTGCCCCTAATCAACCGGCGGAGGAGAGATATGCGGAGGAGTGCCCTCAGCCAAAAATCCACTAGACAGAGGAATACCAAACATGGCAGGAATAACTGATTCTAACACTGAACGGCAAACCAAGTGGCGGCCGAGTCGCGACCAAAGAGGACTTTGGCGGCAAGGATGTCTTAACCTAACTAAAGAAACCAGAAGATGATCAGCCTGAATCGAACCATGAATGAGATGGATGATAACATAAATATTCGAGTGATGAATGTTATATATATAGGTGGTTTAGAGAGGTAGAGAGCAGAAGAGCTTATAATATGAAGCTTATCCTCAAAATACGTGAGATGTACGAATTCCTCACTACGCCTATTGAGCTTGGTATGGGTCGTCAGGACTCAAACGATCTCAAGCATTTTGTGAAATTCCCCCTTCCAAACAAGGAGAGAGTAGAGGAAAGCGAAAATCAAAAATAAAGGTTGGCCACATGCGGCCTATGTGTGAGCTTTGCATGAATGAGCACAACACAAGTAGCACACACAAGTAAATAAACCTCTTCCAACCTTATGACTCCCGCATATTGCTAATTTGTAGTCTGGGGGTAACTCTAGCGCTAGGAATTGGCAAGAGAGTATGCGACCTAAATCCATATTATTCCGGTAAGCCTAAAGGGAAGTTGCTATGGCTAGATTTATCTTGGTTCATAGTCTCAAACTGCTGGTGTTATGGAACGACACTGTAGAAGGGTCTCGTTTACCTTAATTCCGTGTAACTTAACCACTTCTCAAATGAGAGCGGTCGTGAGAATTACACGATGGTTGAAATGAGTGTTCCACCCATAAATATCCCTAATTCCTGGCCGACATGAGGTATACAAGTGAGCTTCACGGGGGTGAAGCACCTTATAACTTAGAATCTAACTAAAGCGGTGGATCAAAAGTCATAAGAAATAAAGTGTTGATTTAAAAATGATTTAGGCACATCATCAAAGTCCGTTAACCAAGGTTTGAAAGCAAAAGCGGTTTTTAGATTTTAAGTTAAAGGAAAATCCCCAACAGAGACGCCACAGTAAGCCGACGACTCCCGATCCCCCCGCCCGCTCAGTAAGCTTTAATGCTCTTCGGCATGGGGCGGAGAAACAACGAGCGCTGTGAAGTGTGCTTAAGGGATGATCCTTATTTTAGTGTGATGGAAATGGATAGTGAAAGCGATGTTGAAGTTGAATTTTAGTCCGATTTATGTGTTAAGGGATACGAAATTTAGAATTTCATATTTTGAGATAGAGTCACCACCCGGTTAAGCTCCACCGGGAATTTGGGTACGATATTCCCACCGAGTGGTTGGACCGTACCTTAAAACAGAGATTCTAAGTCCTGATGATGTTGCTTACTTTTCAAATTTTGAATCAAGCAGATTATATTTTAATAAACGTGACCTTAGTTCTTATGCGATTTGATCAGATTGTTGTTTGGTGTTTTCGGTTTAATATGCCATACATCACACGAAAAGTGATAAATAAACAAAGCAAGAAAATATAATTATTACAAGGCTTTATAAATACCTATACATTTCTCTAATGCGAGAAAATAAATAAAGCAATAAATACATGGGTTAAACCAGGTTTTAACCTAGCTTACCAACTCAGATCCGGCTCCAAATGAGGCAAGATTAATACTCGAATGACCACAAATATAGCATAGGTAAATAAATGTGGAAAATAAATACAAGGCATGATGAAAACAATATTTTTGGATTTTTCGGGGACAAAAGCATAATTTTCGAGTGTTAACTAATTATTTAACAACCTAAAAGGGGTGAAATAAATTAACTAAGCATCCAAAAATAAGATTTAATTTGTTCAGAATATTTTTGACATTTTTAGTTGGTGAAAAACAATTTATTTGGATTTATTTAGTTAAAAAAACCATATTTAAGACATTAAATTCATATTAAGTCAAATAAAAATAAAATAAAATCTAAAAATAGAATAAAATTAAATGAAAACAATTTTAGATTATTTGTGAATTTTTGGAAATTTTTCGGGGTTGAAAACGAGACTAAAAATGCATTAAAATGACAAAAATCGGGTCAAAAACGATAGAAATGGGCCGAAAATAATAGAATAAAACAAACAGGGGCCATTTGGACATTTTTTCTAGTAGGCCGACTCAGTGAGGTGGTAGGCCGACTCAACGAGGCAGCCTAGATGACACTCAGTTGGCCTTCATCCCACTAGAGTGGCCCGCCCGAAAAAAAGTGTCTAAACAAGCCAGAATCGACCTCTTTGTGCCTAAAAACGCAAGATTACTAAAATTTCAAGTCGTTTCCTACACTGTTATTGTAGATTCAGACTTAAAATGCTTAAATAACTCTGGCTTTTTAGTTTGGGGGGAAAAGAACTAGAAAATCTGACAAAACAATGGTCGGCCGCTTGAGCGCCCCGTAGGCTGACTGAACGAAGTGGTAGACCGACTTAACAAAAGCGGCCTAGGTGACATTCAGTCGACCTGACGTTTGTCAGAACAGTCAGCCAGATTTTTTTAGAAAATCACAAAAAGGACGAATAAAGGGGCCAGACACCCAAAAAAATAACCAAAAAATGCAGCGGCAGTAACAGAAATAAACAATAAAAGAAATAGATTAGAACTCAGAAAGTTACCTAAAGGCCATGAATCCACTCTCGAGACTCGAACCGGACGCTTGGCAAGCTTTGTGACGGACTTTAGATGAAAACCCGACGAAACAACCGATTTAGCAAGGGATTTAGTGATTTGTGAGGAATAAGTCCCTAAATCCTATTTAAACCAATTTTTACCTAAGATTTCTAATAGATTTTATTAATTAATACTAAGAGATTAAGTCTAATAATATTTAGAAATCAGGAACCAAGTATACTGGTTTAGATTTTCCCAATATGACTAAACTTTTCCTCCCTAAAGCCTTAGAATTCTAAGAATTTTTTTTTCTTGAAAAATTACCCAAAGAAAAGTTTTTCTTCTTCTTGAAGTCTGATTTTTGAGGGGTATTTATAGCCTTTTCAAGTGTAAAATACCCAAATTAATCCTGCAAATGTCAATATTTGACGGAAAAGACCTAAAACCCAATTTTTTTTGGCCGAGAAAAACCCGGAAAAATCTAAATAAAGGGACCCCGCCCGAAAGTCACGCTACCGGCACATTTGGGCAAAGACCGCGTCAGGTGATGCAGTAGGCCGTGTCATCTAACGCGGCCTAGCCCTAGGCCACGTGAGCCACGCAGCCTAATGCGTGGCCGATGTAGTGTACCGCATGGTCCACGCGTGGGGCCTGGCCCTCTGTTGGAAGCACTGGCCACCGCCGACGGATCGGGGTACCCCTAAAAAACAAGTAGGGCCCGGCTCGCCGGGCCCGAACCACGAACAAATTACACTATGGGCATTCAAGGGGGTGATTCTTGGCATTTCAAAAAGATCGAGAAACTAAGAATCCAATGATTCAAACAAGAGTTGCTAAAAATGTCAAGATTTTTAAGGAAAAAATCGCAAAATAGTTTACTATGCTCGAGGGGAAAGGTAGCGGTTAACAATTTAAAAGCGATCCAATTATTCAATTAATCGGGGTCAAAGATCTTAAAATCGTCAACAAAGAACTTGCCAAACTCGATTCGATTCTAAAAATAATGGAACAACTAGACCGTGAGAGGTTAGAGCAAAAAGTCATCATCGTTCCGAGGGTCACCGAAAAGCCTGTGCTCACACTTACCTTGATTCCTGATTAACTTTGTGTGGACACAAATTATTGCACTTTCAATCAAGGATCAAGGTGAGCTAGGGGTTTAGCCCCTAAATAGCTGAAAGAAAGGGGTTTGAGAAGTGGGGTTTGTCTCAATTTGAATCTGGTGTGTTCCTATTGCTAAGGAGTTCTAGTTTTGCTTGGAAAACTGTTTTGAAATAGGATGGACGACCCGTATGGTTAGGTAGGAGCCGTATGCTTAATATTGACCCATATGGCCGAAGAAGCTATTGGATGGGATGCTTGCATCTGTTGGGGACCCGTATGGCTGAGGATGGGTTTTGAGTGGAACTCGGGATTGACTAATGTGCCCCTGTAATGGTGTTTGTGACATTGTTGTGCTTCACCCTTGTGAGAACTTTGTCTTGAATCTAAAAAGAGGACTCATACACCTTTCATGAACTCGCACAAGTATGGATGGGTAGTGTATGCCCAAATGAGGCTTATGCTTCTTCCTGGTGTTGGATTTGATTTTGGTTCAGGATACCCTCATGGTAAGTTTAAACCTGCAAAACTCAAAGCTAAACTATGCATGATGCATGATGTATGAACATTTATATATGTGTACTGATCCCTGGTTTTCATTGCAGACTCTGTTGGCTATGGAGTGTGGTAAGTCCGCTCAGGATTCGGATGCCTCTAAGGAGCGAGCTAGGTTCTTGGAGGAGTAGTTGAGTAGCCACTACTAAGGCCGACCTAGTTAGGCCACTAGAGGAGGAGTTGGAGAGGGCTAGAGCGGAGACTACTCGGGCGAGAGCTGAGGTCGAGGTGTTGCGGGACTAGCTGATCTGGATGACCGAGAACAAATAGATACTAAAGCCATCTAATTTTGTGTTTGAGATGACCTTTCTGCCTACCGAGTGGCACCGATAGTGACCTAGAGGGCCAGAGCTGAGCTGAAGGTAGACTAGCATGCTGGGGGAGCCGATTCTGCTGCTGAGGGTACCGTAGAGATTGAGGAACATGTGATGATTAACATGGATGACCTGATGGCAGATACACAGGACTGGACTTCACAAGATCATCGGGGACAAGATCCCTCAATAGCTTATATTGAGATGTACTTTTACTTTTTGGACGTTTGATACTTTTCATCCCTGCATGGCTTACTGTGGTGTAAACTTGGATTGGTACTTTCGACATTTAACTTTTCATGCATGCTGACTTTTCTTTTCCCAAACTGAGTTAATTGAATATTGCCGCTTGTAGACCCATATTACTACTTGGTATAGCTAATAATGAGACCAAGTCTAGCTGGTTTGAAATTAACACTCTTGGGGATACATGCCATCAGGTGATTTTATAGTGACGGGACTAAGTGATGTTCTAACTTTTCATAGGCCATTGATGTGAGATGACCTATCAAACTTTTATTTTCACTTCTTTTTGTCCTTATTTTTTCCTGAACTGTCCTTGATGGCTCAGTTCAGCGAACTTTTAGAAACCCCTTTTGGGTTTTCAATCCAACAAGCTTTTTCGTTTATTTTTCTCTGCCTTAATTTTTGACGGGACCGCCCTTTTGGGTTTTCGATCGAGTAGGCTTTTTCTTTCTTTAGAGGAGGATAGTTCGGCTTATAGGGTGGCGCTGGTGGCCACTCAGGTGGTGGGAGCTGAGTAGGGGTAGAGCAATGAGTAGAGGAGATCAGTATTGCCGTTGGGAGTATAACAGATGCTTCGGAGACTAGGGTTCCTAATCTACCTATTGCGGATACTGGTGGGGTAGAGGATCATGTGATGATAGACATGGATGACCTGTTGACGGATGTAGAGGACCACACTCAAGATGAGTACCAGGGACAGGACCCCCTAGTAGCTTAGATTAGGTTGTGCTTTTCCTCTTTGTCTGGGTCCTTGATTTCGAGGATATTATTGTCTTGCCCTTCTTTCATAAAGGCTTAAATTGTTGGTCAATTGACTACTAACCAAACTTTTGAAGCTCTAGATTACTGAAAGACTGGCCTAACTCAGATCGACAAGTACTACCGAGATTCGTTAGTTGAGATTCACATTTTGCATACTAGAGGAATATGTCCTTGAGGTGTCCAAACTGTAACATGGTGAGAGCTAGATGATGCTAGTGGAAGCGCTTGGCACTTCGGATGATGTATGCTATCAAGTAGCTTCACAGTGGAAAACTAAACTTGAGGGTTCCCAACTATGAAACATTGGTATTATAAATGATGCTTGAAGAACAAAAGTAAGAGCAAAATACTGGCATTTTTTAATTCAGTTCTAACTTTTGCATAGACCGCTTGATTTCGATGTGATCTATCAAACCTATTTTGTATTTTTCCCATCCTAATTTTTGCCTGAATTATCCTTGGTGGCTCAACTCAGCGGACTTTCTCTTTCTTTTCTTTTGTCTTAACTTTTGCCTGAACTGTTCTCGGAGGCTCAATTCAGCAGACTTTTTCCAACTTTTGTATAGGCCTTATTTCTTTTGTGACCTATTGGTATTTTTATCTTTTATTGAATGATACACGCAATACAGATAATAACAAAGAGCATAAAATGTAGAGAAGAAACTGATGTTCATATGCTTGCGCTTATTTCACCTAAAGACATGCATGCATTCATAAGACCAGGATTCTTAGCAAATCATAACATGTTCATCGATGAAATTAAATTTGAATGCATAGGCAATGGTAATAGTATCCAATGGTTAACCCTTACCTTCTTTTTGGTCCTTTTACAGATTTTCTAGAAAGTAACTGACGTTTTTATCTCGATGCCCTAACTTTTGCCTAAGCCGCCCTTTTTCGGGTTTTCAACTTAGCGGGCTTTATTTTTGAATTGGAGTACCCTAGCTTTTTCTTGACCGATTTATGGAATACCGATCAGCGGGTTGCACCCCAATTTTTGCCGAATAGTAGAGGACCACTCACTGGGTGATTTATTCTTTATTATTTTTTTAGCGTGCTGCTTTTTTGTGATTTATTTCTTTTAGCCTAAACGTGATAGCACTTAAGCCTGTCTTGATTCACTGGATTCACAAACCCATATCCCTAAGCTTAATTCCTCCCTTACCTAGGATTTTCTTAACCATGAATGGTCCTTCCCAATTAGGCCTTAATTTGCCCTTAGTATCAGTGTTGACTGGCCGTAGCTATTTAGGAACCAGATCACCCGCCTTGAGGGGTTGCTTTGGGTATATGACTCTATTTTTGTAACTTAGGCCATTTAGCATTGGAATTGACATGTTTTTCTCTTTTGTGAAAGAAGGAGGTCGTGTCATTGTGGGGAAGGTTTGGGATCATTATGTAGGATAAGGGGTCTTCTTTCTTTTGAACAAATGGAGAAACCATTTTTGGAGGGATATTTTGTTGAGAATATAAGTCCAAGGTAGGTACCTACATTAAGAAATGCCCTTTTGTTGTAAGATCTTTTCCTTCAACAGTACTTTTAATTTGAAGTATGTCTTCCCCCCCCCCTTTTGGGCTCTTGGTTTCTTTCTTAGTGATATGTATCTTCCTCCCCCTTATGGAAAAAGATGAGCTAAGACCTAAGGCTATCATGTTTGCTAAGCACTTTTTATCTCTCTCTTTGTTTATGGTAAGTTTTAACCATTGGAACCTTATGGCATTGCGATGTACTCAAATTCAATGTCTTTAATAAACATGATGAAATTTTTAGGAATATTGATTTTATGAGTGCACAATATCTTTAAGAATGAAGTGCTCAAACATAATATGAATGCATCAATTTATTTGTAATAAACTTTATAAGTGCATTGTTTGCATCAAAATACCAGCAATGTTAAAAGGTTACCTCATTCTTGAAATCATCCTCTTGATATGGAGGGTCTGCATCTTCAATCTTGTTAGGATCCCTCGGAGAATCGGTAGCCTTCCAATACTGAGCTTCTACTTGTATTGACACTAGTCCTCTTTTTGCTTCATTAATGTACTCCAATTCCTCAAATATTTCCCACTATTTAGCCTTTTCGAGGATCCAATCTTCCTCTCTTATAGCTTAGACTGTAGGTGAAGGTTGTTGAGCATTTGTAGTCACACCAAAGGGTAGACCTGTTGGAAGATGGAAGGTTGTCCCCTTAGGTGTGGCTATGCAATTGGGACCTTGGCTAGATCCCCCAAACTGAAACACTAACTACACGAATCCTTGGCTAAGCTGAATAGATCAACTGAAGGCTGGCGGAACTACTGTACCCTCTAAATTATACGGACCAATTAGACCCAACTGTCTAAATGATGGATTACTAGGAGACGAAGGTGGAGATTCATCGCTTAATTGAACTGAATCTGGTTGCATAGAAACTTGAATGAGGGCCAGATGAACTTGAGATTGTTGCCAAGCTTTAACTCTTTCTCAGGTGAGAGCCAAATGATCAATACTTACATGGGTTTGCATGAGGGATGTATAATGATCCATGGTCAGGTTGATATATAAAGAAAGAGCACATCTAAGATAGAGTGTAATAATTTTCCCAAATGATGAAAAAGAAAATGGGTTTAATTAACTAAATGAGTTTTAGGGTTCATCTTAATCCTTTATGCTTTTAAAACAAACCAACATTTTGCAAGTTAAAAGATTATATCCCCAGCAGAGTCATCACTGTGAGGTGTCGATGACGTGTGGGTCTCCCTTGGCACTTATGTGAGATGCGGGGCCCACTGGGGGTTGGTTGGATTTAAGCGTGACAAAACCTTTTGAATTCAAGTTTGCATAAATAGCCAATCATAATAAATAAAAGAATCGAGACCCAAATCTCGATACAAATGATATAGTTGCCACCCAAGTTGTCTACTTAGGAAAGAGTTTTGGTATAGTTCCCATTGGGCGGGAGGCTCATACCTATTGGATCAGATTCGGGTATCGGATGAGTCACTTATTTCTCATTAAGTTAATTCAAAATTACATTCGCTACATAAAACCGTTTTGTTTTCATCATTTGGGGAATTATCACATAAATCTTTTTATCTACACTCTTTCATGCATTCAGCAGTTTATAATGAAGCACAAGCAGTAAATGGGGGAGTAAAAATTACAACCGGGGGAAAATGGGGGAATTAAAATAGAACCAATACATTAGTTCTAAGTTATAAAACAAAATGAAATAAATTCCCCTACATCCACAAAGATTAGCACAGTTTATAGCACAACACAAGTCATCATTTTGTTAGAAAAAATGTGATTATATTAGCGTGGCGGCTTTTCGATCAATAGTGCCTGGATGACTTCTAGGATCAGAGAGATATAACTGGTCTTCAACTTATTTTGTTAGAAAAATACATTTTAACTTTAGTGGGTTGATTTATTGGATTATTACTAAAACTGATCGCATAATAAATGGTGAGTTGGATTTATTTTAACCGGTTAAAAGTGAATTCTGGTTTCTGCTTGGGGTCCGGTACCCGTATGGGTGGGTGGGACCCGTACGGCTTCCAAGTAGGACCGGTACAGGTATGGGGGACCCAAACGGGTCCTATCTGGACCCAGGCAGAAACTTAGTTTGCTTTAATGAGAAGATTAATGGAGGAGCAATGAAATAAAAATGGGATTTCCTTCTGTATAAGTATGGCGCACCAGTTTATTATCCCCAAGGACATAAGGTGCCAACAAGACTCATATGGATTAGGACCAGACCCCAAACAAGAATAAAAGAATAGATAGAATAGAAGAGACAGAGAATAATGATAAAATAACTGAGATGTGAGTCTCTTTAAAACTCAGGAGCGTACCTTTATGCGGTGAATACCCTTTAGAGCGATTCCAATGTCGAATAGAAACCTTGTCAAAGTAGATGATGAAATGATGAATTTAGAATTGTTTTAGGGGAATGTTTGTGTGGATAGAACCTCCCCTCAATCCTAAATATGAAGCTAGACTATGTCCTCAAGAACTTGCTAGAACCATATTCTTATCTTTGTATTTTATTCTAATATTTTTCTCTATGTTTTCAGTTGTTATGAAATGTGAAGAATTGCTCCTATTTATAGGAGAAAAATGGGTCTCAATGCATTAAACGGATGATTTTATGCATTTATGGCAAATTATATTCTTTTATGCAAAATTATATTTGCTTATGGAAAATTATATATGCTATATGGCAAATTATATTCTCTTATGTCAGAATATATTCGTTTATGGCAAATTATATTTGCTCTATGGCAAATTATATTTGCTATATCGAATTATATTCTTTTATGTCAGAATATATCCATTTATGGCAGATTTGTGCATTAAAACCGAATGTTTGGGCTTCTGGGGGACTGGTACGGGTGGCCTGGACCCCGTACGGGTCCCGTTGGTACCGAATTGGGCAATTCAAGAAGTTTTTGGACCGACACAGATGAGGTGGACCCTTATGGGTCCGGGTCGACCAGTACGGATCTGTACGAATTGGTATAGGTCCGGGTTGACTCGTACGGGTCCGTATAGACTGGTACAGATCCTATAGATTGGTACAATTGGTTTTGCCTGAGACTTCCCAAAACTACAAGAGATTGATCGGTTTTGATTAGTATTGACCAATTTTGACCATTTTAGACCTTTTACGGCTTAGGCGCTTGTTTTTTGAGGTTTTAATTTGACAAAGCTTGACCAAACTACATTGAAATCACTCCAAGTAGATAACACTTGTAGAAGGATGCATTAAATAGCCCTTATCATCGTTTCGTGAGAAGGATCGTTAAAATCCAGTGCTCACACTACCTTAATACCCTTCTTAGATACAACATGACCCAATATCATACCTTGGTCTACCATGAAGTGGCATTTGTCATAGTTAAGTACTAAGTCAGACTCAATACAACGTTTAAGGATCTTACCAAGGTTATCGATACATGGGTCGAAAGAGTCACCATACAATGTAAAATCATCCATGAAGACTTCAATGATGCTCTTAATGTAATCATAAAAGATACTCATCATACACCTCTGGAATCTAGTGAGAGCATTGCATGGACCAAAAGGCATCCATCTGTAAGCAAAGGTGCCAAAGGGACATGTGAAAGTTGTCTTCTCTTGATCTTCTGTTGTTACCCGGATCAGATTAATAGGGATGCACTTCTTTTGCAAATACCAGTGAAGAATCCAAACTCCATCCTTTCCAAAGAGGTGTTACGCGGGAGTTATAATGTTGGAAGAGGGACGTTTTCATGTGCTATGTGCTATGTGCTCATGCATTGCCCATGCATTGAAAGCAAAAAATCAACTTACCCTTACCGATCTCCATTCATGGAAGAGGTTTAGCAACATTCATAGGACTTCTTTTATACCTCCATTGAGTCACGACATATCGCTATATGTGACGACAGGTATGAACATCCCATGAATGTTGGAGGGATAAGCCATCATATCATCCCTAACCACATCTAAGTGTAGCCATACATACCACGCATCGGTTATTAGACAAAGGTCATTCACCCCATCCATAAGCATCACACAATCCATTTATAATATGACCCACTGCCTACCATTTTAGCTAGGAGAAGGCAGAATTATCATCGCACCCTAATTTAGAAAAGACCAAAGCACCATCTGATTCATCGTTCTCTCACCCCGGTTGTCATCACTAAAGTTGAGGGGGTTTCTTACACAGATTCTAGTGTGGAGTCGAATTCAGATCAGATTCAATTTGGTCAAGATTTATCTTAGTTAGCTATGGCTTTTCCAACCAATGATAGAAACCCTCCTCCGCCTGAGGAGCAAGTCGGTCCTACTCCCACCTCAAGAGCAGCGTCTCACCCCCCTCCTGGTTTTGATTTTACCAGTGCCATGACGCAGTTTCTAAATTCTGACGCATTCCAAGCTTCTATCTAAAACACTATCCAAGTAGCTATTAAGCGAGCCCTCGAGGATAGGAATCCCGACCGGGTCTCCAAGTCCGATATGCAAGCCCAAAATGGTTCAACACAGATGTTGGCCGGTCCGGTAGGGACAAGACCCATTGCACCAGTTTTTCAACCAGCTTCCTCGACTTAGCCCATGGCAAGCCCATTTCAGTTCAGGCAAACTTTTGCTTTCCTACTAACCTCGATAACCCCGATGATTCTTCCTTTCAATCTGAGGCCCTTGGCTCAGAGCTCGGTTCCTTCAGTATTTGCACATTAGTTTTCAGTTTCTTCTAGTGGGCTAGTCCAACCTCTGCCATCTTTTACTCCTTAGTGTGTGGTAACTCCCGAGGGCACTACTTATCCCCAAAATCCTTTTAGTAACCAACTAATTGCTCACCCTCCATCATCTCCGCTAGTCAATGACCAGGTTATGCAGCCTCCGAGCATGACACTTGAAGTAGCTGCTTTTGTTCGCCAGATGATGGCCTCTTAAATCAATGTCCAAGTCACGGATTCTAGAGGCGTGACACTTAAGCCCGCAGCGCTCTCTCAGCCAATCAATGACCAGGTCACGCAGCCTCTGAGTGTGACACCATAGATTCAATTCTACATTAATCACCTTGTAGCTACCAAGGAACCCAAAAGAAATGAAGACTGGGTCCCCAATAATTTTACTATGCCAAATATGGTGCATTATGATGGTTTTCGTGCACGTGCTTCCCACAATATTATGTATGAAAGAGTTATGTGTATAAAGAAATTAAGTGATAAACTGCTTGCTGAAATGTTCCTTATTCCCTTTGGTGCCCTGCTCTTGATTGGTATCATACTTTGCTACAACATATTGTCACTGATTGGAAACTTCTTTCTGAGGCACTGAAAGTGCATTATGGTTTTAATACTACAATGGAAATAACCCTCCAACATCTTAAAGGAGTCCGCCAAATGCCCAACAAAACCTTTAAGTAGTATTTTAACAGGTGGATGTTGACCCATGTTTTGATGAAATCCAAGTTAAGCCTCAAGGAGATAATTGTTAAGCTCTTAGAGGGATCTCTTCCCCTTTTTCATAAAGAGATGGCTATTGATTCATTCCTTTCCCATAAGGCTATATTTGAAAAAGCCATGAAAATTGAGCACGAGGTAGAGCTCGAAAAGGCGAAAAAGGCAGGGAAACCCTAGTTTAGAAAGAATAATGATGCTCAGCCCTCAGCTCTGGCACTTGCTAAGCCTAAAGCCTAGGCTATAGTTTAGATAGTTTCTCAAGCCCCCACTGCACCCCTAGCAATTACTCTAGCTCTACCGACAATTGTTGCAGTCCAACCCTCTCATCCTCCATTTGTTTAAGCTAATCAGTATAAGTTGCCTCTTCGAGGTTAATTTTAGCATTTAAGGGAAGCAGGTTTCATCCTATCCCTTCAAGAGTACAAACCACCCAAACTTGGGGATAAGAATAATTTCTGTAATTACCACGTTCAGGTGGGATGCCAAACCAACAATTGTAAGGCCTTTCTTTTAGCTATTCAGCGTCTGGTTAGCGAAGGAAAGAGTGCTGAACCTGATAAAACCCCAAGCACCATGAATAACCCTTTGCCTAATTTCGGGAACAAGGTAAGAATGATCCATTCTGGCTTTTCTGAAGCCACAATCTTTGAAATAATCACCCATGGTCCAGGTAGTAGTAATTCCATTCTGGTTATCAGGTCTGGTCTCCCGTCTAACTTTATTTTTATTCTAATCAGTCAACCTAACCTAGGAGTCAATTTGGTTCAGGGTATGGATGTTGACCTAAATCTGCGTAGGCAAGAAAGCTGCATGACTCAGCCTTTCATGGTATAGAGAATGAAAGTCGAGCAAAAGCCGCTCTTCAGCGTAGATGGCTTTGTTTCAAAGGATGACTATTTTGATGAAGATGAGGGAGTAGTTAAAGTAGCAAAGGCTGTAAGCACTAAAAATTTTAGGGTCGATTCGCCTATTAATGGGAAGATGAAGGGATTATTCAAGGTTGATCAGAATGAGCCTTTCAATATGGATGCATATGTGTTGCAAGACCTAGATTCTCACTCTATGGAACAGTAGTATCTGTTTGAAATATGAGCCACTCGAAGTGTCCTGATCAATAATCTTCTCAACGTTACCCGAAGTGGCCACGTATATCAACCTGAGAATCGTCATCTCCATCTGGATAAGGACCCGGTCCCTAGGAGGATGGGCACCACTGTCAGGCCTCCTTCTCCACCTCCACCTGTCCCAACTAATCTCAAGGTTGATTCTCTCATTACTCAACTTAAAAACACTCAAGCTTATTATTGTATCTAGCAGTTGGTAATCGATTCCGATGGGCATCATAGGGGATTGATTAAGTGATTCTTCGACTTGGAAGCTACTCCAACCACTTCTATATTTGAGATGTGTGCTAGGGTCGGGGAAGGTGTACCTCCAAGGAAGGGACCACAGATTGTGTTTGACCATTTTGATCTTCTACTTGAGGGTAAGAACCACAATAGGGCCTTGTTCATCCATATTCAGATCCTCGATAAGATTATCCCCCGTGTCATGGTAGATGATGGCTCTGCCCTGAATCTTTGTCCTCTTAAGGTCTTTCCCCACTTAGGCCTGTCAGAGGAGATGCTTGAAAAATCCAGTACTGTTATATGAGCTTATGATGATTTGAAGTACAGTGTAATTAGGGCCTTTGAGGTGGAAGTCACTATCGGAGGTGTTACGAGCATAGTATAGTTTGCCTTACTTGACATTCCTGTTACTTACTCTTTGTTTCCCGGCCAACCCTAGCTCCACATATTAGGCACAGTTCCAGACACTCTTCATCAGCAAATCAATTTCATTCATAAGGATAAACTGGTAACCATCAAGGCTGGCCCTGCTTCTGTTGTGGCTATTATGGAAGCCGAAGCTAAATTAGAGGAAGGTCTTCAGATTGCTGTGGTTAGTAAGACTGAGAAATCTCCTCTCCTTTAGCATAATTATCTCCACTCTGATATGGGAAAATTGATGAAGAAATCTGGGTATAAGCCTGGCAGAGGCTGTAAAATGTTTGAGTAGTGGATTATTGAAGCCTTGGAACTAAAAGTGCTAGTCCGTAAAGCAAGGTTAGGGTACAAGCCTAGAAACACCTATCATCATGTTGCTTCCTGTTATTACTACATGGTCACTATTTTTGAGATCCAAGGCAAAAGGCCTTATAAGGGAGAACCGGAACTCGTTGAGCATGGTGGGAAAATGTGGCCCGATTTTGAGATCTTTGAGGATGTCTACGACTTCGAAGCCGGCTGCATGGTTATCTTTGCTGAACCCAAACCCACTGAGCCTAGTGCACCTATTAATGTTGTTTCTGATCAAGCTAAGGGGAAGCCTAAGATGTATCCTGAGAATGAGTCTGGGGAAATTAAGGAATAGTCTATTGATCCAGAGGTCGAAGATGTTGTGGCTACTATGCTAAGGCCTATAGAATTTCTGATGAATAAAGGTTGGAGGGGTGAGAGAACTGAGGAAGAGGAAGCCATGATAGAGATTGTAAGGAAGCTCACCAAGGCCCTAGCTGAGAAATCCATCCCTCACCATCGACCCGAAAATGACTCTGGACCATGACCTGGATACTATTCTGACAGAGACTATAGAGGCTGCTCCTCATGTTGGTGCTACTGCTACTGAAGCCCCTCCGCCTATGGAGGAGGATGATATGGATGATGTAATTTTCAATATTTCTAATGTATTTGATGCAAACAATGTCGCCTATAAGGCTTTTAATGTAATGAATGACTCTCGTTTTGCTTACTTGTTTGATGTTTTTCCTGATGGATCTATGCATTCACATAACAATACACATAATGTTTTTAGCATTAGCGATACATCTTTAAGTGAAATAAACCTAAGTATCGAAAATTATCCTAAAATGGTAACCATTTCCAACGATTTAACTCCCGAGGAAAAAAGTGAGATAATAAAAGTGCTTGAAAATCATGTTAACGGTTTTGCCTGGTCATATGAAGATATGCCTGGGGTAGATCGTCAAATCACCGAGCACAGAATTCCAACCAATCCTAATTTCAGGCCTATCAAGCAAAAGCTCAATCGGTTAAGACCAAAATGGGTTGATTAGGTTAAGGCAGAGGTTTTGAGGTTGATTGAAGCTTGATTCATTAAAGATGTGGAATATCCGACTTGGTTGTCCAACATAGTCTCGATTCTGAAGAAAGATGGTAGGGTCTGAGTTTGTGCTGACTTTTGAGACCTCAATAAGGCTTTGCCTAATAATGATTTCCCGCTCCCTCACATCGATGTCCTAATTGATAGTACCACTAGGGCAGGTATGTACTCATTTATGGACTGGTTCTCCGGTTATAATCAGATTCTGGTGGATATCATTGACAAGGTCAAAATGGAGTTCAATACTGAATGGGGGGTTTATTGGTACAAAGTAATATCATTTGGGTTAAAGAATGCTGAGTCCACTTATCAGCACGCTGTAACTGCCCTTTTGTACTACATGATCCATAAGGAGATGGAGGTGTATGTGGATGATATGATTGTGAAGTCTGCCACCCGAGAAGAGCATCATACTATTCTTGACATATTCATGACTCGTATTGAAAAGTATAATCTCCGCCTGAATTTGAAGAAGTGCACGTTTGAGGTTAATTCAGGCAAGTTACTAGGACATGTGGTCAGCCAAAAGGGAATTGAGATGGATCTTGATAAAGCCATAGCCATCAGGGACATGGCTTCGCCTAAGACAGAGAAAAAAGTTCGATCATTTCTGAAGTCCTTATAGTATGTCAGTCGGTTCCTCACCCGCCTCACTACCATATGCAAACCCAACTTTAAACTATTGAGAAAATAGCAACCAGTGGAATGGAATGATCAGTGCCAAGTGGTGTTTGACAGAATCAAAGCTTATCTTGTTAATCCACCCATTCGGAAGCCCCCCATCCCCGGGAAAACTTTGATGTTGTGTCTAGCTATCAAAGAATCTTCTGTAGGGGCAAATCTTGTCCAAGAACATGATGATAAGTGGGAGCATGCAATCTACTACTTGAGTAAGAAGTTATTGGACTATGAAACCTACTATTCGATCATGGAGAAGACTTGCACCACTATGGTTTGGCTCACTAAGAAGTTGCGCCATTATTTTCCATCCTATCAAGTCCAAGCCATGGCTAAGATTGACCCAGAGAAGTATCTTTCTCAATCCCCCACTCTAGCCGGTAAATTGTCTCAATGGTTGTTACTTCTATCCAAGTTCGACATCTAGTATGTCGCGAAGAAAGTTATTAAGGGTCGGGTAGTGGTGGAATTCCTGGCTAATCAACCTCTTGACTCCGATTATGTTAAAAACCTAGAGTTTCTTGATGAGCAGCTCGCCTCCGTTAAAATCCTCCAGTGTGTGTGGACTATATACTTCAATGGTGCTGTGAACCAATGAGGAGCAGGACTTGGAGTTATTATAGACACACCGGATAATGAAATCATTCCATTATCCAAACACTTGGAGTTTGTGGTCATAAACAACGGTGTTGAGTATGAAGCATGTCTATTCAAGCATGAAGCCCTCCTCTAGGTCGGCGCCCGTATGGTATCTATAATCGGGGATTCGACTCTAATAATCCGCCAGGTTGTCAGGGATTGGGAAATCAAAGAAGAATCTCTCCGTCCTTATATTGAGGCTGTCTGAGGCTTATATGAGAAGTTCTCCTCCTATTTGTATCACTACATCCCCTAGGATGAGAATCAAATGGCTGACTCTCTGGCTACCCTAGCCTCCTAATGGAAAGGACCCCAATAGCAACCTATCCATCCTCTGGTTCTATTGTCAACTAATACCCCCTACCACGCTCAACTGGTTTCGCAAGTCCTCACCATCTCAACCAAACCCTGCTAGTATTCTGACATTATCCTGTTTCTCCAAATTGGCTAATATCCTCCAAACTCCTCTAACTCGGACTGTACCACTCTATAGCGGCTTGCTGTCTAGTTCTGAATTGTCAATAATGATCTACTCAAGCACACCAATGATGGTTTACTACTTCATTGCTTAACTAAATCATAGGCTCAAAAAGTCATTGATCAGGCCCATGCCAATGAGTGTGGCCCTCATATGAACGGTCTTGCTCTAGTAAAGAAAATTTAGCTGTTAGGATATTTTGGCTCACCCTAACGGCCGATTGCATTGCCCAAGTCAAACGGTGCTACCAATGCTAGATTTTTAGAGATATACAACATCTACCACCCACCGAGCTCCATCATTTATCTACTCCTTGGCCATTCTCTGCGTGGGGGATAGACATAATCGGTGAGATTCATCCCTCATCAACAAATGGGCACAGATTCATCGTGGTGGCAGTAGATTACTTCTCAAAATGGGTAGAGGTCGAATCCTACACCAATGTCACTGCCAAAAAGATGGACAAGTTCATAGAAAAGCATATTTTCCCTCAGTATGGACTTTCGAATCATATAGTCTCGGACAATGGGGTACAGTTTTGAGGAGCAACAGCCGATCTGATTGAAAAATACGGGGTTGAACATCATAGATCTTCTCTGTATAGACTGCAAGCTAATGGTGCTGTTGAGGCAGCTAATAAATAGGTAAAGAAGATTCTTTCTAAAATGATATAAGATTACAGGGATTGGGTAGATAAGCTACCTTTTGCTATTTGGGGATATCACACAAGCATGCATACCTTGACCGGTCGAACCCCGTTCTCCCTGGTCTACAAAATGGAAGTGGTTTTGTCAGTTGAAACTCAGGTAACTTCACTGAGAGTCAATTTAGAAGCCAACATGAAAAAAATCTGAATGGACTCAGGCGAGATTCGAACAGCTGAATATGATGGATGAGCAAAGATTAAGAGCTTTAAATAATCTCTAGACGTACCAACAGTGCATGGGTCGAGCCCATAGCAGTAGGGTAAGACATCAGAAATTTTCCCTGAAAGCTGGTGATCTAGTCCTTAAGCAGCTAAAACCTTCCACCAATGATACGCGGGGCAAGTTCAGGCCGAACTGGGAAGGACCATATGTGATAAAGAAGATGCTTAGTAAAGGAGCGGTTAAGCTTATGGATATGGATGGGAATGAGTTTGTGAACCCCATAAACTAGGACAAGCTTAAGCGTTGTTACATCTAAATCAAAAGAAATAAATCAGAAAATGCAGCACATAAAAAATAGATGAAATAAATTACCCGCCTTTCGGTCTTTTACTGATCGGGCAAAAATTAGGGTGACACCTGATGGTCGGTATTCTGTAAATTGGCCGTGTAAAAATTAGGGGATGAGTCAAACCCGCTAGATCAAAAACCCGAAAAGGGCGATCTAGGCAAGAATTAGGGTAAGTGAGCAAAGACAGGGTGCCTTCTAGAAAACCGATCTAGGCTAGTTAGCACCGGGAATTAAATCAATGGAAATGTTAACCAAACATCATATACTTTATTTTGCTTCACTTATTGAAAGTATCTCCTTTGTCGAATTCTGAATGCTTAAGTACACCTAATGTAGAGTTCAAATTATTCTAAATTAAATGCACAATAAATACAAATAATTCTGATGGACTGAAAAGAGCAAGGTTTATATAAAAGTCAGAACTAGTCTGATGGATTGAAAACCTGAAAAGGGCAGTCCAGGCAAAAGTTAAGACAAGGTTCGATAGATTGAAAACCCCTAGGGACAGTGTATGCAAAAATTAGAACCAAATAGAAGACGTGTAATAAAATGAAGTTTGATAGGTGTGTCACCCTTACTAGCCTATGCAAAAGATAGAACTAAAAAGAAGCGCGCCTCAAGCCGAACTCCTTGTATCATTATAATACCTAGAAATCCTTCTCAAGGTGGTAGTGGAAAAGGGCTCGTGTCCCTTCTCGGCTTGCTCTGCCTTAAAGCGGGCCCACAATTGCTCGAATCGGGTCTCTATTCGTCTAATCTCAATGAGCCATCCTCTGTAGTATATATCAGCATTAATGGTCTCCAAATGAGCATAGTCCAGAGTCTCGAATATGGCCTCCCTGGCCCACTTCTCCCGGATGTGGTTCACCCATCTGGCTTTGTAGATTCTGATTTGGTTACAAGGTAATTTGATTGGGACACTCTGTCACTTGCCATACTAACAGCGCAATCGGTAGGAAGTATAGAATTAAGATCTCTAGACCTATCAGCTAAACATAGGATCCCCAGGACTCTACAACCACATCTCATATCCTCCACCATGGACTAACCCACTAAATCTATGAATTTGTATACCCCCTCAGAATAGGCACCCAGCTGTCGAATGTCAACTAATTGAAATCAGCTTGAATGAGCCCCCTCTCACTCAGATGAACTGGTAACTACTTCTTTAGGTTCCCCCATGGTGCATCCTTTAGCTTTAGTTTCTCCATTAACCATACTTGTAAGCCAATTTTGGATAAGGGCAGAAAGAGGCGAATAATTTGTAAAATGGGAAAATGAATACCTACAGCACTATGAGATGGTCACTGATAAGAGTCGGGTCACTGGAAGCAGCGTCTATATTCAATAAGATCTTGGCTAATCCTACAGATATGGGAGAAGCCTCTGTTGACATGGGACCGATAAGTGAAATCAGTCTGAACGGAGCGACCGGGCCTACTTCGCATATAAACTCTGCCATAAGCAGTAAAGCGACCATGGACGGCCAAGCAAGATGGGATCAAGATGCCCCTCGGCACCACTCTAAAACTTCGCTAAGCTAAAATTCGAGTTTGTCTGGCAGTCGGGACAGAAACGGGTCTATAGAATCCAAATTTCACAACCCTCGAGGCATGCCATCTATGCTAAAATGAAACTCCAGAACTGCCAGGGGCACGAGCTTGGGGCATGAGACCCCTAATATGGCATGAAACTCTTCAAGCAAGGGGCATATATCAAATGAAGAAAATTAAAATACATGGTCCATCCAATCCTGAAAAGGCAATGCTGCGTGAAGGAATTTAGGACTAACGGGTCATGCCGCGACATATCAAAAGCCCTATAGCCCAAATTTTTCTAGCTTCTTCCAATCTGCATTTCCCAGGCTTTACAGAAAGCCTCATAGCTTCTAGTTATGGTTTGCCATAGGTGAATTGGAGAAAATTGCCGAATTTGGATTTCTGGCAAAGTGATGCCGCTGGCGGTATGAGTCAGGTCACCGGCGGTATGGACCAGATCACCGGCGGTATGGGTTTGTGGGCAGTTTCATCTATATTATTTAGCAAGTTAGAATTTCATGTAGAGGGTGATATCAGTTATGCCACCGGAGGCATGGCAATATTTTTTGTGAATTTTAGATCTATTTTAATCTATTTAAACTTGTAAACAACTTGTGAAAACCCTGTAATCTATTTCCAAAAGATATGCAAACACAAAGTTCAAATCTTATTCAAACCAAAGCCCCGAAGGCACGAACCATCTAAATATCCTAACATTAAGCCTAAATAAAACCAAAATCATCCTAAATCCAAAATCAATCATCCAAGCCTAATGTATCAAAGGCGTACTAAACCAAGACCGATAAAAATGAGCAAAAATAAAAAGAAATCAGATCAGCGGATGGATCAAGGACTGGTTGCCACCGCCGGGAGGGTGAGATAAAACATCCTCCTTATTAAGAAGATAAGTGCCGATGATGTCTTCCTCAGTCCCTAGGACGCTCCAAGAGCTTGTAGAGGCAACTCCATGGCAATGCCCGACTACCACCTTCTTTCCCTTTCAGTTCACCTCATCTGGTGCAACATGATCCATGTTATATTTACTCCTCCTCTCATGTAAAGTGGCATCATGCTCGCTCTCCAGCTCATTCACTCGGTGTCCGAGCACCCTTGTCTCTTCCTCATACCTCCGCTGTGCCTCACCAGCATCTAATAGCGTGAGAGCCATAAAGTCCGACAAACCACAACAACAACAATAATCCATATCATTCATATCATTCATTCACACATTTTATTCCAAATTCATGTTTCTATAGGGAATATACCTGATCAAGCAGAGTCTGGGAAACTAGTGTATCCCAAAGAGCAAAAGCATTTCCCGCTAACCTCTTCACCTTGGCACGAGGAACTTGAGAAATCCAAAAAAGCAATCAAGCAGAATTCACAAACGGCATATCACATGGATTCGTTTGCACAAGGCTTACATAAGTGGTGTTTTCTGGCATGAAGTTTAGTGAGTGGCTGCTGGAGGGTATCTCCCTGGTCCAAAAGTCACCTCTCGAGTTCATCAGTAAGAACTGGGTCTCTAAGACAGTTGAGAGGCGCCCCTTGACAATGTCAACACCCTCGGGTACGCTATAATATTGTCCACCGCTATCATCAGCCCAGCCCCTCTTCCTGAAGGGCACCTAAAAAAACCAAAAAGCTAATATAAGCAACTATTTTGAGCCAAGCATATGGCATAAATATAATCATAAAAAGAAAGGGTATGATCTCACATCGGAAGAATGATGCCCCTCGTGAGCCATCGGTGCATCCTGACCAACCTCTCCCTACCCCTCATGATGGCCCTCACCGCCGCCGCTCCCTTCCTTATTATCATCCTCGGTGACAATTCCGCACCTCTGCTTTTTTAGCTCCTCCTCCTTCTTCTTCCTATGATAGGAAATAGAGTCAATGTCATGAATGTAGGGGCAAATGGAGAGCAAGTGAGACATATGGCCATCATAAGGGCTAGGGATTCTCCGCACCACTCAGCCATTCCCCACTAAATAATCAGCCTTATCGGCCTCCCCGGTGATGGTCAAATAAGGCCACTAGAGGCCTATAGGGGGATCTGCAGGTACTGGCCTAGCAGCAGGTGGAAACTCTCTCAAACCTCAAACTCTCTCCCCCAGGTACCAGGGTAAGGCTAGGGGGCACTCCATAAAAAATCAGCGGTCATCCATCTCCTGTCGAACAATAAGAACATTAACTCGATTAGAAACCTCCTCAAAAGGGTTCGATACAACCTGGCCAATCAATCAAGTAAATTGATGCAAGCAATTCAA
Source organism: Euphorbia pulcherrima (assembly GCA_947683365.1). Lineage (NCBI taxonomy): Eukaryota > Viridiplantae > Streptophyta > Magnoliopsida > Malpighiales > Euphorbiaceae > Euphorbia > Euphorbia pulcherrima. The sequence goes on along the minus strand of CANTUS010000015.1, from coordinate 31,847,442 downwards.
ATTCATAACTATGTTTTTATTGACTTATGGTTTTTTTAATGTAAGATAGGGAAAAAAGTCAAAGTAGCATACTGAGCTGATCTGTAGGCACCGCAATGGCTCCCTATATACGGTGGGATACTTTTCGAGCCACCCAACGCTCCCGCTCCACCGAGAAAGGAAATGTGAACCCGGCAATATCGTAGTACAAAATTGGACAGGGGGGAGAATCTAGTGTTCAAAAGCCCACACCTGCACAATTAATAACCAATCAGTCCAATAGATCAACATACCAAAAGAACGATAAAACAACTAATTGTAATAATAAAGCGCTATTCAAAAAGATATGCCTGAAGTAGAAAGTGGCTCAAGCGAAGGACCTTCTCCTTCTTTTAGGCTCCCACATCTACCCCATAGTACATCTATGCCAAAATGGATCTAGGCCAATTCTTCTCCTTGATGGTTTTGACATCCTTAACCGCTAAAATCAACCAATAGTTGACTTTGCTGAATGAGACCTAAAAGAACAGTACAGTCAACAAAGAAATCATGAAGGAGTAGACACAAGCATCCCGATCAGTCATGGGAACCACTCCGACCCCCTTCTAGTACTCGCACAACTCCCCATAACACAGGCACCCCGCTTTAGGCTTTAACCCAAACAACTTGGTCACTCTCTTCACCACCAGCCCCCTAAAGTGGTTCTTCCCCATGTACACATCAAAATGAATCGCTTTCTTTGTCTATGGTAGCCCAGTCATAGCCACCATAGCGGTGGGAGTAATAGTAACCTCCCCAATCTGGAAGTGAAATGTGTAAGTGGTCTCGGACCACTTCTCAACCAAGGGAGTCAAGGCCATGTGAGAGAGCTTGGGCATCAAAAGGGGGCATGGTTCGGGCTAGATCCCCAAATTCCATGTCGTTGATTACGGCTGCAAGCGTCGAGTCTTTCTTTTCTATATGTTGCCGCCACTCGCCCATGGTTCCCATACCTCCAATGCAAGTGTGGGTATGTGGGTGCAAAATTAGAAAGGAATGAATCAGCTAAGTATTTCAGTTTATGTGTCATTTTCTTTCTAGAAAGCTGTTGTTGTCACTGTAAGTCACTAATGCTGCCGGTGACATCATCCATACCGCTGGCAGTATGGGCAATGTCACCGGCAAAATCACTGAATCTAGTAGTGAAGTGGTAGATTTCCCCATCATTTAGTGGTCTGACGCCGTTGGCGACAATAGTGATGTCGCCGGCGACATTGCTTTTGTAGGTAGAATACAGATTTTGCCCAAAATCACACAAAATCACCCAAATCACAATCAATCCATTTCAAGGCATAAAAATAGCATAAATCAAGTAAAACTAAGCCTATAACATGCATTCTAACATGTAACAGTTATTTTTAACCTTTAATATACGAGTTTTCGAGTCTTGAACCGAAATTTTCAATTCAAAACAAAAGGGTTTAAGTTTTGTAGGAATACCTGGATGTTGGAGATGTGATTCTTCTTATTCGGGACAAGATTGTCGATTAGAGCCGCCATCCCATACCCAAAAACAACATCAAACTCCTTAAAGCCGTATCCCACGTGAACCGGGTAGACTTTTAGCCCTTCAATGGTAGAATTGGGTAATTCCTCAGACTTAGAACTGCTAGATTTGCGTTCAAAAATCTTCTTTATGGTTGAAAATCGAAAGAAAGTAGAAAGATTTGAGTTTGCTTAAAGAAGTGTAGAGAGAAAAAGAGAGGAGTTTCGGCTTCTGAAAGTGCAGAATTAGGCAAAAGAAGAGTTTAATCCCGTATTAAACACCCGTATGAAATTTGAGGAGTTCAAACAAATCTAAAACTGCCTGTCTATGCCATCGGCGCCATTAGTTCAACTCACCAGCGGTATCATCCATGCCGTCGGCGGCCTCAGATTTCCCATTTTGAATTTTGAATTTCTTTAAAGGTCAAAGATGCCATGTAGCACCCATATCACCGGCGGTATAGCTCTAGATCATCGGAGACATCATCCAGGCCGCCAGTGATATCAAAGCTTCCTCCTGCATTTTTCAGCAAATCCAATGGAATCCCAGTTCAGACCTTGACATTCCAGGACTTCTGAAACCCTTATGCTTTTAATTATTACATTTTTACTATTAATCGAGGGGGCAAAAATTGTATTGTTTCACAAAATCAATCAAGCTGTAAAAACGTTATCTAAAAACTAGTCTAATCTTGTTTACTTATCACTTGTTGCAGGAACGATACGCCCCACCTCAAATCAGTCTTAAAGCCTAAGTCCGCATGGTAAATCCTCAAAGCTCAAGCCCGACCAAGGGGCAACAAATCATCGAGGCCCAAGCCTGACCAAGAGGTGACCAATCCTCAAAGCTCAATTCTGACCAAGGGGTAACCAATTCTCAAAGCCCAAGCCCGACCAAGGGGCAACCAATCCTGAAATCTCAAGCCCGACCAAGGACAAACCAATCAGCAAAGCCCAAGCCCGACCAACGGGAAACCAATCCACAAAGTTAAGTCCGATCAAGGGGCAACCAATCCACAAAGCCCAAGCCCGACCAAGGGGTAACCAAATCCACAAAGCTCAAGTCCGACCAAGGGGCAAACAAATCTTCAAAGCTCAAGCCTAACCAAAAGGCAAACCAGCCATCCATCAGGTATCATTCTAAACCCTTTCTCTATCATACGATCATACTGACATGTGGTAGCAGCGATGCCCCGAGGGGTAGCCTGTGAGCACGAGATTTTACAGTCCCTCTTGCAAGATGATGATTACGTATGCCCGATTTTATTACTCGGGATAAAAATTATCTTTTGGAATTTTTATTATCGATATAAAATTCTCTACAAATTTTTTTCCAAAAAAATTCAGTTTGGCATGTTCGGTAATGCGTCTGGTGGTAGCTCAGACCGATGATTTTCACCCAAAAATAATTTAGTACAAAATACCCATCAAAGGTAAAAAATACACCCCAATATATCAGTTTTTCCGTCAAAATCACCTTTTACCGGATTTCCTCTCCCTTTTCTTGTTTTCAGGCTTAATTAAAAAAGCAAGGCCGCTGGCGGCCTTGCTGATACCACCAGGGGTATCATCCATCCCACCAGGCCTTTTTTGCTCGATATCCGATGGATAATTGATCAAAGGCAATTTTCAACGGATATTAGCCTATATAAACAACATTTTCCAGCCATTTGATGGTTTCACTCTCCCCTAACTTAATATTTCAAGTAAATTTTGAGCATTCTAGCTAGCTTTAGTGGGATAAAGTTTAGAAAAGGTAAGAAAGAGGATTCAATTCATCTTTTATTTGTTTTTCTCAACTGAATTCTCTGTTATCTAGGTACATTTTAACTTTAGAAATCACCAAGATTAGGATTTAGAGAGTAAATCATCCCTTACTTCCCAAAATCATCATTTGAGCTCTCCGAAGGTGTCATACAGATCACGAAGAGGTAGATTAACGACCTCGAGGTAAAAATTCTGAGTCTTATAGCTCTTTGGCTTTCATTTCACTTATTTATTGTATTTTAGTTGTTGTTTGTGCTTAGTTTTGGGTTTTTGGTCACTTTTTGGCTAAAAAATGCCGCCAGTGGCATTGTTGGTACTGCCAGTGGCCTCATTTGCCCACAGTGGCCCCATTTTCTTACAGGATCATTTCTTTATAATATCCAGAAAGTCATGTAGCCTGCCTATGTAGTTGAGATTGCCAACAGCATCATCCATGCTGCCAGCGGCCTCAGTCATGCTGCTGGCGGCATGGCATTTTGGACAGCAGTTTTGTTTTCATTTATTTCTCGACCTAGTTTAAATTTCTGAAGCTAGGATGTACAGTGCAACAATAAAGGTCTAGAACCTTCTGAAAATACACCTCACCCCATACCATGTGGCATTTTCATGAATAATTTGGTTAAAATAACAATCGAGTCTAAAATATGGATATAACGGAATTTTCACTCAAACGCAGCTCAAATCCCATTTTTAGCCATTCAACTGGGCTCTATAAATTATCAGTAAAATATGCCATGATTCACGCTAACTCAGGTCTTGTTTGGTTTACTAACTATGCATGTTAGGTGATATACCTCGTATACCATACCGTATTTGTGCCAACCATTTTGTGCAGGTAGATTAGCTTAGATGAATGCTAGGCCTTCGGGTATTTTACTTATTGTATAGAAAAATGTATAGGATTTGGAAAACCATGTAATTATTATTTTATTGTCCGCATTTTATTCGGGATAACTGTAATAGTTTATTTATTTACCACTTTGGATGCTTGATAAATACAATAACAACATATAAACAAAAAACACAATAAATAGGGTGGATTAAAATCGATTAAGAAAGAATGAAATCTTTTGACTTGGCCATATGAAAAATAGATAGCATCATCCAAACTTGGAATCTCTTTCTTTAGGTACGGTCTAACCACCCGGTGCGAATATCGTACCCAAAATTTCCTGGTGGAGCTTAACCGACTGGTGACTCTATTTTAAAATGCGGGATTTGAAGTCTTGTATCCCTTAACATGCAAATTGGACTTAAATTCAATGTCAACATCAATTTTATCAATCCATCTTTTTATCATGCTAAAATGAGGATCAATCCCCCGGCTAGCTTCACAGCACTGGTTATTTCCCCTCATGCCGTCCTTGCAGGAAAAAGGTTGCCCGCTCATAGAAGGCATAACATCAATAGATGCACTGAGATCACACATAGCCCTTTGAATCCTAACATGGGCTATGGTGCAATTGATCGCGAACATTCCCTAGTCCTCCAGCTTAGGGGGTAACTTACATTGGATCACGGCAGATACATTCTCCCCCATCAAAACCTTGTCCAGGTAATGCTGCTTCTTCTTGATGGTGCACAGCTCCTTGAGGAATTTCACATATTTGGGTGTCTACTTGATCATATCAAGTTGTGGGATGTTGATTTCAACTTTCCTCAAGGTCTCAAAGATTTCCTTCTCCTCTTTCATCTTCTTAGACTTTGCTAGTCTCTCTAGAAAAGGAGGTCTGGTATCGATAGAAACCACTAGTTCCTCTTTGTCATTGGGAATTACAATGACTTTGTCCTTCATTTTTGCTCTCGGTGGTTCTGACTGGACCTCTTTTTAACTTCTTAGCATGATTGCACTGACATTCTCCTTAGGATTATCCTTCATTTGAGACGGAAGTCTCCCCATGTTCTTGATCTTGGAGAGAGTGCTAGCTATCTAGGCCATCTAGTTTTCCAAGTTTGAAAAGTTACCCTTGTAGTCCTTGTATCCAATCATCTACTAGCTTAAATCATTTATTCAAACCCTCAGTGAGAGCGGTGAAAAGGTCATAATGATTTTACTATGGTTGTTGAGGTGAGTGGTGCTGGACCTGGACTTGTTGAAGAGGTCTTAGTACAATAGGCGTTCTACTGATTTCTTATAACGAGCTGATTCTGCGATCCATGTGGTTGCCAACGGTCATTATTTCCCCATACGAGTGTTGGTCGATCTCTCCACCCGATCTGATTCCTCTATGGTGGTGGAATGTAAGGCTATTTATTCCCTTCACTACCATAGTTACTATAGTTATCGTAGTTCCCATAGTTACCATAGCTCCCTATGGCATTGACTTATTCAAATTCAGGGTCTCCAATGGGAGGAAACTCTTCATAGCATGGTTGGTCTTTTTACAAAGTTCATATTCCTTTGCGACATCGGTCTAGATAACTATCTTGTGTATAAGCTCAGCGAGCCTGTCTAGTTTATCACCGAGATCATAAGAACTGATCCCAGTGACTGCTCTTGAAGTAGATCTCCCCTTAATATTGCTAAACTATTGAGCGGTCTTTGCCATAGTCCTGATGAGTTCCCAAGCTTGAGTTGGGGTCTTGTTGATGAGAGCACCACCAGTAGCGGTATCCATGATAGCTCACTGAGAGAATGGGAGCCCTTCATAGAAAGTTTTGACCGAGGATTGATAAATGAATCCATGGGGTGGGCAAGCTGCCAAAAGGTGCGAGAATCATTCATAGCACTCATGGAGACTCTCCATGTCTTTCATCTTGGAAGAACAGATCTGCCTCTTCAAGGTGGTGACTCTCAATGATGGAAAATACTTGTCAAGAAAGACTCTCAACATCTGGTGCCATGATATAATAGATCCTAGTTTCAAATGACAATAACAGCCATTGGCTGAGTCCTCAAGAGAAAAAGCAAAGTACTTTAATTTTGCAAGGTCTAGATGACAAACCGTCAAATGGAACTTCTAAAAATGTTTATAAAGGTCATCAGTGGCCCTTCTGGCAAATTTGGGTAAGCTATTGACAAACCCAGACCTCATCTCAAAGTTTTTATCATCAGTCTCAGCCGGGTAAGTGATATAGAGTGGTTGTTGATCCACGGAGACCTGTGTAAGGTCTCGGATTGACTACTCTATAGTAGCGATGGTCACGATGGCAGCTTTAGGTTCAAAATCCGAGTCATATGGATTGTTAAATAGTTCTTTTTTATTAATTGTATTGTCATTGGGTCCGATTGAAGTTTTTGCTTGATGTTTGGCTTCTCTATACTCATGAGCCTACTTAGCGCGAGCTCTGTTGGATCTTTCGATTTTTGGATTGTAGAAAAATTTGCTGCCACCACCTGTGCCTCTGGTCATCCATATCAAAGAACTGGTCAAAAGGAACCATTCCCCGGCAATGGCGCCAAAATTTGATGGCTATTGAGACCACAGAAAATAAATCCTTGCACAAAACAAACTAGTAGTTAGTGGTAATCAGAGGTCGATCCCACAAGAAACAGTATTTAACCAAGTTATTTTTATTAGATGAAAAATAGCGTGACAAAAGAGTGAATGTTTTTGGTATTTGTAAATTAAAACTAAATTTTGAAGTAATAAAATCAATGAAAGAAAATGACCAGACTAAAGCAGAGTAAGACTAAGCATCATAGTGATTACAGAACAAGATATAAATTGCACCGGGACCTAGATTTAGTTATAATAGTACTCATGCACCGTACAGTACTAGCAATTCTTCCTTACAATATACGGAGACCGAACTTTGTGCTATGATCTCTCTCTTACTCACCATGATTCTTGGCGTCGCGCCAAAGAGTTTCCTAATGAATAGCAATAAATACTTGAAAAGCCTAAACCCTTACCGACAGGTAGTGAAGCACTCCCAATAGGCTTAAGATCACCTCTTTCTAGTCTCGATGGAGACTGTTATTACTATATTCATCTTCAGACACAATTAAGGATGCAAGAATAAGAAATAACAATAATCATGAAGACCTACTGAATGGATGATCAGGCCAACGGCAAGACTTAGTGATACTCGTACCAGAAAACCCTTGAAGTACTAAGATTGCTAAATAGGCCACCTTGCGGATTGTGGTATTCCACTTCAGTTCTTACACTACTAACTTAACCTTGACCCTTACATGGTCAAGTGATAACAAAATAGCTAGACATAGTTGAAATAAAGCATAAACAAATATAAAAAGACATCAAATGAATCGTGCAGATTAAAAATAAATTGTGATTGAAAATAAAGAACTCAAAAATAAAAGCGAAATCAAAGAGAACGAAAACTGAAAATAAATTACGATTAAACTAAAAGAGAGTATTTAAAACAAAGCAGATTAAACTAAAAGAGAGTCAAAGCAGATAATAAAAAAGATTTAAAACTAAGAACAAAAATGAAGAGCTAAACTAAACTAGACCATGGTGGTGAATGATTATGAATGAATGATTTCTCTTGTGTCGGCCTTGTATTTATAGTGCTCCAACCGTCTTTCTTCCTTATTAGTCTCTAATTAGGTTTCCTTCGAATTCTTCCTTCATAAGATTTTATTCCTTTTTAGTTTTTATCAAATAGGAATTTTAGTTGCTCATTTATCTCATTAGTTATCATTAAAATAGAAATAGATTAAGAAAATGATTCCTTCCTTATTCAAGACTTCTCCAAAATAATATTCCCCTTAATTAATTAATCAAGACTCCTACAAGATAGGATTTTCCCTAAATAATCAATCAAGATTCCTCCAAAATAGGATTTTCCCTAGTTAATAAATTTCCAGTTTTGACTTGGTGTGCTTTTTGCCTAAATAATGCATGTTTTCTTCAAATCATTTTGGAAACCTGAAATAATTGAAAAGGAAGTAATAGCGGCCAAAAAGACTAAAAACATGTATTTAATAATATGAAAATGAGTGTAAAAACATGTTGGAAATACAACCCATCATGCCCCATCCACCTCGAGATGATGTAACACATCTCATATTGTCCAGGCAAGCCAGGCCTCGGGACGAACCGGTGCTGAAAGGCCTAAATATGCAAAATTTGTCGAATTCAGTCATAAAGCAATTCACATGAAGGGTTAAAGCATACAGGATAAAGTTCAGGGATCACCAGAAGAATCAAATGGCAGATCTTGAGCTCCGATGGCTGGCCTTGAACACCAACATCTAGCCCATAGTACTACTGTGCTGGAATGGCCCGACACTAGTTCTTGCCCCTCATGATGGCAAGATCCTCGATAGTAGAGAACAAGCCATAGTTGAGGCTGCTCGAATAGACTGGAAAGAAGATGGTAGAGAGGAAGGTTAATAAGAAGGACCAGGCATACTGATCCCTCCTCCCCTCAATAACTAGGCTCGACTGCCTAATCTAGTAATCTGGCAGCTCTCCATACTTGACTTTATCCTTCCCTCTAGGATAAAGCCTAAGAAATCCCTCCATGTACGCCTTCACCTTAGGCCGAGAGTGCCATTAGTCAGCATAGACATCAAAATGAAGGACAGAACCTCCCTCAGTCAGCCTTGTGAGTGCACACACACCCGAGGGAGTGACAGTGACCTCTCCGATTGGAAGGTGGAAAGTATGCACCGTGTCGGACATCTCTCAATCAATGCTAAAATAGCACACAAGGCAAGTGTCTTTAGCGCCTGTGGAATAGCTTAGATGATATCGGTGAACCCAAATGAGTCAATGCGGGCTAATAGCTCGGTGTCCCCCGCATTGTGGATCTCCTTGTACCACATTTTGTAGAAGCTCAGGACTGCACAGTCTTATACAGAAACTATGAGGGAAAAACAACAGTTCAATAGGTTTAGAATACAATAGAGTAGTAAAAAATTAGAGAAAAATGGCTTGAAATGAAGTTTACGTGTTCTATCCGCAAAAGAGGGGTTTGTACATATCCACCCCACCCGTACGGGTCCACAACCCACACTCGTATGAAAAACAGGATCTGTACGTGTCCCCCTCACTTGTATGGGTCCCATGCAAGCAGTAACCTGGCAAAAAAAGTCCAAATAGCCAATTTTTTACCAAATTCAACCAAAGCTCATTCAAACCTGTCCTTAAAGCACCCTAGACTAAAGTTACATGCATTAGGCTCTAATCGAGGCTCTAGAACACCTCATTTCCATCCTAAATCAAAGCAAATTAGCAACTCACAAACATGGAAAAAAGGGTAAATAAGCGACTTGGAATTTTGAGACGTGATTGGTAGGAGACAGATTCAAGGGCACCTCAAAAGTGGCAGTGAGGCCGAGTAAGCGATCCCCCTCGTGAAAAGCATACCCGACCGAAACTGGGCATTGTTGGAGATTTAAATCACCAACTCTAGGCAAATCCTCGTGTTTCAAGGAGAAACAACTGGTTTTTGAGACTTTCTTATATATCTTTGGGTGATTTTTGGGAAAGAATCGCCAAAAATAAGAGTTTAGGAAATTTGGTATAAGGGAAGTGTAAAGAAGTCTACGATTTTTAAACTTCCCCCATCACTACCTGTATGGGTCCTTTCCACCTGTATGGGTCTCACTCTATCATTCCAAGATAATTTTTAAAAGCAGTCCCTCCCCACTTGTATGGGTCTCACTCTATCATTCCAAGATAATTTTTAAAAGTAGTCCTCCCTAGTGATGAGAGCACGCCAAATTCAAAATTTGGGGCCAACCTCACTCTCGAACTCCCAATTTCAGTTAATTAGGGGCAAAACCCCTGGTTCATCTTGATCCTTGATTGAAGGGGCAAATATTTTTGTTTACACAAATTCAATCAAAAATCAAGGTAAGCAATTTCATATCAATTATTAACAGGGACAATTTTCGTGTGCAGGTTAACCTAAGTATAAGAAATTTCCTCAACAAGCAAGTCCTTTAAAGAAATGCTTCCCTAGAAAAAAAAGTCTTCTAAATAGCAGTACCCCATTCCCCAGCAGTAGAATCAGTCAAGAGGCATCCCCCACCTTCTGATACCCTAGGGACGTCCAACCTAGGGGCATCCCGCCAAGGGGCATAATCCTAGGGGAATTTTATCCCAAAATGGTAACTTAAGATCCCTAGTAGGAGAGTCATTCATCATAGGAAAGGGATACACCATTAGCAGCAGAGCCATCAGTCGTACGAAAGGGATACACCATTAGTAGGAGAGTCATCCACCTTAGGAAGGGATACACCATCAGTAGGAGAGTCATCTACCTTAGGAAAGGGATACACCATCAGCAAGAAAGTCATCCACCTAAAGAAAGGGATACACCATAAGTAGGAGAGTCATTTGCCTTAGGAAAGGGATACACCAGTAGCAGGAGAGTCATCTACTTTAGGAAAGGGATACACCAGCACCAGTCAATGGAAAGATGTCCGCCCCAAGAAAGAGACACTAAGGAAAGGAGTTTGCCTCAAGAAAGGAACCTATCAATATCATCACCTCAGGTATGATTCCTAAATTCTTGCTCATATTGTGAGATCATACAGATCCATATCTGCATTGATCCCATGAGGGGCAGTCCGTGAGCATTGGATTTTTGTGGTCCTTCTCATGAAACGATGATAAGAGCTAGATAATGCAATATTTAACTAGTGTTATCCATCAGAGGTGTTCCTACTATAAAAGAGATGAGTTTAGCCAGAGTTAGGAGACCTAGACTGCCTTTAAGGACCCGTACAGGTCACACTTGGGGGGTACGGGTCCATAGGTTGATCCGTACGGCCCCACGCCTTCCCATGCCTTAGAAGGACCTATATGGGTCCTAATAGGACCTATATGTATCCTCCGCACCCCTACAGGTCCTCATTGTGAGCAATCAGCAATCATGCCATAACCGGAGCAAATAAGCAATAAATCCTTATTATTGTGTTCATACATAATTCTTTCCTATAAATAGAGGCATTTTACCTCACTTTTGGGGGAGACAGTTAGGAGCCAAGTTAGTATCATTCTAGATAATTTCTATAGCATTTTTCCAGCCATTTTCATAGGTATATAAAGGGTGTAGAAGAGGTATAAAAGTTATAAAATAGGGGGAAAACCATTCCACATTGGTTTTGCCCACATTTTCTTCCTTTCTAGCTTCATATTTAGGATTGGGGGGAGGTTCTATCCATACAAGCACTCACCTAAACAATTCTAAATCCATCATTTCTTCACCTACTTTGGCTGGACTCTCTCTTGGCATTGGGATCGCTTGAAAGTCGGTTCACGATATAAAGGAACACTCCTAAGTTTCAAAGAGTCTCAAGTCCTATTTATTTTATTGTCATTTTCATTTATTTACCTAGATCTGTTTTGGGTCTAGTCCTGATCCATTTGGGCTTTTTTAGCACCCTTATGTCCTTAGGGATACTAAATTGGTGCGCCATACCTATATGGAAGGAAATCCCATATTTATTCAGCCTTTTTCCATGAACCTGCTTTTTATATATCAGAAAAGAGGTTTTGTTTAGGTCCAAACAGGACCTATACGGGTCCCCCATATGCGTATGGATCCCCCTAGTAGCTGTATGGGTGTCCCCCATCCGTACAAGTGCTAACCCCAAGGTAGAATGCCAATTTTTCCATTAATCTATAAAATGGACCTAACGCCACCATTTTCTATGCGATTAGTGTCACTAATAATCTAGCAAATCAACCAATGAAAAGTTAAAATGTGTTTTTAGAACAAAATTTGTTGAAGACCCATTATTTCTTTTTGGTCCTGGAAGCCGCCTGGGCGCTATCGATCGCAAAACTGCCATGCTAACATAATCACATTTTCCCTAACAAAATGCTGACTTATGATGTGTCGTAAGCTATGATAATCTTTGTGGATGCATGCAAATTTATTTATTTTGTTTCATAACTTGGAGCAAATATATAGGATCCCTCGCAATTCCCCCATTTTCCCCGGTTGTAATTTTTATTCACCCTTTACCATTTGTGGTTTATTATAAACTGTTGAACACATGTATCGAATGTGAAAGAGTGTAGAAAATAGGATTTCTATAATAATTCCCTAAATGATGAAAAGAAAATGGTTTTACGCGGTGAATGTAATTTTGAATATACTAAATGAGAAATAGGTGAATCATCTGATACCCGAATCTCTGATCCAAAAGGTATTAGTCTCCCGCCCAATGGGAGCCGTACCAAAACTCTTTCCCAAGTAGACAACTTGGGTGGTGACTCTATCATTTATATCGAGATTTGGGTCTCAATTCTTTTATTCTTTAAAATTGGTTAAAATGTACAAAGTGAAACTAAATGGTTCCATTACGCTAAAATGAAAAAAAACCCCATCGCAAGGTGCCAAGAGAAATTCACATATTTTCGACCACGACACATCAAAGCGGGTAAGAGCTCTATTATGGAGATTTTACTTGCAGAGTAATTGCTTGCGCCCCGGGTACGCCGTTCCTAAATAAGCCCTCTATTTCTGTTTTCTCTTGATTTGTGAAATTGCCTGCCATATTTGCAATTCTACCATCTTCTTGATTTTGTGATTTGCTAAATTTGTCACGGCGTAGTTATGCTACAAGAACGACACCATGATCTTTGACATCGATGTTGCTAATATTCTGTGCCAAATGCAATATTCTTGTTTTGACTTTTTATTTGTAGGTTAATTTAATCAATTTGTTTTGTTACACGTGTTATAAGCATGCGGTAATTGCTATAAAATGATGCCATGACCTCATTGAGGTGGTGTGTTTTGATTAGAATAACTTCTTTTTTCTCATCTTTTTTCTTAAAATGAATCTAGGTAATATGTTTGACATTTAATATACAATTTTGGTATTTCAATTTACATTGGCTAAAAAAATTGAATAAGCAATTCGTCCGGACCTGAATCTCTGAATTAAGATGTAGTTTTGTTCTTGGTATAGTGCTATACCAGAATTTCCTAGAATAGCTGATTCGGGTGGCGACACTAAATTTTAAATCATGGATTTAGATCCATGAATCTTTTTGACATTATTTCATAAGTTTGTTTTATAAGTTGTTTTATATTCTGTCCTACCAATTCTATTTATTAAAACCCTTAACCGAGTTACCAAGTTGCCTCGGTTATCTATAATTAATGCCTCGATTGTCCCAAAAAGAAGGGTTGCCTCGGTTGACCCTAATTGACCCGACAATAAAAAGCAACCCGCTTGTGAGCTGACGACCCCCAATCCCCCCTGGCCACACCGTAAGCTTTAATCCTGTTCGCCGCGTAGCGGAGAAACAATGAGCGCTGTGAAGCATACTAAGGGATGATCCTTGTTTTAGCTTGATGAAAATGGATAATGAAAGCAATGTTGAAGTTGAAATTTAATTTGATTAATGTGTTAAGGAATACGAGACTTAGAATCCTGTATTTTAAGATAGAGTCGCCACCCGATTAAGTTCCACCGGGAATTTGGATACGATATTCCGACCGGGTGGATGGACCATACCATAAAACAGAGATTCTAGGTTCAGATGATGTTGCTTACTTTTCAATTTTTCTAAATCAAGCCGATTATGTTTTAATAAACGTGACCTTAGTTCTTATGCAATTTGATCCGATTATTGTTTGGTGTTTTCGATTTAATATGCCATACATCACACGGAAAGTGATAAATAAACAAAGCAAGAAAATAAAATTATTATAAGGCTTTACGAATACTTATACATTTTTCTAATGCGAGAAAATAAATAAAGCAATAAATAAATAAACAGGCGAAACCGGGTTTTAACCGAGCTTACCAACTCAGACCCGGCTCCAAACGAGGCAATAAATATACAGGAATAATCACAAATAAAGCAAGAATAAATAAATGTGGAAAATAAGCACATAGCATGAAGAAAACGTATTTTTGGATTTTTCAGGACAAAAACATGATTTTCGGACGTTAATTAATTATCTAACAACCTAAAAAGGTGAAATAAATTAACTAAGTATCCTAAAATCAGATTTAATATATGTTCAGAATATTTTTGAGATTTTAGTTGGTGGAAAATAATTTATTTAGATTTATTTAGTTAAAAACACAAATTTTAAGCCATTAAAATGCATATTAAATCAAATAAAAATGAAAAAAAAAATCTAAAAATAGAATAAAATTAAAAAAACAATTTTAGATTATTCGTGATTTCTAGAGAGTTTTTGGGTAAAAATCGAGACTGAGAACGCATTAAAATGGCCAAAACCAGGTAAAAAACGACAGAAATGGGCCAAAAACAATAGAATAAAGCAAACAGGGACCATTTGGGCATTTTTACTAGTAGGACAACCCAGTGAGGTGGTAGGCCGACTTAGCGACATGGTAGGCTGACTAAATGAGGTGGCCTAGATGACGCTCAGTCGGCCTTCGTCCCACTGAAGTGGCCTGCATGAAAAAGTGTCTAACAAGCCGGAATCGACCTTTCTGTGCCTGAAAGCCCAAGATTGCTAAAATTTTAAGTCATTTGCTACACTGTTACAGTAGATTCGGACTTAAAATGTTTAAATAACTTTGGTTTTTTTTCAGTTTGGGGGAAAAGAACCCAGAAAATCCGACAAAACAACAGTTGGCTGCTTAAGCAACCCGTAGGCCGACTAGACGAAGTGGTAGGCCGAGTCAGTGAGGCGGCCTAGGTGACGTTTAATCGGCCTGACATTCGCCATAATAGTCAGCCAGATTTTTGATAGAAAATTACAAAAAGGACGAATAAAGGGGCCAAATGCCCGGAAAAATAACCAAAAAGAACACAGCAGCAGAAATAAATAACAGAAGAAATAGATTGGAACTCAAAAACTTACCTAAAGGCCGTGAATTCACTCTCGAGACTCGAAACGGATGCTTGGCAAGTTTTGTGATGGACTTGAGATGAAAACCCGATGAAACAACCGATTTAGCAAGGGATTTAGTGATTTTTGAGGAAAAAGTCCCTAAATGCTATTTGAACCAATTCTTACCTAAGAGTTCTAATCGATTTTAATGATTTAACCTAAGAGATCAAGTATAATAAGATTTAGAAATCAAGAACCAAGTATATTGGCTTAGATTTTCCCAATATTATTAAAATTTTTCTCCCTAAAGCCTTAGAATTCTAAGAATTTTCCTCTTGAAAATCAGCCAAAGAAAAGGAAAGTCCTCCATCAAATATGATTTTTGAGGGGTATTTATAGTCTTTTCAAGTGTAAAATACCCAAATTAATCCTCCAAATGTCAATATTTGATGGAAAAATCCCAAAACACGACTTACTGGCCAAGGAAAACCTGGAAAAACTCCAGACAAAGAAACCCCACGCAAAGGTCGCGTTACTTACACGGTTGGGCTGAGGCCGCGTCACGTGATGCGCAGCTAGGTCTAGCCCGCGTGATGCGATGGGCCTAGAAGGTCGTGTGAGCCACGCAGCCTGCCGCGTGGTCCCCATGGCCAGGCGTGTGGAGCATATGGCCTGGAAACCCAGTGGCGGTGCCGGCCGTCGCCGACTGATTAGGGGCACCCTAGGGTAAAGGCAAAAGGGGCCTCGCTTACCGAGCCCAAAATGCGAACAAATTACACTACGGGCATTCGCACTGGGTGATACTTGACATTCCGGGAAGCTCAGGGAACCCAGGATCCAATGATGCAAATGAGACTCGCTGAAAATGTCTAGAATTTTAAGGAAAAAATTGCGAAACAATTTACTACATGCGTGGGGAAAGGAAGCGGTTAACAGATTAAAAACGATCTAATATTTAAATAATCGGGGTCAAAGATCTAAAAATTTTCACCAAAGAACTTGCCAAACTAGATTCGATTCAAAAAATAATCGAATAACTAGACCGTAAAAGGATAGAGCAAAAATTCATCATCGTTTCGAGGGTCTCTGAAAAGCCCGTGCTCACAGACTGCCCCTCAAGAGATCATCACTTGGCGGGCCAAGTGTGATCCCTCGAAAGAGCAAGGGATAGGAGGCTATACCTGACTTGCAAAATCCTGAGCCGATTGTCTATTGGGGTTGCCATCGACAGATCTTTTTTAGGAGGAACAAGACAGTCCTAGAAGTGAAACTTCGAAATGGTTGTTTATGGATGGTACAGGGATGCGCCATCAACAGACCTTTTAGAGCTGAAAATCCCGAACCAGTTGTTTATTGGAGGTTTTGGGAATGCACCATTGACAAACCAGTCGAGATAAAAAAATTTTTGAGTGGAGGAATTCTGAATCGGTTGTTCTCTAGGTATGCCATTGACAGACCTATCAAGAATATAATTTGAGAAATTAGCATATGACAAATATGTCCTTTTTATTGCTTAATTGATTTTGCGAAACAAAATTTTTTGCCCCTTCAATTAAAAATAATAAAAAGGGTGAGAATAAAACAGAGATCAGAGACGCCTAGAAGGAGGAAAGAAATAACCAATCGGAGGATTTTGCCCCTTGTTGAAAGGAATATTCCCTTCTACTACGAGACAAAAAGGAATATATTCCTTTTACTTTTCTTATATATACTTCCTTTCTTTTCTTTTTCATTTCATTTCATTTCATCTCTCTCCTTTCATTCATTTTTCTCTTTCTTTCCATATTCTTTCCTTTTATTTCTTCCCTCTCTACCCGAGATATTCCCCAATTTTTCGAACTCGGGGAAGGATGTACTTCAAGAAAGGGCTCAAGAGGTCTCACAATCTTGACCACGAAACTCTACCACGAGGGAATGATGGCCGACGGATTTGCCTGGTTCAGTGGGCCTACAGACTATGGGCCTCTGACACATATATGGGATATACACTGACTTCTTAGGTTGCGATATTCACTGACTTGGCCTGGCATGCTTCTGATCTTCAGGTAAACCGATAAAACCTAATTTTTGCCAAAGTTTCCATAAAACGCCATGAACTTGATTTGGATTTTTAGGGTGCTTTAGGCTTTAAATTAGGCAAAATAGGTTGAGGAAAGATGTTTAGGATGCATTTAGGTGTGTTTCAGGGCTGATTTGAATGAATTTGTACTAAAATTGAGCCCGAAAAGGTAGAAAGTAGGCTTTTTCAGGGGCAAGCCACCGCTGGTGGAAGGCCGGCCATCGCCGGCTGCCATGCAGGGTCGACGGCGCAGAGCCGCATTGTCGAGGAGGCCTGGCCACATCGAGTGGTCTCTGACCACAGTCACCAGCGACGATTGCCAGTGACGGGGAAAAAAGAGGGGCATTTTTTGGGGAAATCGAAGGGCCTATCCAAACCGATTTTTTGCGCTGAGTCCGATTTTGCAGTCAAAATTCAGATATGAAGTAGGGTAGATGCTGAAAATTTGATTTGTTGCTGATTTTGCATACTTTAACTACTAGTTCTAATGCTTGACATTAATTAACTATTATTATTTTTTTGCAGCCACACGGTCTCAAGGCAATGGGATCCTTATAGAGATGTCCCAAGTGGTGTAACCAGATTAAGGGCCGGGCTGACAACTCCTTGGTTGTGGCCATTTGGGGTATGGGGTTCGAGCGAATGTTAGATTCTCTGACCATGTTGTGCCATCCGATGAGTCTGGATATACTAGGATGTTTAGTGGAGCGATGGAGCGAGGTTATGCACACCTTCCATCTTTCCGCTGGTCAGATGACGATTACCCCCTTCTGATATCTATGCCATGACCGAGATACAATAGGAGGGCTTCCTAATGGTATTTGACGCCTATCCCAATCTCTTTTGCCATGAGTCGGATGCCTGCGCCCGGGTTGCAACACTTCTAGGGGTTCCGATACCCACTGACGGCAAGCTAAGATATGCGGATCTGCATGATCATTGGGTCGTAGTGACCGTCCATAGCGGGGAGTACTTTGACGAGTACCTTCGGTTGTTCCTCCTAACCATGCTAACATGCTTATTCTTTCCTTATTCCTCAAGTATGGCCTAACTTAGGTTACTACGCGCCCTTGAGGATTTGGGCAACTTTACTACGTAGAACTGGTCGAAGGCCATTCTTGCCCAGATTTATTATGCTCTTGACTGCTCGGTGAGAAGAAAGGTCACCGAGTTCAAGGTCGGGCAGCTATGGGTCTTGGTAATGAATCCCCTTTGACCAAAATCTTTAACATACACTTCTACTTTTGGATGCTTTCTCAGCTTTCTTACTTATTGCATTTACAGATGTAGGCCTTCGATTATTGGATTATCTGTCCCCCAGACTTAGAGGATCAACCACCTCCCGGGTTACATGCCATTGCCTAGTGGATGGTTAGCTAGTCAAATGTTAACTGAGCGGGCGGGCAGTACTGGTATCAAGAGTACTTGAGGCAACTGTGCTGTCATCGGGTAACATCACTTTCTATGCATTTAGTTTAAACATTAGTTCAAAACTGTATTTACAAAAGAGTAAGAATACTTACATTGATAACTGCTGCAGTTTTGATAACTACCGCATTTTTCTTTATTCTTATTTGGCAGATTGTTTCCAACCCTTGGAAGATGTTGGTTAATTATTAGCACGTGAAGGAAGTTCGGGGGACCGTAGATGGGTGTCGATTCGTATTGGAGTGCCCATTCAGCATGGAGTGGTACTTTGGCAAGCGGGTCCCCCAATGGAGGACCAGCACCACTACGCAAAGGAGAGTCCCCCCTGACGTACCTGTCGGTATCTTTTAGCCTCACCTTATATCGCCGGATGATCAGGCTCAGTTTAGGGGAGGAGATCAGGTCCGGTGGCCTAGTTGGCAGAGATTATAATGCTCCTCTGAGGCAACTAATTCCTTCTTTCCCCAGGAGGGCCCGAGATGATGTAGTGTAAAACATTGAGTTCGGTGATGATAACGTTCAAACAGATGGCAACACTGGGCTGGATAGGGTGGATGACGATGCCGACGATGTCCCTTCTAAGACTGATGATGAGATGGCTTATATGGACCTAGGCGAGATGCTTTCTAGAGATGCCAGTCGGGCGTTGAGCCACCTGCCCCTAAGTGGGGGCGTCGAGGGGTACGACACTCAAACTTCTAACAAATTTCCTCCATATATGCTTGAATTATTATATTACTCTGATTCTGCCTTGGCTTATCAATCTATTTTTTTATTTCAGAGGACCTAGAGAGATAGGAGAGGAATTCCCGTGTTCGATACAAGAGCGCATGCAGAGCCTTTGCACCAGAATATGACCAATCCAGAGATTACTTCCGCTGAGCAGGCTCCTCCTACTCAGAGACCATTCCCACCAGGATTCATCGAGGGAGTGTTGGTAAACCAGTTGGATACCTCTTTACGCCTGATGACCCATCCTGGAGTTGGAGAGCATAGACACATTGAGGAGTATACTGCGCCTATGACCTTTGCTCCGCCGGAGACCACACATGTAAGAATCTAACTCATGCTTTACTTTGCCGATACTTATAGTCTGGTGTCGCCTAACCAAGGTGATTGGTTGGTTTACTTTTGATCACGCATGTACTTCTCTTGGAGGCTGAGTGCTTGGCTCGGGGATGCTTTAGCATGAGGAACTTGGTCATTGCACAGGATTTCATAGGTTGGGTGAGATTCTGTCTTACAACCTATTAAGATTTAAAACGAGAAAAGTATATAGGATATTTGTTAGTTTATGAATGAATGTTATGAATGCGTGAATTATCAGGCTGATCACTGATACTTGCAACCCTTGGTCGGGATGGAGCAAGACAAGTGTCGGAGTGAACGAGAGGAGCGGATGCAGATTGAACGCGAGTGTGTCGATTACTGGAGTTAGCTGGATCGAGAGAGGACCGATTACGAGTGCCAGCTAGCAGACTGTGAGAGGCGGCTGGTTAAGCGGAGGGAGCAGTACACCCGAGAGATGAAGACACTGCAGAGTTGTATTGAGTGGGTGGAGGAGCGGCGAGATCAATTAGAGAGGGAGGCTGAGGTTCGTAGGGGTAGCCAAAACGACGGTGGATATGAGACTGAGGTCACTATAATCAATACCAGCTAGTCCATGCATTTTCAGGCTACCCTAGAGACGATGGACTTTCCGAGGATGTAGCCTATGGGCTTGGCTTTTCCTCCTAGACTTAGCAAGGGTGGAGCTTCGAGGCCCGGTGCCTCAGAGAGGAGGTCCGGGGGTCACCACAGATGAGCTCTTACTCTTATGCATCTTTATTTTTCTAATGTATTGGTGACTTTGATGGATGATTTGATTGTGTGATGCTTGATTTGTTTGTCTGATTGATTGTGTTGCTTGTTTGCTAGATGAATGCTAGGCGTGATAGATGCTTAACTAGGAATGAACTAATTAACGCTTACAATCATCCGAATTAACAAAGGTAACCTTATTTGACAGGCAACTAGCAGATAGAGATCAATGATGGAGACACACAATGCTGAGCTGAGGCAGTTCTTACGCACTTTAGCTAGCTCTGACTGGCAAAGGCTAGAGGTTTTCGGATTAGCGAGGCTTCGATACATTGCTAGCAGGCCGGTGAACGTGGATTTCCTCCATGCGGCATTCCTCCCTTGGGACCTGATGAACCATGTATTTCACTTCTCAGGCTTTGAGCTTTGGCCATTGGTAGAGGAGTATCATGCTATTCTCAGGATGATATGTACTCGCGGGATGCGTTTTGCTATGCTATAGGTGCATTTTGGGGTTGAGGATCAGCTAACCGGGTTATGGAACCTAGATGCCCCCACTACTTTACTTGCCTAGATTCCTGGATAACCAAGATTTGATCTCGGTTGGGTGCTCAACTGGTGTATAGTCATCCCAAGTCGCTATTTGTTATCCTTTTATGATGGCTCTATTGCTCATGGCTGAGTTTATTTGCGGGGTTGGCACCGTTGCCCCATTCTAGGTACTTTAAATCATTGGGCAGGCCTCAATGGGCATATCTCCATTATTTTTAGGGTTAGCTGAGACCCTATTCAACTTGGATAGAGCTGTCAGTGATCCCACTCGCATCGGAGACCACTTCTCCGTACTACAGGTATTTCCTTTAACTAACTCTAAACCCAAAACCTATACTAAATTTGAATCTGAGATTGAAACTAAATCTAAATCTAAATCTAAATCTGAACCTATAGGTTTGGCTCTTAGAGAAGCTAGCTTTGCTCCAAGACCTTTAAGGCAATCCGAGATGATATGGGCCTAGGAATTATCATAGCAGGGCCTATGTCACCATTGGCCATGATGTCCTGACGATCAATGATTGGACAGCGATCATGGAGGGTCTATATGATGTAGACATTCACTGGGTCTGCCGCTGGTGGGAGATTTATAATGTTCTGGCAGACAACAACTGAGGCAAGGTTTAGCTTGCAGGGCTACTGCACATTGAGCACTACTCGCTTTATCGTTTGTGTCAATAGTGGGGGCGACGATAGAGGGTCCCACTGAAATTGGGAGATTTTAAGACTGGGCCATTCTCACCCCATCTTCTTGTCCACGCTAGAGAGGTCTGGACCCACCGAGTGAGTTATGAAACCTTAGACTACAATCGACTGGATGCCACTACTACTGATGGATTCTACTGAGGGTGGCTTCGACAGGTTGGAAGATTATAGTGTCAGAAGAAGCGCCTGCGTTCATAGCTTGAGTGGAGCGATAAGCGAGTGGGACTCAAT
Organism: Euphorbia pulcherrima; assembly: GCA_947683365.1. NCBI lineage: Eukaryota > Viridiplantae > Streptophyta > Magnoliopsida > Malpighiales > Euphorbiaceae > Euphorbia > Euphorbia pulcherrima. The sequence continues at coordinate 31,825,700 of CANTUS010000015.1, read as the reverse complement.
CCTTTATCAGCAGAGGAGAAGCTGGTTTGAGCCTATGACTCTAATTATGATGATGATGATGAGGGCGTCAGGCCTTTTGGGTGATTGACGATTGTGCGATCCTTACTTTTGTTTGTCTTTACTTTTGCATAGGCCTAAACATTGTGTCAAGCCCATCAGACTTTTATTTGCTGCTTTTATGTCCTAACTTTTGCCTGGATCACCCTTTTTAGGTTTCCAATCCAACGGACTTTCCTGCTTTTGCATAGCCCTAGATGCTTTCAGCCTATTAAAATTTATGCCTCTTTCTATTTCTTGTGATTTCCATTTTATTTGGTGTGCAAGAATTTGAGTTAAGCGATATCCCAAACTCGACTTATCTACAACATTTTGCCTTTAGGGCCCAGTATATTCATTTGCACACAAACATAAGAGCTTAGTAAGAATGACATTTCCATTAGTTGAAGTAAGCTTGAGTACATAATGATGGTAACCATCTCTATTGACCCAAATCTTAGCGTTAACTAGCATAAGAAAGTTCTCTAGTCAACAAACTCTCATGCCTCACTATACCCTAACTTTTGCCTGACTGGTTTGCAGAATACCAATCAGCGGGATACACCTTAATTTTTGCCCAAGTAGTAAAGGACCACTCGCCGGGTGATTTGATTTTGTTTGCTTTTTTATGAGTGCCGCTTTTCTGGATCTAATTCTTTTGATTTAGATATGATAACGCTTTAACTGATCCTAATTGATAGGGTTCGTGAACTCATTATCGTCCATATCCATAATCTCCATTTTGCCCATACCCAGAACCTTCTTAATCACATATGGTCCTTCCCAATTTGGCCAAAACTTCCCCCTCGGATCGGTGGCGGAAGCTTTTACTTACTTTAGGACTAAGTCACCGACTTTCAATGGGTACTTATGGTGCTTGACTTGACTGTTGTAGACTCTTGCCATACGCTGCTGATACATATGAAGGCTATCCAAGGCTTTTAGTTTTTCCTTGTCCAGAGTATTCAGCTGTTGAAATCTTGCTTTTGCCCATTCAGTCTCTTCGAGCTTAGATTCGAGCGCCACTCGCAAAGACTCCATCTTAATTTCAATAGGTAAAACGGCTTCCATACTGTAAACTAAGGAAAAAGGGGGTTTGACTTGTGGGAGTCCTGATGCTTGTTTGGTACCCCTAAAGAGCGAACAGTAGCTTATCAGCCCAATCTCGGTAACTGGCTATAGTCTTAGAAAGGATTTTCTTAACGGACTTGTTGACTGCCTCCACCTCACCGTTGGGTTGAGGACGGTGGGGCAAAGATCTATGATGCTCTATACCGTACTTCTCAATGAACTCCAAGATTGCCCCTTAGAATTGAACCCCATTATCTGACACAATATGACGAGGTAGACCATACTGAGCGAAAATGTGCTTCTTGATGAACTTGGCCATCTTCTTGGCGGTAATACTGGTGTACGATTCAGCTTCCACCCATTTAGAGAAATAATCCACTGCCACAATGATGAAGCGGTGACCATTAGTTGATGATTGCTGAATCTCGCTAATTATATCTATCCCTCATGCCGAGAATGGCCAAGGAGTAGATAAACTATGAAGTTCAGTGGGTGGAAGACGTTGAATATCTCCATAAATCTGACATAGGTGACATTGCCTAACTTCGGAGACACAGTCGGCAATCAGAGTTAACCAGAAGTACCCCATCCGCTGAATTTTCTTGGCTAGGGACAGGCCATTCATATGAGGTCCACAATCACCCGCATAAACCTCTCCCACAACCCAATGAGCTTCTTATTTAGTTAGACACCAGAGTAACAACCCATCAGAAGTGCGCTTAAAGAGATCATTTTCCACAATCCTGAACTGAAAGGCCAACTTTCGGAGTGTAGCATGATTAGAGTCATTAGCACCGTTAGGATACTAACGCTCTGGAGAAATTACACAATGTCTGAGTACCAGCATGGCTCATCACTAATGGTGAGAATGAGGGCAAATTTGAGTGAATGGTAGGGAACCTTTACCGAAACTAAGATCAAAGGGCAGATGGGTTGGCGCTGGGGACCTTCCCACATCGAAGCCAGTGTAGCTAAGGAATCAGCCGTCTGATTTTTATCTTGGGGGACAAGTTGATAGAGACACATTGTAAATTGACCTGATAGATCCCAAATGGCATGGACATAAGGACGGAGAGACTCTTCTTTGATTTCCCAATCTCCCACAACTTGATGGATAACCAGGGCTGAATCTCTAATTACGGGAGCAAGCTTTGCCCCTACAAGCAAAAGTGCTTCAAGACCAAATAGACAAGCTTCATACTCGCCCCATTATTAGTAGTGGGAAACTCCAACCGCTTAGATAGAGGTATAACTTCATTGTCGGGTGTGAATAAGATAACTCGTAGGCCTATCCCCAAATTTGTTCATAGCACCATCAAAATACATGATCCACATGGGGTTGGCGACTTTGATCATAGCTAATTGCTCATCGGGAAAGTATAAGTTCTTGACATAATCGGAGTCAAGAGCTTGGTTTGGCAAAAACTCTGCAATTGCTCTTCCTTTGATAACTTTCATCGTGACATTCTCAATATCAAATTTCGAAAGCAACAGTAACCATCTGGATAACTTGCAAGATAATTTGGGTGACTGACAAAGATATTTCATTGGGTTAACCTTAGCGATGGCCTAAACTTTATATGACTGGAAGTAATGGCGTAACTTCTTAGTTAACCAAACCATGGCAGCACATGTCTTTTCGACAATTGAGTAACGAGTTTCATAATCTAACAGCTTCTTACTTAAGTAGTACACAGTATGCTCCTTCCTACTATCATCTTCTTGAACCAACATTGCCCCTATGGTGGAGTCATTGATTGCTAAGTACAAGATCGATGGCGTGCCTGGGGTGGGCGGACGAAGGACGGGTGGGCGAAGAAGGTAGGCCTTGATTTTGTTCAAGGTGATCTGGCAATGCTCATCTGACACAATTGGCTGACGCCTCCTTAATAGCTTAAAGATTGGCTCACAAACGATGGTGAGGCAAGAAATGAACCTACTAACATATTGGATGGAACCAAGGAAAGACTGAACTTGTTTTTCTATCTTCAGAGCGAGCATATCCCTGATCGTCTTAATCTTATCTAGATCTATTTCAATCCCCCTTTGACTAACCACATGGCCTAAAAGCTTTCCTGATGTAACCCCAAATATGCACTTCTTTATATTAAGGTGTAAGTTATATTTCTCAATGCGAGTCATAAACTTATCCAAAACCGCGGGGTGCTCTTCTCTAGTAGTAGACTTAACTAACACATCATCCACGTAGACCTCTACTTCCTTGTGGATCATGTCATGCAAGAGAGTGGTGACAGAGCGCTGATAGGTTGCTCCATCATTCTTCAGATCAAATGGCATAACCCAATAGTAGAATACTCCCCATTCGGTGATGAAAGATGTCTTAACCTTATCGATTATATCCAACAAAATCTGATTGTACCCTGAAAACCCATCCATGAACGAGTACATTGAGGCCCTGGTAGCCCTCTCGATTAGCACATCAATGTAAGGTAGAGGAAAGTCGTCCTTTGGTGAAGCTTTATTTAGATCTCGGTAATCCACACAAACCCTTACCCCTCCATCCTTCTTCGGAACGGGGTCAATGTTGGATAACCAGGTCGGATATTTAACGACTTTGACATACTTATCCTCAATCATGTTAGGAACCGCTGCTCTGACCTTGTCGGCCCACTCCTGTCTCATCCTTCAGAACTTCTGCTTTATAGGATGGAATCTAGGATCAGTTGGAATGTGATGTTCAGCAATATGGCAATTGACACTAGGCATGTCCATATGTGACCAAGCGAAAGCGTTAACATGATCTTTCAGCACTTTAATTATCTCACTTTTTATCTCAGGTGTTAAGTCATCAGAAAGGATTACCATTTTAGGGTCATTATCTGTACTCAAGTTTATTTTAGTTAGAGAAATGTCATGAATACTAAACACGTTATGCTTATGATTAAATGAATGCATGGGCCCGTCGGGCGAAACATCAAGCAAATAAGAGAAATCGGAATCATTCATTGAATTAAAGGCCTTATAGGCTACATTGTTCCCATAAAAAACATTGGAGATATTAAAAGTTACATCATCATAGATAGAGTCATCATCCACAGGCGGACGATCTTGAGCAGCGACATCAGTAGAGGTGACACCCTTGGTAGGTTCCATAAGCAGGTCACCCAGATTGTGATCTAGGGCATTCACTTGATCGGCAGATAGCATACCTTCTTCACTAGCAAGAGATCAGGCAAGCTTCTTCACGACTTCGGCCAGAGGATTAGCTTCATTGTTCTTCCTCCACTTCTTCCTAAGCAGAACAGGCATGGCTTTAGACATAGCAGCAACTGCAACTTCAATTTTTAGGTCCATCAGCTTTTCATCATCTGAATCAGGAACTAGCTTTCCCTTGTCCTTCTTGGATGCATCAGCAAACATTGCCTCAATCGGGCTCTCCCCCTTTTCAATAAAGCAATTCTTCTCAAAATCATACACATCCTTGAAAATCTCATAACCTAGCCAGACTTGACCATCATGCTCAACAGGCTTAGATTCTCCTTTATGGACACCCTTCCCTTAAACCTCACAAATAGTCACTATGTTGTAGTAGAATGGATGAACACGCCTGTAAACCTTCTTTGGAGTATACCCAAAACCAGCTCGCTTGGGATACTTATTAATTGAAAGAGGATTGACAATTCCACCAAGTTGCTTCCTTAAACCATGACCCAGCTCATGGCCATGCTTCTTCATCAATTTCCTCACTACAGGTGAGCAGTGCTCATAGCAAGGGATCTTAAGCTTCTCATTACTGATAACGGCCATTCAAAATCCAGACTCCTCATAATGGCCGTGACCGATGCATGATTAGCTTCAATTACCTTAATCTTTCCATCTTTTCTCATGACTTTGACCTTTTAATGGAGTGTCAATGAGACTGCTCCCATGGAGTGAAGCTAGGGTCGGCCTAAGAGTAAGGAATAGGTGATAGGAATATCAATGACAGTATACTGAACCTTAGCAAAAATTTCCTCCATAGTTACTTTGGCTTTGAAAGCACGGATGACAGTGTAGGATTTCTCGAACATTTCCTCGGACAAACATAGATGCGAAAGAACTTTCAAAGGACACAGATTCAGAGAAGAACAATCATTAACCATGACGCATGGGATAATTCTATCGAGGACCTAGGCACGGATGAGCAAGGCTTGGTTTTGAGAGCACCTCTTAGGTGGAAGGTCCTGATTAGAGAACATTATGGGATCATCTCCTCTTGGGAGTGGTATTCCTTTCCCTACCATATTGCACATCTCAACAACAGAATTAGTAGGATTCGCTTCAAGCTCTAGAAGCCTCTTGATTAGAGCCCAATGATAATCATCAGAACCAAAAACTAATTGCCAAATGTTGAAATGGGTTTGGGTCGTCTCCAACTAAGTAATGAGAGGATCAATATCAGGACTTGATTCAACTATAGGAGGTGGTTCCAATGGCTTAGCTGTATTCTTGATGGGGTTCAGGATTGGATCATTCTCAATATGGAGACGGTTGTCCTTAGGTTGGTACACTCGACAGCAACGGGTGACATGCAAAATTCCATCAATCTATACACTTTTTATGGCAGGGGTTTCAAACGAATATAGCGGTTCCTCATACACCAATGATGAATCCTAAAGCTTATACTCATCCAAATTAAAGGCCTGAAACTCTCCATCAGAATACTCCCCATTTAGAACATAATCATCAATACTGAACAGCGCTGGTTTGACCATTTCCAGATCTTTTGCTATGGTCCCCTCTTCTTGCCCCATTTCTTTAATTTCCATTGAACTTACCATAAGATTAGACTATGACAGCATATCAAATACAAAGCCCAAAGGTTGATTGGAGCTGACAACCATTACAAATTCCTCGGATATTGCTCCTAGAACAAACTCTTCCTTAATGCCTGAACTAATTATAAAGACCTTGCCTCCAAAGTTAGGCAAAGGGTTTTCTATAGTGCTCAGCTTTCTAGCTGGCTCAGCCATTTTTTCTTCTTTGACCATACGAGCAACAGTGGAAGCTAGAGCCTTACATTGATCAGTTTGGTGTCCCTTTTGCACATAAAACTTGCAGAAATTCCCCTTTTCATCTGGTCGAGGAGCCCAAACATTGTCAAGTGGCTTTAGCTGACCTGCTTCATACATCTTGGCAAAAATGACACCGAGGGTTAACTTCCATGAGGACACAAACGGTTGCTGAGTAGGGGGAGAAACTTAAACTGCCGATACTTCCTCTTGAGCCACAGTTTGTACTGCAGGCAACCTACTCTTAGCAGGAGCTGGAGCAATTTCACTTGATTCATTCTTTTTGAACTATGGTCAATTCCCACTCAACTTATTAGCCTGGTCTTTCACCTCCCGGCACTCAGTTATTTCATCTTTTTGAAAAACTTTCAGATACAACTCGAAAGAGTCAGTCTCCCTTTCCTTTCGGAGCATCGAGAGAGCCCCGTCAAGCAACTTTGGGATCATTTCTTTTAGGCTAAGCTTTTCCTTTAAGAGAACCTAAGCGACCATCCATTTATTGAAATATGACTCGAAGGATTCACCTGGCCTTTGCTTGACTGCCTCAAGATGCTGGATGGTAGTCTCCGTTGTGGAATTAAATCTATAGTAGGCAATCAAAGCTTCAGATAGGAGTTTCCAATCTAGGATTACGGACTCTAGAAGAGTATTGTACGACTTGAGAGTAGGGCCTAAAAGGGTACACGGGAATAACTTAGCCAAAACTTATCCCCAATCTTTTGGACGCGTATGATTCACTCATACATGACTATATGGGACTTAGGTGGTCCTTTGCCTAAATAAGCCTCCTTTTAGGGCATCGAGAAGTTTTTAGGCACCCAGTCATCATCTCTTACTTCTTCCCTTTCCTCGCTCCTATTCAGACATTGCCTGAAAAAAGTCATCATTTCAGGCTTCACGCCCGGAGGCTGTGTGACCTGGTCGCATGAAGATGGCCTAAACTGAAAGGGTGGAGGAGCAGTGGTTTTAACCTGGGGGCAAGAAAAAGGATTTTGATGGTAAGTGGCCTTTCAGGGAGTGACTGAAAAGCTAGGGGGAGAGGTTGTGAAAACAGCAGGCTGTACTGGAGGAATGACAAAGCGTCTCGACGGGACTGTCATTTGAGGAGTAAATCCCCCTGAGAAAGTAGGGAGAATAGGAGATTGGGGAACAAGCCTCGAGTGCGCCGGGGATAAAAACCAAAGATTGGTGGAGCAAATGATAAGGGTAGCTGAGAATAGCTCTATCCAAACTGAAATTATCTTTACTGGATTGGAAGAACAGAAGGGAGCAGTGATACTGAAAACTGATTCTAAATTGGCGAAGACTAAATTATCTCTCATGGAGCTTGAAGAATAGGCCCTGCTGGCCTTTAAGACTCCCTTTCCGCCCTGAGAGTGGATCTAACTTGCTCTTGAATAGTGGCCTAAAACATATCTGATTGGAGGAACATAGCCATAGCATTAGCCAACTCTGAACCCAACTAAGATTGTCCCCAATCAACCGGTAGAGAAGAGACAGAGGGAGGAGTGCCCTCAGGCGAAAACCTACTAGATAGAGGAATATCAGACATGGTAGGAATAACTGATTCTGAAACTGAACGGTGAATTAGACGGCGGCCGAGTTGTGACCAAAGAGGACTTCGACGGCGAGGATGCCTTAACATAACTAAAGAAACTAGAAGTTGATCAGTCCGAATCAAACCATGAATGATATGGATGATAACATAAATATTCAAGTGATGAATGTTATACATACTAGTGGTTTAGAGAGGTAGGGAGTAGAAGAGCTTATGATGCGAAACTTATCCCCAAAATACGTGAGACATACGAATTCCTCGCTATGCGTAGTGAGCTAGGTGCAAGTCTTCGGGACTCAAATGATCTCAGGCATTTTGTGAAATTCCCCATTTTCAAACGAGGGGAGAGTAGAGGAAAGCGAAAATAGAAAATAAAGGTCAGCCACATGCAGCCTATGCATGAGCTTTGCATGAATGAGCACAACACAAGTAGCACACGAAAGTAAATAAACCTCTTCCAACCTTACGACTCCTGCATATCACCAATTTGTAGTCTGGGGGTAACTCTAGTGCCAGGAAACGGCAAGAGAGTATGCGACCTAAATCTATATTGTTCCGGTGAGCCTAATGGGAAGTTTCTATGGGTAGATTTATCGTGGTTCATAGTCTCAAATTGCTGGTGTCATGGAACAACACTGTAGAAGGGTCTCGTTTACCTTGATTCCGTGTAACTCAACCACTCCTCAAATGGTACGGCTGCGGGAATTACACGTTGGTTGAAACGAGTGTTCCACCCACAAATATCCACAATTCCTGGAGGGCATGAGGTATACAAGTGAGCTTCACAGGGGTGATAAAATGGCACCTTATAACTTAGAATCTAACTAAAGCGGTGGATCAAAAGGCATAAGAAATAAAGCATTGATTTAAAAACAATTTAGGCACAACATCAAAATCCGTTAACCAAAGATTGAAAATGAAAGCAATTTTCAAGTTTTAAGTTAAAGGAAGGTCCCAGCAGAGTCACCACTGTGAGCCAACGACCCTCGATCCTCCCTGCCTATGCAGTAAGCTTTAATGCTCTACGGCGTGTGGCGGAGAAACAATGAGCACTGTGAAGCTTGCTAAGGGATGATCCTTATTTTAGCGTGATGAAAATGGATAATGAAAGCAATGATGAAGTCAAAATTTAATCTGATTAATGTGTTACGGGATACGAGACTTAGAATCCTGTACTTTAATATAGAGTTCCTACTCAATTAAGCTCCGCCGGGAATTTGGGTATAATATTCCCACCAGGTGGTTGGACCATACCTTAAAACAGAGATTCTAGGTTCAGATGATGTTGCTTACTTTAAATTTTTTTTAAATCAAGCCGATTATGTTTTAATAAATGTGACCTTAGTTCTTATGTGATTTGATCCAATTATTGTTTGGTCTTTTCAGTTTAATATGCCATACATCACACGGAAAGTAATAATAAACAAAGCAAGAAAAGAAAATTGTTATAAGGCTTTACGAATACCTATATATTTTTCTAATGCGAGAAAATAAATAAAGCAATAACTAAATAAACGGGCAAAACTGGGTTTTAACCGAGCTTACCGACTCAGATCTGGCTCCAAATGAGGTAATAAATATACGGGAATAATCACAAATAAAGCAAGAATAAATAAATGCAGAAAATAAACACATAGCATGAAGAAAACGTACTTTGGGATTTTTCAGGACAAAAACATGATTTTCAGACGTTAATTAATTATCTAACAACCTAAACAGGTGAAATAAATTAACTAAGTATGCTAAAATTAGATTTAATATATGTTCAGAATATTTTTGGGATTTTAGTTGGTGGAAAACAATTTATTTAGATTTATTTAGTTAAAAACACAATTTTTAAGCCATTAAAATGCATATTAAATCAAATGAAATGAAAAAAAATCTAAAAATAGAATAATATTAAAAACAAATAGTTTTAGATTATTCGTGATTTCTAGAGATTTTTTGGGTAAAAATCGGGACTGGGAACGCATTAAAATGGCCAAAACCGGGTCAAAAAGGACGGAAATTGGCCAAAAACAATAGAATAATGCAAACAAGGACCATTTGGACATTTTTACTAGTAGGCCGACTCAGTGAGGCGGTAGGCCAACTCAGTGACATGGTAGGCTGACTCAATGAGGTGGCCTAGATGACGCTCAGTCGGCCTTCGTCCCACTAAAGTGGCTTGCCGAAAAAAGTGTCTAAACAAGATGGAATCGACGTTTTTGTGCCTGAAAGCCCAAGATTGCTAAAATTTCAAGTCGTTTCCTACACTCTTACGGCAGATTTGGACTTAAAATGGTTAAATAACTTTGGTTTTTTTCAGTTTGGGGAAAAAGAACCCAGAAAATCCGACAAAACAGCAGTTGGCCGCTTGAGCGACACGTAGGCCGACTGGATGAAGCGGTAGGCCGACTTAGTGAGGCGGCCTAGGTGACGTTTAGTCGGCCTATTGTTCGCCGAAACACTCAGCCAGAGTTTTGACGAAAAATCACAAAAAGGATAAATAAAGAGGCCAAACGCCCGGAAAAATAACCAAAAAGAACATAGCAGCAGAAATAAATACTAGAAGAAATAGATTGGAACTAAAAAAGTTACCTAAAGGCCGTGAATCCACTCTCGAGACTCGAACCGGACGCTTGGCAAGCTTTGTGATGGATTTGAGTTGAAAACCCAATGAAACAACCGATTTAGAAAAGGATTTAGTGATTTTTGAGGAAAAAGTCCCTAAATCCTATTTGGACCAATTTTTACCTAAGATTTCTAATAGATTTTAATGATTTAACCTAAGAGATTAAGTATAATAAGATTTAAAAATCAAGAACCAAGTATATTGGCTTAGATTTTCCCAATATTATTGGACTTCTTCTCCTTAAAGCCTTAGAATTCTAAGAATTTTTCTCTTCAAGATTTGCCGAAGAAAAGAAAAGTCCTCCATCAAATCTGATTTTTGAGGGGTATTTATAGCCTTTTCAAGTGTAAAATGCCCAAATTAATCCTCCAAATGCCAATATTTGATGGAAAATCCCAAAACCCGACTTACTTGCCAAGGAAAACTCGGAAAAACTCCAGACAAAGAAATCCCATACGAAGGTCGCATTACTAACACGGCTGGGCCGAGGCCACGTCATGTGATGCAGTAGGCCATGTCATGTGACGCGATCCAGCCCAAGCCACGTCATGCGACACAACCTGGAAGGCCTTGTGAGCCATGTGGCCTACCGCGTGGCTGACGCGGCTTGTCGCGTGGTCCACTCTGCCTGGCGAGTGGACCACGTGGCCTGGCCGCCAATCACAGCCGATAGATGGAGGACACCCTATAGAAAAAGGCAAAAGGGGCCCAGCTTGCCGGGCCCAAAATGTGAACAAATTACACTATGGGCATTTGCATGGGGCGATACTTGACATTCCGGGAAGCTTAGGGAACCCAAAATCCAACGATGCAAATGAGACTCACTGAAAATGTCCGGATTTTTAAGGAAAAAATTGCGAAACAATTTACTACGTGCAAGGGGAAAGGAAGTGGTTAACAAATTAAAAACAATCCAATATTTAATTAATTGGGGTCAAAGATCTAAAAATCGTCAACAAAGAACTTGCCAAACTTAATTCGATTCTAAAAATAATGGAACAACTAAACCGTAAAAGGTTAGAGCAAAAAGTCATCATCGTTCCGAGGGTCACCGAAAAGCCCATGCTCACACCGACCACGCCTGAAAATGTCGTTCGGTCACAGAGATGAACTCCTTCCGTTGTTTAATATATATACCATCTGGTCATTGAGTTTAGTTAAAGTGTTAACCCGCTAATAGTGAGGTTGCTCCAAGCTATCCAAGTTATTTACTTGTTACCAAAGTATATTGCTTTTTCCATGATGTGTTTGACTAAAAACTATATTATATCAAACACATACTCTAATCAAAGGTTTACGGCAATCATCACTTCAACAAGTGGCCTGGTACAACTTTTAATATATCAAGAGCGATAGATTCTATCTGACTACTTAGATTACCAACGTGTTGTCATCCCTATACTCGTAAGAACCTGTGGCATCCTAAATTAATGAATAAATAGGAATGACCCAAAGCATAGTGATAATACAACATAAGGCAACTAGTATCTCAAGTATGAGGATATTCACAAAGCTACTGCACTAAGACAAACACTAACACTATGATATATTTACCAAGTGTTTATCTTGTAGCGGTCTCCAATATGTCTTCCATATATATCCATGTGTCAACTCAAGGCATCACCTTCAGTCTAAAAGATTAATTACTTTGACCCATCCCGAGAAAGTATGACCACTTGCTAGTCTATCAGCTTCACCAATATCGTTTCTTGATGAAATTATGACTAGGGATAGTTTAGACATAATCATAATTACACATGATGCAGATCTCACTAAACATAGTCCCACTATGATATGCACTCCATGCTATAATATATCAAGGACTTTTGTACATAAATATCAATGAATATATTTTAACAGTCATAATATATATGAACACATTGATATAAACAAAAGATAAATGGCTTTATTAATAAATAAATTATTCGTACAAATACATAATTAAGATATATCGCCCTAATTGCCATAACGGTACAAATTATATCTAACAATCTCTCACTTGCACTAAGGCCAATTAGCCATATGTTTTATGTGATATGCTTTAACATGCTGGTCATGTATGACTTGAGTCAATGGATTCGTCAGACCATCCACAAGGTTTTGATTAGTGGGAACATAGTCTAGTCTTATCATCTTTGCATCAATAATCTCCCTAATTATATGATACTTTATAAGTACATGTTTGTTCTTTTGGTGAGCCCGTGGTTCCTTTGCTTGACAAGTTGCCCCAATGTTATCACTGTGAACTATCGGTGGTCAAAGATATGTAGATCTCCCTTGGCACCTTGCGATAGGGTCCACTAGGGTTGGTTGATTTAGTCGTGATGGAACCATTAAGTACAAGTTTGCACATTTTAACCAATTTTAATCAATAAAAGAATCGAGACCCAAATCTTGATACAAATGATAGAGTTACCAACCAAGTTGTCTACTTGGGAAAGAGTTTTGGTACGGTTCCTATTGGGCAGGATACTTATACCCTTTTGGATCAGAGATTCAGGTATCAGATGAGTCACTTATTTCTCATTTAGTTAATTCAAAATTACATTTATCGCGTAAAACCATTTTCTTTTCATCATTTGGGGAAATATTACGGAAATCTTATTTTTCTACACTCTTTCGCACTCAATTCATGCGTTTGTAATTTACAATAAAGCACAAGTAATAAAATGGGCGCTAAAAATTACAACTGGGAGAAGTGGGTGCATTGTAAAGGAACCAATACATTTTTTCTAAGTTAAAAAAGAAGATAAATAAATTCACCTGCATTCATAAAGGTTAGCATAGTTTTTGGCACATTATAAGTCAGTATTTTGTTAGAGAAAATGTGAATATTTTAGCGTGGCGGTTTTACGATCGACAGTGCCCGGGCGACTTCTAGGATCGGAGAGAAATAATGGGTCTTCAACTCATTTTGTTATGAAAACACATTCTATTTTTCATGGGTTGATTTACCGTATTAATAGTGAAACTGATGACATAGTAAATGGTGAGGTTGGTTCAATTTACAAGATTAATAGAGAAACTAGGTTTCTGCCTGGGAGTTAGTACCCATACGGGTGGGGTGGGACATGTATAGCTACTGGTGGGACCCGTATGGGTATGAGGGACCCATTTGGGTCATGTCTAGACTGAAATAGAACTTCATTTCAGTAAAGAGAGTAGATTTAGATAAAAAGAACATAATAAAAATGGGATTTCCTTCCATATAGGTATGGCGCACCAATTCATTATCCCTAGGGTCATAAAAGGTACCAACAAGGACCATATGGATCAGGACTAGACCCAAAATAAGACAAAGGATAAATGAAAGTGAATGAAATAAAATGACGATAAAATAAATAAGATGTGAGTCTCTTTGAAACTCAGGAGCATACCTATATACCGTGAATCCACTTTGAAGCAATCCCTACGCTGAGAGAGAGTCTAGCCAAAGTAGATGATGAAGTGATGATTTTAGGATTGTTTAGGTAAGTGTTTGTGTGGACAGAAAATCCCCCAAATCCTAATAAATGAAGCTAGGAATGAATATAATGTGAATAGAACCTCAAGGAATGAGTTTTGTCCCTATTTTATACCTCATATACCTCAATTATACCCTTGCTAATACTTGTGAAATGGCTGAAAAATCATAAACTATAGTGTCTAATTTCCTTTCTAATTTTCTCCCGCTCAAAATGAGGCAAAAAGCCTCCATTTATAAGAGAAAACTAGGTCTAAATGCAATAAATTGATTTCATGACTGATTTTCTCCGCAAAAAGGCATGATCTACCTACCATTCTGACTATTTGGGCATGCACGGGACTTGTATAGGTGGGGTGGGACTTGTACGAGTTCCTCTTAAGATGGTAGGGGATTTTGACCCATAGAGGTCAACTACTAGACCTGTACCACTAGATGTGACCCATATAGGTCCCTAAGGTTAGACTAGGTCTCCTACTACAGCTGAACTCATCTCTGCTACAGTAAGAACACCTCTGATGGATAACACCTTCATAAGATTGCATTATCTAGCTCTCATTATCATTTTTTGAGAAGGAGTGTTAAAATCCAATGCTCATAGACTGCCCCTCATGGGATCACTGCAGATACGGATCTGTATGATCTCATGATATGAGCGAGTGTTTAGAAATTATACCTAAGGATATGATATAGGTAGATTCCTTTCTTGTGGCGAACTCCTTTCCTTTGCCTCATGTATCCCTAGCAACTTCACTAGGAAAGGTGAGTCCTTTGTTGAGTGCATCCCTTTTTTAAGGCGGATGGCTTTCCTACTGATGGTGTATCCTTTTCCTACGGTGGATGACTTTCTTGCTTCGCCATGAGTATCCCTTTCTTAAGGTGAATGACATCTTCTAGTATCCCTTTCGTATGGCATATCGACTCTCCTATTGATGATGATGTAACCCTTTCCTAGGCAGATGACCCTCAAACTGTGATGTTGTATCCCTTTCCTAAGGTGGATGACTCTCCCACTGATGATAATTTATCCCTATCCTAAGGTGGATGATTCTCCTGCTGGTGTATCCCTTTCGTCAAGCAGGTGACTTTCCTACTGGGGAATTTGAATAGCTTGTTAGGAGACAACAAAAAAACAATGAGTTAGTTATTGCCTAGGATAACACATCTTAATTCTTGATTGACTTTGTGATGAAAAAAACTTTTGCCCCTTCAATCGAGAATGAAGATGTGTCAGTAGGGGTTGGTCATTATAAACTGAGTTTGAGATATGGTGGGTTCAGCCAAATTATTTTAGCTTAAAATTCCTCTTGGAGGGTGCTCCTTGAGGGAATGCCCCTCGATTGGCTCTACTGCTAGGGAATTCCCCTAGGGTGGATGATCCTTTGCTACTTGATGATAAGGGCATGCCCCATGATTGATTCCACTGCTGAGGAATGGGGTGAGGCCTCTCGATTGACTTCCTTGCTGGGGAGGTGTTTTCCAAGACAATGTGTCTACTAAGGATTTCTTCTGGGTTAACACTTCCTTAGTTCGGGCCATAACCTCATGTCTTTTAGGGATTATTGCCCCTTGATGTCTAGACCACTTAGGGATCAATCCGGTGAATGAACCTCTCCTCTTTCGCTTTACATCAAACTCTTCCCAAACTAAATTTTGTTGAAATTTTCCTTTAAACATGATCAAGAATGTATAAGAAGGTTCCCCAAGCTGGCCATTTCTCCTTAAAATGTAGAAATTTCTCTTGTAGGCAATTCAGAGTATCGGGAATGCCCAGTTTCAGTTGGGTATGCTTTTCGTGAGGGAATTCTTTCTTAGACCTTACCCCTACTTCTGATGTGCCTTTGATTCCTTCTCCCTTGACTCGTGCCTCAAAACTCCAGGTAAATCATTCAATTCCCTAATTTTCCCTTTTTTTGATTTTTTAAATTTTTTGATTTTGGCATGATTTAGGGCATTTTAGAACTTGGATTAGAGCCTAATGCATGTAACTTTAGCCTAGGATGCTTTTAGGATAGGTTTGGCTGAGCTTTGGTTAAGTTTGGATGATTTTTGGATTATTTGAGAAATTTGGGAGAGGCCACTGATTGCATGGGACCTGTACAAGTCCCATTTCTAGTACAGGTGCTTGAGTGAGACCCATATAGGCAGGGTTAGACCTGTACAGGTCCCTTCTATGGTGACAAATGTCCATAACTTCAAACTCTGCTAATTGTTCCTGATTTTTTACTATGCCTTTGCATTCTAACCCTGTTAAACTGTGCTTTATCCTTACAGTTCTAGTACAAGACTGTGAAAGCCCTGAGCTTCTCCAGAAAGTGGTATGAGGAGATCTGTACCGTGAGGGAAATCAATTTGTTAGCCCCATAGACTAATTCAGGTTCACTAACATTATTAGGCCCATCCCTCGGGCTATGAAGACATAGCTCTAGATGCTATCTCAGCTTTGGTAGAGAGGTGGTCGGAGATGACCCATACTTTCCATCTTTCAATTGGGGAGGTTATAGTGACCCTCTCTAACGTGTGTATGTTGATGGGCAGAGCTGGGGAGGGGACATCATCCACTTCAATGTTTATGCCGACCGCTTGCATTCTCGGGCTAAGGTGAAGGCCTATGCAGAGAGACTATGTAGGCTCTATCACGAAGGGACGGATAAGCTTAAGTACAATGAGCTGCATGACTACTAGATTGGGCAATCAAGCCTTATGGCTGAGGGGAGGAGGGATCAGTATGCTTGATCCTTCTTACTAACCTTCCTCACCACTATTTTCTTCCATGTCTACTCAAGCTGCCTCAATTATGGGTTGCTATCAGCTATTGAGGACCTTACTGCCATGCCAGGCAAGAATTGGTGTCAGGCCATCCTGGCATAGCTATACTATGGGCTAGATGTTAGCATTCGAGGCTAGCAGTCCAAGCTCAAGATCTGCTACCTAATACTTATGGTAATCCTTGAACTTTATGCTTTATAACATGTCGTTTGAATTGCCTTAGAGCTAACTTTGATACATCTTACAAATTTGGGCTTTGAGCATCAGTTCATCCCTAGGCCTAGCTTGCTTGGATAGCCTGAGATGCCTCACATTATTTCAAGGTGGATAGGACCATGGCAGCTAAAGGTCGGGAATATAGTGGAGTATAGGGAGTTCCTCCGCCAGCTGCGCTCTGATTGGGTAAACTTTTCTAGCATCACATCTATACTTTACAGTTCAATAAATCATTTAGTTGAAACTATATTTACAAAGTTAGGATATATATAGTGCATTTACTTTGTATAGGTCACTTGGGACCCATGGGAGAGGATGGTTATCCATGAGGATATTGAGAGGATGCGGGTGGGTGTGGATGACCGCCACTTTGTCCTTGAGTCACCGCTCTCCTTTGAGTGGTACTTTGGTGCTAGGGTCTGCAGCTGGTGGATGAGCGTGGTGATGGAGAGGCCAATCCCTCCTCTAGTTCTAGTGGGGTCTTTTAGCCACATCTGATGGTTGGGATGAACCATACACTATATCTACTAGGCGAGGGGGTCCAAGTGATTTCAGTGGACGGTTCTTATGCTACATTTATCGACTCTTTGCTTCTTTGCCCCTATGAGAGGATCCACTATGATGACTGCCCCTTGAGTTCCACTGAGGTGATGACTATAGTAATGGTGATGATGATGATTGTGAGGATGGATCGATGGGTGATTGCATGGGTCCCTTCATGGTGTAGAGTAGCGAGGGCCCAACTAGATCTACCACCTCTTCCTCTTAGGTATTTTCTTAGTCTACCTTTGTGAATATATTTGTTACTTTCTAAAATTGACTATGAATTTGAGTGTAACTGTTTGTTGTTGTAGCCTCTTGCCTCCATATGAAAGAGGTCTACTGCTGCTACCCTTGCTGACCCGAAGCCGCCTACGACGCGATCTCATGCCTCAAGGGGGTGTAAGAGAGGGGGTCCTCCGGGCAGACTTGGACAGTTTCTTCTGGCTCCTCGATCATTCGAGGAAGAGAGCTATCAAGGAGCTCAAGGAGTTGGTCCATCCTATCCGCTTCACTCCATCTAGCTCCACCCATGTAAGGAATTCCAAGCCATTAGATTTGCTTTTATGATTGCTGTCTGAAATATCTTGGCGGTGACATAATTTTCTTTTCAGGTGAATGTGATAGAGATAGAAAGGATTGTAAGAGGCTTCTTCTCTATTCAGTACCTGCTGCTAGCTCAGGATGTGCTAGCTTTGGTGAGTTTCCATTACCTACAAAATTTAGCAAACTATACATGATGCATGTAATGATATTTACACGTGCATACTGATCTTATAGTTTTTATGCAGACTTTGTTTGCCATGGAGTGCGATAAGGCTACCCAAGCTTTGGATGCTTTTAAGGTGCGGGCTAGGCTGCTGGACGAGCAGTTGAGAGTGGCCACTACTGAGATTGATCAGGTTAGGGCATTGGTGGAGGAGGTAGAGAGAGTTAGAGTGGAGGCTGCACGGGTGAGAGCTGAGGCGAAGGTGTTGCGGGAACAACTGGCTTTGATGTCTAAGGATATGTAAACTCCTGAGCCATCGGATTCTTTTTATTGAGTATGACTGATCTACATATCGGGTGGCTCTGGCAGTGACCCAAATGGGTGGAGCTAAGTTGGAGGTAGAGTAGTAGATTGATGTGGCTAGCTTTGTAGCTGATGGTGGTGCTGGGGGTTTAGAGATCACGGACTTTCTAGCTACTTGTGCTAGGGCAGAGGATCAAGTGATGTTTGAAGTAGCTGACCTACTTCTAGATACATAGGACTTAGCCTAGGGTGGATGCTAGGGATAGGATCATCCTGCAGCCTAGACTAGGATTTCAGTTACTTTCATTCTAGACATTTGACATTTTTGGCCCAGCGTGGCTCATTTTGATGTAAACCTTAATGATTTTTACAAACTGCTTTACTTTATGCATGCTTGAACTGAATATTGCTATTTGTAGACCTATGCTGCCCTAATAATGAAGCCCGATTAAAGCATACCATGAGCGAGTGAGTTAATCGTTGAACACTCAAAGTTCCTAATCACGATGAACTGACCTAATTTGGACTGACAAGTATTACCAAGGCTAGTTGGCTGGAATTAGCACTTCTGGGGACACATGCTATTGTGTGACTTCATTGTGGGCGAAATGAGTTCAAGGGATTCCAGCTGTGAAGTGCCTTGTAATTATAAATGATGTTTTATCAAATAAAAGCAAGTGCAATAACAAACTGGCGGTTTCAAATTGAGTTCTAATTTTTGCATTGGCTATTTGGTGTGAGATGACCTATCGAACATTTATTTTCATTTCCATTTCTTTTGTTATAACGTTTTTCTTCATTGTCCTTTACAGCTCAACCCAACAGACTTTCTTTTTCTTTTCTTTGTCTTAACATTTTCCTGGATCGCCCTTTCGGGTTTTCAATCCAACAAACTTTTTTTGACTTTTTCATAGGCCTGATTTATTTTGTGGCCCATTGGTATTTTTGACTTTTGTTGGATAATATACACACAGTAAAGAGGACAAGAAATAGTAGAAAATGAAGAGAAAACAATGATGTTCACGTACTTGTAATTATTTCGCATAAAGACATGCATGCATTCATAAGGCCAAGATTCTTAGAAAATCATAACATGTTCATTGATGAGATTAATTTGAGTACATAGGCAACGGTAACAATTTCCATTAGTTAACCCCTACTGCCTACTGGTCCTTTTGTAGATTTTTTAGAAAGTAATTGACATTTTCCTCTCAATGCCCTAACTTTTACCCAAGCTGGCCTTTTCTGGTTTTCAAATTAGCGGGCTTTATTTACGTTGGGGTACCCTAATTTTGGCCTGACCAGTTTGTAGAATACCGATCAGCGGGGTTGCACCCTAATTTTTGCTAGAGCAATAGAAGACCACTCGTCAGATGATTTTTTTATTTCTTTTATTTGCTGTGCTGCTTTTCTATGATTTATTTCTTTGACCTAGATATGATAACGCTTAAGCATGTCTTGATTCACCGAGTTGATGAACTCATTTTCATCCATGTCCATGAGCTTGATTCCTCCCTTGCCAAGGACTTTCTTGCTCACAAACGGTCCTTCCCAATTAGATTTGAACTTACCCTAGCATCTGTGTTGACTTGGCACAGTTGCTTGAAAACTAGATCACCTACCTAGAGAGGTTACTTTGGGTATCTGACTCTATTGTTGTAGGCTCAGGCCATATGCTGCTCGTACATTTGTAGGTTGTCAAATGCCTTGAGCCATTTCCCTTTAATGATGATAGAGTCTTGTTCTTCCCTGTGTGAAAGATAGGGTATTAAGTGAGATTCTCCTCTTGTGAAAGAAGGAGATTATATTATTATGGGCAAGGTTCGGGAACATTATGCAGGGCAGCGGGGTCTTTTTTCCTTTGTAACAAAGCATTTTTGGAGGGACTTTCTGCTGGAAATGTAGGATTTGAAGGAACCTATATTGATAAGAAATGCCCATTCACTAGAAGTTGGATATTCCTTTTTTAAGAGCATTGGGTCCTTCTCCCTCTTGAAGATTCTGGAAGAGAACTGGATTAGGATCTTAATTTTAGATTGCTGAACGTGTTATAAGATCCCTTTCCTTATGGAGCATGTCTTCATTGTTTCTTTTTGGTCTTCTTTTCTTGATAATGTGTATCCTCTTTCCCTCCCTCATGAAGAAAGATGAGCAAAGGCCTAAGGTTATCATGTTTGCTAAGCACTTTTATTTCTCTATCTTTGGTGGTAAGTTTTAACCATGGGATGTTTATGCCATTGCGATATATTCAAAGCCAATTTCATTAATAAATATTGTGATATTTTTAAGAATGTTATTGTTATGAGTGCATTATGCCTTTAAAATGGAATACTCAAACAAAATGTTAATGGAAAATGCATCAGTTTATCCATGATATGCCTTATAAGTGGTATTCTTCACAAAAAAATATTTGCAACATTAAAAATTACAAAATTTGAATCATCCTCCACAAGCGGATAGTCTTGTTTGTCAACCTTGGCAACATTGGTAGTCGAACTAGTAGTATTAGCTTGCAGGTTCTTACGAGCTTCTTCGGCCACAACCTTTGCTAAATTCTTTATAGCCTTGCTGACAGGATCGCCTTCCTCATCGCCCTTCCAATTCTTCCTCATAAGCGTAGCTAGGGCTTTGGTGATGGAGTCGACTACCTCACTTATCTCCTCACCTTCCACATTCCCACATACTTCCATAGAAACTAAGGACTTGATCATACGACCATTCTTGAAGTCATACACATCATTAAAGATCTCAAAACAAGGGACTTTCTTTCCCCCTATCTAGATAGGTTCTTCCTTCCTTGTGAACACCATTTTCTCAACTTAAGCCCCTATCATCAGGAATGAATGGGGTTTGGATTTCCTAACACTTGGGCAATTTCTCAAACCAAGTTTGAATGGCCATGACACAGGTATAATGGGCTCCAGCATGCCCTGAAGATTTTTCCTAAGACCCTTTCCTTTCATGTAACCCTACTTCATCATATTTTCTCAATCTTAAGGGATACGTACCCCATAACCATCCATTTTGACTCTTGGTAGGCTACGACCACCTTTAACTCTTTCTCCTCAGCTTCTATAGCTGCTACAATCGACGGTTCAGCTGCCTGAACGGTCACAAGCTTTCCATTATAAATGAGCCTAACTTTCTGATGGACTGTGGAAGGGACAACTCCTAATATGTGAAGCCAAGGGTGGCCAAGCAGTAAGAATTAAGTGATGGGAATAGCGAGGAGAGTGAACAAGACCTTGGATTTCACGTACCCAATTGTAACCTCGGCCTCAAAAACTCACATCACACTTCTTTTTAGGTCGTCATATGCTCTTATCATAGTATTACATTTCTCCAACATAGATTCATCTAGCCTCAAATAAGGAAGGATCTTGGAAGGATAGAGATTAAGGGCAGAACCATCATCCACCATAACACATGGGATAGAACGATCAAAGATTTACACCTTGATAAAAAGTGAGTTGTCATGCTTGTTCCCTTTAGCTGGGAGATCATATGGATAGAACATAATGGATTTATCATGATCGAGGGAGGATCCCCCAATGACTAAAAATACATCGACCAAGGAAGTAGACAGTGTCACCTTTATGCTTGACAATTTCTCAATCAGGCCCTTACGATGATCTTCAAAGTCAATCAGAAGTTGCCAAATACTATACTTGTCTTGGGTAGCCCGCAACTGCTTGATAAAGGGGTTGACCTTTGAATCCACCTTCTCGTTGCTAGGTGGTATCTGAGTTGCGATAGCGGGTGTAAATGTCGGACCTTGATTGATACTTAGGATGACTTAGATGTCAACATCTCTACCCCTCCTTCTACTTGGAAGGGGGTGGGGCCACTCTCCCACTGCGGGTAACATGCAACACCCCATTCTTATTGTAACTCCTCCCCTTGGAGTTTTCCACTTACAATGTTGGTCCTTTGACATCGTCCTCTTCTAATATATAAGCATTAATGCCAATTGGTTCTGGAACCAACATGGCTTCGTTATCATGGGTTTCTTCTAACTCATGTGCATCCGTATCGATAGTGGTAGGCTCATCGGGTAGAGCCACTACTAAATGAACTTTAATACTAGCTTGCATTATTAAATTGAAGACATGATTAGAGGGTACCTCTGACTCAATAGCTGCAACTTGCTTCTCGAAATTCAGAAAGGGGTTATTCAAGGTTGTTGGCTTAAGCTCGGGGTTATAGATCTTCTTCTCTCTGACCAGGCCACATATAGCCTCAAGTAAATACCTATAAGTGCTAGTGCAATGACCCTTGCCAACATGATAAGCACAAAATTGATCCCTCTACTCAAGTTTGGGTGGAACGTAGGGCTTGACACTTTGGAGAAGGCCAAGTGCCCTCAACTTACTAAAGACGGTAGGTACAGTTTCATTCCAAGGAGAAATACCATCCTCAGTGGTGCGGATGGTAGCTATATCCTCTTGAGTTATCACGTTACAAGGGTCAAACCAGACATGGGTTTGGATGTGCCGGGGTTAATGGATATTTCTTCTTGAACCAAGGTTTGGCCGACACACTCACCTTCTTCAATTCCTTGATTCTCTGCCGTTTCTCAGCCTTCTAAAAGAGCTCAATATAGCTAGAGAAACTATCAATACAGAAAACATTGCGATAAATCACCATCCATCATCTTTGCAATCATCTTGGGAAGGCTAAGACGATCCTTCAATAAAATTTGGGTGGCCATTCACCTCTCGAAACAAGACTTGAACTTCTCATTGTGGCCTTGCTTGATGGCCCCCAAATTCTGCATGGTAGTCTTCATAGTGGCATTGAAACCATACTGCTTGATGAAAGCCATAGATAATGCCTTTAAATTTTCAGTCACCTCATCCGATAAAGTGTTGTACCACTCGATAGTAGGACCTTCCAACATGCAAGAAAACATCTCGGCAGGGACTTTGTCAGTTAACTTCCTTATCCTGATCACCCTCTGATAGGTAGTGATATTAGATTGAGGTGGACCAGTTCCCTTATACTTCACTATACTAGGCGTACTAAAGTTTTTGGGGGCCTATTCCTCCTCGCTAGTGGCTTGAATAGACTAGACTAGTGGCTGAATACTTGGATTGGCAGCAAGTAACTTCTGTAATAGATCACGTAATTGCATAGACAAAGATGAATCATCCGACTAAGTAATTGCACCTAAGGGTAAACCTATTGATTGAGGAAAGGTTGTTCCCTTAGGCATGACTAGAAAATTAGGGGCCTGACCAGATGCCCCAAACTGAATTGCTGGTGGCACAAAACCTTGGCTGGTCTGAGTGAACTGACTGATGGCTATAAAGGCTAACTAACTACACCAAATAGGCCAACTAATCCCAACTAACTAATCTAACTAGAAGACCCTCTTTGGACCTATAGAGGTGGCAACTGAGATTAAGTGGATGGATTATGAGCAACAAAGGGGGCTACTCACTAATCACTACATGAACCGCTAGAGTTCTGATGGGTGCACCTTTAGAGACATTAGCCATCCTCTCTTCAGATAATATCATTCTAATTGAAGTGATAATCTTGTTATTCATATAGTCAACGAACTGATCACTCCCCAAATACTGCAAGACGACATTTGCAATCTCCGGTCTAATTAAGCCCATGATGCATTTGCCTCCCCATTGAGACCAACACCCTCAACATTAACATCTACCTGACCATCATGAGTTAGAATGTGTGACATCTTCTCAAGATGATGGGTAGTATAGGAATCAAATGGGCAAAGAGGTGGAGGCGAATCCTCAACCCTTAACTGAACCAGAGGTGGTGTAGGCAGAACTAGAATGCGAACCATATGGGATTGAGATAATTGCCAAGCTTTGACTCTTACTAAGGTAGCAACCAAAAGATTAATACATGCATAGGATTGAGTATGCTTGGGTAATTTACAACATTGCATGGTAGGGTTAATTACAAGGGAATGTACAACATAGCACATGCGAAATGTGTCCTCCAACCTTATTCCTCCCGCCAATTCTATAGGTTATTTTCCTTTGATTACCACAAGGACAATAAAGGGCGACCTAATCTAATCTCATTGAAAACGGTACCTAGAGGGTAAAATTCTAAGGCTTTCGATAAGAATGGTGTAGGGACATAACAGAAGTTTTTGTACTAGGTTTCCATTGTATCAAGCATCTTTTGGAGGGAGATGATAATGAGTGCTCCACACACTAGGATGTCCCCAACATCTGGCGAGCATGGGTAACACCTTTATAAGTGTCGTAGAAACAATAAGGCACCCTAACCTAGCGCTAGAATAAGAGCACATTTAATTATTAAGAGAAGGAGGTGAGAAGATAGAGTGTAATAATTTTCCCAAATGATGAAAAAGAAAGGGGGTTGAATTAAGTAAATGATTTTCGGTGCTCATCTTAATCTTTTAAGCTTTTAAAAACAAACCAAAATTTTGCAAGATAAGAGATTATATCCCAAGTAGAGTCTCCACTAGGAACTCTCGATGGTCGAAGATATATGGATCTCCCTTGGTGCCTTGTTGTGGGGTCCACTAGGGGTTGGTTAATATAGGCGTGATGGAACCATTTAGTTCAAGTTTGCACATTTTAACCAATTTTCATGAATATAATATTCGAGAACCAAACCTCGATGCAAATGATAGAGTCAACACCCATGTTATCTACTTGGGAAAGAGTTTTGGTATGGTTCCCATTAGGTGGGAGACTCATACCTTTTTGGATCAAAAATTCGGGTATCGGATGAGTCACTTATTTCTCATTTAGTTAATTCAAAATACATTCGCTGCATAAAACCTTTTTCTTTTCCACATTTGGGGAATTATTATAGAAATCTTATTTTTCTACACTCTTTCACACTTGATTCATGCGTTAGCAATTTACAATAAAGCATAAGCAAAAAAATGCGGGATAAAAGTTGCCACCGGGGAAGTGGGGAAATTGCAAGGGAACCTATACATTTGTTCTGAGTTAGAAAACAAAATAAATAAATTCACCAACATCCACAAAGGTTAGCATAGTTCATGGCCTGTTATAAGTAAACATTTTGTTTAAGAAAATGTGATTATGTTAGCATGGCGGTTTTGCGATCGATAGTGCCTGGGCGACTTCTAGGATCAGAGAGCATTAACGGGTCTTCAATGCATTTTGTTATAAAAAAACATTTTATTTTTTTTGGGTTGATTTACCGGATCATTAGTGAAACTGATCGCATGGAAAATGGTCAGGTTGGTTCATTTTATAGGGTTAAAAGAGAAACTGGGATTTTCCTCAAGGGCCAGTACTCGTACGGGTAGGGTGGGACCTGTACGGCTACTAGTGGGTCCCGTACGGGTATGGGGGACCTGTACGGGTCCTATCTAGACCCAAAGAGAACTTCATTTTTGTAAAGAGAGCAAATTTACAGTAAAAGAATAGAATGAAAGTGGGATTTCCTTCCATATGGGTATGGCGAACCAATTCAATATCCTTAGGAACATAAAGGTACCAACAAGGCCCATATAGTTTGGGACCAGACCCAAAACATAGCAAAGGATAAATTAAAGCAAATAAATGAAAATGACATTAAAATAAATAAGATGTGAGTCTCTTTGAAACTCAGGAGCGTACCTTTATCTCGTAAATCCACTTTGAAGCGATCCCTATGCCAAGAGAGAGTCTGGCCAAAGTAGATGATGAAGTGATTATATTAGGATGTTTGAGGTAAGTGTTTGTGTGGATAGAACCTCTCCCAATCCTAATAAATGAAGCTAGGAATGAATAAAATGTGAATAAAACCTCAAGGAATGAGTTTCTCCATATTTTATACCTTCTAGACCTCAACTATACCCCTGCTAATACTTGTGAAATGGCTAAAAAATCATACACTATAGTGTCTTATTTCTTTTCTAATTTGTTCCCCCTCAAAATGAGGTGAAAGCCTCCATTTATCGGAGAAAACTGGATCTAAAAGTAATAAATTGCATTCAAGACTGATTTTCTCCAAAATAGGCATGATCTATATGCCATTCTAACTGTTTGGGCATGCACGGGACCCGTACAGGTGGGGTAGAACCCGTACGGGTCTGGGTGGGACTTGTATGAGTCCCTCCTAGGTTGGTAGGGGGTTCTGACCTATACGGGTCAACTGGAAGACCTGTACCACTAGGTGTTACCCATACGGGTCCCTAAGGGCAAACTAGGTCTCCAACTTTGGCTGAACTCATCTCTGTTGCAATAAGAATACCTCTGATGGATAACACCTGTAAAAGATTGCATTATCTAGCTCTCATCATCGTTTCATAAGAAGGACCGTGTGAAGTATCGATGATGTATGGGTCTCCCTTGGCGCCTAGGTGGGAGGCAGGGCCCACTGGGGGATGGTTGGATTTAGGCATGATGAAACCTTTTTAGTTCAAGTTTGCACAATTATCCAATTTTAATGAATAAAAGAATTAAGACCCAAATCTCGATACAAATGATGGAGTCACCACCCAAGTTGTCTACTCGGGAAAGAGTTTTGATACAGTTCCCATTGGGCGGGAGACTCATACCATTTGGATTAGAGATTCGAGTATCAGATGAGTCACTTATTTCTCATTTAGTTAATTCAAAATTACATTCACTGCGTAAAAACCATTTTGTTTTCATCATTTGTGGAATTATCACTAAAATCCTATTTTTAAACACTCTTTCACACTCGTTACAAGAATTTACAGTTCATAATAAAGCACAAGCAACAAATGGGGGAGTAAAAATTAAACTGGGGAAACTTGGGGGAATTACAGAAGAATCTATACAATCATTCTAAGTTATAAAACAAAATGAAATAAATTCCCCTGCATCCATAAATATTACCACTATTTATAGCACATCATAAGTTAACATTTTATTAGGAAAAATGTGATTATGTTAGCATAGCGGTTTTGTGATTGATAGTGCCCGGACGGCTTCTAGGATCGGAGAGAAATAACAAGTCTGCAACATATTTTGTTATAAAAACACATTTTAACTTTTGTGGGTTGATTTACCAAATTATTAGTGAAAATAACTGCATAGAAAATGGTGAGTTGGATTGATTTTAACCAGTTAAAAGAGAACTTTGGGTTCTACCTGGGGGCCGGTACCCATACAGATGGGTGGGACCCTATACGGGTGCTGGCGGGGACTCGTACGGGTGATGTCTGGTTCAGAAAAAACCGTAGTTCAATTTGTTTTATAGATTTTGTGTAGATGGGATAGAATACAGAGAAATACTAATAATATAAAAGAGATTTGAGTCTCTTTGAAACTCAGAAGTGTACCTTTACGACGTGAATCCACTTTGAGGCGATCTTTTTGCTGAGAGAGAGTTTGGCCAAAGTAGATGTTGAAATGGAGATATGAGGACTATTTGGGCGAGTATTTGTGTGGATAGAACCTCCCCTAAATCCTAATAAAGGAAGCTAGAAATGAATAAAATGTGTACAAAACCTCAACGGATGGGTTTTCTCCCTATTTTATACCTCCTATACCTGAACTATACCCTTTCTTTACCTATAGAAACAGCTAGAATTTGTATATAATATCTTTTCTCTATTGTCTATGTTGTGTATGTTTTTTATATCTTGTATATCTCTTAAAGAGGTGTGGAAAGACCCCTATTTATGGGGGAAATTAGGTCTGAATGCAATAAATCGCATTCATGACCTATTCCTCCCGAAATAGGTATGGATTACCTTCCATATAGCCTTATTAGGCAAGAACGAGACCCGTAAGTGTCCCCTCTAGGCTTATAGGGGAATGACCCATACGGGTCCATCGGTGGATCTGTACTACTAGGCAGGACCCGTACGGGTCCCTAAGGGCAGTCTAGGTCTCCAAACTTGGCTAAAAATCAATTCTGTAGTAGTAGGAACACCTCTGATGGATAACACCTATAAAAGATTACATTATCTAGCTCTCACCATTGTTTTGTGAGAAGGATTGTTAAAATTCAGTGCTCACAGACTGCCCCTCGTAGGTCATGTAGATATGGATCTGTATGATCTCACGATGTGAGCAAGGGTTTATAAATTATACCTAAGGTGATGACATGGACAAGTTCCTTCCTTGTGGTGAAATCCTTCCTTGGGTGTCCCTTTCTTGAGGTGGATGACTTTCCTTTGCTGATGAATATCCCTTTCTTGAGGTGGATAACTTTCCTTTACCAATGCATATCCCTTGTTACTCTACTGGGGATGATGTGTGTATCCCTTTCTTAAGGACGATCGACTTTCATGACCGGTGATGTATCCCTTTCCTAAGGCAGATGACATCTCCTACTAGTGTATCCCTTTCCTAAGGCGGATCAACTTTCCTGACTGATGATGTATCCCTTTCTTAAGGTGGATCAACTTTCCTGACTCATGATGTATACCTTTCTTAAGGCGGATCGACTATCCTAACTGATGATGTATCCCTTTCTTAAGACAGATAGGCTTTCTTGATTGATGTATCCTTTTCCTAAGGCGGATGACTTTCCTGCGGGGGATTCTGAATGACCTATAAAGTGACAACAATCGAACATTGAGTTAGTCATTGTCTAAGCTGACACATCTTAATTCTTGATTGACTTTGTGATGAACAAAAATGTTTGCCCCTTCAATCAAGAATAAAGATGTGTGGATAGGGGGTGGTTGGCCCCTGAATAAGCTGTAAGTTTAGTGCGAGAATTGTCAGGTTTGGCTCGAAAGCTTTGGGATGGAGTGCCCCATGGAGGGTGCCTCTCGAGGGAATTTTCTTTTGATTAGTTCTACTACTAGGGTACGCCCCTAGGGTGGGCGTCTTTAGAGCTTTATTTTATGATAGGGGGATGCCCCTCGCTAGTTCCGCTGCTGGGGAATACCCCAAGGGTAGGTGTCCCTAGTGTTTTTTTTATTGATGGGGGGTGTGCCCCTTGATTGATTGATTCTGATGCTAATTTCGCTGCTGGGAAATTAGGGGGGATGCCCTTTGGTTGACTCCGCTGCTGGGGAGTAGAATAATATTCGTTGGTGAAATCTTTTCTGCTAGGGAAGTCTCTCCTTATAAGATTTATTTGCTAGGGGAAATTTCCTACCCTAGGGTGGACCTATACACGAAAATCATCCTAGTTAGTAATCAATTCAAGAGTAGCTTATTTTGATTCTTGATTGATTTTACGAAGACAAAAAATTTTGGCCCTTTAATCAAGGATCAAGGTGAGATAGGGGTTTGACCCCACATTTTAACTAGAATACAGAGTTTAAGAGAAGTGGGATTGGCCCCTATTTTGGACTAGATGCATCTCTGGTGCTTTCATCTAGTACTAGTTCAAAATCTGCCCCTGGATGGAAAAAGGGGACCCATACAGGTGGGCCAGGACCTATACAGGGTGGGAAACTTGAGAAATGAGACCCATATGGGTGGGGTGGGACCCATATGGGTCCTTGTAGGGTGGTTCAAAAACTGATCAGACCCCTCATATCCCGCCTTACACAAAACTTTCCCATATTGCAATCTCTAGCGTTGTTTTCCCTAAAACTAATAAAAATGTATTAAAAGATCCCAAAGACTGGCCGTTTCTCCATCAGGCATGAGGATTTGTCCTAGTTAGGCAATTCCAAGCTTTAGGATTGCCTGGTTTTGATCGATTTTATTTTTCACGAGGGGGACTCATTTTTGGGGCTGGCTACCAGTTCTAAAGTGCCTATGATCCCTTCCCTTGATACCCATACATCCAAACTCCATGTATTTCGGTTGACTCCTCATTTTTTCATTTTTGAGTTGTTTCTTAATTTTTGGCATGATTTAGAGTGTTTTAGACCTTGAAATAGAGCTCGATGCATGTAACTTTAGTCTAGGATGCTTTAGGGACTGATTTGAATGAGCTTTTGTTAAATTTGGATGAACTTTTGGTTTTTGGGAATATTTGCACGATTTACTGTTATAGAGGACCCGTACGGGTGGGGTTGGACCTGTACTGGTCCCATTTCTAATATGGGAGGTTCATATGGACCCGTACGAGTCCTGTCTCTAGGGACATAATCCCTGATTTTTTTATTTTCTGCAACTTTCTTTTGACTTTTGACCTTCGCACTATATTCTAACCCTGTTGAACTGTGTTTTTTCATTTGTAGTTTTAGTACAAGACTGTGGGGGCCTTGAGCTTCTGCAGGAAGTGGTATGAGGAGATCCATACTATGGGGAATACCAGGCTGCTGACCCATATTAATTCACTAGGGTTCTTCGATATTGTCTACGCTATTCAACAGGGGTTGAAGACTCTTGCCCCTGGTACTTTTTTGGCACTTGCTGAGAGATGGTCTGAGATGACCCATACCTTCTATATGTAGATCAAGGAGGTGACTATGACTCCTTCTAATATGTGTGCACTGACAGGATTAGACTGGAGAGGAGATGTCATCCACTTTGATGTCTATGCCTATCGATGGCACTCTCAGCCTGAGGTGAAGGCCTATGTAGAGAGGTTACTTGGGCGTCATCCTAGAGGTACGGACAAGCTCAAGTGTGGAGAGCTTCACTCTTACTGGATCGGGAAATCGAGCCCTATCACTGTAGGGAGGAGGGACTAGTATGCCTAGTCTTTCCTACTAACCTTCCTCACTACTATATTCTTCCCTGTCTAGTCGAGTAACCTCAGCTATGGTTTGCTCTCTATTGTCCAGGACCTTGCTGTAGTGCTGAGCAAGAACTAATGCTACGCCATTTTGGTGCAGTTATGCTATCGGTTGGATGTTAGAGTTTGGGGCTAGCAGTCCGAGCTCAAGATTTGCCATCTGATTCTGTTGGTAATTCTTGAACTCGATATTTTGCACTTTAGCCTCTCATTTGAATTATTTTGCAACTGACTTTGCCTTGTTTTATAGATTTGGTCCTTTGAGAATCATCTCATCCCTAGACCGGGTTTGCTTATGTAGCCTGCGACGCCGTATATCATTTCCAGGTGGATGGGGCCATGGCAGCATCGGGTTCTGACAACAACGGAGTATAGGGGCTTCCTCCACTAGTTGCACTCTGATCATATAAGTCTCTTTTATGTTGAACATGTATCTTACATTTCAACAAACCATTAGTAGAGACTTTGTTTACGAGGTTGTGATACTCACAGTGCATTTACTTTATGCAAGTCATTCGAGACCCGTGGTAGTAGATGGTCATATATGGGGACATCGAATGGATGTAGGTAGGAGTGGATGACTGTCACTTTGTCTTGGAGCCACCACTCTCCTTTAATTTGTATTTTGGTGAGAGGGTCCGAGGGTGGAGGACCAATGCTGTGGTAGAGAGACCGATCCCTCCCCTAATCTCAGTGGGAGTCTTTTGGCTACACCTGATTCCCGGGATGGATCAGGGGTTGTATTTATTGGGTGAGGGTGCCCAGTGATGTCTATGGGAGGTTCTTATATTGAGTTTGTTGATTCTTTGCTCCTCCCCCTTTGATAGGATTCACTACAAGGTTGTTCACCTTGAGTTTCACTAGAGCAACAATGATGGTGATGATGATGATGAAGATGATGATGAGGGCGGACCGAGGGATGACCGAGGGGGTCCATCTGTTGTTCAGAGGAATGAGAGTTCGACTAGGTCCATTACTCCTTCTTCTATGGTATCTTCCTAATTTAACCCTTGTGAATAACTTATTGCTTCTTGCAATTGATTGTGACTCCGAACGTAACCTTTTATTGTTATAGCCTTCCGCTTCCACGTGGAAGAGGTCTGCAGCTACTACTACTGTTCCTGAGCCACCAATAAAGTGGTCCCATGCTTTGGGGACCGTGAAAGAGGGAGTCCTCCAAGAAGAGCTAGATACTTTCTTCTGGCTCCTCGATCATTCGAGGAAGCAAGCTATCAAGGAGCTTGAGGATTCAGTCTAGCCTATCGGTTTTACCCCTTCCAGATCCACCCATGTATGGAATTCCCTTCTTTTAATCTTGTCCCTAGAAAAATTGCTTAGAATATCCCATTTTGATATGACTTTTTCTTTCACATGACCATTTTTGAGGCTGAGAGGATTGCTAGGGGTTACTTCTCTGTTCTAGACCTAATATTAGCTCAGGATGCGCTAGCCTAGGTAAGTTTCTTTTACCTGTAAAATTTAACAAACTATGCATGATGCAATCGCTGACATTTATATATGTGTACTAATCTTATGATTTCTATTGCAGACTCTGCTAACCATGGAGTGCAGTAAGTCCACTTATGTCTTGGATGCTTCTGAGGAGAGAGCTAGGTTCTTAGAGAGGCAGCTGTGAGCAGCCACTAAAGAGGCTGATCAGGCTAGAGTTGAGACTGCCCGAGTAAGGGCTGAGATTGAGATGTTGTGAATCCAGGTGGTGTAGATGATCGAGGATAAGCAGACAACGGAGCCATCTGATTTTGAGCCCAAGTATGACCTTACTACCTACCGGGTGGCACCGATAGTGACCCAGAGGGGTGGAGTCGAGCAGGAGGTGGATCGGGATGTTGGGGGAGCCGATGTTGCAAGGGATATTGTAAGGACTTCAGGGACCAGGGCCTCAAACCTGCCAGCTACCAGTGTAGGTAGAGCTGAGGACCCCACGATGATAGATATGGATAACTTGCTGGTAGATATGCAGGACCGGACTCCAGAGGATCACCAAGGAGATGATCCCCCAACAGCTTAGATTGTGATGTATCTTTATTTTCTAAATGTTTGATACTTTGGTGTAAACTTGGATTGGTACTTTTTACATTTTACTTAAGTGCATGCTGACATTTTCTTTTCCTAAATTAAGACCATTGAATATTGCCGTTTGAAGACTCGTATTACTGCTTGGCATAGCTAACAATGAGACCAAGCCTAGCTGATCGGAGATTAGCACTTCTGGGGATATGTTCTATCGAGTGATTTCGTAGTGAGGGGACTAAGTCCTAGGGATCTCAGCCATGAGACATGGTAATCGTAAGTGATGTTCTAACTTTTGCATAGGCCATTCGATGCGAGATGACATATCAAACATTTTTCACATCTTTGTGGCCTAATTTTTGCCTGAACTATCCTTGATGGTTCAATCCAATGGACTTTTTCTTTTTCTCTTAGCTTTAACTTTTGCCTGAACTGCCCTTTTGGGTTTTCAATCCATCAAGCTTTTTTTGTCTTAATTTTTGCCTGGACTGACCTTTCGGATTTTTAATCCAGCAGACTTTTCTTTCTTTTTCTTTGCCTTAATTTTCACCGGGACTACCCTTTTGGGGTTTTGATCCCGTAAGGTTTTTCTTTCTTTGTCTTAACTTTTGCTTGGACTGCCCTTTTAGGTTTTCAATCCAGCAGACTATCTTTATTTTTTTCTTGAATTGTCCTTGGCGGCTTAATCTAATAGACTTTTTCTTCTTCATCTTAACTTTTTCTTTGACCACCCTTTCGGGTTTTCAATCAAGCAGATGATTTCCAAATTTTGGATAGGTCTGATTTCTTTTGTGACCTACACTTTTATCTTTTCTTGGATTCCATATGTGTAGTGAAGAGAACAACAATGATGCAAAACATATAGAGAAAAATTGATGTTCACACACCTACGATTATGTCACCTAAAGACATGCATGCATTTATAAGACTAAAATTCTTAGCGAAATCGTAACATGTTCATTGATGAGATTAATTTGAGTACATAGGCAATGATAACAATTTCCAATGGTTAACTCTTAGTGCCTGCTAGTCTTTTACATATTTTCTAAAAAGCAACTGACATTTTTCTCTCGGAGCCCCAACTTTTGCCTAAGCCGCCCTTTTGGAGTTTTCAAATTAGCAAGCTTTATTTGCGTTGGAGTACCCCAATTTTTGCTTGAGCGGTTTATGGAATACCGATTAGGGGTTGCACCCTAATTTTTGCCCGAGCAGTAGAGGACCAATCATCAAGTGATTTATTCTTTATTTCTTTTTATTCTTTGTGCTACTTTTTTATGATTTAATTCTTTTTGACCTAGATATAATGCTTAAGCCTATCTTGATTCACGAACTCATTTCCGTCCATGTCCATAAGCTTGATTCCTCCTTTGCTAAGGACTTTCTTAACTACAAACGATCCTTCCCAATTGGGTCTGAACTTGCCCCTAGAGTTAGTGTTGACTTAAAGTAGCTATTTGAGAACCAGATAGCCCACTTTGAGAGGTTGTTTTGGGTATCAGACTCTGTTATTGTAAGCTCCAGCCATACACTACTGGTACATTTGTAGGTGGTCAAGTGCTTTGAGTTTCTTTTCATCTATTGTGTTTAACTATTCATACTTGGCTTTTGCCCAATCTGACTCTTTTAATTGGGCTCCGAGTGCCACTTTTAGAGATCTTACTTCTGTTTCGACCGGTAACACAACTTCCATTCCATATACCAAGGAGAAAGGTGTCTGATTAGTGGGTGTTTTTATAATGGTTCTGTACCCTGAAAATGCGAATGGAAGTTTATCAGCCCAATCCCTATAGGTAGCTACCATCTTGGACAAAATCTTCTTAATCAGCTTATTAATGATCAGCTTCCCTTTTATGTTTCTGAGGGATTTAAGTGTTGTTTTGTAACCTAAGGTTCTCTTTTTATCCTTCAGAGCCAGCCTGCTGTGGATGCCCTCATGTAATCTGCTGTTGATACTCTCATGAGTCTTTTGATCCTCTTTCTTAATGACGTATACCCTCATACCATCAGCTTCCCTTTAGCATTTCTGAGGGATTTCAGTATTGTTTTGCAACCTATTGTTGTCTTTTTATTCTTCAGAGCCAGCCTGCTATGGATGCTCTCATGTAATCTATTGTTAATACTCTCATGAGTCTGTTTGGTCCTCTTTCTTGACCATGTATACCCTCATGCCCTTTTCCCCCTTTGTGAAGAAAGACAGACTAAGACTTACTGTTATCGTGATTGCTAAGCACTTTTATTATCTCTCTTTTATTTGGTGATAAGTTTTAACCATTGGATATTTATACCATTATAATATATTCAAAGTCAACTTCATTAATAGATATGATGATATTTTAAGAATTTTGTTGTTATGAGTGCATGATGTCATTAGGTTGAACTACTCGAGTGAAATGTGAATGAGAGATGCATCAATTTATTCACGACATATTTTAAAAAGGGAACTGATGCTATGACTTATTCATGATATGCCTCATAAGTGGCATTGTTAGCATCAAAAAAGTTTGCAACATTAAAAATTACATCATTTAAATCATCTCCACAAGAGGAGGCCCTTATCGATCAACCTTGGTAATATTGACAGCTGAACTGGTAGTTCCGGTGTGCAGGCTTGCATGCATTTCTTCAACCATTGCTCTTGCTAAGTTTTTGAAATCCTTATGGGATTTCCTTTCACACTTCCCTTCCAATTCTTCCTCATAAATACTACTAAGGCCTTAGTGATGGACTTGATTGCTTTATTCATTTCATCTTCTTCAGCATTCCTACGTACTTCCATAAAAACTGGGGTTTCAATCATGTAGCCTTACTTGAAATCATATACATAATTGAAGATCTCAAAATCGAGGACCTTCTTGCCCCTCACCTCGACAAGTTCTTCTTTACCTGTGAATATTTTTTGTTTGACCTCAGCCCTTGTCATAAGGTAGGACTAGGGCTTGGACTTCTTAGTACCAGGGCGATTCCCCAAACAAAGTTTGAATGGCCACGGAAGAGGCACAATGGGTTGTAGTATTCCCTGAAGATTCCTTCTGAGCCCCTTTCCTTTCACATAACCTTGCTCCATCATAATCTTTATGATTTTAAGAGATATGTATTCCATAACTGAAAACTTTGTACCCTGGTGAGGTACAGCCACCTAAGATTCCTTTTCCTCAGTTTCCATAGCTATGCCATTATGGACAAGCTTGACTTTTTGGTGAAA
The DNA here is from genome assembly GCA_947683365.1 of Euphorbia pulcherrima. NCBI lineage: Eukaryota > Viridiplantae > Streptophyta > Magnoliopsida > Malpighiales > Euphorbiaceae > Euphorbia > Euphorbia pulcherrima. Next base: position 31,789,585 of record CANTUS010000015.1, on the reverse strand, counting down.
ATTTGAAGGGATGACCCCTAATGCATGGAGCTAAGGACGACCTAATAATAACGAGTAAGTGATGGGGATGTCAAGGACAATGAATAAGACTTTAGACTTCGCTCCCCCAACTATAACCTCAGCTTCAAAGAACCCAATCACACTCTTATTCGTATCAATATATGCCCTTATAACAGTATTGGATTTCTCCAACATGGATTCATCTAGCCCTAAGTGGGGGAGTACCTAGGCAGGCTAGAGATTAACGGTAGAACCATCATCCACCATAATATATGGGATAGAACGATCAAAGATTTGTACTTTGATTAAGAGTGCTTTTATTATGCTTGTTTCCTTCAACTAGGAGATCTAACGGATAAAACATAATGGGTTCAACTGGACTGGGAGAAGATACCCTAATAACTGAAACACCTCAACCAATGTAGTGGAAGATACCAAATGTTGTACTTGGTAGGAGTAAGTTGGAATTGCTCGATAAGAGGGACAACTTTCGAATCTTTCTTTCCAACATCAATCGGAACTTGAGTCTTGATAAGGGGTCTAAAGGTTGGTCCCTAACTGACACTCAAGATGACATGGATGTCAATATCTCTACCTCTTCTTTTCTTTGGGAGGGCATTAAGAGGAGCCCTTCCACTTCGGGTGACATGTAACACCCCATTCTTCATATAGCTTCTCCTCTCAAGGGTTTCTACTAATAAAGTTGGTTCTTCAAGGTCATCATACTCTAATATATAAGCATCAATGTCAATCAATTCCGATTGGACCAACATAGTTTCCTCGTCACAAGTGTACTCTAATTCATATACATCAATATCAATAGGGATAGATTCACCAGGCAAATCTACTACTGAATGAACCATAGGGTTAGCTTATACGATTATATTGAAGACATGATGGGAGGGTAGTCCTGACTCTATGCGACCTATTTTTCAAAATTTGGCAGGGGGTTATTCATGGTACTTGGTTTAAGTTTTGGTTATTGGATCTTCTTCTCGACCAGGCCATGAATGGCCTCGAGCTAATCCCTACAGGCATTGGTGGGATGGCCCTTACTAATATGATAAGCCCAAAATTGGTCCCTATCCTCAGGCTTAGGTGGAACATAGGTTTTGAAACTTTGGAAAAGACCAAGTGCCCTCAACTTAGTGAAGATGGCGAGTAGGGATGCCTTCTAAGGGGAAATACTATCTTCAATAGTATGGACTGCTGCAACCTCTTCTTGTACTATTGCTATTTTGGGATCCGAGCTAGACCTTGGCTTAGTGGCCTGGGCTGGGGATGACGGGTCATTCTTTTTGAACCAAGTTTTGGTCGGCACACTCACCATTTCTAATTCCTCAATCCTTTCCCTTTTTTGGCCTTCTCAAAGACCTCTATATAGCTAGAGAAATTATCCATATCATGAACCTTACGGTAGATAGGTAAGGCACCATCCATTAACTTCACAATCATCTTAGGGAGACTAGGATGATCTTTCAACAAAACTTGGGTGGCCATCCACCTTTCAAAATAGGGCTTGAATTTCTCATTGGGGGCCTGCATGATAGCTTCCAAATTCTGTATGGTAGTTTTGATGGTTGCGTTGAAGCCATATTGCTGAATGAAATCCCTAGATAAGGCCTTCCAATCTCTAGTTACTTCATTGGATAAAGTGTTATACCATTCAATAACAGGGCCTACCAAAGCGTAATGAAACATATCAACAAGAACCTTATCACTCAACTTCCTTATCCCCATCACCCTTTGGTAGGTAGTAATGTGAGATTGAGGTGGACCAGTTCCCTTATACTTTGCTATGCTATGCATACTAAAGTTTTCAGGGACACAATGGCTGGACACCGGGATTGGTGGTAAGCAACTTTTGTAATCGATCATGCAATTCCATAGATAAAGATGATCCGTCCAACTGAGTAACCGCACCTAAGGGTAAAATTGATGATTGAGGAAAGGTTGTCCTCTTAGGTGTGACTAAAAAATTAGGGGTTGGGACATATTCCCCGAATTGAAATGGTGGCAGTACAAACCCTTGACTAGGCTAAGTGAACTAACTGACGTCCGATGGAACCACTGTACCCACGGATCGTAAGCGCTAACTGAACCAAATGGATCAACTCAACCTAACTGACCAAACTGGCTAGAGGAATCTCCTTGAATTTGAATAGGTAGAAGCTACAACTGAGTAAATGGATTGTGAGTAACTCTCAAGAGGGGTAGCTGCTCACTAACTACTGCATTCACTTCTAGAGCACTGATAGGTGCCTTATGAGAAGTATTGTTCGTTCTCTCTTCAGCCATTATTGCCCTGATGAAAGCTAGCATCTTATCATTTATCCAATCAATAAACTGATTACTTCCCAGGTACCATTAGACAGCATTTGTAATCTCTGACCTAACATCAGTCGTTGATGCAATTGCCTCCTTACCAATAGCAACATCCTCAACCTCAACATCTATCTGGCTCTCGAGAGTTAGGATACAAGACATTTCTTCTAGCTGATGAGTAGTATCGAAACCAAATGGACCAAACTGACTGCTAGATGAAATACCATTAGACGGAATTAGAGCAACCCTTAATTGAACTGGAGGAAAAGGAGCTGGTGGTGGTGGAACTTGAATTCTAGTCAAAAGGACCTAAGAACGTCGCCAAGTTTCAACCCTTTGAGCTTTTTCTGAGGTAGTAACCAAAAGATCAGTACATGCATGGGATATGGTATGCATGCACAAATTACAATGATGCATGGCGGGGTTAATTATACGAGAATGTAACACAACACATGTGAAGCCATCAATTCTGTCCTTATTTCTCCCGCCAGTTCAGAGGGTATTCTTCCTTAGTCTAATTTCACACAAAAATGGGTACCGAGAAGGTAAAATTCTAAGCCTTTCAAAAAGAATCATGTAGAGATATATCAAAAGTTGATGTATAAGGTTCCCATCGCATCAAGCCTCTTTTGGAGGGAGATGGCAATGAGTGCTCCACCCACTAAAGCTTCCCCAATTCTTGGCGGGCATGGGTTATACTTTTATAAGTTTCACAAAAAAAATAGGGCACCTTAACCTAGCGCAAGAAGAAGAGCACATCTAGCTAAAGAGAAAAGAAGATGAGAAGATAGAGTGTAATAATTTTCTGAAAAGATGAAGAAGAAAATGGGTTGAAGTAAGTAAATGATTTTTTTGTGCTCATCTTAATCTTTTATGCTTTTACAATGCAAGTTAAAAGATTATCATCCCCAGCAGAGTTGCCACTACGAGGCGTCGATGATGTGTGGGTCTCCCTTGGCGCCTGGGTGAGAGGCGGGGTCCAGTGAGGGTTGGTTGGATTTAGGCGTGATGAAACTTTTTTAGTTCAAGTTTGATCAATTAGCCAATTTTAATGAATACAAGAATCGAGACCCAAATCTCAATACAAATGATAGAGTCGCCACCCAAGTTATCTACTTGGGAAAGAGTTTTGGTACGGTTCCCATTGGGTGGGAGACTCATACCTTTTGGATCAGAGATTCGGGTATCAGATGAGTCACTTATTTCACATTTAGTTAATTCAAAATTACATTCACTGCATCAAACCATTTTCATTTTCATCATTCGAGGAATTATCACAGAAATCCTATTTTTCTATACTCTTTCACACTCGTTACATGCATTTATAGATTACAATAAAGCACAAACAATAAATGGGGGAGTAAAAATTACAACCGGGGAAAAATGGGGGAATTGCGAAAGAACCTATACATTTGTTCTAAGTTATAAAACAAAATAAAATAAATTCCCCTGCATCCACAAATATTAGCACAAATTATAGCACAACATAAGTCAGCATTTTATTAGGAAAATTGTGATTACGGTAGCGTGGCAATTTTGCAATCTATAGTGCCCGGACGAATTCTAGGATTGGAGAGAAATAACGAGTCTGTAATGTATTTTGTTATAAAAACACATTATAACCTTTGTTGGTTGATTTACCGGATTATTAGTGAAAACGATTGCATGGTAAATGGTGAGTTGGATTGATTTTAACCAGTTAATTGAGAATTTTGGATTCTGCCTGTAGATCCGTACCCGTACGGATGGCTGGGACCCATACGGGTTCTGGCTAAAACCCATACGGATATGGGGGGACCCGTATGGGTCTTTTCTGGACTAGATATAACCTTAGTTTAGTTTGTTTTACAGATTTCATGTAGATGGGACAGAATATAGAGAAGTACTGATAATATAAAGGAGATGTGAGTCTCTTTGAAACTCAGGAGCGTATCTTTATGATGTAAATCCACTTTAAGGTGATCCCTTTGCGAAGAGAGAGTTTAGCTAAAGTAGATGTTGAAATGGAGATTTTAGGACTATTTTGGTGAGTATTTTTTTGGACAAAACCTCCCCCAAATCCTAATAAATGATGCTAGGAATGGAAAAAATGAGGACAAAACCTCAAGGGATGGGTTTTCTCCCTATTTTATACCTCCTATACCTCAACTATACCCTTTGTATACCTATAGAAACTACTAGAATTTGTATATAATATCTTTTCTCTATTATCTATGTTGTGTATGTATTGTATATCTTGTATATCTCTCAAAGAGTTGAGGAAAGGCCCCTATTTATAGGGGAAATTAGGCCTGGATGCAATAAATCACATTCATGACCTGATTTCTCCCAAAATAGGTATGGATTACCTTTTATACAGCTTGATTAGGCTAGAACAGGACTCGTATGGGTCCGAGGGAACCCATATGAGTCCCCTCTAGGTGTATGGGGGGAATGACCCATATGGGTCCATCGATGGATCTGTACCATAAAGCAGCACCTATACGGGTCCCTAAGGGCAGTCTAGGTCTCCAAACTTGGCTAAAACTCAATTCTGCAGTAGTAGGAACACCTCTAATGGATAGTACCAGTAAAATATTGCAGTATCTAGCTCTCATCATTGTTTCGTGAGAAGGATTGTTAAAATCTAGTGCTCATAGATTGTTAAAATCCAATGCTCATAATCACAATACACCGTGATTGGATCAATAATTCTGGGCACCACACCGAGATCACAAATGAATCCTTTTAATCAGATAGCTTCCTTTGCTGATCCACTAGCAACAATGTACTTAGATTCCATGGTTGAATCGATAGTAGTTTCTTGCTTGGAACTCCCCCAGCATACTACCCCACCATTAAATACAAACACAAATCCTGACTGAGACTTAAAGTCATCATTGTCAGATTGGAAAGTTGCATCAGTATAACCACTAATTGTGAGGGCACCTTCTCTATATGTAAAAAACTGATCCTTAGTTCTTTTCAAGTACTTAAGGATTGCCATGACGGAGATCCAGCGCTTTTCACCTGGATCTGCTTGATATCTGCTCGTAAAGCTCAATGCTTGAGAGACATCTGGCCTAGTACATATCATATCATACATGATGGATGCTATCGTGGATTCATAGGGTATATCCTTTATATATGCACATTCTCTCCTGAGGTGTGTTAGGACACTCAGACTTAGACAGCGTAACTCTCTTTGTCATTGGGAGATAACCCTTCTTTGAATGCTCAAGGCTGAACCTATTAAAGACCTTGTCTATATATGTACTTTGAGAAAGACCAAACAGCCTCTTAGATCTATCTTTGTAGATCTTTATACCTAGTATAAATGCTGCTTCTCCAAGGTCATTCATGGAGAATTTTCTTGACATCCATACTTTAACTTTTTGAAGAACAGAAATATCGTTTCCTATAAGTATTATATCATCAATAGATAATACTAAGAAAATGATTGCACTCCCACTAACCTTCTTGTAAACACAGGGCTCATTAGCATTTGGAGAGAAATCTAGTTCATGGATTGACTGATAAAACCTACTTGGGCAACGCTTGCGTGGCCCGTGGTCCATGAGTGCCAAGTGGAACTCATATGACATGTGGTAACCCACGTAGGCATCTAATGCTTGTGGTGCCCAATTTTTCCCAGGGTCCAACCCTCATAGTTTTGCGATTTTAAGTTCCCTCCAATTCAATATAAATTTATTTATAACCCTAATAATTAGTAAATGGTCAAACTAAATTCTCTAGTCTAACTAGGTAATGGTCTAACCATTCTACATTTAATATTCTCATAATAGACTAGGTCTATTAATTCTTTACTCACTCCGATGAAACTTCTATGTGTGTGACCTTATAAGATCCCATAGTATTGAGATGTTAAGGCTTAACCAATCCTTGTTCTATAGGAACAGTTGGCTCGATGTTCTAAACTGTAATTTTGAACTTGATTACCTTAAGCAATTGTAGTACGCCTCTATCAAAGGTCCACCATCACCGATTGCTCAAAATGTCATTTCTGCTTATGACTTAATCCTGGTTAATGCAATAGTTGCCCAATGCGATGAACTCCTTCCATTCTTTAATATTATACCATCTGGTTTATTGGGTTCAATTAAAGTGTTAACCCACTAATAGTGAGGTTGCTCTAAGCTATCCTAGTTATTTACTTGTTAACGAGGTATATTGCTTTTTACCATAATTTGTTTGACTAGAAACTATTTCTATCAAACACATACTCTGATCATAGGTTCATAGTAATCATCACTTCAACAAGTGGCCAGGTACAACTCCTTAATATATCCGGAGCGATGGATTCTTTTTTATTACATAGCTTACCAACGTGTTGTCATCACTACACCCTTAATCACCCGTGGCACCCTAAATTAATGAGTGAATAGGTATGACCCAAACTATAGCGATAGTACCACACAAGGTAACTAGTATCTCAAGTATGTGGATATTCACATAGCTACTTCATAAAGGTAACTAGTATCTCAAGTATGAGGATATTCACAAAGCTACTTCATAAAGATAAACACTAACACTTTGATATATACACCAAGTGTTTAACTTATTCCGGTCTCTAATATATCCACCTAATATATCCATGTGTCAATCTTAAGGCACCACCTTAAGTTAGAGAAGATTAACTATTGGACCCATTCTAAGAAAGTTGACCACATGCTAGTCTTACTACTTCATCAATATCCTTTCTTGATGAAACTACTACTAGGGATAGTTTAGACATAATCATAATTTCATATGAAGCAGATCTCACTAGGCATAGTCCAAATATGATCTCTCTCTTCATGCTATGATATATCAAGCACTTTTTTATACTAATATTAATGAATATATTTTAACCAGTCATAATATATATGAACACATTGATATATACAAAAGATTAAATGCTTTTATTAATTGAACAAATTATTCGTACTAATATATAACTAAGATATATCGCCCTAATTGCCTTAAGTGTATGCATCATATCTAACGAACTCCCACTTGTACTAAGGCCTATTAGCCATATGTCTCATTCCATATGCTTTAACATGCTGGCCATGTTTGACTTGAGTTAATGGATTCGTTAGACCATCCACGAGGTTTAGATTAATGGGAACACATTCTAGTCTTATCATCTTAGCATCAACAATCTCCCTGATTATATAATACTTTCTAAGTATATGCCTATTTTTCTAGTGAGACCATGGTCCTTTTGCCCAAGCAATAGCACTATTGTTATCACAATACAAAGTAATTGGATTAAAAATCTCAAGCACCACACTGAGATTACCAATAAATCCCTTTAACTAGACAACTTCATTTGCCTCTTCACAAGCAGCAATGTACTCAGATTTTGTGGTTAAATCAGTAGTAGTTTCTTGTATTGAAATTTTCTAGCATACTGTGCCTCTAATAAAAACATACATAAAACTTAACTGGGACTTGAAATCATCCTTGTTAGATTGGAAACTCGCATCCGTGTAACATCTGATTGGGACGTCACTTTCTCCATATATGAAGAACTCATCTTAGCCCTTCTCAAGTACTTAAAAATTTCCTTGATGGCCATCTAGTGCTGCTTTTCACCCAGATCTAATTGATATCTACTTGTAAAGCTCAAATCTTGAGAGACATCTGGCCTAGTACATATCATAGCATACATGATGGATCGTATTGCAGATGCATAGGGTATATCCTTCATGCGCATTCTTTCTTGAGCTGTCTTTAGACACTCATTCTTAGATAGGGTAATCCCCTCTATCATCGAAAGATACCCTTTCTTTAAATGCTCAAGGCTGGACCTTTTCTAAACCTTTTCTATATATGTACTTTGAGAAATACCTAACAACCTCTTGGGTCAATCTTTGTAGATCTTTATACCTAGTATAAGTGTTCCTTCTCCAAGGTCTTTCATGGAGAATTTTATTAACAACCATACTTTAATATTTTGAAGAAGAGAAATGTCATTTCGTATTAGTAGTTCAGAAGTCCACTTCAAAGTTGGGGGTATCAATGGTGTTTTTGCCCAAGTTGGAGGGTATTAGAGAGCATTCGGCCAACCTAATATTCCAACTCCTAGATTCTTGCTTAAGTCAATAGATAGACTTTTGCAACTTGCATACCTTTAAGCCATTCTAAGATGTAAAACCCTCAGGTTGTGCCGTATACACATCTCGATCCAAATCCCCATTTAGGAATGTTGTTTTAACATCCATCTGCCAGATCTCATAATCACAATGAGTAGCAATGGCGAGGAGTATTCTTACGGATTTAAGCATGGCTACCAGTGAGAAAGTTTTGTCATTGTCAATACCTTCACATTGACTATAACCTTTCGCAACCAACCTTGACTTATAGGTAGTTACATTATCGTCCATGTTGATCTTCTTCTTGAAGATCCACTTGTACCCTATAGGTCTGACATGTTGAGGTGCATTGACCATATTCCAAACTTGGTTTTCATACATGGAATCCATTTATGATTTCATGTCAATGAGCCACTTATCAGAATCCAAGCTTTTCATTGCTTCATCGTAGGTTCTCGGTTCATCATCCTCCATGAGATATAGTTCCCTATCATCAGTGATGATGAAACAATATTTTTCAGGACCTTTACGAATATGTTGTGACCTTCGCAATGATTGTGTTTCAATAGGTTGTTCTAGGACTACACCTTCTTGTGTATCTAGAATGGGGTCAACCAGTTGATTGTTTATTTCTTCCTCTTAAATCTCTAGTTCAATGTTGCTCGCACTAACTTTTGCAAGAAAGTGTTCTCTTTCGAGAAAATGAGCACTCTGAGATACAATCACCTTTTGTGCTTCAGGTTGGTAAAATAAATGTCCAGTAGTTTCCTTCGGATATCCAATGAATAGACATTTGTTAGATTTAGCGTCAAGCTTATATGATGCTATCCTCTTTACCATAGCAGGATAGCCCTATAGTCTAAGATGACTTAGAGATGACTTTTTATTACACTATATTTTGTAAGGTGTAAAATCAACTGATTTAGAGGGCACCCTGATTAGTAAATAAACTGCACTCTCTAGTGCATATCCCCAAAATGATTTATTGAGATTTGCTTGGCTCATCATGGACCGAACTATATCCAATAAAGTTTGATTCCACCTTTCAGAAACTCTATAGTGTTAGGGCATGTAAGAAGGGGCCCACTGAGGAAATATCCCATTTTGTTTTAGATAATCCTGAAACTCTTGACTCAGGTATTCCCCATCTCGATTAGATCAAATTGCTTTAATACTTTTCCCAAGCTGTTTTCCTACTTCATTTTTGAATATTTGGAATTGATCAAAACTTTCAAACTTGTGCTTTATTAAGTACAGATAACCATATCATGAGTAATCATCGAACAAGGTAATGAAGTAGGAGTATCCTCCAAGTGCCTGAACACTCATTGGACCACATACCTCTATATGTATAAGCTCCAATGTACTCGTGGCTCATTCACCCTTACGTTTAAAGGGTAACTTCATCTTTTTCCTTTTAAACAAGGTTCGCAATCACCTTAAGGCTCTATGTCTATTAGGCCTAAGTCTCCACGCTTGTGTAACTTAGTTAAGCGATCTTTGTTTATATTGCCTAAACGACAGTGCCATAAATACAAAGATTTCTCGTTATCTAATTTAACTTTCTTCACATTGTTCATATTAAAAACTTCTGTTAGTATCAAGAATATAAATACCACCATTTAACATTTCATAGCAATAAAGAACATTATTTAAACGAATATGACAATTGTTATTCGAAAATAAAATTTGAAATTCCTCTATTGCTATACGCGTAACAGAGATAATATTCTTAGTAAAATTCAAAATAAAGTAGCAATTATTTAAAATCAAAACTAGGCCACTTGGCAAAACAAGATTAAAGCTTCCTACGGCTAATGCAGCAACTCGGGCTCTATTTCCCACACGTAGGTCCATCTCCCCTTTTGTTGGCCTCCTACTATTCCTTAACCCTTGCATAAAAGTACAGATGAAAGAACCACAACAAGTATCCAATACCCAAGTTGACTCATAAGGAATAGTAGCATAGTTTTCAATTACAAACATACATAAAGTAGAAGCCTCTTTCACATATGTCTTCTTATGTTTAAAAGCCTCATCCTTTCTAGATTTGTTCCAAGTTTCAAATCCAATACCATTATTCTTTTCTTCAATTTCTATGAGCAATCTTTTGACTTTTAAACCTTTAAGTCTTTCAAGTTTAAGATCTTCAGCAATGAGTTGTTTTCTAACTCTTTCCTATGATGAATTTCATAATGTTCCAGCAAGCTTATCATTTCTAATAGCTTAAATTTGTCCCCTACAAGGGCAAAATCTTGTTTGAATTTCTCATACCTTGAAGGTAGATGTTTCAAAACAATGCCTTAAGAACATTATGACTAAAATGTATTCCAAGATGTCCTAGTTGAGTAGAGACATTGAATACCTTTAGGCCATATTCAACAGCTGAGGTGTCATTTAGCATCTCAAGATCAAACAAAATCTCCTTAAGATAGTTAGCTTCCTAAATATGGACGAGCATGAATTCTAAATCCATCTCTTCATACCAAGATTGTTGATTTGAATCTATAAACTTGAGTATCCAGTTCTTGACAATCTTACAATCCTTATTATGCAATTCAAAATCATTCAATTCACTTGTAAAGCTCTTTGTACCCAGGTACTCAAGGTTACGATCAACCAATACATAATCCAACTTATAATTCTTAAGGACTCCTCGCAATATCCCAAATAACTCATGGTAATTTCTATTAGATATGATGTATGCCTTAGAGGCAATTAGGGCAATATATCTTAGCTAGTTTTATTTGTAAGAACAAAGTTATAGAAATAAAGGCATTCTTTTTTTGTATCAATGAATGCAAAAATATATTATGACTAGTTTAGAATGTATTCATTGATGTGTTTGCAAAAGTCCATGACATAATCATAGCATGTATTGCAAGGGCATAGTGGGACTATGTTGGTGAGAACTAGTTCATATGCAATTATGATTTGTCTAAATATCCCTAGTTATAGTATCATCAAGAATGGACATTGATAATATGGATAGACTAGCATGTGTCATTATACCGCTTGAATTTGATTAAAAGTAGCACATCTCAAGTGTTAGAAGGTGGTACCTTGGGTTAACACATAAATGTATTAAGGAAGATACATTGGAGACCGCTATGAGACAACACTCGGTAATCTATATTATGTGTTGGTGTTTTAATCATCTCATTACAATAGCAATACGAATATCCTTAAACTTGAGATACTCGTTACCTTGTTCAGATGTTGCTATACTTTGGGTCATGCTAAAGCATTCTATAGACTGGATTATGCAGATGATTACGGGTATAGTTGATGTCTCTATGTTGGTAAGCTAAGTAGTCAAAATGGAATCTATCACTCCATTATAACAATATAAGTGAGAGGTACCTTGGCCACTTGTTAGAAGTGACACACTCATAAACCTCTTATCAGAGTATGAGTTGATAGGATGAGATCCTAAACAACACATTCAAATGGTTGAGTAGTGTACTTTGGCAGCAAGACTAAATACTGGGGTGGCTATTATAGCTACTAGTGGACTAACACTTAAACCGAGTCCTAGAAACCAGATGGTACTTAACAGTTGATACAAGGAGTGAATTGTAATGATAATATTATAGAATCGGGATTAAGACACATTGCAAATGACAATTCAAATATTAAGGGTTCATATGTCCTTTACAAGAGAGCCACTATGACTGATCAAAGTAATCGTACTCCACAATGGTCTGGAGCTCCGAGCTAGTCAATTCCTAAAAGGGAACTAAGCTAGGTTAAACTTTTGACGGCTCGATATTAAGGGATCCTATAAGGTCACACACTTTGAGTTATGATCGAGCTATGTAAAGAACCATTATACTTGGTCTAATCTAGAAGAGCAAGGAAATATGGTTAGACCATAATATATCATTAGACCATAATATTGGTTAGACCAATATTTTTTTGTTGGACCAATGAACCTGTTAAATAATAAGGAGGATAAAATAAAGGGAAACTAGATTAGAACGCAACGGGATTTATTAATATTAGATGTCGAATAAATCTGTTCAAGTGGGTCTATAAATGTACTGTGGGACAGTACATAAAAGACCTGCGCATGGGCACAAGGCAACACCATTTGGAATGGTGGTGTGCATGGCCCATAGGGAGCGTACAAGCCCAGATGGGCTGTGCCGGAATGCAACCCATATGGGCTGTGCAGGAATGCAACCCATATGGGCCTACACACCATGCAGGCCTGCGCAGCATGTGCATGCCCATGTCCAAAGCTACGCATGAGCTTGTGAGCTTGCGCTCCTGTACAAGCCCACAAGGGACTACTTCTCCAGTCCAACTGGGAGCTTGCTCCCTAAGCAAGCGCCCAGAGTTTTAGTTGTTCTCCAACTCTATTAGGTTAATTAAAATACCTATTTTCCCCTTTTATTTTATTTATAATTGGTTGAGGTTAGGGACTTTTTTGTCCATTGAATAATTTCTAACCACTATAAATAGAGGCCTCCACCTTCATTATTTTTCATCCTTAATTTTATACTCCTTCTCTTGCTCTCTTATTATCTTAGTTGTTATGATTCCTAAAAGTAATCCGTTGAAAGACATAAAACTAATGGAATTTCCGCTAGAATAAATTAGTAGGGAAGATATAGCTATCTTCCACTTATTTATCGCTACTCCCTTTCTAGAAGGTTTTGGTCGATGGTGCTCGTGTGGACTATTTATAGAGGGCTTCTACTTTGGAGTCTATGCACGTAGCTGAGAGGTCCTTCTACCGACTATGGGATTCACGCTTCAACTGGAAAGTTGTTAGATTATTATTAGGTCCTTTTAGTAAGTGTTTATGACATTGAATAATTTAAGACTAGAACTATTATCAATCATGCCATGCTTAGGAGATCTTGGACACTAGATTAAATTTTTGAATTTCCATTGCTCCTATTTTACTTGCTAAAACTCTTAATCTAGACCAATAGTGGTATCATGAGCCTACCTAATGCTATTGTATGGTTGACTAGAAATATGCTAGGTCTAATTTTCTATGAAATGTTTTCAAGTATGCTATGCCATGCCTAGGAATCTATTTCTTGCAATAGAAAATGTTGTGATAACTAGATTAAGTGTTGCTCAAACTTAGTCAGGGTAGTTATCTAAGACTCAACAATGTTTTACTTGAAATTGTAAATGTTTTAATTTTTGAATTATATGGAATAATTCTGAAATTAGAAAAGAACAAAATCTTTAATTTAATTAGTCTATCGTTAACTGAGTCAGAAGGGCCCGAGTTTATTTTGGCAAGGATTAGACTTGGATGCTCATTAACTTCAAGGGGGCCTCTCCTACCTGGAATTCTCATCAGTTCTATATTCCAATTACCAAAGGGACTTTTTGAATTAGTTGATTTCTAGTATAATGAATTGGATTCATTATATGGTTTCACAAATAAAAGTTTAAATTGTTAAATTAAAACTTATAGACATAGGTGCAAGAACTTGAATCTTTTTTCTTTTGCATGCCATGTGGAGTCTTGGCATGATGGAATGATTCTGAATTACTAGTTGAGCATGACCCCTAGGTTGGACCTACTAATTCCTTATAGCCCAGAATTAGTTATAGTTTCATAACCATGTCCATGTATAAGTCCTAGATTAGCCGAGACCTATTGCACCAATAAATCCCCATAAAAATATTAAGACAAAATTAACCTTTCTAAATAATCGAATATGTGCTTCTGGCCTTTTCATCGAATGAATTGCTCATGCACATCGTGCCATCTTCTTTAACGTCTTATGTTCATATGATTCAAATTAGGGCTAAGTCTTAACAGGATTGGATTAGTTGTTCGTACTATCGGAGCTAATGTCGGGCTAGAGGCATCATTTGAGGAGTCATATAATTTGTTATGCACGTCCATTGGTTGGAACTCAAATGGATTACCAATTGCATTGGTGCAAATGGACTAGATCCTCCTACAGCTGTTTAAGTTAGCTTGACTCGTGATAGCAGGGGTTAGCTTACATGAGTTATAGATGCTACCTACTAAGGATAATGGTTGGACCATGTTTCTCGAAAGACAATAGAAGGGTCTATTATGTTTTCGAAATAAACCTTACGAAAATAGTAGGAATATGTATTTAATTGAATGACCTCAAACTAAATGCATATACAAGAACTAAGTGTAAAGCAATATTTCTTTTCTTGTATCTTGGTTGAATATGTCTTCCAACATTGTTAAATGCATGAGACAAACACAAAAGTTAACTGGTCTAAATTTTAGTGATTGGTTTAGATCCGTTAAGATAATACTTGTAGAGGAACAATTGGCATATGTGTTAGATAAGCCAATTGTAGAACAACCTAGTACTAATGCTCCTACAGAAATACATGTAGCATGGGTAAAGTATATAAGAGATTTAGTGGAAGCGACTCATTTGTTGCTAGATACACTCTCTCTTATATTACGTTCATAGTGCGAGGGAATGGGATTAGAGACCATGTTGCTCCATCTTGTTAGCATATCTAATGAGATAAGGTCAAAGTGATTCTTAACTTCCAAAAGAGTGTTTGAATCCAAGATTCACGAAGAAACATCAGTTGTGGAACATGTTAATGAGCTCAGTGGATTGATGGATGAACTTGAAGAACTAGGTTCACCAATTAAATTATACATGAAGTGTGATTTCGTTCTACAATCTTTACTAAAGAGTTATTCATGCTTTGTGAATGAATTATATTCTAAAGATATTGATTATCTTATCCCTGAACTGATTAATATGTTAAAAGATTACGACAACAGTTATATGGGTACTATCATCACCATAATTGATCCTCTCACAAGGAAGAGGAATCACATGATATAGGGAAAAAAGAAGAAGATTATTGAGAATGTCTATTTTCAATATGGTGGGACCAATCAATGGAAGAAAGACTGTATGGCTGCATTTTCTAAGCATGAGAAGACAAAGCTGAAAGATGCTTATACTTCAGGTATGTTCATGATTGAAAATTTCACTACAGTTCCTTATGAGTCTACATGGGTATTAGGTACTGGATGTGGTACTCATATTTGAGTTTCTGTGCAGGGGTTGCAGAACTGTAGAAGTCTGGCTAAAGGAGAGTTGGACCTATGAGTTGGAAATGGAGCATGGGTTGCTGCATCAACTGTAGGAACATATAGTCTCAAATTGCCAAGTGGCCTAGTTTTAGAATTAAATAAATGCTATTATATTCATGTTATTACTAAGAATATTATTTTTATTGCATGTTTAGCATCAGATAAATTGCCAAGTGACCTAATTTTAGAATTAAATAAATGCTATTATATTCATGTTGTTACTAAGAATATTATTTCTGTTGTGTGTTTAGTAGCATAAGGATTTGAAGTTTTATTTAATGATAAAAATTGTCAAATTGATAAAAATAGTGTTCTTTATGGAAATGGAGTTTTGATTGATGGTATATATGTTTTAAATACTAAAGCTGAAATCTTTAATATGAATGATGCTAAGAGATTGAAATTAGACAAAGATAAACCATTCTACTTATGGCATTGTCGGTTATCCCATATAAATGAAACCCGCTTAACTAGGTTACACAAAGGTGTTTACTTGGGTCCAATGGACTGGGAGTCTTATGGGGAATGCAAACCTTGTTTATTAGGAAAAATGATAAAGAAACCCTTTAAAGGTAAAGGGAAATGTGCCACAAGTACATTGGAAATAATACACGCGGATGTATGTGGTCCAATAAATGTGCAAGCACATGGAGAATTCGTCTACTTCATATCTTTTATCGATGATTACACACGATATGGGTATTTGTACCTTATGAGGCGCAAATTAGATAGTTTTGAAAGATTTAAAGACTATAAGAATGAAGTTGAGAAACAACTTGGAAAGAATATTGAGGCACTACAGTTAGACCAAGGTGGAGACTATTAAGCCAAGAGTTTCAAGATTATCTAAGGGATAACAAAATATTACCCCAATGGACCCCTCCTTAAACTCCTCAGCACAATGGTGTGTCTGAGAGGAGGAATAGAACTTTGTTAGACATGGTTCGATCCATGATTAGCAAGCAAGTCTTAGCAAATCCTTTTGGGGATACGCACTTGAGAGTGCAGTTTATATACTAAACTGTGTGCCCTCAAAATCAGTTGATTCAACACCATACGAAAGATGGTATGGTAATAAACCCTCTCTTTCTCACCTGAGAGTTTGTGGATGTCCTGCCAATGTTAAAAGGATAATGTTAGACAAGCTATGAGCTAGGACAGATAAATGCTTATTCATAGTTATCCTAAAGAGACCGTAGCATATACCTTTTATGATTCTAATGAACAAAAGGTGTTTGTTTCTTGGACCACTCAGTTCCTTGAGAAGGAACACTTGATTGAAAAAGCTAGAGGGAGCAACTTTGAATTTGGGGTTCAAGTAGGCGAACAAGATGATCAACTGATAATTCCTACGCCTTATACATAATAGAGTGTGATCGATGAACAACCTGTTACACAACAACCATTGCATAGATCTGGTAGGGTTCCCAACGCTTCTAAAAAATTTGGATTTTTCATCACGGATGATAAAAAAATCTTTCTAATGGAGAATGATGAACCAAAGACCTACAAGGTAGAAATGGAGTGCTTAAACTTTGATAAATGGTTAAAAGCCATGAAATCAGAAATGGATTCCATGTATGAAAACCAAGTATGGGAATTGGTCAATGCACCTGATGAGGTTAGACCCATAAGTTACAAATGGGTTTTCAAGAAGAAAACTGACATGGATGGTAATGTGATTACCTGTAAGGCAAGGTTGGTGGTAAAGGGTTATAGTAAAAGAGAAGGTACTGATTATGACGAAACCTTTTCACCGATAGCCATGCCTAAATCCATAAGGATACTCTTTGCCATTGCTTCTCATTATGATTATAAAACCTGGAAGATGGATGTGAAAACCACTTTCCTAAATGGAAACTTGGATTAGGATGTACACATTATACAACTTGAGGGTTTTACATCTCAGAATGTCTCTAAGGTATGCAAGCTATAAAGATCCATTTTTGGACTTAAGTAGGCATCCGGGAGATGGAATATAAGGTTTGATGATACAATCAAAGATTTAGATTTTATATCAAATGCTTATTTGTGTGTACAAGAAAGTTAGTGGGAGTGCAGTCATTTTCCGTGTGCTATATGTTGATGACATACTGCTAATAGGAAATGACGTTTCTCTTCTTCAAATGGTTAAGTTGCGGTTGTCAAGAAAGTTCTCCATGAAAGACCTTGGAGAAGCAGCATTTATACTAGGTCTAAAGATCTATAGAGATAGATCCAGGAGGTTACTATGTCTTTTACAAGATACAAATATAGATAGGGTATTGACTAGGTTCAACCTTGAGCAATCAAGAAACGGTTGTCTTCCAATGTCTCATAGAATTTACCTTTCTAAATCTGAGTGTTTGGGGACATAAGAGGAGAGATTGCGCATGAAGGGAATATCCTATGCTTCTACAATAGGATCTATCATGTACGCTATGGTATGTACACAGCCTGATGTCTCACATTCATTGAGCATCACGAGCAGGTTTCAATCTGATCCAGGTGAGAAGCACTGGAAGGCTATTAAGAATATCCTTAAGTACTTAAAAAGGACTAAGGAAATGTTCTGGTATATAGAGGAAGTGATCTCATAGTAAAGGGATTAACTGATGTGAGTTTTCCATTTGACAAAGATGATTGCAAGCTACAGTCGGGTTACCTGTTTATGTTAAATAGAGGGGCGGTTGGTTGGAAAAGTTCTAAAAAGATACAACTGCCGATTCAACCACTGAATCTGTGTACATTGTTGCTTCTGAAGCAACAAAACAAGCTATCTAGATAAAGAGATTTGTTAGTGATCTCGGCGTGGTGTCTAATATTGAGGATTTAATAGTATTATTGTGATAACACTAGGTTATTGCTCAGTCAAATGAACCACGGTCTCGTTAGAGAAATGGACATGTACATAGAAAATATCATATAGTTCAAGATATGATAAGGGATAAGGATATAAAGATGGAATATGTACCCATAGATTAGAACCTGGTAGATGGTCTGACCTAGCCTTTGACATAGATTAAGCATGACCAACATGTTAATAGTTATGCGTTACTGCATGTAGCTAATTGGCTCCCGTGCAAGTGGGAGATTATTAGATATCATGTACGCCCTAGAGGCTATTAGGGTGACATATCTTAGTTAGTTTTATTTGTACGAACAAAGTTATATTAGTAAAGGCATTCTTTTGTTATATCAATGATTGTGAAAATATTACGACTACTTTAGAACATATTCATTGTTGTGTTTGCAAAAGTACATGACATAATCATATCATGTATTGCAAGGGCATAGCGGGACTATGTTGGTGAGAACTTGTTTGTATGCAATTATGATTTGTCTAAATATCCCTAGTCATAGTATTATCAAGACTAGACATTGATGATATAGATAGACTAGCATGTATCATCATACCTCTTGAATTCAATTTAGAGTAGTATATCTCCAGTGCGAGAAGGTGGTACCTTGGGTTAACACATGAATGTATTCAAGGAGATACATTGGAGACCGCTATGAGACAACTCTCGGTAATCTATATTATGTGTTGGTGTTATAATCGTCTCATTACAATAGCAATACGAATATCCTTAGATCGAAGATACTAGTTAACTTGTTTAGATGTTGTTATACTTTGGGTCATGCCTAAGCATTCTATAGACTGGATGATGCAGATGATTATGGGTATAGTTGATGTATGTAAGCTAGTAAGCTGAGTAGTCAAGATGGAATCTATCACTCCATTATAGCAATATAAGGGACCTGTACCTTAGGCAGTTGTTAGAAGTGACGCACTCATAAAACTCTGATCAGAGTTTGAGTTAATAGGATGAGATCTTGATCAGCACATTAAAATGGTTGTGCAGTGTACTTTGGTAGCAAGACTAAATACTGGGGTAGCTATTATAGCTACTAGTGGACTAACACTCAAACCGAGTCCTGGAAACCAGATGGTACTTAACATTCGATAGAATGAGTGAATTGCATTGATACTATTGCAGAACTGGGATTAAGTCATATTACACGTGACATTCTGAATATTGAGGGGTCATATGCCCTTTGCTAGAGAGCAACTGTGACCGATCAAAGTACTCGAAGTCCACAACGGTCTGGAGCTCTGAGCTAGTAGATAGGAATTGAGCTAGGTTAAACTTTTGATGCCTCGATATTAGGAGATCCTATAAGGCCAAACACTTTGTGTTATGACCGAGATATGTAAAGAACCGTTAGACTAGGTCTAATCTAGAAGAGCAAGGAAATATGGTTAGACCATAATATATGGTTGGACCATAATATTGGTAAGACCAATATGCATTGGTTGGACCAATGAACTTATTAAATAAGGTGGATAAAATAAAGGGAAACTGGAATAAAACACAGCAGGATTTATTAATATTGGATGTTGAATAAATCTGCGCAAGTGGGTCTATAAATGTACTATGGGACAGTATATACAAGACCTGCACATGGGCCATAACGCAACACCATTTTGAACGGTGCTGCGAGTGGCCCATAGGGTGCACCAAGCGGGTTGTAAAGTACAGCTCGTATTGCGCATGTGTAAGCCCAAATGGGCTGAATAGGTGTACAGGTCATGTGGGCCTGCATAGCATGGAGCGTAGCTCACAACGGACTGCACACCACGCGGCCTGCACAGCCTTGTCGGCTTGCGGTCCTACTCAACCCCACAAGGGACTGCTAGCCGAATGGCCAACAGTCTCCCAGTCCAACTGGGAGCTTGCTCCCTAAGCAAGCTCCTGGTGTTTGAGTTGTTCTCTAACTCTGTTAGGTTAGTTAAAATACCTATTTGCCCCTTTTATTTTATTTCTTATTGGTTGAGGTTAGGGACTTTATTGTCCTTTGAATAATTTCTAACCACTATAAATAGAGGCCTCCTCCTTCATTATTTTTCGTCCTTAATTTCATACTCCTTCTCTTGCTCTCTTATTCTCTTAGTTGTTCTGATTCCTAAAAGCAATCCGTTGAAAGAGGTATTTACTTAGAATATAAAACTAATGGAATTTCCTCTAGAATAAATTAGTAGGGAAAATCTAGCTATCTTCCACTTATTTATCGCTACTCCCTTTCTAGAAGGTTTTGGTCGGCGGTGCTCGTGTGGATAATCTATAAAGGGCATCTACTGTAGAGTCTGTGCATTTAGCTGAAGTGTTCTTCTACTGACTATGGGATTCACGCTTCAACTGGTAAGTGGTTAAATTATCATTAGGTCCTTTTAATAAGTGTTTATGACCTAGAATAATTTAAGACTAGCACTATTATTAATCATGCCATGCTTAGGAGAACTAGGACACTAGATTAAATTTTTGGATTTCTGCTGCGATTCTTTTACTTCCTAAAACCCTTACTATAGACCAACTATTTCTTTCAAGATTCGCGTGTCAAAGATAATTTGTATAACGGAGCATTTTCAACCTAAGATGTAAGAAAGAAAACATGTTTAGACTTTAATATATAGTACATATATTTAATATTAGGACTTTTAATTAAATAAATTTATCCTACTATGAGGGGCGACCTTTTTTGCAAAGGTGAAAAATAAACTCGGTGAAGTGAGCCGAAGGTGAGCCCTCGATTTTAGTGGGTGATGAAAATTAGTTGAAATGATGTTAAAGTTGATATTTAGGTGCAATTTATGTGTTAAAAGAGACAAGATTAGAATCTCGTCCTTCAGATAAAGTCGTCACCTAGTTCAGCTCGACTGGGAATTTTTGGGTACGATTTTCCAATTGGGTGGTAGACCGCACCTCAATTAGAGATTCTGAGCTCGGATGATGATGTCTATGTTCATTTTATAAATTAAATTGATTATATTTCAATAAAAGTTTTTTTCGTTCTTATGCGATTTAAACCCTTAATTTAGAATTTTAGGTTAATAATTAGTCATTCATGACGCAGCGCATGTAGAAAGCAATAAATAAATAAAAGCCGAAAATAAATTAATTATTTTGACAAATTCTATACATTTTGCTATGTTATAAAATAAATAATACGCGAAGGCCTAACATACATCTAACCTAACTCTACCCCGCATCCAAACACCGCTTAGCAAAAATACAACACGTAACATGGCAAAACACCCATTAACATGTATAATCAAGGCATAAATAATTTTTGGATAATTATTGGAAATTTATTTAGAAGAAAACGATTTATTATGAATTTTTAGTGTTAAAAACACGTTTTTTGGGCATTTTAATAGTTATTTAACCAATTAAATAATTAAATAAATTAAATAGGTTAAAAATAATTTCAATTCATTCCGAGACATTTATGATTTTTAATAAATCTTTCGGTGTTTAAACGGGGTTAAAAACACAAGAAAATGATTAAATAGAGACAAAAACACAAAATAGGGAGCTTCTGGCATTTTTGCCAGTCTAACCGCTAGACAATCTGACTGCTACCATGGCAGTGGTGATCATGCCGCTAGACCGGTCAAATGGCCATCTGTGCGTTAGACTTGAAAAATGCCAAATGGGGCCAAATTGACGCTTTTGCACCTGAAAACTCAAGCTTATTGACATTTTAAATCATTTCCTATAATATTTCAGTAGATTTGGACTTAAAATATCAAAATAACTTTGATTTCTTGAACTTTGGGGGAAACAAAACCTGAGAAACTGAGGAAAAGCGGTCTAACCTCAATGCCGACGGTCTTACCGCAGCGGTATCGTGGTGACCGCTACCATTATAGCGATCACGACAGCGACGAGTGATGTGAGGTCACCGGATTTTCGCTAGGATTTTGCAAAAATGCCAAAAGAAACCGGGGAAAACCCCCAAAACCAACCAAAACAACAACAAAATGAAGACTTGAATCAACCCGTGGCAAGCTTTTTCCTCTGACGGATTTGTGACGAAAACCGATGAAAAGAGTGACAAAAATAGCAACACATTTGGGTAGTATTTGAGACAAAGTTGCTAAAAACCTATTTAATATATTTTTAAGCTATGATTTCTAATCGATTTTAGTTGATTAACTAAAAGATTAAGCCTAAGAATGATTAAGAACCCAGATTAATGTGTATTAATAGAAGTTTCTACCTCTTTCTTGAGCTTTCTCTCTCTAAAAGCCTCAAACTCTAAATGATTAATTCTACTTTTAAATTGGCAGAAATTCCTCTTACAGATGATTTTGGGGGGTTTATATAGACCCAAACAAGTGAAAATAACCCTGAAAGTCCTTAAAAACGAATTTCCCCGAAAAAATCATATTCAGATGAAATTTAGAGAGAGAAAATTTAGAAGACGATGGGTTCAAAGACCCATGCAGCATTCAAATTCTGACCACTGCCGTGGGTGCGGTGACCACGCCGGCAACTTGGCTGACCGCACTGGTGGTGTGGTCATCGCACCAGCGGTGAGGTCAAAAAACCAAAAAATGGATGAAGACTTTTAAAAGTCATAACTTTCACTATGGTTATTCGATTTAAGCGATCCTTAGCATTTTGGAAACCTTAAAAAGTCTAAAATCTAAGAAAAATAACAAAACTTCCAGAAAAGATTGGGTTTGAGAGAAAATTGTAGTTTAGTGCGTGCAAGAAAAAGATTATGGATAATTTTTAAATGCATTTTTAGTGATTTTTAAGCATAGTCAAAGGACTGAAATCATCCAAAAGGTACTTGCTGTTGACTCGATATTTTATAGTACCGAGTGGAAGACCAACAAGGTGCCACATCACCAGTCGGACTTACTACAAGGTCACCATCCGGCTAGCTAAGTGAAGAGTCTTGGTAACATTGACTTGATTGGGAGATATATTCCTATCATAACTCCTCTTCCCAAACAAATAAATAGGATCAATATCCTTTCCTAAAGGGTTAAATAAGAAGTAACCTCTTATAGAGGAAATCATGCCTAAATAGGATCCTTACCTGATAAGGACTCCTCATCGCCAATAGAGGAAATACATTCCTGAGGTAACATGGGCACCATTCACTATAAATATGGGGCCACCCCCATACTCAGGTATCACATTCTAAACCCTAAAACTCACTTTCTTACTTGCCTCCGCTTTATCACCGTCGCTGACTAAAGCATCGGAGAGGCTATGCCATTGACACAGCTAGTCACTTTGACCCAACTTTTCTATCTTAAAGCCACTATCCCCAATGAAGGCAGACCCTCTCTCTTTCTATGAAGGTTAGTCCAAAGAACCCTTTCTTTGACCAATCATTTAGGGGTACGGTGAGCGTGGAGAGACTTACTTGCTCCAACTAGAATTTTGTCTTCCGAGGAACACAAAACTCTAGCTAGATGGATGGCAACAAGAATCACAATCAAGCGGCCACGATAAAGCCGATGAGTTGGGGACAACAATCTACTTCAAATCAGCTGCAGTGGCACCCCTGTGAGCGGATGACCTTTTTCCGCGTGCACACGCGTGAGATGCGAGTACATGGGATAACAAGCACTGTAAAGTGTGTAATAAGGGATTGATCCTCATTTTAGCATGATAAAAAGATAGACTACTAAAAGTGATGTCGATGTTGAGTTTTATTCCGATGTGGAGGGCACCGCTACCACTGCAGTGGTTGCCGCCATAAAAGCGGCAGCAGCAGCTACCATGGTAGCGGGGACGCTATTATAGTAGTAGGGATGGTCATAAAGGGGCTGACCATCCCATGCCACAGAGATTGTAATAATGGTAGTGGTCACCTTAACCACAAATAGTGATGACTGCCATAATGGCGGCAGTGGCCGCCATCGCCGTTGAAGTACGCACCGTCGCCGGTGGTGGCGAAGGCAGTGATGGGGGGACCACGGAACAAAAAAAGCAAGAAGCATGGAAAAATGCAGATTAAAAAATGTTAGGAAATTAAAAGGTAGTAAAATCGGGTTAGGCTCGTTTAAGTTTGAAAGTCATCAAAGGGTGTATCTCCAAATGTGGTTCAAATTCGGACAAAAATATATTGCTAGATCCGTATGAGGCCGGAGCAAAAATTCATCATCATTCCAAGGCACCCAAAAAGCCCTATGCTCACAGGCTGCCACTCGGGAGATTACAACTTGGTAAGCCAAATGTGATCTCACGAAAGAGCAAGGTATAGATTTATCTTCCGAGGAACACAAAACTCCAGCTAGATGGACGACAATAAGAATAACAATCAAGCAACCAATGAAAAACCCGATGACTTATGGATGACAATCAAATCCCAATCAACTGTAGTGGCACCTCTATGAGAGGATGACCTTTTTCCGTGTGCACACGCATGAGATGCGAGTACATGGGATAACGAGCGCTGTGAAGCATGCAATAAGGGATTGATCCTAATTTTAGCACGATGAAAACATATACTGATAAAAGTGATGTCGATGTTGAGTTTTATTCTGATGTATAGGGCACCGCTACCGCTACTACGGCCGCCGCCATAAAAGTGGCAACAACAGCTACCATGGTAGCGGGGACGCTATCATGGTAGTGGCGATGGTCACAAAGGTGGTGACCATCCCTCGCTATAAAGACCGCGATAGCGGCGGTGGTCGCCACAACCACAAATGGCGGAGACCACCATAGTGGCAGCGGTGGCCACCACTATTGCTAAAGTACACACCACTATCGGTGGCGGCAAAGCAAGCGAAGGGGGGGACCATGGAACAAAAAAAAGCAGGAAGCATGGAAAAATGCAGATTAAAACATGTTAGGAAACTAAAAGGTAATAAAATCGGGTTAGGCTCATTTAAGTTTGAAAGTCATAAAAGGGTGTATCTCCAAAATTCAGACAAAAATATATTGCTAGATTTGTACGAGGCCTGAGAAAAAGTTCATCATCATTCCACGGCATCCAAAAAGCCCATGCTCACAGGCTGCCACTAGGGAGATTACCACTTGGCAGGCCAAATGTGATCTCACGAAAGAGTAAGGTATAGAAGGTCATACCTGAGGTGAAGGAATCTCGAGTGAGTTATCTATGGATGGTCATGGATGCATCATCAACAGACCTATCGGAGGTAGAAAGTTCTTTGAGTTGGTTCTCTATGGATGGTCGGGGGATGCATCATCAATGGACCTATCAAAGTCAAAGACCTGGGTTGGTTGTCCACTAGTAGCCTAGGTACGCACCATTAGCAGACCGATTAAGAAGGCAAAACTGAAATAGTTGTCTACTGGTGGTTTGAGGACGCACCACCAACAGACCTATCGAGAAGGCAAAACTGAATCGGTTGTCTACTAGTGGTTTAAGGATGCACCATTAATGGACCTATCGAAGGTAGGAAATTCTTTGAGTCAGTTGTCTACTGACGGTCGGGGGACGCATCATCAATGAACCTATCAAAGTCAAGGACCTAGGTTGGTTGTCCACTAGTGGCTCGGGGATGCATCATCAATGAACTTATCGAGAATGAAAAACTGAAATGGTTGTCTGCTGGTGGTTTGAGGATGCACCATCATTGGACCTATCGAGAAGGCAAATCGGAATTGGTTGTCTACTGGTGGTTTGAGGACACACCATCAATGGACCTATCGGAGGTAGGAAATTCTTTGAGTCGGTTGTCTACTAATAGATGGGGGATACATAATCAATAAACCTATCAAAGTCAAAGACCTAGGTTGGCTATCTACTAGAGGCTCAGGGGCGCACCATTAATGGACCAATCGTGAAGGTAAAACTGAAATAGTTGTCTACTAGGGGTTTGAGGATGCACCATCAACGGGCCTATCGAGAAGGCAAATCTAAATCAGTTAGTAGTTGTTATAAATTGCATTTTTAATTGCTTAATTGATTTTGTCAAGACAAAAAATTTTAACCCTTCGATTAAGCAATAAAAATGGAATATTGAGAAAAATGAGTTTGGAATATATCTGGGAAGTCTAGGAAAGCCATTGTTAGATTGATTTTGCGATAGTTGTATCGAGATGCCCCTGGGGGATCAAAATCTACATTGCGGTGCCCTTTAAGGGTCAAAAGCTGCATGGAAGTACCCCGAAAGGATTTTCTGAAGTTTTTTATTCTAGATCTTTGAATCAATCATCCATCGGAATTGCCGTACGACATTCCTATGAAGGAAGTTTTGAGACATTAGTAATTGACATGAAATGCGTTTTAATTGCTTATTTGATTTTGTCGAAGGAAATTTTTTTTTTGCCCCTTCAATTAAGCAATTGAAATAGAAGAATGAAATAAAAGTTGAGTTAGGATTTTCAAGAGTCCGGAGAAACTGTCAAGGCATCCATCGGGTCTAGCTGATATGCCCCTTGGAGTCTCTATCTTTGACAGTAATTTAGGAAATATGTTGAAATGCCCCTGATGATTACATCGAGGTGCCTCCGGGTATTTGCATCAAGGTGCCCTTGGGAGAAACTTTGAGTTCTAATTTTAGGATCCATCAGGTTGGTTGTCCACTAGGATTGCCATATGGTGTACCTATCAATGAAGTTTTAAAGCATTAGTAAATGACATTAGTTGTGTTTTTATTGCTTAATTGATTTTATGGAACAAAAATATTTTTGCCCCTTCAATTAAGCAATAAAAACAAAAGAATGAAACATAAATTGAGTTGAGATTTTCGGAAGTCCGGAGAATTTGCCAAGGTTGGGCACTGAGACTAGCTGATGTGCCCCTGGGAGAAACTCTATCTTTGAATGTAGGATAGAAAGCAATTCTGACATGCCCCTTGATATGGGTGCTTGCTTGGAGGTTAAGTGTATAGCTTGAGGATACTTTTATTTGCTTTGTCTCCTGTAGAAAAATAGCATAGAAAAATAGACAGGATATTCATCGATATTATGCATAAATGCATGAATGCATAAGCTACTTGGACTGATCATCTTCAACATTTGAGCTACATGACTGCTTGGCTGATCGATTTTGCCCAATTTGGTTGCTTGCTCAATTGACTTATCTGAACTGACCTCTTGTTAGGAGAGAGTATATATGGAAATGCTTTGCGATATGGATAAGACAACAATGCCCCTGGCAAGGGATTAGGGATGTCATATAGATTAGGTGGGAATGCCCTTAGTGAAGAACTATGGAAGTTGTGCCATACACGTAAGGATCATGTGTTTGGATTCCACGGCTGAGAAAGGGCCTCATAATTCTGTGTTGGTAGTATGACAAGTGATAGAGGGCTCCCTGTGCGATGTTCAAAGCGATGAGTTAACTGTAAAGCAATTGTTGGGTCGAGCATGTTAAAGATAAGGGGGCACAGGAAGCGATATTCAAGATTCCAGATAATGAATGACTGGGTGCTACCACTACCAATTAATTCTACCAAGGATGGTTTCAGAAGGTTAGGATGTTGCGGACTTGAGACACTCGGTCGTGGTCGAGAATGGAGTAAAGACGATAGAGGATGGATTTAAGCCCTTCAAATCCACTAGACCGGAGAATATATTCAGGCACTCTAATAAGGATGATGATAATACAGACATCTCGACGTGATCGATGGAAGTCATTTATCTTTGTTTTGGTTGTCTTAATTTTTCCATAGGCTAGAACATTGAGATAGGCCTATCAGACCTTGTTCACCACTTCATTTTTATGCCCTAATTTTTGGTTGGACCGCCCTTTTTGGGTTTTCAATCTAGTGGACTTTTGTTGGCTTTTGCTTAAACCTCGTTGTTTTCAGTCTATTAGGATTTTGCCTTTTGTTATCTTTCTTTTGTTTTGAGGAATTGGGCTGACTGCATGGAACCCTTCGTTCGACTTACTTACAACATTTCGCCTTTTGGGCCCAATATATTCATTCAAGCATAAACATGAAGATTTCAGTAAAATGACATTTTCATTAAATGAATTAAGTTTGAGTACACGATGATGATAACAATTTCTATTGACCAAAAACTCCAGTGTTAACTAGCCTATGAAGGTTTTCTAGCCAACGTGCTCTCATTGCTCACTTTACCCTTACTTTTCCCTAGACCGCCCCTTTTGGGTTTTCAGCCTAGCGGGTTATTTTACACCCTAACTTTTTCCTGACCGGTTTGTAGTATACCGATCAGCAGGATACACCCTAATTTTTGTTCGAGTAGTAAAGGACCACTCATCGGGTGATTGATTTTATTTATTTTTTATGGGCCGCTTTTCTGGATTTGGTTCTTTTTGGTTAGATATGATGACTCTTCAACCTAAATTGATAGGGTTTACAAACTCTTGACTATCAAAAATCTTCATGCCCCTTGTACCAAGCACCTTTCTGGTCGCTCGAGGTATTTCCCAATAAGGTCAGAAACTCCCCATTGGGTTGGCATTAGTAGGCTTTGCTCGCTTTGAAATCAGATCATCGGCCTCTAAACGGATGTGTCTGAATGTTGCTGTATGCTTTTGCCATGGGCTGTTAGTACATCTAAATCCTGTCTTAGTTTTTCAAATTATGCCTTAGTCCATGGGGGTCCCTTTGACTTGGATTTAGTGAGACTCTCAAGGACTTCATCTCGATTTAGCTTGGGATGGCGACTTCAATAGCACAATCCAATGAGAAAAGGCATCAGATTTGTGGTGGTTTCTGACACTTGATTGACATCTTCTAAGAGTGAATGGTAGTTCATCAGTTTAATCTTTGTATCTTATGTTAGCTTTGGAGAGAAATTTCTTGATAAGCTGGTTTGCGGCTTCGATTGCCCTATTAGCTTATGGTTTTCACGGTGAAGATTTGTTGTGTTAAATCCCATATTTATTGAACAAATCAATTGTTGCCCCTTAAAAGTGATAGTCATTTTCTGAGAATAAGTGGTCAAGTAGGCTGTACTAAGCGAGGATGCATTTCTTGATGAACTTGGCCATCTTCTCGGCAGTGATGTTAGACTAAGGATCGGCTTTCCCCCATTTTGAGAAGTTGCCCCTACAATGATGAATTAGTGTTTATTTATTGATGAGGATTGAATCTTACCGATCATATGTGTCCCCCATGCC
Source organism: Euphorbia pulcherrima (assembly GCA_947683365.1). Lineage (NCBI taxonomy): Eukaryota > Viridiplantae > Streptophyta > Magnoliopsida > Malpighiales > Euphorbiaceae > Euphorbia > Euphorbia pulcherrima. The sequence goes on along the minus strand of CANTUS010000015.1, from coordinate 31,760,242 downwards.
GAGAATGGCTAATGAGGAGAGAAATAGGGAAGGGTTATGGATTTGGAAGGTATTGTATATGAGTAAGGATCAATGGTGTGTCATGGTGGGAATTTTGAGAATGGGTGGGTGAAAAAAAGGTAAGCCTTGGTTTTGTTGAAGATGATTTGGCGATGTTCTTTCTCCATAATCAGCCGATGCTTCTTCGGTAACTTGAAAATAGGCTTACACACAGTCATAAGATGTGCGATGAATCGATCGACATATTAAATCTATCCAAGGAAGGACTGAGCTTCTTTTTCTACACTGGGTGTTGGTAAGCGATGGTCGGTTTTCTGGTGAAGAACCCTAGGTGGGGCTAGGTATGATCAAGAAAAAGCATTATCAAGATCTTTAAGCACTTTTATCTATCTTTTTTCTTTCAGAGGTTAGGCCATTAGAAATGGTTACCATTTTAGGTTATCACTTGTACTCAAATTCATTTCAGTTAAAGAAACATCATGAATATTGAACACGTTATGTTTATGATAAAATGAATGCATGGTCCCATCATGCAAAACAACAAACGAATAAGCAAAAGCAAAGTCTTTGATTAAATTAAAAACCTTATAGGCTGAATTATTCACAACAAAATACTAGAAAAGAAATTTACATAATAGATAGTCATCCTCCACAAGTGGAGGGTCTTGATTGGTAGGGCTGGTAGATTAAGCATCCTCAGTAGCTTTCATTGGTGCGTCGTACAGGATGAAATCCAGAACTTTTACTTGTTCGGCTGATGACTTGTCTCGTTCTTTCGCTAGAGACCTTACGAGATTCTTGCTAGCTTTGGTGATAGGACCAGCTCATCAATGGTGTCGGCTGAACTGGAGAGGACCCTGGCCAACACAAATTTCTTGGGGAGACCAGAATTGATCGCACCCCATCATCAGAGCTTGGTGATGGTTTCTCCTCAGTATTGGTCTTTCTAGCTGACTGCTCCATTTTCCCTTCTCTTATCAAACCCCAAATGGCCTTGCCTAGAGGTTTGCATTGATCTATTTTATGACCTGCCTAAACATATTAGTGACATAAATTCCTTTTCTCTTTAGGTGTAGGGGAACGATGTTCATGAAGAGAGTTAAGGATGCCTTTCTCTTGCAACTTCGCAAATAGAACACTAAGGGGGAGTTTCCACGGGGATATGAATGCTTTCTGACCAGGTGTCCGACTAGGTGTAGCTTGAACTGCAGAGGCATTGAGTTGAATTGCGGGAGCCTTGCCTTTGGAACAGATGGCCCTAATGAGGTCCTAGAGACCACCACCTCCTTTTGGTGAACCATAAAGTGAGGGTGAATCCATATGGTTAAATGCTTTTTTAGGGTCAAATATCTTTCCTTCCCTTACCCAAAGGTCGATGTCTTGAATCAGAGTTCGACATTCATCCATGGGATGACTGGGTTGGACATGATATTTGCAAAACCTATCCCTTTCATCGGCTGTGGGATGTCTCCATGGTCGGAATGGTTTAATCTTACCATCTTTCCTTAACTTCGTGTATATGTCCCCTAACGGTGCTTTCCACAGGTATGTGTCCTGCTTTGTTTTAGATGCTTTTCGTATGCGTGCCTGATCAACAACCTGAACTTGGTTGAAGGAAATACAATCCAACTTCTTCCCTTGCATAAGTCATTCTTTTATTTTGGCCCAAGATGGTATATTGCGTGACTTATTAATTCCTTCACCTTCTTTGGGATTTCCATTCAGTCCTCTCTCAGTAATAAAAAGTAAGAACCTTTATAATAGAGCCTCTACTTTAAGTGTCATGCCCGGAGATTGCATGATCTGGTCATTGGGTGGAGGATTTGCTAGTTGATTCAAGAAGGAATCGACTTCAAATGTCATTCTTGGAGATTGCACGACCCAGTCACTAGATAGAAGAGAAGTCAATCGGTGCCAGAGGACCTCAACTTCAGGTGTCATGCCCGGAGGTTGCATGACCTGGCCACTGGATGGAGGGGGTGTGTCTAACTGGAATGGTGAAGCAAGCGATGATGCTTCAACTGGAGAACTAACTCATAGATTACAATTGAAGGGGTTTCGCGGGTAAGTAGTCCCTCTTGAAGCAACATTAAACTGAATAGGAGTAGGACAAAACAACTTTCGAGGTGTGAGTGGACTACCTCTTTCCCGCGAGGACCATGTGAGATGCATAGCACGGGGGGAAATATCGAGCATTGTGAAGTGAGCCAGGAAGACAAATCCTCATTTTAGGCGAGATGAAAATAATACTGTTGATGTTGAATTTAAGTCCAATTTACATGTTAAGGGATATGAGACTTGAAATCCCGTATTTTAAAATAGAGTCGCCACCCGGTTAAGCTCCACTGGGAATTTGTGCACGATATTCCCACTGGGTGGTTTGACCGTACCTTAAAACAAAGATTCCGAGTTCGGATGATGTTGCTTACTTTTCAATTTTAAATCAAATGTTCACAATTTAATAAGCACGGCTTTAGTTCTTATGCGATTTAAAACTGGTTAATGTTTGGGGTTTTCGGTTTATATAGCCATACATCACACAAAAAGTAGAAAATAAAGCAAGTAAATAAATTATTACAAGGCTTTACAAATACCTATACAATTATATAATGCGGGAAAATAAATAAGCGGATAAAGAAATAAAAGGGCGAAACCGGGTCCTGACCGAGCTTACCAAATCGGACTCGGCTCCATATGAGGCAAAATATACGCGAATAGCCATAAATAATGCAATAATAAATATATGTGGAAAATGAAGCAAATAAAGGATTAAAGTACATTTTTGGATTTTTCGAGGTTAAAACACAATTTTCGGGCATTTAAATAAACATCTAAACAACCTAAAAATCGATAAAATAAAGTAAACAACCTAAAATAATTAAGACAAAAACAGAATATTTTTGGAGTTTTAATTATGGCAAAAAGATTTATTAAATATTTATTTAGTCAAAACCCCATTTTAAGAGTCAATTTTTTATTTTAGCCGGTTATCAATGAAGATGCCACATGTTATGGGGTCGGGACTCTTTTCGGGGAAAACTGAGTTTCCCGTCGTAGAACGGTTCTTCCTAAATATTGAAACATAATTCTACGGCCAATAGAAAAGGAAACAAAGCTGCTGCTCGGAAGGCTATACCGTTACCGATATGCTGATATTGATACTGATATCCCGGTGATGGGGCACCAATATCACATATCTATACAGTAACCCGCACGATGTTTTGGGTACTAAAGTAGTCCTACTAGGAGATTGACCTCGGTAGCGGCATCATGACATTAGTAACGTCCTCATGCATACTGCTAACGAGATCAATTCCTTTGCAGCGCCACAAACAAAGCATGCAATACCACAAGTAAGGCAAACAATGAGAAACATGCCAAAATGAACTTAAACATCTTAAAATGTTACCCTTATGTCGTGAATCCACCTCTTCAATATCCAATGACGTCTCCGGAAAGCATATAAATAATATAGTATAGTAATAGTAGTAATAATACAATACAATAGGACTACAAAAATAATAGCATTGGTAAAATAATAAAAGTAAAGAAAAAAAAGTAACAACTATACTAATAACATGATATCACTATATAACTAGTAATAATAATGATAATACTAATAGTAACAATATTAATATAACCAAAGCAGGTCGTAAAATAATGATAATAATAACCATAATAATAGCTATTATTGGAAATAATAATAATAAAAGTGATAATAATAGTATGAGTAATAAAAAGGAACACATATATACGGTACTCACAAAAATAATAATAATAATAATAATAATAATAATAATAATATTAATAATAAGACCCGAAATCACACAGTCTAATATTAATAAAGAACGGACATATGTATCAACATAAAAAAATGAAAACGAGGAAAATATCATATATATATATATATATATATATATATATATATATATAGACGAACATAAACAGTAAAGGTAATGACTAACCTGAATATAACTATCAACAATAATATGGATACCAAGCATAATAAGCTCATATGGAAGCAAATGCATCAAATACAAAAATAAGGGATTTGATATATCTCAGAGGTTACCTTTGATTTTTGTAGTCGGATCTAGGCGAATTTCCAAGGACCGATCCTTGAAGCCTTCATCGGATTTTACCGAGCTGAATCTACCCAAAATGACCTTCAAAACCCCGTGATACCCATGTTTGTGTTTGGTTTAATGAGATTTTGTTAAGTGAGATTTGATTGCATGAAATTTAATTGAATGAGTTGGTGTTTGGTTGATTGAAACTTTGTTTGAGGTTTTGTATTAGAAGAGGATTGAAAATGGGTTTTTGGTCCAATGGTCTATTTTTATACCCAATTGAAAAAACCCTAAAGGATCAAATTAGGTCCCCCTTTTCTTGACCAACACCTCACCATGTATGGAATAAAGCACCCTAATTAGAGCCTATTACAATACCTTTTTTAATTCTTTCTTTTTCGTTACGTGTTGGTCTCTTTTCTTTTTCTATTTTTTTTCTTTTATGCATTGTTATTTCTTTTTAAATTAGCTCTATTAGTTACCATCATAACATAATTGGGCTTATTAGGCGTTAGGGGCTTATGAAGTCATTCAGAGAACGAGTAACACGGATCAAATGAACGTGGTCTTGTACTTATTTCGGTTGATTCAAGGCTTATTAAAATCCGATTAGGCTTTTTGGACCGATACAGTAGAAATTCAAACAAAGGATAACCATATATGTCTCATCATCGAGGCTGAGCAAAATCCCATGCTCACAGGCTACCCCTCCTGGGATCACTGCTGATATAAGTCAGTATGATGTCACGAAAAGAGCAAGGGATAGAAGGCTATACCTGAGGTTTGGATTCTTGAACCGGCTCTCTACTGGCGATTCGGAGATGCACCATCAACGGACCTATCAAGAACAGAGTTCTGACATGGAAATTTTGAATTGGTATCACCTTCGACTCTCCCTAAACAGATTTAAGATAGATTGTTGGTTGCCTTAAATACAGACACTCTAACAGAAACTGCTGGTTGCATTACATCACCATAACATAACCGAGGATTAAATGTTTGGTCGAATGGCATTGCACCGATCCATTACAGAAGCTCTGATATAGACTACTGGTTGCCTTATGTCACCATAACACAACCGAGGATTAAACGCCCAGTCGAATGGCATCGCACCGCTCCATTATAGAAACTCCGATATAGGCTGTTGGTTGCCTTACGTCACCATAACATAGTCGAGGATTAAATGCCCGGTCTAATGGCATTGCACTGCTCCATTACAGAAACTCCGATATAGATTGCTGGTTGCCTTATGTCACCATAACATAACCGAGGACTGAACTCCCAGTAGAATGGCATTGCACCGCTCCATTACATAAACTCTGATGATAGCCTGCTGGTTGCCTTACGTCACCATAACATAACCGAGGATTAAACACCCGGTCAAATGGCATTGCACCGCTCCATTACAGAAACTCCGATATAGACTCCTGGTTACCTTACGTCACCACAACATAACCGAGGATTAAATGCTCAGTCGAATGGCATTACACCGCTCTATTATAAAACTCCGATATAGACTGTTGGTTGCCTTACGTCACCATAGCATAACCGAGGATTAAATGCCGATCAAATGGCGTTACACCGCTCCATTATAGAAACCCCGATATAGATTGCTCATTACCTTACATCACCATAACATAATCGATGATTAAACGCCCAGTCAAATGGCATTGTGCCGCTCTATTACAGTAACTCTGATGATAGCCTACTAGTTGCCTTACGTCACCATAACATAACCAAGGATTAAACACCTGGTTGAATGGCATTGCGCCGCTCCATTATAGAAACTCTGATGATTTCTTGCTATCAACTTGGACAATTCAAGAATGATTTGAGATTTTGAAATCTGAATGTTGAATTTTGAATCCTTGCGTTAGTTATCCATCGGGGTTGTCATATTATGTAGGTGACAAGGAAAGTTTGAGATATCAGTAATTATCATGAGTTGTGTTTTTATTGCTTAATTGATTTTATGGAACAAAAATATTTTTGCCCCTTCAATTAAGCAATGAAAACGGAAGTAAGAATTAAAAAAGAAGTGGGAAATTCTCGGGTATCCGAAGAAGTTCAATGCTTTATCGGTCTTCAAAATTGCATCAAGGTTCCCCTAAAGGTTTGAAGGTTGCATTAAGGTGCCCCTAAAGGATTGAAACCTATATTGCGGTGCCCCAAAAGGATTGAAAATTGCATCGATGTGCCCCTTAAGGATTGAAAAACTACATAGGAGTGTCCCTAAATGATTGAAATCTACATAGCAGTGCCCCAAAAGGATTGAAAGCTTCGTAGTGTTGCCCCTAGTTGATTTCTGAGTTTTGAATTTTGGATCCGTGGGTTGGTGGTCCATTAGGATTACCGTATGGGGTACCAGTCATGGAAGTTTTAAAGCATTAACAACTGATATGAATTGCATTTTTATTGCTTAATTGATTTTGTGGCAACAAGAATATTTTTTCCCCTTCAATTAAGCAATAAAAATGGTAGGATGAAATATAAGTTGAGTTGAGATTTTTGGGAGTTCGGAGAAGCTGCCAAGGTTGAGCGTGTAGCTCAAGGACATTGGTTGACATGCCCTTTGGGCGCGGCCTAGAATATAGGATTGAAAACAATTCTAAGATGCCCCTTGATATGGGTGTCTACTTGGAGTCAAGCGTATAGCTCGAGGATACTTTTCTTTGCTTTGTTGCTTTTAGAATTCAATATAGAATAATATACATGACATTATGCATGAATGTATGAATGCGTGAGATGCTCGGGCTGACCATAGTCAAGATTACTAATTACTTACTTTATTGTCTTGCCTGACTGATTTAACTTCTTGCTAGGAGAAAGAATACACAGAACTGCATTGCCGCATAGATCAGGTGAGTATGCCCCTGGCAGAGAATTAGGTAGGTCTCACAGATTAGGTGGGGATGCCCCTGGTTGAGAATTAAGGAAGATGTGGCTTACATGTGAGGCTCGTATGGCCGGATATTAAGGTTGAGGATTGTCGTTTTCCACACACCTTCTCACTTGATGTCTAATGAGGTGAGTTAGCTACATAAACGATTGTTCAATTGAGCGTATTGAAGACAAGTGGGAGCACGAAGTGAAGTTCTAGATTTTGGGTGACAAACGACTGGACGCTATCACTACCTATGAATTCTACCAAAGATGGCCTTAGAAGATTCGGACTTTGTGGACTCGAGATGCTCGGTCGTGGTTGAAAATGGAGCAGACACATGAGTGAGGACTGATCTAGGCCTTTCGAGTCCATTAGATTGTAGAAGATATTCAGGCACTATGATGATGATGATGACAATAATGCGAGTATTTTGATATGATCAACTGCAGTCATTACCTTCATTTCTATCTGTATTAATTTTTGCATAGACCCGAACATTGAGATGGGCCTATCAGACTTATCCATAACTTGCTTTTATGTCCTACTTATTTCCTCGACCACCCTTTTTGGGTTTTCAATCCAGCGGACTTTTTTCTGGCTTTTGCATAGACCTAGCTATTTTCAGTCTATTAGGGTTTTTTTTGCCTTTTAACTTTTGTTTTCTTTTGCGGAATCGGGATGACTGCTTGGAACCCTACATTTGAATTACTTGCAATAATTTGCCTTTTGGGCCCAATATATTCATTTAAGCACAAACATAAAGGATTCAGTAAAATGACATTTCTATTAAACAAATTAAGTTTGAGTACATGATGATGATAACCATTTCTATTGACCCAAACTCTGGTGTTAACTAGCCTATGTAGGTTTTCTGGCCAACACACTCTCTTAGCTCACTTTACCCTAACTTTTGCCTAAGCTGCCCTTTTTGAGTTTTCTGTTTAGCGGGGTATTTTTGCACCCCAACTTTTGCCTGACCGGTTTGTAGAACACTAATCAGCGGGATACACCCTAATTTTTGCCCGAGCAGTAGAGGACCACTCGCCGGGTGATTGATTTTAGTTATTTTTTATGTGCCGGTTTTTGGATTTGATTCTTTTTTTTGTTAGATATGATAATGCTTTGACCTGTTTTGATTGATAGGGTTTACGAACTCGTTATCATTCAAAATCTTCATGGCCTTGGAACTGAGCGCTTTCCTGATTACATGAGGTCTTTCCTAATCTAGTGAGAACTTCCACCTTTGATCTGTGTTGGTAGGCTTTACTTATTTCAAAATTAGATCAACGGCCTCTGACAAAAGCTTTTGATGCTTGACACGGTTGTTGTTTGGCCTCACTTTGTGATTTGGTACATCTGAAGATTGTTCAACTTGTTTGAGATATGCCTTGGTCCCTGTGGGTCCTTTTCACCTGGATTCAGTGCAACTCTCAAGGACTCCATCTCGGTTTCAACTTGGATCATGGTTACCATAGCATAAACCAAAGAGAAAGGCGCCAGATTCACGAGAACTCTGTCATTTGTTCGGTACCATCAAAGAGCAAATAATAGCTTGTCGGTCTAATCTCTGTATTCTGCCATAGGCTTGGAGAGAAATTTTTGGATAAGCTCCATGGTGTGCATAGTGAACATCTACGGTGTTCCAACCCATATTTCTAGATCAATGAAGTGGTTGCCCCTTGAAACTAAGACTGAGTTTCTGAGACTAAATGGTGAAGTAGGCTCTACCAAGTGAGAATGAGTTTCTCGAGGAACTTGGACATCTTCTTGGCGGTAACGTTGGGGTAAGGCTCGGCTTCCCCCTACTTTAAGAAGTAACATGCCCCTATGATGATGAAGTAGTGTTCATTTATTGATGAAGGTTGACTTTGTCGATCATATTATCGCCCATGCCAAGAATGGGTAATGAGGATAGAAATTGGGAATTTCAGTAGTTGGAATGTATTGGATATTTGTGAAGGAACAATAGGTTAATCGGGGTAGGAATGGGCGGGCGAAAAAGGTAATCCGTTATTTTATCAAAGATGATATGGTGGAATTCTTTCTCCACAATAGGCTGACACTTATTTGGTAGCTTAAGAATGGACTTGTGGGTGTGAGGCTTGCCATAAACCGGCTTATATACTGGAAGGACCGATCTTCCTATTCTGTCTTGGGTGTTAGCGTACCCCTGAAGGCTTTAATCTTTTCAAAATCCATCTTGATTCCTCTCTGACTAATCCTATAACCCAAGAGCTTTCCCAACATCACCCCTAAAAGACACTTCTTCGAATTAAGGCGTAGGTTGTATAAACTTATCCAAAACAACGGGCCTTCCTCCCTAAAAGCAGACTTAACCGACGCATCATCAACATGGACCTCAACTTCTTTGTGAACCATTTCGTGCAAGAGACTGATGATGGCTTGTTGATAGGTTGCCCTAGTATTCTTTAGGTTGATCGGCGTAACTCAAAAATAGTAGGCCTCTTATTCTGTGATGGAAACTATCTTGACCTTACTAATTGCACCCCACAGCACTTAACCATGCCCTGGGAATCCACCCGTGGATGAGTACATTGCGGCCTTTGACTGCATTGTCGACTAGCACACCAATATGAGTAGAGGAAAGCCTTCTTTCGATGAAGCCTTGTCCAAACTTTGGTAATCCACATGAACCTTCACCCTTCCACCTTTCTCGGTGACTATAATGACACCATGTAACCGGGTCAAGTATTTGACAAATTCCATTGCTTGGCTTTGATTGGCTTGGAAACCTCTGTTTTAATCTTTTCAGAATCTAAAGTAACTCTTAATGATTTCATCCTTTTAGTCCCTTCTGGCTTCATCTAGTGGAGCTTCTACTTGACTAGACTGAACTTTGGAGCATTCAGAGTAAGGCTCGGTGATATAACAACCAACCCTAGGCATGTCTAGGTGTGACTAGGCGAAAGCGTAATCAAGATCTTTACGCACTTTATTTATCTCTCTCTTTGTTTCAGAGGTTAGGTCATTAGAAATGGTTACCATTTTGGGTAATCATATGTACTCAAATTTATTTCAGTTAAAGAAATGTCATGAATATGAAACACATTATGCTCTGTGATAAAATGAATGCATGGACCCATCAAGCGAAACATCGAGCAGTTAAGCAAAAAGATAGTCTTTGATTGAATGAAAAGTGCCTTAAAGGCAGAGTTGTTAACATCTAAATACTAGAAAAAGAAAATTACATCATATATTGTCATCCTACATAGGCAGAGCTGTGCTGGTAGATTAGGTGTCCTTGTTAGCTTTCATCAGTGCTTCGTTAAGGACGAGATCCAGAACATTCACTTATTCAGCTGATGACTTGTCTCCTTCCTTTGCTAGAGACCCCGTGGAATTCTTGTATGTTTTGGTGATCGATACAGCTTCTTCATTATCTTTCCAATTTTCTGCAATAGCATGGTGCTCAAAGAGATTTAAAGAATATGCCCCTAGAAGAAACTCTTCGGATAGGCCGGAGTCAATCATACCAATCTTCTCATCAAATTTTGGTAGAGGTTTCTCCATTATGCTGGCCTTTCGAATGGGTTCTTCTATCTTTCCTTCTCCTACTAGGCGAGAAATAGTAGCAGCTAGGGCTCTACATTGATCGGTGTCATATCCCCTTTGCACATGAATTTAAATAAGTTACCTTCTTTTTCGGTACTTGGAGGTCTATACTTTTGGAGGGAATCGAGCTTGCCGACTTCTCTAAACTTTGCAAATATGAGGCATGTGGGGAATTTCCACCGAGTTACCATTGTATTTTGATGACGGGTTACTCGATTGGTTGAAATGTCTTCTGGTACAATAATCTAAATGGTGGGTGCCCTGAAAGAATAAGCTGGCTCATCATAGGATCAAGAAGAGTCCTTAAGCACATGGTCGTCTGCGTTGAAGGGTTCCCAATCATCATCAGAGTATTCCCCTTTGAGTTCATAGTTGTCAACATTAAAAGGAGACTCTTTAACTAGGTTGACCTCTTTGGCTTTGGAGTAGATGCTCTTGATGAGCTCATGCGGCGGGTTACCCTTCTTAGGCAAATCGAAATGGGACATTATAGTCTGATTATTGAGCTTTGGTAAGGGGTTATCCATGGGGCTATACATCAGTTCTGGCTCAAATACCTTCCCTTCGTTCACCAAATGGTGGATGTCTTGAATTAATTTCTGACATTCATTAGTACGGCGGCCTCATTGGACATGATATGCACAAAAGTTATGCTTTTCCTCTTCCTTAGGGGGTCTATCCTCGCAAACAGTTCTGAGGAGGCCATGCTCTCTCATGGTGGCTAAGATTACACTAAGGGATAATTTCCATGGACTCATAATATTCTCAGAGTTATTGTTTGGCCAGATGGCGGTAACTATGACTAGCGCCTGAGCGATCGTTTGAACCTGAGTGGATGACCCATGATTTGACTTTCTTACCCATGAAAATATTCCCCTCATCTCGACCCGAGATGGGATAACATGTGGTGTGGAAACCAAATCTTCATTTCCCTTAAGCTTTTCTTTTTGTCCTCCTTGAGAACTAGAGAGCAAAAACTTATGCAGTAGAGCCTCCACTTTGGATGTCATGCCCAGAGATTGTATGCCTTAGTCGCTAGACAGAAGAGAAGTTACTTAGTGTAAGAGGGATTCAACACCAGGTGTCATGCCTGGAGATTGCATGACTTGGTCGTTGGATAGAAGAGTAGTTAATCGGCGCAAGAGAGCTTCAACTGTCATGCCCATAGATTGCATGACCTGGTCGATTGGTGTCACACCCAGAGAATGTGTGACTTGGTCATTAGATAGAGGGGTTATGCCAAACTAGAATGGTGAAGCAAGCGATGAGGTCAGAACTTGAGAGCAAACTCTTAGATTAGTATCAAATAGGTTTTGTCGAAAAGTGGTTCCTCTCGGAGCAACAACAAATTGAGTAGGAGTAATATCAAAGGACATTGGAGGCATTAGAGATGACATGAATCTACTAATAGTTGCGGTCCCGAGAGGTGCAAGGCCAACCGAGGAGAAAGAGAAGATCAAGCTTTGGGTAGTTGGTCTCGGGCCTCGAGTTGGTAGTGTAAAGTTTGAGGGAGCAAAAGCGGGTTGTGGTTGAGCTATATTCTAGTCAAGTTGGAATAGACCTGATTGAAAGTGTTTGGATAAAATTGACGGAGTTCGTTGGAACTGATCTAGGGTTATCGGGGTCAACTGATGTTGATTCACACTGGTGAGAAAATCAGGCTTAGAGTTGTGGTTTGAAGCCTAAATCAGATAGGAAAATATAGGTGGCTGAGACCGTCTGATATTCCAACCAAACTAAAATGGGATCGATGAAGTTTGAATGGCTATTGCATATATTGAACTAGCTGAATTGGGTAAATAGTAGACTAAATCTGAAATGATGAAATCTGATCTAACCCATTCTGAGCGGCCTCTTGTTGTCCCTAAGATTGAATACCAATCATCAGAATCCTTTGAACACATCTTCTCTCTTCTAAAACTGCGTGGACCGAATCTTGGATCTGCCCCTGAATTGCTTCTCGAAACTAATTGAATTGGCGAAACACTATCATACCATTGGCAATCTCGGAACTCAATAGTGACTGGCCCTAATGAGGCCGAGGGGGAGGAGGAGAAGCACCCTCGGAGGGAACTCCATCAACTGTTGGCAAATCAGACATAGTAGAAAAACCAGGTTTAGAAAGTGTACTTGAAATTGAATTTTGACCCACAGACTAGCGAATTTGAGGATGATCGAGTCTGACAGTAGCGATGCCTTGGTGTAACTGAGAAACCAGAAGATGATTAGCCTAATTCGAACCATGAATGAAATGGATGATTACATAATAATCCGAATGATGAATGCCATATATACGGGGGTGGTTTAGAGAGGTAGAGAGGTAGAGAGTACAAGAGCTTATAATGTGATGCTTAACCCCAAAATATGTGAGACGTGCAAATTCCTTGCCATGCCTAGCGAACTAGATACAGCTCCTCGGGTCTTGAACGATCTCAGACATTTTGTTAAATTCCCCCTTAAGCAAGGGGAGAGTAAAGGTAAGCGAAAGAATAAAAGAAAAGTCGGCCACAGGCGGCCTATGCATGAAGTGCGTACGCATGAGCATATCACAAGTAGCACACAAAAAGTGAATCAATTTCTTCCAACCTTATAACTCTCGCGCAACGCCAATTTGGAATCTGGGGTTAACTCTAGCACTAGGGAATGGCAAGAGAGTATGTGACCTAGTTCTAAATTGTTTTGGTGGACCTAATGGAAAGTTGCTATTGCTAGATTTATCATGGTTCATAGCCTCAAACTGCTGGTGTCATGGAACGACACTGTAGAAGGGTCTCGTTTACCTTAATTCTGTGTAACTCAACCACTCCTTAGATGAGTGTGATCGCGGAAATTACTCGTTGGTTGAAATGAGTGATCCACCCACAAATATCTGAATTCCTAGCGGGCATGAGGTATACAAGTGAGCTTCACGGGGGTGAAATAATGATGGCACCTTAAACTTAGTAGCTAACTAAGTGGTGGATTCAAAAGGGATAAGAAATAAAGCGTTGATTTAAAAAACGATTTAGGTACATCATCAAAATCTTCTAACCAAATTCCAAAAAAAGAAAGAGATTTTTCAAATTTTAAGTTAAGAGGAATTCCCCAGCAGAGTTGCCACTGTGAGCTGACTAAGCAACCTAAAATAATAAAAGAAATACAACAAATATATTTTAGAGTTTTAATTATGGCAAAAAGATTTATTAAAAATTTATTTAGTGAAAACCCCATTTTTTAGACTCAATTTCTTTTTTCCCCAGTTATTAATGAAGATGCCACATGTTATGGCTCAGGACTATTTTTGGGGAAAACTGAGTTTCCCGTCGTCGAACGGTTGATCCTAAATATTGAAATATAAATCTACGGCCAATAGAAAAGGAAACAAAGCTGCTACTCGGAAGGCTATGCCGTTACCGATATGTTGATATAGTATTGATATCCCGGTGATGGGGCACCGATATCACATATCTAAATAGTAACTTGCATGACATTTTAGGTACGAAAATAGTCCTACAAGGAGGTTGACGTCGGTAGCGGCATCACGACATCGGTAATGACCGCATGCATATTGCTAACTAGATCCATTCCTTGCAGCAGTACAAACAAAGCACACAATACCACAAGGCAAACAACGAGAAACATGCCAAAATGAACTTAAAAGCCTTAGAAGGTTACCCTTATGCCGTGAATCCACCACTTCAAGATCTAATGACGTCTCCGGGAAGCATATAAGTAATATAGTATAGTAATTGTAGTAATAATGAAGTACAATAGGACTACAAAATTAGTAGCATTGGTATCACTATATAACTAGTAATAATAATGATAATACTAATAGTAACAATATTAATATAACCAAAGCAAGCAGTAAAATAATGATAACAATAACAATAACCATAATAATAGTTATTATTGGCAATAATAATAATAAAAGTGATAATAATAGTATGAGTAATAAAAAGGCACACTTATATATGGTACTCAAGAAAATAATAATAATAATAATAAGACCCGAAATCACACTCTAATAATACAGTACTACTATTAATAAACAAAGGACATATATATCAACAAAAAAAAGAAAACGAGGAAAATATCAAAAATATATATATATATATATATATATATATATATATATAAGTATATATATATATATATATATATATATATATATATATATATATATGAACATAAACAGTAAAGGTAATGACTAACATAAATATAACTATAAACAATAATATGGATACCAAACATATTAAGCTTATATGAAAGCAAATGCATTAAATAAGGGATTTGATACCTCTCAGAGGTTACCTTTGATTTTTGTTATCGGATCTAGGCGAATTTTCGGGAACCGGTCTTTGAGGCCTTCCTCAGATTTTACCGAGCCGGATCTACCTGAAATGACCTTCAAAACCCCGTGATGCCCATTTTAGGTTTAGGATTTGGAATGGTTTTGTGTCTGTATTTGGTCGAATGAGATTTTGTTGAGTGGGATTTGATTGAATGAGTTGGTGTTTGGTTGATTGAAACTTTTTTTTAGGTTTTGTATTAGAAGATGATTGAAAATGTGTTTTTGGTCCAATGGTTTGATGAATCAACCAAGAAAATGAGAATGAAACTCAAGGAAATGAGAATGAGAATTTAGCAAAGTAATAGTGTTTGATACCCAAGCTCCCTAATACCCATGGTCTCTAATTCTGATTAAAAAATATCATCTTGCTATTCCCTCTACAGTGCCGCCACTTTCCAAGAAAAGACCCGCTTTCTGTTTGTCTCATGGTCCATTTTTATACCCAATTCAAAAAACCCTACAGGATCAAATTAGGTCCCCCTTTGCTTGACACACCTCACCTTGTATGGAATAAAGCCCCCTAATTAGAGCCCATTACAATGCCTTTATTAATTCTTTCTTTCTCGTTACGTGTTGGTCTCTTTTCTTTTTCTTTTACGCATTGTTATTTCTTTTTAAATTAGCTATATTAATTACCAATGTAACATAATTGGGCTTATTAGGCATTAGGAGGTTATGAAGTCATTTAGAGAATGAGTAATACGGGTAAAATGAAAGTGGTATTGTAGTTATTTCGGTTGATTCAAGACTCATTAAAATCGGATTAGGCTCCTTGGACCGGTACCTGTAGAAACTCAAACAAAGGATAACCATATATATCTCATCATCGAGGCCGAGAAAAATCCCATGCTCTTAGGAGGCATCTGAGGTTGAGCTAAATTCTGATACAGTTGGAACAGAACTGATCGGGACTAGACGGGTGAAATAACCGAGCTGGCTGAAACTAATATAGGATTACTGGGGTCAGCGGAAGTTGGCTCATACTGGTGAGAAAATCAGGATTGGCGGTGTGGCTTGGAGCTTGAGTTGGATCGGTGAACAGGGGTGGTTGAGACTGCGAGATATCCTGACCAAACTAAAATGGGATCGGTGAAGGCTGAATGGGCTATTACACACACTGAACCAGCTTAATTGGTTGAACAGTAGACTGAATCTGAAATGACGGAACCTCAACTGACCCATTCTGAGCGGCCTTTGGTTGTCCTAGAGCTCGAATACCAATCATCGGAATCCTTTGAACACTCCTTTTCTCTTCCAAAAGTATGCAGACCTGATCTTGGATCTGGCCCTGAATTTCATTTTAGAACTTATCGGATCAGAGGAACACTGTCATAGCATTGGCAATCTCGGAACTCAACGGAGACTGACCCTGATCAGGCGGAGGGAGAGGACAGGAAGTACCCTCAAACGGAACCCCATCAACTGTTGGGAAATTAGACATAGTAGAAAAACTAGATTCTGAAACTGAGCTTTGAATGGAATTCAGACCCATAGAACAGCGAAGTAGACGATGATCGAATCTGTGCCAAACTGGACTAAGGCGGTAGTGGTGCCTCGGTCTAAATCTCTCTCTCTCTCTGAAATCGAAAGATGATTAGCTCGAATCAAACCATGGATGAAGTGAATGATTACATAATAATGAGTGATGAATGTCGTATATATAAGGGTGGTTTAGAAAGGTAGAGAGAAGAAAAGGTTATGATGCGAAGCTTAACCCCAAAATATGTGAGACGTGTGAATCCCTTGCTATGCCTAGCGAAGTAGGTGTGGTTCCTCGGGGCTCAAACGATCTCGTGGATTTTGTGAAATTCCCCCTTCAACCAAGGGGAGAAGTAGAGGTAAGCAAAAATATAAAATAAAAGTCAGCCACAAGCGGCCTATGCATGAGGTGAGTATGCATGAGCATAACACAAATAGCACACAAAAAGTGAATAAATATCTTCCTACCTTATACCTCCCACGCAACGCCGTTCAAAAAGATTTGGGGGTAACTCTAGCACCAACAAACGACAAGAGAGTGTCTGACCTAAATCTAAATTGTTTTGGTGAACCTAAGGGGAAGTTGTTATTGCTAGATTTATCACGGTTCATAGTCTCAAACTGTTGGTATCGTAGAACGATATTGTAGAAGGGTCTCGTTTAACTTGATTCCGTGTAACTCAACCACTCCTCAAATGAGTGCTATCGAAGGAATTACACGTTGGTTGAAATGAGTGATCCACCCACAAATATCCCCAATTCCTGGCGGGCATAAGGTGTATAAGAGAGCTTCACAGGGGAAAATAATGGCACCTCAAACCTAATATCTAAATAAGCGCTGGATTTAAAAGGTATAAGAAATAAAGCTTTGATTTAAAAACAATTTAGGCACATCATCAAAATCCTTTAACCAATTTTTGAAAATGAAAGCGATTTTCAATTTTCAAGTTAAAAGGAAATCCCCAGCAGAGTCACCACTATGAGCGGGCAACCTTTTCTACGCAACCCTTAAGGGCGCAATGAAAAATAAGCACTGTGAAGTGTGCTATAAGGGATTGATCCTCATTTTAGAGTGATGAAAAGATAGACTGATAAAAGTGATGTCGATGTTGAGTTTTAGTTCAATTTAGATGTTAAGAGATACGAGACTTGAAATCCCGCATTTTAAGAAAGAGTCACCACCCGATTTAGCTCTATCGGGAATTTGGGTATGATATTCCCACTGGGCAGTTGGAATGTAACTTAGAATATAGATTCAAAGTTCGGATGATGTTGCTTATTTTTCATTTATTAAATCAAGGCATTTATTAAGTATGACTTTAATTCTTACGCAATTTAAATCCAATTAATTTCAAACTTTGGTTTATATAGCCATACATCACACAAAAAGCAATAAAAAAAGGCAAATAAATTAATTATTACATGGTTTACAAATACCTATACATTTTTCTAATGCAGGAAAGTAAATAAAGAGGATAAATAAATAAAAGGGCGAAAATGGGTCCTAACCGAGATTAACAACACGGACCCGGCTCAGAACGTGATAAAATATCCAAAAATTGCAAAAAAATGAGGCATAAATAATAATAACATAAAAAGAACGAGGTAACATCAACAAGAAAGAATTTGAAAGGATATTTAGGTAAAAAAACCGATTTTAGGCCAAGTTGGATGTTTTAATCAATTTCATAGCCAAATAAATAGTAAAACATGTTAAATAAATTTAAAATCAATTCCAGATTATGGGAAAAACATTTACAGATCAAAGGCATGAAGAAAAACATGAAAAGGGATAAAAAAAAGGGAATCAAAACCTAGTTCAGACAACCAACTCTATAATGACAGCCTTGGCCGCCACCGCTATAATGGTCACCTCCATAGAGATGGCGGTGGCGGCCATGACGGTGGCGGCCAAGGCTATGGTCATATCCTTGGCTTGTGCTTTCGGTTTCAAGAGCAGAAACTTGCGTTTTTGCATCCATAAGTTCAAAATCATTGAAGTTTTAAGTCGTAATCAACCATATATCGACAGTCCCGGACTTAAAACACATAAATAACGTTGATTCTATGGATTTGGGATAGAAAACACCAAAAAATCACAAAAAATAACGAGACCTCCAAAGGGGTAGAGTTTACCGCTATAGCTATAGCCTTCATCGCTATAAGAGTAGCGGCCAAGGCCATAGGGGTAGCAATGAAGGCTATCCCTATAGAGGTTGGGCTATTTACTGACAATTTTGCAAGAACACCAAAGAAACAAAAGCAAAATCACCAAGAACAGCAACAAAACTCAGCAAAAAGGATTAAATAAATAAAAGAAACTCAGGTTTTTAACCTCTAGGCCGTGAATCTATCTTTGGAGACTCGAACCAACCCTTGGTGAAATCCCTTCGATGACTTTGTGACGAAAATCGATGGAATTAGTGACAAAATCAGTGATAGATTAGTGACAGAATTTTAGGTGGTATTCAAGAAAAGTTCTCTAAAAACCTATTTAATCCGTTTTAACCTATGATTTCTAATAGATTTTAGTAATTAAGCTACGAGATTAAGCCTAACAACAACTAAGAATCTGGATTAGAAGGAATTAAACTCGGATTCTATGCTTTTCTTAAACTTTCTCTCTCTAGTTCTTAACTTCTAACTGAATCTAATCTCTAATCTCTCTTCTAAATGGGTTTAAATGCACCCACGGTAAAAAATGTTGGGCGACATATTTTCCACTGACTTTGGTGAATTTTTGGTGGAAAATATGTGGCCCAATGATAGGAGAGAGAGGTAACGAAGTGGCACGACCAAAAGCAGGCCGTGCAATGGTCGCTGCTACAGATATAGCAGCCACCGGTAGTGAGGATGGCCACAATGGGGGTGAACATCCTGCACTATAGAGACCACGATAGTGGCAGCGGTCGCCACTACCATAAGTGGCTGCGACTACTATAATGGTGGCGGTGGCCACCATAAGGACGATGGCCACCATTGTCGCCGAAGCATGCGTCGCTAATAGTAGTGGGATCGACGACCGACGAAGGGGGGACCATTGAACAAAAAAAAAGGGAAGCACGGAAATATGCAGATTAAAACATGTTAGGAAATTAAAAGGCAATAAAACCGGGTTACACTCGTTTAAGTCCGAAAGTCATCAAAGGTAGTATCTCCAAATGCGGTTCGAATTCGGACAATAATAAATTGCTAGAACCGTATGAGATTAGAGAAAAAAGTCATCATCATTCCAAGGAACTCAAAAAGCCTGGGCTTACAACCCATCTCTTCCACCATTCCAGCCATGGACTCCACCATAATTCCACCCGCATACTCCGCAATAGGGATGGTGCTCTTTGAAAGTTTTGCCCAACACTACCTTGTTTCTCTTGAAGACCAAAATAAACTGGGAAGGAATTTATTCAGGGTGATGAAGGAAGGAATGGCTGGACCCACAACAAGTGGACTACTCCACCACACAGACACCACTATTTATCCTATCACCCACTAGGTTGGGCTTTGCAACGCTCACCCCGAAGGGCCACACAACTCCTAGCAGAACTAGTCTCTCAACCCCCACTTGGCGGGGCCATACAATGCGCACCCAAGTCATAGTACTATAGGTGGTGGCTCTCAACATATTCAACACAGTGCCAACCTAGACTCATCCTTTATGGGGTAGAAGTATGGAAGTCCCCTTGAGGAGGGATCTGATTGGCATGTTGAAAGCCCGACAAGTAGAATTAGCCATATTGAATGAACCTGCATACGGTGTGCAGTACCTACGCAGACCCACTCTGTTAGGCTTTTTCCACCTGGGTGGCTTATATCAAGGTCCTACTCACTCAACTCGTCTCCCCCCTCAACCACCTTTGGTTTTGCAGTTAAAACCAAAGAAGTTCAGATACTGGGATGATCCAGAGTTCTGGAAGATGTTCAATGAAGGGCTCAATGGTTATGTGATTTATCTGCAATAACCCTTGCTGGAAACCTCTGACTCCCCATTCAGTTGGGAGATCCTCACGGAACAGCTCAACTCCTGAGTCAAACTACCATTCATTGAAAATTATTGTGGAGACATAGATCCTCGGACCCATGTCCGAACCTACAAGAACAATATGGACTTGACATATGCCTCAGAAGTACACACCTGCAGGAACTTCCCAAACAAATTAATCGATCCAGTAGCCTACTGGTTTGACTCATTGCCTATAGAGTCCTTAAATTCATGGGATGACCTAAGGCAAAAGTTTTGTACGTAATTCATCGATTCCAAAGTAGGGGGGAACTAGCGCGAGAATTCCTCCACCCAAAGCTGATACATACCTGAATTGAATGCTCCTTACGTGACATCTTGTTTGATAAGCAGAAGAGTGATGACAGGAAATCCATCAAATATCCAAGGGTGATGCCTGAGCAGTTCATAGGAAAGGACATGAACAAATGCTGTGAATTCCACAAGTCTAGAGGCCACAACATGGACGAGTACTGCATCCTAGCGGATGAGATCTACGCCTTAATCGAGCAAGGTAAGATCTCACAATTTTTAAAAGGGATCACTAAAAAAAGCAGCTCTAGACCAAAGAAGGATGGTGAAGATAAGTCCTCAAAAAAGTCAAAAGGGCTTGTGATGGTGATTACAAGTGGACCAGACTTTGAAGGATTCCCTTCAAAGGGGAAAAGTTCCAAGCACAGAAGATCAAACATTAAAGATAACTCAGAACTCAGCAGGCCTTTATAGAAGGAGAGCTTAGTGAAGAACCCACATGCTGATCCCTTTGTACTAGAAGCCTTAGTAGAAGGGCAGATTGTTAGGCGAATCATTGTTACCACATGCAGCTCTATCAATCTGATCCGAAAGGAGGTAATTGACAAGCTTGAAGTTCATCATAGCCAGATGCTACCAGCCCACTCAACACTAGTTGGACTTAGTGGCAATTCGGTCCTAGCACTCAGCCATACCACCCTAGAAGTTAAGCTTGGTGATCATAAAACCAAATGGAGAGAAAAACTAGACTTTATAATCGTTGATGTACCAATCGGCTGCAACATCATCCTGGGGCGGCCGTTCTTAGCAGAGTTAGATGTACTAATCTCAATCAAGTACTTGGTCATGCCAATCCCAACCACAAAGGGAGTCACAGTAGTTGCAGGCAACCCTTTAATGGCCTAGGAAACTTACTTAGCATCATTGAAGATGGATGAAGCAGTCATAGAGCTAGAAGAGATGGAGAATGATAACCAGTCGGTCTCATAGAAACATTAATAGTAGGACCTAACCAGTAGGATCACATAGAAGTTAACCTCCTATAACCTATAAAAGCAGACATCAATTGAGTATTGACAAAAGAACAACACACCTTCTCCTGGAAGAATGGAGATATGACAGGGGTACCACCTAGAATAATTCAAAATAGCCTGAACCTTGACCTAGAGGCATCTCTAGTGAAATAAAAGAAACACAATCACGCACCAGACAGATAGAAGGCAATTGAAGCCAAAATCTTGAAGCTCCTGAAAGCTAACCACATTCGAGTGGTACGCTACCCCAAGTGGCTTGCGAATTTGGTCTTGGTGAAGAAGGCAAACAGAGCTTAGCGAATGTGTGTAGACTTTACGGATCTCAATAAAGCAACACCAAAAGATAGTTATCCACTTCCCAGTATTGATCAATTGGTGGACGCAATAATCGATTACGCCATATACTCCTTACTAGATGCAAAAGTGGGGTATCACTAGATTCCCATGGACCCGACTGATGAAGAAAAAACATCTTTCTTAACACATGAAGGAACATATTGCTATAGGGTTATGCCATTTGATATAAAGAATGCTAGGGATACTTATCAATGCTTGATGAATGACATGTTCAAAGGACAAATAGGAGAAACAGTGGAAGTCTACATTGATGTTATGATTATAAAGAGAAGGAGCTTAGAGGAACACGCAGAAGACATTAGAGCCATGATTAAAACTTTATAGCAATACCAGCTCAAATTGAATCCAGAAAAGTGCACTTTTGGAGTAAGAGGTGAGAAATTCCTTGGTTTTTTAATTTCCTAAAGGTGAATCTAGGCGAACCCGGAAAAGATAGAGGCTATCGTGTAGATGGAGTCGCCTAAGACATCGAAAGAAGTTCAAAAGATGAATGGAAGGGTGAATGTCCTTGGCCGATTCATTTCATTTTCAGCCAAGAGGTGTCTCCCACTTTACAGAGCTATCAAGAAAGACAATGCATTTTATTGGGACAAGCACTGTCGAGAGGCCTTTAAGAACATCAAAGAATTCTTAAGGACATCACCCCTCTTGAGTCGGCTAGAGAAGGATGAAGAACTGATCGTGTATTTAGAAGCTACAGATGAGGCAATAGGATCAATGTCGATCAAAGAGGTAGATGGGAACCAACACCCGGTCTACTACACAAGCAAAGTACTAAAGAATGTCGAGCTCAGGTACCTAAAAATTGAAAAGTTGTCTTCAGCCTTAATCTTAACAGCAGAAAGGCTTCGATCGTACTTCCAAGCTCACAAGGACATTGTCAGAACCAATATCCCCTGGAAGAGAGTATTGCAGAGGCCAGAAATCTCCAGTTGATTACCAGGAGCCATATGGTTGGGAGAGTTTGAAATACAATTTGAAGGAAGAAAGGCAGTAAAAGTATAAGTCTTGGTAGATTTTGTTACTGAGTTTGTAGGGCTTGAACTTTCACCCGGTCTCAAGACCAAGTCATGGTACATAAATATTGATAGGGCATCTTCCCATGAAGGAGCTGGAGTCGAGGTCTAGATAGAAGGGACAGAGAGGATATGGATGAGCCAAGCAACAAACTAGCCTTTCTAGTTACCAATAATGTTGCGGAATATGAGGCGATGATCAAAGGCAACATAACAAGAATTATGCAATAAAAGAGGAAGGAATGGTGAAATACTTAGCCAGAGTAGAGACATTACTGAAGGAACTCGAGTCAAAAGGCACAGTGTGGGTACTTGAACACATCCCCGGAGAAGAAAATGAGAAAGTAGATGAGTTGGCTAAAGATGCATCTAGTCCAGACCGATGGAAGAAGCTTAGCTACCCATTTAAGGTTATTCAAGCCCCAATAATAGAAGAACAGAACCTGATGCTAGTAGAATAGAAAGAACCCGAGTGGATGTAACCGATGATTGACTACTTTGATAAAGATGTCCTTCTAGAGGACAAGATTGAAGCGTCAAGAATTGTAAAAAGTCATCAAGATACCTGGTCATCAATGGTACACTATAAAAATGGTCCTACTCTGGCACTTTGATTAAATCCATTATGCCAGAAGAGGGAAAGTATGTGATCTAGGAGATACATGAGAGAAACTATGGTTACCACCAAGTAGCCTCCACCATTACTCGAAGAGCCAAGCACCTAGGGTGTTACTAGCCAACCATGAAAGCAGATTCAACAAATTACGTATAGTCTTGTTACCAATGCAAGATTCATGTAGGAAAGTCACATGTCCCGCATGCAATGCAGAAACCTCAACTAACCGGGTGGCCATTCACCACTTGGGGAATTGATATTGCTGGACCAATGCCTGAAGCCATCAAATAGAAGAAGTTCATCATTGTTGCAATCAACCACTTCTCAAAGTGGGTTGAAGCCGTATCCGTCAATACCATCAGTCCTAAAAAATTGATTGATTTTGTTTAGGATCATATTATCATCCATTTTAGTGTTCCAAATGGAATTGTCTCAGACAACAAGTCATAGTTTATCTCTGAGAAATTTCAAAAATTCTATGAGGGTCTGAAGATTTGAAATCCATTCACCTCCGTAGCACACCCACAGACGAATGAGCAAACGGAAAGAAATAACAAGACACTTGGGGGAGAATTGAGGAAATGATTTATAGGAAAGAAAGGTGCATGTCCAGAAGAGTTGAACAATGTCCTCTAGTCGTACAGAATGACTCCATGCCGGGTGACTGAAGAGACTCCATTTTCCTCTGTTCATGGAGTAGAAGTAGTTGTACCAGTAGAGATTGGTGGACCTTTAGACTGAGTAGTTTACTATATGGAAGAGGAAAATGACATCAACCTAAGTCACCACTTAGACAGTTTGGAAGAATGAAGAGGTAGAGCCTACAGCTTAATGGCCGCATACAAATCCAAAATTGCCAAGTACCATGATAAGAAGGTTAGGGAAGTGAGGCCTCAAGAAGGCGACTTAGTGCTCAGGGATGCAACAGCTTCATAGAGCTGGGAAGACAAAGGCAAGCTAGGAGCCAACTAGGAAGGAACCTACTGAGTCTTCAAGGTCATCGAACCCGCTACTTACAGACTCAGTAGAATGGATGGAAAAGAGCTCCTCAGGACTTGGAACATAGCTAGCCTTAGAAAATACTATGTAGCTACAAACCCTTAGGGGCCAAGTGTCTTCAATCTTTTTCCCTTGCTATATAGAATTTTTCCGCCTAGGATTTTTCTATAACAAGGTTTTAATGAGGCAGCACTCCCTAAGCGGACTTTCATCCAGCATCACACTATAATCCCGGATATTGTAATCTTTCTATTTTCCTGATAATAAAAGATTCAATCTTTCTTACATGCTTGTGCACCTCAGAAGTTCTGATTAAACTCTCTTAGCACTTTACCCAACCATAGAGTCGGAGTTAGACTATCTATGGACACCAGGCTCTTCAAAAAGTCCTAGGCCACTTAAGCCCTCAAGCATGATAAAAAGTCCTAGACCACACTTGGGCTTTCTGTCACATTAAAATTCCTAGGCTAAACTTATAAGACTGCAGGCATAACAAAACGTTCTAGGTCCCAGAAGCCATCAGGAAAATAAAAAGTCTTAGGCCATTCGTAATCCCGTAGGTGTATTTAGTAAGACCTAGGCCACACTAGAGCCCTCAGGAATTTTAAAAGACCTAAGCAAAAAATAAGACTTACGGCAATACACAAAACAGTCTAAGACATGTCATTCATCACCAAGATCGAAAGAAATAACGCTTGACATAATACATACGAGGAAAATCTCAAAATGTAATCTATCGCCCTAAAGACCAAATTCAAAACACTTAAAAAGTGAAGACCACAATAACCATCCTTATGACCGAATGTAAACATTCATTCATCCTAACGGATCGGGGGAGGCAAGCAAGCATAGAATAAATATTCAAAGAAAAACACAAGTAAAATCATTTGGCTAGCATACAGATGAAGAAGAAGTCGAAATACTACAATAAATAAATGCAACATAAAGGGCGATTGTACGAATATTACAAAAATTAAAGACCCAGAGGCCTAAAGAAATATAGTAAAAAAATTAACATACAGACGGTGGAGGGACGTCCTTCGAACTAGTCCCCAGGTTCTCCCCGACAGCCATATTAGTGAATTCATTAGCAACACCCACCGTCATTTCTACCTATACCACCTGGACATCACCCAGACCCTCTTAGCCCAAGGTCTCTTCCCCATCCTTCTCCTCCTCTGCTTGATCAGCCTTATAAGCAGCTAGGTCATTATAAGATGGGAAGTCCACATCGTCTATATTAGACCAAGAAAGGTCCAGGTGAATGCATTAGCACGCCTAGAAGATCAGCTCGCCATAGAGGAAGCCCTAATCACCAAGTTTGTCAGTTATCATGGTAGCCATCCCTTTGGCTTTAGATGCCTCCTCTTAAATGGCTGCTAACTCCTTCTCCAAGTCAACCTCCCTAGCCTTAGCCTCCACCTCACCCTTCACTCGGTCACTCTTTGACTAGACCTTCCTGGCCTCATGCCTCTCATCCTTGAGTTTGAGGATGCTCTTCTGGGGTAACATAAGCTTTTACTTGGTACCAATAAACTCTTTTTCCTTCAACTTCAACTTTGTCTCGCTCTTATCCCGGGCACTCTAGTTGAGCTCCGATCCTCAGGATATGGCCTGAGAACGAATGAAGATACTTAGCATCAAAATTTATAAATTGAGAATTAACTATAGATGGAGGAAATAAATGAGTAATGTCCAAAGCGATGGGTTCTTCCTTATAACCCTCTGCATTAGCACGGAGAGGGAAAGTGCCTTTCAAAGCACCCTACACAGTCACATCTGTGCAGGGGAGGTTGGGGAAGGATAGGTCAAAAAACTCAGCCAATGTCGATTGCAGAGAAGGATGAGGGGAGACATAACCTCCACCCGCCCTTTGATCGGATGGAGTAGTCTGCATAGGATGAATGAAAATCATCAGATTAATACAGAATAATAAAAACTTAATTCAAAAATCAAGTATACCTCAGGGAAGGCAATGTGTTCATCTAGTAAGTAAGATGTGTCAAAAAGCATCACAGCAACCCTCTTGCTGGACCCCTAGAGCTCAGTAGACTTCCTCTTTGCCTCACCAATGGCTGCCGCCTTGGTGATGTTATTCTTACACTGCGAATTCTTGGCCGCTAATAGGGCATTAGCAAATTCAATGTTAGACATGATTACGTGGAATACAAAATGAAAAATACGAGTTAGAAGAAGAATATATTTGTTGCAGCAATCAATCCAGGAAGATAGATTAACCCAGTCGGCCCCCAAGCTAGGAAATGGTATCCAAAAATAGAAGCCCATGCGGTCGAACAAAAACTCCACTTGTATTGCTCCAGGGAGTGACAAATTTGTAGCTGAGGGTCTGGGTTATTTGCTTTAGTCTTCCTCTTAGGCAGGATCGTGATGGACCGAGTTATAAGGAAAGAAGGGTAATCATCATTTCACCCGGATGTAGAACCGGAACTCTTTGTAATGATGAATGGAAGAAGGCTGATTGGAGAAGCGGTACATCCCATTCTTCCCCTCAAACTGGTAATGATCATCTTCCTTGCTCTGCTTGACAGAACAAATTTTGCGAAAGAAGGTAGTGTCAAAAGCTAAACCAAATCAAGGCATAGTTGGTGGTGCCCTATTATCACCACCCATGCATTCAAATGTAGCTTAGCTGGGCATAGCCCCCACACCTCTAGCAAATGACAACGGATGCTGGAAGTGGGTACCTAAAACTACCTCTAATAACATCTAGATATATGCTAAAATAACCAGCCAACGGAGCATTCACCCATTGGTCTGTACTCGATAGCAGAATATGGCAATCCTTCAACCATGAGTACGTCATGGCTTCCTTCTCTATGTGATCTTCGTGGATGCACGAGACCATGTCATCCACCCGGGGAGTAATATTCTTCTCCTCTTACCCCTCTTCTCCCTCAGGGGTATCCTCCTCCACTTGGCTGCTTGTACCAACTTCTTCAAACGGATGAACACCCTCCTCACTCCTATAATTTTCCACTTCCTCCAGGACCTTGGAGGAATCTGCCTCAAGACTTACATGGCCCATATGCTCAACACTCTTATAATCCACCAAACGGACCCGACTTGATGCATCTGAATTACTCATTCCCTCCAAGCAGTGTGCTTTAGGGGGGCAGTAATTAGACTTATTGATATTCAAAGGGGGACACAATCTGAACAACAGTTTATCCATTTACCAATTTAATTTATGGGACTCTTTGCTATCATAACTACTACTGGATGAAGGTTCCTTACACCAGTTCCTCATTTTTCTACCAAATTTAAAGATCTAAAAGTACTAAAGTGAAGAATAATGATGAACAAACAGGCAAAAATCCTAGAAATTTAACATATGCAAATTAAAAGAAATTCAGGCAAAGCAAAAAATCAAAATCAGGAAGAAATTATGAAGCTAAAATGGTTATACACAGCAAAAACAAAAGTCCAAAGGGTAGGCCAACATATTCTAAGCATATGAGGCAAAACGTCAGTGTGACAAAAGTTCCAGAAATTGGGGTACATTTCCAACAATGAAACTAAAAGAGAAAGAGAAGACTCACTAGAGTTGAGGAAAAAGAAATGGCGATGAAGAGCCGGCTCAAAATCACCACTGAAAGTTTGTAAGTCATCGGAGGATGAGAAATCAGAAATATCAAGGAAGAAGATGTAGTGGAAAAGTGCAAAATGAGCAAACATGCATTATTTAAAGCAGTTATGCAGAGACTTCTTTTCAAAATTGGTCGCTGATTGCATCCACATGTCATTCCATCTACGGTTTGCACAGTCCCCAAGACCAATCAATGATGAAATAGCTGTCATGAACTGTCTATGGGCGAAGTTGAGGGGTGGTGGACGAACACTCACGCGGCATTAGTTATAATTGTAGAAGGTGAAATGTCTAACTGAGTACTCACAAAAACAGAGTAAATCCTAAAGAATTTGATGAAGCACTTGGGGGGACTTCTGTTGACTTGGTATTTTATAGATAACTGGTGAAAAACCAACAAGGTGCTACAACACTAGTAGGACATATAATAAGGTAAAAATCCAGCTAGCCGAGTGAAGAGTCTTGGTCACACCGACTTGATTAGGATATATAGTCCTACCAAAACTCCTCTTCCCAAATAGATAAATAGGAAGAATATCCTTTCCTAAAGGGATTAATAAGAAGAAACCTCTTATAGAGGAAATCATGCCCAAATAGGATCCTTACCTGATAAGAACTTCTCACCGCCAATAGAGGAAATACCTTCCTAATATAACAAGGACACCATTCACTATAAATATAGGGCCACCCCCATACTTAGGTATCACATTCTAAACCCTAAAACTCACTTTCTTACTTGCCTCCTCTTTATCACCATCGCTGACTTAAACATCAGAGAGGCTACGCCGTTCACATGGCTAGTCACTTTAACCCCATTTTCTATCTTCTAACGACTATCTCCAGTGAAGGCAGACCCTCTCTCTTTCTGTAAAGGTTAGTCCAAAGAACCCTTTCTTTGACCAATCTTTCACTTGTCAAATTTGATTCAACCCTAAGAAAATAGAATAATAGGTCCATAAAAGGTTAGAGTAAAAAGTCCACATTGTTCCATGGTGACCAAAAAGCTCGTGCTCAGAGGCTGCTCCTCGGGAGAGTACCACTTGGTGGACCAAGTGTGATCTCCCAAAAGAGCAAGGGATAGAAGGATATACCTAAGCCAGGAATTCTTGAACCGGTTGTCTACTAGGGCTGCCATCAATAGACCTATGAAGAACAAGGTTGACTTAGAGATTTTTATTTGGTATCACCTTTGACTTCCCCATGGATCTGAGGTAGACGGGTTGTTGCCTTACATCACCATAACATAACTGAGGGTTAAACTCCCAATCCAATGGCATTGCACTGCTCCATTATAGACACTCTGATATCGCTGGTTGATTTACATCACTATAACATAACTAAGGACTAAATGCCCAGTCAAATGGCATTGCACTGCTCTGTTACAGAAGCTCCAATATAAACTTCTGGTTGCCTTAAATCACCATAGCATCATTGACAATTAAATGCCTAGTCAAATGGCATTATGCCGCTCCATTATAGAAACTCCAATATAAATTACTGGTAGCCTTACGTCACTATAATATAACTTAGGATTAAACGCCCAGTCAAATGGCATTTCGCTGGTCCTTTGTAGAAACTACAATATGAACCTGTTGGTAGCCTTACATCACCATAACATAATTGAGGATTAAATGCCCAATCAAATGGCATTGTGTTACACCATTTTTGAAACTCCAATATAAACTGCTGGTAGCCTTATATCACCATGACATAACTAAGGATTAAACGCCAAGTTGAATGGCATTGCGTTGCTCCATTATGGAAAGTCCAATCTATATTGCTAGTAGCCTTACGTCACCATAACTTAACATATGATTAATTGCCCAGTCGAATGGCATTGTGCTTCTCCATTATGGAAACTCCAATATAAACTACTGGTAGCCTTACATCACCATAACATAACTGAGGACTAAAAGCCCAGTTGAATGGCATTGCGCTGCTCCATTATAGAAACTCCAATATAAACTTTTGGTTGGTTGTTCAGTGGGGTTGCCATGAATAGACCTATCATGAATAAATTTTGAGAACTTAGTAATTGTCTGAAATTTTTGTTTTTATTACTTAATTGATTTGGTTAAGAAAAAAAATTTTGCCCCTTAAACTAACAATAAAAATGAGACGTTAATGAATTGAGGTTAGAAATATCGTGGAGTCCAGAAAAATTGTTGACGTGGATCGAATTTTTCCCCTTCGGTTGGAGAATATCTTAAAAAGCGTGTCAAGGGATTTAAAATATGTCGGGGTCACCTACGACCACCAAACAACTTGAGATAAATTGCGGTCATCTTCGACTGTCGAACACTTGAGATAAGTCGGGGCCACGTTGGACCGCTAAACAACTTACATGTTGGGATGTCTCTGAAAAGTTGCAATGAGGTGCCCCTAAACAGTCTTGTCAAGGTGTCACTAGGAAAAGGACTTCGGAGTTTTGAATTTTGGATCTTCGGATCGGTTGTCCATCGAGATTGTTGTATGGTGTACGTGTTAAGGAGGTTTTGAAGCATTACTAAGTGACATGAGTTGCATTTTTATTGCTTCATTAATTTTGTAAAGACAAAAAAATTTTTGCCCATTTAATTAAGCAATGAAAATGGAAGTATGAAATATAAATTGAGTTGAGTTTTTCGGGAATATGGAGAAGCTGCTGAGCTGTCCACAGGCCTAGCTAATATGCCCCTTGAAAGCAGTTTAGGATACATGTTGGGATATCCCTAATGATTACGTTGAGGTGTCCCTAGGAGAAACTTTTGAGTTTTGAATTTAGGATCCTCAAGTCGGTTGTGCATCTGGATTTGCCACATGGTGCACTTGTTAAGGAATGTTTGAGATATTAGTAATTTACATTAGTTGTGTTTTTATAGCTTAATTGATTTTTTGGAGACAAAAATATGTTTCCCCTTCAAAAAATCAATGAAAACAGAAGTATGAAATAAAAATTAAGTTAACATTTCCAAGGTTCCAGAGAAGGTGTTGAGGCCGAGCATATACCTCAAACGTATTGTCCTGTTAGATATCTTACGATGTTGTAGGATTCCATTGCTGGGATAATGATCTTTGATTTATTTCATGCAGAAATAAGTATAGAAGAACATACGTGATATTTATCCATATTATGAATTTAGGCATGAATGTATGAGTTGGTGGGCTACTCAACTTCTTGATGACTTGATTTCCGGCTCGGAGAGGGATTGAACTGAGTTGATTTCTCACCTTAAGAGAGAATATGCGGAGCTGAATTATCGCATAGATCAGATGGGTATGCCCCTAGTGGAGGGTTAAAGATGTGGTGGCGTAAGCGGGAATTTGCGTATCTAAATTTGAGGCTGAGGATAGCTACTTTCTACACACCCTATCACTCATTGTCCAAGGACTAGAGCCTGCTATGTAGCAGTCATTGGATTGAACATAACAAAGTCAAGGGGAGCCCGAAGCAAAGTTCGACACTCTAGATTATGAACGGCTGGATGCTATCACTATCGATGAATTCTACCAAGGATAGCTTTGGAAGATTTGGACCTTGTGGACTCGAGATGCTCGATCGCGGTCGAGATTGGAGTGGACACATGCAAAATATGGATATAATCTTTTCAAGTCCACTAGATAGTAGAGGATATCCAAGTATCACGATTATGATGATAATGATGCGGTTACCTCGATGTGATTGGTGACTGTCATTTATCTCCATTTTAATTGTCTTAATTTTTGCATAGACCGAAACATTGTGATGGGCTGATCAGACTTTGTTTACCATTTTGCTTATACATCTTAATTTTTGCTTAGGCTACCCTTTTTGGGTTTTCAATCTAGCGGACGTTTCTTGGCTTTTGTATTGACCTTGTTCTTTTTGGTCTATCAGGACTTGTGCCTTTTATTTTTTTGCTTTTCTTTTCTTTTAAGGAGTTGGGTTGACTGCACCAACCCTTTGTTCAACTCATCTGTTGCATTTCGCCTTTTGGGCCTAATATATTCATTAAAGAATAAATATAAAGATTTTAACAAAATGACATTTCCATCAATTGAATTAAGTTTAAGTACATAATGATCATAACCATTTCTATTGACCCAAACTCTGATGTTAACTAGCCTATACAGGTTTTCTAGCTAACGATTCTCTCATTGTTCACTTTTACCCTAACTTTTGCGTAGACTACATTTTTAGGTTTTTAGTCTATCGGGCTATTTTTGCACCCTAACTTTTGCCTAACTGGTTCATAGAATACCAATCAGCTGGCTACACCCTAATTTTTACCCGAGCAGTAGAGGACCACTCGATGGATGATTTATTTTATTTATTTTTTGTGTGCCGTTTTTCTGATTTGGTTCTTTTTAGTTAGATATGATAATGCTTCAACCTATCTTGATTGATAAGTTTCATGAACTCGTTATCATCAATGTCCATAATTTCATCCTCTTTTTATCGAGAACCCTTTTGGTCATGTAAGGTCCTTCCCAATCTGGTCTGAATTTCCCCCTAGGATAGGTTTGGGTAGGCTATACTTACTTCAGAATTGAGCTACTAGTTTTTAGTGGATACCCTTGATGCTCAATATAATTGTTCTTTGCCCTCGCCACATGCTGTAGATACATCTGAAGGTTGTTAAAGTTGTTCAAATCATGCTTTAGTCCAGGAGGGTCCTTTTAACTTTGATTTAGTGTGATTCTCAAGGAATTCATCTCAGCTTTGATTGGGATCATGACTTCTATACCATAAACTAAGGTGAAAGGCGTTCGATTTATGAGGTGGGTCTTGAACTCATTTGGTACCCACAAAGAGCTAATGGTAGCTTGTCAACCCAATGTCTGTATTCTGTGGTAGTCTTGGAAAGATACTTTTTGATAAGGTGGTTTATGGCTTCAATTGCCATATTAGCTTGTGGTCTGTGGGGTGAATCCCTATGGTGCTTAATCCCATATTTCTTGATCATATTGGTTGTTGCCCCTTGAAACTGAAACCCTATTATCTGATATGATATGGCAAGGTAAGTAGTACCGAGCAAAGGTGTGTTTCTCGATGAACTTGGCCATCTTCTTGGCGGTAATGTTGGTGTAAGGCTTACCTTCCCCCATTTTGAGAAGTAACCCACCCCTACGATGATAAAGTGGTGTCCATTGGTTTATGATGGTTGCACATTTATCCCTCACATTTAGAATGGCTAATGAGGAGAGAAACAATAAGTTGTTGGTAATTAGAAGGTATTGGGTATTATTGAGGATCAATGGGTTATTGTGGTGGTAATTTAGAGAATTGGTGGGAGAAAAAAAGGTAAACCTTAGTTCTGCCAAAGATATCTAGCAATCTTCCTTATCAAACTATAGGCTGACGCTTCTTTGGTAGCTTGAAGATGGGCTTGTAAACAATTGTGAGGCCGACGATGAACCAATTGACATATTGGAACTATCTAAGGAAGGAATGAGCTTCTTTCTCTATTCTGCATGTGGGAATTCGATGCTCTGTATTCTAATGATGAACCCTAGGTGTCACTTGGTATGACTAGGCGAAAGCATTATCATGATCTTTAAGCACTTTTATTATCTTGCTTTTCTTTTAGATGTTAGGTCATTAGAAGTGGTTACCATTCTTGTTTATCATATGTACACAAATTTGTTTCATTTAGCGAAACATCATGAATACTGAACACGTTATGCTTATGATAAAATGAATTCATAGACCCATTCGGCAAGACATCGAGCGCTAAGCAAAATGGGAGTCTTTCATTAAATTAAAATAACTTAAAGATAGGATTGTTCACATCTAAATGCTAGAAAAATAAAATTACATCATAGATAGTCATCCTCATCAGATGGAGGGTCTTGAGTCGTGGTACTGGTAGATTAGGCATCCTTAGCAGCTTTCATCGGCATATTGTCTAGGATGAGACCCAGAATTTTCACTTGTTTGGCTAGTAGCTTGTCTCCTTTATTCGCTAGAGACCTCATGAGATTCTTGTAAGCTTCAGGGATTGGATCGGCTACATCATAAGCCCCAAAAGGGTCTTTAAGCTCATAATAATCTATATTGAAGGGTTCACATTCATCATCAAAGTACTGCCCCTTTAGCTCATAATTATTGATATCAAAAGGAGCCCCTTCAACTAGGTCGACCTCTTCAGCCTTGGAGTAGATGCTCTTGATGAGATCCTGTGGCCTAGTGCCTCCCTTAGGTGGGCCAGCATCAGTGATTCCTATATGGTTACCGAGCTTTGGCGAGGGACTTTCCATCACGTGAGGCTTCCAATCAGGTTCTTCTATCTTTCCCTCCTATATCAGATGAGAAATAGTAGTGGCTAAGGCATTGCACTGATCGGTCTTGTGGCCTGGCCGGAGGTGATATTTGTATAGACACATCTTCTCTTCCAGAGTGGGAGGCCTATATTCTTGGAGAGTATTAAGTTTGCCAGCTTCATTAAATTTGGCCAATATAACAATCAGCAGTAACCTTTAAGGGGAAATGAAGGGATTTTGGTTGGGTGCCCTATAAGGAGTTGTCAGAACATCTAAAACATGTTCAGGAGCGATGACTTGAACTGCGAGCGTTTTACCCTTGGAGCAAAGTATCCATTCTAGCTCAACCATCTTTCCTTCCATTATTAAATGGTGAATGGCTTGAATAAAAGCCTTACAGGTCATTCCTTCCGTACGCCTGGGGGGACCTATACGGGGTCCCCTAGGACACGTATAGGTGGGGCCCAACTGATACGGGTCCTCTTATTGCCTAATCAGGCGCTTTTAGAAGGGAATCCTTTACTATTTCAGGGAAAGGTAGATCATGAACACGATTTATTGCATTCAGACCTCCTTTCCCCTATAAATAGGCCCCTTTTCCCCACATTTTACACACAACTCATATGCAATATAGTAAGTATAATATACACAAATTCTAGCAATTTCTATAGGTATAGAAAGGTTATATAGGAGGTAAAAAATAGGGAGAAAACCCATCTTTTGAGGTTTTGTCGACAATTTATTCATTCCTAGCTTTGTTTATCAGGATTTAGGGGAGGTTCTATCCACACAAATACTCACCTAAATAATCCTATTTCATCTGCTTTGGCTAGACTCTTTGAATAGCAAAGGGATCGCCTCAAAGTGGATTCACGTCGTAAAGGTAACGCTCCTGAGTTTCAAAGAGAGTCACATCTCAGTTATTTTTATTGTTATTCTCTGCTTCCTATATTATATCTTCTCTTTTTAGTCCTTATTTTGGGTCTGGTCCTAACATGTGTGAGCCCTGTTGGAACCGTATGTCCTTAGGGATATTAAATCGGTGTGCCGTACTTGTACAGAACGAAATCCCAGTTTTTATTTCATTTCTCCTCCACTAATCTGCCTATTTCAAATTGAGTTTCTGCCTAGGACCAGACAGTACGCGTACAGGTACCCCATACCCGTACCGGTTCTCCCTAGTACCCATACGGGACCCATCCACCCGTACGGGTACCAACCTCCAGGCAAAACCCATAAATCATTTTAATTTGATTAAAAATCAATCGAACTCACCATTTGCCATGTGATCATTTCCACTAATAATCTGGTAAATCAACCCAAAATAGTTGAAATGTGTTTTCATAACAAAATACTTTCAAGACGCATTATTTCTCTCCAATCTTAGAAGCCGCTCGGGGACTATCGATCGTAAAACCGTAGCCCTGATATAATTACATTTTTCCTAATGAAATGCTGACTTATGACGTGCTATAAACTGTGCTACTCTTTGTGGATGCAGGGGAATTTGTTTTTATTTTGTTTTATGACTTAGAACAAATGTATAGGTTCTCTTGAAATTCCCCCATTTTTCTCCTAGTTATAATTTTTATTCCCCCATTTAATGCTCATGCTTTATTGTAATATGTAAATGCATGTAACAAGTGTGAAAGAGTGTGGAAAAGTAGGATTTCTATGATAATTCCTCAAATTATGAAAAAAAAGTTTTACGCGGTGAATATAATTTTGAATCAACTAAATGAGAAATAAGTGACTCATCTGATACCCGAATCTCTGATCCAATAGGTATGAGCCTCATGCCCAATGGGAACCATACCAAAACTCTTTCCCAAGTTGACAACTTCGGTGGTAACTCTATCATTTGTACAAAGATTTGGGTCTCGATTCTTTTATTCATTAAAGTTGGCTATTTGTGCAAACTTGAACTAAATAGGATTTGTCAGCCCTAAAACCAACCAACCCTCAGTGTAGCCCGCCTCTCACATAGGCGCCAAGGGAGACCCACACGTCATCAATACCTAGCAGTGGTGACTCTGCTGGGGACATGATCTTTTAACTTGCAAAATTTTGGTCTATTTTAAAAGCTTAAAAGATTAAGATGAGAACAGAAAATCATTCACTTGATTCGACCCGCTTTCCTTTTCATCATTTGGGAAAATTATCACACTCTATCTTATCATCTCCTTGTCTCTTTAGTTAGATGCACTCTTATTCTAGCACTAGGTGACGGTGCCTTATTATTTCCATGAAACTTACGAAAGTGCAATACATGCCTGCCAAGAATTGGGGACACTCTAGTGGGTAGAGCACTCATTACCATCTCCCTCCAAAAGAGGCTTGATGCGATGGGAACCTTCTACATCAAACTTCCAATATGTCCCTATGCCATTCTTATCAAAAGCCTTAGAATTTTACCTTCTAGGTACCTATTTCTATGTGATATTAGAATAAGGAAGAATATCCTCAGAGCTACCGGGAGAAATAAGGATAGAATTGATCGATTTGAATGTATTATGCTATGTTCCCCTATAATTGACCCAGCCATGCATTGTTGTAATTTATGCATGCATTGATCTCTTGGTTACCACTTCAGTTCAAGATTTGACAAGTTTCCTCCCTCTCAAGCTCATCAATGGCTCAACTCGGTCGGTCTATTCAGCCAGCGAACCCAATGCTCCTTACAACCAATAATAGGTCCCAACAGCTTCGTCAAGAGGCCATGTTATAAGTTTAGTGTAGAAAGGATCCATGTCAGTTACCTGACTTTATGGTTATGACAAAGGGGATGATCCTCCCTTATTTTATGGGTTTACTCTATGGTATGACTCACGACCAAAAGGTTTATCCTATGACTCTCAAAGACATCTCACCTTGTACTCCTCTTTTGAGCCTCTTCAAAAAGCTGAAGAAGTACAAGTTGATTGATCACCTCCAACCATATTTTTAGCTAAAGCCTGAGGAGAGGGGCAATTTCTGCATATACCATGTTAGCTCTGATCATCCGACTAAAGTATGTGAGGATCTCCTTAAAGCCATCATGGTACTCATTGTCAAAGGCAAAGTTTGTGAACCCTAGAGAAGAGGGGTGGAAGTAGACAAGATCAATTTAGGATTAGAAGAAGATGAGGTCTGGAAGTGTATCATAGAAGCTAAGAAAGAAAATGAAGAACTTTCCATATTTGACCTTATAACAATAAGGCAATGGAGTCGGGAACCTGTCCATGATTACTTTAAGAGATTGTTGACAGTCTTGGTAGCTATAACAGGAAACCTCATGAGAAAGAATTATCTAATTGATTCATCTTCAGGTTATCTCCTCACCTCTGTAAGATGGCATTAGTGGAATCTTGCAAGACAATTTTTGAGAGTTACAAAGTTGCCATAGAAGTAGAAAAATGTTTCAAGAAAATGGAAGATAGCGACCCATCAAAGATTGAAGTGGACAAAGCTATAGGTACCCTCACTACTTTCATATACACCATATTATGCTTGGGGGATAAGAAGAAGACACCTATTCAGAAAGCCTTGAAGAATTTGGCCAAGTCACAAAAGAAACCGTGGACGACGTATTGGCAGAGAAGCAGTTGCAAGATCTGGATCGTGACCTAACTCACATCTTGATGTGTGACCAAGAAGACCCTCTACCGGTGGAGGATGATACTGCAATAATATGTAATGAAAATAATGTAGCCAACGGACATCCTAATAATAATGATAGTGATTTTGCTTACTTGTTTTATGTTTCGCCTGACGGCACCATGCATTCATCTCACCATACGCATAACATTTTTAGCATTCATGATACTTCATTGCATGACATTAGTTTGGGAACTAAGGTAAATCCAAAAATGGTAACAATATCCAATGACTTAACTCCTAACGAAAAAAGAGAGATGATATAAGTGCTTACAAACATGTTAATGCTTTTGCCTAGTCCTACGAGGACATGCCCATGATAGATCACCAAATCATTGAGCATTGTATCCCAATCAACCCCAGGTTCAAACCAGTCAAACAAAAGTTAAGAAGACTGCATCCATAATGGGCAGATAAAATCAAAGATGAAGTTGCTAGATTATTACAGGCCAAATTCATTAAAGCAATTGATTATCCAACATGGTTAGCAAACGTTGTCCTAGTCCCCAAGAAGGATGGAAAAGTCAGAAAGTGAGTTGACTTTCGTGATATAAATAAGGCATCCCCAAAAGATGATTTCCCATTAGCTCATATTGATGTAGTGGTAGATAGTGCTAGCAGGGCTGAAATGTACTCATTCTTAGATAGGTTTTCTGGGTATAATCAGATCTTAATGGACATCATCGTCAAGGTCAAGACAGCATTCATCACAGACTAGGGGTTGTATTATTATAAGGTAATGCCTTTTGGGTTAAAGAATGCAGGGGTAACTTATCAAAGAGCCATGACAGTTTTGCTACATGACATGATCTGCAAAGAGGTTGAGGTTTATATAGATGATATATTGGTAAATTCAAATACCAGGGAAGAGCACCCTGAGATTTTGGAGAGATTCTTGACCAGAATTGAGAAGTACAACCTACGTTTAAATTTGAAGAAGTGTGTATTTGGGGTGACTTCTGGGAAGCTCCTAAGCCATATCATTAGTCAATGGAGGATCGAGGTTGACCCTAACAAATTTAAAGCCATTCAAGAAATGCCATTCCTAAACCCAAAAGGGAACTCAAGTCGTTTCTTGGATCGCTTCAGTATATGAGCTATTTTATCATTAAGTTAACAATAGTGTGTGAGCTAATCTTTAAGTTATTAAGAAAGAAATTGCCGATAGAATGGAATGTTCAATGCTTGATAGCCTTCGATAGGAAAAAGGCTTATCTCATGAGCCCTCCAGTTTTGAAGTCTCCAATGCCGATAAGCCACTGATTCTCTATTTAGCTATATAGGAGTCATCTGTAAGGGCAATGTTGGTCCAAGAGCAAGAGGATAAAAGCAAACATGCCATCTACTATTTAAGTAAGAAGTTGTTGGAATATGAGACAAAATACATGGTAGTAGAGAAGACGTGCACAACAATGGTGTGGTTAACCAAGAAGTTGAGGCATTACTTCTAGTCCTACAAAATCCAAGCAGTTGCAAAATTGGACGAAATGAAGTATCTTTGCCAAACCCCACATTGGCAGGGAAGGTCTCTCATTGTCTCCTATTGTTATCTAAATTTGATATCGAGTGTGTCACAAAAAAGGTCATTAAGGGGAGAGTAGTGGCTAAAGTTTTGGCAAGTTAACCCATAGAGTCTGATTATGTTGAGAATCTAGATTTCCCTGATGAGCAATTAGCAGCAATAAAGGTGGAGAAGGCCAATTGGATCATGTATTTCGATGGGTGCTATGAATCGAAAAGGTCCTGGTCTTTGGGTAATCATCATCAAACCGCAAGGTAAGGTTATCCCATTAAGCAAGCGATTCGAAATTCCACTCACCAATAATGGGGCCGAATATGAAGCTTGTCTCTTTGGTCTTGATGCTCTCTCAAAAGTAGGGGCAAGGGAAGTTAGGGTATGGGAGATTCCGTGCTAGTGATAAAGCATGTCATGGAAGAGTGGGAAATTAGAGAAAAGTCACTCAGGCCATATATGGAAGCAGTTCGGGACTTGTCAGCACAGTTGAGTCAATGCTTCTTCCAATGTTATACTGAGGGATGAGAATCAGATGGCCAATTCTTTAGCTAACTTAGCCTCGATGTGGGAGGGAAAAGAGGGTAAGCCTATTTGTCCACTTATAACAGAAATGACTCGTTCTCCATTTCAAGAGAAGTTTGAGTTATGATTCTAGAGGAGCAAAAGGTTTGTTGGTATGACGACATTAAGACAATTCTAAAAGAAGGGAAATGTCCCGAAGGGTCATTCGGTTCAGATCGCCTAACTCTTAAAAGGTTAGGGGTACAATTTGTATTAGTTAATGAGAATCTCTTTAAAGGGATAGCTGAAGGTTTATTGTTGAGATGTTTAACAGAAGAAGAGGCAAAAAGGGTAATGACTCAAGTACACTCAGGGAATTGTGGCCCACATATGAATGGGATGGCTTTGGCTAGAAAAATTCAGAGAATGGGGTACTTATAGACCATAACAAACACCGACTGTGTCGACAAGGATCGTTTCAGATAAATTAAAACTCCTTGAATTTAGCATGGGGTTTTAAAAAGGAGAAAAACTCCTTCTCTTCCTCATTCTGCATATACAGAAACCGCACCCCTTTGCTCCATTCTTCTTCACAATACCAAACCTTTCGCTTTCGCCTCTATTCCAACCATGAAGAGAATTGCCAAGGCTCTCAATAGAAAATCCGCTAAGGCTAGGGAGAGCCTGCCTGATTCTTCCGTTAAGGGGCTAAAACTTCTCTCGGTTCCAGTTGCTTATGGTTTGAAGGAGACGACCAAGATGTATGGGTATAGGATCAATTCTCCTATCACTGACCTGACCTCAGATAAGGAGAAACATCTTTTCTACATCTAGGTAATCCTGCAAAACTCAAAATTCCTTTTTTTGGGTTAAGTCTAGATTCCGGCTTTAGGCTCAAAATCATGCCATGATAGGAGTTATAATCAGGAAACAGATTGATTATAAACTGATATAACATGTTTTAGGTTTGATTT
This sequence comes from Euphorbia pulcherrima, assembly GCA_947683365.1. Taxonomy (NCBI): domain Eukaryota; kingdom Viridiplantae; phylum Streptophyta; class Magnoliopsida; order Malpighiales; family Euphorbiaceae; genus Euphorbia; species Euphorbia pulcherrima. The sequence continues at coordinate 31,719,176 of CANTUS010000015.1, read as the reverse complement.
TTTATTGTTTTTAGGCTTAGGATTTAATTAATTGTGATTTTTGTGGTTTTGGCACGATGAGTGTGATTTATAGGGCAAAATAGGTGTTGGATATGATATATGCCCTTAAGGCAATTACAACGATATATCTTAATTATGTAATAGTATGAATAATTTGTTTAATCAATAAAGGCATTAGTTCTTTCGTTTATATCAATGTGTTTCTGCGTATATATATTATAGCTGATTAAATATCCTTATTGATATATGTATACAAAAGTCCTTGACATATCATAACATGAAGTCAGAGAAATCATAGTTGGACTATATCTGGTGGAACCTGCTTCATGTGCAATTATGATTATGTCTAAACTATCCCAAGTCATAGTTTCATCAAGAAAGGATATTGATGAAGTGGAAAGACTAGCATGTGGTCAACTTTCTTTGAAAGGGTCCAAGCAGTCAATCTCCTAAGGACTGAAGGTAGTGCCTTAAGTTTGACACATGGATATATCTGGGAGATATATTGGAGACTGCAGTAAGATAAACACTTGGTATACATATCAATGTGTTAGTGTTTATCTTCATGCAATAAGCTTTGCGAATGTCCTCGTACTTGAGATGCTAGTTACCTTGTGTGGTATTATTGCTATACTTTGGGTCATTACTATGCACTCATAAATTTAGGGTGTTATGGGGGATTACGGGTATAGTGATGAGAGCACGCTGGTAAAGCTGAGTAGTAGGAAAGAATCCATCGCTCCAGATATATTAAGGAGTTGTACCTGGCCACTTGTTGAAGTGATGATTGCTATAAACCTCTGATCATAGTATGTGTTTGATAGAAATAGTTTCTAGTCAAAAACACTATGGTAAAAGGCAATATACTTCGGTAACAAGTAAACTACTAGGATAGCTTGGAGCAACCTAGCTATTAGTTGGTTAACACTTTAACCAAACCCTATAAACTAGATGGTACTAATATTAAAGAATGGAAGGAATTTATCGCACTAGATTACTATTGCATTAACCGGGATTAAGTCATAAGCATAAATGACAATCCGCGTAATGAGGGATGGTAGACCCTTCTAGAGGAGTACTACCGTCATTTAAGGTAATTGAGTTCTATTCACGGTCTAGAACATCTAGCCAATGGTTCCGTTAGACCAAGGGTTGGTTAAGACTTAACAACTCAATACTTTGGGATCCTATGAGGTCACACACATTGGACCTTCATCAGACTAAGTAAAGAAGTAATAGATTTATTCTATTACAAAAATATAACATAAATAATAATTGGATTATTATTTGATTGGTTAAAATTGATTAGATCAATTTTGTTTAGACCAAAGAATTTATTTTGACCGAAAACTAATCAATTAGAGTCATGAATAAATTATAACTGATTAGATCAATTTTGGTTGAACCAAAGAATTTATTATGACTAGTAACTAATTTATTAGGGCGAAAACAATTATTTAAATTTGAAAGGCAATTTGAAAAGAAATATTTCAAGTAGGTTGGACCTAATTGAAATTGACCAGGATACAGAGGGGGCTCACAGCACGCTGCTGGGCAGCGTGCGTATGAGCCTGTAGTGCAAGCTCAAAAGGGCTTGCACTAGGAAGCCTAGCGCAAGCACCATCGGCACACTTAATATACGCTACAAGCTGTGTGTGGCGGGGCATCATGCAGGTCATGATGACCCGCGTAGCTGACCCGTGTGGGATATGCTTTTTTAGCACACCCACATCGCCTAAAGGGGAGCAATATTGCTCCCCCAAGCCTATAAATTGGTTGTCCCCTCCCCTTTTCAAAGTGCACCATAGCTCAGAGTATAAATCCTAAGCAAGATTTGAAATGAATAATCTCTGGTGTAATTGAGTAAGTTATTTTTAAGGAGCCTGAATTTATTCGGGCACCTCTAGTTTATGTTTTCGGGTGAGGCTTATGGAATGGTCTAGCAACCACTCGAGGCTACTTAGTTCTTCCTCCCGGGGAGGTTTTGGTTGGTGGGGTTCATGTGGATACTAATAGAGGTTGTCCTACACTTGGAGACTTATGGAAGAGGGTTCTGCTAAAGCATGCTTTAACTCATAAGTTCCTTTTCTTTCTCTTTTATTATTAGGTCTTTTTCTTGAAGCGGTTTTAGACTTAATAATATGCTTAGGTTGTTTTGCATGCTTAGCTTATTTTATACTTAGGTTATAGCTTATAGTTATAACATGTTTAGTATAAAATAAATATGCAAGGATATAATTTGGAATTATGGCATGCCTAGCCCTTTTGCATGCTAACCTAGGTAGAGAATTATTTAGTTAAGGCTTTATTTATTTTATATGCAACTAATAGGAGTACCTAGGGACAGGAAAAAAATTGTGAATTTCCACCATGCCTGTGATGCATGTTCAATCTGATTATCAGTTCCCAACAATAGGTTCTGCCCATAGGATGTGATGTTGTCGGTGACATGAGTGATGCCACCAGCGACATCAGGCCTTGCAAAAAGGCCTAGGAAAATGTGATGCCGCCAGCGATATCCTCCATGCCGCCAATGGCATCGATGATATCGCCAACAACATCGCTTTTAGTAGAAGTGACATCAGCAACCTTCCAGCGGATATCAATGATGAGAAAATAAACCAGGACTTATCTATTTTGCTTCTAATTTTTGTAGCCTCCTGGACTAACATACACCAGGGATATGGGTACAATTGGTTAATGGTAGCACCATATAGTGCAAAAGGATCTCGAACTAGCACTAGCCATCAACAAGACGGGTTTTGGAGACTTGGCCCGAATCATGCCTATGTTAATGCCGAAGCTTTCCCATCCGGCTATGATGGCTCTTAAGGGGAAGTAGTCCGAAACCACCCATACCTTTCACTTTTCTTTTGGGGAGGTGACTATCATGCCTTCCGATGTTGTGGCTATGACCGGGCTCCTATAGACGGATGAGGTCATTCATTTTGATGCATATATGGACAAGTATCAAACTGAGAAGCCTATGGTGAGGCGAGTGAAGTAGCTGTTTGCCTTGAAGCCCATCTTAGGGTGCGTATCCTATAGCAAGCTGCACCAATACTAGACTAAAGAGGATGTGGTGCCGAAGGATGATAGAGATGCTTACGTCTACTCTTTTGTGATTTCCTTACTCACTACGCTGTTCTTCTCGGTTATGGGGAGCAAGATTAACTATGGGCTGATATTCACTGTTGAGGATGTAGCGAGCATCCGTAAGAAGAACTAGCCAAGGGCCATCCAGGCGCAGATGTACCAGGGACTGGATGCGGGTGCTCAGAAGATAGGGAAGGCCCTCCGCCTCAACCACTTGCTATTACAGGTATACCTTCCTCGAAATCATTTTGCTTGATTTTCTTCATTTGATGTTTGTGCTCCAGTTACTGTGGATGTTTTGGACTGACTAATTATTTACTTGTGCAGGCTTGGGCCTTTGAGCATCAGATCCTTCCACCGATTGAGTTCAAGGCTATCGTGTCACTGGTTTCTCTCTTTCTTGCCCGATGGTGTGGTGGCATCGATGGGAAAGCCAAGTATTCTACTATTTACTGGGGATTCTTTACAGACCTGCCATTAAGCTTGGTAAGTGATCTTTTGGCTTAGTCCCTATTTCACAGTTAAAATTAAACATTAGTAGACAAAAATCGTTTATGAATTTACATCATGCTTACATTGGTTGCTTGCTTGAATTTTGGGTCCGCTTATTCGTGATCCCTTTGATGGGGTAGAGAACTTGATAGAGGTGGCCATGTTCCTGAGAGAGGTAGACAACCGCCAATTCGTGATGGAGTGCCCCTTGTCACTACAGTGGTACCTACGGAACCGTGTTTAGAGCTGGAGGTTTATTGCTACTGCCGCCAGACCAGTGCCCACCGATCCTCCTAAAGGCTTATGGTGGCCTCACCTAGTGATCACATCTACGGTGAATAAAGCCGATTATATTGAGGGGAATGGCCAAGTCATCCTAAGCATTCTAGGCCTCTATGATCGACATCAGCAGTGCTTACTCCCCATTTGACCTCACTTCAAATAGAATGACATGATCAAGTATCATAACAAGTAAAGGATGGAAGAGGAGAAAAGTCGGCTCATGGGCATATTGGATGATGTTGAGGAGGAAGAAGAACAAGAGGAGGAGGGAGAAGAAGAGGCTGAGGATGAGCCCGAGGGAGTGGCAAGGTAGGTAAGGATGTGGCTGGCGAGAGTGCACCGATGTCTCATAAGGAGTACCGCCCTTTTCAGGTATGATTGCGCTTTTGTACATTTATGGCAATTGTTTGGGTTGGAAATGGTTGTCTATGCTTTCCTTTTATGCTTTTCAGGAACCCCCAAGGAAGAGAGGCTGCGATGATTACAGCGGGACACCGCACTATAGAATACCCGAGGGTGTTGATTTTGTAGAGGGGCGCCTGTCCAATCCTCTAGAGACCTAGTTCATACTAATAAATTTAAGGGGCGAGTTTCGGCCCAAAGATGTAGGCCCAAGCCGACATTCATCGATCTTTATGCCAGAAAATACCACCTATGTAAGCTCTGCATAATTCTGAACATATTCCTGTGATATCCCTTTGTAGAGTTCTTCTATTTGCCCCTTTGGATTCTACAGGTTGCTTGGAGCAAGGCTGAGCGATTGGCCAGGAACGCCTTTGCTCATAGGGACAACCTTATTGGTCAATCCTTGCTCATTCAGGTATAAACCCTGCTATGACATGTTAAAATAAGATAATATGTATGTATGGATGGTAAGAATGATGTGCATTATTGATGTTTTCCTTGATTTATAGGATTTCTTAGCCCTTTCACTATCGGACACCGATGTGGCCTGGCGGAGATATGAGGAGGAGACTGCAGCAATTTCGATGTCGTGTGAGCAACCTTGAGGGCCAATTGGAGGCTACTGTCCATGTGCGGAGGAGCAAGCAAAATTTGGATTGTGCGCACCCCGGTAGTACTAGCAGCAGAGGAGTGAAGATGTTGGTTGGCTGGCGCCTGCCTACTATGCTTGAGGAGTTCAGTAGCATTCCAATGATGGCGGATAGGGACAAGGACAAAGATATGGCTAACCGATGGCTCGTGGATGACTCGGATGTCTCCTTTCATCCATCTGGTGGCGATGGGATGGTTTAGATAGCTGTTTAGTTCTTTTTCTTTTTGCTTTAGATTGTATGCCTTTGATACATTGGGTTTGAATAATTTGGATCATCGGCTGATTTCGGTTTTATAGGCTAGGCATTTGGGTTGTTTGGAAGACTTACGCCTTCGGGCTTTTTCTTTGAATAAAAAAGGATTTGCATTTGAATGGGTTACATGATTGTTTATAGGTTTTTGCATGGGTTAGAATTGGTGAGGATGGTTCTGATGTCACAGGGAAATTCTCCCATATCACTGGCGGTATTATTGATGTCGCTAGCTACATCACCCTATTAGACATGCACTAAAATATCCTGAATACTGGAAGCATCATGCATATGTTCATATGAATTCATGGATCAAAAGGTAAAAACATGATATAAGTAGTAAAATAGCAGTTGCTCATGGAGCTCAGAGTTTCATACATGAAATTATTCAACAAAACAAACCAAATAAATCTAAAGATTACACATTGGAGATCATCATACTCCACAGGCGGAAGGTCTTGCAAGATCATGCCTTTGGGCAGGGGTCGATATCTCGTGCTATTGCTGAGGTGTCGTTACTTTTTCTAAGCTATATATTTCCTATCTTCTTAGCTTACTTAAACTCAATTTTCTCAGCTTTAGCATCAAGGCACCTTTTCCTATTTCCTTTGGCCTTGTCCTTGGGACCAATCACCTTAACGGGTCCCTGTAGGCCATTTACTTATTTAGGTAAACCAGAAATGGTCATACTTGCCCAGTTGATGAACTTCGCAGTGCCAGGCATTCTATCCGGCTCGGCTATCTTTCCTTCCTTCACTAGACAATGTATGGCTAGGGCCAAGGATTCGCATGCATTAGTGCAATGTCCTAGCTAGACATGATATCCACAAAAGTTTTCCTTCGCGTCTACCATTAGGGACCTGTACTCACGAAGGGATTCAAGAAGATTGACCTATCTTAATTTGGTGAAGATCACACTATGGGGTAAAATCTAAGGGTTTGTAATGGCAGTTGGGATCAATTCTTGAGAGGCTTTTCAACTTTCCTTAGCCTAAGATGGCAATGTTCCTAGTCCATAATAGCCTTCCGCTTGGTACATTCTAGAACCCTTAGAAGCCTGACCACTATTTCCTTGGGGTTCCCTTTCTTTCTAACCTGCTATCACTAGTTGGAGCAAAAAAGCTTCCACCTCATGTGGCATGCCTAGAGGTTGCACGAGTTAGTCATTGGTTGGTTGATGCACGGCTTCAGGTGTGACGCCTGGAGACTACGTGACCTGTTCAGGGTCTCCAAACTGACTATAGGGATAAGGAGTTAGTTGATCAAATCGGGGACCAGCCATTAGTTCATTGCTAAAAGGGGTTTGATGGTAGGTCATCCCTTAAGGCACCATGATGAACAGAGAACTTGGAGTAAAAAGCCGAGGAGGCATTGTTGGTCGGGCCGATCCCCTTGGGAGAGCTGAGATTTGATGGTCGAGATCATCAGAAAATGGGGGAAGGATTGAGCTTTGGTCCTAATGCCTTAGGCTTTGAGGTTAGAAAGAGAATGATGGCTAGGTTACGGAGGTCTGACTGAGTCGGAATAGACTAGGCTGGGGCTAGGTCGGAACTGACTAGACCGGATGCTGAGTAAATCGAACTGGTTGTGCCCCTATTGGATAGAAGAGAACATGATCTAAAACATTTCGAACAAATTCATTCTAATACTAAGGCTAATAGTCTGATTTTGAAATCCAACCGGCGATCTCATTCGCTAGGGCTTGCCTGACAAATAACTATATTGTTGTTTGGATTTGTTCTCAAATAGTGTTATGGAAGAGATCGGAACATATAAATTGAGTCATCGCTGCAACAATTTATGTGCTAAGAGATGGTAGAGGAATTACTCCCATGGTAGGGGCGGAACTAGCTTAGTCCTCAATCAGGGCAGGGAGACCCATGGTTGGTGGCGAAGGTCTGGACTTGGGAGGAAAACTATTTAGGATCATGAACCGTGGGTTAGACCATGATTGGATTGTAAACGGTTATTGATTGTATGTGTGCTTCTTCTTTTTAAGGAGCGGTGTATGATATATACGGCTGCATGTAGATGTGGTTAGCGATGAGGCGATGGCTTATCCCTCCAACATACGTGGGATGTTTGTATCTCGCGCCACACATAGTGATATCTGGTGACACAACGGAGGTAAGAAAAGAAGTCCTATGGATGTTGCTAAACTTTTTCCACGGGTGGAAGTAGTAAGGGTAAGTTGATTTAGTTTTTCGCCTTTGAGGCTGATGCATGGTGGATGCATGATCACGTAGCACATAGCACATGAAACCTCCCTCTTCCAACCTTATGACTCCTGTATAATGCATCTTTAGGACGATGGAGTTTTTGGCTTCTTCACCGATAAGGGCGAAAGAAGTGCGCCCCGAATGTTTCATTTGTTCTGGTAATCCTTAAGGGATGACATGCTAAGGCTTTTGCTAACACAGCTTTGGTATAGGGTTGTTGAGGTAGAAGGTTCTTGTTTACCTTGATTCCATGTTACTTAACCACTCCCCAAATAGGTACGATCGCAGGAGTTTATGTGTTGGTTAAAACGAGTGATCCACCCACTAGGTATCCTCAATTCCAAGCAGGGCATGAGTGATACTTTTGTGAGCTTCTCGGGTAGAATGGGGCACCTAAAAATTATTGAACTATCTACACGCATGTTTAAGGATAAACATCATGAAAAATAATGAAGTTTAAATTTGGCCAATGATTTCAATACATCATCAAAAATCCTTTAAACTTTATGAAAAGATAAGTTCAAGTTTAAAAGGAGTGATCCCCAGTAGAGTCGCCACTGTGAGCGGACGACCTTTTTTCTACCCGTGGGGTCCAGGGGCGTCCCAGGCTAGGGTCGAGGGGTGGTAGCCCCTTGCAGGGTCCAGGGGCAGTCCCCTGGCGGGGTTCGGGGGCAGAGCCACATGCTGGGGTCGAAAATTTTTGATTTTTAAATATAAGTTCCCTTTCAAAAATTCATTTTCCTAACGAATTTTAGGGAAAAGTCCATTTTGGACATGATTATTATTTCAACCAAATTGTTAGTGAAAATGCCACATGTAATGAGGTTTGGACCATTTTCGGGGAATTCTAGATTACCCTCATGATATTGTACATCCTAGATTCAGAAATTTTAACTAGGTCGGGAACTAAACGAAAAATAGTTGTCCAAAAAGTCATGTCGCTGATGACATGGTTGATACCACCAGTGGCATCAGTGATTTCGCTAGCAGTATCAGCCAGACAGGTAGGTTACATGATTTTCTGGATACCATAAAGAAAGGGCCCTATAAGAAGATGAGGTTGCCGGAGGCATTTGTTGCCGCTGGCAGCATGGTTGATACGACCGGCGACATCAAATGCCTTCGGCGGCTTTAGCCTCTTATAGCAGCGGCAAGTAATGGTAAAAAATGATCGAAAATCCAAAAAAGAGCACAAATAGCAAACAACTGCAAAAACAAGCAAGAATAATGCCAAAGAGCTACGAGACTCAGAATTTTTACCTCGGGGCCGCGAATCCACCTCTTCGTGAACCAAGGAACACCTCTAGGGGCTTGAAATGGTGATTTTGGTAGTAAATTTAAGAGTTTATGTCTCTAAATTCTTATTAAGTTGATTTTAATCCTAAAGTCTACCGATTTTAAGTTTTAGCTAAGAGAATCAAAGAAGAAAAACCAAGAAAAATGGATAAGAATCCCTTTTCTTACCTTTTCTCCCACTTATCTCTCTAAACAGGAGCTTTATCACTCTAAAACTACAGGTTAAAATTTTAGATATCTGTTGTTGTTATCTCCTTTTATTTTGAAACCCTAAGGTGTGTTTTTATAGGCAAATATGGGTGGTCATTGAAACCTTTCAGCCATTTTCATCGAAATGGCAAAAAAGAGACTGCCCAAAGAAGAGGAAGAAAGCATTCTGCAATAGCCCAATTTGGCCATGTTGCTGGCAACATCAGCTTCCTGTAGGCTAACTGCTAGCAGGCCCGTAAGCCCAAAAAGCTACCAAAGGGGTAAAAAGTGGGTCAAAAGGCATCTCTTTGAATTTTAATGGATATTTAGAGATTAGTTTAATTTTGGGTGCAAATCATCGGTTCAAGCTCCTACCAAACGTGTTATCGGACACACAGAACTGCATTCTTACAAGAAATAAAATTCGCGGGGAATTTTATGTCGATAATAAAAACTCTAAAGAATTTTTATTATGAGGAATAAAATCGGGAATATGTCATCATCGTCTCACGAGAGGGACTGTAAAATCCCCGTGCTCACACCCATGTAGGCATCCAATGCCTGCGCTGCCCAATTTTTCTAAGGGTCCAACAATCGGCAGTTCATCAATTTTTAGCTCCCTCCAACTTTTTATAAAGTTATTTATGAACCTAATAATTATTTACCGGTATAAATGAATTCTTTCGTCTAACCAGGTAATGGTCTAACCATTCTACATTTAATATTCTCGTAATATATCAAGTCTATTAATTCTTTACTCAATCCGATAAAAGTTCAATGTGTTTGACCTTATAGGATTCCATAGTATTGAGTTGTTAAGGGTTAACCAATCCTTGTTCTATAGGAATAATTGGCTCAAGATTCTAGACCTTAATTTTGAACTCGATTACCTTAAGCAACTGTAGTATGCCTCTAGCAAGGGTCTACCATCCCCCATTACTCAAAGTGTCATTTGTGCTTGTGGCTTAATCCTGGTTAATGCAATAGTTGCCCAATGTGTTAAACTCCTTCCATTCTTTAATATTATACCATCTAGTTTATTGGGTTCGGTTAAAGTGTTAACCCACTAATAGCGAGGTTGCTCCAAGCTATCCCAATTATTTGCTTATTATCGAAGTATATTGCTCTTTACCATAATGTGTTTGACTAGAAACTATTTCTATTAAACACATACTGTGATCAGAGGATTATAGCAATCATCACTTCAACAAAGTTGCCAGGTACAACACCTTAATATATCTGTAGCAATGGATTCTTTTTGACTACATAACTTACCAACGCATTGTCATCACTATACTCATAATCACCCCTGGCACCCCCAATTAATGAGTGAATAGGTACGACCCAAAGTATAGCCATAGTACCACACAAGGTAACTAGTGTCTCAACTATGAGGATATTTGCAAAGCTATTGCATAAAGATAAACACTAACACTTCGATATATATACCAAGTGTTTATGTTATTGCGGTCTCCAATATATCTACAGGATGTATCCATGTGTCAATCTTAAGGCACCACCTTTAGTTATAGGAGATTAACATCTCAGACCCATTCCAAGAAAGTTGACACGCTAGTCTTAGTGCTTCATCAATATCCTTTCTTAATGAAACTATGACTAGGGATAGTTTAGACATAATCATAATTGCACATGATGCATATCTCACTAAGCATAGTCCAACTATGATCTCTCTCTTCATGCTATGATATGTCAAGGACTTCTGCATATAGATATCAATGAATATATTTTAACAATTCATAATATATATGAACACATTGATATATACAAAATATTAAATGTCTTTATTAATTAAACAAATTATTTGTACTAATACAAAATTAAGAGATATCACCCTAATCACCTTATGGGCATACATCATATCTAACATAATCCAAATAAAAGTTCCGTAGAACCTCCCTCAGTGCTCCGAACCACTCCTCAAAGTTGTAACCATTAAACAATTTTTTATCAAGAAGATGAGTATCAATGGGTGCATTTGTAATGGGAAACTATTCATGTAGGAGAACGTTTTCCAACCTAAGATAGAAGAAAGAAATATTGTTAAGACTTAGTATATAGTACATTTATTTAATGTAAGAACTTTTAATTAAATACACTTATCTTAACTTTTTTTTGAAATTTACAATGGAATATTCTATTGAATTCGAGAAATCTATTTCAACTAATTTCCAAGTAGTTAGCATCTACAACTATTCTAATTTGATCCCCAATTTTATGAGTCAAGCATTATTAGTAAGTTGCAGTTGGAATTCCATTCCATTTGCATCGTATGCAATTGCTAATCCATTCAAATTCCCTGACCTGAGGGACGTGTGCTCTTATTTTAGCATCTCGTTAAATGTGTCTCAGTCAAAAAGATTGCCCCAATTTTATGAGTAAAAAACTAACCCAGTCCTGCAAAGGCAGACCCTATCTCAATATCTTTAATTGGTTGATGTAGACTGAAGGAATGCTTTACGCAACATTTAGAGCCAAAAAAGACCGTATTATAGATTTGAGTGAGGAAGACTTTACATTGCCCTAATATATTTACTTTTTGGTTTACTTATTAGTGTTAAACATCTCACCCAATCTAGAATTTATGGACAAAGTTATAATAATTTATATTAATTTAGGGTATTTTAGAATAAATAAAAGGTTCAACGTTTAGGGGTAAATTTTCTTTAGTATAACCATTCCATTTAACCTAGATTTTATGCAGAATTATTAACATGTTTTGATTGTTATTTATTTTGCATTTCCATTAACGTTTTATTCAATAATTTCATATTTACGTTATTATAGAAACATTTATAAGAAACCGTGTTATATACTACAAATTAATCAGTCCATATTTAATCCATTTGGTAAATTCAAGCTGCACCGATATAGGTTCCCAGGTAGCAGAGGTGCCCTATGAGAAGTAGACACCAAGTCCACTCCTTGCCAAAAAAGACACGGGCATTAACTCAAAGACCATGGATCCTCTTGAACTAATAAATTTCATTCTTTCAACTCATATAAATTGAAAGCATCTCTAACCCTTGTAATTTATATAATTTATTGAGTCTTGATAATATCTTGAGTAAGTTGAGCAAGACTTATTCTAATTTTTAACATCCATTTTCTTACCTTGAAATGAATCCCTAAGTTCATTTATCATTCTAAATAATTACAAAATTTTATATCATTTCATATAGAAAATAAAATTTAGTTTTCTTCTAACTTAATTATGTGTCAAATAGGCAGGCTATGATATCACTGTTGGGAACTGACAGTCAATTTGAACATGCACAAAAGGCATGGCGAAATTTTAAAATTGTGTCCCTTGTCCCTAGGAACTCCTACTAGTTGCATACAATTAATTAAAGCCTTAACTAAATCAATTCTCTACCTAGGCTATCATGCATGGGCATATCTTACTAAGCATACCATAACTCTAAGTTATATCCTAGCATAAATATTATATACTAAGCATACCATAACTCTAAGTTATATCCTAGCATAAAAACTAAGTGTGAGCACTAGATTATAACGATCCTTCTCACAAAATGATGATGAGAGCTATACGATGCATTCCCTTGCAGGTGTTATCCATTAGAGGTGTTCCTAATACTGCAAAGTTTGGAACCCTAGTCTTCCCTTAGGGACCCGTACGGGTGCTGCCTGGTGGTGCGGATCCACTGGCGGACCCATATGGGTCATTTCTTCCATAAGCCTGGAGGGACCCATACAGGTCCCCCAGGACACATACAGTTGGGGCCTAAATTGTACGGGGTCCTCTTATTGCCTAATCGGGCGCTTTTGGAAGGGAATACTTTCCTATTTATGGAAAAGGCAGGTCATGAACGCGATTTATTGCGTTCAGACCTCCTTTCCCCTATAAATAGGCCCCTTTTCCTCACATTTTAAACACAACTCATATACAACATAGTAGGTATAATATATACAAAATCTAGCAATTTCTATAGGTATAGAAAGGTTATATAGGAGGTATAAAATAGGGAGAAAACCCATCTTTTGAGGTTTTGTCCACATTTTATTCATTCCTAGCTTCGTTTATTAGGATTTAGGGGAGGTTCTATCCACAAAAATAGTCACCTAAATAATCCTATTTCGTCTGCTTTTGCTAGACTCTCTCAACAGCAAAGGGATCACCTTAATGTGGATTCACGTCGTAAAGGTAACGCTTCTGAATTTCAAAGGGACTCACATCTTAGTTATTTTTATTGTTATTCTCTGCCTCCTCTATTATATCTTCTCTTTTTATTTCATATTTCGGGTCTGGTCCTAACCCATATAAGCCTTTTTGGCACCATATGTCCTTAGGGATATTAAATCGGTGCACCATACTTATACAGAAGGAAATCCCATTTTTTATTTCATTTCTCCTATACTAATCTGCCTATTTCAAACTGAGTTTCTATCTAGGACCAGACAAGACCCCTACGGGTACGCCATACCCGTATCAGTCCTCCCTAGTACCCATACGGGTCCCACCCACCCATACGGGTACCAGCCCCTAGGCAGAACCCAAAATTCATTTTAATTCAATTTAAAATCAATCCAACTCACCATTTGCCATGCGATTATTTCCACTAATAATCTATTAAATCAACCCACAATAGTTAAAATGTGTTTTCATAACAAAATCCAATGAAGACTTGTTATTTCTCTCCGATCCTAGAAGCCGATCGGGCACTATCAAACGTAGAATCGCTGCGCTAACATAATCAGAATGAAATGCTGACTTATGGCGTGCTATGAACTATGCTAATCTTTGTGGATGCAGGGGATTTTATTTATATTTTATTTTATAACTTAGAACAAATGTATTGGTTCTCTTACAATTCCCCTATTTTTACCCTAGTTGTAATTTCTCTTCCCCCAATTATTGTTTGTGCTTTATTGTGATATGTAAATGCATGTAACTAGTGTGAAAGAGTGTGGAAAAATAGGATTTCTGTGATAATTCCTCAAATGATGAAAAAAATAGTTGTACGCGGTGAATGTAATTTTGAATCAACTGAATTAGAAATAAGTGACTCAACCGATACCCGAATCTCTGATCCAATAGGTATAAGTCTCTTTCCCAAGTTGATAACTTGGGTGGCGACTCGATCATTTGTATCGAGATTTGGATCTTTATTCTTTTATTCATTAAAATTGGCTATTTGTGCAAACTTGAACTAAAAAGGATTTATCACCCCTAAATCCAACGAATCCCTAGTGGGCCCTACCTCTCACACAGGTGCCAAGGGAGACCCACACTGTTGGGGACATGCTCTTTCAACTTGCAAAATTTTGGTCTATTTTGAAAGCTTAAAAGATTAAGATGAGCATCGAAAACCATTCACTTGATTCTACCCATTTTCTTTTTCAGCATTTGGGAAAATTATCACACTCTATCTTCTCGTCTGCTTGTCTCTTTAGTTAGATGTGCTCTTATTCTAGCGCTAGGTCAAGGTGCCCTATTATTTCCATGAAACTTATGAAAGTGTCACCCATGCCCTCTAGGAATTGGGGACACTCTAGTGGGTGGAACACTCATTGCCATCTCCCTCCAAAAGAGGCTTGATGCGATGGGAACCTTTTGCATCAAACTTCCGATATGTCCCTATGCCATTCTTATCAAAAGCCTCAGAATTTTACCTTCTAGGTACCTATTTCTATGTAAGATTAGACTAAGGAAGAATACCCTTAGAGCGGGTGAGAGAAATAAGGACAAAATTGATCGATTCACATGTGTTGTGAGATGTTCCCCTGTAATTAACCCAGCCATGCATCGTTGTGATTTGCGCATGTGTAACACATCCCATACATGTATTTATCTTTTGGTTACAGTTCAAGATTCAACAAGTTTCCTGCCTCTCAAGCTCATCCACGACTCAACTTGGTCGATCTATTCAGCCAGTTAACCCAATGCTCCTTACAACCAGTAATGGGTCCCATCTACTTCATCAAGAGGCCATGTTGCAAGTTTACCGTAACAAGGATCCGTGTCAGTTACCTGACTTTGTGGTTATGACAAATGGGAAAGTCCTCCCTTATTTCATGTGTTTACTCTATGGTGTGACTCACGACCAAAAGGTTTATCCTATGACTCTCGAAGACATCTCACCTTGGGGTACTCCTATTTTGAGCCTCTTCAAAAAGCTAAAGAAGTACAAGTTGATTGATCACCTTCATCCATATGTTCAGCCAAAGCCTGAGGAGAGGGGCAATTTTTGCATATACCATGTTAGCTCTGATCATTCGACTAAAGTATGTGAGGAACTCCTCAAAACCATCATGATACTCATTGAAAAAGGCAAAGTTTGCAAACCTTGGAGAAGAGGGGAGGAAGTAGACATGATCAATTTAGGATTAGAAAAAGATGAGGTCTAGAAGCGTATCATAGAACCTAAGAAAGAAAATGAAGAACCATCCATATTTGACCTTATAGCAATAAGGCAATGGTGTCGGGAACCTGTCCATGATTACTTTAAGAGATTGTTGACAATCTTGGTAGCTATTAAGAGGAAACCTCATGAGAAAGAATTAGCTGATCGATTCATCTTCGGGTTATCTCCTGACCTCCATAAGATGGACTTTGTGGAATCTTTGAAGACTATTTATGAGAGTTACAAAGTCGCCATAGAAGTGGAAAAATGTTTTAAGAAATTGGAAGATAGTGACCCATCAAAGATTGAAGTGGACAAAGCAATGGAGACCCTCAATACTTTGATATGCACAGTATTATGATTGGGGGATAAGAAGAAGACACCTATTCAGGAAGCCTTGAAGAATTTGGCCCAAGTCACAAGGGAAACTGTGGATGACATATTGACAAAGAAGCAGTTGCAAGTTTTGGATCGCGACCTAACTCACATCTTGATGAGTGACCAAGAAGACCCTCTACCTTTGGAGGATGATATTGCAATAATATGTAATGAAAATAATGTCATCAATGGGCATCCTAATAATAATGATAGTGATTTTGCTTACTTGTTTTAATTTTTGCCTGACAGCACCATGCTTTCATCTCACCATATGCATAACACTTTTAGCATTCATGGTACTTCATTGCATGACATTAATTTGGGAACTAAGGAAAATCCAAAAATGGTAACAATATCTAGCGAGTTAACTCCTACCAAAAAAAGAGAGATGATAAAAGTACTTAGAAAACATGTTAATGCTTTCGCCTTGTCTTACGAGGACATGCCCAGGGTAGATCACCAAGTCATTGAGAATCGTATCCCAACTGACCCCAGGTTCAAACCAGTCAACCAAAAGTTAAGAAGACTGCATCCGTAATGGGCAGATAAAATCAAAGATGAAGTTACGAGATTATTAGAGGCTAAATTCATTAAAGTAATTAAGTATCCAACATGGTTAGCAAATGTTGTCCCAGTCCCTAAGAAAGATGGAAAGGTCAGAAAGTGAGTCGACTTTCTCGATATAAATAAGGCCTCCCCAAAAGATTATTTCCTATTACCTCATATTGATGTAGTGGTTGATAGTGCTGCCGGGGCAAAAATGTACTCATTCTTAGATAGGTTTTCTAGGTATAATCAGATCTTAATGGACATCATCGACAAGGTCAAGACCACCTTCATCACAGAATGGGGGTTGTATTGCTATAAGGTAATGCCTTTTGGGTTGAAGAATGCAGGGGCAACTTATCAAAGAGCTGTGATAGTTTTGCTACATGACATGATCCACAAAGAGGTTGAGGTTTATATAGATGATATGTTAGTAAATTCAAATACTAGTGAAGAGTACCCTGAGATTTTGGAAAGATTCTTAACCAGAATTGAGAAGTATAACCTACATTTAAATTTGAAGAAGTGTGTATTTGGGTTAACTTCCGGGAAACTCCTAGGCCACATTGTCAATCAGTGGGGGATTGAGGTTGACCCTGACAAAGTTAAAGCCATTTAAGAAATTCCTATTCCTAAAACCGAAAGGGAAGTCAAGTCGTTTCTTGGATCGCTTTATTAAGTGAGCCATTTTATCGCCAAGTTAGCAATAGTGTGTAAGCCAATCTTTAAGTTGTTGAGAAAGAAATAGCTGATAGAATGGAATGAGCAATGCTAGATAACCTTCAATAATATAAAGGCTTATCTCTTGAACCCTCCAATTTTGAAGCCTCTGATGCCTGGTAAACCACTGATTCTCTATTTAGCTATATAGGAGTCATCCATAAGGGCAATGTTGGTCTAAGAGCAAGAGGATAAAAGCGAACATGTCATCTAGTATTTAAGTAAGAAGTTGTTGGAATATGAGACAAAATACTTAGTAGTAGAGAATACATGCACAACAATGGTGCGGTTAACCAAGAAGTTGAAGCATTACTTCCAGTCCTACAAAATCCAAGCAGTTGCAAAAGTGGACCAAATGAATTATCTTTGTCAATCCCCCACATTAGTAGGGAAGGTCTCTCATTGTCTCCTATTATTATCTAAATTTGATATCGAGTATATCATAAAGAAGGTCATTAAGGGGAGAGTAGTGGCTAAATTTTTGGCAAGTCAACCCATAGAATCTAATTATGTCAAGAATCTAGATCTCCCTGATTAGTAGTTAGCAGTAGTAAAGGTGGAGAAGTCCAAATGGATCATGTCTTTTGATGGGTGCTATGAATCAAAAAGGTCTTAGTCCTAGGGTAATCATCATCACACTATAAGGTGAGGTTATCACGTTAAACAAGCGATTGGAAATTCCACTCACCAGTAATGGGGCCGAATATGAAGTTTGTCTTTCTGGTCTTGATGCTCTCTCAAAAGTAGGGGCAAGGGAAGTCAGGGTGATGGGAGATTCTATGCTAGTGATAAAGTATGTCGTAGGAGAGTAGGAAATCAGAGAAGAGTCACTCAGACCATATGTGGAAGCAGTTTGGGACTTGTTAGCACAGTTCAGTCAATGCTTCTTCCAATGTATACCAAGGGATGAGAATCAGATGGCCGATTCTTTAGCTACCTTGGCCTCGATGTGGGAGGGAAAAGAGGGTCAGCCCTTCTGTCCACTTATAATGGAATCGACTCATTCTCCATTTCATGAGAAGGTTTGAGTTATGATTGTAGAGGAGCAAAAATGTTTGTTGGTACGATGACATTAAGACAATTATCAAAGAAGGGAAATGTACAGAAGGGTCATTCGGTTCAGATCACCTAACTCTTAATAGGTTAGGGACACAATTCAGACTAGTTAATGAGAATCTCTTCAAAGGGATAGCTAAAGGTTTATTGTTGAGATGTTTAACAGAAGAAGAGGCAAAAAGAGTAATGATTCAGGTACACTTAGGGAATTACGGTCTACATACAAATGGGATGGCTTTAGCTAGAAAAATTCAGAGAATGGGGTACTTCTGGACCATAATGAACGTCGACTACGACGACAGGGTTAGGAAATGTCATGAGTGCAAGATTCATGGGGATATACAGCATTTACCCTCTTCTGAACTTCACAATTTGTCAGGTTGAGGGATAGATATAATCGGTGAAATTATGCCATCATCAACTAATGGGTACCGATTCATCATAGTCACAGTTGATTATTTTTCAAAATGGGTAGAGGCCGAATCCTACACCAGCATCACCGCCAAGAAAATGGCCAAGTTTATAGAGAAGCATATTTTTCCTTGGTATGGGGTTTCGCATCTTGTGGTATCCGATAATGGGGTTTAGTTTCATGGGGGCATGACGAAATTATTTGAGAAGTACAATGTCGAGCATCACAAATCTTCTCCATATAGGCCACAAGCTAATGGAGCAGTAAGGTTGCCAATAAGTCAATCAAGAGGATTTTTTCCAATAGTAGCTACCTAAAGGGACTGGGCTAAAAAACTTCCTTTTGTGATTTAGGGGTATAGAACTAGTATAAGAACTCCCACTGATCATACACTTTTCTCCTTAGTATATGGATTGGAAGCTATGTTATCGGTTGAAACAATAGTATAATCTCTAAGAGTGGCACTCAAAGCTCATTTAAAAGAGTCAGCTTGGGCAAGGGCTAGATATGTGCAATTAAACGCAATAGATGAAAAGTGACTCAAAGCGCTTGACCATCTACAAATGTACCAACATCGCATGGGTCGAGCTTACTACAATAGAGTTAGACACCCAAAACAACCTCACAAAGTGGGTGATCTAGTTCTCAAGCACCTACGCCAGGTCAACAATGACGCTAGGGGCAAGTTTAGGCCTAATTAGGAAGGACCATTCATAGTTAAGAAAGTCCTTGGTAAAGGAGGAATCAAGCTTATGGATATGGATGGAAATGAGTTTGTGAATCCAGTAAATCAAGATAGGCTTCACCATTATCATGTGTAGGTTAAAAGAATTAAATCATAAAATAACAGCACAAATAAAAAAAGAAATAAAGAATAAATCACCCACGACTGGTCCTCTACTGCTCGGGCAAAAATTAGGGTGCAGCCCGCCGATCGGCATTCCAAAAACCGGTCAGGCAAAAATTAGGGCACTCCAACTCAAATAAAGCCCGCTATATTGAAAACCCAAAAAGGGCAGCTTAGGCAAAAGTTAGGACGTCAAGAGAAAAATGTTAGTTGCTTTCTAGAAAATCTGTAAAAGACCAGTAGGCAGCAGGGGTAAACCATTGGAAATTGTTACCATTGCCTATTTACTCAAATTAATCTTATCAATGAACATGTTATGATTTTGCTAAGAATCTTGGTCTTATGAAGGCAGCATGTCTTTAGGTGAAATAATTGCAGATGTGTGAACATTAATTTTTCTCTACATGTTATGCATCATTGTTACTACTTTCACTGTACATGTAATCCCGCAGAGATAAAAATACCAAAGAAATCAGGCATATACTAAGTTCAGAAAAAGTCTGTTGGATTGGGCCGCCAAGGACAATTCAGGCAAAAATTAAGACAGTCTGCTGGATTGAAAACTCGAAAGGGCGGTCTAGGAAAAAGTTAAGACAAGACAAAAAGAGAAAGAAAAGCCTGCTGGATTGAAAACCTAAAAGGGCTATCCAAGAAAAAATTAACCCAAAAAATAAAGAAAAAGCTTGCTAGATTGAAAACCTGAAAGGGCGGTCTAGGCAGAAGTTAAAGCTAAAAAGATAAAGTCTACTGGACTTAGCTGTCAAGGATAGTTTAGGCAAAAATTAGGGCAAAAAGAAAGAAAAACTAAAGGTTTGATAGGTAATCTCACATCGAATGGCCTATGCCATAGTTAGAACATCACTTGGTCCCCTCGCTAAGAAATCACTGGATGGAAGTAATGCGGGTTTGCAAAGCAGCAATATTCAATGATCTCAGTTCAGAAAAAGAAAAAACCAGCATGCATAAAAGTTGAATGTCAAAAGTACCAATCCAAGTTTACACTCAAAACAAGCCACACAAGGCCCAAAAGGTTAACAGTTCAGAAAATAATGAAAGAACATCAAAATCTAAGCCGCTGGGGGATCCCATCCCTAGCGACCCTCTAGAGTTTGATCCTATGTATCTGCTAGTAGATAATCCACATCTATCATCATATGATCCTCGTCTTGACTGGTACTAGTAGCTGGCTGCGTAGAGGCCCTAGTCTCTGAAGTTCCCATAGCAGCCCTAGCAGTATCAATTCCCTCAACATGGTGATCTCCACCCCTCTAAGTCACATGGTATGAGGAAAGATCATCATCAAACTTAAAATTAGACATATCCGGCATTTGTCTATCTTCAGTCATCCAAACCAGCTGGCCCCCCAACATCTCAATCTCGACCCTCGCTTGAGTAGTCTCAGCCCTACATGGTTAGCATTAGTAGTGGCTACCTACAGCTGCTCCTCCAAGAATCTGGCTCTCTCTCTAGAAGCATCTAAGTCCCAAGAGGACTTGCTGTGCTCTATGGATAGCAGGGTCTACAATAGAATCATAAGATCATTACACATACATGAATGTCATACAATGTCTCATTCATAGTTTGTTAAATTTTACGGGTAAAACTTACCGAGGCTAGCATATCTTGGGCAATAAAAGATCTCGCATGAAGAAGTAGCCCCTGGCAATCCTCTCAGCCTTGAAGATGGTCACCTAGAAGGGAAAGTCACATCATAATACGACATTATAAGCAGTCACTACGAAGGGTCAAATTAAAGCAGACAATTCCTTATATGGGTAGAGCTAGAAGGAGTGAAATCGATAGGTTGGATCTACTCCCCGAGCTCCTTGATAGCCCACTTCCCCGAATGATTATAGAGTCGGAAGAAGGTATCTAGCTCCACTTAAAGGACTCCATCTCTTAAGGTCCCTGAAGCATGGGACTGCTTTGCCCGTGGCTTAGCAGCAATAGCAATAGGCCTCTTTCACGTAGAAGCAGAAGTCTATACTATTGAAGGATCATACTCAGAATCACAATCAATTTTAGGATACAGCAAGGTATTCAAAAGGGTTAAGTTAAGAAAATACCTGAGAAGTAAGAGTAGCAGACCTCGCTGAGCCCTCGGTGCCCCGAATGATGGTTGGACCCCTACAATCACCCTCAGTCCACCCTCATCATCATCATCATCATCATCATCATCATCATCCTCACTATCGCTCTAGTGGAGCTTAAGAAGGACATTATCGTGGTGAATCCTCTCGCAAGGAGGAAGAAGTAAGGAATCCATGAACTTAGTATAGGAGCCCTCTATGGATAGCATGCGAGCCTCCTCACCTAATAGGTATAACCCCTAGTCAGTACCTAGCATCAAATGTTGCCAGAAGACGCCTGCTAGGATTGGGGGAGGGATCACTCTCTCTAACATAGTACTGGTCCTCCATCCTCGAACCTGCTCACCGAAATACCACTTGAAGTAGAGCGGTGACTCTAGGACGAAGCAGAGGTCATCCAAGCTGACCTGCATTCGCTCAATGGACCCATGTATATCCAATCTCTCCCATGGGTCCTGGATGACTTACATAAGACAAATGCACTATTAGTATTACAACCTCATAAATATAGTTTCTACTAATTGTTTGGTGAAATGTAAAATGCATGTTTAGTAGGAAAAAGGTTTACCCAATTTGAGTATAGCTAGCATAGGAACTCTCTGTATTATGCTATGGATAGGGGCTGACCCTGCCAAAGCCCCATCCACCTAGAAATAATGTACGGCATCTCAAGCTATATGGGCAAACCAGGCCTAGGGATAAACAAGTGCT
Organism: Euphorbia pulcherrima; assembly: GCA_947683365.1. Classification (NCBI taxonomy): domain Eukaryota; kingdom Viridiplantae; phylum Streptophyta; class Magnoliopsida; order Malpighiales; family Euphorbiaceae; genus Euphorbia; species Euphorbia pulcherrima. The sequence continues at coordinate 31,697,152 of CANTUS010000015.1, read as the reverse complement.
CAAAGGCCAAAATCGGCAAGACAAAGTAAAATTAGTCGCAACACAATTTGAATAAAAGGATTAAAGCACAAAATATTAGTTTTGGATTTACCTGTAGTATCAAGTGGTAGATCTTGAGCTCGAACTACTCTCCCCAAACTCAGACGTCTAATCCATAATATAACTACCCCAAAAATGCTCGGGACCAGTTCTTGCCTGGCACAATAGCAAGATCCTCCACAATAGAGAGCAAACCATAGTTGAGGTTGCTCGAATTGATTGGAAAGAATACAATGGTAAGGAATGTCAGAAGGAAAGACCGGGGATACTAATCTCTCTTATCCGCTACAATAGGACACGATTGCCTGATCCAGTAAGTATGCAGGTACTCATACTTGAGCTTGTTCGTCTGGAGCATACATAATCTCTCACTATGGGCCTTCACCTCAGATGGGGAATGCCACATATTGGCATAAACATCGAAAGGGATGATATCCCCGCTCTAGTCCAATCAGGTCATGGCTCACACATCTGAGGGAGTGATGGTGACCTCCCCAATCGGTAGATGTAAATATGGGTCGTCTCCGACCACCTCTCTACCAAGGCTGAAATGGCATCCAAGGCCAGCATCTTTGGAGCTTGAGGGATGGCCCCAATAATGTTGCTGAAGGGAAAAGAATCAATATGGTCAACTTCCTGTAGAAGCTCAAGGCTCCCAAAGTCTTGTATTGAAACTGTAAAGAAAAAATTACAACTTAACAGGGTTAAAGTAGAGCAGGCAAATTAGAAAGCAGAAAAGACTTGCAAGACTTAAAGAAATCAACATTATGTCCCTAAGGACAGGACCTGTACGAGTCCACCCCACCCATAAGGGTCTTCTTGAGGCAGCCTAAGAAAAAATGGGACCCGTGCAGGTCCCCTGCAAATAGTCCCTACATGAAAAACTTCCTAAAAAATCCAAAATCGTTTAAATAAAACCAAAGATCATCTAAAACTATCCTAAAAGCATCCTACACTAAAGTTATATGCATCAGGCTCTATTCCCAGGTCTAAAACACCCTAATTCATGCAAAAATTCATGAAATTCTCAAAGATTTTAAAAATGGAAAATGGAGAATCATACAAAATTACCCAAACTCTAGAAGCATGAGTATCAAGAGAGGAAATCAGGGGCACTTCAGAGATAGGAGTGAGCCCCAAAAACCAGTCATGTTCATAAGAAGCATACCCGACTGAGATCGAACATTCTCAAAGCCTTGAATTGCCCATTAGGGGCAAACCCTCAAGTCTAATGATGAAGTGGCTAGTCTTTAGTATATTTTTATACATCTTGATCGGTTCTGGAAAGAAAATCGCCAAAGAATGCAAAATGGGAAGATTTTGTATAAGGCGGGATATGAGGAGTCTGATCAGCCTTTTGAAACCCCTAACGGGGACCCATACTGGTCCCACCCAACCCGTACCCGTCCCCATTCTTAAGAACCCTAATTGTATGGATCCTGGCCCACTCGTACGAGCCTTCTCTTGCCATCTAGGGGTAGATTTTAATCGGTACTCCATGAAAGAACCAAAAATTCATCAAGTCCGAGATCGGGGAAAACTCCACTTTTCCTCAACCCCATATTCCGGTTATATTCGGGGCAAGCCCCCTAGCTTACCTTGATCCTTGATTGAAGGGGCAAAAATACTTTTGTTTTCACAAAAGTAAATCAATAATCAAGGTAAGCCATTTTTGAGTTGATCACTTACAAGGACGATTTTTATATACAGGTCCATGCTAGCACAAGAATTCTTCCCTAGTAAACAAATCTTACAAGGAAAGACTTTTATAATAGAAAAGAGTTTACCAAAGAATATTACTCTACTCCCTAGCAACATAGATAACAAAGGAGAATCCACCCACCAATCCAGGGGTATCCCCTCATTCCCCAGTAGTGAATCAATCAAGGGGCATCTCCCTACCAATCAAGGGGCATCCCCCCATCTCCTAATAGTGAAGTCAACCAAGGGGCATCTCCCCACCAATCCAAGGGTATCCCTACCATTCCCCAGCAGTGAAATCAGTTAAGGGGAATCTCCCCACCAATCTAAGGGCATCCCCCCATCTCTTAACTGTAAAATCAGCTAATCCAGGGGTATCCCCCCATTCCCTAATAGTGGAATCAGTGAATGGACATACCCCACATCACCATAAACCATAGGGACACCCACCCTAGGGGCATTCCCCAGCAGTAAAACCAGCGAGGGGCATTCCATCCATGAAGCAATCGGGCCAAACTCGACATTTCTCGCACTTAGTTTTCAGTTTATTTCAGGGGCTAACCCCCATCCACACATCTTTATTCTTCATTTAAGGGGAAAAATATTTGTTCTTCACAAAATCAATCAAGAATAAAGATGTGTCTGCCAGGACAATAACTAACTCGGTGTTTGATTGTTGTCTCTTTTTAGGTTATTCAAATTCCCTAGCAGGAAAGTTGATCAACCTCAAGAAAGGGATATATTATTAGTCAGGAGAGTCATCCGCCTAAGGAAAGGGATATATCACCAGTCAGGAAAGTCAATCAGCCTTAAGAAAGGGATACATCAGTCAGAAGAGTCATCTACCTTAGGAAAGGGATACATCATCAGCAAAGAAAGTCAATCCACCTTTATAAAGGGATATATCAGTTAGGAGATTCATCCGCCTTAGGAAAGGGATACGCTATCATCTAGGAGAGTCAATTCGCCTTAAGAAAGGGATACACACCTTCCACTATAGAGTCACTAAGGATGCACAGTAGCAAAGGAAAGTCATCCGCCTCAATAAAGGGATACACATTAGTAAAGGAAAGTCATCCACCTCAAGAAAGGGATACATATCAGCAAAGGTAAGTAATACGCCTTAGGAAAGGGATACGCATCGGCAAAGGAAAGTCATCCGCCTTAAGAAAGGGACACCCAGGAAAGAAGTTGACCTCAAGAAAGGAACTCACCCATATCATCAGCTTAGGTATACTTTCAAAACCCTTGCTCACATCGTGAGATTATATGGATCCGTATCTATAGTGATCCCATAAGGGACAGTTTGTGAGCATTGGATTTTAACGATCCTTCTTACGAAATGATGATAAGAGCTATATGATGCATTCTCTTGTAGGTGTTATCCATCATAGCTATTCCCACTACTATAGAGTTGAATTTGGCCAAAGTTTGGAGACCTAGTCTGCCCCTATGCACCCATATGGGTGCTTCTTGGTGGTACAGATCCACTGGCAGACCCATAAGGGTCATTCCTTCCGTACACCTGGGGGGGACTCATACAGGTCCTCTTTTTGCCTGATCAAGCTCTTTTGGAAGGGAATCCTTTCCTATTTTTGGAAATGGCACGTCACAAACGTGATTTATTGCATTTAGACCTCCTTTCCCCTATAAGTAGGCCACTTTTCCTCACATTTTACACACAACTCATATACAACATAGTAAGTATACTATACACAAATTGTAGCAGCTTCTATAGGTTTAGAAAGGTTATAGTAGAGGTATAGGAGGTATAAAATACGGAGAAAACCCATCTTTTGAGGTTTTGTCCACATTTTATTCATTCCTAGCTTTGTTTATTAGGATTTAGGGGAGGTATTTTCCAGACAAATACTCACCTAAATAATCCTATTTCATCTGCTTTGGCTAGACTCTCAATAGCAAAGGGATCACCTTAAAGTGGATTCTCGCCGTAAATGTAATGCTCCTTAGTTTTAAAGAGGCTCACATCTTAGTTATTTTTATTGTTATTCTCTACCTCCTCTATTATATCTGCTCTTTTTATTTCTTATTTTGGGTCTGGTACTAACCTGTATGAGCCTTGTTGGCACCATATGTCCTTAGGGATATTAACTTTGTGTGCCATACTCATATGGAAAGAAAGCCCATTTTTTATTTCATTTCTCCTCCATTAATCTGCCTATTTCAAACTGAGTTTCTATGTGGGACAAGACAAGATCCGTATGGGTACCCCATACCTATACTGGTCCTCCCCGGTATCCGTACGGGGTCCTATCCATCCATACGAGTACCATCCCCCAGGCAGAACCTAAAATTCATTTTAATTCGGTTAAAAATCAATCCAACTCACCATTTGCCATGCGATCATTTTCACTAATAATCTGGTAAATCAACCCACAAAAGTTAAAATGTGTTTTCTTAACAATATACTTTGAAGACACGTTATTTCTCTCTGATCCTAGAAGTCGCTCTAGCACTATCGATCGCAAAACTGTTGCACTAACATAATCACATTTTTCCTAATGAAATGTTGACTTATGACATGCTATAAATTATGCTAATCTTTGTGGATTCAGGGGAATTTATTTTTATTTTGTTTTATAATGTAGAATAAATATATAGGTTCTCTTGCAATTCCCCCATTTATTGATTGTACTCTATTATAATGTGTAAATGCATGTAACGAGTGTGAGAGTGTGGAAAAATAGGATTTATGTGATAACTCCCCAAATGATGCAAACAAAAATGATTTTACGAGGTGAATGTAATTTTGAATCAACTAAATGAGAAATAAGTGACTCATCCGATACACGAATCTCTGATCCAATAGGTACGATTCTCCCGCCCAATAGGAACCGTACTAAAACTCTTTCCCAAGTAGACAACTTGGGTGGTGACTCTATCATTTGTATCGAGATTTGGGTCTCAATTCTTTTATTCAATAAAATTGGCTATTTGTGCAAACTTGGACTAAAAAGGTTTTGTCACGCCTAAATCCTGCCAACCCCTAGTGGGCCTCGCCTCTCGCATAGGTGCTACATGTCATAGACACGTCACACTAAGCATGCATAAAAATAACCTAAGCATAATTATTAAGTCTAAAATGCTTAAAGAAAATGACCTAATAATTAAAAGAGAAACTTACCAGTTGAAGCGTCCTTTAGTAGAACCTTCTCGAACAAGCCTCAAAGTGTAGAATAGCTTCTATGAGTATCCACATAAACCCTACCAACCGAAACCTCCCACTAGGAAGAACTGTAGAGTTTTGAGTAGCTACTACACCTTTCCAAAACCTACCCGAAAATATTAACTAAGAGATGCATGAATAAATTCAGGGGTTTTTAAAATAGTTCTTTTAAGTTGACTTGAGAAAGCATGTTGGAATCTAAAGTCAAAGCTCAAGGGAAGAACTGGTGCGCTGGATATAGAGGACAAAGGGGCCTATTTGTAGGCTAGGGGGAGCAAAAATGCTCCCCCATTTCTGATGTGGAATGTGAGATTTGCACATCCCACACGCGGGTATGACCCACTAGGCTTAGAGCCCCGCAGGTCTAACCCATGTGCACAGCATACATAGCACATTGTGCATGCTGCGCAGGGCAATGTGTGCAAGCTGGGCCATACGGCCAATGCCACGAGCCCAACTTACGGTGTGCCTATTGTGGGTTGCGCTCTGCAGCCTGCATTTGCGGACTACCACAAGCACTATCCAGCAGGGCTCACGCACCAATCGGTGCCCTTTCTACACACCTGAGCCTATACAAATATATTTGCACTCCTTGTTAATTTTAGCTCACCAAGGCAAAATTACCTTCCATTCACTTCTCCAATATTTATTTATGACCTTAATAAATTAGTTATCAGTCACAATGAAGTCCTGCTTTAACCAGCTTATGGTCTAACCTTTATTTAATAATATTCTCATAATAGACTAAGTCTTTTAATTCTTTACTCAGTCCGATGGAGGTCCTATGTGTGTGACCTTATAGGATCCTGAAATATTGAGCTATTAACTCGTATCCAACCCTTGTTTCATAAGAACTTATTAACTCAAAGTTCTAGACTATGATTAGAACTCAATGACCTTAAATTACTGCAGTACGCCTCTAGCAAGGTCTACCATCCCCCATTACTTGGAATGCCATTTGTGCTTATGACTTAATCCTGGTTAATGCAATAGTTATCCAATGAAATGAACTCCTTCCATTCTTTGATATATATAGCATCTAGTTTATTGGGTTCGGTTAAATTATTAACCCACTAAAAGCGAGGTTGCTCCAAGTAATCCAAATTATTTACATATTACCAAAGTATATTGCTTTTACAATAATATGTTTGACTAGAAACTATATTCTATCAAACACCTACTCTGATAAGAGCTTTATAAATCTTCACTTCAATAAGTGGATAGGTACAACTCCTAAATGTATTGGGATCGATGGATTCTATCCGACTACTTAGCTTACCAATGTGTTTTTGTCACTACACTCATAATCACTCGTGGCATCCTAAATTAATGAATGATTAGGAATGACCCAAAGTATAGTGATAGTACCACACAAGGAAACTTGTATCTCAAGTATAAGGATATTCACAAAGGTACTACACTAAGATAAACATTAACACCATGATATATTTACTAAGTGTTTATCTTATAGCGGTCTAATGGGTGTCAAGACCACCAAAACTAATTCCCTGCATAAAACAAATTAGTAGTTAGTAGCAAGAAGGGGTCGAATTCACAAGGAACAGTATTTGACAATGTTATTCTTAGAAGATAACACAACAGCGTGACCTAGAAGTACTCTCGATGGTAATTTGTAGATTAAAACTAAATAAAATAGGTAATAAAACAATGGGAAATAATGACTCAAACAAAGTAGAGCAAGACTGAAAATTATGGCGATCATAGGATGAGGAATTAATTACACTAGGACCTAGATTTAGTTATACTAGAACTAATGCACCATACAGTACTATCAACTCTTCCTTATTATGTATGGAGACCCAACTTCATGCCATGATCTCTCTCTTACTCACTGTGTCTATCGACTTTGCGCTAAAGAGCTTGCCAATGAATAGTAATAAATGATAGAAAAGCCTAAATCCTTATCAATATGTAGTGAAGCACTCCCAACAGGCGTAAGATTACCTTTCTGCAGTTATAATGGAGACTGTCATCACTTTAATTCTTTTTAGGCATAATTATGGATGCAAGAATTAAGATTGAAAATAATCACAAAGACTTACCAAATGGTTGATCAGGTCAAACAGCAAGACTAGGTGATATACTTACCATAAAACCCTTGAAGTATCGAGATTGGTAAATAGCGCCTTATGAACTTATGTATTCAATTGCGGTCCTCACACCATTTAAATTCAGCCTTGACCCTTACTTGGTCAAGTTATAAAGAATTTAGCTAAATATGATTGAATTTAAATGTGCAAAAATGTAAAGAGACTTAAAGTAAAGCATGCTAGAATATAAAATACTGAAATTGAAATTTCTTATTAAACCAAATCGAAAACTCAAAAACTCAAAAATCCAAAGTACTTGAAAGTAAAGAAACTAAGAACTAAGAACTGAAACTAGACTAGAGGGACTGTGGAATGTGAATGGTAGATGATAGGTGATAGATAGTACTTTGAGACTTTTTGGTCTTGGTACTTATAGTTGAACGCCCTTCCTCTTGCTTCTTCTTTAGTGATAAAACATGACTTTTAGTATTTATTCTTTGTGTATTATTAACTTTTAGTCTCTTTCAAATGGTAGTAAAATCCTTGCCTTTACGGAATTAGGAAGGAGATTTAAATTTCCTTCTTAAATTGGACTCTTCCTGAACAGGATTCGCAAGAATTGGGTAACTTCCAGATCTTGGACTTAGCATGCTCCGATATTGTTGTTATCTTGGTCGTTCTAAAATCTTCTAGAATATCAGGACTAACTGTTGCTCTTGCTGCCTGTATCAGGTATCGGTGAAGGGTTTTTTTTGCCCAGATATTGCAAGTTTTCTCTGAATCACCTTCAAAACCTAAAAAGACAAGAAAGGAAGTGATAGCAGCCAAAAAGACTAAAAATATGGTCTCCATGATATAGAAATACGCATAAATGCATGCATAAAATACAACCCATCAAATCTCCCCACACTTATTCCATCCTTGCCCTCAAGTATGCATTAAAGATTAAGAAGAAGAGAAATTTTAACTACGCAAATGACCCTAAACAATTTCATATAGATAGACTTCTTTCATCGAGACTTATATCGAGGCACTGCAATAACTATTGAGTATTTCAATGTAAGATATCATCAAGAAGACTTTGTTCAAAAATATGCCCAAAAGTATTTACTAAATTAAAGCACAAGTACACAAAATATTGTTCTTCTTCAAAATTACCTTGATTTAAAATTCAGCACATCCTGGTGATCATGAGATGACTCTTTCCAAACCTTTTATTTATTTAAGGCACATTTTTTACTTGTTGGGGTACCTAAGATGTATCTAGCCATTATTTGGGTTTTGCTTTGCGATTTTAAGAACTTTTCTACCTTCACTAGGCCCTTTTCAGATTTCCTAACCTATTTTGTCTCATTTCGAACTTTGCCATTTGACTTAGATCTTACTGCAATTTCCAACCATCAATTCTTCCCAATCTATCTCTCCTTATTAAAGAGTCTTCTCCCTATTTTTAGCCGTCGCTGTCTCTTTCTTCTATCTCTCCTTATGAAAGAGTCTTCAAACTTTTTTAGATGTGGATATCTCTTTCTTCCATCGACCTTATTAAAGAGATAAACAAGGTTGCGAGCCAAGTAAGTCTCGTTTTGATTGATTGTGGAACTCAAAGTAGAAAATAACCACTAAGATTTATACAAGGATTTTAAGGTCTCGGTAGTGGATCCCATGATATACAGGGACTAGCTAAAATCAAATCAAGTCTAGAATAAAGCACTTTAAATAATAAAATTATGTTACATTATTCTGTACTCTTTAGGTCCAAGGGTTTTGCGAAGTGATCATTTGAAATCTTAGATTGGAATATCAATATTGAATTCAAGTCTCGATGATAAGTTTCAGTTAATCAAAAAAGTCATTTTGGTTATTTAGTTGGATATTTACACAGTATTTCTTATCTTGATTATCATCATGTCTCAATAATAGGTTAGATAGCAAAATGAGGTCATTGTAGGGATGAATATATAAAGCATGAGTCCTTGTGAAACTTTTTCTTAGAGCAAAGATAAGTATATATTAAAAAACAAGAAAAAGATTAAACAGAAGAAGCAAAATAATAAATCCCTCCCCACACTTAAACTGAGCATTGTCCTCAATTAAAAAGAAAGAAAAAAAAGAGATAGAAGAGAGGGTAAAAAAATTACTGTCCTCATGGAGGAAGAGAGAGGCAAAATAGAACCCACAAGTCTCGCTATATCCTTCGGACTCTAAGTTGTTGAATAATTAGGTCCATATTGAGCTCTAAAGGGTCGAAACGGGTTCGAAGGTCATGACTTTCACCACCAACCTTAAAGAGGCTCTTAAGAAGGTCCTTGTACTGGTTTTCCATACTAGTGAATTTTTGGAGGTGCTCGATATAGGTGGTAGAGGGAGTAGAGTCATCATGAGTAGGCAAGTCTGGCTGAGGGTCCTCAAGAGAAGGTAGAGAAGGCTCTTCTTTAGGAGGACAACGAGGGCACATAACCATAATCCCATCAATCATCTCAGTAAGTAGCATGTACACATGAGTATCTAGGTCTAGGAGCGGAGTTTTGGGTGTCTTGGTGTAATGGACAGGTTTGAAATGATCCATGCCCTGTGCAAGTATTGAGATCATGACACCTAGGATTGGGGGACTCTTGGGGTGAGTGAGGACGTATTGAAACTGGTTGGCTAGCCTGGCTCCCAAGTGGAGCTTCTTGTTGTTTTTCATGCACCACATAATTTGCACTTCCTTTTCATTTAGGGTCCAAGAGCTTCTATGGTGACTAGAAAAATTATATGCAAGGATTCTGTAGGCATAACTGAGGTGGGGATCGTGTATGTAAAAGTCTCGAGAGTCATCAAAACTTCCAAGTGGTAACTCTAGGATCATTATTGCAGAGGGAGAAGTAGGTCTCGGTGGCGTTGAAATCAGAGGGAAGAACATCACACGGGTCATCAGAGGTGTCAGTCAGCCCTAAAGCCTTATTGAAGTAATCCAGACTTTAGCTTGCAGTCCTCCCATGGAGATAGAACTTGATCACCCCCTCCTCTTGGTAACTGGTGTAGTCTTGCTTGAACTGGAAAGTAGCATAAAATTCCCAAACAAGACCTTAGTAGGAGGGGAAATAGATGAAGAGCAGGGGCAACAATGAGATCATTGTGAAGGCATCAATGATTGCATGATTGATGCCGAGAGTAGTCATGGTCTCTTTGTAGGCAGACTTGCAGGGCTTCGACAACCAACCCTTTAAACGAGGATAGGCGGTATAGGGAGCAGGATGATCAAAAGAGCTGTGGATCTTGCTCTTTGCACCAGGAGTAGGAGTCTTCTCTTCCTTAGCCATTTTGGCCTTCTTCAAACTTTGGCCACTTTTGGTGGCACTCCTGGTGAGCATCTTTCTCTTGGGAGGAAGAGTAGGAGGTGTGTTGTCACTCTCCTCACCAGAGTCAATCTCAATGAGGTCTCTCTATGACTTAACTTCTCTTCGGGGTCTCTTTTCCTTTTTCACCAGAGTCTCATTGGACCCCTAGTTATCAGTGGTGGTGGGAAATACGGTGGAGATTAGGTCGATGGAGAGTGGAAGCTTGTCAGGAGTGGCGGTGGTGTTGAAAGAGGTGGTAGGAGTAGGAACCCTGTGAGGTGTCGATGACGTATGGGTCTCCCTTGGTGCCTGTGCGAGAGGTGGGGCCTATTGGGGGTTGGTTGGATTTAGGCATGATAAAACATTTTTAGTTAAAGTTTGCATAAGAAGCGAATTTTAATGAATAAAAGAATTAAGACTCAAATCTCGATACAAATGATAGAGCAGCAACCCAAGTTGTCTACTTGGGAAAGAGTTTTGGTATGGTTCCCTCTGGCGGGAGACTCATACCTATTGGATCAGAGATTTGAGTATCAGATAAGTTCTTATTTCTCATCTAGTTGATTCAAAATTACATTCACCGCGTAAAACCTTGTTCGGTTTTATCATTTGGGGAATTATCACAGGAAACCTAATTTTCTACACTCTTTCACACTCATTACATGTGTTTACATATTACAATAAACCACATGCAATAAGAGGGGGAATAAAAATTACAATCGGAGGAAAAATGGTAGAAATTCAAGCGAACCTATACATTTGTTCTAAGTTATAAAACAAAATAAAAATAAATTCCCCTGCATCCACAAAGATTAGGATATTTTATAGTACATCATAAGTCAGCATTTCATTGGGAAGAATGTGATTATGTTAGCATCGCGGTTTTACGATCGGTAGTACCCAGGCGACTTCTAGGATTGGAGAGAAATAACGGATCTTCAACATATTTTGTTATCAAAACACATTTTAACTTTTGCGGGTTGATTTATTGGATTACTAGTGAAAGTGATCACATGGGATATGGTGAGTTGGATCGATTTTTAACCAGCTTAAAATGAGCTCCAAATTCTTCCTGGGGCTGGTACTCGTATAGGTGGGTGGGACATGTACGACTACTAGGGTGGACGGGTAAGGGTATGGTGTACCCATACGGGTCCTGTCTGGTCCAGGTAGAAACTTTGTTCAATTTAGTTTATAGATTAGCAGATTAATGGATTGGTGGTAGAAAAAATAAATAAAAAGGGATTTCCCCCCGTATGAGTATGGCACACCGATCTAATATCTTGACAATACAAGGTACCAATAAGACTCATATGGGTTAGGACCAGACCTAAAACAAGAAATAGAAAGAGTAGATATAATAGAAGAGACAGAAAACAACAATAATATTAAAACTAAAATGTGAGTCTCTTTGAAACTCAGGAGTGTTATCTTTGCAGCGTGAATCCACTTTGAGGTGATCCCTTTACTGTTGAGAGAGTCCGCCAAAGTAGATGATGAAATAGGACTATTTATGTGAGTATTTATATGGAAAAATCCTCCTCCAAATCCTCATAAACAAAGTTAGGAATGAATATAATGTGGATAAAACCTCAAGGAATGCATTTTCTCCCTATTTTAGACCTCTTATACCTCCATTATACCTTTTCTATACTTGTAGAAACTGCTAGAACTTTTACTATAATTTTTCTATAGTTTTCTTCTAATATCAATGTCTGTTATGAAATAAGGAGAAAAGGCCCTAATAATAGGGCAAAAGTTAGGTCTGAATGCAATAAACCGCATTCAAGACCTGCCTTTTCCCAAAAATGGAAAGAGATTACTTCTAAAAGAGGCTGATTAGGGAATCAGAGGACCCATACAGGTGGCGCCCCACCCGTATGGGTACTAAGGGACCCGTATGAGTCCCCTCCACATGTATGGAAGGTAATCCCCTTACGGGTCTGTCAGTGGATCTGTACCACTAAACAGAACCCGTACGGGTACATAACGGCAGACTAGGTCTCCGGACTTCGGCTAAACTCAACTCTGTAGTAATAGGAACACCTTTGATGGACAACACCTGAAAGACATTGCATCATATAGCTTTCATCATCGTTTTGTGAGAAGGATCGCTAAAATCTAGTGCTCATCGACTGACCCTTGTAGGATCACTGCAGATATGGGTTTGTATGATCTCGTAATATGAGCGAGGGTTTAGAAATTATACCTGAGGTGATGACCTAGGCTAGTTCCTTTCTTGAGGCGAACTTCTTTCCTTTGCTGATGTGTATCCCTTGCAACTCTACTAGGGAAGATATATGTATCCCTTTCCTAAGGCGGATGACTTTCCTTGCCAATGTGTAACCCTTTCTAGTGGCGGATGACTTTCCTTTTGCTACTATGCATATCCCTTTCATGAGGTGGATGAATTTCCTTTTGCTACTGCGCATAACCCTTTCCTAAGGTGGATGACTTTCCTCTGGCTACAGTGCATATCACTTTCCTAAGGTGGATAACATTCCTTTTGCTATTGTGCATCCCTAGTGACTTTACTTGGGAAGGTAGTGTATCCCTTTCTTAAGGCGGATCGACTCTCTTGGCTGATGGTGTATCCCTTTCCTAAGGCATATCAAATTTCCGAGCTGATGTATCCCTTTCGTAAGGCAGGTGGACTTTCCTGTTGATATATCCCTTACTTAAGGCAGATCAACTTTCATGGTTTATGTATCCCTTTCTTAAGGCGGATCAACTTTCCTAGTTGATATTGCATCCCTTTACTAAGGCGGATGATTCTCCTTACTGACGTATCCCTTTCTTAAGGCTGATGACTTTCGTGGCTTGGTATCTATCCCTTTCGTAAGGCGGATGACCCTGAAAAGAGACAACAATCAAGTACCTCGTTAGTCAATGTCTAAGCAGACACCCTTTATTCTTAATTAACTTTTGTGAAAACAAAAATAATTTTTCCCCTTCAATTAAAAATAAAGATGTGTGGATGAGATAACTACATGCAAGAAATGACAGGTTTGGCCTGATCGTTGCTTGTTTTGCTACTGGGGAATGCCCCTATGGTGGTCGCCCCTAGGCACTGACAATTCCTCTATTAGGAAATGGGGGGATGCCCCTAGGATCTGATGACTCCTCTGCTAGGAAAAGGGGAGGTGCCCCAGGGTCGGCGTGGGGATGCCCCTGGGATTTGATGATTTCGCTACTAGGAAATAGGGGGATGCACCAGGGTCGGTGGGGGGATGCCCCTAGGATCTGATGACTCCTCTGTTCAGAAATAGGGGGATGCCCCTAGGTCGGTGGGGGAATGCCCCTGGGATTTGATGACTCTGCTACTGGGAAATGGGGGGATGCCCCTAGGTCGGTGGGAGGATGCCCCCTGGGATCTGATGATTCCTCGACTGGGGAGGGAAGTAATATCCTTTGAGTAAAGACTCCCCTGCTTAGGAGGCCCTTCCTTGTAAGATTCTTTTGCTGAGGAAGTATTCCTATGCTAGGATGGACCTATAAAAAAAACTTCCTGGTTAGTGATTAACTCGAAAATGGCTTACCTTGTTTCTTGATTGACTTCTGTGAAAATAAAAATATTTTTTTGCCCCTTCAATCAAGGATTAAGGTGAGCATAGGGACTTGTCCCGAATATAACCAAAATATAGGGGTGAAGAAGAGCGGGGTTGGACTCAAGCTTGGACTAGAATTTCGGGTGCTTTGTGAAACACTGGTTCAAAATTTTTCCTCTGGATGGTAAGAGAGAGACGTACGGATGGGCCAGGATAAGTACGGGTGGGGTGCTCAGACATTGTGACCCTTACAGGGCCTCAACGGGGAATTCGAAAGTTTGATCAATCCCCTCATATCCCACCCTATACCAAAACATGGCTTTTTGCAACTCCGGCGATTTTCTTCCTAAAATCAACTAAAGTTGTAGAAGAAGATCCCATTCCCTTAGACTCGAGGACTTGCCCCGGTGGGCGATTCGGGACTTTGAAAATGCCTAGTTTCCATCAAGTATGCTTTTTGCAAAGGAGACTCATTTTTGGGGTTCACTCCCATCTCTTAAGTGCCCCTGATCCCTTCTCTTGAGACGCATGCTTCAAAGCTCAAGGCAATTTTGCTCAATTCTCCATTTTCCATTTTTGAACCTTTGAAAATTTGTCAAATTTTTGCATGAATCAAGATGTTTTAGACCTTGGAATAGAGCCTGATGTTGGTAACTTTATCCTAGAATACTTTTAGGATAGTTTTGGATGAGCTTTGGATGAATTTGGATTTTTGGGGAGATTTTTCATAGAGGGAGTGCTTGTAGGGGACCCGTACCGATGAAGGGGGACCTGTACGGGTCCCATTTTTCATATGGGAGTGGTTACAGACCCATACAAGAGGGGCTTACCTATACGGGTCCTGTCCTCAGGGACATAATCTTGATTACTTTGATTTCTACAATTCTTTTTCTGATTTTTGACTTGTCTGTTGTATTCTAACCCTTTTAAGCTGTAATTTTGTTCTTTATATTTCTAATACAGGACTATGGGGACCCTGAGCTTTTGCAAGAAATGGTACGAGGAGATTCGTGCCACGGGGGATACAGAGTTGCTGACCCGTATTGATTCCTTCGACTTCAGCGACATTATCAGAGCCATCCCTCAGGCTCCTAAGACGTTGGCCACAAGTGTCGTTTCAGCTTTAACAAAGAGGTGGTCAGAGATGACCCATACTTTTCACTTGCCAATTAGGGAGGTTACTATCACTCCTTTAAATGTGTGTGCTACAACGGGCCTAGAGTGGAGCAGCGATATTGTCCACTTCGATATTTCCACCAATAGATGGCATTCTCGGCCTAAGGTGAAGGCCAATATTGCCAGACTACTTGGGCTTCATCTAGGTGGGACGAACAAGCTCAAGTACTGGGACCTGCATGATTATTGGATTTGGTAGCTAAGTCCTATTGCGGTTGATAGGAGGGACCAATAAGCTAGATCTTTCCTGCTGACATTTCTTACCACCATCTTCTTCCTAGTGTATTTGAGCAACCTCAATTATGGCTTGCTCTCTATTATGGAAGACCTTGTTGTTGTGCCCTACAAGAACTAGTGCCAGGCCATATAGTTATACCATAGGCTGGATGTCGGATTTTGGGGTTAGTAGTCTAAGCTTAAGATCTGTCATCTGATACAACTGGTAAATCTTAAACTGATCTCTTATGCTTTAGCCTTTTGTCTAAACTGGGATGCAACTAATCCTTATTTTGTCTTGCAGATTTGGGCTTTTGAGCACCGGTTGATTACAAGGTTGGGTTTGCCCATGCAGCCTGAGAAGCCACATATTATATCCAGATGGATGGGGCTATGACAGGGCTAGCCCTTGACTACAACGCATTATCGGCAGTTCCTACGCCATCTACATTTAGATCAGGCAAACTTCTTCCCTACTAAACCAGCATTTTACAGTTCAACAAACCATTAGTAGAAACTGTATTCATGAGGGTGTGATACTCATAGTGCATTCATTCTATATAGGTTATTCGAGACGCATGCGAGAGATTAGTCAAGCATGGGGCTATCAAGCAGATATGGGCTGGTGTGGATGACCGTCGCTCTATCTTAGAGTCACCACTCTCCTTCGAGTGGTATTTCGGTGAGCGGGTCTGAGGGTGGAGGACCAGTGCTTTGGTGGAGAGAATGATACCACCTTGATCCCAGCTGGCATCTTCTAGCCTCATCTTATGCAGGGGACCGACTAGGGGTTATACTTGTTGGGAAAGGGGGCTCGCGTGCTGTCTGTGGAGGATTCCTATATCTAGTACGTTGATTCCTCACTTCTTCCTCTCTATGAGATGATCCACCATGAGGATGAGCCCCTTGAGTTTTAGTAGATTGATAGTGAGGATGACGATGATGATGACGATGAGGAAGGCAGACAGAGAGGTGACCACGACGGTCTATCCATAGTTCAGGGCACCAAAGGCTCGGCCAGGTCTGCTACTCCTTCTTCTTAGGTATGCCTCTAACTTAGTCTTTGTGAATACCTTACTACTTTATAAAATTAACTGTGATTCTGAGTCTTAATCTTTGTTTCTACAGCCTCCCGCTTCCACATGGAAGAGATCTGCCGCTATTACTACTATTGCCCCTAAGCCTCTGGCGAAGCGGTTTCGAGCTTTTGGATCTGTGAGGGTGGGCGTCCTCCTAACAGAGCTAGATACTTTCTTCTGACTCCTCAATCATTTGGGGAAGTGAGCTGTCAAGGAGCTTGAAGAGTCGGTCTAACCTAATGGTTTCACTCCTTCAGCTCTACCCATGTAAGGAATTTTTGGCCTTAATCTTTATCCATTATTGAGATTGCTTAGAATGTCACATCCTAATGTGACCTTTCCCTTTTAGGTGACTATCTCTAAGGCTGAGAGGATTGCCAGGGGCTACTCTTTAGTGCAGGATCTGCTACTGGCCCAAGATGCACTAGCTTCAGTAAGTTTCTTTTTCTTGCAAAATTTAACAAACTATACATCCATGATATGACATTTATGTATCCATACTAATGTTATGATTTCTATTGTAGACCCTGTTAGTCATGGAGTATAGTAATTTGCCCAGGACTTGGATGCTTTAGAGGAGAGAGCCCGGTTCATGGAGGAGCAATTACGGGCAGCTACCACTGAGGCTGATAGGCTAGGGCTGAGGCCACTTAAGTGGGGGCTGAGATGGAGAAGCTGAGGGGCCAGCTTGCTAGGATGACTAAGGATAGGCAGATGCTGGTTCCTTCTGATGATGAGTCCAAGGATGATCTTTCTGCATACCAGATGACTTAAAGGGGCAGAGATTAGTCCGTTGAGGGTGTTGATGCTGCTGGGGCTACTGCGGGGACTTCAGAGGCTTTGGCCCCCGCTCAGCGAGTTGCTGATACTAATGAGGCTAAGGATCACATGACCATAGATAAGGATTATCTACTGGTGGACACTCAGGACAAGACTCAGGAGGGTCACCAGGGATAGGATCCCTTGGTAGCTTAGATTATGATTACTTTCTAAACTATTGGTATTTTTAGGATCTGTATGGCTTGTTTTGATTGTAAACTTTGGATTGGTAATTTTGACATTTGACTTTTATACATGCTGACTTTCCCTCAACCGAGAGTATCGAGTATTACTACTTTGCAAACCCATATTTTATCCAGTGATTTCATAGTGAGGGGACCGAGAGATGTTCTAACTTTCGCGCAACCCATTTGATGTGAGGTGACCTATCATACATTTATTTTTCTTTCTTTTTATCCTAATTTTTGCTTGAACTATCCTTAATGGCTTAGTCGAGTGGACTTTACCTTTTTAGCTTTAACTTTTGCCTAGACCGCCCTTTTAGGTTTTCAACATAGCAAGCTTTTTCTTTACTTTTTGCCTTAATTTTTGCGAAGACCACCCTTTCAGGTTTTTAATCCCGCATGCTCTTTTTTTTATCTTAACTTTTGCCTAGACCGCCCTTTTTGGTTTTCAATCCAGCAAACTATCTTAATTTTTGCCTGAATTGTCCTTGACAGCTCAATCCAGTCGACTTTTTCTGAATTTACATATGCCTAATTTTATTTCTATTGGATTACATATGAAAGGAATAAATAAAAATGATGCATAACATGTAGAGAAAAATTGATGTTCACATAACAACGATTATTTCACGTAACGACATGCATGCACTCATAAGACCAAGATTCTTAGTAAAATCATAACATGTTCATTGTTTAGATTAATTTGAGTATATAGGCTATGGTAACAATTTCCAATCATCAATCCCTACTGCCTGCTGGTCTTTTACAAATTTTGTAGAAAGTAACTGACATTTTTCACTCGATGCCCTAACTTTTGCCTTAGCCACACTTTTCGGGTTTTTAGCTTAGCGGGCTTTATTTGCATTGGAGTGCCCTAATTTTTGCCTGACCGATCTACGGAATACCGATCAGCGGGCTGCACCCTAATATTTTCCTGAGGAGTAGAGGACTATTCGCCGGGTGATTTATTCTCTATTTCTTTTATTCTTTGTGCTGCTTTTTTATGATTTAATTCTTTTGACCTATACATAATAATCCTTAAGCCTATCTTGATTTACTGGATTCACAAACTCATTTCCATCGATATCCATAAGTTGGATTTCTCCCTTACCAAGGACTTTGTTTACAATAAACGGTCCTTCCTAGTATGGCCTGAACTTGCCCATATTGTCAAAGTTGGCCTGGCGTAGCTACTTGAGAACCCAATCACCCGCTTTGAGAGGTTGCTTGGGGTATCTTACTCTATTATTGTAAGTTTGAGCCATACACTGCTGATACATATGTAGGTGGTCAAGTGCTTTGAGCTGCTTTTCATCTATTGCATTCAACTGTTCATACTTGGCCCTTGCCCAATCTAATTCTTTTAACTGATCTCCGAGTGCCACTCTTAGAGATCTTACTTCTATTTCTACTAGTAGCACAGCTTCCATTCCATATACCAAGGAGAATGGTGTCTGGTCGGTGGGAGTTATTATACTGGTTCTATACCCCCAAACTGTGAATTGGAGTTGATCAGCCTAGTCCCTATAAGTAGCTACTATTTTGGATAGAATCTTCTCGATTTATCAATGATTAACTTCCCTTTAGAGCTTTTGAGGGATTTTGGGCATCTTTTGTGATGTAATATGTGCTTTCCTTTTTTTTTTGTAACCAGGGCTAGCCTACTATTGATGACCTCATCAGTCTTTTTGGTCTTCTTTCTTGGCAACGTGTGCTTTTGTGCCTTTTCCCCCTTTCATGAAGAACGATGAGCTAAGACTTATTGTTATAATATTTGCTAACCACATTTATTATCTCTCTT
This sequence comes from Euphorbia pulcherrima, assembly GCA_947683365.1. Classification (NCBI taxonomy): domain Eukaryota; kingdom Viridiplantae; phylum Streptophyta; class Magnoliopsida; order Malpighiales; family Euphorbiaceae; genus Euphorbia; species Euphorbia pulcherrima. The sequence goes on along the minus strand of CANTUS010000015.1, from coordinate 31,678,030 downwards.
TTACTTGGTCATAGGTTTTAACCATTGGCTGTTTATACCATTGCGATACACTCAAAGCCAACTTCATTAATGAATATGATGATATTTTAAGAATGTTGTTGTTATGAGTGCATATTGTAATTAGAATGAAATACTCAAGTGAAATGTGAATGGGAGATGCATCAATTTATTCATAACATGTTTAAAAGTACTGATGTTACAACTTATCCATGATATACCTTATAAGCGGCATTGTTTGCATAAAAAATATTTGCAACATTAAAAATTACATCATTTGAATAATCCTCCACATGCGAAGGGCCTTATTGATTGATAGCTAAACTGGTAGCTCTGGTGTGCAGGTTTCCACGTACTTCTTTGGCAACTGCTCTTACTAAGTCTTTGATAGCCTTGTTGATGGGATTTCCCATTTCACTTCCCTTCCAATTCTTCCTCATAAGTACTGCTAGTGCCTTGGTGATGGACTCGATTGCTTCTTTCATTTCATCTACTTCAGCATTCCCACATACTTCTACAGAAATTGAGGTTTCAATCATGCAGCCTTTCTGGAAATCATATACATCATTCAAGATCTCAAAACTAGGGACCCTTTTTCCCCATACCTAAAAAGGTTCTTCCTCAACCGTGAATATCTTTTGCTTGACCTCAACCCCTATCATGAGGCAAGACTGGGGTTGAGATGTGCTAGCACATGAGTGATTGCCCAAATAAAGTCTGATTGGCAACGGAAGAGGTAAAATAGTTTCCAGCATACCCTGTAGATTCTTTTCGAGCCTCTTATCTTTCACATAGCCTTGCTATATCATGATCTTTTCAATTTTAATAGATATGTACCTCCTAATTAAAAATTTTGTACACTGGTGAGCTACAAAAACCTTGGATTCTTTTTCTTTGGCTTCCATAGCTACTATAAAAGACAGTTCGTCAGCTTCAATGGTCACTAGCCTGCCAAGGGATGACTCCTAATTCATGGAGCTAAGGCTGACCTAATAATAATGAGTAGGTAACGGTAATGTCAAGAATAGTGAATAAGACTTTGGATTTCACTCCGCAACTGTAACTTCAGCTTCAAAGACCCCAATGACACTACTCTTCGTGTCATCGTATTCCCTTATAAAAATATTGGACTTTTCCAACATGGATTCTTGCAGCCCTAGGTGGGGAAGGATCTTAGTAGGGCAGAGATTGAGGGCGGAACCATCATCCAACATAACAAAAGGGATAGAACGATCAAAGATTTGCACCTTAATGAAAAGTGCCTTATTATGCTTATTCTATTCGGAAGTTTTCACCAATAAGGCAGGTCCTTTGAGCTCATCACTTTCCAATACATAAGGATCGATATCAATTGTTTCTGATTGAACTAACATAGCTTCTTCATTATGAATCCCTCCTAACTCAAATGCATCGATGTCAATGGGGATCAGTTCATTAGGTAAATCTAATACTGAGTGAACCATAGGATTAGCCTGCGAGATCATATTGAAGACATGGTAGGAGGGTAACCCTGACTCGACAGCTACAACCTATTTCTCAAAATTTAGTAAGGGACTATTCATGGTGCTAGGCTTATGCTTAGGTTCTTGTATCTTCTCATCCCTACTCAAACCATGAATAGCCTCAAGTAGGTCTCCCCTTACTAATGTGATAAGCACAAACCCGATCTCTATCCTCAGCCTTGGGTGGGATATAAGTTTTGATACTCTAAAGAAGTCTAAGTGCCCTCAACTTAGTGAAGATGGCGGGCAGAGATCCTTTCCAAGGTGGGATGCCATCTTCGATGGTACAGACTACAAGTACCTCTTCTTACACTACCGTTGTTTTAGGATTGGAGCCAGACTTTGATTTGGAAGCCTGGGCTGGGGTTGCAGGGTCATTCTTTTTGAACCAAGCTTTGGTCGGTACACTCGCCTTCTCTAATTCCTCGACTCTTTCCCATTTCTCAGCTTTTTCGAAGGCCTTAGCATACCTAGAGAATTTATCCATACCAAGAACCTTACAATAAGAAGGTAGGGCACCATCCATCAACTTCATAATAATCTCGAGGAGACTTAGCCTATCTTTCAACAGAACATAAGTGGCCATCCCTCTTTCAAAATAGGGTTTGAATTTCTAATTAGGGGCTTGCTTGATGGCCTCCAAATTCTGTATGGTAGTTTTAATGGTGGCATTGAAACCATATTGCTCAATGAAAGCTTCAGATGGAGCTTTCCAATTTTTTGACACCTCATCTGATAGAGTATTGTACCATTCAATAGCAAGGCCTTCCAGGGTGCAAGGGAACATTTCAGCTAGGACTTTATCACTTAACTTTTTGATCCTTATAACCCTCTAATAGGTGGCAATGTGGGATTGAGGTGGACCAGTTCTCGTATACTGTGCTATGCTAGGCATACTTAAGTTTTTAGGGACCCAGTCCTCCCCTCTAGCGGTTTGAACTGATAGTGATGATGGATGAGAGTTGGGATTGGCAGGTCACAATTTCTGAAGAAGATCACGCAATTCCACAGATAAGGATGATCCCTCTAATTGAGTAACTATACCTAAGGGTAAACCTGTTGATTGAGGAAAGGTTGTCCCCTTAGGTGTGACCATAAAATCAGGGGTTGGGCTAGATGCCCAAAACTAAAATGGAGGATGTACAAACCTCTGACTAGGATGAGCAAACTGACTAAAGGCTGGTGCGACCACTATACGCACAAACTGTAATGACTGGCTTACTAAATCGAATAGACCCATAGAACCCAACTGACCAAACTAATTGGAAGAACCACCGTAAGTCCACACAGGTGACAACTGAAATTGAGTAAATGGATAATGAGAAACCCCCGATACATGCTCACTAATCACTGCATTCACTGTTGGAGCACTAATAGGTGCGCTATGAGGAGCATTGATCATACTCTCTTCAGCCATGATCACCCTGATGGAGGCCAACATCTTATCATTCATTCGGTCTAAGAACTGATCACTTCCCAAATACTATGAGACAGCATTTACAATCTTCGACCCAACCTCGGCTCTTGATGCATTTTCCTCCTCACCAGTATTAACATTCTCGACCTCAACATCAATCTAGCCCTCTGGAGTCAGGATGCGAGACATTTCCTCAGGATGGTAGGCAAAAGATCAACCTAACTAAATTGATTATTGGATGAAATACACATAGATAGAGATAGAGTACCCCTTAACTGAACTGGAAGAAGAGACGATGGTGGAGGAGCCGGAGTGCAAATCAAATGGACCGGAGAATGTTTCCAAGCTCTTTCTCTTTGTGGTTTGGTTTTGGCTGAGGTAGTAATGAAGAGATCAGTACATGCATGGGATGTGGTATGCATGCATACATTACTACGATGCATGGTGGGATTAATCACAAGGGTATGTAACACAACACATACGAATCAATCGATTCCTTCCTTATTTCTCCTATCTAGTCTAAGGGTATTCTTCCTTAGTCTAATCTTACATAAAATTCAGGGTACCTAGAAGGTAAAATTCTAAGGCTTTTGATAAGAATGGCATAGGGACATATCAGAGGTTTGATGTAGAAGGTTCCCATTGTATCAAGCCTCTTTTGGAGGGAGATAGCAATGAGTGCTTCATCCACAAGAGTGTCCCCAATTCCTGGCAGGCATGGGTAACACTTTTGTGAGTGTTACAGAAATAATAGGGCACCTTAACCTAGTGCTAGAAGAAGAGCACATCTATCTAAAGGGAGAAGGAGGTGAGAACATAGATTGCGATAATTTTCCCAAATGATGAAAAAGAAAACAGGTTAAATCAAGTAAATGATTTTTAGTGCTCATCTTAATCTTTTAAGCTTTTAAAACACACCAAAATTTTGTAAGTTAAAAGATTATATCTCCAGTAGAGTCGCCATTGTGAGGTGTCGAAGATGTGTGGCTCTCACTTGGCACTTGTGCGAGAGGCAGGGCCCACTGGGGGTTGGTTGGATATAGGTGTGTCAAAACATTTTTAGTTAAAGTTTGCACAGTAAGGCAATTTTAATGAATAAAAGAATCAAGACTCAAAGCTCGATACAAATGATAGAGTCACAACCCAAATTTGTCTTCTTAGGAAATAGTTTTGGTACGGTTCCCTGAGGGCGAGACTCATACCTATTGGATCAGAGATTCAGGTATTAGATGAGCCACTTATTTCTCATATAGTTTATTCAAAATTACATTCACCGCATAAAATCGTGTTCGTTTTCATCATTTGGGGAATTATCATAGAAATCATATTTTTCTACACTCCTTCACACTAGTTACATGCACTTACATATTACAATAAAGCACAAGGAATAAGAGGGGGAATAAAAATAACAACTAGGGGAAAATGGGGGAATTGCAAGAGAACCTATACATTTGTTCCAAGTTACAAAACAAAATAAAAATAAATTACCCTGCATCCACAAAGATTAGCACAGTTTATTGCACGTCATAAGTCAGCATTTCATTGGGAAGAATGTGATTATGTTAGCATGGTGGTTTTATGATCAATAGTACTTGGGAGGCTTCTAGGATCGAAGAGAAATAACGGGTCTTCAATGTATTTTTTATGAAAACACATTTTACCTTTTATGGGTTGATTTATGAGATTATTAGTGAAAGTGTTCGCATGCCATATGATGAGTTAGATTGATTTTTAACTAGTTTAAAATGTGTTTTGGATTTTGCCTGGGGCTGGCACCCGTGCGGGTGGGTGGGACCCCATATGGCTACAAGGGAGGATCAGTACGGGTATGGTGTACCTGTATGGGTCCTGTCTGGTCTAGGAAGAAACTTTGTTCAATTTAGTTTAAAGATTAGCATATTAATGGATTGGTGGCAGAAAAAATAAATAAAAAGGGATTTCCATCCGTATAAGTATGGCGCACCGATCTAATATCTTGATGATACAAGGTGCCAATAAGGCTCATACAGGTTGGGACCAGACCCTAAACAAGAAATAGAAAGAGTAGATATGATAGAAGAGATAGAAAATAACAATAATAATAAAACTGAAATGTGAGTCTCTTTAAAACTTTGGAGTGTTAACTTTGCGACGTGAATCCACTTTGAGGTGATCCCATTACTGTTGAGAGAGTCTGGCAAAAGTAGATGGTGAAATAGGACTATTTAGGTGAGTATCTATGTGGACAGAACCTCCCCTAAATCCTAATAAATGAAGTTAGGAATGAATAAAATGTGGACAAAACCTCAAGGAATGGATTTTTCCATATTTTATACAACCTATACGTCCACTGTACCTTTTCTATACCTATACAGACTGTTAGAACTATTACTATAGTTTTTCTATAGTTTTCTTCTAATATCAATGTCTATTATAAAATGAGGGGTAAAAGTCATTTGGTTTGCAATAAACCGCATTCAAGACCTGTCTTCTCCTGAAAATTGTAAGAGATTACTTCCAAAAGAGGCCTATTAGGCAATTAGAGGACTTGGATGGTTGGGGCCCCACTTGTATAGGTATTGGGGGACCCATAAGGGTCCTCTCCGCATGTATGGAAGGTAATCCCCATATGGGTCTGTCAGTGGATCCATACCGCTAAACAGAACCCGTACGGATACTTAAGGGCAGACTAGGTCTCCGAACTTTTGTCAAACTCAACTCTGCAGTAGTAGGAACACCTCTGATGGACAACACCAGAAAGACATTGTATCATATAGTTCTCATCATAGTTTTATGAGAAGGATCGCCAAAATTTAGTGCTGACAAACCCTATGGCCTGACATTACTATAGTCTTTAGAAGAGTGACCATGATGGCGAGACATGAAATAGTGATGGTAGTTATTGTAGCGGTAGCACTGGGAGCCGTGGGAGCGGTGTTTGCGGTGCTGACGATAATGGTGATGATTGTAGAGAAAGTAGCCACTACTGAAATAGCAGTAGTGGGGATGGTAGTAGCGATAGTGGTATCGACATGAATGGTGCCGATAAGGATGTCAGTGGTCGCCGGGGTGGTGATGGCGGTGTGTTGGTTGGAAGCCATTAGAGCAAGTGGTGGTGGAATGTAAAGTTCATCGAAGAAGAAAGAGGATTTTGCTTTTGAGAGGGAGCTTAACAATTCAAAAGATAGCACGACTATTGAGTGCGGAGACAGAGGTTTAAATAATGAATATAGCATGCAAGGGGGATTAATTAGAGTAGTAGCAATCATGGCCTTGATTTAGTGCAAATCGTTATAAACTCTTTATAATAATTGCATAACTGCCACATCATCCTTCGTGTATGTACACAGGCATGCGAGTCATTTCACATCCCCTATCCCCTCAGTCACGTCTCTTGGCTTGCGATGTCTTGGCTCCTATTGTATGCACAAAGACCTATATTTACAATAAATGATAGGGAGAGAAATCGATCCTAGTCTAGATACAACTAATAAAAACTAAATAAAAGAGAGAGATAAAGAGTTGGAAATTCTTGGGCTGCCTGCCAAGAGTGCTTTGTTTAACATCGATGAGCTCAACATACCACTCCAAGATCACGATGTGGAGTCAGGGGTCTCTATGAGAGTGATCTCTTCAGAATCAGCTTGGAATCCTTCATAGTAGGGCTTGAGGTGATGCCTATTGACTTTTAGTACTTTCCTAGTCACGATGCTCTGTACAATGACTACTCCATGTGGAAATACTTTGGTCATAACTTAGGGTCCAACCCACCGAAACCTTAATTTTCCAGGAAATAATTTAAGATGAGATTGGAATAGAAGGACTTTCTATCCCACATTGAAGACTTTTTTGGAAGTGAAAAGGCCATTGTAGTGTTTAGTGGTCTCCTTGTAGGCCTTGTTCCTTTCACTGACATCATGGCGAATTTCCTTGAGTTTATGTAGTTGCAACCTCCTATGCTCCTTGGCCACATCGAGACTGAAATTGGTCTCTTTGATGGCCCAATATGCCTTGTGCTTGATCTTAATAGGTAAATGGCATGCTTATAGACAAACTCTGTAGGGTGACATCCCGATGGGAGCTTTCTATGTTGTATGGACTGCCTAGAGAGCTTGAAAGAGACAAAGACTCTAGTCTTTTCTTTTGGGATTGAATGTCTTCTCTAGAATGAGCTTAACCTCTCTATTGCTCACTTCAGCTTTCCTATTTATCTGTGGGCGGTATGGTGTGGAAGTCTTATGTTTGACCCCCCATTTTGCCAGTAACTCCGAGACTATCTTATTACAATCACTAATTAGTAGTCACGGTGTCCTGTATCTATAAATGATACTATCCTTGATGAAGTCTGCTACAATCTTTCCATCATCGTTCATGGTCTCCTTGGCTTCTATCCATTTGGAGACGTAATCAACTGCTAGGAGGATGTACTTGAACTCATAAGAACAAGGAAAATGGCCCATAAAATTGATACCCCAAATATTAAAGATCTCGACGACTAAAATAGGAGTCATTAGGACCTGATCTCGATGTCCAAGGTTACCAACCCACTGACAATTGTCGAATGCCTTGCAAAACATGTAGGATTCATGAAAGCTGTGGGGCTAAAAAAATCCGCATTTAAGGATGCATTGCACTGTTCTCCTTGGCCCACCGTGATCTCTGCAAACTTCATAATGATATGCTTCCAAGAGTCTCGGTATCTCTTCCCTGAAAACACATTTCCTCAAAACCAGATCTTTTCATTGTCTCCATAAATTAGGATTATCCCAAAAGTACTTGCTAGCTTCCCACTTCATTCTTTCCTTGCCATTGGATGTGAAATCTTCCGGATGTTTCCCGGTTGCAAGAAAGTTGACAAGATCTGAGTACCATGGAGTTTAGGTGATAGTAAAGAAACTTTCTCTAGGATATTCATCCTACACTTCCCTTGCTTCTTTTGAATTGGTCAGCCTATTGAGATGATCGGCCACCAGGATCTTTGTCCCCATTTTATCTCCGATCTCAATGTCAAATTTTGGAAGCAAAAGGATCCACCAAATCAGTCTTGGCTTGGCGTCTTTCTTGTTTATAAGGTATCTTAAAGCAGCATGGTCTGAGTACACAATGACCTTGGAACATAGAAGGTAGGAATGAAACTTCTATAATTCAAAATTGATAGCGAGGAGTTCTTTCTCAGTCATGGTGTAGTTCTATTGAGCTGCATCGAGAGTCTGTGAGGCATAGTAAATGATATGAGGTTCTCGGCCAACCCATTGTCCCAATACTGCTCCTACTGCTTAATTGCTTACATCGCACATGATCTCGAAGGGTTGATCCCAGTTGGGTGCTTGGATAATGGGCGTAGAGACCAACTTCAACTTTATAGTGTCAAAGGATTCTTTGCAAGGATCTCTATACTCAAAGTTAGCCTCTTTATAAAGTAATCTACATAAGGGCTGGACGATCTTTGAAAAGTTCTTGATGAACATGCGATAAAAATCTGCATGCCCAAGAAAAGACCTAACTTCCTTTACAGAAGTAGGCTGAGTTAAGGATTGGATAACAACAATTTTAGCTTTATCCACCTTAATACCCTTCTTAGGTACAACATGACCCAGTATCATATATTGGTCTACCTTGAAATGGCATTTCTCATAGCTAAGTACTAAGTTAGACTCAATACATTGTTTAAGGATCTTACTAAGGTTATCAAGACATGCATCAAAAGAATCACCATACACTGTAAAATCATCCATGAAGACTTCAATGATGCTCTCTATGTAGTCATAAAAGATACTCACCATACACCTCTGGAATGTAGTGGGAGCATTGTAGAGTCCAAAAGGCATCCGTCTGAAAGCAAAGGTACCAAAGGGACACGTAAATGTTGTCTTCTCTTAGTCTTCTAGTACCACTAGGATCTTATAGAAACCTGACATTCCATTGAGACAGTAGAAACGAGACTTGCTTGCTAGTATCTCCAGCATCTGATCAATGAATGGCAGTGGGAAATGATCTTTCTTGGTCGTAGCTTTGAGCTTGCCGTAGTCAATGCAAACTCTCCACCCATTTTATATTCTCGTCTGGATCAATTCTCCTGCTTCATTTATTACCACTGTGATCCCTGTCTACTTTAGGATGACTTGCATCGGGCTAACCAATTCACTGTCAGAGATGGGGCATATGAGGTTAGCCTCTATAAGCTAGATCACTTCTTTTTTCGTAACTTCCATCATGGGGGATTGAGTCTTCTTTAAGGTTTATGGCAGGTCTTGGCATTCTCCTCTAGCTTGATCTTTTGTATGCAAGTGGCAGGACTTATCCCCTTGATATCAGCTATAGTCCATCCAATTGCCTCCTTGTGTTGCTGGAAGGAGATCAACCATTTTTCTTCATCGAGACTCAATTTACTGGAAATGATCACTGGGAGTGTATCATTGTCCCCCAATAAAGGATACTTGAGGTGACTCGACAAACTCTTAAGTTCAAGCTTCGGTTGTTGGATGATGGAGGGAGTGAGTTTCTTGAAAGGTGGTAGAGTGAGCTTTGGTCTAGGTCTCAATGGAGGTTAAGCTGATTTGAGATCATCAATGGCCTATTTCACCTTCTTGCCCAAATCAGTATCATCGAGGCTCTTAGTGTAAAGTGCTGCATTCAGCATGACCAAAAACTCATTTGAGAGATCGAGCTCAAAAATTGGTTGGATAATGCGATCAAGACTATCAATGCTGCATAGGCTCAAATCTTCTTCTAGGGTCTTCCTGGCATCATAGACATTAAAAGTGGCTACTTCCCTATTGAATTCCAAAGTAAGAGAACCATTATATACATCGATCTTGGTCTTGGCAGTGATTAAGAATGGTCTCCCTAACAGCAAATCTGAGTTCCCCTTCTTATCTACTTTACACATATCAAGAACATAAAAGTCAGTGGGAAAAACAAAATCATTTACCTTGACCAATACATACTCTAAAATTCCCTTAGATAAAGAAGAGAGTGATCCGAGAGTTACAAGATAGTCCTGGTCTCCTTGACAGGCATATTATGGATGGCTGATATCTACTGGTAGATAGAGGAATGCATGACATTTATAGATGCACCGAGATAACACACAGCCTTTTGAATTCCTACCTGACCTATGGTGAAATTGATCGCGAACATTCCCTGGTCTTTCAATTTAGGGGGTAATTTGCATTGGATTATGACAGATACATTTTCCCCTATCATGACCTTATCTAGGTCAAGCTGCTTCTTCCTATTGGTATGCAGATCCTCGAGGAATTTTGCATATTTAGGTATCTATCTAATCACATCGAGTAACAGGATGTTGATCTCGACTTTCGTCAAGGTCTCAAAGATCTCTTTCTCATCTTTCATCTTCTTGGTCTTTGCTAGTCTCTCTGGAAAAGGAGGTTTGGTCTCGATATAAATCACTGGTTCCTCTGCATCCCCGGGAATTACAATGAGTTCATCCTCCATTTTAGTCTCTTTCTTTTCCTTCACCATGATTGTGCTAACGTTCTCTCTTGGATTTTCCTCTATTTGAGATGGAAGTCCCCCTATGTTCTCAATCTAGGAGAGAGTGTTAGCTATCTGGGCCATCTGTTTTTCCAAGTTTGAGAAGTTACCCTATAGTCCTTGAATTCGTTCATCTACCAACTCAAATCGCTTATTGAAACTCTTAGTGAGAGTAGTGAAAAGTTCATAAGGATTGTGTTGTGGCTGCTAAGGTGGGTTGGGCTAGATTTATTAGGGAGGTCTCGGTACGATCGCGTTCTGCTGATTTCTCACCACGAGCTGATTCTTCAATCCTTGTGGTTATTGGCGGTTGTTATTTGCCCAAGCGAATGCTAGACGATCTTGCCACCATATCTGATTTCTTTATGGTGGTGGGATGTAAGGCTGCTTATTTCTCAAATTACCATAGTTATTATGGTTGTTGTAGTTTCTATAGTTGCCATAGTTTCCCATGGCATTGACTTGCTCAAATTCTGGGTCTCCTATGTGAGGGCATTCATCAGCAGCATGAGTGGTCTTTTTACAAAGTTCTCACACCTTTGTGACCTCAGTATGGATGACTATCTTGTGCATGAGCTCAGTAAGTGTCTCTAATTTTTCATTGAGATCATAAGAACTGATCTCATTGACTACTCTCGATGTAGATTTTCCTTTATGGTCATCAAACTGTTGAGCAGTTTCTACTATAGTCCTGATGAGTTCCCGAGCCTAAGCTGGGGTCTTATTGATGAGAACACCCCCACTAGCGGCATTCATAATAGATCACTGGGAGAATGAGAGTCCCTCATAGATGGTTTGGACTAAGGCTTGATCAGTAAATCGATGTGGTGGACAAGCTGCTAAAAGGTGCTGGAACCTTTCATAATACTCACGGAGACTCTCTGTGTCTTTCTTCTAGGCCAAACAGATCTATCTCTTTTAAGTGGTAACTCTTGTTGAAGGAAAATACTTGTCAAGAAAGACTCTCGACATCTGGTCCCATGATGTAATAGATCTTAGTTTTAAATGACAAAACCAGTCATTGGATGAGTCCTTAATTTTTCAAGGTCTAGATTGATGTTGGGTGGCTTCATGGAACAACCCATCAAATGGAACTTCTATAAGTGTTTGTAAGGGTCATTAGTGATCGTTCCGGTGAATTTGGGTAATCTATGAACAAACCTAGATCTATTCTCAAAGTTTTCATTGTCAGTCTCGACTGGATATATGATACAGAGTGGTTGTTGATCCACCGGGACCCCTGTAAGCTCTCGGATTGACTATTCTTGATTAGCCATGGTCATGATGGTTGTTTCCTGTTCTGAATCTGAGTCATTTGGATCGCCAGACAGTCCTTCTATGTCGATTGGATTGTCATTGGGTCTGCTTGAAGTTTCTGCCGGATTTCTATGCTCTTGAGCTTTCTTAGCGCGAGCTCTATTAGATCTTTCAATTTAAGGATCGTAGAAGAATTCGCTGCAATGACTTGTGGCTCTGGCCATCCACATCAAATAACTAGTCAAAAGGAACCGTTCCTCGGTAACGACGCCAAAATTTGATGAGTGTCGGGACTACCAAAAATAAATCCTTCCACAAAACAAACTAGTAGTTAGTAGCAAGTAGGGGTCAAATCCACAAGGAACGGTATTTGACGACATTGTTCTTACAAGATAACACACAACGTGACCTAGAAGTAATCTCAATGGAAATTTCAAGATTAAAACTATAAAAAGCAGGTAATAAAACAATGAGCAACATTACTGAACCAAAGTAGAGCAAGACTAAACATTATGGCGATCATAGGATGAGGAATTAGTTACACCGAGATGTAGATTTAGTTATACTAGCACTCATGGATCGTACAGTACTAGCAACTCTTTCTTATTGTGTACGGAGAGCGGACTTCGCGCCATGATCTCTCTCTTACTCATTGTGTCTCTTGACTTTGCGCAAAAGAGCTTGCCAATGAATATCAATAAGTAACAGAAAAGTCTAAATCCTTACCGATAGGTACTGACGCACTCCCAACAGGCTTAAGATTACCTTACTCTAGTCTTAATGGAGACTGTCATCACTTTATCTCTTTTCAGCCATAATTATGGATGCAAGAATTAAGATTAACATTAATCATGAAGACTTAGCAAATGGTTAATCAGGCTAAACAATGAGACGAGGTGATATCCTTACCATAAAACCCTTAAAGTACCGAGATTGGTAAATAGGCCACCTTGTGAATTTTTGTATTCAATTGCGGTCCTCACACAATTTAAATTCAGCCTTGACCCTTACTTGGTCAAGTCATAAAGAATTTAGCTAAACATGACTAAATTTAAATGTACAGAAATATAAAGAGACTTAAACTAAAGTGTGATAGAATATAAGGACTGAAATTGAAATTTCTTATTAAACCAAATCCGAAATCAAAAACTCAAAAAACCAAAGTACTTGGAAGTAAAGAAACTAAGAACTAAGAGCTGAAACTAGACTAGAGGGACTGTGGAACATGAATGGTAGATGATAGATGATAGGTGATAGATGATCCTCTGAGACTTGCCGAACTTGGTATTTATAGTTGAACACCCCTCCTCTTCCTTCTTCTTTAGTGACAAAATAGGACTTTTTGTATTTATTCTTTGGGTATTATTTCCTTTTAGTCTCTTTCTTCAAATGGTAGTAAAATCCCTGCCTTTACAAAATTAGGAAGGAGATTTAAACTTCCTTCTTAAATTGGACTCTTCCTAAACAGGATTCGCTCGAATTGGGTAACTTCCAGTTTTAGGCTTAGCGTGCTCCGATATTGATGTTGTCTTGGTTATTCTAAAATGTTATGGAATCACCGAGATTGACTATTGTTCTCACAGCCTGTATCAAGTATCGGTGAAGGATTCTTTTTGCCTAGATATTGCACGTTTTCTTTCAATCACCTTCAAAACCTGAAAAGACAAGAAAGGAAGTAATAGCTGCCAAAAAGACTAAAAACATGGTCTCTATGATATAGAAATAAGCACAAATACATGCACAAACTGCAACCTATCACAGTCTGTAATATCTCTTCCAGATATATCCATGTGTTAACTCAAGGCACCACCTTTAGTCTAAAAGATTAACTGTTTGGACCCATCCTAAGAAAGTATGACCACATGCTAGTCTATATGCTTCATCAATATCCTTTCTTGATGAAACTATGACTAGGAATAGTTTAGACATAATTGTAACTGCACATGAAGCAGATCTCACTAAAAATGGTCCCACTATGATCTTCACTCCATGCCATGATATGTCAATGACTTTTGTGCATAGATATCAATGAATATATTTTAACCAGTAATAATATATCTGAACACATGAATATAAACAAAAGATAAATGCCTTTATTAATAGATAAATGGTTCGTACAAATACATAATTAAGATATGTTGCCCTAATTGCCTTAAGGGCATACATCATATCTAACTCTATGAACATTACCTAGTTCAGAATAATCAGCCTATGTTCCACTATGTATAAAACTATCATGAAGACAATTGCTAATAAAATTCAACCTTTACTTCCCCTCCTTGCAAAAACAAACCAATGTAGATTCATACGGGGCCGACAGATCAATGACAACACTATTATTGCCATGGAGATTGTCCATTCAATGAGGATTAAAAAAGGAAAAAAAGGTCTCGTAGCAATTAAAGTGAACTTGGAGAAGACTTATGGTTGGTTACATTGGGAATTTATTGTTGATACATTGAAAGGGTTTGGAATGCCTCCCCAATAGCTGGATGCGGTCTATCATTGCATTTCTTCAATTTCAATGAGAATTCAGTTCAACAAAAGCATGACTGACAACTTCAAACCATCTCAGGTAATATGACAAGTCGATCTGTTATAGCCTCACTTATTCGTTATGTGTATTGAACATCTAGGATAGTTAATCCAATCAAAAGAAAATGTAGGGCTTTGGAAAGGAATTAAATGCTCTAAAAATAGCCCAACCATTTCCCTCCTCTTTGTCAAAAATCTTATGGTGTTCAGTGAGGCCTCAGCAAGTCAAAGTGATATCATGGCATCTTCTCTAGAGGAATTTTGCTCCGTATTTGGGTAGCAGATAAGCCTCCAAAAATATAGGCCATTATTCTCACTTTTCTACAAACTAGAAATAAGTTCTTTGAATAAACAGGTGTTGTCACTACCTCTAGTGCGAAAGGAGAAAAGAGGAAACGCAAGTATACGGTTGCGATGTAGTTTTAAAAGATAATCAATCCCACTAGGAGAGAAGTGAACTTGATTGTACAAAAATTCAAATGGATAAAATAGATAAATGGTATGTTAGTTTGGGGATAGATTAGAGTAGAAAACAACGACGAATAGAGAATTACAAAGTAATTAGGAAACTAAGTTATTTTGGTTCCAAATCTTTATTTGTTTTAACGCATGAAAATTTATCATATATATTCTAAAAATATCATACCTGAATATTGATATTTCATAATTGATCTTCTATGAACTAATTATATCTTTGGTTGTATTCCTGCGAAACAAAGATGAACTTGGGGGCGAATCAGGGTTACCCTTAGGGGGACTCTCCGATGCTTAAATCAGTAAAAGGTTTGAAAGAATATTGAATGTGGTAAGTTTAGAATGTAATACCTTTGATATGACCAAGGGGGCTTTTATATAGGCATGTAGGATGTCCTAATTAGTATAAAACTATTTCATTCTTGACGTGGGAGTCTTTGTTGGCCAAGGATCCCAATCAGTCATTGTTTCCTCTTTAGGAGGACTCTTCCTAATTATCTCTTTAGGAAAAGGATAATGTCCTATTTATCATGTATCATAAATAGATTAGGATAATGACTACTTATAGAGAGAATACAGGGATCAAAATCTAACCTAGATTTTCCTTGCTTATGCGACACGAAAGTAACAACCAAATCCTAAACCTGGTTTTCATACATGGAATCCATCTCTGACCGCATTGCTTTTAACCTTTTGTAAGACTCCGAGCTATATGTTGCTTTCTTTGATATCTTAGGTTCATCATCCTTCATAAGATGTATTTCCATGTTATCAGTTATAACGAATCTATATCTTTCGGGACATTTATGAACATGACCTGACCCACGCAATGTCAATGTTTCAATGGGTTGTTCCTTGACTACACTTTCATGTGTATCAGGAATTGCGATAATCAGTTGAATGTCTGTTTCACTCTCTTGAACTCCCAGTTCAAGCTCGCTCCCACTAACTTCTTTAAGTAGGTGTTCCTTCTGCAAGAAGAGAGCATTCCAAGATTCAAAAATCTTTTGTTCCTGGGAATTATAAACTTAGCCTCCAACTTATCTAATGTTATCCTCTGTACATAAGCTGGAAAACCCCACACTCTAATATGAGTGAAAGTGGCTTTCTCATCATACCACCTTTCGTATGGCTTAAGATTAACTGATTTAACTATCACCCTATTTAGAATAAATTGCACTCTCTAGTGCGTATCCCTAAAAGGATCTACTGAGATTTTCTTGGCTCATTATGGACCGAACCATATCGAATAAAGTTTGCTTCCTTCTTTCAAACACACCATTATGGTAAGGGTTATAAGGAGGTGTCCACTAAGATAAAATCCCATTATCCTTTAGATAATCCTCGAACTCTTGGCTTAAGTATTCACCACCTCGGTTAGATTGAAGTATCTTGATACTCTTCAAAAGTTATGTCTCTACTTCAGTCTTGAATATCCTAAACTTTTTAAAGCTCTCAAATTTATACCTCAAAAGGTACAAATACCCATATCATGAGTAATCATCAATAAAGGTGGTGAAGTAGCAGTAACCTCCAAGTTCTTGAACACTCATTAGACCACATATATTAGTGTGACCACCAGAGTTTTACAGTCCTTCTCACGAAACGATGATGGGAGCTAGATAATGCAATCCTTTATAGGTGTTGTCCATCAGAGGTGTTCCTCCTATAGTAGAGATGAGTTTAGCAAGATTCTGGAGACCTAGACTGCCTTTAGGGACCAGTATGGGGTCATACCTAGGGGTACGGGTTCATAGGTTGACCCATACAGCTCATGTCTCCTACATGTTTGGGAGGGACCCGTATAGGTCCCACTAGGAACCGTATGGGTCCTCCCCACCCGTACAGGTCCCTGTTGCATGCAATCAGATAGATTTGATTGCAATCATACCATATTCATAGAAAATCAGTCATAAATGTGATTTATTGCATTCAAACTCAAATTTGTCCTATAAATAGAGGCATTTTGCCTCACTTTAGTAGTGAGTCAAATTAAGAATATCACATACACTACACTTGTTATTTTTTAGCTATTTTTCATAGGTATAGAAATGGTATAGAAGAGGTATAGAAAAACTAGGGGGAAAACTAGTCTATATTAGTTTTGCCCACATTTTACAGCTTTATAGCATTGTATATAGGATCTGTGGGAGGTTCTATCCACACAAACACTCACCAAAATAGTCCAAAAATCATCATTTCCTCATTTACTTTGGCTAGACTCTCTCTTAGCATTGGGATCGCTTTAAAGTGGATTCACATCTTAAAGGTACGCTCCTGAGTTTCAAAGAGAATCACTTTTCATGTATTTTATTATCATTTTTATTTATTTATCCCGATCTATCCTTTGATCTATGTTGGGTCTAGTCTTGACCCATATGGGCCTTGTTGGAACCTATACGTCCTTAGGGATATTGAAATGGTGCGCCATACCCATTTGGAAGAAAATCCTATTTTCATTCCGTTCTTTTTCTATAAATCAACTTTGTTTAAAACTAAACTAAGTTTCTTTTTGGGGTCCAAACAGGACTAGTACGGGTACCCTATACCTATACGGGTCCTCCGTAGTACCCCTAGTACCGTATACGTGCCACCCATCCGTTTGGGTTTTAGTCCCCTAGGTAGAATTTTGATTTCCTTTTTAATCTGTAAAATAAATCCAACATCACCATTTGTCATGCGATCAGCTTCATTAATAATCCAATAAATCAACTCATGAAAGGTTAAAATGTGTTTTCATAACAAATTCTTTGAAGTCCGTTTACTTCTTTTCGATCCTAGAAGCCACTTGGGCACTATCGATCATAAACCCTCCATGCTAACATAATCACATTTTTCCTAACAAAATGCTGACTTATGATGTATCGTGAACAGTGCTAATCTTTATGGATATAGGTGAATTTATTTATTTTGGTTTTATAATTTAGAACAAATCGCAATTGCCCCATTTTCCCTTGGTTGTAATTTTTATACCCCCTTTATTATTTGTGCTTTACTATAAACTTTTGAACGCATGTATCTAGTGTGAAAGAGTGTAGAAAAATAAGATTTCTGTAATAATTCCCTAAATGATGAAAAGAAAATGTTTTTGTGCAACGAATGTAATTTTGAATTAACCAAATGAGAAATAAGTGACTCATCAGATACTCGAATATCTAATCCAGAAGGTATGAGTCTCTCACCTAATGGGAACCATACCACAACTCTTTCCTAAAAAGACAACTTGGGTGGTGAATCTATCATTTGTATTGAGATTTGGGCCTTGATTCTTTTATTCATTAAAATTGGTTAAAATTTGCAAACTTGAACTAAATGGTTCCATCACGCTTAGATCAAACAAACCCCCAGTAGACCCTGTCGCAAGGCACCAAGGGAAATCTACATATTTTCGACCACAACACATCACATCGGTAACTCCACTAGTGATTGATCTTTTAACTTGCAAATTTTTTGTTTGTTTTTAAAAACCTTAAAAGATTAAGATTAGCAATGAAAATCATTCACTTAATCAAACCCATTTTCTTTTTCATCATTTGGGAAAATTATTACATTCTATCTTCACACCTCCTCTCTGGATTTAAATGCGCTCTTCTTCTAGCACTAGGTTAGGGTGCCCAAATTTTCCGTAAAACTTATGATGGTGTTACCCATGCTGGCAATAAATTGGGGACATCCTAGTGGGTGGAACACTCATAGTTGTCCCCCTTTAAAAGAGGCTTGATGCAATGGGAACCTACTACATTAACTTCCATTCCGTGCCTACATCCTTCTTATCGAAAGCCGTAGAATTTTACCCTCTAGGTACCTTTTTCCATTGAGATTATATTAGGTCACCCTTTATTATACTTATGGTAATCAAAGGAAGATACCTTCAGAATCGACATTAGGGATAAGGTTGAACGACTCGCTTTACATGTGTTTTGTTATATTTTCACTTGTAATTAACCTCACCATGCATTATTGTAAATTGCAAATGCATAACCAACCTCATGTATGTACTGATCTTCAGGTTACTACCTCAGTTCAAGGTAAGAGTTGGCAACTTCATGCAGTCCTCATTCCAATTAAACCCATGGCTCAATTCGATTGGCCTATTCATCCAGCAAACCTAACACCCCTCGCAGCTAGTAGTGGGTCTCACTTCCTCTATCAGGAGACCATTTTGCAAGTTCAACATAGTAAGGTCTCGAGCCAGTTTCCTGACTTTGTGGTTATGCCAAAGGGGATAACCCGCCCTTATTTCATAGGTTTACCCTATGGTATGACCCATGAATAGAGAGTTTATCCTATGACTCTTGATGACATCTCACTTTGGGAAACCCCTCTTGTGAAAATTTTCAAGAAGTTGAAGAAGTATGGGTTGATTGAGCATCTCCAGTCATTTTTTCTGCAAAATCCTAAGGAGAGGGGGAATATCTGTGCGTACCATGCTAGTCCTAGTGACCAAATAAAAGTGTGTGAAGATCTCCTCAAAGTTATCACCTTCTTAATCGATGAAAGGAAGACATGTGAACTTCAGATGAGAGGGGAGAAAATAGCCATGATCAGCTTATGATTAGAGGTAGATGAGGTGTGGAAATGCATTCTAGCAATCAAGAAGGTTAAGGAAGAGCCATCAATAAGGGATTTACTAGCTATCAAGCAATGGAATGGGGAGCCCGTCCATAATTACATCCAAAGGTGGTTGACTGCTATGAACTCTCAGTGGTTAAAGATATGTGGATCTCCCTTGGCACATTGCGGCGAGGTCCACTGGGGGGTTGGTTGATTTAGAAGTGATAGAACCATTTAGTTCAAGTTTGTACATTTTAACAAATATTAATGAATAAAAGAATTGAGACCTAAATATCAATATAAATGATAGAGTTGCCATCCAAGTTGCCTACTTAGGAAAGAGTTTTGGTAGGTTCCTATTGGGTGGGACACTCATACCTTTTAGATCAGAGATTCGAGTATCGGATGAGTCACTTATTTCTTATTTAGTTAATTCAAAATTACATTCACCACGTAAAACTGTTTTATTTGCTTCATTTAGGGAATTATTTTAGAAATCCTATTTTTCTAAACTCTTTCACACTCAATTCATGTGTTCAACAATTTACAATAAAGCATAAGCAATAAAATGGGGAATATAAATTACAACCGGTGGAAAATTGGGAAATTTAAAGGGAACCTATACATTTGTTCTAAGTTATAAAACAAAATAAATAAATTAGCCTGCATCCACAAAGATTAGCATAGTTTATGGCACATCATAAGGCAGCATTTCATTAAGAAAAATGTGATTATGTTAGCGTGGCATTTTTGCGATTGATAGTGCTCGGGCGGCTTCTAGGATTGGAAAGAAATAATGGGTCTTCAACATATTTTTTTATGAAAACACATTTTACCTTTTTATGGGTTGATTTACCGGATTATTAGTGAAACTAATCACATGGTAAATGGTGATGTTGATTGATTTTACATGCTAAAAAGGGAAATGGGGATTTTGCCTGGGAGCCAGTACCCCGAATGGGTGAGGGGCACCTGTATGGCTAGTGGTTGGAACCGTACGAGTCCTATTTGGACCCAAATATAATTTCATTTTAGTTCAAAATAGAGAAGAATTTCAAAAAATAGAAATGAATGATAAACTAATAAGATGTGGTCACTTTGAAATGCAAGAGCATACCTTTACGTCGTTAATCCACTTGGAAGCGATCCCTATGCTGAGAGAGAGTCTAGACAAAGAAGTTGATGAAATGATGATATTAGGACTTTTTAGGCAAGTATTTGGGTCGACCAAACCTCCCCCAAATCCTAATAAATGAAGCTCAAAATGAATAAAATGTGGACAAAACCTCAAGGAATGGGTTTTCTCCTTATTTTATACCTTCTATATCTCAACTATACCATTACTATACCCATAAAAACTATTGGAATTTCACGTGAATTATATGATATGATGTTCTATCTTGGCATCCCCTTGAAAGTGAGGCAAAAAGCCTCTATTTAAAGGAGAGAAATGAGTCTGAATGCAATAAATTACATTTATGACTATTTTTTCCAAAATGGTATAATTTTCTATCCTTTCTACCTATTTGGGCCTAAATGGGACCCGTATATCTTGATATGGGTCCCTCCAATCTATATGGATCCATAGGAGGTGTACGGGATAACCCATGGAGCCGTATCCCTAGGGTGCCACCCGTACGAGTCCCTGAAGGCTGTCTAGGTCTCTAAACTCTAGCTAAACTCATCTCTACTACAGTAGGAACACCTCTAATGATTAACACCTATAAAGAATAGCATTTTCTTTTTGTCATTATCATTTCGTGAGAAGGACCGCTAAAATCCAGTGCTCATAGACTACCCCTCAGGGGATCACTGCAGATATAGATCTATATGATCTCACTATTTGTACATTGTTTTAGAAATTATACCTAAGGAGATGATATGGATAAGTTCCTTTCTTAAGACGAACTCTCTTCCTTGGGGTCCCCTTCTTAAGGCGGGACTTTCCATCGCTAATGCATATCCCTTTCTTGAGATGGATGACTTTCCTTTGCCTATGCGTATCCCTTTCTTGAGGCGGATGACTTTCCTTTAGCAATGTATATCCCTTTCCTAAGCCGGATAAATTTCCTTTACCAATGCGTATCCCTTTCTTAGGACGGATGACTTTCCTTTGGCAATGCGTATCGCTTTCCTAAGGCGAATGACTTTCCTTTGCCAATATATATCCCGTTCTTAAGGTGGATGACTTTCCTTTGCTATGCACATCCCTAGAGACTTCACTGGGTAAGGTGAGTGTATCCCTTTCTTAAGGCGGATCAACTTTCTTGACCAGTGATGGTGTATCCCTTTCCTAAGGCGGATGACTTTCCTCATATCCCTTTCTTAAGGTAAATGACTTTCTTGCTAGGGATTTTGAATAACCTATTTAAGAGACAATAAAAACATTGAGTTAGTTATTACTTGAGATGCCACATCTTGATTTTTGGTTGACTTTGTGGAAAATAAAAAATTTTGCCCCTTCAATCAAGATTAAAGATGTGAGGATAGGGGTTGGCCTCTAAATAAGCTATAAACCAAGTGAGAAATGTTCGGTTTGGCTTGATTGTTTTAATTTTGAATGCCTCTTGAAAGGCGCCTCTTAGGGGGATGCCCCTTTGGGGAATGCCCCTTTACTCATTTCACTGCTAGGGAATGCCCCTATGGTGGGTGCCCCTAGGGTACTCAATTAGGGGGAGACCCCTTAACTAGTTTTACTGCTAGGGACTGCCCTTATGGTGGGTGCCCTAGGGTACTTGATGATGGGGGGATGCCCCTTGACTGGCTCTTCTGTTGGGGAGTGGGGGGCTGCCCCTCAGTTGACTTCCTTGCTGGAGAGGTGTCTTCCTAGATGATTTATTTATTGGGGATTCCTTCTAGGTTAACACTTCCCTTATTTAGGTCAAAACTCTTGTTCTTCGGGGATTATTATCCCTTGATGTTTAAATCGCTTGGGGATTCTTCCCTTGAATTGACCTGTGCATGAGAAATTATTTATGTTAGTATTGAACCAGAAATAGCTTACGTTGATTCTTGATTGATTTTAAATAAACAAAAATTTTCCCCCTTCAATCAAGGATCAAGGTGAGCTAGGGGTTTTGCTCTTGAATCTCTTCAAATATAGGGTTTGAGAGAAGCGGGGTTGGTCCCAAATTTTGATTTGATGTGCCCTCGCTATTGGGGAGGACCGAATTCTTTAAAAAGCTTGTTTGTCCCGAAAATTTGGGACCCATACGGATGGGGAGGATACGTATGGGTGAGGTGCCAGGCATGGGGGACCTGTACGGGAGGTCGGGACCCGTACGGACGCGTCGGGATAGTTTTAAAAATACAAACAGTCCTCCACTCCCCCTTTTAAGAAAGATTTCCCTTTCTCAATATTCCGGCGAATTTCTTCTCAAAACTCATAAAAATATGTACCAAAAGATCCTCGATGCCGGCCGCTTCAACCTAAAGCATGAGGAGTTTCCCCAGATCAGAAATTCGGAGCTCCAACGATGCTTGGTAGCTATGGGACATGCCTTTCACGAAGAGGACAATTTCTCAGATTTTAAATCTGCTTTTGAAGTCCCCTTAGTTCTTTCTCCCACTACTCATCACTTAAAACTCTAAGTAAAATTAGATTCAAATTCTCTATTTGTTATTTTTCTTCATTTTTGAATTTTTTTGATTTGGCATGATTTTAGGGTGTTTTAGGGATTGAAATTCAGCCTAATGCATGTAAATTTAGTCTAGGGATGTTTTGGAATTGGTTAGATTAGGACTTGGTTGAGTTTTGATTAAATTTGGCTATTTGGGCATTTTTCCGGTGAAGGTTCCATTTGTAGGGACCCGTATGGGTGAAGGGGACCCATACGCATACCATCTTTCCTATTGGTGGGGCGCTAGGACCCATACTGGTGGAGTGGACCCATACGGGTCCTCTCTTCTCAGACAAAATGTCCAGATTTCCACTTTTTGTAATTCTTCTCTGATTTTTGACTTAACCACTGCGTTCTAACCTAATTGTACTTTTGTTTTGCCTTTATAGTTCCCTTTCAAGATCATCAAGGCTTTGAGCTTTTGCCGAAAGTGGTATGAAGAATCCATAATACCGGGGATGCTGAGTTGCTTATTCGAATCAATGCCTTAGGCTTCTCTAATATTGTTCGGGTCATTCCTTTGGGACTGAAGACTCTCGCTCCCATTGCAATTTCTGGTTTAGTCGAGCAATGGTCGGAGATAACCCAAAAGTTCCACTTCATGATCGGGGAGGTTACCGTCACCCCATTGGATATGTGCGCATTGACGGGACTAGCTTAGGGTGGAGATATCATTCACTTTGACGTGTATATTGACCGCTGGCATTCACGGGCCAAGGTGAAGGACTATGTGGAGCAACTTCTTGGGCTTCATCCTGGCAGGAAGAAAAAGTTCAAGTATGGAGATCTTCATGCCTACAGGAAGGCATAGGCGAGCCCGATTGTTGAGGGTAGGAGGGACCAGTGCTCTAGGTCCTTTCTTCTGACCCCCTTATTGACCGTTTTCTTCCCTACCTACTCGAGTGGCCTCAACTACGGGCTAGTATCTTTCATCGAGGATCTTGCTAGCATGCTTGGCAAGAACTGGCAGTAGAAGACTGGGGCTATATTTGAGTATCGCGAGTACTTCCACCACTTGCGCTCCCACCAGGTAAACTTTTGAAACCTAACCTAAATTTTCAATTCAACAAGCTGTTAGTAGCAAACTGTATTTACGTAATTAGGGTTCTTATAGTGCTCTTTGGCTATATGCTGGTTGTTCGCGATCCCTAGACTCTTTTGGTCATCTATAATGGGATTGAGGAGATGTGATGGGGCATGGATGACCATCTGTTCATGCTGGAGTCGTCACTCTCACTAGAGTGGTATCTCGGTGAGTGGTTTCATGATTGGCGGACTAGCTCTGTAGTGGAGAGGTACATCCCTCCACCTATGCATGAGGGGGTATTCTGGCCACATCTGATGCCCGAGATAGACCAGGGGCTGTATCTCCTAGGTGAGGAGGCCTGCATGCTATCGATCAATGTCTCATATCTAGATTTTATTCAGGTGCACTCATCCATCCGTGCTTGAGGATTCATTTTGGTGACATCCCCCTCTAGTTCCACTATGGATATATTGATTACGATGATGATAATGAGGATGGTGATGGAGAAGGGAGTTACCGTGGGGGTCCTTTTCTGATCCACAAGACTGTGGGAGTTTCCAGGCCTACTACTTCTTCAACTCGGTTAAACTTTTTAACAAAAACTTATAAATTTGTATGCATCTTTACCTTTAGTTGCATGAATTAAGAATCTGACACCTTGTGATTTGAAAATGTAGTCTTCTGTCCCTAAGTAAAAGTACTCTGCTTCTATTACTGTCACTACCCCAGATGCGCCAGCAGATCCAGAGCCACCGATAAAGCGTGCTAGTGCTATTAGGGGTTTTAAGGAGGGCATCCTCTAGATCAATCTAAACTCACTTTCCACCTTCTCGATCACTCGAGGAAGCGAGCTGTTTGTAGGCTTGAGGAGTCAGTCCATACCATTTGTTTCACTCCTCCTAGCGCAACCCACATAAGTGCCTATTGCTAAGGCTAAGCGGATTGCTCAGAGGTGACTCTCAACCTGAGATATAGTGATGGCCCAGGATGCCCTTACTACGGTAAGCCTTATTTTTCCTACAAAGACTTAACAAACTATACATGCATGCTATGACATTTATGTTGTGGACTGATTTCTTGATTTTCATGTAGACTCTGCTGGCTTTGGAGCGTGATAGGTCGGCTCAAGAATTGGAGACAATTGGGCAGGCTTCATATAGGAACAGCTACATGCAACCACCATGGAGCTAGATAGGATCCCGGTGTTGAAGGCGGATCTAAAGTGGGCTAGGAAAGAGTGGCCTCAGGCTAGGGGTAAGGCAGGGATGCTGTGGATGCAGCTAGCCTGTATGATTGAGGGTAGGCAGAGAAGCCATCCTCTTCATCGGAGGATTTCTCAAGCTATCAGATCAATATGGTGGTGGCTCAAGCAATCAAAGTTGAGCAGGAGGTAGAACAACAGGTTGAGATAACTGTTGTTGTTGCTGCAAGTGCTATAGGGGGTCCGAAGACTAGGGACCATGTGATGATTGATATGGACGACCTTCTGGCGAATACACAAGACCAGACTCAGGGTGCTCCTTAGGGATAGGATCCTCCAGCAGTTGAGGATAGCTTTTATTTTCTTCATTCCTGATATTTGACATTTTTTGCCCTGTGTGGCTTATTTTGATGTAAACTTGGGCGTTACTTATAGATTGCATTACTTTATGCATGCTTGAACTTTTCTTTTCTGCACTCAGACCATTGGATATTACTGTTTGTAGACCCGTATCGCCCTTCACATAGCTAATAGTAAAACCTTTTTAGAACATACTATGAGCAAGTAACTTAACCGTTGAACACTGGAAGGTCCTGACCATGCTAAACTGACCCAATTTAACTATCAATAATTACTGAGGCTGGTTGGTTGAAACTAGCACTCCTAGGGACACATGCTACCCTATTATTTCACATTGAGAGACTTACTTTGAGGGATCCTAGCTTTGAAACACTGCAATTACAAATGATGTTTGGCAAAATAAGCGCGATGTTAAACTGATGTTTTTGAATTGAGTTCTAATTTTTGTATGGGCCATTCAGTGCGAGATGACCTATCTATGAGCAGGAATTTTCCCATGGCCCTAGTCGATGATGAAAGATTAGCTCTATACTTTATCATATCCTAATATGTGAAGTTTGAAATTAATTTATGTGAATTGCCCTTGAGAAAATACATTCATTCCCTCACACCATTGTTAAAAATCCTAAAAAAGTCATGAGGTGTACCCTGTCATTTGACACCGGTACCGTCTTTAGTAGACCCCGGTACTGTTATATCTTGTAACAGTACTGTTATCTTTTATTTCTTGGTTATTTTTAACCGACTCAATTCAAATGTTCCTATTTAAAACAAACCAAACACGGTACCGACATCCCTAAAAATGGCACCGGTACCGACTTTTTTGGTAGAAAATAAATGTGAATTAATTCAATTTTCCCATTGAGTTGGAGAATTAATTATTCTACCCGATTTTACCTCTCATTTTCACTATAAATAGAGGCCTTAAATCAGTTTTTCATATACAATTAACATCTATCAAATCTATTCTACGAAATTAGCTGTAGGAAAGTTCTTACTTAAGTTATGTCTAAATCATTCCCGAGTTTTTAGGAAGTTAAGAATATAGAGGGGAGTTTATTTTCGCCTAATTATTTTTTACCAATCTTTAACTCATCTCTTCCAATCCAATCACTCTCCACAAGGCAATTCTCGTATCATTGCAGATCTAACAACAGATTTGCAATGAAAAGGTACACAATCTAAGACTAAGATAATAATCATTTTAATTTATTTCTTGCTTCAATTTAGTAAAGTTTCAATTCAAGCCACATCAATTGAATTAAACTTATTATAATTGAGCTTGACTATAAATCAATCTATTTTATTTCTGTCTCATCTTCATTTCACGTTTCATCACCATAATCCAATTAATTCATAATATAAATTACTTATATTTCATTTTCATAGCATCAAGTGTATATATTATATATTATAAATTATTTATATTCCATAATATAAATTGTTTACGATTCATTTCCATAATATAAACCATCTATATTTCATTTCCATAATATAAATTTAAATATATTTGGTTTTTATAACATAATTAATTCACACTCAAAAAATGTAAATAATCCATATTTCATTTCTAATTATAGTTAAGACATGTTTCATTTCTCGTTTTATACTATTTCCATTTTCAATTATGCAACTAATTCATGCTTAATTCTCTTATGTCATAATTAATTCATATTCCACTTTTATTTATTTCATGCTTCATTCTTAATCATATATCTTTCTCCTTTCTCGCTATTTCCATACTTGTCAATTTCTTTAATTATATTTGAGCGGGTAAGAGCCTTTGATGGTGGTTTTGTTCGAGGGAATAGCTTGCAATCCCTGGTACACTTTTTTATACCTCGCTACCCATATCTTCTTGATTTGTGTAATTGTCCACCATTTTTGCAATTGTATCATTTTCTTAGTTTTATGGATTCCTAAATTTGGCATGGTGCCATTATGCTAGAAGGACGGCACCATGATCCGTGACACCAGCATTGCTATTTATTCCGGGCCAAAACACAATATTCCTGTTTAAACCTTTTATTTGTAGGATAATTGCCTGGAATCAATTTATTTTGTATTACATGTTATAAGCATGCGGTAACTACCATAAAATGATGCCGTGACAACATTGAGGTGGTGTGTTTTGATTAGAATAGCTCTTTTTCTCATCTCATTTCTTTGAATGAATATAGGTAACATGTTTGACATTTAATAAAAAAAATTGGTATTTCAATTTAAATTGGCTAAACAAATCGAATAAGTAATTTGTCCGGACTCAAATCTCTAAATTACGGTATAGTTTTGTTCTTGGGATAGTACTATAGCAGAATTTCCTTGAAGAGCTGATCACGGTGGCGACTCTATATTTTGAATTATGGATTTAGTTCTACGAATCTTTTTTGACATGATTTCATAGATTGTTTTCTATTCTTTTCTACCAATTCTATTTATTAAAACCCCCAGCTGAGTTACTAAGTTGCCTCGGTTGCCTATTACTAGTGCCTCGAATCTCTCGAAAAGGAAAGTTGCCTTGATTGGCAAACGCGGCCTGGCTGCGGTCGAAAACATTGTTCGCTGACAGTGGCGACTCTGCTGGGGATCTTTTCTTTGAAAATGGTTTAAAAGATTTGACGAATATTGAAAAATTTGTTTAGCCAAATTAACCCGATATTGTTTATTGTATGCATCATGTTCATTGCAGTAGTTAAATTCTTTTTCATTGCGGTAGGATCACCCTTTATTGACTGCATTACTTTCCTACTCATGGCAAATTAACCACTCATGACAATATTGCCAATATTCTTCACGGGAATTGGGGTGCCATAATGTCATGGGAACCTTCTTCATCAATAACTCGACTATAAGCTTGCATGTAGTAGCCTAGCAACTTCCCTTTAGGGCTACCATGTCACATTTAGTAGTTGAGGTCATGCTTTGTTGCCTTGTATGGATTTCAAAGCTTTTAGAGCCAATACTAGATTCAGAAGCTTTTACCCTCTGAGTGGAGTAATAAGGAGATGGGAGGCCTAGGTTAGAGGAATGATTACCACCTATATGTTAACTAATCCCCCATTGTTGTGCTATAAGCGTTACCATGTAGAATGCTGCCATGCAGAATATTGCCATGTGATTCACTATGTTTTGTCTTGTAATCATTGTCAAATCTATCTCATGAGCTTTATTCATTTCCCCTAAGTCTTTTCATGAGGTGTCTCATATAGCAATCGCTAGATTCATGCAAACCCCTTTTGACATTGTATCCCACCGAGATTGACTTTTGCCATTTATCTATGATACGTCGTTATGTTGTCCATTTTGAGAGATGTCACTTTGATATCTCGACTGCCCACTTCACTTTTACATATCATCACCCTTTTCTAGAGATATCCCACAGATGTCTCATCTGATCCTTATGCATGAACAAGTTATATGCATCTTCCAATCATCATTTTAGAGACACCACGTCGAGACCTCCTTAAATTATTATCTCCCTTAGAGATGTTGCGTTAACATCTCGCCTAAACTATAGTGCCATCATGCATTTACCCATGTTATATCATTTATCCCTAGAGATGTCCCATCAATGTCTTGCTAAAACTCATCTTATCAATGCATAGCGATATTCTGCCAACATCTCATCGTTCATCCATATGTCTTTAAAACGCATCACAGCATGCATTACTCTAGTCAACCTTATGTCAAGCTTGGTTCCTCAGACCCTAGTGAACCATTTCCTATTTTATGATGTCCTATCGATGTTGCATCCACTGCATCTGTCCAAACCATAGTTGCATAGCATTGTTTCATCACAACTGTGTCTATCCTAGAATTTAGGGATGCGTCACCTTTGTCCTTCGTGAAAGTCTTGGGGGAAGCCTTATTTCCTTATGTGACTGATAAGTTTTTGTTTTGTAAGGACGCTGCATACACGAGTCTTGTCCGAGTCGTATTACATAGAATTAGTTATCTCTTGGCAGCCTTGTTTGCATACATTCACTTAAACCAGGTTCTTCATTCCATTTATTATCCATGCATAAACCCATGCATGGCTAATCCAACCTTGGTTCTCTCTCAGTTTGGAAGAGGCATGATCATCGCTTGGTCTATACCATGGAATTCAGTTACTGGGGAGACAGGATTGTCTTAGAATAAGTTCAGAGTTTGGGGTCCTAATTGGGATTCGAGTAGTTTAATCAACAAAGTTTTGAGTTCAATTTAGATTCTTCTAAGATAAGTGAAATGTCTCCTTCCTCTAATGGTGAAAGCATGATGCAAGAGATGCAAACCGCCTTTGCTGACAATTACTTTAGGGGTTCTACCAATGAGTAAATCCAAACCTCTATGAAGGAGGTTTCAGAGAAGGTTTCTAGGAAAGAAGCTGAAAAAGGTTTTGACAAAGAGCCTAAAGATGATGAACAAGATGCTGAGACCCCTCCTAAGACTGATAGCAGTTCTGATGATTTTAATACCATGTTCCTCCACATGCTCGAGGGCGAAGGATGTAAGACCGTTGCTAGTAATGGTGTTGAACTCCTACCACTAGGTTTTAACATGCCTCCCCTTCATCATATAAAGGGATTGATCCGCCTTTTGTTCATATGGACAATTATGAGAATGTGATAAGGATGAAGGGATTGTCCGACAACCAGTTAGCCAGAATGTTCTCTTGTAATTGGATCGGGTCCACCGCAGAATGGTATGCCACCCAGCCTGAAGATATCCATTTAGATTGGGAGAAAATATCCAGTACCTTCAAGCAATACTATGAGTTCAACTCCAAACTGAAAACCACCATTTTAAATTTAGAGCAAGATAACCAGAAAGAAGGGGAAGCTTTCCTATCTTACTATAAGCAATTGATGTCCACTTAGGAATTATTGGGTAACAAGCCTAAGTTACATGAAATGATAATCAACATGATCGATGATGCCTTACCTTCGTAATAGGACTAGATGGCCCTAGATGATTATGAGATTTATACCGATGTTTGTAAGAGAGCTGAGAAGATTGAAAGACAAGCCACTATGAAAAAGTGGAGGGGTGCCACTACCTCGTCCAAGCCTTATTCCTTTGGTTACAAGAAAACACCTGAACCTTCCGTACCAGCACCAGCCGTACCAAAAGCTAAAGTGGCTTCAGCCATTAAGGTCAATATAGTCGCAATCTTGTTAACTCAAGGGGAAAATTATGAGATCTCTCCCTAAAAGGATTCCTTATCATTTCTATTCGGCAAGCTGAGGAAGATAAAGCTACTAGACAACCTAGTTCCTTATTCCCCTCCTAAACCTGAAGATGTTCATAATCTTTGTGGCTACTATGTTACCCTTGGCCACCATACCAATAATTGCAAAGCTCTCCTAAAGGCTATTAAGAACCTTATCCAAGAAGGAAAGATCATAAGACCAGTATTACGACTTAGCACCCTTAACAACCCACTCCCCTAGTTTACAAAACTAGTAAACATGGTTGGGATCAACACATCTAAAGCATGTATCGTTCAGTACTTTAAAAATAAGAAAGTCATGAAAGAGGCAATTTTTGTAGGGGCCAGTAGTTCAACTAAGGAAACTTGTCCTGAAGAAATTGATGCCGAGATAGAAGTAGCTCATGATTCGTGTTGTATGACCAATAAACCAATCGATCTTGATTCCATCAATTTCTTTGGAAAATCCATCTTCTCCCCTATTGATCTTGATGATATCAGCTATGACAAAAGTGAAGATAGGCT
Organism: Euphorbia pulcherrima; assembly: GCA_947683365.1. Taxonomy (NCBI): domain Eukaryota; kingdom Viridiplantae; phylum Streptophyta; class Magnoliopsida; order Malpighiales; family Euphorbiaceae; genus Euphorbia; species Euphorbia pulcherrima. The sequence goes on along the minus strand of CANTUS010000015.1, from coordinate 31,646,894 downwards.
GATATACCCTGTGAGTATCAAATATGTTTTGGTATCTTTCATCTATAACGGTGAGGTAATGAATCTTACTCATAGTGGTCGTGTCTACCAACTTGACATTAGGAAAACTACTCAAAGTAAGAGCCAACAATAGCCCCTTCCGCCTCCTACAAAAGAAGAAGTAGTAGATGACCCATTGAGCAAATAGTTGAAACAAGTTTAGGCTAAGTTCAGTATCTGGCAGTTGTTACGAGTATCTGAGAAACATAGGGCTGATTTGGTAGAAAAGTTGATGGAAATAAATGTCATCCCCATTACCTCTCCCATCGAGATGTGTAACCTGATTGGTGGAAGTGCTCCTCAAGGGCCAATCTCTTTCTACTCCTCTAGTAACCCTCCTGAGGCATCTGAACATAATAAATATCTCTTTATCATGGCCGATTTATTCAATAAGATTATTCCATGTATCAAGGTAGATGATAGGTTTGCTCAAAATCTGTGCTCTCTCAAGGTTCTACTGCACATTAGTCTCTCTACAGAAATGTTGAAGAAATCAAGCACCATAGTAAAAGCCTATGATGACTCCAAGAGGGAAGTCATAGGACCATTTGAAGTTGAAGTTATCGTAAAGTTATAGCTCCTATGACCTTCACAGTCATTGATATTCCAATTACATTCTCATTACTCTTAGGTCATCCCTGGCTCCATTTAATAGGGGCAGTTCCATCAACTCTCCACTAGAAGATTAAACTGATACATAAGGGAGAGCTGGTTACTTTAGAAGCAGATGAAGAATCAGTCATTGCTGCAATGGCTAGTGAAGATATGGGAGTAGCCACGATTAATTAGGAACCGGATGACAATCTGACCAAGCACTATGCTCCTTGGGTTGTTAAATATATGGCAAGGAAAGGTTGTAAATGCAGAAGAGGTTTGGGAAGTGACCTTTGGGGAATTTCATCTCCCCTAGGAATTCTCTCTTAGAAAGGGGAGGAAGGTTTGGGTCTTGTCAACAAGAAGATCAATAAAAGTAACTGATACCCGGTCAATGTAGTTTTCATTTATGCAAGGGCTGTAGAAGAACCCTACCATGGTCTGCCATAGCCTGTCAAAATAAAAGGTTAACTAGTTCTTGGTTTTGAGATTTTTTATGATGTGTTCGACTTCAGTTAATACTGCTTGATTGATAAGACTCTTGAGTCTCTGACAGCCGACGTAAAAGAGCTTGGGGAAAAGATTGCTAGTCTAGTCTGCAAGGATACAAATAAGGAAGAGGAACGCGATTTTCTTTTCTCTATTTCTGATGTTTTTTATGTGAACAATAAAGCCTATGAGGCTAATTTATCAATGAAAAATAATCATTTTACTTACTTGTTTGATGTCTCGCCTAATGGCACTGTGCATTTATTTGAGCATTCATCTAATGTGTTTAGCATACATGATACTTCTATGCATGAACCTAACTTGGGTACAAATGATAATCCTAAATTTGTATATATTGCAAATGATATGTCTCCCATGGAGAAAAATTAAATAAAAGAAGTCTTAAAATAGGACATGGTAGCATTTGCTTGGTCATATGAAGACATGCCAGGTGTCGATCGTGAAATAGCTGAACACAGGATTCTAACCTATCCTAAGATAAAACCAGTTAACCAGAAACTCCATCGCTTGAGACCTGAATGGCCCGAAAAGGTTAAACCGACAAATCCAAATAGATTAAAGCCAAGTTCAAGGAAGTAATTGAGTATCCAACTTTGGTGGAAAATGTTGTTCTAGTTGCCAATAATGATGGAAAGAGTTCGGGTTTTTGTCGATTACGGTAATCTCAACAAAGGCACACCTAAAGATGACTTCCTGTTGCCACACGTAGATGTTTTGGTCGATAGAGCAGCTAGAGCCAGCATGTATTCTTTTATAGAAGGGTATTCAGGTCACAATCAGATTCTTATAGACATTTACAAAAAAGTCAAGATGGCCTTCATCACTGAATGGGGAGTTTACTGTTTCTAGTTATGCCATTTAGGTTGAAAAATGTAAGGGAAACATACCAAAGGGTAGTTAATACCTTATTACATGACATGACCCACAAACAAGTTGAAGTCTATGTTGATGACATGTTAGTAAAGCAAACAACCTGAGAAGAGCATTCGGCTATCTTGGATAGATTTCTCACTAGAATTGAGAAGTACAATCTCCAACTGAATCCAAAGAAGTGTGTGTTAGGAGTTACATCTGAGAAAAATCTGGGGCACATTGTCGGTCAACAAGGTATTGAAATGGATGCCGACAAAATCAAGGCTATCCATGAAATGCCTACACCAAAAACCGAGAAAGAAGTTTGATCATCTTTGGGTTCTTTATAATATGTTAGTAGGTTCATATCTCAACTTATGACAGTTTGTGAGCCCATATTCAAATTGTTAAGAAAGCAAAAGCTAGTGGTGTGGAATGATCGATGTCAGATGGCCTTCAAGAGAGTCAAAGCTTACCTTGTGAATCCACTAGTCATTCAACCTCCGATACAAGGGAAACCTTTGACCTTATATTTAACTATTGAGGAAATGTCAGTAGGTGCAATGTTAGTCCAAGAACATGAGGATAAGAGGGAGCATGGAATCTATTACCTCAGCAAGAAGTTGTTAGAGTATAAAAGTTACTACACTATAGTGGAAAAAACATGTGCTACTATGGTATGGCTAACCAAAAAGCTGAGGCACTACCCTCAGTCTTACCAGATCCAGGTTATCCCAAAGATTGACCATGTGAAGTATTTGTGTGAATCACCTACTTTGGCCCAAAAAAATCAAGGTGGTTACTATTATTGTCCGAATTTGATATTGAATATGTCATAAAAACGGTCATCAAAGGAAGTGCTATGGTAGAGTTCGTAGCTGGTCAACCAATTGATTATGATTATGTGGAGAATCTGGAATTTCCTGATAAACAATTACCTATGGTAGAAGAAGCAAAATCCTCATGGGCAATGTATTTTGATGGTGCAGTCAACAAATGAGGCGTTGGACTTAGGGTTATTATTGTCACTCGCCATAAGGAGATAATTCCATTGTCCAAATGCCTGGAATTCTCGATCACCAATAACAAAGCAAAATACGAAGCTTGTCATTTTGGGTTAGAAGCGCTCCTCTTAGTTAGGGAAATCGATGTATCAATAGTTGGGGATTCAGCTCTAGTAATCCGCCAAGTCGTAGGAGATTAGGCAATTCAAGAAGAGTCTCTTCATCCTTATCTCGAAGCAGTTTAGGACATAACTGCAATGTTTAATCAGTGTTTGTATTAGCATGTACTGAAGGAGAAAAATCAAATGGCAGATTCATTAGTAACATTGGCTTCCATGTGGGAAAATCCTTAGGAAAGGCCAATGAGACCATTGGTTATGCAATCCTCAAAGACACATTTCTTCGACCAATCAGTATTGACAGTGGGACAAATTGAAGGAGATCCATGGTATTCTAACATAGTCCAGTTCTTGAGAGATGGTCGTTACTTTGATGACGCATCTTAGTTGGATCATACGGCATTAAGGAAATTGGCAATCCAATTCATTATGGTTGATGGTGTTCGGTTCAAAAGATCTGGTATTGGGTTACTTCTTAAATGTTTAACTAGTGAAGAAGTTACTTGCGTCATGAGGAACATGCATTCCGGTGATTGTTGGCAATATATGAATGAGGTGGCCCTAGCAAAGAAAATATAGCATCAGGGTTACTATTGGACTTCTATAATGGCCGATTGCGTATCTATAATTAAGAAATGTCACAAATGTCAAATTCATGGGTAAATCCCGCATATATCTCCTACCAAACTTAAAAATTTGTTTACTCCTTGGCCATTCACAACATAGGGGATAGATATAATTGGCGATATTTGACCATCCTCTGCAAATGGTTTTTGATACGTAATAGTGGTAATCGATTACTTCTCAAAGTGTGTTGAGATCGAGTCTTACGCCAATGTTACCGCCAGGACGATGGCCAAGTTCATTGAGAGCCAAAATTTTGCTAGCTATGGGATTCCTCAACATATTATTTCCTATAATGGGGTTTAGTTCTAAGCAGAAATAGTAGATTTGATTGAGAAATAAGGAATAGAGCATCATAGATCATCTCCTTACCAACCACAGGCTAATGGAGCAGTTAAAGTAGCCAACAAGGCAATCAAGAAAATCCTGTCCGAAATGGACTTCACATACCGCGATTGGGCTGACAAACTTCCTTTTACAATATAGGGATATAGGACGAGTGTGCGTACTTCAACGAATCAGACTCCGTTCTCTTTGGTATATGGAATGGAAGCTGTTCGACCAATTGAAACCGAAGTCAAGCCACTCAGGGTTGTCTTAGAACCTCCGTTGAAAGAGATGGATTAAGTCCATGCTAGATTTGAATAGCTAAATGTGATAGATGATGAACAACTGAAAGGTTTAGATCACTTGCTGATGTATAAATAGCATATGGCTAGAGCTTATAATAATCTGGTCAGACAGCCAAAAGAACCACTTAAAGCAGGAGACTTGGTCCTCAAACAATTGAGAAAAGTCAACACTGATACTAAGGGCAAATTTCGTCCTAATTAGGAAGGCCCGTATGTCAGCAAAAATATCTTGGGTAAAGGTGCAGTCAAGAACATGGATATGGATGGCAATGAGTTCGTGAATCCTATTGACCAAGATAAACTTAAATGCTATCACGTGTAAATAAAAAAATGACAAAATAAATAATGAACCCGCCAATTTGAAAACCCAAAAAGGGTGGATTGGGAAAAAATTAGGGCAGGCTAATGACTCAAATACCGGAAAAGGGCTGGTCATGCAAAAGTTAAGGCTAATAAAGTCCATTGGACCTTCTTGAAGGGTTCTAGTAAAAATTTGGACTAAACAGTTGAGAGTCACTATCTCTAAAACCGTAACTAGATAGTTAGCAATGGGAAACATGTTGTTTTAAATAATTACCAGCGTTTGTAACCAATTTAAGCTCATTCAATAAAAGTGTCATTGCTACCTAAATTTACATATGACTGTGATTATAAATGTATTTTGACATAAAAGTGATTGATTCACAAGTTTGCATATGTTTCATATTTCTACTCATGCTTCATCTCTCATTCCATGATTAGAATCAATAAAATAAATAAATAAAAAGAAAAATAATAACATTTCCAAAAAGGCAAAAATATACGATAGACTAAAAAAAGAGCATGGTCTATGCAAAAGCCGACAAATGAGTCCACTGGATTGAAAACCTGAAAAGGCAATCCAGGAAAAAGTTAGGACATACGCAGTTTGATAGGTCAAAGACAATATAAACTCCCTATGCAAAAATTAGAATTGAAAATGGAAATGTTGTATCAAAAGTCTAACACGATCACATTAAACGTCAGATTGCACATCTTTTCTTCGCCTCCAAAAGAATAGGTCTGCCACCTCTAGAATAGTAGTACCGATCAATGCTAGCTGCCAATCATTCTTTTCCTAGTAGGCAGAGCCTAAATTTTAGCCATTCAACCCTTGTATAGCTCATCGGTCATTACAATCCTCTCAGCTTCGTATTTTAGTTAACCATATTTTGTATATTTTTCCCACCTTTCAGCAAAATGTTCTGGCCAACTATGAGGATATTCAGCTAGCACGGTCTAGCAAAAATTAGTAGGAATCTTCTGAACTTGTCCATACTACCTCGACAACCTAGATGTAAGGTAGGACATCACAATTCGTAACCCAAGAACCTACAACCCAACTGGTGACATATCCAATAAGATGTCTGGAATCTTCAACCAAGGGCAAACCCAATGAATCTGAGTTTTACCATAAGCCCATAGGATGGGAGTCCACTCAGCCAATGTCAACATTGGGTGGCCCTATTTGGCAAAAGCGCGCTCTGAAAAATTAGATGTGTTATACTTCTTGATGTTTCCTAGTGGAGGTTCCGTCAGAGCCCGTTTCTTCAAGATCCATACTTACGAGAAAGGATTTGTCAATATCTGCAAATTTGGAAAATACCAACTCGTCGTAACAAGTTACCTGTAATAGTCTAAATTGGTCCCCTATCTAACTTGGTTCCCTAGAAACAACATCCAAATGAATATGGGTCTCAGCCAAGGAAAAAGCGGCCGGGGAAGCCTTGTTAGCCATCTGTGATATCAAAGAAATCAACCAAAAAGGCGCCACAGTCTACCCTAACCTGCCTATGTATTCACTTAGTATCGGTATAGCAACCATGGAAGGCCAAGCTGGGTAAAGCCTAGAAGCATTTTGACACCATTCAAACCCCGAGCGAATCTAGAATCCTGCCGAGTTTGGGGCATGAGATAAGAAATCTCCAGCAAATTCGAGCCCAAAAATCCAATCTAAATCCTTCTCTAAACTAAAGCCTAGTGGAGGAGTTACTATCTTTGCTCATTGAAAATAAAGTATACTTAAGATGGCACTGAATTCTTCATACATGGGACATAGTTCTATACTACCCGAATGAAACACCCGGTCAACTAGGTCCCACAACACACAAATCACCCCAAGAAGCCTGGAATTCATAGAATCATCATTGTAATACTTGATATTCCACAAACCAAATGGTCTCAGCTTCTTCCAGTCCTATTCACCCAGATGTTCCAGGAATTGTCTCAGTCCTACACTATAGAAGCCTATTGTTCGATTAAAATAGAAAGTCTAAAGGAAATTGCAAACTGATGAAACCAACACTAGTACCGGTATTAGCAACAATGGTACCATTATCTTTTTGCCTCTATCATGATATATACTATTCAGTCACAGGCCTTTACAATAGGGGTACCAAGATCATAGAGCAAATCAGTGGATTTTGCTATAAGAACCGAGTAAATAAAAAAAAAGATTCATTGAGTCAAAATTCTGTACAACAATAATGTGCCAAATATTCCAAAAATAAGTGTAAATACAGAAAATGCCTAATTCTACTCTGAGCCATCTACAGAAAAGGAATCACTGGAGTCTAATCCAATCGTTCCCTCAGGTTCCTATAGACAAAGCCGGATCGCTGAGCCACTTTGAGCGAAGGTTCCTCAAGCGCTCAGTCTCCAACTCAGAAGCCTCAGCTCTAGCTGTAGCACTCCGGGCCTCCTTCTCAGCTTTGGACAATCTCTCAGTCATATCCTCTAAAGCTGACTACAAATTCAAACAAGTCATGCATCACTCATCATGCAATTATCATACATCATACATAAATCATTTCAATAGGTTTAGCTACTTTACCTCCATAAGGTGTCATTGAGTGGAAAGAATATCACCAAGATATTGGTACCCCCTAGCCAACTGCTCCATTGCAGCCCAAGGCACCTATAAATCAAAACCAAGCTCAAAGTCTAAAAGAAAATCAACGTCAAAGATAACAAATCCACAGAAAGGTTAGAATCTTACATAAGTAGTATCGGTTGGTGTAAACTCCAGCTGATGAGCCAATGGAGAGAGTCCCAGGTCACATATCTACCGACTCCCATCATGATGATGAAAGCGGTATCCAGGGCCGTCTAGATACGACCCTCAACTGCCTGTGCCTGGCCAACAGAAGGAGACACTGGCACCTAAACAATAGCAGGAGCCACCTGAGCTACAGGAAGAGTCTCGCTACTACATGAGGTCCTCCCCCTCTTACGTGAAGGAACCTATTGAAACGTGATATAAAACACAATAGAAAAAGGCAAGCGAAATAAATTTGTAAAATCACAAATGCATACCTAAGGACCCGAAAGAGTGGTAAGAAAAGGGATCAATCTCATCATGAAATCAGTATAAGCACCCTCAACAGTGCCAGCTTGATATTCTATACATCCCAAAAGCAGCCTGATCCTCCTCCCCCACCAAGTGTGGGTAGAATACATCAACTGGCAGATTAGCATGAACCACCTTCTTAGTAACAGAGGCTATAACCCTAAAACCCTCACTCTCTTGCCTAGCTAACACTCATGACACATGGGGCACTCCAAGTGCTGGTCATCATACAGCTCACGAGCAGTAGTGACCAGACCCATATGGCTAAAAACATCCCATGGCTCTCGGCAAAGCTACAAAATCATCAAAAGTTAGGGTAAACAATTCTAAAAACCTTTTGTTAGTACAGTTTCTACTAAATTCCAAATTTAAATTTTATAGATACCTGGTTGAGGGTAAGACCCCTCAGATAGGCCCAAAGGATAGCTGTATCCCTCGGCACCTTCTTTCAAGATTAAGTCCACGAGAAGAGAAATATCGTCCCGAGGAAAATCTCACCCTCTAGCTCAAGTGGAGGAAGGACCTTGTACTTAAAGGCCCAAATCTGCTTAAGATTGAAGCATTTTCAATATCACATGCATAATTATAAAAAAATAATCACAAAACTCAAGTTTAAGGATTTACCAAAAGGAATAGAAAGTAACATGTGAGCACTGGATTTTAACGGTCCTTCTCACAAAATAGTGATGAGAGCTATATAATGCATTCTTCTACAAGTGTTGCCTTCTTAGAGGGGTTTTAATGCTGTTTGGTCAAGCTTTGTCAAACCTAAACCTTAGAAAACTAGCGCCTAAGTACCTAAAAGATCAATTCTGGTCAAGTTTGAATTAAAACAGGTCCAAACCAATCAAAACTTGTGAAATAAGTCAAAATTGGTCATACTGGTCCGTACAGATCTTTACGGGTCCGGTCAATCGGGTTTGTATGTGTCCAAACCATCCATACCGGTCTAAGATCACCTGAAACTGTCCATAACGGTTCTATCGAGACCTATACCAGTCCTCCTAATGCCTAAACAGTCTGTTTAGGTGCATAAAATCAGCCATAAATGCATAAAATCGGCCATGAATGCATAAAATTAATAATAAATGCCATTTAATGTGTTCACACATGATTTTATACCTACATAAAGGGGCATTTTGCTTCATTTCAAAGGGGAACAATTGAAGAAAAATAAGAGAAAAATATTAGAAAGAAATATCATTTAGGAAAATCATTTCCAAAAAGGTTTTTGAGGTTATAGTAAGAGTATAGTTGGGGTATAGAATGAAAAAGTAGGGAGAGAACCTTTCCACAAGGATTTTGTCCACATTTTATTTCTCTCTAGCTTCATTTTAGGATTGATGGGAAGTTCTGTCCATGCAACCTAAAACAGTTCTAAATCCTTCATTTATCCTTCGAGTTTGACAAAGCTTCCATTCAGTATTTGGAACGCTCCAAAGTGGATTCACCATGTGGATGTACGCTCTTGAGTTTCAAAGAGACTCACATCTCATTTTTTTATATTCATTTTCCATTTCTTCTCCCCATATGCCCTTTTGTTCTTGTTTTGGGTCTGGTCCTGACCCATAAGGCCCCTGTTGGTACCATTATATCCTCAGGGATATTAAATCGGTGAGCCATACCCACATAGAAGAAATTCCCATTTTTATTTTGTTCTTCTTTTATAAATCTATTCTTCTTACTAAACTGAGGTTATGTTCGGGACCAGACAACACCCGTATGGGTCCCACCAGTTGCAATATTGGTCCCACCTCACCCGTATATGTACTAGCCCCCAAGCAGAATCTAAAGTTCCCTTTTTAATCCTGTAAACTGCAACATCACCATATTCCATGCGATCAATTTCACTAATAATCCAGAAAATCAACCCATAAAATATAAAATTTGTTTTTCATAATAAAATGCGCTGAAGACCCATTATTTCTCTTTGATAGCAGGCGTGTGATCTATAGGCATGATCAATAGCAGGCTCGAATCCCTGATCAAGCCCTAGATGCTTCTCCTCATCCTCAAGACAATATGCCCTAGCAACAAACATAACTCGAAGCTCCGAGTTCGGAATGGTGGCTAGGGAGGTCTTAGGAAAAATCCTACCATTCTTGGAACCCGCCTTATGAAACATCATGATGATCAAAATGAAAATCGGTGCGAATTTGAAGGAAATAAGCCAAAAATCCAAATAGAGTGCAAAAGAGCAAATGACGCTTAGTTTGAAGAAGAATGGAACTTTTTGTAGTTTTTGAAATTTTTTAAACCGATACAGTTATAATGCAACAACGGTACCAACATCCAGTAAAACGATACCGGTGTTCACAGTGCTAGTAGACTTCTTTCAACATTTCAAACCAAATGCCTGTTCAAAGCAAGTAAGGTAAATATTTTCAAAGGAAAATACATCACTCCCAAGATATGACATTTCTAAACCAAAGCCAAACTTGATTTTACCTTTTGTGGAAATCATAGGTCTAGTAAATTTCCACTAATTTCCACTGGCTTGATCCCTGACCATACAACCAATTATTATTATTACAGAGATCATAGCCCTGTCAAATCTCTATAGGCTTGGTCCTTCACCATACAACCAATTTTACCTTTTTTGGAAATTTGAGCTCCGGTAAATTTCCATTGGCTTTCTCCCTGACCATACATCCAATTGTTGTTATAATAGAGATCATAGCCCCGACAAATCTCTACTAGCTCGGTCCCTGACCATATAGCCAATCATTATTATTGTAGAGATCATAGCTCCAACAAATCTTTACTGGCTTGGCCCCTAACCATACAACTAATTTTACCTTAAGTGGAAATCATAGCTCTAGCAAATTTCCAATGGCTCGGTCCCTAAGCCAATTATTATTATAGAGATCATAGGTCCGACAAATCTCTACAGACTTGGTCCTTGACCATACGACCAATTTTACCTTTTGTGGAAATCATAGCTCTGGTAAATTCCCAGTGGCTCAGTCCATGAACACACAGCCAATCATTGTTATTGTAAAGATCATAGCTCCGACAAATCTATACTAGCTTGGTACCTAACCATACAGCCAATTTTACCTTTCATGGAAATAATAGTTTCGACAAATTTCCACCGGCTTGGTCCCTGACCGTATAGCCAATTCTCATTATTATTGCAGTAATCATAGCTTCGAAAAATTTCTACTGGCTTCGTCCCTGACCATACAGCTAATCCCTATTGATGCACTGATATTTTATTGCAACACTAACATTTTGCTCCCTATAGATTTATTCTCTTGCTTCTCGAGTAGGGATATTTATCATTTCTTTTCCCCATCAGAGTGGTTTATTCTCAGCAGATTTTCACCCTGTATAGAGAGACAAACTTTCATTCCAAAGAGAGTCAATCGAGTACTATCTCCTTCAAAGGCATCTCGCGTATAATCTCTTACATTATTTCATAGTCTCTTTCACACGATCATAAAGACTTCGGTCTATTATGTCCTGCGAGGGGCAGTCTGTGAGCTTGAAATTTTCTTATGCCCTAATCGATGATGAAAGATTGGCTCTATACTTTATCGTATCCTAATATCTTAAGTTTGAAATTGATTTATGGGAGTTTTCCTTCAGAAAATCATTCAGTCCCTCGTACCCTGTCAAAAAACCTAAGAATAGTCATGAGGTGTACCCTGTCATTTTACACTGGTACAATTTTTGGTAGACACCGGTACCGTTATATCTTGTAATGGTACCTCTATCTATTATTCCCTGGTTAGTTTTAACAGACTTAATTGAAAATTACTATTTAAAATTAACTAAACCCGGTATTGACATCCCCAAAAAGGTACCAGTATCGACTTTTTTGGCAGAAAATATATCTAAATTAATTCAATTTTCCCGTTCTGTTGAAGAATTGATTATTCTACCCGATTTTACTTCTCATTTTTGACTATAAATAGAGGCCTAAAATCAGTTTTTCATATACAATTAAAATCAATCAAATCTATTCTACAAAATTAGCTCTAAGAAAGTTCTTACTGAAATTCTGTCTAAATCATTCCCAAATTTTTAGCAAGTTTAGAATAAAAAGGAGAATTTAATTTTGCTTAATTATTTTTTACCAATCTTTAACTCATCTCTTCCAATCCAATCACTATCCACAAGGCCATTCCCGTATCATTTCGGATCTAACAATGGATTCACAACGAAAAGGTACACAATCTGAGGCTAAGATAATCATTTTGATTTATTTCTTGCTTTAATTTATTAAAGTTTCAATTCACGCCACATCAATTGAATTAAACTTATTACAATTGAACCTGACTATCTATTTTATTTCTATCTCATCTTCATTTCACGTTTCATCACCATAATCCATTTAATTCATAACATAGATTACTTATATTTCATTTCCGCAGTTTAAGTTGTTTATATTATATATTATAAATTATTTATATTCTACAATATAAATTGTTTATGATTCATTTCCATAATATAAGTCGTCTATATTTCATTTCCATAGTATAGATTAATTATATTTGATTTCTATAAAATAATTAATTCACACTCCAAAAAAGTAAATAATTCATATTTCATTTCCAATTATAATTGTTATATCTTTTATTTCCCATTTTATTCCATTTTCATTTTCAATTATGCAATTAATTTATGTTTAATACTTTTATGTCATAATTGATTCATATTCCACTTTTATTTATTTCATGATTCATTCTTAATCATACAAATCTTTCTCCTTGCTCGCTATTTCCATACTTGTCAATTTCATTAATTATATTTCAGCGGGAAAGAGCTCTTTGTGGTGATTTTGTTTGGGGGATTAGCTTGCAATCCCTGGTACACTTTTCTAAACCTCTCTTCCCATTTCTTCTTGATTTGTGAAATTGCTTGCCATATTTGCGATTCCATCATTTTGTTAATTTTGTTAATTGCTAAATTTTCCACGGCGCCATTATGCGGGAAGAACGACACTGTGATCCTTGACACCAGTATTACTATTTATTTCGGGCCAAAATACGATATCCCTATTTTAACCTTTTATTTGTAGGATAATTGCACACAGTCAATTTGTTTCGAATTATGTATTATAAGCATGTAGTAGCTACCATAAAACGATGTCATGACCACATTGAGGTGGTGTGTTTTGATTAGAATAGCTCTTTTTCTCATCTCATTTCTTAAAATGAATCTAGGTAACATGTTTGACATTTAATAAACAATATTGGTATTTCACTTGAAATTGGCTAAACAAAATGAATAAGTAATTCGTCTAGACCCAAATCTCTAAATTAAGGTACAGTTTTGTTCTTGGGAGAGTGCTATGAAAAATTTCCTGCAAGAGCTAATCCAGGTGGAAACTGTAAATTTTGAATAATGGATTTAACTCCATGAATCTTTTTTAACATTAATTTATAAAATATTTTATATTACTTTCTACCAATTCTATTTATTAAAACCCCGGCCGATTTACCAAGTTGCCTCAGTTGCATATAATTAATGCCTTGATTGTCCTAAAAAGGAAAGTTGCCTCGGTTGACCCTATATGACCCGATAAAAGGAAACGCGGCATGCCCGCGCCCGAAAACGTCGTCCACTCACACTATCAAACATTTATTTTCATCTCTTTTTGTCCTAATTTTTTCCAGAATTATCTTTGGAAGCATAACTAAGTAGAGTTTTCTTTTTCTTTTCTTTACATTAACTTTTGCTTGGACTGCCCTTCTGGGGTTTTCAGTCCAGCAGGTTTTTTTTTCTTTTTCCTTTCGTCATAACTTTTACCTGGATTGCCCTTTTGGGTTTTCAATCCAGCAGATGCTTTTGACTTTGGCATAAACCTTATTTCTTTTATGTCTTACGGGTAATTTTTTGTCTTTTGTTGAATAATGTACGCGCAGTAAAGATAACAATAAAGGGCACAAAATGTGGAGAAAAATTGATGTTCACGTACTTGCGATTTTTTCACCTAAAGACATGCATGCAATCATAAGACCAAAATTCTTAGCAAATCATAACATCTTCATTGATGAGATTAATTTCAGTACATAGGCAATGGGAACAATTTCCAATGGTTAACCCCTACCACCTACTGGTCCTATTACATATTTTCCAAAAAGTAACTGACATTTTTCTCTTAAAGCCCTAACTTTTGCCTAAGCCACCCTTTTCGGGTTTTCAACTTGGAGGGCTCTATTTGCGTTGGAGTACCCTAACTTTTTCCTGACCGATTTATGGAATACTAGTCAGCGGGTTGCACCCTGCCCCGAGCAGTAGAGGATCACTCAGTGGGGGATTTATTCCTTATTTCTTTTATTATTTGTGTTACTTTTCTGTGATTTAGTTCTTTTGCCCTAGACATGATAACGCTTAAGTCTATCTTGATTCATTGGGCTCACGAATTCATTTCCATCCATTTCCATGAGCTTGATTCCTCCCTTGCCGAGGACTTTCTTGATCATAAATGGTCATTCCCAATTAGGCCTGAACTTGCCCCAAGCATCTGTGTTGACTTGGCGTAGTTGTTTGAGAACTAGAGGACCTACTTTGAGAGGTTGCTCTAGTTATCTGACTCTATTATTGTAGGTTCAAGCCATGCACTGCTCATACATCTATAGGTGATCAAGTGCCTTAAGTCGATTCTCATCTATCGCGTTCAACTGCTCATACCTAGCCCTTGCCCAATCTTACTACTTCAACTAAGCTTCAAGTGCCACTCGTAAAGATCTTACCTCGATCTCAATAGTCAAAATAGTTTCCATTCCATATACTAGGGAGAAAGGCATCTGATCTATGGGTGTTCTTATGCTAGTTCTGTTCCCCCAAACTGTCAATGGAAGTTTATCTGCCCAATCCCTATAGGTAGCCACTATCTTGGATAGAATTCTCTTGATCGACTTGTTGGCAACTTCAACTGCCCCATTAGTCTGCGGTCTATGTGGTGACGATCTATGATGTTCAATGTTGAATTTTTCTAACAATTCAGCTGTAGCCCCTTGAAATTGTACCCCATTGTGAGAAACTAAATGGTGCGAAATCTTGTATCTAGAAAAATTATGTCTCTCTATGAACTTGGCCATGTTCTTGTAAGTGATACTGGCGTAGGATTCGACCTCCACCCATTTTGAGAAATAATCAACTGAAACTATGATGAATCAGTGTCCATTGGTCGACGATGGCTGAATTTCGCTGATTATATCTATCCCCCTCACCAAGAAATGCCAAGAAGTAGACAAATTGTGAAGTTTGGACGGGGGTAAATGCTGTATATCACCATAAATCTGGCATTCGTGACAGTTTTTGACTTTGTCGACACAGTCGGCGTTCATTATAGTCCAGAAGTACCCCATTCTCTGAATCTTCCTAGCCGGAGCCATTCCATTCATGTGCGAGCCACAATCCCCTATGGACACCTGGGTCATGACCTTCTTTTCCTCTTCTTCTAATAGGCATCTCAATAATAACCCTTCAGTTGTCCTCTTGAGGAGATCTTCATCGAATAGTCTATATTGTGCTACTAATCTCTTGAGAGTCATGCGATTTGAAATTGATGCTCCTTCGGAGCATCTTCCCTCTCTTAGAAACTTCTTACTGTCATTATACCCGCAAGACTTGTGCTCTTCAATAGTCATAGCTCGAATTTTCTCATAAAACGAGGAATGAGAAGTTTCCATTACCAAAGGGCGAATGGGTTAGGTTGCTTCTCCTTCCCACATAGAGGCCAAGGTAGCTAGTAAGTCAGCCCTCTAATTCTCATCTCTTGGTATATATTGAAAGAAGCATTGACAAAATTGTGCTGTTAAATTCCAAACTGCCTCCACATATGGCCTGAGTGATTCTTCTTTGATTTCCCACTCCCTTACTTCTTTTTTATTACTAGTGTAAAATCACCAATCACCTTCGCTTCTTTTGCCCCTACTTTTAGTAGAGCATCAAGGATAAAGAGACAAGCTTCATATTCAGCTCCATTATCAGTGATTGGGAACTCTAGGTGTTTACTTAATGGGGTATCCTCGCCTTGAAATGTAATGGTGATCACCCCAAGACTTGCACCCCTTCAATTCATAGCCCCATCGAAGTACATAATCCATTCGGCCTTCTCTACTCCCATTATTTCCAATTGCTCGTTAGGAAACTCCAGATTCTCCATATAAGCAGATTCTATAGGTTGGCTTGCTAGGAATTCAGGCACTACTCTTCCTGTGATTACTTTCTTCATGAAATACTTAATATCAAACTCAGACTGCAAAAGAAGCCAATAAGAGAGTTTCCCTGCCAAGGTGGGGGATTGACAAAGATACTTTATTGGGTCTACCTTTGCAACTGCTTGAATTCTATAAGACTAGAAATAATGCCTCAACTTCTTGGTCAACCATACCGTTGCAGCGCACGTCTTTTCTACAACTGTGTATCGCTTTGCATACTCCAATAACTTCTTACTCAAGTAATATATAGCATGCTCGCTCTTATCATCTTGTTCTTGAACTAACACTGCACCCACAGATGACTCTTCTATGGCTAAATAGAGAATCAGCGGCTTATCGAGAATCGAAGGATTCAAGACTGAGGGACTAATGAGGTAAGACTTTATCTTATCAAATGCTATCTAGCACTACTCATTGCACTCTATTGGCTGCTTCTTCCTAAACAACTTAAAGAACGATTCATAAACTGATTTTATCTTGGCGATGAACCGACTCATATGTTGAAGCAATCCAAGAAGCAACCTGACTTCCCTTTCAGTTTTAGGAATAGGCATTTCTTGAATAGCTCTAACCTTGTTGGGTTCAACTTTGATTCCTCTCTAACTAAAAATATGGCCCAATAGAACCCCAAATGTAACCCCAAACACACACTTTTTTGGGTTCAAATGGAGGTTGTATTTCTCAATTCTAGTCAAGAACCTATCCAAGATCTGAAGATGCTCTTCCCTCATGTTAGACTTTACCAGCATGTCATCTATATAAAACTCAACCTCTTTGTGGATCATGTCATGTAATAAAGCTATCACAACTCTTTGATAAGTTTTCCCTGCGTTCTTCAGTACATAGGCATTACCTTATAGTAGTATACACCCCATTCTATAATGAAAGTTGTCTTGACCTTGTCGATGATGTTAAATAGGATCTTATTATATCCAGATACACCATCTAAAATTGAGTACATCATGGCTCTGGCGGCACAATCAATTAGTACATCGATATGTGGTAATGGGAAATCATCTTTCGGAGATGCCTTGTTCAAGTTAGGAAACTCGACGCACATCCTAACTTTTCTATCCTTTTTAAGGACTGGGACAACATTCGCTAACCATGTCGGATACTCAATTACCTCAATGAATTTATCCTTCCGTAACCTGGAAACTTTGGCTTTGATCTTGCCAGCTCAATTTGGCCGCAACCTTCTCAACTTTTGCTTTCCTGGTTTAAACTTGGGATAAGTGGGGATACGATGCTCATCGATTTCTCTGTCTACCCTAGGCATGTCTTCATATGACCAAGCGAAAGTGTTAACATGTTGTGAGCACTAGATTTTAATGTTCCTTGTCATAAAATAATGATGAGAGTTAGATTATGCAATCTTTTACAGGTGTTATCCATCAGAGGTGTTTCTATTGCAGCAGACTTGAGTTTGGCCAAAGTTTGGAGACCTAGTCTACCCTTAGGGACCCGTATGGGTGCTTCTCAGTTGTATAGATCCACCGATGGACCCGTACGGGTCATTTCCCCAGCATGCCTAGACAGGACCCGTACGGGTCCCCCTAGACTCGTACGAGTCTAGTTTTTGCCCATTCAGGCTTTATAGAAGGTAATTCGTACTATTTTTGGGAGAAATCAGGTTATGAATACAATTTAATATGTTTAGACCTAATTTCCCCTATTAATAGAGCCCTTTTACCTCATTTCAAGAGGAGAACAATTGAAGGGAAAAATATTAGAATTAAATACCAATATAATAATATAGTTCTAGTAAGTTTTGGTGGTTATAAAAAGGGTATAGAAGAGTTATAGAAGTTATAAAACACGAAGAAAACCATTCGACATTGGTTTTGCCCACATTTTATTCCAAAATAGCTTCATATTTAGGATTGGGCGAGGTTTTTTCTACACAAACACTCACCTAAAACAATTCTAAATCCATCGTTTCATCATATACTTTGACAAAGTTTCCATTCAGCATTGGAATCGCTCTAAAGTGGATTCACCACGTAAAGGTACGCTCTTTTGTTTCAAAGAGATTCACATCTCATTTACTTTATTGTCATTTTTCATTTCTTCTACTCCATCGAATCTTTTATTCTTATCTCGGGTCTGGTCCCAACCCATGTGGGCCTTGTTGGTATCTTTATGTCCTTAGGGATATTAAATTGGTGCGCCATACCCATATGGAAGGTAATCCCATTTTTATTCTTTTTCTTCTCCATAAATCTGCTTGCTAACTGAACTGAGGTTCTGCCCAGGATAAGACAGGGCCCATAAGGGTCCCCCATACCCATACCAGTCCTCTCTATTAGCCGTATGGGTCCCATCACACCCATACAGGTACTGGGCCCCAGGTAGAACCAAAAGTTTCCCTTTTAATTAGTAAATCAATCTAATCTAACCATTTGCCATGCGATCATTTTCACTAATAATCCGATAAATCAATCTTGTTAAAATGTGTTTTCATAAAAAAAAAATACTGAAGACCACTTGTTTCTCTCCGATCCTAGAATCCGTTCGGGCACTTTCGATCACAAAACTGCCACGCTAACATAATCACAATTTTCCTAACAAAATGCTAACTTATAATGTGCTATAAACTGTGCTAATCTTTGTGGATGCATGGGAATTTATTTTATTTTGTTTTATAACTTAGAATGAATGTATATGTTCACTCACAATCCCCCATTTTCCCCCGGTTGTAATTTTATTCCCTTTTTTACTGCTTGTGCTTTATTATAAACTATTGAATGCATGAAAGAGTGTAGAAAAATAGACTTTCTATAATAATTCCCTAAATGATGAAAACAAAATGGTTTTACAAGGCGAATATAATTTTGAACTAACTAAATGAGAAACAAGTGACTCATCTGATACCCAAATCTCTGATCCAAAAGGTATGAGTCTCCCATCCAATGGGAATCATACCAAAACACTTTCCCAAGTAGATAACTTTGGTAGCGACTCTATCATTTGAATTGAGATTTGGGTCTCGATTCTTCTATTGATAAAATTGGCTAAAATGTGCAAACTTGAACTAAATGGTTTCATCACGCTTAAATTAATCAACAACCCCAATGGGCCCCACTAGTTGGCGCCAAGAGAGACCCACACATCATCGACACCTTGTAATGGCAACTCTGCTTGGGATTTAATCTTTTAACTTGCAAAATTATGGTTTGTTTTTGAAAAGCTTAAAAGATTAAGACAAGCACCGAACATCCTTTACTTAATTCAACCCCTTTTCTTTTTCATCATGCAGGGAAAATTATTACACTCTATCTCAGATGCACTCTATCTTTGTATATTAACCTCACCATGCCTCATTGTACATGTCTCATGCATAATCAAACCCACGCATGTACTAATCATTGGGTTTCCACCTGAGCGAGAGTTAAAGCTTAGCAATGATCTCAAGTTTGTTTGGTTCGCATTCAATCTTCTACTCCATCGACATCAGTTTAGTTAAGGTTGGAATCTTCATATCCATCAAGGATATTAGTCTCGATAACGAGGCAAATTTATCAAGGGGTGATATTAGGCCAGAGATTGCAGATGCGTTCTCACAATATTTGGGAAAGAATTGAGGAGTTGGAAGACCTTAATGAACCACAAAGAGGACTAGTTCTAAGACAAGTAGAAACTCAAGATTGGGAGACTATCGATTGACCGATGGATCCTACCAAGATTGAAAATGAAAACCATCAACATGTGGAGGATGATTTCAAGGATGAGGTAACCTTTTAAGGTTGCTAGTGTCTTGATGCAAACAATGCCACTTTTAAAGCACATAATGAATAAACTGATGCATACACATCATGTTTGAGTATTTCATTCTAAAAGATATCATGCACTCCTAAAATTAACATTCTAAAAAATTTCATCATGTTTATTAAAGGAATTGAATTTGGGTACATCGCAATGGCATAAAGTTCCAATGGTGAAAACTTACCACAAGAAAAGGAGAGATGAAAAGTGCTTAGCAAACATAATAGCCTTAGGTCTTAGCTCATCTTTTTCCATAAAGGGGGAGGAATATACACATCACTAAGAAAGAAAACCAAGAGCCCAAGAAAAAAAAGGAAGACATACTCCACATCAAAAGCACCATTGAAGGAAAAGATCTTACAACACAAATCCAAAATCGATGCAAGCTTAATTCTAATGCTCTTCCAAAATCTTTAAAAGGATAAACAATCACGTCCAACAAATGGGCATTTCTTATTAATGTAGGTACCTCCCTTGGACCTATATTCCCATCAAAATATCCTTCCAAAAAATGCCTTCTCTGTTTGTTCAAAAGAAAGAAGACCTCTCACCCTACACAATGATCCCAAGTCTCTATAGTAACATTATCTCCTTCTTTCACAAGAAGGGGTACATTCCCCACAATAATATGACCTCCTTTCCAAAAAGAAGAATCTGTTCATACCAACACTAGATAGCCCAAGCTTACCCACAGGAACCCCTTAAGGTGGGTGATCTAATTCTAAAATAGCTACGGCAGGTTAAAACTGATGTTAGGGGCAAGTTCAGGCCTAATTGGGAAGGGTCATTTGTGGTTGAGAAAACCCTGGGTAAGGGAGGAATTAAGCTCAGGGACATGGATGGAAATGAGTTTGTGAATCTAGTGAATCAAGAAAACTTAAGCGCTATCATGTCTCGATCAAAAGAAATAAATCGCAAAAATCAGCACACCACTAAAAAAATTTAAAGAATAAATCACCCGGCGAGTGGTCTTTAACTACTCGAGAAAAAATAAGGGTGTAACCCACTGATCGGTATTCCAGAAATTAGTAAGGCAAAAGTTAGGGTACTCCAATGCAAATAAATCCTGCTAAGTTGAAAACCCGAAAAGGGCGGCTTAGGCAAAAGTTAGGGCATCGAGAGAAAAACATCAGTCGGTTTTTGGAAAACCTGTAATAGGACAAGAAAGCAGGTAAGGGTTAACCATTGGAAACTATTACCATTGCCCATGCACTCAAATTTAATTTCATCGATGAACATGTTATGATTTGCTAAGAATCCTGGTCTTATGAATGCATGCATGTCTTTAGGTGAAATAATCACAAGTATGTGAACATTAGTTTCTTCTCTACATTTTGTGCTCTTTGTTATTATCTATACTGCGTGTATCATTCAAAAAAAGACAGAATACCGATAAGCCACAAAAGAAATAAAGCTTATGCAAAAGTCGGAAGAAGTATGCTGAACTGAGCCGCCAAGGATAATTCAGCCAAAAGTTATGACAAGAAAGAAAAGTCTATTGAATTGAGCCACCAAGGACAATTTAGGCTAAAGTGAAGATAAAAGAAAGAAAAATAAAAAATTATTTTGATAGATCGCATCGCATCAAGCGGTCTATGTAAATGTTAGAACTCAATTCAAAAACGCCAGTATTTTGCACTTGCTTTTGTTCTTCAAGCATCATTTGTAATAGCAATGTTTCACAGTTGAGATCCCTCAAGTTTTGTTTGCCCACTATGAAGCTTCTTGATAGCACACATCATTCAAAGCACCTAGTACTTCCACTAGCATCATCCAGCTTGCACAATGTTTGGTCACCTCAAAGATGCACCCCCTAATGTGCAAGGAATGAATCTTACCCAATCAAATCACCAGTGCAAAGAAGTATAAGCATCCATATAAACCTATACAAGATAAGGTTCTCACAAGAGAGAAGCACGACAACAGTATATTGGCCTTTACAGGGGCAATCCAGTCAGACTTAGGTTCAACTTAAGCCAAGTCCCACCCAAATAGGTCCCAAAAAGGCATACAGATCTCATCCAAATCTTGGTTGTACTCATTGGTCTCAACAGGGCCAGTCGTTCAGTATTCTTGCGCTTTAAAAGTTCAGTTACTAGTCAATTCACCAGCAATTTAAGCCTTTATCAAAGAAGGGCAAGACAATAATATCCTCAAGGCAAAGGATCAATCAAGGACCCAGACAAGTAAGAAAAGCATAACCTAATCTAAGCTACTGGCGTCCTATCCCGGGTGGTTATCCTGAGTCTGGTCCTGTGCATCCACCAGTAAGTCATCCATGTCTATCATCACATGATCCTCAGCAGATCAGGAACTCTTGTCGGTGAAGCTCCTAAATACTCCCAGCGGCCATACTGGTCTCCTATACTCGCTGCTCTCCCTCGTGCTCATCTCTCGCCACCTAAGTGGCCACCGGCGCCACCCAAAAAGCTGAACTATCCTCCTTTAAAGAAGACTTTGATGGTTAGGTATCTACTTACCCTCAGTCATCTAGTCCAGCTGGCCCCGTAACACCTCGACCTTGGCCCTCACTCGAGCCGTCTTTGCTCTAGCCCTCTCCAACTCCTCCTTCAGTGGCCTAACCTAAACGCCCTCAACAATGGCAACTCGTAACTGCACCTCTAGGAATCTAACTCGCTCTTCAGAAGCATCCAAATCTTGAGCGGACTTAGATCGCTCCATAGACAACAGAGTCTACAATGGAAATTATAAGATCCGTACATATATAGAAATATCATGGCATGTATCATGAATAGTTCGTTAAATTTTGCAGGTAAAAGAAACTTACCGAGGATAGTGCCTCCTGAGTTAGTAATAAGTCTCGGATGGAGAAAAAACCCCTAGCGATCCTCTTAGCCTCAGCTATGGTCACTTGAAAGAGAGACCCATGTCAGAATGGGATATTCTAAAGCAATTACTAGATTAAAGCAGAGAATTCCTCACTTTGAGCTCCTTGACAACTTACTTCCCCAAATGATCGAGGAGTTAGAAGAAAGTATCCAACTCTGCCCGAAAGAGCCCCTCTCTCACACCCCTCAAAGTGCGAGACCGCTTCATCGATGGCTCTAGGTCACCAGGGGCAGTAGTGACATTGATCCTCCAGTCTTGGACACTCTCGCCGAAGTATGACCACAGTGAAAGAGGAGTCTCCAGCATAGAGCAGTGATCATCCATGCTAGACCGCATTCGCTCGATATTCTCATAGATGACCATCCTCTCCCGTGGATCTCAAACAACCTGCATAAAGTAAATGCACTGTAAGTATCATAACTTCGTAAGTACAGTTTCTACTAATAATTTATGGAACTGTAAAATACAGATTTAGTGCAAAAGAAGTGTACCCGATTAGAGCGCAGGTAGCGGAGGAGCTCCTTATACTCCGCTACAGTCCTGAGCTTTTATTGCTAGGGTCCCATACACCTCGAGATGATGTGATGTATCTCAGGCTGCCCGGGCAAACCTGGCCTGGGGATAAACCAATGCTCAAAGGCCTGAATCTACAAAACAAGGCAAAGCCAATTGCCAAGCAGTTTAAATAAAAGGCTAAAGCAGAAAGGACTGAGTTTAGGAATTACCAGGAGGATCAGATGGCAAATCTAAAGCTCAGACTGATGGCCTCAAACTTTAACGTCTAGCTAATAGTACTACTATGCTAGGTTGGCCCGACACTAGTTTTTGCCTAACACATCTACAAGCTCCTCAATAGTAGATGGCAAACAATAGTTGATATTGCTCGAATACACGAAGAAGAAGATGGTGGAGAGGAAGGTCAGACAAAAAGACCTGGCATACTGATCCCTCCACCCCAAAGCTACAAGGCTAGATTGCTTGATCCAATAGTCGTAAAGATCCCCATACTTAAGCTTGTCCTTCCCTCTAGGATGAAGCCGAAGGAGTCTCTCTGCATGACCCCTCACCTTAACCTTAAAGTGGATGACATCCCCGCTTTAATCCAATCCTGTCAGTGCACACACATCTAAGGAGGTGACAGTGACCTCCTCGATAGGCAAGTGGAAAGTGTGTGTCACCTAAGACCATCTCTCTTTCAAGGCTGATATAGCACTAGGAGCTAGTGTCTTTATAACCTAGGGAATGGCTCTGACGATATTAGTGAACCTAAATGAGTCAATAAGGGCCAATAGCTCAGTATCACTGGCAGCTCTAATCTCCTTGTACAACTTTCTGTAGAAGCTCAGGGCACTCACAGTCTTATACAAGAACTGTAAAGGCAAAATAATAGTTTAAAGGGGTTAGGGTATAGTGAACAAATAAAAAATTAGAAAAAGGTTGCAAAAAACCTAGTTTTGGACATTTTATCCATAAAGAAGGGACCCATACAGGTCCATCCCCACCCGTACAGGGTCCAACCTTGGCAATGCGCCACCCGTATAAGTCCCACCCCACCTATATGGGTTCCCTCCTCACACCTCGGGGAAATTTTTCAAGTGGGAGCAGGATTCCTCAAACAGCAAAGACACATCAAATTTAAATTAGGGCCAACCCCACTTCTCTCAAACCCCTGTGATAATTATATTAGTGGTAAAACCCCTAGCTCACCTTGCTCCTTGATTGAAGGGGCAAAAATTTTTGTTTACACAAAGTCAATCAAGAATCAAGGTGAGCTATTTTAGAATAACTACTAACGTGAACACTTTTTTATGTGCAGGTCCATTTAATAGAAGGATCCCAAAGCGATCAAAACATCAAGGGGCAACAATCCTTGAAGGATAAGAGCATCTGACCCAAACCAAGGAAATGTTATCCTAGAAGATATCCCCAGTAGAAGAATCATCTAGGAAGACACCTCCCCAACAAAAAAATCAATCAAGGGGCATCCCTCCATTCCCTAGTAGTGGAACCAGTTGAGGGCCATCCCCCCATCATTAAACACCCTAGGGGCACTCCCCAGCAGTGCCAGCCAGTAGAAGGGGCATACTAGAGTTAAAGTTGGAACCAACCCAACATAACTAAATTTAGTATTTTCTTTTAATTAGGGTAAGCCCGAACCTGTGTATCTTAAATTTTTACTGACCAGTTTCTTTATCATGTGCAGGAACCCAAGGAGAGGTATCTATAGGAAAAGAAGGAATTCCCCCAGCCACACTGCCACCTAAGAGGCATCATTCAATGGATATACCCAATAAAGGTGCCATCCAATGGGCACCATCCGAGGGGCATCTTCCCAAGAAGCATTCCTAGCAACAAAACCATTAGAGGGATCATTTCCCCAGCAAGCAAACTATCCAAGGGGCATCCCCCTGACTGGTCAAGACACCCAAGGCAATTTTTAGAAGCCACCCCACGGCAGCTAATTTTCTCTTTCTTAGGGCACCCCCTAGCAATTTAAGACATTTAGGAGACTTGCTCCCAAGCAGTTAAGCCACTCATAGGCTATTTTCCCCCAGCAGCCAGGCCACTCTATGGGCATACCAAAATAAGATTGGGACCAACCCAACATCTCTTCACTCACTCTTTAAAATTAATTAGGGGCAGAACCCTAGTACATCTTAATACATGATTGAAGGCACAAAAATTTTTTTTCGTCATAAAGTTAATCACGAATTGAGATGTACCATTTTAGGTCATATTCTGATAAAACTTATTTTTCCCCTATCGATCAGAATAGACAAAACCTGAATACCAACTAAAGGGGCACCTTTTCTCCAATAGAGCATCCACATCAAGATAGTTCGTTCCCCAGTGAATGATACATTCAAGGGGCATTCCTTGATCCCTATGAGAAGCCAATCTCTATCCCTAATGAATGGATGTTGAAGGAACCATTCCTCCAGTCATAGTAGAATCCAAGGGGCACCCCCCAACCAATCAAGATTTCTCAAGATGGGTTCCAAGGATACTCCCTAGTAGTTAGGATGTCCCAGGATGCTTTCCTCTAAACAATTAAAACTACCCCCGAGCAGTTTCTCCCTAACAATCCAAATGGACAAGCCATTCAAAGGCTATCTCCTCAGCAATCAGCTCCCCTAGGGGCACCCCCCAAGGAGCATTCTAGCTCAAAATAGTTAGGCCAAACCCAATATATCTAAACTTAATTTACATTTCATCAGGGACCAATCCCGATCCATGCATCTTCATTCTTGATTGAAGGGGAAAAAAATTTTGTTCACCACAAAGTCAATCAAAAATTAAGACATGTCATCTCACACAATAACTAACTAAACATTTAGGCCAAACCCAACATATGTAAATAGATTATTCAAATACAATAGCAGGAGAGTCATTCGCCTTAGGAAAGGGATACATCATCATCAGTAAGAGAGTCATCCACCTTATAAAAGGAATACACCATCAGTAGGAGAATCATCAGCCTTAGGAAACAGATGTAATATTAACCAAGAAAGTTGATCTGCCTTAAGAAAGGTATACTAGAAGAAGTCATCTGTCTTAAGAATGGGATACAACATCAGTAGAAGAATCATCCACCTCAGTAACGGGATGCAATATCTATCAAGAAAGTCAATCCACCTTAAGAAAGAGATATGAGGAGAAGTCATCCGCCTTAGGAAAGGGATACACTGGCATCAGTTAAAGGAAAGCCATCCGCCTTCAGAGAGGGATACGCATAGAAAAGGAGAGATGTTAGCCCTAAGAAATGAACACTAACGAAAGGATTTCACCTCATAAAAAGAACTCACATGTATCATAACATTATAAAGACCTTTACAGGGGCAAACTAGTCAAACTTAGGCCTAAGTCAAGCCCATCCCCAATAACCGTACGAACTCTCACTTCCATATTCAAGCTAGATTTCTTACCAAGAGGGAGTGGCAGCCACTGGAAGGGGCATGCTAGGGGTACACTAAGTCAAGTTGGGACCAACCCAACATCTCTTCACTCAATCATTATAGTTAATTAAGGGGCGAACCCCCACCAGCACACCCTAATCCTTGATTGAAGGGTCAAAAATTTTTGTTCACCACAAATATGCCGTTTTAAGATAGTTAACTAACACAATTACTTAACGTGTACAGGCTTATCAAGATAGAGAGCGTACGAGATAACAACACCATTCTAGGGGCATTACTTCGTGAAGTATCCCTAAAAGCCTAATGGAACAAAGGAAAATTTTCCCCAATAGTCAAATCATCCAAGGGGCATCCCCCCACTAGTCAAGCCACTTAAGGGCAATTTTAAGGAGCATCTCCCCACCAGTTGAGCCACTAAAAAAAAGTCAACCAAGGGGCATCCCCCCATTCTCCAGCAGCGGAATCAGTTAAGGGAGATACCCATGTCATAAAAAACCGTAGGGGTAACCACCCCTAGGGGTATTCCCCAATAACGGAACAAGTCAAGGGGCATCCCCCATGATCAAATACCCTAAGGGCACTCACCCTAGAGGCATCCCTAGTATTAGAACCAATCAAGGGGCATTCCCTCGAGAGGTACCCTTCCAAGGGGCATTCCGTTCCTAAGCAATTGGGCCAAACCCGACATTTCTCACACTTAGTTTATAGTTTATTCAGGGGCTAACCCCCCACTATTGTCTTTTTACAGGTCATTCAAAATCCCTAATAGGAGAGTTATCCTCCTTATAAAAGGGATACATCAGTCAGGAAAGTCGATCCACCTTAGGAAAGGGATACATCAATCAGGAAAGTTGATCTGCCTGAGGAAAGGGATACATCAATTAGGAAAGCCAATCCGCCTTAAGAAAGGGATACGTCAGCTAGGAAAGTCAATCCGCCTTAAGAAAGGGATACACACAAGCTCCCTAATAAAGTCACGAGGGATAAGCACCATCAAATGAAAGTCATTTGTCATAAGGAAGGGATATGCATTGGCAAGGAAAGTCATTCACCTCAAGAATGGGATACGCATTAACAAGGAAAGTCATCCATATCAAGAAAGGGATACACATTAGTAAGGAAAGTCATCCACCTCAAGAAAGAGATACATATCAGTAAAGGAAAGTTGTCCACCTCTAGAAAGGGACACCCAAGAAAGTAGTTCACCTCAAGAAAGGAACTCACCCATGTCATCACCTCCGGTATGATTTCTAAGCTCACATCATGAGATCATATAGATCCATATATGTAGTGATCCCATGGGAGGCAGTCTGTGAGCACTGGATTTTAATGATCCTTCTCACAAAATGATGATGAGAGCTAGATTATGCAATCTCTTATAAGTGTTATCCATCATAGGTGTTCCTACTGCAACAAAGTTGAGTTTAGTTAAAGTTTGGAGACCTAATCTGCCCATGTGGACCTAAACAGGTGCTGCCTAGTGGTACAGATCCACCTGTGGACCTGTGTGGGTCATTTCCCCCATACGCCTAGAGGAGACCCGTATAGGTCTCCTCGAACTTGTACAAGTCCTGTTCTTGTCTATTCATGCTTTATGGAAGATAATTCATACTAGTTTTGGGAGAAATTAGGTCATGAATGCGATTTAATGCATATAGACCTAATTTCCCCTATAAATAGAGGCCTTTTACCTCATTTCCAAAGGAGAACAATTGAATAAAAAAATATTAGAAAAAAAATACCAGTATAAGAATATGGTTCTAGCAAGTATTTGAGGTTATAGAAAGGGTATAGAAGAGGTATAAAAGTTATAAAATAGGGGGAAAACCATTCCACATTGGTTTTGCCCACATTTTATTGCTTAAAAAAATTCTAAATCCATCATTTCATCATCTACTTTGACAAAGATTCCATTTGGCATTGGAATCGCTCTAAAGTGGATTCACCACGTATAAGAACGCTACTAAGTTTCAAAGAGACTGACATCACATTGGTTTTATTGTCATTTTTCATTTCTTCTACTTCATCTTCTCTTTTATTCTTGTTTTGGGTCTGGTCCTGACCCCTGCGGGCCTAGTTGGTACCTTTATGTCCTTGGGGATATTAAACTAGTGCGTCATACCCATATGGAATGAAATACCATTTTTTTTCTTTTTTTTCTCCATAAATCTACTTGCTAACTGAACTAAGGTCCTGCCCAGGACCATACATGACCCGTACGGGTCCCCCATACCCATACCAGTCCTACCTAGTAGCCATGTGGCTCCCATCACACCTGTATAGGTATTGGTCCCTAAGCAAAAGAAAAATTTTCCCTTTTAATCAGTAAAATCAATTTAATCTCACCATTTGCCATTCAATCATTTTCACTAATAATCCGTTAAATCAACCCAAAAAAGTTAAAATTTGTTTTTCTAACAAAATACGTTGAAGACTAGTTATTTCTATCCGATCCCAGAACCCGTCCGGGCACTGTTGATCGCAAAACCACCCCGCTAACATCATCACATTTTTCCTAACAAAATGTTGACTTATGATGTGCTATAAACTGTGCAAATCATTATGGATGCAGGGGAATTTAATTTATTTTGTTTTTTAACTTCGAACAAATATATAAGTTTACCCGCAATCCCCCATTTTCCCTCAGTTGTAATTTTATTCCCTTTTTTACTCCTTATGCTTTATTAGAAACTGCTGAATGCATGAAAGAGTGTAGAAAAATATACTTTCTATAATGATTCACTAAATAATGAAAACAAAATGGTTTTACATGGCAAATGTAATGTTCAACTAACTAATTGAGAAATAAGTGACTCATGTGATACTCCAAATCTCTGATCCAAAAGGTATAAGTCTCTCTGACAATGGGAACTATACCTAAACTCTTTCCCAAGTAGACAATTTGGGTGGCGACTCTATCATTTGTATCGAGAATTGGCTCTAGATGCTTTTATTCATAAAATTGGCTAAAATGTGCAAACTTTAAATAAATGGTTTCATCATGCCTAAATTAATCAACCACCCTAGTGGGCCTCATCGGTAGGTGCCAAGGGAGACCCACACATCATCGACACCTCGCACATGTTTAAGCACTTTTATCATCTCTCTTTTTTTGATAGAGGTTAAGTCATTAGATATTGTTACCATTTTTGGATTTTCCGTAGTACCTAGTTAATGTCATGCAATGAGACATCATGAATGCTAAAAATGTTATGTGTGTGGTCTAATGATTGCATGCTACCATTAGGCAAAACATCAAAAAAGTAAGCAAAATCATTATTACTTTATTAGGATGCCCAAAGGCTATATCACATTCATTACACATAATTGCATTGTCATCCCCCATAGGCGGACGGTCTTTATTCATCAGGAGACGAGTCAGGTCATGGTCAAGATCTTGCAATTGATCTCTGGTCAATACATCATCATGGTGTCTATGGTGGCCTGGGAAAGGTTTTTCAAAGCTTCCTGGATGGTTGTCTTCTCCTTATCCCCCAAGCAAAGGATGGTGTGCATTGAAGTTGTGAGAGCATCGATTGCTTTGCCCACTTTGATCCTTGATGGGTTATTAGCTTGTATCCTCTTGGAGCATCTTTCTACTACTATAACTGCTTTATAACATTCAGGAATGGTCTTTTATGCTTCCAAAATGCTATCTTATATAGGTGAGGAAGTAATTAAAGGATGTATCGGTCGGCCTGCTCCTTCTCTTATGGTCTTCTTTTAAGAGTTATCAGAACAGTCAACCATCTCTGGAAATAATCGTGGATGGGTTCCCTGACCTTCTTGATTTCTAAAATGCATTTCCACACCTCATCTTCATATAATCCTAAGTAGATCATGGCTTTTTCTTTAATCGATCACCACAGTGATATCTTTGAGGAGATCTTCATATACTTTTGTTGGGTGACTGAAGCTGACATGGTATACACAGAAATTACCTTTGTCCTTAGGCTTTGGCGGAACATAGGGTTTTAGGTGATCAATCAACCTATACTTCTTCAGCTTCTTGAAAATCTTCACAAGAGGAGTTCCACAAGGCAAGATGTCATCGAGAGTCGTAGGATGAATCCTCTGGTCATGGGTCATACCATAGGGTAAACCCATGAAATAAGGGAGGTTTGTCCCCTTTAGCATAACCATAAAGTCAGGAAACTGACTCGAGTCCCTACTGCGGTGAACTTGTGAAATGGCCTCTTGAAGAAGAAACTGAGACACACTACTTACTAAAAGGAGTGTTGGGTTCACCGGCTTAATGAATCGACTGATTTAAGCCATAAGGTAAACTATGATGGGGACTGGATGAAGTGACAGATTTTTGTCTTGAACTGAGGTAGTAACCAAAATAGTAGTACATGCATGGGATAGGGTATGCATTATTAAATTACAATAATGCATGGTGAGGTTAATTACAAGGGAATACAACACAACACATGCGAATGTGTCATCCAACCTTATCCCTCCTGCTGATTCAGAAGGTGTTTTCCTTTGATTACCACGAGGATAACAAAGGGTGACCTAGTCGAATCTCACTGGAAAAAGGAACCTAGAGGATAAAATTTTATGGCCTTTGATAAGAATGGTGTACAAACATAACAAAAGTTCCCATCGCATTAGGCCTCTTATGGAGGGAGATGATAATGAGTGATCCAACCACTACAGCATCCCCAATTCCTAGTGGGCATGAGTGACACTTTTATGAGTGTTGAAAAAAATAGGGCACCCTAACCTAGCGCTAGAAGAAGAGCCCATTTAATTCTAGAGAGAAGGAGGTCAGAAAATAGAGTGTAATAATTTTCCTAAATGATGAAGGAGAAACCGGATGGATTTAAGTAAATGATGTTCGGTGCTCATATTAATCTTTTAAGATTTCAAAACAAACCAACATTTTGAAGGTTTGAACTATTATGTTCCCCAGCAGAGTCACCACTGTGAACTCTCGATGGTCAAAGATACGTGGATCTCCCTTCGCACTATATGACGAGGTCCATTGGGGTTGGTTGATTTAGACGTGATAGAACCATTTAGTTCAAGTTTGCACATTTTAACCAATATTAATGAATAAAAGCATCGATACCCAAATCTTGATACAAATGATACAGTCGCCACCCAAGTTGTCTACTTGGGAAAGTGTTTTGGTATGGTTCCCAATGGAAAGAGTTTTTGGATCAAAGATTTAGGTATTGGATGAGTCACTTATTTCTCATTTAGTTAATTCAAAATTATATTCACCGCATGAAACCATTTTCTTTTCATTATTTGGGGAATTATTATGGAAATCCTATTTTTCTACACTCTTTCACACTCGATTCATGCGTTCAACAATTTACAATAAAGCACAAGCAATTAAATGGGGAATAAAAATTACAACCGGGGAAAATGGGGAAATTGCAAGGGAACCTTTACCTTTATTCTAAGTTATACAACAAAATAAATATATTTGCCTACATACAAAAAGATTAGCACAATTTACGATACATCATAAGTCAGCATTTCATTAGGAAAAATGTGATTATGTTAGGGAGGCAATTTTGCGATCGATAGTGCCCGAGCGTCTTCTAGGAATGAATAGAAATAATGGGTCTTCAACATATTTTATTATAAAAACACATTTTAGCTTTTCGTGGGTCGATTTACCGGATTATTAGTGAAACTAATCACATGGCAAATGGTGATGTTAATTGATTTAATAAGTTAAAAAGGGAAATGCGGATTTCACTTGGGAGCCAGTACCCGTATAGGTGCGGGGAAATCGTACGACTACTAGTGGGACCTGTATGGGGTATGGGGCACCCGTACGGATCATGTTTGAACCCAAATAGAATTTCATTTTAGTTTAGAACAGAGAAGAAGTGTAGAAAAATAAAAATGAATGATAAAACTAATAAGATGTGAGTCTCTTTGAAACTTAAAAGCATACCTTTATGTCGTGAAGCCACTTTGAAGCGATCCCTATGCCTAGAGAGAGTCTAGCCAAAGCAGATGATGAAATGATGATATTAGGATTGTTTAGGCAAGTATTTGTATGGATAGAACCTCCCCCAAATCCTAATAAATGAAGCTAGAATTGAATAAAATGTGGACAAAACCTCAAGGAATGGGCTTTCTCCCTATTTTATACCTTCTATACCTTAACCATACCCTTACTATACTTATAAAAACTACTAGAATTATATGTGAATTATTTGATATGACTTTATATCTTATCTCCCCCTTGAAAGCGAGGGAAAAAGCCATTATTTATAGGAGAGAAATGAGTCTGAGCACCATAAATTACATTTATGACTGATTTTCACCGAAATGGTATGATTTACTATCCTTTCCACTTGTTTGGGAAGAAAAGGGACCCATATGGGTGGATAGGACTCATATAGGTCTAGGTTGGACCTGTACAGGTCCTTCTAATCTATATGGATTCATGAGAGCCATACGGGGTCAACCTATGGACCCGTACCCCTAAGGTGCCACCCGTATGGGTCCCTAAAGGCAGTCTATGTCTCCAAACTCTAGCTAAACTCACCTCTGCTATAGTAGGAACACCTCTAATAGGAACACCTCTAATGGATAACGCCTATAAAAAATAGGATTGCCTAGCTCTCATCATATTTTCGTGAAAAGTACCGATAAATCCAATGCTCATAACTGCTTTGGTGACTCGCAAAAGAAGGCCTTATGAGAAAGTATTAGCCGACCGATTCTTCTTCAAACTATGCCCTCACCTCTACAAGGTAGCATTTGTGAAAGCTTATAAAACCATTCCTAAGTGTTATGAAGTAGCTGTAGAAGCATAAAGACATTTCAAGATGATGGAAGCCAATAACCCATCAAAGTTAGAAGTAGACAAGGCCATCAATACCCTCAGAACTTCAATGTATACCAACCTATTCTTGGGGGACAAAAAGAAGACTCCACTCCAAGAAGCCTTGAGAAATCTGTCCTAAGTCACAAGAGACACCATGGACGATATGTTGACTGAAGAATAGTTGCAAGATCTAAACCGCAACCTGACTTTCCTCTTGATGACTAACCATGAAGACCCTCCACCTATGGAGGATGACAAAACAATTACATGTAATGAAAATGATGTAGCCTTCGGGCATCCTAATGATAATAATGATAACGATTTTGCTTACTTTTTTGACGTTTTTGCTGATGACACCATGCATTCATCAGACCATCCGCATAACATTTTTAGCATCCATTATATTTTGTTGCATGACATTATATTGGGTACTATAGAAAATCCAAAAATGATAACAATATCCAATGACTTAACCCAATCGAAAAAGGAGAGATGATAAAAGTGCTTAGAAAACATGTTAGCGCTATTGCTTGGTCTTACAAAAAAATGCCTAGTGTAGACCATTAAATCGCCAAGCATCGTATTCCTACCGATCCCAATTTCTAACAAGTCAAGCAAAAGTTATGGAGGTTACATCTAGAATAGGCCTACAAGATCAAAGCTGAAGTTGCCAAGTTGCTAGAGGCTAAGGTCATTAAGGTATTTGAACATTCGATGTGGCTAGCAAATGTGGTTCTCGTTCTAAAAAAGATGGAAAAGTTAGAATATGCGTCGACTCTCGTGACTTGAATAAGGCATCTTCAAAAGATGATTTCAAATTGCCTCACATCGATGTACTGATAGATAGTGCTAATAGAGCCACAGTGTACTCATTCTTAGATGGTTTTTTTGGGTAGAATCAAATCCTAATGGATATCATTTACGAAGTGAAGATAACTTTCATTACAAATGGAGAGTGTATTGTTACAAAGTAATACCTTTTGGGCAAAAGAATGCAGAGGCAACCTATTATAGGGCTGTAACTGCCCTATTGCATGACATGATCAATAAAGAGGTTGAGGTTTATGTGGACGACATGTTGGTAAAGTTCAATACAGGGGAAGAACATCCTGAGATCTTACACAGATTCTTGATGAGAATTGAGAAGTACAACCTCCGTTTGAATCCAAAGAAATGCATGTTCTGGGTTACATCAAGGAAACTCTTAGGCCATATTGTCAGTCGGAGAGGAATTGAGGTTGACCTTTTCATAGTTAGAGCTATTCAAGAAAGGCCTATTCCTAAAACTGAAAGGGAAGTCATGTCATTTCTTGGATTGCTTCAATATGTGAGTCAATTTATTGTCAAGCTAACAATAGTTCTCAAACCAATCTTTAAGTTTTTAACAGAGAAATAGTCGATAGAGTGGAATGAGCAATGCCAGATAACTTTTGATAGAATAAAGGCTTATCTCATGAGCCCCTTAGTCCTGAAACCTCCAATGTCCATTAGACCGCTGATCCTTTATTTGGCCATAAAAAGAGTCTTCTTTGGGTGAAATGCTAGTCCAAGAACATGATGACAAGAGAGAGCACACTTTCTATTACTTGAGTAAGAAGTTGTTGGAGTATAAGACACAATACATAGTTGTGAAGAAGACATGAACCGTGATGGTATGGTTAACTAAGAAGTTGAGGCATTACTTCCAATCAGACAAAGTTTAAGCAATTGCTAAGGTAGACCCGATGAAGTATCTTTATCAATCCCCCACATTGGCAGCGAAGCTCGCTCTAGGGCTTCTCTTCTTGTTTGAGTTTGATATCAAATATATCATGTAGAAAGTAATCAAGGGGAGAACAGTGGCTGAATTACTGGCAAGCCAACCCATAGAATCTGATTATGTGGAGAATTGGGGTTTTCTTAATGAGCAATTACCAATAGTGGAAGCAGAGAAGGTCGAATGGATTATGTACTCCAATGGGGCTCTGAATCGAAGAGGTACTGGTCTTGGGGTGATTATCATTATGCCTCAAGGAAATGTTATCCCATTAAGAAAATGCCTAGAGTTTGCGTTCCCCAATAATTGAGCTCAGTATGAAACTTGTCTTTTTGGTCTTGACGCCCTATTGAAAGTAGGGGCAAGAGAAGCAAGAGTAATTTGTGATTCCTCGCTAGTGATAAAGCATTTTATAGGGGAGTAGTAAATCAAAGAAGAGTCGGTTCGACTATATGAAGAAGTAGTTTGGGATTTAACAATATAATTTAGTCAGTGCTTCTTTCAACATGTACTGAGGGATGAGAACTAGATGGCTGACTCATTAGCTACCTTGGAATCTATGTGGGAAGGAGAGAAGACCCAACCCATCCGCCCGTTTGTGAATGAAACTTCTTGTTCCCCATTTGATAAGAGAGTTCAAGTTATGACTATAAAGGAGTAAAAGGCTTGTTGGTTCAATGATATTAAAAAGTTCTTAAAAGAGGGAAGATGCTCGAAAGAATTGTTAGGATCAGATCGCATTACTATCAGGAGATTAGTAGTATAGTTTAGGTTAATAGATAAGGATCTCCGCAAGAGGACCACCAAAGGCTTGTTGTTGAGAAGTCTAATGGAGGAAGAGGCAGAAAGGATGATGAATTAGGTACACTCAAGAGATTGTGGCCCACATATGAATGGGATGGCTTTGGGTAAGAAGATTCAAAGAATGGGGTACTTTTGGACAACAACGAATGCCGATTGTGTCAAGAAAGTTATGAAATGCCACGAATGTCAACTTTAAGGGGATATAAAGCATCTGTCCTCATCCGAACTTCATAATTTGTCTACTCCTTAGCCTTTTTCGGCGTGAGGGATAGATCTAATAGGCAAAATCTAATAGGCAAAATTCGGCCATCATCAACCAACGGACACCAATTCATTATAGTCAAAGTTGATTTTTTTCAAAATGGGTGGAGGCTGAATCCTACACCAGTATCACCTCCAAGAAAATGGTCAAGCTTATAGAGAGGTATATTTTTGCAAGATATAGGATCCTACACCATATGGTTTCTAGTTTCAAGTGGCCACAACTGAGATATCTAAAAAGTTCAACATCAAGCATCGAAGATCTTCTTCGTATAGACCGCAAGCCAATGGGGCAGTAGAAGCTACCAACAAATCAACCAAGAGAATTTTATCCAAGATGGGGGCTACTTACTAGGGTTGGGCTGATAAGCTCCACTTTGCAGTTTGGGGGTACAGAATAAGTGTAAGAACTGTTAGATATGGTGTATTCACTAAAGTGATTCAGGCGATATATCTTAGTCTGTTGAATTTGTACGAACAAATATAAAGGCTTTTCTTTGATTTCATCGATGACTACAAAAATATATTATAATTGGTTAAGAATATATGCATTGATGTGTTTGCAAAAGTGCTTGACAAAATCATAGCACGTATTGCAACGACATAGTGGGACTATGTTGGTGAGAACTGGTTTGTGTGCAATTATGATTTGTCTAAATATCCCTAGACATAGTATCATCAAGACTGGACATTGATGAATACGGATGGACTAGCATGTGTCATCATACCTCTTGAATTTGATTCAGAGTAGCATGTCTCCAATGCTAGAGGGTGGTACCTTAGGTTAACACATGAATGCCTTCAGAGAAATACATTATAGACTACTATGAGATAACACACTGTAATCTATGTTATGTGTTGGTGTTTTATCGTCTCGTTGCAATAGCAATATGAATATCTTTAGACCCGAGATTCTAGTTACCTTGTTTAGATGTTGCTATACTTTAGGTCATACCTTAGCATTCTATAGACTTGGTGATACTGATGATTATGGGTATAGTTGATGTTACAGGTATAGTTGATGTCTATTTATTGGTAAGCTGAGTAGTCAAGATGGAAACTATCACTCCAATATAGTAATATAAGGGACCTGTACCTTGGCCACTTGTTAGAAGTGACACACTCATAAACCTCTGTAGAGTATGAGTTGATAGGATGAGATCCTAGTCAACACACTAATATGGTTGAGTAGTGTACTTTGGTAGCAAGATTAAATTACAGGGGTAGCCTCTAAGGCTACTAGTGGACTGACACTTAAACCAAGCCCAAGAAACTAGATGGTACTTAATAGTTGATAAAAGGATTGAATTGTAATTATACTATTGCACAATCGGGATTAAGTCATATGCACGTGACGTTCCAAATATTGAGTGGTCATATGCCCTATAGTAGAGAGCCACTATGCCCGATCAAAGCCATCAGA
Source organism: Euphorbia pulcherrima (assembly GCA_947683365.1). NCBI lineage: Eukaryota > Viridiplantae > Streptophyta > Magnoliopsida > Malpighiales > Euphorbiaceae > Euphorbia > Euphorbia pulcherrima. The sequence continues at coordinate 31,609,398 of CANTUS010000015.1, read as the reverse complement.
GTCCACAACGGTCTGGAGCTCCGAGCCAGTCAAATTTCTAAAAAAGGAATTTGGGCTAGGTCAAAATTTGATGGCACGATATTACGGGATCCTATAAGGTCACACACTTTGAGTTACGACCGAACCATGTAGAGAACTATTCGATTAGGTCTAATCTAGAAGAGAAATAAATGGTTAGACCATTTTATTTGTTGAACCAATTTTACTAGATGGACCAGTGTATCAAAAATAATGGGAAGGCATGAAAAGGAAATAGAAAATGCATAGTAGGGTCCATAGTAAGGTACTGTGTGGACTCGCATGAGTAGGCCTACGCAAGTGTTATGGGAAAGCACTTGCTGAGGGCTTGCACGTGGGCCTTGGCAGAGTTGGATAAGAAGCACTAAATAAGGCCCAATGAGCTTGCGTAAACAGGCTGCTATAGCAGCCTACTATGTTCCGCAGTGCGCAGGCAAAGGCATGCGCGCATGTGTGGTGCGTACAACCCACATGTATGGGCAGTGCGCTAGCAGATTGGGCCTACGCGTTGGCACAGGCCCATGCGGGTAAGAAGCCTGCACACTACTGGCTTCGGCCAGCACTGTTCTAGTTGGACACAGATTCTAACTTATTTCTATTTCTATTTGTTTAGTATTTATTAATTAAGTTTTAATTATTCTATAATTAATTAATCAGATATTAAATTAATTGATTGGTTATTAATTAGTTGAATAATTATTTAATAAGAGTTGTAATGCAAGTCTAACTTTGTGTCCTATTAAATGGGAATTGTTTATTCCATTAATTAATTAATTGGATTAATTAATCAATAGAATAATAATAGAGGAAGATGAATTTGATTCTAACTCTATCTTATTTAGTAAATGACTAAAAGGTTATGTTTATTTAATTTCTTATTGGACAAGTCTTGGATTAAATTGTCTTTTTAATCCACCCCTTATGCCCATAACTAGAGAGCTCCTCTCTCATTACTTTCCACTCCAAATTTTCGACTCCCTCTCTCTTTCTCTCTGTTCTCTTAGTTGTTCTACTTCCTAAAAGTAATCTATCAAAAAACATATTTACTTAGAATAGAAAACTAAGGGAATTTCTTCTAGAATAAATTAGTAGGAAAGATCTAGCTGTCTTCCGCTTATTTATCGGTACTCCCATCCTAGAAGGTTTTGGTTGGTGGTGCTTGTGTGGACTATTCATGAAGGGCTTCTACTTTGGAGTTTGTGCATGCAACTGATGGGTCATTTTGCTGACATTGTGATTCAGGCTTCAACGGGGAAGTAGTTAAATTATTATTGGGCCCTTTTATAAGTGTTTATGACCTAGGATAATAATAGACTAGTTTATGTTATCAATCATGTCATGCTTAGGAGATCTTGAACTCTAGATTAAATTTTGAATTTCCGATGCACCTATTTTACATGTTAAAACCCTTAATCTGGATCAACAGTGGTATTAGAGCCTGCCTAATGTGATGGTATGAATGATAAGAAACATGCTAGGTCTAATTTTCTATGAAATATTTTCGAGTATGCTATGCCATGCCTATGCATTTATTTCTTGCAATAGAAAATGTTGTGATAACTAAATAAAGCGTTGCTCAAACTTAGTTAGGGTAGTTATCAAAGAATTAACAATGTTTTACTTGAGATTGTAAAAGCTTTGATTTTGAATTAAGTGGAATAATTCTTAATTATAAAAGAACAAAATCTTTGATTTAAATAGTCTATGGTCAAGTGAGTCATAAGGGCCCGTGGTTGTTTTGGTAAGGATTGGACATGGTTGCTCATTTACTTGAAGGGGGCCTCTCCTACATGGGAATCTCCATCGGTTCTAGATTCTAAGTACCAGAGGGACTGTTATGAATTAGTTTATTTCTAGTATAATCTATTGGATTCATTATATGGTTTTACAATAAAAGATTAAATTGTCAAATTAAAATTTATAGATATAGGAGAAAGAACTTGAACAATGAACACCCTTGTTAATTTTACATGCTATGTATAGTCTTGGCTTGATGGAGTGATTATGAATTACCAATTGAGTATGACCCCAAGGTTGGACCTACTAGTTCCTTATAGCCAGAAATTAGTTATAGTTTCATAATCATCTCCATGTATAAGACCTAGATTAGGCGAGACCTATTGCACCCATAAATCCCCATTAAAATATTAAGACAAAATTAGCTTTCCTTGAAAATTGAATTGTGATTCTAGGCCTTTTACTGAATGAATTGCTCATGCATAGTATGCTTTCTTCTTTTATCATAATCTGGTCACATGATTAGAATTAGGGTTAAGTCTTAACCGGACTGAGTTAGTTGTATGTAATATCGAAGCTAAGCCGGACTAGAGGCATCATTTGAGGAGTCATATAATTGGTTATGTACGTCCATTGGTTGGAAACTCAAATGGATTAACAATTGAATTAGATGCAAATGGACTAGATCCAACTATAACTATTTAAGTTAGCTTGACTCGTGATAGCGGGGGTTAGCTTAAATGAGTTATAGATGCTACCTACTAAGGAGAATGGTTAGATCATGTTCCTCGAAAGATAATAGAAGGGGCTATTATGTTTTCTAATAAATCTTAATAAAATAGTAGGAAAATGTATTTAATTTAAAGACCTTAAAAATTGAATGCATGTTCGAAACTAAGTCTAAGCATTTATTCTATTTATTGTATCTCAGTTTGAATCTTTACTTCTTACAAAAATTTCGCATGTTTTGATAATGTGAGGATAGTCCTCAAAGCCTAGGGCTTGGTCCATATACTATATGAGACCAATACTAAACAACATGATGCAAGTATTTCTACCTCGAGTAGAAAGGTGCAAATTACATGAAGGAAAGAAGGTAAAACACCTTGGAGGTAGTTAAGATTCATGTTACCTTATGTGAGTAGCTTAAAGGAAACAAGGATAAACATCAAGACAAATGTTAGGATCTATGTTACCTTAAGCATTGGAAGCATCATTAAATTATGGACTTAGAAGTCTACGTCTTTACATCTTAGAAAGAATTTTTTCCAAGAAAGGAAAAATGATTCAAGGGTATTCTAAGGATGTAAAGAGACACATGTTGTCAAATATAGAAGCAAAAAGAGCAAAGTTAAGAGAAAATTAAAGGATCTTGAGAGCTTTGTTTTCGAAACAAAGTAATTGTTTCAATATGGGATATTGGAAACACAACCTTCATTTAAATATGAAATTGAAAGGCTTTTGTCTCATAGCATGAGAAGAAGAGGATTTGGAAACTTCCACTTCAGGGTGTTATAATTAAGAACGTTCTACAACTCTTGGGGATTCAACATAGGTATGGAATCATATATTTGTACAAGGTATAGGTATTAAAGAGAAGTAGAGGAATAGCGAAAGGAGAGTTGTACCAACGAAATATCATAAGAGCTTGGTAGCTGCTATTCATGTAGGAACTTAAAAATCTCCATTTGGCTATTTTGTAATAAGGACAAAATTATTATTATACTTCTATGAATATTGTGTCCTACTTCAAGATGGAGTTGATTCCAATTTGATAAAAGATGCTCTCAGAGAGCTTAAAAAATATTTTGTATAGAAGTGTAATGAAAGATATTTTGTGATTGCAAAAGTATATTCTCAAGATTAACCGTGCTAAGAGAAATTAGTTAATGACAAGTCATCTTACTTCTGGCATTGTTGTGAGCGGACAACATTTCAGATGGGCAGCGAGGCCGGGCCGGCAGATCGATCCCTTAAAAATTAATTGGGTATGGTGATTGTGAAAATGGTTTTGGCATATTTTAATGATCAAAAGATATGAGATCGAAATCTGGTAGTTGAAATAGAGTCGACACCAGGTCCAGCTCAATCGGGGAAATTTTGGTACAATTTTCCCACCGGGTGTTAGACCATACCTTAAGTAGAGATTCCGAGTTCGGATGATGTTATCCATTTTACATTGGCCAAGTTAAAACATTGCATTCTTTCTTAATCAGTTTTAATCCACCCTATTTATTGTGTTTTTGGTTTATATATCATTAACGCGTTATCAAACAAGCATTTGAAAGCCAGAAATAAATAATTATTACAGTCATCCAACAAATAAAATGCGAAAAATAAAATAATAATTACATGGCTTTCCACATCCTATACATTTTTCTATACAATAAATAAAATACCCGAAGGCCTAGCATTCATCTATCCTAAATCTACCTCACAAATTCGGCTCATTGTATGAAGTATATCACGTAGCATGCATAGTTGGTAAAAAACCCGAGTTAGTACGAACATGGCATATTTATTTACAATTTTTGGAGCCCGGATGGATGGCTAAAATGAGGTTTAAACGGCGTTTGCAAGAAAATTCTGCTTTGTCCAAATTTTAGACTCGATTGTCATTTTAACTGGATTAGTAGTGAAAATGCCACATGGTATGGGGTGAGGTTTATTTTTAGAAGGTTCTAGACCTTCGTCATTGCACTGTACATCCCAGCTTTAGAAATTAAACTAGGTCCAAAAAAAATGTAAATTAAATTGCTGTCCAGAAGGCCATACCACCAGCAATATGACTGAGGCCGCCGGCGACATCGACAATGCCATTAGTGATCTCAGTTACATAGGCAGGCTACATGAATTTTTGGATACCATGAAGAAAGGGTCCTAGAAGAAAATGGGGCCACTAGGGGTAAATGAGGCCACTAGCGGTATCGGCGATGCCGCTGGCGGCATGGTTGATACCGCCAGCTGCTTTAGTTTCTTGCAGCAACTATTTCTAGCTGGAAAGTGACTAAAAACCCAAAACTAAGCACAAACAACAACGAAAACATAATAAATAAGTAAAATGAAGGCCAAAGAGCTATGAGGCTCAAAATTTTTACCTAAGGGCTGTGAATCCACCTCTTCATGATCCGTATGACACCTCTGGGGAGCTTAAAATGATGATTTGGGAAGTAAAGGGGAATTTAAGGCTCTAAATCCTAATTTGGTGATTCTGAACCCAAAAAATCTCTTAAATATTAGAGTGTTTAGTAGAGAAAAACCAAGAGAAGATGGATTGAATCCTTTTTTCTTACATTTTCTAAACTTTATCCCACTAGAAGTAGCTAAAATGCTCAAAATATCCTTAAGGTTTTGAGTAGTAAAAGTGTTGAGCCCTTAAAATGGATTAGAAATGCTGCTTATATAGGCTAAAATTTGTTGGAAATTGCCTTAGATTAATTATCCATCGGATATCAAGCAAAAGAGCACACAGATGTTCTACAACTAAAGGCCATATCACCGGCGGCATGGATTGTACTGGTGGCCTCGCTCTCCTGACCGTTCTGAAAAGCTTGCATGAATTGTGCCCAAAATCGGGGAAAGGGATAAGAAATCCAGCCAAAAATGATTTTGACTGGAAAACTGAATTATTAGGCTCCTTACTTACTTCTTTAGGGTATTTTGGACCAAATTATTTTTTTGTGTGCAAATCATCGGTCTGAGCTACCACCGGACATGTTACCGGACACGCCAAACTGAATGTTTCCAAAAATTAAATTCATAGAGAATTTTATATCGGTAATAAAAATTCCAAAAAAAAAGAATTTTTATTATGAGGAATAAGATCAGGTATATGTCATCATCGTCTCGTGAGAGAACTATAAAATCTAATGCTCACGGGCTATCCCATGAGGGATCGTTGTTGCCACGCATCAGTATGATCCTACAAAAGAGCAAGGGATAGAAATTGTACTTGATGGATGACTGGTTTGCCTCTTTGTCGGGCTTGAGCTTTGAGATTAGATTACCCCTTGCTCGGGCATGAGCTTTGAGTTGCTCCTTGGTCAGGCTTGGGCTTGGAGATTGAGTTGCCCCTTGGTCAGGCTTGAGCTTTATTCATTGAATTGCCCCATGGTTGGGCTTGAGATTTGTTGATTTGCCAAGAGGGGCTTAGGCTTTGAGATTGAGTTGCCCCTTGGTCAGGCTTTAGCTTTGAGGTTGATTTTCCCCTTGGTTGGGCTTGAGCTTTGTCCATTTGCCAACCTAGGCTTGGGCTTTTAGGTTTTCAGATTATGAAGCGTCACTCCTATAGCAAATGACAAGTAAAAGATTAGACTAATTTTAGATGACGTTTTTACTGCTTGATTGATCTTGTGAAACAAAAATATTTTTGCCCCGTTGATCAATTGTAAAAATGTAATAACAAAAATTATAAGGGTTTCACAAGTCTTAGGATGTTGGAGCCAGAGCCGGGATTCCATCAGATTTGATGAAAAAAGCAGGAAGAAATTTTGATGTCGGCGACGGCTTGGCTGATTATGCCAGGGATCTAGAGCGGTATTGTCTGCGATATGAGTGCCACATGGCATCTTTGACTTGTCAAAGAATTTAAAATTCAAATTGTTGAAGTCAAGGCCATTGGTGGCATGACTGATACCACTGGTGATTTGAATGATGCCGCCGACGGTATGGACGGGTAGTTTCAGATTAAATTAAACTCCTCGAATTCCATACGGGTGTTTAATATAGGGTTAAACTCTATTTTCTCCTATTTCAACATCCAAAACAATCTCAGATCTCTTCGTTTTCTATTCCTAATCATGAAGAAAATCTTTGGCCGAAAATGTAGCAGTTATAAGTGAGAGGAATTGTATACATCTTCCATTTAGGGGCTGAAACTTTGCCTAGTTCATGTGGGCTACGCGTTCTAGGAGTCTGATATCATTTTGGGTATAAGATAGTGGTTCCAATCATTGATCTTGTCCCAGTTAAGATGAATCATATCTCTAACATCAAGGTAATCCTATAAAACTCAAACCTTTTTGTTTCATTTCGGAGATTTCGATTCTAGACTCAAAAACTCATAAATTGAAGGTTAAAAATATAGATTTGTGTTAGAATGCATGTTATAGGATTATTTTTACTCGATTTATGCTGTTTTTATGCATTCAAACTAATTAATTGTGATTTCTAGTGATTTGGTTCGATTTTGGGCAAAATTCGGATTTTGCCCCGTAGGAAGGATGCCGCCAGCAACATCACTGTTGCCGCCAATGGCTTCAGGCCTTTAAAAGATTGCCATGTCATTGCTGATTTTAGTGATGTTGCTATTGACATCATCCATACAGGTTAGCGGTATGGCTGATGTCATCAATGGCATCACTGCCCCAACAGCGGTATCAGTAGCATTCTAAAAGAAAAATGACATAGAATTTGAATTACTTAACTGATTTATTCCTTCCTAATTTTGCAGCCATATACCTATACTTGCACTAAAGGAATGTAGACTATCGGCGAATGGTGGAAACATATTGATGAGAAGGATTCGGTGCTTGCGGCTATGATTGATGATATGAGATTTGGGGATTTACCCCAAACCATGCCCCTACTGATGCCCAAGCTTTCTCACACGGCCTTAACTACCTTGGTTGAGAAGTGGTCCTAGACCACTCACACTTTTCACTTCCAAATTAGCGAGGCAACTATTACCCCTTTCGATATAGTGGCGATGACTGGGCTGCCATGGACTAAGGCAGTGATTCATTTCGATGTGTATATGGAGAGGAACCACCTTTGGGGGATCAGTGCTAAAGAGAGTGACTGAGCTATTTGGGTTAAAGCCCAAGGCGGGGAAATTGGGCTACGAGGAGTTATAGGAGTATTGGATGGCGGTAAGAGTGGTCCCCGAGATTGACTGAGATGCTTACATCCACTCTTTTGTCATCTCTTTATCGATCATGATGTTCTTTTCAGTCTCGGGCAGCAAGGTCAACTATAGGTTGATTTCAGTGGTTGAGGATGTTAAGACCATTAAGGAGAAGAATTGGCATATGGCCACTTTGGCACAGATGTATTGCGGGCTAGACATAGGTGCCCGAAAGAAAGAGAAGGTCCTTCACTTGAGCCACTTTCTACTTCAGGTATATCCTTTCGAATAGTGCTTTATTATCATGGTTAGCTACTTTTCCCTTTTTTTGGTTTGTTGATCTTTTGAACTGATTGGTTGCTAATTGTACAGGTATGGGCCTTCGAGAATCAAATTCTCCACCCGGTCTAGTTCAACACTATGGTACCGTTGGGTTCCTATTTCCTTACCCGGTGGTGAGGGAGAGTTAGAGGGCTTGGCAAGTATTCCACCTCGTACAAGGAGGCACCATGGAGCTTACAGATTGGCTTGGTATGTTACTTTGACTTTTAGCCCTGTCTTACATGCAACAAACCATTAGTCAATAAAGCATATTTATGAATTAGAATTGCTTACATTGATTTTCTGCTTGATTTGATTGGCCAGGTTATTCAAGACCCTTTCAAGGAGGTGTCCAACGGTGAAGATGTTCTCACTGTCTGGTGGGATGTTGATGATCGTCGGTTTATTATGAAGTGCCCCCTAGCCCTACCCTAGTACTTAGGGGAGGGAGTCTGAGGTTGGAGAGAGCTTATGCCTACTACTAGGCCAGTGCTCGAGGATCCCCCTACTGCCCTCTAGTGGCCTTATTTGTCCATTATCGGTGTGGCCGACATGGCTAATTATTAAAATGGTGGGGTGGTCCTGAGTTTCCCTGGCCCTTACAGTGGCCACACATCGCCTTGCTTCCCATGTGCCCCCGCATTTATAACAATGATTCTATTTCCTTCCATAGGAAGAAGAAGGAAGAGCTGAAAAGGTAGAGGCATGGTATTATTGTGGAAAACAATAATGAGGAAGGGAATGGTGGTAGTGAGGGCCATCCCGAGAGGCAGGGCGTGGTCAGTTAGGATGTACCGATGGCTCACCAGGGGCATCATTCTTCTTATATGAGATCACACCCTTTCCTTTTTTAAGCTTATATATATGCCATATGCTTTGGTCAAAACTATTGGTTATGCTTGCCTTTTGGGGTTTTCAAGTACCCTTCAAGAAGAGAGGTCGGGCCGAGGATAGCGAGATACGATATCAGAGCATGCCTAAGGGTGTTGACTTCATCAAGGGGTAACTCTTGACCACCTTGGAGACTCAATTCCTATTGATGAACTCGAGAGGCAATTTTTGGACTAGGGAGATACCCTCGAGCAGCCACTCACTGTACTTCATGCCAGAAAATAGCACTAATGTAAGTCTTCTGCAAGTGCGAACAGATTCATATGACATAACTTTTATGAATTCCCTTTTTGATTGCCTTTGGGATTTTTTAGGTTTCCCGTGCTGAGGTGGAGCAGTTGGCCGGAAATACTTTTGCTCTAAGGGACACACTTGTTTCCCAGACTTTACTTGGTCAGGTATATTCCCCGTTAAAATATGACATTAGAATAAAATGCATGAATGGATGATATGAATGATATGGATTGTTGTTTTTGTGTCTCCAGCTGGAGGACTTTATGGCCCTCATGATATTAGATGCTAAAGAGGCCCAGCGGAGGTATCGGGTGTTGGATATGATGTATGCCCTTAAGGCAATTAGGGCGACATATGTTAATTATGTAATAGTACGAATATTTTGTTTAGTTAATAGAGGCTTTTAATCTTTTGTTTATATCGATGTGCTTATAAATATATTATAGCTGGTTAAAATATGTTCATTGATATATGTATACAAAAGTCCTCGACGTATCATAGCATTAAGTAAGATAAATTATAGTTGGACTATATTGAGTGAGACCTGTTTCATGTGCAATAATGGTTATGTCTAAACTATCCCTAGTCATAGTTTCATCAAGAAAGGATATTGATGAAGTAGAAAGACTAGGATGTGGTCAACTTTCTTGGAAAGGGTCCAAGCAGTCAATCTCCTAAGGACTGAAGGTGGTACCTTAAGTTTGACATATGGATATATCTAGGAGATATATTGGAGATCGCAGTAAGATAAACACTTGGTATATATATCAATGTGTTAGCGTTTATCTCCAAGCAATAAGCTTTGCGAATATCCTCATACTTGAGATATTACTTACCATGTATGGTACTATTGCTATACTTTGGGTCATTACTATACACTCATTAGTTCAGGGTGTCACGGGTGATTACGGGTATAGTGATGACAGCACGTTGGTAAGCTGAGTAGTCGGAAAGAATCCATCACTCCGAATATATTCAGGAGTTGTACCTGGCCACTTATTGAAGTAATGATTACTATAAACCTCTTATCAAAGTATGTGTTTGATAGAAATAGTTTCTAGCCAAACACACTATGGTAAAAGGCAATATACTTTGATAACTAGTTAATAACTGGGATAACTTGGAGCAACCTTGCTATTAGTGGGTTAACACTTTAAGCGAACCCTACAAACCAGATGATATTGATATTAAAGTATGGAAGGAGTTCATCGCATTGGACAACTATTGCATTAATTAGGATCAACTCATAAGCACAAATGACATTCTGAGTAATGGGGGATGGTAGACCCTTGCTAGAGGCGTACTAAAGTTGTTTAAGGTAATCAAGTTCTATTCACGGTCTAGAACCTCAAGCCAATGGTTCCATTATAACAAGGGTTGGTTAAGCCTTAATAGTTCAATACTTTGGGATCCTATAAGTGTTGGATATGATGTATGCCCTTAAGGCAATTAGGGTGATATATCTTAATTATGTAATAGTATGAATAATTTGTTCAATCAATAAAGGCATTTAATCTTTTATTTATATCAATATGCTTGTATACATATATATATATATATATATATATATATATATATATATATATATATATATATATATATATTAAAGCTGGTTAAATATATAGTCATTGATGTATGCAAAAGTCCTTGACATATCATAGCATGAAGTCAGAGAAATTATAGTTGGACTATATTTGGTGGAACCTGCTTCATGTGCAATTATGATTATGTCTAAACTATCCCTAGTCATAGTTTCATTAAGAAAGGATATTAATGAAACGGAAAGACTAGCATGTGGTCAACTTTCTTGGAAAGTGTCCAAGCAGTTAATCTCCTAAAGACTGAAGGTGGTGCCTTAAGTTTGACAAATGGATATATTTAGGGGATATATTGGAGACCGCAACAAGATAAACCCTTGGTATAAATATCAATGTGTTGGTGTTTATCTTCATGCAATAAGCTTTGTGAATGTCCTCATACTTGAGATGCTAGTTGCCTTGTGTGGTACTATTGCAATACTTTGGGTCATTGCTATAGAGTAATTTATTTAAGGTGCTACGGGCGATTACGGGTATCGTGATGACAACATGTTGGTAAGCTGAGTAGTCGAAAAGAATCCATCGCTCTGGATATATTAAGGGGTTGTACTTGGCCACTTGTAGAAGTGATGATTGCCATAAACCTCTGATTAGAGTATGTGTTTGATAGAAATGGTTTCTAAACAAACACACTATGGTAAAAGACAATATACTTCGGTAACAAATAAATAACTGGGCTAGCTATGAGCAACCTCGCTATTTGTAGGTTAAAACTTTAACCAAACCCAATAAACTAGATAGTAATAATATTAAAGAATGGAAGGAATTTATCGCACTTGATAACTATTGCATTAACCGGGATTAAGTCATAAGCATAAATGACGTTCTGAGTAATGGGGGATGGCAAACCCTTGCTAGAGGCGTACTACAGTCATTTAAGGCAATCGAGTTCTATTCACGGTATAGAGCATCGAGCTAATGGTTCCATTAGAACAAGGGTTGGTTAAGCCTTAACAGCTCCATACTTCAGGTTCCTATAAGGTCACACATATTGGACCTTCATCGAACAAAGTAAACAGCTAATAGATTTATTCTAATACGAAAATATAACATAAATAATAATTGGATTATTATTTGATAAGTTAAAATTGATTAGATCAATTTTGGACAGACCAAGGAATTTATTTTGACCAGTAATTAATTAATTAGAGTCACAAATAAATTATAATTGATTAAATCAATTTGGTTGGACCAAGAAATTTATTTTGACTAGTGACTAATTTATTAGGGCCACAAAATAAATATTTGAAAAAGGATTAAAAGGGGGATTTTGCATTGGCGAGTTTAATTGGAGCGAGAGTACAAAAGTATTTTGTACAGGCTAGAGTGCGCGGAAGTACACTGAAATGTGTGCGAGCAATGCTGGGCATTATTCGTGGCATCCCATAAAATTGGACTGCACATACGCAGCCCACAAGCAAGGCAAGGCCCACAAGGGCTTTGCCTTGCAACACACATCGCTCATAGGGGAAGCAAAATGCTCCCCCAAGCCTATATATAGGTTGTCCCATTTCCTTTCAAATTGTACCAAGCTAAAAGCATAAATCCTAAGCGAGATAATTAATCTCTCGGGTAATTGAGCAAGTTATTTTTGAGGAGCCTGAATTTATTCGGGCACCTCTAGTTTGTATTTTTTGGTGACCCTTCTGGAGTGGTCTAGCAACTATTTGAGGCTTCTTAGTTCTTCCTCCCGGGGAGGTTTTTGTTGGTGGGGTTCTTGTGGATACTGATAGAGGCTATTCTACGATTGGAAGCTTGTGCAAGAAGGTTCTGCAAAAGCACGCTTCAACTAGCAAGTTCTTTTTATTTCTCTTTTAATTATTAAGTCTTTTTCTTTAAGTGTTTTTAGACTTAATAATTAAGCTTAGGTTATTTTGCATGCTTAGTTTATTTTATGCTTAGGTTATAACTTAGAGTTATAACATGCTTAGTATAAAATAAATGTGCTAGGATATAATTTGGGATTATGGTATGCCTAGTCCTTTAGCATGCTAACCTAGGTAGAGAGTTATTTAGTTAAGGCTTTATTTAATTTATATGCAACTGATAGGAGCTCCTGGGGACAGGGATAAAATTTTGAATTTTCGCCATGCCTCTTATGCATGTTCAATCTGACTGTCAGTTCCCAACAGCGGTATCAGAGTCTACCTATTTAGTGCATAATTAAGCTAGAAGCAAACTAAATAATATTTTCTAAATGAAATGATTTGTTTATTTAATTGTTTGGAACAATATATATAAACTTATGCCTTTCATTTCAAGGTTAGAAAATGGTTATAAATAATTTCGAATAAGTCTGCTCAACTTACACAAATTATACAAGTATGAATAATTTATTCAAATTACGTGGGTTATAGATGCTCCCAATTTACATGAATTGGAAGAACGAAATTTATTACTTCAAGAAAATCCATTGGCCTTGAAGTTTGTGCCCGTATTTGTTCTGGCTAAGGATTGGACTTAGTGTCTACTCCTCATAGGGCACCTCTCCTACCTGGGAACCTATATCGGTGCAATTTGAATTGACCAACCAGGGGATTAATCTGAACTAATTTATTTCTAGTATATAAGATGGTTCCTGTATATGTTTCTATAACAAAGTAAAAAATTAAATTTATTGAATAAAAGCTTAAAGGAAATGCAATATAAATATAACAAATAAAAGTGTTAATTATTTTGCATATAATCTAGGTTGATGGAATAATTATAATAAAGAGCTAAACCCATATAAGGTTAGACCTTATAAATTAATTCTAAAATTCCTTGAATTAATACAAGTTATTATAATTTTGTCCATTTGATAAAATCCTAGATTTGGGTGAGACGTTTAACACCAATAAAATCTCAAAGTAAATATAATAAGGCAATTTGTAGTCTTCCTTACTCAAATTTATAATACGGTCGCTTTGGGCTATTAAAGTGCTACGCAAAGCTTTCCTTCTAGTCCACATTGATTGGTTATAAAGTTTGAGATAGGGTCTGCCTTAACAGAGCTGGGGTAGTCCACTATAAAATTGGGGGCTAGGCCTAGATCTGAGACATATTCAAGGAGATGCTAATATAAGAGCACATGTCCCTTGGGATTAGGGAACTTGAATGAATTAGCAATTGCATCCGATGCAAATGGAATGGGATTCCAACTATGACTTACTATTATGACTTGACTCATAAAATTGGGCGTTGTAATAGACTAGTTATAGATGCTACCTACTAGGAAATTTAGCTAGGCTAAAATTTACGAATTCAATAGAATGGGCTATTGTAAATTTCAAAGAAAATAGTAGAAAAATGTTTTTAATTAAAAGTCCTCATATTAAATACATGTACTTAAACTAATATCTAAACACTTTTCCTTTCTTATATCTCAGGTTGAAAATGGCTTCCAATTTTAATCTCCGTATGTTACTTGACACCAAATTGAATGGCTCAAACTTTTCTGATTAGCTCCGAGCCGTGAGAATAGTTCTCAGATCCGAGGGAATTGTCTATGTCCTAAGTGAAATTTTAGCTGTAGAACCTGACGTTGAGGATCATGTGGACCATAATGCCTAGTTGAAGCGCAGGAAAGATCGTGAGACTGCCATGTGTAATATGTTGGGGTCCATTAATCCTGAGCTTCAGAAACAATATGAGAACATGCCCTTGGAGGATATGGTTCTCCATCTTGAAGAACTCTTCTTGGAGAGGGAGAGGACAAAGCGGTATGAGACCTCTAAGCTCCTTTTTGGGACTAAGATGCAATCTACCATCTTTGCCTCTCAGCATGTACTGAAACTCTTGGGATACCTTGAGAAACTGAATCGATTGGGATTCGAGATGAATCATGACTTGAGCATTGACCTTGTGTTGATGTCCTTGATAGATAGTTACTTAGGCTTCGTGACTAACTATTACATGAACAAGATTAATTCTACTATACCTAAATTAATCAACATGCTAAAAATAGTAGAACCTCATAGCAAAAAGGTTTAGAAACCTCTACTATTGGTCGAAAAAGGCGAGGCTTCTAAGAAGAAGAAGCAAGCACTAGTTGCTAAGAAAAGAATCAGTAAGAAGAAGAATCAAAAGAAGGCATCTAAGTATGTCTGCTTCCAATGTGGGAAATCGGGACATTGGAGGAGGGACTGCCAAGCTCTTGCTTCTGAGCATTTGAAGAAGAAGCCTATAGAGGCATCTACTTCAGTATGTTTGTAATTGAAAACTTTGCTACTTTTCTGCGAGAATCCACATGGGTATTAGATACAGGTTATGGTTCTTGTATCGGTACTTCTGTGAAGGGACTAAGGAACTGTAGAAAACTTGCAAGAGGGGAGATGAACCTACGCATGGGAAATGGAGCCAGAGTTGCTGCATTAGCCATAGGGAGCTTTAGTCTTGTTTTCCCAAGGGGAATTGTTATAGTTTTGAATAATTATTACTACATTCCTATTGGGAACTGACAGTCAAACTGAACATGCATAAGTGGCGTGACGGAAATTCAAAATTTTGTCCCTGTCCCAGGAACTCCTATTAATTGCATATAAATTAAAAAAAGCCTTAACTAAATAATTCTCTACCTAGGTTAGCATGCTAAAGGACTAGGCATACCATAATTCCAAATTATATCCTAGTATATTTATTTTATACTAAGCATGTTATAACTCTAAGTTACAACCTAAGCATAAAATAAACTAAGCATGTAAAAATAAAATAAGCATAATTATTAAGTCTAAAAATGCTTAAAGAAAAAGACTTAATAATTAAAAGAGAAAAAAACTTACCAGTTGAAGCGTGCTTTAGCAGGACCTTCTTGCACAAGCCTCCAATAGTAGGATAGCCTCTATCAGTATCCACACGAACCCCACCAACCAAAACCTCCCCAGGAGGAAGAACTAAGAGGCCTCGAGTAGTTGCTAGACCACTCTAGAAGCCTCACCCAAAATATAAACTAGCGGTGCCCGAATAAATTCAGGCTCCACAAAAATAACTTGCTCAAGTACCCGAGAGATTAATTATCTCGCTTAGGATTTATGCTTTGAGCTTGGTACAATTTGAAAGGAAAGGGGAAAGCCTATATATAGGCTTGGGGGAGCATTTTGCTCCCCCTTATAACCAATGTGGGATGGGAGTAATTACTCCCATCCCATATGCATAGCATGTTACACGCTGTGCATTGGCAAGGCAAAGCCCTTGTGGGCTTTGCCTTGCTTTTGGGCTGCGCATGTGCAGCCCATATTTATGGGCTGCCGCGAGTAATGCCCAGCATTACTTGCACACCTTTCGGTGTACTCTTGCGCACTCGAGTCTGTACAAAATATTGTTATACTCTCGGTCCAATTAAACTCGCCAGTACAAAATTCCGCTTTTTAATCCCTTTTCAATTATTTATTTTCTGACCCTAATAAATTAGTCATCATTCAAAATAAATTTCTTGGTCCAACCAAAATTGATCTAATCAATTATAATTTATTTATGACTCTAATTAATTAGTTACCGGTCAAAATAAATTCCTTGGTCTATCCAAAATTGATCTAATCAATTTTAACCAATCAAATAATAATCCAATATTATTTATGTTATATTTTGTAATAGAATAAATCTATTAGTTCTTTACTTAGTCCGATGAAGGTCCAATGTGTGTGACCTTATAGGATCCCGAAGTATTGAGCTGTTAAGGCTTAACCAACCCTTGTTCTAATGGAACCAATGGCTCGATGTTCTAGACCGTGAATAGAACTTGATTACCTTAAACGGCTGTAGTACGCCTCTAGCAAGGGTCTACCATCTCCCATTACTCGGAATGTCATTTATGCTTAAGACTTAATCCCGGTTAATGCAATAGTTATCCAGTGCGATAAATTCCTTCCATTCTTTAATATTAGTACCATCTGGTTTATTGGGTTCGGTTAAAGTGTTGACCCACTAATAGCAAGGTTGCTCCAAGCTATCCCAGTTATTTACTTGTTACCGAAGTATATTGCCTTTCACCATAGTGTGTTTGACTAGAAACCATTTCTATCAAACACATACTCTGATAAGAGGTTTATGGCAATAATCACTTCAACAAGTGGCCAGGTACAACTCCTTAATACATCCGGAGCGATGGATTCTTTCCGACTACTCAGCCAACCAACGTGCTGTCATCACTATACCCGTAATCACCCGTAGCACCCTAAATTAATGAGTGTATAGCAATGACCCAAAGTATAGCAATAGTACCACACAAGGCAACTAGCATCTCAAGTATGAGGACATTCGCAAAGCTTATTGCATGAAGATAAACACTAACACATTGATATTTATACCAAGTTTTTATCTTGCTGCGGTCTCCAATATATCTCCAAGATATATCCATGTGTCAAGCTTATGGCACCACCTTCAGTCCTTAGGAGATTGACTGCTTGGACCCTTTCCAAGAAAGTTGACCACATGCTATTCTTCCCGTTTCATCAATATCCTTTCTTGATGAAACTATAACTAGGGATAGTTTAGACATAATCATAATTTCACATAAACCAGGTTCCACCAAATATAGTCCAACTATAATTTCTCTGACTTCATGCTATGATAAGTCAAGGACTTTTATATACATACATCAATGAATATATTTTAACCAGCTATAATATATATATGTATAGAAACACATTGATATAAACAAAAGAACAAATGCCTTTATTGATTAAATAAATTATGCGTACTATTACATAATTAAGATATATCGCCCTAATTGCCTTAAGGGCATACATCATATCCAACAAACTCCCACTTGCACTAAGGCCAATTAGCCATATGTTTTAATCCATGTGCTTAAACATGTTGGTCATGTTTTACTTGAGTCAATGGCTTGGTCCGTCCATCCGCGAGGTTCTGATCAGTGGGTACATATTCTAATCTTATTATCTTAGCATCAACAATCTCCCTGATTATATGATGCTTTCTGGATACATGTCTATTTTTCTGATGAGACCGTGGTTCCTTTGCCTGAGCTACGGCACCATTGTTATCACAATATAAAGTAATTGGATCAATAGCCTCAGGCACCTCACCGAGAACACCAATAAATCCCATCAACCAGACAGCTTCTTTTGCTGCTTCGCATGCAGCAATGTATTCAGATTCCGTGGTTGAATCAGCAGTAGTTTCTTACTTGGAACTCTTCCAGCATACTGCCCCTCCATTTAACACATACACAAAACCTGACTGAGACTTAAAGTCATCCTTGTTAGATTTAAAGCTTGCATCAGTGTAACCTTTGATAGTGAGATCACCTTCTCCATAAATCAAGAACTCATCCTTAGTCCTTCTCAAGTACTTAAGGATTGCCTTGACAGCCATCCAGTGCTTTTAACCTGGATCTGACTGATATCTGCTCGTAAAGCTCAAAGCCTGAGAGACATCTGGCCTAGTACATATCATAGCATACATGATGGATCCTATCGCGGATGCATAGGGTATATCCTTCATGCACATTCTCTCTTGAGCTGTCTTCGGACACTTAGCATTAGATAGGTTAATCCCCTTTGTCATCGGGAGATAACCTTTCTTAGAATGCTCAAGGTTGAACCTATTCAACACCTTGTCTATATATGTACTTTGAGAAAGACCTAACAGCCTTTTGGATCTATCCCTGTAGATCTTTATACCTAGTATAAATGCTGCTTCACCAAGGTCTTTCATGGAGAACTTTCAACTTTCTTGACAACCATACTTTAACGTTTTAAAGAAGAGAAATGTCATTTCCTATTAGCAGAATGTCATCAACATACAATACTAGAAAAACGACTGCACTCCCACTAACCTTCTTGTAAACACAAGGCTCATTTGAATTTGGGTAGAAATCCAGTTCACGGATTGTCTGATCAAACCTTACATTCCAACTCCTGGATGCCTGCTTAAGTCCATAAATGGATCTTTGTAGCTTGCATACCTTTGAGCCATTATGAGATATAAAACCCTCAGGTTGTGTCATATACACATCCCAGTCTAAATCCCCATTTAGGAATGCTGTTTTTACATCCATCTGCCAGATCTCATAATCGTAATGAGCAGCAATGGCGAGGAGTATCCTTATGGATTTGAGCATGGCTACCGGTGAGAAGGTTTCATCATAGTCAATACCTTCCCGTTGACTATAACCTTTTACAACCAACCTTGCTTTATAGGTAATTACATTACCGTCCATGTCTGTCTTCTTCTTGAAGACCCATTTTCACCCAATTGGTCTAACCTCTTGCGGTGCATCAACCAAATTCCAAACTTGGTTCTCATACATGGAATCCATTTCTGATTTCATGGCCTTTTGCCATTTATCAGAATCTGAGCTTTTCATTGCCTTATCATATGTCCTTGGTTCATCATCCTCCACAAGATATAGTTCCTTATCATTAGTGATGATAAACCCATATCTATCGGGACCCTTATGAACACGACCTGATCTTCGAAATCATTGTGTTTCGATAGTTTGTTCTTGGATCACACTCTCTTGTGTATCTAGAATGGGGTTAATCAGTTGATCGTCTGCTTCTTCCTCTTGAACTTCCAGTTCAATATTGCTCCCACTGAACTTTTCAAGTAAGTGTTCCTTTTCCAAAAAGTGAGCATTCCGAGACACAAATACCTTTTGTGCTTCGGGTTGGTAAAATAGATACCCAATTGTTTCCTTTGGATATCCAATGAATAGACATTTGTCAGCCTTGGCATTTAGCTTATCTGACGCTATCCTCTTTACCATAGCAGGACAACCCCATACTCTTACATGATTTAGAGATGGCTTTTTGTTACACCATCTTTCATAAGGTGTAAAATCAACTGATTTAGAGGGCACTCTGTTTGAGACATAAACTGCGCTCTTAAGTGGATATCCCCAAAAGGATTTACTAAGAATTGCATGGCTCATCATGGACTTGACCATATCTAATAAAGTCCGATTCCTCCTTTCTGACACTCCATTATGTTGGGGTATATAAGGAGGGGTCCATTGGGCAACTATCCCATTTGCCTTTAGATAATCCTGAAACTCCTGACTTAAGTATTCTCCACCTCGATCCGATCGAAGTGTTTTAATACTTTTCTCAAGCTGTTTCTCTACTTCAGCTCTAAATAGTTTGAATTTTTCAAAACTTTCAGACTTGTGCTTCATCAAGTACAAATAACCGTATCGTGAGTAATCATCAATAAAGGTTATGAAGTAGGAGCATCCTCCTAGTGCCTGAACACTCATTGGACCACACACATTAGTATGTATAGGTTCCATTGTACTCGTGACTCATTCACCCTTTCCTTTAAAGGGTAACTTTGTCATTTTTCCTTTTAAACAAGGTTTGCAATCACCATAAGACTCTAAGTCTATTGAGCCCAAGTCTCCATGCTTATGCAACTTGGTTAAGCGATCTTTGTTTATGTGGCCTAAATGGCAATGCCATAAGTAAAAGGAATTCTCATTATCTAATTTAACTTTCTTCACATTGTTTATATTGAAAACTTCTGTTTTAGTATCAAGAATATAAATGCCACCTTTCAACATTCCATAACCATAAAGAATATTATTCAAACGAATCTGACAATTATTATTCGAAAATAAAATTTCAAATCCCTCTGTTGCTAAACATGCAACAGATACAATATTCTTAGTAACACTTGGAATGTAATAACAATTATTCAAAACTAAAACAAGTCCACTTGGCAAAACAAGACTAAAGCTCCCTACGGCTAATGCAGTAACTCTGGCTCCATTTCCCACAAGTAGGTCCATCTCCCCTTTTGCAAGTTTTCTACAGTTCCTTAGTCCCTACACAGAAGTACAGATATGAGAACCACAACCAGTATCTAATACCCAAGTGGATTCTTGCAGAAAAGTAACAAAGTTTTCAATTACAAATATACCTAAAGTAGATGCCTCTGTAGGCTTCTTCTTCAAATGCTCAGAAGCAGGAGCTTTGCAAACCCTCTTCCAATGTCCCGATTTCCCACATTGGAAGCAGACATACTTAGATGCCTTCTTTGCATTCTTCTTCTTACTGATTCTTTTCTTAGCACCCAGTGCCTGCTTCTTCTTCTTAGAAGCCTTGCCTTTTTCAACCAATAGTAGAGGTTTCTGATCTTTCTTGATCTGAGGTTCTATTGTTTTCAGCATGTTAATTAATTCAAGGATAGTTGAATTAATCCTGTTCATGTAATAGTTAGTTACGGAGCCTGAGTAACTATCTGTCAAGGACATCAACACGAGGTCAATTCTCAAGTCATGATTCATCTCGAATCCCAATCGATTCAGCTTCTCAAGGTATCCCAAAAGTTTCAGTACATGCTGAGAGGCAGAGGTGCCAGCTGCATCTTAGTCCCGAAGAGGAGCTTAGAGGTCTCATACCTCTCTGTCCTCTCCCTCTCCAAAAAGAGTTCTTCAAGATGGAGAACCATATCCTCCAAGGGCATGTTCTCATGTTGTTTCTGAAGCTCAGGAATCATGGACCCCAACATAATACACATGGCAGTCTCACGATCTTTCCTATGCTTTAACCAGGCATCATGTTCCACATGATCCTCAACATCAGGTTCTATAGGGAAAATTTCACTTAGGACATAGGCAATTCCCTCAAATCTGAGAACTATTCTCACTGCTCGGAACCAATCAGAAAAGTTCGAGCCATTCAATTTGGTGTCAAGTAACATACGGAGATTAAAATTGGAAGCCATTTTCAACCTAAGACATAAGAAAAGAAAAGTGTTTAGATATTAGTTTAAGTACATGTATTTAATATGAGGACTTTTAATTAAATACATTTTCCTACTATTTTCTTCGAAATTTACAATAGCCCATTCTATTGAATTCGTGAATTTTATCCCAGCTAAATTTCCTAGTAGGTAGCATCTATAACTAGTCTATTATAACTCCCAATTTTATGAGTGAAGTCATAATAGTAAGTCATAGTTGGAATCCCATTCCATTTGCATCGCATGCAATTGCTAATTCATTCAAGTTCCCTAATCCCAAGGGACGTGTGCTCTTATATTAGCATCTCCTTGAATATGTCTCAGATCCTAGCCTAGCCCCCAATTTTATGGTGGACTACCCCAGCATTGTTAAGGCAGACCCTATCTCAAACTTTACAACCAATCAATGCGGACTAAAAGGAACGCTTTGCGTAGCACTTTGATAGCCCAAAAAGACCGTATTATAAATTTGAGTAAGGAAGACTATAACTTGCCTTAATATATTTACTTTAGGATTTTATTGGTGTTAAACGTCTCACCCAATCTAGGATTTTATCAGATGGACAAAATTATAATGACTTGTATTAATTCAGGGAATTTTAGAATTAATTTATAAGGTCTAACCTTAGGTGGGTTCAGCTCTTTATTATAATTATTCCATCAACCTAGATTATATGCAAAATAATTAGCACGTTTATATGTTATATTTATATTGCATTTCCTTTAAGCTTTTATTCAATAATTTTATTTTTTTACTTTGTTATAGAAACATATATAAGCACCATCTTATATACTAAAAATAAATTAGTTCATATTAATCCCCCAATTGTTCAATTTAAATTGCACCGATATAGGTTCCCAGGTAGGAGAGGTGCCCTATGAGGAGTAGACACCAAGTCCAATCCTTAGCCAGAACAAATACGGGCACAAACTTGAAGACCAATGGATTCTCTTGAACTAATAAATTTTGTTCTTCCAATTCATGTAAATTGGGAGCATCTATAACCCATGTAATTTAAATAAATTGTTGACACTTGTATAATTTGAGTAAGTTGAGAAGGCTTATTCAAAAATTATTCATAACCAATTTCTAACCTTGAAATGAAAGGCAGAAGTTTATATATATTGTTCCAAACAATTAAATATACAAATCATTTCATTTAGAAAATAATATTTAGTTTGCTTCTAACTTAATTATGCACTAAATAGGCAGGCTCTGATACCACTGTTGGGAACTGACAGTCAAATTGAACATGCATAAGAGGCATGACGGAAATTTAAAATTTTGTCCCTATCCCAGGAACTCCTATTAATTGCATTTAAATTAAATAAAGCCTTAACTAAATAATTCTCTACCTAGGTATGCATGCTAAAGGACTAGGCATACTATAATTCCAAATTATATGCTAGTATATTTATTTTATACTAAGCATGTTATAACTCTAAGTTATAACCTAAGCATAAAATAAACTAAGCATGTAAAAATAGCCTAAGCATAATTATTAAGTCTAAAAACGCTTAAAGAAAAAGACTTAATAATTAAAAGAGAAAAAAACTTACCAGTTGAAGCGTGCATTAGCAGGACCTTCTTGCACAAGCCTCCAATAGTAGGATAGCCTCTATCAGTATCCACATGAACCCCACCAACCAAAACCTCCCCAGGAGGAAGAACTAAGAGGCCTCGAGTAGTTGCTAGACCACTCTAGAAGCCTCACCCAAAATTTAAACTAGCGGTGCCCGAATAAATTCAGGCTCCACAAAAATAACTCGCTCAAGTATCCGAGAGATTAATTATCTCGCTTAGGATTTATGCGTTGAGCTTGGTACAATTTGAAACGAAAGGGGAAAGCCTATATATAGGCTTGGGGGAGCATTTTGCTCCCCCTTATAACCAATGTGGGATGGGAGTAATTACTCCCATCCCATATGCACAGCGTGTTACACGCTGTGCATTGGCAAGGCAAAGCCCTTGTGGGATTTGCCTTGCTTTTGGGCTGCGCATGTGCAGCCCATTTTTATGGGCTGCCGTGAGTAATGCCCAGCATTACTTGCACACCTTATGGTGTACTCCTGCGCACTCGAGTCTGTACAAAATATTTTTATACTCTCGGTCCAATTAAACTCGCCAGTACAAAATTCCCCTTTTTAATCCCTTTTCAATTATTTATTTTCTGACCCTAATGAATTAGTCATCATTCAAAATAAATTTCTTGGCCCAACCAAAATTGATCTAATCAATTATAATTTATTTATGACTCTAATTAATTAGTTACTGGTCAAAATAAATTCCTTGGTCTATCCAAAATTGATCTAATCAATTTTAACCAATCAAATAATAATCCAATGATTATTTATGTTATATTTTGTAATAGAATAAATCTATTAGTTCTTTACTTAGTCCGATGAAGGTCCAATGTGTGTGAACTTATAGGATCCCGAAGTATTGAGCTGTTAAGGCTTAACCAACCCTTGTTCTAATGGAACCATTGGCTCGATGTTCTAGATCGTGAATAGAACTTGATTACCTTAAACGACTGTAGTACGCCTCTAGCAAGGGTCTACCATCCCCCATTACTCGGAACGTCATTTATGCTTAAGACTTAATCCCAGTTAATGCAATAGTTATCCAGTGTGATAAATTCCTTCCATTCTTTAATATTAGTACCATCTGGTTTATTGGGTTCGGTTAAAGTGTTAACCCGCTAATAGCAAGGTTGCTCCAAGCTATCCCAGTTATTTACTTGTTACCGAAGTATATTGCCTTTTACCATGGTGTGTTTGACTAGAAACCATTTCTATCAAACACATACTCTGATCAGAGGTTTATGGCAATCATCACTTCAACAATTGGCCAGGTACAACTCCTTAATATATACGGAGCGATGGATTCTTTCCGACTACTCAGCCTACCAACGTGCTGTCATCACTATACCCGTAATCACCCGTAGCACCCTAAATTAATGAGTGTATAGCAATGACCCAAAGTATAGCAATAGTACCACATAAGGCAACTAGCATCTCAAGTATGAGGACATTCACAAAGCTTATTGCATGAAGATAAACACTAACACATTGATATTTATACCAAGTGTTTATCTTGCTGCGGTCTCCAATATATCTCCCAGATATATCCATGTGTCAAGCTTAAGGCACCACCTTCAGTCCTTAGGAGATTGACTGCTTGGACCCTTTCCAAGAAAGTTGACCACATGCTAGTCTTTCTGTTTCATCAATATCCTTTCTTGATGAAACTATAACTAGGGATAGTTTAGACATAATCATAATTTCACATAAAGCAGGTTCCACCAAATATAGTCCAACTATAATTTCTCTGACTTCATGCTATGATATGTCAAGGACTTTTGTATACATACATCAATGAATATATTTTAACCAGCTATAATATATATATGTATAGAAACACATTGATATAAACAAAAGAACAAATGCCTTTATTGATTAAATAAATTATTCATACTATTACATAATTAAGATATATCGCCCTAATTGCCTTAAGGGCATACATCATATCCAACAATTCCAAGTGTTACTAAGAATATTGTATCTGTTGCATGTTTAGCAGTAAAGGGATTTGAAATTTTATTTTTGAATAATAATTGTCAGAGTTGTTTGAATAATATTCTCTATGGTTATGGAATGTTGAAAAGTGGCATTTACGTTCTTGATACTAAAACAAAAGTTCTCAGTATAAACAATGTGAAGAAAGTTAAATTAGATAATGAGAATTCCTTCTACTTATGGCAATGCCGTTTAGGCCACATAAACAAAGATCGCTTAACCAAGTTGCATAAGCGTGGAGACTTGGGCCCAATAGATTTAGAGTCTTATGGTGATTGTGAACCTTATTTAAAAGGAAAAATGACTAAGTTACCCTTTCAAGGAAAGGGTGAGCAGGACACAAGTACATTGGAACTTATACATATTTATGTATGTGGTCCAATAAGTGTTCAGGCACTAGTAGGATACTCCTACTTCATAACCTTATTGATTATTACTCACAATACGGTTATTTGTACTTGTTGAAGCAGAAGTCTGAAAGTTTTGAAAAATTCAAACTATTTAGAGCTAAAGCAGAGAAACAACTTGAGAAAAGTATTAAAACACTTCGAGCGGATCAAGGTGGCGAATACTTAAGTCAGGAGTTTCAGGATTATCTAAAGGAAAAAGGGATAGTCCCCCAGTGGACCCCTCCTTATACACCCCAACACAATGGAGTGTTAGAGAGGAGTAATCGAACTTTATTAGATATGGTCAGGTCCATGATGAGTCAAGCAGTTCTTAGTAAATCCTTTTGGGGATATGCACCAAAAAGCATGATTTATATCTTAAATAGAGAGCCCTCTAAATTAGTTGATTTTACACCTTATGAAAGATGGTGTAACAAAAAACCATCTCTAAGTCACTTAAGTGTATAGGGCTGTCCTGCTATGGTAAAGAGGATAGCATCAGATAAGCTAAATACCAAGGCTGATAAATGTCTGTTCATTGGATATCCAAAGGAAATAATTGGACATCTATTTTACCAACCTAAAGCACGAAAGGTGTTTGTGTCTTGGAATGCTCACTTTTTGGAAAGGGGGCACTTACTTAAAAATGTCAGTGGGAGCAGTATTGAACTAGAAGTTTAAGAGAAAGAAACAGACAATTGATTGACCCCGTTTTAGATACACAAGATAGTGTGATCCAAGAACAACCTGTCGAAACATAATCATTGCGAAGATTAGGTTGTGTTCATAAGGGTCCCGATAGATATGGGTTTATCATCACTGATGATAAAGAACTATGTCTTATAGAGGATGACGAACCAAAGACATATGATGAGTTAATGAAAAGCTCAGATTCTGATAAATGGCAAAAGGCCATGAAATCAGAAATGGATCCCACGTACGAGAACCAAGTTTGGAATTTGGTTGATCCACCTCAAGAGGTTAGACCAATTGGGTCTAAAAGGGTCTTCAAGAAGAACACAGATTGGATGGTAATGTAATTACCTATAAAGTAAGGTTGGTTGCAAAAGGTTATAGTCAACGGGAAGGTATTGACTACAATGAAACCTTCTCACTGGTAGCCATGCTTAAATCCATAAGGATACTCCTCGCCATTGCTGCTCATTATGATTATGGGATCTGGCAGATGGATGTAAAAACAGCATTCCTGAGGGTTTTACATATGAAAATGGCTTGAAAGTATACAAGCTACAAAGATCCATTTATGGACTTAAGCAGGCATCTAGGAGTTGGAATATAAGGTTTGATCAGACAATCCGGGAACTGGATTTCTACCCAAATGCAAATGAGCCTCGTGTTTATAAGAAGGTTGGTCGGAGTGCAGTCATTTTTCTAGTGTTGTATGTTGATGACATTCTGCTAATAGGAAATGACATTTGTCTTCTTCAAAATGTTAAAGCATGGTTGTTAAGAAAGTTCTCCATGAAAGACCTTGGTGAAGTAGCATTTATACTAGGTGTAAAGATCTACAGGGATAGATCTAAGAGGCTGTTAGGTCTTTCTCAAAGTACATATATAGACAAGGTATTGAATAGGTTCAACCTTTTGCATTCTAAGAAAGGTTATCTCCCGATGACAAAGGGGATTAACTTATCTAAGGCTGAGTGTCCAAAGATAGCTCAGGAGAGAATGCGCATCAAAGATATACCCTATGCATCCGCGATAGGATCCATCATGTATGCTATGATATATACTAGGCTAGATGTCTCTCAGGCTTTGAGCTTTACGAGCATATATGAGTCAGATCCAGGTGAAAAGCACTGGATGGCCGTCAAGACAATCCTTAAGTACTTGAGAAGGACTAAGGATGATTTCTTGTTTTATGGAGAAGGTGACCACACTACCAAAGGTTACACTAAAGCGAGCTTTCAATATGACAAGGATGACTTTAAGTCTCGGTCAGGTTTTGTGTATGTGTTAAATGGAGGGGCAGTATGCTGGAAGAGTTCCAAGTAAGAAACTACTGCTGATTTAACCATGAAATCTGAATACATTATTGCATGCGAAGCAGCAAAAGAAGCTGCCTGGTTAAAGGGATTTATTGGTGATCTCGGTATGGTGCCTGAGGCTATTCATCCAATTACTTTATATTGTGATAACAATGGAGCCATAGCTCAGGCAAAGGAACCACGGTCTCATCAGAAAAATAGACATGTGTGAAGAAAGTATCATATAATTGGGGAGATTATTGATGCTAAGATAATAAGATTAGAATATGTACCCTCTGATCAGAACCTCGCGGATGGTCTGACAAAGCCATTGACTCAAGTCAAACATGACCAACATGTTAAAGCATATGGATTAAAACATATGGCTAATTGGCTTTAGTGCAAGTGGGGGTTTCTTGGATATGATGTATGCCCTTAAGGCAATTAGGGTGATATATCTTAATTATGTAATAGTGCGAATAATTTGTTTCTTCCATAAAGGCAATTAATCTTTTGTTTATATCAATATGCATGTATATATGTATATATTAAAGCTGATTAAATAAATATTCATTGATGTATGGAAACGTCCTTGACATATGATAGCATGAAGTCAGAGAAATTATAGTTGGACTATATTTGGTGGAACCTGCTTCATGTGCAATAATGATTATATCGAAACTATCTTTAGTCATAGTTTCATCAAGAAAGGATATTGATGAAACGGAAAGACTAGCATGTGGTCAACTTTCATGGAAAGGGTCCAAGCAGTTAATCTCCTAAAGACTGATGGTGGGCCTTAAGTTTGACACATGGATATATGGCCACTTGTTGAAGTGATGTTTGCCATAAACCACTAATCAGTGTTTGTGTTTGATAGAAATGGTTTAAAGTCAAACACACTATGGTAAAAGGCAATATACTTTGGTAACAAATAAATAACTTGGATAGCTTGTAGCAACCTTGCCATTAGTGGGTTAACACTTTAACCGAACCCAATAAACTAGATGGTACTAATATTAAAGAATGGAAGGAATTTATCGCACTGGATAACTATTGCATTAACCGGGATTAAGTCATAAGCGTAAATGATGTTCCGAGTAATGGGGGATGCTAGACCCTTAATAGAGCCATACTACAGTGGTTTAAGGTAACCAAGTTCTATTCACAGTGTAGAGCATCGAGCCAATGGTTCCATTAGAACAAGGGTTGGTTAAGCCTTAACAGTTCAATACTTTAAGATCCTATAAGGTCACACACATTGGACCTTCATCAGACTATGTAAAGAACTAACAGATTTATTCTATTATGAAAATATAACATAAATAATAATTGGATTATTATTTGATTGGTTGAAATTGATTACATCAATTTTTGATAGACCAAGGAATTTATTTTGACCAGTAACTAATTAATTAGAGTCATAAATAAATTATAATTGATTAGACCATTTTTGGTTGGACTAAGAAATTTATTTTGACTGGTGACTAATTTATTAGGGTCACAAAATAAATATTTGAAAAAGGATTGAAAGGGGAATTTTACATTGGCGAGTTTAATTAGACCGAGAGTACAAAAGTATTTTGTACAGGCTCGAGTGCATGGGAGTACACTGAGAGGTATGCGAGCAATGCTTGGCACTGCTTGCGGTAGCCCATAAAAATAGGCTACACATGCACAGCCCACAAGTAAGGCAAAGCCCACAAGGGCTTTATCTTGTAGCACACAACGTGCTATACACGCTGTGTGCACATGTGATGGGAGTAATTACTCCCATCCCACGTCGCTAATAGGGGGAGCAAAATGCTCCCCCAACCCTATATATAGGCTGTCCCCTTTCCTTTCAAATTGTACCAAGCTCAAAGCATAAATCCTAAGCAAGATAATTAATCTCTCAAGTAATTGAGCAAGTAAATTTTGAGGAGCCTGAATTTATTCGGGGCACCTCCAGTTTATATTTTTGGGTGAGGCTTCTGGAGTGGTCTAGCAACTACTCGAGGCTTCTTAGTTCTTCCTCCCGGGGAGGTTTTAGTTGGTGGGGTTCGTTTGGATACTGATAGAGGCTATCCTACGATTGGAGGCTTGTGCAAGAAGGTTCTGCAAAAGCACGCTTCAACTGGTAAGTTCTTTTTATTTCTCTTTTAATTATTAAGTCTTTTTTCTTTAAGAGTTTTTAGACTTAATAATTATGTTTAGGTTATTTTGCATGCTTAGTTTATTTTATGCTTAGGTTATAACTTGGAGTTATAACATGTTTAGTATAAAATAAATGTGCTAGGATATAATTTGGAATTATGGTATGCCTAGTCCTTTAGCATGCTAACCTTGGTAGAGAATTATTTCGTTAAGGCTTTATTTAATTTATATGCAACAAATAGGAGCTCCTGGGGACATGGAAAAAATTTTAAATTTCTGCCGTGCCTCTTATGCATGTTCAATTTGACTGTCAGTTCCCAACAATAAGGTCACACACATTGGACCTTCAATGGACTAAGTAAAGATCTAATAGATTTATTCTATTTCAAAAATATAACATATTAATAATTGGATTATTATTTAGTTGGTGAAAAATGATTATATCACTTTTGGATAAACAACAAAATCTATTTATTACCCGTAACTAACTTATTACGGTCGAAAAATAAATATTTAATTTAAAATGATTGAAAGGGGAATTTTTCCTTGGTCAGTTAAATTGGACCAAGAGTACAAAAGTATTTTGTAAGGCTCAAGTGCTAGAGAGTGCACCGAAAGATGCACAAGCAATCCTGGGCATTGATTACGGTAGCCCATGAAAATAGAAAGCCCAATGGCGCACCGCGAGGCCCTGCTCGCGTGCAAGACAGCGAGTCAGACCCGCGGGGTTGTATGCTCCACGGGTCAAACCCATTTGTGGGATATGCATTGGAAAAAGGGGAGCAATGTTTTGCTCCCCAAGCCTATATATAGGCTTCCTCCTCCTTTTCGATTTGCACCAAGCTCAAGTATAAATCCGAAGTTGAGATTCGCAAAGATTAATCTGTTGGGTAATCGAGCAAGTTCTTTTTGAGGAGCCTAAATTTATTCAGGAACCTCTAGATTATATTTTCGGGTGGGGCTTCTGGAGTGGTCTAGCAACTACTCGAGGCTCCTTAGTTCTTCCTCTTGGGGAGGTTTTGGTTGGTGGGGTTCATGTGGAGACTCGTAGAGGCTATCCTACACTTGGAGGCTTATGCAAGGAGGTTCAGCTAAAGCACGCTTCAACTGGTAAGTTTTCTTTCTTTCTCTTTTAATTATTAGGTCTTTTTTTAAGCATTTTTAGACTTAATAATTATGTTTAGGTTGTTTTGCATGCTTAGTTTATTTTATGCTTAGGTTGTAGCTTAGAGTTATAACATGCTTAGGTTATGGCTAAGAGTTATAACATGCTTAGGTTATAGCTTAGAGTTATAACAAGCTTAGGTTATAGCTAAGAGTTATAACATGTTGAGTATAAAATATATGTGCTAGGATATAATTTAGAATTATGGTATGCCTAGCCTATGCATGCTAACCTAGGTAGAGAATTATTTAGTTAAGGCTTTATTTAATATATATGCCTCCGATAGGAGTTCCTGGGGACATGGACAAAATTTTGAATTTCCGACGTACCTGTTATGCATGTTTAATTTGACTATCAGTTCCCACAGTGGTATCAGAGCCAGCCTATTTAGTGTATAATTAGGTTAGAAGGGAACTGAATATTATTTTCAATATGAAATGTTTTCTTATTTATTTAATTGTTTGGAGCAATATATTCAAACTTATGCTTTTCATTTTAAGGTTAGAAAATGGTTGTGCATAGTTTTGAATAAGCATGCTCAACTTACTCAAATTATACAAGTTTCAATAATTTTAAAAAATTACACAGGTTATAGATGCTTCCAATTTACATGAATTGAAAGAATGAGATTTATTAGTTCAAGAGAATCCATTGGTCTTCAAGTTTGTGCCCGCATTTGCTCTAGCTAACGCTTAGACTTGGTGTCTACTCACTTCTAGGGCACCTTTCCTACCTGGGAACCTATAATGGTGCAGCTTGAATTGACCAATCGGGGATTAAATATGGACTAATTTATATCTAGTATATAAGATGGTGCTTATATATGTTTCTACAACAAAGTAAAAATTAAATGTATTGTATAAAAGCTTAAAGGAAATACAATATAAATAATACAAATAAAAGTGTTAGTTATTTGGCTTAATGCATCTCCAGCTATCTAAACTTATCCCAATAAACCTATTTCCCCCCTTTATTTTTAAAGTGACCCCGTAGCTCCCTCAACTTTCAAAAAGTGGTCCACTTAGCTCTCTGAATGCCATGTGTCCGCTTCTGATAGGTTTGACTTTTCAAAGATGTCATTTTTCTGATTTTTTTCTCTCCAATTAGAATCTGACACGTGGCATTCAGGGAGCTAAGTGGAGCACTTTTTGAAAGTTGAGGGAGCTATGGGGTCAGTTTGAAAGTTCATGGGGGCAGTAGGTATTTTGGGACAAGTTCACGTAGCTAGATATGCATTAGGCCTAGTGATTATGCACATAATCTAGGTTGATGGAATAATTATAATAAAGAGCTTGAACCCACCTAAGGTTGGACCTTATAAATTAATTCTAAAATTCCGTGAATTAATGTTAATTGTTATAAATATGTCCATCCGATAAAATCCTAGATTGGGTGAGATGTTTAACAGCAATTAAATCCAAAAGTATATATATACATTAAGGTAAGTTATAGTCTTCCTTACCCAAATTTTTAATATGGTCCCTTTGGGCTACGAAATTGTTACGCAAAGCGTTCCTTTTCGTACACATTGATCGGTTATAAAAATTGAGATAGGGTCTGCCTTAACAGGACCAGGTAGTCCACCATAAAATTGGGGGCTAGCTGCAGGACTGAGATGTATTTAAGGAGATGCTAAAATAAGAATGCATGTCCCTTGGGATTAGGTAACTTGAATGTATTAGCAATTGCATACGATGTAAATGGAATGGGATTCTAACTATAACTTACTAATATGATTTGACTCATAAAATTGGGGGTCATAATAGACTAGTTATAGATGCTAGCTACTAGGAAATTTAGTTGGACTAAAATTTCCGAATTCAACAACAGAATGGGCTATTGTAAAATTTGAAGAAAATAGTAGGACAAATGTATTTAATTAAAAGACCTTATATTAAGTACATGTACTAAAACTAATATCTAAAAAATAATTCTTTTCTTACATCTTGGTTGAAATCTTTATTTTAATACAAACGTTCGCATTGATAACTAATTTTGATTGGCTCTAGCTTCAAAGGGTTTGTTTAGAAATGTGAGGATAGTCCTCAAAGCCTTAGGCTTGGCATGTACATTGTATAAGCCCGAATCTAAACAACATAATGCAAGCAATTCTACTTGAAACGGATATGCATGAAATACATGAAGGAAACTAGGATACAACACCTTGGAGGTTGTTCACATTCCTATTACCTTATGTAAGTAGCTGGCAGGAGATAAGGTTAAACATCAAGTCAGATGTTCAGATCCATCTTACCTTAGCTACAAGGGCATCATAAAATCATGGACTTGAAAGTCTATGTCTTTAAATATTAGAGAAAGGATTTTCCATGGTGCAAAATTTGAACCAAAATATTTTGATAGAAATTTGTGGGACCAATTAGTCAGAAATTTAAATGGTTCATATCTAAAAGAAGTAAAGGGACACACATGGTGTCTAGTTTTGAAGCAGAATAGAGTAGAGTGAAGAGAAGAGTAAAAGGAATACTGAGAATTTTGTCTAGGAGGCAAAATGATTGTTTTCAATATGGAACATCGGAAACAAGATCTTCATTTAAATATGGGATATTAGAAAAAAGATCAAAATGGCTAAAGTCTCATAGCATGAGAAGAGGAGGCTTAGAGCTTTCACTTCAAGATGTTTAGTATTGAGAATTTCTACATCTCAAGGAAATTCTAAATTGGTATGGAATACCTTATTTGAATCCTATATCCATACGTTAGTATATATATTGCTGAGAAGTAGAGTTTTGGCAAAAGGAGAGTTGTACCTGCAGAAAATCATTTGAGCTTGATGGCTGCTCTTGATGTAGGAACTTCAAACTTCCATTTTGCTAAAATTTGTAAAAGGGAGAAATTCAATTGTCATTATAAAATATTGTTTCCCGCTACACATCGGATGAAATTTTATTCCAATTTCGTAAAAGGCATTATCAAAGTTATGAATAATAACTTATTGTGATATGACAAATGATATTTCATAATTACAAAATCATATTCTCAAATATAAACGCCGCTAATAGGAAATTAGATAATGAGAAATCCTTTTACTTATGGCATTGTCGTTTAGGCCACATAAATAAAGATTGCTTAACCAATTAGCATAAGCATGGTGACTTGGGCCCAATAGACTTGGAGTCTTATGATGACTGTGAACCTTATTTAAAAGGAAAAATGACAAAGTTACCCTTTAAAGGAAAGGGTGAAAAAGCCATGATTACATTGGAACTTATACATACAGACGTGTATGGTCCAATAAGTGTTTAGGCACTAGGATAATACTCCTACTTCATAACCTTTATTGATGATTTTTCACTATACGGTTACTTGTACTTAATGAAGAACAAATCTGAAAGTTTTGAAAAATTCAAAATATTTAGAACTGAAGTAGAGAAAAAGCTTCAGAAAAGTATTAAAGCACTTTGATCTGATCGAGTTGGAGATTACTTAAGTAAGGAGTTTCAGGATTATCTAAAGGAAAATGGGATAGTTCCCCAGTGGACCCCTCCTTATACGCCCTAACACAATAGAGTGTCTGAAAGGAGGAATCAGACTTTATTAGATATGGTTTGGTCCATGATGAGCCAAAGCAAATCTCAGTAAATCCTTTTAGGGATATGCACTAGAGAGTGTGGTTTATGTATTAAACAGAGTGCCCTCCAAATTAGTTGATTTTACACCTTAAAAAATATGGTGTAATAAAAAGCCATCTCTAAGTCGCTTAAGAGTTTGGGGTTGTCCTACCATGGTAAAAAGGATAGCATCAGATAAGCTAAACACCAAATCTGACAAGTGTCTATTCATTTGATATCCAAAGGAAACTATAGGATATCTCTTTTACTAACCCGAAGCATAAAAGGTATTTGTGTCACGGAATGCTCACTTTTTGGAAAAGGAACACTTACTTGCAAAAGTCAGTAGGAGCAGTATTGAACTGGAAGTTCAAGAGGAAGAAACAAACAATCAACTGATTGACCCCCTTCTCAATACACAAGAAAGTGAGATCTAAGAACAACTTGTTGAAACACATGCATTGTGAAGATCAGGTCATGATCGTAAAGGACTCGATAGATATGGTTTATCATCACTGATGATAAGGAAATGTATATCTTGGAGGATGATGAACAAAGGACATATGATGAGGAAATGAAGAGCTTAGATTCTGATAAATGGCTGAAAGCCATGAAATCGGAACTGGATTCCATGTATGAGAACCAAGTTAGGAATTTGGTTGATGCACCGCAAGAGGTTAGATCGATCGGGTGCAAGTGGGTGTTCAAGAAGAAGACTAATATGGATGGTAATGTAATTACCTATAAAGCAAGGTTGGTTATGAAAGGTTATAGTCAACATGAAGGTATCGACTAAGATGAAACTTTCTATCCGGTAGCCATGCTTAAATCCATAAGGATACTCCTTGCCATTGCTGCTCATTATGATTTTGAGATTTGACAGATGGATGTAAAAACAACATTCCTAAATGGGGATTTGGACCAGGATGTGTATATGACAAAGCCTGAGGGTTTTACATCTCATAATGGCTTGAAGGTATGCAAGCTGCAAAGATCCACATATGGACTTAAGCAGGCATCTAGGAGTTAGACTATAAGGTTTGATCAGATAATCCGTGAATTGAATTTCTATCCAAATAGTAATGAGCCTTGTGTTTACAAGAAGGTTAGTGGGAGTGCAGTTGTTTTCTTAGTATGGTATGTCGATGACATTCTACAATTAAGAAATGATATTTCTCTTCTTCAAGAAAATTCTCCACGAAAGACCTTGGTGAAGCAGTGTTTATACTAGGTCTAAAGATCTATAGGGATAGATCTAGGAGGCTGTTAGGTCTTTCTTAAAGTACATATACAGACAAGGTATTGAATAGGTTCAACCTTGAGCATTCGAAGAAAGGTTATCTCCCGATGACAAAGGGAATTAACCTATCTAAGGCTGAGTGTCTTAAGACAGCTCAGCAGAGAATGCGCATGAAGGATATACCCTATGCATCCACAATAGGATCCATCATGTATGCTATGATATGTGCTAGGCCAAATGTCTCTCAGGCTTTGAGCTTTAGAGTAGATATCAGTTAGATCTAGGTGAAAAGCATCGGATGGCCGTCAAGGCAATTCTTAACTACTTGAGAAGGACTAAAGATGAGTTCTTGACTTATGGAGAAGGTGACCTTACAATAAGAGGTTACACTGATGCGAGTTTTCAATCTGACAAGGATGACTTTATCTCTCAGTCGGGTTTTGTGCATGTGTTAAATTGAGGGGCGATATGCTCGAAGAGTTCCAAGCAAGAAACTACTACTGATTCAACCGCGAAATCTAAATACATTACTACATGCAAAATGGCAAAGGAAGATTACTGTTTAAAGGGATTTATTGGTGATCTCGGTGTGGTGCCCAAGACTCTTGATCTAATTACTTTGTATTGTGATAACAATGGTGATATAGCTGAGGCAAATGAACCACAGTCTCATCAGAAAAATAGACATGTATCCAGAAAGTATCATATAATCATACAGATTGTTGATGCTTAGATAATAAGATTAGAATATGTACCCACTGATCAGAACCTCACGGATCGTCTGATGAAGACATTGACTCAAGTCAAATATTATCAGCATGTTAAAACATATGGATTAAGACATATGGCTAATTGGCCTTAGTGCAAGTGGGAGTTTGTTGGATATGATGTATGCCCTTAAGGCAATTAGGGTGATATATCTTAATTATGTAATAGTACGAATATATTTTTTAATTAATAAAGACATTTAATCTTTTGTTTAAATTGATATGCTTATAAATATATTATAGCTGGTTAAAATATAATCATTGATGTGTGTATACAAAAGTCCTTGACATAGCATAACATGAAGTTAGAGAAATTGTAGTTGGACTGTATTGAGTGAGACCTGCTTCATGTGTAATTACGATTATATCTAAACTATCCCTAGTTATAGTTTCATCAAGAAAGGATATTGATGAAGTGGAAAGACTGGCATGAGGTCAACTTTCTTGGAAAGTGTCCAAGCAGTCAATCTCCTAAGGACTGAAGGTGGTGAGTTAAGTTTGACACATGGATATATCTAGGAGATATATTGGAGACCGCAGTAAGATAAACACTTGGTATATATATCAATGTGTTAGTGTTTATCTTCATGCAATAAGCTTTGCGAATATCCTTATACTTGAGACATTAGTTACCTTATGTGGTACTATTGCTATACTTTGGGCCATTCCTATACACACATTAATTTAAGGTGTCACGGGTTATTATAGGTATAGTGATGACAGCACGTTGGTAAGCTTAGTAGTCGGAAAGAATCCATCACTCTGAATATATTAAGGACTTTTACCTGGCCACTTGTTGAAGTTATGATTGCTATAAACCTCTGAACAAAGCATGTGTTTGATAAAAATAATTTCTTATCAAACACACTATTGTAAAAGGCAATATACTTTGATAAAAAGTTATTAACTGGGATAGGTTGGAGCAACCTTGCTATTAGTGGGTTAACACTTTAACCAAATCCTATAAACCAAACGGTACTGATATTACAGAATGGAAGGAGTTCATCACGTTGGAAAACTATTTTATTAACCAGGATCAAGTCACAAGCACAAATGACTTTCCGAGTAATGGGGGATGGTAGACCATTGCTAGAGGTGTACTACAGTCGTTTAAGGTAATCGAGTTCTATTCGTGGTCTAGAACCTTAAGCCAATGGTACCATTAGAGCAAGGGTTGGTTAAGCCTTAACAACTCAATACTTTGGGATCCTATAGGGTCACACACATTGGACCTTCATCGGACTAAGTAAAGAACTAATTGATTTATTCTATTACAAAAATATAACATATTAATAATTGGTTTATTATTTAATTGGTTAAAAATGATTAGATCGTTTTTTGATAAACTAGGGAATTTAATTTTGACCGGTAACTAATTTACTAAGGTCAAAAAATAAATATTTATTTGAAAAGGATTGTAAAAGGAATTTTGCCATGGTGAGTTAAATTGGACTGAGGGTACAAAAATATTTTGTACAGGCTCGAGTGCGCGAGCAATGCTGGGCAATGCTTGCGGCAACCAATGAGAATGGGCTGCCCAAAGGCACATCCAAATGGTGCCCTGCGAGCTGGACTCATGGCATGGGCCATGAGGCCCAGCTCGCATGCAAGGCAGGTTCGCAAGAGCCTGCCTTGCGGTAGCAAGTGCTGCGTGCTTTGCACGCTGCACGTGGGTTAGACCCCGCGGGGTTGTATGTTCCGCGGGTCAAACCCATTTGTGAGATATACATTTTTGCATATCCCACATTGGAAAAAGTGGAGTAATGTCTTGCTATCTAAGCCTACATATAGGCTTCCTCCTCCTCCTTTTGAATTTGTACCAAGCTTAAGTATAAATCCAAAGTTGAGATTCGCAAAGATTAATCTCTCGGGTAATAGAGCAAGTTCTTTTTGGGGAGTTTGAATTTATTCGGGCACCTCTAGTTTATATTTTTGGGTGGGGCTTCTGAAGTGGTCTAGCAAATACTCGAGGCTCCTTAGTTCTTCCTCTCGGGGAGGTTTTGGTTGGTGGGGTTAGTGTGGATACTCATAGAGGCTATCCTACACTTGGAGGCTTGTGCAAGGAGGTTCTGCTAAAGTACACTTCAACATGTAAGTTTCTTTCTTTCTCTTTAAATTATTAGGTCTTTTTCTTTAAGCCTTTTTAGACTTAATAATCATGCTTAGGTTGTTTTGCATGCTTAGTTTATTTTATGCTTAGGTCATAGCTTAGAGTTATAACATGCTTAGGTTATAGCTTAGAGTCATAACATTCTTAGGTTATAACTTAGAGTTATAACATGCTTAGTATAAAATATATGTGCTAGGATATAATTCAGAATTATGGTATGCCTAGCCTAGGTAGGGAATTATTTAGTTAAGGCTTTATTTAATTTATATGCATCTAATAGGAGTTCCTAGGGATAGGGACAAAATTTTGAATTTTTGCCATGCCTGTTATGCATGTTCAATCTGACTGTCAATTCCCAACACCAGGTAGAGATGAGGGCACTCTAACACCGTGTTAGCGAGCGAGAGAGCCAGCTGGATGCCACTTTTCATGAGAGGAGGAGTAAACACAACATGGACCGTTCTACCCCGGGTGAGCCGAGCTATAGGGGAAGGAAGGTGACAGCCTGGCACCGCCATGGTGGCATTCCTGAGAGTTCTTAGAGCATCTCGAGGATCGAGGAGGATGTCATTAACCGCTATCTTCTCAGTGATAAGGATGTCTCATCTCACCCGCCCGGCTGTGGCAACCAGCTCTATATTTTCATATTGATTCCTGCTTTGCTTTTTTCTTTCTGCTTATTTTTATTGACTTTGGTTTGTATGCCTTTGATACATTGGGCTTGAATGTTTAATTGTGGATTTCAGATGGTTTTGGCTTTGTTTAGGCTTAGGATATTTGGATATTTGGATGGTTTAGGCCTACGGGCTTTTGATATAAATTAGATTTGAATTTTATGCTTGGCTATGTTCTAAAAATAGATTATAGGGTTTTTACAAGTTGTTTATAGGTTTAAACTTGCTAAAACAGGCCTAAAATTCACAGAAAATATGTCCATGCCACCAGCAGCATCATTTATATCGCTGTCTACTTAAAATTCTGACTTACTAAATAATATAGCCAAAACTGCCCGCATACCCATACCGCCGGTGACCTGGTCCACATCGCCAACGATCTGACCCATATCACCGGAGGCATCACTTAGCCAATTCTGCCATTTTCTCAAATTCGACCATGGCAAACCATACTCAGCAGCTACGGGGCTTCTTTGAGCGTTTAGGAAATGCAGACTTGAAGAAGTTGGAGAAATTTTGGCTAAGGGTATCTCGATACGTTGCGGCATGGCCAGTTAGTCCCGAATTCCTTCCTACGTCATTGACTTTTTGGGATCGAATGGACGATGTCTTTTAATTTACCTCATTCAAGCTATGCCCCTTGATCGAAGAGTTCCACGCTATATTGGGGGTTCCTTGCCCCAAGCGCGTGCCCCTGACACTCCCGAAGTTTCATTTGGGTACGGATGGCATCCCTCGAGGGTTGTGGAATTTAGATTATTTGCACTCATTTCTGTCCTAACTACCTAATAAACCAGGATTTCAGGTTAGTGCAGTGCTATAGTGATGCCGAGGGGTGCCTAGATCTCACATTGCTTGGCCATCCATGGTGGCGCTGTTTCTTATGCCAGAGTTAATGTGTGGAGTGGGCCTAGTTGCCCCATTCAGGTTGATTTCGCTTATTGGTCCTATGTCAACAAGGGTTTCTCCCATATCCATGGGATTGGCAGAGATCCTGCCAAACATAAACGCCACTTCCACTGACCCGACTCTCATCAGTGACCATCTTACACTACTGCAGGTATTCATTTTCCTATTTTACAATTATTCACTCCTTTCTACCTTTATCTAAAATTAGCTTACAGGTATGGCTGATAGAGAAGCTAAAGCTGAAGGAGGTAATGCGAGGGAACACGAAGAAGTACTTACCCGTTCATCTGAGGGAAAGGGGGCTTATGCAAGCAGATTTCGATTGGTTCATATTCGATAGTTGGATGCCTATTATGAAGGGATATTCCGATTCATAGATTCTGTGGGTTAGCCCATGGTGGAGGATACAAGACGTGGTTTTGGAGTCCTGGGGATCCTGTGTTCAATCGATAGGTCTAGAGAGGTCCTATTCTATATCCCTTACCGGTTGCATTGTTAGTATGGCAAGGCATAGAGAGTCCTAAAC
The DNA here is from genome assembly GCA_947683365.1 of Euphorbia pulcherrima. NCBI lineage: Eukaryota > Viridiplantae > Streptophyta > Magnoliopsida > Malpighiales > Euphorbiaceae > Euphorbia > Euphorbia pulcherrima. The sequence continues at coordinate 31,569,016 of CANTUS010000015.1, read as the reverse complement.
AAGCTACCTGAGAACCAAATCGGTGTCTATAGAGCAGATGGGTGAACCATATCCAAGAGAAGTGTGTTAGGGAGGCTATATTCAAGACTCTGGACTACGATTGGGTAGAGACCATTGAGACTGATATACACTACAGCAGATGGCTTGCTCAGATTAGACGCTTGACGAGCCAATCCAAGCAATCATGGGCTAACTTTGAGAGAGAGCGAGCACAGCAGGGACATGTGCCCGTTTCCACTAAAACCTTGAGGAGGATTTTCTCGGTATTATGATGATGATGAGGGGAGCTCGGCTTAAGACTCACTTTCTTTTAGTTCTATCTTTTGCATAGGCTAGTCAGGGTGACAGACCTATCAAACTTTATTTTATCATATCTCTTTTATTCGGTTCTAATTTTTGCATAGACTGCCCCTTAAGGTTTTTAATTTATCGAACCTTGTCTTAATTTTTTGTTGGACCGCCCTTTTCAGGTTTTCAATCTAGTAGACTTATTCTGACTTTTGCATAGAACTTACTCTTTTCGGTCTATCAAAATTATTTTTATTCACTGCATGTTCTATTTAGAATCAAGTGAACTATGCATTAGGCTTACTTGAGCTATTTTGACCATATGGGTACAAAATTCACATAAACATAAGCATTCAAAATTCAACAAAAGAGACACTTCCATTAAGTGAAGCAAAACAAAGTACATGATGTTTGGTTAACTTTCCTATTGATTTATCTCCTAGTGCTAACTAGCCTAGCTCAGTTTTCTAGAAGGCACTCTCTCTTTGCTCACTTACCCTAACTTTTGCCAATATTACCCTTTTCGGGTTTTTGATCTAGCGGATTTGTCACATCCCCTAATTTTTGCACGGTCAGTTTGTAGAATATTGATCATCAGGCGCCGCCCTAATTTTTGCCCGATTGGTAAAGGACCGAAAGGCTGGTAGTTATTACATCTATTTTTTTATTGTGCTGTTTTTATGATTTATTTCTTTTGAATTAGATGTGATAACGCTTAAGCCTATCCTGGTTTACGAGGTTCACAAACTCATTCCCGTCCATATCCATAAGCTTAACTACTCCTTTACTAAGCATCTTCTTTATCACATATGGTCCGTCCTAGTTAGGCCTGAACTTGCAGCTTGCGTCAGTGTGGAAGATTTTTACTATTTGAGGACTAGATCACCATCTTTCAGGGGAAACTTATGGTGTCTTACCCGACTGTTTTAGGCTTGAGCCATGCGCTATTGGTACATCTAGAGATTATTTAAAGCTCTTAATCTCTGCTCGTCCATCACATTCAGCTGTTCAAATCTCGTCTGAGTCCCATTACATTCCTTCAGCTTAGCCTCTAATGCTACCCTCAGTGAGGTTACTTGAGTCTCAATCGGCAAGACCACTTCCATTCTGTAGACTAGGGAGAACGGAGTTTGGCCAGTTGGGGTACGGACGCTTGTGTGATATCCCCAAATAGCAAAAGGTAGCTTATCCACCCAATCCTATAACCGGCTATCATCTTAGAAAGAATCTTCTTTACCGATTTATTAGTTGCCTCAACAACACCATTGGCCTGCGATCTATATGGAGAAGATCTATGATGTTTAATCTAGTATTCCTCAATTAGATTGGTGGTTTCCCCTTAAAATTGTACCCCATTATCTGAGACTATGTGATGCGAAAGTCCATACTGACCGAAGATATGCTTTTCTATGAACTTGGCCATCTTCTTGGCAGAGTCATTGGTGTAGGATTTGGCCTCTACTCATTTCGAGAAATAGTCTACTGGTACCACAATAACTCTATGCCCATTTGTTGATGAGGAATGAATTTAACTGATTATGTCTATCCCCCACATTGAGAATGGCCAAGGAGTAGATAGATGATGGAGCTCGGTGGGTGGCAGATGTTGCATATCCCCATAAATCTTGCATTGGTGGCACCTTTTGACTAAGGGGATATAATCAACTGTTAGGGTGAGCCAAAAGTATCCGAACTGCTGAATTTTCTTTGTGAGTGCGAGACCATTAATGTGAGGGCCACAATTGCCGGTATGGACCTGATCAATCACTTGTTAAGCTTCTGATTCAGTTAAGCGACAAAGTAATAAACTGTCACTAGTGCACTTGAATAGATCATTATCGATAATCTAAAATTGGCCAGTGAGCTACCTTAGAGTGGTACAGTCCGAGTCAGAGGAATCCGGAGAATATTGTTTGGTTTGAAGAAATAGGACAATGTCAGAGTCCAACAGGGTTCTATTAATATGGCAAGGACCTGCTGAACTAGCTGAGTAGGGTAGGGACTCCTAGTCGACAATAGAACCAATGGATGGATAGGCTATTGTTAGGGTCCTTCCCATAAGGAGGCTAGGGTGGCCAAAGAGTCTGCCATTTGATTCTCATCCCGGGGGCCATGTCGGTATAAGCAAGAGGTGAACTTCTCGGATAAATCGCGGACGGCTTCAATATAAGGACGGAGAGATGCTTCTTTGATTTCCCAATCCCTGACAACCTGATGGATCATAAGAGTCGAATCCCCAACTACAAACACCATAAGGGCCCCGACCTGGAGGAGAGTCTCAAGACCAAACTGGCAAGCTTCATATTCTGCTCCATTGTTGGTGACAATGAATTCCAAGCATCTGGACAATAGGATGATTTCATTATTCGGTGTGACTATGATAACTCCAAGGCCTGCTCCCCATCAGTTCACAGCACTGTTGAAGTACATAGTCCACACATGCTCAAGGATTGTAATAAAGGCAAGCTTCTCATCAGGAAACTCCAGGTTCACAAGATAATCAGAGTCAAGGGGTGGATTGGCTAGGAATTCAGCCACTCCACGCCCCTTAATAACCTTCTTTATTACATACTCAATGTCAAACTCAGATAGAAGTAGCAGCCAGCGAGAGAGTTTGTTGGCTAGAGTGGGGGATTGACTAAGATACTTCATTTGGTCAATCTTAGCCATGGCTTGGACTCGATAGGATAGGATATAATGGCGCAACTTCTTAGTGAGGCAAACCATGGTGGTGTAAGTTTTCTCCACAATAGAATATTGGGTTTCATAATCTGTAACAACTTCTTGCTCAAGTAGTAGATTACGTGCTCCCGTTTATCATCATGTTCCTAAACAAGCATTGCCCCTACAGAAGACTCTTCGATGGCCAGGTATAGGATCAAAGGTCTCCATAGGATGGGGGTTTCAGAATGGGTGGGTCAACAAGATATGCTTTGATTATGTCGAACACCACTTGGCACTAATCCTTCCATACTACTAGTTATTACTTTCTCAATAGTTTAAAGATGGGTTTGCACATGGTAGTGAGGCGGGCAATGAACCGATTGACATATTATAAGGACCCTAGAAACAATCGGACTTCTTTCTCTGTTTTAGGTGGAGGCATATCCCTGATGGCTGTGGCCTTGTCATGATCCATCTTAATTCCTTTCTTACTCACCACATGTCCCAGTAACTTGCCTAAAGTAACCCCAAATATGCATTTCTTCGGCTTTAGGTGGAGATTATACTTTTCAATACGAGTCATGAATCTTTCAAGAATAATAGGGTGCTCTTCTCAGGTAGTAGACTTCACAATCATATCGCCCACATACACCTCCACTTCTTTATGGATAATGTTATGCAAGAGGACAGTTATAGCTCTCTGATAAGTGGCACTGACATTCTTTAACCCTTGGCATTAATTTGAAGCAATAAACCCCCCTTCGGTAATGAACACCATCTTGACCTTATCAATGTTGTCCACTAGAATCTGATTATAACCAGAGAATCCGTCCATGAACGAGTACATAGTTGCCCTAGTGGCGCTGTCAACTAGAACATCAATATGAGGAAGTGGAAAATCGTCTTTAGGCAAAGCTTTATTGAGATCTCAAAAGTCAACACAAACTCGGACCCTACCATCTTTCTTTGGAACCAGAACTTTGTTGGACAACTAGGTCGGATATTCCACAAATTTGACAAATAGAGATTCAATCAACCTCAAAATCTCTGCCTTAACCTAATCTGCCCATTTTGGTGTTAACTGTCGGAGCTTTTACTTGGCTGGTCTAAACTTAGGATCGGTTTGAATTTTATGCTCGGTAATTTGACGATCAACCCTAGGCATATCTTCGTACAACTAGGAAAAAGCGTTAACATGATCTTTAAGCACTTTCATTATCTCACTTTTTCCCTCGGGAGTTAAATCAGTGGAAATGGTTACCATTTTAGGATTACCATCAGTACTCAAGTTTATTTCACTTAAAGAAGTATTGTTAATGCCAAAAATGTTATGCGTATTGTTATGTGAATGCATGGATCCATCAGGAAAAACATCAAATAAGTAAGTGAAATGAGAGTCATTCATTACATTAAAAGTCTTATAGGCAAAATTGTTTGCATTAAATACATCAAAAATACTGAAAATTATATCATGCATATCATCCTCCACCACAGGCGGAGGGGCTTCAGTAGCTGTGGCGGCAACGAAAGGAGCATCCTTTGTAGTTTTCATCAGAATGTCATCCAGGTCATGTTCCAGAGTCATCTTCTAGGAAGTCATGAGTGGTGGTTCCCCAGATAGGTTAGGTTTCTTAGTCAGGGCCTTGGTGAGCTTCTAACGATCTCAGTCATGGCATCCTCCTCCCCGGTTCTCTCACCCCTCTAACCTTTCATCATCAGAAATGCCATAGCCTTGGTCATGGTAGCCACAACATCCTCAACTTTTGGATCAACCATTTCTTCATTACTTCCCCCAGACTCTTCTATAGGATACATCTTACCCTTCCCCTTAGCATTATCAGAAACAACGTTGACATGTGCAACAGGCTTAGTAGATTTAGGTTCAGTAAAGATGACCATGTGGCCGACTTTAAAGTTATAGACATCCTTGAAGATCTTAAAACCTGGCCTCATTTTCCTATAATGCTCAATGGGTTTGGGCTCTACCCTATAAGACCTATTGCCCTGAATCTTATAAATAGTCACCATGCGATAGTAGTGGGAAGGAACACGGTGATAGGTCTTTCTAGGCTCATACCCCAAACCAGCCTTGCAGACTAGTACTTTTGGTTCTAAGGCCTTGATAATTCCCTGCTCATACATTCCGCAGCCTCTACCAGGCTTATACCCAGCTCTCTTGATCAGTTTTCCCATACTAAGGTGGAGATAACTATGCTAAATGGGAGGTGGTTTCTCGGTCTTACTAATTACAACAACATGAAGACCTTTATGCAATTTAGCTTCAGCTTCCACAATAGCCACAACAGAAGCGGGGTTGACCTCGATAGTTATCAATTTGTCCTCGAGAATGAGCTTGATTTTCTGATGGAGAGTGGAGGTAACCACGCCCAAGGCATGGAGCCAAGGTCAGCTGAGTAATGAAGAGTAAGTGGTAGGGATATCAAGTACGGTAAACCACACATTACTTGTAACACCTTTAATAGTGACTTCTGCCTTAAAGGCCCTAATCAAGCTGTGTTTCGAATCATCATAAGCCAAAATAATAGTGCTAGAATTTACAATCATTTCCTCCAACACTTCCAAGTGAGGAAGGACTTTCAAAGGACATCAGTTCAGGGCTGAGCCATAATCCACCATAATAAAAGGGACAATCTTATCGAGGATCTGAATTCGAATGAATAAGGCTATGTTGTGATCCCTACCCTCGAATGGGAGATTAAAATAGTCAAACACAATCTTCGATCCTTCCTCAGAGGAATGTCTTCTCTGACCCTGGCACATATCTCAACAGTAGAAGTGGTCGGAGTAGCTTCAAAATTGAATAGTCGCTTAATCAGTCCCCTGTAATGCTTGTTAAAATCAATAACCAACTGTTATATACTATAATGAGCTTGAGTTTCTTAAGCTGAGTAATGAGAGGATCAACCTCGAGGCTTATTGGAATAGGCAGAGGTGGAGAAGGAGGCCTTGCAGTGGTATCGATCCTTTTTGGGACCGGGTCCTTATCTAGATGGAGACGATGATCATCGAGCTGATATACATGGCTACTCTGAGTAATTTTGAGAACATTATTGAGTAAGACACTCCGACTAGCTTAGGTTTCAAACAAATATTGTTGTTCATCAGGGTCAGAATCTAAGTCTTGCAACACATACCTATCCATACTGAAAAGCTCATTTAAACAGTTCGGTGCTTATAGCCTTGGCTACTTTGAGTACTCCCTCATCTTTGTTGGAATAGTCGTCCTTTGAAAGAAAGGAATCTATGCTAAAGAGTAGCTTTTTCTCAACTTTCATTCTCTCAGCCAGAAAAGGCTGAGTTCTGCGGCTTTCTTTCTTAGGTGGATTTGGATCAACATCCAAACCCTAAACTGAACTAACTCTCTGATTAGCTTGGCTCATCAGATAAAATTCTAAATTAGTTGGGAGACCGGAACCAATAACCAGAACAGAATTGCCACTGCTTGTTCCACGAGTAAGGAGATCATAGATTGCGGCTTCAAGTAAGCCAGATTGGATCATACCCACCTAATTCCCAAAATTTGGTAAAGGGTTGTTAATGGTGCTCGGGGCTTTATCGGGTTTAGCAATGTTTCCTTCACTAACCAGACGCTGAATAGCCAAGAGCAGGGCCTTACAATTGTTGGTTTGGTGACCCACCTGAATGTGGTAATTACAAAAATTGTTCTTATCCTCGGGTTTGGGTGGTTTGTACTCCCGAAGGGATTTGATGTTACATGCTTCCCTTAGGCGGTTAAAGATAACCTGAATAGGCAACTTATATAGACTAGCTAAAATGAATAGAGGATGGGAGGATGGACTGCGGCAACTACCAGTGAAGCTTGAGTGATCACCAGGGGGATAGTAGGGCCTTGAGAAACTGCTTGAACTATGACCGGGGATTTGGCCTCAGAAGGTGTAAGAGCCGAGGGTTGAGCATCGTTATTCTTTCTGAACCACGGCTTTCCCGCTTTTTTTGCCTTCACATGCTCTGCTTTGCGTTCAATCTTCTCGGCTTTTTTAAACACTGCCTTATAAGAGAGGAATGAATTAGTAGCCATTTCCTTACGGAAAAGGGAAGAGATCCCTCAAGGAGTTTAGCAATCATCTCCGTGAGGATTAGCTTAGATTTCATCAGAACCTAGGTCGACATCTACCGGTTAAAATATTGCTTGAAGGTTTTGTTGGGAATTTGGTGGACTCCCTCAAGGTGTTGGAGGGTTGTTTCCGTCATGGTGTTAAAATCATAGTGCAATTTCAAAGCCTCAAAAAGAAGTTTCCAATCAGTGACAATGTGCTGAGGCAAAGTATAATACCATTCAAGAGTAGGACCCCAAAGGGAACAAGGAAACATTTCAGCAAGCACTTTATCACTTAATTTCTTTACACCCATAACTCCTTCATACATAATGATATGGTAAGCAGGTACACTAGAACCATCATAATGGGCCATATTTCATATAGTGAAGTTATCGAGGACCTAATCCTATCCTCTTTCGGGTTCCTTGGTGGCTTTGAGGCGATTAATGTAGGCTTGAATCTCCGGTGTCACGCCAGGCGGCTGCATGACCTAGTCATTAATCAGCTAGTGAGAGAGAGCTGTGGCTTTGGGTGTTGCTCCTAGAGAATGCATGACTTGGTTGTGCTTGGTCTGAGAGGCCATCATCTAGCGAATGAAAGCAACTACTTCTGGTGTCATGCCCGAAGGCTATGTGACCTAGTCATTGACTGTGGAGATGGTGGAGGGCAAGCAATCCGTTGGCTACTGAAAGGATTCTGGGGGTAAGTAGTGCCCCTGGGAGTTATGACAAACTAAGGAGAAGTGAAAGATGGCAGAGGCTGGACTAGCCCACTGGAAGAAGCTAAAAATTGATGAGTGAATATTAGAGTAACTGAGCTTGGAGTAAAAGATCTCGGATTGAAAGGAACAATCGACCGGCTTGTCGAGGTTGGTAGAAAAGCAGAGGTTTGCCCAAACTAAAATAGGTTTGCCATGGGCTAAGTTGAAAGAGTTGAGTGAAAAATATATGCAATAGGTCTTGTCCCTATCAAACCGGCCAACATCTGTGCTGAACCGTTCTGGGATTACATATCGGACTTAAATACCCAGTCGGAATTCCTATCCTCGAGGACTTGCTTAAAAACTGCTTGGAAAGTGGTTTGGATAGAGGCTTGGAATGCATCTGAGTTCATAAACTGAGCCATAGCACTGGTAAAGTAAAAACCAGGAGAGGGCTGAGACGCTGCTCCTAAGGTGGGAGTAAAGCCAACTTGCTCCTCAGGAGGAGGAGGGTTTCTATCATTGCTCGGGAAAGACATGGCTGGCTAAGAGAAATTCTGACTCAATTGAATCTAATTTGAATCTGACTTTCCACTAGAATCGATGTACGGAACCCCTTCAACTTTCGTGGTGACAACCGAGGTGAGAGAATGAAGAATCCAGAGATGTTCTGGCCTTTTCCGAACTGGGGTGTGACGATAACTTCACGTCGTAGTGTATCGGGTCATGCATGGATCATATGATGTCATGGATGGGGTGAATGACTTTTGTCAAAACACTGATATGTGGTATGTATGGGTGTATGTAAACGTGGTTAACGATGATGCGATGGCTAATCCCTCCAACATTCGTGGGACGTTCGTACCCGTCGTCATGCATAGTGACAACTCGTAACTCAACAGGGTAAAAAAGAAGTCCTACTAATGTTGCTAAACCTATTCCATGAAAGGAGATCGGTAAGGGTAAGCTGGTTTGGGCCCTTGAAGCGGACGCATGGGGGATGCATGAGGACGTAGCACATAGCACATAGCACACAAAGCATCCCTCTTCCAACCTTATGACTACTGCATAATGCCTCTTTGGAAGGATGAAGTTTGGCTTCTTCGGTGCTAATGGTGAAAGAAGTGCATCCAGTTATTTTCATTGTTTTGGTAATCCTTAGTGGATGAAGTGCTAAGGCTTTTTCTAGCTCGGCTTTAGTATAGGGTGATTGATTTAGAAGGTTCTTGTTTACCTTGATTCCATGTTACTCAACCACTCCCCAAATAGGTGTGATCACAGGAGTATACATGTTGGTTAAAATGAGTGATCCACCTACTAGGCATCCATAATTCAAAACAGGGCATGAGTGATACTTTCGCAAGCTTCTCGGGTAAAATGTGGCACCTAGTATTAATAAACTATCTACACGCGTAAGGATAAAATGTCATGAAAAAGGATGAATTTTAATTTGGCCAATGATTTCAATACACCATCAAAATCTTTTAAACTTTTTGAAAATTTTAAGCTCAAGTTTAAAGAGACAAATCCCCAGTAGAGTCACTACTATAAGCGGATAATGTTTTGAATGGGTCGCGAGGCCGGACCGGCGGATCGATCTCTTAAAAATTAATTAGGTGTGGTGATTGTGAAAATTGTTTGGCATATTTTAATGCTCAAAAGATACAAGATTGAATCTCATACTTAAAATATAGTCGCCACCTGGTTCAGCTCAAGCGGGAAATTTTGGTTCGATTTTCCTACTAGGTGGTAGACCATACCTTAAGTAAAGATTCTGAGTTTGGATGATGTTATATATTTTACATTGGTCAAGTTAAAATATTTCGTTCTTTCTTAATCAGTTTTAATCTACCCTATTTATTTTGTTTTCGGTTTATATATCGTTAACGCGTTATCAAGCAAGAATTCGGAAGTAGGAAATAAATAATTAAAATAGTCATCCAATGAATAAAATGTGGAAAATAAAATAATAATTACATGCCTTTCCAAAACCTGTACATTTTTCTATACAATAAATAAAATACCCGGAGGCCTAGCATTCATCTATCCTAAATCTACCTACACAAAATGGTTAGCACAAATACGACACATTGTACGAAGTGTATAACGTAGCATGCATAGTTAGTAAAAAAACAAGACCCGAGTTAGCGCAAACATGGCATATTTATCTACAATTTATGGAGCCCGATTGGATGGCTAAAAATGGGGTTTAAATGGTGTTGGTGAGAAAATTCCGTTTTATCCAAATTTTAGAATCGATTATTATTTTAACCGGATTAATAGTGAAAATGCCACATGACATAGGGTGGGTCTTATTTCATAAGGTTTTGGACCTTTGTCAATATAATTTACATCCCAGCTTCAGAAATTATACTAGGTTAGAAATATAAATGAAAATGAAATTACTGTCCCGAAGGCCATACCGCCTGTGGTATGACTGAGGCAGCCAGCAACATCGATGATGCCGTTGGCTATCTCAGTTCCATAGGTAGGGTACATGACTTTCTAGATACCATAAAGAAAGCGTCTTGTAATAAAATGGGGCCACTAGTGGCAAATGAGGCCCCTGGCGGTATCAGTGATGTTGCTGGCGATATGGTTGATACCGTCGGCGGCTTCAAATGCCTCTAGCATCTTCAGTTTCTTGCATCAGCTATTTTTGGCCATAAAGCAGCCAAAAACCCAAAACTAAGCACAAAAAGCAACTCAAACACAACAGATAAGTAAAATGAAGGCCAAAGAGCTATGAGACTCAGTATTTTTGCCTTAGGGCCGCGAATCCACCTCTTCGTGATCCGTAGAGACCTCCGGGGAGATCAAAATGTTGTTTTGGGAAGTGAAGGGGAATTTAAGGCTCTCAATTCTAATTTGGTGATTCTAAACCTAAAAAATCTCCTAAATATTAGAGAGTTCAGTAGAGAAAAACCAAGAAAAGATGGATTAAATCCTCTTTTCTTACCTTTTCTAAACTTTATCCCACTAGAACTAGCTAAAATGATGAAAATATCCTTAAGGTTTGAGTGGTGGAAGTGTTGAACCCTTAAAATGGCTAAGAAATGCTGCTTATGTAGGCTAAAATTCATTGGAATTGCCTTAGATCAATTATTCATTGGCTATCAAGCAAAAAGGCTCATAGTTGTTCTGCACCTGAAGGCCATGCCGCCGCCGCTATCCGCTGGCATGGATGATCCCACCGGCGGTATCAGCGAGGCTGCCATTGGCCTCGCTCTCCTAACAAGTCTGAAAAGCTTGCACGAATTATGCCTGAAAAAGGGGAATGTGCCATAAGTACATTCAAAATAATACACTTGGATGTATGTGGTCCACTAAATGTCTAAACACATGGATGATTTGTTTACTTCTTCACTTTTATCGATGATTACTCACGATATCGGTATTTGTACCTTATGAGGCCTAAATGAGATGGTTTTGAAAAAGTTCAAAGACTACATGAATGAAGTTAAGAAATAACTTGGAAAGAATATAAAGGCACTACGGTTAGACTGAGGTGGAAAATATTTAAGCCAAGAGTTTCAAGATTATCTAAGGGATAGTAGAATATTGTCGCAGTGGAACCCTCCTTATACTCCTCACCACAATGGTGAGTCTAAGAGGAGGAATTGAACTTTGTTAAACATGGTTCAGTCCATGATGAGCCCAGAAAGTCTCAGTAAATCCTGTTAGAGATATGCATTTGAGAGCACAGTTTATATCCTAAACTGTGTGCCCGCAAAATCAGTTGATACTACACCGTACAAAAGGAGGAATGGTAAGAAACCCACACCTTCTCACCTAAGAGTTTATGGTTGTCCTACAAATGTTAAAAGGACAACATCAAATAAGCTTGGAGCTAGATCTGACAGGTGCATGTTCAGTGGTTATCCTAAAGAGACAATAGGATATTCCTTTTCTGATCTTGAGGAACAAAAGGTTTTCGTTTCTAGGACCACTAAGTTCCTTGAGAACGAACACATGCTTGCAAAAGCTAGTGGGAGTGACCTTGAACTTGGAGTTCAGGTAAGTGAATGAGACGATCAAGTGATGATTCTTACGCCTGATACATAAGAAAGTGTGAAAGAGGAATAGCCTGTTATGCAATAGCCATTGTGTAGATCTAATCGGGTTCCCAACGCTCGTGAAAAATATGAATTTTTCATCATGGATGATAAATAAATCTTTCTAATGCAGGATGACGAACCTAAGACCTTCAAGGAATTAATGGAGAGCTCAAACTCTAGTAAATGGTTGAAAGCCATGAAATCAAAAACGGATTCCAAGTATGAAAACCAAGTTTGGAATTTGGTCGATGCACCTGATGAGGTAAGACCCACGGGATATAAGTGGGTTTTCAAGAAATAAAGCCGACATGGATGGTAATATAATTACCTATAAGGCAAGGTTAGGTCCAAATGGTTATACCTAGTCAGAAGGCATAGACTATGATGAAATCTTTTCACCAGTAGCCATGCTTAAATCCAATAGGATACTCTTGGTCATCGTTGCTCATTAGGATTATAAGATCTGGCAGATGGATGTGAAAACCACTTTCCTCAATGGAAACTTAGATGAAGATGTATCTATAGTACAACCTGAGGGTTTTACATCTCAGAATGGCTTGAAGGTATGCAAGCTGCAAAGATCCATTTATGGACTAAAGCAGGAATCCAGGAGTTGGAATATAAGGTTTGATGATACGATCAAGGAGTTAGATTTTATATCAAATTCTTATGAGCCTTGTGTATATAAAAAGGTAAGTGGGAGTGAAGTTATTTTCCATGTATTGTATGTTGATGATATACTACTGCTAGGAAATGAAATTTCTCTTCTTCAAATAGTTAAATCATAATTATCAAAGAAAGTTCTCCATGAAGGACCTTAGAGAAGCAGCATTTGTACTAGGTATAAAGATCTATATAGATAGATCCTAGAGGCTATTAGGTCTTTCACAAGATATTTATATAGACAAGGTATTGACTAGGCTCAAACCTTGAGCAATCGAGAAAGGGTTACCTTCCAATGTCTCATGGAATTAACCTTTCTAAATCCGAGTGTCTAGGGACACAAGAGGAAAGATTGTGCATAAATAGAATACCCTATGCATCCATAATAGGCACTATTATGTATGTTATAGTATGTACATGGCCAGTTGTCTCACACGCGATGAGCATCACGAGCATATTTCAATCTAACCCACATGAGTAGCACTGAATGGCCATTAAGAAAATCCTCAAGTACTTGGGAAAGACTGAGGAAATGTTCTTGGTATATGGAGAAGATGATCTCTTAGTAAAGGGATTCACTGATGTGATTTTCCAATCTAATAAAGATGATTATAAATCACAATCAAGATACTTATTTATGTTAAATGGAGTAGTAGTTGTTTGGAAAAGTTCAAAACAGGATACAACTGCTGATTCAACCATTGAATCTGAGTACATTGTTGCTTTAGAAGCAATAAGACAAGTGGTCTAGATAATGAGATTTATTGGTGATCTTAATGTCGTGTCTAATAGTGAAGATCTAATAGTAACACATTGGGATAACACTAGGGCTATTGCTCAGGCATAAGAACCACGATCTCGTCAGAGAAACGGAGATGTACACAAAAAAATATCATATAAGATATGATAAGGGATAAGGATGTAATAATGGAATACATTCCCACATATCAGAACTTGTCGAATGGCCTAATAAAGCCTTTAACACATATTAAGCATGACCAGCATGTTAATAGTTATGGCATAAATGCACATGGCTAATTGGCACTACTGCAAGTGGGAGATTGTTAGATATGGTGTATGCCCTAGAGCAATTAGGGCGATATATCTTAGTTAGTTAAATTTGTATGAACAAATATAAAGGCATTTCTTTTGTTACATCGATGACTGCAAAAACATATTTTAGCTTGTTAGGAATATATTCATTGATGTGTTTTTAAAAGTCATTGAAAAAATCATAGCACATATTGCAAGGCCTTAGTGGGACTATGTTGGTGAGAACTGGTTCGTGTGTAATTATGATTTGTCTAAATATCCTTAGTCATACTATCATCAAGATAGGACATTGATGAATACGAATAAACTAGCATGTGTCATCATACCTCTTGAATTTGATTCAGAGTAGCATATCTCTAGTGCTAGAGGGTGGTACCTTGGGTTAAAACATGAATGTATTCAGGGAAATACATTGGAGACAACTAGGAAACAACACTCCGTAATCGATTATGTGTTGGTGTTTTAACATCTCACTGCTATAGCAATATGAATATCCTTTGACCTGAGATACTAGTTACCTTGTTCAGATGTTACTATACTATGGGTCATACCTAAGCATTCTATAGACTGGGTGATACAGATGATTACGGGTATAGTTGATGTCTATCCGTTGGTAAGCTGAGTAGTCAAGATGGAATATAAGGGAACTGTACCTTGGCCACTTGTTAGAAGTGACACACTTGTAAACCTGTACAGAGTATAAGTTGATAGGATGATATCCTAGTCAACACATTAATATGGTTGAGTAGTGCACTTTGGTAGTGCGACTAAATTACTGGGGTGGCCTCTAAGGCTACTAGTAGACTGACACTTAAATCGAGCCCAAGAAACTAGATGGTACTTAATAGTTGAGAGAAGGAGTGAATTGTATTTATACTATTGTAGAATCGGGATTAAGTCATACGCATATGACATTCCAAATATTGAGAGGTCATATGCCCTATGCTGGAGAGTCACTATGACCGGCCAAAGCCATCGGAGTCCACAACGGTCTGGAGCTCTGAGGCAGTCAAATTCTCGAAAAAGGAATTTGAGCAGGGTCAAACTTTGATGACTCGATATTATAGGATCCTATAAGGTCACACACTTTAAGTTACGACCAAGCCTTGTAAAGAATAGTTAGACTAGGTCTAATATAGAAGAGAAATAAATGGTTAGACCATTTTATTTGTTGGACCAATTTTACTAGTTGGGCTATTATACCGAAAATAATGAGAAGGCATAAAAGGAAGCAGAAACTGCGTAGTGGGGTCTATGGTAACTTACTGTGTGGACTCACAAGAGTGGGCTCACGTAAGTGTTGTGGGACACCTGTGAGCACTGGATTTTAACGATCCTTGTCACGAAACTATGATGAGAGATATATGATGCCATGTCTTTTAGGTGTTGTCCATTAGAGATGTTCCTACTGCTGTAGAGTTGAGTTTGGCTAAAATTCGGACCCGTACAGGCATAACCTGGTGGTGTGGATCCACTAGGGGACCTGTACAGGTCATTCCCTCCATACACTTGGGGGCCCATATGGGTCCCTTAGTACCTGTAATGGTGGGGCCCTACTCATATGGGTACTATTTTGCCTAAATAGGATCTTTTGGAAGGATTTACTTACCTATTTCGAGAAAAGGCAGGTCATGAACGCGATTTATTGCGATCAGACCTTCTTTCCCCTATAAAAAGGGGTCTTTCCTTCACAATTTACACACACTCTCTATACAAAAAGAATTATACTAAAATTCAGCAGTTTCTATAGGTATAGAAAAGGTATAGTGGAGGTATAGGAGGTATAAAATAGGGAGAAAACCCTTCGTTTAAGGTTTTCTCCACATTTTATTCATTCCTAGCTTCTTTTATTAGGGTTTAGGGGATATTCTGCCCACAAAAATACTCTCCTAAATATTCCTATTCTATCCACTTTGGTCGGGCTCTCTCAATAGTAAAGGGATCACCTCAAAGTGGATTTACGTCGAAAAGGTAACGCTCCTGAGTTTCAAATAGACACATCTCGGTTATTTCATTATTATTATCGCTTATTGCTTCTATTCTATCTGTTGCTTTCTTTTCTTATTTCGGGTTTGGTCCTAACCCATATGAGCCTTGTTGGCACCATATATCCCCAAGGATATCAATTTGGTGCGCTATACTCATACGGAAGGAAATCCCTTTTTATTTTTTTTTCTGTCACCAATATTCTGCTATCTAATCTGTAACTTATTTGAACAAAGTTTCTTCCTGTGACCAGACAGGACCTGTACGGGTACCCCATACCCATACCGGTCCTCCCTGGTACCCGTACGGGTACTCCCCTTCCGTAAGAGTACTAGCCTCTTGGCAGAACCATGAATTCATCTTTTAATCGGTTAAAATCAATCCAACTCACCATTTACCATGCGATCATTTTCACTAATAATCCGGTAACTCAACCCACAAAAGTTAAAATGTGTTTTCATAACAAAATGTGTTAGAGTGCTGATTTATGGTGTGCTATAAACTGTGCTAACATATGTGGATGCAGGGAATTTATTTTCATTTTGTTTTATAACTTAGAACAAATGTATAGGTTCTCTTTGCAATTTCCCCCATTTTCCCCCCGGTTGTAATTTTTATCCCCATTTATTGTTTGTGCTTTATTTTAGTATGTAAATGCATGTAACGAGTGTGAAAGAGTGTAGAAATAGGATTTTTATGATAATTCCTTAAATGATGAAAACTAAAACGGTTTTACGCGGTGAATTTGACTTTGAAAGAACTACATGGAAAATAAGTGACTCATCCGATACCCGAATCTCTGATCCAATAGGTCTGAGTCTCCAGCCCAGAGGGAATTGTACCAAAACTCTTTCCCAAGTAGACAACTTGGGTGGCGACTCTATCAATTGTATTGAGATTTGGGTCTCGATTCTTTTATTCATTAAAATTGGCTTATTGTGCAAACTTTAACTAAAAATGTTTTATCACGCCTAAATCCAACCAAACCCCTAGTGGGCCCTGCCTCTCACAGAGGCGCCAAGGGAGATCCACACATCATCGACACCTCACAGTGGCGACTCTTCTAGGGAGATAATCTTGTAAGTTGCAAAATGTTTGTTTGTTTTAAAAGCTTATAAGATTAAGATGAGCATCGAATATCATTTAATTTATTCAACTAGCTTTCGTTTTCATCATTTGGGAAAATTATCACACTTTATCTTCTCATCTCCTTCTCTCTTTTGTTAGATGCGCTTTTCTTCTAGCACTAGGATAGGCTGCCCTATTATTTCACCGACACTCACGACGGTGATACCTATGACCGCCAAGGATATTGGGTACACGTTAGTGGGTGGAGCACTCATTGCCATCTCCCTCCCAAAGAGGCTTGATGCGATGGGAACCTTCTACATCAACTTTTGATATGTCCCTACACCATTCTTATCAAAAGCCATAGAATTTTACCTTCTAAGTACCCCAATTTCTGTGTGAGATTAACCTAAGGAAGAATACCCTCAGACTAGGCGGGAGAGATAAGGACAGAATCGATCGATTTGCATGTGTTGTGATTAACCCCTCCATGCATCGCTGTAATTTACACATACATACCACATCTCATGCATGTAATGATATCTTCGTTAATCACTCAGTTGGAGACAAAAACCGGCAGTTTCACCCAGCACTCATCTCGGTCACTATCATGGCTCAGCTCAGTCAGTCAGGTCAACTAGCAAACCCAATGCTCCACACAGTTAGTAGGGGGACTCATGCACTCCTTTAAGAGGCTATTCTGTAGTTTCTCTGTAGTATGGATTTGAGGCGGCTGCCGAACTTCATGGTCATACTAAAGGGGCCAATCCTCCCTTATTTCATGGGTTTACCATATGGCATGACCCATGACCGAGTGATTTATCCTATGAATGTAGATGACATCTCACCCTGGGATACTCCTCCATTGAGCCTTTTCAAGAAGCCGAAGAAATACCAATTGATTGATCATCTTCGATCGTATATTCTGCCAAAACTCAAAGAGATGGGCAACTTCTGCATACATCATGTCCGTCCTGACCACCTAGCTAGGACATGTGAGGATCTCCTCAAAGCTATCACAACACTAATCAACAAAGGAAAAGTCTGTAAGGCTCAAAGGAGAGATGATGAAGTAGCCATGATTAACTCGAGATTGGAAGAAAGTGAAGTGTGGAAATGCATCATAGAGGCCAAAAAACCTAGAGAAGAACCGTCCATTCTTGACCTTATAGCTATCAAACAGTGGAGTAGGGAACCTATCCACGACTACTGTTAGAGGTGGTTAACAATCGCGGTAGCCCTCAAAAGGAATGGTCAGGAGAAAGAACTGGTTTACTAATTCATCTTTGGGTTATCTCCTCACCTCCACAAGATAGCATTTATGAATGCATACAAAACAATTCCTGTGAGCTATAAAGCAGCCATGGAAGCAAAAGAATGTGCCAACCAAATGGAAGACGGTGACCCATCAAAGATCAAAGTAGACAAAGCCATCGATAACCTGATCACTTTCGTATACACTATCTTAAGCTTGGGGGATAAGAAGAAGACACCTATTCAGGTAGCCTTGAGAAACCTGGCTCAAGCCACAAGGGAAGCTATAAATGATGCATTGACCAAGAAATAGTTGCAAGACCTAGATCGCGACCTAACGCATATTTTGATGAATAACCAAGAAGACCCTCCACCTATGGAGGATGACAATGCAATTTTATATACTGAAAATGATGTAGCCTTCGGGCATCCTAATGATAACAATAGTGATTTTGCTTATTTGTTTAATGTTTTGCCTAATGGCACCATACATTCAACTGAACATACGTATAACATTTTTAGCATTCTTGACAATTCATTGCATGACATTAACTTGGGTACTAAGGAAAATCTAAAAATGGTAACTATTTCTAATGGTTTGACCCCTATCGAAAAAAGAGAGATAATAAAAGTGCTTAGAAAACATGTTAACTCTTTTGCTTGGTCCTATGAAGACATGCCTGGGGTAGATTGCCAAATTGCAGAGCATCGCATCCCAATAGATCCCTAGTTCAAACAAGTCAAACAAAAGCTGCGAAGGTTATGACCTAAATTATCTGATAAACTCAAAGCTGAAGTTGCTAGGTTACTGAAAGCTAAGTTCATTAAAGTAATTAAGTACCCGAAGTGGTTGGCTAATGTCGTCCCAATCCCTAAGAAAGGTGGAAAAGTCAGAATGTGTGTCGACTTCCATTATTTGAACAAAGAATCCCCCAAAGATAACTTGCCATTACCATACATTATTGTATTTGTGGACAGTGCCACTAGGGCCGCAATGTATTCATTCCTAGATGGGTTCTCTGGCTATAATCAGATCTTGATGAACATCATCAATAAGGTCAAGACGGCCTTCATCATAGAATGGGGAGTATATTGTTACAAGGTAATGCCTTTTGGGCTGAAGAATGCAGGGGCAACCGATTAGAGAGTAGTGATAGCCTTGTTGCACGACATGATTCTCAAGGAGGTTGAGGTTTATGTAGATGACATGCTAGTAAAGTCTAATTTAAGAGAAGAGCATCCTAAGATTTTTGAGAGGTTCTTAACTAGAATCAAGAAGTACAACCTGCTCTTGAATCCAAAGTAGTGTGTGTTTTGGGTTACATCAGGTAAACTCTTGGGACACATTATCAGTCCAAGGGGAATCGAGGTTGACCCTGATAGGGTTAAAGCTATTCAAGAAATTCCTATTCCTAGAACTGAAAGGGAAATCAGGTCATTCCTTGGATCACTCCAATATGTGAGTTATTTCATTACCAAGCTAACGACCGTATGTTAACCAATATTTAAGTTGTTGAGAAGGAAGCAGCCAAAAAAATGGAATGAGCAATGCTAGATAGCATTTGACAAAAAAAGGCTTATCTCGTAAGCCCCTAGTTTTGAAGCCTCTAATGCCTGGCAAGCCACTAATTATACGCTTGGCGATAGAAGAGTCATCTATAGGGGCAATGTTGGTCCTAGAACAAGAGGATAAGAGCGAGCATGTCATCTATTATTTAAGCAAGAAGTTATTGGAATATGAGACAAAGTACATAGTGGTAGAAAGGACCTGTACGATGATGGTATGATTGACTAAGAAGTTGAGACATTACTTCCAGTCCTATGAAATACAAGCAATTGCAACGGTTGACCTAATGAAGTATCTCGGTCAATCCCCCACATTTGTAGGGAAACTCTCTCATTGGCTCCTTTTACTATATGAGTTTATAATGAGTATGTCACGAAGAAGGTCATTAAGGGGAGAGCAGTGGATCAGTTTTTGGCGAGTCAGCCCTTAGAATCTAACTATGTTGAAAATCAAGATTTCCTCGATGAGCAATTAGCAGAAGTGAAAGCTGAGAAGGTCGAATGGACTATGTATTTCGATGGCACTATGAATTGAAAGGATGTTGGTCTTAGGATAGTCATCATCACACCACAAGGTGAGGCTATTCCACTAAGCAAACTGTTGGGATTTTGAGTCACTAATAACGGGGTCAAGTATGAAGCTTATCTCTTTGTTCTTGATCCTCTCTTAAAAATAGGGGCAAAGGAAGTCAAGGAGATGGGGGACTCTGCATTAGTAATAAAGCATGTCGTGGGAGAATGGGAAATTAGACAAGAGTCACTCCGATTGTATATGGAAGCAGTCTGGGATTGTCAGCGCAGTTCAACCAACGTCTTTTCTAGTATATATTAGGGGATGAGAATCAGATGGCAGTTTACTTGGCTACCATAGCTTCTATGTGGGGAGGAGAAGATGTTCAACCTATCCGTCTGCTTATAGTAGAAATGGCTCATTCGCCATTTTATGAGAAGGTTCATTTTATGATTCTAGAGGGGGAAAAGGCCTCTTAGTATGATGACATTATAACAATTCTTAAAGGAGAGAAGTGTCCTGGGGGGGGTCATCAGAGTCATATCGGCTGAATTTCAAGAGATTGGCAACCCAGTTTTGGCTAGCTAACCTAACCGACTCTCTAGTGCTCTGATCTATAGATGGACCCCCACGCTCACCCCTCGGTCCACCCTCATCATCATCATCATCATCATCATTATCATCGCTATCACTCTAATGAAACTCCAAGGGCTTAGCCTCATGATGGATCCGATTGCAGGGTGGAAGGAGAGAGGAATCAATAAACTCAGTATAAGGGCCCTTAACAGACAGCATGCGAGCTCCCTTGCCCAATAAGAATAGCCCCTGACTGGTCCCTGATGTGAGATGGGGTAAGAAGATGCTAGTTGGGATCGGGGGGGAATCAGTCTCTCCACTACAGCACTGGTCCTCCACCCCTAGGTCCGCTCAATGGCTCTGTAGGTGCCTAATCTCTTCCACGGGTCTCGAACAACCTGAACAAAATGAATGCACTATGAGTACCACAACCTAGTAAATACAATTTCTACTAATGGTTTGTTGAAATGTACAATGCAGGTTCAATAGCAAAGAAGATTACCTGATCCGAGCGCATCTGGCGTAAGAACTCTCGATATTGTGCTGTAGTCAAGGGCTGATTTTGCCAAAGCCCCATCCATCGGGAAATGATATGTGGCATTTCAGGTTGCATGGGGAAACTTGGCGTAGGTATCAACTGGTGCTTAAAGTCTCAAATCTGCAAAACAAAGTAAGGATTAGTTGTAATGCAGCCTAGATAAAGGATTAAAGCACAAGAGATCAGTTGAGAATTTACTAGTAGTATCAGATGGCATATCTTTAGCTTAGACTGCTCACCCTGGACCCCTATGTCCAATCCATAGTACAGCTATGCCAGAATGGCCTGCACTAGTTTTTATGAGGTACAACTGTCAGATCCTCTACAACAGAGAGCAGACTATAGTTAAGATTACTCAAGAAGACGGCAGTAAGGAATGCCAATAGGAAAGACCTGGTGTATTGGTCACTCGTATCAGCTGCAATAGGACTTGGCTGCCTGATCTAATAAGTGTTCAAGTCCCTGTACTTGAGCTTGTTTGTCCCACCCTGGCAAAGCCCAAGTAATCTAGTAATATAGGCCTTCGCCTTAGGCTGAGAGTGCTACGGGTCGGCATATACATCAAAATAGACCACGTCCCCACTCCACGCTAAGCTAGTGGTGGCACACATATCCGAAGGATAAATGGTGACCTCCTCTACAGGTAAATAGAAGGTATGGGTTGTCTTTAACCATCTCTCTATCAGGGTCGAGACAGCACTATGGGCCAATGTCTTGGTGGCCTAAGGAATGGCCCCGATGATGTTGCTGAACCTAAAGGAATTGATGCGGACTAGCAGCTATGTGTCTCCTACGGCACAAATCTCTTCATACCACTTCTAGTAGAAACTCAAAGCCCCCACGGTCCTTTATGGGAACTGCAAAGACAAAATTATAGTTTAATAGGGTTAGAATACAGCAGAAAAATCAGAAATAAGAAAAGGATTGTATAAATGAAACCAGTATAAAAAATGAGACTCGTACTGGTCCCCCCTCACCCGTACGGGTCCCCTACAAGCAGTCCCTATAAGGGTAAATTCCCCAAAAATCCAAAATCGCACAATCTCAACCAAAGTCTCTTAGAAACTATCCTAAAAGCATCCTAGGCTAAAGTTACATGCATTATTCTCTATTCCAAACTCTAAAACACCCTAAATCATGCCAATATCCAAAGGATCGCTAAAAGTCCAAAATTGGAAAATAAAGAATTGAATAGAATTACTTAGAGTTTTGAGGCATGGGTCTGAGGAGAAGGGATCAAAGGGACCCCGAAAGTAGGAGTAATCCCAAAAAATGAGTCTCTCTTGTGAAAAGCATACCCGAAGAAAAACTGGGCATTCCCTAAGCCCCGAATCGCCAATCAGGGGCAAATCCTCAAGTCTGATGGATAAACGGCCGGTTTAAGAGATCTTCTTGTACATCTTTAGTTGAGTTTTGAGAAATTTTGCTGGAAAACATAAATTGAGAAGTTTTGGTGTAAGGCGAGAGATGAGGGGACTGTCTACCTTTTAAACCCTTCCATTAGGTACCCCGTATGGGTCCCACCCCACCCGTATAGGTCCTGTCTTATGAGAACCCTACCCCTATAGGTTTCGCCCACCCGTGTGGGCCCTTTCTTGCAATCCAGAGGCAGATTTTTGCACCAGCCTTGCAACAAGCACCAAAAACTCATTTAGTCCGAGTTCGGGGCCAACCCCGCCCCTCTCAACTTTACATTTCCATTGTATTTGGGATGAGTCCTTAAGCTCACCTTGATCCTTGATTGAAGGGGCAAAAATATTTTTATTTTCACAAAAGTCAATCAAGAATCAAGGTAAGCCATTCTTGAATTAATCACTAATAGGGATAATTTTTACAGGTCCATCCTAGCATAGGAAATCCTTCCCCAGCAGAAGAGGTTTTACTAAAGGATATTACTCTATTCCCCTACATCGGAGTCAATCCAGGGGCATCCCCCTACCAATTCAGGGGTATCCCCTACTACCAGATAGCAAAATCAAATCCAGGGGCATCCCCCCATTCCCTAGCAGGTAAATCAACCAAGGGGCATCCCCCCATTCCATAGCGACAGAATCAACCAAGGGGCATCCCCTCATTTCCTAATACCAGAATCAAAACTAGGGGCATCCACCCATCAATCCAGGGGCATCCCTTCATTCCCCAACAGCGGAATCAACTAAGGGGCATCCTCCCATTCCCCAGCAGCGAAATCAACCAAGGGGCATTCCCCCAATTCCTAGTAGCAATAGGAGAGTCATCCGACTTAGGAAAGTGATACACAGTAGCAAAAGGAAAGTCGTCCGCCTCAGGAAAGGGATAGGTAGTGGAAAGGATAATAATCCACCTCAGGAAAGGGATACATAGTAGCAAAAGGAAAGTCATCCGCATTAGGAATGGGATACGCAATGGCAAGGAAAGTCATCCGCTTCAGGAAGGGGATACATAGTAGCAAAATGAAAGTTGTCTACCTCAGGAAAGGGATACGCAGTGTCAAGGAAAGTCATTCACCTCAGGAAAGGGATATAAAGTAGGAAAAGGAAAGTCATCTACCTCAGGAAAGGGATACGTAGTGGCAAGGAAAGTCATCCGCCTCAGGAAAGGTATACGCATTAGCAAGGAAAGTCATCCACCTCAGGAAAGGGATACGCAGTAGCAAAAGGAGAGTCATCTGCCTCAGGAAAGGGATACGCGATAGTAAAAGGAAAGTCATCCACCTTAGGAAAGGGATACACCTTCCCTAACTAGAGTCTCTAGGGATAGATGCGATAACAAAAGTAAAGTCATCTGCCCCAGGAGAGGGATACATAGTAGCAAGGAGAGTCATCCACTTCAGGAAAGGGATATGCGGTAGCAAATTGAAAGTCATCCGCCTCAAGAAAGGGATACACATTCCCCAGTAGAGTTATAATGGGTGTGTATCAGCAAAGGAAAGAAGTACACCATAAGAAAAGAACTCACTCAGGATATCACCTCAAGTATAATTTCTAAACCCTCGCTTACATCGTGACATTATACAGATCCGTATCTGCGATTATCCCATGAGGGGCAGTCGGTGAGAATTGGATTTTAACAATCCTTCTCATGGAACTTTGATGAGAGCTATTTGATGCAATGTCTTTTAAGTGTTGTCCATCAGAGATGTTCCTACCACTGTAGAGTTGAGTTTAGCCAAAATTTGGAGACCTAGTCTACCTTAGGGCCCCGTACAGGCACAACCTAGTGGTGTGGATCCACTAGGTGACCCATACTAGTAATTCCCTCCATATGCCTAAGGGGACCCATACGGGTCCCTTAGTACCCGTACAAGTGAGGCCCCACCTGTACAGGCACCATTGTTGCCCAAATAGGCTCTTTTGGAAGGATTTACTTACCTATTCCGAGATAAGGTAGGTCATGAATGCGATTTATTACATTTGGACCTCCTTTCCCCTATAAAAAGGGTTCTTCCCTTCACATTTTACACATACTCTCCATACAAAATGAATTACACTAAAATTCTAGTAGTTTCTATAGGTATAGAAAAGGTATAGTGGGGGATAGGAGGTATAAAATAGGGAGAAAACCCTTCATTTGAGGTTTTGTCCACATTTTATTCATTCCTAGCTTCTTTTATTAGAGTTTACGGGATATTCTGCCCTCACAAATACTCTCCTAAATAGTCCTATTCTATCTACTTTGGTCAGGCTCTCTCAACAGTAAAGGGATCACCACAAAGTCGATTCACGTCGAAAAGGTAACGCTCCTGAGTTTCAAAGAGACTCACAGCTTAGTTATTTCGTTAATGTTATCGCTTGCTGCTTCTATTATATTTGTTGCTTTCTTTTCTTTTTTTGGATCTGATCCTAGCCCGTATAAGCCCACTTGGCACCATATATCCCTAAGGATATCAATTTAGTGCACCATACTCATACAAAAGGAAATCCTTTCTTATTTTGCTTTTTCGGTCACCAATACTCTGATATGTAATCTGTAACTTATTTGTAACAAGTTTATACCTGGGACCAGATAGGAACCGTATGGGTACCCCATACCCTATACTAATCCTCCCAAATGTGTTAGGGTGATAATTTATGGTGTGCTATAAACTATCCTAACATCTGTGGATGCAGGGAATTTATTTTCATTTTGTTTTATAACTCAGAACAAATGTTTAGGTTCTCTTTGCAATTTCACCCAATTTTCCCCCGACTGTAATTTTTGTCACCCATTTATTGTTTGTGCTTTATTATTATATGTAAATACATGTAACAAGTATGAAAGAGTGTAGAAATAGGATTTCTATGATAATTCCCTAAATGATGAAAACTAAAATGGTTTTTACGCTGTGAATGTAATATTGAATCAACTAAATGAGAAATAAGTGACTCATCCAACACCCGAATCTCTGATCCAATAGGTATGAGTCTCCTGCCCAGAGGGAATCGCACCAAAACTCTTTCACAAGAAGATAACTTGGGTGGCAAATCTATCAATTGTATCGAGATTTAGGTCTCGATTCTTTTTTTATTAAAATTGGCTTATTGTGCAAACTTTAACTAAAAATGTTTTGTCACGCCTAAATCCAACCAAACCCCCAGTGGGCCACGCCTCTCACATAGGCACCAAGGGAGACCCACATGTAACCGACACCTTACAACAGCACTTGTAGTGGGCCTACGAATGGGCCTCGGTAGTGTTGCGCAAGTAGCAGTACGCAAGGCCCAATAGGCTTGTGCAAGCAGGCTACTAAAGTAGCCCACTGTGCGCTACAGCGCGCAGGCAAAGACATGCGTGCATGTGCTATGATCACAAGCCACAAGTGTGGACTATGTGCTAGCAGGCTAATGCATAGGCCCATGCGGGCTAGAAGCTTGCACACTACTGCCTTTGGCCAGTAGTGTTCTAGTTGGACTCAAAGTCTAACTTATTTTTGTTTCTATTTATTTAGTATTTATTAATTAAACTTTAATTATTCTGTAATTTATTAATTAATTATTAAATTAATTGATTGGTCATTAATTAATTCAATCATTATTTAATAAGAGTTGTAATTTAAGTATAACTTTGTTTCCTATTAAATAGGAATTGTTTATTCTATTAATTAATTAGTTGGATTCATAAATTGAATAGAATAATAATAGAGTACGATAAAATTGATTCTAACTGTTTCTTATTTAGTAAATGACTAAAATGTTATGTTTATTTAATTTGTCACTGGACAAGCCTTGAATTAAATTGTCTTTTTAGTCCACTCCTTATGCCTATAAATAGAGAGCTTCTCTCTCATTATTTTCCACTCCAAATTCGAATCCCTCACTCTTTTTCTCTATTCTCTAAGTTGTTTTAGTTCCTAAAAGTTATCCATCGAAAGACATATGTACTCAGAAATAAAAACTAACAAAATTTCTTCTAGAATAAATTAGTAGGGAAGATCTAGCTGTCTTCCGCTTATTTATCGGTACTCCCTTTCAAGAAGGTTTTGGTCGGTGGTGCTCATGTGGAATATTTATAGAGGGCTTCTACTTTATAGTTTGTGCACACAGCTAATGGGGTCATTCTACTGACATTGGGATTCACGCTTTAACTAGTAAGTGGTTAAATTACTATTAGGTCTTTTTATAAGTGTTTATGACCTAGAATAATAATATACTAGTTTATGTTGTCAATCATGCCACGCTTAGGAGATCTTGGACTCTAGATTAAATTTTGAATTTTCGCTGCACCTGTTTTACATGTTAAAACACCTTTCTACTTAGTATATGGAAAGGAAGCCGTGTTGCCCATCGAAATTGAAGAAAGATCTCAACGAGTGGCACTTGAAGCAGAGTTGAAAGAGTTAGATTGGGTAAAGGCTAGGTATGAACAGTTAAATGCGGTAGATGAAAAGCTACTCAAAGCACCTGACCACTTACAAATGTACTAGCAGCGTATGGTCCAAGCCTACAGTAATATAGTTAGATACCCAAAACAACCTTTCAAGGTGGGTGATCTAGTTCTCAAACAGCTGCACCAAGTCAACACTAATGCTAGGGGTAAGTTCAGACCTACCTAGGAAGGACCATTCATGATTAAGAAAGTCCTTGGCAAGGGAGGAATCAAGCTCAAGGACATGGATGGAAATAAGTTCATGAATCCAGTGAATCAGGATAAGCTTAAGCATAAGCACATCTAAATCAAAAGAAATAAATCATAGAAAAGTAGCACAATGAATAAAAGAAATAAAAATAAATCACCCGACTAGTGGTCTCCTATTGCTCGAGCAAAAATTAGGGTCCATCCCGCTGATTGGTGTTCTACAAACTGATTAGGCAAAAATTAGTGTACCCCAATGCAGAAATAAGCCCGCTAAGTTCAAAACCCAAAAAGGGCAACTTAGGCAAAAGTTAGGGCATTAAGTGAAAAATGTCATTTGCTTTCTAGAAAATCTGTAAAAAGACCAGTAGGCAGTAGGGGTTAACCATTTGAAATTGTTACCATTGCATATGTACTCAAATTAATCTCATCAATGAACATGTTATGATTTGCTAAGAATCTTGGTCTTGTGAATGCATGCACGTCTTTAGGTTAGATAATCACAAGTATGTGAACATACATTTTGTGCTCTTTGTCGTTATCATTAATGCGTATGTGTATTGTTCAACAAAAGACAAAATTACCAATAGGCTACAAAAGAAATGAGGCTTATGAAAAGTCAGAAAAACTCTGTTGGATTGAGCTGCAAAGGACAATTCAGGCAAAAGTTAAAATAAAAGAAAAAGAAAGAAAGAGTTTGCTAGATTAAGCCACCTAATACAATTTAGCCAAAAATTAGGACAACATGAAACAAAGAAAAGAAAATGTTCGATAGGTTATATCACACTGAATTGCCTATGCAAAAATTAGAAATCAATTTCAAAAAAGCCAGTATTTTGCACTTGTTCTTGTTATTTTTGGATATCATTTGCATTATACACTTCATAGCTGGGATTCCTTGAACTTAGTTCCCCCTTTATGTAGTCATACGATAGCACTCTCCATCAGATATGGTAATCATAAATCAACCAGCCTTAGTAATACTTGTTAGTCTAAATTGGGTCAATTCATCGTGATTAGGAACTTCAAGTGTTCAACGATTAACTCAGTTGCTCATGGTGTGCTTTAAACGGTCATCATTGTTAGTTATGCCAAGGCGCAGCATGGGTCAACAAATAAAGAATATCTTATGGTCTCAGTGCAGAAAGGGAAAGTTTAAGCATGTGTCAAAGTCAAGCGGCAAAAATGTATGTTTAAAAAAACATCCATGTTTATATACAAAGAGGCCACGCAGGGCTGAAAATGTAAAATATCCAAAAAGAAAGAGCAATCTTAGTCTAAGCTACTAGAGGGTCCTGTCCCTAGGGTACATCATGAATTTGGCCTTGAGTGTCTGCCAATAGGTCCTCCATGTCAATTATCATGTGATTCTCAGCCCTGTCAGAATCCTCAATAGAAAAATTAGGCACCCCGACACCTAAACCTCCTACAACACCCTCAGTCGTAGCACCGGCCACCTCAACCCGCTTCTCTACCTCCTACTTAGCTCCATCCACCTAGGCCACCACTGGTGCCACCCGATATATTGGTCAATCATCCTTAGAAGAAGAATCGGATGGCTCTATATCTGCCTGCTCTCAGTCATGCTGGTCATCTACGACCTCAGCATCTCTAATTTAGCTCTCACCCTAACAGTCTCCACCCTAGCCCTCTCAACCTCAACAATGGTCACTCGCAGCTGCTCCTCCAGGAACCTAACTTGATCCTCGGAAGTATCCAAGTCTAGGGAAGACCTATCATGCTCTATAGCCAGCATAGCCTGCATGAAAATAGAAAAATCAGTACATATATATTAATATCATAGCATGCATCATACGTAGTTTGTTAAATTTTTGGGGAAAATAAAGTTTACAGAGGCAAGAGCATCTTATGCTAGCATCATGTCCTGGATCGAGAAGAATCCCCTAGAAATCCTCTCCGCCTCAGCCACAGATACCTAAAAAGACCAATGAAATCAATTCAAAAGAAAATCAAGAAAAGGATGTGGGTTGGGAGTTAAAGGTAGGAAGCCCTACATAGGTTGCACCTGAAGGAGTGAAGCAGATGTTAAGGACTGACTCCTTAAGCCCGCATAGAACATGTTTCCCTGATTGATTGAGGAGCTAGAAGGAGGAATTCAAATTAGTCTGAACAGCTCCTTCCTTGAAATCCCTGGTAGCTCTGGCTTACTTCATAGGTGGTTCATGATCGGCAGGAGCAATGGTAGTAGCAGTGTTCTTTTACTTGGATACGGAAGACTACATCACAATTCACAAATTTTCAGGTCCTTAGTTCATACAAGCAAGTGTAAAAGTGCATAACATTTATCAAGGTTGAGTTGAAAAGCTTACCCAAGTGGAAGAAGTGGGAGACTTGGAAATGCCCTCGGTCTTGTGAATGAAGGGGCCCTACGGTCACCCACAAATCTGTCATCATCCTCATCATCACTATTGTCACCATCCTCGCCATAATGGAACTTAAGAACCTTGTCATCTACATGGATCTTCGAGCATAGCTAGAGAAGTGAGGCCTTGATGAAATTTGGATATAAGCCCTCAACTGACAACTCACGGGCCCCCACACTCAGAAGATAAAACACCTGATTCATCCCAAGCATCAGGTACAACCAATAGACTCTCACAGGGACTGGTGGAGGGATGGGCCTCTCAACTAACGAGCTAGTCTGCCAGTCATGAACTCGCTCACCAAAGTACCACTAGAGTGAGAGAGGCAAATCTAGCATGAACTGGTGATCATCCACGCCCTACTGCATCCACTTTATCTCCTCATAGATTACCAAGTGGGTCCATGGATCGTAAACGACCTGCATATAGCTAAATGCACTGTAAGAATCACTAACTTTATAAATATGCTTTGCGATAAATAGTTTATTGAATTGAAAATAAAGATTCAGGCTTAAATGTTTACCCAGTCAGAGCGCAAGTATTGAATGTACTCCCTACACTCAACTATGGTCCCAGCCTTTTATTGTTAGGGACCGTCCACCTCGAGATGATATAAGGCATCTTGGGTTGTCCATGCAAGCCAGGTGCGGGGATAAAGCGATGATCGAATGCCTACATCTGTAAAAATAAACCAAATTTATCGGCCCAAGAAGTGAAGATCAACGATAAAACACAAAGGGAAGTTCAAGATTTACCAGAAGCATAAAATTGATTATCTTCAGCTCAGACTGCTGACTACAAATTCCAACATCTAGGAATAGTATAGCTGAGCTAAGGTAGCCCGGCACTAGTTTATTACAGACACGCTAGCAAGATCCTCCATAATAGATAGTAGCTCGTACTCGATGTTGCTCGAGTAAGTCAGGAAGAAGATAGTGGATAGAAGGGTCAAAAGGAAGGACCCAGCATATGGGTCCCTCCTACACTCAGCAATCGGGCTCGGCTGCACCCACTAATAAGTGTGTAGATCCCCATACTTGAGCTTGTCATTCCCGCCAGGACAAAGCCTATGAATCCGCTCTACATAGTCCTTCACCTCAGCCTGTGAACACCAACAGTCAACATAAATGTCAAAGTGGATGATCTCTCCACCCCAAGCTAGCCTTGTTAGTGCACACATGCCTAAGAGGGTGATGATAACCACCCCAATTTTGAAGTGGAATGTATAGGTTATCTCCGACCATCGCTCAGCCAAAGTATAAATGCCAGAATGTGCAACCATCTTCAGCCCCATAGGAATGGCTCGAACAATATTAGAAAAGTCCAAGGCATCAATTTGAGTCAGCAACTCAACATCCCTGGCAGTACGGATGTCTTCATACCACTTTTGGTAAAAGCTGAAAGCCCCGATGGTCTTAAAAGGGAATTACAAAAGCAAAACTGTAGTACAACATGTTAAAATGCAATGGACAAGTACAAAATTGAAAAAAAAGTTGTAGAAATAAGAGTTTTGGACATTCTATCTTGGAAATTGGTACCCATACAGGTGTCTCTCTCACACCCGTATGAAAAATGGGACCCGTACGGGTCCTCTGTAAATAGCCCACCTTGCTAAAAATTATTGAATAGCCAAAATTCATCCAAATGCAACTAAATCGTAATCTAAGCCATTTTAAAAGATCCATAGGCTAAAGTTACATGCATTAGGCTCTATTTTAACCCCTAAAATACCCTAAATTCACTTCAAATCGAATAAATTCAAAATTGAGAAAAATTGGAAAATGGGAATTCGAATGCACTTACTTGGAGTTTAGAGGGGTGAACGGAAGGAGAGGGCACGAGGGGTAATTTTGAGGAAGGAATAAAGCCGAGAAAAGGATTCGTCTCACGAATTCCCATTTTCCAATTTTTCTCAATTTTGAATTTATTCGATTTGAAGTGAATTTAGGGTATTTTAGGGGTTAAAATAGAGCCTAATGCATGTAACTTTAGCCTATGGATTTAGAGGGGTGAATGGAAGGAGAGGGCACGAGGGGTAATTTTGAGGAAGGAATAAAGCCGAGAAAAGGATTCGTCTCATGAAACGCGTATCCAAGAGAAATCGGGCACCATCAGAGCTCCGAATCACCGACCTAAGGCAATTCCACCATTTGGGATTGAAAAGGTCAGCATCAGGAATCTTTTTATATATCTTTAAGGATTTTTTGGAAGAAATTCATTGAAATTCAATATTAGGGAGTTTTTGGAGAAGGTGGGAATGAGGGGGACTTTTGGCTTTCAAAAACTACCCCGACAAACCTGTATGGGTCCACACCACCCGTACGAGTCCATAAAAAGTCAACAACCCACTCGTACAGTTCCTCCCCATCCGTATGGGTCCCAACTCTCAAGGGCAAATCATCTTTTCAAAGAAATCAACCCTCCCAGTAGATAGGGCACATCAAATCTGAAATCGGTGTCAGCCCCACTTCTCTTAAATTCCTTATTTCAACTAAATCAGGGGCAAAACCCCTAGCTCACCTTGATGCTTGATTGAAGGGGCAAACATTTTTGTTTAGACAAAGTCAATCAAGTATCAAGGTAAGTAATTATGAATCAGTTACTAATAAGGATAATTTTTTATGTTCAGATTCACTTGAGCATAGGAAATTTCCACGATGAACAAGTCACTCAAGGAGACACTTCCTCAACACATGAATTAGCCAAGGGGGGTTACCTCGTTCCCTAGTAGTGGAATCAGTCAAGGGGCATCTCCCCACCTTCCGACACCCTAGATGCATTGAACCTAGGGGCATCCTGTCAAGGGTCACCATCCAAGAGGCTTTTTAGCCCAAAAATAGTTGGGCCAAAACCAACATTTCTAAACCCAGTTTTCAATTCATGGGGCAAAAATTTTTGCTCACCACAAAGTCAATCAAGAATTGAGAAGTGTCATCTCAGGCGGTAACTAACTCAACATTTTTATTATCTTTTAACAGGTTGCTCAAAATCTGCAGCAGGAGAGTCATCCCCCTTAAGAAAGGGATACACCAGTAATAGGAGAGTCATCTGACTTATGAAAGGGATACACCAGTAAAAGGATAATCATCCACCATAAGAAAGGGATACACTAGTAGTAGGAGAGTAATCCACCTTAGGAAGGGGATACACCAACAATAGAAGAGTCATCCACCTTAAGAAAGGGATACACTAGTAGTAGGAGAGTCATCCACCTTAAGAAAGGGATACACCATCAGTAGGGGAATCATCTACCTTAGGAAAGGGATGCACTATTAACCAAGATAGTCGATCCGCATTAAGAAAGGCATACAAGGAGAAGTCATCCGCCATAGGAAAGAGATACACGAGCATCAGTCAAAGGAAAGTCATGCACCCTAAGAAAGAGATACGCATAGCAAAGGAGAGATGTTTGCCTTAAGAAAAGAACACCAAGGAAAGGAGTTCACCGCAAAAAAGGAACCCACTCGTATCATCACCTCAGGTATGATTCCTAAAACCTTTCTCATATCATGAGATCACACAGAACTGATATCTAGTGATCCCATGAGGGGCAATCTGTGAGTGCTGGATTTAAATAGTCCTTCTCACAAAACAATGATGAGAGCTAGATAATGCAATCCTTCATAGGTGTTGTCCATTAAAGGTGTTCCTATTATGAGCAGATGACCTTTTTCCACACCCCTTTTAAAAGGGCGAGAAAAATAAGCGTGGCGAAGTGGGCTTGGAAAGACTGATCCTCATTTTAGCGTGATGAAAGGATGAACTGATAAAACAATGTAGAAGTTGAATTTTTGGTCCAGTTTGTATGTTAAGGGATACGAGGCTTAAAATCTCGATTTAGCTCCACCTAGAATTTCGGTATGATATTCCCACCGGGTGGTTGGACCGTACCTTAAAATAGAGATTCCTAGTTCGGATGTTGTTGCTTACTTTTCATTTATTAAATAAAAAATGTTTACATTTTAATAATCTCAACTTCAGTTCTTATGCGATTTAAATCCAATTAATTTTTATAGTTTTCGGTTCATATGGTCATACATCACACAAAAGCAATAAATAAAGCAAGTAAAATAATTATTACATGGCTTTTTAAATGCTTATACATTTTCCTAATGCATGAAAGGTAAAAGAACGGATATAAAAGCAAATAAAGAGAGACAGAAATCGGGCCTCAATCGAACTTACCAACACCGAAATGGCTCGAAACACGATAAATAAATCAAAAATAATGCATAAATAATTAAAGCTAGAAAATAAAATCATATTATGGAGAAGAACATTTTTTTGGGAATTTTTAGAGTTGAAAAGGCATTTTTTAGGCATTTAATGGCTATTTAATCAATTAAATAACAAAGTAATTATATAAATCAGATTAAAAATAATTTTAATTTATTCCAGATTTTTTTTGGTTTTTAGAAAATTTTTCGGGAACAAATCGGTGAGAAAAACGCAAAAACGGCTAAAAAATGAACCAAAAAGGAGCTAAAAGCAAACTCAGACGGACAATGCTATAGTGACAGCCTTCGCCGCTATCGCTATAGAGGTCGCCGCTACAGCTATAGAGGTCGCCGCTACAGCTATAGAGGTCATCGCTATAGTGACGGCGACCAAGGCTATAACTATAGCCTTGTCATCAAAATTTGCTTTTAAGGGGAAAACCGGGTGTTTTTGCATCCATAAACTCAAAATCAGTGAAGTTTTAAGTTGTAATTAAATATATTTCAATAGATCTAGACTTAAAACACACAAATAATGTTCATTTTATGGATTTGGGTAAGAAAATACCCAAAAAATCACAAGAAATAACGAGACCTCTATAGGGGTGGAGTTCACCTCTATAGCTATAGCCTTCACCGTTGTAATAGTAGCGGCCAAGGCTATAGGGATAGAGGTTAAGGCTATCCCCATAGAGGTCTGACTATTTTGTGGGATTTTGCAACAACATCAAAGAAAACAACACCAAAAAAACACCAAGAACAGCAACCAGAAAGCAATAAAAAATAAGTAAGTAGATAAGGGAACTTAGTTTTGTTACCTCTAGGCCATGAATCTAACTTAGGAGACTCGAATCAACCCTTGGCGAGGTCCCTTTGATGATTTTGAGATGAAGTAGAATAGTGACGAAATCAGCGACGAAAATAGCGACGAAGTTTTAGGTCGTACTTGGAAAATAAGTCTCTAAATCTATTTAATTCGATTTTAACCTATGATTTCTAATAGATTTTAGTGTTTAATCTACAAGATCAAACCTAAGAACTACTAAGAATCGTGATTAACAGAAATTAATCTGGATTCTATGCTTTTCTTATGCTTTCTCTCTCTAGTTCTTGACTTTATCTCTCTTGTTCTTAATTTCTCTCAAAAACTCAGATTGAAATTATAAATCAGGAGAAAAAGTCCCTTAATCTCTCTCCTAGATGGGTTTAAATACTCCCACACTAAAAAATACATTGACTTGGATGAATTTTGGGGGAAAATACATGGCCGAATCGAGAGGAGAGACGGAAAAAAAGTGGTACGGCCAAAAAAGGTCATGCCATACCTAATGCCATCATCATGGTGGTGGCCGCTACATGGGTGACGGCCACCACTATGACCATAGAAGTTACTGCCATAGGGTTGGTGGTCACCGCCGTTGCCGCCTGCGGCAGAGGCAAAAGGGGGGAGAGAGCTACCGTTTCTGGAATTTTGATTAGGGCTTCCACTTTCGACGCTCATAACTTTCACTACGGTTATCAAATTAAGGCGATTCTTGACTTTTCAGAAAGCTTGGATAATATAGAATCCAAATATAGATCCAAGACTTGCTGAAAATGTTCGGATTTTATAGAAAATCATGAAACAAATTACTGCACGTGAGTGAAAGAATAACGGTTAATTCTAAATCCATTTAATTGATTTTAAAGCACGGTTAAAGGTCTAAAATCATCAAAAAGGTTCTTTCCAAATGCGATTCTACCCTTAAAGAATATAATAGCTAGTCCGTACAAGGTCAGAGCAACAAGTCATTATCGTTCTCTAGGTCACCGAAAAGCCCATGCTCACAGGCTGCCCCTCGGGAGATTATCACATGGCGGGCAAAGTGTGATCTCACAAAAGAGCAAGGGATAGAAGGTTATACCTGAGGTGAGGGAATCTTGAGTCAGTTGTCTACAAATGGTCATGGAACACAACATCGACCGACCTATCGGAGGTAGAAAATAAATTTGAATGGCTTGTCTGCTGGTGGTTTGGGAATGCACCATTAATAGACCTATCGATAAGGCAAGTCTGAATCGGTTGTCTACTGGTAGTTTGGGAACGCATCATCAATGGAGCTACTAAGAAGGCAAGTCTAAATCAGTTGTCTACTAGTGGTTTAGAGATGTACCATCAACGGACCTATTGAGAAGGCAAATCTGAATCGGTTGTCTACTAGTGGTTTGGGAACACACTATCAACGGACCTATCGAGAAGGCAAATCTAAAGCGGTTATCTACTGGTTGTCTAGGAACGTACCATCAATGGACCTATTGAGAATGCAATTCTGAATCGGTTGTCTACTGGTGGTTTGAGAACACACCATCAATGGACCAATTAAGAAGGCAAATTTGAATCGGTTGTATACTGGTGGTTTGAGAACGCACCATCAACGGACCTATCGAGAATAGAAACTTAAGAAGTTAGTAGTTGTAAATTGCATTTTTAATTGCTTAATTAACCTTGTCAAGACAAAACATTTTGTCCCTCCAATTAATCAATAAAAAAGGAGTATCAACAAAAAAAGAGATAGGAGATATCTGGGAAGTCCCCGAAAGCCATTGTTAGGTTGATTTTGCGATAATTGCATTGAGGCACCCCTAGGGGACCAAAAGCTACATTGCTGTGTCGCTGAAGGGTTGAAAGATGCATGGAGGAGGTCTGAAAGGGATTTCTAAATTTTAGATTCTAGATCTTTTGGATTGATCGTCCATCGAAATTACCGTATGGTGTTCCTATAAAGGAAGTTTTGAGATATTAGCAATTGACATGTGTTGCATTTTAATTATTTAATTCATTTTGTGGAACAAAAATATTTTTGCTCATTCAAT
This sequence comes from Euphorbia pulcherrima, assembly GCA_947683365.1. NCBI lineage: Eukaryota > Viridiplantae > Streptophyta > Magnoliopsida > Malpighiales > Euphorbiaceae > Euphorbia > Euphorbia pulcherrima. The sequence goes on along the minus strand of CANTUS010000015.1, from coordinate 31,532,528 downwards.
TAAGCAATTGAAACGGAAGAAAGAAAGTTGAGTTGGGTTTTTCAGGAGTCTGGAGAAACTGTCGAGCTGTCCATCAGGTCTACCTGATATGGCCCTTGGAGCCTCTATCTTTGACAGCGGTCTATGAAGTGTATTGAGATGCCTTTGATGATTATATTGAGGTGCTCCTGGGCAATTGTATCAAGGTGCCCCTAGGAGGAGATCTGAGTTCTAATTTTAGGAGCCATCGGATTGTTGTCCATCTGAATTGCCACCTGGTGTACATGTCAAAGAAATTTTTAAGCATCAATAAATAATATGAGTTGAATTTTCTTTGCTTAATTGATTTTATGGATCAAAAATATTTTTTCCCCGTCAATTAAGCAATAAAAATGGAAGAATGAAATATAAGTTGTGATTTCTAGGAGGTCGGAGAAACAGCCGAGGTTGACCGACAGCTCGAGGAGACTTTTGTGCTCCATTCCCTATAGAATTCAGTATAGAATAATAGATAGGTCATTTATGAATATTATGCATGCATGTCATGAATGCATGAGCTGCTTGGACTGATCATGCTCAACATCTGAGCTACATGACCGCTCACCTGATCCATTTTTCTTAATTCGAATGCTTGCTTGATTTAGTTATTCGACCCAGCTTCTTATTAGGAGAGAGGATATATGGGAATGCTTTGCGGCATAGATAAGACAAGAATGCCCTTGGAGGAGGATTAAGGATGTCTCAAAGATTAGGCGGGGACGCCCCTAGTAGAGAATTAGGGAAGTTATAATGCTCACACTAGGTCTGTGTGGTCAGCCATTGAGGTTAAGGATTGACCCTTGAATTCTGTATCACTAGTATGACAAGTGATAGAGGGCTCTTTATGAGCTATTCAAAGTGGCGATTCGACCACAAATTAATTGTTAGACCAAGCGTACCGAAGATAAGGGGGTGCACAAGCGAAGTTCAAGATTCTGGGTAATGAACAACTTAAAGCTATCACTTCCAATGAATTCCACCAAGGACGGTTTGGGGAGATTGTGGACCTAAGATGCTTAGTCATGGTCGGGATTGGAGTGGACATGTACAGAGGTCAGATTTGAGCTCTTCGAATCCACTAGGCCGGCGAATGTATTGAGGCACTCTGATGTAGATATCTCAATGTTATCCATGGCAGTCATTTATCTTTGTTTTGATTATCTTAATTTTGCATAGACCCAAACATTATATCGGGCCCATCAGACTTGTTTATTTGCTTTATGTCCTAATTTTTTCCTGGACAGCCCTCTCCGGGTTTTTAATCTAGTAAACTATCCCGGGTCTTGCACAGCCCTCATTTCTTTTCAGTCTATCAGGATTTGTTTTGCCTTTTGATATTATTTGAGGAATTGGGTTGACTGCACAGAACCCTTCATTTGACTTACTTGCAACATTTTGCCTTTTAGGCCCAATATACTCATTAAAGCACAAACATAAAGGATTCAGAAAAATGAGATTTTGATTAAATGAATTAAGTTTGAGTACATAATGATGATAAGCGTTTCTATTGACCCAAACTCTGGTGTTAACAAGCCTATAAAGGTTTTCTAGCCAACACACTCTCGTTGCTCACTTTACCCTAGCTTTTGCCTACACCGCCCTTTTTTGGGTTTTCAGCCTAGCGGGTTATTATTTCACCCTAACTTTTGCCTAAATGGTTTGTAGAATACCAAACAGTGGGATACACAATAATTTTTGCCCGAGTAGTAGAGGACCACTCGCCGGGTGATTTATTTATATATGTTTTTCTGATGTGTTGCTTTTCTAGATTTGATTCTTTAAGGTTATATATGATAACACTTCAAACTACTTTGTTTGATAGAGTTTACGAACTCATTATCGTCCAAAATCTTCATGCCTCTCAAACCAAGCATCTTTCTAAATATGCAAAGTCTTACCTAACCTAGTTGGAACTTCCCCCTTGGATCGGTGTTGGTAGGCTTTACTTGCTTTAGAATTAGATCATTGGCCTTTGACGGGTAACTTTGATGCTTGACTCGGTTGTTGTTCAGCCTTGCTATGCGTTGCTGGTATATTCAAAGATTGTTCAAGTTGCTTGAGCTCTGCCTTGGTCCATTTGAGTTCCTTTGACTTGGATTCAGTGCAACTTTCTAAGACTCCTTCTCGGATTTGCCTAGGATTGCAGTTTCAGTAGCATAAACTAACCAGAAAGGCGTCGAATTCATGGGAATTTTGACACTCATTTGAAACCTTTGAGGGGCGAATCGTAGCTTATTGAATCAATCGTTGTTTCTTGAGGTAGTCTTAGAAATAAACTTCTTGATAAGCTGTTTTGCAGCTTCTGTTGCCCTATTAGCTTGTGGTCAGTGATGTGAAACCCTACGGGGCTTAATTCCACATTTCTTCATCAGATCAATTGTTTTCCCTTGGGACTAATATCCATTGTCCGAAATGGTGTGAAAAGGTAGGCTACACCTAGCGAAGATTGGCTTCTCGATGAACTTGGCCATATTCTTGGCTGTGATGTTGGTGAAAGACTCGGTTTCCCCCTATTTTGAGAAGTAACCCGCCCCTACGATGATGAAGCTGAGTTCATTTGTTAACGAGGGTCAAATCTCGTTGATCATATGCGTCCCCCTCACCGAGAATGGCCAATGCGGAGAGAAATAGGGAAGGTTTGAGGGATTAAGGGAATGGATATGGGGAAAAGGCAGTGTTGGATTAGGGGTGGGAATTTTGAGAATGGGTGGGCGAAGAAATGATAAGCCATAATTCTATCAAATGTGGTCTGGCGATGTTCTTTCTCCATAATAGGTCGACACTCCTTTGGTAGTTTGAAAATGGGCTTGCACATAGTTGATAGGCCGACAATGAACCGATTGACATATTAGATCTATCCAAGGAAGGAACGGGCCTCTTTTTTTTATTCTGGTAGGCATGAGGTATACTAGTGAGCTTCACGGGAGTGAAATAATAATGGCACCTTAAACCTAGTAGCTAACTAAGTGGTGGATTCAAAAGACATAAGAAATAAAGCATTGATTTAAAAAATGATTTAGGCACATCATCAAAATCCTTTAACCAAATATTGAATAGAAAAACGATTTTCCAAATTTTAAGTTAAAAGGAAATCCCTAGTGGAGTCACCACTGCGAGCGGACGACCTTTTTCAATACCCTTTTTGAAAGGGCGGTAAAATTAGTACGACGAAGCGGGCTTGGAAGGATTGATCCTCATCTTAGCCTGATGAAAAGATGAACTGATAAAAATGATGTTGAAGTTGAATTTTAGGTCCAGTTTGCATGGTAAGGGATACGAGACTTGAAATCCTGTATTTTAAGATAGAGTCACCACCTGGTTTAGCTCCACCGGGAATTTGGGTACGATATTCCCACCGGGTGGTTGGACTGTACCTTAAAATAGAGATTCCGAGTTTAGATGATGTTGCTTACTTTTCATCTATTAAATAAAAAATGTTTACATTTTAATAAGCCCGACTTCAGTTCTTATGCGATTTAAACCCAATTAATTTTTAGAGTTTTTGATTTATATGACCATACTTCACACAAAAGCAATAAATAAAGCACGTAAAATAATTATTACACGGCTTTACAAATACCTATATATTTTTCTAATGCAGGAAATGTCAAAGAACGAATAAATAAAGCGAACAAAGAGAGACCTAAATCGAGCCTCAACCAAACTTACCAACACTGAAATGGCTCGAAACATGATTAATAAATCCCAAACAATCACAAATAATGCATAAATAATTAATGGCAGAAAATAAAATCAAATTATGGAGAAGAACTTTTTTTGGGAATTTTTAGAGTTAAAAAGGCATTTTTTAGGCATTTAAGGGCTATTTAATCAATTAAATAATTAAATAAATCAGATTAAAAATAATTTTAATATATTCTAGAATTTTTATGATTTTTAGAAAAATTTTCGGGTGCAAATCAGTGAGAAAAACGCGAAAAAATGCTAAAAAACAAATCGAAAAGGAGCTAAAAGCGAACTCAGAGAGATAATGATATAGTGACAGCCTTTGCCGCTATAGCTATAAAGGCCACCGCTATAGCTATGGAGGTCGCCGCTATTGCTATAGAGGTCACCGCTATAGCTACAGCGGACAAGGCTATAACTGTAGCCTTCTCGTCAAAATTCGCTTTTAAGGGGCAAACCGGGCGTTTTTGCATCCATAAACTTGAAATCATTTAAGTTTTAAGTCGTAATCAACTATATTTCAATAGATCTAGACTTAAAAAACACAAATAATGTTGATTTTATGGATTTGGGTAAGAAAATACTCAAAAATTGCTAGAAATAACGAGACCTCTATAAGGGTGGAGTTCACCCTATAACTATAGCCTTCACCGCTATAACAGTAGCGGCCAAGGCTATAGGGATAAAGTTGAAGCTGATCCCTATATAGGTTAGACTATTTTTCGAGATTTTGCAAGAACACCAAAGAAAACAAAACCAAAAAACACTAAGAACGGCAACTAGATTGCAATAAAAATAAGTAAATAGATAAGGGAACTCAGTTTTGTTACCGCTAGGCTGTGAGTTTAACTTAGGAGACTCGAATCAACCCTTGGCGAGATCCCTTTGATGATTTTCACATGAAACTCGTATTTGGAAAATAAGTCTCTAAACCTATTTAATCCGATTTTAACCTATGATTTCTGATAGATTTTAGTGTTTAATCTTCAAGATCAAACCTAACAACAACTAAGAATCGTGATTAATAGAAATTAATCCGGATTCTATGCTTTTCTTAAGGTTTCTCTCTCTAGTTCTTGACTTTCTCTTGTTCTTAATTTCTCTCAAAAACTCAGATTAAAATTCAAAATCAGGAGAAAAAGTCCCTTAATCTCTCTCCTAGAAGGGTTTAAATACTCCACACTAAAAAATACACCTACTTGGATGAATTTTCAGGCAAAATACGTGCCAATCGAGAGAAGAGACTGAAAATGAAGTGGCACGGCTAAAAAATGGTCGTGCCACACCCAATGCAATCATCACGGCAATTAATTCTATCGGGGTGGTAGCCACTACTGTGACGACAGCAACCACCTCCATAAGGATGGCGGTGGCCACTACCATGGTAGCGGCGAAGCTACCATAGAGTCGGGGGGTTGTCAAAACGGGGGTGGCCACCCCAGTGGCGGTCACCGCCACAAACGGTGGTGGTGACTGGCACCACAACTGCGGTGGCCGACACTCTAGTGGCAGTCCCCACAGTCGGAGGGCACACCATCGCTTCGGCCACCGGCAGCAGCAAAAGGGGGCAGAGAGCTAGGGTTTAGATTTGGGTTTCTATGGTTTTAACTAGGGCTTCAACTACCAATGCTCATAACTTTCACTATGATTATCCGATTAAGGCAATTCTTGACATTCCGAAAAGCTCAGAGAGTCTAAAATCCAACAATATAAATGACACTTGTTGAAAATGTTTGAATTTTGTAGAACATTGGAAAACAAATTATTACGCTGAAGTGAAAGAATAACAATAAATTCTACATGCATTTTAATGATTTTTAAGCGTGGTTAAAGGTCCAAAATCATCAAAAAGGTACTTGCCAAACACAATTAAACCTTCAAAGAATAGATTAACTGGTCCGTATAAGGTCAGAGTAACAAGTCATCATCATTTCATGGGTCACCGAAAAGCCCGTGCTCACACCTATTATAGCAGGGTTGAGTTCAGCTAGAGTTTAGAGACCTAGACTACCTTTAGGGACCCGTATAGGTCACACCTAGGGGTACAGGTCCATAGGTTGACCCGTATGGCTCATGTCTCCCACACACCTAGGAGGGACCAGTATGGGTCCCACTTCGACCCATACAGGTTCTCCCCCTTTGCGTGCAATCAGACATATTTGATTGCAATCATACCATTTTCGGAGTAAATCTGTCATAAATGTGATTTATTGTGTTCAGACTCAATTTTCTCCTATAAATAGAGGCATTTTGCCTCACTTGGAACGGGAGCCATATTCAGAATATCACATACACTACACTTGTTATTTTCCAGCTGTTTTTCATATGTATAGAAAGTATAGAAGGGGTATACAAATTATAAAATAGGGCATAAACCAGTCTACAATTGTTTTTCCTCCATTTTATTCCTTTCTATCTTTGTATTTAGGATCTTGGAGAGGTTCTGTCCACACAAATAGTCACCAAAACTGTCCTAAAATCATCATTCCTCATCTACTTTGGCTAGACTCTCTCTCAGCATTAGGATCGCTTCAAAGTGGATTCACGGCACAAATGTACGCTCCTGAGTTTTGAAGAGACTCACTTTTCATTATTTTATTATCATTTTCATTTATTTGTCCTGATCTATCCTTTGATCTGTGTTGGGTCTGGCCCTAACCCATATGGGCCTTGTTGGCACCTTTAAGTTCCTATGGATATTAAAATGGTGTGCCATATCCTTATGAAAGGAAATCCTATTTTAATTTAGTTCTTTTTCTATAAATCAGCTTGGTTTAAAATTGAACTAAGGTTCTGTTTGGGGTCCAAATAGGACCCATACGGGTCCCCCATACCCGTAGGGGTCCTCCCTAGTACCCGTACGGGTGCAACCCATCCTTATGGGTATCAGTTCCCTAGGCAGAATTTCAGTTTCCTTTTTACCGGGTAAAATACATCCAACATCACCATTTGCCTAGCGACCAGCTTCACTAATAATCTGATAAATCAACTCTTGACATGTTAAAATGTGTTTTCTCAACAAAATAAGTTGAAGAATAGTTATTTCTTTTCGATCCTAGAAGCAGCTCGGGAACTATCATTCGTAAAACCACCACGCTAACATGATCACATTTTTCCTAACAAAATACTTACTTATGACGTGCCGTAAACTGTGCTAATCTTTGTGAATGCAGACGAATTTATTTATTTTTGTTTTATAATTTAGAACAAATGTATATGTTGCCTCGCAATTGCCCCATTTTCCCTCGGTTTTAATTTTTATTCCCGTTTTATTATTTGTGCTTTACTATGAACTATTGAACATATGTATCGAGTGTGAAAGAGTGTAGAAAAGTAGGATTTCCCTAATAATTGCCTAAATGATGAAAAAGAAAATATTTTTACACGGTGAATGTAATTTTGAATCAACTAAATAAGAAATAAGTGACTCATCCGATACATGAATCTCTGATAAAAAAAGGTATGAGTCTCCCACCCAATGCGAACTATACCAAAACTCTTTCCCAAGTACATAACTTGGGTGGTGACTCTATCATTTGTATCAAGATTTGGGTCTCGATTCTTTTATTCATTAAAATTTGTTAAAATGTGCAAACTTGAACTAAATGGTTCCATCATGCTTAGATCAAATAAATCACCAGTGGTCCCCACCATAAGACGCCAAGGGAAATACACAAATTTTCATCCACGATACATCACAATCAGTATGAATTATTTCCAATGTACTTATGGCCCGTTCAACCTTATCACTAAAGGGTAACTTTGTTAATTTTGCTTTTAAATAAGGTTTAGATGCACCATAAGGCTCCATGTTGATTAGGCGTGAGTCTCGAAGCGGGTTTCGTTTATGTGCCCTAAACGGCAATGACACAACTATGAGAATTTTTCATTATCTAACTCTCTTAGCATTGTTTTGTATTGAGAATATGATTTTATAATTGTGTAATATCATTTGTTATATTTCATATAAAATATCTTTCAGAGCTTTGATAATAGCTTTTATTAAATTAGAATAAAATTTCTTCCGCTGTAAAGCAAGAAACAATATTTCATAATGACAGTTGACTACATTTCCATCTTATTACGAATTTATCTGAATGAAGATTTTAAGTTCCTACACCAATAGGAGCCATCAAGCTCTAATGAATTTTCACAGGTGCAACTCTACTATTGACAAACTGTGAGCACGGAATTTTCTTATGCCCCTAGTCGATGATGAAAGATTGACTCTATACTTTATCATGTCCTAATATATTAGTTTCAAATTGATTTATGGGAATTGGCCTTAAGAAAACACTTTCAATCCTTCACACCCCTGTCAAAAACCCTAGAAAACAGCCATAAAGTGTACCCTATTATTTGACACCAGTATGGTCTTTAGTAGACAATGGTACAGCTATCCCTTATAACAATACCGATATCTATTATTTTTCGATTAATTTTGAACGACTCAATTCAAAATTTCCTGTTTGAAATTAATCAAAACATGTATCGATATCCGTAAAAATGATACCGGTATCAATTTTTTGGCAGAATATAAATTTGAATTAATTTAATTTTCCCATTCAGTTGGAAAATTTATTATTCTACCCGATTTGACTTCTCATTTTTCACTATAAATAGAGGCCTCAAATCAGTTTTTCATATACAATTCATATCTATCAAATCTATTCTGCGAAATTAGCTCTAGGAAAGTTCTAATCAAAGTTTTGTCCAAGTCATTTCCAAGTTTATAGCAAGTTTAGAATGAAGAGGGGAATTCATTTTCGCCTAGTTATTCTTTAACGATTTTAACTCTTCTTTTTCAAGTCCAAGGATTCTTCATGAAGCTATTCCCGTTTCATTTCAAACCTAACAATGGATTAACAACGAAAAGGTACACAATCTGATACTAAAATAATCATTTGTATTTATCTCTTGCTTTAATTTATTAAGTTTCAATTTATGCAACATTAATTGAATTAAACTTGTTAAAATTAAAATTAATTATGAATCAATCCACTTTATTTTTGTGTCATCTTATTTCATGATCCATCACCATTAATAATCCAATTAAATCGTAATATAAACTACTTATATTTCACTTCCATAATTATATTCTGTCTTATAAATTATTTATATTATGTAATATAAATAGTGTATATTCCATTTCCATAATGTAAGTAATTTATATTTCATTTCCATAATATAAAATGGTTTATATTTCTTTTCCATAACATAATTGATTCACATACAAAAATGTAAATAATTCATATTTCCTTTCCAATTATAATTATGTCATTTTTGTTGGATATGTGTGGATAAATCACACATGGAAAATAAACAAAAGAAGATAATGGAATATAAATGGTGAAGATTGGGCCTTTAACACAAGCCAATTGGTTTTGTGTTAGTTGGGCTCAATCCTACTTGTATGCTCACTCAGCTTACCAAGCCCAACACTCTCCAGGCCAACGGATTATCTACTGGTATCAGAGTGATGAAAAGGACTGACAGCTAGTGATCTTGGGTTCGTCTTTAAGCTCCTGATGGAGTTTAGGCTAGCAGAGAAAGGCTAGACCCGGTGTTGACCTTGAGCCTCAGAGATGATAGGCCAACGAATGTTGGCAAGTGGCAACTGGTCTAGGCCTAGTTGCACTTGAGAGGGAGTGTTGGATATGTGTGGATAAATCCCACATGGAAAATAAACAAGAGAAGAGAATGGAACATAAGTGGTAAAGATTGGGCCTTAACACAAGCCAATTAGTTTTGTGTTAGATGGGCTCAATCCCACTTGTATGCTCACTCAGCTTACCAAGCCCAACACTCTCCAGGCCCACGAATTCTCGACATTTTTCATTTCCCATTTCATTTTATTCCATTTTCATTTTCAATTACGCAATTAATTGATGCTTCATTTTTATGTCATAATTGATTCACATATCGTCCTCATTTATTCCATTCTTTATTTTTATTTCTCAATTGTACATCACTTTCATTTTCTGGCCACATTCCATTATCTGTCAATTTCATTAACTATATTTGAGCGGGTAAGAGCTCTTTGCGGTGATTTTGTTTGAGAGATTAGGTTGCAACCCCTAGTACACTTTTCTATACCTCTCTTCCCATTCGTTTTTGTGAAATTACCTATCATATTTGCGATTCTATCATCTTGTTAATTGTTAAATTTATCATGCAATCGTTATATTGGAAGAACGACACCGTGATCTTTGACATCAACATTGCTATTTATTCCGGGCCAAAATACAACATTCCTATTTTAACCTTTTATTTGCAAGACAAATGCCCCGAATCAATTTGTTTTGTATTATGTGTTATAAGCATGCGATAACTGCTATAAAATGATGCCATGACCACATTGAGATGGTGTGTTTTGATTAGAATAGCTTTTTTTCTTGTCTCATTTCTTGAAATGAATCTACATAATATGTTTGACATCTAATAAACAATTTAGGTATTTTGATTAAAATTTGCTAAACAAATAAATAAGTAATTCGTCCGAACCTAAATCTCTAAATTAAGGTATAGTTTTGTTTTTAGGACAGTGTTATACCAGAATTTCCTAGAAGAGCCGATCCAGGTGGCGACTCTATATTTTAAATTACGGATTTAGATCCAAGAATTTTTTGACACTATTTTGAAGATTCGTTTTTGTTTTATATTCTCTCCTACCAATTCTATTTTAAAAGCCCAGGCCGAGTAACCAAGTTGCCTCGGTTACCTATGATTAATGTCTCAATTGTCCTGAAAATAAAAGTTGCCTCGTTTGAACCTTATTGACCTAAAAAACAAACATGGTCTGCCTGCGACCGAAAACGTCGTCCGCTCACAGTGGCATCTCTACTGGTGATCTTTTCTTTAAAAGCCATTTAAAAGATTTGACGAATACTGAAAAATTTGTTTAGCCAAATTAACCCAATATTGTTTATTTTATGCATCATGTTCGTTGCAGTAGTTAGATTCTTTTGCATTTTGCGGTAGGTTCACCCTTATCATTAACCGCTTTATTTAGCGAAGCTTCGCCTATGATTCTTCACAAGACTTAGGGTCGCCTAGCAGGTAACCACTCATGATAGTACTGCCAATATTCTTCACCAGAATTGGGATGTCATAATGTCATGGGAGCCTTCTTCATCAATGAGCCAACTATAAGCTTGCATGTAGTAGCCTAGCAACTTCCCCTTATGACTACCCTATCACATTTAACAGTATAGGTCACACTTTTTTTTGTTTCATGTGGATATCAAAGTTTTTAGAGCTAAAACTAGATTTAGAAGCTTTATCCTTCGCGTAGAGTAATAAGTCGATGGGGCGTACAAGGTTGGAGGAATGATTGCCACCTATGTGTCATCTAAACCCTATTGTTGTATTATAAACATTGTCATGCTAAGTGTTGCCATGCTAAATGTTGCTATGATTAATGCTGTCATGTCATTTGCTATGTTTTGTCTTACGATCACTATCAAATCTATCTCATGTGCTTTATTCATTTCCCCCAAGTCTTTTCATGAGGTGTCTCATATTATGGTCGCTAGATTCATGCAAACCCCTTTTTGAGATGGCATCCCATCGACATCGCCTTTTAGCTCCATATCGATGATATGTCGTTATGCTGTCAATTTTCGGAGATGTCATCTTGATATCTTGACTGTATTTTTTTCAACTCTGCATATCATCACCCCTTTCTAGAGATATCCCATAGATATCTCATTCGATCCTTACCCATGAACAAATTACATGCATCTCCTAATCATTGTTTTAGAGGCATCACAAGGAGTCTCGCTTAAACCATTATCCTCCCTAGATATGTTATGTTAAAATCTCACCTAAACCTTAGTGTCATCATACATTTACCCATTGTTACATCATTTGTCTCTAGAGATGTCCCATCAATGTCTTGCTAAAACTCATCCTATCAGTGCATAGAGATATCCCGCTGATATCCCATCTGTCATCCATATGTCCTTCAAATGCATAACATCATGTATTACCTTAGTCAACCTTATGTCAAGCTTGGGTCCTTGGCTAGGTTGCACAGACATGCCTCGAGTGTCTGACACGTCACGGATGTGGACACGGACACGAGGACATGGCAATTTTGAAAAAATATGCATTTCATCACGGCTAGGACATGGTGACTAAAAAATATTATCAAACATAAATATTCATACATAATAAATTCATATCGTCTATAATCATTTAATCAAATTACAAAATAAAAAAAATCCAAAATAACTAATGAGGTAAGCTTTAATTTCTCTACATCTTCATCTAAAAATGTAACTTTCTCTAACTCGGGCTCATCAAGAGATAGTTCGGCGAATTGAAGCGCATTAGCTTCCTCTAAAGTTCCAAAAGCATCTCCACCAACATCCCAAAACTTATTTTTTCCTTCTTGGTATTGAGCGGAACTCCTAGATAGTAATCTTAGGTTGTTATAGACATAAACAAGATCCTCTGCACGTTTTGGTAGTAACTTATTCCTATGCACCGAGTTAATAAAGGCATAAGTACACCAATTTCGTTCAGCACGAGAAGATGAGGTGGGTTGCCCAAGCACTTTTAAGGCCAACTTGGCTAGTAAAGGAAATGATGAACAGTTGTTGTACCACCAAATTCTAGGTTCCCATGAGTTACTCATTATATTCAACGAGTCATCAATAGTGATAATATTAAGACAAAATAGGCTATACTCTTCAACTACTTTCTTGTAATCATCATCACATGCAAATAAACATCAAAGGCACTTCTTCCTTTCGATACAGATCTCGTTATCTAAATTGGGAGAGATTCTTGCGGGATCTTGTTCAAGCCATTCTGGGTTATAGATCCCTTTAAAATAGATAACTTTAATAAGTATTGATTATGTGAAAGAGAGAATTTATAAATTATAAATGAACTATAAAGTGAGATTGAAATACCTTGGATTGAGAGAATGAGATAAGCAATGAAGAGGGGTGTTGTTCTTACTCCATTGACTCGTAAGAATTTGGTGAACCACATCATAGAAACTTGAATGCTCCCATGAGGCCTTGTCCTCATGTGTTAAGATTACAAGCTTAACCTTTTCAATCATAGTATCCGACATCTCATACACCAAATGAAGGCATGGTTTTTCCGTATCACAATATCTAATCATGTCATGAATGGGATTAGTGAATTCAATGATGTAATCCACCTTTGTATCCCACCAATCTTTATTTAGCACCAACTCTCTTACATATTTTGCTTAATTTTGATCATCTTCCTTATAAGAAGTCCACCCATCACTTCTCACCATTTCTATTAAAGAGCGTCTATGAAGCTTCATTCTTTAAAGCATAATAACCATGGAAGCAAAACGAGTGGGTGTAACCGAAAGCAACTTAAGAGAGGTGAAACGGTTGAAAATTGCCAATCTCATCGAATGATTCATTATGAAATTTTTTATCAACATGGCATGTTCATAAACATCTTTAATCCAAGAACACTCTTCAAATGTTTTTTCATTACTCTCCACATTCTTTGGCTCACAAATATTTTTAAAAGCAAGATTAAGTGTGTGCACAACACATGGTGTCCAAAAAATACATGAGTACATGCCCTCAATAATTTCTCCCGCACCCTTGCAATTTGAAGCATTATCGGTCACAACTTGAACTACATTTTCATGCCCCACCTCCTCTATAACCTCTTTCATCAAATCAGAGATAAAAAATTTATCTTTCCTCTCTCCCTCACAATTCACACACTTAAGAAACATAGGACCATCTCTAAAATCAAGCATAAAATTTATCAAGGGTCTCCTTTGGGGATCACTCCATCCATCCGTCACAATACTAGCTCCCATCGATACCCATGACTTCCTTTTTAGAATCAGCAAAGTTTCAACATGTTTCCTTTCTTGGTCAAGAAGGGTGGTTCTTAATTTATTATACCCTGAAGGTATATACCCAACCAAATTGTGATTAGCTGCCAAAGTATATGAGCTTATGAAATAAGTATTTCTTGCAAGATTAAAAGGCAACCCATCAGCGTAAAACATCCTAGCTATCTCACAATTTAGTTGAGCCCTAGCTTGGTTGTCAAATGATTTCTCCAAAGGGCTTGCAATCTTTCTTTTTTTTACAGCAAGTGTATCGAATTCACTAGGAGTTGAGGATATGGTAGGTCTAGAAGGAAGGGAGACTTTATTAGAACTAGAAGCCCTTAATTTCTTTAATCTCTCATATTCCTCATCCTCCCTTGTCATATTTGATGTGTCTTGTTTTGTGACTTTTTTTCAAGTAGAAATACCTCTATTAGGTATATTCAACAAATGTGCTTTAGCTCTAGTGTATGACTCTTTATTCTCTTGCCCACATTTCTTGCATTCAAATATATTATTACCCCCTCCACTAATTTTTTCCATTCTTGTCACAAATTTCCATAGAGGAGGTTCATTAACTTCTTTCTCCACATTTCCACTGGCACTAGTATTAACAGTTCCACTAACACTACCACTACTACTACCACTACTACTACCAACTCGAGATTCCATTAATAAGAACAATAAATTCTGCATAAAAAAGAACCAAAGCAAAGCAATAAGCACAATAATGACTACTTTAATTCCAATATGCATAATCTAATTATCTTTCTTAATTAGCTAAAAAGCCAATAAAAAATAGTGTGCTTTTAATATAAATTGATTAAATCATATAAAATTCTCATCACTATTATCTAAGTAAGCAAATTCAATTCAAAATTCTCTATCGTGTGATCGAAATAGTCTTCATTACCCAACCCATTAGAATGAATCGATAATCAAGAAACTTTTTTATTGACTGTGATAAAGAAAGGGATAAATTACATAAATAGAATGCTTCTAGAAGAGCCGATTCAAAGAAAAGAACAAAATTGCACAGTTGTAACCTCCAAGAAGAACTGATTGAAATCTTGAGCATATAAACATTGTAAAAAAAGCCTAAAACATTACCTCCATCGGCATCAAAGTCTGTTGTGGCGTCGTCGTCTTCACCGGAGTTAGAGTGGGTCGTCACCACCGGCAGTGGGTAACAGTCGCTAGTCACTAGTAGCCTTGTCAATTTGAGTTTAGCAAAAAGAATGGGGAGAGGCTCAAATAGAAGAGGATATAAAGTTAGAAAAACCTAATTTTTTTGATAGCCAAAATGACACCGTAGAGTGTCCAAAAAGTGTCCACAATGTGTCCATGAAGTGTCCGCTGCCTTTATTGCCTACGTGGCGTGTCAGATTCAAACCCAACATGTCGAACATATGTCCGCCGTGTGTTCGTGTCGGACACGTGTCCGACACTTGGACACTCCTACACTTGGAGTGTCAACCTTAGTAAACCTTTACCTAGATTGTAATGTCTTATCGACATTACACCTACCAGATTTGTCCAAACTATAGTCGCATAACATTGTTTCATCAAAACCATATCCATCCTAGAATCTAGGGTTGTATCACCTTTGTCCTTCATAAAAGTCTTGGGTGAAGCCTTGTTTCCTTATGTGACTAATGAGTTTTTGTTTCGTAAGCACACTGCACACATGAGTCTTGTTCGAGTTGCATTACATAGCGTTAACTATCTTTAGATAGCCATATTTGCATACATTCACTTTAAATAAGTTCTTCATCCCATTTATTTATCCATGAACAAACCCCCACATGGCTAATATGACCTTGGTTCTCTCTTAGTTTGGAAGAGGATTGAAGATTGCTTGGTCCAAATTACCTCAGGATCAAGTCTAGCTCTAGCTCAAATGGCTTCTCCCACCAAAACCAATGCTCTTGTGAAAAAGATCTGCTCAGCCTTTATCGAGTTGCTCAAATCTGACCAGCTCAAGGGTACACTTTATGATATGGTGCAGAATATGGTGAAAGAAGCTGTTATTAGAATTAAGGTTTCCTATGAGCAAGGAAATGCTGAAGGCGATTTCAAGCCTCTCCCGATAAGTTTTATCATGTTAGTTCTATCACCATACTTTGGGAGCGGAACTCTGGAATTCCACTTGACATGCTATGAGAATTTCATGAAGTTGAAAGGTTTGACTGACAAGCTGGTAGCCGCATTGTTTCCCTACACCTTAGAAGGACTAGCTGCTGAATGGTTCCAGGTTCAACCTAAAGAAGTAAGGGGTAATTGGTCAAAACTCATGGAGACTTTTTGGGACAATTTTTTGTATAACATTAAGCCTCAAGTTAACATTGGTGATCTGGTTTCTTACAAGCAGAGGGAGAAGGAGGAATTTTGTAGGTACTATGCGAGCTGGATGGATTTGAGGATCCTACTAAAACCAGTACACTCTAAGAAGACCTTAATGACATCTTGATCAATGGAACCTTCCTTAAAATGAAGAAAGAACTTATAGCTGGAAACTTCAATGAATTCAATGAGGTCTATAAAGAAGTACTAATCATTGAAAGTACGATATGAAACAAGGAGGTTACCATTGCATTTCCCCCTAGAAGGATGATCTTTTTGTCCTTCTTCAAAAGTTGAGAAAGGTTGGGATCTTACAAGGGCCTTTTCCTTATGTTGCATCAAGAGCAGATAAAGCTAGCAATTTCTATGCTTATCACGTTGCCACAAGGCACCGTACAAAAAATTGTAAGACACTTCTGAGTGTTATAAAAAGGCTCATAAGGGAAGGGAAAATCACATGTCTCGCTCCTAAAGGAAGGTGAGTCCTCCAAGCTTGCATAGCTAACATGGAAAAACTAGATCTAGAGTGTCAATAGTTGCAAAAGTCACCTAAAGTTGAGATGTGGGAACGTGTCCTATTAGCAGATGAAGAAGCTTAGAAATATGAATTGATTAGCCCTCCATCCAAAATTATCCATATTTCTAAGGGTTTCTATTTTGATGGGTCTTCTTCCCTATAGGCACACCTTGAAGAATACACAAGGTTCATGAAGATCTTTAATTTACATGTTACTCGTTGGCCTGACCAATTAGCTATAACCCTTGGAGGCAGAGCACTAGAATGGCGTGCGAGCCTTCCCCATTCCCAAAGCCTTTTTTGGGAAGATCTGATTAAAGCTTTGCTATCCTACTTTTCTACTCCCCCACCATCAGAAGAACCATAGGATGATGCCCAATGGGTTGTAGAACTCCCACCATAAGACGCGCCTAAAGTTGTGAATGAGAAAATTCAAGATCTTGTCCTTGACAATGCGGGTCATGGTTTTAATAATGAGGAGATTTATGAGGGTAATCGATATATTTATTCAGGATAGCTCGCTCTGGGATTTTGGAAGGACATGCGAATCCGCCTGACTTTGTCTTTGTTGAACCTAAAGGGATTAAGGCAGAAAAAGATGGAGAGCCGATCATCTAGTTCGAGGATGACTTTCTTGTTTCCATTTTTGATGTTTTGTATGTGAACAATAAAGCCTATGAGGGTAATTTATCAATGAAAATTAATCATTTTGCTTACTTGTTTGATGTCTCGCCTAACGACACTATGCATTTATTTGAACATTCATATAATGTGTTCAGCATACATGATACTTCTATCCATGAACTTAACTTGGGTACAAATGATAATCCTAAATTGGTATATATTGCGAATAATATGTCTCCCATAGAGAAAAATGAAATAACAAAAGTTATATAAAAGCACGTGGTAACATTTCCTTAGTCCTCCGAAGACATGCCAAGCATCGATCGTGAAATAACCGAACATAGGATTCCAGCCGATCCTAACTTCAAACAAGTTAAGCAAAAGCTCCATCGCATGATACCTAAATGGGCTGAAAAGGTTAAAATTGACATCTCCAAATAGATTGAAGCCAAGTTCTTGGAAGTGGCTGAATATCTGACTTGGGTACCAAATGTACTTCTGGTAGCAAAGAAAGATGGAAGAGTCTGGGGTTTATGTCGATTACCGTGATCTCAACAAAGCCACACTTCAAGATGATTTCTCGTTACACCATATAGATGTTTTGGTTAATAGGGCATATAGGGCTGCCATGTATTGGTGAGCACGGGCTTTTCAGTTACCCTCAGATCGATGATGACTTTTTTCTTTAACCATTTACGGTCTAGTTATTCCATTGCTTTGGAGTCGAATCACATTTGGCAAGTTCTTTATTGACGTATTTGTGCCTTTGACCCCGATTAAAAATAATTAACTCCCATTTTGACTAACCATTTCCCTTCATCATGTGCAACAATTTGTTTCTTAATCTGCCCAAAAATCCAAACAATTTCAATGAGTGACTTTTATAGTGTTGGATTGTTGACTCTCTAAGCTTTTTGGAATGTCAATAATTGCCTTAATCGGATAACCATAGTGTAAGTTTAGAGCATTTGTAGTCTGACCTTTGTCGGGACCATGTCCCTTGCCATGCCCTAGGTTTCCCTCTCCCCGTCGGAAGGCGGGGCCACATGGTCCACTCGTCAGGCCGCATGGACCGTGCAGTAGGCCGCGTGAGCCATGCGGTGGGCTGCGTGGCTCATGCTGCCTGACATAGTCTCCCGTGCGTGGGAGACCGTGCCGCAGCCCCTAGGTTACGTCGCTTGATGGAGCCTTATCCTAACTACATCACCGACACCGCCTTGGCCCGACCGCATCACCGACGCGGCCTTGGTGTGGGGAGCCCCTGTTCCTCCATTTTATCGGGTTTTTCTTAGCCACTAAGTCAGGTTTTGTGATTTTTTTTGTCAAATATTAACATTTGGAGGATTAATTATGAGATTTTGCACTTATGTAAGTCTATAAAAACCCATTAAATTCAGGTTGGAAGGACTTTTGGCTGATTTCTAAAAAAAATTCAGATTTGAGAGCTTAAGGTATTTTTAAGAAGAAGAAGTCTTATAAAGTGTTGGAAATCCAATCATTTTAATTTCCTAAGCTTTATTAGGCTTCATTCTTTAGTTTAAAAAGCTAAAATCAATTAGAAATCTTAGGTAAAAACATATTTAAATAGGATTTAGGGACTTTTTCCTCACAAATCACTAAATCCCTTGCTAAATTGGTCACTGTTTTGTCAGGTTTCATCATAAATCCATCCCAAAGCTTGCCAAACATCCGGTATGAGTATCGAGGGTGGATTCTTGGCCTTTAGGTAACTTTCTGAGTTCCAATCTATTTCATTTAGGTACTTTTTATCTTTTTCTGTGTTTTGGTTAGTTTTTCCGGGCATTTGGCCCTCATTTTCATCTTTTTTGTGATTTTCCGGAGAAACTCTGGCTGACCATTCCGGCAAACATCAGGCCACTTGAGCGACATGGCTAACCGACTCGGCGAGTCGGACTATGTGTTATTCAAGCGGCCAATCATTGTTTGACCGGATTTTCTGGGTTCTTTTCCCCCAAACTGAAAAGCCAAAGTTGTTTTAGCATTTGAAGTCCGAATCTACTATAATAAAGTGGGAAACGACTTGAAGTGTCGATAATCTTGGGTTTTCAGGCACAAAAATGTTGATTCTAGCTTATTAAGATACTTTTTCCGGCGGACCACTTCAGTGAGGCAAAGGCCGACTAAGTGTCATCTAGGCCACCTCGCTGAGTCAGCCTACCATGTCACTGAGTTGGCCTACCACCTCGCTGAGTCGGCCTACTGGTAAAAACTATCCAGATGGTCCCTGTTTATTTTATTTTGCATTTTTTGACCTGTTTTGTTATTTTAATGCATTTTCAGCCGTGACTTTCACCAGAAAAAATTTCTAAAAATTCACAAATAATTTGGAATTAATTAAATTAATTTTTAATCTGCTTGACTTATTTCATTAATAATTAAATGGGTTAAATGACTATTCAATGGCTCAAAAATGACCTTTTTACTAAGTAGATGCCTAATAAATCCTTTTATCCCAAATTAAAACCCCAAAAATATCCTGAAAATATTAAATTATTTTTTAAGGTTGTTTAGTTTCCTTATTTCCTTTTTAAGGTTGTTAGATAATTAGCCAATGCCCGAAAGTTGTGTTTTGATCCCGAAAAATACAAAAATATGCTTTCCCCATATTGTGCATTTATTTTCCGCCATTTATTTATTTTTGCTTTGTCTATTATTATTCGCATATATCTTTTGCCTTGTTTGGAGCCAGATCCGAGTCGGTAAGCTCGGTTAAAACCTGGTTTCGCCCATTTATTTATTTATATCTTTAATTATTTTCTCGCATTACAAAAATGTATATGTATTTGTAAAGCCTTGTAATAATTATTTTATTTGCTTTATTTACCGCTTTTCATGTGATGTATGGCATATAAATCAAAAACTCCAAATAATCAGATTTAAATCGCATAAGAACTAAAGTCACATTTATTAAAATATAAATGGCTTGATTTAAAATGAAAAGTAAGCAACATCATCCGAACTTAGAATCTCTGTTTTAAGGTATGGTCTAACCACCCAGGGCGAATATCGTACCCTAATTCCTGGCGGTGCTTAACCAGGTGGCGACTCTATCTTAAAATACTGGATTTTAAGTCTCATATCCCTTAACATGCAAATTGGACTAAAACTCAACATCAACATCATTTACATTATTATTTTCATCACGCCTAAAATAAGGATTATCCCTTAGCACACTTCATCGCGCTCATTGTTTTTTTTTGCCCCCTACCGTGGGCGGGAAATTGGTCGGTAGATCACAGTGGCGACTCTGTTGGGGATTTCCTTTTAACATAAAAACTTGAAAATTGCTCTCATTTTTCAACTTCGGTTAAAGGATTTTGATTATGTGCCTAAATCATTTTTAAATCAATGCTTTACTTCTTATGTCTCTTGAATCCACTGCTTAGTTAGATTCTAAGTCTTTAGGTGCCATTATTTCACCCCCGTAAAGCTCCTTTGTATACCTCTTGCCCGCCAGGAATTTGGGATAATTATGGGTGGAACACTCATTTCAACCAATGTGTAATTCCCGTGGTCGCACTCATTTGAGGAGTGGTTGAGTTACACGGAAGCAAGGTAAACATGACCCTTCTACCGTGTCATTCCACCACACAATAGTTTGAGACTGTGAACCATGATAAATCTAGCCATACCAACTTCCCCTTTGGCTCACCAAAATAATTCAGATATAAGTCGCATACTCTCTTACCGTTCCGTAGCGCTAGAGTTAACCCTAGAATCCAAATTAGTGTTGTGTGGGAATCATAAGGTTGGAAGAGGTTTATTTTCTTTTGTGTGCTACTTGTGTTATGCTCATTCATGCACACTACATACATAGGCTACCTGTGGCTGATATTTATTTTCGGTTTTTGCTTACCTCTACTCTCCCCTTGCTTGAAGGGGGAATTTATCAAAATGCCTGAGATCATTTGAGTCTCGACGTCCCGTGCCTCATTCACTAAGTGTGGCAAGGAATTCACACATCTCACGTATTTTGGGGTTAAGCTTTACATCATAAGCCCTTCTGCTCTCTACCACTCTAAACCACCCCGTATGTATGGCATTCATCCCTCGAATACTTATGTAATCATCCATCTCATTCATGGTTCAATTTGGGCTAATCATCTTCCGATTTCTTTAGCTAGGTTGAGACGTCCTCGTAGCTATAGTCCTCTTTGGTTGCGTCTAGATCGCCGCTTAATCTGCCGACCAATAAGTTCAGTATCAAAATCTGCTCTTTCAACCATGTTTGATCCTCAATTGAATGATGCTCCTCATAAGACCACTTGTTCCCCTTCTCCCTCTCCACCTCCTCAGAGTCAAGGTCAGGGTCAATTCTAGTTAGGTTTCGAATTGGCTAACGCTATGGCTATATTTCTATAATCAGATATGTTTCGGGCCACTATTCAAGAGCAAGTTAGATCAGCTATTAGGGAGGAAAGAGAGTCTTAGAGGCCAGCAGGGCCTATAATTCAAGCTCAAGGAGAGATCATTTAGAATATGGCTAGCCAGTCTCCACCGATTTAGAATCAATTTTTGGTACCGCTGCTCCCCCCTGTTTGTCCCATCCAGCAAAGCCAATTCCAGTTTGGTCAGAGTTCCTCTCATCTACCCTTGTCATTTGCTCCACAAACCTATAGTATTCCTCCCCCTATGCCTTCGATGCCTATTAGCCAAGATTCTATATTCTTGGCTTTCTCAGGGGGTTTTACCCCTCAAATGGTCGTTCTATCCAGCGGTTTTGTCATCTCCTCGATGCCGCCAATGCCATTTGTGCTATCTCCCCCTAAATTTATGGTCAACCTACATGGGACTACTTACCCCCAGAATACTTTTACTCACCCCCAGATCGAGACCTCGGCTCCTCCGCCATTTTAGTTTGCATCATCTTCAGTGCTCAATGACCAGGTCAAGTAGCCTCTAGCCGTTACACCATGTGAATAGCTCATGCAACCTATGGCATGACACCCGAAATGGCAGCTTTCTTTAGGAAATGTTTGAGTAGGGGTGAGGATAAGGAGGAAGTGAGAGATGATGATTGGGTGCCCCAGAATTTTTCAATGCCTTGAATGGAAGCTTATTCAGGTGAGGGACCTCTCAAGTCCCATATAGTGATGTATGAGTAGATCATGCGTGTCTAAAAGATTAAGGATAAAGTGTTGGCTAAGTTATTCCCTGTAACCTTTCAGGCCCTACTCTCGAGTGGTACAATACTCTCCCGGAGTCCACAATCCTGGATTAGAAACTCCTATCTGAAGCTTTGATTGCCCACTATGGATTTAATTCTACAATGGAGACCACTATTTAGCATCTTGAGGCTATCAAGCAAAAGCAAGGTGAATCCTTTAAGTCGTATTTCAACATATGGATGGCCACTTAGCTTCTCTTGAAGAAAAAGTTCAGCCTGAAAGAAATGATCCTAAAGTTACTTGACGGGGCTCTCCCGATGCTCTAAAAATAAATGGAAACCGACTCTTTCAAGTCCTATTTGAAAGTTTCTGAAAAAGCCAAAAAAGGAGAAAGACTGGGCTAACAAGTCGAGTGGGAATCGGCCGTGGTTTTAAAAGAATGAATCAAGTGAAATTGCCCCAGCTTCTACTAAGGGTAAGTCACCTGCAATGTAAACTGTGGCTCAAGAGGAAGTATCAGTAGTTTGAGTCTCTCTCCTTTCTCGTTAGCCGTTTGTGTCCCCTTGGGGTAGTTTTTGCTAAGATGTATAAAGCTGGTTAGTTAAAGCCTCTGCGCGATGTCAGGCTCCTCGACAGAATGAAAAAGGGAAATTTCTGCAAGTTTCACGTACAAAAGGGGCTTCAGACCGATCAATGTAAGGCTCTAGCATCCACCATCGCTTGTATGGTCTAAGAGGGAAAAATGGCTAACCCGACTAGGAAGGCGAGCACTATGGAAAACCCTTTACCTAATTTTAAGGGCAAGGTCTCTATGATCAGTTCTGGCATTAAGGAAGAGTGTGTTCTGGAAATGATATCCAAGGAATTTGTAATGGTTATCGGCTCTGGTCTCTCTTCGAGCTTTGTATTTGATATGGACTCACAGTCCAATCTTGTGGTAAGCTCTATGGGAATTGAAGAAATGCAGCAAGAAGAGGAGTCCAAAGTCGAAGATGTGGAAATGGTTAAAACGACGCAGTTCAATGTTGATGATTATGTTCTAAAGGGAGAATATTTTGATGAAGAGTTTCAAGCTATCAATGTGGATGAGTATGAGCTTTAGGATTCGCCACTAGTATATGAGGAACTGCCATATCAATTTGAAACCCCGCCCACTAAAAGCGTATCGATAGATGGGATTCTCCATGTCACCCGCAGTGGTTAAGTGTACTAGGCTAAGGACAGCCATCTCCATAACAAAAACCGCTTCAATGACCAATGTAAGTATTCTTGCTCTTTTGTAAATACAGTTTCAAACTAATGTTTAAACTCAATGCACAAAAAGTAAGGCTACTCGATGACGATGGATCTGCCTCAGATACTCTTGGTACCAATATGGTCCACCCTCTCGATCGACATTCGACCAGCTAACCATCCATCAGGCAATGGCATGTGACCCGGGTTGTGGCTGATCCTTAAAGTTAGGGGGATAGATAATCCGATACTCAAAAGCCCACATCTATAAATGCAATAAATAAAGAAGCTTAGAAAGTATTTAAAAGCAAAAGCATATGTGAAGGATTTCAATCAAAGAGGATCCATTACCAAAACCCATAGTTGCCCAGCCTTGAATTTGGCAACTTTACCCCGCGCCGAGCAGTCGAGAGCATAGTATATCTGACCAAGGATGGCCCTCGGCTAGTTCCACATATTGAAGCTGCCTAAATCCTCAAGAGCATATAGTAATCCTACTGAGGCCCTACTCGAGGAGCAGAGAAAGAATAAGCATGTTAGTATGGTCAGGAGAATTGACCGAAGGTACTGGTCGAAGCGCACCCTGCTAATGTAAGTCACCACAGCCCAATGCTCATGTATCTCCGCGTATCTCAGTTTGTCGTCGGCCGGCATCAAAACCCCTAAAAGTGCCAACAACTAGGCTTGAGCCTCTGGCTTGTAGTGAAATCGGTTAGAATAGACATTAAATATCATTGGGTATCCTTTCCATTGCATCTCAGTCATAGCACATATGTCAGACGAGGTGATGGTCATCTCACTGACCGGAAGGTGGAATATATGTGTTGTCTCGCTCCATCGCTCCACCAAACACCATAATTTATCCGGGCTCATCGAGCGACATGAAATGGTCAGTGAATCTAGCATCCGCTTTAACCCTCTGCCACAAATAGCCACAACTAGCAAGTCATCAGCCTGGTCCTTGATCTACCCCCACCACCAGGCACACCTCTGTAATGAACCCATCAGCTTAAGACCTTGTGGCTGCAAAAAATTAATGTCAAGCATTAGTATTAGTAGTGAAAGTTTGTAAAATAAAAAATAAATCAAGTTTTCAGCATCTAGCTGATCTCAGATCTAAATTTTGACTGCAAAATCAGACTCAGTGAGAAAAACCAGTTTCAATAGGTCTCTCAGTTTCCCCCAAAAGCAATGCCCCCTTCTTCTCTGCCACCAACAGTCATGGCTGGATATCGGCTCACCAAGGCCAAGCAAGGCTGTCATACCAAGGTGGTAGGCCAAGTCGCCGATGCCACCAATGCGGCCTTACCGCCGGTGGTGGCCAGCCTCCCGCCTCGGGCAGCTTGCTCTAAAATAATCTCATTTTCTGCCTTTTTAGGCCCAATTTCGATCCAAATTCGTCCAAATTAGTCTCAAAACACACCTAAATGCATCCTAAACATCTTTCCTCAACCTATTTCACCTAATTTCAAGTATAAAACACCCTAAAATAAAAATCAATTTAATGGCATTTTATGGAAATTTCCGACAAAAAATTGGGTTTTAGCGGTTTACCTGAAGGTCAGAAGCATGCCCGGCTAAGTTGGTGAACATTTCAATCTGAGAAGTTTATGTGTATCCCATATAAGTGTCAGAAATCCAGAGTCTATATGACCAGTGAATCGAGCAAATTCGTCGGTTGTCCTCCCCTCGCGGTAGCGTGTCGTGATCGAGGTTGTGGGACCTTTTAAGACCTTTCTCACAGTACATCTTTCTCCAAGCTCGAAAAATCAGGGAGTGGCTTAGGTTTTGTCAAGAGAAGGAAATAAGAAAGAGAAAGTGATGGAAATGAAATGAAATGAAATGGAAGAAAAGAATGAGAAATCAAAGAAAATTTTAGTGCAGAAATGGGAAAGAGAAAAGAAAAGTAAAGTAAAAGGAATATATTCCTTTTTGTCCTATGGTGTACAGAATATTCTCTGGAATAGTCTGTTCAGTAAGGGGCAAAATCCTTCGATCGTTTAATTCATTTTGGCTCCTGGACATCTCTAATCTCTGCTTTTTTATATTCCTTTTTAATTGAAGGGGCAAAAAATTTTCTTTCACGAATTCAATTAAGCACTAAAAAGGGACATATTTATTACATGCTAATTTCTCAATTTTAATTCTGGATAGGTCTGTTGATGGCATACCCAGAAAACAACCGATTTAGAATTTCGACAACTCAGCAAAAAAATTTCATGTTGATTATTCTGTCAATGGTGCGTTCCCAAACCGCATGTAAATAACTAACTCGATATTTTTGGATTTGAAAGGTCCATTGATGATGTGTCCCTGTACCATACATAATTAGCTAACTCAAAGAAATTTCTATCCTTGTCTGGTCTGTTGATGATGCATCCGTGTACCATCCGTAGACAACCATTTCAGGAATTTCACTTTTATATCTGCCATATTCCTCCTGAAAGATCTGTTGATGGCAACCCCAGTAGGCAATCGGCTCAAAAATTCGTAAGTCAGGTATAACCTCCTATACCACTCTCTTTCATGAAATAACATTTGACCCGTCAAATGGTAATCTAATGAGGGGCAGCATGCAAGCAAGGGATTTTCGATGACCCTCAGAACGATGATGACTTTTTTCTCTAACCTTTTATGGTCTGGTTGTTCAATTCCTTTCTAGTCGAATTGTGTTTGGCAAGTTCTTTGTTAACGTATTTGTGCCTTTGACCCTGATTGAAAATAATTAACTCGCATTTAGATTAACCATTTCCCTTCCTCGTGTGTATCTATTTTTTTAGCAATTCCTATTTATATCGTTGGGTTCTTGACTCTCCAAGCTTTCTGAAATGTCAAGAATCTCTTTAATCGGATAATTGTAGTGTAAGTTGTGAGCATTTGAAGTCCGACCTTTATCGGGACCATGTCCCTTGCTGTGCCCTAGGCTTCCCTCTCCGAGCCGGTGCCCTAGCTCTAGTGATGGCGGTCGATGCATCAATGGAAGATGGGGCTGAGTGGTACACGCATTAGGCCGCGTGAGCCACGCGATGGGCCGCATGGCTCCATGCTGCCTGGCGCGGTCTCTCACCCGTGGAAGACCATGCTGCAGGCCCCGTAGGCTACATCGCTTGATACGGTATGTGTCGGGCTGCATCACCTGATGCAGCTTACTACGTCAGGTGATGTGGCCTTGGCCCGGCCGCTTTACTGAAGCAGCCTTGGCATGGGGAGCCCCTGATCCTGCATTTTCTCAGATTTTTCTTGGCCACCAAGTCAGGTTTTGTGATTTTTCCATTAAATATTAACATTTGGAGGATTAATTGTTTGATTTTGCACTTGTGTAAGTCTATAAAAACCCATTAAATTTAGGTTAGAAGGACTTTTGGCTGATTTTTAAAAAAAATTCTGATTTGAGAGTTTAAGGTATTTTTAGGAAGGACAAGTCTTATAAAGTGGTGGAAATCCAATCATTTTAATTTCCAAAGGTAAGAAGCTAAAATCAATTAGAAATCTTAGGTAAAAACTAATTTAAATAGGATTTAGGGACTTTTTCCTCACAAATCACTAAATCCCTTGCTAAATTGGTCACTGTTTCATCGAGTTTCGTCATAAATTAGTCACAAAGCTTGCCAAACGTCTGGTTTGAGTCTTGAGGGTGGATTCACGACCTTTAGGTAGCTTTTTGGGTTCTAATCTATTTCATTTAGCAACTTTTTGTCTTTTACTGTGTTTTGGTTGGTTTTTCTGGGCATTTGGCCCTTATTTTCATCTTTTTTGTGATTTTGCAGCAAAACTCCAGCTGACCGTTCCAGCAAATGTCAGGCCGCCAGAGCGAAAGGGCTTGCCTACTCGGCGAGTTGGCCTATCACTTCATTCAGTCGGCCTATGTGTCGTTCAAGCGGCCATTCACTGTTTCACTAGATTTTCTGGGTTCTTTTCCCCCAAACTGAAAAACCAAAGTTTTTTTAGCATTTTAAGTACTATAATAACGTGGGAAACAACTTGAATTGTCAATAATCTTTGGTCTTCTGGCCTAAAATTGTAGATTTTGGCTTGTTTAGACACTTTTTCCGACGGACCAGTTTATTGAGGCGAAGGTCGACTGAGTGTCATCTCATTAAGTCGTCCTACCACCTCGCTGAGTCAGCCTACTAGTTAAAAATGTCTAGATGGTCCCCGTTTGTTTTATTTTATGTTTTTAGCCCTATTTTATCGTTTTAATGCATTTTCAGCCCCGATTTTCACCTAAAAAAATTTCTAAAAAATCATGAATAATCTGGAATTAATTAAGTTATTTTTTAATCTGCTAGACTTATTTTATTAATAATTAAATGGGTTAAATGACTATTCAATAGCTTGAAAATGACCTTTTTACTAAGTAGACGCCTAATAAATCTTTTTATCCCAAATTAAAACCCCAAAAATATCCTGAAAATATTAAATCTTTTTTTTAGGCTGTTTAGTTAATATATTTCATTTTTTTAGGTTAGATAATTAGCCAATGCCCGAAAGTTGTGTTTTGATCCCGAAAAATCCAAAAATATGCTTTTCCCGTATTGTGTGTTTATTTTCTGCCATTTATTTATTTGTGCTTTGTCTATTATTATTTGCATATATCTTTTCCCTTGCTTGGAGCTGGGTCAGAGTCGGTAAGCTCGGTTAAAACCCGATTTCGTCCCGTTTATTTATTTATGGCTTTGTTTATTTTCTCGCATTAGAAAAATGTATAGGTATTTGTAAAGCCTTGTAATAATTATTTTATTAGCTTTATTTACTGCCTTTCTTATGATTTATGGCATGTAAATTAGAAACTCCAAATAATAATCGGATTTAAATCGCATAAGAACTAAAGTCACGTTTATTAAAATATAAATGGCTTGATTTAAAAATGAAAAGTAAGCAACATCATCCGAACTCGGAATCTCTGTTTTAAGGTACGGTCTAATCACCCGATGGGAATATCGTACCCAAATTCCAGATGGAGCTTAACCGAGCGGCGACTCTATCTTAAAATATGGGATTTCAAGTCTTGTATCCCTTAACATGCAAATTAGACTAAAACTTAACATCAACATCATTTTCATTATTACTTTCATGACGCCTAAAATAAGGATTATCCTTTAGCACGCTTCATCGCGCTCGTTGTTTTTCTGCCCCCCACCAAAATTATCTCATGTGAACCTCGCGGGCGGGAAATTGGTTGCTAGCTCACAGTATTCTTTTATGGATGGGTATTCGAGTTACAACAAATTCTCATGGATATTTACTACAAGGTCAAGACGACCTTCATCATTGAATGGCGAGTTTACTATTTTTGAGTTATGTCATTCGGGTTGAAAAATGTAGGAGCAACATACCAGAGAGTTGCAACTACCTTATTGCATGACATGATCCACAAAGAAGTTGAAGTCTACGTTGATGACATGTTAGTAAAATCGATAACCCGAAAAGAACATCCAGCTATCTTGGGAAGGTTCCTCACTAGAACCAAGAAATACAATCTCCAACCGAATCTGAAGAAGTGTGTGTTTGGTGTTACATCCGAGAAATTATTGGGGCATATCGTCAACCGGTGAGGTATTGAAATGTATCCCAAAAAAATCAAGGCTATCCATGAAATGCCTACACCAAGAACGGGGAAAGAAGTTTGATCGTTCTTAGGTTCTTTATTGTATGTTAGTAGGTTCATATCTCGACTTACTATAGTTTATGAGCTTATATTCAAATTATTAAGAAAGCAGCATATAGTGGTGTGGAATTATCATTGTCAAATAGCCTTTAATAGAGTCAAGGGTTACCTTGTGAATCCACCAGTCCTTCAACCTCTAATATAAGGGAAGCCTTTGACTTTACATTTGGCTATTAAAGAAGAATCAGTAGGAGCGATGCTAGTGCAAGAGCATGAGGATAAGAAAGAACACATGATCTATTACCTCAGCAAGAAGTTGTTAGAGTATGAGAGTCGCTACACTATAGTGGAAAAAACATGTGCTACTATGGTGTGGCTAACCAAAAAGCTGAGACACTACTTTCAGTCCTACCAGATCCAAGCTATCGCAAAGATTGACCCCATGAAATATTTGTATGAATCACTAACTTTGGTCGGGAAGTTGTAAAGATGGTTGCTATTATTATCAGAGTTTGATATTGAATGTGTCCGAAAGAAGGTCATCAAAGGATGTGCTATGGTAGAATTCTTAGCCGGTCAGCCAATTGACTCTGACTATGTGGAGAACCTAGAATTTCCTAATGAACGATTAGCTATGGTACAAGAAGCAAAACCCATACGGACCATGTGTTTTGATGGTGTAGTCAGCAAATAAGGTGTTGGACTTAGAGTTATCATCGTCACTCCTTATAATGAGTCAATTCCATTATCTAAATGCCTAGAATTCTCGATCACCAATAACAGAACAAATACAAAGCTTATCTTTTTGGGTTAGAAGCACTCCTCTCAGTTGGGGCAACCAATGTATCAGTAATTGGTGATTTAGCTCTGGTAATTCACTAAGTCATAAGGGATTGGGAAATCAAAGATGAGTCACTTTGTCCTTGTCTTATAGTAGTTTAGGATCTGACTGCAAAGTTCAAACAATGTTTGTATCAGCATGTATTGAGGGAAGAAAATCAAATAGTAGATTCATTAGCAACATTGGCTTCCATGTGGGAAAATCCTCAAGAAAGGCCGATCAGACTATCGATTACGCGATCCTCTAAGACACCTTTCTTTAAGCAATCAGTAATGATAATAGGGCAAATCAAAGGAGATCCATGGTAATTTGACATAGTCCACTTCTTGAGAGATGGCCGTTACCTCGAAGGAGCATCTCAGTCAAATCATCTGACATTAAGGAAATTAGGAGTCCAATTTAGTATGGTTGATGATATTCTGTTCAAACAAGCTGGTAATGGGTTACTTAGTAAGTGTTTAACTAGCAAAGAAGCTAATCGCATCGTGAGGAACATGTGTTCGAGTGATTATGGGCTATATATGAATTGAGTGGCCTTAGCGAAGAAGATACAGTGGCAGGATACTATTAGACTACTATGCTGGTTAATTGCATATCTAAAGTAAAGAAATGTCATGAATGTCATATTTATGGAGAAATCTTGCACCTACCACCTACTGAACTCCAAAATATGTCTATTCCTTTGCCATTCTCAACATGGGGGATAGATATAATTAGCGAGATTTGACAATCCTCTACAAATTATCACCGATATATAGTAGTGTTGATCAATTACTTCTCAAAGTGGGTTGAGGCCAAATCCTACACACCAATATCACCGCCAAGAAGATGGCCAAGTTCATTAAGCGCCAAAGTTTTGCTCTATATGGGATTCCTCACCATATTATTTCTGATAATGGGGTTCAGTTCCAAGGAGAAATGACAGATTTGATTAAGAAATATGGAATAGAGCATCATAGATCATCTCCTTACTAACTATGAGCGAGCGGACATTTTCGAGTCTCATTGTGCACGCAGAGTACGGTGCGCGGGGGGCATTTTGGTTCGGTTTGGGAAAATCCGGTTTGCTTAAATGCGATGGATTTGTATAAGCCAAAAGTTTTATTATGTTGAGAAATGTATTTACACATTTTTTTTAAGAAAAGACATTTTTAAAATAAAGCATTTTTACTTTATTTAAAAATAAAATAGAGTCTCCACTTGGTTCAGCTCCATCGGGAATTACGGTATACTGATCCAAAATGGGATTTTTATACCGAAAAGAAAGTGAGATTCTGAGTTCGGACATAATAGTTACTCATATTGTTCAAATTGTTTGGATTAATTTTGGAATTTTGGAATTTGTGGTAATTTTTGTATCATAATGGCTTTATTTAAGAATTAAATTCAAGAAATAAAATGGGTATTATAACGGCTAAATAAATGGAAATTTACTACCAAAATTTTGGTAGAGTAACGGCAACACGTAGGTTTCGGCCTAGAAACTCGAATGGAGTTTCCTTACATTCTAGATGTTTTGTTCGTACGTTCGAGCTTATTTACACAAATTATGGTTTAAGTGGCTCTAGAGGCTCACTTGACCAGTGTAATGAAAATGCAATATGCAGTAATAAAGCAATAAAAATGAATTTTAAAGTTGGGCCTAGAGCAAATTACCCTCAGTTTACCTTTTATCTGTCCAGGATGACTTGAGAGCCGGTGCGAGACCAAAGTTGTCGAGAGAGATTGTGGTTTGGGTGGAAAATAGATTTAACCCCAAGTTATGACTATAATCTTGGATTATTTCTATAGAAAATTCAAGTATTTTGAGAGATTGAGTTGTTTTTAGACCAAAGATCACTGTAGGATCCTGATCTAAGAGGACAGTAAATCCAGTTCATACATAATATAGGTGGTAAAGCTCAGATTTGGAAGTGTTTTGAGAGAGTTTCGGGGCTTTTAGGACTCCCGAAACTGAAAAAGGACATAAAGGTAATTTTGGAAATTCTGAGAAATATGCGTCTCCCTTGGAAATGAGGGGGTGACCCCATATTTATAATACATAGGTAATTAGCTGCTCGGCTAATTACCTATCTGACCAGATTTTACATCAGATCCCGTAAAATCTTGGCAGATCTCCATAAGATTTGATTTTTTTACTGTAGATAGGCAATTACTTGGCGAAAGGATTACTTATATTTGACCAAATTTTGACTTTTTGATTTTTTTGTAGAAAATGCTAAATTGGAGCTTCCCTGGAGTGTGAATTTTTGAATTTCGAATTCTGGATAACAATTTGGTCCTTTTTGGCTTCTTTGTTTGATCACTAAACGAAATAGGCATTATTCCTCATTGGGCTGGAATGGACCTGTGGTAACAGCTTGCCAAAGTAGTGTACGTGGAATGCAATGAGTTAAAATATTTTTAATTGACAAATTTTGAAACAAAATATATTTTTTGACCTTCAATTTAAAATTTATTGATGAGTTGCATGAGGTTAAAATTGACTGGGGGTCGAATTAAATATTTTAGGTGCTTAATGCATGAATGACTGTGTAAATGGATGAAATATGCAAAATTGCAAAACTTTTCAAAATATACGTAATTAGCCGGCGGGCTAATTACCTATATAATGATAACTTTTATAGCCATCAAGCGTAAACGCGTGTGATGCATAAATGCGTGGCAGTTGGATAGGTAATTAGTCAGTGGGCTAATTACATGCGGTCTATAAAAGCAGAAGCTATGCTCCCATTTTCACCACACCGAAAATTCTCTCCTTCTCTCTTTGCATTTTCTACTCTTCTCCTTCAAAATTTTTTGCTTCCAAGCTATTTTTGACAATAATTTCTTTCATTTTCTTCCCTTTTCTACCCCACCTCTTTAGATTTTGCGGGGCCTCCATGCGGTTCAAGCTTTATAATATCTGCTTGGATCTGCCGGCCATTCTAGTGACTACTCGGAACATAATCATTGCAGTCAGCAAGAGGAATTTTCCGAGGCTTCTACACATGCTTTATATGGGCTCCCATCGAATTGGATGTATCACGGGATTCATCCTAGGGATTTTATTACGCCTGCCTTGAAGCCTTTCAATCATCATTCTCGGATTCTGGTAAGGCTTACTGCTGATTTTGTATTGAGCAATGAATTATCCATTTTATTGGTTATTTATTTTATGCGATGATTTATTTAATGCAATGACTTTTCGATAATCGTGTGTTTTATCAAGAGTTTGTATGTGATATGCGTGCATGCATTATTTCAGGTAATCAAGCATGAGGGCGCTGGTACTACCCACTTTCATAAGTGGTATAACGTGTTATCTCTCAGTGCTAAGGCTATCGTTGATGGGACGTCTTTGGGGAGGATGCTGAGGAATTATAGGTACTCAAGTTCTCATAAGTACCCATACATCACAACCGGTACTTCTACCCACAACATGAGCAGGTGGTCCAATAATACCCATACTTTCCAGTTCCATTATGGGGAATATACCATCACCCCATTGGATTACTGTGCCATCACAGGTCTCCCTTTCCACGGTAATGTGATCAACTTCAATGCTTGCTTTACTCATCAAAAATTCAATATGGACACCATCAAGGCTTTGATTGGCTATTCTGGGGATAAGCCCGGGCGAATTTATTATGAGAAACTGATGACCTTTTGGACCACTAGGGATAGGAAGTACTTGACTTCTCCCTGCTAGGCTAGGGCTTTTATGGCCGCTACTTTGTCGGGGTTATGCTTTCCTACTGGGGGTTCGATTGTAAATCTCTATATTCTACTGACTTTGATTGATCCATCTCGCTTTGATGAGTATGCCTGGGGCCAATCCATGTTGGGGCATCTTTATTGGGCCCTCGATCTGTGTTCTAGGAACATGATTGGTAAGTTCAAATCTTGCCTCCGAATTGTCTATGTAAGGACTTAACGCTTTTTCTTCTTTATAAGCACTTTCTTGTTTGTCTTTTGGCTTTCTAATTTCTTTTCTCTTCTCGCAGATGTGTCTTTTTGAGATGAAGATCATCCCAGGGACCAAGCTTGTGCGAGATAGTAGCTATCCATTTTGTCCTCAGCTTCCGCACTACTGGCGTGGTTGGGAGATGGAGTCTTGACCTGTGCTTTCTGCTCACCTCTGCAATCTATCCTCGACAGGGTATACTCTATGATTCCTTGATTTTCTTTAATTTCTATATCTAATACAATCATTGTTTGGTCTTTTCTTTCTCATAGATTAAAATGCAGCCTTGGGGTCACGCTCTTCACTGGCCGAAGGTCATGAGGCTAGCTGGGGAGTTTGTGAACACCTGACTAACTATAGAGACTCCTTTCTCTTTGTAGTGGTATCTAGGAGAGCCCATCCAGGGTTGGCATCTTCCCCCCAGGTCGCATTCCATCCCTCCTGAGGTGCCTCGATGGATTTTTTGGCCTCACAGCTTGCCTAACTTTGCACGACTAACCTCTGGCAGTTTACCTAGTGACTTAATGGAGTGGGTTGGGGAGTATGAGGAGTTTTGCCATTCACAGCTACTTAGATGGCCGGAGATGGACCGCATTCCTATCGAGCCTGAGCTGGACTTTCATAACCCTTCCGAGGGTGATGCCCCTTTGACTTCTGCCCCTAGCAGCCCGGCTAGATTGGGATTACCTGCGACTATCTGGATGACGGTACGTTTTCTTTTATCAGGTCAAATTTTTCCTTTGTTGTTTTTTCTTATCGCACTTAGTTAAACTGATTTACCTTTGCTTTGTCATCTTTGTATGATCACTAAGTTAGGAAGAGACCTGCAACCACTTCTACTCACGTGGGTAGCTCTTCGGCATTGTCTGTCCCACCTCAAGGTTTGGCGATGGTAAAGGGACATCAGGGTTTCAGTATCAGTCGCCTATGTCTCTTATGTATCATCCCAACCTGACTACTTATATGCCGGTGATTCTACCTTATTTGGATCCTAAGCATCTTGTGGCCTATCAACCGGCCGATACCACTCATGTGAGCTTCCTTCACCCCTTATTTTACTTTTCCTTATATTGAGTTGGCCCTATCATTTCGATGCATCATCTTGAGTATTCCGATCTGCTGATGAATCATTTCCATTTGCAATGGTTTGACTAGCGCCGACTGGTTTGTGATGAGGGCTTGAGGTTGGATGTTGCTTTTGTAATGATGTGAGTTGGCCTCGGCTCAGTTTTTTACTCTTATTGGGGGCCTTCCATTACAAGGTTCCCACTATGGCTTGCAGCTTCGCCTTCTTGACCATCATTGATCAGATGTTAGAGGGGAAATCTCCCATCGCAGCAAGTTTGGCCGGGACACTGATTTTTGTGTGCTCTTCCCAGAATGGGACTAAAGCTACTACTAGGGGTAGCAGGCTTCTTCTTCAGGTAACTTTCATTTGAGCCTTTCTTTTTTCATGAACCGCCCTTCTGGGTTTTCGATTCATCAGGCTTGCCTTAATTTTTGCCTGAACTGCCTTTTCAGGTTTTCAATCTAGCAGGCTATCTTTTTCTTTTCTTTTTCTTTTTTTTTCTTTTTTTTCTTACTCATTCTTTTGTGCTTTTGTGTTGTTTTTACATTTCCTTTGTAGCTTTGGCTTTGGGACAAGCTTTTTCTGTGTTGTCTGTTCCCACAAGCATGGATTATCATCTGAAGGCCTACTGGGCTCATGCTCCATAGTTCGTATCGGCAATCGTCACTGTAGAGATTTTACAATCAAGGAGTGGGTTGATTTTATGGGTAGCCGAGATATTGAGGATATTCATTGGGTTTGCCCTTGGTTGGGTACCACCCATGTGACTACCAACATTGCTAGAGGTGGCGTGGTCCTCATCGGTCTTTCTGAGATCATCACCTACTCTTCTAGTCGCTCGTGCTAGTAGTATGGCCGTTCCTAGGGGTTTTTGACGTCCTTGTGTACTTGGATTGGATCTAAGCTTTCTTATACCTGGGTTTACCATCATGGAGTGAGGTGGATTAGTCGCACTCAGGTGGAGATGAACAACTCCATCCCTTTTGGTGTCCATCCTTCTGAGGCTTATCACATCTGGGTTATGAGTACTCGCGGGCTTTCTACCCTTGGAGAGAGGCTCATTGAGATGCAGAGACTCTGCAGCTCCCTTTAGGGCCCTTGATCTTGCCATCAGGTGTCTTTCATACTCGTAGGAGAATAAAGGATTTAGTCCTCATCGTACGTCCTTGCCGCTTTTATTTCTCGTTTGTATTGTACTTTTATGTGTAATAAGACGAAATGATGTTATTTGGATGCGTGTTTCAATAAACAATTTGTAGTTTCCATTTAATGCACTCATCTAGTACTGCAAGAGCTATTATTTAAATAGGAAGGGTAAATGGTATTTATTCCAAAGAAATGCCTATCATTGCCTAATGTTTCGAATGGATTTTACCTAAGGCCTCACTCCTTTATTTTGGGGTCTTTATTTTTTGCTCAAGAGCCCTCACTAGCTCTTGATAGACCTTTATATTTTATTTTTCCCCTTTTTTTCTCTTTTTTTTCTTTTACACGAGATAGCACTTCAGCTTGTCGCAATTTACTGGATTCACGAACTCATTGCCTTCCAAGTCCGAGATTTTTATTGCCCCTTTACAAAGAGCCTTTCTTACCGCATATGGACCTTCCCAGTTTGGCTTGAACTTCCCTCGAGCATCTGTGTGCATTTTATGAGATTTGTTTTTTTTGGGAACTGACAGTTAGATTGAACATGCACAAGAGGCATGGCGGAAATTCAAAATGTTGCCCCTATCCCATGAACTCCTATTAGTTGCATATAAATTAAATAAAGCCTTAACTAAATAATTATCTACCTAGGTTAGCATGCTAAAGGACTAGGCATACCATAATTCCAAATTATATCCTAGCACATTTATTTTATACTAAGCATGTTATAACTCTAAGTCATAACCTAAGCATAAAATAAACTAAGTATGCAAAATAACCTAAGCATAATTATTAAGTCTAAAAACACTTAAAAAAAGACTTAATAATTCAAAGAAAAAAAAGGCTTACCAGTTGACGCGTGCTTTTGCAGAACCTTCTTGCACAAGCCTCCAATCAGAGGATAGCCTCTATCAGTATCCACACGAACCCCACCAACCAAAACCTCCCTGGGAGGAAGAACTAAGAAGCCTCGAGTAGTTGCTAGACGACTCTAGAAGCCTCACCCAAAAATATAAACTAGAGGTGCCCAAATAAATTTAGGCTCCTCAAAAATAACTTGTTCAATCACCCGAGAGATTAATTATCTCGCTTAGGATTTATACTTTGAGGTTGGTACATTTTAAAAGAAAAGGGGACACCCTATATATAAACTTGGGGGAGAAAAAATGCTTCCCGTTTGGGCGATGTGGGATAGGAGTAATTACTCCAATCCCAAATGGGTCATACATGCGGATCCAAAGGATCTGCATGATGACCCATAGCACACAGCGTTGCGGGCTTGGCCGTGTTACCCATGCTGTGAGCCCAGCCCGTGGCGAGCAATGCCCAACATTGCTCGCATACCTTTTGGTGTACTTTCGCGTACTCGAGCCTGTACAAAATACTTTTGTACACTCGGTCCAATTAAACTCACCAATGCAAAATTCCTCTTGTAATCCCTTTTCAAATATTTATTTTCTAACCCTAATAAATTAGCCACCAGCCAAAAATAAATTTCTTGGTCCAACCAAAATTGATCTAATCAATTATAATTTATTTATGACTTAAATTAATTAGTTATCGATCAAAATAAATACCTTGGTCTATCCAAAATTGATCTAATCATTTTTTAACCAATCAAATAATAATCCAATTATTATTTATGTTATATTTTTGTAATAGAATAAATCTATTAGTTCTTTACTTAGTCCGATGAAGGTCCA
Source organism: Euphorbia pulcherrima (assembly GCA_947683365.1). Classification (NCBI taxonomy): domain Eukaryota; kingdom Viridiplantae; phylum Streptophyta; class Magnoliopsida; order Malpighiales; family Euphorbiaceae; genus Euphorbia; species Euphorbia pulcherrima. Next base: position 31,494,817 of record CANTUS010000015.1, on the reverse strand, counting down.
ATGTGTGTGACCTTATAGGATCCCGAAGTATTGAGCTACTAAAGCTTAACCAAGATTGGCTCGATGCTCTAGATCGTGAATCGAACTCGATTACCTTAAATGACTGTAGTACGCCTCTAGAAACGGTCTACTATTCCCCATTACTCGGAACATCATTTATGCTTATGACTTAATCCCGGTTAATGCAATAGTTATTCAGTGCAATAAATTCCTTCAATTCTTCAATATTAGTACCATATGGTTTATAGGGTTTGGTTAAAGTGTTAACCCACCAATAGCGAGGTTGCTCCAAGCTATCCCAGTTATTTACTTGTTACCAAAGTATATTGCCTTTTACCATAGTGTGTTTCGCTAGAAACCATTTCTATCAAACACATACTCTGATCAGAGGTTTATGGCAATCATTACTTCAACAAGTGGCTAGGTACAACTCCTTATTATATCCAGAGCAATGGATTCTTTCTGACTACTCAGCTTACCAATGTGCTGTCATCACTATACCCATAATCACCCGCAGCGCCTTAAATAAATTAGTGTATAGTAATGTCCCAAAGTATAGCAATAGTACCATACAAGGCAACTAGCATCACAAGTGTGAGGACATTTGCAAAGCTTATTGCATGAAGATAAACACTAACACATTGATATTTACACCAAGTGTTTATCTTGCTGCGGTCTCAAATATATCTCCTAGAAATATCCATGTGTCGAGCTTAAGGCACCACCTTCAGTCTTTAGGAGATTAACTACTTGGACCCTTTCGAAGAAAGTTGAGCACATGCTAGTCTTTCCGTTTTATCAATATCCTTTCTTGATGAAACTATGACTAGGGATAGTTTAGACATAATCATAACTGCATATGAAGCAGGTTCCACCAAATATAGTCCAACTATAATTTCTCTGACTTTATGTTATGATATGTCAAGGACTTTTTGCATACATAAATCAATGAATATATATTTAACCAACTTTAATATATATATATATATATATATATACAAGCACATTGATATAAGCAAAAGATTAAATGCCTTTATTGATTAAACAAATTATTCGTACTTGTTACATAATTAAGATATATCACCCTAATTGCCTTAAGGGCATACATCATATCCAACAAACTCCCACTAGCACTAAGGCCAATTAGCCATATGTCTTAATCCATATGCTTTGACATGTTGGTCATGTTTGACTTGAGTCAATGGCTTTGTCAGACCATCCGCGAGGTTCTGATCAGTGGGTACATATTCTAATCTTATTATCTTAGCATCAACAATCTCCCTGATTATATGATACTTGCTGGATACATTTCTATTTTTCTGATGAGACCGTGGTTCCTTTGCTTAAGCTATGGCACCATTATTATCACAATATATAGTAATTTGATCAATAGCCTCAGGCACCACACACTGATCACCAATAAATCCCTTTAACCAGACAGCTTCTTTTGCTACTTTGCATGCAGCAATGTATTTAGATTTTGTGGTTGAATCAACAGTAGTTTCTTACTTGGAACTCTTCTAGCATACTGCCCCTCCATTTAACAAATACACAAAACCTCACTGAGACTTAAAGTCATCCTTGTCAGATTGAAAACTTGCCACCTTCTCCTTAAATCAAGAACTCATCTTTAGTCCTTTTCAAGTACTTAAGGATTGCCTTGATGGCCATCCAGTGCTTTTCACCTGGATCTGACTAATGTCTACTCGTAGAGATCAAAGCCTAAGAGACATCTGAACTAGTACATATAATAGTATACATGATGGATCCTATCACGGATGCATAGGGTATATCCTTCATGCCCATTCTCTCTTGAGCTAACTTCGGACACTCAGCCTTAGATAGGTTAATCCGCTTTACCATCAGGAGATAACCTTTCTTAGAATTCTCAAGGTTGAACCTATTCAACACCTTGTCTATATATGTACTTTAAGAAAGACCTAGTAGCCTCCTGGATGTATCCCTGTAGATCTTTATACCTAGTATAAATGCTACTTCACCAAGTTCTTTCATGGAGAACTTTCTTGACAACCATACTTTAACGTTTTGAAGAAGAGAAATGCCATTTTTTTTAGCAGAATGTCATCAACATACAATACTAGAAAAACCACTGCACTCCCACTAACTTTCTTGTAAACACAAGGCTCAGTTGCATTTGGGTAGAATTCCAGTTCCCGGATTGTCTGATCAAACCTTATATTCCAACTCCTGGATGCCTGCTTAAGTCCATAAATGGATCTTTGTAGCTTGAATACCTTTGAGCCATTCTGAGATGTAAAACCCTCAGGTTGTGTCATATACACATCCCGATCTAAATCCCCATTTAGGAATGCTATTTTTACATCCATCAGCCAGATCTCATAATCGTAATGAGCAGCAATGGCAAGGCATATCCTTATGGATTTAAGCAAGCCTACCGATGAGAAGGTTTCATCATAGTCAATACCTTCCCGTTGACTATAACCTTTCGCAATCAACCTTGCTTTATAGGTTATTACATTACCATCCATGTCTGTCTTCTTATTGAAGACCCATTTGCACCCAATTGGTCTAACCAAAATCCAAACTTAGTTCTTATACATGGAATCCATTTCTGGTTTCATGGCCTTTTGTCATTCAACAGAATCTGAGCTTTTCATTGCCTTATCATATGTCCTTGGTTCATCATCCTTCATAAGATATAGTTCCTTATCATTAGTGATGATAAACCCATATCTATTGGGACCCTTATAAACATGACCTGATCTTTGCAATGATTGTGTTTTGACATGTTGTTCTTGCATCACACTCTCTTGTGTATCTAGAACGGGGTCAATCAGTTGATTGTCTGTTTCTTCCTCTTAAACTTCCAGTTCAATATTGCTCCCACTAACTTTTTCAAGTAAGTGTTCTTTTCCAAAAAGTGAGCATTCCGAGACATAAATACCTTTTATGCTTCGGGTTAGTAAAACAGATATCTAATTATTTCCTTTGGATATCCAATGAACAGACATTTATTAGCCTTGGCATTTAGCTTATCTGACGCTATCCTCTTTACCATAGCAGGACAGCCCCATACTCTTAAGTGACTTAGAGATGCCTTTTTGTTACACCATCATTCATAAGGTGTAAAATCAACTAATTTAGAAGGCACTCTATTTTAGACATAAACCGCACTCTCCAGTGTATATCCCCAAAAGGATTTACTAAGAACTGCATGGCTCATCATAGACCTGACGATATCTAATAAAGTCTAATTCCTCCTTTCTGACACACTATATTGTTAGGGTGTATAAGGAGGGGTCCACTGGGGAACTATCCCATTTTCCTTTAGATAATTCTGAAACTCCTAACTGAAGTATTTTCCACCTCGATCCGATTGAAGTGTTTTAATACTTTTCTCAAGCTGTTTTTCTACTCCAGCTTTGAATAGTTTGAAATTTTCAAAACTTTCAGACTTGTGCTTCATCAAGTACAAATAACCGTATCGTGAGTAATCATCAATAAAGCTTATGAAGTAGGAGTATCCTCCTAGTGCCTAAACACTTATTGGACCACACACATTAGTATGTATAAGTTCCAATGTACTTGTGGCCCGCTCACCCTTTCCTTGAAAGGGTGACTTTATCATTTTTCCTTTTAAACAAGGTTCGCAATCACCTTAAGACTTGAAGTCTATTGGGCCCAAGTCTCTACGCTTATGCAACTTGGTTAAGCGATCTTTGTTTATGTGGCCTAAATGGCAATGCCATAAGTAGAAGGAATTCTCATTATCTAATTTAACTTTCTTCATATTGTTTATATTGAAAACTTCTATTTTAGTATTAAGAATATAAATGCCACTTTTCAACATTCCACAACCATAAAGAATATTATTCGAACGAATCTGACAACTATTATTCGAAAATAAAATTTCAAATGCCTTTACTGCTAAACACGCAATAGATACAATATCCTTAGTAACACTTGGAATTTAGTAACAATTATTCAAAACTAAAACAAGTCCACTTAGCAAAACAAGACTAAAGCTCCCTACGGCTAATGCAGCAACTCTCGGTCCATTTCCCATGCGTAGGTCCATCTCCCCTATTGCAAGTTTTCTACAGTTCCTTAGTCCCTGGACAAAAGTACATATATGAGAACCACAACTAGTATCTAATACCCAAGTGGATTCTTGCGGAAAAGTAGCAAAGTTTTCAATTACAAACATACCTGAAGTAGATGCCTCTATAGGCTTCTTCTTCAAATGCTCAGAGGTAGGAGCTTTGCAGTCCCTCTTCCAATGTCCCGATTTCCCACATTGGAAGCAGACATACTTAGATGCCTTCTTTTCATTTTTCTTCTTACTGATTCTTTTCTTAGCACCCAGTGCCTGCTTCTCCTTCTTAGAAGCCTTGCCTTTTTCAACCAACAGTAGAGATTTCTAATCCTTTTTTATCCGAGGTTCTACTATTTTTAGCATGTTGATTAATTCAGGGATAGTAGAATTAAACCTATTCATGTAATAGTTAGTCATGAAGCCTAAGTAACTATCTATCAAGGACATCAACACAAGGTCATTGCTTAAGTCATGATCCATCTTGAATCCCAATCGATTCAGTTTCTCAAGGTATCCTAAGATTTTCAGTACATGCTGAGAGGCAGAGGTGCCAGTCTGCATCTTGGTCCCAAAAAGGAGCTTGGAGGTCTCATACCTCTCAGTCCTCTCCCTCTCCGAAAAGAGTTCTTCAAGATGGAGAATCATGTCCTCCAAGGGCATATTCTCATGTAGTTTCTGAAGCTCGGAATTCATGGACCCCAACATAATACACATGGCAGTCTCACGATCTTTCATATGCTTCAACTAGGCATCATGTTCCATATGATCCTCAACATTAGGTTCTACAGGAAAAATTTCACTTAGGACATAGGTAATTCCCTCGGATCTGAGAACTATTCTCACAGCTAGGAACAGAAAAGTTTGAGCCATTCAATTTGTTGTCAAGTAACATACGGAGATTAAAATTGGAAGCCATTTTCAACCTAAGATATAAGAAAAGAAAAGTGTTTAGATATCAGTTTAAGTACATGTATTTAATGTGTGGAATTTCAATTAAAAATATTTTCCTACTATTTTCTTCGAAATTTACAATAGCCCATTCTATTGAATTCGTGAATTTTAGCCCAGCTAAATTTCCTAGTAGGTAGCATATATAACTAGTCTATTACAACCCCTAATTTTATGAGTCAAGTCATAATAGTAAGTCATAGTTGGAATCCCATTCCATTTGCATCGCATGCAATTGCTAATTCATTGAAGTTCCCTAATCCCAAGGGACGTGTGCTCTTATATTAGCATCTCCTTGAATATGTCTCAAATCTAGGCTTAGCCCCCAATTTTATGGTGGACTACCCCAGCCCTGCTAAGGCAGACCCTATCTCAAACTTTACAACCAATCAATGTGGACTACAAGGAATGCTTTGCATAGCACTTTGATAGCCCAAAGAGACCGTATTATAAATTTGAGTAAGAAAGATTACAATTTCCTTAATATATTTATTTTAGGGTTTTATTGGTGTTAAACGTCTCACCCAATCTAGGATTTTATCAAATGGACAAAATTATAATAACTTGTATTAATTCAAAGTATTTTAGAATGAATTTATAAGGTCTAACCTTAGGTGGGTTCAGCTCTTTATTATAATTATTCCATCAACCTAGATTATATGCAAAATAATTAACACTTTCATTTGTTATATTTATATTGCATTTCCTTTAAGCTTTTATTAAATAATTGTAATTTTTTACTTTGTTATAGAAACATATATAAGCACCATCTTATATACTAGAAATAAATTAGTTCATATTAATCCCCCGGTTGGTCAATTCGAATTGCTCCGATATAGGTTCCCAGGTAGGAGAGGTGCCCTATGAGGAGTAGACACCAAGTCTAATGCTTAGCCAGAACAAATACAGGCACAAACTCGACGACCAATGGATTCTCTTCAACTAATAAATTAGGAGTATCTATAACCCATGTAATTTAAATAAATTATTGACACTTGTATAATTTGAGTAAGTTGAGAAGGCTTATTCAAAATTATTCATAAGCATTTTCTAACCTTGAAATGAAAGGCACAAGTTTATATATATTGTTCTAAATAATTAAATAAATAAATCATTTCATTTAGAAAATAATATTTAGTTCGCTTGTAACTTAATTATGCACTAAATAGGCAGGCTCTGATGCCACTGTTAGGAACTGACAGTCAGATTGAACATGCATAAGAGGGATGGCGGAAATTCAAACTTTTGCCCCTGTCCCCAGGAACTCCTATTAGTTGTATATAAATTAAACAAAGCCTTAACTAAATAATTCTCTACCTAGGTTAGCATGCTAAACTACTAGGCATATCATAATTCCAAATTATATCTTGGCACATTTATTTTATACTAAGCATGTTATAACTCTAAGTTATAACCTAAGCATAAAATAAACTAAGCATGCAAAATAACCTAAGCATAATTATTAAGTCTAAAAACACTTAAAAAAGACAAATAATTAAAAGAAATAAAAGACTTACTAGTTGAAGCGTGCTTTTGCAGAACCTTCTTGCACAAGCCTCCAATCGAAGGATAGCCTCTTTCAGTGTCCACATGAACCCCACCAACCAAAACCTCCTCGGGAGGAAGAACTAAGAAGTCTCGAGTAGTTGCTAGACCACTCCAAAAGCCTCTCCCAAAAATATAAACTAGAGGTGCCCAAATAAATTTAGGCTCCTCAAAAATAACTTGCTCAATTACCCGAGAGATTAATTATCTCGCTTAGGATTTATACTTTGAGCTTGGTACATTTTGAAAGGAAAGGGGATAGTCTATATATAGGCTTGGGGGAGCAAAAATGCTCCCTCTTTGGGCGATGTGGGATGGGAATAATTACTCCTATCCTATACGGGGTCATACACGCAGATCCAAAGGATCCGTGTGATGAACCACAGCACACAGCGTGCATAGCACGCTGTGTGATGCAAGGCAAAGCCATTGCAAGCTTTGCCTCACTTGCGGGCTGGGCCTTGTATCCCATGCTGCGAGTCCAGCCCATGGCGCACCCAATATGGGCTGCACATGTGCAGCCCATTTTCATGGGCTGCCGCAAGCAATGCCCAACATTGCTTGCATACCTTTCGGTGTACTTCCGCGCACTCGATCTGGTACAAAATACTTTTGTACACTCTGTCCAATTAAACTCGCCAATGCAAAATTCCCCTTGTAATCCCTTTTCAAATATTTATTTTTTGACCCTAATAAATTAGTCACCGGCCAAAAATAAATTTCTTGGTCCAACCAAAATTGATCTAACCAATTATAATTTATTTATGACTCAAATTAATTAGTTATCGATCAAAATAAATACCTCGGTCTATCAAAAATTTATCTAATCAATTTTAACCAATCAAATAATAATCCAATTATTATTTATGTTATATTTTCGTAATAGAATAAGTCTATTAGTTCTTTACTTAGTCCGATGAAGGTCCAATGTGTATGACCTTATAGGATCCCGAAGTATTAAGCTGTTAAGGCTTAACCAACCCTTGTTCTAATGGAACCATTGCCTCGATGCTCCAGACCGTCAATAGAGCTCGATTACCTTAAACGACTGTAGTACGCCTCTAACAAGGGTCTACCATCCCCCATTACTCAGAACTTCATTTATGCTTATGACTTAATCCCGGTTAATGCAATAGTTATCCAGTATGATAAATTCCTTAGATTCTTTAATATTAGTACCATCTGGTTTATAGGGTTCGGTTAAAGTGTTAACCCACTAATAGCGAGGTTGCTCTAAGCTATCCCAGTTATTTACTTATTACCGAAGTATATTCCCTTTTACCATAGTGTGTTTGACTAGAAACAATTTCTATCAAACGTATACTCTGATCAGAGGTTTATGGCAATCGTCACTTCAAAAAGTGGCCAGGTACAACTCCTCAATATATCTGGAGAGATGGATTATTTCCAACTACTCAGCTTACCAACGTGTTGTCAACACTATACCCGTAGCACCTTAAATAAATTAGTGCATAGTAATGACCCAAAGTATAGCAATAGTACCACACAAGGCAACTAGCATCTTAAGTATAAGGACATTCGCAAAGCTTATTCCATGAAGATAAACACTTACACATTGATATTTATACCAAGTGTTTATCTTGCTGTGGTCTCCAATATATCTCCCAGATATATCCATGTGTCAAGCTTAAGGCACCATCTTCAGTCTTTAGGAGATTAACTACTTGGACCCTTTCCAAGAAAGTTGACCACATGCTAGTCTTTCCATTTTATCAATATCCTTTCTTGATGAAACTATGACTAGAGATAGTTTAGACATAATCATAATTGCACATGAAGTAGGTTCCACCAAATATAGTCCAACTATAATTTCTTTGACTTCATGCTATGATATGTCAAGGACTTTTTGCATACATACATCAATGAATATATATTTAACCAGCTTTAATATATATATATATATATATGTATGATATATGTGTATATATATATATATATATATACAAGCACATTGATTTAAGCAAAAGATTAAATGCCTTTATTGATTAAACAAATTATTCTTACTTATTACACAATTAAGATATATCGCCCTAATTACCTTAAGGGTATACATCATAACCAACAGCTTTAAGACCAGGTCACCCATTCTCAGGGGTTGGTCCTGCCCCTTGGCTTTGCAGTTAGAAGCCCTGGCCAAGCGCTGTTGGTACAACTATAGATTTTCCAATGTGGCTAGTCATCTTTAATCAATTAGAGTCAGTTCGTCATATCTTTCTTTTGTCCATCCATCTTCGGGAAGTTTGGCTTTGAGAGCTATGCACAAAGATTTGATTTTCATTTCAACGGGCAATACCGCTGCCATCCCATAGTTAAGAGAAAAAGGAGTTTGACCTGTAGGGCTTTTGATGCTAATCCTGTATCCCCATAAGGCATAGGGCATATGATCAACCCAGTTACGGTAGTTAGAGACCATCTTGGAGAGGATTCTCTTGATTGCCTTATTAGCTGCTTCTACAGCCCAATTGGCTTGAGGGATATAGAGGAGCGATGGTGCTAAATTCCATGCTTTTCAATAAGGTCGGTCATTTCCCCTTGGAATTATACGTTGTCATCACTTACTATTTGATGAGGAATGTCGTATCTGGCGAAGATGTGTCGCTGAATAAAATAGGCCATCTTCTTCATCATTATGCTCGCGTATGATTCTGCTTCAACCCATTTGGAAACGTAATCAATGGGTACTATAATGAAGAGATGGTCGATGGTCGAAGATGGTCTTATCTCACTGATGATATCGATATCGCAGGCTCAGAATGGCCAAGGCATTGTTAAGCTTTGCAATGTTGTTGGGGCCAAGTGGCTTAAATCTTCATATATCGTACCACTGTGGCAAGTCTTTGTGTCTTGAATATAGTCAGCTAGCATAGTTAACAGAAAAAAATCCCATTCTTTAGATTTTCTTTACCATCATGATACCGTTCATGTGTGGATTGCAGTCTCTTTAATGTATCTCCTTCACTACCTTTTTTGCTTCTTATTGGGTCAGGAATTTTGATAGCAGGCCATTAGAGGATCTCTTGAACATGTCTCATTTGATCAGGCAGAACTACACAACAAGCTTTCGCAGCCTATTTCGGTCAAAATCCGTAGCCTCATCCAAAAACTCGCCATTTTCAAGGAATTTGACGATGTCACAATACTAAGGCTTTCCTTCTTCCATAGGATCCTCTATTGCATGTACTTAGTATGGAGATCGGGTTGTCTCCATAACAAGGGGTTTCATTGGCTACTTTTGGGGTCCTTCCCATATAGAGGCTAAAGTGGCTAATGCATCTACCATTTGATTCTCCTTACAGGGTACGTGATGAAATTTGCATTCGCCGAACATCGTAGCTTTTCTCTATACAACCTCTAAGTAAGGTCTAAGGTATTCCACCTTTAATTCCCAGTTGCCTATGACATGTTTGATGACTAAAGTCGAATAACCGATGATTTTAAGCTTGTTCGCTCTGAGAGTGATAAGTGCATACATTCCAAATAAATAGGCTTCATACTCTATCCCATTATTTATTGTGAGAAATTCCAATCGCTTTGATAGAGGTATGACCACCGCATCTTGCGTTATGATGATGTCCCCCAAGCCAGCCACTCACTTACTAATGGCGCCATCAAAAGGACATGGTCCATTTTCCAGGATTCTCCGTAGTGTCTGTAAAGCATTCGTTAGGAAATTTTAGGTTTTCCTATTCTCCTTCTTCAAGCAGCTGATTTGCTAGGAATTTGGCCACTACCCTTCCTTTGATGTTTTCTTAGTGATGTACTGGATATCAAATTCTGCCAATAATAGGAGCCATCTGTCTAATTTCCGAGTTAGCAAGGGAGCCTGGCATAAATACTTCCTCGGATCCACTTTCGAGACTGCTTGGATTCTGTATGATTGGAAGTAATGCTTGACCTTCTTGGTGAGCTAGACCATGGCGGAACAAGTTTTCTCAATGATGGTGTATCAGGTTTCGTATTCTAATAATTTCTTGCTAAGGTAATAAACTGCGTGTTCCTTCTTATCTTCGTGTTCCTGAACAAACATAGCTCCCCAAATGTCTCTTATATTACTAAGTAGAGAATGAGTGGCTTTCGAAGAATTGGCGGCTTCAACACTTAAGGATTCATTAGGTAAGCTTTAATTCTATCGAAGGCTTCCTGACACTAGTCATTCCATTCTATTGGTTGCTGCTTCCTCAAGAGCTTGAAGATAGGCCTGCATGTGGTGGTCAACTATGCTATAAAGCCATTGGCGTACTGTATGGATCCCAAGAAACTTATCACTTCTTTCTCGATTTTTGGTACAGGCATTTCCCTGATAGCGTTAGCTTTATTGGGATCCATCTCAATGACTCTCTTAGTAACCATATACCCTAGTAACTTGCCTGACATGATGCCAAATATGCACTTATTTGGGTTGAGGTAGAGATTGTATTTCTCTAATCTTGTGAGGAATCGCTCTAACACTACTGGGTGCTCTTTTGGTGTGGTGGATTTTACAAGCATGTCATTTATGTAGACATCAAATTCTTTGTGGATTAGGTTGTGTACCAATGTTGTGACTGCTCTTTAGTATGATGCCCTTGCGTTTTTGAGTCTAAAAGGTATCACCCTGAAACAGTAGGTCCCTTATTCTAAGATAAATGTAGTTTTGAACTTGTCTATTACATTCATGAGGATCTAGTTATATCCCAAGAATCCATCCAAAAAGGAATACATGGCGGCTCTTGCTGCGCTGTCTACTAGAACATCAATGTGTGGCAGCGAGAAATCTCCCTTAGGGGTTGCCTTAATCAAGTCCCTAAAGTTAACACCAACTCGGACGTCACCGTTTTTCTTGGGTATAGGAACTATATTAGACATCCAAGTGGGGTATTCGATGACCTCGATGAAATTATCCTTGATTTGTTTGGCCACTTCTGCTTTGACCTTTTCAGCCCATTCCGGATGAATCCTTCTCATCTTTTGCTATATTGGCCAAATTTTTGGGTCTATAGGGATCTTGTGTTCGGCAATGTGCCGATCAAGTCCGTGCATGTCTTTGTGAGACCAATCGAAGGTTAAAACATGATTTTTCAATACTTTTACCAATACTCTCTCTTGTTCGATTGGCAATTAATTAGAAAGGTATACCATTTTTGGGTCATCTTCCGTATTTAAGTTAATTTCTTTTGTAATATCGTTATTGATGTTAAAGGTTCCAGATGAATGCTGGAATGGATGCATTGAATCATAATCAGATACACAATCAAAATAGGCAAAGTTCTTCATCTTATTATCATCATAAAGTACATTATTCATTTCAAACAAATTAGAAACAGAAATAAAAGACTCAACCTGATTGGTAAGGCCTGGCTCTACAGCGGATGATCCTCCTATGGCAGCTGGCGTCAATAGGATGTCCTCGCCGTCTTCCTCTTGTACCTTTTCCTTTCACTCATGGTCGTGACCATGTCCATTATAGTTTGGCTTAAGCCACCCCCCTTTTTTTGCTTTCTCCACTATCTTGAGCTATTCGTCAAACTTGATCTAGTCTAGGATTGCCCTTGCATCTGGCTGGCAACCTGTTCCCTTCATCGTACAGTTCATGGAGCTTTTACCATACACACCATAGCTGACCACATCTGTGAAAATTTAGAATCCCGATTCTATTTTCCCTTGGAGAGTAATAGGCTTAGGGGTTCCATTGTAAGGTTATTACAGCTTCTTCGGAAAGGCCATCTTGTGGGTGATTCTTGTACAGCCTATGTTACTGAGCTCCACAGGCTTCCACTATTCAGCCCCTATATTAAAGGTCGGCATTCCTTGTTCATGGGCACCTAGTCCCTTGCCAGGAGTATGGTGCTTTTGCATGTATCTCTAAATCCATAGGCCCCAGTGCACCTCTGATTACTTGTCTGACTCCTGCTTGATCGTGGCTGTGGTAAATCCTTTCATATTGCTTTCTTCCACTTTTAGTGCTACCACCACTGACGCCTCATCAGCCTCTAGTGTAATGATCTTTCTGCAGAATAGGATTTTGATATTTTGGTGAAGAGTGGATGGAACCCCTCCCAGAGCTTGGAACCATGGTTGTCCGAGCAGCATAGAGAAGGTTACCAAGATATCTGTGACCGTGAAAAGTACTATATATGAGATGTCGGTGATGGTAACTTCGACTTTGAATGTGCTAATGACAGTTCTTTGGAGTTATCATAGGCTTTGATGACCGTAGTGGATCTCTTCAAGTCCTTTTCAGTTAGCCGTAGGAGTGGTAGAATATCCTTAGGTCATACATTCAGTGATGAACCATCATCGACCATTATACAGGACATGACACGCCTGAAAACACTAGCCTTTAAGTAGAGAACTTTATTATGGAGAATGCCTATGTTGGTTAGATCCAACCCTGAGAAGAAAGCATCAGGGATGACAGTGCTATTCTCATTGTCAAGTAGCACGCACACCTATTAGTGCGATGCCAAAGGGCTCAATCTCCATCAGCTTTTTGACAATAGCAAGCCTATGATCTTGGGAACTAAGGGGTACGTCCCAAATTCTCATCTTAGTTATAGTGGCTTCCAATTGATCCACGATCAGGCTCTCTATCCATTTCGAGGGCTTAAAAAAAGTAGAAGGTGCTGGAGGTTCTGACCTTGGCGCAGTTAGGACTACTAACCTAGTGACTTTCCCTCCTCTGGTGATAGGGCTGAAAACCTGTGTTGGCGAGTTTGTTGTTTCAAAGACCTCAAACTCATCAAAGTCTTTATCAAGCAGTATCTCCCCCAAGTCGATCTGTTTATTTATAGAAGATGTGGTTTTGGTGGTGAAGGGCCATTGCATGAAGGGAACCTTTCAGGCTGTGTTTTCAAAACAATGGGGTTCTCCTATAGGATTTGGCATAGGATAGGATTGGATTCCTATCTGATCATATAGATGGAAGTGGAGGCTCTATTAGTTGGTTCCTGGTCATTGAGCATTTTTGGTGCATTGCCATAGGCAATTTGTCTATCGTTATGCTTATTTATGTACCATGGGTATTCCCTGGCCGATTCCATGAACGTTGGACAGATAGTCTTGGTCGCTTCCCACTCCCATTATCGTAAGGGATTCCCATGTTTGCCTAACTCAGGGGTTGAATTTTTTGGCAGGTCTACCCATGTGAATTAGTCGATGAATTGCTTTGCCAAAATATTCTGGAATGATTTCTGGTAAAATGTCAACCCTTCACACCAAAACGATTGCCTTCTCTTGGAGAGTCCAATAGAACCTTCCAGGTTAATGGGCATAGTGAATGCACCCATCATTCATCTTTTTCACAAATTCACGGATGTGAGGGCATGGCCTTCTACTTCCGTTATAGAATAGGGGATAAACTTCCCTCAAGTCCAGACTCTGAATTTAACACTAGCTTGAGCTAACTCATTTTTGGCACGGATCCTCTCCATGATGTACTCCTAAGAGGGTTCTTGCCTCTCGTCTTGAATCATATTAATGATATGTTTGCTATCTGAGTCAAAGTCTGTAAAGTCTTTTGGAATCGTCACTTGCTGTAGACCATAATGTGCCCCGTGAGTCATGCTTTGAAGATGAGGCATAGCTCTCAACACCATCATAATCGACCATTATACCATTAGGGAAGGGAACCTCGCATTCAAAATCTCCCTATAAGTGATTTAGCTCGTCGCTTTAAAAAGTCTCAAATTCATATCCCAAGTTATCCACCTCACTTTCATCTTTGTGATCTGATTCACTGGAGTCCACAAAGTCTTCTACTTCCTCAACTGAATCCTTGAAAGGCTACTTCCCATTTCATGGTTCAAAGACAGAATTTAGTTCGTGCTGAGCTGGGATATCGTCATTAGAATTTTCTTTCGAATCCTCCTCAAGGTCTTCCTTGGGATCTTCTTCGAAATCTTCCTCGGGATCTTCCTCCGGATCTTCTTCATTCATTTTAGCCTTGACCCCTGCGATAGTCACATGAAAGTCAGAGACCATGCCTTGTATTTGGCGAATGTTTCCTCTATACGGGCGCTATATGTTGTAATGTCAGCACGGATCCCTTCAAACGGATCTTGCAATTTGATGTTCACTTAGTTTCTGTAGTTTATTTCTGATTCTACATCTACACAAAGTCTAACAACTGGGTCTGATGTCACTTCATTCAGGTTAATGTCAAGGTAGGTTTGCTGGTCCCTGTTATCACTTCAAGCCTGTGTAGGGACATACAACTCTTGATTTTCTAGGCATGCTATTTTGGAAGACCTCCCAAATTCAAACAAACTTGTTCTGATGTAATTCAGACTCATGTAATCTAGGGGAGTGACATGGGAGGTTATGAAGGGCGAATATCTTGCCAACTAGCATGTTGTTGGCCTGCTTGTGGTGCCAACCACTAGTAAAGCATATATGAGTACGGTTGAGATACCGTGAAGTAGTGGAGGAAAGACCTCTCCATAAAGTACCAGTTCCATCGACCTTCCATTTGCATTGTGTTGTACCAGTCCATGGCTGGTCCTTCTAAGAATTTAGGGAATTGAGTTGCAAAACCCATCATGGCTATCCCTTGTTCGCATATAAATTGGATGAATTCTTCTATTTGCTCATTCAGGTCAAAGTCTCCTTAGTATATGAGGTGTCGTAGCACTTTGTATTGATCAAGCCCTTCTCTTCTCATCCTTAAGACATACTGATCGACCATGTAGCTAATGTCCATGTTGTCAAAAATCATGTTGTCCCCCCATCTCAGGTCATGCAAGAAGTTATCACTCACATCAATACGATATTTGTCGGCCTCTACATGAATATCGATGGCGTTCACCGTAGCTTGAAAGTTTGGGAGGGGATTAGTCTAAGTGCTTTGTTTCTTAGGTTCATTCATCCTCCCATCTGTTATCATCTATTGTAGATCCTTTAGTAAGCGGGTGCATTCATTGGTGTGATGCCCCTTGGTCACGTAATAAGCACATAAATTGTCTTTGTCCACTGCAGTAGGTGGAACAAATGGTTTGATGCTCTGGAGTTTGTCCGACTTTCTTAGTTTGGTGAATATCTGTGATAGTGATTCTACCCATGTGGAGATAGATTGGTGAGTCTATACCTGAGCGACTGCTAAAACTTTGGCTAGAGCCTTTGGGGACTCAAAACTACCCTACTTAGAGGAATCACCCTTTTCATAGTATTGAGTTTAGTATAAGCTTGTTGTTCTTGCTTCTTTCTTTGATCTTCTTCCTCATACTTTTCAAGTCTTTTCGCACAGTCTACAACATCATTGAAGGTGTTGAATCTTTTCATTTTCATTTTGTCCTAGTATTTCTGGCTAGAGCCTTCAACAAGCTTCACTTTCAAGGCATCTTAGTCAGGTGCCCCAGTTACAAGCACACGAATAGCCATCCTTCTCAGGTAAAATTATTTGAAGGACTCATTTAGCCGTTGCTTGATCCTTTCAAGGTCTTGCATAGTAGTCTTAACCTTCAAATTGAAGGCATAATTCTTCAAGAATGTCAAGCATAGTTTTCTCCAATCGGATTTCACATTTGTTGGCATCCTCATGTACCATTCAGAGGTGGGTCCTTGTAGAGTAGCTTGGAAAAGATTAACTATATGAACCTTAGGGATGTTCATCTAGTCATAATCCAAAGATAACCCTCAACATGTGCGTGAGGGGGTCCATTACCAGCATATGGGGCCATGTAAGGCATCACAAAGATAGCCAAAAGGGCTTCTGATTCCTTTGGCAAGAACCGGTCAATATCTACATACTGCTCGATGGAGGGAGTAAAAGATTTTTCTTTATCAGGGGATAGCTTCTCCAAGTCTGCCATTTTTGCCTTTAGTGCCGCTATCTCGGCCTCTTGCTCTTGAGTTCTCTGAGCATTAGCAAGGCTCAGGCTTTCCTAAACATCACAAAATTCTGGAGCATCAAGAATCCTTCTGAGGGACTGTCCAATTGCATCAACGTCTGCCATTACGGTTCTAATTTCTAGGTCAGAGAAAAATCTGGCCAGAGATTGAATTGGTGATGGGGGTGTGACTTTTGGGCTTCCTGTAATACATCTTAACCTCCTTTTCTTTCACTTCAAACCTGAAAATACAAGAGATCAAGTGTTAGTAAAAGTATCGAGTGTGGCTCTGAGTCCTGTTACCTCAACCTTTTAGGATGTATGAATGGATGAATAAATGTACGAATGAATGAATAAATGGATTTGACCAAATAATAGGAGTTAGGGTGCACGCCAATTGTTCAAGGAGCAATTAGCAAGGGTAGTCTACGATATTCATGGATTATCACAGACACGTGTTTCAAAGACCAAGGTCTTGAGTCGGATTTGACTTGATAGTTAGGGGTGAGTTGATTTACTAGTCGAAGGTGGGTTGACTCATTAGTCTAAAGTGAGCTAACTCGCTGGCCACTCGAAGGGGTTGACTCATTAGTCCAAGGGTGAGCTAACTCGATGGTCACTCAAAAAGGGGTTGACTTATTGGTCCAAGTGTGAGCTAATGTGCTTGTCACTCGAAAGCGGTTGACTCATTGGTATAAGGGTGAGCTGACTCTCTGGTCACTCGAAAGGGGTTGACTCATTGGTCCAAGGGTGAGCTGACTTGATGGTCACTCAAGGGGTTGACTCATTGGTCCAAGGTGATCTTACTCGCTGGTCACTCAAGGGTGTTGACTTATTGGTATAAGGTGAGCTAGCTTAATGGTCACTTGAAAGGGGTTGACTCATTGGTCCAAGGGTGAGCTGACTCAATGGTCACTCGAAAGGGGGTTGACTCATTGATCCAAGGGTGAGCTGACGCACTGGTCACTCAAAAGTACTCATTGGTCCAACATGAGGTGACTTACTGCACACTCAAGCATTGACTCTATGGTCTAAGGTGAGCTCACTCGCTGGTCACTCAAAAAGGGGTTGACTCATTAGTCCAATGTGTTGAGCCTAGATAGGTCGACTGGTCTTGGTTTACTTTAGCTCATGGTTTGAGCCTGGGTGCACTGACTAGTCTTGGATTATTTTAGCTCATAGGTTGCGCTTAGGTGGACTCACTAATCTAAATTATTTTGGCTCACGGGTTTAGCCTAGGTGGACTCACTAGTCTTGGATTATTTCAGCTCACAGGTTGAGCCTAGGCGGACTCGCTAGTCTCAATTATTTCGGCTTACGGGTTGAGCCTTGGATTATTTCGACTCATGGGTTGAGCCTAGGCGGACTCATTGGTCTCGGTTAATTTGGCTTATGGGTTGAGCCTGGGTGGACTTACTAGTCTCTGTTATTTTAGGTTCCTATAACTTAATGAAATGAAATGGTATGGCAAACATCAATGTCATGGCTGCACAAAGATGTTATTATTTTCACACAATCATGATGTTTGTAATGTTCATTTTTAGTTTATTTATATTTAGTAAACCTGCACAAGTAGTAAATGGTTAGATCGTGCCTACCGCCCTTTTACCTCCATGTGGTTACTTCGCTTTAAAGCCAACGGGGGACTTAGCGAAGTTTGCTCGCGTGCACTCATGGTTTTTGGGTAGACCTATGGGGAAGTGTCTATAGTTCATCTATATGTGGTTTTTGGTCTCAGGATTGGGTGCGATTTGTGTACCCTGCCCCATTGGGTATCGAGTCCCATTGGCCCTAAGCAAACCAAAGGAAACTTTTGTGCGTATAATATACTTGGGTAGTCTTACCCTTAAGCGAGCAAGGTCCTAGTACGTTCTCGGGTGTGATTGGATCCATACCCCTCAATCCCTAAGCAAACTTGGAGATACTTCACCAAAAGACACCTAAATTGATTTAAGGGTGAAGAATGCAGATGCTATGCAACCCTAGAATTTGTGTAATGTTGAAATTACCACATATTCCATCATTCCAAAATTGAATTTGAACAATATTTTAATTATCAGGTCAAAAAAGAATTTCTATAAAATAAAAATTATCCATCCCCAGCAGAGTCGCCACTATGAGCGGGCGGACATTTTTGGGTCTGGTTGTGCACACAGAGTATCGTGCGCGGGGCACATTTCGGTTCGGTTTGGGAAAATCCGATTTGCTTAAATACGATGGCTTTATATAAGCCAAAAAGGTAATTATGTTGAGAAATGTATTTACACATTTTATTGAGAAAATAAATTTTTAAAATAGAGCATTTTTACTTTATTTCAAAATAAAATAGAGTCGCCACCCGGTTCAGATCCACCGGGAACTGTGGTATACTAATCCAAAATGGGATTTTTATATCGAAAAGAAAGTGAGATTCTGAGTTCGGACATAATAGTTTCTCATATTGTTAAAATTGTTTGGATTAATTTTGAAATTTTGAAAATTTTTGCATTATAATGGCTTTATTTAAGAATTGAATTCAAGAAATAAAACGGGCATTATAATGGCTTAATAAATGGAAATTCGCTACCAAAATTTCTGTAGAGTTACGGCAGCACTTGGGCTTTAGCCTGGAATGCTAGACAGAGTTTCCTTACATTCTGGATGTTTTATCCGTACCTGTGAGCTTATTTACACATATTGTGGTTTAAGTGGCTCCTGTGGCTCACTTGACCAGTGTAATGACAATGCAATATGTAGTAATAAAGCAATAAAAATGAATTTTAATGAATTTTAAAGTTGGCTTAGAGTCAATTACCCTCAGTTTACCTTTTCTTCTTTCTAGGATGACTTGAGAGACGGTGCGAGACCAAAGTTGTCGAGAGAGACTGTGATTTGGTTGGAAAATAGATTTATCCCAAGTTATGACTATAATCTTGGATTATTTCTATAGGAAATGCATGTATTTTGAGAGATTGAGTCATTTTTGGACCAAAGATCACTATAGGATCTTGATCTAAAAGGACAGTAAATCGAGTTTATACCTAATATAGGTGATAAAGCTCGAATTTGGAAGTGTTTTCACAGAGTTTCAGGGCTTTTAGGACTCCTGGATTTGGAAAAGGACACAAAGGTAATTTTGGAAATTCTGAAAAATTTGTGTCTCCCTCGGAAATGAGGGGGGTGACCACGTATTTATAATAGTTAGGTAATTAGCCTGCGGGCTAATTACATAGGTAAGTAGTCGGCGGGCTAATTATCTATCTGATAAGATTTTAGATCAGATCCCATAAAATCTTGCCAGATCTTGGTAAGATTTGATTTTTTTTTACTATAGATAGGTAATTACCAGATGGGAGGATTACCTATATTTGACCAAATTTTGACTTTTTGATTTTTTTGTAGAAAATGCTAAATCAGAGCTTCCCTTAGATGTGGACTTTTGAATTTCAGATTCTGGATGACAATTCGGTCCTTTTTGGCTCTTTTGTCTGATTACTAAATGAAATTGGCACTATTCCTCATAGGGTCGGAACGGACCTGTGCTAACACCGACCACAAGCCAATGGAGCTGTTGAAGTAGCCAACAAGGCAATCAATAAAATCCTATCCAAAATGGTTGACACATACAACGATTAGGCTGACAAACTTCCTTTTGCACTCTAGGGATATAGGACTAGTATGCCTACTTCGATGAATCAAACTCTATTCTCTCTGATGTATGGGGTGGAAGCTGTTTTGCTAGTAGAAATCAAAGTCAAATCACTCAGGCTTGCCTTAGAACCTCAATTAAAAGAAATGGATTGGATCCAACCCAGATTTGAACAACTTAAAATGATAGACGAGGCACAATTGAAGGCTTTGGATCACCTACAGATGTACCAATGGCATATGGCTAGGGCTTACAACAACCGAGTCAGGTAACCAAAAGAACCACTCAAAGTAGGGGACCTGGTGCTAAACAATTGAGAGAAGTCAACTCCGATACCAAGGGAAAATTTTGTCCTAATTGGGATGGTCCATATATCATGAAAAAGATCCTTGGTAAAGATGCAGTCAAGATCATGGATATAGATGGAAATGAATTCGTGAATCCTATCAACCAAGACAAGCTCTATCACGTGTAAATAAAAAAATAAATGATAAAATAAAGAATAAGTCTGCCAATATGAAAACCCAAAAAGGGAGGATTGGGCAAAAATTAGGACATCCTAATGATTCCAAAACCCAAAAACGGCGGTTCAAGCAAAACTTAAGGCTAATAAAGTCCATTGGACCTTCGTGAGGGGTTCAACAAAAAATTAGGAAAAAACAATTGAGAGTCGCTATCTATAAAACCATAGATGGATAGTTAGCAATTGGAAACATATTATTTGAAATTGTTACCAGCATTCATAACCAATTTAAACTCGTTTAATAAAAGCATCATTCTTGCTAAAATTCTCGTATGAGTGTAATAATAAATATATTTTGACGCGAAAGTGATTGATTCGCGAGTTAGCATTTGTTCCATTTTTCTACTCACGCCTTATATCTCATCCTATGTTTAGACTCAATATAAATAAAAAAAGTGAAAAAAAATACATATATATTTCCAAAAAGGCAAAAAATATCCGATAGGCTAAAAAAAGTATGGTCTATGCAAAAGCTGGCAAATTGGTCCACTGGATTGCAAACCCAAAAAAGGCGGTCCACGCAAAAATTAAGATATATACAATTTGATAGGTTAAGGACATAATATAAACTCCCTATGCAAAAACTGGAACTGAAAATGGAAATATTGTAAAGTCTAACATAATCCCATCAAGCCTCAAACTACACTTCTTTTCTTCGCTTTAGGAAGAATAGGTCCATCACCTCTAGAATAATAGTATCAATCCGCCAGTTGCTTTTCCCTAGTAGGTAGCATTTGAATTTCAGCTACCCAACCCTTATCTAGCTGATCAGTAGTTACAACCCTCAAGGCTTCATACTTTAATCGAGCATACTTCATACATTTTGCCTCCCTCTCAGAAAAATGTTTCGGCCAACTAGGAAGATCTTTAGCTAGCATAGTCTTACAGAGCTCAATAGGGATCTTCTGAACTTGTCCATATTGTCTACACAATCTAGATGAGGAATACTATGTAACCATCTTTAAACCAAGCAACTGTACCCCATCTAGCAACATCTCCAATAAGATGTCTGAAATCTTCCACCAAGGACAAACCTAGTGAATCTGGGATTCAGCATAAGCTAGTAGAATGGGGCCCACTTGACTGATGATAGAATTTGGTGGCCTTAGGTAGTAAAAGCATGTTTTGAGAAATTAGATGGGTTATACTTCTTGATGCTCCCCTGCGGCGGTTCCTTCAAAGCCCATTTCTCTAAGATCCATACCTACGAGAAAGCATTTGTCAATTTTTGCAAAATTTAGAAAAATAGAAAACTCATCATGAAAAGTTACCTATAATAGTGTGAAGTGGTCCCCTATCAGGCTTTGATCCATAGAAGTGGCATCCAAATGAATAAGGGTCTCCACCAAGGCAAAAGTTGCCAGAGAAGCCGTGTTAGCTATCTGTGATATCAAAGAAATCAACCAAAAAGGCACCATGGTCTCGCCTAACCCGTATATGTATTCAGTTAGTATTAGTATAGCAACCATTGAAGGCCAAGCTAGTTAAACCCTAGAAGCATTTCGGCACCATTTAAACACCACACGAATTTGAAATGCAACCAAGTTTGGGGCATGAGATAAGAAAATCCTAGAAAATTCAACCCCAAAAATTTGATCTAAATCCTTCTCTAAACTGAAGGCAGCTTGAGGAATTGCTATCTTTACTCATCGAGGAGAAGGGATATTTAAGATAGCACTGAATTCTTCAAACATTGGACACAGTTCTATACTACCCGAATGAAAGACCCGGTCGATTGGATCCCATAACACATAAACTGCCCCAAGAAGTCTAGAACTTACATAGTCGTCAATATAGTACCTGATATTCCATAAACTAAATAATTTCAGGTTCTTCGAGTCCTACTCACTCAATTGCTTTAGAAATTACCTCAACTCTATGCTATAGAAAACCATTGATCGAGTGAATTTCAAGAAATAGAGAAAATCACAGACAACTAAAACCAACATTGGTATCCGTATTAGCAACGTCGGTGCCGTTATCACCTAGCCTCTACCATTATCTATAGCTATCTATAGAAAACAAATCATTAGAGCCCAATCTCTCCGGTCCCCCAGGCTTCTCGGCTCCTCCTTGCACAGCCGCATCATCGAGCCACTCTAAGCGAAGATTCCTCAAACGCTTTACCTCTACCTCAGAAGCCTCAGCTCTAGTAGTGGCACTCCTGGCCTCCTCCTCAGCTTTGGCTAATCTCTCGGTCATATCCGCCAAAGTTGACTATAAATACAAACAAACCATATATCATTCATTATACAATTGATCATGCATCATACATAAGTTATTTGAACAGGTTTAGATACTTTACCTCCATAAGGTGTTGCTTGGTAGAAAGGAGATCACCAAGAGACTTGTAACGCCTAGCCAACTGCTCCATTGTCGCCTAAGGCACCTATAAATCAAAACCAAGTTCAAAATCTAGCAAAAAAAATTAGCATCGAAGAAAACAAATTTTAAGAAAGATCAGAATCTTAAATGAGTAGTGTCGGTCGGCACGAACTCCAGCTAATGATTTGTTGGAGCAAGTCCCTGGGTCACCTATCAACCAACTCCTATCATAATGATGAAAGCAGTATCTAGGGCCGTCTGGATGCGACCCTCAACTATCTACGCCTGACCTGCAAGTAGATCCACTAGCACCTGATCAACAGTAGGAGCTACCTGAGCTGCAGGGAGAGTTCTGCTACTACCCGAGGTCCTCCCCCTCTTACGTGAGGGAACCTATCAAAACATAATATCAGAAAAAACAGAAGTAAACAAGTGAAATAAGTTTGTAAAATTATAAAGTTTATACCTGAGGAACTGGAAGAGTGGCCGGAAATGGAATCAACCTCGCCATAAAATCGGTATAAACCCCCTCAATAGTATCTGTACAGTATCTTATACCGTCCTGTAAAGCCTGCAAAGTAGCCTAATCCTCCTCCCCTACTAAATATGGGTAGAATAGATCGATCGACCGATCAGTAGTAACCACACTCTCAACAATAGAGGCTACGGCCCTAAAGCCCCTCACTCTCTCGCCTAGATACCACTCTAGGCACATGGGGCACTCCAACACAAAGGTCATCAAACAGCTCTCGAGCAGCTCTGACTTAATCCCAGTGACTAAAGCCCTCCTATGGCTCCCGGGGAAGCTATAATTATCATCTGAAGTTATGGTAAACAATTTAGAAAACTTTGTATCAATACAATTTCTACTAATCTTGAATTTATGTTTTTTAGATACCTGGCCAATAGTAAGACCACTCATGTAAGCCCGAAGGGCGGTAGTATCCCTCGGCACCTTCTTCTAAGATCGAGTCTAGGAGAAGAGAATGTAACCCCTGGGGCAATCTTACCCACTAACTTAGGTGGAGGAAGGACCATATGCTCAAAGGCCCAAATCTATAAAATTTTAAGCATTGCTAGTTTAGAAAATACGAGAAGGAAGAGATAACCGCACTTTGGCTTCGATAGGTTCCCTCGAACGCTAAAAAGAGCTGACCAAGTGCCGCCCTACTCCAATTTAGCTTTAGGACCCGAGTAAGATCCTCCAAAGCTTAAAGGAGCCCATAATGAACATGGCTCGACCCCCATGGGAAGAGGATAATGGTAAGCAGACCGATGAGGAAAGCTCTGATGTACTTCCTCCTTAAATCAGCAGTCAACTCTCACTAAGCCAGCCAATGATCATGTAGCTTGGTATACTCCAGGCGACCAAAAATAGGCCTCTCACCCAAAAGCTCCTCTACATCATCTAAAACCTGCTCCTGTAGGTGGAACCTATTAGCATAGATGTCAAAGTTAACTACGTCACCTCAAAATGGCAGCCCAGTCATCACCGCCATGGCAGCCTAGTCAGTATAAGGGGTAATAGTCAACTCCCTAAGACCTAGAATTTCATCATCTAACTACACGGGCATCTCGATCAATCATAAAGTCTAACCAAGCATGCATATTTCACATAATTTAAGTTTATTCCAAAGTTTCTATCCTAAGGCTTTGAATTTTGAATTTGGCAAATAATAAATTGTAAAATCGATCAACTACCCGGTCTGTGTGAAGCATGAGATCTGTAGGCATGATCAATAGCAGGATCAAATCCTCGATCAAGCTTGAGATGCTTCTCATAATCCTCAAGGCAATACGGCCAAGAAACGGATATAACTCGGTGTTCGAGTTAGGAATAGTGGCTAATGAAGTCTGGAGAACGGTCCAAGCGTTCTTGGAACCCGCTTTGTGAAACATCATGACAAATAGGGCAAAAATTAGTGTGAATTTGATGATAATAGGTCAAAAATCCAAAAGAGGCACAAAAGATGAGTGAGATTCTATTTGAGGGAGAATGATGCTATTTATAGCTTTTCAATTTATTGAAACTGGTATTGGTATGTTGTAACAATGGTACCGACATCCAGTAAAGCAGTGCCAGTATTCATAAACCCTAATAGACTTCTTTCAACATCTCAAACCAAATGCATGTTCAGAGCAAGTAAGATAAATATTTTTAAAGGGAAAATCACATCATTCCCAAGGTATGACATTTCCAAAGCAAAACCAAACTTCAATTTTTACCTTTGTGGGAAACATAGGTCCAGCAAATTTCCACTGGCTTGGTCCCTAACCATACATCCAATTATTATTATTGTTGTAGAGATCATAGCTCTGGCAAATCTCTATTGGTGTGGTCCTTAACCATAAATCCAATTTTTTACCATTATGGGAATCATAGCTCCGGAAAATTTACACTTGCTTGGTCCCTAACCATACACCCAATTATTATTGTTGTTTTAGAGATCATAGCTCCGACAAATCTCTACTAGCTTGGTCCTTGACCATACAACCAATTTTTACCTTTGTGTGAATCATAGCTCGGACAAATTTCCACTGGCTTGGTCCCTGACCATATAGCCAATTATTATTGTTGTTGTAGATATCATAACTCCGATAAATCTCTACTGGCTTGGTCCCTGACCATAAAGCCAATATTTACCTTTGTGGGAATCATAGCTCCGACAAATTTCCACTGGCTTGCTCCTTGACCATATAGCTAATTATTATTATTGTTGGAGATCATAGCTTCAACAAATATCTACTGGCTTGGTCCCTAACCATACAACAATTTTTACCTTTGTGGGAATCATAGCTCTGGAAAATTTTCACTGGCTTGGTCCCTGGCCATACAGCCAGTTTTTACCTTTGTAGAAATCATAGCTCCAACAAATTTCTACTGGCTTGGTCCCTGGCCATACATCTAATTTCCATTAATGCATTAATATTTTATTACAACACTAACATTTTACTCCCCGCAAAGTTATTCTCTTTTCCCCCGGCAAGGATATTTATCATTTCTCTTCCCCATTAGAGTGGTGTATTCTCAACAGATTCTCACCTTGTATGGAGAATCAAACTTTCATTCCAAAGCAGAGTTAATCGGGTAATATCTCCTTATTCCGTACTCTCTTTCTCACGATCATAAAGACTCTAGTCTATTTTGTCAAGTGAGGGACAGTCTGCGAATGATGAAAGATTGGCTCTATACTTTATTACATCCTAATATGTTAAATTTGAAATTTATTTATGGGAATTGGCCTTGAGAAAATACTTTCACTCCTTCATACCCCTATCAAACCCCTGAAAACAGGCATAAAGTGTACCCTATTATTTGACATCGGTACCATCTTTGCTAGACAATGGTACCGCTATCCCCTATAATGGTACCAATATCTATTATTTCCCGATTAATTTTGATCGACTCAATTCAAAATTTCCTGATTGAAATTAATCAAAATCGGTATCGACATCCCTAAAAACGATACCGATATCGACTTTTTTGGCAGAATATAAATCTGAATTAATTCAATTTTCCCATTTAGTTTGAAAATTAATTATTCTACCTAATATTAGCTCTCATTTTTCACTACAAATAGAGGCCTCAAATCAGCTTTTCATATACAATTCACAGCTATAAAATCTATTCTGCGAAAGTAGCTCTAGGAAAGTTCTGTCCAAGTCATTTCTGAGTTTTTAGTAAGTTTAGAATAAAGATGGGACTTCATTTTTGCCTAGTTATTCTTTACCGATTTTAACTCATCTTTTTCAAATCCAATCATTCTTCACGAGCTATTCCCGTTTCATTTTGAACCTAACAGCAGATTCACAACAAAAAGGTACACAATCTGAGACTAAAATTATCATTTTGATTTATCTCTAGCTTCAATTTATTAAGTTTCAATTTATGAAACATTAATTAAATTACACTTGTTACAATTGAATTTAATTATGAATCAATCCACTTTATTTTGGTCTGATCTTCATTTCGTGATCTATCACCAAAATTAATCAAATTAATTCGTAATATAAATTACTCATGTTTCACTTCCATAATATGAGTAATTTATATTCCATCTTATAAATTATTTATATTCAGTAATATAAATTGTTTATATTCCATTTCCATAATATAAGTAATTTATACTTCATTTTCGTAATATAAATGGTTTATATTTCTTTTCCATAACATAATTGATTCACATCCCAAAATGTAAATAATTCATATTTTATTTCCAATTATAAGTATGTCATGTTCATTTCCAATTTCATTTTATTCCATTTCTATTTTCAATTATGCAATTAATTGATGCTTCGTTTTTATGTCATAATTGATTCACATATCATCCTCATTTATTCCGTGCTTTATTTTTTTTCTTAATGTACATCACTTTGTTTTCCCGCTACTTTCCATTACCTATCAATTTCATTAATTATATTTGAGTGAAGGGAATTGTAAATGAAAATATAACCGCGAAGGCGGAATTACCGCTTAAAAGTTTCTTGAATTTGAAATATGGTCTTTTGAAAAGTCATTGATAGGGGTTCAAAACTTTTATTTTAGCAAACAAAAAAATACAAGTCCCTTTAAGAGACGGATGCAATGAAGCTTGCAAGTGGAAGCTCTCCAATTTCACGTGCACGAACTACTCCCAAACCAGGATTGGTGCTAGCCGTACGGACATGGAACAAGGAGAAAACACCATGGTTCACAATTACCCAAGACACAAATAACGTGCTCCCCCATTTGTGTATGGCAGCCATTTACTATGTGTATAGAATTAGGAATTTAATTGCTTTAGTTGTCTATTTACAGTCTAATTAATCAATTAGGGTTAGGTTTAATTTAATTATAAATTTGCACCATTATAAACTTAATTTATTAATTAAATCATCAATTTTAATTCCTTAAACAATTTCTAATTAACTTCATTTATAATTCACAATTTAACCCATAGACAAGAGCTAAAACATTACAATTTAATCAAATAAATTGCCATACTGTAAATTAACTTAATAGACTAAAATGGTCAATTAATTATTTTAGTATGCAAATTTCATTGACTAAATTTACATTTAATTAAATTGTTCAAAATATGAATTTAATTAATTAACTATTAAATAAATATCATATGTAATTTTAATGAACATAAACTTAATTTAACTTAATGAATAATATAAGCTACATTATATTATTTCATTAAACAAATTAATCTCATGGTGTTTATGATTATTCAATTACAATTACTTGACATGTGAATTAATTAATAATCAATTCTTCATCCAATCTTGTAACATTAAACGTACAAGAAATCCTAGATCAGTAGTTCTAAGTACACGATCTTTTGGGTCTATCTATTATATGTTGGCAATGGGATTCACCCATAGATTTTAAGAAGATTCTAGCAAATCATTAGGGCCCCCAATTAGGACAGAGTACAATCGTCTCTAAAAGATACTAAACCCAGTAGTTATCTCACACAGTCCTTTGCCAGCTGACATCATATGATGAACAAGAGGCAGGATGCTTGTCACCCTCTTATGCAGTTCATCGTATTTCTTCATCTAGAATAAGATGATAAAATAAGTCAACGACTTATTGGACGTCCTTATCCATTTTATTCGTCAAGTGGCCAATGATTCATTTACGTTTATCAAAATGAACGACAATCCTATCACTTCAACACTATTATTAACATGGTCATAAAGCATGCAGCAACTACCATAAAATGATGCCATGACCACATTGAGGTGATGTGTTTTTATTATGAGAGCTCTTTTTCTCATCTCATTTCTTAAAATGAATCCAGGTAATATGTTTGACATTTAATAAACAATTTTTGTATTTCAATTTACATTGGCTAAACAAATAAAATAAGTAATTCATCCGGACCTGAATCTCTAAATTAAGGTATAGTTTTGTTCTTGGGACAATGCTATACCCGAATTTCCTGGAAGAGCTGGTCCAGGTGATGACTCTATATTTTAAATTACTGATTTAGATCCATGAATCTTTTTGACACTATTTTGATGATTTTTTTTATATTCTCTCCTACCGATTCTATTTCAAAAATCCCAGCCAAGTTACCAAGTTTCCTCAGTTGCCTATTATTAATGCCTTGATTATCCTGAAAAGAAAAGTTGCCTCGGTTGAACCTGATTGACCTAAAAAGCAATAGCGGTCTGCCAGTGCCCAAAAACATCATTCGCTCACACAAACGTCTACTTCTCATCAGTTTCCATATCTTCGTATGGATATACAATTCTCATTGAGATGTAGAAACTCTAAATATCAAACATCTTAAAGTGGAAGCTTTCCAAGTCTCCTCTTCTCATGCTATGAGACGTGAGCCCCTTTTTGATATTGTTTCTAATATCGCATATTGAAATGAAATTCTTGTTTCTAATAGTTTATATTAAAACAAACACTCTGTTTCCAAAACAAAGACTTTAGTGTTCCTTTTATTTTTCTCTGCACTTTGGTCTTTCTTTCTTCTAAACTAGACACCATGTGTCCCTTTACTTCTCCAGAGTTATAATGAAAATTTTTAAAGTTTTTCCACCATGAAAAAATCATTTCTTTCAGATGTAAAGACATAGACTTTCAAGTCCATGATTTCATTATGCCCTCGTAGCTAAGGTAACATGAATACTATCATCTAACTTGATGTTTATCATTGTTTCCAACAAGCAACTTTCATAAGGCAACATGGATGTTAATAACCTCCCTGGTGTTGCATCCTTATTTCCTTCACGCATTTCCTACATTTGTTTTGCATTAGGGTCATATGGTGTATGGGCAAAGCCTTTAGGCTGTGGACTATCATCACATTTCCAAACAAATACTTGAAGCTAGAGCTAGTCAAAATTAGTCTGTAACGTGAATGTTTACATTAAAAGTAAAGATTCTAACCAAGATATAAGAAAAGAATTATTGTTTAGACTTGTTATATAGTACATGCATCTAATATAAAGAATTTTATTTAAACACATTTTTCCTACCGTTTAACGAAAAATAATAGTCCTTTCTATTGAATTCGGGAAACATAGTCCAACTATTTTTCAAGTAGGTAGCATCTATAATTATGCTAATACAACTCCTACTATCAAGTAACAAAGTTGTATTAGTACTTTTTAGTTAGAATCTCATTTCATATGCATCGCATTCAATTGCTAATCAATTCAAGTTCCCAAAGTGATTGGACATGTGTTCTTATTTTAACATCTCCTTCATTGTGTCCCCATCCTTAAGTTAGTCCCACTATTGTGGATCAAAAACTTACCTAGTCCAGTTAAGGCAATCCCTGACCCAAAGTCTATGACTAGTCAACGTTAATGAAAGGCATGCTATCACAAGAGCTATTCATTTTCATCAAAAGAGAAAGTATTATTTATTCGAGAAGAAATGATATTCCCGCCTTAATATTTTCTTAGGGATTTAACATTGGTGTTTAATTTCCCTCACCTAATCTATTACTTATAACATGAACATGGTTATAATATTGTGAGCACTGGATTTTAGCGGTCCTTCTCACGAAAAGATGATGAGAGTAGATAATGCTATTCTTTATAGGTTTTATCCATCATAGGTGTTCCTACTGCAGTAGAGATGAGTTTAGCATGAGTTTGGCAACCTAGACTGCCTTTAGGAGCGCGTACGGGTCACACCTTTGGGATACCTGTCCATAGGCTGACCCGTACGACCCCATGCCTCCAGACAGCTTGGAGGGACCCACATAGGTCCCATCAGGACCTATACGGGTCCCATCACACCCGTACGAGTCCCTATTGAGAGTAATCAGATAGCTCTAACTGCAATCATGCCATATTCAGAAGAAATCAGTGATAAATATAATTTATTGTGTTGAGACTCAATTTTTTTCCTATAAATAGAGGCATTTTGCCTCACTTTCAAAGGGAGCCAAGTCAAGAACACTATATACACTATAAATTTTATTTCCCATCGATTCTCATAGGTTTAGGAAGGGTGTAGAAGGGGGCATAGGAGGTATAAAATAGGGAGAAAGCCCATTCCTTGAGGTTTAATCCACAGTTTATTCATTCCTAGCTTCATTCAATAGGATTGGGAGAGGCTCTGTCCATACAAACACTCACCTAAAAAATCCTAACATCACCATTTCCACATCTACTTTAGGTAGACTCTCTTTCAGCATTAGGATTGCTTTTAGGTGGATTCATAGTGTAATGTTATGCTCCTAAGTTTCAAAGAGACTCACTTCTCATTTATTTTTCATATATTTCTCATTTATCTACCTTGATCTGTCCTTTGATCCATTTCGGGTCTGGTCCTGACCCATATGGGCCTTATTGGCACCTTTATGTCCCCGGAGATATTAAAACGGTGCGCCACACTCATATGGAAGGAAATCCCATTTCACTCTATTCTTTTTCCATAAATCTACTCTTTTCAACTGAAATGAGGTTCTGTTTGATTCTAAAAAGGGCCTGTACGGGGTCTTTCATACCCGTATGGGTCCTACCAGTAGTTGTACGGGTGTCCCCCACCCGTATGGGTACTAACTTGTAGGCAGAATCCTAATTTCCCCTTTAAATCTCTAAAATGAACCAACATCACCATTTTGCCGTGTGATCTGTTTCACTAATCATCCCATAAATCAACCCACGAAAAGCTAAAATATTTTTTCATAACAAAATACATTGAAGACCCGTTATTTCTTTTCGATCCTAGAAGCCACCCGGGCATTATCAATCACAAAATCACCACGCCAATATAATCACATTTTCTCTCATAAGATGTTGACTTATGATGTGTCGTAAACTGTGTTAAACTTTGTGGATGTAGGCAAATTTATTTTGTTTTATAACTTAGAACAAATGTATAGGTGCCCTTGCAATTTCTCCATTTTCCCCTGGTTGTAATTTTTATTCCCCCTTTACTGTTTATGCATTTACCGATTGTGAAAGAGTGTAGAAAAATAGGATTTCTGTGATAATGCCCCAAATGACGAAAAGAAAATGATTTTACGCGATACCCGAATCTCCGCTCTAAAAGGTATGATTATCCCACCCAATGGGAATCGTACCAAAACTCTTTCCTAGGTAGACAACTTGGGCGGCGACTCTATCATTTGTATTAAGATTTGGGTCTCGATTCTTTTATTCATTAAAATTGGTTAAAATGTGCAAACTTGAACTAAATGGTTCCATCATGCTTAAATCAAACCAGCCCCCCAGTGGACCCCACCACAAGGCTCCAAGGGAAATCCACGTATTTTCGACCACGACAAGTCACAGTGGCCACTCTGCTAGGGAATATAATCTTTTAAGTTGGAAAATTTTGGTTTGTTTTTTTTGAAAAGCTTAAAAGATTAAGATGAGCACCAAAAATCATTTACTTAATTCAACCCATTTTCTTTTTCATCATTTAGGAAAATTATTACACTCTATCTTCTCACCTCCTTCTCTCTAGAATTAAATGCACTCTTCTTATAGCGCTAGGTTAGGGTGCCCTACTTTTCCATGAAACTTATGAAGATGTCACCCATGTTCGCCAGAAAATGGGAATATCCTAGTGGGTGGAGCATTTTTATCTCCCTCCAAAACAGGCTTAGTGCAATAGGAACCTAGTACATCAACTTCCATTATGTCCTTACACCATTCTTATCGAAAGCCTTAGAATTTATCCACTAGGTACCTTTTTCCAGTGAGATTAGATTAGGTCACACTTTGTTATCCTCGTGGTAATTAAAGGAAAACACCTTCAGAATCGGTGGAGGAATAAGGTTGGAAGAATACGCTTCGCATGTGTTATGTTGTTTTCCCTTATAAACAACCTCACCATGCATTGTTGTAAATTATGCATGCATAACCAACCCCATGCATGTACTATTCTTTTGGTTACAACCTTAGATAGATTAAAAGCTTGGCGATGATCTCAGCTCCATTTGGTTGCATTCTAGTTCTACCTCCACCTCCTCTAGTTCAGTTAAGGGTAAAAACTCTGCCTCCATCTCCAAGCAATTCATCTAGCAGTTGGTTTGGTACATTTGATTCTGATACTACCTATAAGCTTGAGGAAATGTCTCACATTTTGACTCATGACATCCAGGTAGATGTTAAGGTTAAGGATGTTAGTCTCGATGAGGAGGTAAATGCATTGAGTGCCAATATTAGGCCGCACATTGCAAATGTCATCTCACAGTATTTAGGGAGTGATTAGTTGCTCGATCAAATGAATAAAAGGATGCTGACTTCCATTAGGGAAATCTTGCCTGAAGAGACGATGGCTAATATATCTCAAGGTACACCTAATAGAGCTTTAGTAGTCTATGCAGTGGTTAGTGACCACCCTTCCCTTTTAAGGGTTGCTCACGTTTAGTCTTCGTTGCCACCTATTCAAGTCCAAGGGGGTCTTCTAGTCAATTTGGTTAGTTAGGTTCTATTGGTTCATTTGGTGTAGTCAGTCAGCCTTTTCAGTTAGTGGGTACGATAGTTCGACCAACCATCAGTTAGTTCATTCAACCTGGCAAGGGTTTTGTACCGCTAGCATTTCAGTTTAGGGCATCTAGTCCAACCCCAAATTTTGTAGTTACACCTAAGGGAACAACCTTCCCTCAATTAGCAGGTTTACCCTTAGGTGCGACTACTTAGTCAGATAACTCATCCTTATCTATGGAGTTATGTAATTTGTTACAAAAGTTACTTGCTACCAATCCAAGTGTTCATCCACCAACACCAACCATTCAAGCCACTAAGGATGAGGATTGGGTCTCTGAAAACTTTAGTATGGCTGGTATAGCAAAGTATAAAGGAATTAGTCCCCCTCAATCACATATCACTACCTTTTAGAGGGTCATGAGGATAAGGAAGCTAAGTGACAAAGTCCTTACTAAGATGTTTCCTCACACTTTGGAGGGTCCTGCCATCGAGTGGTAAAACACTTTGTCCAATATGGTGACAGAAAATTGGAAGGCCTTATTCAAGACTTTAATCAAGCAATATAGTTTCAATGCCACTATTAAGACCACCATGCAGAATTCAGAGGCTATCAAGCAGGCCCAAATGAAAAGTTCAAGCCTTATTTTAAGAGGTGGATGGCCACCCAAATTTTGTTGAAGGATCTCTTTAGTCTACCCGAGATGATTGTAAAGTTAATGGTTGGTGCTCTGCCCATATATCATAAGGTTCTTGGTATGAATAGTTTCTCTAGCTATGTTGAGGTCTTTGAGAAGGCGGAGAAATGGGAAAGGATCAAGGAATTGGAGAAGGCGAGCGTTCTGGCAAAACCTTGGTTCAAAAATAATGATTCATCAGCCCTAGCCCCAGTTGCGACCTCCAAATCGAGGTCTAGTTTAGATCTCAAAACTAAAATTGTACAAGAAGAGGTTGTTACAGTCCGCACTATGAAAGATGGTATTTCTCCTTGGAAGGCACCCATGCCTACCATCTTTAGTAATTTGAGGGCACTTGGCCTCCTCCAAAGCATCAAGCCCTATGTTCCACCCAAGGCTAAGGAGAGAGAAATATTTTATGCTTATCATGTTAGTAAGGGTCATTGCACCGGTGCTTGTAGAGACTTACTTAAGGCTATCCATGGCCTAATTAGAGAGACAGTGATCCATGAGCCCGAGCTAAGGCCAAGCACAATGAATAACCCCTTTCCAAATTTTGAGAAGCAAGTTGCAGCTATTGAATCAGGACTACCCTCCAATCATGTCTTCAATCTGATCATGCATGCCAATCCTATAGTTCATTCAGTAGTGGCTTTGCCCGATGAACCTACCCCTATTGACATTATTGTATATGAGTTAGAAGAAACCCATGATGAGAGAGCCATGTTGGTTCAACCTAAGCTAATTGTCATCAATTGTTATGTATTGGAAGAAGATGATATCAAAGGATTGGCATTGTTAGTGGAAA
This sequence comes from Euphorbia pulcherrima, assembly GCA_947683365.1. Taxonomy (NCBI): domain Eukaryota; kingdom Viridiplantae; phylum Streptophyta; class Magnoliopsida; order Malpighiales; family Euphorbiaceae; genus Euphorbia; species Euphorbia pulcherrima. Next base: position 31,460,063 of record CANTUS010000015.1, on the reverse strand, counting down.
CCTCCAAATGGAGGAGTTACATCAAGAACGGAGTATTGCATATTACCCGCAGTTGAAGAGTGG